>OV702285.1:360917315-365717315 GCA_916181665.1 Avena sativa | reverse complement strand
GCCGCACGGGCCACGCTGGTACGGCCCCCCTTTATAACCAGTTCGTAGAAGAACCGGTGTTAAAGCCCTTTTCCAGGATCAACAAAAAGCCTCGTTTCCACTAGTGACTCGCGGATGTACTCGCAGACGTAGTATCCACATAAATGAGTTCCTGATGGCTGTTGTAAACTCTTCACCATTTTATAAGTTAGCTCCTCTTTGAATGGACCTGGTATTTTCTGTCTGAACCGTGTCCAACACCTGCTCGGCAAAGAAAATGAATAAAGGAGTTATTAGTTACTTGATATCAGGAAATGAACGAAAGAGGCCGATATAATGCGATAATGATTGAAATTACTTATGGAGCATTGCTTTTATGTCGCTCCACTTATCTTGGTCCCAACTTAATGAGTCATGGATTTCAACTAGGGACTTATCAACTTGAATGTTTAGGAAGATCCAGTGGAATATGCGGACGTTTACATAAGAATACATGCATAGCTCATCGAGTAAGCAAAAATAAAATATGTACAAGATAGAAACACTCACTTGAAGTGGAAAGGAAATAGTATTTCCTTAGCAAAATTATTCTTGGTTAAGAACCTGCACAGGTCTTTCTCCACGTCCTTGGGGTGATTCTTTAACGTATATTTATTAATGATATATGAGTCAATGAACCCAACGTCATATCTTCTAGCTCTTTTACATTCGAGCATCTCCATTCTGCAGAATATAATATCATATAAAAGGATATATAGTTAGGATAATATATTAAATGCAATGAACGAGCTGAGTGTAGCACCCCGGTAAAACCACTACTGGAAAATCGCGTGTTTTATCTCTATGCATCATCATGCATATTTATATCCTCTAAATATTTTTGCTAAAGCCCTATTTTGTTTTCTATATTAATATCCTCCTTTTGGTTTCAAATAAAAACCCCGATTGATCCAGATCTGTTATTTGTCTAACAACTATTTAGAAAAGTATTTTTTAAAACTAAATAAAAAATATTTTTATACCAGGGAGACCGCCACCGGTCAGGCCCAATGGGCCCAGCTGGCAGCAGCCTACTACCTGGCCCAAACTAGAAAAATCCTAGACCAACCCAAACCCTAATTCTACCCCAACCTAAACCCTAACCACCTAGAACACCCACCCCAGTCGCCGCCGCTAGGCATCACACACACATACACGACACGACAATGCACACCACCACGCCTGGTCAACCACCCACCCCGATCGCCACGCAATCCCTGTGACGCGATGAACCAGGCTCTCGTACACGCCAACACACCCGCGGGCCCCACCCCTACCATCACGCGCCCCGAACCAACCCTGGGCAAAGCCCCGCTGCCCTTCGATCGATCCCCGCCGCCAGGACCTCCTCGCGATGCACCTCTCTGCCACTTTGTCACCGTCCTTCGCCGCACCTCCCTCTACCCCTCTCGGCTATCCTCTACACGTGTGGCCCTACCGCCACCGGATTTTACCACCTCGGCGCCCTCTCCTCCTCGGCCTGGCAGCAAGCGCCCCGATCCGGCCGTGCCTCCTCCGCACTCCCCGTTCTCGCCTCTGGTCGAGCCCGCGAGCCGCTCCCCTGGCCGCCCGTGGGAAACCGTTGTCGCCCTCCGCCACAGTGCCCTTCCTATGACCTCCATCGCCGGCACCGCCCATGCCCACCGCTGGCCTCCCTCGTGCGCCCCTGCTTCCTCGCCGGAGCCCCAAGGGCCTCGACCCCGATGTTTGTCGCCGCCTTTGTTTCCTCCACCAGCCCGCCAGCCTCTCCGGCACGCCGCCAGGGTGCCCTCTACAACGTCACTAACATGGATTGCCGAGCTCGAGCACACGCGCATGGTACTGCTGTCCTGCGTCTCCTCTATATGGTTCTTCCCCTTTGTTTTTACACGGTGGGCTATTGAGGTTGATGCTGACCGTGTCTGTCTCTACCAGTCTGTGGTACATCCGACACCAAGTTCTGTATGAGCGCACCGACAAACGCCAAGACCATCCCCTCTACAAGAACAAAAACAAGGACAAGCACCCCGAAGGACTACGCAAGACCATCGCCATAGAGTCGGGTGTTGGGAATATTCCCTAGAGGCTATCATATATAATGATATTTCCCATTGTATTCATAAAGATATAAAGTTGTCCTTGTATAAACATCTGATGTGTATCATTGAATATGTGATTCGGTTGTGGAACTATGCATTCATGTTGTTTGTACTAAATGTCCTTGGTCATTGAGGTTGTGTTGGACACATAACTTAGACCAATGTGAAAGTCGGCTTGATGACTCGGTTCCACTTGTCATGGTCATGGTGATGCCATTCCGACTTACACATATTCGGATAAAGAGTTTAGCGAGTCGGATTGAACCATATTGAGGTACAACGAACAAGTTGTCATTTGTATATCTCAATCAATGTAATCCTTAGAACTGAGGTTGTTGCATAGTCCGAGTTGAGGATCACCGACTTAGGTTCTGTCAAATACTAATCCATAACTGGGCAGTCATAAAGCCAGAGTTCGGGTCGACTGAGAATCAAGCTGCGTGATGTGAATAACCAAGATGGGATTTTGCCCCTCCACTCAGAGAGATATTCTCTGGGCCCTCTCGGATGATATGATTCAGAAAGCATGGCCATGCACGACTCGGTTAAGTGTTAACCGAGGCGATCTACTAAGAGTTAGTCAGGTGAATCACCTATCTCGGATCGAGAAGAGAGTTGGACTATTTAAGGGATGACATATATTAGCCTATGGTCTGACAAGGTATATCGTGAGGCAAAAGGGACTCGAACGTAAGTCGCATTGGAAAGGCAAGCCGTCATGACTCATTGGTACTTGCGAGTTGGCATGTTCTGCTAGGAGCCGCTACCGACTGATCGATTTTGAGTCAGACTCCAATCATGTCCGAGTAGCCATGAGCCTACCAGGTCACACACTTAAGAGCGGGAGCAAGTTCGGATTGGATCTGAACTGGAAATCTGGTTGGGTTGGACCCGAGCCGGATTAGGACTGAGTCAGTGAGTCGGACTCACAGGGACTGGTATTATATGGGCTTTGGTGAATGGGCCACGAAAGTGAAGCCCACGTTCACTCCCTATATATAGTGGAGCACAGTAACCCCGAAGGGTTAATCGTTGTTCGGTTAGGTCATTCCATGTGTTGGAAACCCTAGCTCCACAGCAGTCCTGCCTTCGATACGAACCTAGCAGTTCGCCACCAGTGCTCCTCCTTGTACGTGGGGATACCAACAGAGGTGCGATACGATCAGCACCAGGACGATCGGATCACAAAGGACTGCACTGCATCAACTGACGCACTACATCAGTAATCTGCAACTGCGCGTCTAGTGGTAAACCTCGTGGCCTTCTACCTCAGCTAGATCTTGGGATCACCACGTTAGAGGGAAACGTTCTATTTTTCTATACGTGGCCCAACAATGGTATCAGAGCGATAGCTTATGGTTTTAGGCTCGAGATCTCGCATATGTGATATGCGGTAGGCTGTAGATGAGATCTATATGCTGTTTTGGTCGTCGATCTATGAGATAGGTCGGTTTTGTACGAGGTTGATTGGATCAATTCTACTTGGGGAATGGTAGATCTAAATTCCGTGATCATACTGCTGAGGTCGTTGAACGACATACCCCTACTGGTCGTCTTCCGCCATCGGGGTAGACTTTGACACGTAAATCCAGAGGCAGTGATCGAAGATCAAAAAGTTTGATTGAATCGGAACAATGGTCGGATTCCATGTCCGGATCATAGATGAGATCTATTCGGCTAGCGGGCCCGCCGGGTTCGCCCTGTCGTAGCTCCTTAGATGTAGTTGTGAGTTTCACAATGCCAGTAGATATCATATCGATGCATAACTTGTTTTTTGCAGGAAGTTGTGAATGGTATGGTTCATATGCATGTGATGTATGTGTATAATCCATACGTGATCTGCGAATCACGGTTTTTGTCAGCCGGCTGGAGCTTAGGTGCTGTCATTTTATTGTATAACGACCTGCATGTCGGATTCTCCATGTAATTTACTTTAATAAGCTAGTGTAGTTGTTTGGAGAACCCGGATGGCATGCAAGGCGATGTACATGTCGGCGACATGGAGTAAGACGACAAGTGATAAGAGTTGGCACGAGCCGGATTACAGGCTTTATGGAGATGGAGATCGCCATGAAGAGAGCCATACCATTTCACATTATAATTTCTTTATTTTGTGTTGTTGATATGTCTCTGTTTTACCTCTATTAGATAGTTGGTAAAATTTAATCCCTCAAAGAAGGTCTAGTCGGTTTTCCCGCCAGTGTTTGCACCATCACAAGTCGGACATTTTTGGTAGTGGGCTCATAAAATTGAGGTGCTGCCAATTCTTTCCGACTAGGTGGGTTCGAGTCGGACTCTTACTGCAGAAACACTCGGTAAGCTAGACGGGTCTATCACAATGGTTGTGGGGCTCGGGGAAAGGTCGGATGGGAGCCGGGGCATGTGATTCCACTCGTCCAACAGGAGTCATATGAGATGCGATTGACAAGGAGTTGTCTACCTAAATCACTTGGCGGATAGCGGTGATGCTAAAGCTCACTAGCCGACTTGCTTATTTAGGATCCTGAATCACTAAGTAACCATCAGAGGGGTGTTGGTTCTAGTGGGAGCATAAGATATTAAAGTGTTTAATATGCTTGCTCTTTTATGAATACATGTCATAAGTGTTTTGCATATTTTCTGTTGTAGATCATGGCACCAAGTAGCAGTCACTCTCAGATATCCCTTTTTGCGTTGAGAACCATTCTTGAGAAAGATAAACTGAACGACACTAATTTTACCAACTGGTATCGAAATCTGAGAATTGTTCTCAAACAAGAAAAGAAGGACCATGTCCTAGACAACCCATTTCCAGATGAGCCGAATGAGAATGCGACCGTTGCTGCAACCAATGCCTGCCGTCTAGCTAAAGATGAGTCCACGGATATTAGTTGTCTTATGCTTGCTCACATGGAAATGGACTTGCAAAAGAAGTTCGAGAATGTTGAGGCCTACGATATGATTAAAAGCCTCAAAAGTAAGTTCCAGGCTCAGGCGAAGACTAAGAGGTATCAAGTCTCTCAGGCTTTGCTGAGTTGCAAGCTTAAGGATGGTGATCCACCGAGTCTGCATGTGATCAAAATGGTTGGTTATGTGTAGTCTCTAGAGAGGCTTGGCTACCCCATTAGCGAAGAGTTCGCTACGGATATAATTCTGAACTCTCTTCCTAGTGCATATGGGCGGTTCATTTCGAACTACCACATGCATGGTATGTATAAGAAGCTCACTGAATTGCATGGGATGCTTAAGCAGGCAGAGGTGGATCTCAAGAAGGGCGCCAGTCAAGTCTTGATGGTGCAAAATAAGGCTAAGTTCAAGAAGAGTTCTTGGACTAAGAAGAAGGCTAAGTCAGGAGGAAAGCAGGCTCAGGACCTGGTCCCAAGCGCTTCCTCAGGGACCAAGCCATCTCCTTCAGCCGGATCCACTTGCTTCTACTGCAAGGCGGATGGTCACTAGAAGAGGAACTGCAGCAAGTATTCGGCCGACAAGGCCAAAGTGGAGGTATGACTTCCGACTCAGGTACACTTGTTTGCAATGTTATAGACATATATCTTGCAGAAGCACCTAATAGTTCTTGGGTATATGATACCGGATCAGTTATTCACATCTGCAACTCGTTGCAGGGACTGGTAAGAACTAGGAGCATAGCATTAGGCGAGGTTGATATTCGAGTCGGCAACAAAGCAAGAGTTGCTGCGTTGGAAGTCGACACGATGCAACTTCATTTACCTCCTGGATTCATTATGGAAATGAATAATTGTTATTATGTTCCAGTGCTCAGTCGAAATATTATTTCTGCTTCATGTTTGATGAGGAAAGGCTATGAGTAGAATATCAAGAATAATGGTTGTTCTTTGTATTTGAATAATATGTTTCACGGCTTTGCACCCGTCCAGGACGGGTTATTTATTTTGAATCTTGATGGTGAGTCAGTTTATAACATAAATGTTAAAAGTTTGAAACCAAATGATCTGAATATGACTTACTTTTGGCACTGTCGGCTTGGTCATATAAGTTGGAAACACACGAAGAAGCTCCATGATGATGGACTCCTAAATTTGTTCGACTTGGAGTCGTTCGATACATGCGAATCTTGCCTACTCGGCAAAATGACCAAGACACCTTTTGCAAAGAGTTGCGAAAGGGCGTCCGACTTGTTGGGACTAGTATATAGTGATGTATGTGGACCAATGAGCACGACAGCCAGAGGTGGTTATGAGTACTTCATTACCTTCACTGATGATTTGAGTAGGTATGGATATATTTACTTGATGAAACATAAGTCGGAAGCCTTTGAAAAGTTCAAAGAATTCCAGAATGAAGCACAGAATCAACTCGGCAAGAAAATAAAGTTTCTTTGGTCGGACCGAGGAGGCGATTACATGAGCCATGAGTTTGATGACCATCTGAAAAGTTGTGGAATTGTTCCTCAACTTACTCCGCCGGGAACGCCGCAAAGGAATGGTGTTTCGGAAAGGCGGAATCGAACCTTATTGGACATGGTATGATCAATGATGAGTCGGAAAGATCTGCCTTTATCATTTTGGGGTTATTGTCTAGAAACAGCGGCGTTCACACTAAACAGAGTACCATCAAAGACGGTACAGAAGACACCGCATGAGATGTGGACAAGCAATAATCCGAGTTTGTCTTTTCTTAAGATTTGGGGTTGTGAAGCATTTCTCAAGCGACTTCAGTCGGAAAAGCTTATGGCCAAGTCGGATAAGTGTATTTTTGTGGGGTATCCGAGGGAAACCTTAGGTTACTACTTCTACAACCGAGAAGAGGGCAAAGTGTTTGTCGCTCAGAACGGTGTCTTCCTTGAGAAAGAGTTTCTCAGTCGGGGAGTAAGTGGGAGCACAGTGTAGCTCGAAGAAATTCGAGAGCAACCGGCTAGTAGCGAGTCGGCAAAAACCTTGGAGGTTGAGCCGGCCGTGGTATCTGAGCCGGAAGAAGCACCTGTACTACGAAGATCGGCGAGATTACAAAGTGTTCGTGATGTATTACTATTAGACAGTGATGAGCCGGCAAATTATTCGGAAGCGATGGTGGGATCTGATTCCGAGTCATGGCTCGGAGCCATGATATCCGAGTTAAAGTCCATGGATGAAAATCAAGTTTGGAACTTGGTTGATCTGCCAGACGGTGCAAGACCCATCGAGTGCAAATGGGTCTTTAAGAAGAAAACTGATACGAATGGAAATGTTTCCGTCTATAAAGCACGCCTTGTCGCGAAGGGGTTCCGACAAGTTCAAGGAGTTGATTACGACAAGACTTTCTCGCCTGTAGCGATTCTTAAATCAGTTCGGATCATGTTAGCTATAGCGGCCTATTTCGACTATGAGATATGGCAGATGGATGTCAAAACGGCTTTCCTTAACGGAAATTTAACCGAGGACGTGTATATGATACAGCGCGAGAGTTTTGTCGATCCTGCTAATGCTGACAAAGTATGTAAACTTCAGAAATCCATTTATGGGTTGAAGGAAGCATCTCGGAGTTGGAATATTCGCTTTGATGAGGTAGTCAAATCGTTTGGCTTCATCAAGAGTGATCATGAAACTTGTTTATACAAGAAGTTTAATGGGAGGAAAGTAAACTTTCTAATCTTATATGTGGATGACATATTATTGATTGGAAATGATATCCATAGGTTGCAAGAAACATAGGAGTCATTGGAAAGGAGTTTCTCAATAAAAGTCTTGGGTGAGGCAACATACATCCTCGGAATGCGGATCTATAGGGATAGATCAAGGAGTCTCATTGGATTGAGTCAGAGTACTTATTTGGACAAAGTATTGAAGAAGTTCAACATGTAATCGTCTAAGAAGGGGTTCTTACCGATGTCCCATGGTGTAAAACTTAGCAAGACTCAGTGTCCTTCGACGACTGACGAGCGAAGTCGGATGCGTGCGATTCCGTATGCTTCTGCAGTCGGATCCATCATGTATGCCATGATTTGTACTAGGCCGGATGTTTCCTATGCTCTAAGTGTTGTGAGCAGATACCAGTCTGATCCTGGAGAAATCCACTGGACAATGGCTAAAAATATCCTAAAGTACTTGAGAAGGACTATGGATATGTTCTTGGTTTATGGTGGTGAAGATGAACTCAGTGTAAAGGGTTACACGGATGCGAGTTATCTTACCGACTTCGATGATTCTCGTTCGCAATTCGGATACGTTTTTATTATAAAATGAGGTGCTCTGAGCTGGAAGAGTTCCAAGCAAGAGACTGTGTCTGCATCGACAACAGAGCTGAGTATATTGTCGCATCGGAGGCAGCAAAGGAAGCTGTTTGGATGAGGAATTTCCTCATGGATCTTGGTGTGGTTCAGGGATCGTCCAATCCGTTAGACGTCTATTGTGACAACAATAGTGCTATTGCACAAGCCAAGGAACCTAGACAACACCAGAAAAACAAGCACATACTCATGCGGTACCACCTGATTCGCTAGTTCGTGGATCCGGGTGATATCAAGTTATGCAAGGTACACACGGATGCAAATATTGCGGATCCGTTGAAAAAGCCGTTACCACATCCAAAGAATGAGGCGCACCTGAGAGCCATGGGCATTAGATGCTTAGACATGTGATGTCGGAAGATTGACTCTAGTGCAAGTGGGAGGCTGTTGGGAATATGCCCTAGAGGCAATCATGTATGATGATATTTCTCATTGTATTCATAAAGATATAAAGTTGTCCTTGTATAAACATCTGATGTGTATCATTGAATATGTGATTTGGTTGTGGAACTATGCATTCATGTTGTTTGTACTAAATGTCCTTGGTCATTGAGGTTGTGCTGGACACACAACCTAGACCAATGTGAAAGTCGTCTTGACGACTCGGTTCCACTGGTCATGGGAATGGTGATGCCATTCCGTATTACACAGATTCGCCTAAAGAGTTTAGCGAGTCGGATTGACCCATATTGAGGTACAACGAACATGTTGTCATTTGTATACCTTAATCAATGTAATCCTTAGACCTGAGGTTGTTGCATAGTCCGAGTTGAGGAACACCGACTTAGGTTCTGTCAAACGCTGATCCGTAATTGGGCAGTCATAAAGGTAGAGTTCGGGTTGACTGAGAATCGAGCTGCGTGATGTGAATAACCAAGATGGGATTTTGCCCCTCCACTCGGAGAGATATTATCTGGGATCTCTCGGATGATATGATTCGGAAAGCATGGCCATGAACGACTCGGTTAAGTGTTAACCGAGGCGATCGACTAAGAGTTAGTCAGGTGAATCACTTATCTTGGATCGAGAAGAGAGTTGGACTATTTAATGGATGAAATATATTCGCCTATGGTCTGACAAGGTATATCATGAGGCAAAAGGGACTCGGACGTAAGTCGAATTGGAAAGGCAAGTCGTCATGACTCATTGGTACTTGGGAGTCGGCATGTTTTGCTAGGAGCCGCTGCCAACTGACTGATTGTGAGTCAGACTCCAATCGTGTCCGAGTAGCCATGAGCCTGCCGGGTCACACACTTAAAAGCGGGAGCAAGTTCGGATTGGATCTGAACCGGAAATCTGGTTGGGTTGGACCCGAGCCGGATTAGGACTGAGTCAGTGAGCCGAACTCACAGGGACTGGTATTATATGGTCTTTGGTGAATGGGCCACGAAAGTGAAGCCCACGTTCACTCCCTATATATAGTGGAGCACAGTAACCCATAAGGGTAATCGTTGTTTGGTTAGGTTATTCCATGTGTTGGAAACCCTAGCTCCACAAAAGTCCTGTCGTTGATACGAACCTAGCAGTTCGTCGCCGGTGCTCCTCCTTGTACGTGTGGATACCAGCAGAGGTGTTGTACGATCAGCACCAGGACGATCGGATTGCAAAGGACTGCACTGCATCAACTGACGCGCTACATCAGTAATCCGCAACTGCGCGTCTAGTGGTAAACCTCGTGACCTTCTACCTCAGCTAGATCTTGGGATCACCACGTTAGAGGGAAAAGTTTTGTTTTTCTCTGTGTGGCCCAACATCGGGCACCGTCGCCCGAGAACTCCGACAAGGAAGCCAAGTTCTCCATCTCGGATCCAAGACCATGATCTCGAGAATCCGAAGACTGACCCCGTCGAGTCTGAACCCGTAGAATCCCTAGGAACCAAGATCGCCTCCCCAATGTGTCACCCCAAGCCCCTATATTTTTATAATATGATATTCAATTTGTGCATATTATATTGCCATGCTTGCATACATATTGTGTTTTGGGGGATGTTGTCAACTCACCTAATAATTGAACATGGAGATCATATGTGGGCGAATCTAGCCTAATATTGGTTCCATTTAAATTTGTGTAGCGAACTGGTGATATATTTTGCCTTATTAAAATAACATTTAAGTTGCGGGGTAGCTAAACAATATGAACTTTCTAAATAATTTTCGGGACCACGGTTCCGCTTAATATTTCCTAGTTGCATCATATCTTTGCCATGTCAGACATCATACATGGATCATGCCCGGTTTTCTGCCATAGTATTAAATATTGCATCCGGTGTTTCTTCCAGTGTTTGCTTCTTCACGAATTAGGCCGATGAGTTGATGTGAGTGTCGACCCGATCTCCGGATGAACCTTCGGCAATGTTTTCAGGCGAGGATTCTCCCCCTTTCTACCTATTTTAGATTTCTAGTCTTTATTTCCTCTTGTTGATCTATTGCTATCTATGGTGCGATGCTATAGATTCCGTACCCCGTTATACTTCCCTGCCGCCCTTATATTGCTATGGACACATCCTATTACCTGTTGTTTGGTAGATAGTCGGCCTTGCGAGTCGTAGTTGCATGCGCAGGTGATGCGTCGCGCCGTCGATCTTCCACAGTTGTTGGAGTAATGCCGCATGTTTAATATTGGAGATGATTATGGCTTTAATTACCGTTTAATAACTAAAATTGAAGTAGGTAAATAATGTAGAGGCATAGGTGGGCAATAGATGTAATTTGGTTTTTAACCGTCCACTTGTGTCTCGTAGGACCCCGAGTAGTTGATACCTGTTCTTTGAATATTCGCACTATCCGCATGTGGGCCCATGAATCCCCTTAGCATGAGCTTGAGTCATATCTTATTTCTTGGGGACACAAAGTAGTTTGCGGCTTTAATACTATCCTATACTTATGCCATGTTTTACTGATTTATTTACTATTGCGCGTGGAGCGCCTGTACTGTTTAGGTAAGCGGAGTGTTTTCGCTGTATCGACAAGCCCAGTCACACTTTCGGGTTCCCAGTCGTTTACAGCCATTGACGCAAACCTCTTGGTCCGTTCCGGAGCCGGCCAACTTCGTTGTGGGTAGCTTGGTGGGGTGGCACCCTGAAATATTATATGAATCTTGCGATTTCTTTTTCGTGATGCCTCGTTGGGTTTTCATTTGGTTTTTCCGACGTTGATCATGCGTGTGTTGCTATTTGTGCCCACCTGCAGGGTAAAACTTTCTGAAAGCCGTGTCCGCGGTTATGGATGACTTGGAGCACATTATATCGATCATAGACAACTATAACTAAATTAGTGCTATAAATTTCACTATGTGATTACTAGTAATCAGCTTCACCATAATGGAATGCAAATAAAAGTGCCAACAACTGTTGAGTTCTTGAATGTCTCATGTTATATTTATCTGACTAGTAATTATCGCAACTACAACGGAATTCTTAACTAAAAGTTCCCACTACTTATTATATCAGGATGACTCATGATATCTTTATCTGACTAGTAAGTGCTGCAACTATAATGGAATGAATAAAATTGCCAACTGTGTGAGTTCCTCAGTTGACTTCCTCATTTGGTCTCGAGGGGGAAATACCAGGATGGATATGATTGGTGTTAGTATCAGGTTGGATCCGAATAGGTCTTTCTTATCCCTCTCTGATAGCCGAAAGTTGTATCGAGTATCTATAGGTTGTTTTGTGCATGTTGCGCTGCCTCTTCAGTCCACCATACCTATGTAGGCGAGGACCGCTGAATTCTAACACTCGTCGTGTACTGGCCTCCGCGCCCTCTTTTTCCTTTGCCCTTTGCCAGCACCCCTTTTGTTTAAGAAGGTTTTGAGATCGACGTTGATAGCAGGGTTACCCTTCCGGCTTGGCCTGGGTAGGGTTATGGACGCCATTGGTTATTCTTCAGGGCTCTTAGCCCCATTTGCATCTTATCCGTAGTCGGAAGTTGTATCATTTTCAAGGTGATTTGGAACTTTGTATTGTATATCTGTATTCTTGACTCATGGATTCGTTGTTGTTTATATTTGTTCTATGGGTTCCATCGTGGATTATTGTGTAATGATATTACTTCGTTTTCCACCCACACGAAAGTGCCTGGTGGGCACCTCTGAATCGTTTCTATGTGGGTTTGGCGGGAATCGCTAAAACTTGCATAGGGCCGATCTGAGGATGCTACAAAGTGGTATCAGAGCTTAGCAATTACGATACCCCACTGGTCCATCATGTAGGATAACCTAGATAACGAACGTCTTAGAGTGTCAAAACTATTTTGGAAAATTGGTTGGATAGATCTGATTAGGTCTGCTTTTACTCCTTAACCCTCTGCTATTCTCCTCTTACCTTTACGTGTTTTGAATCTACCCCTTACCTTTTCGTTGAGTCCAGGAATTCTTGTGGTTGGGTTTCTGTCGTACCTTCAAGGTTTCGCTTCCGTCTCTTGTAACGGGTCTTTGACATCTGGCCTTCACGCTATCTGATGAATCTTTCATCTGTTGTACCTTTCAATGGACCAAAAATTCACTAAAAAATTTCTTTGTATCCTCTAGTGGTTTCCAACACGATGACATCATCTGTAATCCGATCCGATGAAGATCCTTCATCACCCTTTTATATCCGAAGTTTTCTGAACCTCGCTTGTCGAGATCTTCAGTCTGATATCCGAGAGTTGGTTGCATGATTGTTCTATTCATGTACAGAGTAATGCTTTGAGTGCGGGATGGAGTCGCGACCAAACCACTACTCTTATCATTGGCTTTTGTACATCGAATGGTGGATCGATGAAATTTTACTCCTTCCACGAAATTGAGAGGTGGATTTACCTTTAACTTTGTCCTTTATTTATCAGGAGTGTTTCCTCGATGAACGTGAGAAATGACCCCTTGTTGGTGGTGTCGCTGATTTCAAGATGAAGAAAGAATCATTGTTAGTGGTGTCGCAAGGATCTTCCCGAAGCGTGCAGATTCAGACCGTCCACCTTCTTCCCCGAACCATGAGGCGGATCTCGAGGGCGAGATCCATTGTTAGTGGTGTCGAATTGTAGCACCCCGGTATAACTACTACTAGAAAATAGCATGTTTTATATGTTTGCATCATCATGACATCATCATGCATATTTATATCATCTAAATATTTTTGCTAAAGCCCTATTTTGTTTTCTATATTAATATCCTCCTTTTGCTTTCAAATAAAAACCCCGATTGATCCGGATATGTTACTTGTCTAACAACTGTTTACAAATGTATTTTTTAAACTAAATAAATATTTTTATACCGGGGAAATCGCCACCGGCCAGGCCCAAAGGGCCCAGCTGGTAGCATCCTACTACCTGGCCCAAACTAGACAAACCATAGACCAACCCAAACCCTAATTCTACCCCAACCTAAATCCTAACCACCCAGAACACCCAACCCAGCCTCCGCCGCCGCTAGGTACCACACACACATACACGACACGACAACGCACACTAGCACGCCTGGTCAACCACCCACCCCGATCCCCATGCAATCCCTGTGACGTGATGAACCAGGCTCCGTACACGCCAACATATCCGCGGGGCCCACCCCTACCATAACGCGCCCCGAACCAACCCCGGGCCAAGCCCCGCTCCCCTTTGATCGATCCCCGCCACTAGGACCTCCTCGTGATGCACCTCTTTGCCACTTTGTCACCGTCCTTCGCCGCGCCTCCATCTCCCCCTCTTGGCTCTCCTCTCCATCGCCAAACCCGCATAGAAACATTGACGCAAACCTTTGGGTCCGTTCCGGAGCCGGCCAACTTCGTCGTGGGTAGCTTGGTGGGGTGGCCCCTGAAATATTATATGAATCTTGCGATTTCTTTATCGTGATGCCTCGTTGGGTTTTCATTTGGTTTTTCCAAGGTTTATCGTGCGTGTGTTGCTATTTGTGCCCCCTTGCAGGGTAAAACTTTCTGAAAGTCGTGTCTACGGTTATGGACGACTCGGAGCATAGTATCTCGATCATAGACAACTATAACTAAAGTAGTGCTATAAATTTGACTATGTGATGACTAGTAATCAGCTTCACCGTAATGGAATGCAAATAAAAGTGCCAACAATTGCTGGGTTCTTGAATGTCTCATGTTATATGTATCTGACTAGTAAGTATCGCAACTACAACGGAATGGTTAACTAAAAGTGCCCACTACTTATTATATCAGGATGACTCATGATATCTATATCTGACTAGTAAGTGCTGCAACTATAATGGAATGAATAAAATTGCCATCTATGTGAGTTCCTCGGTTGACTTCCTCGTTTGGTCTCGAGGGGGAAATACCAGGATGGGTATGATTTGTGTTAGTATCAGGTTGGATCCGAATAGGTCTTTCTTATCCTTTTATGATAGCCAACAGTTGTATCGAGTCTCTATAGGTTGTTCGTTCATGCCGCGCTGCCGCTTCAGTCCACCATACCTATGTAGGCGAGGACCGCCAAATTCTAAGACTCGTCGTGTACTGGCCACAGTACTGACCCCTCTCTTTTTCCTTTGCCCTTTGCCGGCACCCCTTCTGTTTAAGCAGGTTTTGAGATCGACGTTGATAGCGGGGTTACCCTTTCGGCTTGGCCTGGGCAGGGTTATGGACACCATTGGTTATTCTTCAGGGCTCTTCGCCCCATTTGCATCTTGTCCGTAGTCGGTCGTTGTATCATTTTCATGGTGATTTGGATCTTTGTATTGTATATCTGTATTCTTGACTCAGGGAGTCGTTGTTGTTTATATCTGTTCTATGGGTTCCATCGTGCACTATTGTGTAATGATATTACTTCGTTTTCCACCCGCACACAAGTGGCTGGTGGGCACCTCTGAATCGTTTCTATGCGGGTTTAGCGGGAATCGCTAAAACTTGCATAGGGTCGATCCGAGGGTGCTACACTAAGCAACGAACTTAATTATAGAAATAAATCAATTACAGACAGTAGCAACCTATGATAGGTTTGTCGAGGGCGCGCTGGTTGTATAACTGAAACAGTTCGGTCATTTGAACATGTATCGAGTATGTGCAGATGTCGCATATGTGTGGATAGATGCGCGAGCTCCTCATTACTGACTAGAGCCTACCCTTTGTCATAATTCCGTACTATCTGACCCACCGGCGTATCTTCATAGACTAAATATTGACCAAGAGACATATTTGCTTCGTAGGGAAGTGCTTTGGCCTCCGATACAGTGATGCCCATTAGTGCAGCATTAGTACTGGGGCTATGGGGTCCATTATTTGCATGTCCCTATCCATTTCAGCTCTGAAGGCCTTGTCGAGGTCTGAAATCACTTTGAGCAGGGGGACGGATTGATTCTTTTGTCGTTCGAGCTGGGCAGCTTGTTTCCCGCTTTTTGCGCTTGTGCTTTTTTTCTTCTTTGCTTGTTTAATAATCTCCCGGTCATAGTCTGATTCAAGATTGATCTCTATGTGAGATGGTTGGTCAAGAAAGGACTTAGCCCAATTTTTGGTTTTTTCATCATATACCGTCTTTGGCTCAGGCTTTTTAGGTGCAAAATGCGCCTTAACTTGGGTAGCCACATCTGTGGCAGTTTCCTCATCGGTCTTGTCCTAAGGTCTCTTTGGAAGAGTCGGCGGGATGTTGACTATCTTCGCCACTTGAGCTTTATTCAATGTGGGGCGCGGGGGAGCGTCGACCTTTCGTTTCTTTGACGAGGTAGTATATTGCACGGAGGCGGAGGTGGAGATCGAGTAATGCACGGAGGCGGAGATCGAGTTGATGTACTCCTGGTGCGGCAATCGTCAGCGGGGCGGGGTGGACTTGGAGGTTGACGATAATCGGTAAGGATGGACTTGGAGGTTGATGATATTCGATGCGCGGTGGACTTGGAGGTTGACGATCATCAGGACAGGGTGGACTTGGATTCCTTGGGTGGCGTTGGCGCCGAGCCTGGAAACTTGATGTACTTCTTCTTCCATAGAATGATGTCGTGCTTGACATCTCCTAGTTTCGTAAGGCCTTCAGGCGTAAAGATTTCAATCTCTAGGTCCGCAAAATCCTCCACTATGTCATCCACTATGACACGAGCATAGCCAGGTGGAATTGGAAGTGAATGGTAGAGTGCTCCAAGTAGACAAGGTAAAGCAGTGTCGATCGCCACCTTGAAGGACAGGTTGTTCATTTGCTGATGTAGCTCATATTGTGCCATCTCTCTGACATCATCCACGGGGTAGCGAGGAGCCGGTGCATCATCCAGCAGTGCTTGATCATCAGCCCGGACCTCCGTGGAAGCCACATTGCTTCTCCGCTGGCTAAGATCCAATGCGAGTGAGTTGACGATGGCCTTTGGCTAATTTCTTGCATGAGGTTCTTCAAATCAGCTAGGTCCTGCTCTACCTTGGAGATCCGCTCTGCCTCCCGGTCCTTCTTTCTCTGACGGCTTCTGTAACTGGCATCGTACTAAGGAAACCCTTGTAGAGGTCCCCAGCCTTTAATAAGGTAGAGATCCCTGTGTTTACAATGCTAGTCCCTGGATCAATAGCTAGCATCCACAGTTAATATGTAATATCAAGAAATAAAGGTCATAATACAACTTTATAACCAGGAATAAAATAATTCATTACATCTTACATAGCTCATTTGTCTATTACATTACATTGCAGCAGAATATCTATAAGCATGGGGTCCTTCATCTTCAAAGTGCCACAAGCAAACATGTTGGTTGTAGACTTGTAATCCTAATCAATAAACTTCACTAACACCAAAGCAACCTGCAACATTACAAGTTACAGCCAGAAGGGTCAATACATTGGAATTGTATTGGCAAGTTTCACTACTATGTAGAATATAAGTGGATCCTATCAATACATGCATATTTGGCTAAGTAGGGTTTTAGGCACATTTGCAGAAAGCAATAATTTATCCTATCTTTTCAAAATGGTTTTGTTTCTTTTGTCAAATCTTTCTGAACTCCTTGGTAAATCCCCAAGTGTCTTTGTCAAAAATCTCTTGAGCTCCTTGGTACACCCCAAGTACTTCAAGTTTTTATCAAAATCTCTTGAGCTCCTTGGTAAATCCCCAAGTGCTTCAAGTTTTTATCAAAGTCTCTTGAGCTCCTTGGTAAATCCCCAAGTGCTTCAAGTCTTTTGTTGTCTCTTAAAGTTTTTCTTTTATAAATTGGAATGTCGAGATTTCCCATAGCTTCAAGCTTTAGTTGCTCAGTATTGTCCATAACCGGGGACACGGCTAAGTACTTAGATTTTTATTATCTTCTGCAGAAGTTGTACACTTTACCCACATGACACAATCTCATCTTGTTGCCACCATTGGCCGCTGGATAAGTACTCACCAAGATGGAGTACTGGCATATTGAGAATGTGACGAAGTCTTTCCAGAGGGTCCTCCCATACACCATTGCTAGCTTGTCTTCAGGCACCCATGTAGGGTTTCGAGTTCCCTCATTTTCAGTTAACCTGAAGACAATGCATGGGTCTTCCCAATGTAGTTGACTAAGCCAGTTCCATAATAGCATGTGGCTGTACACGAAAGCCACAGTTGGAGAAACATGTTCAATCTCTAAGTCCCTGGGTGGTTTTCTTTTGGTGCACAACACAAAGAGATTGCCATAGACATGGTTCCTTTTGTTGCCACCTCGTCCAAAACTTGAGTATCCTTGTCCACCCAAGTGGTTCATTGAGTACTTGTTTTATTATATAAAACATAAGTCTTTTCTTAACTTCATAAAATCTCAACATGAATCTCTTCTCAAAATATTTAGCATGGCTAAGCATTTTACAACTACATTGTTTTCACTAAGGATTATATAAGGTATCCCATAAGTATAGAAATTCTTTTCATGCATGTTTCAAAATCCACTAAGTATAATGAAAATAGTAGGACTTTAGATGATAGTGTCACTTGCCTTTTTGGTAGGGAATGTTGGTTCACTTCTTGATTCTGCTAGTTTCACACTTTTCTAACTTCACTACAAATCAATCAAGCAAACACAATATCAAATAGCATTCCAACCAATACCAATCAAACAAAAATCACACTTAAAATAATAGGAACTAAGTCATGCATGCAAGCATGCAAAAGATAATTTTATTTGCAAAGGTGGTTTCTACTAGGCTCTATACAATTTAAGGCTCAAGGTGGTCATTTTCCAAAGTGGCAAAGTCATTTGTAAAAGGGTTTTACCAATAAATCATTTTTTAAAGCCAATCATTATTTCATGTGGTGAAAAACATTTTTATCAAAGCAATAATTTTATAAAGTTCACCAAACAAGTTGTTATAACTCAATACATGGTGTTTAGGGTCAGTAGGTTTGATTCAAATCATTTTCCTAAAGTTTTTACTCAAAAATCATTTCCATAGCAAAACCAATATTTTTATTTGGCTAAAAATGGGCTAAATCAATTAATCAATCCTAATCTTCACAAAATCCATTTTTAAATCCATGGGTTGGTTCCTAGGGTCAGCAAGTTCACAACAACCCATTTTGCAAAGATTTAAACCTCAAAATCATTTTGGAATAATTTTCATAACCTAAACAAGCATACAAATGTTTCTGCAAAAACAAACATTTTACCAGAATATTTTTACTAAACAAATTGCATGGTTGGCTAGGGCTTGTTCCACTGATTCCAATGATATAAAGTTTGCAAATTTTGGACGTGTGGATCAAAAGTTACAAGGTTTTCAAATCTGCATCTAAATATGATTTCAAATTCTGTTTTAAAACAAAAGCTGGCCACGCGGCGTGTTCTCATTGGGCGGTACCGGTTCGCGCGGATTGCGCTCTGCGGTTCGTTGGATCTAACTAGATCGCACGGCTCTGGTTGCGTACCCCTTCAGCGTTTAAGTGATCTATCGCGTGCGTACGATTAAAATCCAACGTCTCACAGCTACTGGACATAAACCGGCGGCGCTAGTGGTGGTGAACGGAGGCGGCGCGGTCGGACGATGACGCTGCGGCGGCTACAGGAAGCAAAGGAGTAAACGAGGATGCTCACCGTGCTCGCGAGGTTGAGGTGAAGCTCGAGGTGGTTCTGGTCTGGTGAGGGGTGCACTGGAGCGGGAGTAATCGCTCGCCGGAGTGGAGCTACGCCTCGGCCACGCTCTGTCATCGTCGAGGACGGTGCTACGGGTCACGAGGAAGCAAACGGAGTGCATGGTCAGACACGTAATGACACGGTGATGATGCGTGCGTGATTGAGAGGGCTCGGGGTGGTTGGTTCTTACCAGGGAAACTCGCCGGAGAGAGAAGCAGACGCGGCGGCGCTCAGTCGAGGTGGTTGTCGATGCTCTGAGCCACCAGAGGAGGTGTGGCTGAGGTCAGTGGATGCGCAAAGTGATGGAGATCCACTGAGCGTGAACTAGAGAGGAGGGGGAGGCGTGTACTCACCGGAATTGCTCGCGGAACTCGCCGGAGACAGCGTCAAGGTAAATGGAATCGGGGGCAGCCTGGTGGCTCTGGTGTGCGGGGTCTGGGGGGAAAGAGAGGTAAGGCGCGTGCGGTTAAATGAGCGTGGTCACGGGGTGGAGTAATGTTCGCTATCAACGCGAATTGATCGCCAGAGTAAAGGACAAGAAACGGCGAGGAGGAATCAGCGCGGGTTTGAAGACGATGAACAGTGGTGTGGGGTCCTGTCGTCAGTGGGGAGAGAGAGGGGAAGAAGGGCCACTGGTCAGTCACTCCGCGGGTGCGGGTTCAGGTGGAAAACGCTTCGCGCGTGGGGGAATAGCTGGGCTGGTACTGGGCTTCTGGGTCAGGTTTAGTTGGGTCGAATCTGACTCTATTTTTTTTCTTTCAAATGCTTTTTCTTTTTCTAATTCTATTTTCTGTTTTTCTATTCAAACAACAATTCAAACATCCAAATCAATTCAAAACTCCTCCAAACTTTGTGTTGAGTTTTTGGTTCTGTTTAACAGCAATATTCCAAGTCCCAAAATAAAAATATTATTTTTATTTTAGGATCCATTTATAATATAATAAAATGGACCTTAGTTATTAATTCAAATGGGTTTTAATTTATTAAAAGTCTCCATTTGAAATCTAAATATTTTCAAAACCAAATCAGTAGGTTTTATTTGAAAATAAAGAATACTTGGAAAACTTGTTTAAAATAAATAAATAAGTTTTGATGTTTAATTAAAATAATAAAACCTTTACTTTTAAATAACTTGGGTATTAAATCCTTATTATTTTATTTAAATAAACCTTTACTATTTTTATCAAATAGAAATATTTTATTTCAAAGGCTTGGCCAAGTTTTAATTTGGCTTATAAAATAATCCTTATTTATATTTCTTCCTTTTCATTTGAAAACCAAATCTTTTTATTAAAAGATCCAAAAATAGTAATTTCAAATATTTTTAACTTTATTGTTTATTTATCTTTTTAAACCCTTTAGAATATTTTTTATTTGATCAAAATAGGTTTTGAAAGTTTCCAATTGGATTCAAAGTTTCTTCTCACTCTGAAATTCAACAAAGTTTTATTTTATTCATTTATTTTTTTCACATTACAAGATTTGGAAAATCTTGGGATGTGACAGGCTACCACCCTTAAAATAAATCTCGTCCCGAGATTTGGGAAAGCTAGGGTTATAAGTTGGCTCAAAAGCATCTAGGGTACTACCTCCCTTAAAATATTTTCCAACTGAATTACATATTGGCCTTCTTGGGATCTTGGGGAAACTTCTCTGGGCAAACATCTGCACAGTGTCCTTTGTTTCCACACTTGACAGATGTGACAAGGCTGAGATCCTTCATAGGCTTGTTTATATTGTTCTTCATCTTTTCTGGACAATTGCTTGCATAATGTCCTCGTTCTTTGCAATTGAAACACATGATAAGTTTGAGTTCTTCACGTGTCTCTTGTGGACAACTTGCTGCATAATGGCCTAGCCCTTTGCAGTTGTTGCACCATACTTGACCAATTTCCTTATATTTCTGTTTCTCTGGACATTCACTAGAATAGTGTCCCATTTCTTTGCAATGATGACATTGCACATGGTTTTTGTCCTTCTTTTTCTTTTTGGGCTTCTCCAAAGCTAGGAGTGCATCTAGTTCATGTTGTTCATATGTTATCTGGTAGGTAGGAATGTCTAAATGTTTCTTGGACCTTCTATTGCTCTTTGGAAAATTCATATGCCTCTTCTTTGGTCCTTTGAACTGGGTTGTATTGCATGGAGGTATAAGTGGAGCTTTTCCTTTGTCCTCAATCTTCTTGGTAGACTTAGATCCCTCTTGATAGTTTGCAATCATTTGTTGCACTCCACCTTGTTTCCTTTGTTCAACTATGGAATAGATGGGGCATTGGATAGGGACATGGTTGTTTCCTTCACATAGGTAACAAGTATCTTGAGAAATGGAACATTGGCCAACAGGATGTTTCTCTTCACAGTTGGGGCATTGATCTCCATGTTCCTTGGAAGTGTGATCCTTGTCTCCACAAATATTTCAAGCTTTGATTATCTTTAGGATAACATCTTTGTTGTCATAGGCTCCTTTGGAAAAGTTGCTCTCCATGTTGAGCATTTGATCTGTCACCTTGTGCAACATTTGAGCTTGGTTCTCCAAAAATCCTTGCAGGGTTGGATCTTCCCCACTAGTGTTGGCTATGAATTGAGATATCATTTGGTTCAACTGGTTTTGGGTTGATACGAGTTCTCTCATGTTGTCCTCTTGGTTGGTGTTGGTGTCGTCAACCTTGATGTTGGAGTTTCTTGGAGTAGTCATCTGTTTGGGTTGAATAGAGATTAGAATAGGCAAAAGATTTCTAAGGAAATAATTTCCAATCACACACATCAAAATTCACTCAAGCAATGTGCAAGCAATCACAAGCCAAACATTTCACTCAAACAACAAGTTCAAGCACATCTTTAGGCAACAAAATATTTTTGTTACACCACATAAGTTGGTGTGTTTGATCTATACTTAATATGGTGGTCCATCTATATGGTTAATTTGTGATATTTCCATCCTTCTTGGTTGATTCTTCTTGCATGAGATCATGGTTTCCTTGAGAAAAACTCTTGGTTACAAAACTTCAAGTGATGTGGGCTTCTAACTTGTGTTCCCTTAGTCTCCAAATCCTTGAATAAGATTTCTTGTCTCCCTTGTCCTTAGTGGTATCTAAGGTTGAAGTCCTTGGTGAATATGCTGAAGATGTTGAAGTCATTAGAGTTTGAAGATGTTGAAGTCATTAGAGTTGAAGGTGTCCTTGCTCATGGTGAAGTCTTTGGCCATGGGGTAGGTTTTTCCATCAATCTTGAAATAGAAGAGATGTAGAATCAAAACCAAAATGGTTGGGGAAAGAGTTTACAAGATTGTTTGTAAATAAGCTTTGGAACAAATACAACTCCTATTTTTCTAAGGGTTTTTGTCCAATCCTAGGTTTATAAATCCTACAGGCAACACAATGCTCTGATACCATCTGTAGAGGTCCCCAACCTTTAATAAGGTAGAGATCCCTGTGTTTACAATGCTAGTCCCTAATCAATAGCTAGCATCCACAGTTAAGATGTTATATCAAGAAACAAAGGTCATAATACAACTTTATAACCAGGAATAAAATAATTCATTACAACTTACATAGCTCATTTGGCTATTACATTACATTGCAGCAGAATATCTATAAGCATGGGGTCCTTCATCTTCAAAG
The DNA here is from genome assembly GCA_916181665.1 of Avena sativa. Classification (NCBI taxonomy): domain Eukaryota; kingdom Viridiplantae; phylum Streptophyta; class Magnoliopsida; order Poales; family Poaceae; genus Avena; species Avena sativa. Next base: position 365,694,383 of record OV702285.1, on the reverse strand, counting down.
TGCCACAGGCAAACATGTTGGTTGTAGACTTGTAATCCTAATCAATAAACTTCACTAATACCAAACCAACCTGCAACATTACAAGTTACAGCCACAAGGGTCAATACATTGGAATTGTATTGGCAAGTTTCACTACTATGTAGAATAGAAGTGGATCCTATCAATACATGCATATTTCGCTAAGTAGGGTTTTAGGCTCATTTGCAGAAAGCAATAATTTTTCCTATCTTTTCAAAATGGTTTTGTTTCTTTTGTCAAATCTTTCTGAACTCCTTGGTAAATCCCCAAGTGTCTTTGTCAAAAATCTCTTGAGCTCCTTGGTACACCCCAAGTACTTCAAGTTTTTATCAAAATCTCTTGAGCTCCTTGGTAAATCCCCAAGTGCTTCAAGTTTTTATCGAAGTCTCTTGAGCTCCTTGGTAAATCCCCAAGTGCTTCAAGTCTTTTGTTGTCTCTTAAAGTTTTTCTTTTAGAAATTGGAATGTCGAGATTTCCCATAGCTTCAAGCTTTAGTTGTTCAGTATTGTCCATAACCGGGGACACGGCTAAGTACTTAGATTTTTATTATCTTCTGCAGAAGTTGTACACTTTACCCACATGACACAATCTCATCTTGTTGCCACCGGTGGCCGATGGATAAGTACTCACCAAGATGGAGTACTGGCAGATTGAGAATGTGACGAAGTCTTTCCAGAGGGTCCTCCCATACACCATTGCTAGCTTGACTTTAGGCACCCATGTAGGGTTTCGAGTTCCCTCATTTTCAGTTAACCTGAAGACAATGCATGGGTCTTCCCAATGTAGTTGACTAAGCCAGAGCCATAATAGCATGTGGCTGTACACGAAAGCCATAGTTGGAGAAACATGTTCAATCTCTAAGTACCTGGGTGGTTTTCTTTTGGTGCACAACACAAAGAGATTGCCATAGACATGGTTCCTTTTGTTGCCACCTCGTCCAAAACTTGAGTATCCTTGTCCACCCAGGTGGTTCATTGAGTACTTGTTTTACTATATAAAACATAAGTCTTTTCTTAACTTCATAAAATCTAACATGAATCTCTTCTCAAAATATTTAGCATGGCTAAGCATTTTACAACTACATTGTTTTCACTAAGGATTATATAAGGTATCCTATTAGGATTTAGCATAGCATAAGTATAGAAATTCTTTTCATGCATGTTTCAAAATCCACTAAGTATAATGAAAATAGTAGGACGTTAGATGATAGTGTCACTTGCCTTTTTGGTAGGGAATGTTGGTTCACTTCTTGATTCTGCTAGTTTCACACTTTTCTAACTTCACTACAAATCAATCAAGCAAACACAATATCAACTAGCATTCCAACCAATACCAATCAAACAAAAATCACTCTTAAAATAATAGGAACTAAGTCATGCATGCAAGCATGCAAAAGATAATTTTATTTGCAAAGGTGGTTTCTACTAGGCTCTATACAATGTAAGGCTCAAGGTGGTCATTTTCCAAAGTGGCAAAGTCATTTGTAAAAGGGTTTTACCTATAAATCATTTTTTTAAAGCCAATCATTATTTCATGTGGTGAAAAACATTTTTATCAAAGCAATAATTTTATAATGTTCACCAAACAAGTTGTTATAACTCAATACTTGGTGTTTAGGGTCAGTAGGTTTGATTCAAATCATTTTCCTAAAGTTTTTACTCAAAAATCATTTCCATAGCAAAACCAATATTTTTATTTGGCTAAAAATGGGCTAAATCAATTAATCAATCCTAATCTTCACAAAATCCATTTTTAAATCCATGGGTTGGTTCCTAGGGTCAGCAAGTTCACAACAACCCATTTTGCAAAGATTTAAACCTCAAAATCATTTTGGAATAATTTTCATAACCTAAACAAGCATACAAATGTTTCTGCAAAAACAAACATTTTACCAGAATATTTTTACTAAACAAATTGCATGGTTGGCTAGGGATTGTTCCACTGATTCCAATGGTATAAAGTTTGCAAATTTTGGACGTGTGGATCAAAAGTTACAAGGTTTTCAAATCTGCATCTAAATCTGATTTCAAATTCTGTTTTAAAACAAAAGCTGGCCACGCGGCGTGTTCTCATTGGGCGGTACCGGTTCGCGCGGATTGCGCTCTGCGGTTCGTTGGATCTAACCAGATCGCACGGCTCTGGTTGTGTACACCTTCAGCGTTTAAGTGATCTATCGCGTGCGTACGATTAAAATCCAACGTCTCACAGCTACTGGACATAAACCGGCGGCGCTAGTGGTGGTGAACGGCGGCGGCGCGGTCGGACGATGACGCTGCGGCGGCTACAGGAAGCAAAGGAGGAAACGAGGATGCTGACCGTGCTCGCGAGGTTGAGGTGAAGCTCGAGGTGGTTCTGGTCTGGAGAGGGGCGCACTGGAGCGGGATTAATCGCTCGCCGGAGTGGAGCTACGCCTCGGCCTCGCTTTGTCGTCATCGAGGACGGTGCTATGGGTCACGAGGAAGCAAACGGAGTGCATGGTCAGACACGTAATGACACGGTGATGATGCGTGCGTGATTGAGAGGGCTCGGGGTGGTTGGTTCTTACCAGGGAAAATCGCCGGAGAGAGAAGCAGACGCGGCGGCGCTCAGTCGAGGTGGTTGCCGATGCTCTGAGTCACCAGAGGAGGTGTGGCTGAGGTCAGTGGATGCACAAAGTGTTGGAGATCTAGTGAGAGGGAACTAGAGAGGAGGGGGCGGCGGGTACTCACCGGAATTGCTCGCGGAACTCGCCGGAGACAGCGGGAAGGTAAATGGAATCGGGGGCAGCCTGGTGGCTCTGGTGTTGCGGGGTTTGGGGGAAAGAGAGGTAAGGCGCGTGCGGTTAAATGGGTGTGGTCGCGGGGTGGAGTAATGGTCGCTATCAACGCGAATTGATCGCCGGAGTAAAGGACAGGAAACGGCGAGGAGGAATCAGCGCGGGTTTGAAGACGATGAACAGTGGTGTGGGGTCCTGTCGTCAGTCGGGAGAGAGAGGGGAAGAAGGGCCACTGGTCAGTCGCTCCGCGGGTGCGGGTTCAGGTGGAAGCCTCTTCGCGCGTGGGGGAATAGCTGGGCTGGTACTGGGCTTCTGGGCCAGGTTTAGTTGGGTCGAATCTAACTCTATATTTTTTCTTTCAAAAGCTTTTTCTTTTTCTAATTCTATTTTCTGTTTTGCTATTCAAACAACAATTCAAACATTCAAATCAATTCAAAACTCCTCCAAACTTTGTGTTGAGTTTTTGGTTCTGTTTAACAGCAATATTCCAAGTCCCAAAATAAAAATATTATTTTTATTTTAGGATCCATTTATAATTTAATAAAATGGACCTTAGTTATTAATTCAAATGGGTTTTAATTTATTAAAAATCTCCATTTGAAATCTAAATATTTTCAAAACCAAATCAGTAGGTTTTATTTGAAAATAAAGAATACTTGGAAAACTTGTTTAAAATAAATAAATAAGTTTTGATGTTTAATTAAAATAATAAAACCTTTACTTTTAAATAACTTGGGTATTAAATCCTTATTATTTTATTTAAATAAACCTTTACTATTTTTATCAAATAGAAATATTTTATTTCAAAGGCTTGGCCAAGTTTTAATTTAGCTTATAAAATAATCCTTATTTATATTTCTTCCTTTTCATTTGAAAACCAAATCTTTTTATTAAAAGATCCAAAAATAGTAATTTCAAATATTTTTAACTTTATTGTTTATTTATCTTTTTAAATCCCTTTAGAATTTTTTTATTTGATCAAAATAGGTTTTGAAAGTTTCCAATTGGATTCAAAGTTTCTTCTCACTCTGAAATTCAACAAATTTTTATTTAATTCATTTATTTTTTTCACATTACAAGATTTGTAAAATCTTGGTATGTGACAACCCTTTCTTCCATGAGACACCGGCGTCTTTGCCTCATGTTCGTCCACCCTTTTCAGGATTCCCTAATGCGCGTGTCAGCTCGCCGTTCACTCTCTCGGGACGGAACAATCCCAATTGAGCATCATTCATTGCTTGAACAAGGTCTTCAGAGGTTTTTAGAATTTTTTCATGAAATAATGTCTTCCCTGTTTCTGGGTCCAACGATCCCCCGTGCCCGTGCCATCCATCTGTACCAGGAGTGATGCCTCTAGCCCTCATGTCCTTCTCCATAGTTTCCCACTTAGGGACGGCACTCTTGTAGACACCTATCCCCATTTTATGATGGTATTTCTTTTGGATAGCATTTAACGCATTCTTTGCCGACTTTCCCTTTGCTTTATCAGATTGCTTGTACGTTACAAAATCGGGCCACTGTTCTCTCAACTTCTTGTTTGCTCCTTTGAAGTCTGGAGTTTTCTTTTTCACGACATATTTCGCGTATAAACTTTTCCCGTGATTCCGGTAGAGTTCGGCCATCTTGCTCAGAGCACACTCCTTGACTTTCGCTCTTTTCTCAAGCCCACCCGGCCTTGGGGTAATACCATCTGCCTCAAATTCTTCATACTCTGGAGGTAGTATGAAATGCGCTATGAGCTTCTGCCAAAGGTCATCTTTGGCATCATCGGTGACATAGCTGTTGCATTCTTCATCGGGTTTCTTTGACTTATTCCATTCTTGGATGGTGATCGGCAGGTTGTGCCTAACAAGCACCCCGTATTGATTTGTAAACATCCTCTGGTGCTTCTCTAGAGCAATTGGTTCACCATCATCATCTATTTCTTCGATGGTGAACCTCTGATTACCATCCAACTTTTTGTCCGGCCCTCGTTTTGTTTAAGCTGTTGATTGCTTCGATCCAGTGGGCTAAAATAAGAAGAGAGTGATTAATATATATATATATATTGATATATCTAGATCAATTAATTAATATTGGTACCATGAGGGTTTATATATATGTACCTCGCCGGATCCTGTCGAGGTGCCATCATTGTTGTTGTTATTTGTTTGCCCTTCGTCCATCCGGTCTTCCCCTTGGTACATCAGGTTTTCCTCTAGTCCATCACGGGATGGATTCAGATATGAGGAAATCTCTTCCTCGAGCAAAATATCTTCACCGGTAGTAATATTAAGAGGATTTTCACCTCTTATCATGCCCTGAAGAAAACCTCACCAATGCGACCAGGATCATCGGATGGATCCATGACTTAATTAACTATAACTGAAAGAGAGTTAAAGAATTTAGAGAAAAAACAATAACCCTAATAACTAAAACAAAAAAACAATAACCCTAATAACACTAATTAATAACCGTAATATTATTTGTGGTAAAACAATAATCCTAATAACTAAAACAAAAAAAATAACCCTAATAACACTAATTAATAACCCTAATATTATTTGTGGTAAAACAATAATCCTAATAACTAAAAAAATAATAACCCTAATTAATAATCCTAATATTATTTGTGGTAAAACAATAATCTGGATAACTAAAACAAAAAAACAATAACCCTAATTAATAACCCTAATACTATTTGTGGTAAAAAAATAATCTTAATAACTAAAACAAAACAAAAACAATAACCCTAATTAATAACCCTACTATTATTTGTGGTAAAACAATAATCCTAATAACTAAAACAAAAAAATAACCCTAATTAATAACCATAATATTATTTGTGGTAAAACAATAATCCTAATTATAATAACCCTAATATTATTTGTGGTAAAACAATAATCCTAATAACTAAAAAAAATAACCACCCTCGAGCTCACCGACACCAGCAGCAGCATGTACGATGGCGACACGGCAAGGCGGCGGCGTGACGTGGCGGCGCGCGGAGCCCGGCATGTCGGAGTGGCGGCACGGCGGAGAGGCAGAGGACGCACGGCCAAACATGAGGGCGACGGAGCGGTGGAATTGACGGGAAGCACCTCCCCTGTATTTTCTCGTCGTTGGCACCTCGTCTTCGTCTTCGTCGAGAAATGCTAAGTGCTGGGCAGCACCTCCTCTGGCGCGCAGTATATAAAGGGATAAGCCTTTTGTCCCGGGCTAAGCCACCACCCGGGACTAGAGGGTCTCTATTCCCGAGACGTGGCTTAACCCGCGACTAAAGACCCCCCTTTAGTCGCAGGTTAAGCCACGGCCCGGGACTAGTGTGTTTTTTCGACCACTTTGTTTTCGCGCGTGCAGACACCCTCTAGTCCCGGGTCCAAATACGACCCGCGACTATTTTATTTTTTGTAAATTTTCTTTTTTTAATTTAAATCAAATATAAAACTTTGGAAAATCATATCTTCTATTGTAAAAATCCAAATAAAACAAATAATATGTCTATTATTATCATAAAAATATAAAGAATCTTAATATAATATCCATACATCTGTTTGCATCATTTATAAATTATTTCATTTGTAAATTTTCTTTTTTTAATTTAAATCAAATATAAAACTTTGGAAAATCATATATTCTATTGTAAAAATCCAAATAAAACAAATAATATGTCTATTATTATTAGAAAAATATAAATAATCTTAATATAATATCCATACATCTGTTTGCATCATTTATAAATTGTTTCATTTGTAAATTTTCTTTTAAAATTCAAATCAAATATAAATCTTTGGAAAATCATATCTCCTATTGTAAAAATCCAAATAAAACAAATAATATGTCTATTATTATCAGAAAAATATATAGAATCTTAATATAATATCCATTTAGTCCCGGTTGTAGTCACTAAATGGGACTAAAGATATTTCCCGCCATTTCACACCGCTTCCCGCCAAGTTTTCCCACCCTTTCCTTTTTACCAGAGCTTTTAATACCTGTTGTAGTCACTAACCAGTACTAAAGATATTTACCGCCATTTCCCACCGCTTCCCACCAAGTTTTCCTGTCCTTTCCTTTTTATCAGAGCTTTTAGTCCCAGTTGTAGTCACTAACCGGAACTATAGATATTCCGCGCCATTTCCCACCGCTTCCCGCCAAGTTTTCCCGCCCTTTTCCTCTATATCTAGGGCGATCGCGCCATGGCTATCCACACATCCACAACTTTCTCTCTCAAAACAATGGACAGCGCCTATTGGCCATTCTAAACCTCGAGCTACCCTTGTCCGCTGGGCTACCTGTCGCCCGCCGGCTGGATGCTGAGCGCTGGAGGGGTTCATGTCCCTCCTGTCCCTCAAGGTTCGACATGCCAGGCGGCCATCACGAACCACTTCTACCACGAGCTCACGTCGGAGCAGTAGATGGATCCCCAGTGGTATCCCGACAACAACGACACCTGGAATGCCTTCTTCGCTAACCGACAAGAAAGGGAGCTCGCCAGGTACGAGGGTGATGGCCCACCCCCGGTGAACCACAATGAAGCCGGCCACCGTTTTGGTGGGCGAACCATACTATCATCGGCGTGATGCTCCACATCGCCGGTGGAGACCATCCTTGCCTCCGGTGCCCATAAGTCCACCCGCCACAGAGCTACAAGAAGGCCCCTCCCCGCCCGACGGTAGCAACATCGTCTTCCAGGAGACCCCTCCCCTGCCCGCCGTGAATCCGAGGCCGGAGTGGCAGGTGCCCCTGGTATATGCGAAGGCTGGGCTGAGGATCCCCGGAGTGGCAGGTGACGATGACGATGATGATGGCGATGACGAAGAAGACCCTGAATCCATGTACTAGGACTAGGCATGATTATGACTAAAGGGGGCGGCTGTAGTCCCGGTTTTTAATATTAATAAATGTCTTGAGTGTTACCTAGTCCCGGGACTAAATATGAATATGTGACCACGCGCGTTTGGAGATCAGATCTTAATGGTAAGTATGAATCGGGACTAAAGGCCCCCCTTTAGTCCTGGTCAAGCCACAAAACGGGACTAACACACTCAAGATGGTTTGCAGACAACACTATAAAAATGGGCACATGGATCATCTTCATTCATAAAATGTTACAATTATTACACATCATTTCTTCGCATGTGTCCGTTTCTAATTCCGCCGTATCCATGGAGAATCTTCATTCATTAACATGATGATTGGGTCATCCTTCACAGCGAAGGGCGGAATTTCATGAAACTTATCACAATATTCTGACATGTCTGTCTTGTCCTCCACTCCCACGATGTTTCTTTTTCCTGAAAGAACTATGTGGCGCTTTGGCTCATCGTCTGATGTATTCTTTTGCTTATTTTTCTTTTTCTAGGTTGGGTAGACATGTCCTTCACATAGAAAACCTGAGCCACATCATTGGCTCAGACGAATGGTTCGTCTAAGTACCCAAGATTGTTGAGACCCAACGATGTCATTCCATACTTCTTGTCTACCTCAAACCCTCCTCTTGTCAGCTTGACCCATTTGCACCGAAACAAGGGGACCTTAAAAGTAGGTCCATAGTCAAGTTCCCATATCTCCTCTATGTAACCATAATATGTGGTCTTTGCCCCATTGTTGTCTGTTGCATCAAAGAGGACACCACTGTTTTGGTTGGTGCTATTTTTATCTTGGGCGATCATGTAAAATGTATACCCATTTATCTCGAACCCTTGGAAAGTCGATAGAGTCGAAGATGGTGACCTAGACAACAAGTATAGCTGATCTCCAAGAGTGTTGTTTTTGATGATATGTTGCAACCAACCGCCGAAACTCTTCATGTGTTCATCTCTAATCCAAGAGTCATTCTTTCCAGGGTTGTTGGAGCGTAAAATTTTCTTGTGTTCCTCGATATACGGGGCTGCCAAGATAGATTCTGTAGAACTGTGTAATGTGCTTCGATGTAAGAATGTCCGTCCCTAGATACTATTGATTTCCTTCCTAGAGTACACTTTCCACTTAGTCTCCCCTCAAACCGCGATTGAGGAAGACCAATCGGCCTAAGGTCAGGAACAAAGTCAACACAAAACTCAATGACCTCCTCTTTTCCATAGCCCTTGGAGATGCTTCCTTCTGGCCTAGCACGGTTACGAACATATTTCTTTAAGATTCCGATGAACCTCTCAAAGGGAAATATATTGTGTATAAATACAGGACCGAGAATGGAAATCTCTTCGACTAGGTGAACTAGTAGGTGTGTCATAATATTGAATAAGGATGGTGGGAACACCAACTCAAAACTGACAAGACATTGGACCACATCATTCTATAACCATGGTAGATCTTCAGGATTGATTATCTTCTGAGAGATTGCATCGAGGAATGCACATAGCTTCACAATGGGTACTCGAACATTATCCGGTAGAAGCCCCCTCAATGCAATCGGAAGCATTTGCACCATAATCACATGGCAGTCATGAGACTTTAGGTTTTGGAATTTTTTTCTACCATATTTATTATTCCCTTTATATTCGATGAGAAGCCAGACAAGACTTTAATACTGCTCACGCATTCAAAAGATATTTCCTTCTCTTGTTTGGTAAGAGCGTAACTGGCATGACCTTGAAACCATTCTGGATGCCGGCCATATGGGTCTTTCATATGTTGATGGTCCTTTCGTGCTTCCGGTGTATCTTTTGTCTTCCCATACACGCCCAACAAGCCTAGCAGGTTCACGCAAAGATTCTTCGTCACATGCATCACATCGATTGCAGAGCGGACCTCTAAGAATTTCCAATATGGTAGCTCCACATGGGTGCATGTTCGTCAGCATGGGTGCGTGTTCGTCAGCATCCTTCGGAACAGATTTTCCGCCAGGACCCTTTTCAAAGGTTCTTATTTGATCCAATGTCAACACCCAGATTTTTAATCACAGATGCCTGTTATGCCATACATCGCAATCCTAGGATTACCATTTTTGCGAGACATAACAGATTGGATATCACAGTACCTCATCCATTACAAACCATATATAAGGTCTTACACAAATAAGGATCTCATGATCCAGTTCTTAATACAATTCAAGCAGCAGAATAACGTAATAGTAATGATACCGTAGGAGAAGCTCCATCTTTAGGGTCATAGGCAATGCTGACGATGGGAGATGATCCTAGTTGTCGTAACCTTCCTGCTGTCCTTCTACCTGATACTCCTCTTCATAGTCTGGTCATGGGAATAGCTAGGGACAAAGCCATGAGTAGTCTTTAAGTACTCGCAAACTAATACTAACAAGTGAAGTGGTTTTGGAATAGGATATACTAAGCTCTAAGGTTGTTTTGCAAAAAGCTAGATTTACTTCTACTAAGTTCAAAGGCAAAGAAAGCTAGTTGAGAGTTTTATAATACCTAAGTGGGAACTTGAATTTCATGTCACAACTCTGTTGTGGTCAAGTCAAAGTGACAAATAATTTCATAAGTCATTCCGAAAACATCTGATGATAGAACAGTATGGCCACTCCAACTGTCCATAACCATGGACGCAGCTATTCGAATAGTTTGACACTCTGCAGAGATTGTACACTTTCATCACAACATTCGATACATCCGTCAGGAACAATCCTAACCTTTCAATTACATGCCCTAGTATAGGAACCTCTCCCGTGAGTTGGGCCTCCCAACCATAACCAACCGTCATCTTGCGTACTGCACAGGTGGACAATATTCACAAGGTAGCCTCAGCTCTGACCTTGGCCGGAAGGGAACCCATACTAAGGTATATAAATTTCCAGTCAATCCCTACCCAATTTTCGGGTATTGTGGTTGTACGGTAAAATTGGAATGGTATCGCATCCAGACAACCATCAGTTTTATAAAGGTCTAAGGCTCATGCCTTAACATTTTCATCATCAAAATCATCTGGTGTTTAGAAACACATGTCAAAACATTTCAGTAGAATGACTCATCATTCAAAGGTTTTCATAACCATTTTCACCAAGTATTCCCATCTAAAGTTGATCATGTTTTATGCTTAGCACTAGCATCTACAAGTGGGGGTAAATACTAATGAGGGGTGGTAAACAAGTGTATCTTATCTAAGTAAAATCTCATGCCTCAGGATGACATCAAGATTATCTAACTAATGCCAAGATTTATGCTCTTTATGCTACCTTCAATTATCTACAAGTCACTAAGTAAACTTTTGATAGAAAGCTTTTAATAAAGAACATAAAATACTAAGCTTGCAAGTAAAACTAGGATGGTGTGTCAAGTGGGTATAATCACATATGGTTAAAGCATATGGTTGGCATAGTAACAAGCAAGTAGTAGCTTGCTAAGCTGCAAGTGTTAACTGGCTTAAGGTGTAGCTTGTAAGTATTGGCTTGCTAAGATATCAGTATAAGCTTGCCTTGTGTAGAGCAGTGGTTAAAGTTCTCCTCGGTTTCTTCCTCGTAGTATCCTCCTTCCTCCTCGTATCCTTGGTCGGTACTAGCGTCTATAATTAAATATGAGGTACACAATCACCAAACAATACTTAACTATTTCTAATCATCACAAAAAGGTTCATACTAGATGATCTAGCATCATCACTAACATTACAAGATTAAAACACTTGTCTTGTTTATTTTATTTTAGAAAAGTAATTTCTACTTATTGAAAAACTACTTAAGATTTAATATTCTCCAATTCAAACATGGGATCATGTTGACACATGTCATCACCACTTATTTCAGTACATGGGAATGTGATTTAAAGTGGTGTCACAATTTAATAAGGTTTAACCTTTTTATTTTATTTAATTAAAGTGACTAGAAATGCCTATGTGGCATTCTTTGATTACTTGATCATTATTTCTGTAAGTAAACCTATATATTTTTACATATTCTGAAAAATGTTTGAATGCACAAAAGTTTCTGTCTTGTTATTTTTAACATGGGTGATCTACAAATCAAAATGGTTTGAATCCAACGCGCTTGGATTAAGCATTCTAGTACCTTTCTAAAAAAATTGGTTTCATGCATTTTGGTTCAGTGAATCGAGCTGGGTTGATTTTTGAATCTAGGTACAGAACTGTGTTTGAAATTACATGAATAAACTTAAATTTGAATTGTTGGGTCATTCGGGATGTTTAACTGGGCCGGCCCACTACGCATAGCGCACGCGCAGGCTAGTTAAGTGAGTGACCCCACTCGTTAGTGAGACAACGAGTGAGAAAGCGGTACGGGGTGATATAGACTACATGATCTAACTCCAATCGAATGGCTCTGGTTCATCGTCCATGTCGGGCATCGCTGGCGAGACAGAACCCTAGCGCGACCGGTGGGGGTCGTGGGAGGCTCACCGGGGCTCGGGCGATGGTCGACGATGGGGGCGTACGACGAAGTCGATGACGGCGATTCTCCTGGTGCCGGCAGCTTCTCCCGGGGCGGCTCCAATCGACAGCGCCTCTCCTCCTCTGCAGTGGCGAACTCTGGTGAAATTCCGGCAACCTGGTGATCACCTTTCTCTAGGAGTGAATGGGGTGTATCAATGAGAGGTGGGGAGTGAACTGGTGTGAAGAAAACGAGCGGGGGAGGAATCCTTTTATAGTGGCTGAAGGGGACCGAAGGGTGCGGGCTAAGATCGTCGGTGTTGACGGCACAGAGTGCTACTAGCATGGGTGACGATAGGGGGCGGTGCTCCCTAATGAAGCTCAACGGCAAGGTCACGCGGCGTGGGGTGGTGCGGAACGGTCGGAACGTCGCAGTGCTCTAATCGGGTCCGACGGAAGTCTTAATGGCGCACAGGCGCTCCTGGTCGCGCGGCGGTGAACGAGCATGTCTGGGTGGTTCCTGGTGCGGTGGTGATCACGTCTGCAAGCGGTGACGGTGGTGCGTGGTTTGTGCGAGCGTGTCGAGCGCGGCGCTCTGGCATGCTCTCGGCATGGTCGCAGAGAGAATGGTCGCGTGCGTTCTGGGTGGTCCAGTGGCTGGCTGCGCTCGGGGCTTGGACAGGGAGTGGCGATGGACGGTGGTCAGTGCTGTAGACATGGTTTCTAGGCTTGGTGCTTTTCCTAGCTTGCTGTCGACATGTGGGTGGTAAGTTAGGCTCGGCATGGTCACCATTGATGGCTATGCCAAGCTTACAGTGGAGCTATGGCTTGTTAATTAGGCTAGATCATCCAGTGAGAGTATAGAGTGAGCTAGAGAGGGAACAAGGTTGGCCAAAATCACTGCTCCTAATAGTGTCTTGTGTTTGTTTGTTTGCTGCTGACAAGGTGTTTGATGAAATGGCCGAAAGAATTTCAAATTTGAATTTTTGGTTCAAACTTGGTGGGTTTGCTAGGGACATACTAGGGAGTATCTGGTTATTTGGATTGGTCAAGGGGCACTGGTTTGGTTGGGTTTTGAAAATGTGTGATCTTCACATATGTTAAAGATTCAATTTTGAATTGTCATTTGAATGGGGTTCCTAAATGTTTCTGCAAGTTTGAAAGGTGGGCTTTGATTCACTTTTACTTGGTCTTGCAAGGGGTGAAAAGAATTGGAAAAGTTTCTGTTTGAAATCTTGGACTAGAAACACTCAAAGTGACCTAGTGAGCAAGATTGGCAAAAATGACCATTTGCCTTATTTGCTTTGTTTTTTATTTTCTCTTGATTTGTTTCTACTTGGAAATTTTTTAGATGATGTTATTTTCATCTTTAATCCATCCATTGCTATTTAGGTTAATCACACAAGTCCAAACATGCATTCATCAGATCATCACATACACACATGCATTCATATGGTTCGTATTTAATAAAAGTTTTTGTTAACCCTAATTTTAGTGATTAGAATTTGATAAGCATGATCAATATTTTTGGGATGTTACATCCAAATCTTTGACCATATCAAATATATCAGCACCAGTATGCTCCTTAGGCTTCGTTCGGTGACATGCCAGACCATTGAAATGCTTTCCTTTCTTTCTTAAGGAATGCTTGGCCAAAAGAAATTGACGATGACCATTATACACATTCTTCTTACAATGTTCCAAATATATACTTTCAGTCTCATCTAAATAGTGTGTGCATGCATTGTATCCATTGTTTGACTGTCCTGAAAGGTTACTAAGAGCAGGCCAATCATTGATTGTTACGAAAATCAACGCTCGGAGGTCAAATGCTTCCTGCTTGTTCTCATCGCACACGTGTATGCCAGGTTCGTGCCACAACTGTAAAAGTTCTTCAACTAATGTCTTTAGGTACACATCAATGTCGTTGCCGGGTTGCTTCGGACCTTGGAGCAACACTGGCATCATAATGAACTTCCGCTTCATGCACAACCAAGAAGGAAGGTTATAGATGCATAGAGTCACGGGCCAGATGCTGTGAATGGAGATCTGCTCCCCAAAAGGATTCATGCCATATGTACTTAGACCAAACCTTAAACTCTTTGCGTCATCTGCAAAGTTCAGAAACATTATATCGATTTTTCTCCATTGCGACCCATCAGCGGGGTGTCTCAACATCCCGTCTCACTTACGTTCCACTTTATGCCATCGCAACAACTTCGCGTGCTCTTTGTTTCTGAATAAGCGTTTCAACCGTGGTATTATAGGAGCTTACCACATCATCTTGGCAGGAACCCTCTTTCGGGGGGGGAGGGGGATCACCCTCTGTGTCACCAGGGTCATCTCGTCTGATCTTATAACGAAGTGCAGTGCATCATGCATCCAAATTCTCGTACTCCTCACCACGGTAGAGGATGTAGTCATTAGGGCATGCATGTATCTTCTGAACCTCTAAACGTAGAGGGCAGACAACCTTCTTTTCTTCGTACGTACTGGCGGGCAATACATTATGTTTTGGAAGCATATTCTTCATCATTTTCAGCAACTTTTCAAATGAGGAGTCAGGTATAGCACACTCAGCCTTCCATCACAGCAATTCCAGTGTGCTTCCCAGCTTTTTTAGACCATTTTCGCAATTTGGGTATAACAACTTTTAGAGCATTTCAATTTTCAGTAACTATGTGCCTAATCAAAATTTGTTACACATATCAAAATCCTTCTACTTCTAGAGCATGCATGCACTGATCCATATCTCTATACTTCTAGAGCTAAAGTACCAATAAGGGATGAAAGAATGAAGTTCTAACCTTTTAAAACTTAGGATTTAGGGGTTGCACACTAAATCTTGACAAATCTTGAGAAAAAAAATGGCATGAACTCGGCTTGCTTCTTTCAGTCAAATGGCCACCATATGGTTTAGGGAAGGTGAACAGGAAGTTGTATATATACTAATGGACAAGTAGTCCCGAACCATGATACGACCCGGGACTAATAGTCCCCGAAAAGAGCAGCTAGCCCGCTCTAGGTTATTAGTCTCGGGCCATACTACAGACCGGGACTAGAGCTTTGGTCCGGCCCGGGACTAGTGTCTACGGCCATTTCTAGCCGTTGGAGGCCTCACGGCCCGGGACTAGTGCTAGCACTAGTCGCGGTTCGTGACAGGCCGGGACCTCTGGCTTTGTTTAGATCGAACCGAAGACATGTTTTCCACTTGTGGGACACCAACGCCGAGCGGGGTCCCCTCGGCACAGCTACCAACATCGATCGGGATCCCCTCGGCACAGAGCAAGCAAGGCCAAGCGGGTTCCCCTCAGCACATATCAAGCAACGCCGAGCGATTTCCCCTCGGCACATAGCTCTCACACCCTCTTCCCGCACGCTCCACATGGCAACGTACGTCGAGCGTATCTCCATCGGCGCAGATCACTCGCCTAAATGTCCAGTGTGTTCCCCTTCGCCGAGTGTATTCCCCTTGGCGTTGCTCCTGGGCGCCGTCTTCTCTGTGTCGTTAACTTCCTGAGCCGACGGCCGGGATGTGCCGAGGGGCGTCATAAACCATCCGCACAAGCGTCTACGCCAATGGCCGAACCAACACCAGGAGTATCTTGCTATGCCGAGGACCACCTAAGACAAGGGCTTAATACCGAGGGTTCCCCTCAGCGTTGATCAGGCCCGAGGGGGATCCGGGCTATGCCGAGCGTATTCCCCATAGCATTGATGTTCCTTCCTGTAGTGAATTGCCATCATTAATTTTATTATCACCTTTATATTGTAATAAAGCATTTGCAAGTTGTGTTCTTTCGAATTTTATAGCATTGATGTTCCCCATAGCATTGATGTTCAGAATCGTCTATCGCAAATTGTACAATTTTATAGCGTATTCCCCATAGCAAGTTGTACAATTTTATAGCGTATTCCCCATAGCATTGATGTTCCTTCCTTTTGAATTTTATAGTAGTTCATGGTAAAAGGTAGCTGATTTTTTATCTATGTTATGCCTATAACCTCCTACACTGTATTTTGAAACACTAGCAAGATAAAGAAAGTTAGATATGTAAGTTGATGTCTTTACATGGCTGCTAAAGTACCGCAAGATGCC
The DNA here is from genome assembly GCA_916181665.1 of Avena sativa. Taxonomy (NCBI): domain Eukaryota; kingdom Viridiplantae; phylum Streptophyta; class Magnoliopsida; order Poales; family Poaceae; genus Avena; species Avena sativa. Next base: position 365,678,253 of record OV702285.1, on the reverse strand, counting down.
TATTATGCTTATCTTTTGAAACTTCATTGTCATTCAGCATGTTTTTATGTGAATAACTAGAAGTCAGGTTGCCGGTGATCTTGCTTCCCCCTGTGTTTTGATTGTTTAATTTGTATGAGGTGCTGCTAACTCGGTGTGTGGTGTTACTGAGCAATAAACCTTTGTTCCACAATGCTTTTGTCCCGGATTGCAATCCGGGACTAACGTATCGGGACTAAAGCACTAGTGGAAAACAGGCCTCTAGTCCCTGGCCGCAACGGGCTCTAGTCCCGGTTTTGGACCCGGACTGCGAAAACGGGACTAGATCCCCCCCCACTAGTTCCGGCTCGCTATGGCTCGCTACGGCCCGCGACTGATAACAACCACGTGGCTGTTTCAGCGCCGCGGGGGGGGGGGGGGGGGGAACCTCTAGTCCCGGGCCGTAACACCACCCGGGACTATAAGGTTTCCTACCGCGGCAGAGAATTGTGTGTTTCTCTGCCGCGACAGAGATTGTGTATTCCTTTTCTTTGCCATTTCGTTCCTTTTTCGTTTTGTGTTTCACTATAATTTTAAACATATATTTAAGTACACATATTATACGCTACTACATACATAGTACACGTTGATGCATCTATATAATTAATCGATCCCTTGCAAGCATACATTTATGATATATATATCAAAAGGAAGAAATGTTTTGAAATTACATGGTCATTTATGAATATATATATCATATCAGCTACATGGAGATCACTAAGGCAAATCGAGTTCCACGTCATCCGCATCATGCTCTCCATGTACATCAAGGACTTCCTTCATCATAAATCCCGCCAGCTCCTCTTGAATTGCTCTCATGCGCTGGTCTGGCTCTAGTTTCTCCTGCAAATCATAAATATAATGTAAGTCAACTTTCCGCTCACTGGTCAACTCGCGGATGTACTCGCATACGTAGTATCCACATAAATGAGTTCCCGGTGGCTGCTATAAACTCTTCACCATTTTATAAGTTAACTCCTCTTTGAATGGACCTGGTATTTTCTGTCTGAACCGTGTCCAACACCTGCTCGGCAAAGAAAATAAACAAAGGAGTTATTAGTTACTTGATATCAGGAAATGAATGAAAGAGGACGATATAATGAAATAATGATTGAAATTACTTATGGAGCATTGCTTTCATGTCGCTCCACTACTCTTGGTCCCAACTTATTGAGTCATGGAATTCAACTAGAGAGTTGTCAACTTGAATGTTTAGCAAGATCCAGTGGAATCTGCGGACGTTTACATAAGCATACATGCATAGCTCATCCATTAATAAAAAATAAAATGTGTACAAGATATAAACACTCACTTGAAGTTGTAAGGAAATAGTATTTCCTTAACAAAATTATTTTCGGTTAAGAACCTGCACAGGTCTTCCTCCACGTCCTTGGGGTGATTCTTTAACGTATATTGATTAACGATATATGGGTCAATGAACCCAATGTTGTATCTTCTAGCTCTTTTGTATTCAAGCATCTTGATTCTGCAGAATATAATATCATCATACAAATGGATATATAGTTAGGATAATATATTAAATGCAATGAACGAGCTGAGCTACAAACTTAATTATGGAAATAAATCACTTACAGACAGTAGCAACCAATGATAGATTTATCGAGGGCGCGCTGTTTGTATAACCGAAACAGTTCGGTCATTTAAACCTGTATCGAGTATGGTTTGAAGTGATGCTCCTTTCTAACGTCCACCGGAAACCAAGCTTTCTGATGCTTTTTTAATGCTTGCGACATGTACCATTCGTGCAGATTTCGCATATGTGTGGATATACGCGTGAGCTCCTCATTACTGACTAGAGGCTCCTCTTGGACATACTTCCGTACTATCTGACCCACTGGCGTATCTTCATAGCCTAAATATTGACCAAGAGACATTTTTGCTTTGGTAGCAAGTGCTTTGGCCTGCGATACTGTGATTCCCATTAGTGCAGCATTATTACGGGCTCTAGGGTCTATTATTTGCATGTCCATATCCATTTCATCTTTGTAGGCCTTGTCGAGGTCTGAAATGACTTTGAGCAGGGCGGCCGATTGATTCTTCTGTGCTCTGAGCTAGGCAACTTGCTTCCCACTTTTTGCACTTGTGATTTTTTTCTTCTGTGCTTGCTTAATAATCTCCCGGTCATAGTCTGATTCCAGATTCATCGATATCTGGGATGGTTGCTCAAGAAAGGACTTATCCCACTTTTTGGTTTTTTCATCATATATCGGCTTTGGCTCAGGATTTTTGGGTGCAAAATGCGCCTTAACTTGGGCAACCAAATCCGCGTTAGTTTCCTCATCGGTCTTGTCATAAGGTCTCTTTGGAAGAGCCGGCGAGATGTCGACTATCTTCGTCGTTTGATCTTTCTTCGATGTGGGGCGTGGGGGAGCGTCGAACTTCCGTTTCTTCGACGAGGTAGTAGTATTGCACGGAGGCGGAGGCGGAGGTGGAGATCGAGTATTGCGCGGAGGCGGAGATCGAGTTGATGTACTCCTGTTGCGGCGATCGTCAGCGGGGCGGGGTGGACTTGGAGGTTGGCGATAATCGGTTTGGGGTGGACTTGGAGGTTGACGATATTCGATGCGGGTGGACTTGGAGTCCTCGTAGTCGTTGGCCATGGCGCCGAGCCTGGAAACTTGATGTACTTCTTATTCCATAGAATGATGTTGCGCTTGACATCTCCTGGTTTCGTAAGGCCTTCAGGCATAGCGATTTCAATCTCTAGGCCCGCAAAATCCTCCACTATGTCATCCACCGTGACACAAGCATAGCCTGGTGGAATCAGAAGTGAATGGTGGAGTGCTCCAGGTAGACAAGGTAAAGCAGTGCCGATCGCCACCTTGAAGGACAGGTTGTTCATTGGATGATGTAGCTCACATTGTTCCATCTCTCTGACATCATCCACGGGGTAGTGAGGAGTCGGTGCATCATCCAGCAGTGCTTGATCATTAGCCCGAACCTACGTGGAAGCCATGATGCTTCTCCGCTTGATAAGATCCAATGCAGGATCATCAGGCCGTGGCTGAGTTGAGGACGGCGGCCTTTGGCTAATTTCATGCATGAGGTTCTTCGGATCAGCTAGGTCCTGCTCTACCCTGGAGATCCGGTAGCCTCCCGATCCTTCTTTCTCTGTCGGCTTCTGTAACTGGCATCGTACTGAGGAAACCCTTTCTTCCACGAGACATCGGCGCCTTTGCCTCGTGTTCGTCCTCCCTTTTCCAGGATTCCCTAGGGCGCGTGTCAGCTCATCGTTCTCTCTCTTAGGACGGAACAATCCCAATTGAGCATCGTTCATTGCTTGAATAAGGTCTTGGGAGGGTTATAGAATTTTTTCATGAAATAATGTCTTCCCTGTTTCTGGGTCCAAGCATCCCCCGTGCACGTACCACTAGTGCTTTGACCTCTCGGGCCATCCATCTGTACCAGGAGTGACACCTCTAGCCCTCATTTTCTTCTCCATAGTTTCCCACTTAGGGACGGCACTCTTGTAGCCACCTATCCCCATTTGATGATGGTATTTCTTTTGGGAAGCATTTAATGTGTTCTTTGCCGACTTTGCCTTTGCTTTATCAGATTGCTTGTACTATACAAAATCGGGCCACTGTTCTCTCAACTTCTCGTTTACTCCTTTGAAGTCTGGAGTTTTCTTTTTCACGACATATTTCGCGTATAAACTTTTCTTGTGGTTCCGGTACAGTTTAACCATCTTGATCAGAGCCCACTCCTTGACTTTCGTTCTATTTTCAAGCCCACCCGGCCTTGGGGTAATACCATCTACCTCAAATTCTTCATACTCTGGAGGTAGTATGAAATGCGCTGTGAGCTTCTGCCAAAGGTCATCTTTGGCATCATCAGTGACATAGCTGTTGGATTCTTCACCGGGTTTCTTTGACTGATTCCATTCTTGGATAGTGATCGGCAGGTTGTCCCTAACAAGCACCCCGCATTGATTTATAAACATCCTCCGGTGCTTTTCTGGAGCAATCGGTGCACCATCATCATCAATTTCTTCGATGGTGAACCTCTGATTACCATCCAACTTTTTGTTCGGCCCTCGTTTCGTTCGAGCTGTCGATTGCTTCGATCCGGTGGGCTAAAAGAATAAGAGAGAGTGATTAATATATATCTAGATCAATTAATGAATAAAGGTAACATGAGGCTTTATATATATATATATGTACCTTGTCGGATCCTATCGAGGGGCCATCATTATTGTTGTTATTTGTTTGCACTTTGTCCATCAGGTATTCCCCTTGGTACATTAGGTTTTCCTCTAGTCCATCACCAGATGGATTCAGATATGAGGATATCTCTTCCTCGAGCAAAATATCTTCACCAGTATTAATATTAAGAGGAATTTCACCTCTTGTCATGCCCTGAAGAAAACCTTCACCAATGCGACCAGGATCTTCGGATGGATCCATGACTTAATTAACTATAACAAAAAGAGATTTAAACAGGTTAGAAACAACAATAACCGTAATAACTAAAACAAAAAAACAATAACCCTAATAACACAAATTAATAACCCTAATAATTATATAATTAATAACCTTAATAACACTAATTAATAACCCTAATAACACTAATTAATAATCCTAAAAAAACAATTATATAAACAATTATATATTCCTAAAAACAACTAAAAACAATTAATATTCCTACTGAACCTAATAAACAATTTTATATTCATAAAAAAATTATATAAACAATTATATATTCCTAAAGAAAATTATATAAACAATTATATATTCCCAAAAAAACAACTAAAAACAATTATGTAAACAATTATATATTCCTAAAAAATTATATATTCCTAAAAACAACTAAAAACAATTATATATTCCTAAAAACAGAAACTAAAAACAATTATATATTCCTTAAAATAACTAAAAACAATTATATATTCCTAAAAAAAGAAACTAAAAACAATTATATAAACAATTATATATTCCTCAAAACAACTATAAACAATTATATAAACAATTATATATATATAGATTCCTAAAAACATATAAAAACAATTATATAAAAATGCTAAGATCGACGCACGGCAAGGCGGCGGGGTGGCGGGACGGCGTGCGGCGGCAGCGTTGCGGGGCGACGGGACGGCGCACGGCGGCAGCGCACGGCATCACGGTGGGGGCGGTGACACGGCGTGTGGTGGCACGGCGGGGTGGCCGGAGACGAGGGCGACGACGCGGTGGAATCGGGCAGCACCTCCGCTGCGTCGATCGAGCTCGCCGTCGTCTGTTCGTCTCCACCTCGTCGATTTCGCCAAGTGCTGGGTGGAGGAGGCCAGGGACGGGCGCAGTTTACTTATACCCACACACCTTTAGTCTCGGGCTAAGCCTCCGCTCGGGACTAGAGGGTCATTAGTCCCGGGCCGTGGCTTAACCCGCGACTAAAGAGCCACGACCCGGGACTAATATGTTTTTTCGGCCGCTTGGTTTTTGCGCGCGCACGCACCCTCTAGTCCCGGGTCTAGCCACGACCCGCGGCTAGTTTATTTTTTGTAATTTTTTTTAATGCAAATCAAATATAAAACTTTGGAAAATCATATCTTTTATTGTAAAAATCCAAATAAAACAAATAATATATCTATTATTATCATAAAAATATAAAGAATCTTAATACAATATCCATATATCTGTTTGCATCATTTATAAATTATTTTATTTGTAAATTTATTTTTTTAATTCAAATCAAATATAAAACTTTGGAAAATCATATCTTTTATTGTAAAAATCCAAATAAAACAAATAATATGTCTATTATTATAAGAAAAATATAAAGAATCTTAATATAATATCCATATATCTTTTTGCATCATTTATAAATTAATTCATTTGTAAATTTCTTTTTTAATGCAAATCAAATATAAAACTTTGGAAAATCATATCTTTTATTGTAAAAATCCAAATAAAACAAATAATATGTCTATTATTATCAGAAAAATATAAAGAATCTTAATATAATAGCCATATATCTGTTTTCATCGTTTATAAATTATTTCATTTGTAAATTTCTTTTTTTAATACAAATCAAATATAAAACTTTGGAAAATCATATCTTTTATTGTAAAAATCCAAATAAAACAAATAATATGTCTATTATTATCAGAAAAATATAAAGAATCTTAATATAATATCCATATATCTGTTTGCATAATTTATAAATTATTTCATTTGTAATTTTTTTTAATTCAAATCAAATATAAAACTTCGGAAAATCATATCTTTTATTGTAAAAATCCAAATAAAAAAATAATATGTCTAGTATTATCAGAAAAATATAAAGAATCTTAATATAATATCCTTATATCTGTTTGCATCATTTATAAATTATTTCATTTGTAAATTCCTTTTTTTAGTTCAAATCAAATATAAAACTTTGGAAAATCATATCTTTTATTGTAAAAATCCAAATAAATAATTTACAAATAGAGGGAAATGCCTATAAAGAGAGGGTTCATCTTTAGTCCCGGTTGGAGAAACCAACTTCAACTGAAGGGATTGCGGAAGACTGGGCCATGCAGCACTAATAATAGGGGTGAGTATCGACATTATGTCGTGTGGCTTGTACCTTGTCCCAGATGGTGTCACCAACCGGGACTAAAGATGAACCTTTAGTCCCGGTTGGAGATACCAACCGGGACAAAACATGAGTCAACACTAATAATAGGGGGTGAGTGTCGACATTATGCCGGGCTACTTGTACTATAAATAGGCATCCTTGTGAGTCCAGTCCTCCAGCCAGTTTCAGGCATCTCCAAGATGGTTTTCGAGAGAAGGGAGATGCCGCAAGAGCCCAGTCCTCCGGCATCTCCAAGAAACTGGTCATAGAGTCACTCCCTAATATGTGAAATTAGTTAGCTCCCAGGCGTATTGATCTAGTTAGAGAAGTTATAAGTTGCAAGATGGTTTTCGAGAGCACGGATACCACGACGGCCAGTTTCAGGGAGATGCCGCCCGAGCCCAGTCCTCCGACATCTCCAATAAACTGGTCATAGAGGCACTCCCTAATATATGACCTCACACATTTGGAGATCAGATCTTAATGGTAAGTATGAATCGGGACTAAAGGCCCCCCTTTAGTCCCGGTCTAGCCACAAAACGGGACTAACACACTCAAGATTGTTTGTAGTCAACACTATAAAAATGGACACATGGAGCAGCTTCACTCATAAAATATTACAATTATTACACATCATTTCTTCGCGTGTGTTCCTTTCTGATCCCGCCGTATCCATGGTGTATCTTCATTCATTAACATGATGCTTGGGTCATCCTTCACCGCGAAGGGCGGAATTTCATGAAATTTATCACAATCTTCTGACATGTCTGTCTTGTCCTCCACTCCCACGATGTTTCTTTTTCCTCACTGCGGTAGAGGATGCAGTCATTAGGGCATGCATGTATCTTCTGAATCTCTAAACCTAGAGGGCAGACAACCTTCTTTGCTTCGTACATACTGGCGGGCAATACATTATTTTTTGGAAGAATATTCTTCATCATTTTCAGCAACTTTTCAACTGAGGAGTCAGGTTAGCACACTCATCCTTCCATCGCAGCAATTCCAGTGTGCTGCCCAACTTTTTCAGACCATTTTTGCAATTTGGGTACAACAACTTTTTGTGATCCTCTAACATGTGATTGAACTTCTCCCTATCCTTTTCAGTTTCACAATCTCTTTGTGCATCGGCAATGGTCCGACCAAGATCATCAGCACGTTCATCATGTGTCTCTTCTTCATCCTCCCCTTCAGCATCCCCCATGAAAATATATCCATACTCAGGGAAACCATGATAGTTTTCATCCTCCTCCTCTTCTTTATTGTCTTCCATTATAACCCCTCTCTCTTCGTGCTTGGTCCAACTATTATAACTGGGCATGAAGCCAGACTTCAAAAGGAGTCAGAGTAATCCTTCTGATTCCTACATCAATTACATGGACAGAATACAACACCATTGCGCTTATTTGCATCAGCAACACGGATGAATTCATGCACGCCATTAATGAACTCGCCAGAGTGTTGGTCAGTACCGTACATCCATTTCCGGACAATCTGCATTATAGTAAAAGTATTTCAAACACCATTACACAACATGATAAAATTATTACAAGTTATATTGAGAGCGTCTAGAGCATTAATTTTGAACTTTGAACAATTTACATGCACAAATTTGTGAATTGGAGAAAACAATCAACATGATAAATGTGGATTTTTTTATTATTGTTCTATCAGTGAAAACCTCATTCCATTCTAAGCTCTAAAACTCTAAAATTACACATTTCAATTTTCAGTAACTATGTGCCTAATCAAAATTTGTTACACATATATATCAAAATCCTTCTAGCTACTTCTAGAGCATGCATGCATTGATCCATATCTCTATGCTTCTAGAGCATTATAGAGCTAAAGTATCAATAAGAGATGAAAGAATGAAGTTCTAACCTTTTAAAGCTTTGGATTTAGGTGTTGTAAACTAAATATTGAGAAAAAAATGGCATGAACTCTCTTGCTTCTTTGAGAAAAATGGCCACCATATGCTTTAGGGCAGCAGGACAGGAAGCAGAATATATAGTGGTGGACAACAAGTCCCGGGCCGTGATACGACCCGGGACTAATAGTCCACAAAAAGACCAGCTGGCCTGCTCCATGTCATTAGTCCCGAGATGTATTACGGACCGGGACTAGAGATGTGGTCCGGCCCGGGACTAGTTACTACGGCCGTTTCTCGCCGTTAGAGGCCTCACGGCCCGGGCCTAGTGCTCCCACTAGTCGCGGGATGTGACAGGCCCGAACTGCTGTCCTTGTTCATGTCGAACCGAAGATGGTTTTTCCAGTAGTGAAGGTTAGGCCTTTAGTCTCGGTTCTGTTACAAACCGGGACTAGATTGTCTCCACATGGCCCCGCTGCGCGCGCTGGGCTGGAGGATAACACGAACCGGGACTAAAGTTCTTCTGTCGCGGCAGCGTTTTGCATCAAACTGCTGCCGCGGCAGGACGTGGGGTTTTAGGGTTTTCTTTTTTTGTGTTTGATTATTTTTCATTTTGTGTTTTCATATACATATTATTCTACGCTACTACATGTTGTATATATTAATGCATATATAATATAATTTCTCTCACGATTACATAAAAACATATAAATATATACACAATCGAGACTAGATCTCGTCTAATTGATTTACACGAAGATCATTACAACGGATGCTGTCCTTTTGTGTCTATCCACGATTACATGAAGGTCTATCCATATTGTACTCTCCTTTTGTGTTTATGATGTCCCTGAGCAAAAATACCAACAACTCCTCTTGAATTGCTAGTAGGCGTTCATGTGGTAGGAGCTTATCCCGCATCGCATCCAACTATATATAAAGAAGTAGATCATTATAAATGCAACTCAACAAAAACTATGGTATAGAAGAAACTGTGAATATATTGTTTACGTACTCGAAGACAGTCTGTGCCCTGCTCCATACACCCACGAATAAACTCGCATACGTAATATCCACATAAATTAGTCCCATGTGGCTGCGTCGCACACTTTTCGATCAAGAATATAATTCAATCAAATAATAATCAAGCATGATAATTGTATGAATGATAATTGTAATATCCATATAAATTAGTCTCCTAGCTCTCGTACTACTTACCGGGACCGTACGAAAAGTGAGCTCCTCACGTCATTCACCCCGAACCTCCTTCATGAACCTTTTCCAAATCTTGTCCGGCAAAAAAGAAATGAATGGGTTATTAATTAGTTTACATCTCAGAGAATGAACGAAAAAGACACATATAGTGTGATAATGATTGAAATTACTTTTGAAGGCAATCAATTATGCTGTGGTAGTCTTTCATCGGCTTCTTTAACGAGTCCGAGATGTCCACTTTTGCAAGGTCAACGTCAATGTTTAGAAGAATCCAGTGGTAGTTTTGCATGTTTATATACACTTAACATCTAGTAAACAAAACTTGAATGTGTATAGGACAGTAAGACTCTTACCCATAGTTAAAAGGAAATAGTATTTGTGTCTTGTAATGTTGCTCCATTAAAAACATTAGCAAGTTATCCTCCGTTTCCTCGAGGTTATTTATTAGCGTATGTCCATTAACTCTATTTGGGTCAATGAATCCAATGCTGTAGATTGACTTTCTTCTACATTCTTGAATCTTTATTCTGAATATATAATAGCATACAGAAGGAGATATAGTGAGGATAACGACAGAAAATGAATTGAACGAGCTGAGTTAGTGACTTAATTACTTACAGACAATAGCAGCTGAGGAGGGACTTGTCGAGGGCGTCTAGGTTGAATAACTGAAATAGTTCACAAAGTTCAATGGAGATCTCGTCTGGACGGAAGTACTCCTCTCCAACTTTACATACGATAAATTTTCGCCCTTCCTTTGTGACTTTCAAGTATGAGATATGCAACAGTCGCATATGTGTCGGCAGATCATCGAATACCTCATCGCTAACCAGAGGCTCCCCGTAGACAAATTTTCGTGCTATTGATCCCTTGGCGACATTATCTCCGCCGTCTAGAAGTGCTTCGAGGGTCACGTTACACTCCTTGGATAATTTAATAGCTAATTCCATACCTATTCCACCTTGTGTGGGCTGGGGTAACACCTTGAGCGGCGCGATGGATTGTTTTGCCTGTTTGCCGAGCTGGGCAACTTCTTTTGATTTTCTCCCGCTTGCAGTACTACTTAATGACTTCTCTTTTAGTGTCTTCGTAAGACAGTGTGTATAGTAATCTTTCCTATTTAACACATGTTGGGGTGGTTGCTCAAGAAAATGCCTTGAAGTGCTTCTTGACTTTTGGATCAACTTGCACCTATGGCTCGGGTTGTTTTGGTGCAAAATGGGCCTTCGCTTCGGCCCGAGAGATCACCGCACTTTCCTCATCAGTCTGGTGATAAGCTAACTTGGGAGGAGACGGCGGTACTCTTGGGAGGGGATCTTGTCATTTTCGGCGTCGGGTCTCCCTCGACGTATCGGTGTTATTCTTCCGCTTTCTTCGCTTTGATTCAGTGGGCGGAGGAGGAGGCGCTGGAGATGGAGATGCAGTCGCTCTGCAATCCCTCTCAAGAAGGGGTGGACTATTGTTTCTTGGTGGAGACGGTGGACTCGGAGGTCATGGTGGCCTCAGAGGTGATGGATTGCTTCTCGGAGGAGAAGATTTCCTTGGCGCCCAGCCTAGAAACACGATGTGCTGTTTTTTCCAAAGAATGATCCCACCCTCCACTTCTCCCAGTGTTTTCTCCCCTTCGCCTGCAGGAATGTCAAGCTCAAGTGATCGACATGTCGGTTCAACTTCATCTACACCGACACGAGCATAGCCAGCTGGAATCTGACTTTCATGGTAGGTCGCTTCCGGTGGATAAGGTAAAGCAAAGCCGGGCGCCACCTTCATAGAAATGTTCTTCACTGTGACATGTAGCTCACAAGATTTCCTTTCCTCGACTTCATCCACGTGGTAGCGAACCATCGTTGCACCGGCCGTATCATCTATCATCGGTGCATTATTCTCCATCAGCATTAGACTATTAACTTGTCCTCCGTGGAAGCGACGCTGCTTCTCTAATGAGATGGGCCCACCAGACTGTCTAATGCAGGATCTTGCTGTCGGTCCAGTACTCTAAGTTTATTAATCTGCTCCTACTGCAGCTTGAACATGGATTGAAATTCCTCATTCCTTTTTTCAACCGCCTCTAATCGCGCTGCCTCCTCCGCCTTCTGCCGGTTCGTTTTTCTGGATCGTATTCTATAAGTGTCGATGTCATCGGGAAACCCTGTCTTCCATGGAACATATGGGCCAAAGCCTCGTGTTCGTCCGACTTTTTCAGGATACCCGAGGGCATGTGTCAGCTCATCGTTCTCTCTGCCGGGAATGAACTTTCCATCTTTTCTCAGTTGTATCACTTTAACAAGTTCATCTTTGGGTTTAGTAATGGCCTTCTTTGTAACAATAATCTCCCCGGTTTCAGTGTCATACAACCCCCCATGCCCAAGGAGCCAATTTTTTGACCTCACAGGCCACTGATTTGTAGCTGGCGTGACCCCTTTTTGACGCATTTCTTTCTCGGTTTTTTCCCACTTCGGCGCGGCCGTCTTGTAGCCACCTGTCCCTATAGTATGGTGATATTTATTTTTGGCCGCATTTAACTTATTATTTTCTGACTTAGCCATAGCTGCTTCTGATTCCTTGTATGTCACAAATGGGGCCAGTTATCTCCCTACTTCTCCAGCGGGCCAGTGAATGGCGGAGTCAGCCCTTTTTTGGCAAAGTTGTTGTACAATCTTTTCTTCTAGTCCTTGAACTGTCTGCCCATCTTCTTAAGGGCCCACTTTCTGACTTGCAACCTCAATGCCTCATTGATTTCAGGAGTGTCCAATTCAGGCAGAGAGAAGTGTGCCATGAGTGAATTCCAAAGACCCTATTTGGCTCTGTCATCGACAAAAGTTTCTCCAACTCGATCATTTTTCTTACCTGGCCTATTCCACTTCTGAGTGGTGATCGGGATGGCGTCCCTGACTATCGCTATGCATTGGTATACAAATACACCTTCGGCCTCTTTCGGCTCCAAAGGTTCTCCAAACTCAGACACTAAATCAATAGTGAAACGCGCACCATCAGCCAACTTTTTGGTCAGGCCTCGTTTCCTTGCAGAAGATTCGCCCGATGTGGAGGTCTAAGAGAAGAAACAGTCGTTAGTACACATATATATATATATATATGAATCAACTAATGCATCTACTAGCTCATGATCAGCAGAGGCTTTATATACCTCGCCGGTCTTTGCTGTGGTGTCTCCACCGTCAGTTCCACCGTCGTCTCCACCAAAAAATTCATCATAGTTGTCTCTTCTGTCGGCTTCATCCAAGTTGAGGTATTGGGAGCCATCATCATCTCCATCGTCGTCTACTCCGTCGTAATGATAACCTCCTGTACCCTCATATATCATGTTGTACATGATGTTCTCTTCGTTTTCTCTACCGTCCATAACTTAACTAATACAGAACAAAGATAAAACCATTTTGCCTAATGCGATAAAATTAAGGAAGATAAAGTAATCCAGCTTAAATAATGCGATAAAGAAAGATAAAGTTCCAATTAAACAACAATACATCTCGAATACAAGATGGTACCCTATTAACATCTAGCTAGCTCAGCAAAGACGTCGAGCCCCGACTACTAAGCCACGGGAGGGGTGCACCCAAAGACTAAGAACCATCACCGGAGAATATCTCAGGTAAGGTGCCTGAAGAAGCTGCTAGGTATTAGCGACCCGGACTTATAAAATGTACATGTAGCGTCGGATGTGCTCGTCCTCCTCCCTGACACAACGCTGTACCACCTCGTCGGGGGCCGGCTCCCTGTTCACCGCACCTGGACCACTCGGCCGCCACCACAGAAGATCCGGGTCGACGACGACACCCGGATTCCTTAACAGATGACGTCCCCCGGCTGGTAGCACCTCCCAGTGCTAGCCCGGCGGAGCCCAGCCCCGTGGATGACCGGCGACACTGTCTAGTAGCGCTCCGTTGTTCACACCGAGTGAACAAGCATGAGGAATCGACATATTAAACACTAAAATTAAATCTATATACTTTAACCATGACGAAAAAAATAGTATCCACTAAAATAAACTATATTAAACACTAACTAAATTACACTATCAAAATAAAATATATTAAACACTAACTAAAATCTCTAAGAAAAAATGACACTAAACTTACTAACTAATTAACCCTAAAATAACTCTAACTAAATATCCCTAAAATAAACCTAACTAATTAACCCTAAAATAACCCTAACTAATTAACCCTAAAATACACTAACTAATTATACCTAACAAAATAACTAACAAAATTAACACTAACAAAATTATTAACACTACTAATTATAACTAGAGCTCACCGCGGGGAGGGGCGCCTCCGGTGGTGGTAGACGGCGCGGGCGGCGCGGTGGGCTCCGTTGAGGGACGTCGCAAGCGGCACGGCGGCGGGAAGAGGCTGCGCCGGAGCGGGACGGGGCGCAGGCGACACGGGCGCCACAAGCGCGGGCGGCATGGGCTCACGCGGCGTGAGGAGGGGCGTCGCGAGGAGGGGCACGGCGTGGTGGTTGACGGTGCGGCGGCGCGGTGGCTCTGCGCGAGGAGGAAGACGGCGACGCGGGGTCGATCTATGTGCTCCGGTTTGATACACGAACAGGGGAGCACGATCTGTGTGCTCCGCGATTCAACACATAACATCCATCTCTTGGACCAAAATCCATGAAACCTCGAACATGATAGGTCATTTTGTGAAGGTTTTTTCGAGACATAATCAGTATACCAAGTTTCATATTTTTCCTTGCAAATATTTCACATAATATCACACCACGCGAAGGATTTACATTGTTCGGACCTTTTTTGAATTTTTTATGCCCGTTTTGAATTTTTTGCCATTTTGAACATAGGTCAAAATGACGTGCGTGAAGATAGGGGATGAGAATATTAGAACTTGCATTGGATCTCTGAAGAAACAACATATTGTGAGTCTAAAAATGATTTTTCAAAAATCATGGCCGTTAGATCATGTACCTATAGATCAAACCGGACACACTTCCTACCGCTTCGGTAGACATTTGTCTTTTTTCAAAGCAACCGAAAGCAACTACGTCATAAGAACGTGGAAGTCATGAGACTTCAGGTTCTGGGATTTTTTGTCTGCCATATTTATTATTCCCTTTATATTGGACGAGAAGACAGAAGGGACATTGATACTACTCAGGCATTCAAAAAATATTTCCTTCTCTTCCTTGGTAAGAGCGTAGCTGGCAGTACCTTGAAACAGCTATGGATTCCTGCCTTCTCGGTCTTTCATACGTTGTTGGTCCTACCGTGCTTCTGGTGTATCTTTATTCTTTCCATACACGCCCAAGAAGCCTAGCAGTATCACGCAAACATTCTTCGTCAGGTGCATCACATCGATTGTAGAGTGGACCTCTAAGACTTTCCAATAGGGTAGCTCCCAAAATATAGATTTCTTCTTCCACATGCGTGCGTGTCCGCCAGCGTCCTTCGGAATGGACTGTCCGCCAGGACCCTTTCCAAAGATTACTTTTAAATCCTTCACCATATCAAATACAGCATCACCAATACGACGGACAGGCTTACTCCAGTGATCTGCTTCACCATTGAAATGCTTGCCTTTCCTTCTTAGGGAATGCATGGGCGGAAGAAAACGACGATTCCCTAGGTACACATTCTTCTTGCACTTATCCAAATAAATACTTTCAGTGTCATCTAAACAGTGTGTGCATGCATTGTATCCCTTGTTTGTCTGTCCTAAAATGTTACTAAGAGAAGGCCAATCACTGATGGTTACGAACAACAATGCTCGTAGGTTAAATTACTCAAGTTTGTGCTCATTCCACACACGTACACCTTGTCCGTGCCATGGCTATAAAAGTTCTTCAACTAATGGCCTTAGTTACGCATCAATATCATTGCCGGGTTGCTTCGGGCCATGGATGAGCACTGGCATTATAATGAACTTCCGCTTCATGAACAACCAAGGAGGAAGGTTATAGATACACAAAGTCACAGGCCATGTGCTATGACTGCAACTCTGCTCCCCAAAGGGATTCATGCCATCCGTATTTAGACCAAACAATAAGTTTCTCGCGTCACCTGCAAAGTCGGGGTACTTTCTCTCAATTTTTCTCCACTGCGTCCCATCAGTGGGGTGTCTCAACATCTCGTCTTTCTTACGGTATTCTTTGTCCCATCGCAACAATTTGGCATGCTCTTCATTTCTGAACAAACGTTTCAGCTGTGGTATTATAGGAGCATACCACATCACCTTGGTGGGAACCCTCTTCCTCGGGCGCTCCCCCTCAACATCACCAGGGTCATATCGTTGGATCTTATAACGCAATGCAGTGCATACCGAGCATGCATCCAAATTCTCGTACTGCTCACCGCGGTAGAGGATGCAGTCATTAATGCATGCATGTATCTTCTGTACCTCTAATCCTAGAGGGCAGACAACCTTCTTTGCTTCGTAAGTACTTGAGGGCAGTTCGTTATCCTTTGGAAGCAGCTTCTTCATTATCTTCGACAAATTTTCAAATCCCTTGTCAGGCACACCGACCTCTGCCTTCCATTGCAACAATTTCAGTATGCTGCCTAGCTTTTTGTGGCCATCTTTGCAATTTGGGTACAACAATTTGTTGTGATCCTCTAACATCTGCTCAAATTTCAACCTCTCCCTTTCGCTATCACATTCTCCCTTTGCATCAGCAATGGCCCGACCAAGATCATCATCTGGCTCATATGATGCACGTTCTTATGCTTCTTCTTCATTATTGTCTTCCATTGTACTACCACCGTATTCAGGTGACATAGGATAGTTGTCATCATTCTCTTCATCTTCGTTGTCTTCCATCATAACCCCTCTTATTCCATGCTTGGTCCAACAGTTATAGCCAGACATGAAACCGGACCGAAACAAATGGCCATGAAGGACTCTTGAGGAAGAGTATTCCTTCTGATTTCGACACTCACCACATGGACAACACATAAACCTATTCCGCTTGTTTGCCTCTGCCACAACGAGAAAAGAACGCACGTCTTTAATGAACTCGTCAGAGATTCGATCAGCGTACATCCATTGCCGTCTCATCTACATTTTATAAGTTCATCAAACAAAAGAACGATGCTAAGAGTAGTACTAGTCTAAAAATAAAAGAACACATCGTATACATCAAACAGCTATGCACTGATTTAAAAACTTTCTACTACATCTTTACTCCCGGTTGGATACATCAACCGGGACTAAAGGGGTTGCGACAGGCTGGGGCCGACCTGAGACGTTTAGACCAGAATGGTGTCTCCAACCGGGACTGGAGGACACTCCAATCGGGACTAAAAGTGGGTGACGACACTATATGTCGTGAGTAGAGACACTATACCAGTGAGTGGCGACACTGTTTCAGTGGGTGGTGATACTATGACAGGGGTGAGTGTCGACACTATGTTGTGCTGCTTAATCTATAAATAGGCCTCCTTGTGAACTATCAACTACAAGGAAGATTGTGTGCGAGACCAGGGACACCACTACGACGGAGCTTCTCGAAGATGTCTTAGGCCTCGTCCTCAGACATCTTCGAGGAGCTCGTCGTAGAGGCACTTACTATTATGTGAAATTAGTTAGATCCACCATCATATTGATTTAGCTAGAAAAGATATGAACTGAAATATGGTGTGCGAGAGCAGGGACACCACTACGGCAGAGCTTCTCGAAGATGTCTTCGGATGCCTCGTCCTCAGACATCTTCGAGGAGCTCGCCATAGAGGCACTCCCTAATTTAATTTGGTAGCTCCTTGGCGTGTTCATATTTTTGTTCTTTCTTGCTTAACTGGCCGATGATTAACTAAAATGCTAGGGCACCACTATATATATGTGTGCCTTCATAGTTTTGGTACTTATTTTTGTTCCAATGGATTTTGTGACGACGGGTAGAAGAAACAAGAATATTTTGTTGCTCGACGGGGACATAATATGCACTGTGAACCGTCTGGATTTCAAGACAACGTGTCAAACCAAGATATGTAGATAGGATAAACTCATGTATCTATGTGCTTCGATGAATCAAATGAATTTCGAGAACTATATGTGCCAAATTAACCAGATATATAGAGATAGAATCCTCACAAATCTATCTATTTCTAGAGCATGAAATGAGCTAAAACAAGCAATGAGAGATGAAATGATGAACTTGCTAACCTCTTAGGACCCTTGATAGATGTGGATCCAAAAAAATCTTCACAAATCTTGAGAAAAATTGGGAAGAACACGAGCTTGAGGGGAGAAATTTGAGAGAGATGCTTGTGTGAGCTTGAAATGGCTCGGACTGGGAAGGGAAAAAAGATATAGTCGGAGACGTTAGTCCTTGTTTGAGAAACAAACCGGGGCTAAAGGTCCATGCATCTTCTGTTTTCCAACGCCAAACCCTTTAGCCCCGGTTTATTAAACGAACCGGGACTAAAGTTTCCATACAAACCGGGGCTAATGTCTTCTAGGCCCTGCGACCGTTTCTAGCCGTTGGGACCAGGGTATTAGTCCCGGTTTGTACTAGAACCGGGACTAATACTCTGGGCCAAAGGTCCGTTTTATACTAGTGGATATGTATCTTTTGTGTTCTATATTGACCGGAGATGGTAAAACTATGTAAGTTGATTAAAATTTATCCTATCGATCAGATCATTTTGAGATTATATCATTAACCTTATGTATTGTTATAAAATTATATACACATATATAGATGTGGCTGATGAGGGATCTGACTGAAAGAATCTTGCCATAGTTAAAGAACATTGTGCATAACAGTGCTGGTTAGCACACTGCATCAGTATAGAGTTGATAAATGTAAGAATGCTTCCAGCTAGGGTATGTACGTGCATGTGATGAGTATTTATTGTGCAAAGTTAGAATGAGCCGAGCATAGTTGAATAAAGAGGTGGACATGCTTTGTGTTATAAAACTAGATTAGACATGTTCCACTGTTGTGTACCTCATGTGTGAATTATATTTTTTAAAATATAGAGAAAATACATTTTAGAACATTTATTCTATATTGTAACGTACTATCACTGGTGGAAACATCCCTATAGGTCCCGGTTGGTACGGGGCTTTAGTCCCGGTTGCCCAACCGGGACGGGGCAATCGGGACTAAAGCTCTAACCTTTAGTCCCGGTTGCCCCACCAACCGGGACTAAAGGGTGCACACGTGGCAGCGGCAGAGGGCGAGGGGGGGTGGAGCATTAGTCCCGGTTCGTAACAGGAACCGGGACTAATAACCTTCTGCCGCGGCAGAGAATTCATTTTGGCACATTTTTTTGCCGCGGCAGCATTTTCGCCACTTTTTGTGCCGCGGCAGAGAATTCATTTAGGTTGTTTTATTGTTTATTTAGTGATTTGGACTTAAGGAACCTTATATTACATCATGAATATCATGACAATATTACATTCAATACACGGATCGAGTTCATGCACTACATACAAAAGTTGCTATTCGATGCTACCGGCCAATTCCTTCAAAGTTGCTATTTTTACAATCCCTATTGTCTATACACAGCCGAGTAGTATTCCCCTTTTGGGTCTAGGACTTCTGCATCCAAGAATCCCGCCAATTCCTCCTGAATTGCTCGTACGCGATCCTTTGGCAGAAGACCGTCCCGTAGACGTTTGATCTGATTTAAAAAAGGAGCCAGCCTATATGAATGAACCTAAACACAATTTGATTGTAATTAAAAACTATAGAAATTGTTTACGTACGTGGAGTTGCTCTAAATTTCTGTCCTTCTCATCGCACGTCTGCCGGATGAACTCGCAAACATAGTATCCACATAGATTGTTACCTGGTCCCTGCGTCAGGCACTTTACGAGAACAGAGTTCAATCAAAATAATGATCAAGCATGATAATAACTATATCAAAACTAGAATCAAAGAGATGCGCGGATATAGCTAGTGGTGCTTACATCTAGTGGTTGAAATGTAAGCTCCTCTTTCCAAACACCCCTAGCCTTGTTGGTGAACTGTTTTCAAGCGCTGCCCGGCGTAGAAGACGAATAAAATAAGTTATTAAGTACTTGATATCATAAAATTCACGAACGTTGTCGATATAGTGTCGTAATGATTAGAATTACCGCTGGAGAAGTATCTGCATGTCCTTCCACGTCTCAAGGGGTTTATGTTTCGAGTCCATGACTAGTACACGCCCTTTGTCAAGTTGAATGATTAACAGAATATAGTGGTAGCTCCGAATGCATAACTAATCAATTATATACTTAACATCGAGTAAGCGAAATAGAAAGTGTATACAAGACAATAACACTCACTCGAAGTTGTAAGGAAATAGTATTTCCCTTTTGGTTTCTTGAAACCTTAACGCGTGTACTATATTATCCTCTGTATCCTGAGGGCTTATTTTGAGATTAGCTTCATGAACCCAATATGGGTCAATGAAGACAATGTCATAGATTTGTCCTCTGCTGCATTCGAGAATCTTCATTCTGCATATTACAGTATGATTATACACATGCAATAAACAAAATAATATAGCTGGAGACTAAATTAATTACAGAATTAGTACTTACAGACAATAGGCACTGATGATCGATTTGTCCAAGGCGTCTTGATCGAATAATTGAAATAGTTCATCAAATTCAATGGATATCATGTCATCCTTTTCTTTCCCATGATGCTTTTTTGTAACCCTCAGCACTATCCAGTTAGCTCCGGACCTTGTGGCATGCATGTACCAGTTATGCAATCTTCGCATTTTTGTTGGAAGATTGTTTACCTCCTCAGGTTTGACGAGAGGTTTGCCGTACTGGTATTTGTATGCTACTTCACTCACGGGGATGAACTCTAACTAGGATAAGTACTAGGCAATACTCATACCTTGAGCAGCGGCAGCTTCTCCGTATTGTGCAACTACCTCTGGATCATACTGCTCTTCGGCCCAATATTTGCTCGACCCCACATTGGTTTGAGAAATCACCTTGAGAGGGGCGCAAGTCTGTTTTGCTTGTTCTCCGAGCTGGGCAACAGATTTCTCGCTTGCATCAGTACTGCCCTTCGAGGATTTTTGTGCCGCATGTGACTTGAGAATAGAACGCTCATAGTCTAATGACAGCTTTGGCTCGGGTTGATGAAGATTCTTTAGCATTTTCAACACTTTGGCTTTTTCTTCTTTGGTGCTGGGTAACTCTGGCTCTTTCGTCCGCCTCAGCTTAGCGAAAAATGCTGTCGTTTCCGCATCAACGATCGCCGTAGTCTCCTCTTCAGTACAGTCATAAGCTCTCTTGGGAGGAACCTTTGGTACTTTTGGAAGAGGCTCTTATTTACGTTTCGGCGATCGCTTACGACGCACAGTAGCGGTACACTTACGCTTTTTATCCTGAGGCGCCGACGATGGCTCCCGCGGCGATGGCTGCACCGGAGATTGGTGAGGCGACGAAGCCGGGTGAGGCGACGAAGACGGCTGCCGCGGCGGCGATGACCTCGCTAGAGACGGGTGAGGCGGCGGCGAAGATGGCCTTGGCGTGTGATTTCGAAGCACGATACATTCCTTCGGCCATAGAATGGTGACGTTTTTTGCGTCTCCCAGCACAGTCACATCCCCTTCACCTGCAGGGTAGTGAAGATCCAAAACCTCAAAGGTGGGCATGATTTCATCCACGCCGACAACAGCGTAGCCCTCTGGAACCGGACGACAGTGGTAAGTTGGTGTGGGTCCAATTGGTAAGGCATAGCCGACCGCCACCTTCATTGATATGTTCACAACTTTGACATGTAGCTCGCAGTGTGTCATCTCTGTGATATCATCCACTGGGTAGCCAACCGGAGCCATTGTCGGTGCATCATCGTCATCGCCATTGTCATCACCCGGGACCTCGGTGGAAGCCACACTGCTTTTTCGATTATTCGATAGGCCGGTAGCATCGAATGTAGTGTGCTGCTGAGATGGGCCGGTAGTACTTTGCTCTTTAAGTGCGTTAATTTCATCTTGTTGTTGCTTTAATCGTTCTTCAATTAAACGCATTCGCTCTTTCTGACTATCTGCTTCAACTTCCGCCCTGTCCTTTCTCCTCTGACGGCTTCTATCAGGATATTTCTTCCTCTCTTCGGGAAACCCAGTCCTCCATGGTTGGGAGCCTCTTGTGCCTCGTGTTCGTCCATCATGTTCCTTATTTCCAAGGGCGAGTGTGAGCTCATCATTCTCTCTATCGGGAATGAAGTCCCCATCTTTAACAGCATGTACTGCTTTTCTGATCCTCTTGATTGGCAAGGGGTCTTCTTTATGTCGTATGTTATATATACACCTCCCTTCCGAGTCCAACGTGCCCCCATGCCCGTAAAACCAATTCCTTGCACGTTCTACCCAATCGTCTGCCTCTAGGGTGATCTTTTTATCACGCAGTTCATTCTCAAGTTTCTCCCACTTAGGAATGCCAGCCCTGTAGCCACCTTGCCCCATAGTATGGTGATACTTCTTGTTAGCAGCATTCAGCTTATTCGTTTCAGACATTTTCTTAGCTTTTTCTGATTTCTTGTATTCCACAAACTCAGCCCAGAATGGTTTTATCTTCTCAAACTGAATATTCTTGAAATTGGGAGTCTTCTTTTTCACGACATAGTCAAGGTGCAATCTTTTCTTCCAGTTGGTGAAACACTGGGCCATCTTCTTCAAAACCCACTCCCTGACCTTAGCCTCCATGGCTCTCCCATGTTGTAAGGCGTCCTCAACTGGATCCTCCGCATTTGGATCCAGCTCTATCTTCGGTAGTTTGAAATTAACCATGAGCCTCTTCCATAGTAAATCTTTGGCGTGGTTAGGGACAAATAAACATGTTCCCTCTTCATCCGCATTAGCAGGCCTATTCCAATTTCTAATGGTGATCGGGATTAAGTCCCTAACCATTACTCCGCATTGTGCCACAAATTTGGTTGCGACAACTTCGGGAGCCGTCAGTTTGCCGTCTTCAGCGACATCTTCGATCCTGAACCTCTCATGGTCTTGCAACTTTTTGGTTGGGCTTTGTCCGCTCTTTTCAGTAGATTCCTTCGATCCGGAGGGCTAAAAGAAGAAAGATCGTCGTTACTATTTCTATATAGATAGCAGATGATTAATTAATGAATTGATTTATATTACATGCACCTCGCCGGAGCGGTCGTCTTCTCGATTACACAAGGCATCGCCTTCTCCCTCGCGGAAGGCAACACCTTCAACCTCAAACAAGTTGTCTATTCCGGTAAAAAGAGGATCACCCTCACCGGAGTTGTTCAGAAATGTTGATACATCTAAATTATCTTCCCCACGGATCACACCTTGGATCAACTCTTCCTTTTCTTCGTCTCTGACGTGTGGGTCCATATTTTCTTCATAGGTGGAAAAACGAATAAGTCAAAGCGGCTAAAGGAGAAAGTTAAGTACGGTGTTGAGAGATATAAACCCTAATTCAGAGAAACCCTAATATATACATAAACAATAATAAAAATGAAGAGAAACCCTAAACCTAGCTACAAAAAGGAAACCGTGTAGTAGATAGGCACATCGTCGAACCCACATGCACCTAAGGGGTATTAATGATTCCTTATCTAAGATAGGGCTTTTAAGTTTCTTGACAATGTGAATCGGGTCTGGGGATACCCACAGTGACTGACTAGTGGGGCCGAAGACCAATAATACCAAACTAATTAATAAACCTAATAATACCTAACTAATAATATACCTAATAATCGAAACACCGAAAAGAAAGGGAAACAATCAACACATGGCATCGATGCAATGCTCAAGCAAGTATGATGATATGACAAGTTAATTTGCATTGGAATGTAACCCTAAGACATGCTCGACGATTTAATCGGGGTTTCGAGGGGTGAAAACCCTAACTCGGGGAATCTCCGGAACATATGAGAGGGGTGCATTTGTTCTTCTAATTATACTTGTCATTTAAGTTGTTGAACAATGCATTATTATAGGTTAAATAGATAGGTTTCATTTTTCTGAACAATTTGATATATTATTTGTATTTTTCTAACTTATAAACAATAAGTTATTGATTTTACAATATTAAATCATTTTCTGGAATTAAAAATAAAAAGGCAAATAGTTTTTACACCGGGGCGACCCCTAGCCAGTGAGACTGACAGATGGGCCCTAGTGCCAACTCAGCCTCCACGCAAGCAAGCAGGCCCCACTGAACCCTGGTTATTTTTCACCAGTTCACAGTCTACCCACTTGGGCTAGCCGGTGGACTAGGGGCAAGGCTGACCTGTGGGCTAGGGCCATGGCCACCTCGGCGCCCGCTCTGCTCGCCGGTGAGCACTGTGCGGTGGCCGGCGACGTTGCTAGAGGGCTCGGGAGGGGGCGTGCGTGGGTTTGTTCGAAAGAGGGCGTCGAGGCGAACCTAACTAGTAGGGCACCGCCCGGATTTGGTCACCGGAATAGGGCACGCGACGACATGCAGCGGCGGCGGATGGCGGCGGACGGCGCGGGAGAAGGACAGAGCGCGAGGGGATGAAAGAAGGGGTCCCAGAGAGTTACAAGCTCACCCTCGACGCGTGTGTAGCCTTGGCGGGGACGGAGGAGATCGGTAGCAACGGTGATGGCAATGGCGGAGCTCGTCGGTGACGGGGAAGACGCGGTCGATTCCAGTCGCGCGTCTTCGATTCCTTCGGCGAGGAGGATAAGCACAGCGAGGCAGCCCGTGGAGGCCGACGGCGAGACGATGGTTGGGCAGCCTGACGGCGTCCGAGCGGTTGTCCTCGCGGCGGCGGCGATCTCTGTTGCGGGTGAGTGAGAAAGAGGAACGGGGAAGAAGGAGAAGGGGCATGGTTAACTAGTAGGGGACCTTTAGTCCCGGTTGGTGGCTCCAACCGGGACTAAAGGGTTATACGTCCCGGTTGGAGCCACCAACCGGGACGTATACTCCAATATTTTCAGCAGACCAAGGGTTGGCGCGCAGGGGGTCTTTAGTCCCGGTTGGTGGCTCCAACCGGGACATATTCCCCTGTTTTCAAAAAAATTCAGGTATTTTCTCTCTGTTCCCGCCTTATTTTTTATTTTGGGGTTTAAATTTGTATTGTTTTTTAAATGATAATTAATTTGGAATTTAGAAAAACTTTAAACATAAAAAGTGTTTGGATTTGAATAAATAATTCAAAACCTTTTTCTGTTTTAAAAAATAATTAATGTAACCATTAAAAATATGAACCATTTACAATTAAAAATGAATTAACTTATATTTTTTTAATATCAATTTGGAATTTAGAAAAACATTAAACATAAGAAGTGTATGGATTTGAATAAATAATCCAAAACCATTTTCTATTTTTAAAAAATAATTAATGTAACCTTTTAAAATGAATTAACTTATATTTTTGAATATTATTTTGGAATTTAGAAAAACTTTAAACATAAAAAGTGTTTGGATTTGAATAAATAATTCAAAACCATTTTCTGTAGTCATCGTACTCGCCGCGGTTGTCGTTGCTATCGTCGTCGGGGTCGCCGTAGTTGAACCTTAAAGGTTGAGTACGAGTGGGCTGGACTTGAGGGTAGCGCAGGCGGGGACTTGTGGTTTTTTCGAAACATGATCAATATACCAAGTCTGGTATTTTTCCTTTCAACTATGTAACAAAATATGACACCACGCGAAGGATTTTCATTGTTCGGTTTTTTTTTTTGAATTTATTATTCCCGTTTTGAATTATCTGAATTTCTAACTATGGTCGAACCGGTGTGCATGAATATAGGGGACGAGCATCGTTAGAACTTGCGTTGGATCTCTGAAGAAACCACATATTGCGAGTCTAAAAATGATTTTTACAAAAAATCGCGGGCGATAGATCATGTACCTGTAGTACAAACCGGACCAACTTCCTACCGATTCGGCAGACATTTGTCCTTTTTACCCGGGATGGACGAAAAGGTTTGAGATGTACCGGTTGGGAGATAGTCCATGTAAGGTGGTCTAGTATTTTAGGAAAATGGGACGGTAGCATTCTGAAACGGCATTTTGGTGGTTACTTCACAAAACGACCCGTTTTTTGGGCTCGGAAAATGGAAAAGGGCTTTTCCGTGCGACAAAAAGGAAAACTTCCTCCTGCAACATTGTTCTCCATACCAATGTCCACACACATGCATAATATGGGCACAACATCACAAACTATGCCGTGATTCAGCACATAACAACGGTCATTTGGACCGAAAGCCATGAAACCTCGAACATGATAGATCATTTTGTGAAGGTTTTTTCGAAACATGATCAATATACCAAGTCTGGTATTTTTCCTTTCAACTATGTAACAAAATATGACACCACGCGAAGGATTTTCGTTGCTCGTTTTTTTTTAATTTATTATGCCCGTTTTGAATTATCTGAATTTCTAACTATGGTCGAACACGCGAAGGATTTACATTTAGTCCTGGATGTAGTCACAAACCGGGACTAAAAATATTTTCCGCCATTTCCCACCTCTTCCCGCCAAGTTTTCCCGCCCTTTCCTTTCTACTAGAGCTTTTAGTCCCGGATGTAGTCACTAACCGGGACTAAAGATATTTCCTGCCATTTCCCAAAGCTTAACGCCAAGTTTTCCCGCCCTTTCCCTCTATATTTAGGGTGATCGTGTCATGGCTATCCACACATCCACACCTTCCTCTCTTAGAATAATGGACAACGCCTACTGGGCCATTCTGACCCTCGAGGAGACCGAGGCGCTGTGCGCCTCCAACTACCCTTGTCCGCCGGGCTACCGGCCGCCCGCCGGCTGGATGCTGAGCGCTGGAGGGGTTCCTGTCCCTCCTGTCCCTCAAGGTTCCGCACGCCAGGCGGCCATCACAAACCACTTCTACCACGAGCTCACGCCGGAGCAGCGGATGGATCCCCAGTGGGATCCCGACAACTACGACACCTGGAATTCCTTCTTTGCTAATAGGCGGGAAAGGGAGCTCGCCAGGTACGAGGGTGATGGCCCGCCACTGGTGAACCACAACGAAGCCGGCCGTCGTCTATGGTGGGCGAACCGTACTATCATCTGAGTGATGCGCTACATCGCCGGGGGAGACCATCCTCGCCTACGGTGCCCACGAGTCCACCCGCCACAGGCCCCACACTGTCCCGGCGGTAGCGGCATCGTCTTCCAGGAGACCCCTCTCCCGCCCGCCGTGAATCCGAGGCTGGAATGGCCCCTGGTATATGCCATGGATGGGCTGAGGATCCCCGGAGTGGCAGGTGACGATGACGATGATGATGACGACGACGATGAAGACCCTGAAGCTGCGTACTATAGGACTAGGCATGATTATGACTAAAGGGGGCGGCTTTAGTCCTGAGTGTTAGCTAGTCCCGGTTTGTCCCGGTTTTTAATATTAATAAATGTCTTGAGTGTTACCTAATAAATAGAGGGAAATGCCTATATAAAGAGAGGGTTCATCGTTAGTCCCGGTTGGAGAAACCAACCGCGACTGAAGGGATTGCGGCAGAGTGGGCCAGGCAACACTAATAATAGGGGTGAGTGTCGACATTATGTCGTGCGTCTTGTACCTTGTCCCGGATGGTGTCACCAACCGGGACTAAAGATGAACCTTTAGTCCCAGTTGGAGACACCAACCGGGACTAAAGATGAGTCAGCACTAATAATAGGGGTGAGTGTCGACATTATGTCGTGAGTGTCGACATTATGTCGTGAGTGTCGATATTATGCCGAGCTGCTTGTACTATAAATAGGCATCCTTGTGAGTCCAGTCCTCCAGCCAGTTTGAGGCATCTCCAAGATGGTTTTAGAGCAGGGACACCACTACAGCCAGTTTCAGGGAGATGCCGACGGAGCCCAGTCCTCCGGCATCTCGGAGAAACTGGTCATAGAGGCACTCCC
Source organism: Avena sativa (assembly GCA_916181665.1). Classification (NCBI taxonomy): domain Eukaryota; kingdom Viridiplantae; phylum Streptophyta; class Magnoliopsida; order Poales; family Poaceae; genus Avena; species Avena sativa. Next base: position 365,650,781 of record OV702285.1, on the reverse strand, counting down.
TAATATGTGAAATTAGTTAGCTCCGAGGCATATTGATATAGTTAGTGAACTTACAAGCTGCAAGATGGTTTTCGAGAGCAGGGACACCACTGCGGCCAGTTTCAGGGAGATGCCGACGGAGCCCTGTCCTCCGGCATCTCCGAGAAACTGGTCATAGAGGCACTCCCTAATATGTGAAATCAGTTAGCTCCGAGGCGTATTGATCTAGTTAGTGAAGTTACAAGCTGCAAGATGGTTTTTGAGAGCAGGGACACCACTGCGGCCAGTTTCAGGGAGATGCCGACGGAGCCTAGTCCTCCGGCATCTCCGAGAAACTGGTCATAGAGGCACTCCCTAATATGTGAAATTAGTTAGCTCCGGGGCGTATTGATCTAGTTAGAGAAGTTACAAGCTGCAAGATGGTTTTCGAGAGCAGGGACACCACTACGACCAGTTTCAGGGAGATGCCGCCGGATCCCAGTCCTCCGGCATCTCCAAGAAACTGGTCATAGAGGCACTCCCGGTCCAGCCACAAAACGGGACTAACACTCAAGACATTTATTAATATTAAAAACTGAGACTACAAAACCGGGACTAAAGGCCACAGACCGCGAAAGATATCCTTCGGTCAAGCCACAAACCGCGAAAGACATGAACTAGAGTTACATAATATGAGCATGAACTTCTTGGCATATGTCATTCCTTATGACCGCTTCAGACGTAACCATGGAGCATCTTCTTTACTTAACGGAATGCTTGGGTCAGTTTTCACTGTGAAGGGCGGAATTTCATCAAACTTATTATAATCTTCTGACATGTCTATCTTGTCCTCGATTCCCACGATGTTTCTTTTTCCTGAAAGAACTATGTGACGCTTTGGCTCATCATATGATGTATTCGTTTGCATATTTTTTCTTTTTTTCGGTCTGGAGGACATGTCCTTCACATAGAAAACCTGAGACACATCATTGGCTATGACGAATGGTTCATCTCTATAACCAAGATTGTTGAGATCCACTATTGTCATTCCGTACAACTGGTCTATCTTTACCCCTTCCCCATTCAGGTTGACCCATTTGCAGCGAAACAAAGGGACCTTAAAAGAGACTCCATAGTCTAGTTCCCATATCTCCTCTATGTAACCATAATATGTGTCCTTTTGTCCATTCTCGTCTATTGCATCAAAGCGGACACCACTATTTTGGTTGGTGCTCTTTTTATCTTGGGCGATCGTGTAGAATGTATTCCCATTTATTTCGTACCCTTGGAAATTCAATACAGTAGAAGATGGTGACGCGGCCAACAAGTATAGCTGATCTCCAACAGTGGTGTCATTCAAGAGATGTGTCCGCATCCAACCACCGAAATACTTCATGTGTTCATCTGTAATCCATGATTCAGGCTTCCCCGGGTTTTTGGAGCGTACAATATTCTTGTTTTCCTCGATATACGGACCTGCCAAGGTGGAATTATGTAGAAGTGTGTAGTGTGATTTAGTGAAAGAATCCCCATCCCTACATATCATTGCTTTCTTTCCCAACATGCCTTTTCCACTTAGTCTTTCCTCATGCTGCGTGTCAGAAACACCAATCGGCTTAAGGTCAGGAATAAAGTCAACACAAAACTCAATGACCTCCTCTGTTCCATATCCCTTGGAGATGCTTCCTTCTGGTCTAGCACGGTTATGAACATATTTCTTTAAGACTCCCATGAACCTCTCAAAGGGGAACATATTGTGCAGAAATACCGGACCGAGAATGGCAATCTCTTCCACTAGATGAACCAGGAGATGCGTCATAATATTGAAGAAGGATGGTGGGAACACCAATTCAAAACTAACAAGACATTGTACCACATCCTTCTGTAACCTTGGAAGAATATCTGGATTGATTACCTTCTGAGATATTGCATTGAGGAATGAACACAGCTTCACAATGGGTACTCGAACATTTTCCGGTAGAATCCCCCTCAATGCAATCGGAAGCAACTGCGTCATAATCACGTGACAGTCATGAGACTTCAGGTTTTGGAACTTTTTCTCTGCCATATTTATTATCCCCTTTATATTAGATGGGAAGCCCGACGGCACCTTGATATTGTAAAGGACTTCAAAAAAGATTTCCTTCTCTGCTTTGGTAAGAGCATAGCTGGCACGACTTAAGTGACGCCCTTTATCCGTCTTGTTATGTGTATGCATGTTCTTTGGGTCTTTCATAATTTGATGGTCCTCCCGTGCTTCAGGTGTATCTTTTGTCTTCCCATCCACGCCTAGGAATCCTAGCAGGTTCACGCAGAGATTCTTCGTCACGTGCATCACGTCGATTGAAGAGCGGACACGCAGGACTTTCCAATATGGCAGCTCCCAAAATATAGATTTCTTCTTCCACATGGGTGCGTGTCCTGTAGCGACGTCGTTCGGAACTGATTGACCGCCGGGACCCTTTCCAAAGATTACTTCTATGTCCTTGACCATACCAAATACATCATCACCAGCAGGGAGTTCAGGCTTCTTCCGGTGATCTGCCTCACCTTTGAAATGCTTGCCTTTCTTTCTTACGGGATGATTGGTCGGAAGAAATCGTCGATTCGCCAGGTACACAACCTTCTTGCATTTATGCAAATATTTACCTTCGGTCTTATCTAAATAGTGGGTGCATGCCTTATATCCCTTGTTTGTCTGTCCTGAAAGGTTACTAAGAGCAGGCCAATCATTGATGGTTACGAATAACAACCCTCGTAGATCAAATGGCTCCTGTTTGTTCTCATCCCACGCACGTACACCTGGTTTGCCCCACAACTGTAAGAGTTCTTCAACTAATGTCCTAAGGTACACATAAATGTTGTTGCCCGGTTGCTTCGGGCCTTGGATGAGCACTGCCATCATAATGAACTTACGCTTCATGCACAACCAAGGAGTCAGGTTGTAGATACATAGAGTCACGGGCCAGGTGCTGTGACTGCATCTCTGCTCCCCAAAAGGATTCATGCCATCCGTACTTAGACCAAACCTTAAGTTTCTTGCGTCACCTGCAAATTCTGGGAAGTCTCTCTCGATTTTTCTCCACTGTGACCCATCAGCAGGGTGTCTCAACTTCCGGTCTTTCTTACGGTCTTCTTTGTGCCATCGCAACAACCTGGCATGCTCTTTGTTTCTGAACATGCGTTTCAACCTTGGTATTATAGGAGCATACCACATAACCTTAGCAGGAACCCTCTTCCGGAGGGGATCTCCCTCAACATCACCAGGGTCATCTCGTCTGATCTTATACCACAACGCGTTGCATACCGGGCATTTATCTAAATTCTCATACTCCTTTCCGCGGTAGAGGATGCAGTCATTAATGCATGCATGTATCTTTTGCACATCTAATCCCAGAGGACAGAGAGTCTTCTTTGCTTCGTAGGTACTCTCGGGAAGTTCGTTATGTTTTGGAAACTTCGGCTTCATTATTTTCAGCATCTTTTCAAATGAGGAGTCAGTTAGACCACACTCTGCCTTCCATCGCAACAATTCCAGTGTGGTACCGAGCTTTGTGCTGCCATCTTCACAATTTGGGTACAACAATTTCTTGTGATCTTCTAACATGCCCTCTAACTTCAACTTCTCATTTTCTGTTTCACAGTCTCGCTTTGCATCAGAAATGACCCTACCAAGTTCATCAGCCGGCTCATCTGATGCCCGTTCTTCACCTCTTTCCTCTCCATTGTCTTCCATTGCAGTATCACTGTATTCAGGAAACATATGATGATAGTTGTTATCATCATCTTCTTCTTCACCATCTTCCATCATAACCCCTCTTTCCCCGTGCTTGGTCCAGCAATTATAGTTGGGCATGAAACCTTTCATAATCAGGTGGCCGCGAATGATTTTCGAGGAAGAGTACTCGTTGTTGTTCCGACATTGAACACATGGACAATGTATAAATCCATTCTCTTTGTTTGCCGTAGCCACATCGATAAATTTATCCACGCCTTTGATATACCCGGCTACGCGCCGGTCGCCGTACATCCATTCCCGACCGTTCATCTGCATCATATAAGTAAGTTTATCAAAAAACAGGACATCATAAATAGTGAAATAACCAATTCACACCGACACATGAATTGTATCAATGACCTAGAAAAGATAAGATTGCTAACCTCGATCGAGGGAAATAAAGAGGAGAAAGCTCAAGTGCGTCTCGGACATCTTCTATATTTTTGTTCTATGAGAAATTCAACGGGATTATTCACTCAAACATTTCAACAAACACCTCCAATGCATGCATGAGAAAAAACTAGCACACCCCCTCACACCTTCCACCATTCGAAAAAACAGAGTGGAGGCAGAGGGGGCTGGGGCGTTGCATTTATAGAAGGCAGGGGGTCTTTAGTCCCGGTTGGAGCCAGCAACCGGGACTAAAGGTGCGTGCCACGCCACGTGGCTGTGGCCAACCCTTTAGTCCTGGTTGGTGGCTCCAACCGGGACGTATTCCCCCTTACCGACCGGGACGCATGCTCCCTGGCCCCGTGCCCGCTCCAACCGGAACGCGTGCCAGTATTAGTCCCGGTTGATAGCGCAACCGGGACAAATGCTCTGAGGAGTCGCGAACGGATAGCCCTTTTTCCACTAGTGTATATATATGTCGGTGTAGCAAAGCGTGAGAGGTCGCCGGCCCCTTGTGATGCTGTGCCATACTCTTTCAAATACCCTACTGTTCTCGTTTACCCCTTTCCCGCCCGTTTCTTCTTCAGCTTTATATTCAGATGGAAGGTCCATTTCTAATTCTCGTGGTTTTCATACGGGGTCCTCAGCTGGTTTGCCTGCAGATGGCCCGCCTAACGTTGAGTTGCTTTAGCCTTGGCTGGTTGCCACATAATTTATGTCAAGGTATGAACTGCACTTCTGCCTTTTTTGTTTATGGGCACCGCTCTAATTTAGTACCACACTTTTTGTTTTCGATTCTTACTCTTTTGCACTCACGGGGTTCCATCTCCCTTTTTGTCCAGTTGTGTCCACCCCATTTGTTTCGGTGCATAGAGTATGGATCGACCTTGCGTTTTTCAAGGCAGGCTACTATCAACCTGGCAATATCCGGCTGCCTATTCCGGCAAACTTGATCACACTATTTTCCGGAAAAAAAAATTGATCACACTACTTAAACATGAGCTGTCGTTCTTTCTTTGATTAATATTTAGTTCATTTTAATGACCAAGAAACATGAGCTATGGACCTATCAGCTTTCACATGCATTGTTCGCTGTCAAAAAAGAATATCCATACAAGATAAAATCAATATCAAGGAAATCTGCGTTGCCTACTGTTCAATATCTAGATGGAGTAGTAAGACCCATCTCCACCTCATCGATCCAACTCGTTCGAGCGCGTTTGAACTTTGAACTCGTCTGCGCGGACGTATAGGACGTGTCCAACTCGACACATCCGTGCACCAAATTTAGGCAATGGTTGCGTCGACTCGGACGCGTGCGGATAGAAGGAATATCATATCCAATGGTGCCACTGGCCCATCCGTCAACCGGCATTGATTCAGACCCGCGCAACGGCACCAATTCAGACACAAACGCGGCAGCGATTCAGAGGCACTGGCGGAAAACTAACTGGAGGCAGCCTGCGCCACCAATGGCGACAAGACGGCACACTGATTGACTAGACGCCACGCTCTTCACCGTCGCTGCAAGCTCCGCCTCGACGCCTGCCCTCCAGACTGGATTCAATCTCGTCTCTTCGGTCTCCACGCCAACATCCGATGCCGGTCATTTTTAATTGGCCGCCCACAACCATCTTCTCCCACATCATATCATACTCTCATCCTTTTCCTTTCCGTTCTCCACTACCGGTAGCTAGACATAGCATGCGGAAATGGATCGAGGGGAGGGTGTCCTGACCGTGGACATCAAGGGAGGCGCGGATGACGTGGCCAAAGCATGACGTTATCGTCCGACGAGGTCGACGCAGGCATCCAGTTCGCCGTGGCCATCCACTTCGGCATGGAGCATTACAGGCTGCTCCCGCCCGCAGATTCGTGCCCCTAGTCGGCCATGAACCGCCCCCGCTTGTATTTCTGCAGGCGAAAGGTTTCAGGACAACCAGTGACGAGGGTTCGACTCGTCAATGCCTATTGTTAGGGACTTGGGTTTTGTAGAAGGAGGGGACGCTGAAGATCACGGAACGGCTAACATATTCGCAACACAGGGACATGGGGTGTACCCAGGTTTAGTCCCCTGGAGGGAAAACCATACTCCTGCTTGTTTGTGCTTGATTGATGGAGGAACCAAAGGTTACAAGGGTGCGCAGGTTGGATCTAGCGTGGTGTATGCTAGGGTTCTGGATTGTCCTCCTCGCCGTGCCCTCCTGGCCTTTATATGCGGAGGCCGGATGTCGGGGTTAGGTCGAGTCGGTTATAAGTTAGGGTTTAACCCTTTGTAATTCTATCTACAACTGGCCGTGCTCCCCAAGAAGTCACATCTATATGGGACTAGGTCACCAGAATCCTTCCTGGCCCTTGCAATTCGTAGTGGGTGAATGTGTGGGCTCCTCCCAGGCTGGTACCGGGTAGGCTAACATTAGGCATCCATAGGGCATACACATGACAGTAGCCCCCGAGTGTTCAGTTGAATCATAAATTTGATTGGAGACTCTTAAATCTTTCGGGTGCTTTGACCCGAACAAGTTTCGAGTCAATGTGTTGGTTCATAGCGATTATTGATACATGTGCCTAACTCGCCCGACGGATCAGGGTTAGTTAACTATCTTTGGACAAAACAACACGATCTACTTCAGACTCAAGTCCCTTGACAAGGATCCAAAAAATTGCTGGCGTAAATTAACCCAGGTCGCGGAGGTCTTACAGGAATCGAATTTCAGTGTTTTTAAGTTAAGTACCCAACGCGTCCATCGGGATCTTCCATCATGCCTGCTGACACGAAATATTACTACCAGAGCATAGTCAGGTGTGTTTCCAGGACATCAGACGTATCTGTAAGTCTTACCTTTGCGTCGTAGATACAACATCTGAAAGTTTATCTCCGCAGAGGCGTTTCGGGCGACTAAGGAGATGTTTCCTCTCTTAGAATTATTTCGAGCAGAATTGTTGAATGAGATGTATGATTTATTGTAATCATGGAGGATTCAAAAGATCTTAATTACCTAATTCATAGGATACACGACCAGTGCTCCCTATGGGAGTAGCTCTAGAGTGTCTATTTGAGTTGCAGACTCGAGCAGAGACTTATAGTTATTAGTTGTGCGTTACGGTGATCCAGAATTTCTTCAAATGGCCTTGGAAAATGCCATCAACACCGGCGCTTTTTTGAATGCTCGACCAGCTCTCCCTATAGGATTAGCCCCCGAGTTTGTAGTGGAGTCGTAGACACGAAGGACTCAAAGCTTTAGGAATTTCTTCGACTGATCTAGGGAACTTGCCAAATTTTTAGGTGCGCGACCAGCGCTCCTAATAGGAGTAGCCCGGGTAATTGGTTGAGTGGTAGACTCGAGTAAGTACTTTTACTTGGTGTCGAAAGATTAGAACCGTTGCTAGCCTTCGCTTTTGCCGACATCATTGCTGATGCCTGGTGAGCTCAACTGTCTGCGGTAACAGAAGCGATATGACAAGATGATCGTGGGTCCCACTTTCTAACTGGTATTTGACTAGTCACACGCTTTTTATGCGAAAATTTACTGTTCTTCCTTGATTTCTACGCGGGGGTGGACGTCGTGCTCGCGAAGGTTCGGGCGGTGCCCTCCACGTGCATGTCGCGATGAAGGACATGTGTTAGGGGTAAATGGATCAATTCCTCTACATCGTCGTCCTCGTCGTTTTATACTGCGAGGAACCATGGTAGTTTTTTCCTTCGCCATTTGCTCTTCTTGTTTCTATGTCGATTTGCCTCCTCCACTTCTAGAGCTCTCTCGCACTATGAACTGGATATTCTTTGCATTTTCCCATCTTCTTTCCTTCGCGCCCATCGCATCACGCATCGCGCTAGCAGGATGGGCAAGGCAAAGAGGTCTTCTTTTGCTGCCTCTGGGACAAGCGTCCCTGGTGCAGCCAAGAAGGCCACCACCACCGGCCGCGTCACTGATGGCATCTGGCGGCGGTCATCGATGAGGGAGGTGGACCTGCGCCGCCTGTGCGAATCCAACCTGATCTCGCAGGACAAGGGTGAAGCTATTCTTTCTGGCTCTAAGGTAACCCTGGACCAGCCGAAGATTTCTGGGTTATGTTTTACACGTTTGTCATTTGTGGGCTTTCTCTCCCTGCCCACCAATTCCTTCGTTGGCTCTTTTTTCTTTACGGGCTGCAACTCCATTAGGTGTCTCCCAATTCCATTTTGCATATTCTGTGCTTCATCACGCTATCGAGTGATGGCTTGGAATGGAGCCGCACTTTGGCCTCTTCAGGAAACTCTATTCCCTGAAGAGGCAATCTGGTAGCGGCGGCGTTTATGCGCTGGGCAGGAGCGGGATATCCATCTGCCCCAACATCCAGTACTTAACCTTCAACCTTTGAGAATCCATCCAAGGATGAAGGAACACGTAGTCCTATCTTCGCGACTCCAAGCTCGATGGCCAGCACTATGGATTGGCTCCCTTTGGCGCTAGCAAGGTGGTCACTTGAAAACGTTCGTGGTCTAACGATGTTATGGAGGGTGAAACCAAAGTTGTGGATAAGTTGTACAAGCAGGTGGAGGCGCTCTAGATGGTGCGAGGAAAGGAGATCTCCGGCGTTGACCTCATCCGGGCATTCCTTAAGCATCAGGTGTAGCCCCTCCAGGCGAGGGTGTACCTAATGTTTCTGTATTCTGGCGCCAGTGAGCCGACGAGAGTGTCGAATGAGGAGATGTCCTCAGCTGTCCTCGACCGGGCGCTTCGACCCCTATTAAAGTTCAGGGGTGACGAGGAGTTGTCGGGGAAGTCGTTGACTGCCCCTTTTAGCGCGAGGAGGGAAGTTCCTCATGTGAGTATTTTTCTTGCATGCAATGCCTTTTATTTTATTTGTATATGGTTTCCCTTATTTTGACGTGAGTCATCGGTGTTCTATAGGAGCTTAAGGTGGAGAGTATGATGCCTACCCTTCCTGAGAAGTACACAGCTGCGCCAAATTGCGGGGACACGAAATCTGATTCCACGGTCCCTCCTTCTCACTCGCCGACTGCGGAAGCCCCCGATCATAGCAATGGGAACTCTCGCAAGAAAGCTTGGAGAAAAAGTTCGGATGGCATGAAGCCACTATCTCCGAAAGGTCCTGCCTTCTTGTAGCGACACTCTACGGATGAAGGTGCTACCTCCCCCATTCCTGCGGTACCCATCCGGGCCGTGGCCCCTCAGCAGCATGGCAAGAAGAAGAAGGTCACGCATGTCTTTAACCTCCCCGATATTCCTTCGTAAGTATCGGATGCTTCAATATTTTGATTGTGTTGAGCGTTAGTATTATTGATGTTTTGATTGAATTTCTTATTATTGTTGCACCAGGGCGTCCTCCTCAGGTGAATCCGTAAAGGATGAGATTGAATGGCTAGATGTGGATTCGAAGATGGTACACACAGAGCTTGCGACCTCCTCCCCGAAGATACCAGCCAACTCCAGTGACGCCGTTTCGAGCTCCTCGAAGCCGAGGACTCATGCGGTTGTTACCCGGAAGACGCAAACTACTCCTTCGGAGTCTTCGGGTGGACATTAAATACTTATACATTTGACGTGGGAGAGCCCTCGAGTCACTTATTTACCTGGTTTATTGTTTCTTTGCTACAGCCCTTCATCCACGACATCAAACGCCTTAGGCAACAATACCTCACCTTGGATGAAAGCTTTCAGCAGCTCCAAGGTGTGTACGCTTCTTCTCATTTTCCTCGGGTGCCAATGGTGAGTTTTGTTTCTTGATATTTTCGTCCTTTTTCGTTTCACAGATGAGAACAATGAGGCTCTCCGTAAGCTAAACATACTCGAAAAGAGGCACAACCAGGCGGAGACCAAGGCGAAAGATGTCGTAGAGGCCCTTGAACGCTGCAAGAAGGAGGCCCAAGAGCGCGAAGAGAAACTTGCAGCAGCTACTGCATCTTGGGAGAAGGCGATGGCGGAGCAACTTATGGCATTTTCCAAAGCGTTGTCTGGTGAGTTACCATACAACTCCCCTACCTGAGTTTTTATGGTGCACTTCCTTTGTTTGAGCCGAAATTTCTTTGACGAATCGGTAGATGCCACTAGCATTGCGTTTTTCGCAATGTCTTGGATCATTGATGGCGACTCCTTGATGGCGCCAGAGAACCTGGTGCTTGACGTGGAGTCTTTTGGGAACCACAAGAGCAAGGTGTGAAGCAACATAGTAGCAAGTTTTCCCTCAGTAAGAAACAAAGGTTATCGAACCAGTAGGAGGAAGGAAACGTCACACAGGTGTTGCAAGCAACGCGGAGACCTGCACAACACAAACTCAAGACTTTGACCCAATGAACAGTGAGGTTGTCAAGCTCACCGCTTTGCTATAACAAAGTATTAAATGTATGGTGTGGAAGGTAATGGTTTGCAGCAAGTAAACAGGTAACAGTTGAAGATGTATCAATGTTAAAGATTGAATCGGGGTCCATAGTTCACTAGAGGTGTTCTCCTTAGAAAACCAACATGGCATGAAGGGTAAAAAAATTACAGCAGGGCAATTGACAGGAACTGAGCAAGGCATAACAATGCAATCCTAGTCAAAAAGATCCTATGAGATTCGATTGGGCAATACAACAATATACATAGGCTGCCATCCAATTACATCTATGACTAGAAGTCCACCTTCAGGTTATCACCCGAACTCCCCCCAGTATTAAGTTGCAAGCAATAGACAACTGCTTTAAACAAAGTGTGTAAGGTAAACAATCAACTTGTTCCATGAACAAGAGACCGTTGTTTTCTCCCTAGTAGCAACAACACATCTACAACTGAAGAGATTTCTGTCACTTCCCTTGGAAACTAGAGGCATGAACCCACTATCGAGCATAAATACCCCCTCTTGGAGTCACTAGCAACTACTCGGCCAAGATAGCTACTACCAACGGAGAGCATGCAAGATCACAAAAAACACATACATGATAGAATCATAAAGACAAAACCATTAATCAATCTGACATAATAATCTCAATATCTGTCACATCCCAAGATTTTCCAAATCTTGTAATGTGAAAAAATAAATAAACAAAATAAACAATTGTTGAAAATTAGGGTGAAAAGAAACTTTTGTTTCTAAATGGAAACTTAAAATCCCATCTTGAACAAACTTTGGTTAACAATTGAATTCAACAAAATCCAAATCAAGAGAAATGCTTTCCTCTTTAAATGCATATGGAAATTCAAACACTTGGAAAACAAATCCAAACCCTAAAACCCTAATGGAGAAAAAATCATTTCCAAGTCTCTCCAAGCCTATGGATTTGATCCATATGAAATCTTGTCAACAAACATTTACAAATGATAAATAATGACAAATAGAAATATTATAAAACCATATAAACTAGTTTCACTTAAATTGGAACCATAAATAAAATCTTATGAATATAATAAGATAAGGAAATTAAATTTCCAAAGCTAATAAAGAACCTATCTACAAATCCATACCAAATGGTGAGCAAATAATCCTAAAGACATTTAAAAATATAAACAAATATTAAACAAGATTTTACAAATTGGAATCACCAAGTTTGGATCTCTAAATAAAAAGATAAGGATTTTATAAGATGAAGAAAGAAATATTAAATAAGGAATATTCAAAGACCAAACTAAATCTTGGACTAATCCATAAGAAAATGGAATGAATATAATCCCAATCCAAATAAAATAAAGGGATAAAGAATACTCCAGATAAAATAAAATGACTTTGACCAAATCCTATTTCATTGGAATAAAGATAAAAATCCCTATTAGAAAAATTGACTAAATCATGGGGAAATAATATTTTGGAATTTACCCAAGTGGATTAAAATCTATTTAATTAACTTAAATAATAAGATCAAAGAAGACTTCCAAATAAAATTTAGGGAATTAAAACTATATCTAATTCCATTGGAAATAAAACAAATACCCAATTCAAATGATTTATGAATCATAATAAATACTTTCCAAATAATTCAAGAGGAATTATTTGACACCCTAATAATCAAATAAAAACCTACTGAAAGGATTTGGAAGATTTTGGAAATTTAAATGGTGTTTGAATTATTATTAAATCCTATTTGATTTAAAACAGGAGCCTATTTTTGAATAATTAAAAGACCTTAAAAAGAATAAATAAATTATTCTAAAAATGATATCAGAATGTTTTATTAATCAGTATTTAAACCTACACATATTTTGGTTGAAGTTTGAATTAAAATTGAGGTTTGAATTAATTAAACAAAACCAAAACAGATTATTAGAAATAGAAAAGGAAAAACAAAAGCAGTACAAAAAAATGAATCTAGCCAGCCCAGCCCAGCTAAGCCCACCTGGCCCAGTCCAGCCCACCTCTCCTTCTCTCCCGCAGAAAAACGATTCGCACCCACTTATAAACCCGCAAGGTCGCTGACGACAGGACCCCACCTATTCTCTCTCTCTCTCACTGCTAAGCGACCCCACGCCAGGTCATCTTCTTCCTCCCCGCGGTGACCACGCCCCTCTTTCCTCCTCGCCATTTCTGGCTGTTGAAGCCGGCGTCAATACGCGTTAATGCCTGCGTTACTCCACCCCGCGACCATGCACTCTTATTCGCCTGCCTCCCCTCTCCCTTTCCCCTCCGTCGCCTCACCCTAGTGCGCCCCCAGGCTACCCAATTTCTCTCTGCACCACCCTTTGCTCCGGTGAGCTCCATCAGCGATTTCGGCCAGCCTCCTCTGCCCCTCGCCCCCCTCGAGCACCCGAGCATGATCCCACCCCCTGGCGCTTCTCTCTGCACCCTCAGCTCACTCGCGCGTGCCCTGTAGCGTCGACTCCGTCTTCGTCTGAACGTCGCCGCCGTCTGCCTCCGCTCCGACGAGCACTGCTGCCTTGCCACCGTCTTCAATAGAGAGCACCCGACGGCAGCAAGAACTCCGGCGAGGAATCGCCAGTGACCTCGTGCGCCCCTTAACTCCTCGCGAGTACCTTGAGCTTCACCACGATCCCGTGATTCTGTGATTTGAAGTGTGTGAACATTGCAAAGATCAAGGAGTGAACTCATACTCTCTACCAAAAAGGCAAGTGATGCTTCATACTTTTGTCCCATTATTTTCACTATGCATTAGTGATATTTCTAAGTAGGACTTGCATGGAATTTTGCTAAGTATAAACTATGCCATGGGAAATCCTAGTAGATGAAACCTTAGCAGAATTTCCTAAGTTAAGAATTCCTACTACTATCATCCTTAGCTTAGCTAGTAGAAAACAAGGGTGGAATATGTATTCATGCTATGGAAAATTTCTAAGTCTGTGGACTTATGTTTTGTTTAACAAAACAACTAAGTGAATGAATCACCTGGGTGGAATGGAAGGAATGGTTTGTGTTGAGTGGTTCACAAGGCCCATTTCTATGGTTTACCTTGTGTATTTCACTTGTGGATGGCCACCCAGGAACAAAGAGATTTGAGATGTCAAATGTTGAGAAGCTTCAAGTGCAGCCACTTGGAATTATGGGCTCTGCCTGGATCATATAGGTTGCAATAACTTAGCCAAATGGACAGTTGGTGGTAGGGGTTTTGATAGGTTGGAACGCGTCCATTCTGGTCTAAGCGATGGCTTCTGAAAGATCTTGTCTTGGTGAAACCAAGTCTTGCGGGGAAAGTGCACCACCTGTGCAGAGTGAAAAATCTAAGTACTTAGCCATGCCCCTGGCAAAGGACAATTTGAGCATCAAGACATGGAATCTATCAAGAATCTTATCATCCCAATTTCTAAGTTAAAAGCTTGTGGTTGAACAAGGGTTGAAAGGATCACCAATTTCTATTGGGGGATGCCTTGGGAAAGATTTTTGTCAAGCAAAAACTTGGTGTTTTTCAAATGATAAGAAAATCTATTTTGAGCAAAGCAATCCTAAGCTCCAATTAGCCAAATGCATATAGATGATAGACTCCACTATACTACCATAGTATCACTTGCCAATACAATTCAAATGTATTGACCCTTGTGGCTGTAACTTGTTATGTTGCAGGTTTGTTTGATATTAGTGAAGTTTAATGATTAGGATTACAAGTCTACAACCAACATGTATGCCAGTGGCACTTTGAAGATGAAGGACCCCATGCTATTGTTTATTCTGCTGCATTGTAATGAGATAGCCAAATGAGCTATGTAAGATGTAATAAATTATTTTATTCCTGGTTATAAAGCTGTAATATGACGTTTGTTTCTTGATATTACATCTTAACTGTGGATGCTACCTATTGATCCAGGGACTAGCATTGTAAACATAGGGATCTCTACCTTATTAAAGGTTGGGAACCTTACAATATCCATCAGATCCCCGCAAACACAACATGCATGATTACAAATAGATTAGATCCTGATCATGAAACCACAAGGAGGAGATACAACGATCTAGCTACTACATGGACTCTTAGTCCAAGGTGGAACTACTCACGCATAATACCGGAGAGAAGGCCTCCGGGATGATCTCCCCTTTGGCAGGGTGCCGGGAAGAAGTTCAGATCTCCCAGATCTAGGGACGACAGTGGCGGCGGCTATAGAAGGTTTCGTGGAATATTGATCGGGTCCTTAGGATTTCTATATCGAGGGCTTCTTATAGGCAAAGAGGCAAGGCCGGGAGGCGACCAGGGGGCCACAGCCTGCCCAGGCGCGGGCCCACCCCTGGCCGCACCTAGGGGGGTTTCGCCACCCTAGTTTGCGTCTCCGTCTCGTCTTCTAGATTCGTGTCCCCCATGGTAAAATATTGACTTTGGCTTTTGTCCCGTCCAATTTCGAGAATATTGATTTTCTGCCTTTCTGAAACCAAAAACAAAAGAAAACAGGCCACTGACACTGTGGCAACTTGTTAATAGGTTACTTGCAGAAAAGATATAAAAACACCTCAAAGTGTAGACAAAGCAAAGCAAAGTAGATACTAAAAAAACATGGAACATCAAAAATTATAGATACGTTGGACGTTTCCAACGTATCAAGCATCCCCAAGCTTAACTCCTGCTAGTCCTCGAGTAGGTAAGTGATAAAAAGAATAATTTTTGAGCTGACATGCACCATCAAAACCAAGATCAAACCATTTGCAAGCATTAAAAGCTGGGATCGAAGAACTCTAAACATGTACATGAAAGATGGAGTTCTAACAATAGGAAAAAGTAACTATGCATGCAACATGAAAGGCTAAAACAAAGATCATGAATAACATGCATTGAAAAACGTTTTTTTGTTTCACATACAGAAAACATAGCATAGTGGCAATCAGTTTATCCCTCATGGAGTAGCAAATAGATGCATACGACACCTTCAATGTGTACAAGGGTGACTAGAAACAAATAGCACAAGTACAAGTAATATCACAATATGCATTAATCAATAAGCTCTGGGACACTGCACACAGAATGACAACTATGCTCTCTTAATGGTGCCTAAAGGTTGAAGGTGGAGACTCAATAATGGTGGAAGAAAGGCCCTTCACAAAGGGAAGCAGGGATTTCAAGTTTCAAAAGAGCTTCCAAAAATTATGGTACTTGTTAGCTTTTGGCCCTCATTGCCCCTATCATAAGCATCTTGAAGTGATTAAGGTTAAAGTGAACAAAGATGGAGTATATGCTTGACAAAGTATAAGTTTGCAATCTCAAGTCCCTTGAATACGAGGGCCACACCTCATGCTACTCAACTTCAGTCACCTATAAGTTCTTGTCATCGTAAGTATTTGCATATCATAGAGAACCTCCAATGGGGTACCCCTTGCACGTGGTACAGGAGCTATCCCATAACCAAAATGACAAGGCAAGCAGACAACGAGCATCTCAGCGATCTTTTTATTTACTATGTGCATACCTTTTAATTGAGGATGCTTCATAGATAGCTCACTATGGTGATGATGATGCAAGTTTCCACCATGATTAGGCATGGATTAGGCTAGCGGCCCAGGCATTTTTCTAACACAAATGCATACTCCATGGACTTACAAGTTCCCTCTTTATTTCACACCGGTGACATCCATAGACAAAAGAGCCTGATATCAACTGAGTACAAAGTACAGGTGCAATGTTGAAAACGTTCCCCGTGACAGCACGGTTCTGCTAATTCCAACGTATAAGTGCAAGCATATACAACATAGATAACACAATGGTTCAAGATTATTAGGGGCAAGGAATATAAAGTGTGGCATCAAGTTTGTGAGGGCTTTAATCACTAAGTTTTCACATAACAAAATAGTTTTTAATTGGAAGATAGTTGAAAACAAGAATATACTTGGGATGGTGTAACACACCATTCATAGGAATTTATAGTGGACACTTTGGAAAAACTTGATTTTCTTGGGAGTTGGAAGCATGAGTAGAACTTACTCATACAAGTGGAGGCTAGCAAAAGACTTAGAGCAACCAACTAAGAGAGCAATAATGGCCATAATCATGCAGTGCAACAAAGCATTACTAATCAAAGCATATAGTGGTACTACAAGTCAAGGACTAAATGATCATAGAGGCTATGGTGACTTGTAATAGTCATAACATGGTGTGAGCATGTGCCAAGTAAACCCAAACAAAGCATCAAAGGAGAATACCACAATACTAAGCTTTTGCATGCTAAAACAACGCATAATTTCACACTAAGCAATCCCAATTGTTTGGAACAAGACATGCTACAGCAATAATCACTAAGCATAAGGTCAAAAAAACACCTAGCATGTCATGCTAAAGTCTAAGTCACAGTCAATGCAAGCTCCTCTTGCACTTACAAGAAAGAACTTACTACTCCTTTCCAACACCAAGCAACTTATTTGCAACAACTCAGCGAGAACGGCGGACCAAACTATATTATTCAAGCAAGCTAAACAACCTAAGCAAAGCAAACAAAAACTAAGATGCTCCAAGAACAACACAACTGTGCATGAAACAATAAAAACGAAGTGTCTAGACAGACCTGAGCTTTTTTTTGATGAAGAAGGGGATGCCTTGGGCATCTCCAAGCTTTGACGCTTGTACCTCCTGGATATTTCTTTCGGTGACACCGGGGTGGCATCTCCAAGCTTGACCTTTTGTCCATTCTTTGTATCATTAGATCATTCTCTCTCTACACCTAAAATTTTTCCTTCATACAAAACATCACACAATCTTCATTAGCAACATTAGTGTATTCAAAAGACATTAGACCTCTGGCAAAGCTTTGGAACAGCAAAACTTTTCACTAAAAACACAAGCTACTGTAGTAACTCCTTCAAAAAGCTCAATTCCCCATAAGAGAACTCAAAAAGGAATCAATAAGAAGCAAATGCAAATAATGGAAGAAATCTGTCAAAACAGACCAGCAGGTAGAAACCTATTTTTTCGAACATCTTCTGTTGCTCAAATCAAAAAGTGTTGAACTAACGAAAGTTATCTAACAAACTGGGGTATTTATTCGTAAGTTTTTCAGCTCAATCTGAGTTACATAGACTTCTCACGAATTTTAATGGTGGAGGACAGAAATCTGTTTCGGGATAGCAACTCCCCAAATCTTACTTCCCTCTTATTAGAGGTCATTCTTGGCCCAAAAAGGATAAGGAGAGGTCATTACTGAAGTAATAATTTCCAAGCATCAAGGAAACTCTTGGGTTATCTCCCAGCAAGTACTTTTCTTTAACGCCTTTAAGTTAGGCACAAGAAGCAAGAAGAATCAAGTATTTTCAAATGAGGAAGCATTACCCCCTCTTGTTCTTTCCTTTCTTACTTTTCTTCTTCTCTTTAGGGGATATATGATTACTTACCGGAGGATAAAAGTGCATAATGCCCTTTCCCACATCTATTATTTCTCCAAGGTGTTTCAGTAGAGATCTTCCAAGTGTAATCTGTCATTTTCCTACACATTCAATAACAAGATAATCAGTAGACACTATTTTCCCTGAGATTTTTGTAAACACACCTTCAACTATTCCAATGGGTAATAAGGTGGCATTATTAGTAAGAGATATTTCCTCTCCTCCTTCAAAAATCCCCCAAAGATTCAAAGAATCATAAATATCTTTAGGCATGAGACAAAATTCAGACATGATATCACAGCGAGCATCAAAAAGTGTAGTATTTATAGAGACTTTGATTGTGGGAAACCACTTTGAAGGATCAGAATTTATGGGAATCATGGTAAGCCCTAAGCGTGTAATAGCAACTATTCATAGCAGCAATACTGGTCTCAAGAGCGTTCAACCTAGCAAAAATATTTTTGAAAGAGGAATCAGACTTGCTAGGTGTATTATAAATAGCAATCAACTTCTTTATGGCATCAAAAGCTTCATCCTCAGTACATGAAAAATATCTTTCTCAGCCACAGCATCCAAAGCATATCTATAACGAAGAGCAATACCATGCTAGAAACTATTGATAACCATGCTAAGACTCATCTTAGTCTCATTTTCCCTTTGTAAAGTAGTGATTCTAGACCAAGCCTCCTTAAAACTCTCTTCACTTCTTCTCTTAAAAGTAAAGATCTCTTCCAAAGGTGTAATATATATTGGCGGCAAACCAGACATGGTGGTAAATAGGGCAGGATCTATTTTTTTGTGTTTTTGATAATAAAAAGCAAACCAAACTAAACTCATTTTTTGGGTTTTTTGAAAAGAGGCAAACAAAACCAAGCAAATGAAACTAAACAAACTAAAAACAAATTAAAGAGAAAGGAAGTGAAGGACTCCCCTAGTGAAGATGTCCTTAGCCTCCCCGGCAACGGCGCCAGAAAAGCTTGATGGTGACTCCTTGATGGCGCCAGAGAACCTGGTGCTTGACGTGGAGTCTGTTGGGAACCCCAAGAGCAAGATGTGAAGCAGCACAGCAGCAAGTTTTCCCTCAGTAAGAAACCGAGGTTATCGAACCAGTAGGAGGAAGGAAAATGTCACACAGGTGTTGCAAGCAACGCAGAGACCTGCACAACACAAACTCAAGACTTTTCCCCAACGAACAGTGAGGTTGTCAAGCTCACCGGTTTTCTGTAACAAAGGATTAAACGTATGGTGTGGAAGGTAATGGTTTGCAGCAAGTAAACAAGTAAGAGTGGAAGATGTATCAATGGTAAAGATTGGACCGGGGTTCATAGTTCACTAGAGGTGTTCTCCTTAGATAAACGACATGGCATGAAGAGGAAACAAATTACAGCAGGGCAATTGGCAGGAACTGAGCAAGGCATAACAATGTAATCCTAGTCAAAAAGATCCTATGAGATTCGATTGGGCAATACAACAATATACATAGACCGCCATCCAATTGCATCTATGATTAGCATTCCACCTTCAGGTTATCATCTGAACCCCCTCCAGTATTAAGTTGCAAGCAACAGACAACTGCTTTAAGCAAAGTCTGTAAGGTAAACAATCAACTTGTTCCATGAACAAGAGACCGTTGTTTTCTCCCTAGTAGCAACAGCACATCTACAACCTAAGATATTTCTGTCACTTCCCTTGGAAACTAGAGGCATGAACCCACCGTCGAGCATAAATACCCCCTCTTGGAGTCACTAGCAACTACTCGGCCAAGATAGCTACTAACAATGGAGAGCATGCAAGAGCACAAACAACACAGACATGATAGAATCATAAAGACAAAACCATTAATCAATCTGACATAATAATCTCAATATCCATCGGATCCCCGCAAACACAACATGCATGATTACAAATAGATTAGATCTTTAACAAGAATGAAGCTCACAAGATCTATACATGAAAGCACAAGGAGGAGATACAACCATATAGCTACTACATGGACCCGTAGTCCAAGGTGGAACTACTCACGCACCATACCGGAGAGAAGGCCTCCGGGATGATCTCCCCTTTGGTAAGGTGCCGGGAAGAACTTTAGATCCCCCCGATCTAGGGACAAAAGTGGCTGTGTCTATAGAAGGTTTCGTGGAATATTGATTGGCTCCTTAGGGTTTCTGCATCGGGGGCTTATTATAAGCGAAGATGCAAGGCCGGGAGGCGAACCAGGGGGCCACACCCTTCCTAGGCGCGAGCCCACCCCTGGCCGCGCCTAGGGGGGTTTGTCCGCCCTGGTTTGTGTCTTCTTCTCGTCTTCTGGATTCGTGTCCCCCACGGTAAAATATTGACTTTGGCTTTTGTCCCGTCCAATTCCGAGAATATTGATTTTCTGCCTTTCTGGAACCAAAAACAAAATAAAACAGGAAACTGGCACTATGGCAACTTGTTCATAGGTTATTTCCAGAAAAGATATAAAAACACCTCAAAGTGCAGACAAAGCAAAGCAAAGTAGATACTAAACAAGCATGGAGCATCAAAAATTATAGATATGTTTCCGACGTATTAATCATGGGTGGTACCCTTGGCCTGGCTATGGCGATGGCGGTTGGCGCACAGCTGAACCTGAACTAGGCCACCTATGCATTGGAGTAGCAATGGGCGGCCAAGGTGAGGGCCTCGGAGTCCGAAGTTTCTCCATATGCCGCTGCCCCGTAGGGTCCTTCTGTTGCATAGTTTCTTTTATAGTTTTCAGCCTGCTTTTGCCATGGCACTTGTAATGTCCTATACTTAATGACCTTGATTCTACCACGTAGTGGTTATTTTGATGTGATTATATGCATTTCCTTCTTCTACTGTCGACCGCGCTTGTCCTTATGCTTTGTCACTTGTGCGCCTCTTATGGCCCTTCAAATGCTGACCCTACGACCCCATCATCTGCCTTGGATGTTGCCCGTCCAATGGCAATTGAGGCATTAGAGTTTCCTTTACTGCATGACCGCATCCGAAGCCTGGAGAAGGATGTCCTTATCATCCGTGTCCAAGCCGATGTTTGGAAGTCTAAGACAGAGCGGGCTGTTGAGAGAGAGGGGTATCTTCTTGAAGATTTTTGGTAGATCGGCGAGGTGAAATCGAAGGCCACAGGGATGGAGACCCCGCCAGTCCTTCACACCACCAATAACGATGGAAATGGCGGCGGATCGTGCGCTCACATTTACTTCAGCTGCTACACCTGCGGCACCCATGGACATCCCTCTCGCGACTGCCCCCGCAATTAGGGGCATGCACACCATGGCGGTGGTCACTAGTAGGGGTACGACCCCAACAATCAAGGGAAGCACCAGGGATTCCCACGAGGAGGATTCCATGGTGGCGGCGATCGCGGACGCGGACGTGGACGCATACGTGGCGACTATGGCGGTCGAGGTGGCTACAACCCTGGCCACGGTAACCAGGGCTACGGCCAGCCGCACGGGTACCAGCAGGGCTACCAGCCAGGATACGGTACCGCTCCCCATGGGTACCAGCTGCCCCGTCCCCATTGGATGCCTCCCAATGCCACCGGCGTTCTTGGACCATGCCTGGACCATCACACGCAGGCATACCCCGTGATGCAGTATGCTCCCGCACCACCATCGGTCTTCGCTCCACCGCTTCAACACACCTTCGACTATAGCGCCATGTTCCATAGCGCCCCCAGCCACGTCAGCCCCAGCTTCCATCTGGAGTGGATCATGGACTCCGGCGTAACCACGCACGTCACCAACAATCAAGGTACCCTCGCCTTGTTTTTCGTTCCCCTTCAAACATTGATTCTAGCAGTATTGTAGTTGGCAATGGATCTACCCTACCCATCTATTCCATTGTTTATGCACCTCTCCCAAATTTTCTGTTCACCCTTAATCATGTTTTTTCTCTCCATCTGTCATCAAGAACTTAATCTCCGTTCGCAATTTTACCTCTGATAACTCTTGTATAATTGTGTTTGACCCATTTGGTTTTTTTGTGAAGGAGTTGGCAACGGGGAAACTTCTTCTGAGGTCTAATAGTCGGGGCAATCTCTATCTATTCTATGGTGATTTCATGTCACTGGTGTCGGCATTCTCCGTCTCAACCACACGAGACTTGTGGCATCGTAGACTTGGGCATCCTACAATAATAGTCTCTCTAGAATTTCTTCTGATTTCCTTTCCACATGTAATAAAGATTTGAGCTCATCCTCTATTTGTGAAGCGTGCCAATTGGATGGCTGCCTAGACTCCCTTTTACCTCTTCTTCAAGTTTGACTACTACCCCATTCCAACTTGTGCATTGTGATTTGTAGACCTCGCCGATTGCTAGTTTCAGTTGTAATAATTATTATTTGGTGATTTTGGATGATTACTCTCACTAATCTTGGAATTTTCCACTCAAAAATAAATCTAACGCCTCTTCTACCTTGCAACGCTTCTTTGCCTTTATCAAAACTTAATTAACGTTGTTATTCGATGTGTACAAAGTGACAATGGAGGAGAATTTCTTCACCATGGTTTCTGCTCATTTCTCTCCACCAATGGACTCTGCCTCCGCTTCTCGTGCCCACATACCTCACCTTAAAAAGGCAAAGCTGAGCGCCTCATTCGGACCACCAACGATACTGTTCGAACCCTTCTTTACAAGCCAAACTACCTCCCCAATTCTGGGTCAAAGCGCTCCACACCGCCACTCTCCTCCTCAATATCTGCCCGTCACGAGCCATATCCTATGCCACGCCACACTTTTTAACCTGACAGCATCCACCTCCACCATTTCACTGATCCCTTCCTCATGACGCCAAGCACTTAAATATCCACATTGGTATATTGCAATGCTCGATGAATAAAATGCTTTCTTGCGGAATGATACTTGGTCTTTGGTGCCTTCTCGTGCAGGTGCAAATGTGGTTACCGGCAAGTGGATTTTTTGGCATAAACTCAATCCAGATGGCTCCCTTGCTTGTTACAAGGCTAGATGGGTGGTTCGAGGCTTCACTCGACAAGCAGGGGTGGACTATGGAGAAACTTTCAGCCCAGTTGTCAAACCGGATACAATTCGAGTGATACTATCTCTTTCTACCTCCAAAGGTTGGGCCATCAATCAATTAGATGTCAAAAATGCATTCCTCTACAGTACTCTCCAAGAAACTGTCTTTTGACAACAACCTTCTGGTTTCATTGACTCCACTTTTCCTCATCATGTTTGTCGGCTCAACAAATCTCTTTATGGGATTAAACAAGGTCCTTGCACTTGGTTTACTCGTTTCACCTCATATCTTTAATCACTTGGTTTGTTGCCTCTAATTGTGACTCTTCACTCTTGATTTTCCACCTTGGCACTGACATCTCCTATCTCCTTCTTTATGTAGACGATATTATCCTTACAGCCAACACCACCACCCTTCTCCGCTCCATTATTGCATCCTTGTCCTCGAATTTTCCATGACCGACCTTGGAGATCTCCCCCATTTTTTAGGCATTAATGTCCATCGTAATTCCGCGGGTATGATCCTTTCACAACAATAGTACACTCTCGAAATCCTTGAACATGCCAGCATGCTCTAGTGCAACCCACTTTCCATGCTGATTGATTCTCATTCCAAATTATCTGCCCATGATGGTGCCCCATTCCATGACCCTTCCTTGTATAGCAGCTGGGCTGACGCCTTGCAATACCTCATCCTAACCAGGCCAGATATCAGATACAGTGTCCAACAACTGTGTCTCTTTATGCATTCCCCCACAACAACCCATTTTCAGCTAGCGAAATGATTACTCTGCTACCTCAAGGGCACATGTCACTACGGTCTCCAACTATACCACTCCTCGTCCTCCGATATGACCGCCTACAGTGATGCATACTGGGTCGGGTGTCCCGACACTCGGAAATAAACTTCTGGTTTCTGTCTTTTCTTGGGCGACAATCTTGTGTCCTGGTAGTCGAAGCGCCAAGCCACAGTCTCTCGATCGAGCGCCGAAGCAGAATATAGAGCCGTGGCAAACTGACTCACTGAATCTTGCTGGATGCGTCAGCTATTGCAAGAGCTACATTGCCCACCTCGTCGAGCCACCGTCGTGTATTGCGACAACATCAGCGCTACGTATCTCTCCTCCAACACCGTGCAGCATCAACGGACGAAACATGTTGAAATCGATTTACACTTTGTTCGTCTTCATGAGGCACTGGGCGAGGCTAAGGTTCTGCATGCCCCATCCTCTTCGCAGTTTGCAGATGTTTTGACAAAAGGACTGCCTTCATCGGTGTTCGGCAATTTTTGGTCAAGTCTGAACATCTTCCCATCCGATGTTTCGACTGTGTGACGAGGTTTAAACTCGTCAATGCCCATTGTTATGAGCTTGGGTTTTGGAGAATATGGGGGTGCTGGAGATCGCGGAACGGTTAACAGACAAGCAACCAGGGGACACGAGATTTACCCAGGTTCAGGCCCACGGAGGGAAAACCCTACTCCTGCTTGTCTGCTCTTGATTACGGTGGAACTGAAAGTTACAGGGGTGCGCAGATGCGATCTGGCGTGAAGGTGTGTATGCGGTGGTATGAGAGATATCCTCCTCGTCGTGCCATCCTAGCCTTTATATAGAGGTAGGCAGGTCCCAGGCATAGATCGAGTCGGTTACAGGTTTAGGGTTTGGCCCTTTGAATATTCTATCTGTTCTAGTCTTGCTCTCTAAGGATCCGAAGACGTCATAGCTTGGGCCACCCGAAAATCTTCATGGGCCGTGTATATTCTCGTGGGCCTTCCTTGGGCTGGACCAGGTATGCTAATGTCGTGTACCCGTAGGGTATAACCATGTGAGTAGTCCCCGAGTCTTCAGTCGAATAGCAGATGTAACACCCTCAGAATCGGTCATATGCAAGTTTCAGCGGTTCCCGCCAAACCCGCATAGAAATGATTCAAAGGTGCCCACCAGGCACTTCCGTGCGGGTGGAAAACTAAGTAATACCATTATACAATAGTCCATGATGGAACCCACAGAACATATATATACAACAATGACTCAAAGAGTCAAGAATATAGATATACCATACAAAGATCCAAATCACCTTGAAAATGATACAACGTCCGACTACGGAAAAGATGCAAATGGGGCTAAGAGCCCTGAAGAATAACTAATGGCGTCCATAACCCTGCTAACAACGTCGATCTCAAAACCTTCTTAAACAAAAGGGTGCCGACAAAGGGCAAAGGAAAAGGAGAGCGGTCAGTACTGAGGCCAGTACACGACGAGACTAGAATTCTGCGGTCCTCGCCTACATAGGTATGGTGGACTGAAGCGGCAACGCAGCATGCACTAAACAACCTATAGAGACTCAATACATCTAGCGGCTATCAGATAGGGATAAGAAATACCTATTCGGATCCACCCTCGAACTACCACCAAGCATACCCATCCTGGTATTTCCCCCTCGAGACCAAACGAGGAAGTCAACCGAGGAACTCACACAGTTGGCAGTTTTATTCATTCAGTTATAGTTGCGGCAATTACTAGTCAGATATAGATAGCATGAGTCATCCTGATATAATAAATAGTGGGCAGTTTTAGTTAACCATTCCGTTGTAGTTGTAGTACTTACTAGTCAGATACATATAGCATGAGGCATCCCAAAACCCAGTAGTTGTTGGTACTTTTATTTAGCCATTCCGTTTTAGTTGCATTACTTACTAGTCAGATACAATGGTAACATGTGACAATCCAAACCAGCAATTGTTGGCACTTTTATTTAGCCATTCCGTTATAGTGAAGCTGATTACTAGTCATTATAAAGTCAAATTTATAGCTCTACTTTAGTTATAGTTTTCTATGATTGAGATATTGTGCTCCAAGTTGTCCATAACCGTGGACACGACTTTCAGAAAGTTTTACCCTGCAGGGGGGCACAAACGCACGATCAACCTCGGGAAAAACTAACTAAAAACCCAATGAGGCATCACGACAGAGCAATTGCAAGATTCATATAAATTTCAGGGGGCCACCCCACCAAGATACCCGCGACGAAGTTGGCCGGCTCCGAGACGGACCCAGAGGTTTGTGCCAATGGTTGTAAACGACCGGGAACCCAAAAGTGTGACTGGGCTTGTCGATACCGCGAAAACATTCCACATTTGTTCCTAAACAGTACAGGCGCTCCACGCGCAATAGTAAATAAAGCAGTAAAGCATGGCATAAGTACATGATAGTAATAAAGCCCCAAAGTACTTTGTGGCCCCAAGAAATAATATATGACTCAAGCTCTGGCTAGGGGGATTCATGGTCCCACATGCGGAAAGTGCGAATATTCAAAGAACAGGTATCAAGCACTCGGGGTCCTACGGGACACAAGTGGACGGTTAAAAAACCAAATAACATCTATTGCCCACCTGTGCCTCTACATTATTTACCTACTCAATTGTAGTTATTAAACAGTAATTAAAGCCATGATCATCTCCAACATTAAACATGTGGCATTTCTCCAACAACGGTGGTACTTGAGAACATCGAAACAACACCTGAGCAAGCAACTATGACTCGCAAGGCCGACTATCTACCAAACAACAGGTAATAGGAGGTGTCCAAGGCAATATAATGGCTGCAAGAGATATCACGGGTACGGAAATTAAAGCATCGCAACACAGTCAGCAATAGATCAATAGGAGGAAATAAAGACTATAAAGTAAATTAGGTAGAAAGAGGGAGAATGCTCTCCTGAAAAACATTGCCGAAGGTTCATCCGAAGATCGGGTCGACTCTCGCATCAACTCATCGGCCTAATCCGTGAAGAAGCAAAGCACTAGCAAGAACACCAGATGCAATATTTAATACTACGGCAGAAGATCGGGCATGATGCATGTATGATGTATGACATGGTAAGCATGCGATGCAATTAGGCCATATTAAGCAGAACCGGGGTCCCGACAATTATTAAGTTCATGTTGTTTAGATACCCCGCCATTTAAATCTTGTCTTAACAAGGCAAATTATATCACCGGTTCGATGCACAAATTTAAATGGGGCCAATATTAGGCTAGATTTGCCCGCATATAGCCTCCATATTTAATTATGAGGTGAATAGGCTAAAAGCCCCAAACCACATGATATGAATGCAATCATGAACAATTTATATGCAACAGATATATATTATATATTATATAAAATATTGGTCTTAGAAAAGGGATCACACATGAAGGGGTCCGGAGATCTTGGGGTCCGAGGGTCCCGGGGATCGGTCTTGAAACTCCGAGGATCGAGATCTTCGGATTCCGTGAAGGAGAGCATGTAGTTCCGGGAATCTTTGGGTCTCGACCATCGGATCCGGTGACGAGGATTCAAAAAACACAATGGAGATCTTGAGGTTTCCATGAGCACTCCTTGGAACCATCGGCATCGAGCCGGTCTTGTTGGTGAGGAATATCTTGTTATTCTGGTTTCTTCGAACATAGTCTGACTTGGAGTGCCTTGTCGGTCCGATATGTAGGTGCCCTTGTGGTACATCCATGACACATGGTCACCACTAGAGATAGCATTGCTAGAGTTGGTCATAGGGGAGCCGAGAGCATCTGTAGCGCATGGACTTCACCTCAGCGTTGAGGGCACCGCTGCACATACACCACATCAGCGAACACCAGGACGGAACAACGAGGACCCACGAAGAAAGGTGCCTTCATGGCCATCAGAAGGCGAGGTGGACAGGGGCGGAGACATGGCCGCGATGCAGAGTCCAAAGGGAAAACGGGGCCTCGCGCCAGTGCGAGCTGTAGGAGGCGGGCTTCACGGGGACGACGGACGACGTAGCGCAGGGACTGATAGCGGAGAGGTGGCAGAGCTCCCCTGGTGGCGGCGCTCTGCAGCTGCTGAGGCAAAGAGGAGGGCAAGGCCAGCACCTGACGGTAGAGAGGAGAAGCAGAGAGGCGGTGGCGAGGTCCGGCGCCAGAGAGGAGGGTGCGCGGTGCTGGTGGGCGACGCAGGGATCTTCTCTGCAGCTCGAGCGGGCAGCCGCGGAGGGGAGAAGGGTGGCGGCCGGTCACGGGGGTGCTGCCGGCCGAGGAGAAGAGGACGCAGAGGAAGGTGAGGAGATGGACGATGCGAGGAGGGCACCGGTGGTTGCTCGGGATCAGGAGGCACTGGCGGCGGGGATTATGGGGCTTAGGAGAGGAGCGCAAGTAGCGGGGGGGGGGGGATGGGGATCGCGAGGAAGAGCGGACGGGTCGCGAGGTGGTGGGCGGTTTCCTTGCGTGTGTGCCTGTGTTGTGGGGTCGGGGAGGGTTGACCGGGTGTGGCGAGTTGTTGGGTACGGGGCAGTGTCGCGTGGTAGGGTGGAGGCTATCGCGCTGGGTGGAGTGGCTGCTGGCGGTGGATTGGAGGGTTAGTTGTGGCGCTGGGAATTTAGGGTTCGGGGTAGGGTTGGGATTAGGGTTTGGTAGAGGGTGGTAGGCCGGCTGCTGGCTGGGCCTTTTGGGCCTGACCAGCGGCTGCCTCCCCCGATAAAAACAGTTTTATTAAGAAAAATGTTTTTTTAATTTAGTAAAAGATTTTGTAAGTAGTTTTAGACAAACAAAATATCCGGAAACATCCGGGGTTTGATTTGAAATAAAGACGAGGATTATTTGGAAAACAAAGAGAGACTTTGATGAAATGATTTTTGGCAAATAATATGCATGATGATATGATGATGATGAACAAAGATAAAATCAAACGAATCTAGCAGTGGTTTTACCCGGGGTGCTACAGCAGATTCAGCTGAGGACTCTTCAATCTTTCGGGTGCGGTTGTTTTCTGTTCATCAGGAAAAGAATGATTTTAGTGTGTAGGGATTGTTGATGTGTGCGCCTGACTCTCCCGATGGATCAGGGTCAGTTAACTGTCTTAGGACAAAACAACACGATCTTCTTCAGATTCAAGTCCCTAGACTCGAACCCGGAACAGATGCTGGCGCAATTCGACTCAGGCTGTTGAGGTCTTACAGGAGTCGAATCCCAGTAGTTTTTTAATGATGTACCTAAGGCGTCAGTCGGGATTTTAATCGCGCCTTTTGGCACGGATTTTTACTAGTAGAGCACAGTCGGGTGCGTTACCAGGCCATCAGATGATATCAGTAGGTCTTATCTTTGTGTCGCAGACGCAGCATCCGAAATTTTATCACCGTGGAGGTGTTTCGGGTGCCCAAGGAGGCTGTTACTCACTTAGCGTTGTTTGGTGAAAAGTTGCCAAAAAGTTTTTGTATATCGATCCGAAGGATCGTAGTCGAAGAATTCATAGGGTGCGCGCCCATCGCTCCATATGGGAGTAGCCCCCGAGTGTCTGTTCGAGTCATAGACTCGAGCAGAGACTTTAATTCAGCCATTGTTTGCTTAAGGTCCATAGGACACAATTTTTCGGATGCTTGAATCAATCCTCCCTATGGGAGTAGCCTCCGAGTCCGTAGTGGAGTCGTAGAATCGACGTAGGACTCGAAGTATAGATCATTAGCGTAGTACCTTATTCATGCTTCGGATGCGCGGCCAGTGCTCCTGATAGGAGTAGCCCCCGAGTAGTTGCTCGAATCATAGATTCGAGTGAGTACTTTAGCTGTTTAACTAGAGTTTTGTAACCGTTGCCAGTATGGCTTTGATGACGTCAGTGCTGACAATTGGTGACCTCAATCGTCTGCGGCGCCAGCGGTGACGTGACTGGACAAACGTGGGTCCCACTTTCTGACTTGGAGTTGACTGGTCATGTCAGACGTGGCGAGAATTATGACATCTCCTCGGTTTCCGTGCGTAGTGGGCGGCGT
The DNA here is from genome assembly GCA_916181665.1 of Avena sativa. Lineage (NCBI taxonomy): Eukaryota > Viridiplantae > Streptophyta > Magnoliopsida > Poales > Poaceae > Avena > Avena sativa. Next base: position 365,621,173 of record OV702285.1, on the reverse strand, counting down.
GTGAGCGACGTTTCGTTGCTGTGCTAACACGTGGATGGTTGGATTTGATGCTGGCGCTAGGGCTTCGAGATGAAAGGTCCCTGTTCATCGTCTCCGTCCTTATAACTATGGGAAAAAATTGATGTTTGTTTTCACCGTAGCCACTTGCTTTCTACTGCTTCCATTTTCTTGAGATTTTCTCGCCGCGCGCTGGAAGTTCTCCGATCTTTCCCTTCCTCCTTTCCGAGCTCGCACCATCGCTGTCGTCGCGCTGTAATGGGGAAATCAAAGAAGACCTCCACCAGTGCTGCAGCCGGTGGCAAGAAGGGCACCACCGCCACTCGTGTCACCGATGGTGGGTGGCGGCGTACGGAGACGTGTGAGGGTGACCTGCGCAAGCTTCGTGAGCGGGGCTTAATCCCGCAGGACAAGGAGGCCGTCAAGATCCCCGGCGACGAGGTAATTCCCCGTCCACCCGCAGGGTTTCGGGTCATGTTTGTTGCCTTCGTTCTTCAGGGCCTCTTGCTCCCAGTCCATGATTTTCTCCGTGGACTGTTGTTCTTCTATGGAATACAACTCCACCATCTTTCGCCCAATTCTCTTCTCCACATCGCCTATTTCATCACTTTTTGCGAGTGCTGGCTCGGTATCGAGCCACACTTTGGCCTCTTCCGGAAGCTCTATTAAGTGAAGAGGCAGTCCGGCTCCAACGGAGTTTATTCGATTGGTGGCTGCATCATTTCCCTTCGATCCAATTTTCTTTTCTTCTCTTTTTCTATGTCTGAGTCCGTCCAATACTGGTGGAAGAGGTGGTTTTATATCCGCGATTCCAAAGTGAGCAGGCAAGACGTCGGCCTTGCCCCTTTCGACTCCACCCAGAAAATCCTGCCGAAGAGATCCTGGAAGAACCATATCCTGGAGGCAAGGTGGAGGAGATAGAGGATCTCTACCGTCCGGTGGAGGACCTCCAGGTGATTCCGGAGAAAGAGGTGAACGGTGTGGATATCATCCGCACTTCCTCAAATGTTGGGTGCAGCCACTCCAGGCTAGGGCGCACCCGATGTTCCTTTATTCTGGCCATCGCGACCCAACGAGAGTTGCGGATAAGGAGCTCTCCAAGGGGGATCTCGATAGATTCCTTCGGCCGCTGCTGAAGTACAAGGCTGACGACGACCTTCCGGGGAAGTCGCGGACCCCTCCGTTCAGGGCCTCTCGACTAGTTCTACAGGTGTAGATCTGGGACGTGTGCGTAGCGCTTTTTCCGAGTGCGTTTCCTTTGCAATTATATTTTCTGAAAGTTTGTCTTCATTGTGCAGGAGTTCAAGGTACCTGGCATGGTGCCTCCACTACCCGAACGGTTTCTGGATGCGCCGGACAATGAAGTCATGGACTCCGTGTCCGAGCTTCCCCCGGCGCAGTCACCGACTAAGGAAGCCCTCGAGGAGAGCGAGAGGCGGACCCGAAAGCGGGCACAGAGCTCGGGCGAATCTTCGGATTCCTCGACTCCCCCAACGCCTATGGACCCGCCGTGCCTTGCCCGTCACAGTGGAGGTGATGGTGCCTCTTCCTCTCCCATCCCGGCCTTTCCTGTGCGGGCTGTAGTGCTGCAGCCGCCGGCGCAGAGGAAGAAGGAAGAGAAGAAAGGCAAGAGGGCCCTGCCTGTTTTTGACTTGAGTGACATGGACTCCTAAGTGCCTTTGAATGCCTTTTGCTACTTTTCTTGTATTCTTGTATTCTTGTCTTTGACTAGTTCTTTCCTTTGCAGCCACTTCTCTTGTAGGATCCGACCTTTATAAAGGTAAGATCCCTATGATTGCAATTCTAGTCCCTAGATCAATGCTAGCATCCATAGTTTAAGATGAAGTACACAGTAACAAAGGTCATTATTACATATCATTCCAGTGACAACATAGTCTTTTACAACTCCATGGCCACAGGCCTAATACAAGAGTTCAAATATAATAATATAAATAAGTCTTCATCTTCATGTGCCACAGGCAAGCATGTTGAGTGTAGACTCATAACCCCTAATCATCATCAGAATAACCTGCAACATCACAAGTTACAGCCATAGTGGGTCAATACATTGGAATAGTATTGGCAAGTGATACCTTAGTAGAATATTAACATCTAGTTACTACATGCATTTGGCTAAGTGTAGCTTAGGCTTGCTTTGCTCAAAATAGGTTTTACCTATTAGTTGAAAACAATAAGTTTTTCTTTGACAAAACTTTCCCAACGAACCACCAATAGAAATTGGTGAACCTTCACCCTGGTTCAACCACAAGTTTTAACTTAGAAAATTAGGATGAGGAGATTCTTGATAGCTTCCATGTCTTGATGCTCATATTGTCCAATACCAGGGACATGGCTAAGTACTTAGATTCTTCCATCTGCAGAGGTTGTGCACTTTCCCCACAAGACTTGATTTTCACCAAGAGAGGACCCTTCAGAAGCCTTCCCTTAGACCAAATGGACGCGTTCCAACCTATCATCCCACTACCACCAACTGTCCAAATGGCTAAGTTATTGCAACCTATGTGATCCAGGCAGAGCCCATATTGCCATGTGGCTGCACTAGAAGCTTCTTAACATTTGGCATCTCAAATCCCTTTGTTCCTGGGTGGATTTCCACAAGTTTGATACACAAAGTAAACCATAGAAATGGGCCTTGTGTAACCACTCAACACAAACCAATCTTTCCATTCCACCCAGGTGTTTCATTCACTTAGTTGGTTTATTAAGCAAAACATAAGTCAAAGACTTAGAATTATTTCTCATAGCATGAATATATAATCCACCCTTGGTTGCTACTAGCTAGGCTAAGAATGGCAATAGCAAGTATCTTAACTTAGAGGAAATTCTAACATTACTACAACTACTAGGATTTCCCAAGCATAGCATATAGATACTTAGCAAAATAATCATGCAAGTCCTATACAAAATATTTCTAATGCACAGGTAAAAATATTGGGATAGAAACATGAATGACCACTTGCCTTGGTAGTTTGGGGAGTAGCAACAATCTTCACAACCACAATCACTATTAGCACCAAAATCTACACATAAAATAATGGCACCAAAATCACATATCAAAATATACAATCAAGAATATATGAATGCATGCAAATACCATGTGATGATTTTTCTACACCAAACAAGACAAGTATACAGTACTGAATCACAAACAAGACCAGGACACACTAAACAAACTTTATTTGATCTTTAAATCATTTTTCAATTAATTTCTATACTCAAAATAAGCATATAAATGTCTTTGCAAAAATAACCAATTTTACAGAAGCAAAACTTTAAACAAACTGCATAATTGGATATCATTCTTTCTCTTGATTCCAATGATATAAAATTTGCAAAATTTGAACGTGTGGATCAAAAGTTACGAATTTTGCAAGTTTGAATGTCTAATAGATCTAAATTATGTTTTTAATTTAAACTCAAGCCACGCGGCGTGTTCTGATTGGAACGTACCGGTTCGGGCGGATCGATCAACGAGGGCCATTGGACTTAAAGAAGATCGTGCGGCACAGATTTAGCGTACCCCTTCGCGTAAGTGATTCTATCGCAGCCGACGGATCCAGATCTAACGGCCGCTGACCAAACGTGTAGGGGTTCGTAGCATGGAAAACAAAAAATTTCTACCGCATGCACACAAACAAGCCAAGATCTATCTACTAGATTGTAGCAACGAGTCGATAGAGGAACTCACCCTCGAAGATTCCAAAGCGGCTAACGAGAGCAGATTCTCGTGGGTGATGTAGTCGTACACTTGCCGATCTCAAGATCGCATAGACGATCCTTCCGGCGCTGTGTTCCGGCAGCGCTTCCGCAGTCGGTCACACGTTCGGTACTGGACGAAGACCTTCCTCTCCCTTGTTCCAGCAGGCAGCGGAGGTTGTAGCACTCTCCTCGCGATTCCGGCAGTACGACGGCGTGGTACCGGAAGTAGAGGGGAGATCTCGCAGGGCTTCGCCTTAAGCCGGAGCGAGTATGTTGGACTATGAGAGAGCCTTGGTGATCTAGGGTTTAGACACACCAATTAGAAGGGGCTAAACCAGCGGCTAGGGCAATTAGAAGCTCTAACTCGGCGGCTTGGGAGAAATCCCTAGGCTGTGGCTAGGGTTTAGGTTTAGAGGGAGGCAACTTGTGTGTCTAGGAGGGGAGCCCTGCCCCTCCTCTTATAGGTGGAGGGAGGCGCCCCTGGGGAGGGGAGTCCCTCCCCAACTAGGACCCAAGGTGGGCCGGCGGTGGGAGGAGGAACTCCTCCCCCAAGTCGGTTTCAAACCTCCTTCTCCTCTTTCCCAAAACTAGCCGTTTGACTTTCAAACTAGCCGTTTGACTTTTCAAACTAGGATTTGAATAAACCCTCTATTTGGTACAGCGATGACACCAAGTACATAATGCAATCATACCAACTTGATATAACACATTCATGTACCCTTCCCCTCCGGAGTGCCGGACATTTCGGAACCTTCTAGAACATTCCCGATGAGAACACCGGAACCATTCTCCAACCCCGAAACAGGACTTTCCTTATATGAATCTTATTCTCCGGACCATTCCGGATCTCCTCGTGATATCCCGGATCCCATCCGAGACTCCGAACAACATTCGGTCTCTTACTCATCATTCCATAACTACTCAACAACATCGAATCCTTAAGTGTGTCTCCCTACGGTTCGTGAATTATGCGAACATGATCGAGACACTTCTCCGATCAATAACCAATAGAGGAATCTGGAAATTCATATGGCTCCCACATATTTCTACGATTACATTGCGATCGAATGAACCACTTACATACGATACCAATTTCCCTTTGTCTCACGATAGTTTACTTATCCGAGGTTTTGATCGTCGGTATCTCTGCATACCTAGTTCAACCTCGTTACTGATAAGTACTCTTTTCTCGTTCCCGTGATATGTGATCCCTTGTGAGACAGTCACATGCTTGCAAGCTAATTGGATGACATTCCACCGAGAGGGCCCAGAGTATATCTATCCGTCATATGGATGGACAAATCCCACTCTTGATCCATGTGTCTCAACCGACACTTTCCGAACACTCAATGCCACCTTTATAGCCACCCAGTTACGGTGTGGTGTTTGATGTTATCAAAGCATCCTTCCGGTGAAGGTGATATGCATGATCTCATGGTCGAAGGAATTAGGTTACTATGTATCAGAAAGCATATAGCAATTGAACTATTAAAATGACTTGATCTTTATGCTACGCTTATCTATAGGAGTATGTCCATCACATCATTCTCCTAATGATATGACCCTGTTGTCAATAACATCTCTATGTTCATGATCAGGAAACCATGATCATATATTAACCAACAAGCTAGTTTAACAAGAGGCTTTACTAGGGACTCTTTTATGTTTACAAATTACACAAGTATTAATGTTTCCTGTTAATACAATTATAGCATGGTATGTAAACATTTATCATAAGTATGAAGATATGATAATAACCACTTTATTATTGCATCTTGGGCATATCTCCAACAGTCTCCCACTTGCACTAGAGTCAATAATATAGTTTCAAACCTTTGTGTATTCAACACCTATGGCTTTCTTGTGTTGTATGTACACGATTGCTAGTGGTCAACTGATCTCCGGATCTGACACTTCCAGGTCCGTGTGTAATTGCATGTCTTTGCGTCTCTACGCATCACTCGTTCTCTAATGAGATGGCTTTGTATAATTTTGGTCCTTTGGTGAGACCTTTAGTTTTTTGGGGTTAAAACATGTTGATAATATTGTCGTACAATATATCTTCATAGTATTATCCCGCTGTGAACTACACCTAGTTTGATAACAAACTACTTGACACAAATGCCCTCTTTACCTGCTATTATAGCAGTCATATACTTAGCCTTTTGTTGTAGTATCTGTCACAATGTCTTAATTTTGGAATTCATCCAAATCCATTATGGAACTTACTTTCCATTATATTGTGCCACCCTTAGTTTAGATTGAGATAAACTTAATTTGTACTTTGCGACAAAACTAGTATCAATGTAGTACTTTTACAATGAACTAACCATCTATTTGTCACTTCTACAAATAATATACTCTTAGTTCTTCCAAAAGATCATAAGAATATCCTTACTATTGTCCAATGATCAACTTATGAATCATTCTGGTATATGCTCATAACATTTAGAGTACAGGACATATCTGGATTTGTACATATCACAGTATGATTGATATAAATACTCTTTGTGATTTCATACATCAAGTATCAATCTATACTTGAATCTTTGTTTCACTTACCCTGTGTCAATACACTGGAATATATCATCAATATTGAACACATTCAATCCTTTCTGTGCAACAAGAACCTTTCTTGTAGTTTCTATATTGAACTCATTCAATATATCATCTATGTACTTTTGGCACAACCAAATTAGCGTCTATTGATGCCAAATATTTGGGTTTTGCCTAAGCCTTTCATCGAGATGAAATTCTTTAATATGTGTTAATAAAAGACACATCATTTCCAATCAACAATATGTCTTCCACATAATGTATTAGAAATATGTCTTAGCGCTCCCACTTAATTTCTTGCAAACGCAAGCATCTTCATTGTCTCTGATGAATTTAAACTCTTTTAACAATTTCATCATTGTGAAGATTCCAACTCCGCGATGCTTACTTCAACCATTGAAGTTTGCATATGCATTTAGCATCCTTTGAATTAACAAAACCCTATGGACCGTGTCATGCACACGTCCTAGGTAACAATTCTATTAGAAGAACTTGTTTTGTTTATTCAACTACCATATAACAAAATTATATGTAGTGGTTGCTACTTTAATCCGTCTAGACTAAATATCGCTATGAAAGATCAAATCTTGTCATAGTCAACCCTTGAACATTGTTGTGAACTCTTTCCCAACATGTCGACCATTTCATAGATGCGAAACATCCATGTCTATTTCTTTATAGATCCAAACACAACTGTAAGGTCTTACACCTTTCTCGAGGGTCTTTCAAGTTAAGAACTTGATTTCTCGTGTATGGAACTATCACGGATTTTATGGCTTCAAGCCATTTTACGGAGTCAGGGCCCATCATTGCTTCTTTGCATGTAGTCGGTTCATTATTCTCAAATAATGATTCAACCCTCAAATCTTGGTATTTGATTGTTTACCCGACCTACTTGTTTCAATAGGAACTTAGATCTCTGTGACCACAACCTTTGAGGCACGTGAGCCATGAGCATTGTTGCTGCCTCCGGAACACTTTCGCTGCGCAACTCTGCACATATAGCTAAGGTTCTTTTAACCTTATCAAAGTTCTATTGTCCTCCCACTTTTCTTTTCACGAAAAATTCCTTCCCAAAGAAACTTGACGTTCTAAGCGACAAACACTTTTGTCTCTGGTGTTATGGAGGAATACTCAACAGTTATTCGAAATAACATACAAAGACAGGTTCATCCGACTTTGGTTGCAAACATCTTTCTTATGCAAAGCATACCAATGTTTTAAGAAAGGACAACTTGGGTTTTATCCCAAACCATAACATCTGGTGTCATTTCAACGGATTATGATGGAGCTCTTTTCAGTGGAAAAATGGTAGTCACTAAAGCTTTTAATCTTTAAAATATAATGGCAGTTTTATGAATTACACCTTCGATCTTACCATGTCAAACAAGGTTTAATTACATATCTCGAACGCTCTATACTCCTATGGTATTTCGGGACATGTAAATCTACGGAACGATTCCTTAAATCTTAGGTATTATGCTAAACTTGTAACTCAAAATATCTTCCTTTATGATCTTATCATAAACTATTTATATTCTTGTTACACTGATCTTGCACTTCATCTAGAAAGTCTTTGAACTTTTCAAATGTTTCATACTTCATCCTTATTAAGTAAATATTCATATATTCACTCAAATTCTCGGAGAAAGCATATGAAGTTGAAATCCATCGCTTTTGACCGCACATGATGGACTTTGTACAACAATATGTACAATTTCCAATAAGCTAGTCATTCGTTCCCTTTTGGCCTATGAACGAAGTTTTAATTATCTCTAGGAAAGTTTCACAAGCGTCATTTGATCAAAATCAAATAGACTCCAAAATTCCATCCATATGGAGTTTCTTCATGTTTTCTTTCCAATATAATTTAAACTGCGATGTCACTTCCTAAGTGATCTTTCAATCAATTTGTCTTTCGACATTTTTAGCACTAGTTTTATGGATGTGATTTCTCCAACGAGATTTGTGAATCATCCATCTTTTATGGATTACGGCAATTATTTGAACAACCCTTTTGTTCTCACAATACCTGATAAAACAAATCTTGAAGGCAAGCTTTGATGTTTAACGAGCAACACAATAACCCTTTATTTGTTCTCGATGAACATCATCACATATTCTTTTGCTAGTTACTTAGGCCATTGTAGTTCATGAACTATGTTGTTTCGTATGACGATTCACACCAACAAATTTAGTATCAAATACTTAAGAACCACATTGTTTAATAAGCGAAGAATATAGCCATAACATGTATATCATCTATATACTTAAACTGAACAATTCTAGTCTTTTCTTTTCTGCCATATATTTATGAGATTCTCTTTCAGTATTTCCTTTCTGTTTGAAAGAATCTATCAACATCAATAGTGGAGTCATACATATGACACATAGTCCAAAGCGTGTATAATTAAATACCAATGTCTTTGGACTTGCACTTTGAAGTAGATCACCATCATCAAATGTTTGGTGTGCTTTCAAATTCCATTCTTTAGTAATCTCTTGGTGTGGTAAATAATTTACCTACATCAAATATTCACCCTTATCATGGAATTATTCATGATCAAGCTACTTTTAGCTTATAAAGATGAATCGCGAGTATAATGTTGCTCTCCAAAACCTTTTGGTGGATTAGGACAACTAGTGTCTCCAACCTTTTGCAAATTCTCATCAAATATGAAAACATGACTTTGCCATATTATACTTTATCATGTTGTAACCAAAACTTCGTTTCAGATATCACAATATCTTCCACACATCATGGTTTCTGAAACAAGTCTTTCAGATCCTAGATAACCTTGATATTAAGACAATCCTTTGAATATCAAGAATCATGGATACAAACATGATACTTATATACTAACATTGGAATTGTTACTCTTGATTTTAATACCAACTATTAAACTTCATGGAGTAATCAAAACTTACTGAAAGTTTGCAATGGGACTTTTAAACTTTAGATTAACACTTCAAAACAATATGATACCAGTTCGTAATGTAACTAACCAGAATTCTATAGTTCTATCATCTCAATTATAACTAAGCGCAAGGTGGTAAACGGATGCCAATGACTGCAACAATTATGCAAATTCACTTTGATTTAATTTATGATAAATAGTGTTCAACTTTTAATCATATTGCCGTTGAACTCCCACTCAAAATAATATCCCTCACATTGTTTTATGATCACATGAACCAAATCCACCACATCAAAACCGATCATCACGAGAGTTGATGTAGCTTCAATGGCGAACAATCAACATGTTCATCACATCTACTATATGACTCATGCTTTACCTTTCAGTGATCCGTGTTCCGAGACCATGTCTGTACATGCTAGGCTCGTCAAGATCAAACCTTAGCTTCCGCATGAGCAAATCTGGCTTGCTCACGTTGTATACACTCGCAGAATCTAACACACCCGATCATCACGTGGTGCTTCGAAACAACGAGCTTTAGCAACGGTGCTTACTAAGGATGAACACTTTAAAACTTGAAATTGTGTGCTTGAGGGATCATCTTATAATGCTACCGTCGTGAACTAAGCAATACAAGATGCATAAAAGGATTAACATCACATGCAATTCATAATATGTGATATGATATGGCCTTTCTTCTTGTGCTTCCGATCTCCATCTTCAAGCACGAACATGATCTCCATCATCACCGGCATTGCATCAAGGTCAATGACGCCGCTCCATGGTTGTCGTCCACCAGCTTCAACTATTACAACTACTTTGAACAGACAAGCGGGTCTTAACAGAATTTAAAGACAACCATATGGCTCCTGCCGGTTGCCAACTTACAATAAGGAACATTGCATACATCATATATAATCACAATCATGGCCATATCACATCACAGCACAGCCCTGCAAAACAAAGTTAGGCACCTCTACTTTCTTTGCATGTTTTACGTGGTTTGGGGCTTTCATTAAGTGTCGTTCTAACTTACGAACAAGAACCACAACATTGATACTAGTATTGTCAATCACCCGTTGTAAATTGAATCTTAACTATGTTGGGAGAAACAGGCACCCGCAAAGCCACTTATGCAATACAAGTTGCATGTCAAGCGTGGAGCAAGTCTCATGAACGATGTCATGTAAGGTTAGCCCGGGCCGATTCATCCCACCATCCCGCAATATGCAAAGTACACAAGAAGCAATCGACAACAAAAGCATCAACACCCACAATGACCATTCTGTTCTACTCGTGCAACAGATCTACATATAGACACGGCTCTGATACCACTGTAGGGGTTCGTAGCATGGAAAACAAAAATTTTCTACCTCATGCACACAAACAAGCCAAGATCTATCTACTAGATTGTAGCAACGAGTTGATAGAGGAACTCACCCTCGAAGATTCCAAAGCGGTTAACGAGAGCAGATTCTCGTGGGTGATGTAGTCGTACACTTGCCGATCTCAAGATCGCGTAGATGATCCTTCCGGTGCTGCGTTCCGGCAGCGCTTCCGCAGTCGGTCACACGTTCGGTACTTGACGAAGACCTTCCTCTCCCTTGTTCCAGCAGGCAGCGGAGGTTGTAGCACTCTCCTCGCGATTCCGGCAGTACGACGGCGTGGTACCGGAAGTAGAGGGGAGATCTCGCAGGGCTTTGCCTTAATCCGGAGCGAGTATGGTGGACTATGAGAGAGCCTTGGTGATCTAGGGTTTAGACACACCAATTAGAAGGGGCTAAACCAGCATCTAGGGCAATTAGAAGCTCTAACTCGGCGGCTTGGGAGAAATCCCTAGGCTGTGGCTAGGGTTTAGGTTTAGAGGGAGGCAACTTGTGTGTCTAGGAGGGGAGCCCTGCCCCTCCTCTTATAGGTGGAGGGAGGCGCGCCTGGGGAGGGGAGTCCCTCCCCAATTCGGACCCAAGGTGGGCCAGCGGTGGGAGGAGGAACTCCTCCCCCAAGTCGGTTTCAAACCTCCTTCTCCTCTTTCCCAAAACTAGTCGTTTGACTTTCAAACTAGCCGTTTGACTTTTCAAACTAGGATTTGAATAAACCCTCTATTTGGTACAGAGATGACACCAAGTACATAATGCAATCATACCAACTTGATATAACACATTCATGTACCCTTCCCCTCCGGAGTGTCGGACATTCCAGAACCTTCTAGAACATTCCCGATGAAAACACCGGAACCATTCTCCAACCCCGAAATAGGACTTTCCTTATATGAATCTTGTTCTCCGGACCATTCCGGATCTCCTCGTGATATCCCGGATCCCATCCGAGACTCCGAACAACATTCGGTCTCTTACTCATCATTCCATAACTACTCAACAACATCGAATCCTTAAGTGTGTCTCCCTACGGTTCGTGAATTATGCGGACATGATCGAGACACTTCTCCGATCAATAACCAATAGAGGAATCTGGAAATTCATATGGCTCCCACATATTTCTACGATTACTTTGCGATCGAATGAACCACTTACATACGATACCAATTTCCCTTTGTCTCACGATAGTTTACTTATCCGAGGTTTTGATCGTCGGTATCTCTGCATACCTAGTTCAACCTCGTTACTGATAAGTACTCTTTTCTCGTTCCCGTGATATGTGATCCCTTGTGAGACAGTCACATGCTTGCAAGCTAACTGGATGACATTCCACCGAGAGGGCCTAGAGTATATCTATCCGTCATATGGATGGACAAATCCCACTCTTGATCCATGTGTCTCAACCGACACTTTCCGAACACTCAATGCCACCTTTATAGCCACCCAGTTACGGTGTGGTGTTTGATGTTATCAAAGCATCCTTCCGGTGAAGGTGATATGCATGATCTCATGGTCGAAGGAATTAGGTTACTATGTATCAGAAAGCATATATCAATTGAACTATTAAAATGACTTGATCTTTATGCTATGCTTATATATAGGAGTATGTCCATCACATCATTCTCCTAATGATATGACCCTGTTGTCAATAACATCTCTATGTTCATGATCAGGAAACCATGATAACCAACAAGCTAGCCTAACAAGAGGCTTTACTAGGGACTCTTTTATGTTTACAAATCACACAAGTATTAATGTTTCCTGTTAATACAATTATAGCATGGTATGTAAACATTTATCATAAGTATGAAGATATGATAATAACCACTTTATTATTGCCTCTTGGGCATATCTCCAACAAAACGACCACTAACTGGCGGCGCGCGGCGACGGTGAGCGGCGGCGCACTCGGTCTACAGCGTTGCGGCGGCTACTGGAAGCGAAGATGAGATTGGAGAGGCTCACCAGACTCACAGAGGTGTGCTCAAGCTCAACATGGCAGTGGCTTGTCGATTGGCGCACGTACACGGTGGGGATTCCTCGTCGGAGTGGAGCTTGTCGTCGGGTACGGCTGTTCGTCGTCGTTGCCGGCGTTGTAGATCATTCTAGAGAAAATCAAGTGGTGCGTTAGATGCGCACTAGTCTGGCAAATACGTGAGCAACAAAAAGAGAGACGGGGGCGGTCAGGAACTACCAGGGAATGTCACTGGAGTCGAGACAGACGGCGGTGCTTGCTTGACGTTGAGGTTGCCGACAATAGAGAGCGCGCGCGGGCGAGTGGGTGATACTGGCAGGTGCAGAGGGAGATGTGGAACTCACTCGCGGTGTCTGGAAGGCAAGGGGCGACGGTGGTTGGCCAGAATTTGAGCTGGAGCTCATCGGAGCAGTGGGTGGTTCTGGGCTAATTCTGAGCAGCCTAGGGGTAGAGAGAGGGAGGCGACTGGGGAAAATGAGGGGAGGACGCGGGCGATTAAGTACGCAAGGTCGGGGAGAGAATTACTGACGCAATTAATAGAATTGATGTGAGGTTTAATCACTGGAAACAGCAGGCGTGATTTGGCGGAAGAAGGGGTCGCGTGGTGGAGACGACGACTAGCGTGTGGGGCCTGGCGTTCAGTGAGAGAGGGATACAAGGGGTGGGGTCTAGTCGTCAGCGACTACGCGGGTTAGCCCTGCGGTGCGAAACATTTTTTGCGGGGGAGAAGTTGTTGGGCTAAATGGGCTGGCTAGGCTGGGTTGGGTTAGATTAGTTAGTTTGCTTCATTTTTTTTCTCCATTTCTCTTTTTCTTTTTCTGATTGATTTTCTGGTTTGAATTCAAATGCCCAAATCAAATCTGTTTCAAATGAATTTTCGCCAAACATTTGTTTACTGATTCTTGCATCCTGGGATGTGTAAAACATCTATTCACACTCAAATTCAAATTGGGTTTGAAAATGAAATTTAAACCATGCCTTAATTAAATGTTTATAAATAGTATAAGAATGGTTTCTAATTCATAATTTGTTTTTGAAAACCTTGAGCAATCTTTGAATTATCAAACAATCCTATGAACAAACAACATTTGTTTAAAACAAATATTCTCTCACTAGAAAGTAGCATTGGATCCATGCTTTGCTTACATAAAATAATAAGCATACAAATGCTTCTATTTTTGTAAAACTTTGAAAATGATCCTAAAATGATCAATGCATGGATGATATGCAAAGCTTTGAAAACATGATTTTAGGGATGTTACAAATCTAACCCCCCTAAGGTGAATCTCGCCCTCGAGATTCGGATTGGCTAGAAAATAGGTGAGGGTGGTCTTTCCGAAGATCATCTTCTCTTTCCCATGTTGCTTATTCTTCGGAATGATGGTTCCATTGAACTTTGCAGAATTTGATAGTCTTGGTCCGAGTAACTCTTTCTGCAGTCTCAAGAATCTTGATGGGTTTTTCCTCATAAGTGAGATCACTTTCTAATTGGACCTCCTCCAAGGGTATAGTATCCTTCAAAGAAGTCTTTTCCATCTCTGGATGGCATTTCTTTAGCTGACTCACATGGAACACATTGTGAACGGCTGACAATGATTCTGGAAATTCAATCTCATAAGCTACTTCTCCTTTACGACTCAGTATCTTGAAGGGTCCAACATATCTTGGGGCCAATTTTCCTTTGACTCCAAATCTCTTCACTCCACGAAGTGGTGACACTCTAAGATAAGCCCTGTCACCTACTTCATAGGTGACCTCTCTACGCCTAGGATCTACGTAGCCCTTTTGTCGGGACTGTTCTATCTTCATTCTGTCCTTAACTAGATTGACTTTCTCTTCAGCCTCTTTGATCAGTTCCGGTCCGAACAAATTTCTTTCTCCCACACCATTCCATATCAATGGGGTAGTACACTTTCTCCCATAGAGAAACTCAAACGGTGCCATCTCAATACTGGCTTGATAGCTGTTATTATAAGAGAATTCTGCGTAAGGAAGACTTTCATCCCAACTAGCTGAATTCCAATCTCGTTCCCAATGACTCATGTAGTTGCCTCCAAAAATGAGAAGTGAATTGAGTTCCCTATCAGACACAATACTCTTGGGTACTCCATGCAGACACACAATCCTATTCATATAGATCTTGGCCAACTTAGCACTTGTATAGGTTGTCTTCACGGGTATGAAATGAGCTACTTTAGTGAGGCGATACACTACTACCCAAATAGAATCATATCCTGACCTGGTCCTTGGAAATCCGGTGATGTAATCCATGCCAATCTTGTCCCACTTCCAATCAGGAATAGGTAGTGGTTGTAGCAATCCTGCTGGTTTCTGATGTTCCGCTTTCACTCTACTACATACATCACACAAAGCAATATGTTCGGCGATGTCCTTCTTGAGGTTATTCCACCAAAATCTTTCCTTCATATCCATGTAAATTTTGGTGTTACCCGGATGAATGGAATATGGTGAGTTGTGTGCTTCTTGTAAAATCAGTTTTCGAAGCTTCGGATCTTGCGGAACGCAGATACGTTTTCCATACCATAAATTACCCTATTCGTCTTCATGGAATCCTTTGGCTTTTCCCTTGCCAATCTTTTCCTTAATCTCTTTGATTTCCTTGTCTGTCTTTTGGGCTTCCTTGATCTTGTCCAACAATGTGGGTTGAACATCTAATGTCATGAGATGTCCCTCAGGCACAATCTCCAATCTAAGGTCTCTAAACTGGGCACACAGATCATCTGGCAACTCTCCCTTAGTAAGGCCATTCACCAATACCTTACGGCTTAGAGCATCCGCTACAACATTTGCTTTACCGGGTGTAACACCCTCAGAATCGGCCCTATGCAAGTTTTAGCGAATCCCGCCAAACCCGCATAGAAACGATTCAAAGGTGCCCACCAGGCACTTGCGTGCGGGTGGAAAACGAAGTAATAACATTACACAACAGTCCTCGATGGCACCCACAGAACAGATATATATACAACAGCGACTTAAAGAGTCAAGAATACAGATATAATATACAAAGATCCAAATCACCTTGAAAATGATAGAGCGTCCGACTACGGACAAGATGCAAATGGGGCTAAGAGCCCTGAAGAATAACCAATGGCGTCCATAACCCTGCCCAGGCCAAGCCGGAAGGGTAACCCTGCTAACGACGTCGATCTCAAAACCTGCTTAAACAAAAGGGGTGCCGACAAAGGGCAAAGGAAAAAAAGAGAGAGCGGTCAGTACTGAGGCCAGTACACGGCGAGGCTAGAATTCGGCGGTCCTCGCCTACATAGGTATGGTGGACTGAGCGGCAACGCAGCATGCACTAAACAACCTATAGAGACTCAATACATCTGGCGGCTATCAGATAGGGACAAGAAATACCTATTCGGATCCAACCTGAAACTATCACCAAGCATACCCATCCTGGTTTCTCCCCCTCGAGACCAAACGAGGAAGTCAACCGAGGAACTCACACCGTTGGCATTTTTATTTATTCAGTGATCGTTGCAGCAATTACTAGTCAGGTGTAGATAATCATCCCGATAAAATAAGCAGTGGGCCGTTTTAGTTAACCAGTCCGTTGTAGTTGCAACACTTACTAGTCAGATTCAATTAGCATGAGATATCCCAAAACCCAGCAGTTTTTGGTACTTTTATTTAACCATTCCGTTGTAGTTGCAATACTTACTAGTCAGATACAATGGTCGCAAGCGACAACCCAAACAAGAAATTGTTGGCAATTTTATTTAGCCATTCCATTATAGTGAAACTGATTACTAGTCATTATAAAGTCAAATTTATAGCACTACTTTAGTTATAGTTGTCTATGATCGAGATACTGTGCTCCAAGTCGTCCATAACCGTGGACACGGCTTTCAGAAAGTTTTACCCTGCAGGGGTGCACAAATAGCAACACACACTCGATCAACCTCGGAAAAACCAAATCAAAACCCAACGAGGCCTTCACGACAAAGCAATCACAGGATTCAGAAATATTTCAGGGGGCCACCCCATTAAGCTACCCGCAACGAAGTTAGCTGACTCCGAAACGGACTCAAGGTTTGGGTGGACGGCTGTAAACGACTGGGAACCCGAAAGTGTGACTGGGCTTGTCGATACCGCGAAATCGTGTCCCGATCCTAAACAGTACATGTGCAGTACATCGCACAATCGTAAATAACGCAGTAAAGCATGGCATAAGTACAGGATAGTAAATAAAACCTCAAACTAGTTTGTGGCCCCAAGAAATAAGAATGAATCAAGCTCTGGCTCAGGGGGGTCCCATAATCCTCCCGGATGTGGATAGCGCGAATATTCAAGGAACAGGTATCAAGTACTCGGGGTCCTACGGGACACAAGTGGACGGTTAACAACCAAATAACATCTATTGCCCACCTGTGCCTCTGCATTTACCTACTTCAATTTTAGTTATTAAACAATAATTAAAGTTATGATCATCTCCAACAATAAACACACGGCAATACTCCAACAACTATGGAACTTGACGACACGCAACAGCACTTGGGCAAGCGACTACGACGCGCAGGTCCAACTATCTACCAAACAACAGGTAATAGGAGATGTCCAAGGCAATATAAGGCTGCAAGGGATATCACGGGTACGAAAACTAGAGCATCGCAACACAGATAGCAATAGATCAACAGGAGGGAATAAATACTATAAAAGTAAGATAGGTAGAAAGGGGGAGATGCTCGCCTGAAAACATTTCCGAAGGTTCATCCGAAGATCGGGTCGACACTCGCATCAACTCAACAGCCTTATCCGCGAAGAAGCAAAACACTAGAATAAACACCGGATGCAATATTTAATACTATGGCAAAAGATCGGGCATGATGCATGTATGATGTATGTCATGACAAATATGCGATGCAATTAGGTCATATTAAGCGGAACCGGGGGTCCCGGCAATTATTCAGACGGTTCAAGTTATTTAACTACCCCGCAATTTAATTGTTGTCTTAACAGGACAAAACATGGCATCGGTTCGCTACACACATTTAAATGGGACCAATATACGAATATATTTGCCCGCATATGGCCTCCATATTTAATTATATGGTGAATCGGCATAAGGCCCCCAAACCCACATGAATATGCATGTAAGCATGACGATTTAATATGCAACAATTATATTATATATATTACAAAAATATAGGGGTCTTAGGAAAAGGGGCACACATGGGTTCGGTGAACTTGGGCTCCGAGGGGTTCGGGGTTCGGTCTCAGGGTTCAGGGTTCGACGCGATCCGCGAGGTTCGGATACAAGAGGCGAACTTGGTTGACGTCGGGGGCACATCGGATCCGCCCTGGTCGGTGCCGATCTTGTCGTCGATGGCGAACTTGAGTGGATCGGGTACCGGGGTCTTCGGATCCGTGAAGTAGATCTTGTCGCACGGTGTCCGGGGTAGACGAACTTGGCATCCCGACACCATCACATCCGATCTTCGGTTGGAGTCTTGTCGTTCGTCTTTTGTCGGTGGTGAACTTGACCGATGGTCTTGTCGATGAAGAGGGTGTCGCATCCTTGTAGATCATGGAGACCTTGCAGCTCGGGAGACCTTGGACTTGGAAGAAACATCATGTGGAGCACCTATTGGGTACAGCAACTCGAACTGGAACCCCACTTGGTCGAGCAGTACAAAATCTTGGTACTTCACAGGAACCCGACACTAGTGGTGGCAGATGGCATCGGCGACGACGGCGTCCGTGACGCGGGATGCAGGCGCCAGGGGCGACCAGCAGGCCGGCGGTCCGACGCAAGGCAGGAGGCAGGCTCGTCGGGGCCGACGAAGAGGAGGCCCAAGGCGGCGCTGGAGGCGGCCGATGTCGGCGACCACGACAAGGGGGCCCGGGGGCGAGGGCGGAGGCCGGCGCTCGCCGGGCGCGGGGTGCCCGGGCTCCAGCGGCGGCCTGCGGAGGGGAGGCGTCGGCGGCAGGGCGCGGGTGGTGAGAGGGCACCGCGAGGGGAGGAGGGCGGCGAGGCGGTCGGGCTCGGTGTCGCGGGGTCGGGGTGCGGTGAGGAGAGGGAGGGTCGACGGGGAGCGGAGGCGGCGCTCGAGCGTGGGGCCGGCGAGGCGGTAGGCGGCAGGGACGAAACGGAGGAGGGGCCGCGGGGTAGGAGAGCTCTGGCGGCGGACGGGGTCGTCGAAGGGGCGGCGAAGGGGGTCCCGGCGGCGGCGCTTTCTATGCAGGCGAGGAGAGGAGGCCGGCGACAAGGGCACGCGGGAGGAGCGTCGGGGTTGGTGGGGATGGCGAGCGGAGGAGAGAGAGGGAGGGGAGAGCGGGCAGGGCGCAGGGAGTGGTGGGGCCAGGGTGGAAGGGAGAGGGGGAAGGGCAGGTGGCCGGTGGGCGCGGGCCCAGGGGCCAGAGGGTGGGGATCGGCTGTGTGGAGTGCATGCTGTGTGTGTTGCGGTGTGGGTGGTGTGGTCAGGGGAGAGGTAGGGAGTGGGGGTGAGGTGGCGTGATGGGAGAGGAGGGAGGAATGGAGAGGATGAGGTGGCAGTTGGCTATTGGGTGGGGTGAGGTGGCTGGAGGGGTGGGTAGATAGGATTGGGTAGAAAAAGGGTCTTGGTTTTAGGTTTATTATTTTGTAAGATATTTATTTGTTTTGTTTTGTTTGAAATATTTTTAGCAAATAATTTTTAGTTAAATAGTTTAGCAGATAAATATGAGACTTTGTTTCGAAATAAAAGAAGGGTAATTTTAGAAAACAAAAATAGGCTTTTTGAAAATAGTTCCAGGCAAACAAATGCATGATGATGACGATGCAATGCACAAAAACAACGCGATTTTCTAGTAGTGGTTTTGCGGGATGCCACACCGGGGTGGTATTGAAAACTCAAGTTATAGTCCTTGATGAGTTCTATCCATCTTATTTGTCTCATGTTTATTTCTTTTAGGGTGAAGATATACTTCAAACTTTTGTGATCTGTGAACACTTCACATCGTTTCCCCAAAAGATAGTGTCTCCATGTTTTGAGTGCATGGACAACAGAGGCTAACTCCAAATCATGAGTAGGGTAATTTACCTCATGAGTTTTGAGTTGTCTCGAGGCATAAGCCACAACTTTCCCTTCTTGCATTAGAACTGCACCTAATCCATGATGCGATGCATCACAATACACTTGGAAATATTTCTCCAAATCTGGCAGACATAGGACTGGTGCTGTCACTAGTCTCTTCTTCAACTCTTGGAAACTGAGTTCACATCCTTCAGTCCAAGAAAATTTCTTATCTTTCTTTAGTAACTCTCATTGGCTTAGCTACCTTGGAGAAATTCTCAATGAATCTTCTATAGTATCCTGCCAAGCCAAGGAAACTACGAACCTCTTTACTGACTTAGGAGATTCCCACTCGGTTACAGCTTACAATTTTTGTGGGATCAACCCCTACACCATCTCCTGACACAACGTTTCCAAGAAATCCAACTTCATTCAGCCAGAATTCACATTTTCTGAATTTGGCATACAACTTATGCTCTCTAAGCTTCTCAAGTATCAAATGCAAATGTCCTTCATGCTCTTCTTTGCTTTTGGAGTATATCAAAATGTCATCGATGAAAACGACAACAAACTTGTCAAGGAACTCCATGAACACCTTGTTCATCATATTCATGAAGATGGTGCATTGGTCAAACCAAATGGCATCAAGGTGTACTCATACAATCCATACCTAGTGGTGAAAGATGTCTTAGGTATGTCTTGTTCTCTTATTTTAAGATGAAAATAACCTGACCGGAGATCAACCTTTGAGAATACACAAGATCCTTCTAACTGATCAAACAAGTCATTGATTCTAGGAAAAAGATATTTGTTCTTGATAGTCACCTCATTGAGTGAACGGTAATCTATGCATAACCTTTGAATTCTATCTTTCTTTTCCACAAAAAAGACTGTGCTCCCCAAGATGAAGAACTTGGTTGAATAAATCCTTTCTGCAACTATTCTCCAAGTTGTTTCTTGAGTTCTTTTAACTCATCAACTGACATCTTGTAAGGTCTCTTTTCTATTGGTCCTGATCCTGGCAGCAAGTCAATCAGAAATTCCACATCTCTATCAGGTGGCATTCCCGGCAACTCTTCCGGAAACACATCCGGATATTCACTCACAATTGGCACACTGTCTATGCTAACCCCCTTAAGAGAATTTAGCTTACTACCTTTTGATTCAAAGTTAGTCTTGAATCTAATCCTTTTATTATCCGGGGTTGTGAGTGTGACAGTATGATTGGCACAATCTAGCACTCCCTTGTGCTTAGTCATCCAGTCCATTCCCAAAATGACATCCAATCCTTGGGAATTTAGGATTATCAGATTAACGGGAAACTTCTACTTCCCAAACTCTATGACTAGGTCATGACATCCTGAGTTCACTATCATTTCTCCACCAGGAGAACTTACTTTTATAGGACACCCAATAGTTTCAACTGGAAGTTCATTTCTTTCAACAAATGCTCTTGATATGAATGAATGCGATGCGCTAGTATCAAAAAGAAGAAGTGTTAGAACAGAATTGAGTTTGAACTTACCAGCAACATCATCGTGTTCTTCATAGATCTCTTCCACATTGATGTGGTTCACTTGTCCCTTCTGAAAAGGGTTGGGCTTGTTTGGTCCTTCAATTTTCTTTTCTGGGCATTCATTTGCATAATACCCCATCTTCTTGCACTTGAAGCATTCAACCTAACTGAGATCCTTCTTGACAGGCTGGCTTCCACTACCACTTCCACTTCCATTGTGGTGGCTCTTGTATCCACCCTTGTGGTTTTTGTACTTGTCATTATCATGACTACGGTGATGCTTGTTGTCATGATGGCGGTTGTTGTGGTGGCTGTTGTACTTTCCATGCTTGTGGGATCCCGAACTCCCACTATCATCAAAATGGGAACACTTGTGAGACGATCCCGAGCTGTGCTTGTCAGAGATGTGTTTCCTCTTTCTGCTTTCAACCTGTTTCATCTTGCTCTCCAAGATGGCAGCCTTGTCACAAAGGGATAGGTAGGTGGGGACATAGGCCAAAGATAACTGCAGAATCAGTTCATCATTCAGTCCTTCGAGGAACTTCTCTTTCCTCTTGGCATCAATATCCACTTCATCCGGTGCATAATGCGCCAGATTGTTGAACTCCTCAATATATTCAGCCACGCTGCGGTGGCGCTGCTTCAGATTATGAAATTCCTTCTTCTTCAAGCTCATCATTCCGGATGAGATGTGAGCCGTACGGAAACCATCTTCAAAGATAGCCCATGTCACATTCTCAATGGGAGTGGTGATCTGGAAGTTATCCCACCAAGTAGCTGCTGGCCCTTCCAACAAGTGTGCTACAAACCTGACTTTCTCCTCATCGGTGCAGCCGACAGTTACCAAATCCTTGTTCACTGAACGTAGCCAATCATTGGCCACCATGGGATCAGTGGTTCCTGAGAACTTTGCAGGCCTCAGTCTTAGGAATCTGGTGAGCATGTCAAATCCTAGTGGATTGTTCTGATTGTTGTTGTTGTTGTTGTTATTGTTGTTGTTGTTGTTATTGTTGTTGTTGTTGTTGTTATTCTGATTCTGCATGATGGTGGTCATCATCTGCATCAGCTGTGTCTATGCTGTCATCAGCTGCTGCATATCGGGGGTGACATTGTTGTTGTTCGGGTTGGGGTTGGCACGTCGGGGAGGCATCTGTGGTTTTCAATAAGGATAAGACTGAGATACCCATAGATGCTTATTATGCACAATACATCACATAGACAATCACCAAACAAGCATCAAAATAACATAAATTTCAACGACATAAACAACAAGTTTGAAAAGCAAACACACCAATAGCAAGCCATCCACATGTTGGATGGTCATTGCGACTCAACAATCATAAGCATGGTAAATGATAGATAAATGAGTAGTCATCACTACTCCTCTGCGTCAACCTCCTCATCAACAAGTGTAAGACATGCATTCTCCATAGCGCTCTTGTATTCCTCGACATTGGTAGTCAAGGCTTCTACCTTGGCTTTGAGAGGCCTCTTCTGTGAACGAAGTCTCTCAATCACACCCTATTGATGATCGAGCTCGAAGTCCTTGGCCTCTAGTTCTGCAGTCATTTCTCGAATCCTCTTGTTCCTGTCTTGGACTCTCTTCTCTTGGCTTTTGAACTTCCTATCCAGGCTCTCAAACTTGGCCTCCATTTCCTTGACTATCTCGTCTTGCTCCGCGAAGAGCTTGTCCATCTGACGAAGCTGCACCTGGAGCTCGTCATTGCTAAGCATGAAGTTAGTCCTATCAGTATCTAGGTGCCTAAGTAGAACCTCTAGGTCTTGGAGGTATAGACGAATCGGCTCTGCCATCTCTCTAGAAGCATCCTCGAACTCGATAGCCTCACCATCCTCGTCGCATCTTCCGAAGGCGTGGAAGTGAGTACCTCTAATCTCCTGAGAGTGCCTCCCTAACAGACGCCCAACTAAATCATGCATGACTACCTCTAGGCCTCTCTCCTTGTCATCATGCATAACCTTGAAGGTGATGGCCTCCGTGGCTAGCTCAGTATGGCGTCCTGGCTGGGTAACCTTGAATCCCTAAAGGTCCTTCCTCTCAAACTTGGTGAGGGGAAGCATCATGATGCTAGGGAGTGGAAGATTGAGCACACTAGTGATCTCAATAAGACGAGTGCCAAAGCGAGTTCCCTTGAACTCTTCAGCCGTCCTGATAGTAACATTGGGCATCTATTTTATAAGATAAGAAAAGTTAGAATCAAACATCAATAGAAATCTCAAGACAAAGCATCAACACACAAGTCATGGCATACATAAATTCATTACAAGCATTCCAAGGTTCATCATAACTTAGACAAAGTTTTTGGAAATAAAACGATAAGTGTGGTGGTCCAACTAACGAAGTACATTACAACTCTCACTCTCTAGACTAAAGGCTATCAAAGCATCCTTCTACCAATAGAGATGAGAAAGAATATTAGAAGAGTTTACGAGAAGAAAATACAAGTGGAGAAAATTTTCAAAGTGTTGAAATTTTTCCTTAGTGGTTTCTAATCCAATCCTAGGGTTATAATCCTACAGGCAACATAGTGCTCTGATACCATTTGTAGGATCCCACCTTTATAAAGGTAAGATCCCTATGATTGCAATGCTAGTCCCTGGATCAATGCTAGCATCCACAGTTTAAGATGAAGTACACAGAAACAAAGGTCATTATTACATATCATTCTAGTGACAACATAGTCTTTTACAACTCCATGGCCACATGCCTAATACAAGAGTTCAAATATAATAATATAAATAAGTCTTCATCTTCATGTGACACAGGAAAGCATGTTGAGTGTAGACTCATAACCCATAATCATCATCAGAATAACGTGCAACATCACAAGTTACAGCCACAGTGGGTCAATACATTGGAATAGTATTGGCAAGTGACACCTTAGTAGAATATTAACATCTAGTTACTACATGCATTTGGCTAAGTGTAGCTTAGGCTTGCTTTGCTCAAAATAGGTTTTACCTATTAGTTGAAAACACTAAGTTTTCCTTTGACAAAACTTTCCCAAGGAACCACCAATAGAAATTGGTGAACCTTCACCCTTGTTCAACCACAAGTTTTAACTTAGAAAATTGGGATGAGGAGATTCTTGATAGCTTCCATGTCTTGATGCTCATATTGTCCAATACTAGGGACATGGCTAAGTACTTAGATTCTTCCATCTGTAGAGGTTTTGCACTTTCCCCACAAGTCTTGATTTTCACCAAGAGAGGACCCTTCAGAAGCCCTCCCTTAGACCAAATGGACGCGTTCCAACCTATCATCCCACTACCACCAACTGTCCAAATGGCTAAGTTATTGCAACCTATGTGATCCAGGCAGAGCCCATGTTGCCATGTGGCTGCACTAGAAGCTTCTTAACATTTGGCATCTCAAATCCCTTTGTTCCTGGGTGGCTTTCCACAAGGGTGATACACAAGGTAAACCATAGAAATGGGCCTTGTGTAACCACTCAACACAAACCAATCTTTCCATTCCACCCAGGTGTTTCATTCACTTAGTTGTTTTATTAAGCAAAACATAAGTCAAAGACTTAGAATTATTTCTCATAGCATGAATATATAATCCACCCTTGGTTGCTACTAGCTAGGCTAAGCATGGCAATAGCAAGTATCTTAACTTAGAGGAAATTCTAACATTACTACAACTACTAAGATTTCCCAAGCATAGCTAGGCTAAGCATGGCAATAATCATGCAAGTCCTATACAAAATATTTCTAATGCATAGGTAAAAATATTGGGATAGAAACATGAATCACCACTTGCCTTGGTAGTTTGGGGAGTAGCAACAATCTTCACAACCACAATCACTATTAGCACCAAAATCTACACATAAAATAATGGCACCAAAATCACATATCAAAATATACAATCAAGAATATATGAATGCATGCAAATGCCATGTGATGATTTTTCTACACCAAACAAGACAAGTATACAGTACTGAATCACAAACAAGACCAGGACACACTAAACAAACTTTATTTGATCTTTAAATCATTTTTCAATTAATTTCTATACTCAAAATAAGCATATAAATGTCTCTGCAAAAATAACCAATTTTACAGAAGCAAAACTTTAAACACATTACATAATTGGATAGCATTCTTTCTCCTGATTCCAATGATATAAAATTTGCAAAATTTGAACGTGTGGAACAAAAGTTATGAATTTTGCAAGTTTGAATGTCTATTAGATCTAAATTCTGTTTTTAATTTAAACTCAAGCCACGCGGCGTGTTATGATTGGCCCGTACCGGTTTGGGCGGATCGATCAACGAGGGCCATTGTATTTAAAGAAGATCGTGCGACACAGATCTAGTGTACCCCTTCGCGTAAGTGATTCTATCGCAGCCGACGGATCCAGATCGAACGGCCGCTGATCAAACGACCACTAACTAGCGGCACGCGGCTACAGTGAGCGGCGGCGCGCTCAGTCTACGGCGTTGCGGCGGCTACTAGAAGCAAAGAAGAGATTGGAGAGGCTCACCAGACTCGCAGAGGTGTGCTCAAGCTCAACGTGGCAGTGGCTTGTTGAGGGGCGCACGGACACGGTGTGGATTCCTCGACGGAGTGGAGCTTGTCGTCGGGTACGGTTGTTCGTCGTCGTTGCTGGCATTGTAGATCATCCCAGAGAAAATCAAGTGGTGCGTTAGATGCGCACTAGTTTGGCGAATACGTGAGCAACAAAAAGAGAGACGGGGGCGGTCAGGATCTACCAGAGGACGTCACCGGAGTCGAGACAGACGATGGTGCTTGCTCGACGTTGAGGTTGCCGACGATAGAGAGCGCGCGCGGGCGACTGGGTGATACTTGCAGGTGCAGAGGGAGATGGGGAACTCACTCGCGGTGTCTGGAAGGCAAGGGGCGACGGTGGTTGGCAGGAATTCGAGCTGGAGCTCGTCGGAGCAGTGGGTGGTTCTGGGCTAATTCTGAGAAGCCTAGGGGCAGAGAGAGGGAGGCGACTGGTGAAAAGGAGGGGAGGACGCGGGCGATTAAGTACGCAAGGTAGGGTGAGAGAATTACTGACGCAATCAATCGAATTGATGCGAGTTTTAATCACCGGAAACAGCCTGCGTGATTTGGGGGAAGAAGGGGTCGAGGGGTGGAGACGACGACTGGCCTGTGGGGCCTGGCGTTTAGTGAGAGAGTGATACAGGGGGTGGGGTCTAGTCGTCAGTGACTGCGCGGGTTAGCCCTGCGGTGCGAAATGTTTTCTGCGGGTGGGAAGCTGTTGGGCTAAATGGGCTGGCTGGGCTGGGTTGGGTTAGATTAGTTAGTTTGCTTCATTTTTTTCTCCCTTTCTCATTTTATTTTTCTGATTGATTTTCTGGTTTGAATTCAAATGCCCAAATCAAATCTGTTTCAAATGAAATTTTCTCCAAACATTTTTTTACTGATTCTTGCATCCTGGGGTGTGTAAAACATCTATTCACACTCAAATTCAAATTGGGTTTGAAAATGAAATTTAAACCATTCCTTAATTAAATGTTTATAAATAGTATAAGAATGGTTTATAATTCATAATTTGTTTTTGAAAACCTTGACCAAGCTTTGGAATTTATCAAACAATCCTATGAACATACAACATTTTTTTAAAACAAATATTCTCTCACTAGAGAGTAGCATTCGATCCATGCTTTGCTTACATAAAACTTTGAAAATGATCCTAAAATGATCAATGCATGGATGATATGCAAAGCTTTGAAAACATGATTTTAGGGATGTTACACCTCTGAGGGCTCTTTTAGCGATGCCACTCAGGAGATGGTAGGGGAGTCGAAGATGACGCCTCCTCCCTCTCAGACGGTGGCCACCTCTGGGGGCGCTGCTCCGAACCCCTCTCCGCAGGAGGCTCGGGTGATCGTCTCCCAGAAGACTACAGCTAGACCTTCGGAATCTCCGTCTTAGCATGTAAGTGTTTTCTCTCTTGCTGTGGGGGAGTGCCCGAGCCATGTTTTCGGATGATCTACTGATCTTTGCTTCTCCTTTTTTTTTGCGTGTCTCGGGGGGAGCCCCCGAGCATTTTTCGTGTGTGTGATATCTTTTGCTCGTTTCTTGGGCGCAGCCCGCAAGCCCTTTTCCTGACAAGTTGCTTCTTCTTGAAGCCTTTTGTGCAAGGTGCAAACCAGCTGGTGAAGCAGCACCTGGCATTGGAGGCTAGCCTGCAGCATCTTCTAGGTATATGCTTAACTACTCCTCTACTTTTTCGTCTGCTTATTAGCATGTTGAGCTCACGTACGTTCTTTTTCCTTTCGCAAATGAGAATAACACTGCCCTCCGCGAGCTTGATGCTCTCAAAAAGACCCTTGGTCGAGCGGAAAAGAAGGCCGAAGATGCCGTTGGTGCGAAGGAGCGCCTCGAGCGGGAGCTAGCTGACGCAGCTGTGGCCAAGGAGCGCCTACAGCAGGAAGCTACGGACCACGAGGAGCATCTCGCTACCGTCGCGGCCTCGCGCGAGAAGGAGGTGGCCGAGAAGCTGATGGCTACTGCCAAGGCTATTTCGGGTGAGTGATTTCGCCTGTATGTTATGTTTCGGCTGCCTTCTCTCTGTGCCTTTGTTCGATTCTTACTGTACTTTTTCTGTTTCTCTAGATGCCACAGGCATTGAGTTCAACCGCAGTGCCCTGGAGAACGGTAGTGCTTCGGATGATGCTACGGCGGCGGTCGAAGACCGTTGTAGTACTATGGTTAGCTCTCTTGCGAAAGCCAAGGAGGTCCTCGAGCGCTTCTACAAGGAGATCGTTCCCAAGGGCGTTGCCCTTGAGGATGTCGACTTGTTGCCGTATGCATTGTCAGTGGATGCGCATGCAGCCTATAAGCGCAAGTAGAAGGGCATCGCGCTTCCATGGAGCTGGCAATGGCCATGGCGTCTAGAGCGGAGCTGGATCTTCATCAGGTCACCTCCCAGATGCCAAGGACCCCCGACGGTTCCGAGGTAGCCTTCGGAGTATGCGGCGCTATGGGCCAAAACTATTGACCTCTTGGCGGAGTATGCGACGAAGCAGCAGGAGGAGGTCAAGGGCAGGCGCTCTGGCTCCGAGGCCACTCAGGATGCAACTGCTTAGGCTTTGTATTTGTATTTCTAGGATAGTTAACTTCTACCTTTCCTGTAATTTCTTGATGAACTCTTCCTGTGCCATGCAGTGACTTTTTGTTGTATACAATGAGCCTTCGAGCTGTTACCGAGTCGTGTGTTGTTTATATCCTTTGTGTTTTCCTTAGGGACCTTCGGGTGATGACCCCATCGATACTTTGTCTCCTCCGCAACCGCGACCATCCTTGGATGATGCGTCGCAGCTTGTTTTTCTTTGTGATCGTGTCTGCAGTCTTGAGAAGGAGTTGCTTGGCATCTGAGGCCATGCAGACGTTTGGAAGTCGAAGGCGGAGCGAGGTGCCGCCAGAGAGGAGTATCTGATGGGGGAGCTGCGGCAGTTGGCCGAGCAGCTGCACTGTAAGTTTCTTCGAGCTGCTGCTCATTTTCGGATGCGCATGTTGGCGGGCCATCTTACTTTGTAGGTGTTGCAGGTGCCAACCTTGTTCCGAGGGAGGAGCAGGAGCGTGTTTCAGTTCGGATCAACTGCCTGACCCAGCAAGATATGGAAGCCGGTGGCTTTTTCTGGATGGATCACGACCATGCCACGGTTCTTGCGACTATGTAGGATCGTGCCCACCAGGTGTCGCGAGTGCTGTGGCAGGTGGAGACTTCCCTGGTGTCAATTCTGCACGTTATGTTTCCCCTTGATGAAGCTCCATCGACTCTCTAGGGCTTGCTGGCGAAGTTTCGAGACGTGCGTCACGTCAGGGAGCTGGTGCAGCACCAGTTAGTTGCAGGGGTGAAGGCCGCCCTTTCCCTCGTGCGGCTGAATCGCCCTGATGTGGATCTTGCGGCTGTGTCGGCTGGTCCGCCCCCTCGACTAGATGGTGGCCTATGGGACATGCGCCCGCACTATGCAGTTGTTAGGCAGTATGGCGAAGAAGTTCTAGATCTCTTTGAGCATCGCGCGCAGGTGATCCTTCAGAATAGGTAGTTCCTGTAAAAAAAGATAGATGTAAATTTTGTAAAGGTTCACTGTGTTAGCACGTGGTGCTTGGTTGTATGCATGCACTTTTCGTTAGCCTTGCATGGTCATCTACTCAGGTGTACATGCGTTATCCTCAGTCGACGAGGTCGTGAGGTGAGGGGGAGCCCCCGAGTGCATTGTAGCATAAGGAAATGCGAGTAAAAGATAAAGTTTCGGGCGAGACACTTAGATTTATTCATGTCGTAATGAGGAGGTACATTGTTCGGCTGAGTAGCCTTGGCTGAATAGCCTTATTGAAAGTAAGGGGGATAGCTAGGGGTAGAAGCGTCGCAATTGTGAGACGTTCCATGGGTTGGAGTATGCGACTCCAGACTCCACGTGCTTGAGGTGGTAGGCGCCACCTGGGATGGCTTCAGTGACGATGTATGGTGCTTCCCAGGGTGACTCGAGCTTTTTCGACCGCTCTTGCTTGAGTCGTAAGACGAGGTCTCCTTCGACGAAGGACCTTGGTCGCAACCAGCGTCTGTGATAGTTGCAGAGGCTCTGCTCGTAGACCGCCGATCGACCAACAGCGATGTCGCATGCCTCGTCGAGTGTGTCGATGGCGTCTTCGAGTGCGGCCGTTGATTTGGCTTCGCTGTAGGCAACGACCCGTGGGGCCTTATGGCGTACTTCTGCAGGAAACACGGCTTCGGCTCCATGCACCATGAAGAAAGGCATGTAGCCAGTTGAGCTGTTTGGCGTTGTGCGCAAGCTCCAGAGGACGGAGGGTATCTCTTCTTCCCATGCTCCCGCAAGCCGCTCGAGTGGGCTCAGTAGGCGCTTCTTGATGCCGCCGCCGACGAGGTCGTTGGCTTTTTCGACCTGCCCATTGGTTTGCGGGTGTATCACGGAGGCATAGGATATGTTGATCCCGAGGACTTCGTAGAAGTCCTGGAATTCTTTGGAGATGAAGTTCGAACCGTTGTCGATGATGATGCCGTGCGGCACGCCAAACCGGTAGACTATGGATTGGAAGAACATCACGGCCGTTTTACCCTTTTGGTTGGTAACGGGCATGGCCTCGATACACTTGGTGAACTTGTTGACCGCGACCAGGAGGTAGACGTGGCCTCCTTTCGAGAACTTTGGCAGTTTGCCTATCATGTCGAGGCCCCGTTGGGCGAAGGGCCAGGCCAAGGTTATGGGCCTGAGCTCCGATCCTGGTGCGTGCGGGTTGTCTGCGAACCTCTGGCACCCATTGCATCTTCGGACGATGTCCTTGGCGTCGTTCATGGCCGTTGGCCAGTAGAACCCAGCTCGTAGAGCTTTGGCTACGAGGGTGCGGCTGCCCACGTGATGGCCGCAGATGCCCTCGTGAATGTCTTGGAGGATGGTTTTGCCATCACCGATGGTGACGCACCTTTGGAGCACACCCAAAATGTTGCGCTTGTACAACTCGCCATTGATGATGGTGAAGGCCTTGGACCGGCGAGATATGCGCCGGGCATCTGTCGGGTCATCAGGCAGTTCCCTGTTTATCAGGTACCGCAGGTACGGCTGCGTCCATGTTTCTTCGACTACCATGAACTACATCAGGTTGACCACTGCGACCTCTGTGTCGAGCTTTTCTGGTCCTTCCTGTCCTTCGGGTAGCGCAGCCCCCGAGTGCTCTGCTTCTTCGGGTGATCCCTTGGGGAATTTCCTGGTGGCACCCGTGCACAGGTGGAGCCGATATTGGCGAGCCTGTCGTCTTCTTTGTTGCTTTCTCTTCCAACGTGCCGAAGCTCGCAGCCGTCAAAGCCTCCTTCGAGTGCGTTGTAGAGCACGCGATACGTGATCATGTTGGCGGCGTGTGCGTCGCACTCGTTCAACGCCTGCTGGACGACGTGGTTCGAGACACCGTAGATGACCAGGCGCGTTGCGCCGCAGATCTTGGCCATCCTCATGCCGTGGATGAGGGCCTTGTATTCGGCTTCATTGTTAGAAGCTCGAAATTTCATCTAGAGGACGTACTTCATCTTGTCGCCCTGCGGGGATGTCAGTATGACCCCGGATCCTGCTCCAGCTTCGCGCTTGGAGCCGTCGAAGTGCATCATCCATGACCATGTCATATCCGGTGTCCGGCAGCTGCAACTCCATCCACTGGACGAGGAAGTCCGGTAGGACCTGAGACTTGATTGCATGGCGCTTCTCATAGACTATGTCTAGAGGGGACAGCTCGATGCCCCACAGGGCTACGCGTCCGGTGGCTTCCAGGTTGTTCAGGATGCTGTTCAGGGGTGCCTCGTTGACGACCATCACCTGATGCTCCTGGAAGTAGTGGCTCAGCCGACGAGCCGTCATGAACACGTCGTAGGCGAGTTTCTGGTACTGAGGGTACCTCTGCTTTGTTGCCGTCAATACCTCGCTAAGGTTGTAGATAGGGCGTTGGACCCCATGAGTCTTGCCATCTTTGGGTCGTTCGACCATGAGCATGGTTCTTACCACCTAATGTGTGGCTGCTATGTATAGCAGTAGGGGCTCGCATTCCTTTGGCGTGACCAGGACGGGCGAGGTGGAGAGAAGCCGCTTTAGATCTTCGAATGCATCGTCCGCTTCAGGTGCCCATTCGAATTTGTCTGCTTTGCGTAGCAGCTGATAGAAAGGCAGGGCCTTTTAGCCCATGCGGCTGATGAATCTACTCAGCGCCGCGATGCTTCCAGCAAGCTGCTGGACACCTTTGAGGTTTTTCAGTTTCTCCATGGCCATTATGGCTCGGATTTTCTTCGGGTTCGCCTCAATCCCTCGCTGGGAGATGAAGCAGCCAAGAAGTTGGCCAGATGGGACGCTGAAGGCGCACTTTTCTGGGTTCATCTTGATCTTATAGCGATCAAGGTTGTCAAACGTCTCGCGGAGATCGTCGATCAATGTCTTGGCCTCCCTTGTTTTGATTACTATGTCGTCGACATAGACCTGTATGTTGCGGCAAATATGGCTCTTTAGGCATGCCTGCATGCACTGCTGGTACATGGCACCTGCGTTCTTCAGCCCGAAGGGCATCGTATTGTAGCAGAATACTCCAAACAGCGTGATGAACGTTGTTTTTTCCTGATCTTCGACCTTCAGTCGAATCTGATTGTAACCTGAGTAGGTGTCGAGGAAGGAGAGCTTCTCGCATCCTGCAGTCGAATCGATGATCTGATCGATTTGAGGGGGAGGGAAGTGATCCTTCAGGCAGTGCTTGTTCAACGATGTGAAGTCCACGCACATCCGCAGGATGTCCGTGTCCTTTTTAGGGACCATCACGGTGTTGGTCAGCCACTCGCTTTCCTTGATCTCCCTGATGAAATCAGCGTCGAGTAGACTGTTGACTTCGACTCCGATGGCTTCGGCCCGTGGCTCGGACAATCGCCGGATGGACTGTTTGACGGGCTTGGCATCTGGGAACACATTGAGTGCATGCTTGGCGAATTCCCTCAGAACTCCTGGCATGTCTGCATGACACCAGGCGAAGATTTCCCAACGCTCATGGAGGAATTCGACTAGCACGCTTTCCTATGTGGGGCTGAGGTCGTTGGCGATCAGCGCCGTCTTGGAGGCGTCCATCGGGTGGACCTGCACCTTCTTCGTGTTGACTGTTGAGTCGAACGACATGTCAGGTGCGTTATGCCTTGAGACTGGTGGTGCCCCATTGTCTGTCACCTCTCGGAGCCTTATGAGCTCCTCCTACATGTCGAATGGCTGGGAGATTCTGTTGAAGTCCCTATCGCAGTGATCCAACCGGGTGAAGCTCCCATCCGACCGGGCTCTTCTTTTCTGGCCTGTTTGATTGTTCTAGGCAACTCGGATATCGATATTATCTTGGGTATGGATTGGTTGAATGCAAATGGAGCCGTGATTGATTGTGCTGATTACTCCGTCTGTCTGAAAATTCTTGACACACTGTATATTCGCCAAGACAAACTCATGCTCTCCTGCTCTACTCTTTGGGTGTTCAAAACGTTGATGTTAAGGACGCTCTACAAAGTGTTCCAATGGTCTGTTATTTTGCCGATGTCTTTCCTGAAGAGTTACTAGGTATGCCTCCTGACCGAGAGGTCGAGTTTGTGATTGAACTTGTACCTCGAACTGCTCCTATCTCCAAGAGGCCTTATAAAATGGGACCTAATAAGCTAGCCGAGCTCAAATGATAGCTTGATGAATAAGAGAAGTTGGGGTTTATTCAGCATAGCAATTCCTCCCGGGTTAGCCCGACAATCTTTGTAAAGAAGCGAGACCGGACTTATCGACTTTGTGTTGACTACCGAGCTCTCAATGCAAAAACAATCAAGAAAAGTATCCTCTTCCTCGCATCAATGATATCTTTGATCGGCTCGCTAGAGCCATGGTATTCTCTAAGCTCGATTTGAGAAGTGGATATCACAAAATCAAGTTTCGCAAAGAAGACATTCCCAAAACGGCTTTTAAAACTCGCTATGGCCTATATGAGTACACGTTCATGTCCTTTGGTCTCACCAATGTACCTGGTACTTTGTCAAGGCTTATGAACTCAGTTTTCATGGATTATCTTGACAAGTTCGTGGTGGTCTATCTCGATGATATTCTTGTCTATTCCAAGTTAAAAGAAGAGCATGCAGAACATATCCGTTGTGTTCTTACCAAGATTCGCGAGAACTGCATCTCTACAAAGTTCTCCAAATGATAATTATGTCTGCCAAAAGTCACCTATCTAGGCCATGTCATTTCTGCACAAGGCATTTTTTTCAACCTGGAGACCATTCAGATAATTCTAGATTGGCTTCCACCAAAGAATGTCAAAGATGTCTGGAGCTTCCTCGGATTGGCTAGCTATTGTCATCGATTCATTTAAAACTTCTCCAAGATATCCAAGCCTCTTACCGATCTCCTCAAGAAAGGGAAGACATACCTTTGGACACCGGCGTGTCAAGCAAGCTTCGATACTCTCAGGAAAAAGCTCACCTCCACACCTGTCTTGGTTCCTCTAGATACATCAAAACTCTTTCATATCTTATGTGATGCATCACTCCAAGGACTTAGTGCTATCCTCATGCAAGACACAATTTTTTGCATATGCTTCTCGCCAATTGAAAACCCATGAGGTCAACTATCCAACTCATGATCTGGAACTCGCAGCCGTTGTCTTTGCTTTGAAAGTATGGAGACACTACATGCTTGGCAACCGTTGTGAGATATTTTCTGACCATAAGAGTCTCAAGAATGTATTCACACATTCAGATATCAACCTCCATCAGAGGAGATGGATTGAAACCATCAATGACTTTGATTTCTCAATTAACTACACACGGGCAAAGCAAATGTTTTGGCGGATGCCTTGAGTCACCAAGCTTATGTGAATAATCTCAAGTTGAAGAAGCTTGAACCTCTGTTGTGCAAGGACTTCCGTCAACTAAACCTCGAGCTTGTTCCCTGAGGCTACCTTGCAAACTTGGTAGCTACTCCTTCTTTGGATGAAAAGATTTGCTCCGTTCAGCTAGAGGATCCCTTCTGCAAAGAGTATGCAATAAAGTCTCAAAATCCGAAGTATGAGTTGTACCACCTCGATGATCAAGGCACTCTGTTCTATGATCACATGATGGTTGTTCCAGAACTTCCAGGCTTGAGAGAAGAGGTACTTAAAGAAGCTCGTGATTCTGTCTTGTGTATCCACCCGGGCAGCAGAACGATGTACATGGATCTGAAAACACAATATTGGTGGCCTGGATTGAAATAGGACTATGCCAAGTATGTCTCTGAGTGCGACGTCTGCCACAAAGTGAAAGTCATTCATCAGAAACCATCTGGTCTTCTTCAGACTTTGAAGCCTCTATAATGGAAATGGGAGAAAGTAGAGATGGACTTCATAATTGGCTTTCCAAGGTCTCAGAAAGAAAAAATGCAATCTTTGTTGTCATCGATAGGCAATAATAAGGTGGTTATTATCTTATTCCTTGTTTATGATAAATTTTTATTTCTCATGCTATAATTGTATGAATTGGAAACGTTCATACATGTGTGTTTAATAAACAAATAAAGTGTTCCTAGTTATGCCTCTCATATAAAATAGCTCGTTGATTAACATGATGATCAAGTTTTCCTGATCATGGACATTGGATGTTGTTAATAACGAGGTCACAACATTTGTGGAATGATGTGATGAAATTTCATTCGAAGTATAGTAATACAATGAAAGTCACTATGTTTAAATTACTATAACATCATTACAAGTAACTTTTAGTCCTTAGACCATGAGATCATGTTAATCGCTAACATATGAAGAGTGTCTTGATAACATCAAACGTCACACCGTAACAGGGTGACTATAAAGGTGGGTTCAGATACTTCGATAGTGTTATGTAGAGGCTCATGGATCAAGAGTGGTATTTTTCCATCCCGATGATGGAGAGATATACTATGAGCCCTCTCGATGATATCACATTGATATAGCTTGCAAGAAAGTCATGGAGATCACTAGAATGTTATAACACGGGAACAAGAAAAGAGTACATGTCGATAACGAGATCAAACTAGGTATAAGGATACCGATGATTGAATATCGTACATGTAAAATATTGCGAGACAAAAGGATTTATTTGCAATATAACAGTTTCACACGATCACTAGAAGTCATCGTTGAATGTGTGGGAGTCTGTACGGATCTCCACGTACTACTGCTGATTATTGATTGGAGAGGAGTCTCGATCATATCTAAATTATTCGTGAACCGTAGGGTGACACACTTAAGGGATACCGACACCATTTGGAGCAAATAAGATGCCAGATAAAGAATATGAAAGCGCTGAAATTATTTTAATGGACACTAGAATTTTTTTGGGTGAAATTGCTGAAATTGGTTCTACATGTCAAATTCAAATTTAGCAAGGGTTTTTATGTGAATTTTTGTTAATTAATGTAATTAACAAAATTCTGAATAAATAAATGAAAGGAGTTTTATTTAATGAGAGATTACATTAAATTTGGTGGAAATTTAATGGGATTTGAGTGGGATTTTGAGTGGAGGAAATGGAGAGCCATTTGTGTGAGTGGGAGCTAACTCACATGAATGGAGGAACAGGTGGGGGCACTCTCTTTGGCCACCGGCCATGGCCCTTGGCTGCCACCTCCTCCTATAAAAGGAGCCCCTCCTCTCACTTCTCACTCACACCTCCTCGTGAAGGATCTCTCTCCCCCTCTAGAATTTCCCCATGGTCTCGGATCAGCGAGATACATGTTCCCGGTGCCTTTTTTGGAGCAAGGAGTTTCTGCTTCTCCTGATTTGCTGGAGCGAGGACTCGAAGGTTGTCGGGGTACCCGGACGTGTATGCGATCAAGGATGCCGCACTGATTTGTGGTGCTGGACTTGCTGGTGCTAGACCGGCTGTACTTCATCACGATCTTGAGATCGACAAGTGAACGACTATATCATCCATGAGAACCAATATTGTAACTATTTGTCGATCTTCGAGGGTAAGTTCTGTATGGATGTATATCCACCTATTGCTTGTATCTAGATAGATAGATCTTGGTGCTCAGTTGTATATATCATAGGATTTTTTTTTCTATGATGCGAACCCAACAGCTCACTTCTTTCCAGTCAAGGAAACAATCTCTGCAAGTCAATTGGTTGAACTCTATGTCAACAAAATTGTATCTCTCTATGGTGTTCCCCTAGAAATCAGCTCGTATCGTGGGAGTATATTTACCTCCATGTTTTGGGAAAAATTCCAAAAAAGGCTTGGGCACAAAGCTACATTTTAGCACAACATACCACCCTCAGTCGCAAGGACAGGTGGAAAGGATCAATAAGATTATCAAAGATATGCTTCGTGCTTTTGTAATATCCTTCTACATGTAGTGGGAGGAATGCCTTCCATATATTGAATTATCCTACAACAACAGCTTACAAAAGAGTCTCAAGATGGCACCCTTTGAGTTCCTCTTTGGTACAAGTGTCATGCTTCAATTAGTTGGTCACGGGAAGGTGAAAGGAACTTCATTGTCCCTGACATTATCACCCAAGAAGAAGAGAAGGTTCTTATCATTCTAGAGAACTTGAAAATTGCTTTGATTCGGCTGAAAAGCAACTATGACAGGAAACATGTGGATATGGAGTATGTTCCTAGTGATCTTGTTTACCCCCATGTTACTCCCATGAGAGGAACTCATCGCTTTGGTATCAAAGGCAAGCTTGCGCCTAGATACAACGGTCCTTTCAAAATCCATGGAAGAAGAGGAGAAGTGGCTTATGCACTTGAGCTTCCTGAAAAACTCAAGGTGCATGATGTCTTCCATGTCTCTCAACTTAAGAAGTGCTTCAAACATCTCAGCCGGACCGTGGATCACGAGCTCATCAATCTCTAAGAAGACCTCTCCTACAAAGAACACCCCATAAAAATTCTTGAAGTCGTAGAAAGAAAGACTCGTAACAAGTCTACCAAATTCTGCAAGGTGTAATGGTCTCACCATTCCGTTGATGAATCAACTTGGGAGCGCGAGGATGGCCTCCATTCCGAGTATCCTACCTTGTTTGAATCTTCTTCTTCTTAGATTCTCGGGGCTAGATTCCTTTTTATCGGGGGAGAGTTGTAGCATCCCATTTGTATAATAACTATAATGATACATGGTTTAATAATATAATGCTACTTCCTACATGTCATTTATTGCATCATCATTATATCATGCTCATGTCACCATGCCACCTTGCATTTGAGCATCATATAAACCCTTTTATTTGGTTATTCTTTCATATGCATTTGTATTATTATCAATTGTATTTTCCTCTTGATGAATTGTAGTTAGTTCTTGATAGTTGCCCAAGTTGAGTTGGGGCATATCTATTCTAACTCCACCACCTTTCTTTGTCATCACCTTATAATCCCACCATCCAACCTATATATGAGCATTTGCATTTCTTTTGGCATTATGTCTAGCTCATATGTATTAAGATGGATCAACTTCAATTTCTACATGCTCCCATATATGAGCTGTGTTGTTTTCACAATATTAATTATGTTGAGCCACATGGCCACCTCTGCATGTCATCTGAGTAGAAATGCTTCTATTAAGCACCCATATAGTTTTATTTGCTATATGCTCATGTATGATGCTATATTTGGATACAAGTTGATCTAGTGTAAAAATACACACTATTATGGTCATTTAGGTTCATATATGTGCATATGCTATTTATTTTCATATGATATGCAAGCTTGTTGTTTTGTGTGGGGTTTAATTTAAATTTGAATGCATGTATGGGAGATATGGTCACATTGTCTTCTATTTGTTTCACAACTATTACTTGGTCATTATGGATCATGCATGGCCCATGCAACATCACTATTCCTTCTCCCTTATTTCATTCATGTTAGCTTATTTGAGGTTTATTTGAATTTTCGTGGATTTAAACCACATGGGCGTCTTCCATGCAACAAGTGATCTTCTCTCCTTCCTCGATCCTATGTTTTCATATTGTTTCTTAAAGCATGAGAATGTGTGTGTTGTTTGATCCATAACTTTTCATATAATTCATATGTTTTCAAAAATTTCACACAATCTTACCTAACCTATCTAATCTAATCGGGGCCTACCCTTGTGGTTTGGTGAAACCAAACCACATCATACCTCACCACCAACCATGAGCTGTCCATCCCATCTGGTCCCCCTCCCTTCCCTCTCTCTGCAGCAACTCAAGACAAGAAAAGGAGAGAGGAATAAACCCTAGCCTCCCCTCCCTTTCCAGCTCTTGCAAAAGTGGAACACCCCATGTGCTCTACCCTCTCCCTCCCTGATCTTTATATGCTGACCACCCACCAGCCCATCCATCACCACTACAAGTTCTAGGAGGTACCTAGGCTCCCTCTTCTTCATCCCCAAGCAAGCACCCTCCCATGGCGATCTAAACCCTAGCGGTTGTCACCCTCTGGACGCCACGACCTGGTGCGCGTGCAGCATGTCCGACACATCTAGGACCTCGCTCGGCCTCCCCTTCTTTGCTCCAAAACTATCCCCGCCACCTGAGCCCATCGGAACTCGCTGGAGATGCCGTAGCTCGCTAGATCCTGAAGCCACCAGGAAGCCAGCCCCGCCGCTGATCTGGTCTACCTTGAGCCTGCTCGTCTGCACTATTCGTTAGATGCTGAGCCCCTCCTCCTCCCTGGAAAGTCCCCCTCCCTCTCTTGCATCGTAGTGTCGTCGCCTTCTGTCGAATAGATTCCGCGCGCGCCTGCCACCATGGTCACCGCCAGCAGCGCTCAACCCCGTTGCGCCGTTTCGGCCGCGTTGCAGTCGCGTCGCCACGCCAGTGTGTGCACACGTGCAGCAGCAGCCCACGCCCAGCCCTCGCACACCTTGGAACCCTCCCCTTGCGCCGCGCCAGCGCACCTTGACTCGCAGCAGCCCTAGACAGCACTGCTGCGTTGTGCCTATAGCCGACCTGGCCCATTATTCCCTAGTGTTTTCCCTCTGTAGCACTCCTCCATTGAGACCACCTGAAGGAAAGTTGTAGCCATAGGTTCCCTCTTCGTTTTTTGTTTTTGCACCGTGGTGTTTTGCCTAGCCGATTCGTCTCCTTCCTCATTTGATGATTTCCGGATCCGTCATGCGCCTGCTTCCGTTCGACAGATCCGCCAGTCACCACCATGGCAGTTTTTCAAAAAGGCACCCCGCTTTCCAAATTCTCAACCTGGGGTCCTTGGCTTCGCCACGTGTCGACCCAAATCCTTAGCTTCCGTTTGAACATATTTGATTAATGTTGCATTTAATATTATTTCAAATTAATAAATTCAAATCACAAAATTGCAAGGTATATGAATATGCTATTTAAAATATTATTTTGGCAATTTAAAATTTCGAAATAACTTAAATACTATTTAATAACTATTTCTTGAATAATTCATAACTTTGAATCTGTAACTCACAATTCGACAAATGATATGTCTAAAACGATCAGTGCGACGAGCCCTTTCCAACTACGAATTCCATGATATGAATTTGATAGCATGACTCATATAAATATAAATAAGGCAACAAGGTTTATGCAAGCAAAATTTGACTAAATAATTAATAAAACTTCTCTATCCTTGTTGTCACATCTCACCCATGCCATGCTATGTTATACCATGAAATTGTGTGTCATTCCATCATGGAATACTTTGTTTTTCTTGTTGCATATGTTTCATATGATTGCACACTTTATTTATTAGGGCCCTTGTGTGTTTGGTTTTCATCTGGATAGACGCTGAGCAAGGGGAACTATTAGGAGATTCAGGAGTATTACTTGGATCCCACTTATTCTTCAACTGAGCTACCAGGAAAGCAATTCCCCATGCTTGCACAAAATAAGTACATATTGCATCTATCTTATTCTTGCCGCATAAATCATGTTCCGAATTAAATTGGAATTCCAAATACTGCATAGCTTTTACTTATAAACCCCACCGAAGCTTGTACCCTCAATCCCATCAGCCATTACTACATGATTTGTTTGAGCCATGCTAGTCGTAGTAATGAGAGTCTTTGAATAAAGAGATACCTAAACAACTGAATTGAGTAGTAATGAGATAACTAAAGAAAGAGGCACCAGTGGGCAATAACTATTATTTGATTTTTACCCACTCACTTGTGTCCCGTAGGACTTGAGTACTTGATTCTTGTTCCTTGACTATCACACTATCCACATGGGGGACCATGAATCCCCTTTGTCTAATATTGATTCACATATTGTTTCTTGGGCCACAATTAGTTTGGGGCGTTACTACTATCTTCTACATGCCATGATTTACTACTTTATTTACTACTGTTGCTCGAGGAGCATCTACTACTGTACCGTTTTGGAATGCGGAGTGTTTTAGCGGTATCGACAAGCCTAGCCACACTTTCAGGTTCCTAGTCGTTACATCCATTGACGCAAACCCTGGGTCTGTCTTGGAGCCCGACCAACTTTGTTGCGGGTAGCTTAGTGGGGTGGCCCCTGAAATCATTTTTGAATCTTGCAAATGCTTCGTCGTGATGCCTCATTTCTTTTTATTTGGTTTTCCGGGGTTGATCGTGTGTGTTGCTATTTGTGCACCCTAGTAGGATAAATCTTTATGAAAGCCGTGTCTGCGCTCGATCATAGACAACTATAACTAAAGTACCTTCTTTAACTTGACTAAACATGACTAGCAAATAGTGCAACATTCATGGAATGAGTAATAAAACTGCCAACGGATGGGATGTTCTTCTGCCTTCTCGTTCGGTAAACGGTAAGGAGGGAAAGCGATGTTTATTTGTGTTGTTATATCTGTTGGGTAATTAACTATTGTTTATTTATTGAACGTCCGTCCGTCTATCTTTGGTTAGCCAAATTTTGTAGCGTGTCTCTATAGAAATGCTAGGCTTTATTTTTGCTATAATTGCATCACTCTCAGGCTGTTCCCTTTAGATTCATAAATACTTGTTGGAGATATTCCCAAGATGCAAAAATAAAGTGGTTATTATTATATCTTTGTGTTTACGATAAATGTTTACATCCCATGCTATAATTGTATTAACAAGAAACATCAGTACTTGTGTTTGTAAACATAAAAGAGTCCCTAGTAAGCCTCTTGTTAAGATAGCTTGTCAATTAATAAACGATCATGGTTTCTTGATCGTGGACGTTGGATGTTATTAAT
Organism: Avena sativa; assembly: GCA_916181665.1. Classification (NCBI taxonomy): domain Eukaryota; kingdom Viridiplantae; phylum Streptophyta; class Magnoliopsida; order Poales; family Poaceae; genus Avena; species Avena sativa. The sequence goes on along the minus strand of OV702285.1, from coordinate 365,579,422 downwards.
AACAAGATCATATCATTAGGAGAATGATGTGATGGACATACACCCATAGTAAGCATAGCATAAGATCAAGTCATTAAGTTCGTTTTGCTACAAGCTTCCAAATACATAGTAACCTAATCCTTCGACCATGAGATCGTGTTAATCACCATCACCGGATGAGTGCTTCGATGAAATCAAACACCACTTTTTAATAGGGTGGTTATAAAGGTTGCATTGGGCATTCTAAAAGTATGTGTTGAAGCGCGTGGATCAAGAGTGTGATTTGTCCATCCAAATAACGGATAGATATACTCTGGGCCCTCTCGGTGGAATGTCATCCAATAGGTTTGCAAGAATTTGACTAGGTCACAAGGGATGTCATATCACGGTACGAGTAAAGAGTACTTATCAGTAACAAGGTTGAACTAGGTATGGAGATACCGACGATGAACCATAGATAAGTAAAGTATCGCGCGACAAAGGGAATCATTATCGTATGTTAATGGTTCTTACGATCACAAAGTCATCATTGAATATGTGGGAGCCATTATGGATCTCCAGGTCCCGCTATTGGTTATTGATCGGAGAGGTGTCTCAATCATGTCTGCATAGTTCACAAACCGTAGGGTGACACACTTAAGGTTCTATGTTGTTTAAGTAGATATGGAATATGAGTTGGAGACTGAATGTTGTTCGGAGTCTCGGATGGGATCCAGGACATCACGAGGAGGTTCCGAATTGTCTGGAGAATAAGATTCATATAATAGAAGTCAATTTTGGGGGTTCGGAAAAAGTTTCGAAAGTTTTGATCGGAGCTTCCAGAAGGTTCTGGAGGGATAAGATCGAATCGCTAGAAAATAGGGGACAGGACTTGGTGGAAGTTTTCCTCCCCACCCCCTCTCCCTTGCGCTGGCCGTAGTGGTGGGCTAAGGGGGAACCCTAGACGCTACCTTCTATAAATAGAGGGGAGGTGGGCACCCCCTTGCCCCTTCCTCCACAACCCTATCCACCACCTCTCCCTCCTCCAGCTTCTTGCTCCGGCCTAGGCGAAGCCCTGCAGGAATTTCTCCTCCACCAGCACCACCATGCCATCGTGCTTCTGGGATTCCAAGGGAATGTACTACCTCTGTTGCCCACTGGAATAGGGAGAGGAAGGTCTTCATAGACTCTATATATGTGACAGAGTGCGGAAGCGGTGCCGGAACTTTGCTCCGGAAGGATCTTCATCACAATCTTGAGATCGGCAAGTTATCGACTGCATCAACCACGATATTAGATCTTATTAAGGCTTTGGATCTACGAGGGTTAGTTCTCATCAATCTCGTTGCACCTATCTCGTAGATTAGATCTTGGCTTTTCCAAAGATTTGATCTTGGTTTTATGGGTTATTGCGGTAGAATTTTTTGTTTTCTATGCTACGAACCCTACAATGGTATCAGAGCTGAATCTACGCGTAGATCAGTTGCATGAGTAGAACATAATGGTTTTGTTGGCGTTGATGCTCTTGTTGTCACTTGCTTTTCGTGCACTTTGCATCTTTCGGGATGGTGGGATGAATCGGCTGATGACTGCAAGTGCACAGATCATTTGTAGCTAGTTTTGAAATAAATATATCGATCCCATAGGGAGCAGTAGGCGAAAAACTAAAATTCTTTTAACTAAAACTAAACGAAGTACTTAAGAAATAATTATAACATGCAAGAAAAGTAGAATTGTTTTTGGTTTTTTGAGTGGCAAAAACTATTAAATAAACTATAGTAAAACTTAATGCAGAAAGTAGGAATCGCAATATGCAAGAAAATCTTGGAACTACAATAGGGAAAAAGGCATTCTCGGGGAGTGGTGGATAAACCGCTAGCAATTTAGACTGAGTAATCAAGATTATCATAACAAATATTCTCATCACATATGGGAGGTGCTCCATATATGGACAAATAGGTAGCAACCACTGCTCACATCATCCTTCATAACCACAACTGATAGATAAACGACATCAATCATATTATCTCGCTATTAAGGGATATCTCCCGTGGCATGGACATGGCTTAATGCATTCTCCTTGCTTTACCAAGTTAGTACGTAAGCAATGACAAAAACTTTATAGTCACAATAAGTGTGATCATCCCTCCGTCTACCAACAAGTAACCCCCTTCATCATGTCCCCATAAGAGGCAAATATTAAAGAGGTGCAAAACTCTCAACATCAAGATGAAGGCAATTAACACATGCACATAATGATGTATAAGATAATAATCTCTATCTTATCTAAATCATATACTAGGGTGGTTCCATCTCTCCAAGAACTAATGATCTACTCAGACATGGAGGCAATAAGCATCATGACAATGGTAATGGAAACAATTATAGATGAATAGTTCTTATATTAATCAACATCTAGAGCTATAATTACAACAAGATCTAGATGGGATGGATGGAGATGATGGTGGTGGAGCGGTTGATGATGATGGAGATCGATTCTGTGGCCTCCCAGATCTTCTTAGGGCGAAGATGGATCCCTAGGGAAAGTTCCCCCTCCAGATCCCTTTCGGAGGTGAGGTTTTCGGCAATTTCTAGGTGTTCTGCATGTCGTCTCTCCGATCCAGATGCACGGGGTGAAAATATTTGAGGAGGCGGTGGTGGCGGCAACAATACGGCGGGAACTATGCGGCCAGAAAAAGTATTCCTGCCGTATAGTTGGTCGTTAAACCTTCTGTATCCTCCAAACGCTTTCGGTTTCTTTTGGTATAATTGATATTTCCCAAATTAGCTATTTAAGTTGTTTTTTACTCCTTTTCGCTCCGATACAACTGGTCCAAGATTTGTGTCCATTGTATCCATCATCTATCTTGAACCTAGTGAAAATAAACATAAAAGATGCACGTGAACGCCGTAAAATACCAAGATCCTACATACAATGCAAAATAATAATATAAAACATGATGCAAATATGCACTCATTAACTTCCCCAAGCTTGAACTCTTGCTTGTCCCGAGAAAGTTTAGCTTAATGGATGTGATCCTCATATTCATGAAGCTGAGTCAATAAAATAAATGAGGCAGTTGCAACATTTGTTTAACATATATGATACATAGGAATAAGTTCATGAATAGTACCTTACTCGTACCATCCGAATAATATTAGCGGGCTTCCACACCTTAGCATTTAATAGTTCATAAAAGATTACTTTCAACATAATGTAAAAGTATTTAGTTTGATTGAATGAGTTAGCGAGATAGTCCCAAGTGTTTTAGGATTAACATATTCACTTGGGATTTAAAATCTCAAACGTTTCTTTCTCTTACTACAGTATTGTGGTATATGCCTATTTTTTCTTTGCACATTCGTTCATTTTCTTCTTATTTATATATATATATGCTCACCCTTTTGTTTAAGTGTTGTGCAAAGGATCTAGCCATACATTCCACTTCATGTAGGAATTCAAAATTTAACGATCTCAATTACCAAATTCCAATTGTATATGAAGCATCTTTATGACTTGAAGACTCTAGCTCGACTTTCTCTCACTCTAATTTGATAGCACTTTTTAATTTTCCTCTGTTCAAGGTTTCTTTCTCAACTTGACTGATTAGATTATTTTTCTTTTTGCAAATCAAACCATGAACCTACAACATATTTATTAAATTATATGTATATGTTCCATTAATACCAATGGTGTGGAAGAATCATATGACTATCAACAAGTGCAAGTAAAATTATACTCAAGCCATTGATATATCCAATAGGACAAGGTCAAAATCAATAATGCTCCATATATGATAATAAACTCAGAATTTCATAAAAGGGATCGACTATTCCTGAAGGGAATTGTAATGATGCATCTTTATTTCTAAGCTCGAACTAATGCAATACTAAAACAGTAATACAAAAATTATAAGATAGATTACAAGGTCTTAAAGATCTACCCAAGCTTGGAATCAAGCTAGGAAGGATCAAATATCTACTTGTTGGTACCTATTACTCCTCATGGGTGAGAAGAGTATTGCCTTCTTCCCCTATGTTGCAAACTTTAGCTATGCTTGCAAGGTGGATGCTGAGTTTGGTCATGTCGATTTGGAGCTTCAAAATTTTCTTATGGAGGAATTTCTTCTCATCTTTCAACTCAAAAACAATTTTGATCAAAAAACCAACTCTACCATCGATGTCATTAACCTTTTGCTCAAGGTCTTTGATCATTATCCAGTAAGAGTCAATCCCTTCTCCAATAGTTTCAACACATGCATTTGAAGTTTTTTCCAATTGATGAATCTCATCTTGCCGCACCTTATTAGGTGTAAGAGGTGACGGACCGAGAGGAGTTCTATAATAAGATCGTATGTTGTTATGATACGGAATAGGGAGATACTCATCCTTGATCCTTCTCTGATCAGCTTGCCTCAACATCTCCATCCTTTGCGGGAACATTTCCTCCCAATTTGGGAGAGGGTTCATCTCCAAGATCGATGACGATGATGCTTCTTTAGGTTCTACTTCCTCAATCCTCTTCACGGGATTCACTTATTTCTTCCTACAAATCTCATTAACATGGAAAGGCTGCATGGCTTCGCTGCATGACAAAAAAATTCTAATCAAAGCATAAAGTGGTATCACAAGTCAAAAACTAAATGATCATAGAGGCTAAGGTGATTGGTTCATAGTCATAACATGGTGTGAGCATGTGCCAAGTCAACCCAAACAAAGGGTCAAACGGGAATACCACAATACTATGCTTTTGTATGCTAAAACAACGAATGATTCTTTCAAGGCACATTAAGCAATCCTAATTGTTTGGAACAAGTCATGCTACAGCAATAATCACTAAGAATAAGGTCAAAACAACATCTAGCATGACATGATAAAGTCTATGCCACATTCAAAGAAACCTACTCTTGTACTACTAAGCGAGAACTTCCTACTCCTTTCCAACACCAATCAACTTATTTGAAAGAACACAGCGAAAACGGGGGTAAAACTACTTTATTCAAGAAAACTAAGAAAACAAAAACCAAAAATGAAAACTAATACGCTCCAAGAACAACACAACTGTGCATGAAACCATAAAAAAACGGGGTTCCAAACTACTTTATTCAAGAAAACTAAGCAAACCAAACAAAAACTAATACGCTCCAAGAACAACACAACAGTGCATGAAACAATAAAAACGAAGTGTCTAGAAAGACTTGAGATTTTTATTGATGAAGAAGGGGATGCCTTGGGCATCCCCAAGATTTGACGCTTGTACCTCTTGAATATTTCTAGGGGTGACACGGGGTGGCATCCCCAAGCTTGAGATTTTTTCCATTCTTCATCTCATTACATCATTCTTTCTCTACACCTGCAAATTTTCCTTCATACAAAACTTCACACAATCCTCATTAGCAACATTAGTGCATTCAAAAAATAATAGAACTTTGGGGTTTAGTTTTAAAACTACAAAACTTTCACTAAAGAAAAAAGCTACTGTACCAATTCCCTCAAAAAGCTCAATTTCCCAAAAAGAACCTAAAAAGGAATCAATAAGAAGCAAATGCAAATAATGGCAGAAATCTGTCAAAACATTCCAGAAGGTAGAAACCGATTTTTTGAAGACCTTCTGTTGCTCAAATCAAAAATTGTTGAACTAAAAAAAGTTAGCTAACAACCTGGGGATTTATTTAGAAAATTACTGCTCAATCTGACTTACAGAGATTTTACACGAATTTTTAGAGTGGAGCACAAAAATCTGTTTCGGACAGCAACTCCCCAAATCTTACTTCCCTCTCATTAGAGGTTATTCTTGGCACAAAAATCAAACAAAAAGGGTAAGGAGAGGTTATTATAGAAGTAATAACTTCCAAGACTCAAGAAAACTATTGGGTTATCTCCCAAGAAGTACTTCTCTTTAACGCCTTTAAATTAGGCACAAGAGGCAAGAATCAATTATTTTCAAATGAAGAAGCAATAACATCAAACCTTGCTTTCAAAGGAGGAGAAAAAGGCAAGTTATCTCTCCTCATAGGGAAGTGTTCAATACCTTTCTTGAATGGAAATTGATATTTAATGGTGCCTTCTTTCATATCAATAATAGCACCAACAGTTCTAAAAAAATGTGTTTCCAAAGTAATAGGACAAGAAGCATTGTATTCATCATCCAAAACATAGAAATCAACAGGGACATAAGCATTGTTAACCATAATAAGAACATCATTAACACTCCCCATGAGTTTCTTTTTAGCATTAACATCAAGTGGGACATCCAAATAGCAATCTTCCAAAGGTGGAAAATCAAGCGTTTCATAAATATTTCTAGGCATAATAGAGACACTAGAACCAAGGTCACATGAATCTTTGAGATCAAAGTCATTCACTTGCATATTAATGATGGGTTCCCAACTATCTTCTACTTTCCTAGGAATAGAGGCTTTGTGTTTCAAATTTTCTTCCTTAATTTTAATGAGAACATATGTAATGTGTTTGGTGAAAGATACTTTCATATCACTAGCATTAGAACTTCTAGCAAGATTTTGTAGGAACATAATCACTTCAAAAATATTGCAGCCATCAAGATCAAAATCAAACTTAGCATCACTGGTAGTAGAGTCATTGGGTTTAGGCATTGTGGTAGGAGGAATAGGGACTTCTTGTTGATTGGTGGCATCCATATTGGTGGTGGTAATAGTGCACACACTATTGTTTGTAGCAATTTCAGCTTCTCTTTTCCACTTAGCATGTAGTTGAGCTAACAGTCTAACATTTTCATCAATTGTAACTTATATAGCATCAGTTGCAGCAAAAGGTACTTTCCAAAGTTTCAGGTTTAGCAGCCATTTTACTAATCAAAGAGGATTTTGCTTCAAACAAAGAGGAAATATTTTGATCAACATTCAAAAGCTTTTCCTCCACAATATTGTTCAAAGTAGTTTGTTTACTAATAAAGTCCTTAAGCATGACTTCAAGTTCAGAGGGGGCACTTCTAGTATTGTTGTAGGATTTTCCATATGTATTGCCATTATTAGGAGGGTAAGGCCTCTAATTATTACCATAAGAATTGTTTCCAAAATTATTATTCCTAATGAAGTTCACATCAACTTGCTCTTCTTGAGCAACCAAAGCGGCTAAGGGAACATTATTTGGTTCTATATGAGCTTTTCTATTAACAAGCATGGCCATGATAACATCTATTTTATCACTCAAAGAGGAGGTTTCTTCAACAGAATTTACCTTCTTACCATGTGGAGCTCTCCCACTGTGCCATTCAGAATAATTAACCATCATATTATCAAGGAGCTTTGTTGCAGCACCCAAAGTAATGGTCATAAAGGTACCTCCAGCAGCTGAATCCAACAGATATCTTGAGGAGAAGTTTAAACCTGCATAAAAAGTCTGGATAATCATCCAAGCAGTCAGTCCATGAGTGGGACAATTCTTTACCAAAGATTTCATTCTTTCCCAAGCTTGAGCAACATGTTTATTATCAAGTTGTTTAAATTTCATTATTTCACTTCTCATAGATATAATATAAGCAGGAGGATAGTATTTTCCAATAAAAGCATCTTTGCACTTAATCCAAGAATCAATACTATTTCTAGGAAAGGATAGCAACCATTCTTTAGATTTTCCTCTCAAGGAGAAAGGAAACAACTTGAGATTAATAATATCTCCATCTACATACTTATATTTTTGAATCTCATAAATTTCAACAAAGTTATTCAGGTGGGCAGCAACATTATCAGAACCAGCACCATAAAATTGTTCTTTCATCACAAGATTTAACAAAGCAGGCTTAATTTCATAAGAGGTAGAATCAGGAGCAGCTGGAGTAATAGGTGTACTTAGCAAATCATTGTTGTTTGTGCTAGTGAAGTCAGACAACTTGGTGTTCTCAGCAGAGTTCCTTTTTGCAAAGGTGGAGCAAACCAACAGCAGCAGCAACTAGAGTAGGAACTAATTTTTTTATGTTTTTGATAATAGAAAGCAAACTAAACAAAACTAATTTTTTTGGAGTTTTTGATAAAAAGAGGCAAAAAAAACAAGGCTAAAAAACTAATAAAAACAAAAAGAAAGTAAAGAGAAAGGTTGTGAAGGACTCCCCTTGTGAAGCCGTCCTTAGCCTCCCCGGCAACGGCGCCAGAAAAAGGCTTGATGCGGCTCAGATCACTGTATAGTTTCGTTGGGAGACCCCAAGAGGAAGATATGATGAGTACAGCAGCAAGTTTTTCCTTCAGTAAGAAACCAAGGTTATTGAACCATTAGGAGGAAGGAAACGACTCAAAGGTGTTGCTAGCAACTGGAAACCTGCACAACACAAACTCAATACTTTGCCCCAACGAATAGTGAGGTTGTTAATCTCACCGGTTTGCTAAAAATAAAGGATTAACTATATGGTGTGGAAGGTAATGGTGGTTTGTAGAAAGTAAACGGTAACAGTGGAAGATGTATCTATGCTAAAGATTGGAACAGGGTCCATAGTTCACTAGAGGTGTTCTCCTTAAGATAAACAACATAACATGTTGGGTAAACAAATTACAGCGGGGCAATTGACAGGACAGAGCAAGGCATAACAATGCAATACTAGATAGTCATGATCCTATGAGATTTGATTGGGTATTACAACAAGATACATAGACCGCCATCCAACTGCATCTATGACTAGTAATCCACCTTCAGGTTATCATCCGAACCCCCTCCAGTATTAAGTTACAAGCAACGGATAACTGCTTTAAGCAAAGTGTGTAAAGTAAACAATACACTTATTCCATGAACAAGAGATCGTTGTTTTCTCCCCGGTAGCAACAGCACATCTACAACCTTAGATATTTTTGTCACTTCCTAGAATAAATAGAGGCGTGAACCCACTTTCGAGCATAAATACTCCCTCTTGGAGTCACTAGCATCTACTTGGCCAAGATAACTACTAGAAACGGAGAGCATGCAAGATCACAAATAACACAGACATGATCGAATCAATAAGATAGAATCATTAACCAATCTGACAGAGTAATCTCAATATCCATCGGATCCCCGCTAACATAACATGCATGATTACAAATAGATGACCTTGATCATGAACAGAGCTCACAAGATCTAAACATGGTAGCACAAAGGAGGAGAAACAACCATCTAGCTACTACATGGACCCGTAGTCAAAGGTGGAACTACTCACGCTTCATACTGGAGGGTGGCATGGTGATGAAGAAGGCCTCCGGGATGATCTCTCCCCTCCGGAGGGTGCCGAGAAGAGCTTCACATTCCCCCGATCTAGGGACGATGGTGGTGGCGGCTGCGGACAGTTTCGTGGAAGATTGATCGGGTACTTAGGGTTTAGGTATATGGGGCTTCTTATAGGGGAAGAGGAAGGCCGAGGGGGTGCCCGAGGTGGCTGCACCCCCCAGGTATGGGCCAGGCCTGGCCACGCGGCCAGGGGGTGTGGCCCCCTCGCGGCCCTTCTCCGTCTCGTCTTCTGGATCCGTGTTCCCCACGGTAAAATAATGACTTTGGCTTTTGTCCCGTCCAATTCTGAGAATATTGATTTTATGACTTTTCTGGAACCAAAAACAACAGAAAACAAGCTACTGGCACTGTGGCATCTTGTTAATAGGTTAGTCCCATAAAACATATAAAAATACCTCAAAGAGAATATAAAGCAAAGAAAAGAAGATACTAAACAAGCATGGAACATCAAAAATTATAGATACATTTACGACGTATCACCTCCCGCGCAAGGAGACGCCTGGGTGGGCCAAATCGTCCTCCCGCTGTTGGGGATATGCTATATGGGTATCCTTATAGCATGTCTCTTATCCGGCTAACCCGGGTGGCCCATAGTTGGTAGCATGGCCTATGGCCTGCTGGGCGGCCCAGTTAGGTGGATCTAGAAGGGATGCCCATGCCGGATAAAGGAAGGCTACGGTGGAGTTACCAGCGTACCCGGAGCCTTGGAGTGCAAGATACACAAGACTAGTGATAGACGGTGTAGGACTCTGTAACCTGTCCGGCTAGGACTTCTCCCTGTAACCCAAGGACCTGGCGACTATATAAGTCGGGCCTATGGGAGTCTTTAGGGCACAATCTCATACGATCATGGATCGACACACATAACCTCGCACAGCGAACCTATCTCTGTAACTCGGTGTATTGCCATTATAGTGATTTATAGAAGGAGTAGGATTCCGCCACCGTTGTGGGATCTGAACCTGGGTAAGCTGTGTTACCTCATACCCGTCAACCGTCCGCCTTACCCCACATCTCTAAACACACACTATGAGGACCCCTCCATGGCGTACTCGTCGGCAATACCACGACAGTTGGCGCCCACCGTGGGGCAAGAGGCGCTTCAGGATCTTCAGCGGGCGAGGACCAAGATCTTCGCGGGAATCGGCGAAACCATAGCCATCGGTCGCGTTCTTTCCTCCGGAAACGTTCCGATCGTCCCTCCTGACGAGTTCTGGATCCCGGCGAAGACGAACCCTACGCGGTGTTCGATCGTTCCTATCGGAGACATCCACCTCTTCATCGGCGAAACCGACTCGGGCACTAGTTCCCTGGGAGTCGGAGGAGCATCAAGACCCGCACGGACCGCCTACGGGCAGGATACGTTTGCGGAAGGATCGATGTCGGATCTCTCTTTGGAGTTTGCCGGCAAAGGTCGGAAAGCATCAAGACCCGCACGGACCGCCTACGGGCAGGATACGCTCGCGAAAGGATCGATGTCGGATCTCTCCTCGGAGTTCGGCGGCAAAGATCGGAAAAATTCAAGGCCCACCCAAACCACCCCTGTGCAGGATATAAAGGTGGAAGATCACTGCAAATCCGCCGGCTTCATCCGTGCGTCTGGACAGCAGAGATCCAAGTTTGTCGGCGTGGTTACCATCTTTGATCTAGCGCACTGCATTCAGAGAGAGGGCGAAAACCCCCGCAATTACCTAGCCAGGTGGCTCCGTATACGAGCCGATCTGGCCCACTACCCCGATGATAACGCTTTGTATCACTTCGTGGAAGGACTGGACCGTGGCACGCTTCTCCGACATTCTCTAAGACGGCAGCAGGCAACTGGACGTATCACCCTCGAAGAGATGGTGAGCACCGTCAACAGCTATGCGGAAGCTGATGCAGCAGCCCAGATGGAGCTCACGCTCAGAGACAGAGAGCCTCCGATTCAGCAGCCGCCGCCACCGCCTCCCGCAGTCATCATCGCAGCAGCACCACCACCTCTAGTCATCTATGAGGCCGTTGCACCTCCACCGGCCGTCATCCAGGAAGTCCTGGCACCCTCCGACTCTGTCATTGACGCGCTTTATGCTGATTTCAGTGCAGATTCAGAGGAGATAGACTTCAGTCCCGAAGAGCTAGACTCCGCCATGCAGGAGATGGAGGAGGAGTACTCGCGCGACGAGCAAGCCCACAACACCGTCACGTCTCTAGGGGTGTTCGTCACCATTGGGACGGCGATGGATGAAGATCAACTCGGACGAGCTCCGCCTACGGCGCTGGAAAACAGGAAGGGGCCACTTTTTGCTGCTGACGATGATCGCGCAAAAGTCATGCCTCCCCCGCCTAACCCAGTGCAGCAGCCGCAGGAACTCGGCACCCGTCTGAGCAAAAATAACACCGCAAACTTGCCGCCTCCAGCATCTACATCGGCAGCAGCCCAAGTTACTCCAGCTGATAGAGTGATGTACGGCAATCTCCTTGTCGAGCCACTAACCGTCGTTCATATCCGGAACGTGACCCAGCTTGACGAGAAGCGCCAGCAGCTGCTGGAGGAGGCACAAGCCATCATGGAGAAAGGCACTAAACTAGATCGAGATCTGTTCAACGTGCAGAAATCCATAGAGAAAGCTAGAGCAATGGAGGCCGAGTACAAGACTTTGCTACAGCAACAGAAGGGTAAGAAATATCCAGCCCGCGTCATCAACGATCCTGGTGTATGGCGCAACCTAGGATGGGCTCCCTCGAAGCCGGCATAGGCCAAGCCATACATTGACAGCGAAGGCAAGCAGGTGATGCCCACCCCACTCCTTAACCTCGCCATCGCCAAGACCCTTCTGGAGCAGGATAGATCACCTGAGGCAGTGGAACAGGTCTATGACCTAGTGGCCAAGGCGGTGAAGCAGCAGGAAAAGGCTACCTCTCAGAGGCTTGAGTCTAACCCAGCGCTCTGCCAGTCTAGCCAGTACAAGCCGCCTAGGGAAATATCTCCTCTTGATGTCGGGTCCCAGACGGGTTCATCAGAACGAAGACGGAGGTATGCACGCAACAGGAAGGATGCCATCCCCATATCTTTCTACCATGGAGAAAAGGCCCGACCTCGTCGCCCATCGCCACCGCCCCGATCTCCCCGACATCACGAAGATTACAAGGCTCACCATCGTACGGATATGCCCCCACCAAAGCATTGCGGCATCGTCATCCGCGACAACACGAAACAGACCCGTCATGACGGAGAGCGCAACCAAGGACACAAGAGCAGGTCGCGCCATGACCCTCCGCGTACGACAAGCAACCGTGACAGACGTGAGGTGTCGCAGGAGGGTAACAGAATTAAGGCTAACCCACCACCACCTCTACCTCCGTCACCTCCAAGCAGTCACCATGGCGGACCGCGTCGTTCACGCAGCCCATCCCCTGTTGACAAAAGGAAGAACCCGGAGCCGTACGATGCACGTTCACGGATCGACAAGATCCACGAGTCCCGGGAAGGACCATACCTGGGACCATGTTGCTTTGGACTTGCAATACGGTCCGCAACTTACCCCAAAGGTTTCCGGATTGACAAGACCATCAAACCCTATGACGGCACCACCTAACCAGCCACATGGTTGCAGGACTACGTCAGCACGGTGGAGATTGCCGGAGGCAACCCCAACGTCGCCGTCAAGTACCTCCCATTAATGTTGGCAGGCACGGCCCGTCAATGGATCGACGAGCTACCGAAGAAATCTATCTACAACTGGCTGGACATGCAAGAAGCGTTCACCAAGAACTTTGAGGGTACATACAAGCGTCCCTGCACTATGGGCGATCTACAGCGGTGCGTGCAATAGAAAGACGAGACATCTCACGCCTACCTCTCCCGCTGGCTGGATATGAAGAATTCCAGCGCAGGAGTGCACGCTCAGACCGCCATGGCTGCCTTCATGGATGGGTTGGAAAGGGGCACGCTGCTTCGACATAAGCTGAAGCGCTTGCAGGACAATCACCAGCTTGACTTGAACCAGATGATTCAATTCGCTAGTGAGTTCACAGCTGCTGACGACGATGCTCGTGGCTCCTTGCCGGCAACGGCCGTTCCAACTCAATAGCAGCACAAAGCGGAAAACTGCTCCAGAAGAAAAGCAATCTACCGACATGGTCGCTCTTGATATGAATGAATGCGATGCGCCAGTATCAAAAAGAACAAGTGCTGGAACAGAATTGAGTTTGAACTTACTAGCAACATCATCGGGTTCTTCATAGATCTCTTCCACATTGATGTGGTTCACTTGTCCCTTCTGAAAAGGGTTGGGCTTGTTTGGTCCTTCAATTTTCTTTTCTGGGCATTCATTTGCATAATACCCCATCTTCTTGCACTTGAAGCATTCAACCTAACTGAGATCCTTCTTGACAGGCTGGCTTCCACTACCACTTCCACTTCCATTGTGGTGGCTCTTGTATCCACCCTTGTGGTTTTTGTACTTGTCATTATCATGACTACGGTGATGCTTGTTGTCATGATGGCGGTTGTTGTGGTGGCTGTTGTACTTTCCATGCTTGTGGGATCCCGAACTCCCACTATCATCAAAATGGGAACGCTTGTGAGACGATCCCGAGCTGTGCTTGTCAGAGATGTGTTTCCTCTTTCTGCTTTCAACCTGTTTCATCTTGCTCTCCAAGATGGCAGCCTTGTCACAAAGGGATTGGTAGGTTGGGACATAGGCCACAGATAACTGCAGATTCAGTTCATCGTTCAGTCCTTCAAGGAACTTCTCTTTCCTCTTGGCATCAGTATCCACTTCATCCGGTGCATAATGCGCCAGATTGTTGAACTCCTCAATATATTCAGCCACGCTGCGGTGGCGCTGCTTCAGATTATGAAATTCCTTCTTCTTCAAGCTCATCATTCCGGATGAGATGTGAGTTGTACGGAAACCATCTTCAAAGATAGCCCATGTCACATCCTCAATGGGAGTGGTGATCTGGAAGTTATCCCACCAAGTAGCTGCTGGCCCTTCCAACAAGTGTGCTGCAAACCTAACTTTCTCCTCATCGGTGCAGCCGACAGTTACCAAATCCTTGTTCACTGAATGTAGCCGATCATTGGCCACCATGGGATCAGTGGTTCCTGAGAACTTTGCAGGCCTCAGTCTTAGGAATCTGGTGAGCATGTCAAATCCTGGTGGATTGTTCTGATTGTTGTTGTTGTTGTTGTTGTTGTTATTGTTGTTGTTGTTATTCTGATTCTGCATGAAGGTGGTCATCAGCTGTGCCTATGCTGTCATCAGCTGCTGCATCTCGGGGGTGACATTGTTGTTGTTCGGGTTGGGGTTGGCACGTCGGGGAGGCATATGTTGTTTTCAATAAGGATAAGAATGAGATACCCATAGATTCTTATTATGCACAATACATAACATAGACAATCACCAAACAAGCATCAAAATAACATAAAGTTCAACGACATAAACAACAAGTTTGAAAAGCAAACACACCAATAGCAATCCATCCACATGTTGGATGGTCATTGCGACTCAACAATCATAAGCATGGTAAATGATAGATAAATGAGTAGTCATCACTACTCCTCTGCGTCAACCTCCTCATCAACAAGTGTAAGACATGCATTCTCCATAGCGCTCTTGTATTCCTCGACATTGGTAGTCAAGGCTTCTACCTTGGCTTTGAGAGCCCTCTTCTGTGAACGAAGTCTCTCAATCACACCCTGTTGATGCTCGAGCTCGAAGTCCTTGGTCTCTAGTTCTGCAGTCATTTCTCGAATCCTCTTGTTCCTGTCTTGGACTCTCTTCTCTTGGATTTTGAACTTCCTATCCTGGCTCTCAAACTTGGCCTCCATTTCCTTGACTATCTCGTCTTGCTCCGCGAAGAGCTTGTCCTTCTCACGAAGCTGCACCTGGAGCTCGTCATTGCTAAGCATGAAGTTAGTCCTATCAGTATCTAGGTGCCTAAGTAGAACCTCTAGGTCCTGGAGGTATAGACGAATCGGCTCTGCCATCTCTCTAGCAGCATCCTCGAACTCGATAGCCTCACCATCCTCGTCACGTCTTCCGAAGGCGTGGAAGTGAGTACCTCTAATCTCCTGTGGCATCCCGCTAAAACCACTACTAGAAAATCGCGTTGTATTTGTGCATTGCATCATCATGACGTCATGCATATTCTTCTTTTTCATAAAACTATACCGTAAAATCCTATGTTGTTTTCTAATTAGTCCTCGTCTTTAATTTCAAAATTAAAGCCTCGGTCAGTTCAGATCTTGTATTGTCTAAAAAGTATTTGCAAATTTTTTTTTTTATAAAACAAATAATAAAAATATTTTCCGGGGGAGGCCGCCTGCCTGCCAGGCCAAAGGCCCAGCTAGCCAGCAGCCTACTACCCCAAAACCCTAATCAACCCTAACTCTAAACTGCTAACCATCCCCTAGTCCCTCCCTGTCGCCGCCACCCAGGAGCCCCACGCCCCACACGCTGTCGCATGCACCCTCCCGAGCGACCCCGTCCACCAACCGCTCCCCCTGGCCCCACCCCGGGACCCCACCTCACACGCTCCCTCCTCCCCTCGCGAGCCCTCCCTCTTTCCCCAACCGCCCGCCGCCAGGGACCCCGAATCCCCATCGCCGCCGCCTCCACTGCTCGAGCGCCCCCTATCCTCCCGGTTAGCGCCTCGACCCCCCTCGCCTAGAACCCATCCCCCCCCCGAAGCTCCTCCTCTCTGCAGCCCGTGCTCGCCCCCCCCCCCTCGCAGGCGGATCTTCCCGCAGCGCTGCGTCAGCGCCTGGCCGCCATCGCCAGCGTCTCTCCTAGGCGGCGTCTCCTCGCGCCCTCGGGCTCCTCTTCTCGTCCTCCTGCGCATCCCTCTACCGCGCCTCCGACACCAAGCCGCGCAGGTCCCGCCGTTGCCGCTCTTCTCCTTCAAGCTCTGCCGCCGCCGCGGGCGTCCCTCCTCGTCGCGGGCCCCCCTTTCCTTCGCCGGCCCCGCGGCCCTTCGCCGTCGTCGACCACCACCCCACCGGCCGGCCCCTGCAAGGCCTCATCCTTGCCTTTCCCGCCTCCTCTGCAGCCTGGCGTCACGCAGGGGCCCTGGTCGAGACCCCGCCCTGCCTCGGCCGCTCGCCTCCCGCGCGCCACCGACGCCTGTAGACATCAGTGATGTCCCTGCGCCCTCCTCGAGCTCACCCTACTAGTCTTGTTCCGAGTGGCCGCTCAGCGACTCCACGTACGGCGCCCCTGTCCTCCTTTCGGTAACAGACGTATGCCTCTGCTATGCCCTTGTCTGCTAGAGTTTGGATATGATCTGGTGGTAGTGGCCATCTGGTGATGCTGGAGTGGCGGCTATACTTTTGTACCACCACGAACGGCTACCGTTGCAAAACAGATAAACCATGGCCTCGACCACAACCTGTGGGCAAGTTATTCGAAGACTCTAGGCAGACAAAAACAACAAGTTCGTTGGTTGCAAGATTTACATGGAGCCGAATATTAGTGACACCGACCATATCTCTCGAAGACCACACAATATTTTGACAAGATCTTCAACGTCACTCGAAGTACAAGACCGATCCGATGCCGACCCAAGTTCTTCCTCCTGGACCCGTCAAGATCTCCGTCACCAAACCCTCGCGGCCTTCCACACGGAACACCGAGAACTCCCCCCCGGAACACCAAGGTCGTCGACACGGATACGACATGAACTTCCCCTCGGGCGCCAAGATCTACCTCTCGGACCCGAAGACCGCGATGATGTTGAACCAAGATCCCCATCGGACAAGATCGTCACCAAGACCGACCCTCCCGAAGATCCGAAACCCTGAGACCAACCCCGAACCCTCGGCGAACCCCAAGATCGTCAAACCCTAATGTGTGACCCTGATCCGAGCCCCTATTTTTATAAATGCCATTTATATAAATTATTCCATATTAAATTGTCATACTCGCATGCATATTGTCATGTGGTTTGGGGGCCTTAGGCCGATTCACCTAAATTAAATATGGGGTCCATATGCGGGCAAATCTAGTCTTATATTGGCCTCATTTAAATTTGTGTAGCGAACCGGTAACTTATCTTGCCTTGTTATTACAACATTTAATTCTGGGGTATCTAAACAACATAAACCTATTAATTAATTGTCGGGACCCCGGTTCCGCTTAATATTGCCTAATTGCACCGCACCTTTGCCATGTCATACATCATTCATGCATCATCCTGATCTTTTGCCGTAGTATTAAATATTGCATCCGGTGTCTATTCTATTGTTTTGCTTCTTCGCGGATAAGGCCGTTGAGTTGATGCGAGTGTCGACCCGATCTTCGGTTGAACCTTCGGCAATGTTTTCAGGCGAGCATCTCCCCCTTACTACCTATCTTACTTTTATAGTATTTATTCCCTCCTGTTGATCTATTGCTATCTGTGTTGCGATGCTCTAGTTTCGTACCCGTGATATCCCTTGCAGCCTTATATTTCCTTGGACACATCCTATTACCTGTTGTTTGGTAGATAGTTGGACTTGTGCGTCGTAGTCGCTTGCTCAAGTGTTGTTGCGTGTCGTCAAGTACCACAGTTGTTGGAGTTTTTGCTACATGTTTAATGTTGGAGATGATCATGGCTTCAATTATCGTTCACTTTAATTATTGTTTAATAACTAAAATTGAAGTAGGTAAGTAGAGGCACAGGTGGGCAATAGATGTTATTTGGTTGTTAACCGTCCACTTGTGTCCCGTAGGACCCCGAGTACTTGATACATGTTCCTTGAATATTCGCGCTATCCACATCCGGGAGGATTATGGGACCCCCCTGAGCCAGAGCTTGATTCATTCTTATTTCTTGGGGCCACGAACTAGTTTGAGGTTTTATTTACTATCCTGTACTTATGCCATGCTTTACTGCTTTATTTACGATTGTGCGAGGAGCACCTGTACTGTTTAGGTAAGCGGAGTGTTTTCGCGGTATCGACAAGCCCAGTCACATTTTCGGGTTCCCAGCCATTTACAGCCACTGACGCAAACCTTGAGTCCGTCTCGAAGTCAGCTAACTTCGTTGCGGGTAGCTTAATGGGGTGGCCCCCTGAAATATTTCTGAATCCTGTGATTGCTTTGTCGTGAAGGCCTCGTTGGGTTTTGTTTTGGTTTTTCCGAGGTTGATCGAGTGTGTGTTGCTATTTGTGCACCCCTGCAGGGTAAAACTTTCTGAAAGCCGTGTCCGCGGTTATGGACGACTTGGAGCACAGTATCTCGATCATAGACAACTATAACTAAAGTAGTGCTATAAATTTGACTTTATAATGACTAGTAAACAGTTTCACTATAATGGAATGGCTAAATAAAATTGCCAAAAATTGCTTGTTTGGGCTGTCGCTTGCTACCATTGTACCTGACTAGTAAGTATGGCAACTACAACGGAATGGCTAAATAAAAGTACCAACAACTGCTGGGTTTTGGGATATCTCATGCTAACTGTATCTGACTAGTAAGTGTTGCAACTACAATGGAATGGTTAAATAAAAGTTCCCACTGCTTATTTTATCAGGATGATTATCTATATTTGACTAGTAATTGCTGCAACGATAACTGAATAAATAAAACTGCCAACGGTGTGAGTTCCTCGGTTGACTTCCTCGTTTGGTCTCGAGGGGGAAATACCAGGATGGGTATGTTTGGTGGTAGTAACAGGTTGGTTCCGAATAGGTCCTTCTTACCCCTCTCTGATAGCCGCCCGTTGTATCGAGTCTCTATAGGATGTTTAGTGCATGCCGCACTGCCGCTTCAGCCCACAATACCTATGTAGGCGAGGACCGCCGAATTCTAGCCTCGCCGTGTACTGGCCTCAGTACTGACCGCTCTCTCTTTTTCCTTTGCCCTTTGTCGGCACCCCTTTTGTTTAAGCAGGTTTTGAGATCGACGTCGTTAGCAGGGTTACCCTTCCGGCTTGGCCTGGGCAGGGTTATGGACGCCATTGGTTAATCTTCAGGGCTCTTAGCCCCATTTGCATCTTGTCCGTAGTCGGACACTCTATCATTTTCAAGGTGATTTGGATCTTTGTATATTATGTCTATATTCTTGACTCATGGAGTCGTTGTTGCATATATCTGTTCTGTGGGTCCCATCGAGGACTGTTGTGTAATGTTATTACTTCATTTTCCACCCGCACGAAAGTGCCTGGTGGGCACCTTTGAATCGTTTCTATGCGGGTTTGGCGGGTTTCGCTAAACTTGCATAGGGCCGATTCTGAGGGTGTTACAGAGTGGTATCAGAGCGCAGTAGTTGCGATACCCCACAAGTCCAGCCTGTAGGATAACCTAGCTAACGGCCGAAGTAGAGTGTCAAAACTATTTTTGAAAATCGGTTGGATAGTTCTGATTAGGTCTGATTTTACTCCTTACCCCTCTGCTGCTCTCCTCTCACCTCTGCGTGTTTTGAATCCGCTCTCTTCTCTCTCTTTGAGTCCAGGATTCTCGTGGTTCGGTTCCGTCGTACCTTCAGGGTTTCGCTTCCTCCTTTGATAAGGGTGTTCTACCATCCGGTGTTCATGCTGTCTGAGGAATCCGTCTACTGTGGTACCCTCCTTTGTTCCTTGTTTGTGCCTTCCGGTGTTTTCCGACGCGACGACATCATCTACGCCAGATCCGATGCAGAGACTGCATCACTCCTTTGTTTCTGAACCTCGTTTGTCGAGATCTTCAGTCTGAATTCCGAGAGTTGGTTGCATAATCCGCCTATTCGGGTGCATAGTAATGGTTTGGGTGCGCGATGGACTGATCACCATCCGACTACTCTTATCATTTGCTCTTGTACATCCAATCAGTGGATCCAGCAATTTTACTCCGTCCACGGAAGCTAGAGGTGGCTTTATTTGTTGATACCTCTACCTTCGACCTTTTGTTTCTGGAGTGTTTCCCTCGGCGGTCACGGACAACGACCTCTTGTTAGTGGTGTCGCGAGGATCTACACGAAGCGAGAAGATGCAGATCACCGACCTTCTTTCCGGTACCATGAGGCGGATCTCGAGGGCGAGATCCATTGTTAGTGGTGTCGAATTGTGGCATCCCGCTAAAACCACTACTAGAAAATCGCGTTGTATTTGTGCATTGCATCATCATGACGTCATGCATATTCTTCTTTTTCATAAAACTATACCGTAAAATCCTATGTTGTTTTCTAATTAGTCCTCATCTTTAATTTCAAAATTAAAGCCTCGGTCAGTTCAGATCTTGTATTGTCTAAAAAGTATTTGCAAAATATTTTTTTTTATAAAACAAATAATAAAAATATTTTCCAGGGGAGGCCGCCAGCCTGCCAGGCCAAAGGCCCAGCTAGCCAGCAGCCTACTACCCCAAAACCCTAATCAACCCTAACTCTAAACTGCTAACCATCCCCTAGTCCCTCCCTGCCGCCGCCACCCAGGAGCCCCACGCCCCACACGCTGTCGCATGCACCCTCCCGAGCGACCCCGTCCACCAACCGCTCCCCCTGGCCCCACCCCGGGACCCCACCTCACACGCTCCCTCCTCCCCTCGCGAGCCCTCCCTCTTTCCCCAACCGCCCGCCGCCAGGGACCCCGAATCCCCATCGCTGCCGCCTCCACTGCTCGAGCGCCCCCTATCCTCCCGGCTAGCGCCTCGACCCCCCTCGCCTAGAACCCATCCCCCCCCCCGAAGCTCCTCCTCTCTGCAGCCCATGCTCGCCCCCCCCCCCCTCGCAGGCGGATCTTCCCGCAGCGCTGCGTCAGCGCCTGGCCGCCATCGCCAGCGTCTCTCCTAGGCGGCGTCTCCTCGCGCCCTCGAGCTCCTCTTCTCGTCCTCCTGCGCATCCCTCTACCCCGCCTCCGACACCAAGCCGCGCAGGTCCCGCCGTCGCCGCTCTTCTCCTTCAAGCTCTGCCGCCGCCGCGGGCGTCCCTCCTCGTCGCGGGCCCCCCTTTCCTTCGCCGGCCCCGCGGCCCTTCGCCGTCGTCGACCACCACCCCACCGGCCGGCCCCTGCAAGGCCTCATCCTTGCCTTCCCCGCCTCCTCTGCAGCCCGGCATCACGCAGGGGCCCTGGTCGAGACCCCGCCCTACCTCGGCCGCTCGCCTCCCGCGCGCCACCGACGCCTGCAGACATCAGTGACGTCCCTGCGCCCTCCTCGAGCTCACCCTGCTAGTCTTGTTCCGAGTGGCCGCTCAGCGACTCCACGTACGGCGCCCCTGTCCTCCTTTCGGTAAAAGACGTATGCCTCTGCTATGCCCTTGTCTGCTAGAGTTTGGAGATGATCTGGTGGTAGTGGCCATCTGGTGATGCTGGAGTGGTGGCTATACTTTTGTACCACCACGAACGGCTACCGTTGCAAAACAGATAAACCATGTCCTCGACCACAACCTGTGGGCAAGTTATTCGAAGACTCTGGGCAGACAAAAACAACAAGTTCGTTGGTTGCAAGATTTATATGGAGCCGAATATTAGTGACACCGACCATATCTCTCGAAGACCACACAATATTTTGACAAGATCTTCAACGTCACTCGAAGTACAAGACCGATCCGATGCCAACCCAAGTTCTTCCTCCCGGACCCGTCAAGATCTCCGTCACCAAACCCTCGCGGCCTTCCACACGGAACACCGAGAACTCCCCCTCGGAACGCCAAGGTCGTCGACACGGATACGACATGAACTTCCCCTCGGGCGCCAAGATCTACCTCTCGGACCCGAAGACCGCGATGATGTTGAACCAAGATCCCCATCGGACAAGATCGTCACCAAGACCGACCCTCCCGAAGATCCGAAACCCTGAGACCAACCCCGAACCCTCGGCGAACCCCAAGATCGTCGAACCCTAATGTGTGACCCTGATCCGAGCCCCTATTTTTATAAATGCCATCTATATAAATTATTGCATATTAAATTGTCATACTCGCATGCATATTGTCATGTGGTTTGGGGGCCTTAGGCCGATTCACCTAAATTAAATATGGGGTTCATATGCGGGCAAATCTAGTCTTATATTGGCCTCATTTAAATGTGTAGCGAACCGGTAACTTATCTTGCCTTGTTATTACAACATTTAATTCTGGGGTATCTAAACAACATAAACCTATTAATTAATTGTCGGGACCCCGGTTCCGCTTAATATTGCCTAATTGCACCGCACCTTTGCCATGTCATACATCATTCATGCATCATGCCCGATCTTTTGCCGTAGTATTAAATATTGCATCCGGTGTCTATTCTAGTGTTTTGCTTCTTCGCGGATAAGGCCGTTGAGTTGATGCGAGTGTCGACCCGATCTTCGGTTGAACCTTCGACAATGTTTTCAGGCGAGCATCTCCCCCTTACTACCTATCTTACTTTTATAGTATTTATTCCCTCCTGTTGATCTATTGCTATCTGTGTTGCGATGCTCTAGTTTCGTACCCGTGATATCCCTTGCAGCCTTATATTGCCTTGGACACATCCTATTACCTGTTGTTTGGTAGATAGTTGGACTTGTGCGTCGTAGTCGCTTGCTCAAGTGCTGTTGCGTGTCGTCAAGTACCATAGTTTTTGGAGTTTTTGCCGCATGTTTAATGTTGGAGATGATCATGGCTTTAATTATCGTTCACTTTAGTTATTGTTTAATAACTAAAATTGAAGTAGGTAAGCAGAGGCACAGGTGGGCAATAGATGTTATTTGGTTGTTAACCGTCCACTTGTGTCCCGTAGGACCCCGAGTACTTGATACCTGTTCCTTGAATATTCGCGCTATCCACATCCGGGAGGATTATGGGACCCCCCAGAGCCAGAGCTTGATTCATTCTTATTTCTTGGGGCCACAAACTAGTTTGAGGTTTTATTTACTATCCTGTACTTATGCCATGCTTTACTGCTTTATTTACGATTGTGCGAGGAGCACCTGTACTGTTTAGGTAAGCGGAGTGTTTTCGCGGTATCGACAAGCCCAGTCACATTTTCGGGTTCCCAGTCGTTTACAGCCACTGACGCAAACCTTGAGTCCGTCTCGAAGTCAGCTAACTTCGTTGCGGGTAGCTTAATGGGGTGGCCCCCTGAAATATTTCTGAATCCTGTGATTGCTTTGTCGTGAAGGCCTCGTTGGGTTTTGTTTTGGTTTTTCCGAGGTTGATCGAGTGTGTGTTGCTATTTGTGCACCCCTGCAGGGTAAAACTTTCTGAAAGCCGTGTCCGCGGTTATGGACGACTTGGAGCACAGTATCTCGATCATAGACAACTATAACTAAAGTAGTGCTATAAATTTGACTTTATAATGACTAGTAAACAGTTTCACTATAATGGAATGGCTAAATAAAATTGCCAACAATTGCTTGTTTGGGCTGTCGCTTGCTACCATTGTACCTGACTAGTAAGTATTGCAACTACAACGGAATGGCTAAATAAAAGTACCAACAACTGCTGGGTTTTGGGATATCTCATGCTAACTGTATCTGACTAGTAAGTGTTGCAACTACAATGGAATGGTTAAATAAAAGTGCCCACTGCTTATTTTATCAGGATGATTATCTATATTTGACTAGTAATTGCTGCAACGATAACTGAATAAATAAAACTGCCAACGGTGTGAGTTCCTCGGTTGACTTCCTCATTTGGTCTCGAGGGGGAAATACTAGGATGGGTATGTTTGGTGGTAGTAACAGGTTGGTTCCGAATAGGTCCTTCTTACCCCTCTCTGATAGCCGCCCGCTGTATCGAGTCTCTATAGGATGTTTAGTGCATGCCGCGCTGCCGCTTCAGCCCACCATACCTATGTAGGCGAGGACCGCCGAATTCTAGCCTCGCCGTGTACTGGCCTTAGTACTGACCGCTCTCTCTTTTTCCTTTGCCCTTTGTCGGCACCCCTTTTGTTTAAGCAGGTTTTGAGATCGACATCGTTAGCAAGGTTACCCTTCCGGCTTGGCCTGGGCAGGGTTATGGACGCCATTGGTTAATCTTCAGGGCTCTTAGCCCCATTTGCATCTTGTCCGTAGTCGGACACTCTATCATTTTCAAGGTGATTTGGATCTTTGTATATTATGTCTATATTCTTGACTCATGGAGTCATTGTTGCATATATCTGTTCTGTGGGTCCCATCGAGGACTGTTGTGTAATGTTATTACTTCGTTTTCCACCCGCACGAAAGTGCCTGGTGGGCACCTTTGAATCGTTTCTATGCGGGTTTGGCGGGTTTCGCTAAACTTGCATAGGGCCGATTCTGAGGGTGTTACATCTCCCGAGAGTGCCTCCCTAACAGACGCGCAAGTAAATCATGCATGACTACCTCTAGGCCTCTCTCCTTGTCATCATGCATAACCTTGAAGGTGATGGCCTCCGTGGCTGGCTCAGTATGGCGTCCTGGCTGGGTAACCTTGAATCCCCAAAGGTCCTTCCTCTCAAACTTGGTGAGGGGAAGCATCATGATGCTAGGGAGTGGAAGATTGAGCACACTAGTGATCTCAATAAGACGAGTGCCAAAGCGAGTTCCCATGAACTCTTCAGCCGTCCTGATAGTAACATTAGGCATCTATTTTATAAGATAAGAAAAGTTAGAATCAAACATCAATAGAAATCTCAAGACAAAGCATCAACACACAAGTCATGGCATACATAAATTCATTACAAGCATTCCAAGGTTCATCATAACTTAGACAAAGTTTTTGGAAATAAAACGATAAGTGTGGTGGTCCAACTAACGAAGTACATTACAACTCTCACTCTCTAGACTAAAGGCTATCAAAGCATCCTTCTACCAATAGAGATGAGAAAGAATGTTAGAAGACTTTACGAGAAGAAAAGACAAGTGGAGAAAATTTTCAAAGTGTTGAAATTTTTCCTTAGTGGTTTCTAATCCAATCCTAGGGTTATAATCCTACAGGCAACACAGTGCTCTGATACCATTTGTAGGATCCCACCTTTATAAAGGTAAGATCCCTATGATTGCAATGCTAGTCCCTGGATCAATGCTAGCATCCATAGTTTAAGATGAAGTACACAGAAACAAAGGTCATTATTACATATCATTCTAGTGACAACATAGTCTTTTACAACTCCATGGCCACATGCCTAATACAAGAGTTCAAATATAATAATATAAATAAGTCTTCATCTTCATGTGCCACAGGAAAGCATGTTGAGTGTAGACTCATAACCCATAATCATCATCAGAATAACGTGCAACATCACAAGTTACAGCCATAGTGTGTCAATACATTGGAATAGTATTGGCAAGTGACACCTTAGTAGAATATTAACATCTAGTTACTACATGCATTTGGCTAAGTGTAGCTTAGGCTTGCTTTGCTCAAAATAGGTTTTACCTATTAGTTGAAAACACTAAGTTTTCCTTTGACAAAACTTTCCCAAGGAACCACCAATAGAAATTGGTGAACCTTCACCCTTGTTCAACCACAAGTTTTAACTTAGAAAATTGGGATGAGGAGATTCTTGATAGCTTCCATGTCTTGATGCTCATATTGTCCAATACTAGGGACATGGCTAAGTACTTAGATTCTTCCATCTGTAGAGGTTGTGCACTTTCCCCACAAGTCTTGATTTTCACCAAGAGAGGACCCTTCAGAAGCCTTCCCTTAGACCAAATGGACACGTTCCAACCTATCATCCCACTACCACCAACTGTCCAAATGGCTAATTTATTGCAACCTATGTGATCCAGGCAGAGCCCATATTGCCATGTGGCTGCACTCGAAGCTTCTTAACATTTGGCATCTCAAATCCCTTTGTTCCTGGGTGGCATTCCACAAGGGTGATACACAAGGTAAACCATAGAAATGGGCCTTGTGTAACCACTCAACACAAACCAATCTTTCCATTCCACCCAGGTGTTTCATTCACTTAGTTGTTTTATTAAGCAAAACATAAGTCAAAGACTTAGAATTATTTCTCATAGCATGAATATATAATCCACCCTTGGTTGCTACTAGCTAGGCTAAGCATGGCAATAGCAAGTATCTTAACTTAGAGGAAATTCTAACATTACTACAACTACTAAGATTTCCCAAGCATAGCTAGGCTAAGCATGGCAATAATCATGTAAGTCCTATACAAAATATTTCTAATGCATAGATAAAAATATTGGGATAGAAACATGAATCACTACTTGCCTTGGTAGTTTGGGGAGTAGCAACAATCTTCACAACCACAATCACTATTAGCACCAAAATCTACACATAAAATAATGGCACCAAAATCACATATCAAAATATACAATCAAGAATATATGAATGCATGCAAATGCCATGTGATGATTTTTCTACACCAAACAAGACAAGTATACAGTACTGAATCACAAACAAGACCAGGACACACTAAACAAACTTTATTTGATCTTTAAATCATTTTTCAATTAATTTCTATACTCAAAATAAGCATATAAATGTCTCTGCAAAAATAACCAATTTTATAGAAGCAAAACTTTAAACACATTGCATAATTGGATAGCATTCTTTCTCCTGATTCCAATGATATAAAATTTGCAAAATTTGAACGTGTGGATCAAAAGTTATGAATTTTGCAAGTTTGAATGTCTAATAGATCTAAATTCTGTTTTTAATTTAAACTCAAGCCACGCGGTGTGTTATGATTGGCCCGTACCGGTTTGGGCGGATCGATCAACGAGGGCCATTGGATTTAAAGAAGATCGTGCGACACAGATCTAGTGTACCCCTTCGCATAAGTGATTCTATCACAGCCGACGGATCCAGATCGAACGGCCGCTGATCAAACGACCACTAACTAGCGGCGCACGGCGACGGTGAGCGGCGACGCGCTCAGTCTACGGCGTTTCGGTGGCTACTAGAAGCAAAGATGAGATTGGAGAGGCTCACCAGACTCGTAGAGGTGTGCTGAAGCTCAACGTGGCAGTGGCTTGTCGAGGGGCGCACGGACACGGTGGGGATTCCTCGACGGAGTGGAGCTTGTCGTCGGGTACGGTTGTTCATCGTCGTTGCTGGCATTGTAGATCATGCCAGAGAAAATCAAGTGGTGCGTTAGATGCGCACTAGTTTGGCGAATACGTGAGCAACAAAAAGAGAGACGGGGGCGGTCAGGATCTACCAGAGGACGTCACCGGAGTCGAGACAGACGATGGTGCTTGCTCGACGTTGAGGTTGCCGACGATAAAGAGCGCGCGCGGGCGAGTGGGTGATAATTGCAGGTGCAGAGGGAGATGGGGAACTCACTCGCGGTGTCTGGAAGGCAAGGGGCGACGGTGGTTGGCCGGAATTCGAGCTGGAGCTCGTCGGAGCAGTGGGTGGTTCTGGGCTAATTCTGAGCAGCCTAGGGGCAGAGAGAGGGAGGCGACTGGGGAAAAGGAGGGGAGGATGCGGGCGATTAAGTACGCAAGGTAGGGGGAGAGAATTAATGACGCAATCAATCGAATTGATGCGAGTTTTAATCACCGGAAACAGCCGGCGTGATTTGGGGGAAGAAGGGGTCGAGGGGTGGAGACGACGATTGGCCTATGGGGCCTGGCATTCAGTGAGAGAGGGATACAGGGGGTGGGGTCTAGTCGTCAGTGACTGCACGGGTTAGCCCTGCGGTGCGTAACGTTTTCTGCGGGTGGGAAGCTGTTGGGCTAAATGGGCTGGCTGGGCTGGGTTGGGTTAGATTAGTTAGTTTGCTTCATTTTTTTCTCCCTTTCTCATTTTCTTTTTCTAATTGATTTTCTGGTTTGAATTCAAATGCCCAAATCAAATCTGTTTCAAATGAAATTTTCTCCAAACATTTGTTTACTGATTCTTGCATCCTGGGGTGTGTAAAACATCTATTCACACTCAAATTCAAATTGGGTTTGAAAATGAAATTTAAACCATTCCTTAATTAAATGTTTATAAATAGTATAAGAATGGTTTATAATTCATAATTTGTTTTTGAAAACCTTGACCAAGCTTTGGAATTTATCAAACAATCCTATGAACATACAACATTTTTTTAAAACAAATATTCTCTCACTAGAGAGTAGCATTCGATCCATGCTTTGCTTACATACAACTTTGAAAATGATCCTAAAATGATCAATGCATGGATGATATGCAAAGCTTTGAAAACATGATTTTAGGGATGTTACACCTCTGAGGGCTCTTTTAGCGATGCCACTCAGGAGATGGTAGGGGAGTCGAAGATGACGCCTCCTCCCTCTCAGACGGTGGCCACCTCTGGGGGTGCTGCTCCGAACCCCTCTCCGCAGGAGGCTCGGGCGATCGTCTCCCAGAAGACTACAGCCAGACCTTCGGAATCTCCGTCTTAGCATGTAAGTGTTTTCTCTCTTGCTGTGGGGGGAGTGCCCGAGCCATGTTTTCGGATGATCTACTGATCTTTGCTTCTCCTTCTTTTTGCGTGTCTCGGGGGGAGCCCCCGAGCATTTTTCGTGTGTGTGATATCTTTTGCTCGTTTCTTGGGCGCAGCCCGCAAGCCCTTTTCCTGACAAGTTGCTTCTTCTTGAAGCCTTTTGTGCAAGGTGCAAACCAGCTGGTGAAGCAGCACCTGGCATTGGAGGCTAGCCTGCAGCATCTTCTAGGTATATGCTTAACTACTCCTCTACTTTTTCGTCTGCTTATTAGCATGTTGAGCTCACGTATGTTCTTTTTCCTTTCGCAAATGAGAATAACACTGCCCTCCGCGAGCTTGATGCTCTCAAAAAGACCCTTGGTCGAGCGGAAAAGAAGGCCGAAGATGCCGTTGGTGCGAAGGAGCGCCTCGAGCGGGAGCTAGCTCACGCAGTTGTGGCCAAGGAGCGCCTACAGCAGGAAGCTACGGACCACGAGGAGCATCTCGCTACCGCCGCGGCCTCGCGCGAGAAGGAGGTGGCCGAGAAGCTGATGGCTGCTGCCAAGGCTATTTCGGGTGAGTGATTTCGCCTGTATGTTATGTTTCGGCTGCCTTGTCTTTGTGCCTTTGTTCGATTCTTACTGTACTTTTTCTGTTTCTCTAGATGCCACAGGCATTGAGTTCAACCGCAGTGCCCTGGAGCACGGTAGTGCTTCGGATGATGCTACTGCAGCGGTCGAAGACCGTTGTAGTACTATGGTTGGCTCTCTTGCCAAAGCCAAGGAGGTCCTCGAGCGCTTTTACAAGGAGATCGTTCCCAAGGGCGTTGCCCTTGAGGATGTCGACTTGTTGCCGTATGCATTGTCAGTGGATGCGCATGCAGCCTATAAGCGCAAGTAGAAGGGCATCGCGCTTCCATGGAGCTGGCAATGGCCATGGCGTCTGGAGTGGAGCTGGATCTTCATCAGGTCACCTCCCAGATGCCAACGACCCCCGACGGTTCCGAGGTAGCCTTCGGAGTATGCGGGGCTATGGGCCGAAACTATTGACCTCTTGGCGGAGTATGCGGCGAAGCAGCATGAGGAGGTCAAGGGCAGGCGCTCTGGCTCCGAGGCCACTCAGGATGCAACTGCTTAGGCTTTGTATTTGTATTTCTAGGATAGTTAACTTCTACCTTTCCTGTAATTTCTTGATGAACACTTCCTGTGCCATGTAGTGGCTTTTTGTTGTATACACTGAGCCTTCGAGCTGTTACCGAGTCGTGTGTTGTTTATATCCTTTCTGTTTTCCTTAGGGACCTTCGGGTGATGATCCCATTGATACTTTGTCTCCTCCGCAACCGCGACTATCCTTGGATGATGCGTCGCAGCTTGTTTTTCTTTGTGACCGCGGCTGCAGTCTTGAGAAGGAGTTGCTTGGCATCTGAGGCCATGCAGACGTTTGGAAGTCGAAGGCGGAGCGAGGTGCCGCCAGAGAGGAGTATCTGATGGGGGAGCTGCGGCAGTTGGCCGAGCAGCTGCAGTGTAAGTTTCTTCGAGCTGCTGCTCATTTTCGGATGCGCATGTTGGCAGGCCATCTTACTTTGTAGGTCTTGCAGGTGCCAACCTTGTTCCGAGGGAGGAGAAGGAGCGTGTTGTGGTTCGGATCAACTGCCTGACCCAGCAAGATATGGAAGCCGGTGGCTTTTTCTGGATGGATCGCGACCGTGCCACGGTTCTTGCGACTATGCAGGATCGTGCCCACAAGGTGTCACGAGTGCTGCGGCAGGTGGAGACTTCCCTGGCGTCAATTCTACATGTTATGTTTCCCCTTGATGAAGCTCCATCGACTCTCTGGGGCTTGCTGGCGAAGTTTCGAGACGTGCGTCACGTCAGGGAGCTGGTGCAGCACCAGTTAGTTGCGGGGGTGAAGGCTGCCCTTTCCCTCGTGCGGCTGAATCGCCCTGATGTGGATCTTGCGGCTGTGTCGGCTGGGCCGCCCCCTCGACTAGATGGTGGCCTATGGGATATGCGCCCGCACTATGCAGTTGTTAGGCAGTATGCCGAAGAAGTTCTAGATCTCTTTGAGCATCGCGCGCAGGTGATCCTTCAGAATAGGTAGTTCCTGTAAAAAAAGATAGATGTAAATTTTGTATATATTTCGACTAGGCATGTTGTGCTGTTTTTGTAAAGGTTCACTGTGTTAGCACGAGGTGCTTGGTTGTATGCATGCCCTTTTCGTTAGCCTTGTGTGGTCAGCTACTCAGGTGTACATGCGTTATCCTTAGTCGACGAGGTCGTGAGGTGAGGGGGAGCCCCCGAGTGCGTTGTAGCATAAGGAAATGCGGGTAAAAGATAAAGTTTCGGGCGAGACACTTAGATTTATTCATGTCGTAATGAGGAGGTACATTGTTCGGCTGAGTAGCCTTGGCTGAATAGCCTTATTGAAAGTAAGGGGGGATAGCTAGGGGTAGAAGCGTCGCAATTGTGAGACGTTCCATGGGTTGGAGTATGCGACTCCAGACTCCACGTGCTTGAGGTGGTAGGCGCCACCTGGGATGGCTTCAGTGACGATGTGGTGCTTCCCAGGGTGACTCGAGCTTTTTCGACCGCTCTTGCTTGAGTCGTAAGACGAGGTCTCCTTCGACGAAGGACCTTGGTCGCAACCAGCGTCTGTGATAGTTGCGGAGGCTCTGCTCGTAGACCGCCGATCGACCAACAGCGATGTCGCATGCCTCGTCGAGTGTGTCGATGGCGTCTTCGAGTGCGGCCGTTGATTTGGCTTCGCTGTAGGCAACGACCCGTGGGGCCTTATGGCGTACTTCTGCAGGAAACACGGCTTCGGCTCCATGCACCATGAAGAAAGGCGTGTAGCCAGTTGAGTTGTTTGGCGTTGTGCGCAAGCTCCAGAGGACGGAGGGTATCTCTTCTTCCCATGCTCCCGCAAGCCGCTCGAGTGGGCTCAGTAGGCGCTTCTTGATGCCGCCGCCGACGAGGCCGTTGGCTTTTTCGACCTGCCCATTGGTTTGTGGGTGTATCACGGAGGCATAGGATATGTTGATCCCGAGGACTTCGTAGAAGTCCTGGAATTCTTTGGAGATGAAGTTCGAACCGTTGTCGATGATGATGCCGTGCGGCACGCCAAACCGGTAGACTATGGATTGGAAGAACATCACGGCCGTTTTACCCTTTTGGTTGGTAACGGGCATGGCCTCGATACACTTGGTGAACTTGTTGACCGCGACCAGGAGGTAGACGTGGCCTCCTTTCGAGAACTTTGGCAGTTTGCCTATCATGTCGAGGCCCCGTTGAGCGAAGGGCCATGCCAAGGTTATGGGCCTGAGCTCCGATCCTGGTGCGTGCGGGTTGTCTGCGAACCTCTGGCACCCATTGCATCTTCGGACGATGTCCTTGGCGTCGTTCATGGCCGTTGGCCAGTAGAACCCAGCTCGTAGAGCTTTGGCTACGAGGGTGCGGCTGCCCGCGTGATGGCCGCAGATGCCCTCGTGAATGTCTTGGAGGATGGTTTTGCCATCACCGATGGTGACGCACCTTTGGAGCACACCCAAAATGTTGCGCTTGTACAACTCGCCATTGATGATGGTGAAGGCCTTGGACCGGCGAGATATGCGCCGGGCATCTGTCGGGTCATCAGGCAGTTCCCTGTTTATCAGGTGCCGCAGGTACGGCTGCGTCCATGTTTCTTCGACTACCATGAACTACATCAGGTTGACCACTGTGACCTCTGTGTCGAGCTTTTCTGGTCCTTCCTGTCCTTCGGGTAGCGCATCCCCCGAGTGCTCTGCTTCTTCGGGTGATCCCTTGGGGAATTTCCTTTTGATGGATGGCACACAGATCTGTTCGAGGAACACACCTGGTGGCACCCATGCACAGGTGGAGCTGATATTGGCGAGCCTGTCGTCTTCTTCGTTGCTTTCTCTTCCAACGTGCCGAAGCTCGCAGCCGTCAAAGCCTCCTTCGAGTGCGTTGTAGAGCACGCGATACGTGATCATGTTGGCGGCGTGTGCGTCGCACTCGTTCAACGCCTGCTGGACGACGTGGTTCGAGACACCGTAGATGACCAGGCGCGTTGCGCCGCAGATCTTGGCCATCCTCATGCCGTGGATGAGGGCCTTGTATTCGGCTTCGTTGTTAGAAGCTCGAAATTTCATCTAGAGGACGTACTTCATCTTGTCGCCCTGCGGGGATGTCAGTATGACCCCGGATCCTGCTCCAGCTTCGCGCTTGGAGCCGTCGAAGTGCATCATCCATGACCATGTCATATCCGGTGTCCGGCAGCTGCAACTCCATCCAGTGGACGAGGAAGTCCGGTAGGACCTGAGACTTGATTGCATGGCGCTTCTCATAGACTATGTCTAGAGGGGACAGCTCGATGCCCCACAGGGCTACACGTCCGGTGGCTTCCAGGTTGTTCTGGATGTTGTTCAGGGGTGCCTCGTTGACGACCATCACCTGATGCTCCTGGAAGTAGTGGCTCAGCCGACGAGCCGTCATGAACACGCCGTAGGCGAGTTTCTGGTAGTGAGGGTACCTCTGTTTTGTTGGCGTCAATACCTCGCTAAGGTTGTAGATAGGGCGTTGGACCCCATGAGTCTTGCCATCTTTGGGTCGTTCGACCATGAGCATGGTTCTTACCACCTAATGTGTGGCTGGTATGTATAGCAGTAGGGGCTCGCATTCCTTTGGCGTGACCGGGACGGGCGAGGTGGAGTGAAGCCGCTTTAGATCTTCGAATGCATCGTCCGCTTCAGGTGCCCATTCGAATTTGTCTGCTTTGCGTAGCAGCTGATAGAAAGGCAGGGCCTTTTCGCCCATGCGGCTGATGAATCTGCTCAGTGCCGCGATGCTTCCAGCAAGCTCCTGGACACCTTTGAGGTTTTTCGGTTTCTCCATGGCCATTATGGCTCGAATTATCTTCGGGTTTGCCTCAATCCCTCGCTGGGAGATGAAGCAGCCAAGAAGTTGGCCAGATGGGACGCTGAAGGCGCACTTTTCTGGGTTCAGCTTGATCTTATAGCGATCAAGGTTGTCAAATGTCTCGCGGAGATCGTCGATCAATGTCTTGGCCTCCCTTGTTTTGATTACTATGTCGTTGACATAGACCTGTATGTTGCGGCAAATATGGCTCTTTAGGCATGCCTGCATGCACCGCTGGTACATGGCACCTGCGTTCTTCAGCCCGAAGGGCATCGTATTGTAGCAGAATACTCCGAACGGCGTGATGAACGTTGTTTTCTACTGATCTTCGACCTTCAGTCGAATCTGATTGTAACCTGAGTAGGTGTCGAGGAAGGAGAGCTTCTCGCATCCTGCAGTCGAATCGATGATCTGATCGATTCGAGGGGGAGGGAAGTGATCCTTCGGGCAGTGCTTGTTCAACGATGTGAAGTCCACGCACATCCGCAGGATGTCCGTTTCCTTTTTAGGGACCATCACAGTGTTGGCCAGCCACTCGCTTTCCTTGATCTCCCTGATGAAATCAGCATCGAGTAGACTGTTGACTTCGACTCCGATGGCTTCGGCCCGTGCCTCAGACAATCGCCGGATGGACTGTTTGACGGGCTTGGCATCTGGGAACACATTGAGTGCATGCTCGGCGAATTCCCTCGGAACTCCTGGCATGTCTGCATGACACCAGGCGAAGATTTCCCAGCGCTCATGGAGGAATTCGACTAGCACGCTTTCCTATGTGGGGCTGAGGTCGTTGGCGATCAGCGCCGTCTTGGAGGCGTCCGTCGGGTGGACCTGCTCCTTCTTCGTGTTGACTGTTGAGTCGAACGACATGTCAGGTGCGTTATGCCTTGAGACTGGTGGTGCCCTATTGTTTGTCACCTCTCGGAGCCTTATGAGCTCCTCCTACATGTCGAATCACTGGGAGATTCTATTGAAGTCCCTATCGCAGTGATCCGACCGGGTGAAGCTCCCATCCGACCGATCTCTTATTTTCTGTCCTCTTTGATTGTTCTAGGTAAATCGGATATCGATATTATCTTGGGTATGGATTGGTTGAATGCAAATGGAGCCGTGATTGATTGTGCTGATTACTCAGTCTGTCTGAAAATTCTTGACACACTGTATATTCGCCAAGACAAACTCATCCTCTCCTGCTCTACTCTTTGGGTGTTCAAAACGTTGATGTTAAGGACGCTCTACAAAGTGTTCCAATGGTCTGTTATTTTGCCGATGTCTTTCCTGAAGAGTTACTAGGTATGCCTCCTGACCGGGAGGTCGAGTTTGTGATTGAACTTGTACCTCGAACTACTCCTATCTCCAAGAGGCCTTATAAAATGGAACCTAATAAGCTAGCCGAGCTCAAATGATAGCTTGATGAATAAGAGAAGTTGGGGTTTATTCAGCATAGCAATTCCTCCCGGGTTAGCCCGACAATCTTTGTAAAGAAGCGAGACCGGACTTATCGACTTTGTGTTGACTACCGAGCTCTCAATGCAAAAACAATCAAGAAAAGTATCCTCTTCCTCGCATCAATGATATCTTTGATCAGCTCGCTGGAGCCATGGTATTCTCTAAGCTCGATTTGGGAAGTGGATATCACCAAATCAAGTTTCGCAAAGAAGACATTCCCAAAACGGCTTTTACAACTCGCTATGGCCTATATGAGTACACGTTCATGTCCTTTGGTCTCACCAATGTACCTGGTACTTTGTCAAGTCTTATGAACTCAGTTTTCATGGAGTATCTTGACAAGTTCGTGGTGGTCTATCTCGATGATATTCTTGTCTATTCCAAGTTAAAAGAAGAGCATGCAGAACATATCCGTTGTGTTCTTACCAAGATTCGCGAGAACTGCATCTCTACAAAGTTCTCCAAATTATAATTATGTCTGCCAAAAGTCACCTATCTAGGCCATGTCATTTCTGCACAAGGCATTTTTGTCAACCTGGAGACCATTCAGATAATTCTAGATTGGCTTCCACCAAAGAATGTCAAAGATGTCTGGAGCTTCCTCGGATTGGATAGCTATTGTCATCGATTCATTTAAAACTTCTCCAAGATATCCAAGCCTCTTACCGATCTCCTCAAGAAAGGGAAGACATACCTTTGGACACCGGCGTGTCAAGCAAGCTTCGATACTCTCAGGAAAAAGCTCACCTCCACACCTGTCTTGGTTCCTCTAGATACATCAAAACTCTTTCATATCTTATGTGATGCATCACTCCAAGGACTTAGTGTTATCCTCATGCAAGACACAATTTTTTGCATATGCTTCTCGCCAATTGAAAACCCATGAGGTCAACTATCCAACTCATGATCTGGAACTCGCAGCCGTTGTCTTTGCTTTGAAAGTAGAGACACTACTTGCTTGGTAACCGCTGTGAGACATTTTCTGACCATAAGAGTCTCAAGAATGTATTCACACATTCAGATCTCAACCTCCATCAGAGGAGATGGATTGAAACCATCAATGACTTTGATTTCTCAATTAACTACACACGGGCAAAGCAAATGTTTTGGCGGATGCCTTGAGTCACAAAGCTTATGTGAATAATCTCAAGTTGACGAAGCTTGAACCTGTGTTGTGCGAGGACTTCCGTCAACTAAACCTCGAGCTTGTTCCCTGAGGCTACCTTGCAAACTTGGTAGCTACTCCTTCTTTGGATGAAAAGATTTGCTCCGTTCAGCTAGAGGATCCCTTCTGCAAAGAGTATGCAATAAAGTCTCAAAATCCGAAGTATGAGTTGTACCACCTCGATGATCAAGGCACTCTATTCTATGATCACATGATGGTTGTTCCAGAACTTCCAGGCTTGAGAGAAGAGGTACTTAAAGAAGCTCGTGATTCTGTCTTGTGTATCCACCCGGGCAGCAGAACGATGTACATGGATCTGAAAACACAATATTGGTGGCCTGGATTGAAATTGGACTATGCCAAGTATGTCTCTGAGTGCGACGTCTGCCACAAAGTGAAAGTCATTCATCAGAAACCATCTGGTCTTCTTCAGCCTTTGAAGCCTCTATAATGGAAATGGGAGAAAGTAGAGATGGACTTCATAATTGGCTTTCCAAGGTCTCAGAAAGAAAAAATGCAATCTTTGTTGTCATCGATAGGCAATAATAAGGTGGTTATTATCTTATTCCTTGTTTATGATAAATTTTTATTTCTCATGCTATAATTGTATGAATTGGAAACGTTCATACATGTGTGTTTAATAAACAAATAAAGTGTTCCTAGTTATGCCTCTCATATAAAATAGCTCGTTGATTAACATGATGATCAAGGTTTCCTGATCATGGACATTGGATGTTGTTAATAACGAGGTCACAACATTTGTGGAATGATGTGATGAAATTTCATTCGAAGTATAGTAATACAATGAAAGTCACTATGTTTAAATTACTATAACATCATTACAAGTAACTTTTAGTCCTTAGACCATGAGATCATGTCAATCGCTAACATATGAAGAGTGTCTTGATAACATCAAACGTCACACCGTAACAGGGTGACTATAAAGGTGGGTTCAGATACTTCGATAGTGTTATGTAGAGGCTCATGGATCAAGAGTGGTATTTTTCCATCCCGATGATGGAGAGATATACTATGAGCCCTCTCGATGATATCACATTGATATAGCTTGCAAGAAAGTCATGGAGATCACTAGAATGTTATAACACGGGAACAAGAAAAGAGTACATGTCAGTAACGAGATCAAACTAGGTATAAGGATACCGATGATTGAATATCGGACATGTAAAATATTGCGAGACAAAAGGATTTATTTGCAATATAACAGTTTCACACAATCACTAGAAGTCATCGTTGAATGTGTGGGAGTCTGTACGGATCTCCACGTACTACTGCTGATTATTGACTGGAGAGGAGTCTCGATCATATCTACATTATTCGTGAACCGTAGGGTGACACACTTAAGGGATACCGACACCATTTGGAGCAAATAAGATGCCAGATAAAGAATATGAAAGCGCTGGAATTATTTTAATGGACACCAGAATTGTTTTGGGTGAAATTGCTGAAATTGGTTCTACATGTCAAATTCAAATTTAGCAAGGGTTTTTATGTGAATTTTTGTTAATTAATGTAATTAACAAAATTCTGAATAAATAAATGAAAGGAGTTTTATTTAATGAGAGATTACATTAAATTTGGTGGAAATTTAATGGGATTTGGGTGGGATTTTGAGTGGAGGAAATGGAGAGCCATTTGTGTGAGTGGGAGCTCAACTCACATGAATGGAGGAATAGGTGGGGGCACTATCTTTGGCCACCGACCATGGCCCTTGGCTGCCACCTCCTCCTATAAAAGGAGCCCCTCCTCTCACTTCTCACTCACACCTCCTTGTGAAGGATCTCTCTCCCCCTCTAGAATTTCCCCATGGTCTCGGATCAGCGAGATACATGTTCCCGGTGCCTTTTTTGGAGCAAGGATTTTCCGCTTCTCCTGATTTGCTGGAGCGAGGACTCGGAGGTTGTCGGGGTACCCGGACGTGTATGCGATCAAGGATGCCCCACTGATTTGTGGTGCTGGACTTGCTGGTGCTAGACCGACTGTACTTCATCACGATCTTGAGATCGACAAGTGAACGACTATATCATCCATGAGAACCAATATCGTAACTATTTGTCGATCTTCGAGGGTAAGTTCTGTATGGATGTATATCCACCTATTGCTTGTATCTAGATAGATAGATCTTGGTGCTCAGTTGTATATATCATAGGATTTTTTTTTCTATGATGCGAACCCAACAGCTCACTTCTTTCCAGTCAAGGAAACAATCTCTGCAAGTCAATTGGTTGAACTCTATGTCAACAAAATTGTATCTCTCTATGGTGTTCCCCTAGAAATCAGCTCGTATCGTGGGAGTATATTTACCTCCATGTTTTGGGAAAATTTCGATAAAAGGCTTAGGCACAAAGCTACATTTTAGCACAACATACCACCCTCAGTCACAAGGACAGGTGGAAAGGATCAATAAGATTATCAAAGATATGCTTCGTGCTTTTGTAATATCCTTCTACATGTAGTGGGAGGAATGCCTTCCATATATTGAATTATCCTACAACAACGGCTTACAAAAGAGTCTCAAGATGGCACCCTTTGAGGTCCTCTTTGGTACAAGTGCCATGCTTCAATTAGTTGGTCACGGGAAGGTGAAAGGAACTTCATTGTCCCTGACATTATCACTCAAGAAGAACAGAAGGTTCTTATCATTCTAGAGAACTTGAAAATTGCTTTGATTTGGCAGAAAAGCAACTATGACAGGAAACATGTGGATATGGAGTATGTTCCTAGTGATCTTGTTTACCCCCATGTTACTCCCATGAGAGGCACTCATCGCTTTGGTATCAAAGGCAAGCTTGCGCCTAGATACAACGGTCCTTTCAAAATCCATGGAAGAAGAGGAGAAGTGGCTTATGCACTTGAGCTTCCTGAAAAACTCAAGGTGCATGATGTCTTCCATGTCTCTCAACTTAAGAAGTGCTTCAAAGATCTCAGCCGGACCGTGGATCACGAGCTCATCAATCTCTAAGAAGACCTCTCCTACAAAGAACACCCCATAAAAATTCTTGAAGTCGTAGAAAGAAAGACTCGTAACAAGTCTATCAAATTCTGCAAGGTGTAATGGTCTCACCATTCCGTTGATGAATCAACTTGGGAGCGCGAGGATGGCCTCCATTCCGAGTATCCTACCTTGTTTGAATCTTCTTCTTCTTAGATTCTCGGGGCTAGATTCCTTTTTATCGGGGGAGAGTTGTAGCATCCCATTTGTCTAATAACTATAATGATACATGGTTTAATAATATAATGCTACTTCCTACATGTCATTTATTGCATCATCATTATATCATGCTCATGTCACCATGCCACCTTGCATTTGAGCATCATATTAACCCTTTTATTTGGTTATTCTTTCATATGCATTTGTATTATTATCAATTGTATTTTCCTCTTGATGAATTCTAGTTAGTTCTTGATAGTTGCCCAAGTTGAGTTGGGGCATATATATTCTAACTCCACCACCTTTCTTTGTCATCACCTTATAATCCCACCATCCAACCTATATATGAGCATTTGCATTTCTTTTGGCATTATGTCTAGCTCATATGTATTAATATGGATCAACTTCAATTTCTACATGCTCCCATATATGAGCTGTGTTGTTTTCACAATATTAACTATGTTGAGCCACATGGCCACCTCTGCATGTCATCTGAGTAGAAATGCTTCTATTTGCTATATGCTCATGTATGATGCTATATTTGGCTACAAGTTGATCTAGTGGAAAAATACACACTATTATGGTCATTTAGGTTCATATATGTGCATATGCTATTTATTTTCATATGATATGCAAGCTTGTTGTTTTGTGTGCGGTTTAATTTAAATTTGAATGCATGTATGGGAGATATGGTCACATTGTCTTCTATTTGTTTCACAACTAGTACTTGGTCATTATGGATCATGCATGGCCCATGCAACATCACTATTCCTTCTCCCTTATTTCATTCATGTTAGCTTATTTGAGGTTTATTTGAATTTTCGTGGATTTAAACCACATGGGCGTATTCCATGCAGCAAGTGATCTTCTCTCCTTCCTCGATCCTATGTTTTCATATTGTTTCTTAAAGCATGAGAATGTGTGTGTTGTTTGATCCATAACTTTTCATATAATTCATGTGTTTTCAAAAATTTCACACAATCTTACCTAACCTATGTAATCCAATCGGGGCCTTCCCTTGTGGTTTGGTGAAACCAAACCACATCATACCTCACCACCAACCATGAGCTGTCCATCCCATCTGGTCCCCCTCCCTTCCCTCTCTCTACAGCAACTCAAGACAAGAAAAGGAGAGAGGAATAAACCCTAGCCTCCCCTCCCTTTCCAGCTCTTGCAAAAGTGGAACACCCCATGTGCTCTACCCTCTCCCTCCCTGATCTTTATATGCTGACCACCCACCAGCCCATCCATCACCACTACAAGTTCTAGGAGGTACCTAGGCTCCCTCTTCTTCATCCCCAAGCAAGCACCCTCCCATGGCGATCTAAACCCTAGCGGTTGTCACCCTCTGGACCCCACGACCTGGTGCGCGTGCAGCATGTCCGACACATCTAGGACCTCGCTCGGCCTCCCCTTCTTTGCTCCAAAACTATCCCCGCCACCTGAGCCCATCGAAACTCGCTGGAGATGCCGTAGCTCGCTAGATCCTGAAGCCACCAGGAAGCCAGCCCCGCCGCTGATCTGGTCTACCTTGATCCTGCTCGTCTGCACTATTCGTTAGATGATGAGCCCCTCCTCCTCCCTGACAAGGCCCCCTCCCTCTCTTGCATCGTAGTGTCGTCGCCTTCTATCGAATAGATTCCGCGCACGCCTGCCACCATGGTCACCGCCAGCAGCGCTCAACCCCGTTGCGCCGTTTCGGCCGCGTTGCAGTTGCGTCGCCACGCCAGTGTGTGCACACGTGCAGCAGCAGCCCACGCCCAGCCCTCACACACCTTAGAACCCTCCCTTGCGCCGCGCCAGCGCACCTTGACTCGCAGCAGCCCTAGACAGCACTGCTGCGTTGTGCCTATAGCCGACCTGGCCCTTTATTCCCTAGTGTTTTCCCTCTGTAGCACTCCTCCATTGAGACCACCTGAAGGAAAGTTGTAGCCATAGGTTCCCTCTTCGTTTTTTGTTTTTGCACCGTGGTGTTTTGCCTAGCTGATTCGTCTCCTTCCTCATTTGATGATTTCCGGATCCGTCATGC
Source organism: Avena sativa (assembly GCA_916181665.1). NCBI lineage: Eukaryota > Viridiplantae > Streptophyta > Magnoliopsida > Poales > Poaceae > Avena > Avena sativa. The sequence continues at coordinate 365,538,296 of OV702285.1, read as the reverse complement.
GCCTGCTTCCGTTCGACAGATCCGCCAGTCACCACCACGACAGTTTTGCAAAAAGGCACCCCGCTTTCCAAATTCTCAACCTGGGGTCCTTGGCTTCACCACGTGTCGACCGAAATCCTTAGCTTCCGTTTGAACATATTTGATTAATGTTGCATTTAATATTATTTCAAATTAATAAATTCAAATCACAAAAATGCAAGGTATATGAATATGCTATTTAAAATATTATTTTGGCAATTTAAAATTTCGAAATCACTTAAATACTATTTAATAACTATTTCTTGAATAATTCATAACTTTAAATCTGTAACTCCGAATTCGACAAATGATATGTCTAAAACGATCAGTGCGACGAGCCCTTTCCAACTACGAATTCCATGATATGAATTTGATAGCATGACTCATATAAATGCAACAAGGTTTATGCAAGTAAAATTTGACTAAATAATTAATAAAACTTCTCTATCCTTGTTCTCACATCTCATCCATGCCATGCTATGTTATACCATGAAATTGTGTGTCATTCCATCATGGAATACTTTGTTTTTCTTGTTGAATATGTTTCATATGATTGCGCACTTTATTTATTAGGTCCCTTGTGTGTTTGGTTTTCATCTGGATAGACGCCGAGAAAGGGGAACTATTAGGAGATTCAGGAGTATTACCTAGATCCCACTTATTCTTCAACTGAGCTACCAGGAAAGCAATTCCCCATGCTTTCACAAAATAAGTACATATTGCATCTATCTTATTCTTGCCGCATAAATCATGTTCCGAATTAAATTGGAATTCCAAATACTGCATAGCTTTTACTTTTAAACCCCACCGAAGCTTGTACCCTCAATCCCATCAGCCATTACTACATGATTTGTTTGAGCCATGCTAGTCGTAGAACTGCATGTGTAGGGTTTGTGAGAGTCTTTGAATAAAGAGATACCTAAACAACTGAATTGAGTAGTAATGAGATAACTAAAGAAAGAGGCACCAGTGGGAAATAACTATTATTTGATTTTTACCCACTCACTTGTGTCCCGTAGGACTTGAGTACTTGATTCTTGTTCCTTGACTATCACACTATCCACATGGGGGACCATGAATCCCCTTTGTCTAATATTGATTCACATATTGTTTCTTGGGCCACAATTAGTTTGGGGCGTTACTACTATCTTCTACATGCCATGATTTACTACTTTATTTACTACTGTTGCTCGAGGAGCATCTACTATTGTACTGTTTTGGAATGAGGCGTGTTTTCGCGGTATCGACAAGCCTAGACACACTTTCAGGTTCCTAGTCGTTACATCCATTGACGCAAACCCTGGGTCTGTCTTGGAGCCCGACCAACTTCGTTGCGGGTATCTTAGTGGGGTGGCCCCTGAAATCATTTTTGAATCTTGCAAATGCTTCGTCGTGATGCCTCATTTCTTTTTATTTGGTTTTCCGGGGTTGATTGTGTGTGTTGCTATTTGTGCACCCTAGTGGGATAAATCTTTATGAAAGCCGTGTCTGCGGTTATGGACTACCTGGAGCACAGTTTCTCAATCATAGACAACTATAACTAAAGTACCTTCTTTAACTTGACTAAACATGACTAGTAAATAGTGCAAAATTCATGGAATGAGTAATAAAACTGCCAACGGATGGGATGTTCTTCTGCCTTCTCGTTCGATAAACGGGAAGGAGGGCAAGCGATATTTATTTATGTTGTTATATCTGTTGGGTAATTAACTATTGTTTATTTAATGAACGTCCGTCCGTCTATCTTTGGTTAGCCAAATTTTGTAGCGTGTCTCTATAGAAATGCTAGGCTTTATTTTCGCTACAATTGCATCACTCTCAGGTTGTTCCCTTTAGATTCATAAATACTTGTTGGAGATATTCCCAAGATGCAAAAATAAAGTGGTTATTATTATATCTTTGTGTTTACGATAAATGTTTACATCCCATGCTATAATTGTATTAACAAGAAACATTAGTACTTGTGTTTGTAAACATAAAAGAGTCCCTATTAAGCCTCTTGTTAAGATAGCTTGTCAATTAATAAACGCTCATGGTTTCTTGATCGTGGACATTGGATGTTATTAATAACAAGATCATATCATTAGGAGAATGATGTGATGGACATACACCCATAGTAAGCATAGCATAAGATCAAGTCATTAAGTTTGTTTTGCTACAAGCTTCCAAATACATAGTAACCTAATCCTTAGACCATGATATCGTGTTAATCACCATCACCGGATGAGTGCTTCGATGAAATCAAACGCCACTTTTTAATAGGGTGGTTATAAAGGTGGCATTAGGAATTCTAAAAGTATATGTTGAAGCGCGTGGATCAAGAGTGTGATTTGTCCATCCAAATAACGGATAGATATACTCTGGGCCCTCTCGGTGGAATGTCATCCAATAGGTTTGCAAGAATCTGACTAGGTCACAAGGGATGTCATATCACGGTACGAGTAAAGAGTACTTATCAGTAACAAGGTTGAACTAGGTATGGAGATACCGACGATGAACCTTAGATAAGTAAAGTATCACACGACAAAGGGAATCATTATCGTATGTTAATGGTTCTTACGATCACAAAGTCATCGTTGAATATGTGGGAGCCATTATGGATCTCCATGTCCCGCTATTGGTTATTGATCGGAGAGGTGTCTCAATCATGCCTGCATAGTTCACGAACCGTAGGGTGACACACTTAAGGTTCTATGTTGTTTAAGTAGATATGGAATATGAGTTGGAGACTGAATGTTGTTCGGAGTCTCGGATGGGATCCAGGACATCACGAGGAGGTTCCGAATTGTCTGGAGAATAAGATTCATATAATGGAAGTCAATTTTGGGGGTTCGGAAAAAGTTTCGGAAGTTTGATCGGAGCTTCCAGAAGGTTCTGAAGGGATAAGATCGAATCGCTAGAAAATAGGGGACATGACTTGGGGGAAGTTTTCCTCCCCACCCCCTCTCCCTTGCGCTGGCCCTAGTGGTGGGCTAAGGGGGAACCCTAGACGCTCCCTTCTATAAATAGAGGGGAGGTGGGCACCCCCTTGCCCCTTCCTCCACAACCCTAGCCACCACCTCTCCCTCCTCCAGCTTCTTGCTCCGGCCTAGGCGAAGCCCTGCAGGAATTTCTCCTCCACCAGCACCACCATGCCATCGTGCTTCTGGGATTCCAAGGGAATGTACTACCTCTGTTTCCCACTGGAATAGGGAGAGGAAGGTCTTCATAGACTCTGTATATGAGACAGAGTGTGGAAGCGGTGCCGGAACTTTCCTCCGGAAAGATCTTCATCGCAATCTTGAGATCGGCAAGTTATCGACTGCATCAACCACGATATTAGATCTTATTAAGGCTTTGGATCTACGAGGGTTAGTTCTCATCAATCTCGTTGCACCTATCTCGTAGATTAGATCTTGGCTTTTCCAAAGATTGGATCTTGGTTTTATGGGTTATTGCGGTAGAATTTTTTGTTTTCTATGCTACGAACCCTACAATGGTATCAGAGCTGAATCTACGCGTAGATCAGTTGCATGAGTAGAACATAATGGTTTTGTTGGCGTTGATGCTCTTGTTGTCACTTGCTTTTCGTGCACTTTGCATCTTTCGGGATGGTGGGATGAAGCGGCTGATGACTGCAAGTGCACAGATCATTTGTAGCTAGTTTTGAAATAAATATATCGATCCCATAGGGAGCACTAGGCGAAAAACTAAAATTCTTTTAACTAAAACTAAACGAAGTACTTAAGAAATAATTATAACATGCAAGAAAAGTAGAATTGTTTTTGGTTTTTTGAGTGGAAAAAACTATTAAATAAACTATAGTAAAACTTAATGCAGAAAGTCGGAATCGCAATATGCAAGAAAAGCTTGGAACTACAATAGGGAAAAAGGCATTCTTGGGGAGTGGTGGATAAACCGCTAGCAATTTAGACTGAGTAATCAAGATTATCATAACAAATATTCTCATCACATATGGGAGGTGCTCCATATATGGACAAATAGGTAGCAACCACTACTCACATCATCCTTCATAACCACAACTGATAGATAAACGGCATCAATCATATTATCTCGCTATTAAGGGATTTCTCCCGTGGCATGGACATGGCTTAATGTATTATCCTTGCTTTCCCAAGTTAGTACATAAGGAATGACAAAAACTTTATAGTCACAATAAGTGTGATCATCCCTCCGTCTACCAACAAGTAATCCCCTTCATCATGTCCCCATAAGAGGCAAATATTAAAGAGGTGCACAACTCTCAACATCAAGATGAAGGCAATTAACACATGCACATAATGATGTATAAGATAATAATCTCTATCTTATCTAAATCATATACTAGGGTGGTTCCATCTCTCCAAGAATTAATGATCTACTCAGACATGGAGGCAATAAGAATCATGACAATGGTAATGGAAACAATTATAGATGAATAGTTCTTATATTAATCAACATCTAGAGCTATAATTACAACAAGATCTAGATGGGATGGATGGAGATGATGGTGGTGGAGCGGTTGATGATGATGGAGATCGATTCCGTGGCCTCCCAGATCTTCTTAGGGCGAAGATGGATCCCTAGGGAAAGTTCCCCCTCCAGATCCCTTTCGGAGGTGAGGTTTTCGGCAATTTCTAGGTGTTCTGCATGTCGTCTCTCCGATCCAGATGCACGGGGTGAAAATATTTGAGGAGGCGGTGGTGGCGGCAACAATACGGCGGGAACTATACGGCCGTAAAAAGTATTCCTGCCGTATAGTTGGTCGTTAAACCTTCTGTATCCTCCAAACGCTTTCGGTTTCTTTTGGTATAATTGATATTTCCCAAATTAGCTATTTACGTTGTTTTTTACTCCTTTTCGCTCCAATACAACTGGTCCAAGATTTGTGTCCATTGTATCCATCATCTATCTTGAACCTGGTGAAAATAAACATAAAAGATGCACGTGAACGCCGTAAAATACCAAGATCCTACATACAGTGCAAAATAATAATATAAAACATGATGCAAATATGCACTCATTAACTTCCCCAAGCTTGAACTCTTGCTCGTCCCGAGAAAGTTTAGCTTAATGGATGTGATCCTCATATTCATGAAGCTGAGTCAATAAAATAAATGAGGCAGTTGCAACATTTGTTTAACATATATGATACATAGGAATAAGTTCATGAATAGTACCTTACTCGTACCATCCGAATAATATTAGCGGGCTTCCACACCTTAGCATTTAACAGTTCATAAAAGATTACTTTCAACATCATGTAAAAGTTTTTAGTTTGATCGAATGAGTTAGCCAGATAGTCCCAAGTGTTTTAGGATTAACATATTCACTTGGGATTTAAAATCTCAAACGTTTCTTTGTCTTACTACAGTATTGTGGTATATGCCTATTTTTTCTTTGCACATTCGTTCTTTTTCTTCTTCTTCATTTTCTTCTTATTTATATATATATGCTCACCCTTTTGTTTAAGTGTTGTGCAAAGGAGCTAGCCATACATTCCACTTCATGTAGGAATTCAAAATTTAACGATCCCAATTACCAAATTCCAATTGTATATGAAGCATATTTATGACTTGAAGACTCTAGCTCGAATTTCTCTCACTCTAATTTGATAGCACTTTTTAATTTTCCTCTGTTCAAGGTTTCTTTCTCAACTTGACTGATTAGATTATTTTTCTTTTTGCAAATCAAACCATGAACCTACAATATATTTATTAAATTATCTGTATATGTTCCGTTAATACCAATGGTGTGGAAGAATCATATGACTATCAACAAGTGCAAGTAAAATTATACTCAAGCCATTGATATATCCAATAGGACAAGGTCAAAATCAATAATGCTCCATATATGATAATAAACTCAGAATTTCATAAAAGGGATCGACTATTCCTGAAGGGAATTGTAATGATGCATCTTTATTTCTAAGCTCGAACTAATGCAAGACTAAAACAGTAATACAAAAATTATAAGATAGATTACAAGGTCTTAAAGATCTACCCAAGCTTGGAATCAAGCTAGGAAGGATCAAATATCTACTTGTTGGTACCTATTCCTCCTCATGGGTGAGAAGAGTATTGCCTTCTTCCCCTATGTTGAAGACTTTAGCTATGCTTGCAAGGTGGATGCTGAGTTTGGTCATGTCGATTTGAAGCTTCAAAATTTTCTTCTGGAGGAATTTCTTCTCATCTTTCAACTCAAAAACAATTTTGATCAAAAAACCAACCCTACCATCGATGTCATTAACCTTTTGCTCAAGGTCTTTGATCATCATCCAGTAAGAGTCAATCCCTTCTCCAATAGTTTCAACACATGCATTTGAATTTTTTTCCAATTGATGAATCTCATCTTGCCGCACCTTATTAGGTGTAAGAGGTGACGGACCGAGAGGAGTTCTATAATAAGATCGTATGTTGTTATGATACGGAATAGGGAGATACTCATCCTTGATCCTTCTCTGATCAGCTTGCCTCATCATCTCCATCCTTTGCGGGAACATTTCCTCCCAATTTGGGAGAGGGTTCATCTCCAAGATCGATGACGATGATGCTTCTTTAGGTTCTACTTCCTCAATCCTCTTCACGGGATTCACTTATTTCTTCCTCCAAATCTCATTAACATGGAAAGGCTGCATGGCTTCGCTGCATGACAAAAAAATTCTAATCAAAGCATAAAGTGGTATCACAAGTCAAAAACTAAATGATCATAGAGGCTAAGGTGATTGGTTCATATTCATAACATGGTGTGAGCATGTGCCAAGTCAACCCAAACAAAGGGTCAAACGGGAATACCACAATACTATGCTTTTGTATGCTAAAACAACGAATGATTCTTTCAAGGCACATTAAGCAATCCTAATTGTTTGGAACAAGTCATGCTACAGCAATAATCACTAAGAATAAGGTCAAAACAACATCTAGCATGACATGATAAAGTCTATGTCACATTCAAAGAAAGCTACTCTTGTACTACTAAGCGAGAACTTCCTACTCCTTTCCAACACCAATCAACTTATTTGAAAGAACACAGCGAAAACGGGGGTAAAACTACTTTATTCAAGAAAACTAAGAAAACAAAAACCAAAAATGAAAACTAATACGCTCCAAGAACAACACAACTGTGCATGAAACCATAAAAAAACGGGGTTCCAAACTACTTTATTCAAGAAAACTAAGCAAACCAAACAAAAACAAATACGCTCCACGAACAACACAACAGTGCATGAAACAATAAAAACGAAGTGTCTAGAAAGACCTAAGATTTTTATTGATGAAGAAGGGGATGCCTTGGGCATCCCCAAGATTTGATGCTTGTACCTCTTGAATATTTCTAGGGGTGACACGGGGTGGCATCCCCAAGCTTGAGATTTTTTCCATTCTTCATCTCATTACATCATTCTTTCTCTACACCTGCAAATTTTCCTTCATACAAAACTTCACACAATCCTCATTAGCAACATTAGTGCATTCAAAAGATAATAGAACTTTGGGGTTTAGTTTTAAAACTACAAAACTTTCACTAAAGAAAAAAGCTACTGTACCAATTCCCTCAAAAAGCTCAATTTCCCAAAAAGAACCTAAAAAGGAATCAATAAGAAGCAAATGCAAATAATGGCAGAAATCTGTCAAAACATTCCAGCAGGTAGAAACCGATTTTTTTGAAGACCTTCTGTTGCTCAAATCAAAAAGTGTTGAACTAAAAAAATTAGCTAACAACCTGGGGATTTATTTAGAAAATTACTGCTCAATCCGACTTACAGAGATTTTACACGAATTTTTAGAGTGGAGCACAAAAATCTGTTTCGGACAGCAACTCCCCAAATCTTACTTCCCTCTGATTAGAGGTTATTCTTGGCACAAAAATCAAACAAAAAGGATAAGGAGAGGTTATTATAGAAGTAATAACTTCCAAGACTCAAGAAAACTATTGGGTTATCTCCCAAGAAGTACTTCTCTTTAACGCCTTTAAATTAGGCACAAGAGGCAAGAATCAAGTATTTTCAAATGAAGAAGCAATAACATCAAACCTTGATTTCAAAGGAGAAAAAGGCAAGTTATCTCTCCTCATAGGGAAGTGTTCAATACCTTTCTTGAATGGAAATTGATATTTAATGGTGCCTTCTTTCATATCAATAATGGCACCAACAGTTCTAAAAAAATGTCTTTCCAAAATAATAGGACAAGAAGCATTGTATTCATCATCCAAAACATAGAAATCAACAGGGACATAAGCATTGTTAACCATAATAAGAACATCATTAACACTCCCCATGAGTTTCTTTTTAGCATTAACATCAAGTGGGACATCTAAATAGCAATCTTCCAAAGGTGGAAAATCAAGCGTTTCATAAATATTTCTAGGCATAATAGAGACACTAGAACCAAGGTCACATGAAGCTTTGAGATCAAAGTCATTCACTTGCATATTAATGATGGGTTCCCAACTATCTTCTACTTTCTTAGGAATAGAGGCTTTGTGTTTCAAATTTTCTTCCTTAATTTTAATGAGAACATATGTAATGTGTTTGGTGAAAGATACTTTCATTTCACTAGCATTAGGAATTCTAGCAAGCTTTTGTAGGAACATAATCACTTCAAAAATATTGCAGCCATCAAGATCAAAATCAAACTTAGCATCACTGGTAGTAGACTCATTGGGTTTAGGCATTGTGGTAGGAGGAATAGGGACTTCTTGTTGTTTGGTGGCATCCATATTGGTGGTGGTAATAGTGCACACACTATTGTTTCTAGCAATTTCAGCTTCTCTTTTCCACTTAGCATGTAGTTGAGCTAACAGTCTAACATTTTCATCAATTGTAACTTATATAGCATCAGTTGCAGCAAAAGGTACTTTCCAAAGTTTCAGGTTTAGCAGCCATTTTACTAATCAAAGAGGATTTTGCTTCAAACAAAGAGGAAATATTTTGATCAACATTCAAAAGCTTTTCCTCCACAATATTGTTCAAAGTAGTTTGTTTACTAATAAAGTCCTTAAGCATGACTTCAAGTTCAGAGGGGGCACTTCTAGTATTGTTGTAGGATTTTCCATATGTATTGCCATTATTAGGAGGGTAAGGCCTATAATTATTACCATAAGAAATGTTTCCAAAATTATTATTCCTAATGAAGTTCACATCAACTTGCTCTTCTTGAGCAACCAAAGCGGCTAAGGGAACATTATTTGGTTCTATATGAGCTTTTCTATTAACAAGCATGGCCACGATAACATCTATTTTATCACTCAAAGAGGAGATTTCTTCAACAGAATTTACCTTCTTACCATGTGGAGCTCTCCCAGTGTGCCATTCAGAATAATTAACCATCATATTATCAAGGAGCTTTGTTGCAGCACCCAAAGTAATGGTCATAAAGGTACCTCCAGCAGCTGAATCCAACAGATTTCTTGAGGAGGCATAAAAAGTCTGGATAATCATCCAAGCAGTTAGTCCATGAGTGGGACAATTCTTTACCAAAGATTTCATTCTTTCCCAAGCTTGAGCAACATGTTCATTATCAAGTTGTTTAAATTTCATTATTTCACTTCTCATAGATATAATACAAGCAAGAGGATAGTATTTTCCAATAAAAGCATCTTTGCACTTAATCCAAGAATCAATACTATTTCTAGGAAAGGATAGCAACCATTCTTTAGATTTTCCTCTCAAGGAGAAAGGAAACAACTTGAGATTAATAATATCTCCATGTACATACTTATATTTTTGAATCTCATAAATTTCAACAAAGTTATTCAGGTGGGCAGCAACATTATCAGAACCAGCACCATAAAATTGTTCTTTCATCACAAGATTTAACAAAGCAGGCTTAATTTCATAAGAGGTAGAATCAGGAGCAGCTGGAGTAATAGGTGTACTTAGCAAATCATTGTTGTTTGTGCTAGTGAAGTCGGACAACTTGGTGTTCTCAGCAGAGTTCATTTTTGCAAAGGTGGAGCAAACCAACAGCAGCAGCAACTAGAGTAGGAACTAATTTTTTTTATGTTTTTGATAATAGAAAGCAAACTAAACAAAACTAATTTTTTTGGAGTTTTTGATAAAAAGAGGCAAAAAAATAAGGCTAAATAAACTAATAAAAACAAAAAGAAAGTAAAGAGAAAGGTTGTGAAGGACTCCCCTTGTGAAGCTGTCCTTAGCCTCCCCGGTTTGCTAAAAATAAAGGATTAACTATATGGTGTGGAAGGTAATGGTGGTTTGTAGAAAGTAAACGGTAACAGTGTAAGATGTATCTATGGTAAAGATTGGAACGGGGTCCATAGTTCACTAGAGGTGTTCTCCTTAAGATAAACAACATAACATGCTGGGTAAACAAATTACAGCGGGGCAATTGACAGGACAGAGCAAGGCATAACAATGCAATACTAGATAGTCATGATCCTATGAGATTTGATTGGGTATTACAACAAGATACATAGACCGCCATCCAACTGCATCTATGACTAGTAATCCACCTTCAGGTTATCATCCGAACCCCCTCCAGTATTAAGTTACAAGCAACGGATAACTGCTTTAAGCAAAGTGTGTAAAGTAAACAATACACTTATTCCATGAACAAGAGATCGTTGTTTTCTCCCTGGTAGCAACAGCACATCTACAAACTTAGAGATTTTTGTCACTTCCCAGATTAAATAGAGGCGTGAACCCACTATCGAGCATAAATACTCCCTCTTGGAGTCACTAGCATCTACTTGGCCAAGATAACTACTAGAAACGGAGAGCATGCAAGATCACAAACAACACAGACATGATCGAATCAATAAGATCGAATCATTAACGAATCTGACATAGTAATCTCAATATCCATCGGATCCCCGCTAACATAACATGCATGATTACAAATAGATGACCTTGATCATGAACGGAGCTCACAAGATCTAAACATGGTAGCACAAAGGAGGAGTAACAACCATCTAGCTACTACATGGACCCGTAGTCAAAGGTGGAACTACTCACGCTTCATACTGGAGGGTGGCATGGTGATGAAGAAGGCCTCCGGGATGATCTCTCCCCTCCGGAGGGTGCCGAGAAGAGCTTCAGATTCCCCGATCTAGGGACGATGGTGGCGGCGGCTGCGGACTGTTTCGTGGAAGATTGATCGGGTACTTAGGGTTTAGGTATATGGGGCTTCTTATAGGGGAAGAGGGAGGCCGAGGGGGTGCCCGAGGTGGTTGCACCCCCCAGGTATGGGCCAGGCCTGGCCACGCGGCCAGGGGGTGTGGCCCCCTCGCGGCCCTTCTCCGTCTCGTCTTCTGGCTCCGTGTTCCCCACGGTAAAATAATGACTTTGGCTTTTGTCCCGTCCAATTCTGAGAATATTGATTTTATGACTTTTCTGGAACCAAAAACAACAGAAAACAAGCTACTGGCACTGTGGCATCTTGTTAATAGGTTAGTCCCATAAAACATATAAAAATACCTCAAAGAGAATATAAAGCAAAGAAAAGTAGATACTAAACAAGCATGGAACATCAAAAATTATAGATACATTTACGACGTATCACCTCCCGCGCAAGGAGACGCCTGGGTGGGCCAAATCGTCCTCCCGCTATTGGGGATATGCTATATTGGTATCCTTATAGCATGTCTCTTATCCGGCTAACCCGGGTGGCCCATAGTTGGTAGCATGGCCTATGGCCTGCTGGGCGGCAAAGTTAGGTGGATCTAGAAGGGAGGCCCATGCCGGATAAAGGAAGGCTACGGTGGAGTTACCAGCGTACCCGGAGCCTTGGAGTGCAAGATACACAAGACTAGTGATAGACGGTGTAGGACTCTGTAACCTGTCCGGCTAGGACTTTTCCCTGTAACCCTAGGACCTGGCGACTATATAAGTCGGGCCTATGTGAGCCTTTAGGGCACAATCTCATACGATCATAGATCGACACACATAACCTCGCACAGCGAACCTATCTCTGTAACTCAGTGTATTGCCATTATAGTGATTTATAGAAGGAGTAGGATTCCGCCACCGTTGTGGGATCTGAACCTGGGTAAGCTGTGTTACCTCGTACCCGTCAACCGTCCGCCTTACCCCACGTCTCTAAACACGCACTATGAGGACCCCTCCATGGCGTACTCGTCGGCAATACCACGACAGTTGGCGCCCACCGTGGGGCAAGAGGCGCTTCAGGCTCTTCAGCGGGCGAGGACCAAGATCTTCGCGGGAATCGGCGAAACCGTAGCCATCGGTTGCGTTCTTTTCTCCGGAAACGTTCCGATCGTCCCTCCTGACGAGTTCTGGATCCCGGCGAAGACAAACCCTACGCGGTGTTCGATCGTTCCTATCGGAGACATCCACCTCTTCATCGAGGAAAGCGACTCGGGCACTAGTTCCCTGGGAGTCGGAGGAGCATCAAGACCAGCACGGACCGCCTATGGGCAGGATACGTTTGCGGAAGGATCGATGTCGGATCTCTCTTCGGAGTTTGCCGGCAAAGGTCGGAAAGCATCAAGACCCGCACGGACCGCCTACGGGCAGGATACGCTCACGGAAGGATCGATGTCGGATCTCTCCTCGGAGTTCGCCGGCAAAGATCGGAAAAATTCAAGGCCCACCCAAACTGCCCCTGTGCAGGATATAAAGGTGGAAGATCACTGCAAATCCGCCGTCTTCATCCGTGCGTTTGGACAGCAAAGATCCAAGTTTGTCGGCGTGGTTACCATCTTTGATCTAGCGCGCTGCACTCAGAGAGAGGGCGAAAACCCCCGCGATTACCTAGCCAGGTGGCTCCGTATACGAGCCGATCTGTCCCACTACCCCGATGATAACGCTTTGTATCACTTCGTGGAAGGACTGGACCGTGGCATGCTTCTCCGACATTCTCTAAGACGGCAGCAGGCAACAGGACGTCTCACCCTCGAAGAGATGGTGAGCACCGTCAATAGCTATGCGGAAGCTGATGCAGCAGCCCAGATGGAGCTCGTGCTCAGAGACGGAGAACCTCCGATTCAGCAGCTGCCGCCACCGCCTCCCGCAGTCATCGTCGCAGAAGCACCAGCACCTCCAGTCATCTATGAGGCCGTTGCACCTACACCGGCCGTCATCCAGGAAGTCCTGGCACCCTCCGACTCTGTCATTGACGCGCTTTATGCTGATTTCAGTGCAGATTCAGAGGAGATAGACTTCAGTCCCGAAGAGCTAGACTCCGCCATGCAGGAGATGGAGGAGGAGTACTCGCGCGACGAGCAAGCCCACAACACCGTCACGTCTCGAGGGGTGTTCATCACCATTGGGACGGCGATGGATGAAGATCAACTCGGACGAGCTCTGCCTACGGCGCTGGAAAAGGGGAAGGGGCCACTTATTGCTGCTGACGATGATCACGCAAAAGTCATGCCTCCCCCGCCTAACCCAGTGCAGCAGCCGCAGGAACTCGGCACCCGTCTGAGCAACAATAACACCGCAAACTTGCCGCCTCCAGCATCTACATCGGCAGCAGCCCAAGTTACTCCAGCTGATAGAGTGATGTACGGCAATCTCCTTGTCGAGCCACTAACCGTTGCTCATATCCGGAACGTGACCCAGCTTGACGAGAAGCGCCCGCAGCTGCTGGAGGAGGCGCAAGCCATCGTGGAGAAAGGCGCTAAACTAGATCGAGATCTGGTCAACATGCAGAAATACATAGAGAAAGCTAGAGCAATGGAGGCCGAGTACAAGACTTTGCTACAGCAACAGAAGGCTAAGAAATATCCAGCTCGCGTCATCAACGATCCTGGTGTACGGCGCAACCTAGGATGGGCTCCCTCGAAGCCAGCACAGGCCAAGCCATACATTGACAGCGAAGGCAAGCAGGTGATTCCCACCCCACTCCTTAACCTCACTGTCGCCAAGACCTTTCTAGAGCAGGATATATCACCTGAGGCAGTGGAACAGGTCTATGACCTAGTGGCCAAGGCGGTGAAGTAGCAGGAAAAGGCTACCTCTCAGAGGCTTGAGTCTAACCCAGCGCTCTGCCAATCTAGCCAGTACAAGTTGCCAAGGGAAATATCTCCTCTTGATGTCGGGTCCCAGACGGGTTCATCAGAACGAAGACGGAGGGATGCACGCAACAGGAAGGATGCCATCCCCATATCTTCCGACCACGGAGAAAAGGCCCGACCTCGTCGCCCATCGCCACCGCCCCGATCTCCCCGACATCATGAAGATTACAAGGCTCACCATCGTACGGATATGCCCCCACCAAAGCAGTGCGGCATCGTCATCCGCGACAACGCGAAACAGACCCTTCATGACGGAGAGCGCAACCAAGGACACAAGAGCAGGTCGCGTCATGACCCTCCGCGTCCGACAAGCAACCGTGATAGACGTGAGGTGTCGCGGCAGGGTAACAGCAAGAAGTCTAACCCACCGCCACCTCTGCCTCCGTCACCTCCAAGAAGTCACCATGGCGGACCGCGTCGTTCACGCAGCCCATCCCCTGTTGACAAAAGGAAGAACCCGGAGCCATACGATGAACGTTCACGGATCGACAAGATCGACGAGTCCCGGGAAGGACCATACCTGGGACCATGTTGCTTTGGACTTGCAGTACGGTCCGCAACTTACCCCAAAGGATTCTGGATTGACAAGACCAGCAAACCCTATGATGGCACCGCCTAACCAGCCACATGGTTGCAGGACTACGGCAGTATGGTGGAGATTGCCGGAGGCAACCCCAACGTCGCCGTCAAGTACCTCCCATTAATGTTGGCAGGCACGGCCCGTCAATAGATCGACGAGCTGCCGGAGAAATCTATCTACAACTGGCTGGACATGCAAGAAGCATTCACCAAGAACTTTGAGGGTACATACAAGCGTCCCTGCACTGTGGGCGATCTACAGCGGTGCGTGCAATAGAAAGACGAGACATCTCACGCCTACCTCTCCCGCTGGCTGGATATGAAGAATTACAGCGCAGGAGTGCACGCTCAGACCTCCATGGCCGCCTTCATGGATGGGTTGGAAAGGGGCACGCTGCTTCGACATAAGCTGAAGCGCTTGCAGGACAATCACCAGCTTGACTTGAACCAGATGATTCAGTTCGCTAGTGAGTTCGCAGCTGCTGACGACGATGCTCGTGGCTCCTTGCCGGCAACGGCCGTTCCAACTCAAGCTCGGAGGAATAGCAGTACAAAGCGGAAAACCACTCCAGAATAAAAGCAATCTACCGACATGGTCGCTATGACTTTTGCAGGACGAGGAGAAGGCAGACAACATGGCCGAGGAAGGGGAGCTGGCCGCGGGCAGCAACGAGGAAGTGAAACCACCTTGGCACCGCTCCGCGTTCCCCAAACCTACGAGGAGTACCGCGATATGTCGTGCCTCGTACACCTCGACGCCAACGTCAAGGCCACCCATACCAATCGACACTGCAAGTTCGTCAACGACCTCAAGGAAGACCTGGAGTCCGGCTACAAGCGAAGTCGGAAGAACAGACCACGAGGCAAGGGCAAAGGGAAGAAGAAGGAGGAGGAGTCCAAGGATTCAAATGACATGGACGAAGACGTTGACCCCAAGCACGCCGCCAAGAGCGATGACAAGGGCAAGAACCCCTTTGCAGAGAAGGCTCCAGTCTACCACACTTTGCTTGGCACCCCCACCGTCCGATAATAGAAGACCTCTCTGAGGATCCTCATGGCCACTCTCCCTCCAGTCCCCCAGTACCGGCGCTGGTCGGAAGTTCCAATAACTTGGGACAGGACGGACCACCCAGACCTTGTGCCCACGGAGAACTAGTACGCCATGGTCATCAACCCCTTGATTGACGGCGTGGAGTTCACCAAGTGCATGGTGGATAGTGGAAGCAGCATCAACATCATGTACCTAGATACACTGCATAAGATGAACTTGACGGAGGCAAACCTAAGGCGGACCAATACCATCTTCCACGGCTTAGTTCCTGGTCGGGAGGCTCGGTCCCTTGGGTGAATTACACTTCAGGTTGCCTTTGGCGATGTTAATAATTACCGCCAAGAGCACATCACCTTCGAGGTGGTCCCCTTCAAGAGCGTGTACCACGTCATATTCGGCCTCGACATATTCCACATGTTCATGGCCAAGCCATGCTTCGTCTACAACAAACTCAAGATACCCGGACCAAATAGTATTATCATCGTATCTGGAAGCTTTACCAAAGCAAGGGACTGCAAGATCAATGAAGCAGCCGTTGCAGAAGCTGTCCTCTACACTGAAGAATTCAAAGAGATCCAGAGCAAGGTCAATGACTCAGAGATGCCCGCGTCGAACAAGCAGATCTCCGACTCCGCTCCTGCGTTCAAGGCCGCCATCGAGACCAAGCCGGTGGAACTTGTGGTAGGCGATGCCTCCAAGACCGTCGCCATTGGGACGAACCTGGATCCCAAATAGTAAAGCGCGCTCGTCGAGTTCCTCCGTGAGAATAAGGACATCTTTGCCAGGCAACCTGCCGACATGAAAGGTGTACCTAGGGAACTTGCCGAGCACAGCTTAAACATTGATCCAAAATGCAAACCAGTGAAACAAGCTCTCCGACGCTTTGGGGATGAGAAAAGACGCGCCATTGGCAAGGAGATAGCTAGGTTACTTAAGGCTAGATTTATCCGAGAAGTCCTTCATACCCAATGGGTGGCCAATCCTGTACTTGTCCCCGAAAAGGGAACCACTTAATTAAGAATGTGCGTTGATTACACCGGCTTGAACAAAGCATACCCCAATGATCCGTTTGCTTTGCCTCGCACTGACCAAGTCATTGACTCGACGGCTAGCTCGGAACTTTTGTGTTTTCTCGATGCATACTCAGGATACCACCAGATCAAGATGAGGAAGTCGGACCAATTGTCCACTTCGTTCACTACCCCATACGGCACGTTTTGCTATGTCACGATGCCCTTTGGGCTAAAAAACGCAGGTGCTACCTACCAGCGGACAATGCAACGTTGCCTTCACGACCAAATTGGTCGGAACGTTCACGCCTATGTGGACGATATCGCGGTGATGTCTAAAAAGTCAAACGACTTAATCTCCGACTTAAAAGAAACCTTTGATAATCTCCGGAAATACAACATGATGCTCAACCCCAAGAAGTGCGTCTTCGGGGTTCCAGCCGGCAAATTGTTGGGCTTCATCGTTTCCCAACGTGGAATCGAGGTCAATCCGGAGAAAATCAAGGCCATCTTAAACATAAACCGTCCGACATGCCTAAAGGACATTCAACGACTAACAGGTTGTGTTGCAGCAGTTAGTCGGTTCATCACCTGACTTGGAGAGAAGGCTCTGCCGCTGTACAAGTTGCTGAAGAAGGAGGAAAAATTCACGTGGACGGACGAAGCAGATGCAGCATTGAAGCAGCTCAAGGAGATTCTTTCCTCAGCGCCCATCCTTGCAGCACCCGGGCCTGGAGAGCCCCTATTAATTTACATGGCGGGAACCAACCGGGTAAACAGCATCATCGTCGTGGTGGAGCGGAAGGAACCAGGCTATGAGCACGGAGTTCAACGGCCAGTTTACTACGTGAGCGAGGTCTTGATGGAGTCCAAGCAGCGTTACCCGCACTACCAAAAGATACCTTATGGAGTATTCCTCGCTTCTCGAAAGCTGAGGCATTACTTTCAGGAGCACCCAATCACACTGGTGAGCAAGACTCCACTGTACGACATTATCAATAACAGCGATGCTACAGGAAGGGTCGCCAAGTGGGGCATTGAACTTGCCGCCTTCGAGATCACCTACAAGAGACGCGACGCTATCAAGTCACAAGCCTTGGCGGATTTTGTTGCAGATTGGACGGAGATGCCAGACGCTACTCCGTTGCCAGAACCAGAGTACTAGGTGATGCACTTTGACGGATCAAAGCTGCTCAACGGCTTGGGGGCTGGTGTATTGCTACAGTCACCAACAGGAGACAAGCTACACTACGTTCTACAGATCCACTTTGAGGCTACAAACAACATGGCGGAGTATGAAGCACTCATTCACAGACTACGTGTAGCCAAGGATATCGGCATCAAGCACATAGTTTGCTGTGGAGATTCTGACTTGGTTGCCTAGCAGGTGGCTGGCACCTGGAATGCGCGGAACCCTATGATGGCGGCATATCGAGACGAAGTGGACAAGATAGCCAAGAGCTTCTTGGGCTACGAAGTCAAGTATGTGCCTAGGGAGCAAAACGAGGCGGCTGATCTGCTGTCCAAGATTGGGTCAGGGCGCAAGCGAATTCCGCCAGGAGTTTTCCTAGAGCATCTGAGCACACCATCCGTGAAGGGAGCCGACATCGATAACCCGGATAGAGCTGACTCTTTCGTCAACATGGTGACTAAGGTCCCACCGGCTTGGACAAAACCGTTCATGGAATATCTCGAACACGGAACTTTGCCCGACGACAAAGTCAAAAGACGGCAAATAGTACGGCGAGCAAAGGGTTATACCATAATCAATGGGCAACTCTATAAAAGGAGAACTACTGGTGTATACCTAAAGTGTGTTTCCCAGCTAGAAGGTATGGAAATCCTGCACGAAATCCATCTTGGAGATTGTGGGCATCACGCCGCTCCCCGATCGTTGGTCGCGAAAACCTTCCGGCAAGGATTCTACTAGCTGACCGCGAAGGCGGACGCCGACAATCTGGTTGAGACATGCACGGGATGCCAGTATTATGCCGGACAACCACATGTTCCTGCTGACGAATTGCGAACAATACCAATAACTTGGCCGTTTGCAGTCTGGGGGCTAGACATGGTGGGACCGTTACAGACGGCACCTTGTGGGTTTACGCATCTTCTTGTAGCAGTTGATAAATTCACCAAATGGATAGAAGCTAAACCCATTAGAAAGCTTGATGGGGCAACTGCCCTCAGGTTTGTTCGGGATCTAGTGGTGAGATTTGGTCTCCCACATAGCATTATCATGACAACGGAAGCAACTTGTCACTCAGAGAAGTGGAGGCTTATTGCTGGGAGAAAGGCATCCGACTTGACCTTGCATCTGTGGCACACCCGCAATCCAATGGTCTGGTTGAGCGAGCCAATGGATTAATCTGCAGGGAATCAAGCCATGTCTTGAGGCGCCGCTACATAGAGCAGTTGGAGCCTAGGCGGAAGAATTGCCATCTGTGCTGTAGAGTTTACGAACTACACCCAACAGATCCACCGGCTACACCCCTTACTTCATGGTATATGGAGCAGAAGCCATCTTGCCTTCCGATATCCTCCACGTTGCACCAAGAGTTGCCGCCTACGATGAGGATGGCGCTGAAGAATCCAGACGCCTAGATGTGGACCTTCTCGAGGAGGAGCGCGTTTTGGCAAGCCAAAGATCCGCCATCTACCAGCAGAAGCTACGCACCTACCATAGTCGCCGCGTTCGGCATCGCTCATTTAAAGAGGGGGATTTGGTGCTCCGACTTAAGCAGAAGAAGTCACACAAATTATTCCCGCCATGGGAAGGACCGTTCATCATAAGCAAGGCGCTGCTCAATGGGTCTTACTAACTCGTTGACAATCGTGAACTAAAGGATACACCCAACAAGGATCATAAGCGTAAGCAACGTGACCCAGATGATGACTACCCGGAGCTTGATCGGCCATGGAACATAGCACAGCTACGTCCTTTTTACACTTAGCATTTTTTATCTAATTGTGTACCTCTTATATGATCAATGAAATAAAGCTCTTTGGTTCACTCATATTTCTGAGTCTTTTACCTCCTTTAATGTTCATTTTTGGATCATGTAAAACCTTTATGCACAAGCTTTGCATTTGCACTTGTGAAAATTCTGCCTACGGGCGTTAGCTTAAGTTTTCTGGTCTACACGTTCTTTGTCATTTTTATGTGGATTCTGGAGTAGTGACTTTCGGCACTTATTGTCGGCGATTTTGTGCTCAGGTTATTGACGGTGCCATTGGGCATCATCACCTAAGCGCATGGTTCCGACAACGAGTCTTCCGACTCACGAAAAGTCAAGCATAAGAACCAAAGTAATGGATAAGCCAGCACTTGCTTAAAAAATATATACATGCTGGAAATTAGTTCTTAAGTAGCAGGACATAACAACCATTGTTTACCGCCTTAAGTTACATCACCAAGTTTTTTGAGTGCATACACCAAAGATGAAACAAATATTACATAGTGTTTTTCATTCTTTGGGCGCAGGAGACTTGGAAGCAGCATCGTCCCCAGCCAGAGAATCACCCTCAACGTCGGCGCTATGATGAGACTCGGAGGAATCTTGGTTGACGCTGTCGATAGTGTTCATGGGCACGAAGACGTCGATGTCCACCAACTCGGCAACTCTGGTGTCATAACCCGCGAGTGATGACAAGATGGCTTCGTGATCAATCTCTTTGCCATCATCGTCAACGTCGGGGATACCAGAGGTCACCGTGTCGATGTCGGCACCTTCGTAGTGTGCCTTCACCATTGACAGCGCCATCCTTGCGCCAGCCCGTGCACGTGAAGCTTTCCAGCTCGTGACACGCTCGGGGGCTCGGCGCAGAATCTCCGAGTACTTCATCACGGAGTCCGAGGCCTTGATGTATATCTGGTGGGACTTGGCAATCTCTCTGGCTTGGATGATGGTGGTGTTGATAAAGTTGCCGGCAAGAACCATGCCTTCCTTATCCGAAGGAGGCGGGCGGGTTAAATCCATAGGAGCTGCAAATTCCGACAAGGAGCGCATGAGTTTAATAAATTCAAAGTATCCAGACTACAGAAATACAAGGCGAAGGAAACTTACTGAAGATGCTGGCCCTAGCCTGTCAGAGGGTGTCCGCCAAGGATTATTTCTCTTGTTGGAGGGGCTTAAACGCCTCGCTGTGGCGTTGGTTTTGCTCATCAGCAGCTTGCTTCTGATCTTTTAAGATCACCAGCTCCTCCTTCAAGCGATTGATTTCCGCGGAGGCGGAGTCCTGCAGGGCCTTCATGGAATCTTCATGCATTTTCAGCATTTCCTTCCTCTCCTCCTTAAGGATCTTGTTCTCGCTGTCCAGCTGCTGGATGTGCTTGGACAGCTCGACAATGTCCTTGTCCTTGGCGACATGTTCTGCAAGTCGGAGAAAACAAAGTACACAGTGAGTACTCGGAGAATGTGGGAACAAAAACAAGACGGAATGCGCAAAAAGAAAATAGACTCTTGTTTTTGATGATCAGTTCGTTCAAGATGGCAGTTTTACCCTTTTCAGCTTCAAGATCTGCGTGCATCTTCTGGTACTTGTCGTTGGCCATGCCCCTCCGAGCATTCTCGTTCTGTGGAAAAAAGGAAAGAGTTAAACCGTTGTTTAGTCTGCTTGGAGCACCTAGTCGGAAATTTTCCACCTAGGCGCTCGTGGGCTACAGCGAGAGTTTTTTACTTAGAAATATACTTAGCTTTTCTTTAAGCATCTAGTCAGAGCTAATTATGTTCTCGATTAGAAGCTTGGGGGCTATAGTATAAAGTTTTTAACTCGGAAAATGGTTAGATTTTATTTAAGAATCTAGTCGGAACTAATTCATTTACAACTAAAGGCTTGGGGGCTACAGTATTGAAAATTATAAACACTGCGTATGCTACTCTTAAAGCATCTAGTCGGAATAGTTTGTTCCATCTAAATGCTTGGGGGCTACAGTGAGAGTTTTTTCTAACTTAGTCACTCTTAGAGCATATAGATGCAAAACCTATGGTTTTCCGTCTACATCCTCGGGGGCTATGGTGGGATACTCATATGAAATGCAAAAGGCAAAGTAAAACTTACAAGTGCAATGATCTTGAGGTTTGTAGCGCTCTCGGCTAGCATCTTGCCAAAGGAGATGCTATTCCTTGCAAGATGTCCGCTTGTCGGAGGAGCTCCTCAAGACCACACGTCGGAGATGACGGTACTCCTCCAGGAACCAGAGTTGTGTTACTCGGCGTGAGCACCGGGTAAACTACCTTCGGAAACTCAAAGGGTTTTTGGGGAGCAGGGGAACCGCCTTCGGCAGAAGTACCAGCTTCCACCACCGCCTTGCCGCCATGGATGGCATCCTTAGCCGGAGCTTCAGCCATTTGGTGAGCGGTGCTCTCCTGCGTTGCCTACTGGCCAACAATAGCGAGTTCGGTAGAAGCGCCAGAATCCACTTCCATGAAGGAAGGGCCTGGTGCCTCCTTAGCCTGCGAGCTTGTCGGAGCAGACAAAGGCTTGACGGCAGGGGTAGCAGGGGCGATGGCGGGGGAGGCGTCGCAATGCAGCATATCTTTGATATTTCTAGAAGCCCCCAAAGTTTTGGAGGTCTTCTTGAGGCTCCGTCTTCTTCTTCTTGCCTCCGTCGACAACATCAGAGGTGGAGCTCTTCCGCTTTCGCGCCAACAGGACTTCCTCGTCGGACACGACCGTGACTTCCTTCATCTTTGGATAATAGATTTGAGGAGCCATGCTCATCTCATCTATGTCGCTAAGCTGTTAAGTAAGAAATCACCGTGTCAGATAAGATGATATTTGCAAGACGGAAGAACTGGAGTATATGTCGTATACGGAAAATAAAAACCTACCTTTGGGCACTTGCCGTCTACGAACATGTCGTATGTGATGGTGAAGCCACACTTCTTTTCCTTCACCTTGACGATGTCTTTTAGGCAGAGCTTGACGGAGTCGCTCAAGAAGTTATCCACGGAGATCTGGAGGCTATCCCTTCGATCACTGGTATACTCGTGCATATACTTCGCGCGGTACTGCAGAGGTTGGATTCGCCTGATGAACTAGCACATGGCTAGGTCCAAGCCGGATAAACCCGTCTCTACGAACCATTCGATTCGCCTTATAGCGCGGGAAGCGTCGAGGTCGGAAGGAACGGAGGCTTGGGATCTCCATCTGGAAACTTCAGCGGCGGTTCCATCCACGAAGTCCGGGTACGTCACTTCTCGGCCCGCCAGAGGAATGTCGGGGCCGTAGAAGTACGACCGCTGCCAATTTTTGCAGGACACGTGGCCGACAATGTCGGGGAACCGCCGGCCAGGTCGAATCTTGAAGCTTATGGTGCCACAGTTCCTAAGCTCCTCCTTACTATGTTCGTCTTCACGTTTGACGGTGAAGAAGTACACGAACAAGTCTAACCTAGGCCTTATCCCTAGATAACCCTCGCAAAGTGCCGCGAAGTTGCTAAGCACTAAGATGCTATTGGGGGAGAGCTTATGGGGCTGGACCTTGTAGTGGTTTAAGACGGAGAGGAAAAAGTGGGAGATGGGCAGAGAAACGCCGCGTACCAGCTGAGCCTTAAGGTACACCTTTTCTCCGACTTGGGGAGAAGGTGTCACCTCGCCGGCCGGCGCTGCCCGCCAGGCGAGCCCCTCCGTCGCAGGGAGGTAACCTTCGACGACCATCTCATCGATGTCGCGGTCGGTGATGTCCGAGCCACGCCAGTCACCCTTATGCGAGTCTGGCTCTTCTTCTAGTGGCTCTAGCGCCGCCAGATTGTGGTCGCCGCCGGTGGACTTGATCACCGCCGATGCAGGGATGACCAAGCCCTTTGGGGGAACGACGACGGAGCTCGCCGGCTTCGCTCGACGTCGCCATCGATGGGGAGGAGCTGCTGCTGGCCATGGAGTGATGGACGGATGTGACTGATGCAGATGGAAGCTAGGGTTTTCGAGGATTCTCGCGGAGAGCTTGAGGAGACGTGCGGCTGGAGGAAGAAGACGACGCGAGAAGAATGGGGTAAAAAGTGAAAAATTCCCCACGGTTACTATTTATCATCCTCGGCGTCAAGATTCGTGCAGCTAATCGGACGGTTTCCGCATAGACGACGTGTTCGCGAACGTGCGCGGAAATTTCGTCACGTCTCCAACCGCCGCCGCCAACGGTTCGTATCGCTCGCGCGGGTAAATCGGTTATGATTGCGTTCTCTGCATGTGTGAGTTACGAGGCGTCGCTGACCTAAGCCTACGTCGTCCTAGCTGACATTGGTAGAAGAGCCGTCACATCAAAGATTCCGGCATGGACGGATTAAATCCGACTATGGAAGAGTACGATGGAAGATTCAACATTTCTCCGGCTTATAAATCGAAGAAGGAGAAAACCTTTCAGGGTTCTTTGGGAGGACTACAAGATGTTGCTTGACGATCTGCCGACATCCATCTAGACGGAGCATTCCACATGAAGAGGCAAGACGGCGCAGGATCTCGGAGTTCTCCGGGGGCTACTGTTGGGGATATGCTATATGGGTATCCTTATAGCATGTCTCTTATCCGACTAACCCGGGTGGCCCATAGTCGGTAGCATGGCCTATGGCCTGCTGGGCGGCCCAGTTAGGTGGATCTAGAAGGGAGGCCCATGCCGGATAAAGGAAGGCTACGGTGGAGTTACCAGCGTACCCGGAGCCTTGGACTGCAAGATACACAAGACTAGTGATAGACGGTGTAGGACTCTGTAACCTGTCCGGCTAGGACTTTTCCCTGTAACCCTAGGACATGGCGACTATATAAGTCAGGCCTATGGGAGCTTTTAGGGCACAATCTCATACGATCATAGATCGACACACATAACCTCGCACAGCGAACCTATCTCTGTAACTCGGCGTATTACCATTATAGTGATTTATAGCAGGAGTAGGATTCCGCCACCGTTGTGGGATCTGAACCTGGGTAAGCTATGTTACCTCGTACCCGTCAACCTTCCTCCTTACCCCACGTCTATAAACACGCACTGTGAGGACCCCTCCATGGCGTATTTGTCGGCAATACCACGACACCCGCGGCCCAGTTAGCCTAGATCCGGCCCAAAACCTCTTCCCTTTTTTATTATTTTTTCAGATCTGCTAAATAACTGCTCATATTTAATTCAAATATAAATGGAAACAAACTCATTTTTTCTAGATCTAAATATTCCCATATGCCTACATGTTCTATACAATATGCAGCACTGATGCTTCTCCAAGAATAAATTTCCTTATTTATTGGCATTTAATCTACTAACAAGTATCTATTGCACTAAATAAATCACCAACTAAATTATACTATCCAAATGTAATGAATCTAAGCTCTTCTGTTAGATAAATGAAATAAACAACAATTGACTTGGTCCCATGTAAAGGTGAACTAGGATTTGCCAGTAATAAAAATAACAAAAACAGCCATTATCCGCCTTTTGTATTTTCTCTAGGACAAACCAGATGAGTTATTGACCTAATTCCAACTCTTTGTACATCTACATACCCATATATATCAAACCCCAGGAGCCCAAAATTTATGAAGCATCTACTGAATTTTAGTGAATTAAACTACCCTATGCATGGTTTATTCACTAATAAAATCACTACAATATGTCTGCTAATAAAAAAAGGTTGATCCCAATTTCTACAGAAAGTTACTATAAATACCTAATATGTGTCCTTGGAATCATATCAAAATCTTCTATAGATTAAATATGATGAAAAAGACAAATATTATCCAGAACCGCCTTTGGGAATTTCCTGAGGGCATTCTGGTAATTATTTTAAGTTGATTTAAACTCCTCTTGAATCAGTCCACCAAATACCACCTAATATCCCATGTAAATAATTTTTGGAGCTCCATAAATCTGTTTGCTGAAATATTTCCTAAACCTAGAGTTTTATCCACTATAAAAGTCATTATAAATCATTGCAAATTGATAAAATAGTGAAACCACTTTTGTTGCATTCATTTTATCAATATCTATCCGATGATATCATTTTTATATAATGGTATCATAGAGAACACATCCTTGGACAAAAGCCCCTCCCTTAGGTAGTTCCTAGCCTATAAATCCAAAGGGATCTTTTTCCAATGCCTCCAAATCCTCTACCAATCTAATCAAACCCATCATCCCACATCCTACTATTTTATATCATGTGATTATCCTTTGCTTGCTGTATGTCTTGATGTTTGTATGCATGGTACTGATTGTGGTATTGTTTGTTTGCATGTGTACTATATAACGACGATAGTTGCAAATTGTGAGACGCCGAGAAAAGGAAGCTTTAGGTTTTCTCTTATTATTATTGTACTCAGTACTCTGGTTTTCTAACTCCGTCAAGGGACATCTAGCTGGTCACAGGCAAGCCACCATTTCTGAACTCCTATATTGGCCTACTCCTTTTTATCAATTGTTTTATATCCTGTTTATGAACTTCACGATTAAATGCATTGTTTGTTTCAAATAAAAAGGCATGAGTAACTTGGCTCCTCCAAGTTATGGATGAGTGTCCATTAGCACGCATTGACACGCATCTTTACCCATTTAGATCGAGGCTAAGATGCTTAGCATTTTCCCTCTTGGAATCTACAAGTTTTCAACGATAAAACTATTTTGGGTTTTACCCTACTTCAAAGTTTTCAAAATAAAATCCTTGGAAAGAGACATCGTTTCCGAGTGGAGGTTTTACTAAAGAAGATATGAGGAGGATAATGATAAAGTTGAGCAAGAGAAATAGAAGGGATGTTCGACGACTTTACCTAAACAATTTATCCATGCAACCACACCACCCCAGTCGCTGGGGCTTAGCTCGTAGTTTGTTGTCTTTAGCCGAGGCTGCTCGTACTCGCTAAAGGAGAGAAATCCCCTGAAATCCGGACTGTTGTGGACAAGGTAGGGGTGAAACAATTGGGTCTCTCGCACATGGTATGACTTGTTGTAAGTACGGAAGGAATTGGAGTAAAATTACTATATGCCAAAGTACGGTTTGGGGAATAGGCTTATACAAAAGCGACGACTATGGCCGTCGTGCCACATACTCATGCGGGAGAGAACAACCCAAAAGGAAAAGCCGCTGTTGCTAGGGATGGACAAATGAAAAGTTAGGTTTGATTATCCGAACCCCTGTCTACCGTGTGTAGCGGGCCATGGTTGTATCCAAGCAGATTATTGATTCTTGTGGGTAAAGTGCACAAACTTTGCAGAGTTTAATCTATTCAAATAGCTGTGTCCACGGTCAAGGACGGTTGGAAAGGTGATTGCTAGGAGTACCCTTGGGATATGTTTGAGATAAATAAAGCGGTGTAACTTGGTCACGGGGAAAGATAAGAACGAGATTGGTTTTGACCAGAGATGGTCGAAGATGTTCTAAAAAGGGGTTTTACTATAAAACTGTTTTCAAAGTTTTAAACAAGGATATGGCGATATCCGGACTTTCTAAAAGGAGGCCTATTTTCCAAAAGCTCTTCTTCAAAAAAGATATAGATATGCCAATGTTAGGCTTTTCAGAAACAACTATAGTGTAGAGTTCTCTCGCCACAACCCAATACACATTATCTTGTTATCTTGTCTTGATGGTTAGCGAGTACATTCAAAGTACTCATTGGAATTGTCCCTGGCTATTTACTTGGCCAGATTGCAGATGTTAAGAAGTGACGAAGGTGCTGACATCTATGCAAGCTAGGCCGTCTTCCCAGTCAGTCGCTTGTATGTTAAGGCATGACTTGGGCTCTGCGCTTGAAGACTTCCGCTAATGATGTTGTATCGCCATAATGGCATTAATGTAAATACTTGTATTCGTTCATTATGGATATTTTAATGATACTTGTTGATCATGCTAAGGGCTCACTAATCATGGGAACGTGAATTGCAGGCATAACGGGCATTCTCCGACCGTAAATCCGGGGTGCCACAGACTTGGTATCAGAGCCATCCTGACTGTAGGAGACCTTAGTTAGCATGGACGTTAGACATGACCACCCTTATCTCTGAAAACACCGGCTTAAATGATTTGAAAATGGATTACTCTATATCTTATCTACTTCAAAGGTTCCATTTCCAAAAACAAATTACGATTTGGCGACTGTGAGATGGAGATCCCGAGATGAAGAGACAATGAGACAAGAAAAACAAAGAAGCTACCAACATCGAAAGGCACTACAAGATCGCTCTATCAACGGAATCCTTCATCGCCCCCAAATCGATCAAGTATAGCACCGACGGCAAAAAATGGCAAGACAGAAGTCGAGACTCCCGTAATGTTCATACTTAGGATTTAGCATCCCTAAAATAGGATTCCCCTTATGGCGTGTAGTCTGTTGGGCCACGTAGAGATAAAAAAAATTTCCCTCTAACATGGTGATCCCAAGATCTAGCTGAGGTAGAAGGCCACCAGGTTTACCACTAGAAACGCAGTTGCAGATTAGTGGTGAAGTGCGTCAGTTGATGAAGTGCAGTACTTTGCGATCTGATCATCCTAGTGCTGATCATACAACACCTCTGCTGGTATCCACACGTACAAGGAGGAGCACCGACGGTGAACTGCTAGGTTCATAACGACGGCAGGACTGCTGTGGAGCTAGGGTTTCCAACACATGGAATGACCTAATCGATCAACGATTAACCCTTCTGGGTTACTGTGCTCCAATATATATAGGGAGTGAACGTGGGCTCCATTTCGTGGCCCATTCACTAAAGCTCATATATTATTAGTCTTTGTGAGTCCGACTCACTGACTCAATCCAAATCCGGCTCGGGTCCAACCCAATCAGATTTCCGGTTCAGATCCAATCCGAACTTGCTCCCACTCTTAAGTGTGCGACCCCGCAGGCTCATGGATACTTGGACAAGATTAGAGTCCGACTCTCAATCGATCAGTCGGTAGCGGCTCCTAACAGAACATGTCGACTCCCAAGTACCAAAGAGTCATGACGACTTGCCTTTCCAATGCAACTTGCGTCCGAGTCCCTTTTTCCTCACGATATACCTTGTCAGACTATAGGCGAATATTTGTCATCCCTTAAATAGTCCAACTCTCTTCTCGATCCGAGATAAGTGATTCATCCGACTAACTCTTAGTCGATCGCCTCGGTTAACACTTAACCGAGTCGTGCATGGCCATGCTTTCCGAATAGTATCATCCGAGAGGGCCCAGAGAATGTCTCTCTAAGTGGAAGGGAAAAATCCCATCTTGGTTATTCACATCACGCAGCTTGATTCTCAGTCGACCCAAACTCTGCCTTTATAACTGCCCAGTTACGGGTCACCGTTTGACAGAACCTAAGTCGGTGATCCTCAACTCGGACTATGCAATAACCTCAGGTCTAAGGATTACATTGATTGAGATATACAAATGATAGCTTGTTCGTTGTACCTCAATATGGGTCAGTCCGACTCGCTAAACTCTTTAGCTAAATCTGTGTAAGTCGGAATAGCATCTCCATGCCCATGACAAGTGGAACCGAGTCATCAAGCCGACTTCCACATTGGTCTAAGTTGTGTGTCCAGCACAACCTCAATGACCAAGGACATTTAGTACAAACAACATGAATGCATAGTTCCACAATCGAATCACATATTCAATGATATACATCAGATGCTCATACAAGGACAACTTAATAACTTTATGAATACAATGGGAAATATCATCATACATGATTGCCTCTAGGGCATATTCCCAACATAGTTACCCCTTAGTACCTAAGGTATGCCTTGTTCGCCTGTCATGTGCTTATATGATGCTTGGAATGTGCTTCTTGTCTGCCTAGAATCGTCCGATACTAAAGCTTTTGACCGCCTTGTTGGCGTATTCCGACGCTGACCCTCGCAAAACCATAGTCGAAAACCACTCCTCGGCAGGATGGCCACATACAAAAATCCTCAACAACCCCAAGTAAGGCTCTAAGGTGGAAAGACTGTGTCTTTCCACACAACTCCAAAAGACCGTCTACGAGAAAATAATCCAAGAAGATCTCAAATCCAAAAATCTATCCCACACCCCCACTTTGAGAGTCGTCAGAGTAAAACCAAACTATATCTGCGTTTAATAATAACCATATACCTTGATAAATCTGCATCTATCTGTTCAACCTCACCCCTAAACCAAAAACCCTCCTTTGTGCAGATGGAACCCATTGATGAATCATGGTTAAGCATAGGGTTCCCCGTGCTCCTCTGGGACTCCCTGCAGCTTTGCGGATACACTCAACCTCACACTTTTACTCTTCACAAAGGATTGGAAGTACAGGGAGAACCCATTTATGCCACTGTACTTCGAATGCCAACCCAGTGCTGGCTCTTGATATGGCTACAAGAGAAGCCATATTTCGCATTCGTGCCATTCTTCCTGAAATGAGGCAACCCACAACCTTCTATCTACCCCTCAATGGAAGCGTTGACTCATCCGGACAATCCCAAGACCCACGCTTGACCTACCCCGCCCTGCAGCTGCATGCCCGATATAGCTATGCTAGAATGAGCTCCTTACCGCCGTTGCAGATGAATATCGCCACACCCAAATGGAGCTTCATCGTGTGCAAGCCATCCTGAATCGCAAGGAAGCTCTGGAAGTCTAGCAAAGGAATCAAGCCCTGATGAAGAAACCGGAAGAAGCCTATGGAAGCCGCATCCTCAAAGGAAGAAAGAAGTGCGTCCCCGCTCGGCAGTATCTAAAGAGGTTCAAGCCACCCCAAGGTATACAAGGATCCTCCACCTGCCTCCCTGAAGGCGAAGATGAACCCAAAGAGGACTCCCCTAAGTCGTCTGCAAGTGGATACTAGCCTAGGGTAGAACTATGTATCGTCCTAGAACCTGTTTTGTAAAACTCTAAGTGCTTTGATGCCCTGTGGCACAGATCTGTTTTGTAACACCTTAAGTACCTCCGCCATCGATCGGCCCGAACCTGCTAAATTTCTGGGTGATAGGCAAGTCTGATGTTCTTCTTTGTGTGTTTTACCCGAGGCATTGCATTAGACCCAAACCTGGAATGACCTCATCCCAAAGGACCGCGTTCCTAGACCGCCAACCCCCAACGACATCCTTAAACCCATCAGACCCCTAACTAGCTCAAAACTAACTACTAGGAAGCTAGTTAAATGCCCTTCATGCTACGACTACTACCCCAAGAAGTGGTATCGACGTCTATAATAAAGCGACTGCTACCAGATCAACAGAAGATAACCACCTCCGGAAAGAAGGTGCAGCGCTCTACCCCCTCATCATCATACGACCCCAACCAAGGAGATCCGAGATATCACCAATCACCCTTAGTTTTTCTCAAGGGGGAAAGACTGCATCTTTCCCGCAAAACCCGAATGACCCCGAGAGAGTCGAACCCTAGTCATCGCTAGGTGACCACCACCCTCTAAATCAAATCGTGGACCCTGCCTAACGGACAGTAATCGACACTACTCCAACATCGGAAGATACTTCTGGAAAGTTATCCATTGCTGAGTCGACCGTCCATCCACCACTACCGGCGTTTGAAGACCATGAAGACCCAAAAGCTGACTATCATGGTAAAGGATTGAAGAAGGCTAAACCTATCGTCCCACCTCAAGAAAGAAGGACCCTGTCCATGCTAAATGCACCTAGACTCGTCCTAAGGGGAAAAGACTGCGTCTTTTCCACTTGTTTCATCTAAAGCATCCACTCTGAAGCCCCTCAGCTCCAATCCGTAACTTACCACGTCGGTTAGTTGTAAAACTTGTTAGCGCCTAATAATTTTTCACCGCTGAAATTGTTAAGCGGATGTTATCACCCCGCCCTAATCCTCTCTAAACTCGGGACGAGATTATTTTAAGGGGGAAATGTCTGAAACATCCCAATTTTAGCAACCCTGATCTTTTGTCAAAAGGAAAAAATTAGGGGGAACAAAAACTTTTTCTTACTAAGTGTTGCAATGTTTGCCTACTTGTTTGCTTGAGTTCAAGAAACTGATTGTGTATTAGGTACTCTACTTCTCATCTCAACTTTATTTGACAAGGGCTGTCTTCCAATGGAAATGGCTTGGCTCATCTTTCATATTCTCAAATGTTCTGGCATTTCAAAACCTGAGCCAAGATGACTTTGACACAACAAAAAACTTTACTAGCTTCTATTAACAAAACTATGGAGACCTATATATGATCTCCTTATGTTTTCAAGACAGAACTCCAAGCCACTCTTATCCCTAGGTTTTCCAAAACCTTTATTAAAACCTTTTCATTCCAATCTTGGTAGAAATACCAAGAGGTCCTTATATAACTTCAAAGAACAACCTATTAAAAATATCCATACTTACCTCAAGCTAGGCTTGATGCACTACTAGGAAAACGGCTATAGGAAATCAGCACATCCATGGCTCACATGGTTGAAGTGCCCCACGGCTAAAACAGGTGTGGCTCACCTGTGGGCAGTGCCCTACTAGTAACTAGAATAACTGTGGCGCACATGACTATAGTGCGCCACAGATGTGTGTGGGCCAGGGGCCTGTTGGCCGCACGCCAAACATCTGTAGCGCACTAGGGTCATGTGCGCCACGGTTGTTAGTCTCATCTGTGGTGCACATGGGGGGT
The DNA here is from genome assembly GCA_916181665.1 of Avena sativa. Classification (NCBI taxonomy): domain Eukaryota; kingdom Viridiplantae; phylum Streptophyta; class Magnoliopsida; order Poales; family Poaceae; genus Avena; species Avena sativa. The sequence continues at coordinate 365,506,122 of OV702285.1, read as the reverse complement.
GCGCTACGCCTAAGCGCACGCCCCCCTCTGTTGTGAAACGGCCAAAAACTTCTGTGGCGCACTTGGCCTAGTGCGCCACTGGGAGTAGGAACATCTGTGGCGCACATGGCCTAGTGCGCCACAGTTGTGTCTACTCCCTGTGGCGCACTAGGGCCGTGTGCGCCACGGATGTGTCAATTTTTTTAGGACAGCACTTTATGTGCACATGTGTGACCACACATCCACCACCCCACACTTCACTTTCCCCTTCTTCTTCCTCCTTAGATCTAGTCGGGATCTTCTCCTTCCCACCTCAATTTCTCCACCCATTCACCATTTTTAGCATGTAAAACTTGCTTTGGATGTTACATAAGTAATAGAGGAGGTCTCCGGTCTCTCATCTCCTTCTCCGGTCGACGCGCGCACCTCTCCTTTCCATCTTTTCTCGCGATCGGTCTCTCATCTCGGTAAGTTGTCCATGTAAGGATGTGTTCATGTGTATATGGATGATGTGCTCTTATGTATGTAGATGATCGATGCTCATGATGTGTGTATGTGGAGAGGATGGTCATATGTGTGTGTGTATATGGAGAGTATCGATGATGCTCATGCATGTGCGTATGGAGAGGATAATGATATGTTCATGTGTGTATGGATCGGTCTCGATCTCTCTCTCTTGTGTTTGTATGTGAACAAGTTGCCATTTGTTTTGCCAAAATGTTGATTCATTTCCATTTTGGCAAGACTTTGGCATTTCGCAAAGGTCCTAATTTTAGGATAGGTCATGCCGAAATTTTCTATCGACCATTGCATGCATGCATTCATTATGTGGTTCTAATAGACTTCAAAATTGTACCGTGTACACCGTGCAGGCAAAAATGGTCCGCATAATGAGCGAAGGCATTGTGGCTAGATTTTTGAAATGTGCGACGGCCGACATGATACGAAATAACAAGACAGATATAAGATGTCCGTGCAGAAGATGCAAACTCAACTGGGTGATCGACCCAGATTCCGGAAATCTGCAGGCGCACCTGCTCCGCCATGGTTTCATGGATGGATACACTCGTTGGATAAGCGATGACGTAGATGATGGAGACGGTGAAGGTGGCCAACATGACGATGATCATCATCACGGCGAGAACGAGCGAGATGATGAAGAGTCTCCTGGAGATGGTGAAGGTGCGGAAGCAGACCGGGATGATGATGATGATCTAGATGCCGGAGGAGCAGACGACGATGGAACAACGTCAGGCTGGGTGCGGGACCCTTATGTGCAAGAGCTGCTTCTCAAGCAGACGAGTAACGCCAGGGCTGCCGCTAGAGAGAAAGCCAAGCTTGCGCAACTTGAGAAAGACGCGGTTACTCCATTGTATGAAGGATGTAGGCCCGATGATACCCGGTTGAATGTAACGCTCAAGGCTATGGAGATGAAGGCAAAGCACAAATTGAGCGACGCAAGCTTCGACGATATGATGGCATTCTGGCACGATCGTCTCCCGGAGGGGAACACATGTCCAACTAGTATCGAGGATGCCAAGAAAATCGTCTGTCCTCTCGATCTACCGCACGTTAGATATCACGTATGCATCAACGATTGCATCATTTATCGGGGCGAGGACGCGGAGAAAACCACATGTCCGGTGTGCGGCGTGAGTCGATACAAGAAAGGGAAGAAAGCACCTCGAAAAGTGGTATGGTACTTTCCTATCACTCCTCGTCTGCAGTGCTATTTCGCGGACCCTAAGGAAGCGAAGCTCATGCGATGGCATGCGGAAAGGAAGAAGCCAGGAGATGATGATGACCCCGAAAAGGATGAGCTGCTGACGCACCCTTCAGATGCTAGCCAGTGGAAAGCATTGGACCTCGAATTCCCAGAATTCGGTGGAGATTCGAGGAACATCAGGCTTGGTGTGAGCACCGATGGACTCAATCCGTTCGGTAGCCAGAGCAGCACGCACAGCACTTGGCCCGTGTTTGTATGGATGTACAACCTCCCTCCATGGTTGTGCATGAAGAAGAAGTACATACAAATGAGTATGCTAATTCAAGGGCCGAAACAACCTGGTACCGACATCAATATGTATCTCGGGCTGTTGAAAGAGGAGCTAGCCACGTTATGGGAATCTGGAGCCAATACTTACGACGCCGTCGCACAAGATTATTTCACTATGAGAGCCGCGTTGATCACTACGGTGCAAGACTATCCAGGTTGCGGGTATATCTCGGGGCAGGTTATCCAAGGATTCTGCGCATGCGTTAGGTGCATGGATAACACAAGATATCTCCAACTAGAGAAAGATCCAGGGTCATCGAAAACCGTGTTCATGGCGCACCGGAGGTGGCTCGGCAAGAATGATCCATGGAGAAAACGTGGAGACCTGTTCGATGCCAAATCAGAGACCCGAGGAATCCCAGGGCGTAGGAGCAGCGAAGAAGTGGAAGAGTTGCTGAAAAACTGGAAAGATTGTCCTAAGCCTGGAAAGAAGCGAAAGAGGCAGGAACAAGACAAGCCGCTGATGAAGGTATGGAAAACAAGGTCTGTTTTCTGGGAGTTGCCATACTGGAAGTTTCTCCGCACGCCTCATAGCCTCGACATCATGCATATCACGAAAAACGTGTGCGAGAGTCTGGTCGCCACCATAATCAACATGCCAGATAGGACGAAAGATGGTCCGAAAGCAAGGCACGACCTGATATGCTTGGGTATCCGGAAGGAGCTTCACGGAGGACGCACTACTCCTGATGATCAGGAAGATGACGATGATCATGAGTCGGAGACGACACAAGGTCGTCGGAAGGGAAAAAAGTTCAAGAAGAACGATGCACTCAAAGCCGATGCCAGATAGCGTGCATAGGGTTAAAATTAGTCGGGTGCTAAGGGGCTGTGACGACCTGGAACCTCCCATTCAACCCCCAGAAGCGGATGAAGAAGAGCCGTCTGTCCTCAGAAGTTGCTTCGGCTTATTCTTGCTATGGCCAAAGAGCATGATCTGTTTGGGGACGGCGGGGGCCATCACGCCACAGACAACAGCACCGCCTGTCGTGCCAGTGACAAGCGGTGGCAAGGCCCCCTTACCGCCCTCGCCGTCACCTCCACGCGGTGGGTCGGATGATCATGTTGATGATATGCACATGGCGCAGGATCCGGCCGAGGACGACGAAGACTGGAATGATCACTTCTTCAGCACTCAGTTTGGCAATGAAGAAGACCTTGCTGGTGGCCCCACAGAGAAAGCCACTATCACCAAGCGTCTGTTTGGTTCTCAGGAGACGCCTCCAGCTTGCACCTTTACAGAGCCAGCTGATACAACCAACGGGCCCTTTATTCTAAGCCCTGACACACTACATAGGGCGACCGGTGCTCAGATTGCGGTGCCTGCCCGCTCTCCAAAAGGAAAAAAGGGCAGGAAAAGAAAATCTAGCAGCTCGAGCCAGCCGGTGGCGTCAACAACTGCGAATCCGATCAGGTTTCGGGACGGGCCACCAAGACCCGAGGGAATTATGTGGAGGATTCATGTGGTGGGTGAGCCCATGCTACCTAAGAATTTGCGGAAGCTCGCCAGTTCGGAACTGCAGAGTGTGCATGACGGCGTGCTGACGATAGAGAGACGTCTTCTATCGGAGAAAGATCCCTCGCACCCGGTATTCGTGGTTAAGGTGCCACCAGGCTTGGGCTTCGTCGACAATGCCCCTGCGGATCTGTTCTTCCTGCGGTTCGACGACATCTTCAATATGTTCCACCTATACCCGCTGCACTATACCATGGTCTGTCTGTTTTCTCTCAGCCTGGCCATGCAGATCATTAGAGAGAACACACCGGGCATCGCTATAGTGGACCCCTACTACATGTGTGACGGCTGCTTGGGTTCCCCCGCCGAACGACGTATCGTGGCCTCGTACCTAAAAAGAATCCTCGTGGCGAACAAGACAAAGGAATACATTCTCGTGCCTTACTTTCCCGAGTAAGTCGTTATTCACTCTCCACCGTCGATTGGCTTTATTAGATCATCATTATTCTTTTTCCAACACATTCCATTTGAATTTTTTGCGCAGAGACGAACACTGCACGCTCATCTCCTTATCGCCGAAGCATTCCCACGCCACGTATTTCGACTCGGGGAGTCTAGAAAAGAAGAAAAACTACGACAAGATCAAGGAAGTTCTGGATGATGCTCGCACTGGCTTTGCCTCGACGGAAGGCACCACCTTCGTACGTACGAAGGTCAAGTTCGGCAGGCACGTCTTCAACCACGTAACGGAGTTCCCCTGCGTGAAGCAGCCGGAAAACAGTAAGAAGGAAGCCTACTACGCACTCCATCACATGAGGGCGTTCCTACTTGACCAGCAAAATTCTACGCTGCCAGATCATCTCAAACAGTGGGCCGAAGCAAAGGCCAAGATCAATGATTCGGATATTAGACAAGAGATGTATCGCATCCAGCAAAAGTTTGGGGCAATCATCTTTCGTGATGTCATGACTTCGGGGGGGATCTTCTATGGAGGAAATATACCGAATAACCGTGACATAGAAGATCGCCTAGAGATGCAGGGTGACTATAGGAAGTTCATGACGAGACAGGGCGTCCTCCCGTTCCCTAAGCCGAGCCAGAAGGCTTGATGTTGGCCTAGTTGTAGTTACAAACTATAGATGACCTTTGTGTGTGTGTGGACGACAAGTGAACTTATTTTGCTTATTATTATATATCAATCAATGCTTGGTTTTTTTGCTTACTCTTTGGTCCTTTGCTCAATTTGGTCCTTCTTTTTTTCCTTACTCTTTTTTCGAGAATAATGCCGATGATTGAAATGTCGTGGCACACTATATATGTGAATGTGCTACGATGGGACTGTGAGCCTTGTGATATGCACAAGTCCAGGTCTTGTGCATCCTACTTGGCTCACCGTTCCATCGTAGCATATTCCTGTGTCCAACGACCTATGTATATATATGAGGCATTCTTTTCGAATTATTTTTGTCTTTTTCGAGAATATGCCGATGATTGAAATGTCGTGGCACAATATATATGTGAATGTGCTATGACGGGATAGTTAGCCTTGTGATATGCATAAGTCCAGGAATTGTGCATCCTACTTGGCTAACTGTTCCGTCATAGCGTATTCCTGTGTCCAACGACCTAGCTAGTTATATATGAGGCATTCTTTTCGAGCTACTTTGGTATTTTTCGAGAATAATGCCGATGATTGAAATGTCGTGGCACACTATATATGTGAATGTGCTACGATGGGATTGTACGCCTTGTGCTATGCACAAGTCCAGGTGTTGTGCATCCTACTTGGCGTACGGTTCCATCGTAGCATATTCCTGTGTCCAACGACCTATGTATATATATGAGGCATGCTTTTTGAGTTACTTTGGTCTTTTTCGAGAATAATGTCGATGATTGAAATGTCGTGGCACACTATATGTGAATGTGCTGCGATGGGATTGTTCGCCTTGTGCTATGCACAGGTCCAGGTGTTGTGCATCCTACTTGGCGAACAATTCCATCGTAGCATATTCCTGTGTCGAACAACCTAGTTATATATGAGGCATGCTTTTTGAGTTACTTTGGTCTTTTTCGAGAATAATGCCGATGATTGAAATGTCGTGGCACACTATATGTGAATGTGCTGCGATGGGATTGTCCGCCTTGTTCTATGCATAGGTCCAGGTGTTGTGCATCCTACTTGGCGGACAGTTCCATCGTAGCATATTCCTGTGTCGAACAACCTAGTTATATATGAGGCATGCTTTTTGAGTTTGGTCTTTTTGATTTAGGAGTACTTTCTATAAGTGTATCTTCATATGCGACTTTAATTATATATGTTTTTTTTCAATAATCGGTTAATTATTATTGTCAACTTATAGATGACATGGTACGTCGTGTACAAGGGACGGGTTCCCGGAGTCTACGATGATTGGGAAGACTGCCGGAGACAGGTGCACCGTTTCAGCGGCAATAGCTACAAGGGTACAACACTATGGCGGAGGCGGAAGCTAGATACACGCGCTATCTAGCGGGAGTTAGGACAAGGAACCGGATGAAGACCTACAACTTCGTCGCGGCGGTAATCATGCTTATCTTCTTTGGTTATTTATCCCGCGTTTGTGTCTAGCTAGCTAGTTTAGATGTCTAGGCGAGCTTCCGAGCTCTAACTTGTTCGATCGACACATGTATTCGCATGTCACCAACTACTACTTTGTAACATGATCGAAACAATGTAACTTAGACTATGTATTCATGTATGAGACTTATCTATATGTATTTGTTTCAATCTTGTTTTTCATATTGAGTATTTATATATATAATTGTATATCTTGTATCTGTGTGTGTATATCTGCTGTAATATTGTATATAATCTGTATTGCATATAATCTGGCTCGGAAATTAAAAAAAAACAAAAAATACATCTGTGGCGCACATGGTCTACCTTCTGTGGCGCACTACAGCTAAAGCGCACTATGGAAGTTTAGTGGCGCACTAGATAGTGCGCCACAGAAGATCCCAGGGGTAGCGCACCATCCCAAACTTCTGTGGCGCACTAGGAGGTGCGCTACGCCTATCTCTACACAACCGTGGCGCACTAGGCAGTGCGCCACGGCTGAGAGATAGTCGTAGCGCAAGGTCCGTGGCGCACTGCTAGTGCGCCACGGATGGGCATTTCGGGTGCGCCACTAACAGCCTGTTTCCTAGTAGTGATGGTTACCCTAGTAGTAGTTGGATAAGTTTGATAATATGAATTGCCTTGCTCTATTGTCTGATGAATTGCCTTGATCTGCAGATTGCCTTGTTTCCTTAGGAAATAGAATGAGCTAATCTAGTGGCTCATCCCTTAGGACCAAATCTATGTTGTGATCATCAATCTCAAACCAAGCATCCAAATCTGGATCTATCCTAAGCCACAAAAGTGACCATCTCATCTCCTAATCAGATCAATCCAAGGATAACCCCATTTTGATAGTTTCCAACTCAGTGAAGACCCAGACCAAGCATGGATCCCCTATATTCAATCTATACATCAACATTAACCACTTGATGGGAAGGATAAACCATTGCCACTCTCTCAATTTGTTTCCCACTTTTAATCTAGTCTAAAACCCTAAATCTGCCAAAATGGCCAAGTCTGGATTTCTTATCTAGATTCAATATTTGGAGCTCTACCTTTTCCAACCTATGTGCATTATTTAGAATGTAGTTGAACAATATTGTAGTAAATCTTTAGTACTAACAAATACCACTCTTGACCTTGTCCAAGCCATTCTAGTTCCCACTCATCCATGATGGTTTGGTAGTCAAGATAATAATCTTTTATGCAAATCTTATCATCTTGCCTACTTTGGCAGAAGCTCACATATATATGCTACCTTCCCTTGACCAGATCTTTGCCTGGTTATGATCTGCTAACCATGTCCTATCAATCCCCACTTCACTTGTTTCCATTGGAGCTTTGTGCTTCTTAAACACACAAGGTTTATGAGGCATCTTGATGTATCTATTATGGAAGCCTTATTTTCAACAAAGTTTTCCATCTCTTCTAGACCACCCCAACTACAACCAACCCCAACTCTTGCTTCCATGATCATATATATAACTTGTTCTAGCTATCCATATATCCTTTGTACCAAGGTGAGCTATGAGCTCACCAATCCAACCATGTTTTGGTGGCATGAAAATAACAAAACTCTAGATTCCCTAAATCCCAGTTTCTTCCCATTTCACCAAGATACTTCAAAACCCAAGTGGACTATGATGTAGGAATGAAGTACACATAATCTACCTTAGATATAATCTTTTGCCAAATAATTTCCATAATTATTTGGAGCCTAAAACTATTTAAATTCTTTTTCTGGCAAAATCCTCCAAACCTTGTCTTCAAAGGCAAGTTTGTTTTTCTCCGAATCACTTGGCTAACTCAAGGCACATATGATGCCTCTATATCATATCCCATCTTTCCAAATTAAAAATAAATATTTTTGAGATTCTTTATTATTTCTGTTTGCCCTCTTTCTTAAATGGCAGAAACAAGAATTAATTCCTTAAAAATACTTTCCTACCTTAATAAATTCCAATAAAATTCTCCAATGTGTGTTATGGTATTTAGAACCATCTCACATCAAAAACCAACCTTGTCCAATGTAAAAATATCAAATAAGCTTCTAGAAACCATTTCTGCACTATTTGAATAAATGCTTTTAAATGGGCTTAAAATCAACTGAAAAATCCCTAATAAATCTTGGAGGTTTACTTTGACATCCTTTTCCAAATACAAAAATCATCTACCAGTACCATCTCCTCACTTTTCCAAATACAAAATTTCCAACTTCCTTTACAAACATCATTTTGACCAATTCTTGCAAACACAACTACACTTGAGTTAAACCAACCCAATTTCCCACCAAGCTTGGTAAAATAAGTTTCACAACATACCACCTCTCTCCTGGTCATGCAATGTAGCCCTAGATACTGTAGCATCTCCCCCTTCCTTTTTCCCTTGTGTTTGTATAATAGGGAGAGAGGTACCTCAAAAAATATCTTCCCACCAGCAGCCACCCCCTCCCTCTCTCCACCACCTCTACTGCCCAATAGATGACCACCTACCTCCCTCCAAGTTCCCCATGGACATGGTCCATCAAACAGCACACCCTCTTCGATTTATAAGCCCATAGGACAACCCTAGCACCCCTTCCTAGCTCATTCGCCCCCTCTCCTCTCCACTTCACCTCCCAAAGCTTCACGTTGTTCCCCTTGCTCTGGTTCATCCAATAAATAATGCAAGAGGGCATATCATCCATCACCAAGATCTGCTCGTGGTGCCCTCATCCCTGCCCCTCTCCTTCTACATGCTACTTTTTCGGAACCCTCACGCCCTTTTGCACTTGACCATGTTCATCTTTCTCCCCTTGCAGAACCCCTGGAAGCTTCCCTGGTGGAGCCCAAAGCGTGCGCCGACGGTTCTCACGCAACCAACTCTCCCTAGGACGAACCCCTTCATGCCACACATCGACGGGACCCCCGCACCACGTCGCGTTGCCTTACACCTAACCCAGCCGCTTCCCGCGCCCCTGGTAACCTCCCCGCCACCTCTCCAACCCTGTTAGTGTTTTAGCCGTATCATCTAACGGTGGAGGTAGACGACGCGAAGCGACCATCGGATCCTCATAAGACGAGCGGCCGGGATCCCTCCCTACCTCTTCGGCCTCCCTCTCTCTCTGACGAGCGGGCCACCCTCTACGTCCTTTGAACGCGGCCTCCCATGCGAGGAGACGCCCGGGTGGGCCAAATCGTCCTCCCGTGGCCTAGTTAGCCTAGATCCGGCCCAAAACCTCTTCCCCTTTTAATCTTTATTTCAGATCTGCTAAATAACTGCTCAGATTTAATTCAAATAAAAATGGAAACAAACTCATTTTGTGTAGATCTAAATATTCCCTTAAGCCCAAATGTTTTGTGCAACATGCAACACTGATGCTTGTCCAAGAGTAAATTTCGTTATTTATTGGCATTTAATCAACTAACAAGTATATATTACACTAAATAAATCACCCAGTAAATTATACTTATCCAAATGGAATGAATCTAATCTCTTTTGTTAGATAAATGAAATACCCAACAATTGGACTTGGTCCCATGTCAAGGTGAACTAGGATTTGCCAGTAATAAAAATAAAAAAACAACTCTTATCTTCCTTTAGGATTTTCTCTAGGTCAAACCAAATGAGGTATTGACCTAATTACAACTCTTTGTACATATACAAACCCATATATATCAAACCCCATGAGCCCAAAATTTATCAAGCATCTACTGAAATTTAGTGAATTAAACTACCCTGTGCCTGGTTTATTTAATAATAAAATCACTACAGTATGTATACTAATCCAAAAAGTTTGATTCCAATTTCTGCATAAAGGTAATCTAAATACCTAATATGTGTCCTTGGAATCATATCAAAATATTTTATAGATTAAATACGATGAAAAAGACAAATATCATCCAGAACTGCCTTTGGGAATTTCCTGAGGGAATTCTGCTAATTATTTTAAGCTGATTCCAATTCCTCTTGAATCAGTCCACCAAATAGCACCTAATACCCCAAGGAAATATTTTTTGGAGTTCCAAAAATCTGTCTGGTGAATTATTTCCTAAAACTAGAGTTTTATCCACTATAAAAGTCATTATAAATCACTGTAAATTGATAAAATAGTGAAACCACTTTTGTTGGATTCATTTTATCAATGGTGAAACAAGGCATTTCTGCATCCGGTGAGAAACAGAAAAATATTTTTTCTGAGTTTATGCAAAGCGGAGCACAAGGTGGTTCTGAGCAGAGGGATAGTTTATGTTGGATTATTAGACATAATTTTCAGGATTAATTCCAGAATATAAATCATGAAAACAACATCTACAATCACGTGAACCTCTAACATACTAGATGTATTGATTAACATGAACAGTAGCAGATTATACGCACTAACAGCCTAGTAAAATAACAGATCTGATGACGGTGTACGTACTGATCAGTTGTCGATGTAGTCGATGTTGGTGTCGTAGCCTGTCGAAGAAGTCGGCTTTGAAGACGACGTGCACGAGGTCCGGCTTGATGACCAGGAAGACGCGCTGTCATGACGAACTTGAGCAGTCGCGCGAAGCGCTTCTCAAAAACCTTATTCGCCCTCTTCCGTACAGGATCACAAAGATGAGTGGTTCCGGAGACCTGCTCTCCCGACCACCGGTGCACGCCAGCAAGTGGGATGGAGTAGACTACGGTGGCGGCGCAAGCAGAGATGATGGCAAAACCCTAGATTGGTTTGGTGTCGTACATTGTGAAAGCCGCACATGTGTTTATATAGAGCCACTCGGAAATCACGCACGTTCGGGTCTGTTACAAATAGCCCACGATCTGGGAGTGACCTGAATCCGCTAACTGTTGACATATCTGTCTAACCGCACACATTTTCCTAAGCAGCAAAATAAAGCTCGGCTCGGCGAGATTCCCGCAACCCGCGACGCGCACATGCCGTGAGGAGACGAGCATGCGAGCGGCAGCGTCGGTGGAATAGGAGCGCGTGTGTATCTCTCTTATTGTCACTCACTGACAAAGTGGTGCAACTATCCACCTTATAAGGTGGTGCAAATCTCCTTCAACTTCTCATGTGGGACTAAACTTTAGCTCCGACAGCTCTTGTCACACACATGTGAGCTGGCACTAACTTGGGCCAAATCACATATGGGCTTCCACATACATGGGCTTTGAGATTTAGGGAAACTCTGAAAATCACATATGGGTCTAATGATTTAGCCTATTATTTTCTAACAATTCCCCACCAGATCTCAAATGCCCATTTGAAGATTTGTCAATCCTTACTACTTCTTTATATACCAGTGTTTCAGCGGAGACTCTTAAGTTGAACTTCTACCTAGAGTCTTGAACTACGTCTATCAACAACTTGAACAATGGACGAACCTTGAATTGCAAGTTTAGTGCCAATAGATTTCACTCAAAATCATAACTAGTACCTGGCTGCCAGTAGCCTACCCGGTGGGTTTGCGCATATGCGTCATACTCCATGGTCTCTTGATGAGTTTACTAGAGATTCCCCAAGTCTCATAGACCGCGACGTTTACAGTCGAGCTCATATAGGTGTGTTCTATCAAGAATGCCTTGTAGGACGACATCTTTTCTAATTAAAGACAACAGAAACACATTAAGGCATTTTGCCAACCTGCTTTACAGATTATGAGAGTTATGCATCTTCACATAGAGAGGGTTACAAAATACTCTCCTCAGTCAAACCACTAGCTTGTTATTCCCAGATCCTTATTCACGGGATCTCCGATCACATAGGTTGGGTTACCACTAGGTGTGACATCCATGGGTCTCAATCCCATCTCCCTCGATGAACTTTCTATCACGTTTCATGATAGTCCCTTTGTAAAGGGATCTGCCAGGTTTTTGTCTGTTTGAATATATGTAACAGTTATTACTCCAGAGTTTCTCAATTTCCTGACAGACTTCAAACGTCTCTTCACGTGTCTTGATGACTTTGCGTTATCCTTAGAATTGTTCACTTTGACAATAATAGTTTGGTTTTCGCAATTCAAAAGGATTGCTGGCACAGGATTCTCAACCACAGACAAGTCCATCAAGAACTCACGCAACCATTTTGACTCAACAGTGGTTGTGTCTAAAGTAGTAAGCTCTGCTTTCATAGTTGACCTCGTCAATATGGTCTGTCTATGGGATCTCCATGACACTTTACCACCTCCAAGGGTAAACACATACCTGCTCGTGGCATAGAGTTCATCAACATCAGAGATTCAGTTTGAATCACTATATCCTTCAAGAACAGCAGGGTGCCCTGAATAGTGAATCTCATAGCTCATTGTACCACATAGATAGCGCATGACCCTTTCAAGTGCATGCCAATGATCAATACCCGGGTTAGACATGAACCTACTCAACTTTCTCACAACAAAAGAGATATCAGGTCTTGTAGCGCTTGCTAAGTACATGAGAAAACCAACAACTTGTGAATATTTCAGCTGATCTGTTGGTTTCTTCTTATTCTTTCGTAATGTCAAACTGGGATCATAAGGTTTTGGAGAAGTCTTTCCATCATTAAAGCCAAATCGGCTCAAGACCTTCTCAACATAATGAGATTGCGTTAAAGTAATCCCATTCTTGTTCTTAATAAGCTTGATGTTCAGTATCACATCAGCATCTCCCAGACTTTCATATCAAAACTCTTTGACAGGAAAGACTTGACTTCATTTATCACTTTCATGTTTGTACCAAAGATCAGAATGTCATCCGTGTACAAACATAATATAACGCTATCGCCCCCACCATAGCGATAGTAAACACACCTATCAGCCTCATTAATGACAAAGCCAACAGAAAGTAGAGTTCTGTCAAACTTCTCATGCCATTGCTTAGGTACTTGTTTCAGGCCATATAAAGATGTAATAACTTGCGCACCTTTGTCTCTTCACCTTTTACCACAAACCCATCCGTCTAATCCATATAGATCTCCTCTTCTAACTCTCCATTAAGGAAAGCTGTCTTCACGTCCATTTGATGAACGAGAAGACCATAAGAGGCAGCCATGGATAGTAGTACTCAAATGGTGGTCAGTCTAGCGACAGGTGAATAGGTGTCAAAGTAATCTTCGCCTTCTTTCTGTGTGTAGCCCTTAGCTACAAGCCGCGCCTTGTACTTCTCAGTAGTACCATCAAACCTTACCTTCTTCTTGAACACCCACTTACAGCCCACAGGTTTGCAACCATAGGGTCGTTGTGATAATTCCCAATTTCCATTAGAAAGAATCTAGTCCATCTCATTTTGGACAACTTCTTTCCAATCATCTGCATCAAGGGATGCATATGCCTCAGTAATGGATCTGGGAGTATCATCCACAAGGTACGCGATGAAGTCATTACCAAAGGATTTTGCAACCCTCTGTCTCTTACTCCTCTTGAGAGGTTCATCGTCATGCTTCTAAAGTAATTCCTCATGTGGTTGTTTAGAATTCTCAATAGATGCACTAGATTCAGGAAGTATTTCAGAAGAAATCCTACCAATGCTATGCATATCTTTCATAGGAAAAATATTCTGAACGAATATTGCATCACGATATTCCATTATAGTATCAACATGCATATCAGGTACCTCAGATTTAACCACTAGAAATTTATAGCCTACACTCTGTGGAGCATATCCTAGAAAGATACCATCCACTGTCTTAGGTCCGAGCTTGCGTTTCTTGGGAATCGGTATGTTGACCTTAGCCAAACACCCCCAAGTGCACAAATACGAAAGCGATGGTTTTCTTCCAGCCCACTCTTCATAAGGGGTCTTTTCTATATTCTTGTTAGGAACTCTATTCAGGACATGACATGAAGTCAACAAAGCCTACCCTCACCATGCATTTGATAAACTAGCAGTGGCTAACATGGAATTCACCAAGTCAGTCAGCATCGGTTTTTCCTCTCGGCAACCCCGTTTGATTGGGGCGAGTAGGGAGGTGTCCTCTCATGAATAATTCCGTGTTCCACACAGAATTCGTCAAATATTTTGGGAAAATACTCACCACCATGATCTGACTTAAGACGCTTGATCTTTCTCTCTAGTTGATTTTCAACTTCGGCCTTATAGATTTTAAAGTGGTCTAAAGCCTCATCTTTAGTATGCAACAAGTAAACATAGCAGAATTTAGTAGCATCATGTATGAATGTCATGAAATATCTCTTTTCACCTTTTTTCAACACACCATTCATCTCTCATAGATCAGAATATATGAGTTCTATAGGTGCCAAGTTTCTCTCCTCGGCAGCCTTATGAGACTTTCGAGGTTGCTTTGATTGCACACAACTATGGAACTTAGAACCTTTGGCAATAGTGAAATTTGGAATTAAACTCATACTGGACATCCGAGACGTCAAACCAAAATTAATGTGACATAAACGAGAATGCCAAACACTGATATCATCATTAACACGACCAAAAATATGATTCACGGATTTATTACAAAACTCTGAATGTGAAAAGTAGAACAAGCCTCTGAATTCATAACCTTTACCAATAGATTGTCCATGTTTCGAAACAACGAATTTATTAGACTATAAGACAACCTTAAACCCATCTCTGCATAGAAGGGAGCCACTAACGAGATTCTTGTTCATAGTAGGGACATGCTGCACGTTCTTCAACTGCACGATCTTTCTGGAAGTAAACTTCAGATCCACCATGCCAACACCACAAACAGAAGCATGTGATCCATTCCCCATTAGGACGGATGAATCCTGAGCGACCTGATAAGAAGTGAACATAGAGATATCAACACACACAAGAACATTAGCACCCGTATCAAGCCACCAACACGGTGATTGAAATACTGAAAGAACAGTAAATAAATTACCATACCCATCAGTATTTCTAGCGGTCACAATGTTGACAGTCTTGGCCTTTTTCCCTCTGCGGTCTGCGGGTTCTGAATAGTTCTTGGAAAAGTGGCCGGGCTCTCCACAAGTGCAACAAGACAGATCACTATTTTCCCTATTCGTCTTCTTCTTCTTGAAGGTCGTAGTCTTTACAGGCTTGTTAAAGGAGGGTTTGAAGTTCCCTTTGTTCTTGCCTACGGATTTGCCTTTCTGCACAAAGTTAGCAGTAGAATGACCCTCTGCTTTCTCAGTAGTGTCCTTAGCCCGAGCCTTCTCCTCAACATCAAGGGACGCTATCAGATTTTCAACTGACATCTACTGTCTCTTGTGTTTGAGAGCTGTGGCAAAGTTCCTCCATGAAAGGGACAACTTAGCAATAATGCAACCCGCCAAAAACTTTTCAGGCAAGGTACACTTAAGGAGTTCGAGCTCTTTGGCAATGCACTGTATCTCATGAGCTTGTTGAACCACATGTAGGTCCTTTGTCATCTTAAAATCATGAAAGCTCTCCATGATATACAGTTCACTGCCAGCATCTGCAGCACCAAACTTTGCATCCAGTGCGTCCCAGAGCTCCTTCCTGTCTTTTATGTGCATAAACACATCACAAAGACGGTCAGCAAGAATTCTCAGAATACATCCGACAAAAATAGTATTGGCACCCTCGAACTTCTTCTTATCCTTGTCAGATATAGTTCCTTCAGGTTTGCCTTTACTGATATGGAACACTTTCATCATGGTCAGCCAAAGCTCAGCCTTGTACTGCCACCTCTTAAAGTGCACACCGGTAAACTTTTCCGGCCTCAATGCATGGTTAAAACAAACCATTGTTAATTCAGGAAATTGCCTACAATAAGGTTTTTGGATTGTTGGATTATTAGGCACAATTTCCACGATTAATTCCAGAATATAAATCATGATAATAGAAACTACAATCACGTAAACCTCTAACATACTAGATGTATTGATCGAAATAAACAGTAGTGATACGTCCATAACGTATCTACTTTCCCGAACACTTTTTCTATTGTTTCTCCGCTAAATTTGGATACAACTAACACGAACTGACGCTGTTTTCAGCAGAATTACCTTGGTGTCTAGTTTTTGTGTAGAAAATCAACTATCAGGAAAAATCCCGGAAAATATGCCAAAAATTATATATCACCAAAAGATCCATGGAGCCAGAAGACAAAACGGAGTGGAGGCCTGGGGGCCCCACACCCCTGTCAGGCGAGGGTGGGCCCTGCCCGCACCTAGGGGGTGTGGCCACCCCAGGCACTCCCTTGGTCTCCCTCTGCACCTATAATTTACCCCTTGACCTAAAAACCGAGGGGGTCGACGTTTTTCAAGAAAGAGTTCCGCTCCACCGCCACCATGAGAAACCAAGATTCGGATCCAGAAACTCCGTTCTGGCACCCTGTCAGGACGGGGAATTTGGGGAGGATCATCGCCATAGTCATCACCAACGCCTCTCCATAAACCATCGATGTTTCCCTCATCCATGAGTGAGTAATCCCCCGCTGTAGGCTATGGGGATGGTAGGGATTGGATGAGTTCTATCATGTAATTGAATAAGATTGTTAGGGCATAGTGCCTAGTATCTCTATTAGTGTTATTTGACTTTGTTGCAACTTGTTGTGCTTAATGCTTGTCACTAGGGACCGAGTGCCATGATCTTAGATCTGAACTTATTATTGAATCATCATGATAGTATTGTTTGTGATGTTATCTGCAAGTTGTGTACACATATCATTGTCCGGATCCAAAGGCCCCAAAGTGACATAAATTGGGACAACCGGAGGGGGTGGCTGTGGTGTGAGGATCACATGTGTTCATGGAGTGTTAATGCTTTGCTCCGGTGCTATATTAAAAGGAGAACCTTAATTGCCAGTAGTTCCCTAGAGGCCCCGCTGCCACGGGTTGGCTGGACAGAAGATGTTGTGCAAGTTCTCATTGCAAGCATGTATGACTATATATGGAGCCCATGCCTAGGATTGTTTAGTACTAGGATGCTTATTCTTATTTATCTGCAATGCCCTGGATCTTGAAGTTACATGTTTAGACTCGTTCATGCAACGCCCGTCCATCTATCCCTATGCCTACCGCACTCGAATCCGACTGTTTGCTGTTACTATTACTATTGCTCCTGTTTTACTGCTGCTGTTGTTACTACCGACTATTGCTACTGATAAACTTCTGTGAGTAAGAACTATTTCCAGGTGCAGCTGAATTGTCAACTCAGTTGTTAAGGCTTGCAACTATTCTTTGGCTCCACTTGTGTCGAATCAATAAATTGGGTAATACTACCCGCGAAGACTATTGCGATCCCCTATACTTGTAGGGTCATCAAGTAGCAGATTATATGCACTAACAGCCATAGTAAAACAACAGATCTGATGACGGTATACGTACTGATCGGTTGGTGCAATAGCCTGTTGAAGAAGTCGGCGTTGAAGACGACGTTCACGAGGTCCGGCTTGACGACCGGGAATACGCGCCATGATGACGAATTTGAGCAATCACGCGGAGCGCTTCCCAAAAACCTTATTCGCTCTCTCCTGTATAGGATCACAAAGGCGAGTGGTTTCGGAGACCTGCTCTTTCGACCACCGGTGCACGCTGGGAAGCGGGATGGAGTAGACTATGGTGGCGGCGCAAGCAGAGAGGATGGCAAAACCATCCACCTTATAAGGTGGTGCAACTCTCCTTTAACTTCCCATGTGGGACAAAACTTTAGCTCCCACAGCTCTTGCCACACACATGTGAGCTGCCACCAACTTAGACCAAATCACATATGGGCTTCCACATATATGGGTTTCGACATTTAGGGAAAATCTGAAAGCACATATGGGTCTAATGATTTAGCCCATTATTTCTAACAATCCCCCAACTGATCTCAAATGCCCATTTGAAGATTTGCAAATCCTCGCTACTTGTTTATATACTAGTGTTTCAGCAGAGACTGTTAAGTTGAACTTCCGCCTAGAGTCTTGAACTACTTCTATCAACAACTTAAACAATGGACGAAACTTGAATTGCAAGTTTGGTGCCAATAGATTTCACTCAAAATCATAACTAGTATCTGACTGCCAGTAGCCTACCCCGCGGGTTGGAGCGTATGCGTCATACTCCATGGTCTCTTCATGAGTTTACTAGACATCACCCAAGTCTCATAGACCGCAACGTTTACAGTCGAGCTCATATAGGTGTGTTCTTTCAAGAATGCCCTGTAGGACGGCATATTTGCTAATTAAAGCCAACAGAAATACATTAAGGCATTTTGCCAACCTGCCTTACAGATTATGAGAGTTATGCATCTTCACATAGAGAGGGTTATAGAATACTCTCCTCAGTCAGACCACTAGCTTATTCTTCCCAGATCATAATTCACGGGATCTCCGATCACATAGGTTGGTTTACCACTAGGTGTGACATCCATGGGTTTCAATCCCATCTCCCTCGATGCACTTTCTATCACGTTTCGTGATAGTCCCTTTGTAAAGGGATCTGCCAGGTTTTTTTCTGTTTAAATATACGTAATAGTTATTACTCCGGAGTTTCTCAATTTCCTGACAGACTTCAAACGTCTCTTCACGTGTGTCTTGATGACTTCATGTTATCCTTAGAATTGTTCACTTTGACAATAACAGTTTGGTTATCACAATTCAATTGCCGGCACAGGTTTCTCAACCCCAGACAAGTCCATCAAGAGCTCACGCAGCCATTCTGACTCAACAGCATGTCGTGACGAGACGAGGCAAGCGTGCGTGCAAGCGGTGGCGGCGTCGGAGAAGGTGCGCGCGTGTATCTCTCTTATTGTCACTCACTTACAAAGTGGTGCAACACTCCACCTTATAAGGTGGTGTAACTCTCCTTCAACTTCCCATGTGGAACTAAACTTTAGCTCCTACAGCTCTTGACACACACATGTGAGCTGCCACCAACTTGGACCAAATCACATATGGGCTTCCACATACATGGGCTTTGAGATTTAGAGAAAATCTAAAATCACACATGGGTCTAATAATTTAGCCCATTATTTCTAACAATATACCGGTGCTTTACAATCTTTAACTAAATGTGTTCTAAACAACGATATTTTCACGCTCGTATCAGGTGGGATCCTAGACAAAAATGCCCGAAGAAAATTTGTTATTGAGCATAGGGCAATAGATATACAAGTACTGTTAAAAAAATAGTGGCAACATCACCTATCACTTGTGCATGATCAAAAGGCGGCGGAGTTGATGTTTCTTTCCCAGCGTCGAGCACCTGAAGAGGATTGACATTTTTTTGTGGTCAGCTACCTATGAAGTTTTCACTTATTTTTTAGTATGAAATGACTGCAAAAACAAAAGGAAATGAATAAGTAAGGGGCAACACATTTAATAGAAGACACGGTATGTGTTGTATGGAACCATACAAAGTTTTTACCCTGTTTTTACCTCTTAAGTGGTCAATTGCAAAAGGTCATTTAAAAATCATTTGAAGAACTAGTGGAATCACTTATGTACTTCATCAATCTAGTACATAATATAAGGGTGTGTCTAGACATAAATCGCTGGCCCGTTAGTTGCAATCAGCCATCGTTGGATTAGGAAAGAACTCCCCAGCCCCACCAACCTTGAAACGGAAAGAAACCACCTGAGAACCCCGCACCTCTGAGTTCCCTGGGCGCGCTATCCCAGGCCTCTCCCGTGCCAACCACTCCAACCATCCCTCAGAACCACGTGAGGCCCACCTCACCAAAAGATACTGAATCACAAATCTGGTGCTTTCTAGAGGAAGATAAAAAAGGTAACACCATCTCGTTTCATCCTCATTCCTTCTCCATGATCCCATGAATGGTCCAGGTCTCCTGTTTAGATCACATAGAGGAGATCAACTAGTTCATGCAAACCAAGATCAGGAATCAACTTAGGAAGAACACAAATTTTCCAAATAGCAACTAAAGTAGGATTAGGAGACCCTAGGAAGAACAAAATCTGGTAAGAAGGTGTGCATTAACTTAGTTGTGTAGGTGATACAACTTAAATTAGAAGATTGGGGTAACTTTGCATGTACCAAATTGTGTAATAATTAACAAGTAGAACCTGTAGCAGCTTAGTTTAACTTTATAGACCCCTTTGGACGAACTAATTATGCAGATAGCAAAAATCACCAAAAACAAAACTACGTTGTATTCACACATGATGCACCTGTAAAAACACAACTATGGCGCAATGCTGGGAACAACATAGTTGTATGGTAGATACAACACAAGCATAATCAGTTCCTTACTAACTTGAGGCATCCCCGGGTACTTATCACGAAGAACACATGGGGAAATAACAACACATCAGTACCATAGTTATATCGGGGGAAAACCTGATACAACCTAGATCGTTGGATATATTTGAAAATCCCAAGACCATTGTCATAGAAGAAAAGACAGCCTTCCCTTCAATAGCTTAGTTAGATAACACTTTAGATTTAGAATTTTAACCATGAATAAAAAGATAACCAGAAGACACATAGGTATACATGGACAATATTCTAAAAAGATAAGACTTTCAATTGTTACAACTATCTAGTCTAGACCCGAACATGCAACCAGATGATGTTGAGACTAAAGATGGAAAATTCAACAGCATGGAGCCATTGTTTTGCACTCAATCTTTCAAAGCAGAGATTGTCGAGGAATCTCTCGAGCTAGTGCTTGTTTGACAAAGTTGTAGAGGGTGGTGATTCTGACGTACATAATGCTAGTGGCCATCATATCTGATGCCTGAAGAAAACAACATGATCCAGAAAACCTAAGAAGGGGAATATATATATTTGACAAAGAAAAAAAGTAAAGGACAAAATGATAATTAGGTATAAAGTTTACTCCCATATGCTATACCTGTGACAATTGTGTCCATCGGATATTAGACGCCTCCATGTTGCTTCATTGGGTACTGGCAGTCGCAAATCACAGTGCTTAGCCATCTTCTTGGTGGAAAACAACTTGCCTGGCATTACCTTGGCATTACCTTCGATACATTAGTCTTAAATAAAAGCAACTTAGCCTAATATTCCTATTCAACTTAATTAAATGCTGAAAGCAACTTTTCTATGATGACAGTACAACTTAATTAGGAAAAAGTCAGTGAATCAAACAAACTAACCTGCTAACAACTAATATATATAGTAAACTCAATTGAAAAAATAGTATGTTACTATACTGAAAATTCAACTAAAATGGGGGGAGAAGGAAGTTACAAAAGCAAAACAGCTCCCCTACAATCATTGTGCAATTTAGACTAATCTACATAATGCACATATTAAAATGGTGCAAGCGACTCAATTATGTTGGCAGAAAACAACTTAGCTATGTCGCGAGAACAACTTAATATATGTATTGAAAACTTAATTAACAGCTGCAAAAACAAACTTAAATAGGATGAAACAGTAAGTCAACTATGTTGATAGAAAAATTTAGATATGTCACAGAAAATGACTTTATATATGTACTGAAACTCAATTAACTGTCGCAAAAGCATACTTAATATAGGATGAGGATAGCAACTTAACATTGTTGCAAAAGAAACTTAAATCTATGTAGTGAAACTTAATTAATTGTTGAAAAAACAAACTTAAAAGGATGGGATAGCAAGTTAACTATGTTTGACAAACAACACACCTTGAACATGAATGTGCACTAGCGAAAACTAGTGAGTGAAAAACTAGACTAACTAATGATGCATCCATGATGAAAAAATAGTGACAATGGAAACATGCCTAGCCCATGGTTTGCGCAAACAACAACTAATGCATAAATGGTGGAACCAGTGAAATATTTTAAGGAAAAGGAACCACAATATGCTATGGTCACAAGCAACTTAAGTGTGTAGTCTAATCAACTTAGTTGTGTGCTGGAAGAAAACTTAGATATAGTGATAAAAAGTTATTATATGTAATCAACCTACTTAAAAATGTAATCCATATGAAGTAAGCATCACCTATGCCATCTATGCATTTATGCTATCTTCCCCAAAAAATGGTTGTCTAATAATTCATAGGTTCACACCAATTTCCTACGTAAAATCACAGGGAATCACACAACAAAATCGTTTGGGATCAGCATCACCTAGCATCCGCATGTCCAGCAAGTTGCTTCCTACCTATCCCTAAGTTGAATGTGTGTGTGTGCAATTAGTTTCACGTACTGCCTATTATACCTAAGTTGTATCTGCATGTACAATAAGTTGCTTTCTACCTATCCCTAAGTTGAATGTGTGTGTACAATTAGTTTCACATACTGCCTAGTACACCTAAGTTGCATCTATATGTCCAGCAAGGTGCTTCCTGCCTATCTCTAATATAAATGTGTGTGTGTGCAATTAGTTTCACATACTACCTAGTAAGAAAAATGGTTCTTAATAAATCCCTCAGTTGCTTGTGCATGTGATATTTGTCATTTGTTGCATTTGTTAAACAACAAAATTTCTTATTGGCAAAACTCCAAAACGACCTTAAATTTTTCTCTCAATTGGATAAGGTAAAGCTATTAAGTGTATCTTTTGAAGCAACAATGTGATGCATGCAGCAAGTTAGAAAAAATAACACTGATGAATCGATATTATGTCTAATCGCTTAGTGCATATGTGAAGCAAAAAAGTAGACAACTTAGCAGCAATCTGAAGGGAACTTAAAGATAACCTATTCGCAACTTAACAACGTAGACAACTTGACACTGAAGTTGGATAAAGTTAGAAAGGGAAAATACTATCAGGTTTCGATAGATCGATCTATCTTAACACATGGGAAAATTCAATTTGTAAAAAAAGACTTGAGGGATGAATAGTAAGAAAATCTTGGTTGTGTGCGCTAAAAAAACTAGATATTGTGGGTGCTTGCCCATGGAGAAAGAAAGAAAACAACAACCCTATCCAAATGGATATTGGATAATACAATTTTATTTGGTAAAAAACAACTCAGATCACATGTATAATACAACTTACTAAGCATAAGGGTGCTTCTGAATATACAAAACAATGAGTACTGCATGTGGCCTAAAAAGCAACATGTCATAGATGCTCAAGACAAAAACACAAATAGTCAAGACAATGTAACTAAATGGGCTAATTAATGAACATATCAATAGATGATCAGCAGCTCAGAACAATCCTAAGACCGTGCAAATACAACTTAACTAGGGTGAGTACACAACTTAACTAAGATGACTACACAATTTGACCCCTAGAAAAATAGGGATCTACAAATATCTTCTATGTGGGATCTGCTATTGTACCTGTTTCCCCCCATCTGAAAAAAGTAGTCCAATTTTCACATTTGAAGAGTCCCACTAATGAAAATTCACACTAATTCAATATTTGCATTGCTTAGAGCTAAATTAAAACTTTAATAAACCGCAACAATTTCCATTGACATACATACATAGGCTAGTACTGTTGTTCAATCACTTACGGTGGTGCAACTAGTTAAGCAAAGGGATCCAGGATGGTACTAGAGATATGGATGGTTGGAAACATAATGGATCCTGATGAAAAGTCGATGAAAGCATCCCTCCTGTCCTAATGATGGCCATCTCTTCTTGTTCCGGTGGCCTGGTAGAACGACAATCGATCCACTGGATCTCCACAGACACCACGGATGCCTCGTTGGCGCATGCTGCTACTCCATGGGGATGGCGCTGCATCAGAGCTCGATAGTGGCCGTTGGTAGCCTAACAAGAGAGATGTCAACCGGAGATGCATACGAGTACAAGTTCAGAAAATCAAGACTGCAACTGAAATAGATTGCACTTGTAATCACTAGCATCATTGACAAGAGAAACAATCAAGAATAGGATTACGTTGTTCAACTATGCTCCATTAATATAGTATATTTTCTCACAAACTAGAGACAAGAAAAAAGGTGATGGAATCTAGTAGCCACTTCGGGAACAGATCAAAAATTCAAAATGCGTCAAAATCGTTGCCCTTACTGAAATTTATCCAGAGATGAAGGGGATGAGCAGCACAGGAAGCCATAGGGAATGGCACCGGCCGGGTCTGGTGGATGCGTTGAAGGAGGCACCGAGGCGCATGGCCGGAGCACCGACTGCAGGAACCTCGTCCGCTCCAACACCACGCAACACGCCCTCCCTCTCCTCCCCCTGTACGGGAACCTGGATTGGCAGGAGCCAGTGAGATCCCTTAGTAGGGGAGGCGAGAAACTGCGTTGGGGAGCTCGCGAGGCATTGGACGGAGAACCGGTGCAGCGAAATTTGTCGGGACAGATCTGGGTACACGAGCTAGCCGGGGACGCGGTAAGCTGGTGCGTGGTGAAGGTCGGACGGCCGAGGGGGCGGTACGCGCCACTTAAATCTCGCCGGTGCCCCGAGCCAGGATGGTGCGCAGCGGAGGCTGCAGGGCCCGCGGCTAGGAGGAAGCGGAAGGGCGGGCGGGCCTCACCATCAAGCGGGAGGAAGGTGAGCGACGGAGCGGTGCTCGCCTATGGAGCGAAGGAAGTGGAAGGAAGGCGGCCCTTGCCGGCGGAGCCGAGGAAGGTGATGGGCGCGGCGGCGATCGCCGGTGGAGCAGAGGAACGGGAGGAAATGAGGCGTGTCGGGTGCGGGAGTTGGGCCGTGAAGAACGTGATGTTCTGTCACTTGCTTTCAGAACGACTCGCACGATCGGGGACTTATCGGTTCGATCCAACGGACATGAAGCGATGGCTCGATCGAGCAAACCAGCCACCGTGCACTTTTTAGCATTTGGGTAATATAATCCCTAGTAGGAATTTTTTATCGCTACTTCAACGTGAGAAGAACTCATCTCAGCCACTACCAACCAACTTGGCAACAAATCATAGTGTTGTTTGAAGCACAAACTGTAAAATTTTCATCTCCCATGTACTAAGCGGCATAGAAAATGTTAATGGGAACTATGTGTATTTGTGCATGCCTAAAAATCAAGGAGGGGCAGAGAATAAAGGGAACAAATTAATAGTATAAAAATCATGAAAAATAGTATAAAGGTCCACTCCTTGGGTGCACCGTTTATCCTCCCGATGAAGAGCAATATTTGGACCTAATATTCCCTTTTCAGTGATTCGGTCAGCTAGTAATACTAAATTTTGAATTGCACAATAAGAACTATTACAGGTCTACAACTGCACAATTTCTAAAAATGTCAATGCCTGGGAGATGGGGTACTTGGCGATTATCTCCAATAGGGAGTGAGCCTAGCTCAACTGGTTGGGGGAGTGGATGTACAAACCCAACACCTGAGTTCAATTCTCCATGAAAGCGGATTAATGTTCCTATTTATACTTGAGGACCAGGCTCTCCTTGTACTCATGCAATTTATCTTGAGGACTAGGCTTGGTGTTTAACCACGTTTAAAAATCCTCGTACTCATGCTTGATGGTTGTGTGTATCCCTAATTGGTGCAGGTGTCAGGGAAGTGAAAAATGCTCCCTCCATTTTAAGATTGATGTCCCAGCAGGGCGACCGGCAGGTCGCCGCCCCAGCCTCCTTTGCTAGCGGGAGGTTCTGGGCTCTATCCTCGACAGAGGAAGAGGCCTCACACGACTCTCCTTGTCGACCTAGTCCTTCTCGGTGGCTTGCGTCCTCGCTGTAAAGCTCGTCCTCAGACAGAGCTCGCAAGCATCTAGAGAGGAGAAGAAGCCTAAGATCAGCCTTCTTGGAGTTGATGCCATCATCAACCAAGGTTAGTCTTGATAATTTGTATCATCGATGATCGCCGGAGGGCAGATCTGTGAAAATTCCGGTGATAGCACGGAAGACTTTTCTGCTAGACAATTTTGATGCTTCGGATGGATCCGTGTCCAGCGTTGCCATAATAAGAGGGCAGTCCGACGAGCAAAGGCTCCGTCTAGGTCTGCGGTGACCTGGCATAGCCGCCGACGTTTATCTCCGATGTCCTTGGATCGACAGATCTCTGATAGCAGTGGATCTCGATCAAGAAAATTCATATTTCTGGGTCAGAAGGGCACAAGTCCCATATTCCAAAAAATAATTTTTTGGCCTGTGTATCTGGTCAAAGCAAGGATGTGTGTGCATGTAGGCCTGCACAGATAGTGACTTATGCTTCCAAGACGATGCATGTACATGTAGAGCTGCCTATTGTGTGTCCGCGGCAATCAACAGATACCACAATATTGTCTTTCCCTAGCCTTCGCTAGGGTTTTGCTGATGGCTTCTCTAGGTAGAGGTGCCAACAACCAGCAGCAACTGCAGAGACAGCAAAACACTCGGCCAGGGTGGTATGTGATACGCCCAATTTGCATGAACTTTCTCTATCATAATTTACCCCTATTCATTGATATATGTCTTATTGTGAGGTATTACTTATGGCTTTTCATCTGTTTATGCATGTTGGATGATTCTTGGAGGATGGACTGCCGGAGTCTTGATATTGATGGAAAAGAAGGCGTTTTGGTGCAATTTCGCGAAGATCAGAAAAATACCAGAAAAATTTGGGAAAATATTATGTTTCCAATAGAATGAGGAAGCCAGAAGGAGGGGCGAAGAGTGGCCGCAGGGGGCCCACACCCCCTAGGCGCGGGCCCACCCTGGGCCGCGCCTAGGGCAGGTGTGGCCCACCTGCCTGGCTCCCGACTCTGCCCCTTCGCCTATATCTTCCCTTCAAAACCCTAAGGCGAGGGGAGCGACCATAGAGAGATTTCCGCCGCCTCTGGGGGTGAAAAACACCGAGAGAGAAAGATCTCTCCAGAAGACAGATTTCTGCCAAGGGAATTCCTTCCCGGAGAGGGGAGACCGTCGCCATCAACACCATCATCAAGCTAGGCTTCATCGGGATCATCATTATCATCCATACCATCATCTCCACCAGCACCATCATCACCACTCCATCCCGCTGTAACAATTGTGTTGGATATTGCTTTAGTTCTTAGGGGAAACTTTCCCGATGTTAATTACTATTGTAGTTGATGCTTGTGGGTGGAACCATTGGATTATTATTTATGTTCAGATTGTTATCCATTATCATATCATATTTGATCTTGATCCATATGATGTCTTGTGAGTAGTTCGTTTAGTTCTTGAGGACATGGGAGAAGTCATGTTGTTATTAGTGGATTTGTGTTGAGTTATTATTCAATGGTTTAGTATTTAATTTGTGGTGCTATTCTTCTAGTGGTGTCATGTGAACGTCGACTACATGATACTTCACCATTTATGGGCCTAGGGGAATGCATTGTGTATTTGGATACTAATTATGGGGTTGTCGAAGTGACAGAAACCTGAACCCCCGTTAGGACACCTTTGCACAAGGGAGTGTAGGATCTCAAAGTTTAAGGCTGTGGTTAGATTTATATCTTAATTACTTTCCTGTAGTTGCGGATGTTTGCTGGGGGTTTAATCACAAGTATGTATTAGTCCAAGTAAGGTCGGTACATTAGCAAAGGTTCACCCACACAACACTTACAACACCAAAGAAGAGTACTCAGCTATATGAAGCAAAAGAACTTGACATAATTCCCATGTGCCCTCGAGAACGTTTGGTCCTTATAAGTATTTCCACCCATTTGTCCTTTGCTAAGAAAGGATTGGGCCACTTGCTGCATTTGTTCTTTATTACTTGCACTTTGTTTTGTTGCCTTATCAAAAAACCACTAAAAATCTGTTTGCTAAGTATTTGCAGAGTTCATGCTCCATACCATTGTTCAGCACCTTATGCTCCTCGTTGGGATCAACACTCCTATTTATCGAAAGTACTACGATACACCCCCTATACTTGTGGGTCATCAGTATGCCATGGGTCCAGGAGATGGATCATGGCGTGGTGTGGGAAATCCTGCTGGTCATGGATCGCAGGGCTACAACAATCAACAATTCTATAACAACAACTCCAGGTTTGAGTTTGGTTCTAGTTCAAATCAAGGTTTTGGGAACAATCCGAATTCATGGAGGCAAGATCAGCAGCATTTTAACAATCAGGGTTTCAGAGGTGAGTTTGGATCTTTTGACGAGGGGTACTATGGTGGTCGTGAGGGTCGAAATAACATGGGGGTTCAAGATCAGGGGGATGATTTCAAATACCGACATTAGTACAGGCCTCATTTTAATGCAAATAGGAACAATGGGGGACAACGCAATGGATACCGTGGGAGCAACTACCGACCAGCAAATCATTTCAGTTGCCAGCCCATTGAGATACCTCCTGCTGAAGGGGAGGCTGCGGTATTGCGCAAAATGGTTGGCACCACTATTCAGCAGCCGACTGTCGCTCAAGTGCAAACCCATGTATTTGCTCCTGATGCAGTCCTCCAGCATGCAAACAATCAGCCAGATGGACCTCTTTGCTATAGATGTGAGATGAATGGTCATATGGCCGAGGACTGTGCTGCAATCTTATGCATATTTTCTAAGAAGGCTACGCATGATGCAAAGGACTTCCCTCTCCACAAAATGCCCAAACCAACTGCCATCGCCTATGGGCTGTGCCGTAGTGATCTTATGTTCCATGATATTCCTGCTTCAAAGGAGATCAGATTTAAGCATGACAGTGGAAAATTCGGAAGAATCTCAGTGGTAGGTGGAGCTTTGACGGCTCAAGAAATTATCAAGGAGCTGGGTTGGATAATTCCAGGAGAACACAAATGGGTCCTAAACCCGACTGGTGAAAGTACTTATCGCACAATATTCCCTACCAAACTTGATCTTTCAAGGCTGAGGAAGATTAAACAAGTCCCGCTTGAGCAGGAAAATGTGATACTAAATTTCCAAGAGTGGAATTCGACGCTGGTGGGCAAATATAGGCTTGAAGAGGCTTGGGTTTGTGTCTCTGGATATCCATACAAGCTTTAATGTAACTACCTTGCTTTATTTGTTGTAGGGTCTTTGATTGGAAGGGCCAAAGAGATAAATATGGTGTACATTCGGGCACATGGTGTAGTGATAATGTTGGTGGAATGCACTAGTATTGAATACATCCCGAGTGGGACAGATCAAATGTATGAGTGTAACATCCCAATTTCAGCAACACTTATTAAATGTCCAAAAGGAAAAATTCAAGTGGAAACAAAAACTTTTCTTGCATTGTGTGCTTACATGTTTACTTGCACTCAAGCAGTTGTTTGAGTATTAATTGCGTACTCCTCATCTCAACACTAGTTTACAAAAACTATTTTTACAAAAGAGATGTCTTGGATCACCTTTCATATTCTCAAAAGTTCTGGCATTTCAAAAACCTGAGCCAAGATGACTTTGACACAACCAAATACTTTACTGTCTTATATTGCCAAAACTATGGAGACATATATATCCTCTCCTTGTGTTTTCAAGACAGAACCTTCAACTACCCTTATCTCTAGGTTTTCCAAAAACCTTTACTGAAACCTTTTATTCCAATCTTGGTAGTAATACCAAGATGATCCTTATCTTACTTAAATCAAAACCCCTTACCAAAATACCCCTCCTTACCTCAAGCTAGGCTTGATGGTAACCCTAGTAGTAGTTAGATAAGTGACAAGATGAATTGCCTTGATCTGTTGTTTGCCTTGTTTGCTCAGGAACTAGAGTGAGCTAATATAGTAGCTCATACCTTAGGGTCCAACCCTTGCTTGTGATCATCAATCCCTATCAAGCATCCAAGTTTGGATCTATCCTAAGCCACTCAAGTAACCATCTCATCTCATGCTTATCTCAATCCAGGGATAATCCCTCTTGATGGTTTCCAACCTAGTGGAGACCGAATCCAAGTTTGGATCCCCTCTATTCAAGCTATACCTCCACATCAACCACTTGATGGATATGATAAAACCTTGCCATCCTCTCAAAATCATCCACACTTGCACTCTAGTCAAAATCTCCAAAACTGCCAAAATGGCCAAGTCTGGAGTTATTATCTGGATACCATCTTTGGAGATCTACCTTTTCCAACCTACGTGCATTCTTGTGAATGCATGTGGACCATCTTGTAGTACATCAGTAGTACTACCAAAGCCCACTCTTTCCCTAGGCTAAGACATTCTAATTCCCACTCATCCCTGATGGTTTTGTAGTCAAGATAATAATCTTTTCTGCAAATCTTATCATCTTGCCTAGTTTGGCAGAAGATCACATCCATATGCCACCTTACCTTGACCAACTGTTTGCATGGTTATGATCTACTAATCATGGACTATCAACCCCCACTTCACTTGTTTCCATTGGAGCCTTGTGCTTCTAAAACCCACATGGTTTAGGAGGATACTTGAGGTATCTGCTATGGCAGCCTTATTTTCAACATAGTTTGCCATCTCTCCAAAACCACCTCAAATTCAACCAAGACCAACTCTTGCTTCCATGATCATCTATATAACTTTGTATATCCATCCATATACCCCTGGTACCAAGGTGAGCTCTGAGTTTCCCTCCTTTTCACCACTTTTATTCAAAACCAAGGTTTACCTTGATGCCTACATCAATTTTACATCATCTACCTTGGATATAAGCATGCCCAAATAATTCCCATAATTATTTGGATTATTGAACTATTTAATTCCCTCCACTTACCAAATTCTCAAAATCCTTGTCTTTAATGGCAAGTTTGATTTTATCCAAAGCACCTTGCCAACTCAAGGCACGTTTGATGCCTCTACATCATATACCATCTTCCCAACTCAAAAAAAAATATTTTTGAGATTCTTTATTATTTCTTTTTGCCCTTTTTCGTAAATAGCAGAAACAAGAAATAATTCCCTAAAAATAATTTTCCACCTCAATAAATCTCAATAAAATTCTCCAACGTGTGTTATGGTATTAAGGACCATATCACATAAAAAACTAAGCTTTTACAGTGTAAAAATATCATATTAGCTTCCATAATCCATTTCTAAACTTTTTAAAGAAGTACATCTAAATGGGATTATAATCATCAGAAAAATCCCATTTAATTATTGGAGAGATTGTTTGACATACTCCACCTACCAGTACCATTTCCACACTTTTTCCAATGCAAATTTTGCAACTTCCTTCACAAGCCTCAAAATGATCAACATTTTGCAAATCAAGCAAACTTGATTCAAACCACAACCAAGCTAGCTCCAATCTTCCCCAGCACCCCACCTTAGCCACACACACCCCTCTGGTCGACCAGCAATGTAGCTGACCACTGTAGAACCCTTGTCCTTTAGCCCTTGAAACTTGAGAAAGAGAGGCAAATCTTGCAATATCTTTGTAATAAAAGGGTAGGCAACACCCCAACCCCCTCTATCCCCTAGCGCGACCAGGTCCCTCTCTCTCACCTCTCCACCGCCTTCCTTGCCCAATTCATGGCAAGAACCCCTCCTCGCAAGCTCTCCATGCACCTAGTGCACCATGGACCCATCTAGCTCGGTTTATAAGGCCATAGGCCACCCCAGCTCACCCATCTGCCCTAATTTGCCCCTCTCCTCCCCACTTACCTCCCTAGATCCCCTCTCCATCTCCCCAGCTCTGGCTAGCTCAAAAGAAGAAGGAGAGCAAGCTTCGGCCTCCTCCAAGAAATCGAGCTAGGCTCCTCCCTCGTCCCTCCTCTCCCTCTGCATGTCACCTAGCCGCACTCCCCTCTTCCTACTGAAGCTAATGGGCCCCTGTTTGTTGACATGGAGCCACTCCTGGAGCCACCCCAAAGAACTCCGGAGAGCTCCACTTCGGCCACCGTCGTGCGAGCTCCTCCCTGGCGTCAAGACCCCTCGAGCCGACCACCCCAGAGTCGCTGTCGTCAACCGCGTC
Source organism: Avena sativa (assembly GCA_916181665.1). NCBI lineage: Eukaryota > Viridiplantae > Streptophyta > Magnoliopsida > Poales > Poaceae > Avena > Avena sativa. The sequence continues at coordinate 365,474,493 of OV702285.1, read as the reverse complement.
AACCTATACCCTCCTCGACCCTCCCCGAGACCCTGGTGAGCTTACCCGCGACCTCTCCGACCTCCCCTAGGGTTTCCTCCCTCCCTCGTATTCGTTGGGAAGGAGACGACGCCCGACCGTCGGATCCCCTCTAATCCAACGGCCCGGGGTCACTCTTACCCCTTCGCCTTGTGGGCCAGCGGCTGGGCCGCATCTGGCTATGAGCCACCCATGCACGAGCGCTGCGCCTTGGACGATTTGACCTCACAGGCCCTCCCTTTCCCCAGATCTGCCCCGATGGCCCTTCTCCCCCTTTTTCCTTTTGATTTTCCCACCAGATCTGTTCATAGCTAGTTGGTTTAAATCATTTTGAAAATGCAAAATGAATGTAAATGGATAGATCTAAAATTCCTAATGCTCCTGAGGATTTTATCTAACATGCAGACTTGGTGCTGGACCTAAACATGGATTAAATTAAATATGATAAATCATATACTAGGATCTATCCAGAACACTAAACAAATTTTCTAGAAAAACTTGCCTATCCAAATTACCTAAACCCAATTTGTTCAGAAAGGTATAATCCATACCTTTCATTCCCCACTGGCCCCACCTTAGTTTGCTTCCTAGTCTGCCCCTGGTGAAACTAATAAAAACAATTCTTTTCTGCCTTTAGCAAATTCTCTAGGCCAAACCAAATGAGGTTTTTACCTAAATCCAACTCCCAGTTGACACACACATCTATATACTTCCTAATACAATAGCTCATAATTTTATGAGCCTCTGTTGAATTTTAGTGAACTAAACACTTCTATGCATAGTTTAATCACTAATAAAAACACTATAGTAGCTCTGCAACTCCAAAAAGGTGTATCCAATTTCTATAGAAAGGTATTATCCGTTCCTAACATGTGTCCTTGGAATCAATTAAAGTCTTCTATAAAATAAATCTGATGAAAAAGACAAATCCCAGCCAGTTCTTCCTTTGGGGAATTTCTCAAGGGCATTCTGGTAATTGTTTTGAGGAGATTCCAATTCCTCTTGATTCAGTCCACCAAATACTACCTAATCACCCAAGGAAATAATTTTTGGAACTCCATAGAAGTTGTGGTAAATTATTTCCTAAAACTAGAGCTTTAATCACTATAAAATCCATTACAAATCAAGGGAAATTGATAAAATAGTGAAACCACTTTTGTTGGCTTAATTTTATCAATACCTATCTGATGGTATATTTTTTATACAACAGTATCATACAGGTCAAGTCTTGGGTCAAAAACCTCACTTAGCTAGTTCCTAAGTTTAAAATCCAAAGATGATCCCTTTTTCCCTAATGCCTCCAAATCTTCTTCCAATCCAATCACATCAATCCTCCAACATCCTACTGATGATTATCATGTATTTATCCTTAGCTTGCTGTATGGTTTGATGTTTGTATGACTGGTATTGATTGGTTTATTGTTATTTGCATGTATGCTCGATAACGGCGAAAGTTGCGATTGTGTGACGACGAGAAGAAGGAAGGATCGGGTTAATATTATTATTGTTATTATTGTTATTATTGGTATTTTGGTATATCTAACACCGTCAAGGGACATCTCGCTGGTCATAGGAAAGCCACCATTCCTTAACTCCTATATCAACCTACTCGTGTTTATCAACTATTTTATATCTCGTTTATAAATTGCATGATCACATGAATGGTTTGTTTCAAATAAAAGTGCATAAGTAACTTGGCTCCTCCAAATTATAGATGAGTGTCCATTAGGGAACATACCCTTTTACACCTATATTTACCCCTTTAGATTGAGGCAAAGATGATTAGCATCTTCCCTCTTGGAACCCCCGGATTTTTCAAAGATAAAACTATTTTGGGTTTTTACCCTACTACAAAGTTTTCAACATAAAAACTTGGAAATAGGCATCATTTCCGAGTGGAAGTTTTAATAAAAGAAGATATGAGGTGGATGAAGAGAAAGTTAATAAGGAGAAAGTTAAGTAAGAGAAAGAGAAGGGATGTTCTATGCCAATGTCCGGAACAATTTATCCGTGCAACCACATTACCAAAGGTGTTGGGGCTTAGCTAGTAGTTGTAATCCTTAGTCGGGGCTGCTTGTACTTGCTTAACGGGAGCAATCCCTGGATGCCCGAGTGGACTCTACCTCAGGTCTGCGGATCTGAGCCCTCCATCGCCCGCTACGGCAGAAGTGTCGGTGCAACAATTGGGTCTCCCGCGGACGGTATGTTTTAGTCGTAGGAAAGGAAGTGGAGTCAACAATTGTATATTGCGAAGCCGAGGGTTTGGGTATACGGAAGTGCTGTAGGGAGGACTAAGGCCATAGTGCCGCATACTCGTTTCGGGGAGAACAAACCCAAAAGGAAGAGCCGCCTTTGCTAGGGATGGACAAATGAAAAGCTAAGTTTGATTATCCGAACCCCCGACTACAGAGTATTGATTCTTGTGGGTGAAGTGCGCAAACTCTGCAAAGTCTAATTTATTTGAATAGCCGTGTCCATGGACAAGGACGATTGGAATGTAAGTGCTAGGAGGACCCTTCGATTAAGTGGTGATGAAATAAAGGATGTGACTTGGTCACGAGGAAGGACAAGAATGTGTTTGTTTTTTACCATAGATGGTCGAAGACATTTAAAAAGGGTTATACTACAAAACTTTTTTTAAATATTTTTAACAAGGATGTGGGGATGTCCGGATTTTCAAAAAGGAGGCATACTTTCCAAAAACTCTTTTTCAACAAATATATAGAGATGCCAATGTTAGGTCTTTATTTCAGAAACAACTATAGTCTAGAGCTTTCTCGCCACAGCCAAATATGCATTATCTTTGTTACCGTGTCTCGGTGGTTTGCGAGTACATTCAAAGTACTCAACGACATTGTCCCAGGCTATTTACTTGGCCATATTGCAGATGTTAAGAAGGAACGAAGGTGCTGACGTCTATGAGAGCTAGGACGTCTTCCCAGTCAGTTGCCTATAGGTTAAGACATGGGCTCTATGCTGAAGACTTCCTCTACTTGTTTTGTAATCGCCATACTGTCCATCTTGTAAGTTGTACTCGATACTGTATGCATGATGTAATGATACTAGTCGGTTATGCTCAAGGCTCACTGATCATGGGAACATGAATTGTATGCATAACGAGTATTCTCGGACCATAAATCCAAGGTGCCACAGACATTGTAACATCCCAAAAATATAAAACAATGATCATCAAACTCTAATAACTAAAATTAGGGTTAACAAAAACTTTGATTAATTAAAATCATATGAATGCATGTGTGTATGTGATGATTTGATAAATGCATGAATGAACTTGTGTGATTAACCTAAATAGCAAGAAATGGTTTAAATATGAATATAACATCATATAAAAAATTTCCAAGCAGAAACAAATAAAGAGAAAATCAAAAACAAATCAATTAAGGCAAATGGTCATTTTTGCCAATCTTGCTCACTAGGTCACTTTGAGTGTTTCTAGTCCAAGATTTCAAACAGAAACTTTTCCAATTCTTTTCACCCCTTGCTAGACCAAGTAAAAGTGAATCAAATACCACATTTCAAACTTCCAGAAACAATTGGCAACCTCATTCAAATCAGAAGTGAAAATTGAATCTTTATCATATGTGAAGATCACACCTTTTCAAAACCCAACTAAACCAGTGCCCCTTGACTAATCCAACTAACCAGATACTCACTAGTATGTGCCTAGAAAACCCACCAAGTTTGAATCCAAAATTGAAATTTGAATTTCTTTCGGCCATTTCATCAAACACCTTGTGATCAACAAACAAACAACAAACACTATAGTGTGCAGTGATTTTGGCCAACCTTGTTCCCTCTCTAGCTCACTCTATACTCTTAGTAGATGAACTAGCCAATTTAACAAGCCTTAGCACCACTATGAGCTTGCAATAGCCATTAATGGTGACCATGCCGAGCCCCTTTTCCACCCCCAATGTGGACAGCAAGCTACACGCCTCTCTAGCCTCACCAACCTTGTCTCACAGACGTAGAACCGTCCATCGCCACTCCATGTCCCAGCCCCGAGCGCAGCCAGCCCCTGGACCACCCGCCAAGCACGCGCCCAGTTTCTCTGCGGCCATGCCGAGAGCGCGCCAGAGCGCCCCGCTCGACACGCTCGCACAGACCGCGCGCCGCCCTCGCCGCTTGCGTGCGTGATCACCACCGCCCCAGCAACCCCGCATACATGCTCGTTCTCCACCGCGCGGACCACGCACGTTGTGCGCCATTAAAATCGCCGTCGGACCCGCCTAGAGCGTCGATGTGTTCCGACCGATCAGCACGGCCCCACGTCTCGCCACCACGCCGTTGAGCTTCGCCAGGGAGCACAACACCGCCCCTATCATCGCCCATGCCATTAGCTCTCTGTGCCGTCGACCACGACGAACTCAGCCCGCAACCTTCGGTCCCCTCGCCGCACTATAAAAGGAGGCCTCACCCGCTCGTTTTCTTCACACCAGTTCACTCCCCACCTCTCACTAAGCACACCCACTCACTTCCGGAGCAAGGCAAGCAGCGCATCGCCTGAATTTCACCGGAGTTTGCCACTACAAAAGAGGAGAGGCACCGTCGATTGGAGCTGCCCCAGGAGAAGCTGTCGATACCAGGAGGATCGCTGTCGTCGACTTCGTCATTCACCCTCGTTGCCGACCATCGCCGGAGCCCCGGTGAGCCTCCCACAACCCCCACTGACCGCGCTAGGGTTCGTGCTCGTCGCGTCCTGTTCAGGCATGGACGATGAACTCGAGCCGTTCGATTAGAATTAGATCCTATGGCCTGGATCATCCCATACCGCTTCGCCCCTCACTGTCTCACTAACGCGTGGGGACAGCCACTTAACCTTCCCACGCATGCGCTGTGCGTAGTGGGCTGGCCCAGTTAACCGTCCCGCGCGACCCAACAATTCAAATTTACTTTTATTTATTTAATTTCAAACACAGTTGTGTACCTAGATTCAAAAATCAACCCAGCTCGATTTACTGAACCAAAATGCATGAAACCAATTTTTTTAGAAAGGTTTTGGAATGCTTAATCCAAGCCCGTTGGATTCAAACCATTTAGATTTGTAGATCACCCAAGGTAAAAATAACAAGGCAAAAGCTTTTCTGCATTCAAACATTTTTCAACATTTAACCATAAAATATTTTGAGTTGATTCCAACTCTCAAAAATCACATTTGACCATACCTTTCAGAATATATAAAAATATATAGGTTTACTTACATAAATAATGATCAAGTAATAAAAGAATGCCACATAGGCATTTCTAGTCACTTTAATTAAATTAAATAAAAAGGTTAAACATTATTAAATTGTGACACCACTTTAAATCACATTCCCATGTACTGAAATATGTGGTGATGACATGTGTCAACATGATCCCATGTTTGAGTTGGAGAATATTAAATCTTAAGTAGTTTTTCAATGAGTAGAAATTGCCTTTCTTAAATAAAATAAATAAGACCAGTGCTTTAATCTTGAAATGTTAGTGATGATGATAGATCATCTAGTGTGAACCTTTGGGTGATGATTAGAAATAGTTAAGTATTGTTTGGTGATTGTGTACCTCGTATTTATTTATAGACGCTAGTACCGACCAAGGATATGAGGAGGAACGAGGATACTACGAGGAAGAAGCCGAGGAGAACTTCAACCATTGCTATGCTCAAGGCAAGCCTAATACTACTAATTGAATTAGCAAGCTATTAACTTAGCAAGCATACACCACGTGATAACCAATCCTAATTTTACTTGCAAGCTTAATACTTTATTTTCCTTATCAAAGCTTTCTCTTAGAGCTTACTTAGTGACTTATAGGTTCTAAGAATATAACTTAAGGTAGCATAAAGAGCATAAAATTTGGCCTAAGTTAGATAATCTTGATGTCATCCTAAGGCATGAGATTGAACTTAGCTAATCCTCACATGGTTACCACCCCTCATTAGTCTTTACCCCCACTTATAGATGCTAGTGCTAAGCATAAAACTTGATCAAATTTAGATGGGAATACTTGGTGAAAATGGTTATGAAGACCTTAGAATGATGAGTCATTCTACTGAAATGTTTTGACATGTGTTTCTAAACACCTAATGATTTTGATGATGAAAATGTTGAGGCATGAGCCTTAGCCCTTTATAAAATGGATGGTTGTCTGGATGCGATACCATTCCAATTTTACCGTACAACCACAATACCCAAAAATTTGGGTAGGGCTTGACTGGAAATTTATATACCTTAGTATGGATTCCCTTGCGGCCAAGGTCTGGGCTGAGGCTACCTTGTGTAGATTGTCCACCTGTGCAGTACCCAAGATTTCAGTTGGTCATAGTTGGGAGGACAAACTCACGGGAGAGGTGCCTATACTAGGGCGTGTAATTGAAAGGTTAGGATTGATTATCCGCATACTGAGTATGGTGAATTCAGGATTATTCCTGACGGATGTATCAAATGTTGTGGTGAAAGTGTACAATCTCTACAGAGTGTCAAACTATTCGAATAGCCGCGTCCGTGGTTATGGACAGTTGGAGTGGCCATACTGTTCTATCGTCGGATGTTTTCAAAATGACTTATGAAATGGTTTATGACTTTGACTTGACCACAACAGAGTTGTGATATGAAATTCAAGTTCCCACTTAGGTGTTATAAAACTTTCAACTAGCTTTCTTTGCTTCTGAACTTTGTAGAGGTAAATCTGGAGTTTTGCAAAACAACTCTAGAGCTTAGTATACTACTACAAAAACCCCCTTAATTTGTTCGTATTAGTTTGCGAGTACTTAAAGAGTACTCATGGCTTTGTCCCTGGCTATTCCCATGGCCAGACTATGAAGAGGAGTATCAGGATGATGGACCGTAGGAAGGTTACGACAACTAGGATCATCTCCCATCGTCAAAATTGCTTGTGACCCTGAAGATGGAGCTTCGCCTACGCTATCGTTACTATTATGTTATTCTGTTGCTTGAATTGTATTAAGAACTGGATCATGAGATCCTTATTTGTGTAATACCTTATGTATGTTTTGTAATGGATGATGTACTGTGATATCCAATCTATTATGTCTCGCAAAAATGGTAATCCTGGGATTGCGATGTATGGCATAACAGGCATTTGTTATCAAAAATCTGGGTGTTGAAAAGTTGGTATCAGTGCCATCCTGACCATAGGATACCCTTGTTAGAATGGATATTCGAATCAAAAACTTAGTTTCAAAACCAAAGGAAGTGAGTATTTACAAAAACTTATTCTCATTCTTATCACTTTGATTCTTTCATGAAAATTCATGTTCCTCAAAAATTCTTGCAAATGCCAACCAGTGCATTGTCTAAGAGTCACATTTTTTTTGTTTTTATCTTGCAAGTATAAATCACATAAACTTGAAATATGCAGGCAGAGAACGAAGTTGTGGTATTGGATCTTCAGAAACAACTGGAAGCTGCTGGTAACACAGTTTACAATATTTTTGGACTTGCATTTACATCAATTTCTTATCAACTGAATAAAATTGTAACTTGTGTGCATCTTTTTCTTTAACATAACTGGAACTGCAACAGGTTGAAGTGTTGTTTAATGAAGCTACAGACAACTGTATAAACTTGAAGAAGCCAGAATAGAAATTTTGCATGTAAGTTTAGATGGCACACTTCCTCAAATATATCAATAAACCGTCAGCCAACATTGTTTGTATGGATGGTTTTGTGGCAACAGAATGAACACTGCGCAGTGCAATATTTTACAGTACTATTCTTTGATATTGTGGTCTGGGTTTACTCCAATACATAATATATACACTAAATGGATGGTAGACGAATTCTTATTGGTGTCTCTCTTCTTTGAGTTCACTAGGTAGTATTGCGATGATATAGCGGTAAACCTTATTGTCTCGAATAAGAGATAAGCCTGGTACCATGTGTTGTTATCGAGCCATAGTTATTTTCATTTGATGGCTCAACTTTCATGACCAATTGTTGTTTACTGCCAAATAGAATAGGGTTTTCTCATATGCTTCCTATATCAGGGCCTCAAGTATAGTTGATGGCAACTGGAATGCCAGACCTTCCTGGGAAACACCTAGGCAATATTTTGCACTAGTTACAATTGTCCTGATTGGCCTGCCGAATTTAATCGTTATCCAAGCAAGTTAAATGAGAAGTAGATTATACATTTTTTAATCCACCAGCCATGATGGTTAGGATGATTCAATTAAGTTTCTCACAGCAAACTCATTGGACCAAGGGGAAACGCAGTTACTGTCATGATACTCAACCTAACGGGTGTGTTTGTTCAGATAAGGAGATAATGAAATAGCTTAAATGTGTAGATCTACACATTTATACATCCAAGTTGCTTTATTAAAGTTATTAAGTTGTTTCACTTTTCAATCAAGTTGGTTACCACCACTTTTCAATGAAGCTCTTAGTAGTTTAGGTTATTTGTTTGTTCAGTTAACACTTGTGCTTAGGATCCATTATTTTTATGGTGAATTAATAGGTGGCAAAGGGATTCGATGCATCAGCCGACTACGCCGGAGAGGGAAGGAGCAAAGACCATGCTGGTGCTCGCGGAGGTGATACCGGGCGAGGACAGAGGTTCCGCAGGGCGATTTTTCTGGAATATGACCTCCGAGGTGGTCCACGCGATGCAGCGGCCTCTGCATCAGCGAGCAGCTACCTTGGAGGAGATCTCGGAGAGATGCAAGGTGCGGGGCTGGCCGCTTCTAACTCAGAGGGACTCTGGTGGGCAACTGCTGCAGGTCCTAGCGGTGAGATCGGATGTCGTGGCGGAGATGCGTCAGGCTGCGTCAGCCGACTTGCTGTCGGCGAAACACTCGGTGGTGTTGATGGTCAGGGACACCAGCACCTCGGAGCAATGCCTGATGGCCATGGAGCAATAGAGCGCGGTCCACCTACTGGCTTCCACCCTTGCACAGCGAGCATCACCGAGGTTGAGCAGAGTGGAGCTCGACTCGTTCCGTCTGCAAATCATTGAGGAGATAGAGGCCGCGGGGGCTCGTCTGGAGCAGTCGAATCTGCGTCAATCATGAATTCATGCGATTGTGTGATTTCGAACTTGTACTCTCCCAATGACTTGTGTGTGTAACACTTGGACTCTCTATATTGATGTATTTTGTCACTTTGTATGAATTTCAGTGAGTTTCTGGGTATTCCTGTGAGTTTTGTGCATTTCTGTGATATATTGTTGTATTCTGGTATATTTCCTGTGTATTCTGTGTATTTCTGCTGTATTCTGGTATTTTTTTTGAAATCCTGAGACAAAATTATGTGGCGCATATGCCATATGCGCCACAATTCTGTGGCGCATATGGCATATGCGCCACAAAATGTTGAATTTTAGTGGCAAGGATTTAGTGGCGACTCCCATATGCGCCACCGAATTCCAATTTGGTGTGCCACTGGTAGCGTTTTTCCTAGTAGTGCAAGATCGGTCTCGGATGTGTGCTAATGCAAGAAGGAAAAGTTATATATTATATATCCCGACAACTGAAACAGCATGAACAGAACTATCCAACCCATGACCTTGAACTAGCAGCCGTAGTTCTAGCCCTGAAGACATGGAGGCATTATCTCATGGGAAACCGTTGTGAGATTTATTCGGATCACAAGAGCCTGAAATATATATTCACACAGAAGGAGCTGAATATGAGGAAGAGAAGATGGATTGAGATAATCAAGGACTATGATCTGGACATTCACTATCACCCCGGTAAAGCCAATGTGGTAGCAGATGGATTGAGAAGGAGCTGAATATGAGGAAGAGAAGATGGATTGAGATAATCAAGGACTATGATCTGGACATTCACTATCACCCCGGTAAAGCCAATGTGGTAGCAGGCCCTTAACAAATTGCCGTTCCGCTTGAACCCCATGATTTTGATGGAGCAACCAAGTTTGCACACAGAGATGGAAGATTTCCGAATGGAATTAGTGAGTGAAGGATTTTTGGCTAGCATAGAACTTCAACCCACTTTGATCAGTCAGATCAAAGAGGCACAGAAAGGGAATGCTAGTATCGATGGAATCAAACATCGTATCGGTACAGGCACAGTACCCGGATTCACCGAAGACGAAGAAGGAGTTCTATGGTACAAAGGACGTCTATGTGTACCAGCATATTAGGAGTTTAAAGGAGTTATTTTGAAAGAGGCCCATGATACTCTTTATTCTATCCACCCTGGAGGAACAAAGATGTATCAGGATTTGAAGGAACAATTTTGGTGGCATAAGATGAAGAGAGAAATCGGAAGCTATATCACCAAGTGTGATATATGTCAGAGAGTCAAGGCGGGACATCAAAGACCCGTAGGACTGTTGCAACCATTACAAATTCCAGAATGGAAATGGGATTCCGTTGGAATGGACTTTATCACCAGACTGCGTACTTCTAGTAGGGGAAATGACTCTATCTGGGTCATAGTTGACAGATTGTGCAAAGTAGCCCATTTCTTAGCAGTCAAGACCACATATGAAAGTTCGAAGCTAGCAGAGTTATATATCGCTTTAATCGTCGGTTTGCACGGAGTCCCCAAGATCATCATATCGGATCGAGGAACCCAGTTTACCTCGAGGTTCTCGAAGAAGGTCCAAGAAGGTTTAGGAACCCGACTGGATTTCACCACAGCGTATCACCCTTAGACCGATGGACAAACGGAGCGAGTAAATCAAATACTCGAAGATATGTTAATAACATGTGTGCTAGAGTATGGATCTAAATGGGAAGACTATCTGCCTTTTGCAGAATTTTCATACAACAACAGTTATCAAGCTAGTTTGCAAATGGCCCTATTTGAGTTTATGTATGGAAGGAAGTGTCGCACCCCTTTGAATTGGTCGGAAGTAGGAGAGAGTCATATCTTTGGACCCGACATCCTAGGAGCAGCAGAAGAGAAAGTTCACAAGATTCGTGAGCACCTCAAGACTGCCCAGTCAAGACAGAAGAGTTACGCCGACAAGAGACATCGAGACCTCGCTTTCAATATCGGAGATTTCGTGTATCAAGTGTCACCTTTGAAGGGAATGTAGCGTTTCCAGCTCAAAGGAAAGTTAGCCCCCAAATATATCGGACCCTTCAAGATTCTGAATCGTCGAGAAGAAATATCATATTAATTGGAACTGCCCGAGGAAATGTCAGCAGTGCACAATGTGTTCCATATATCGTTACTTCGCAAATGCCTTGAAGTTCCGGAGAAGACTGAAGTTTTCAAGAACATTGATCATCGGACCATAGAGATCAACGGTGACCTGACCTATCCCAAATTACCTATCCGTATTTTGGAAGAAGCTTATAGAACCACCAGAACCTGAAGCATAAAGTTTCTCAAGATTCAGTGGAGCAACCACACCAAAGAAGAAGCTACCCGGGAGCGAGAAGATCATATCAGGACAGAGTTTCCCGATCTCTTTAAATCCTAGGTAATCTTTTTTCTTCCTTTTTCAAATCTCGGGACGAGATTTTTTTTAAGGGGGTAAGGTTTGTAACATCCCGAAAATATAAAACAATGATCATCAAACTCTAATCACTAAAATTAGGGTTAACAAAAACTTTGATTAATTAAAATCATATGAATGCATGTGTGTATGTGATGATTTGATAAATCCATGAATGAAATTATGTGATTAACCTAAATAGCAAGAAATGGTTTAAAGATGAATATAACATCATATAAAACATTTCCAAGAAGAAACAAATAAAGAGAAAATCAAAAAGAAATCAATTAAGGCAAATGATCATTTTTGCCAATCTTGCTCACCAGGTCACTTTGAGTGTTTCTAGTCCAAGATTTCAAACAGAAACTTTTCCAATTATTTTCACCCCTTGCTAGACCAAGTAAAAGTGAATCAAAGCCCACCTTTCAAACTTGCAGAAACAATTGGCAACCTCATTCAAATCACAAGTGAAAATTTAATTTTACCTTATGTGAAGATCACACCTTTTCAAAACCCAACCAAACCAGTGCCCCTTGACTAATCCAACTAACCAGATACTCCCTAGTATGTAGCAAACCCACAAGTTTGAATCCAAAATTAAAATTTGAATTTCTTTCGGCCATTTCATCAAACACCTTGTGATCAGCAAACAAACAAACAACAAACACTATAGTGTGTAGTGATTTTGGCCAACCTTGTTCCCTCTCTAGCTCATTCTATACTCTCAGTAGATGAACTAGACAATTTAACAAGCCTTAGCACCACTGTGTGCTTGGCATAGCCATTAATGGTGACCATGCTGAGCCCCTTTGCCACCCTCAATATGGACAACAAGCTACACGCCTCACTAGCCTCGCCAACCTTGTCGCATAGACGCAGCACCGTCCACCGCCACTCCCTGTCCCAGCCCCAAGCGCAGCCAGCCCCTGGACCACCCGCCAAGCACGCGCCCAGTTTCTCTGCGGCCATGCCGAGAGCGCGCCAGAGTACCCCGCTTGACACGCTCGCACAGACCGCGCGCCGCCCTCGCCGCTTGCGTGCGTGATAACCACCGCCCCAGCAACCCCCCAGACATGCCCGTTCGCCGCCGCGTGGACCACACATGCTGTGCACCATTAAAATTGCCGTCCACCCGCCCAGAGCGTCGACGTGTTCCGACCGATCAGCACTGCCCCACGCCTCGCCACCACGTCGTTGAGCTTCGCCAGGGAGCACAACACCGCCCCTATCGTCGCCCATTCCATTAGCCCTCTGTGTCGTCGACCACAACGAGCTCAGCCCGCAACCTTTGGTCCCCTCGCCGCACTATAAACGAAGGCCTCCTCTGCTTGTTTTCTTCACACCAGTTCACTCCCCACCTCTCACTGAGCACACCCAGTCACTTTCGGAGCAAGGCGAGCAGCGCATCGCCGGAATTTCACCAGAGTTTGCCGCTGAAGAGGTGGAGAGGGTCGTCGATTGGAGCCGCCCAAGAGAAGCTGACGGTACCAGGAGGATCGTCGTCGTCGACTTCATCATTCGCCCCCGTTGCCGACCATCGCCGGAGCCCCGGTGAACCTCCCACGACCCCCACTGACCGCGCTAGGGTTCGTGCTCATCACGTCCTGTTCAGGCATGGACGATGAACTGGACCCATTCGATTATAATTAGATCCTACGGCCTAGATCACCCCATACTGCTTCGCCACTTAACCTGCCCACGCGTGCGCTGTGCATAGTGGGTCGGCCTAGATAACCGTCCCGCGCGACCCAACAATTCAAATTTACTTTTATTTATTTAAGTTCAAACATAGTTTTGTACCTAAATTCAAAAATCAACCCAGCTCGATTCACTGAACCAAAATGCATGAAACCAATTTTGTTAGAAAGGTTTTGGAATGCTTAATCCAAGCCCGTTGGATTCAAACCATTTAGATTTGTAGATCACCCATGGTAAAAATAACAAGGCAGAAGCTTTTATGCATTCAAACATTTTTCAAAATTTAACCATAAAAGCTTTTGAGTTGATTCCAACTCTCAAAAATCACATTTTACCATACCTTTTAGAATATAAAAAATATATAGGTTTAATTACAGAAATAATGATCAAGTAATAAAAGAATGCCACATAGGCATTTCTAGTCACTTTAATTAAATAAAATAAAAAAGGTTAAACCTTATTAAATTGTGACACCACTTTAAATAACATTCCCATGTACTGAAATATGTGGTGATGACATGTTTCAACATGATCCCATGTTTGAGTTGGAGAATATTAAATCTTAAGTAGTTTTTCAATGAGTAGAAATTGCTTTTCTTAAATAAAATAAATAAGACCAATGCTTTAATCTTGGAATGTTAGTGATGATGATAGATCATCTAGTGTGAACCTTTGGGTGATGATTAGAAATAGTTAAGTATTGTCTGGTGATTGTGTACCTCGTATTTATTTATAGACGCTAGTACCGACCAAGGATATGAGGAGGAAGGAGGATACTACAAGGAAGAATCCGAGGAGAACTTCAACCACTTCTATGCACAAGGAAAGACTAATACTACTAGTTGAATTAGCAAGCTATTAACTTAGCAAGCTTACACCACATGATAACCAAACCTAGTTTTACTTGCAAGCTTAATACTTTATTTTCCTTATCAAAGCTTTCTCTTAGAGCTTACTTAGTGACTTATAGATTCTAAGAAGATAACTGAAGGTAGCATAAAGAGCATAAAATTTGTCCTAAGTTAGATAATCTTGATGTCATCCTAAGGCATGAGATTGAACTTAGCTAATCCTCACTTGGTTACCACCCCTCATTACTCTTTACCCCCACTTATAGATGCTAGTGCTAAGCATAAAACTTGATCAACTTTAGATGGGAATACTTGGTGAAAATGCTTATGAAAACCTTAGAATGATGAGTCATTCTACTGAAATGTTTTGACATGTGTTTTTGATCACCAAATGATTTTGATGATGAAAATGTTGAGGCATGAGCCTTAGCCCTTTATAAAACTGATGGTTGTCTGGATGCGATACCATTCCAATTTTACCGTACAACCACAATACCCGAAAATTTGGGTAGGACTTGACTGGAAGTTTTATAACTTAGTATGGTTTCCCTTGCGGCCAAGGTCTGAGATGATGCTACCTTGTGAAGATTGTCCACCTGTGCAGTACCCAAGATGACAGTTGGTCATGGTTGGGAGGCCAAACTCACAGGAGAGGTTCCTATACTAGGGTGTGCAATTGAAAGGTTAGGATTGATTATCCGCATACTGAGTATGGTGAATTCAGGATTGTTCCTGACGGATGTATCGAATGTTGTGGTGAAAGTGTACAATCTCTGCAGAGTGTCAAACTATTAGAATAGCAGCGTCCGCGGTTATGGACAGTTGGAGTGGCCATACTGTTCCATCGTCAGATCTTTTCAAAACGACTTATTAAATGTTTTATGACTTTGACTTGACCACAACAAAGTTGTGATATGAAACTGAAGTTCCCACTTAGGTGTTATAAAACTTTCAACTAGCTTTCTTTGCTTCTGAACTTAGTAGAGGTAAATCTGGCTTTTTGCAAAACAACCCTAGAGCATAGTATCCTACTACAAAACCCCCCTTAACTTCTTACTATTAGTTTGCGAGTGCTTAAAGAGTACTCATGGCTTTGTCCCTGGCTATTCCCGTGGCCAGACTATGAAGAGGAGTATCAGGATGACGGACCACAGGAAGTTTACGACAACTAGGATCATCTCCCATCGTCATCTTTGCCTGTGACCCTGAAGATGGAGCTTCGCCTACGCTATCGTTACTATTATGTTATTCCGCAGCTTGAATTGTATAAAGAACTGGATCATGACATCCTTATTTGTGTAAGACCTTATGTATGGTTTGTAATGGATGATGTACTGTGATATCCAATCTGTTATGTCTCGCAAAAATGGTAATCTTGGGATTGCGATGTATGGCATAACAGGCATCTGTGATTAAAAATCCGGGTGTTGACAGAGATGGTATCAGAGCCATCCTGACTGAAGGAGACCTTAGTTAGCATGGACGTTAGACAGGACAACCCCTATTTCTGAAAACACCGGCCCTCGAAAACTATTTCTCAAAAGTGTTTTTGAAAAAATTTCTTATCTCATCTTCTCTGACTTAAACAATTTGAAAATGGATTACTCTACATCTCGTCTACTCCAAATGTCTCGTTTTCAAAAACAAAGTCTGAATTGGAGACTATGAAGTCGAAGATCCCGGAATAAAGAGACATCGAGACAAGCAAAGGAGCTACCAACGCCGTCAGACACTACGAGATCGCCCTACCTACGGAATCCTTCATCGCCCCTAATCAAGTACGGCACCAACAACAAAAGACGGCAAGACAGAAGTTAAGACCCCGGTAATGTCCGTACTTAGGATTAGCATCCCTAAAATAGGATTCCCCTCTTTTGGCGTGTAGTCACCTTCTTTGTACTTATTGTATGCCTCGTTTGCTTCTCATGTGCGTGATTGGTGTTTGGAATTTGTTGCTTATCTTCCTCGGATCATTCGAACCTATAGTTTCGACCATCTTGCTGACGTGAACCGATGCTAACTCTCGTAACCCCATAGTTGGAAACCTCTCCTCAGTAGGATGGCCACATAGGAAAGCCTCGACAACCCCAAGTAAAGCTCTAAGGTGGAAAGACTACATCTTTCCACTCAACTCCAATAAACCCTTGTTGACTTATCACCGTCAACCATAGCTCTCCACCAAATATTATACCCCACTTTTTCCGCTACCCTCGAACCCGGAAGACTAACTTCGTCACACTGTATCCTTCTTCAGCCGAAAACTTTGTCTCCACCAGAAAAACCCTGAGTATGTCCATGAAGACCGGAGACTCGAAGAAAGCTTGCAGCCAATGCGGTGAGGAAGGACATCAAGCCAGCCAGTGCTTAGGCAACTGCCCAAATTGTGGAGCTCTCCACTCTCCTGCAGATTGCCCCACTCAGCTAGGCCGCATCTGGCTATGTGCCGCCCGCGTGCGACCGCTGCGCCTAGGCCGATTTGACCTCACAGTCCCTCCCTTTCCCCAGATATGGCCCGATGGCCCTTCTCCCCCCTTTTCCTTTTGATTTTCCCACCAGATCTGTTTATAGCCAGTTGGTTTAAATCATTTTGAAAATGCAAAATGAATGTAAATGGCTAGATCTAAAATTCCTAATGCTCCTGAGGATTTTCTCTAACATGCAGACTTGGTGCTGGACCTAAACATGGATTAAATTAAATATGATAAATCATATACTTGGATCTGTCCAGAACACTAAAAAAATTCTCCAGAAAAACTTACAAATCCAAAAGACCTAAACCCAATTTGTACAGAAAGGTATAATCCATACCTTTCATTCCCCACTGGCCCCACCTTAGTTTGCTTCCTAGTCCGCCCCTGGTGAAAATAATAAAAACAATCTTTTCTGCCTTTAGCAAATTCTCTAGGCCAACCCAAATGAGGTATTGAACTAAATCGAACTCCCAGTTGACACACACATATATATCCTTCCTAATATATCAGCACATAATTTTATGAGCCTCAATTGAATTTTAGTGAATTAAATTCTTCTGTGCATAGTTTAGTCACTAATCAAAACACTACAGTAGCTCTGCAACTCCAAAAAGGTTGATTCCAATTTATACAGAAAGGTATTATTAGTACCTAACATTTGTGCTTGGAATCAACTAAAAAGCTTCTGTAAAATAAATCTGATGAAAAAGACAAATCCCAGCCAGTTCTGCCTTTGGGGAATTTCTAAAGGGAATTATTGTAAAAAAATTTAGGATATTCCAAATCCTCTTGATTCAGTACACAAAATACTAACAAATCACCCAAGGAAATAATTTTTGGAACTCCAGAGAAGTTCTGGTGAATTATTTCCTAAAACTAGAGCTTTAATCACTATAAAATCCATTACAAATCAAGGGAAATTGATAAAATAGTGAAACACTTTTGTTGGGTTCATTTTATCAATACCTATCTGATGTTATCATTTTTATACAATTGTATCATATAGATCAAGTCTTTGGTCAAAAACCTCTCTTAGCTAGTTCCTAAGTTTCAAATCCAAAGAGAACCCCTTTTTCCCTAATGCCTCCAAATCTTCTTCCAATCCAATCACATCAATCCTCCAACATCCTACTGATGTTTATCATGTATTTATCCTTAGCTTGCTATATGGTTTTATGCTTGTATGACTGGTATTGATTGGTGTATTGTTGTTTGCATGTATTCTCTATAACGGCGATAGTTGCGATTGTGTGACGACGAGAAGAAGGAAGGATTAGTTTAATCTTATTATTGTTATTATTGGTATTCTGGTATATCTAACGTCGTCAAGGGACATCTCGCTGTTCACAGGCAAGCCACCATTCCTGAACTCCTATATCAACCTACTCCTGTTTATCAACTATTTTATATCTCGTTTATAAATTGCATGATCACAGGAATGGTTTGTTTCAAATAAAACTATATAAGTAACTTGGCTCCTCCAAGTTATGGATGAGAGTCCATTAGGGAACCTACCCTTTTACACCTATATTTACCCCTTTAGATTGAGGAAAAGATGATTATCATCTTCCCTCTTGGAACCCCCGGATTTTTCAAAGATAAAAATATTTTGGGTTTTTACCCTACTACAAAGTTTTCAAAATAAAACCCTTGGAAATAGGCATCATTTCCTAGTAGAAGTTCTACTAAAATAAGATATGAGGTGGATGAAGAGAAAGTTAATAAGGAGAAAGTTAAGTAAGAGAAAGAGAAGGGATGTTCTACGCCAATGTCCAAAACAATTTATCTGTGCAACCACATTACCCCAGGCACTGGGGCTTAGCTCGTAGTTGTAATCCTTAGCCGGGGTTGCTTGTACTTGCTTAACAGGAGCAATCCATGGAATACCGAGTGGACTCTACCTCAGGTCTTTGGATCTGAGGCCTCCATCGCCCGCTACGGCGGAAGTGTCGGTGCAAGAATTGGGTCTCCCGCGGATGGTATGTTTTAGCCGTAGGGAAGGAAGTGGAGTCAACAATTGTATATTGCCAAGCTGAGGGTTTTGGTATACGGAAGTGCTGCTGGGAGGACTAAGGCCATAGTGCCACATACTCGTTCCGGGGAGGACAAACCCAAAAGGAAGAGCCGCCTTTGCTAGGGATGGACAAATAAAAAGCTAAGTTTGATTATCTGAACCCCCATCTACAGAGTGTAGTGGGCCATGGTTAAATCCCGGCGAATGTATTGATTCTTGTGGGTAAAGTGTGCAAACTCTGCAGAGTCTAATCTATTCGAATAGCTGCGTCCACGGACAAGGACGGTTGGAATGGCAAGTGCTAGGAGGACCCTTTGATTAAGTGGTGATGAAATAAAGGATGTGACTTGGTCGCGACGAAGGATAAGAATGTGTTTGGTTTTGACTAGAGATGGTCGAAGATGTTTAAAAAGAGTTTTACTACAAAACTATTTTTAAATCTTTTTAACAAGGATGTGGAGATGTCCGGATTTTCAAATAGGAGGCATACTTTCCAAAAACTCTTTTTCAACAAAGATATAGAGATGCCAATGTTAGGTCTTTCTTTCAGAACCAACTATAGTCTAGAGCTTTCTCGCCATAGCCAAATATGCATTATCTTTGTTACCGTGTCTCGGTGGTTTGCAAGTACATTCAAAGTACTCACTGGCATTGTCCCTGGCTATTTACTTGGCCATATCAGATGTTAAGAAGGAACGAAGGTGCTGATGTCTATGTGAACTAGGCCGTCTTCCTAGTCAGTTGCCTGTAGGTTAAGGCATGGGCTCTGTGTTGAAGACTTCCGCTACTTGTTTTGTAATCGCCATACTGGTCATCTTGTAAGTTGTACTCGATATTGTATGGATGATTTAATGATACGAATTGGTTATGCTCATGGCTCACTGATCATGGAAACGTGAATTGTATGCATAACGGGTATTCTCGGACCGTAAATCTGGGGTGCCACAATGAGGGCGAGGGTTATGGAATTACCTTCGAAGTGGAGGGTGCTAAATTTTAGCTCCTGTTGACACTATTGGGCATGAGGCGCCAAGTGATGGAGACAGCAAACAGCAAGAGGCCAACAAAGAAAAAGCCACGTCCGATGGTTCTAAGGCTAGGGAGATTAAGGAATTTTTAGATAAGTAGAACTCACATAGTAGTAACTCAAGTCTGATCGACAAACATGCCGTCACCCTTCAGTTTGGATCTTTTAAAATCACGTCTCCTATTTGCACTCCACTTTCGGATGGCAAGCTTTTAACTCTTAAGCCTCACAGACTGTGGGATGATAGGGTCGAGGAAGAGGAGGATAGTCTCGAATCACCACTTGTTAATTCTGCACCACCTCTTTTCTGCCAAGACATCACGACAGATCTGTCCGATGCTACCACGTGCTTTTCTTATGCCACGATAGATAAATCAAGAATTTTACCCACCGCGACAAAGAAGTCAGTCGCTTCCCTGGATTTACCTTTTGTTGCTACTGAACACCGGGTGTTGGAGATGCCTATGGTCGACGATTGCGCTCCACCGATAGCTTCTATGGCAATGATCGTCACGCCATCTGCTTTTCCTGAGGGTTCGCAGCTTTTGACGCCTAGGAAGGCTTCCAGCTCGCCTCCTTCACCGCGTTACCATGTTGTCTGTTTAACTCCAGGAGGGGGTGAACGCACCATCTCTCGTACTGCATCTCCGCAAGGAATAGGAGTGTTTCTTTGGGGATGTTACTCGCAGGCGAAGGTTATCGCTTTCGTAGGCATACCCATGTCGGAGGCCAAAGGGGTTCGTTCCAGTGAGTGCATTCGGGGGCAGCCTAATGCGGACGACACCCAGATGGATAGAGCCAAGAAGTGGGCTGCAGCTCGTGATCACGCATCCCCTCAAGTACTAAAGTTTATTCAAAATATTCAATAGCTTATTTTTTCCAATGAGGTGATTATGGATAGGGCGGCTAAACTGGGTGTTTCATTGGGTGTGTCCCTTAGTCAGGTGTTTGTTTCAGTAGAATCCGTTAAGGACCTTGATTTTTAAAGAAACTTTGATAATGTTAAAAAAATGAAGAGAAAGTTAAACAGGGGATAATCCGACAGCTAGCTTGGCTTTACAAAAATCAAACAAACTTTCGGTTGATTTATTGGAAGAAGGACAAAAAGACCATATAGATCATATGGATCTTAATCTTCCAATTGCATCTTTTAAAAGGGCTAAAAAAATAAGAAGTCACAAGTTTTGGACATAGGTAGAAGTTCTAGAATCAACAAGTAATTAAATGTTATCGAAAGGAAGTTTTTGGAATAGTGGGGTATTCAGAAATAGTGCGAAACATGCGGTAATTTTTTTGCTCCGTTTTTAAGACAACTGTCAAGACGCTTGGATTATATTTGGTACTGTTTGCCGCCTCAAGGGAGGTCCGGTGGAATACTAGTAGGCTTTAATGCTTAAACTCTGAAAATTAAAAATGTCACCATAGGAGATAGATGTGTTAAGTTTCATCTTTTTTCTAAAAGCGATAATTTTAAATGGTCATTGGTGGCTGTTTATGGGGCTGCTCAAGATGCACATAAAGAGAGTTTTTGGCCAAATTAGTACGCATTTGTGGAAATGATCCTATGCCCTTGTTAGTAGGGGGGCTTTAATATTTTGCGTAGACAAGAAGAGAAAAATGATAACAATTTCGATACTAGGTGGCCTTTCATTTTTAACGTCATCATTGAGAGTCTGGACCTGCGAGAGATAACTCTATAAGGTCGACAATTTACCTGGGCCAATAGAAGAGAAACCTCCACAATAGAAGAGAAACCCCTACGTACAAAAATTTCCTCTATTCACGTTCAGGGCTTTGACTCGAGAAGGATCGAATCATATGCCACTGCTTCTTAATTCCTGTGTGCAAGGAAACTTCGGTAATAAACCACACTTGTCTTTTGAACTAGCTTAGTTACACCAAGAAGGGTTTGAAAAATTAGTTGCAAAAGAATGGGCATCGACTACTAGAGGTAATAACCCCATGGAGGTTTGGAAGAATAAGATCCGCCATCTTCGTAATTTTTTAAGAGGTTGGGAAAGGAATTTGAGCAGCACCTATAAGAAAGAAGAGGAACGGTTTTCACGAGTTATTGACACTTTAGATGTGCGGGCAGAAACTATTCCTCTAACAACCCCGGAGCATGCGGAGATGATAGAAGCAAACGAGAAATTAGCGTCTCTTAGAAGAGATGAAGAATCTAAATGGGGGCAACGCACAAAAGTTAAACATGTACAAGAGGGAGGTAACAACACAAAGTATTTCCATCTAATAGCGATTGGTAAACACCGACACAATAAAATCTTTGAACTAGAACAAGACTAAGGAACTATTTTAGGGCAAGAAAATTTAATATCCTATATTTCGGATTTCTACAAGAAGTTGTTTGGTGCACAGGCTACCAACAATTTCTCTTTGATAGAAACTCAGATTGAGGACATCCCGCAGATCCTTGGAGAAGGAAACGACATCCTTGCTGCAGAATTTGTAGAGAAGGAAGTCCACGAAGCTATAACACAAATGGAAAAGAACAAAGCTCTGGGACCATATGGGTTCCTGACAGAATTCTATCAGAAATTTTGGGGTATCTTGAAAGTAGACCTCATGAATATGTTTGCTGCATTTCAGCGAGGGGAATTTCCACTATTCCATTTAAACTATGGTACAATAATATTACTCCCTAAAAAGAAAATGTCGTTCAAATTCAGCAATATCGCCCCAATTTCCTTCTAAATGTAAGCTTCAATTTTTTTACCAAAGTGGCAACAAATAGGATTACTGAGGTTGCACATATGGTGATACAACTGACCCAAACTGCTTTCATGCCCGGGCGTCATATTCTTGAGGGTGTCCTAATTTTACATGAAACAATTCATGAACTCCATACAAAAAGTCTTGATGGGGTCCTACTCAATATAGACTTTGAGAAAGCATATGACAAAGTGCAATGGCCTTTTCTTCAACAAGTGCTACGAATGAAAGGTTTTGACCAAAAATGGTGTAGATGGATTCAGGATTAGGATTTTTGACTCACGACAGTGTTGGTATTAAAGTAAGTGATGGCATAGGTCATTATTTCCAAACTCAAAAGGGTTTAAGGCAGGGAGATCCACTTTCACCCATTATTTTCAATGTAGTTGAGGATATGTTGGCCATTATGATAGCTAGATCCAAGAAGGATAGACAATTTGAGGATCTCATACCCCACTTAGTTGATGACAGAGTGTCCAACCTTCAGTATGCAGACGACACAATTTTATTTATGGAACATGATTTGCAAAAGGCTTTAAAAATGAAATTAATTTTGTGCATATTTGAACAACTATCTGGTCTTAAATTAAATTTCCACAAAAGCGAGGTTTTTGTTTTGGTCAAGCCAAAGAGGTTGTGGCCGAATAAATAAACATATTTGGTTGTGAATCAGGCTCCTTCCCATTTAAGTATTTGGTATACCAATTCACTATCGTAAACTAAAAAATGGGGAGTGGAAACCAATTGAGGATAGATTTGAAAGAAAATTATCTAGCTATATAGGTAAGCTCCTATCATATGGTGATCACCTTGTGTTGATTAATTAGGTATTAACCAGCCTCCCCATGTTCATGTTATCATTTTTTGAGATACCTATAGGGGTAAGGAAAAGATTAGATTTCTTCAGATCTAGGTTTTTTTGACAGAGTGATGGACACAAAAAGAAATACCTGCTTACAAAATGGAACATAATTTTCCGACCTAAGGATTAGGGTGTTGGAGATATGCCCTAGAGGCAATATTAAAAGTTGTTATTATTATATCTTTGTGTTTAAGATAAATGTTTACATTCATGCTATAATAGTATTAACCAGAAACATTAATACTTGTGTGATTTGTAAACTAAATTAGAGTCCCTAGTAAAGCCTCTTTATAATACTAGCTTGTTGGTTGATAGATGATCATGGTTTCCTGATCATGAACATTGAGATGTTATTAACAACAAGATCATATCATTAGGAGAATGGTGTGATGGACATACTGATACGTTGGAAACATATCTATAGTTTTTGATGCTCCATGCTTGTTTTGTATCTACTTTGCTTTGTTTGTCTACACTTTGAGGTGCTTGTTACATGTTTTTTGGTACTAACCTATTAACAAGTTGCAATAGTGCCAGATTCCTGTTTTCTGCTGTTTTTGGTTTTAGAAAAGTTAGTAAATAAATATTATCGGAATTGGACGGGACAAACGTCAAAGTCAATTACTTTCCGTGGGGAACAAGAAGTCCAGAGGAGAGCCGAAGGGGGAGCCATGGGGGCCAGACCCACCCCAGTTGCGGGGGCAGGTGGGCCCGCGCCTGGCTAGGGTTTGGTGGCCCTGGCCGCCTCCCGGTCTCGCCCCTTCGCCTATAAGAAGCCCCCGATGCAGAAATCCTGAGTATCCGATCAGAAATCCACGAAACCGTCTATAGCTGCCACCACCATCGTCCCTAGATCGAGGGGATTTGAAGTTCTTCCCGGCACCCTGCCAGAGGGGAGATCATCCCGGAGGCCTTCTCTCCGGTATGATGCGTGAGTAGTTCCACCTTGGACTATGGGTCCATGTAGTAGCTAGATGGTTGTATCTCCTCCTTTGTGCTTTCATGTATAGATCTTGTGAGCTCCGTTCATGATCAAGATCTAATCTATTTGTAATCATGCATGTTGTGTTTGCGGGGATCCGATGGATATTGAGATTATTATGTTGGTTTGATTAATGGTTTTGTCTTTATGATTCTATCATGTCTGTGTTGTTTATGATCTTGCATGCTCTCTGTTGCTAGTGGTTATCTTGGCCAAGTAGTTGCTAGTGACTCCAAGAGGGGGTATTTATGCTCGATAGTGTGTTCATGCCTCTAGTTTCCAAGGGAAGTGATAGAAATCTCTTCGATTGTAGATGTGCTATTGCTACTAGGGAGAAAACAACGGTCTCTTGTTCATGGAACATGTGGAATGTTTACCTTACACACTTTGCTTAAATCAGTTGTCTGTTGCTTGCAACTTAATACTATAGGGGGCTCAGATGATAACCTGAAGGTGGACTTCTAGTCATAGATGCAGTTGGATGACATTCTATGTATATTGTTGTATTGCCCAATCAACCTCATAGGATCTTTCTGTCTAGTAATTGCATTGTTATGCCTTGCTCAGTTCCTGTCAATTGCCCCGCTATAATTTGTTTACCCTTCTTTCCATGTTGTTTATCTAAGGAGAGCACCTCTAGTGAACTATGGACCCTGGTCCAATCTTTACCATTGATACATCTTCTGATGTTACTTCTTTACTTGCTGCAAACCATTACCTTCCACACCATATGTTTAATCCTTTGTTACAGCAAACCGATGAGCTTGACAACCTCATTGATTCGTTGGGGCAAATTCTTGAGTTTGTCTTGTGCAAGTCTCCGTGTTGCTTGCAACACCCGTCTGACGTTTCCTTCCTCCTAAAGGTTCGATAACCTTGGTCTCAACTGAGGGAAGACTTGCTGTTGTGCTCTTCACACCTTGCTCTTGGGGTTCCCAACAAGACTCCACATCAAGCACCAAGTTCTCTAGCGCCACCAAGGAGTCATCAACAAGTTTTCTGGCGCCGTTGCCGTGGAGGCTAACGACGTCTTCACTAGTGGAGTCCTTCACTTCCTTTCTCTTTACTTTTTTAGTTTGCTTTGTTTCTTTTGCTTGGTTTTGTTTGCCTCTTTTCAAAAAAAAACACAAAAAATTAGTCTAGTTTGGTTTGCTTTCCTTATTCAGAAACACAAAAAAAATTAGTTCCTTCTCTCTGCTGCTGTTTTTGGCTTTCCCACCTTTGCAAAAATGAACTCTGCTGAGAACACCAAGTTGTGTGACTTCACTAGTACCAACAACAATGATTTCCTAAGCACTCCTATTGCTCCACCTGCTCCTGATGCTACATTTTATGAAATTAAGCCTGCCTTGTTGAATCTTGAGATGAGAGAGCAATTTTTTGTGCGGGTTCTGATGATCCTGCTGCCCATCTTAATAGCTTTGTTGAACTTTGTGAGATGCAAAAGTATAAGGATGTAGATGGAGATATTATTAAGCTCTGGATTTTTCTTTCTCCTTGAAGGGAAAAGCTAAAGAATGGTTGCTTTCTTTGCCTAAAAATAGTATTGATTCTTGGACTAAGTGCAAAGATGCTTTTATTGGAAAGCACTATCCTCCTACTAAGATTATTACTATGAGAAGTGACATTATGAAATTTAAACAACTTGATAGTGAACAAGTTGCTCATGCTTGGGAAAGAATGAAATCTTTGGTTAAAAATTGCAGTAACCATGGACTCACTACTTGGATGATTATCCAGACTTTTTATGCAGGTTTGAACTTCTCCTCAAAAAACCTGTTGGATTCTGATGCTGGAGATACTTTTATGGGACTCACTTTGGGTACTGCAACAAGGCTACTTGATAATATGATGGTTAACTACTCTGAATGGCACATTGAGAGAGCTCCACATGGTAAGAAGTTAAATTATGTTGAGGAAACTTCCTCTTTAAGTGAAAAGATTGATGTTATTATAGCTATGCTTGTTAATGGGAAAGTTCCTCCAGATCCTGATAGTGTTCCCTTAGCCTCTTTGGTTGCTCAAGAAGAGCAAGTTGATGTGAACTTCATTAGAAACAACAATTTCAACAACAATTCCTATATGAATAATTTTGGTAGCAACAACAATTATAGGCCTTATCCTCCTAATGGAAATACATATAAGAATAGACCTAGAATGCCTAGTGAAGAGAGGATTCTAGAATTTGAGAGATCCACTAAAAACGAAGTAATACCAAAGATCCATTACAAGACACTTTCGTGCGGGTGGTAAACGAAGTAATACCATTACACCATAGTCCACGATGGAACCCACAGAATAGTTATATACAACAATGACTCAAAGATCCAAGAATTCAGATATACAATACAAAGATCCAAATCACCTTTAAAACAATACAGCGTCCGAGTACGGACAAGATGCAAATCGAGCTAAGAGCCCCGAAGAATAACCAATGGCGTCCATAACCCTGCCCAGGCCAAGCCGGAAGGGTAACCCTGCTAACGACGTCGATCTCAAACCTGCTTAAACAAAAGGGGTGCCGACAAAGGGCAAAGGAAAAAAAGGGAGCGGTCAGTACTGAGGCCAGTACACGGCGAGACTAGAATTCGGCGGTCCTCGCCTACATAGGTACGGTGGACTGGAGCGGCAACGCAGCATGCACTAAACAACCTATAGAGACTCAAACAGCTGGCGGCTATCAGATAGGGATAAGAAATGCCTATTCGGATCCAACCTAAAACTATCACCAAACATACCCATCCTGGTATTTCCCTCTCGAGACCAAACGAGGAACTCACACAGTTGGCAGTTTTATTCATTTTGTTATAGTTGCGGCAATTACTAGTCAGGTATAGATGGCATGAGTCATCCTGATATAATAAGCAGTGGGCAGTTTTAGTTACCCATCCCGTTGTAGTTGTAGTACTTACTAGTCAGATACATATAGCATGAGGTATCCCAAAACCCAGCAGTTTTTGGTACTTTTATTTAGCCATTCCGTTGTAGTTGCAATACTTACTAGTCAGATACATATAGCATGAGGTATCCCAAAACCTAGCAGTTGTTGGTACTTTTATTTAGCCATTCCGTTGTAGTTGCAATACTTACTAGTCAGGAACAATGGTAACAGACAACAACCCAAATCAACAATTGTTGGCACTTTTATTTAGCCATTCCATTATAGTGGAGCTAATTACTAGTCATTATAAAGTCAAATTTATAGCACTACTTTAGTTATAGTTGTCTATGATCGAGATACTGTGCTCCAAGTCGTCCATAACCGCGGACACGGCTTTCAGAAAGTTTTACCCTGCAGGGGGCACAAATAGCAACACACGCACGATCAACCTCGAGAAAAAACAAATAAAACCCAACGAGGCATCACGACAGAGCAATTGCAAGATTCATATAAATTTCAGGGGGGCCACCCCACCAAGCTACCTGCTACGAAGTTGGCCGGCTCCGAGACCGACCCAGAGGTTTGCGAGAACGGTTGTAAACGACTGGGAACCCAAAAGTGTGACTAGGCTTGTCGATACCGCGTAATCGTGCCGCGATCCAAAACAGTACAGGCGCTCCACGCACAATCGTAAATAAAGCAGTAAATCATGGCATAAGTACAGGATAGTAATAAAGCCCCAAACTAGTTTGTGGCCCCAAGAAATAAATATGACTCAAGCTCTGGCTAGGGGATTCATGGTCCCACATGCGGATAGAGCGAATATTCAAAGAACAGGTATCAAGTACTCGGGGTCCTACTAGACACAAGTGGACGGTTAAAAACCAAATAACATCTATTGCCCACCTGTGCCTCTGCATTATTTACCTACTTCAATTTTAGTTATTAAACTGTAATTAAAGTCATGATCATCTCCAACATAAATCATATGGCATCCTTCCAACAACTGTGGTACTGGACGACACGCAACAACACTTGAGCAAGCGACTACGACGCGCAAGTCCAGCTATCTACCAAACAACAGGTAATAGGATGTGTCCAAGGCAATATAAGGCTGCAAGGGATATCACGGGTACGAAAACTAGAGCATCGCAACACAGATAGCAATAGATCAATAGGAGGGAATAAATACTATAAAAGTAAGATAGGTAGAAAGGGGGAGATTGCTCGCCTGAAAAACACTGCCGAAGGTTCATCCGAAGATCTGGTCGACACTCGCATCAACTCATCGGCCTAGTCCGTGAAGAAGCAAAACACTAGCACCAACACCGGATGTACTATTTAATACCACGACAGAAGAGCGAGCATGATGCATGTATGATGTATGACATGGCGAAGATGCGATGAAGCTAGAAAATATTAAGCGGAACCGGGGTACCGACAATTAATTAATAGGTTTATGTAGTTTAGATAACCCGCAATTTAAATGTTGTATTAACATGGAAAAATAAGTTACCGGTTCTCTACGCAAATTTAAATGAGGCCAATATAAGACTAGAAAATCCCGCATATAATCTCCATATTTAATTATAAGGTGAATCGGCAAAAGCCCCCAAACCGCACAATATGTATGCAAGCATGACAATTTAATATGCAACAGGTGTATATAGCATTTAATAAAATAGGGGCTCGGATTTGGGGTCACACATTGAGGGGTCTCGGCGATCTTGGGTTTCTAGGGGGTCTGGGTTCGGTCTCGCCGGGATCGGTCTTTGGGGTTTGCTCTTTGCGGTCCGTGAAGGAGGTCTTAGGTTTCCGACACCATCGCCTTCGGGTTCTGGCTTCGGGGTTGATGGGACCGGTCTTCGGATTCGGATAGGAGGTCTTGGCGTCCGTGAAGATCTTGGGGTCCCATCTTGTTTATCGGTGGCAAACATGGGGCTAGACGTCGGGGTCTTCAAGTGGGGACATGTATATTCTTCGAACTCATGAGCGCCGGTGTATGAGTGCTCGACAAGGTAAAAATGGAATTGAAGATCGTGGACCTAGGGGAGGCAAAATTCGGTGAACATGTATACTCAGAAGATCTTGTAGATGGCCCCGAATAGGAGCACAGTTAACTACGGGCTGGAACAATAGCAGTGCACAAGCACGTACAGACACAGACAACAAACAGGAGGTGGACGTGTAGCTCGGCGCTAGCGGCCGGTGCGCAGGAGACCAAAAGGCGCATGTGGGCCGACGACAGGGCAAGGGGCAACTAGCGAACGGCGAGGGGAAGCATGCGGTGGCGCGCCCGCGAGGTCGTCGGAGGCGGCCGGAGGACGACGCGCAGGAGGCAGAGAGGGGTGGCGCCGGGTGACGGCGGCGGGGCCCAGGCGAGGCAGGGGCCGGTTACCCGAGAGGCGGCTGACGGAGGCGAGGCCGCAGGAAGGAGCCCGAGGAGGCTGTAGCAGTTGTGGACTGGGGGCAGGGAGGCGCCGACAGCTCTGGCTGCGGCCGGAAAGGAGAGGAGGATGGTGGCAGGGTGGACTCGGGTCGCAGAAGGAGGCGAGGCATTGCCTGGCGGCGGCCGAGCGAGGGAAAAGGGAGAGGGCGGGGTGAGAGGCACTGCTGGCGGCGGCAGAAGAGGCGTCGGGGAGAGAGAGAGGGGCGGGGTGGGTAGGAGCGTGCGGGAGGAGAGGGCGAGGCGACGGGGTCGGGCTCGCGTGTGGGCAGGGGCGTGCGGGGCCGCTGGCTGGTGGGGGCGTTGGGTTGACCAGATCGGGAAGAGGTGAGTGGGGTACGGGGTGGGTTGGTGGTGGCGGCTGGGATACGGAGTGGGGTGAGGGTTCAGGTTAGGGTTAGAGGTAGGCTAGGATTTGATCTGCCGGATGGGCCTTTTTGGCCTGGCCGGTTTAGGTCTAGGTCCAAGTTTAGGTTTATTTATTTTGATAACACATTTTATTTTGTTTTAATTTGATTTAAATATTTTTAGCAAATAGTTTAGCAGATTAATATAGGATTTTGTTTTGAAACAAGAGGAGAGGTATTGTAGTAAACAAAATAGCTTTAGTTAAAATATTTTGAGAGGAAAAATAAATGCATGATGCAATGATGGTGCATAAAATAAATGACAACATGCGATATTATAATTAGGGTTTACCCGGGATGCTACAATTCGACACCACTAGCAATGGATCTCGCCCTCGAGATCCGCCTCATGGTACGGGGAAGAAGGCCGGCGATCTGAATCTTCTCGCTTTGTGTAGATCCTCGCGACACCACTAACAAGGGTTCCTTATTCAAATTGAAATCGGCGACCCCACCAACAAGGGCTCGTTGTTCTCGTTCGTCGAGAGAACACTCCAGAGAAACAAAGACGAAGGTAGAGGTATCAAAAGATAAGGCCACTCTCACTTCCATGGAAAGAGTAAAATTGCATCAATCCGCTATTCCCTGTACAAAAGCGAATGATAAGAGTAGTGGTATGGTCGCGACTCCATTCCGCACTCAAAGCATTACTCTGTACATGAATAGAAGAATTTGCAACTATCCTCGAGATTTAGATTGAAGATCTTAACAAATGATATTCGGTAACAAAGGAGTGATGCAGGTTCTTCATCGGACCTGATGCAGATGAAGTCGTCTCATTGAAAAACACCGGAAGATACAAAGAAAAATTTGAGTGACTTTTTGGTCCATTAAAAGATACATAGAAGAAGATTCCTCAAATAGCGTGAAGACCGGATGTAGCAACACCATTACAAGGGAAAGGAAGTGAAGCCCTGAAGGTACGACGGAAACCCAACCACGAGAATACCTGGACTCGAAGAAAAGATAAGAGAGCAGATTCAAAACACATTGAGGTAAGAGGAGGATAGCAGAGGGGTAAGAAATAAAAGCAGACCTAATCAGATCTATCCAACCGATTTTCCAAAATAGTTGTGACACTCTACAACGTCCGTTAGCTAGGTTATCCTATGGGCTGGATCAGTGGGTACCGTAACTGCTTAGCTCTGATACCACTCTGTAACACCCTCAGAATCGGCACTATGCAAGTTTCAGCGATTCCCGCCAAACCCGCATAGAAACGATTCAAAGGTGCCCACCAGACACTTTCGTGCGGGTGGTAAATGAAGTAATACCATTACACGATAGTCCATGATGGAACCCACATAACAGTTATATACAACAATGACTCAAAGAGCCAAGAATTCAGATATACAATACAAAGATCCAAATCACCTTTAAAAAGATACAGCATCCGAGTACGGAAAAGATGCAAATCGAGCTAAGAGCCCCGAAGAATAACCAATGGCGTCCATAACCCTGCCCAGGCCAAGCCGGAAGGGTAACCCTGCTAACAATATCGATCTCAAACCTGCTTAAACAAAAGGGGTGCCGACAAAGAGAAAGGAAAAAAAGGGAGCGGTCAGTACTGAGGCCAGTACACGGCGAGACTAGAATTCGGCGGTCCTCGCCTACATAGGTATGGTGGACCGGAGCGGCAGCGCAGCATGCACTAAACAACCTATAGAGACTCAATACAGCTGGCGGCTATCAGATAGGGATAAGAAATACCTATTCGGATCCAACCTAAAACTATCACCAAACATACCCATCCTGGTATTTCCCCCTCAAGACCAAACGAGGAAGTCAACCGAGGAACTCACACAGTTGGCAGTTTTATTCATTTCGTTATAGTTGCGGCAATTACTAGTCAGGAATAGATGGCATGAGTCATCCTGAGATAATAAGTAGTGGGCAGTTTTAGTTACCCATTCCGTTGTAGTTGTAGTATTTACTAGTCAGATACATATAGCATGAGGTATCCCAAAACCCAGCAGTTGTTGGTAATTTTATTTAGCCATTCCGTTGTAGTTGCAATACTTACTAGTCAGATAGATATAGCATGAGGTATCCCAAAATCCAGCAGTTGTTGGTACTTTTATTTAGCCATTCCGTTGTAGTTGCGATACTTACTAGTCAGGTATAATGGTAACAGGCAACAACCCAAATCAGCAATTGTTGGCACTTTTATTTAGCCATTCCATTATAGTGGAGCTAATTACTAGTAATTATAAAGTCAAATTTATAGCACTACTTTAGTTATAGTTGTCTATGATCGAGATACTGCGCTCCAAGTCGTCCATAACCGCGGGCACAACTTTCAGAAAGTTTTACCCTGCAGGGGGGCACAAATAGCAACACATGCACGATCATCCTCGAGAAAAACCAAATAAAACCCAACGAGGCATCACGACAGACCAATTACAAGATTCATATAAATTTTAGGGGGCCACCCCACCAAGCTACCCGCTACGAAGTTGGCCGGCTCCGAGACCGACCCAGAGGTTTGCGAGAACGGCTGTAAACGACTGGGAACCCAAAAGTGTGACTAGCCTTGTCGATACCGCATAATCATGCCGCGATCCAAAACAGTATAGGTGCTCCACGCGCAATCGTAAATAAAGCAGTAAATCATGGCATAAGTACAGGATAGTAATAAATCCCCAAACTAGTTTGTGGCCCCAAGAAATAAATATGACTCAAGCTCTGGCTAGGGGGATTCATGGTCCCACATGCGGATAGTGCGAATATTCAAAGAACAGGTATCAAGTACTCGGGGTCCTACGGGACACAAGTGGACGGTTAAAAACCAAATAACATCTATTGCCCACCTGTGCCTCTGCATTATTTACCTACTTCAATTTTAGTTATTAAAATGTAATTAAAGCCATGATAATCTCCAACATAAAGCATATGGAAGCCTTCCAACAACTGTGGTACTGGACGGCACGCAACAGCACTTGAGCAAGCGACTACGACGCGCAAGTCCAGCTATCTACCAAACAACAGGTAATAGGATGTGTCCAAGGCAATATAAGGCTGCAAGGGATATCACGGGTACGAAAACTATAGCATCGCAACATAGATAGCAATAGATCAATAGGATGGAATAAATACTATAAAAGTAAGATAGGTAGACAGTGGGATATTGCTCGCCTGGAAAACACTACCGAAGGTTCATCCGAAGATCTGGTCGACTCTCGCATCACTCATCGGCCTAGTCCGTGAAGAAGCAAAACACTAGCACCAACACCGGATATACTATTTAATACCACGACAGAAGAGCGATCATGATGCATGTATGATGTATGACATGGCGAAGATGCGATGAAGCTAGAAAATATTAAGCGGAACCGGGGTCCCGACAATTAATTAATAGGTTTATGTTGTTTAGATAACCCGCAATTTAAATGTTGTATTAACATGGCAAAATAAGTTACCGGTTCTCTACGCAAATTTAAACGAGGCCAATATAAGACTAGAAAAACCCGCATATGATCTCCATATTTAATTATAAGGTGAATCAGCAAAACCCCCAAACCGCACAATATGTATGCAATCATGACAATTTAATATGCAACAGGTGTATATAGCATTTAATAAAATAGGTCCATATTTAATTGAGGGGTCTCGGCGATCTTGGGTTTCGAGGGGATCCGGGTTCGGTATCGCCGGGATCGGTCTTCGGGGTTTGCTCTTTGCGGTCCGTGAAGGAGGTCTTGGGGTTCCAGCACCATCGCCTTCGGGTTCTGGCTTCGGGATCGATGGGATCGGTCTTCGGATCCGGATAGGAGGTCTTGGTGTCCGTGAAGAAGATCTTGGGGTCCCATCTTGTTCATCGGTGGCAAACTTGGGGCTATACGTCAGGGTCTTCAAGTGGCGCCATGTATATTCTTCGAACTCATGAGCGCCGGTGTACGAGTGCTCGACAAGGTAAAAATGGAATTGAAGATCGTGGACCTAGGGGAGGCAAAATTCGGTGAACATGTATACTCAGAAGATCTTGTAGATGGCCCAAAATAGGAGCACAGTTAACTACGGGCTGGAACAACAGAAGTGCACAAGCACGTACAGACACAGACAACAAACAGGAGGTGGACGTGCAACTCGGCGCTAGCGGCCGGTGCGCAGGAGACCGAAAGGCGCAGGTGGTCCGACGACAGGGCGAGGGGCAGCTAGTGAACGGCGAGGGGAAGCACGCGGTGGCGCGCCCACGAGGTTGTCGGAGGCGGCTGGAGGACAACGCGCAGGAGGCAGAGAGGGTGGCGCCGGGTGACGGCGGTGGGGCCCAGGCGAGGCGGGGCCCAGTTACC
This sequence comes from Avena sativa, assembly GCA_916181665.1. NCBI lineage: Eukaryota > Viridiplantae > Streptophyta > Magnoliopsida > Poales > Poaceae > Avena > Avena sativa. The sequence goes on along the minus strand of OV702285.1, from coordinate 365,440,376 downwards.
CGAGAGGCGGCCGTCGGAGGCGAGGCCGCAGGCAGGAGCCCGAGGAGGCTGCAGCGGTTGTGTCCTGGCGGCAGGGAGGCACCGACAGCTCTGGCTGCTGCCGGAAAGGAGAGGAGGATGGTGGCGGGTGGACTCGGGTCGCATAAGGAGGCGAGGCATTGCCTGGCGGCGGCCGAGCGAGGGAAAAGGGAGAGGAGCGGGGTGAGCGGCACTGTTGGTGGCGGCAGAAGGAGGCGTCGGGGAGAGAGAGAGGGGCGGGGTGGGTAGGAGCGTGCGGGAGGAGAGGGCGAGGCGATGGGGTCGGGCTCACGTGTGGGAAGGGGCATGCGGGGCCGCTGGCTAGTGGGGCCATTGGGTTGACCAGATCGGGAAGAGGTGAGTGGGGTGCGGGTTGGGTTGGTGGTGGCGGCTGGGAGAGGGAGTGGGGTGAGGGGTCAGGTTAAGGTTAGGGTTAGGCTAGGATTTGATCTGCCCGGCTGGGCCTTTTGGGCCTGGCCGGTTTAGGTCTAGGTCCAAGTTTAGGTTTATTTATTTTGATAACACATTAATTTTGTTTTAATTTGTTTTAAATATTTTTAGCAAATAGTTTAGCAGATAAATATAGGATTTTGTTTTGAAACAAGAGGAGAGGTATTGTAGTAAACAAAATAGCTTTAGTTAAAATATTTTGAGAGGCAAAATAAATGCATGATGCAATGATGGTGCATAAAATAGATGACAGCATGCGATATTATAATTAGGGTTTACCCGGGATGCTACATATGCCTACCACTAGTGATGCTAAGTTTGACTTTGATATTGATGGTTGCAATATTTCTGAAATGATTATATTCTTCAAAAAGCTTACTAGAAGTCTTGATGCTAGTGATATGCATGTTGCCTTTACCAAACATATTACAGATGCTCTTGTTAAGATTAAGGAAGATAAGCTAAAACACAAAGCTTATATTCCTAGGAAAGTAGAAGATAGTTGGGAACCCATTATTAATATGCAAGTGAATGACTTTGATCTCAAAGCTTCATGTGATCTTGGTTCTAGTGTCTCTATTATGCCTATGAAGATTTATGAAATGCTTGATTTGCCACCTTTGGAAGATTGTTATTTGGATGTCCCACTCAATGATAATGCTAAGAAGAAACTCATGGGGAGTATTATGATGTTCTCATCATGGTTAACAATGCTTATGTCCCTGTGGATTTCTATGTTTTGGATGTTGAATAGAATGCTTCTTGTCCTATTACTTTTGGAAGACCTTTTCTTAGAATAGTTGGTGTCATCATTTATATGAAAGAAGGCACCATTAAATATGATTTTACATTCAAGAAAGGTATTGAACACTTTCCTATGAGGAGAGAGAAGTTGCTTTTTGCTCCTCCTTTGAAAGCAAGATTTGATGTTAATGCTTCCTCATTTTAAAATACTTGATTCTTCTTGCTTCTTGTGCCTAACTTAAAGGCATTAAAGAAAAGTACTTATTGGGAGATAAACCAAGAGTTTACTTAAGTCTTGGAAGTTATTACCTCTGTAATAACCTCTCCTTATCCTTTTTGTTTGCTTTTTGTGCCAACAATGACCTGTAATGAGAGGGAAGTAAGATTTGGGGAGTTGCTGTCCCGAAATAGATTTCTGTCCTCCACAAAACAAATTAGTGAGGAGGCTCTGTAACTCGGATTGAGCTCAAAATTTACGAATAAACACCCCAGTATGTTAGCTAACTTTCGTTATTTCAACACTTTTTGATTGGAGCAACAGAAGATGTTCGAAAAAATTCATTTCTACCTGCTGGTCTGTTTTGACAGATTTCTGTCATTATTTTCATTTGCTTCTTATTGATTCCTTTTTGAGTTCTCTTTAGGTATATTGAGCTTTTTGAATGATTTACTACAGTAGCTTGTGTTTTTAGTGAAAAGTCTTGCTGTTCCAAAGCTTTTCCAGTGGTCTAATATCTTTTGAATACACTAATGTTGCTAATGAAGATTGTGTGGAGTTTTATATGAAGGATAAAATTCAGGTGTAGAGAGAGAATGATGCAATGAGATGAAGAATGGACAGAAGCTCAAGCTTGGGGATTCCACCATGGTGTCACTCCAAGAAATATCCAAGAGGTACAGGCATCAAAGCTTGGGGATGCCCAAGGCATCCCCTTCTTCATCCATAAAAAAGCTCAGGTCTGTCTAGACACTTCGTTTTTTATTGTTTCATGCACAGTTATGTTGTTTTGGAGCGTCTTAGTTTTCGTTTGCTTTGCTTAGTTTGTTTAGTTTTATAAAGTAGTTTGGACCCCCGTTCTCGCTGTGTTGTTTTGCAAATAAGGTTGCTTGGTGTTTGGAAAGGAGTAGTAAGTTCTTGCTTAAAGTGCAAGATGAGCTTGCATTGACTTGGACTTATACTTTAGCATGGCATGCTAGGTGTTGTTTTAGCATTATGATTAGTGATTATTGTTGTAGCATGTCTTATTCCAAACAATTGAGATTGTTTAGTGTGCCTTGAAGAAATTATGTGTTGTTTTAGCATGCAAAAGTATAGTATTGTGGTATTCTCCTTTGATGTTTTTCTTGGGTTGACTTGGCACATGCTCACACCATGTTATGACTATGACAAGTCACCATTAGCCTCTATGATCATTTAGTCCTCGACTTGTAGTACCACTCTTTGCTTTGATTAGTATGCTTTGTTGCATTGCATGATTTTGCCAATTATTGGTCTCTTAGTTGGTTGCCCCCAGTATTTTGCTATCCTCCACTTGTATGAGTAAGTTCTACTCATGCCTCCAACTCCCAAGAAACCAAGTTATTCCAAAGTGTCCACTCTTATGCATGGTGTGTTACACCATTCCAATTATATTCTTGTTTTCAACTATCTTCCAATTAAAAACTATTTTGTTATGTGAAAACTTAGTGATTAAAGCCCTCACGAACTTGAGGGTACACTTTATTATTTGCCCCTAATAAACTTGAACCATTTTGACAACTTTGTTGTATATGCTTGCACTTATACCTTGTGTTGTCACGGGGAACGTTTTCAACATTGCACTTGTACCTTGTTGTACTCAGTTGATCTCATGTTCTTTTGTCTATGGATGTCACCGGTGTGAAATAAAGAGGGAACTTGTAAGTCCATGGACTTTGTATCCTGTGTTAGAGAAACGCCTGGGCCGCTAGCCTAAGCCATGCCTAATCATGGTGGAAACTTGCAGCATCACCATAGTGACATCTATGAAGCATTCTTCTTATAAAAAAAAGAGACACGTTCAGAAAAGAGGAAAGAGAGAAAAAAGCACCATATTCCCATGGTACATATGAAGAATTGTTGAGATGCTCATTGTCTGCTTGCCTTGTCATTTTGGTTATGGGAAAGATCCTGTACCATGTGCAAGGGTGCGATGACCCAGCATACCACTTCATGTGTAGTACACTATAGTCGTTGACATGACATCTACAGAACACCGTTCCGTAAATATCACATCCCTCAGAGTGGTACAGCAGAAACATTGCAGGTCCATATTACAAATGTACACACATTATTATTATTACAATACCGGAAGTTCAAGACTTCCAAAAGATCCAACTTACAAACCAAAATATAAAGTGTTTAGCGGAATTTAAAAGTAGCAACTCTGTCTAGGAGTTGAGCTCAACAGCTTATTCTATAGAGTTCATGCTGCTCGGCTCCATTGGTTACTATTAACTAGGGTTACTTAGTTGAACTCATTATCATCGACACCATAGCGGATTTCGTAATCCACTCCTTCAACTCCTCCGGACAGATCAGGTTCCTCATAGAACACATCTTCTTGGCATTCGGCTGCATACATTGGCACGTCTTCAGAATCCTCAGACTCTAAGCAAGGAATCAAAAAAAAGAATGAGTAACATCGTTACCCAACAAGTTCATTATATGCAAGGTGGGAAGTTTGATGCTCTAACTACCACCTCGGATTATAAATCCTTGGCACTATGCAATTTTTGTAAATCTTTCTTCAAAGATTGATTTTATTCCGAAAACTATGACAATCAGCCTTCACAGGTTGACCAGAACTTTCATGGAGTTCCTTTCCTGCCGCGTTCGTAGCTCCTTCCCGGAAAAAGGAGTAACAAGTTACAGTCCTTACACTTTGCAGAGGTGCGTTACTTTACCCATGAGAGATCAACTCATTGTTGCACAACCGGGCATACTTTCCCGTCCACAATTCCATGATGTGGGGCCCAGTAGTTGGTCCAAGCCAATCACCGCCCCCTTCGCGAGCCCGCATGCCTACTTGGTGTACACCATGCCCACATAATGAATTACGGCAATGGTTTGTACAAACCATTAGATGCCAGAACTATCGTGGGACGATGAGGGTTCCCACCCATATGCTGCATATCCTCTACGAATTACCAATTAATATGCACGCTACGAGGATAACAGCCACGACCTGCACATCCGGCTTCATGCGAGAGGAAGAAGATACAGCTGACTTCTCTGTCCCATTCCAAATCTCATGGCTAACCCGTAATATACGGCGCTAGAATCACTGATGTCAGGGGTTATTAAGTCCCTACTTGATCATCATTGTTGCAAATAGAACCCTAAGTTCTCTTGCTTCATTATATCACCACTTAGGATGATATCTTTGATTTCTTTATTTATGAAAATAATATTTTCTTTCTTTTATAGAATATATGATAACACTCAATTTGCAAATACTTTGGTAAAGACTCTTCAAAGGACATGAGCAAGTGATGAACTTGCCTTGTCATGGCAAGATAGTGAAGTCTGATGCTTGCACTCGACCTTGAGCTTCTAGTTCTACAAAAACATCATTATTGCCCGGTAAGGACAATATTTAAAGAAGCAAAGATGATTATGCAAGTAATGTAATGCATTTACCCCAAAAGGTTACTATTTAGTAATAAAGGATTTATAAATATTACTTTTTAATATTTATAACATATATTGAGTTATTTTATTTTATTTCTCTTTTATTTGACTTTTATTGATTTAATAATTCTTTTGGGAATTATTAATTATACATTAGAAATGGTGATTAACTATTTATTTAGTATTTTTATAAAATACTACAATTTTAATACATAATGAAAGTTAATTTTAATTAATTTTATCACCCTTCAATAATTTTGTAAAATTCAATGAGCAATATATAATTTACAAAATTCCTAATAAAATTTAAATGTCTAAAATTTTATATTTTAATTTATTTGAGTAGTTTGGATTTTTGTGAATCCAAAAATATTTTATTTGTAATTTTTTGACTTTTATTTTATTTTCTAGAATTTTATTAAGTCCAAGGGTATTTTGGTCTTTTCTTTTTATTGAAACAAGCCTGGAATTGTTTCTAGGCTAATTATTCTTATTGGGCCCTAGTGGCCCATTAATTCTAGGAAAAATATCCATCCCGAAGGGTCTGGCCCAGCTCGGCCCACACCTCACTACCTCTCTCTCTCCCTCGAGCTTAACCTCTCCTCCTCTTACCCCGACCTCATGGCCGGCGATAACGCCACCATCGATTCTCGCCGCTGTAGGCTGTTTCGACCGCCGCTGTGGTGATTTAGGGGGTTATCGACGATGATCATTCGTTCTATCCAATTTGATTTGAGTTCAGGGCTTCTCCGTGGCCAGGTTCACCCCGTTACCGAACCCTAGGGTTAGGAAAAGGTGTTGTCGCCGTCGCCGTGGTCCCATCTGTGGTGGTGTGGTGGATTTGTATGTTGTGGTGGCCGCCGCCGTGGACGGTGCAGGTTGCAGCGCCCCCTGGGTGCTCCCTGTGCCGCCACGGGTTCATCGGCCAATCTGCTTCCTCTTCAATTTCTTCAGCGAGGACCTACGGTAAGTTTGATTCTTCTCCCTTGGTGCTTTCTGTGCTTGTTGATTCGATGCTAGAGACTGGCAATGTCCTCTCTGTCTATGGTCCGATTCTGTTTAGGATGATTATCCATTTTGTGGTTCCAGTTATGTGATTGATCATGTACTGTATGATTGGATTCATGTTTGGGTGGTCTATACACATGCTAATTGCTTATTGGCCTGAGGCTTGTTTGCTAAGAATGATCTATGATGTGTCTGGTGACTTACTAGATGATTTGATGCTTGGGATTGCATCTGATTCAGATGATGTAGTTGTTTGGGAAGTATGCTTGGTTAATCTAATGATCTGATAGCTTTCCACTGTTTATTTGATTCATGGTCATAACTATGATAAGATACAACTACTGTCTTAGTGCTGTGAGCTAGGGAATTAACATGTGGTTTGAGATCATTATGATCTCAAACGGTGAAGTGTATTATAGGAATATCCTAGTTATGATTCCTATTTTACAGGAAAATGATTAGTTAGTTGATTGTATGAATCTATGATGATTTACTGTCTTTCCTGATTCATATTGGATTGTTCTTGTGACACCATCAGGTATGGCACACAAGTTTGATTCAAAACCATGGATTTGGTTAGTTTATGCTTAAGGCAATCTTGGCTTTGAAAGATAAATATATATGCTCTTATCTGAATTTCCTAAGACCAATGATGTTGGTATGAGGCTTAGGGATTCAAATATTATCTAATTGGTTCATCTGGATAGTCCTGGTAGTGGTACCAGCTATTCTTTATTGAATCAAAGCTTGGAAAAATGATAGTGAGCTTGATCATGTTATGGATCCTATGGATTTGTTCCTAAGGTGCTACCCTTCCTTTAGGGATGTGCCTAGAAATAGATCATAGGTATATGCATGATTGATTGGTAAAATGTTGTTGGACAACCAGAGCAAGGATGTTGCTCTGAGCTCTGGTTGAACATTGGTACTTAGTGGTTTGCCTTTAGAGTTTCAGAAATCCCTATGATGGATTCACCCCTGTTGGGTGCTTTCTGAGGTTTTGTTTTATAAAACAACACATGTTTCTCTCTGAATAAGATGATTAGATCATGTGAAGGTTTTATGAAACTCACCACAAAATCTGATGATGGTGTAGTAAGTTAGTGATGATGATCTTGATCTGGTTTTGCTGGACTACTTTGGTTGCTCTTGAGCTAGCCTGCTCCTCCTAGCTCCTGGGCTTGATCTTGCTGTCCACCTGATCCATTCCCCTCCTTATGTCACCATCCTGGTGATAATTAGTTGATCCTTGGTTGGTGTGGTTGCTGGCTGTGGTGCTTGGTTTAGCTGCTTTCTACACTGGCTGTTCTTGTGTGCTGTGTAGTGGAGTGATGCACTAGTGCCCCCCACGGCTGTGTTGTGGTTTTGTGAGGTTGGGCTATGCTTGTGAGGTCGACAGCACACCATATGCATGCTGGTGTGTGTCCATCTTCTGTGCCTGCTATGCACTTGTGGATATATTTAGAATTTTTGAACTTACTATTACCAGATTACTTTCACCTGGCTGGTCAATTGGTCCCTCTTGGCTGTCATTTGACTTTTGGCCTTGAATTTATGAAAGATGGAATCTTTCCTATTGGTGAAACTTGCCCCTTTTATAACATTTCTCAATGATGAATTTGTCCAGTGCATTTCACTGACATGTCTGAGAGAAATAATACTAACACTAATCTTCTTTTGTTTTTATTTAGTCTTTGTTTTGCAGGTACAAAGATAAAGATGAAGATTTAGTTTAGATTTAGATATAGGATAGTTAGTAAATATTCCAATATAACTTTCTTATTCTTTTGTAATTTTTCTTTTATTATTCTTGTAATCTTTATTTTATTCAATTGTAATAAAGATTATATTATTATTAATAAAGAATATTCTTATTCTTTATTCTTTGGTAAATTGTGAAGTTTTAAAATGGCTTCAGTAGGTTACATTCTTTGTAACTTGTTTATATATTGATAATATGAAATAAGTTTCATATTCAATATTGTTTTTGGATAAAATTTAAGTTATAATACTTATCTCTTAATTAATTTAAGATTCAAAACTTATATCTAAATCATTTAAATTATAATTCAAACTCTCAAGTTTAAAATTCAAATTCATTTTAAACACATAAATCCTTAAAGATCATCTCAAAGTTTATAACAATCATCCTTTAAGACTAAACCTAATCTCAAAGGATGAAAGAAACATTGATCACTTAAGATTTTAATTTGGCGAATATTTTACCCACATTTTCACAGATGAATGCATGCAACATTTCATATTCCAAAATCTACCCTTCGTTAGTTCCTAAATGCTGGGATGTTACAGACTCCCCCCTTAAATTAAACTTTGTCCCGAAGTTTGTGGAGATGTACCTGAATAGTTCTGGATAAGCTTTTCTTAAATCCTCTTCCTTCTCCCATGTGGCTTCCCTCTTAGGGTGATGTTCCCACTGTTCCTTGCAATATTTCATTGCTCTGTTCCTCAATCTTTTCCAGTTTTCTTCTAGAATCTTACAGGGCTTTTCAATATAAGTCAGATCTGCTTGTAGTTATATCTCTTGATGTGTTATTGCATCATCTGGAACTTTAAAACATTTGCGAAGTTGTGACACATGGAAAACATTATGCACTTGAGCCAATATTGATGGTAACTCTAAAGCATAAGCTATAGTTCTGTTTTGGCTCAGTATCTTGAATGGTCCGATATATCTTGGACTCAATTTCCCTTTCACTCTGAATCTTTTTACTCCTTTCATTGGACTTACTTTGAAATACACCATATCTCCCACTTCTGGATGCCATGATCTTCGACTTTGATCCGCATAACTTTTCTGCCTGCTCTGGTCTATTTTTAGTCTATCCCTGATCTTATCAATGATATCTTGTCTTTCCATGATATAATCTGGCGCAAATTCTTTGCTACTTCCAGGTTCATACCAACATATTGGTGATCTACACTTCCTTCCATATAAAACCTCATATGGAGCTTCCTTCATACTACTCTGATAGCTATTATTATAAGAAAATTCTGCCAATGGTAGGTGATCTTCCCATGTTCCTCCAAAATCTAGTGCACAAGCTCTCAACAAGTCTTCTAGTATTTGATTTGTTCTTTCAGTTTGACCTCCTATCTCAGGATGATATGTCGTGCTGAAATCTAATTTTGAACCAAGTGCTTCATGCAATTGCTTCCAAAATGCTAAAGTAAACACTGATCCCCTATCAGTTACGATCTTTTTGGGTACTCCATTCTTACTTACTATCTCTTTGACATATACTTCAACTAACTTCTCGTCATTATCCTTTTGATTATCCGGAATAAAATGTGCACTCTTAGTGAGTCTGTCCACAATTACCCTTATCATATCCTTCCTTTTTGGTGTCATAGACAATCCTGTAATGAATTCCATACCTATTTCCTCCCATTTCCATTCAGGAATTTCCAAGGGTTGTAATGGTCCCGCTGGACTTTGATGTTCAGCTTTCACCCTTTGACAAGTATGGCATTCAGATACATATTTAGCAATATCTCTTTTCATGTTATTCCACCAGAATAGTTCTTTCAAGTCCATATACATCTTGGTACTCCCTGGATGTATAGAATATCGTGTATCATGTGCTTCTTTGAGTATGACATTTCTAATCTCAGTCACATCTGGTACACATAGACGGTCTTGAAACCATAAAGATCCATAATCCCCAAGGCGAAAAACTGATTTTTGCCCTTGAGATATCCTCTGAATTTCCTCATTAATAAAAGGATCTTCTTCTTGATGTCTAAAAATTTCTTGCTTAAGATCACTGTCTTGCTCTGCAACTACTTGCATAGTAGCTAATCCTCCAAGAACCTCTGTTCTGATGAATTGAAGTTCTAATATTTCCAAGTCCATTTGTAATTCTTTTGGTAGCTTCATGTTGCTAGGTTGAGTATCTGCACTCTTTCTGCTTAAAGCATCTGCCACAACATTTGCTTTCCCTGGAGTGTAGTTGATTGTTAAATCATAATCCTTGATTGGTTCCAACCAACGCTCCTGTCTCATATTCAATTCATTTTGAGTGAAGAAATATTTGAGACTTTTATGGTCAGTGTATAACTGACATCTGGCTCCATAAAGAAAATGCATCCATCCTTTCAGTGCAAAAACTACTGCTGCTAACTCTAAATCATGAATTGGATAATTTACTTCACGTGGTTTCAATTGCCTTGAACCATAAGCCATCACTTTCCGATCTTGCATTAATACACAACCCAAACCTTCTTTAGATGCATCACAGTATACGGTGAAGTCCTTCCCTATTTCAGGAACTGCTAAGATTGGAGCTGTGGTTAATCTAGTCTTCAACTCTTGGAAACTTGCTTCACATTTCTCATCCCACTTGAATGGTGTATTCTTCCTTAATAATTTGGTCATTGGTCCAGCTATTTTGGATAAACCTTCAATGAATCTCCGATAATAACCAGCCATTCCTAAGAAACCTTGAATTTGCTTCACATTGGTCGGTGGAGTCCACTCTAGTACCGACTAAACTTTAGATGGATTTACAGCAATTCCATCTTTACTGATCACATTACCGAGGAATTCTACCTCATCTAGCCAGAACTCACACTTATTGAACTTAGCATAAAGCTTATGTTCTCTTAAAGTTTGCAATGCTATTCTCAAATGGTCAGCATGCTCTTCCTTATCCCTGGAATATATCAGAATATCATCAATAAAGACGATGACAAACTTATCCAAATATGGCATGAAGATCTTGTTCATCAGATTCATGAATATTGCCGGTGCATTGGTCAAACCAAATGGTACTACCAGATACTCATGGTGTCCATATCTTGAGACAAATGCTATTTTTGGAACATCTTCCTGCTTAATTTTTATTTGATGGTATCGAGATCTTAAATCGATCTTTGAAAATACTCCAGCTCCTTTCACTTGATCAAACAAATCTTGAATTCTTGGTAAAGGATACTTATTCTTGATAGTCACGTTGTTCAGATTCCTATAATCACCACACATCCGTCTTCCACCATCTCTCTTATCCACAAAGATTACTGGTGTTCCCCATGGAGATACTTTTTCCTGTATAAATCCTTTTCTCTCTAACTCATCAATTTACTCTTTGAGTTCTTTCAACTCTTTGGGTCCCATTTTATATGGTGCTTGAGCTATTGGTGCTGTACCAGGTATTAGGTCAATGGTGAACTCTATCTCCTGGTCTGGTGGCATTCCCGGTAACTCTGTTGGAAAAACATCTTGGAATTCATTAACTATAGGAATCTCTTCTAATTTAAATTCTTTCATTGAATTCAACTGCAAAGCCACCATGATATGACTGTGTTTATCTGCTTGATAAACTATCCTTGCTCCACTTCGAGTTTTGATTGAGACAGTTTTCTCCTCACAATTTATCTGAGCTCCGTGTTCCATCATCCAATCCATCCCCAGCACTACTGCAATTCCCTTCAAAGGAATCACATAAAGGTCTGCGAAATATGTACAACCACAGATCGAGATAACCTGATCTTGTTTTATGTGGCGTACAATCACATTCCCTCCTGCCGTAACTACGGTCATAGGACTTTCTAACGTTTCCCTTCTAATCCCGAACTAATCACAAAATTCTTCAGAAATGAATGAAGTAGTTGCACCAGTATCAAATAGAACTTTGCCGGGATTGGTAAGGATATTGAGCGTACCTATCACTGAATACTCCGAATTATCCACCTCCTCGAGGGTTGCAAAGTTCAGTTTTCCGGTAGGTCGGTTTCTCTTGCCATTGTTGTTCTTGCCATTATTTCCTCCTTTATTGAGTTGTCCATTACCTCCACTGGCTTGCCCTCCTCCCTTGGTAGGCCATCCTCCTGGTGGTTTGCTCGGACAATCTGGCTTGATATGCCCCTTCTGACCACAACCGTAACAGATCACTACAGGCTTTTTGCATTCCCTCTGGAAATTCCCTGTAATTCCACAATTGTTGCAGATAACATTCCTTCTTGGATTGGATTGATTTCCACCGCTGCCCTTGCTATTGTTATTGTTATTGTTATTATTGTTGTTGCCATAATTCCTATTCCGAGGTTTGAACTCCAGGTTGGATTTAGGTTTACTTGCCTGAATTCTCTTAGTTTCCTTCTTGGCTCTCTTCCTCCGATCCTCTTGGACATTCTTGTAGTCATCTTCAAAAGTAATGGCTGCATCCAACAACTGCTGATAAGTTTGCTTATTGTCTAACCTTAGCTGCATCTTCACAAACGGATTTAATCCACGCAAGAAATGCTTCTTCCACTTCTCTTCAGTGTTAACATCCTCCTTTGCATAACGAGACAGTTAGCTAAACTCTCGGATGTACTTCATGACACTAGTATATCCTTGCTGAAGCTCCTCAAATTCTCTCCGCTTCAAATCCATGACGCTTTCCGGAACATGATATTCATGGAATCTCTGCTTGAACTCCTCCCAGGTAAACTCCCTTCCTGGTTGTTGCATGGCTAACTGATTTTCCCACCATGATGCTACAGGTCCAGTCAGCAGATGAGTTGCATACCTCAATTTTTCCTCATCATTGCAACCCACAGTTTTCAGCTTCCTTTCTATATCTGCTAGCCAGTCTTCTGCATCCATTGGTTCAGGAGCTGATGCAAAAGGTAACGGTCTTGCATTCTAGAAATCAGATAGACTCACTCCTCCACCTTCAGGTGCCCTCTGATTTGCTCGCCCCAGCAGCTCTTCCATGAACTTGTTCTGGGTCTCTTGCATCATTTGCATGCATTGCATAAAGTTCTGGTAATGCTTCTTGGTTTGCTGCATCTGCATCGACCTTTTCCTTGGCCTCTCTCTCCATCCGCTGCTGCTCAGTTTCCATTTCTACACCCGTATCCATGACCCTCTAGTCCTGCAACATGAAGCGAATACTCATAATTACATCATGCACATGTGTTCTGAGCTCGACTTTACGCACAGAACTAGTCACACAATGAAGATCCAAAGAAAATCCAAATATGCATTTCACATATTTACATAATAGCATAATGATACAAAGTCATTACAACATATACCATATTGGTATTATTACAGAACTACCTTATTACTTGGGTACAATACACAGTACTTGATACTATTGACTACTTGTCTCCTTCTAATAGTAACCATGTTCATCGTACATGCCTGATGTCCAACCATGATGACGTGTTGTTCGTCGCACAGTTTGTGGAACATATGGCCTTCTAGAAGGAACATACTCTGTATCTGAAATGTCAGGACTTGATTCATTACTCAACTTGAGCGCATTGAATCCCTCCAACTCAGCTGAAAAGTCTTCAGAAGCATATTCAACATTATCTCCAGCCTGCATCTCCTGAGCTTCATTTATTGAGTTGTCAACAGGATACACAGATCATGCTTCTCCCCAGGTGCTCTCGTGGGCAAGATAGTTGAACACTGGATAATGTATATTCCCTGGGTTTTGAGAAGATGTTGATGATTCAAACACTCTCTCCTCAGGATCTTCTTATTCGTCCTGGTTATCTATTGACATGGTATTTCTACTACTATTATTAGGGTTCATCCTTGCACCCATCCAACTAGATTGTCCAACATTCCTGTCGGAACCATCTGTGGACATCTGGTGCTCATGAGATCCATTATATGATCCCATTCTCCAACCATCTGAATTCTCAATAGGAAGTTCTGAGTCAGAACCATCCTCTGAGCCATGTGGTACTGCATACAGCATATCCATAGTAGGATCATGTGTAGGTTGAGGTCTTGGTGAATAAGGATATGGTATAAAAGATTCCGGATCTATAGGTATATCCTTAAAGATAGGTATTGCACTACTACTTGCTTCTTTCTATAGCTGGAATGCTAACTGCTTCCTCCTTTTCGGATCAGTTAGATCCTCTAACATGTCATTTTTGTCTTCAACAATCACTTGATGAGTCTTATAAAAAGACGCAACGAGTGTCCGGTATCTATCCATAAACTTGGAAGCTAACTTAGGATGCTTCTTAACCAAATTAATTAGATCCGGTATAGGCTCCGAGTCTATAGAATCATGAGGTATCATAGAAAATGTGCTACCTTCTAGCTCCTTGGTTTTCTGCTCCCGGATATTGGCTATTGCCTCCACAACAGCAACATGATAGGATGCTAAATGACTCCTACCTTCTCCTATGGGTAGATCGTGATATAATCCAAGCTTCTCTAGAAGTTGGATACTCACACGATACTTGGATAACATCCGGCCATCAAGGTAAGTGATAGTGTTCACTGGAATTATAGTTGAACAACTAAAAAGCTTTAGAAGGTGACGAAGTTGGTCGGTGAATGATCCTTGATAATCATCAAGAGTCTCCTCTTTTCTTACCAAAGTCTTTTTTGGAAACTTTGGTGCCATATATCTGTATATCAGAAAAATAATTTTAATTAGTATCCAATGATATATTGCATCATAAAAAATAATTATTGCACTAAAATATATAACGTAATATTCTCATTTGAATACCCATTATATTACTTTAGAGAATTCTTTATCGTTGCTAATTCCCCTACAGGTAATACCCTTTACTAGGTTTCCAACCTAAGGTCAAAGCAATTTTCTCTGATACCAACTGCGGTGACCCAGCATACCACTTCATGTGTAGTACACTATAGTCGTTGACATGACATCTACAGAACACCGTTCTGTAAATATCACATCCCTTAGAGTGGTACAATAGAAACATTGCGGGTCCATATTACAAATGTACACACATTATTATTATTACAATACCGGAAGTTCAAGACTTCCAAAAGATCCAACTTACAAACCAAAATATAAAGTGTTCAGCGGAATTTAAAAGTAGCAACTCCGTCTAGGAGTTGAGCTCAACAACTTATTCTATAGAGTTCATGCTGCTCGACTCCATTGGTTACTATTAACTAGGGTTACTTAGTTGAACTCATTATCATCGACAAGATAGCGGATTTCGTAATCCACTCCTTCAACTCCTCCGGACATATCAGGTTCCTCATAGAACACATCTTCTTGGCATTCGGCTGCATAGATTGGCACGTCTTCGGAATCCTCAGACTCTAAGCAAGGGATCAAACAAAAGAATGAGTAACATCGTTACCCAACAAGTTCATTATATGCAAGGTGGGAAGTTTGATGCTCTAACTACCACCTCAGATTATAAATCCTTGGAACTATGCAATTTTGTAAATCTTTCTTCAAAGATTGATTTTACTCTGAAAAACTATGACAATCAGCCTTCACAGGTTGACCAGAACTTTCATGGAGTTCCTTTCCTTCCGCGTTCGTAGCTCCTTCCCGGAACAGGGAGTAACAAGTTACAGTTCTTACACTCTGCAGAGGTGCGTTACTTTACCCATGAGAGATCAACTCTTTGTTGCACAACCGGACGTACTTTCCCGTCCACAATTCCATGATGTGGGGCCCAGTAGTTGGTCCAAGCCAATCACCGCCCCCTTCGCGAGAACGCATGCCTACTTGGTGTACACCATGCCCACATAATGAATTATGGCAATGGTTTGTACAAACCCTTAGATGACAGAACTATCGTGGGACGATGAGGGTTCCCACCCATATGCTGCATATCCTCTACGAATTACCAATTAATATGCACGCTACGAGGATAACAGCCACGACCTGCACATCCGGCTTCATGGGAGAGGAAGAAGATACAGCTGACTTCTCTGTCCCATTCCAAATCTCATGGCTAACGTAACATACGGCGCTAGAATCACTGATGTCAGGGGTGATGAAGTCCCTACTTGATCATCATCGTTGCAAATAGAACCCTAAGTTCTATTGCTTCATTATATCACCACTTAGGATGATATCTATGATTTATTTATTTATGAAAATAATATTTTCTTTCTTTTATAGAATATATGATAACACTCAATTTGGAAATACTTTGGTAAAGACTCTTCAAAGGACATGAACAAGTGATGAACTTGCCTTGTGATGGCAAGGTAGTGAAGTCTGATGCTTGCACTCGACCTTGAGCTTCTAGTTCTACAAAAACATCATTATTGCCCAGTAAGAACAATATTTAAAGAAGCAAATATGATTATGCAAGTAATGTAATGCATTTACCCCCCAAAAGTTCCTTTTTAGTAATAAAGGATTTATAAATATTACTTTTTAATATTTATAACATATATTGAGTTATTTTATTTTATTTCCCTTTTATTTGACTTTTATTGATTTAATAATTCTTTTAGGAATTATTAATTATACATTAGAAATGGTGATTAAATATTTATTTAGTATTTTTTCTAAAATACTACAATATTAATACATAATGAAAGTGAATTTTAATTAATTTTATCACCCTTCAATAATTTGGCAAAATTCAATAAGGAATATATAATTTACAAAATTCCTAATATAATTTAAATGTCTAAAATTTTATATTTTAATTTATTTGAGTAGTTGGATTTTTGTGAATCCAAAAATATTTTATTTATAATTTTTTGGACTTTTAATTTATTTTCTA
This sequence comes from Avena sativa, assembly GCA_916181665.1. Lineage (NCBI taxonomy): Eukaryota > Viridiplantae > Streptophyta > Magnoliopsida > Poales > Poaceae > Avena > Avena sativa. The sequence continues at coordinate 365,424,013 of OV702285.1, read as the reverse complement.
GAATTTTATTAAGTCCAAGGGTATTTTGGTCTTTTCTTTTTATTGAAACAGGTTTGGAATTGTTTCTAGGCTAATTATTCTTATTGGGCCCGAGTGGCCCATTAATTCTAGACAAAAGAGCCACCCCGAAGGGTCTGGCCTAGCTCGGCCCACTCCTCACTTTCTCTCTCTCTCCCTCGAGCTTATCCTCTCCTCCTCTGACCCCTACCTCGTGGTGGGCGATGCCGCCACCGTCGATTCTCGCCGCCGTAGGCTGTTTCGGCCGCCACTATGGTGCTTTAGGGGGTTATCGACGACACTCGTTTGTTCTATCCAATTGGATTTGAGTTTGGGGCTTCTCTGTGGCCAGGTTCACCCCGTTCCCGAACCCTAGGGTTAGGAAAAAGTGTTGCCGCCGTTGCCGTGGTCCCGTCTGTGGTGGTGTGGTGGATTTGTATGCTGTGGTGACCGCCGCCGTGGCCGATGCAGGTTGAAGCGCCCACTGGGTGCTCCCTCTGCCGTCGCAGGTTTGTCGGCCAATCTGCTTCCTCTTAAATTTCTTCAGCGAGGACCTACGGTGAGTTTGATTCTTCTCCCTTGGTGATTTCTGTGCTTGTTGATTCGATGCTAGAGACTGGCAGTGTCCTCTCTGTCTATGGTCTGATTTTGTTTAGGATGATTATCCATTTTAGGGTTCCTGTTATGTGACTGATCATGTACTGGATGATTGGATTCATGTTTGGATGGTCTGTACACATGCTAATTGCTTATTGGCCTGACGATTGTTTTCTAAGAATGATCTATGATGTTTCTGGTGACTTACTAAATGATTTGATGCTTGGGATTGCATCTGATTCAGATGATGTAGTTGTTTGGGAAGTATGCTTGGTTAAGCTAATGATCTGATAGCTTTCCACTTTTTATTTGATTCATGGTCATAACTATGATAAGATACAGCTACTGTCTTAGTGCTGTTAGCTTGGGAATTAACATGTGGTTTGAGATACAGTGAAGTGTATTATAGGAATATCCTAGTTATGATTCCTGTTTTGCTAGACTACTTTGGTTGCTCTTGAGCTAGCCTGCTCCTCCTAGCTCCTGGGCTTGATCTTGCTGTCCACCTGATCCATTCCCCTCCTTATGTCACCATCCTGGTGATGTTTGGTTGATCCTTAGTTGGTGTGGTTGCTGGCTGTGGTGCTTGGTTTAGCTGCTTTCTACACTGGTTGTTTTTGTGTGCTGTGAAGTGGGGTGATGCACTAGTGCCCCCCACGGCTGTGCTGTGGTTTTGTGAGATTGGGCTATGATTGTGAGTTCGACAGCACACCATATGCATGTTGGTGTGTGTCCAGCTTGTGTGCCTGCTATGCACTTGTGGATATGTTCAGAATTTTTGAACTTACTATTACCAGATTACTTTCACCTGGCTGGTGAATTGGTCCCTCTTGGCTGTCATTTCACTTCTCGCCTTGAATTTATGAAAGATGGAATCTTTCCTATTGGTGAAACTTGCCCCTTTTATAACATTTCTCAATGATGAATTTGTCTAGTGCATTTCACTGACATGTCTGAGAGAAATAATACTAACACTAATCTTCTTTTGTTTTTATTTAGTCTTTGTTTTGCAGGTACAAAGATAAAGATGAAGATTTAGTTTAGATTTAGATATAGGATAGTTAGTAAATATTCCAATGTAACTTTCTTATTCTTTTGTAATTTTTCTTTTATTATTCTTGTAATCTTTATTTTATTCAATTGTAATAAAGATTATATTATTATTAATAAAGAATATTCTTATTCTTTATTCTTTGGTAAATTGTTAAGTTTTAAAATGGCTTAAGTAGGTTACATTCTTTGTAACTTGTTTATATATTGATAATATGAAATAAGTTTCATATTCAATATTGTTTTTGGATAAAATTTAAGTTATAATACTTATCTCTTAATTAATTTAAGATTCAAAACTTATATCTAAATCATTTAAATTATAATTCAAACTCTCAAGTTTAAAATTCAAATTCATTTTAAACACATAAATCCTTAAAGATCATCTCAAAGTTTATAACAATCATCCTTTAAGACTAAACCTAATCTCAAAGGATGAAAGAAACATTGATCACTTAAGATTTTAATTTGGCGAATATTTTACCCACATTTTCACAGATGAATGCATGCAACATTTCATATTCCTAAATCTACCCTTCGTTAGTTCCCAAATGCTGGGATGTTACAAAGGGTTACCCCGTTGGCGGTTCTCAATGATATGTAAATACTTACAGTGACAAGAACTTACCTGGACCCAAAGTTGAGTATGCATGAGGTGTGGCCCTCATATTCAAGGGGCATGATATTTACAACTTATACTTCGTCAAGCATATACTCCAGCTTTTCCACTTTAACCTTAACCACTTCAAGATGCTTATGATAGGGGCAATGAGGGTTGAAAGCTAACAAGTACCATAATTTTTGGAAGCTCTTTTTGAAACTTGTAATCCCTGCTTCCTTTACAAAAAAAGGCCTTTCTTCCACCATTATTGAGTCTCTACCTTCTACCTTTAGGCACCATTAAGAGAGCATAGTTGTCATTCTGTGTGCAATGTTCTAAAGCTTATTAATTGATGCATATTGTGTTATTACTTTCTCTTGTGCTAATTGTTTCTAGTCACGCTTGTGAACTTTACAGGTGTCTTATGCATTACATTGCTACTTTATGAGGGACAAGCTGATTGCCACGATGCTATGTTTTCTGCATGTGAAACAAACAAATGTCTTTCAATGCATATTATTCATGATCTTTGTTTGTAGCTTGCCATGTTGCATGCATAGTTACTATGTCCTATTGTTAGAACTCCATCTTTCATACACATGTTTAGAGTTCTTTGATCCCATCTTTCAATGCCTATAAATGGTTGGATCTTTATTGTGAGGGTGCATGTCACCTCAAAAATTATTCTGTTTATGACTTACCTACTCGAGGACGAGAAGGTGTTAAGCTTGGGGATGCTGATACGTTGGAAAGATATCTATAATTTTTTATGCTACAAGCTTGTTTTGTATCTACTTTCCTTTGCTTGTCTACACTTTGAGGTGCTTTTTACATATTTTCTGGTACTAACCTATTAACAAGTTGTAACAGTGCCAAATGCCTGTTTTCTGCTGTTTTTGGTTTCAGAAAAGTTAGTAAAGAAATATTCTCGGAATTGGACGGGACAAACGTCAAAGTCAATTACTTTCCTTGGGGAACAAGAAGTCCAGAGGAGAGCCGGAGGGGTCAGACCCACCCCAGGAGCGGGGGCAGGTGGGCCCGCGCCTGGCTAGGGTTTGGTGGCCCTGGCCGCCTCCCGGTCTCGCCCCTTCGCCTATAAGAAGCCCCCGATGCAGAAACCCTGAGTACTCGATCAGAAATCCACGAAACTGTCTGTAGCCGCCGCCACCATCGTCCCTAGATCGGGGGGGGATCTAAAGTTCTTCCCAGCACCCTGCCGGAGGGGAGATCATCCCGGAGGCCTTATCTACGGTATTATGCGTGAGTAGTTCCACCTTGGACTATGGTTCCATGTAGTAGCTAGATTGTTGTATCTCCTCCTTTGTGCTTTCATGTATAGATCTTCTGAGCTCCGTAAATGATCAAGATCTAATCTATTTGTAATCATGGATGTTGTGTTTGCGGGGATCCGATGGATATTGAGATTATTATGTTGGTTTGATTAATGGTTTTGTCTTTATGATTCTATCATGTCTGTGTTGTTTGTGATCTTGCATGCTCTCCATTTCTAGTGGTTATCTTGGCCAAGTAGTTGCTAGTGACTCCAAGCGGGGGTATTTATGCTCGATAGTGGGTTCATGCCTCTAGTTTCCAAGGGAAGTGACAGAAATCTCTTCGGTTGTAGATGTGTTGTTGCTACTAGGGAGAAAACAATGGTCTCTTGTTAATGTAACATGTGGACTGTTTACCTTACACACTTTTCTTAAAGCAGTTGTCTGTTGCTTGCAACTTAAAACTGGAGGGGGCTCGGATGATAACCTGAAGGTGGACTTCTAGTCATAGATGCAGTTGGATGACGGTCTTTGTATATTGTTGTATTGCCCAATCAACCTCATAGGATCTTTCTAGGTAGTAATTGCATTGTTATGCCTTGTTCAGTTCCTGTCAATTGCCCCGCTATAATTTGTTTACCCTTCATGCCATGTTTATCTAAGGAGAGCACCTCTAGTGAACCATTGACCCTGGTCCAATCTTTACCATTGATACATCTTCCACTGTTACTTGTTTACTTGTTGCAAACCATTACCTTCCACACCATACGTTTAATCCTTTGTTACAACAAACCGGTGAGCTTGGCAACCTCACTGATTCGTTGGGGCAAAGTCTTGAGTTTGTGTTGTGCATGTCTCCGTGTTGCTTGCAACACATGTGTGACGTTTCCTTCCTCCTACTGGTTCGATAACCTCGGTGTCAACGGAGGGAAGAATTGATGTTGTGCTCTTCACACCTTGCTCTTGGCGTTCCCAACAAGACTCCACATCAAGCACCAAGTTCTCTGGTGCCACCAAGGAGTCATCACATACTCCTATAGATAAGAGTAGCATAAAGATTAAGTCATTCAATAGTTTGTTTGCCATAAGCTTTCTGATACATAGTAACCTAATTCCTTCGACCATGAGATCATGCTAATCACCATCACTGGAAGGATGCTTTGATGACATCAAACACCACACCGTAACTGGGTGGCTACAAAAGTGACATTGAGTGTTCGGAAAGTATGTGTTGAGGCACATGGATCAAGAGTGGGATTTGTCCATCCATATGACGGATAGATATACTCGGGTCCCTATCGGTGGAATGTCATCCAATTAGCTTGCAAGCATGTGACTAGCTCACAAGGGATCACATATCTCAGGAACGAGAAAAGAGTACTTATCAGTAACGAGGTTGAACTAGGTATACATAGATACCGACGATCAAACCTCGGATAAGTAAACTATCGCGAGACAAAGGGAAATTGGTATCGTATGTAAGTGGTTAATTCGATCACAAAGTAATCGTAGAAATATGTGGGAGCCATATGAATTTCCAGATTCCTCTATTTGTTATTGATCGGAGAAGAGTCTCGGTCATGTATGCATAATTCACGAATCGTAGGGAGACACACTTAAGGATTCAATGTTGTTTAGTAGATATGGAATGTTAGGGAGATCGAATATTGTTAGGAGTCTCAAATGGGATCCAGGATATCACGAGGAGATTCAGAATGGTCCGGAGAAAAGATTCATATAAGGAAAGTCCAATTCCGGAGTTCGGGAATGATTCTAGTGTTTTCATCGGAATGATCTAGAGGGGTCTAGAAGGTTCACCACACCGGAAGGGGAAGAGTACATGAATGTGCCATGAATGAATGGAATGATTGAATCATGTCCTAGGTAACTTGGTTGGGTATTTGTAAGAAAGAAACTAAGCTCCAAATTGAAAGTCAAAAGGCAAGTTTGAAAAGTCAAACTAGGACAATGTATCCTGGTGGAGGAAGGAAAGAATCCTTCTTTCACTCCACCACAAACCAACTAGGAGAGGGAGTTCGGGAAGGATTTAAACTCCCCTCTCCCAAGCTTCCCTCCCTCTCATAAATAGAGGGGAGGGGGTGCCCCAAGAGACACACAACCAAACCCTCCCCACATCACCGTCGCCGCGCCTCCGCCACCGTGTCGCCGCCCTAGCCACCGTCGACTCCGCCTCCTCCTCTTCGGCCCTCTAAACCCTAGATCACCGGAAATCCTAATTCCCACCATAACCTGCTCTGGCTTAGGCGAAGCCCTGCAGGATCTTCCCTCTAATTCTGACACCACGCTGTCGTACTTCCGGAATCGCGAGGGGAGAAATACAACTTCCGCTGCCTGTCGGAACAAGGGAGAGGAAGGTCTTCATCGAGTACCGAATGTGTGACCGACAGTGGAAGCACTGCCGTAACGCAGCGCCGGAAGGATCATCTACGCGATCTTGAGATCGGCAAGTGTACGACTACATCACCCACAAGAATATTTTCTCCTTAACCGCTTTGGAATCTTCGAGGGTGAGTACTCTAATCGACTCGTTGCTACAATTTAGTTGATAGATCTTGGCTTGTTTGTGTTCATGCGGTAGAAGTTTTTTGTTTTCCATGCTACGAACACCTACACAGGAGGGTTTGGGCGTGGAAGTGCTGGATCTTAAAAACAAATGCTATTAAGTAAATGGCTATTTAAAATTTTATCCAGTGATGGTGTATGGCATGAGTTAGTGCAGAATAAGTATTTTCACTCTAAATCACTGTCACAACTGAAGGTCAAACCTTAGGACTCCCTATTTTTGAAAGGACTTATGAAAATTAAAGATGACTTCTTTGAGTGTGGCCTTTTTTAAATTGGTAATGGGGAGAGAACTCACTTTTAGGAGGACACATGGTTGGGTTAGGAGCCATTATCCCAACAGTATCCTGTAGGGGTTTGTAGCATGGAAAACAAAAAATTTCTACCGCATGCACACAAACAAGACAAGATCTATCTACTAGATTGTGGCAACGAGTCGATAGAAGCACTCACCCTCGAAGATTCCAAAGCGGTTAACGAGAGAAGATTCTCGTGGGTGATGTAGTCCTACACTTGCCGATCTCAAGATCGTGTAGATGATCCTTCCGGCGATGCGTTCCGGCAGCGCTTCCACAGTCGGTCACATGTTTGGTACTCGATGAAGACCTTCCTCTCCCTTGTTCCAGCAGGCAGCGGAGGTTGTAGTTCTACCCTCACGATTCCGGCAGCACGACGGCGTGGTGTCGGAAGTAGAGGAAAATCCCGCAGGCTTCGCCTAAGCCGGAGCGAGTTATGGTGGATTAGGGTTTCCTAGAGATCTAGGGTTTAGAAGTCCAGGAGGAGGAGGAGGTGTAGGTGGCGGCTAGGGCGGCGGCGGCGAGCGGTGGCGACGGGTTGCCAGCGGCGACGGCTCGGGTGGGAGAGGGGCTAGGGCTGGTGGTGTTGGGGCAGCCCTCCCCTTCTATTTATGAGAGGGAGGGGCAACCTTGGGAGGGGTGGGTTCGCATTCAAACCCAAACCCAAGTTGGATTGAGAGAAGGACTTGTTTCTTCTCCCACTAGGAAACCATTGTTCCAGTTTGACTTTTCAAACTTCCCTTTTGACTTTTAATTTAGAGCTTTATTTCTCTCTTGCAAATGCCAACACCAAGTGACCTATGATATGATCCAGTAACTCCACATATCCATGACACATTAGTGGACCATTCCCCTTCCGGTCCGGTGAACCTTCTAGACCTTTCTAGAACCTCTCCGATGAAACCATCGAAAACTTTCCCGAACTTTGAAATTGGACTTTCCTTATATTAATATTATTCTCCGGACCATTACGGATCTCCTCGTGATATCCCGGATCCAATCCGAGACTCTGAACAACATTCGGTATCCCTACTAACATTCCATATCTACTAAACAACATCGAATCCTTCAGTGTGTCTCCCTACGGTTCGTGAATTATGCGGACATGATCGAGACACTTCTCCAATCAATAATCAATAGAGGAATCTGGAAATTCATATGGCTACCACATATTTCTAAGATTACTTTGCGATCGAAGGAACCACTTACATACGATACCGATTTCCCTTTGTCTCACGATAGTTTTCTTATCCGAGGTATTGATCGTCGGTATCTCTGCATACCCAGTTCAACCTCATTACCGATAAGTACTCTTTTCTCGTTCCCGTGATATGTGATCCCTTGTGAGCCAGTCACATGCTTGCAAGCTAATTGGATGACATTCCACCGAGAGGGCCCAGAGTATATCTATCCGTCATATGGATGGACAACTCCCACTCTTGATCCATGTACCTCAACCCATACTTTCCGAATACTCAATGACACCTTTATAGCCACCCAATTACGGTGTGGTGTTTGATGTCATCAAAGCATCCTTCTGGTGATGGTGATTAGCATGATCTCATGGTCGAAGGAATTAGGTTAATATGTATCAGAATGCTTATAGCAAACAAACTATAAAAATGACTTGATCTTTATGCTACGCTTAACTATAGGAGTATGTCCATCATACCATTCTCCTAATGATATGATCTTGTTATTAATAACATCTTAATGTTCATGATCGAGAAACCACGATCATCTATTAATCAACAAGCTAGTATTATATAGAGGCTTTACCAGGGACTCTAATTTAGTTTACAAATCACACAAGTATTAATGTTTCCGGTTAATACTATTATAGCATGAATGTAAACATTTATCATAAACACAAAGATATAATAATAACCACTTTTATTATTGCCTCTAGGGCATATCTCCAACATATCCCTCCCTGTACAATATTGTCCAACGGAAACAAGTCTTTGTTGCCAATGTTTAGTCGATCACGCCGTTGAGTATTAATTTCAGACGAGATTTAACCGGCAACAAATGGACTAGATGGCTCCACCTAGTTAGGCGAATCATGGAGGTCCAATTATCTAATAAACCCGACGTTTTGTATGGAAGTTAACAAACTCAGGGGAGTTTACGGTTAAATCTTACTATATGTATCTAATGAACGACCACACCAGATTCCTTCTCAAATATATTTGGAAGATGAAAGTTCCTTTAAAAGTTAAAATATTCATGTGGTTCTTACATCATCGTGTTCTTCTTACCAAAGACAATCTGGCCAAAAGGAATTGGCAGGGTAGTAATACATGTTGTTTTTGTGACAAGGATGAAACAATACAACATTTGTGTATTGATTTTGCTTTTGCGAAAGTGGTGTGGCGGATTATACACATGGCCTTTAATATTACACCCCAACAAGTATATCCAATATTTTTGCAATGGAAGACAATGAAGAAGGAGGTAACAATGAAGAAGAAGGAGGCGGCAATAAAGAAGAACACCGGGCATCAGATGAGACCGTTGATGGTCTTGGTCGGGTCATTTTTGAGGCAAAACAACAATGCGATACAGAAAGGGAAGATCTGAAGTTGGAAGCCATGCTAAAGGATCACAAAAACTGTTGTACCCAAATTACGAAGATGGCAGCACAAATCTTGGTACAACACTAGAACTGTTGCAATGGAAGGCTAAGGCTGGTTTGTCTGACAAGAGATTTGAGAAGTTACTGAAAATAATGAAGCCAAAGCTTCCAAAGGATAACGAGCTGCCCGAGACAACGTATGAAGCAAAGAAGACTATCTGCCCTCTAGGATTATTATAACGCGCATCTCTTTGATTCTAGTTTCAGTACCATTATCATGCTTGATTGTTATTTTGATTGAACTATATATGTTCTCGTAAAGTTCTTGAGGGAGGAACCCGAGAATAACTTATGTGGCTACTATGTATGTGAGTTCATTCGAAATATACTGCCGAAAAGAGGGACTTAAAAAAAATTTAAGTACGATAAACAATATTCACAACTTTAGTTTATTACCATCAATTGTGTTCATTTTCATTAATTCATATATATTGACCCATTATTTAAATTATATTAGGTCGAAAGGTTGCGAGACGGTCTTCTACTACAAGAACGCATACGAGCAATTCAAGAGGAAATTGCCGGATTGATAGATGCCGAGGTCCTAGATCCGAATGGAGAATACTATTCCCCGCCGGTAGATATGCAAGTGTGATATGTTTTGTAATGTGCATGTAATAACTCGTGGTGCGTACATTTTTAATATGTTCGACAACGCACATTGGATGAGATGGTGTAATATATTCGCGACGATGATGTGCACTATATTGTTGATCCTTCATTGTTGTATGTAGTATTAATTATGCTATCCAATTTAACGCAAAACACAAATTAAAAAATTCTCAAAACAAATCAATGAAAAATAGCAGGAAACGGATCCTGCCGCGGCACAAAAACGAGCCATTTTCCTGCCGCGGCAGGGGAGCAATAGCCCCAGTTCCTATTAAAAACCAGGACCTTTGCCTGCTAGGCCCCTCGCTCGCCAGCCGCCCACGTGGAGCACCATTAGCTGCGGTTTAGGGCAGAACTGGGGCTAGCAATAGCCCCGTCTGGCTAGTCCCCGGTCCAGAACCGGGGCTAATGGCCCATACGACCTGAAACTATAGGCCTCTTTTCCACCAGTGTACATATGTCATGGATATACAAAGGAGCAAGTATATATGAGCATCTAAGACTAGCTTCCAAGAGAAAAAGATCTTTGTCGCCTCCATCCTACCATCCATGTATACGCTGCTGCTTCTCATCATCTAGTGATGCGCGAAGATTATGCTCACTGCCAACACACCAAAAATAAAACCATGCTCATTATCCATACATATTTCAAAAATAATTATTTATCTAGGTGTTATAACTCTGAATTTTTAGGAAGGGGGATAACTAAACCTGGAGAAGGTTGTTGTTGGGCTTCTTCTTGGTCGCTAGAAGTCCTCAATCACCATCCTGTGCTCCTGCATAGAGATAGAGAGAGGGGTCAGATTAGAGAGAGGGGAGCCTGCCAATACCAACAACAAGGGGAGAATATGGGCACCACGAACTCATTCAAATAGCCAATCTAGATGTGTAATATGTAAGAAACACGTGCATCTGCATAGCCAATTAGAGCAATACGATAGTATGATATCTGCATGATAGCTCATATCTTTATCCTAAAGTACTGATGCCCGTTGAGGCAACCATTGAGGCGACGGGCGACGAGCCCGTAAGCGCTCCGGCGACCTTCTCCGGCGGTCGGTTCTGGGCCCTTTCCTCGGAAGAAGATGAGGACGAATCATCTTCTCCCCAATCGTCAACTGCAGACCGCTGGGTTGCGTCCTGGCTCTCACCTTCGTTCAGAAGGTCGCCCTCGAGCAGAGGGATCAAGAGGGTGGAGAAGAGAACGACGCAGAGGAAGGCCACCATGAATTTCTGGGCTGGGCAAAAGGCCCTGTGGCCACGACGCCTGTTGTTGATCAACGTAATCAGCGGGGTATGCGATCTTCTCATGTCTACCTAGGTCACCCTCTCGCAAAATCCCTGTACTTCTTCTCTTCTACCTATGCCGTCATTGAGTTGTTGTGACTCGTAGATCATGGCTGGCAGGGGTTTCGGTAACCCTCGTGTTGGCACTGGCAGAGGTAATTTCCAACAGCATCCACCTCGTCTTCAATAGCCAACTAGACTAGCTGGAAGTGGACAGGGAGATTTCAACCGGGGAGAGAGACATGCTGGACACATTCCGAGAGGTTTGCAGGGTCTACCTCCTCACCAGTTGAGAAATGATGGTGGACATGGCGAGTTTAACTCGCGTGGTGGCCAAGGTGATTTCGGTCAGAGGGAAGCTGTGGGGAATGGTTAGGAATTAGACGGGTTCTCATGGATCATCACAGAATCAACAACGTGCTGATGGTGAGTCTCGTTTTGATCATGGATCGAGCTCATACCAATGTAATATTTCTTAGAATGAATGGAGGGTTTCGATAGACAAGATGCTGTCAATCAGAATTTTAATGGAGATTTTGTGGACTTTGATCAAGGCTAATATGAGGGCGGGCAGGGCTATAATCAGCATCAAACTAATAACCGCGGGAATCACCGCCGACGTCCTTATCATAACCAGAATTATCGACCATACAATGCTAATAGAACCACTTATCATCGGCAAGGTGAAACCCGTCCAATCAACAACTTTCAGAGAGAGCCGACTGGAGATGTTGGTGTGAATAGTTCTGGTGGTGTTGCGACACCTGTGCAGCAGGTTGAAGCAGTGGCTTCTGCACCTCAGTCGGATGGTGGAGTGGCAGCAGCTAAATTATCCAAGAAGGATAAGACCGTGTGTTTCCGATGCGAAGACAGATGTCACGTTGCTGACTCTTGTTCTGCTATCCTATGTATCTACTGTGAAAAGGCCATGAATGGCAAACTTGACTGTCCACTGCTCTCTTTGCCTCGACCAACGGTAGTCACATATGGTCGTTGTAGGCCGGAGTTGATCTTTCACGAGATTCAGGGATCTGAAGAGATACGCTTCAAGCATGAAAGTGGTAAGATTGGAAGGATTTCGGTGTTGGGTGGCATGATGACTCAACAGGAGATTATAAAGGAACTGCAGTGGATCATCCCGGGTGAACATCAGTGGGGTTTACGAGCTGCTGGTCAGGGTGCTTTTAAAGCAGTTTTTCTGTCAAAGGCTAATTTAGCAAGGGTACACAAGATGCCGGATATTCCCATTGAAGGAACTAACTGCACGCTGCACTTTGAGGAATGTTCCTCCACCAATTTGGACAAATATGAGCTAGAGGAGACTTGGGTAAAAATTTCAGGATGCCCATACAACCTGTGCTGTGAATTTTTGGGGATGTTGGCACTTGGGACTTTACTTGGTAAAACAAGGGAGGTTGACATGGAGTACACAAGGCAGCATGGTGAAGTGCGGCTGAGATTTCTTGTCACGGCCATCAAATACATCCCGGTAGGAATTGATCTTCTATATGACGGTGACGGTTATGGCATTCTTTTTGAGGTTGAAGGCACGAATGATGTTGAAATGGAGGATAAAGATAATGATTATGATTCTCAACATAAGGATGCTGATCCTCGAAAAAATGGGAATGAAAACGATTTCCAACCGAAAGCCCCAGAAAAAACTTCTTCAGATAGTAATAATCACACATCAGCAACATCTAATCATGGCAAGCAAGCAGCATCTGACTTAGTGATCAAGTTTGGGACCTTTTACATGTGCCCTCTGTCTCGGAAGTGGGGAGATCGGGTTGAAACTGAACATGAGGGACTACCTCCACTCTTTGCTGGTTCAGCACCTACTTTTGTCAAGGCTCATGCTAGGAAGGATCATTCTGAAGTGTCCGGACCAATGTTTGGACCTTTCTTTCCCAGGCAGAAGGATGGTCGACAGCCTGCAGCCATAGCGTCTGCCATGCCATCTAGCCATGCTGTTTTTTCTCCCAAGGCTTCGCCACTCGACTTAGATTGCTCTGAGCAGAAGGCCCTTATCGCGGACAGTGATAATGATGATGCGAACAGTTTTACATCACCCATGTCTCCTCTCGGTCCCCATGTGCAGCTATCAGAGAATAGCTTCCTCCAGTGCATCGCTGTTGTCTCGTCCTCGAAAGGAAAACTGGAGCATTTATCCGCTGAGACATAGCCTGATGTTGCGCCCGTGGTCTCCTCGTCTTCAGTTTTTGAGGTTTCACCTGCTCGTGGGTCACCTGTCCTTACTGTCAATGATCAGATGGCAAAACAACATTCTATGGCGGTCCAGGATCAGAAGGATCATGTACGCACTAGCTCACCAAGATCATCGTTGTCGACTCATGACTCGCCGAGATCCCCAGGAGGGGGGTTAGGCTCGAGATTTACCTCGCGGACCGTCTCCCCTTTAGTGTCACAAGGACACTAGATGACAGCTAGAATTGGGGTGTTCCTTGGTGGTCGCTTCTCTATGGGTGATGTGGTGTCTTTCGGTGGCATCCTTGCGGCCGCAGCCGACGTTCGATCAAGTGATCACATACGCTGTCAATCAAATGCTGATGCCACTCAACTGGAATGAGCTCAATAGCTGGCACATGCCAAAGATGCTGGATCATGCTCAGGTACAAAACTTGCGTCTAAATTTTCTTTAGCTTCTATTTCAGATGAAGTTTTCTTAAATAGAGTTACTATGTTGGGGGTCTCCTTTGGTAATTACCATAGTAAAGTGTCGGCAACAATAGCTAATATTAAATATGTTGACGACCAGAGGACACTAATTATGCTAAAGAATGATCTGGAGGTGAAGCTTTCCGCGGATGGTCAAAATAATAACAATGTAATAGAACATTCCGAATCGTTATCTACTACTGATCTAGGGGAAGATGACCAACTTGAAAAGCTTGAAAGCCTAGAGGCGCCCATAAAGGAATCTAAATCCACAAAAGTTTATAAAAGAAGAGAAAAGTTTGTACCTAAAGTGGTACGCAGAAGTATTAGGATCAACAAACAAAAGTGAAATTTTACGGGAAGAAACGAAGGGGAGTTTTTGGAATAGTGGAGGTTTCAGAGGCACAGCCAAACATAATTTTGTGAATGAAACAATAAGAGATCATAAGCTTGATTTCTTTGCGATTCTTGAGTCTGGTAAAGGGAATTTTTCTGCACCTTTCTTACAGCACATTTTGGGTGGACTTGATTTCCAGTGGGACTGTGTACCACCGATTGGAAGGTCTGGGGGTATGCTAGTAGGCATAAATGCAGCTACCCTTTCTATTCAAAATATTGTCACCGGGGATAGATGTGTCAAATTCTATGTCAGTAATAAAGCTGATAACTTTAAATGGGTGTTGATCGCTGTTTATGGGGCTGCTCTATATGAGCAAAAACCAATATTCCTGGCTGAGCTTGTACAGATTTGCGAGGACGAGTCTCCGCTATGTTAGTAGGAAGGGATTTCAACATTATAAGATGAAAATAAGAGAAGAACAACGAAAATTTTTATACACGTTGGCCTTTCATTTTTAATGCCATCATAGAAAGCCTCGACTTGTGAGAACTAGCTCTCTCAGGCCAACAATTTACTTGGGCTAATTGTCGGGATACACCTACATATGAGAAACTGGACATAATTTTAACTAATGTTGATTGGGAACAAAAATTCCCTCTTGTGTCGGTAAGGGCTTTAACTAGATCTGGATTGGACAATACACCTCTTTTAATTGATTCAGGAGATCAAGCTTTTCTTTGCAATATAACGAAGTTTTTATTCGAACTCTCTTGGTTTAAGATAGATGTTTTATGGAGATGATTGCTCAAGAGCGGGCATCGATCTCAACAGAGGATAACTCCCTTGAGAATTGGCAAAATAAAATACGTCACATAAGAATGTTTCTCAGAGGTTGGGCTAGAAATTTGAGTGGAGATTTTAAAATTCAAAAGAAAAAACTACTTTATATTATTGAAAATTTAGATGTACAAGCCGAAGCATCTCCTCTAAGTGAGGAAGAAAGAAAAACTTTGCGGTAGGCAAATGATGAACTAGCCAAGTTAAGAAGAAATGAAGAGTCCAAGTGGGCTCAGCGTGCAAAAGTAAAACATGTTCAAGAGGTTGGTGATAACACCAAATACTTCCATCTAATTGCTAATGGAAAGCATAGGAGCAAGAAAATTTTTCATCTAGAGCAAGAGGAAGGAACTATTATAGGACAAGAAAACCTAAAAAAATACATTTTAGAATATTATAAAAGTTTGTTTGGACCACCCCCTCCTAGTCATGGTGTGCTGAATGAGTCAGTCACACATGACATTAAGCAAATTTCGACTATTGAGAATGAAATTCTTACCACGGACTTTACTGAGAAATAGGTATTCGAGGCGGTCATGCAAATTGAAAAAACAAAGAACCGGGACCGGATGGGTTCCCCGCAGAATTCTACCAAAAGTTTTAGGAAACAATAAAGGTTGATCTTATGGCTATGTTTGCTAGTTTTCAAAGAGGAGAACTACCTTTATTCCATCTTAACTTTGGTACTATTATTATTTTACCTAAAAAGGAAAATGCTTTCAGATCCAACAATATAGACCTATTTGCTTACTAAATGTAAGCTTCAAGGTGTTTACAAAAGTAGGGACCAATCGGGTCACATCCATAGCGGAAAATGTGATACAACCCACTCAAACAGCGTTCATGCTTGGGAGGCACATTCTAGAGGGAGTAGTTATCCTACATGAGACACTTCATGAACTTCATAGGAAGAAATTGGATGGTGTTCTATTTAAAATCGATTTTGAAAAGGCTTATGATAAGGTAAATTGGTCTTTTCTACAACAAACTCTTCGTCTGAAAGGTTTTGATCCGAAATGGTGTGATTGGATATAAAGGTTTATTGAAAAAGGAAGTGTGGGTACTAGAGTGAATGATTACATAGGTCATTATTTCCAAACTAAGAAAGGACTACGGCAAGGAGATTCTCTATCCCCTATCATTTTCAATCTTGTTGCAGACATGCTTGAAATTCTCATTGCAAGGGCTAAAGAAGATGGACAAGTGAGTGGACTTATACCCCATTTAGTAGATGGGGGTGTCTCCATCCTACAATATGCGGATGATACGATTCTTTTTATGGATCGTGACTTAGAAAAGGCTCTTAACATGAAAATTATTCTATGCATATTTGAACAATTATCTAGGCTCAAAATTAATTTCCATAAGAGTGAGATTTTTTGTTTTGGGAAAGCCAAGCAGTCGAAGGGGATTATAAAATTTTATTTGGATGCGACATAGGGTCTCTTCCTTTTAAATACCTTGGAATTTCTATTCATTACCGAAAGTTAAAAAATGGTGAGTGGAAACCGGTTGAGGACCGTTTTCAGAAAAAAATAGGAAATTGGATTGGTAAGATGCTTTCTTATGAGGATCGTTTAATCCTGGTTAATTTAGTACTCACAAGTCTACCCATGTTCATGCTCTCTTTTCTAAAAATACCCATAGGGGTAAGAAAGAGACTTGATTTTTTCAGATCTCGATTTTTTTTGGCAAAGTGATGGACATAAAAAAGAAATATAGATTAACTAAGTGGAATCTGATCTGCAGACCAAAGGACCAAGGGGGTTTAGGAGTGGAGGTTTTAGATTTAAAGAACAAAAGTCTACTTAGCAAATGGTTATATAAGCTTATGAATGAACAAGGGGTTTGGCAAGAACTCCTACATAATAAATATTTGAATAACAAAACTCTTTCTCAGGCTTCAGCCAAACCAACTGATTCTCCTTTCTGGAAGGGTCTATTAAATGTTAAAGAAGATTTTTTTAGTAGGGGTTCATTAGAGATAGGTAATGGCCAAAAAACAAGATTTTGGGAAGACACATGGTTAGGGGATGAACCCCTAAGTGTTCAGTACTCATCGATATATAATATTGTCTATCACAAAAATGTCACTCTGGCGGATGTGTTGAGATCAGCGCCCTTAAACATAGGTTTTAGGAGAACGCTGGCTGGTAATAAATGGATTCGTTGGCTGCACCTTGTGTCGCATCTGATGTAGGTTCATCTTTTAGATAGCGAGGCTACTTTTAAGTGGAACCTAACTGACTCCGGGTGTTATACTGTTAGATCGATGTACCTTGATTTGTTAAATGGTCAAACAACTTTAAAAAAAAGTATATTTGGAAAAATAAAAGTGCCTCTTAAAATTCGAATATTCATGTGGTTCCTCCATAGGAAGAAAATTCTCACAAAAGTTAACTTGGTGAAAAGAAACTAGCAAGGTTCTACTAAATGTTGCTTTTGTGATCAAGAGGAGACAATTCAACATATTTTTATATCATGCCCTTTTGCTAAAATCATATGAAGGATTGTTTTTATGACTTCAATATTTCACCTCCTACCAATATGACTAATATTTTTGGAAATTGGTTAAATGGGATCCCAAAGAAATATAAAGGACACATTAGAGTTGGTATGTGCACTTTATTATGGGCCATTTGGAACGTACGTAATAATTTTATCTTTAACAAGCAAAGTTTTCCATCTTTTCTGTGGGTTATCCCTATGGCTATGCATTGGATCCATATGTGGTCCTATCTACAGCATGTGGAGGACCGCCAGGCCTTGGATATTGGGTGCAACCGTTTGGAAATGGTTGGACGGGACTTCTACAGCCAATGCGGTTGGCGGTCTGATCGAAGATTAACATGAAGATGCTTATGCCCCGCTTACTTCTAGATGTGTTTAGCTGGCTTATTTTTGTGGAAACTTTGAGTGATCCTTAATTGTAATAAGGTATAGTACTTTGCTTCAAATAATGAAATAAATGTCGTATGCATCGATTGATGCAGAGACCGGGGCATGTCCCCCTTTTCGAAAAAAAGTATTGATGCCCGTTGGACACTAAGTGTATGTGCAGCTCTTTGTGAGTTCCTAAATTCAACAAAACGACAAGGGTTAGCTCATCCAGTCTTGATTTGAGCAAAGAGAAAATAAGCTAAGGAGATATACTGATCCAAAGATAGGTAGAAGTTTCCAACAAACTCTGCACGTACATGTATCTTGTTATGCAAAAGATCTTGAATTTTTTGGTAAACTACAAAATGCATTGCCAATAACCAATGTGTCGCTAATTCTTCTAA
The DNA here is from genome assembly GCA_916181665.1 of Avena sativa. NCBI lineage: Eukaryota > Viridiplantae > Streptophyta > Magnoliopsida > Poales > Poaceae > Avena > Avena sativa. The sequence continues at coordinate 365,405,941 of OV702285.1, read as the reverse complement.
AAGCATATTTCATATGTTTATCGTTGCGTAGGACTACCACCACGTGCTGCCACTATCTATCAATAGTAATATAAGTTAGGAATTTCATCAAGAACCTTGTAAGAATAGTTAAAAAGGGATTTACACAAACAAATATGAGATTCCTCTGATCCTTTGAGAGAGAAAGGTACAGAACCTAGGGCTAGGGCTGAGGACATGGGAGGGAGCACTTGGGATGAGGTAGCTTGAGGCTGGGGCATCGACCGGTGGAGGGAGCTCGTGGGTGTGGGGCGGCGGATGTGTAGGGCGCAGGTGGGGATGGAATGGCGGCAGGGGGAGGGCGCGGGTGGGGATGGGGCGGCCAGAGGAGGGAGTACTTGGGGCGAGGGATCATGAGGCTGTGGCATGGGGGTGGGCGGCGGCCAGGGAGGGAGCACATGGGGTGAGGCAATGACCAGGGAGCGAGTGCATGGGGATGGGGCGGCGCCCAGGGGATAAGAAGGGGGCTCGCGTGGGGAGGCAGCTAGGTTTTAACTGTATATGCCTCTTTTATATGACCGTAGTGGTATATGGCTCTTTTTATATGACCGTTGTCAAAACATACGAATGAACAAGGTTTGCTAGAGGCGAGATCTAATGGCCCAAAATGTCAAAACGTCGTGGTGAGCCCATGAGGGTGCACCTATTATATCTTTCGATATGGGTGGGAGTCGTCAACATCCCATGATAGTTTTGGCATCTATAATGGTTGCCACGCTTCATTGCTGTAATACTTAAGGTGGGCATGGCCCACACCAAGGAGGAAATGTGGGGTTGCAGAGAAGGGCAGTCGTGGGCTTGGAACAATCTCTAGGCCTCACATCAAGGAATTGTGGACGGGAAAGTATGCCCAGTTGTGCAACGAGAATTTGATATCTTATGCGTAAAGCAACGCACCTCGGCAGAGTGTAAGAATTTTGACATGTTACTCCTTGTTCTGAGATGGAGCTACGAACGTGGTAGGAAAGGAACTCCATGAATTTCTGGTCAACCTATGAACTCTAATGCACATAGTTTTTGATATTAAAATCAACCTTTGAACAAATGTTTATGAAAACTGCATAGTGCCTAAGACTTATAGTCTGAGGTGGTAGTTAGTGCATTAAACTTCCCACCTTGCATATAATGAATTTGCTGGATAACGTTGTTACTCACTCTGTCTTTTAAACCCCCTCTTAGACTCTGAAGGGCCATAAGATACTCTAATGAATTCTATTGGGGGACAGGACGATATATACTATGAGGAGCCAGACCTATCCGACCTATCCAGTGGAGTTGAAGGAGTGGACTATGAGATACGTTATGGAGTTGAAGGCAACGAGTCAGAGTGGTTTCCATGTTAGTACTTAATACTTAAGTTAGACCAAGCAACATAAACATTATATAATAAGCTGTTGAGATCACGTTATGTGATGTAGTTTGGATCTTTCGTTCTTCCTCTTAAACATATTAAATAAGTTGTATATGGTTTGTAAGTTTGAACGAATTGGAGGTACCTACATTTTGGTATTGTAATAATAATAATGTGTCTATGTTTGTAATTTGGACCCGCAATGTTTTCGCTGTACCACTCCAAGGGATGTGATATTTGCGGAATGGTTTTTCGTGAGTGTTATAGCCATGACTATAATATACAACCACATGCACTGGTATGATGGTTAACCGCATCGACATGGCGGCCCTCCAGCCCGATTCCGGTGATGGAAAGCACCGGCGAACAAGGAGGAGTGTGGGAGGAGAGTGGATGAGGCTCAAGGATGTTGGCAGCGGATTCTAGTGGCCGTCGACGTTAGAGTTGGGTTCAAATTTATCATTGAAAAGAGCGGCCAAAATAGATTTAGGGTGCATTGTAGGGAAATTCTGGTGTTTAAATGGAGATTGCATGCATCTCCAATGCAGGGTGGACACCCATTTTAGGTTCCAGTAGCTATATTTAGTTTCAATATTTCTCATATTTGTTCTGCTGATAAGTCCTCTGATTTATTTTTATTCCTATCGAATGCAGATCAAGGTAAACATGAAGAAACACAAATTCCCTAATACTACATTAAGTGATAAAATTAGACCGACGATAACCAAGTGGATTGCTGCTACTATACTTGAATGGGTTAGTGTCATTGGATTGTCGACAAGTACGCCATAGGGGGTCCTAAAGGCGTTGAGAAGACGGGGTGTGAGACGTACGGTGTTCTGGTAGTGGTTAGCACAAGTTTATCCAGGTTCATATCCGACTATGGTGATCGGATCCTACTCCTGCTAGCAACCTAGTAATATATCGGCGAGAGCCGGATGTTATAGAGGATTACAAGAGAGGTTCGCCTGTGCGAGTAGGTTGTGGTGTTTTGTCTAAAAGGCTCCCATAGGGCCAGTTTATATAGTCACCGGGGCCTAGGGTTACAGGAGACACCTATCCGTCTATGTTATAGAGTCGGTAACTAGATACAACTTGGACTACAAGTAACACTATAGGCCTAAGTCGATAACTCTTCTGGGCCTTGTCGTAGCCGGAAATGACTCCTCCTCTTTCTCTGACTGGGCCGCCCGTGAAGCAAAGCTCTAACACGTTGGCAGGCCACCCTGGTCAGCGAGTCCTATGGGTATACCCAGAAATTATATCCCCAACAGTAACCCCCGGAAGTCTCCAAGATCCAAAGTCCAATAAATAGTCTAGCTTGATGGTTTCTTCATCTTGAGAATCTTGAAGGGTTCGAGAATATTGAAGTCTCCAAGATTCCGAGTCTTGTCTGAGTCATTTTCCCGCTCATTTCAAAACACGAGCCGGATTTAAACAGTGTCATGCTGTCTGACAACTTTTTCAGACGAGGTCTTATCACTGACAAACATCCTGTCAGCAAGACCATTGGTGGGTCTGTCCTTTACGGAACAGAACACCATTTCAATGCCCACACGGGAATCGAGGGGGCGGAGGCGTTGCAAGGAAGCCACCTATATCTTTCCTATACGCGTGGCGAAAATCACGTGCGTATTGCACAGATCTTGGCATGGAGGTTAAGAAAATAAGAAATCTCTCTCTCCCAGATTCATTCCTCGCCGTTATTAATTGCCTCCTCGTACTCCTCGAGTGCGCCACATCTACTCCCACCCGCACACCAAAAAACCCTTAGCCCCGCCAATCTTTGACCTTCTCCGGTGAGATGGAAATGCCATCCAGCTCCGAAGCAGCAGCGGCTACAGGAAAGGGGGCGGTGGACGAGAAGAAACTGTGGGGCCTTTGGGTCCCAAGCGTCATGGAAAACGCCGAGCTCCAAGTCATGGAAGATGAGGGTGTCAACACCCGGATTTTTAATCACAGATGCCTGTTATGCCATACATCGCAATCCTAGGATTAACATTTTTGCGAGACATAACAGATTGGATATCACAGTACATCATCCATTATAAGGTTTACACAAATAAGGATCTCAGGATCCAGTTCTTAATACAATTCAAGCAGCGGAATAACGTAATAGTAACGATAGCGTATGCGAAGCTCCATCTTTAGGGTCTGAGGAAATGCTGACGATGGGAGATGATCCTATTTGTCGTAACCTTCCTGTTGTCCTTCTTTCTGATACTCCTCTTCATAGTGTGGCCACGGGAATAGCCAGGGACAAGGCCATGAGTACTTTTCAAGTACTCGCAAACTAATACTAACAAGTGTTGTGGTTTTGGAATAGGAAGTACTAAGCTCTAGGGCTGTTTTTCAAAAAGCCAGATTTACCTCTAATAAGTTCAGAAGCAAAGAAAGGTAGTTGAAAGTTTTATAACACCTAAGTGGGAACTTGAATTTCATGTCACAACACTGTTGTGGTCAAGTCAAAGTCACAAATCATTTCACAAGTATTTTTGAAAACATCTGATGACGGAACAGTATGGCCACTCCAACTGTCCATAACCGCGGACGCGGCTGTTCGAATAGTTTGACACTCTATAGAGATTGTACACTTTCACCACAACATTTGATAATCCGTCCGGAACAATCCTGAATTCACCATACTCAGTATGCGGATAATCAATCCTAACCTTTCAATTACACGCCCTAGTATAGGCACCTCTCCAGTGAGTTTGGCCTCCCAACCATGACCAACTGTCATCTTGGGTACTGCACAGGTGGACAATCTTCACAAGGTAGCCTCATCTCAGACCTTGGCCGCAAGGGAACCCATACTAAGGTATGCAAATTTCTAGTCAAGCCCTACCCAAATTTCGGGTATTGTGGTTATACGGTAAAATTGGAATGGTATCGCATCCAGACAACCATCAGTTTTGTAAAGGGCTAAGGCTCATGCCTTAATATTTTCATCATCAAAATCCTTTGGTGTTCGGAAACACATGTCAAAACATTTTAGTAGAATGACTCATCATTCTAAGGTTTTCATAACCATTTTCACCAAGTATTCCCATCTAAAATTGATCAAGTTTCATGTTTAGCACTAGTATCTACACGTGGGGGTAAATACTAATGAGGGGTGGTAAACAAGTGTATCTTATCTAAGTAAAATATCATACCTCAGGATGCCATAGAACTCCTTCTTCGTCTTCGGTGAATCCGGGTACTTTGCCTGTACCGATACGACGTTTGATTCTGTCGATACTAGAATTTCCTTTCTGCGCCTCCTTGATCCGACTGATCAAAGTGAGTTGAAGTTCTTTGCTAGCCAAAAATCCTTCACTCACTAATTCCATTCGAAAATCTTCCATCTCTTTGTGTAAACTTCTTTGCTCCTTCAAAATCATGGAGTTCAAGCGACACGGCAATCTACTAAGGGCATATGCTACCACATTGGATTTACCGGGGTGATAGTGAATGTCCTGATCATAGTCCTTGATTAGCTCAATCCATCTTCGCTGCCTCATATTCAGCTCCTTCTGAGTGAATATATACATCAGGCTCTTGTGATCCGAATAAATCTCACAATGGTTTCCCATGAGATAATGCCTCCATGTCTTCAGGGCTAGAACTATGGCTGCTAGTTCAAGGTCATGGGTTGGATAATTCTGTTCATGCTGTTTCAGTTGTCGGGATAGATAAGATATAACTTTTTCTTCTTGCTTTAGCACACATCTGAGACCAATCTTCGATGCGTCACAATACACATCAAAGGGCTTCGTGATATCCGGCATGATCAAGATTGGGGCTGAAATCAATCTCCTCTTGAGTTCCTGAAAACTCGCTTCACATTTGTCCGTCCATTCAAACTTATTGTCCTTCTTCAACAATTGGGTCATGGGTCTTGCAATACTCTATAATCCCTCTAAAACTTGCGGTAGTATCCCGCTAATCCGAGAAATGCACGAACTTGGGTCTGAGTGGTTGGGGCTTGCCAATCTTCAACATCCTTCACCTTCGCAGGGTCAACGACAATTCCTCCGGCTGATACGATATGTTCGAGGAATCCTACCTCCTGTAACCAGAATTAACATTTTCTAAACTTGCCATACAGCTGATGCTCTCTAAGGGTTCCAAGAATGGTCCTTAGGTGTAGCTCATGTTCGTCTTCTGATTTGGAATAAATCAGAATGTCATCGATGAAAAGAACGACAAACTTAAGCAGGAAGTCCATAAAAATCTTATTCATGAGGTTCATGAAGTAAGCGGGGGCATTGCTTAATCCAAAAGACATGGCCGTATACTCATATAATCCATATCGGGTGGTAAAGGCAGTCTTTGGAATATCCTCTGCGCGAATCTTGAGTTGATGATAGCCAGTTCTAAGATCAATCTTATAAAACACTTTGGCACCAGTCAACTAGTCAAACAGGTCTTATATTTTTGGCAACGGGTACTTGTTCTTAATGGTGACATCATTCAACTTCTGATAATCCGTACACAAACGATTACCTCCATCTTTCTTGTCTACAAACAAAACAGGTGATCTCAATGGTGATGCACTTGGTTAAATCAATCCAATTTCCAGCATGGCATCCAGTTGCTTCTTCAGCTCTACTAGTTCTAACGGGTTCATACTATATGGTCTCTAGGCTATGGGTCCGGTTCCAGGGATTAGTTCAATGATAAACTCGATATCCCGATATGGGGGCATACCGGGCAAAACATCTGGAAATACATCGGGGTATGCACAGCTTATCCGGACCTGGTCAACAATTGCCTGGGCTATACTCTTGTTGCACTTGAATTGATGGGGCAAGGTTTCAGATACATGCTCGACTCATATTCCGGCTGTACTGGTCATGGTTATGGCTTTCTTGGCACAGTCAATTAATCCTTTGTGTTTGGAAATCCAATCCCTTCCTAGTACTACTTCCAAACCTTTAGTTCCGAGTACTATTAGATTAGCATAAAAATCTATGCCATGGATTCGGATTGGGACGGCTTTGCAAATTTGCCTAGCTTTGGTGGTTGAACTAGGTATTTGAACAATCATAACATGCTTCAATTTGGTTGGCTGAATCTTACTAGTGCATGCAAATTCTTCAGTAACAAATGACTGCGATGCTCCAAAATCAAACAACACTCTTGCAAGGACTGAGTTAAAAGAAAACATACCCAACACGACATCTGGCGCTTCTTGGGCTTCTTCAGCATGCATGATAAATAGACGACCGTTGCGGTTGAGAGAATTACCTGGGGCAAACCTTCTTCCAGGATGAACATGACGTTGCTGCTGAGCTGGGGCATTTGCATTGGGGGATGCTGCAATCTTTTTGGGGAACTCATTGGAATAGTGACCTTTGGTTCCACATTCATAACAAGTCACTTGCGACTTGTACTTTGCTGCAACAGGCACAACATTGCTTCCAGTCCTTGGGGCAGTGTTGGTGTTGGTGGCGGCGTTGTTGTTGTTGAACTTAGGTGGTGCACGGTTGAAATTGCTGGGATTGCCGGGGTTGTTGTGGTTTCCTCCGGGCCTTGGGTTTCCACGGTTGGGATAGGTCGGACGGTTCATTGGGTGTGTTGGTTCTTGGGGATAATCCTGGAGATGGGTTGGAGCGATACTTTGGTGTATGGTGGGTTCCTGGTTGATGCAACATGCGATGCTTGCGGTTCTCATTAGCTTGGTTGATCTTTCCTTCCATCTGAATGGCAGAGTCCACAAGGGCTTCAATATTAGCAAAGGGGATATTGACTAACACTGTCTGCATCCCATCATGCAGACCATTCAAGAATCTCTCTTTCTTCTTGGCTTCAGTGTTTATCTCATCTGGTGCATACCTAGCCAATGACAAGAATTTGTCACGGTATTCCACTAATGTCATCCTTCCTTGCTTCAGTTCCCTGAATTCATCTCTCATCCTCTTGATCAAACCTGGTGGCACATGGGTTCTGCTGAACTTGACTTTGAACTCTTCCCAAATCATCACTGACCTCCTGTCATTGCACGGACACTGTTCCACCATGCTCTTGCATCTCCGGCCATATAGTCGGTAGCAAACAACACCTTCTCGTTAGCTTCCACTCCTGCAACTTCTAGATTGTTCTCAATGGTTTGCAACCAATCATCAGCATCTAGGAGCTCTTCTGACTTAGTGAAAACGGTTGGATTGGTGTTCTAGATATTCTTGAGCTTAGATCCATGGTTGTCCTGATTTCCATGGACTTGATTGTTGTTGTCCATCTGAGCTATCTGTTGAAGGGTGGCTAAGTTGGCTTGAAGTTCGGCTCTTTCGGCTTCGCGGTCAGAAACCAACATTTGCAAGAGTTGAAACATAGGGTTCCGGGCTGAGTTGCTTCCTCCTCTAGGCATCTGAAGATTGAGATATATCATGAGAAAAGAGGGAAATTTCTAAGGTTCAGGGGTTTTTGGAAAGTTTTTAAGGTTTGGCTCAGATTTTTCTAGCAACTTTCTTTGCATTCATTCATTCATAGCACACGATACAAACACACACCACAACAAAGGAAAACATATGGTTTTAAGAACCATTCTTTGAAACTACGATACAGTGGGACTGAATACAACTCACTAACGCTAGTGCTCACGTGCTACTACTCCTCATAGTCAGTGTCCTCATCATCATCGATGAAGGCAAAGTCATCCTCATCGGTGAAGAAGTCCATGGCCTGATCCTCCAGAAAGTCATCATCATTGCTGAGATAGGAGTAGGGGTCTCCACGAAGGTCTTCCCCTACATTCTCCCTCTCCTCCAACTGCATGTCTCTCTCGTGGATGGTCTCCTCCAAATCTGTGATTTGGTGGCGAAGACGGGCAATGATGCGCTCCTTATTGTCGAGCTGACGACGACGAGACTTGCGATCCTTCACTAGCATGGCAATGGTCTGATTCTTCTTGGCGGCGATGTCATACTTGTGGTTGGCGTAGGAGCGGGTGTTGTCCAACTCATTCTGACGGTCATACATCATGAAGCTGAGGTGGTCCAACCGAGTCTTCAGCTCATGGTGTTATGGGGCCTCTAGTGGCTGCCCCATAACATCACGCCTTGGGTAGAACTCAAAGTGGGTACCCTTGATTTGATTGATACTCTGCCCACATAGACGGGCAAGAGCTTCCTGCATGGCCTTGACAAGTCCATCGAGCCAGTTGTTCTCTCTTAAGGTGAACTGAATTCCCTCTGTAGTGGGGGGTTCAATCTTTCCTCGGAGACTTGCAACAACTAGCCACTGCAAATCTTCTCCTTCCTGATCATTGAGTTGAGCTCCGAAGAACTCGGGGTGTGGACGCTCTAGCCTCTCTAACAGCTGGTCCAAGTCTACTCCATTCCGCAACTGATAAAACTTGTTGTACTTCACGTCCATATATAAGAATATAGGATGAGTAAGTTAGTAGAGTGATCAAGTGTGTCAAATTTTATGTAAGTTTGCAAGAATTTTTGAGGATCATGAATTATCATGCAAGAGTCTAAGTGATAAGAAGAAGAATAAGTTTTTGTAAATACTCATTTCCTTTGGTTTTGAAACTAAGTTTTTGATTCAAACGTCCATTCTAACTAGGGTATCCTATGGTCAACCTGACTCTGATACCAACTTTTCAACACCCGGATTTTTAATCACAGATGCCTGTTATGCCATACATCGCAATCCCAGGATTACCATTTTTGCGAGACATAACAAATTGGATATCACAGTACATCATCCATTACAAACCATACATAAGGTCTTACACAAATAAGGATCTTAGGATCCAGTTCTTAATACAATTCAAGCAGCGGAGTAACGTAATAGTATCGATAGCGTAGGCAAAGCTCCATCTTCTGGATCACAGGCACTGCTGACGATCGGAGATGATCCTAGTTGTCGTAACCTTCCTGCTGTCCTTCTTCCTAATACTCCTCTTCATAGTGTGGCCACGGGAATAGCCAGGGACAAAGCCATGAGTACTTTTCAAGTACTCGCAAACTAATACTAACAAGTGAAGTGGTTTTGGAATAGGAAGTACTAAGCTCTAGGGTTGTTTTGCAAAAAGCCAGATTTACCTCTACTAAGTTCAGAAGCAAAGAAAGCTAGTTGAAAGTTTTATAACACCTAAGTGGGAACTTGAATTTCATGTCACAACACTGTTTTCGTCAAGTAAAAGTCACAAATCATTTCACAAGTCTTTTTGAAAACATCTGATGACGGAACAGTATGGCCACTCCAACTGTCCATAACCGCGGACGCGGCTATTCGAATAGTTTGACACTCTGCAGAGATTGTACACTTTCACCACAACATTCAATACATCCGTCAGGAACAATCCTGAATTCACCATACTCAGTATGCAGATAATCAATCCTAACCTTTCGATTACACGCCCTAGTATAGGCACCTCTCCTATGAGTTTGGCCTCCCAACCATGACCAACTGTCATCTTGGGTACTACACACGTGGACAATCTTCACAAGGTAGCTTCAGCTCAGACCTTGGCCGCAAGGGAACCCATACTAAGGTATGCAAATTTCTAGTCAAGCCCTACCCAAATTTCGGGTATTGTGGTTGTACGGTAAAATTGGAATGGTATCGCATCCAGACAATCATCGGTTTTGTAAATGTCTAAGGCTAATGCCTTAACATTTTCATCATCAAAATCCTTTGGTGTTCGGAAACACATGTCAAAACATTTCAGTAGAATGACTCATCATTCTAAGGTTTTCATAACCATTTTCACCAAGTATTCCCATCTAAAGTTGATCAAGTTTTATGCTTAGCACTAGCATCTACACGTGGGGGTAAATACTAATGAGGGGTGGTCAACAAGTGTATCTTATCTAAGTAAAATCTCATGCCTCAGGATGACATCAAGATTATCTAACTTAGGCCAAGTTTTATGCTCTTTATGCTACCTTCAATTATCTTTCTGGAATCTACAAGTCACTAAGTAAACTTTTGATAGAAAGCTTTCAATAAAGAAAATAAAATACTAAGCTTGCAAGTAAAACTAGGATGGTGTGTCAAGTGGGTATAATCACATATGCTTAAGGCATATAGTTGGCATAGTAACAAGCAAGTAGTAGCTTGCTAATCTGCAAGTGTTAGCTTTCTTAATGAGTAGCTTGCAACTATGGGCTTTCTAAGATATTAGTATAAGCTTGCCTTGTGCAGAGCAGTTGTTGAAGTTCTCCTCTGCTTCTTCCTCGTAGTATCCTCATTCCTCTTCATATCCTTGGTCGGTACTATCGTCTATAAATAAATACGAGGTACACAATCACCAAACAATACTTAACTATTTCTATTTATCACACAAAGGTTCACACTAGATGATCTAGCATCATCACTATTATCACAAAGATTCAAGCACTTGTCTTATTTATTTTATTTTAGAAAAGTAATTTCTACTCATTGAAAAACTACTTAAGATTTAATATTCTCCAAATAAAACATGGGATAATGTTGACACATGTCATCACCACATATTTCAGTACATGGGAATGTGATTTAAAGTGGTTTCACAATTTAATAAGGTTTAACCTTTTTATTTTAGTTAATTAAAGTGACAAGAAATTCCTATGTGGTTAATTGTGATTTTTGAGAGTTGGAATCAACTCAAAAGCTCTGATGGTTGAATTTTTAAAAATGTTTGAATGCAGAAAATCTTCTGCCTTGTTATTTTAACCATGGTTGATCTACAAATATAAATGGTTTGAATCCAACGGGCTTGGATTAATCATTCCAGTACCTTTCTAACAAAATTGGTGTCATGCATTTTGGTTCAGTGAATTGAGTTGGGTTGATTTTTGAATCTAGGTACATAACTAAGTTTAGAACTATATGAATAACACTAAATTTGAATTAGTGGGTTGCACGGGATGTTTAACTGGGCTGGCCCACTACGCACAACGCACGCGCGGGCTGGTTAAGTGGACGACCCCACTCGTCAGTGAGACAGTGAGTGGCGAAAGGGTACGGGGCGATCTAGGCCGTGCGATCTAGTTCTAATCATACGGCTATGGTTCATCGTCCACGCCTGACCAGGACGCAGCGAGGCTGAACCCTAGCGCGGCCAGTGGGGGTCAGTGGGGGATCACCGGGGCTCCGACGATGGGGGCGAATGATGAAGTCGAAGACAGTGATTCTCCTTGTACCGACAGCTCCTCCTGGGCGGATCCAATCGACGGCACCTCTCCTCCTCTTCAGCGGCGAACTCCGGTGAAATTCCGGCCACCTAGTGCTCTCTTTGATCCGGGAGTGAGTGGGTGGTATTAGTGAGAGGTGGGGTGTGAACTGGTGTGAAGAAAACTAGCGGGGAGGCCTCCTTTTATAGTGGCTGAAGGGGATCGAATGGTGCGGATGGAGCTTGTCTGTGTCAACGGCACAGAGTGCTACTGGCATGGGCAAAGGTAGGGGGTGGTGCTATGCTCCCTGGCGAAGCTCGGTGTGGTGGCGAGGCGTGGGGCGGTGTGAGTGGTCGGAATGTTGCGGTGCTCTAGGCGAGTCTGACGGCAATTTTAATGGCGCACACTGTGCGTGGTCCGGGCGGCGGCGAACGAGGTTGTCTGGCGGGGTGCTGAGGTGCTGGAGATCAGGTCTGCAAGCGGCGAGGGCGGCGCGTGGTCTGTGGGCTGGTGTCGCTTATGGCGCACTGGCGCGTTCTCGGCTCGCACGCAGAGAAGCTTGGCATGAGCTTGCTGTGTGGTCCAGGGGCTGGCAATGCTCGGGGCTTAGACAGGGAGTGGCGATGGACGGTGCTACGTGTCCCAAATAAGGTTGGCGAGGCTAGTTCTTCCTCTAGCTTGCTAGCGACATGGGGGTGACAATGGTGCTCTCGACATGCTCACCATTAATGGCTAGGCTTGCTCACAGTGGTGCTAAAGCTAGTTATATTAGTTTGATCATCTACTGAGAGTGTATAGTGAGCTATAGAGGGAGCAAGTTAGGCACTGATCACTGCTCACTATAGTGTTTTGTGTTTGTTTGTTTGCTGCTGACAAGGTGTTTGATGAAATGGCCGAAAGAAATTCAAATTTGAATTTTGGATTGAAACTTGGTGGGTTTGCTAGGCACATACTAGGGAGGATCTGGTTAATTGGATTGTTCAAGGTGCACTGGTTTGTTTGGGTTTTGAAAAGATGTGATCTTCACATATGTTATAGATTCAATTTTCAATTGTCATTTGAATGGGGTTGCCAAATGTTTCTGCAAGTTTCAAAGGTGGTCTTTGATTCAGTTTTACTTGGTCTAGCAAGGGGTGAAAAGAATTGGAAAAGTTTTTATTTGAAGTCTTGGACTAGAAACACTCAAAGTGCCCTAGTGAGCAAGATTGGCAAAAATGATCATTTGCCTAATTTGATTTGTTTTTTATTTCTTTTCTTGATTTGTTTCTTCTTGTAAATGTTTTAGATGATGTTATATTAATCTTTGAACCATTCCTTACTATTTAGTTGAATCACACAAGTTCATTCATGCATTTATCAAATCATCACATACACACATGCATTCATTTGGTTTTTATTTAATCAAAGTTTTTGTTAACCCTAATTTTAGTGATTAGAGTTTGATGATAATTGTTTCATATTTTTGGGATGTTACCGAGGGTTACCTTGTCGCTGGCGCGTGGTAGAGCGGCGCTGGAGATTCTGTTCCCGCACCACACGAGGGCGAGCGAGTCCTCTTCAGCACGCACGTCGACTGCGGCCTCGGTCTTCCACCGTCAGAGTTCTTCACCAAAGTTCTCCAACATTATGGTGTGCCACTTCATAATATCCCCCAACTCCTTGCTTGATCTTAGTGCTCACGAAGCTCTTAGTGAGGGATTTATCGGTATTAGACCGAGTCATACTCTTTTTTGGTACTACTACGGTACTCGGAAGAACTCCATCAGTGTCGGTGTTCCTTACACCACTGGCACTCTTAGCTTTGTCCTTAGGAGAAACTGAGTTTACCATAGGATTAACGCTAGCGAATCAGTTAAAAGATGGGCAGGAACCTTTTTTATCATAAGGATATTCCGACTCCAGACAAGGCGGAAGGTCTTCTGGCCTTCATCAACAGTGCTGCTTCCCACAAAGAATCGTGGGATGGAGAAGCGCCAGAATTCTCTGAAGACTTGGTCCTCGCCAAAATTCGGATCGAGTTTTTGATGAAGCATTAGGGGCTCTGGGGATCTGATTTGATCCACTGCTGGCTGGATCGCCGGATTCAGCCACTACAGTATCACGGATGGCCACAGATGAAAAAGAAAGCCTGAAGGTCAGTCCAAGTCGCATTCCTGCGAAGGACTACAAGACCCGAATGCATTTTTTGATCAAGGAGCGAATGGAGAGGAAGATCCCCTAAGTCTTCGACTTAGTTTTAAGCTTTTTTTCTCTTTTCCGCCTCATAATCTGACTTTATTTGTAGTGATGTTCTTTCATACTTATCATCTTGAGAAACTCCACGAGTCCAAGCTTACCACTGTCGAGGGTTATCTCTCTGACGACTCGGAAGCGACAGAGGACGACGAGGTGAAAGAAGTTCCTGCCTCTGTTTCTAAGACGCGTAAGGCTAAGGAAATTTTTGTTACTGCTGGCACACAAGTGTTTCTAGTGGTTAAAAGGTAATCACCTTGTGATATTTAGTACTTTGTACATTGTTTCTTTCTAAAGCACACCTGACATTCATTCTTGTGTGTTTTAGAGCAAAGTCTGTTTTGAAGAGTAAGCTAAAGCTAGAAAGCAAGCCAGCCAAGCGACTGCGTCAGCAAAAGCTTGCATTATCTCTAGCGGTGCCTCCTCCAACTCCTAGCAGTACTCATACCTTAGCACCAGAGGTTTCTGTCTTTCCCAGTGCCAGTTCCATCATCCATGACGCTGCTGCAACCTCGCAAGCCATGTTTAACATTGGTACCTAGGAAACTGACAAGGGTGAACCCGTCAAGGGTAATGATCCCATGGTAATCTCGCCAGGGAGGGTTGATAAAATGGCCGGCTCTACTACCTCCGACCTGAAGCGGAAGAAGAAGGAGGAGATTCTCAAGTTGGCGTGGGATTAATCGGATATCCATCCTGATTCTCCATCTTGATCTCTTCGTCAACTTCATCTTCATTGGCTTCCTCAACCAGGTCTGCCGGTGTTAGGTTCTTATTCTTCTTCTTTGATCGCCTGGTATCCTTAACGTGCGTACTAGTGGCAAATACGGATTTCGTTCCGGTACCGGGGGATAAACTTCTGTCGATACTTTCCATCGTAGTTGGCTTCTGGACTTCGGATGAATCTCCGGTGTCCATGTCATCTTGTGAGGTGTAATATTCGTCCATGCTATCATATGGACTTGGAAGGGTCTCCGGCTCACCTTGCGCAGGTTTCGAGGCGTATTCTTGTTCATACTACTCCATCTCCTTCTGGAAGTTTCAAAGCTCCTGCGACGTTAGTGACTCCTGAGGGGAAACAGGTACGTCGGTAGTTTCTTCGATTGCATCGAGGACTGAATAGTTTCTGACTCCAGCATCGACAAAGTCGGATCTAGATGCTACATGGTAAGCAGAGCAATGCTTCTTCTTGTTCATGGTCTTGAGATACCGAAGCGTATTGACTTCTTCCTCGATCCTGAAGTTAATGTGGGGGCGTCTCGTCGTCTTCTCAATCCAGTATCTCGAGAGTGATGTTCCTGGTTTAGCATCAATAGAGTCGGATCCGAAGCGAATATACTCCTCATCCATGTATCCGATCTCAACAGGGAGATCAGATGCAGATTTTTCTGCCACCACTTCTTCCACTATAGGAGAAGGCTGGGTGGGTTTAGGTTTTTCTAGGATCTTGAACTCTTCCTCCTCTGCGGACAGAGCAGATCCAGAATTTTCGTCCGCCATGGTCATCACCTCAGGGGTGGGTTGGGCACGATCATCGAAGCTGAGGTAGATGTCGATATCGCTGATGGACATGATTGTGTAGGTTGTCACGGGTTCCTTAGCCGGAATCCAAGTCTCGTCGAGAAGAACGAGAGGGACATCACTGGCATAAACCACGCGACCCATGGTGATTGTTTTGCCGATTCCTCCATGCACAGATTCCGCACGGAACGAAGTTCCGAAGGTCACCTGCCCCATGGTGGGAGCCAACTGTCGCTAGATTGTCGACAAGTACGTCATAGGTGGTCCTTAAGGAATTGAGAAGATGGGGTGTGAGACGTACGGGGTTTCGGGAGAGGTGATCACAAGTTTACCCAGGTTCAGATCCGACTGCGGTGATCGGTTCCTACTCCTGCTGGCAATCCAGTAATATATCGGCGAGAGCCGGATGTTACATAGGATTGCAAGAGAGGTTCGCCTATGCGAGTAGGTTGTGGTGTTGTGTCCTAAAGGCTCCCATAGGGATGGTTTATATAGTCACCGGGGCCTAGGGTTACAGGAGAGACCTATCTGGCTACATTATAGAGTCAGTAACTAGATACATCTTGGACTACAAGTAATACTACATGCCTAAGTCGGTAACTCTTTTAGGCCTTGTCGTAGCCGGAAATGACTCCTCCTCTTTCTCTAACTGGGCCGCCCATGAAGAAAAGCTCTAACCCATTGGCGGGCCACCCTGGTCAGTGACTCCTGTGCGTATACCAGGAAAATATATTCCCAATAGTGAGGCAGGATCGTAACATTTGAATATTGAACTCAGAACTACGCCTATCAAAAATTTTAACATTCTGATTACTTACCATAAAGTCTTTTATGGTAAGGAGATGTCTCTAGACTTCATTCAAGCTAAGTGGAATAACAGTTTTCGTATGAAGTATAGTTTCAAAGTTGAGGTAGAGAAGACATCACCTGGTAGTGTTGTTGACATTGATTACGAGGTTGTGAAAGGAAGATAAAAGGACTCAATGGGGGTCAATTATAAGTAGGCAGATAAGAAATGCTTCGGGAGATGTTTTGTTCGCTTGAAGGCATGCTAGAAGGTATCCTACACGGTTGCAGGCCATACTTGGCTGCAGGCCATAAGTTCAGGGGACAGAGTGCTACCTCTTGTGCTATGGATGCAAGTAATTGTATTTTTCATGTATCTTATGTTGTTCTTGAGGGTGAATCGAATGAAAGTTGGACATGGTTCATATAGAGACTACATGCAGTAATTGGTCACCCTAAAGGCTTGGTGATACACACTAGTTCATGTAAGGGCTTGAGAATGCTATTGATGTTGTGTTTCATGGGGTTGAGCATAGGGAATGAATGAGGCACCTAGCTACTATATTCATGAAGAATTTCAAATAAATACCTTTGAATACAAGTTGTGGCGATCAACATACACGTACACCCAAGCATGCATGCTACTTACATGAAGAACATTTATACAATGCTGAAACTAAAAGAATACCTCGAAGAACATCACAACAAGCTATGGGCCAGAAGCAAGTTTGGTGAGTTAAGCAAAGTGGATTATGTTTGCAATAATTTGACAGAGATTTCATGCTAATATTAGGAACATGAAGTCACTTGCAATTGTTATTTTGTCAGATGCAATAAGACATTGTATAATGGTGAAGATAGATTTTAGGCAAAGAATTTGTGCGAGAAAATTTGTAGGCCATAAGAAGTTCCAAAGGTGGTTTCTTACTGAATACAAGAACTAGGGCAATGAGAATGATAAAGACGTGGATGGTCAGAAGTTCCAGCACATTGGCTAAGTTTTATGAAGTAGACAAGCATGTAACTGAACAAAGCTATACTATAGACAATGGAAACATGACTTGTTCATGCAGGAAGTGGCAGATTACTGGTCTGCCATACCACGATTTACTGTACTTCATCTTAAACCTGAGAGGTAGTGGTGATGAAATAGAGAACTATGTTCATAACTATTTCTCTGTGGAGAAGTTTGCTGCAACTTATGCAGAAAACATACCATCTATGGCTGATGAAAATGATTGGGACATAGTCGATCTAGGGTTCAAACATGAACCAAAAGTTCCGAGGAGGCCACCTGGGAGGCCTAGAAAGCTAAGGTTCAAAGCCTCCACTCAAAAAGGTTCAAGATTAGGATCAAGGAAACGGAAATGCAAATGGTGTGTACTGTCGGGACATATCAATAAGTTATACAAAAACCCAGTTCCACTGATTTTGAAGATGTTGACCCTGTCCCCGTTCAAATCCTAGAGGAAAAAGATGAGACTTCTTAGCCAGAACTGGAGAAAGTGTAGAGAGATGTCGAAGAGGAAGTGCAGCAGGTGAAGGAAAACAGTGATGAGCGGGTGGAGGAAAACGGTGATGCGCATGTGGAGGAAATTTTTGGTAAGCAGCAAGTTGATGAGGAAGTGGAGGTGCCAGCGGGGATAGGGGGCGAAAAAACAAAAGGGTTAGCGGGAGCGGAAGAGGAATGGAAAGGATAAAAATGTAGGTGAACTAGAATATGAAGAAGTTGCTGGGGTGATTGAGGATGTTCTTTAGGATCATTCGGCTAACTACAGGAGAAACAATAAATCCCTGCCAATTTCATATTTGTATGATTCTCTAGATGAAAGGTAAGCTTAAAACTTGTTTTATTTGGCATTTTGATTATTTTTGTTTCAATCCTCATTAAATATTGTTTAATGCAATGTGGGCTTTAAGACTAATAAGACGAGCAGAAAGAAGCGGGAACTATAACGTTGTTTCTTGATTTTTCATTGAAACTGAACTATTCATTCATGCTTTATTGTATCTGGTGCGTGGACTGTTTCTATGATGTGTGTTGTGGACCATATTATAGGTAGTTAAATATTACATTAATTTTTAACCCGTGGCCTCGATTATCCATAAAGTAAAATCATGTATTTTTACCTATAAAATGATGTAGCCAGCTATTTCCCATCTCAATGACACGCGGATCGCTAGCCTACTCTCCCCTTCACCAACGACCAAA
Source organism: Avena sativa (assembly GCA_916181665.1). Classification (NCBI taxonomy): domain Eukaryota; kingdom Viridiplantae; phylum Streptophyta; class Magnoliopsida; order Poales; family Poaceae; genus Avena; species Avena sativa. The sequence continues at coordinate 365,387,727 of OV702285.1, read as the reverse complement.
ATTATGGTTGTGCCATCGAATAGGTTAGGCTAACCTCCCTTGGATTCCCATCTCGAAGACCACGTGCCACGCGTGTCTCCTTATCCCCTGGTGCCCACCAAAAATATTACTGTGTCATCAAGTGCTAGGAGTAGAGATAACATATCTCCCCATCAACTTTGCCTTATCTTCGTCAGTGACATTTGATCCTCGTATCAGCTTCGTCAGTGGCATTGGTTCTCTCCCCGATTCCGATCATCTGCCACGTTTAATCTTAGATCATCACCTTCCTATTTATTCTCTCACCTTCTCCACGATCGCAGAGCACCAAACCATCTCCAATCACACATTACCATCAAACATCTCGGCCCCACCTCTTCCCTATGAACCTGCGAGGAATCCATGGCAGCTTCCAACCGCCGTCCCGGAGCGAATCAAACCTAACCTTGACCGAAAGGAGGATAATTCCCTGTGCATTTGGGCCTTATCTCCAAGGAGGCCATCGATGGATCTGGTGTGCGTCTTCCTACAGTTAGAAACTGCCTTTACCGGGCTGTAACTCAAGAAAATGTAGTATATGTTTGCACCACGGGATAAATAACCACCTTCTGGGAATGGCCATACTTCGTGGTCATGCGTGAAAATTGGCTAGGGGACTTCGCCGCGCCGAAATCATGCAGCTCCTTTGGAAAAACATCTATTTTTCGGGTAAAAAGGAGAGTCAAGATTTCATCAAATAACCAAGAAATCTCAAGTTGGAGTAGTGATGACCCACAAGTATAGGCGGTGTATCATAGTACTTTTGATAAATAAGAGTGTCGAACCCAACGAGGAGCAGAAGGTGTTGACTAGTGGTCTGTATCAGGAATTCTCTATAAATACTTAGAAAACGGATTTTAGGGGTTTTTGATGATGCAGATAAATAAAGTGCGAGTAAATGAAGGACAATAATAATAATTGCAGAAAGTGGCACAATCCTTTCTTCAGCAAAGGACAAGCTGGTTGTATTACTTATGAGGACCAAATGTTCTCGAGGACACATGTGAATACTGTCAAGTGCTTTCACTTCATATAGTTGATTAATCTTCTTTGGTTGGATAAGTGTTTTGTGGGTGAACCTATTCTAATGTACTGACCTTACTTGGAATAATACATACGTGTGATTATACCCCTTGCAAGCATCCATAACTACAAGAAAGTAATTAAGATATAAATCTAACCACAGCCTTAAACTCTGAGATCCTACAATTCGTTGTGCAAAGGTTTCCTAACAGGGGTTTAGGTTTCTGTCACTCCGGCAACCCCACAATTAGTAGCCAAATTCACAATGCATTCCTTTAGTCCCATAAATGGTGAAGTATCATGTAGTCGACGTTCACATGACACCACTACAAGAATAACACCACAACTTAAATATCAAACCATTGAATATTTCTCAACACAATTCCACTACTAACAACATGACTTCTCCCATGTCCTCAAGAACTAAATTAACTACTCACGAGACATCATATGGATCAAGATCAGAGATGAAATAATGATAAGTAACAATCTGAACATGAACAATAATTCAATGGTTCCACTCAATAGCATCAACTACAAAAGTAATCAACACCGGGAAAGTTTCCCCTAAGAACAATGCAAGATTCAACACAATTGTTACAGCGGGATGGAGTGGTGATGATGGTGCTGGTGGAGATGATGAAGATGATGATGATCCCGATGAAGTCTAGATTGATGACGGTATTGATGGCGACTATCTGCCCTCTTCAGGAAGGAATTTCCCCGGCAGAAATCTGCCTGCGGGAGAGTTTTTTCATTCTATAGTTTCCGCCCCGCAAAGGCGGAGAAATCTTTCTATGGTTGCCCCCCGAGTCTTAGGGTTTCGAGGGGATGTGATAGGCAAAAGGTCGATGCCAGAGGTGGGCCAGGATGGCCACACCACCTGGTGGCGCGGCCCAGGGTGGTGGTGTGGGCCCACTGTGGCCCATATCCACTTCCCCTTCTGGCTTCCTTCATCTTTTGGGAAAATAGGGATTTCATTATATTTTCTAGAATTTTCTGATATCTGCGAATATTGCATTTGGGCACCGCTTTTTCATCAGAATATTGTCTCCGACAGTTCATCCTCCAAAATTCATCGATCATGAAAAATAGTTGAAATAAAATAAGTATCACCTCTTAATATGAAATATTCAATGAATAACAGTAAATTATGATATAAAATTGTGATGCAAAATGGACGTATGACCCCCCCCCAAGCTTAGACCTCGCTTGTCCCCAAGCGAAAGCTGAACTCAATAAACATGACCTCATGTTTATGGTGTGAAGTGTCGATAAAAAGAATACAGCCAAGAAGCATCACATTTATTAATACACAAGTCATAATAGAAAACAACTCACCATTACATAACTTAACTTGCAACGAGTATAGGAGTCACAATAGATATGCATATAGAAAATCATAATTGGTAATGGCAAACCTTGTTCTTGTTGAGAGAACAGTTGACAAATCATACTTGGTTTTAAGCAAAGCTTTTATAATGAAGTTTATAAAGCAGGAATCTCTCGCTCAAACATAACGGTCTTTTTATAAAGATAGCTTTCAAAGTAGTAGTCATTCAGATAAGAGCAAAGTGCAAAACAAGGAACATAAGAAACAAGATTCAATAAATCATAATATGGATGATTGAATCACAACAACTCAAATGCTTGCTAGAGATGGAAAGGAATAGGTTTACTAACTCAACTTTTAAAAGTAAAAGATAGACCCTTCGTAGAGGGAAGCAGTCATTTCAAGTTTCATAAAGAGCTTCCAAAAAATTATGGTACTTACTAGTTTGAGCTCTCATTGCCCCTATCATAAGCATCTTGCAGTGATTAAGGTTAAAGTGAAACAAATATGAAGTATATGCTTGACAAATCATAAGTTGGCAATCTCATGTCCCTTGAGTACGAGGGTCGTTCCTCATGCTATTCAACTTTAGTGACAAGCAAGTTCTTGTCATTGTAAGTATATGTGTATCATAGAGAACCGCCAACGGGGCACCCCTTGCCCCATGACACAGGAGCTATCCCATATCAAAATGACAAGGCAACAAACAGTGAGCATCTCAGCAATCCTTTATTTGTCATGTGAATGGTGTCTCTCTTTTTTTCTTATATTTTTTTCTTCTGAGGATTCTTCATAGATATTTCACTATGGTTATGCTGCAAGTTTCCACCATGATTAGGCATGGCTTAAGATAGCCGCCCAGGCGTTTCTCTAACACATATACATAACTCCATGGACTTACAAGCTCCCCTCTTATTTCACATTGCTGACATCCGTAAACAAAAGATCATGATATCAACTGGATAAAATGTACAGGTGTTGAAACCGTTCCCCATGACAGCATGGTTTTGCTAATTCCCAACTTATAAGTGCAAGCATATACAACATAGATGACACAATGGTTCAAGTTTATTAAGGTGCAAGAAATAAAGTTGTGCCATCAAGTTCGTGAGAGCTTTACTAACTAGTTTTATCATAACAAAACAATTTTTAATTTGGGAGATAGATGAAATCGAGAATTTACTTGGAATAGAAACAATGCTAATAGGTTGATATGGTGGACACAAATGGCATAGGTTTTAGTTCAAGGATTGGATGCACGAGAAGCATTCCCTCTCAGTATAGGTTTTTGGCTAGCAAAGCTGGGTAGCAAGCATAAGAGTTGAAGGAAACAAAAAAAACATTCAATTGATATAAACAATCATGCAATCTTCCTTGAAAACACAAAAGATCTTAACTTGGGAATACTAAGCTTATAAGCTAATCAAGAAATAAAGAAAATTAAATAAAATAACAGTAAGTACTTTTCTATTTTCCTTTCAATCCTCAAAGTGGTGTTGCTACTGACCAAAGCTAGGTTTGCCAAAAACAATTAAATTTACTCAATGCTCCCAGAGTGATACCAATACTAACAACAAGACCAATCATATAACAGGAATTGCAAAGTAAAATAAGATGTGCAAAAATTAAATGATGAAACTTCTGATTAATATTCTATAAAGGCACTCACACCAGGGGATACTGTAACATCCCAAATAGTTTCCTATTTTGGAATGTTATAAATAAAATCAATAGCTTGATTGATTGTTTGACTTTGTTGAAAATTCTCAAAGAGAAGAAACTTTTTGAATAGAAAATCCTCTCAACCTTGAATTCAAAATCTTATATTATTTTGTTATAAGCAAAAGGGCATGGATTGATTATGGGTTGTAGAATTGGTGTGCGAGATTTCAAAATGAAAATCATGAAGCATTCATAAGAATTTCATGACATCCATGCAAAGTTCTCACAAACTGAATCCAAATCCTGGTATCCAAATCCTATAGTTGATTCGCCTAAATGTTCCTAAAGGTAACTAAATTGACTTTATAAAACCCACTGTTGCTAAGGCATAAATTATTGATAATTATATCCTAAAGAGATCCAATTAATATTACAAAATTTTAGAAACAAAATTGAGCTCATTTGGAGCTATTATGAAAAAGTTATGGAATAAATACAAACAAATAAAGATATAAATAAAATGGAATATACAAGGATTTATAAACCCACTACTTGCAAACTAGTAAAAAGATTATAAATATGATCCTACAATAATCTATTCGATTTTAGAAAATTTTAGAAACAAGAATCATGTAATTTGGAGTTCGTATGCAAAAGATATGAGGGAAACAAGTAAATAGAAAAAGAAAAAGGAAAAAAAACCCAGCTGGGCCGGCCGAGCCAGCCGGCGGCCCATCTACCGGACCGGGCCCAGCTAGCCAGCCGACGGGAGCAGGCAGGCACGGGCACATACCTATCCCAGTTGCTTTAAAAAACGTGCAAAACAGTTTTTGTCAAACCTATCTCTATTCAAACTCTTATAACTTTTTTATCTACAACTCCGAATCGACTTCCGTTTATTTCTACTTGTTCCCTACTCCAAGACCTATCTCTACACCATCCTAAATCTCCTTATAAACTTGTGGAGCCACAGCTGTACGAGTCTATATTCTCGAAATCCCGAATCTACACATGCCCAAATCTTATTTTGCTTTTTAACCCATCTGGACTTCGTTGTTTGCCTTCGGCCAAAAAACGAAAGTTGTAGATCTCGTCGAAATCTTTCGCACCGAAATATTTCAGATATGACGATGTAAATCCAAGATGTACTCGCGCTCATTTCTTCAAATCCAAATTCCTTTGGTGAGAAGATAGGACTAATGATTCCTCACAAATTTCATGTTGTAAGTTTTTCAATTTGACCTACGGATTTGTCTCTCTAACACAGATCTATTTCTTGTCTATTTTGAACCAAAATCGGATCAATCTCCTCTCCTAACCACTGGATCTCATTCCAATGGCCAGGATTAGATTGATTTGGCGAAGAGGCACGAGCCAACCAGATCTCGCCACGTGTCAACGTCAGGTCAGCATCTAGTCCTAGTCAGCATGCAAAGTCAACCTGTCCAGTCAGCGGAATATTCTCTGGAATATTCCGTTCTAATTTAAAATTGCACATTATAGATCTAACTTGTAAAATTTATTATAAATTCATACCACATCCAAAAATTGCGTATTATATATCAAATTGAAGATAATTTTACATAGAATCATCTTATCGGAATAGATCCAACCGTTACAGTACATACTTACTGTAATGATTTAATTATTTTTAACGATCTTTTAGGTTAATAAATTCATAAGAAATTATCTGTAACTCTGAAAAATATTAACAATATATCAAATTGAAGCTACTATAATGTAGGTTAATAATATATGGTTGGATCCAGCTTTTGCGGAATATTTACCCCGTAGTGGTTTAATTAGTTTTAATGGCTTTACAAATCATTAAATTCATAGTAAATTATTTGCATATCACAAAAATATAAATAATATACCGATAGAAAGCTGGTTCCATGTAGATCATCAATATGCAAATGGTTCAGGCAAATACTGTAAGGTTCTGCAGCAATTAAATAAATATATTAATGGCTTATTTAGAGTATTAAAATCATAGTAATTCGAGTACTGCTCAGAAAATTACAAATAATATGTCCCTGGAATCACAATTCCGTGGAGATTGCAGATATAATTTTAGTTTGATTTTTAGGCAACAGAAACTATGAAAATGATTTAAAATCCATTATACACTCTTTAAGTTATAAGAAAAGATTTATAACTCCAATTAGGGTGAATCCAATTCCTACTGGTTCGTATTAATGTCCTCTATAAAGTATAACTCAGAACCAAATTTTACTCCACAATTAGGACAAAAGTTGCAACAAAACTATTAAAACCCCTTTATCAATATTTATTGATAAATACCATATTGCTTTAATTGATCTCATACATGCATCATATGATCTATTAATGCTCAGGGCACTAAATATAAGCATTGTAACATATTAAACCATCATGCATGTTTTTGATCATCCTTGTTGTGTTTGCTATGTTTGCAATTGTTTTGATTGGAACTACCTTGTCCGCGTATTAGATTGTTCGGGGAGTGCGATTTCTGCGGAGAAATACAATCAACACCCATATTATCAACATAAGGAAAGTTACACCTCTTGTTCATATAATGTCCCAGTTTTGATTCTATGCATGTTAGATCTTCAAATTCTGTAGTATGCATGTGTAGGAGGTTCTAGTAGAGTTTTTCCTTAGTATTATTTTGCAAGTGCGATGATTTTGTAGTATGCCATGAGTAGATCTATACTTAGGATTTTCCCTCCTAATAGGTTCCCCTGTTTTGCTAAGTATTGCTTGCTATGCTATATATATGTAAAGTACCGTTGGGGGGTTCGAAAGACAATGAATTTTTCTAAGTATAAAGGCTCTCTTGAGCAAAATTTTCTTCTCAAATCCACTTCAAAATAAAACTAAGTTTTCTTCTGGGACAACGAGTGAGATTTTGGTGGAGGACGGCTGCCCAGGAATCAAAGAAGTCTGCCATGTTTCAGAATTCAGAAGCTTCCAGTGCAACCACAATACATATGGGCTCTGTCTTGGCCTAGTACTTAGTGGGAAACCTCACATGGGTACCAACATTTGGAGGTTCCTGGCACGGTTGGATCCATAAGGTAGAGGGGCTACTAAGGGAAAGCCTAGCCATGGTCTTGTCTATAAAAGGACTTGATCGTGGATTGTAGGTAAAGTGCACAAACTCTTGAGAGTATTGGAATCTGATCGATCCACTGTGTTCACGGAAATAGAACAACATTAAGCATCTGAAGGATAGAGTCTCTGAAGGATCTTCCTCTCTCTTTTCTAAACAAAGTTTTGAAACCCCATGGTGTGAGTAATATCGCCAATGGGTGGGATTTTGGGAACTTGGTGCGTAATATCCAAGTGTCACTTGGTGAGTAATATCCAAGTGTTTGGTTGTTTGGACACTTCGTGAGTAATATCCTCGTGTGCCATTCGACCTTATTTTAACTATGAAAATTAAAACAAAGTAGGGTAAAACTCTCTCTCCCTTTTTTCTCCATACTTAGTGAAAATTAGCTTTATGCAAATGAACTCCAAAGCCTAAACTAGCCTTGCATGTAGAGTTAGTATTTCCTTCCTTGGTGTAATTTGCCAATACATTCAAATTATTGACCCAACTTGTTGGCTGCATGTTTCATGTGCAGAATTTCGGAGATCGTTGAAAGGTGCGCTAGGATCGCGGGTCTTCACTCAACCTGCCTGTGACATTGATGGAACTCAAGTTGTATATTTTTCGCTTTTGTTGTAATAATGTAAACTCTGGATTATTCGATTCATGTAATAAAGACTTGTGTTTTACATGATATTTCATCGACTGTGAGTTCTACCTATTGATCCAGGGACTAGCATAGTAATCACAGGGACTTAGGATCCTTACCGATCCGAGGTCACTATAGATGGTATCAGAGCATAAGTTAACTGTAGATCGTGACCCTAGACATCTACCTTTCTAAGTTATTTCATAAAACTCTCATACTTCTCATCATCTACCTTTGGGGTTTGAAAATTTCTTAAGTCTCTTCTTTTCAACATTATAAAATGACCACTACACACTTCAAGAAGAAACTTTTCTCAAGATTACCTTTTCAAAGAAGATCATCTCAATATTTCGATTAAGTCGGGACTTCAAGACCTCCATGAAAGATGTTCCAAGACTGAAGCTATGAGATTAAAGACTTCAAAGGCCTTAAGTCAATGTTATTAACTAAAGAACTCGAAAGATTGAAGATTATGAAGAACATGAAGAATATCAAGAGCACGAAGACTTTTGGAGACTCGAAGACTCGAAGATTCCAAGTGACCTATTAGGAACCAAACCCGAATAAGATTTCGCTAAATATAGATGCGACAAATTGTTTGCTATCTTGTATGGTTTATTACCTTAGCTAATGAAAACCTATTTTCTAAATAAAATTTCTTGTATGGGTTATTCTTCTTCTTCCATACTCTATTCGTTCCTACTCTAAACCTTGGTCAACTCGGGAGATGGACCATATCAATAAGAAGGACAAGGAACTTAACTTCACCAAGCGTAAGAGCCACACCGATGCAAAGAAGTGGATGCACCAGGTTGAAGAAAAAATGAAGAATGCCAACATTGAAGCCAATAGAATGGTTCATTATGCCACCCAATTCCTAAAGGACGAGGCTGCAACCTGGTGGGAGATGCAACACGCCATTAATGATCGTCAAGGGATGATATCTTGGGAAGAATTTAAAGAGGTTCTACTATAATCTTGTCTCGTCACTCGTATACCAAAAACCCAAGAAGTTAAAGTCCCAAAACAATCAGCTTGCATGATCTATGGAGAAGTAGGGCATACCTCCAAGGAGCATCATGATCAGTGCCCCTACTGTGAAGAAAGTCACCCATATGAAGAATGCCCCACCTCTGAAGTTACATGCTTCTTGTGTGAAGGGACCAACCACAACCCCTCGCAATGTCACCTCTACCCGATAGTACAACAAGTGAATTAGCAAATTAGAGATGGATTGTGCCACGTCATGTTATCCTTACCAAGGAAGCGGAAGGATCTAAGAAAAGTCATATGCTTCAAGTGTCACAATCCTGGCCATTATGCTGTTGGTTGTCGAGAATAGGATAATGTGGCTGGAAAGGATGAAAACAATGATGGTAATGGTAATAGATGCAGCAACAAGAAGCCCAAGAAGGATCCTAGCCAGGTGACATGCTACAAGTGTGGTGAAACAGGGCATTACTCGTCAAATTGTCCTCAGAAAAGGAAGAATGGCAGTGGCAAAGGAAATGTCAATGGAAAGAAGCCCAATCCATCCATCAGGCTACGATGAATTATGTTAGTATGAGTTAAGCTTACAAATCAGTTTACCAGGAGAACCCAACAATTACAATCTTTTAAGGGTGGTAGTACCCTAGTGTGAACCAAACCTATTTCTTGCTAGCTTTCTCGAATCTCGAGGACGAGATTCCTTTTAAGGGTGGTAGTCTGTAACATCCCCAAAATTTTCCTATTTTGGAATGTTATAAATAAAATCAATAGCTTGATTGATTGTTTGACTTTGTTGAAAATTCTCAAAGAGAAGAAACTTTTTGAATAGAAAATCCTCTCAACCTTGAATTCAAAATCTTATATTCTTTTGTTATGACCTAAGTAGCCATATAAGAAAAAGGGCATGGATTGATTATGTATTGTAGAATTGGTGTGTAAGATTTCAAAATGAAAATCATGAAGCATTCATAAGCATTTCATTACATCCATGCAAAGTTCTCACAAACTGAATCCAAATCCTGGTATCCAAATCATATAGTTGATTCGCCCAAATGTTCCTAAAGGTAATTAAATTGACTTTATAAAACCCACTATTTCTAAGGCATAAATTATTGCTAATTATATCCTAAAGAGATCCAATTAATATTACAAAATTTTAGAAACAAAATTGAGCTCATTTGGAGCTATTATGAAAAAGTTATGGAATAAATACAAACAAATAAAGATATAAATAAAATGGAATATACAAGGATTCATAAACCCACTACTTGCAAACTAGTAAAAAGATTACAAATATGATCCTACAATGATCTATTCAATTTTAGAAAATTTTAGAAATAAGAATCGTGTCATTTGGAGTTCGTATGCAAAAGATATGAGGGAAACAAATAAATAGAAAAAGAAAAAGGAAAAAAAATCCAGCTGGGCCGGCCGAGCCAGCTGGCGGCCCATCTACCGGACCGGGCCCAGCTAGCTAGCCGACGGGAGCAGGCAGGCACGGGCACGTACGTATCCCAGTTGCTTTAAAAAGCGTGTAAAACAGTTTTTGTCAAACCTATCTCTATTCAAACTCTTATAACTTTTTATCTACAACTCTGAATTGACTTCCATTTGTTTCTACTTGTTCCCTACTCCAAGACCTATCTCTACACCATCCTAAATCTCCATATAAACTCGTGGAGCCATAGCTGTACGAGTCTCTATTCTCGAAATCCCGAATCTACACATGACTGAATCTTATTTCGCTTTTTAACCCATCTAGACTTCGTTGTTTGCCTTCGGCCAAAAAACTAAAGTTGTAGATCTCGTTGAAATCTTTCAATCCTAGAAAACCTCATCTCTTTTCATCCACCATAGCCGGAGAATTTCGCACCGAAATATTTCAGATATGACGGTGTAAATCCAAGATGTACTCGCGCTCGTTTCTTCAACTCCAAATTCCTTTGGTGAGAAGGTAGGACTAATGATTCCTCACAACTTTTATGTTGTAAGTTTTTCAATTTGACCTACGGATTTGTCTCTCTAACACAGATCTATTTGTTGCCTATTCTGAGCCAAAATTAGGTCAATCTCCTCTCCTAACCACCGGATCTCATCCCAACGGCCAGGATTAGATTGATTCCGCGAAGAGGTACGAGCCAACCGGATCTCGCCACGTGTCAACGTCAGGTCGGCATCTAGTCCCAGTCGGCATGCAAAGTCAACCTATCCAGTCAACGGAATATTCTCTGGAATATTCCGTTCGAATTTAAAATTGCGCATTATAGATCTAATTTGTAAAATTTATTAGAAATTCATACCACGTCCAAAAATTGCGTGTAATATATCAAATTGAATATATTATTGCGTAGAATCATCTTATCAGAATAGATCCAATTGTTACAGTACGTACTTACTGTAATGATTTAATTATTTTTAACGGTCTTTTAGGTTAATAAATTCATAAAAAATTATCTGTAACTCTGAAAAATATGAACAATATAGCTACTATAATGTAGGTTAATAATATCTGGTTGGATCCAGCTTTTGCGGACTATTTACCCCATAGTGGTTTAATTAGTTTTAATGGCTTTACAAATCATTAAATTCATAGTAAATTATTTTCATATCACAAAAATATAAATAATACACCGATAGAAAGCTGGTTCCATGTAGATCAGCAATATGCAAATGGTTCAGGCAAATACTGCAAGGTTCTGCAACAATTAAATAAATAGATTAATGGCTTATTTAGAGTATTAAAATCATAGTAATTCGAGTACTGCTCAAAAAATTACAAATAATATGTCCCTGGAATCATATTTCCATGGAGATTATAGATATAATTTTAGTTTGATTTTTAGGCAACAGAAACTATGAAAATGATTTAAAATCCATTATACACTCTTTAAGTTATAAGAAAAGATTTATAACTCCGATTAGGGTGAATCCAATTCCTACTGGTTCGTATTAATTTCCTCTATACAGTATAACTCAGAACCAAATTTTACTCCGCAATTAGGACAAAAGTTGCAACAAAACTATTAAAACCCCTTTATCAATATTTATTGATAAATACCCTATCTCATACATGCATCATTTGATCTATTAATGCTCAAAGAACTAAATATAAGCATTGTAACATATTAAACCATCATGCATGTTTTCGATCATCCTTGTTGTGTTTGCTATGTTTGTAATTGTTTTGATTGGAACTACCTTGTCCTCATATTAGATTGTTCGGAGAGTGCGATTGCTGCGGAGAAATACAATCAACACCCATATTATCGACATATGGCAAGTTACACCTCTTGTTCATATAATGTCCCAGTTTTTATTCTATGCATGTTAGATCTTCAAATTCTGTAGTATGCATGTGTAGGATGTTCTAGTAGAGTTTTTCCTTAGTATTATTTTGCAAGTGCAATGATTTTGTAGTATGCCGTGAGTAGCTCTATACTTAGGATTTTCCCTCCTAATAGGTTCCCCTGTTTTCCTAAGTATTGCTTGCTATGCTATATATATGTAAAGTACCGTTGGGGGGTTCGAAAGACAATGAATTTTTCTAAGTATAAAAGCTCTCTTGAGCAAACTTTTCTTCTCAAATCCACTTCAAAATAAAACTAAGTTTTCTTCTAGGCGGAATGGTTGCCGGGACAACGAGTGAGATTTTGGTGGAGGACGGCTGCCCAAGAATCAAAGAAGTCTGCCATGTTTCAGAATTCAGAAGCTTCCAGTGCAACCACAATACATATGTGCTCTGCTTTGGCCTAGTACTTAGTGGGAAACCTCACCTGGGTACAAACATTTGGAGGTTCTTGGCACGGTTGGATCCAGTAGGTAGAGGGGCTACTAAGGGAAAGCCTCGCCATGGTCTTGTCTGTAAAAGGACTTGATCGTGGATTGTGGGTAAAGTGCACAAAATCTCGAGACTATTGCAATCTGATCGATCAGTTGTGTTCACGGAAACAGAACAACATTGAGCATCTGAAGGATGGAGCCTCTGAAGGATCTTCCTCTAACTTTTCTAAACAAAGTTTTGAAACCCCATGGCGTGAGTAATATCGCCAATGGGTGGGATTTCGGGAACTTGGTGCGTAATATCCAAGTGTCACTTGGTGAGTAATATCCAAGTGTTTGGTTGTTTGGACACTGGTGATTAATATCCTCGTGTGCCATTCGACCCTATTTTATCTAAGCAAATGTTTACAAAGTAGGGTAAAACTCTCTCTCTCCCTTTTCTCACCATACTTAGTGAAAATTAGATTTATGCAAATGAACTCCAAAGCCTAAACTAGCCTTGCATGTAGAGTTAGTCTTTCCTTCCTTGGTGTAATTTGCCAATACATTCAAAGTATTGACCCAACTTGTTGGCTGCATGTTTCAAGTGCAGAGTTTCGGAGATCGTTGAAAGGTGCGGTAGGATCGCAGGTCTTCACTCAACCTGCCTGTGACATTGATGGGACTCATGTTGTATATTTTTCGCTTTTGTTGTAATAATGTAAACTCTGGATTATTCAATTCATGTAATAAAGACTTGTGTTTTACATGATATTTCATCGACTATGAGTGCTAGCTATTGATCCAGAGACTAGCATGTTAATCACAGGGACTTAGGATCCTTACCGATCCAAGGTTGCTACAGATACATAGATAACCAACTAGAGGAGATATACTTCCACAATGCAAACCATCCTATATGAGAACTTCTCTATTCATGATATGACTCTACTAAAAAGTTAAAAAAATGGAAGATAATAATGTGATACCACGGCAGTCCCCCAAGCTTGGAACAAACCAAGGGGATGCCAAAACCTGATGAGGAGTCACTCCTTCGGTGGTGGTGGTGTTGTCTCGATAAGATTTTCAATCAACTTCTTCAAATCCTCAATCTCGAAGGCTAGAGTATGAATCATCACTCAATTGTGCTCAATGTGGTTCATGATCATGTCAGTCCGAGAATCTCAGTCCTTGTGATTCTTTCCCCACTCTTCCTCCTTAAAGTATTATTTCCCAGCATGGTTTGAACGAGGCATATCCCAACTAGAGGGAAACTTTATTTTGGGCATATTTTGGAATTGCTTCTCATGTATAAGAGTATGGAAGGATTTCTTGATACCTGGATGAGGTGACCATGGAGATAAGCAAAGACGCGGAACTTTCCCTCTTGTGCATATCTGTGCATTGCTCTTGAGCTTGATAGGATTTTCCACCACTCCAATACTTGCAACGGTGGAGCGGGTGCATGGACGCTTGTCTTCCTCCACTTCTTATTCAACTTCAACCACGATCTCCTCCTCCTGCTTGGGGTCTTGGAGATCATCTTCCACATGCTTCTTGCCATTGTCGTTGGCGGAGACCATTGTCTTTCTAAACTTGAGAATAGCTCCTGACAGCAACAGATCAAAACAAAAACACGATGAGAACACGATATACAGATATCAGGGGTCCGGGGGATCATATATTGTGAAGTTTAATGACAAAAGGAAGGTATTGGGAGAAAACGGGACAGAAACGGGCTCCGTGGTGGTCACACCACCTGGTGGCGTGGCCAGGTGGGCCCGCGCCATAGGGTGATGTGAGCTACCTGGGTTTTGTTTCCTTCCCTCTTTCGACTTGTTATTTTCCATATTGAATAAAAACTACAAAAATATAAATTGGCATGTTTTTCGAGAACCTTTTCTTACCAGAACTGTTACCTATTCGAAAATGGACTCTGGAGATTCTTGACTTTGGTCTTTAATAAATTATTCCAAAGTCATCACTTGAATAATATCAACTTATTCATTATAAGAATCTCCAGAAATATAATGTTTGAGCCTTTGACCATTCACCACTTGTGTAGTGTTGTCTCTCAAATAAGAATTTTTTATTGCACCTGAATGATACACCTCTTCAATAACAAAAGGCCGTTCCCATTTTGAGAGTAGTTTTCCTGTAAAAAATCTGAGACAAGACCTATACAATAGAACTTTCTCACCAACATGAATCTCCCTCTTAAGAATACTCCTATCGTGCCATATTTTAACTTTTTCTTTAAAGAGTCTAGCATTTTCATAAGCCTCACTTCTCCACTCGTCTAAAGAACTCAAATCTAGCAATCTTTTCTTACCAGCAAGTTTAAAATCCCTATTCAGTTCTTTTACTGCCCAATAAGCTTTGTGTTCTAATTCTAAAGGCAAATGACAAGCTTTTCCATAAACCATTTTATAAGGAGACATTCCCATAGGTTTTTTTAAGCAGTTCTAAAATCCCATAAAGCATCATTCAACTTTTTTGCCCAATTTTTTCTAGATCTATTAACAGTCTTTTCCAAGATAGATTTAATTTCTCTATTCGAATGTTCTACTTGCCTATTGGTTTGAGGATGATAAGCTAAAGAAAGTCTATGATTAACATCATATTTAGAAAGGGTCTTCCTAAAACCACCATGAATAAAATGAGAACCTCCATCAGTCATAAGATATGTAGGCACCCCAAACCTAGGAAAAATAACATCTTTAAGAATTTTTAAAGAGGTCTCACCATCATCACTTTTTGTAGGTATGGCTTCTACACACTTAGTAACATAATCAACAACAACAAGAGTATGAGTATAACCTTTTGAGGTAGGAAAAGGAACCATAAAGTCAAAACCCCAATAGTTAAATGGTTCAATAACAAGAGAATAACTCATAGGCATTTCATTGCGTCTAGCAATATTACCAACTCTTTGACATTCATCACATGATAAAATAAAATTTCTTGCATCTTTAAAAAGAGTAGGCCAATAGAAACCTGATTGTAAACCTTTTGCGATGTTCTATCTCCAGCATGATGTCCTCCATAAGCACTACCATGACATTTTCTCAATATATCTTGTTGTTCATATTCTGGAACACATCTTCGAATAATACCATCCACTCCTTTATATAAATGTGGGTCATCCCAAAAATAATTACTTAGATCATAAAAGAATTTCCTTCTTTGCTGGACTGTAAAGGTTGGAGGCAAATACTTGGAAACAATATAGTTAGCATAATCAGCATATCAAGGACTCTCTCGCGAGCTTACCTTTATTGCAGCTAGCTGTCCATTTGGAAAACTATCATTAACAGGCATAGGATCAAAAGAAATGTTTTACAATCGAGATAAATTATGAGCAATAGGATTTTTAGCACCTTTCCTATCTACAATATGTAGATCAAACTCTTGTAAAAGTAACACCCATCTAATAAGCCTAGGCTTAGCATCTTTCTTTTTCATAAGGTATTTAATAGCAGCATGATCGGTATGAATGGTAACTTTTGAATCAACAATATAAGGCCTAAACTTATCACAAGCAAAGACTACAGCTAAGAACTCTTTTCAGTAGTAGCATAATTCTTTTGAGAAGCATCAAGACTCTTACTAGAATAATGGATAACATTCAATTTTTTATCTATTCGTTTGCCCAAGAACACCACCTACAATAAAATAACTAGCATCAAACATAATTTCAAAGGGTAAATTCCAATCAGGTGGTTGGACAATAAGGGCAGTAGTTAAAGCATTCTTTAGAGTTTTAAAAGCTTCCTTACAATCATCATCAAAAATTAAATGTACATCTTTTTGGAGAAGATTAGTAAGAGGTTTTGATATCTTGGAGAAATCTTTAATAAACTTTCTATAGAAACCAGCATGACCAAGGATACTACGAATACCTCTAACATCCCTAGGACAGGGCATTTGCTCAATTGCTTCAACTTTGGCTCTGTCAACTTCAATACCTCTTTCGGAAATTTTATGTCCAAGGACAATACCTTCATTAACCATGTAGTGTCATTTCTCCCAATTCAGAACAAGATTAGTTTCTTCACATCTCTGCAAAACTTTATCAAGATTGTGCAAAAAATTATCAAAAGAAGTTCCATAGATGGAGAAATCGTCCATGAACACTTACACAATTTCTTCACAAAAAACATGAAAGATAGCAGACATACATCTCTAAAATGTAGCAGGATCATTACACAAACAAAAAGTCATACGCCTATATGCATAGGTTCCATAAGGACACGTAAAAGTGGTTTTCGCTTGGTCTTTCACTTTAATAGCAATTTGCTAAAACCCAGAATACCCATCAAGAAAACAAAAATGAGTCTTCTTGGACAACCTTTCTAGCATTTGATTAATCAAAGGTAGAGGGTAATGATCTTTCTTAGAAACTTTATTCACCTTTCTAAAATCAATGCACATCCTATAACCAACTACTACTCTTTGAGGTATAAGCTCATTATTTTCATTTGGCACAACTGTAATTCCTCCTTTCTTAGGAACATAATGAATATGACTAACCCAATTACTATCAGCAAGAGGGAAAATAATACCAGCATCAAGAAGTTTTAATACCTCATTTCTTACCACTTCCTTCATCTTAGGATTTAAATGGCGTTGATGTTCCACAACTGGCTTTGCATCAGGTTCTATATTAATAGCATGGTAACATATAGTACGAGAAATCCCTTTTAAATCATCTAGAGTATAACCCATATCTCCTCGGTGTTTCTTTAATACTTCCAATAATCTTTCCTCTTCCTTTCCTGAAAGTTTAGAGATAATAATAACAGGATATATTTTCTTATCATCTAGATAAGCATATTTATGATTGTCAGGTAAAGGTTTTAGATCAAAGACATGATCCTCTTTAGGTGGTAGTGTGGTACCCAAATCTTACATAGGTATATTATGCTTAAGCATATCAGGTTGACGAAGAAAAATCTCATCGATCTCATTTCTTTCTCTCATGAAGACCTCACTTTCATGATCTTCCATATATTGCTACAAAGCATTATTAGGAGCAAGAGAAATAGAAGAAAGTTGTTCAACTCTAAAATCTTCATTAGGCCATTCATTTTCATAAGAAGTTTTAGCAAATTTGGAAAAATTAAACAAATAATATTCTACATAAAAATTTAGTTAAAATTTTCTCCTTCTTACAATACATAATGGCTCCACAAGTGTTCAAGAAGGGTCTACCAAAAATGATAGGACAACTTTTACTAGCAGCCTTACCAAGCACTAGCAAATCAGCAGGATATTTAGTCTTACCAGAAAGAACTTCCACATCTCTTACAATACCAATTGGACAGACGGTCTCTCTATTAGCAAGGTGAATAACCACATCAATGTCTTCAAGTACACAATGAAAAATTTCATGCATAATTTATTTGTAAAGCTCATAAGGAATAGAAATTGAACTTGCACCAATATAACATATACCATAATAGCAATGGTCACCAATTCTAACAGAAAGCACAGGGACACTAGATTTCCTAGTTTTACTAGGATGTGAAACAATATTAGAAGCATCTTCACAAAAGATAATGAGCCCATCTTCTACATTTTTCGTGACAAGGTCTTTAACAATTGCTACTACAAGTTCAGCATTTATTTGTTTATCACGTTCTACAACTTTCTTTGTACTTTTGCTAACCACATTAGCTATCATAGAATATTCCTTTACCCTATAAGGGAAATGTATTTTCTAAATATAAGGTTTAGGCAAAATGCGATCAATAGTACAAACTTCAGTATTCCAGCAGGAACATGATTAACAATATCTTTGTAAGGTGCATGGTACTTGTTCCACTCCTTTTTTGGGAATTACAATATAAGAAGCAAATGCCTTAAAACAATTTGCACGAACTTGAGAATCAAGACCATGAGAAGTACTAATATTATTAAATTCCTCAGTTCCCATAAAAGACTGAATGCATTCATAATTATAATTTATACCTGACTTTCTTGCTTTGTCATTCAATACGATATAGAAGATCCCATTTAGTTTCTTATTTCATACGTGTGAATGATCCAGCACAAGAAGCGTCTAATAAATCCTTATCATGAAGAGAAAGGCTTGCATAAAAGTTATTAATAATAATATTATTAGGGATCTCATGAATAGGACATTTGAGCATTGGTAACTTCAATCTCCCCCAAGCTTGGGCTGTACTCTCTCCATCACGAGGCCAAAAGTTATATATTTGATTCCGGTCTTTATGAATCTCACTAGGAGGATAGAATTTCGAATAAAATAGAGGTACTATTTCCTCCAATTCCATAGATTGGCCATTCTTTAGCAACTTATACCATTCATCAGATCTGCCTTTCAATGATATAGAGAGCAACCTTTTCTTCAGTTGTTCGTGTATAAAAAGCAAATGCTCACCAGGATGGACAGTTCCATCTCCAAGATAATACTTATCCATAACACGATCAACAATCTTTGTAGGTATTTTAAAAGGATCTATTTTGGCAGGTGGTGGTTCATCTACTACCTCGGCAGTGGTAGTAGCTTTCCCAAATAGGAAACTAAGTGGATTATCCAAAATAAAAAATAATACTCATAGTATAAATTCTGTTTACCAGTTCCACTCTTCAGTAGCGCTTCACTTCCTGGCAACGGCGCCAGAAAATAGTCTTGATGACCCACAAGTATTGGGGTGTATGATAGTACTTTCTATAAATAAGAGTGTCGAACCCAACGAGGAGCAGAAGGTGTTGACTAGTGGTTTGGATCAGGAATTCTCTGTAAATACTTAGAGAATGGATTTTTAGGGGTTTTGATAATGCAGATAAATAAAGTGAGAGTAAATGAAAGACAATAATAACAATTGCAGCAAATGGACCAATCCTTTCTTCAGCAAAGGAAAAGCTGGTTGTATGACTTATGAGGACCAAACTTTCTCAAGGACACATGGGAATACTGTCAAGTGCTTTCGCTTCATATAGTTGATTAATCTTCTTTGGTTGGACAAGTGTTGAGTGGGTGAACCAATGCTAATGTACCAACCTTACTTGGACTAATACATACTTGTGATTATACTCCTTGCAAGCATCCGCAACTACAAAAAAGTAATTAAGATAGAAATATAACCACAGCCATAAACTCTGAGATCCTACACTTGCTTGTGCAAAGGTTTCCTAATGGGGTTTTAGGTTTGTGTCACTCCAGAGACCCCACAATTAGTAGCCAAATATACAATGCATTCCCCTAGGCCCATAAATGGTGTTTCGTGGGGTTGAGCATAGGGAATGAATGAGGCTCCTCGCTACTATATTCACGAAGAAGTTCAAAGAAATACCTTTGAAGAAAACTTGTGGCGATCAACATACACGTACACCCAAGAATGCATGCTACTTACATGCGGAACATTTATACAATGCTGAAACTGAAAGAATACCTCGAAGAATATCACAACAAGCTATGGGCTAGAAGCAAGTTTGGTGAGTTAAGAAAAGTGGATTATGTTTGCAATAATTTGAGAGAGAGTTTCAATGCTAAGATTAGGAGCATGAAGTAACTTTCAATTGTTAGTTTGTTAGATGCAATAAGACATTGTATAATGGTGAAGATAGATTTTAGGAAAAGAAGCGAGAAAATTTGTAGGGCATAAGAAGTTCCAAAGGTGATTTTCTTACTGAATGCAAGAACGAGGGCAATGAGAATGATAAAGACATGGATGGTCAGAAGTTCTAGCACATTGGCTAAGGTTTATGAAGTAGACAAGCATGTAACTGAACGGAGGTATACTATAGACACTGGAAACATGACTTGTTCATGCAAGAAGTGGCAGATTACTGGTCTGCCATACCACGATGCACTGTACTTCATCTTAAAGCTGAGAGGTAGTCGGGATGAAATAGAGAACAATGTTCATAACCGTGGCACCCAAGATTTAAATTCAGAGAATGCCCGTTATGCATACAATTCACGTTCCCATGATTAGTAGCCATGAGCATAACTGACTAGTATCATTATATCATCCAGAAAGTAAAGATTACATAACTTACAAAGTGGCCATTATGCCAATTACAACACAAGTAGCGGAAGTCTTCAAGCGTAGAGCCCATGTCCTACCTTAACCTACAGGCGACTGACTGGGAAGATAGCCTAGCTCGCATAGACGTTAGCACCTTCATCACTCCTTGACATTTGCAATCTGGCCAAGTAAATAGCTAGGGATAATGCCGGTGAGTACGTTGAATGTACTCGCAAACCACCGAGACAAGGTAAAAAGATAATGCATATTGGGCTGTGGCGACTTAGCTCTACACTATAGTTGTTTCTGAAAAAGTCTAACAATGGCATATCTATATCTTTGTTGAAAAAGAGTTTTTAGAAAATATGCCTCCTTTTGAAAGTCCGGATATCTCCATATCCTTGTTAAAAACATTGAAAACAGTTTTATAGTGAAACCCTTTTTAAAACGTCATCGACCATCTCTGGTCAAAACCAAACTCGTCTTTATCTTTCTCCCTGACCAAATCACATTCTTTTTATTTATCTCAACCTATCCCAAGGGTACTCCTAGCAATCACCTTTCCAACCGTCCTTGACCGTGGACATGGCTATTCGACTAGATTAGACTCTGCAGAGTTTGTGCACTTTACCCACAAGAATCAATACATTTGACGGGATACAACCACGGCCCGCTACACACGGTAAACATGGGTTCAGATAATCAAACCTAACTTTTCATTTGTCCATCCCTAGAAATGGTGGATTTAATTTTTGGGTTGTTCTCTCCGGCACGAGTATATGGCACGACGGCCATAGTCCTTCCTCCCGTACAAGCCTATTCCCCAAACCATAGTTTGGCATATAGTAATTTGACTCCACTTCCTTCCGTACTTACCATAAGTCATACCTTCCACGAGAGACCCAATTGTTGCACCGGTACCTTGTCCATGATAGTCCGGATTTCAGGGGATTTCTCCCCTTTAGCGAGTATGAGTAGCCCCGGCTAAAGACCACAAACTACGAGTTAAGCCCCAGCGACCGGGGTAGTGTGGTTGCACGGATAAATTGTTCCGATAAAGGCGTAGAACATCCCTTCTCTTTATCTTACTCAACTTTCTCATCATCCTCCTCATATATTCTTTAGTAAAACCTCCACTCGGAAATGATGCCTCAAGGGTTTTATTTTGAAAACTTTTTAGTAGGGTAAAACCCAAAATAGTTTTATCATTGAAAATCCAAGGTTTCCAAGAGGGAAGATGTTAAGCATCTTAGCCTCAATCTAAAGGGTAAAAGTGGGTGTCAACGAGGGTGAGTGTCCTAATGGACACTGCATCATAACTCGGAGGAGCCAAGTTACTCAGGCCTTTTATTTGAAACAAAGCATGCATTTAATCATGAAATTCATAAACGAGATATAAAACATCTTCCTTATAATGTCAAAAAGGAGTAGGTCAATATAGGAACTCAGGAAGGGTGCCTTGCCTATGACCAGCGAGATGTCCCTTGACTTCCTTATAATACCATAAAGCCAATAATAACAATAATAAGAATAAGCCGATGCTTCCTTCTTCTCGGCGTCACACAATCGCAACTATCGCCGTTATTGAGCATACATGCAAACAAACAACACCACAATCAATACATTGCATACAAACATCAATAGATACAGCAAGCAACATAATCTAGGGTGTTGGAGGTATGATTTGATTGGATTGGGAGAAGATTTGGAGGCATTGGAAAAAGGGATCCTTTTGGACTTAAAGTCTAGGAAGTACCTAAGAGAGGAGTTTTTGACCAAAGGCTTGATCTGTATGATACCATTGTATAAAAATTATACCATCAGATAGGTATTGATAAAATGAATCCAACAAAAGTGGTTCACTATTTTATCAATTTCCATTGATTTATAATGATTATTATAGTGGATAAAACTCTAGTTTTAGGAAATAATTCACCAGACAAATTATACAAATCCAAAAATTATTTCCTTGGGTGATTAGGTATTATTTAATGGACTGACTCAAGGGATATTGGAATCACCTCAAAAAAATTAGCAGAATGCCCTTAGGAAATTCCCAAAGACAGTACTGGATCGGATTTGTCTTTTTCATCATATTTAATCTACAGAAGCTTTGCATGTGATTCCAAAGACACTTGTGTGGTATGTGGAATACCTTTCTGTAGAAATTGGAATCTCCATTTTTGGAGTTATAGAGCAAATGTTGTGAATTTATTGGTGAATAAACAATACAAAAAATAGTTTAATTCACGAAAGTTCATCAAATTTATTAAAAAACTGTGATCTTATGGGATTTGAAATATATAGTTATGTGTGTCTACTAGGAGTTGGAATTAGGTCAAAAACTTTTTTGGTTTGACCTAGAGAATATCCTAAAGGTAGATAAGGGTTATTTTTATTATTTTTATTGCTAGCAAATCCTAGTTCACCTTGACAAGGGACTAAGTCCAAATGTTGGGTATTTAATTTTTCTAACAGATGAGCTTAGATTCGTTCCATTTGGATATGTATAATTTAATGGGTGCTTTATTTAGTGCAATAGATACATGTTAGTAGATTAAATGCCAATAAATAAGGAAATTTATTGTTGGAGAAACCTCAGTGATGCATGTTGCACAGAACATGTGGCCATAAGGGAATATTTAGATCTGGACAAAATGAGGTTGTTTCCATTTTTTATTTGGATTAAAAACTGAGCAGCTATTTAGCGGATATGAAAAATGAATAAAAGTGTAACGGTCGCGGGCTGTGATCTGAAGGGAAGTGGTCCTCCATGAGCAGATCCGACCCATCCGGCTGGGCAGCACGCGGTAGGGTGGATTCAAATCCCCTAGGCAGGGCCCATCTGTCAAGGACGATGGGGGCTGAAGGGGTATGGGGAGATGCTGGCCGTCAGATCTATTAGAGATCAACAGCCGAGCCACCTTCTTCAACCACGCGAAGGCCACGACGGAGGGAACCCTAACTAGGTGCAGGCGGCGGTGGGAGATCTTAACAGGGGAGCGGGGAGAGGTCGGTGATGGCGCAGGGGGACGCGATGTTCGGAGAGGAGCAGATCGATGGGCGGCTCGGCCCAATTTGGTGAATGGTGGCGTCTCGTGCAGGGGCACCGGCGGCGAGGTTTGTAAGTTCGTAAGAGTGGCCCCTGGGATGCATGCATGTCGATGGCGAGCATGCAGGTAGGAATCTGGGGTCTTGGGGAGTACCCAAAGGGATTCCGGTTGTGCAGCAGGTGCTCAAGAAGGTTGGGGTCACTGGAGGACACCGGGTTAGGCCTACGTCGGATGGCGGTGGTCTCCGCTTCCCTGGAACAAATGAGAGTAAGGGGAGGCAGATTAGATGTAGTAGAGCACAAGTAGGGTAAAGGGAAAGCTTGCGTGCAAGCTTCAACCCGAGAAGGGTTCTTCTCCTTCTTCATGGCTATTAATGTCAAGGGAAAGGGATCTGGAGCTCTGAGAGAGGTTGGTGGGTCTGAGGGAGTGAAATGAGGGGGCGGGGGAGGGGTTCACTGGCTACTAACCTTATAAACCATAGGACTATGGTCCATGGTGATCTTGGTGTAGGGAGAGCTTGGGGAAGAGGGGTTGGACAGGGATTGGTCGACTTGGGCGGTGGATAGGGGTGTGCGGGACCTACTAGTGCCGTGTAGAGGCAGAGAGGGGCAGGGGTGATTTCTTCAAGGTGGAGTAATGCCCTTGTGTTGTTCTTTTTCTTGTGTTGCTCTTAGACAAGCACATAGGACAAGGCTGGGGGTATAGCTATAGTGATAGGCTACAGTAGGTGGTCGACCAGATGGGTGTGTGCTGCTAAGGAGGGGTGCTTGACAAGTTTGGATATAGTTTGGTTTTGATTTATCTCAAGTTTGATTTTTTTGCAAAATGTTGATCACAAGGATTCTTGTGAATGAGTTTGAAAATTTTGTATTGGACAAAGTGAAGAGATGGTACTGGTAGATAGAGGAGGTCAAATAATATCTTCAAGAGTTATTTGGAATTTTTCTAATGTTTATAAGCCCATTTAAAGGCATTTATTCAAAAAGTGCAGAAGTTGTTTCTAGAGGGTCATGTGATATTTTTACATTGTACAAGGTTGTTTTTTGATGTGATATGGTCCTAAATACCATATTACACATTGGAGAATTTTATTGGTATTTATTGAGATAGAAAAGTATTTTAAAGGCATTGTTTCTTGTTTCTGCCGTTTATGAGAAAGGGCAAAAATAAATAATCAAGAATGTCATCAATATTTATTTTTGAGATGGGAAGATGGGGTATGCTATTTAGATCTCAAATATGCATATATTTGTCAAAGTGATTTGGAGAAAAACAAACTTGCCTTTATAGAGAAGGTTTTGAGAATTTTGGTAATAAAGGGATTTAAATAGTTTAATAATCCAAATAATTATGATAATTATTTGGGGATGGTTGTATTCAAGGTAGATGTTGTAAACTTGATTTACACATCATTTTTCATTTTAGTTTTGAAGGATCTTGGTGAAGGGGAAGAAATTAGGATTTTGGGAATCTAGGGTTTTGTTATTTTTATGCCACCTAAACATGCTGGGATTAGTGAGCTCGGAGCTCACCTTGATATAAGGGGTATATGGATAGCTAGAACAAGTTATATAGATGATCATGGAAGCAATATTTGGGCTTAGATGTATTTGTGGTGATATAGAGGAGATGGCAAACTTTGTTGAAAATAAGGCTGCCATAACATAGTGGTCATGATGCCTAATAAACCATGGGGGTTTAAGAAGCACAAGGCTCCAATGGAAACAGGTGAGGTAGGGTTTGATAAGCCATGGTTATTAGATCATAACCATGCAAAGAGTTGGTCCAGGGGAGGTAGAATCTAGATGTGAGCTTCTGCCAAAGTAGGCAAGATGATAAGATTTGCAGAGAAGATTATTATCTTGACTACAAAACCATCATGGATGAGAGGGAAACATAATGGTTTAGCCAAGGGAAAGGGTGGGCTTTGGTTGTACTAAATATGTACTACAATATGGCTCAAGTACATTCTCAAGAATGCACATAGGTTGGAAAAGGTAGAGCTCCAAGGATTGAATCTAGATAAGAAATCCAGACTTAAGCCATTTTGGCAGATTTGGGGATTTTGACTAGTATGCAAGAGGGAAACATTTGAGAGGGTGGCAAGGGTTTATCCTTACTATTAAGTGGTTGATGTTGAGGTATATATTGAATAGATAAGATCCATGATTAGATTGGTCATTCACTAAGTTGTAAACCATCAGGGGGGATTATCCCTGGATTGATCTGATTAGGAGATGAGATGGCCACTTTGGTGGCTTAGGATAGATCCATATTTGGAGGTTTGGTCTAAGATTGATGATCAAAAACATAGATTGGGTCCTAAGGAATGAGCTACTAGATTCTCTCACTCTAGTACCTAAGCAAACAAGGCAATCAGCAGATCAAGGCAATTCATCAGACATCAGATCAAGGCAGTTCATCTTATCAAACTTATCCAACTACTACTAGGGTTACCATCAAGCGTAGCTTGGGTAAGGATGGGTATTTTAAAATGGGTTATGCTTTGAAGTAATATGAGGACCATCTTGGTATCTTTACCAAGATTGGCATGAAAGGTTTTAATAAGGGTTTTGGAAAAACCTAGGGATAAGAGTAGCTGGGAGTTATGTCTTGAAAACATAAGGAGATTATATATAGGTCTTCATATTTTTTTAATAGAAATTAGAAGAGTATTTTGTTGTGTCAAAGTCATCTTGGCTCAGGTTTTGGAATGCCATAACATTTGAGAATATGTAAGATGAGCCAGGACATCTCTTTTCTAAAATAGCTTTTGTCAACTAGTGTTGAGATAAGAAGTATATCACTTGATACACAATCAGATGCATGAACACTAGCAAACAAGTAAGCAATCATTGCAACACTTAGTAAGAAAAAGTTTTTGTTCCCCCTGATTTTTGCCTTTTGGACATCAAATCAGGGTTGCTGAAATTGGGATGTTACAATAACTATTTCTCTGTGGAGAAGTTTGCTGCAACTTATGCAGAAAACATACCACCTATTGCTGATGAAAATGATTAGGAGATAGTCGATCCAGGGTTCAAACATGAACCAACAGTTCTTAGGATGCCACCTGGGAGGCCTAGAAAGCTAAGGTTCGAAGCCTCCACTCAAAAAGGTTCAAGACTAGGATAAAGGAAACATAAATGCAAATGGTGTGGAGTGTTGGACATATCAACAAGTTATGCAAAAATCCAGTTCCACTGATTTTGAAGATGTTGACCCTGTCCCCGTTCAAATCCTAGAGGCAAAAGATGAGACTTCTTAGCCAGAACTAGAGAAAGTGTAGAGAGATGAAGAAGAGGAAGTGCAGCAGGTGAAGGAAAACAGTGATGAGCAGGTGGAGGAAAATGATGATGTGCATGTGGAGGAAAATTTTGGTAAGCAACAAGTTGATGAGGAAGTGGAGTTCCCAGCGGGGATAGGGGGCGAAAAGAAACAAAAGGGTCAGCAGGAGCAGAAGAGGAATGGAAAGGATAACAATGGAGGTGAACTAGAATATGAATAAGTTGCTAGGGTGATTGAGGATGTTCTTTAGGATCATTCGGCTAACTGCAGGAGAAATAATAAATCCCTGCCAATGTCATATTTGTATGATTCTCCATATGAAAGGTAAGCTTAAAACTTATTTTATTTGGAATTTTGATTATTCTTGTTTCAATCCTCATTCACTATTGTTTAATGCAGTGCGGGCTTTAAGATAATAAGACGAGCATAAAGTAGCGGGCGCACTGTAACATTGTTTCTTGAATTTTCATTGAAACTGAACTATTCATGCATGCTTTATTTTTATCTGGTGCGTGAAATGTTTCTACCATGTGTGTTGTGGACTAGATTACAGGTAGTTAAATATTACATTAATTTTTAAACCGTGGCCTCGATTATCCATAAACTAAAATCATGGATATTTACCTGTACAATGACGTAGCCAGCTGTTTCCCATCTCGAACGACATGCGGATCCCTAGCCTCCTCTCCCCTTCACTAACGACCAAAATTATGGTCATGCCATCGTGTAGGTTAGGCTGACCTCCCTTGGATTCCCATCTCGAAGACCACGTGACACGCGTGTATCCTTCTCCCCTGATGCCTGCCAAAATTATGACTGTGTCATCAATTGCTAGGAGCAGAGATAACATATCGCCCCATTAACTTTTCCTTGTCTTCGTCGGTGACATTCGATCCTTGTATTGGCTTCGTCAGCAACATTGGTTCTCTCCTCGGTTCCTCTCATCTGCCATGTTTAATCTCAGATCATCACCTTCTATTTATTCTCTCACCTTATCCACGATCAAAGAGCACCAAACCATCTACAATCCCACATTACCATCAAATATATCAGCCCCACCTCGTCCCTATGAACCTGCGAGGAATCCATGGCAGCTTCCAACCTCCGTTCCGGAGCGAATCAAAACTGACCTCGACCCAAAGGAGGATAATTCCCTATACATTTGGGCCTTCTCTCCAAGGAGGCCACTGACGGATCTAGTGTGCGTCTTCCTACAGTTAGAAACCGCCTTTACCGGGTTGTAACTCAAGAAAAATGTAGTATATGTTTGCACCACGAGATAAATAACCAGCGTATGGGAATGGTCATACTTCATGGTCATGCATGAATATTGGCTTGGGGACTTCGGCGCGCCCAAATCATGCAGCTTCTTTGGAAAAGCACCTATTTTTCGTGTAAAAATGGGAGAGTCAAGATTTCGTCCAATAACCAAGAAATCTCAAGTTGGAGAAGTGATGGCCCACAAGTATAGGGGGTGTATCTTAGTACTTTTGATAAATAAGAGTGTCGAACCCAATGAGGAGTAAAAGGTGTTGACTAGTGGTTTGGATCAAGAATTCTCTATAAATACTTAGCAAATGGATTTTTAGGTGTTTTTGATAATGTAGATAAATAAAGTGCGAGTAAATAAAAGACAATATATTAATTGCACCAAGTGGCCCAATCCTTTCTTCAACAAAGGAAAAGCTGGTTGTACTACTTATGAGGACCAAACGTTCTAGAGGACACATGGGAATACTGTCAAGTGATTTCGCTTCATATAGTTGATTAATCTTCTTTGGTTGGATAAGTGTTGTGTGGGTGAACCTATGCTAATGTACCGACCTTACTTGGACTAATACATACTTGTGATTATACCCCTTGCAAGCATCCACAACTACAATAAAGTAATTAAGATAGAAATCTAACCATAGCCTTAAACTCTGAGATCCTACACTCCCTTGTGCAAAGGTTTCCTAACAGTGGTTTAGGTTTCTATCACTCCGGCAACACCACAATTAGTAGTCAAATACACAATGCATTCCGCTAGGCCCATAAATGGTGAAGTATCATCTAGTCGACGTTGACATGACACCACTAGAATAATAACACCACAACTTAAATATCAAACCATTGAATATTACTGAACACAATTCCACTACTAACAACATGACTTCTCCCATGTCTTCAAGAACTAAATGAACTACTCATGAGAGATCATATGGATCAAGATTAGAGATGAAATAATGATAAGTAAGAATCTTAACATGAACAATAATTCAATGGTTCCACTAAATAGCATGAACTACAAAAGTAATCAACACCAAGAAAGTTTCCCCTAAGAACTATGCAAGATTCAACCCAATTGTTACAGCAGGATGGAGTGGTGATGATGATGATCCCGATGAAGTCTAGCTTGATGACGGTGTTGATGGCGATGATCTCGCCTCTCCGGGAAGTTATTTCCCCGGCAGAAATCTGCCTGCCGGTGAGGTTTTTCTCTCTCTGTAGTTTCTGTCCCGCAGAGGCGGCGAAATCTTTCTGTGGTCACCCCCAAGTCTTAGGGTTTCAAGGGGATGTTATAGGCGAAAGGGCGATGCCAGAGGTGGGCCAGGGTGGCCACACCACCTGGTGGCGCGACCAAGGGGGGCGCCAGGGGGTGGTGTGGCCCCCCTGTGGCCCATCTCCACTCCCCCTTCTGGTTTCCTCCGTCTTCTAGAAAAATAGGGATTTCCATATATTTTTTGGAATTTTCTGATCGTCGCGAATATTGCATCTGGACACCGCTTTTTCCATCAGAATCCTGACTCTGGCAGTTCATCCTCCAAAAGTCATCCATCATGCAAAATAGATGAAATAACATAAGTATCACCTCTTAATATGAAATATATCAATGAATAACAGTAAATTATGATATAAAATAGTGATGCAAAATGGACGTATCAATAAGTTGCTTGGAATTCCTAGAGTGATCTAAGTGCCGTGTTTGGTGTCAGTCCATGGAGTGGTGCCATGTTCTGGGCAGTGAGGGGGACATCTACGGTTCAAAGCCAAGTTAAATCCTACTCGATAAACATTCAGGTCCTGCCTTGGGTGGAAAAGACCTGGTATATATTTATTATGATCTTTTTCGGGTAGTGGGTCACATATAAGGGCTCCCTAAGCTGTTTTCACGTTTTTCTAATTTTTCCATTTTATTTGGTATCGTTGAAAAAAATGGGCAAACCCATTGGCAGCTACAACATTGCAAGGTTTAGTGCAATCTTGAACCAAGACATGTATCCAACCTAGCACCCTAAAAGACACTCTCAATTTTCCCGCCTTTACCGGGCCGTAAATAAATAAAAATATAGTATATGCTTTAAACACAATATAAATACCCACCTCTTGAGAATGGCCATACATCATGATGTAGAATGCATGATAATTGCCTCGGGGCCTTGGGTGTGCCCAAATCTTGCACCTCCTTTGGAAAAACACAGGTTTTTCGGGTTCAAAGATGGAAAGTTAAGATTTCTTCAAATAACCAAGAAATCTTTAGTTGGAGAAGTTGCTTGGAATGCCGAGAGAGAGCTAAGTGTCGGGTTTGGGCTCAATCCATGGAGTGGTGCCATGTTCTGGGCAGTGAGGGGGGGGTCTAAGGTTGAAATCCAAGTTAACTCCTACTCAATACACATCTGGGTGGTAACCTGGGTGCTAGAATGCCTGGTATGTCTTTCTTATGATTTCTGCGGGTAGTGGGTCACATATAAGGGCTCTAGGAGCTGTTTTCACTTTTTTATGAATTTTTTGAATTTTGTTTGGTACTGTTCAAAAAATGGATAACCCGTCGGCGGCCGCAGTAATGCATATGTCAGTGCAATCTTGGACCTAGGCATGTATCTAGCCTAGGTACCCTATGGGGCACCCCAAACCATTTTTTCCTAAAAATTGAGAGTGTCTTCTAGGGTACTTATATAGTTCACTAGTAGGAAAGGGCTTGGCGCATCAATCATCACTTGTGAGCAGTAACACATTTATTTACATGACTCTGATGCACCGTAAGCGGGTGAGACTTTGACCAGTCTATAATAGTAAGTGGTCCAAACCTCTTTTGGAGGTAAGAATAAATAATTCTTTGGCTCCTATCTGTTGAGATAATAATGGAGAAAAGCCTAGCTGCTTGGTTATAAGAAAGTGCTTCCCCGGAGGAAACCCGGAAGTCATTAGGTGTCTTTCTTAGTTTTGTGTCTTGAGTCTTCATGCATTCATGTTGTATTGGCATTTTTTATTCTTTGCATGATTTTCTATTAGAGTTATCTTGTTGTAGTTTTCAAAAGGTAGAATTTATTGTTACTTTGTGTTGCGTAACTCGGTTGCACTTAAATCCCGTTTTATACATGCTAATGTTGGTCAAAAATTAAATTTGTTATTTTTTATTAAAACATGGTGTTTCACTAAGTTTCATATTAAGAAAGAATTCTCGAAGAAATATAAATTTTTTAACAACTCCAGTAGGTTTAACGACCAACTATATGGTGGGAATAGAAATTCTAGCCGTATAATTCTGGCCGTATAGATATCTATATGGCCGTCAAATTTTCTTTTCTAGGTATAGAAGGTTTAACGACCAACTATACAGCGGGAATAAAAATCCCGGCCTTATATTTGAGGTCGTATATTTATAGATGCCATCGACAATTTTGTTTTTCAGGGTATAGTAACTTTAGCGACCAACTATACAGCGGGAACAAAAATCCTGGCCGTATAGTTGTGCCGCCAGGAGAAAACCCTAAGAAACCCTAATTTTTTTACGTCAAACCAACTATACGGCAGGAACAAAATGTTCTGGCCATATAGTTGCTCACGTATAGTTGGGAAAACCCCTAAAACACCAACTGGAAGGTAATCATTGCTCAAGATTTTATTCTTTCTTCTTCCTTCTTCTTCTTCTAAAAACCTCGAAACACCACTTGGAAACTTTTCCCATGTTCTAGAGAAGCCGAGCATACGTAAACAATAAAGTTCTACCTCAGAAACTTCCTAGACTATAATTCTCTATAGAAGTTCATGTTTTGTTTTTAAATATCTTTTTGTACACCAAACAGATGTCTTTTATTTTGTGTGTTATTTTTGCAGGGACTTTAACCATGTGTGATGATGTATACGGTAGTGCCAATAGTGCAAACACTCGCATGAGCCTGGTTGCTTCAACTCAACATACCTACCTATTAATGTTTGTTCCCAAGCAGGATCTCAAGGAAGGAAGCCACAAGGCTATATCAAGAAATATATGTTAAAGCAAAGGTTCTTTGTCCATCAAAACAGAGGTTACTTGTACCTCAATGGTAAAGTGTGTCACCCTTGTTTTCCACTAAGCTTGGGGAGGTAACCACTTATTACACTCTCTTTTGGAAACTATACTTTCTCTTTTCTTTTGGTGATATACTCAAGTTTGTTTCTTGCAAATTTCTTAGCTTGGGGAAGTTACTTCTGCATGTGTAGAGTCTTGTGCAATGTTAATATTTTATGAAGGTTTAATGCAATCATGTATCCCGCTATTTTTGCATTCTTTCTTAAGTGAGCCTAGTTTTGTATTTATATGGGGATACACTTGCTCATGATAGGCACCATAGTAGTTGACTTAGAGCTTATATGCATCTTGCCAAATTGTTTATCAACCTTGTGACAATATTTGTCATCCTCTAGAAAACATTGCCACAATCTCTACATTTGGAAATAATGAATACTTGATCAATATATTTTGAAATTTGTTGGTTGGTACCAAATAGCTTTGTCTTAAATGAATAGATTATGCTCGACCCCATATTTTCAAATCAATAGACTTGATAGTTTGCTTATGGAATGAGTTATCAATTGGAAATGATATTTCGAAGTTTTGAGTTCTATGCTAAATAAGGTAGTGTTTTGTCACATCCCACCATTCCCAAATTCTAGATTTGGTACTACACTGCATCATGATCATCATTTGCTTGCAATGACATTCTCCATTCATGAAAATATTTGAGTTCCAAAACACTACTTTCAAACCCTAGACGGGGTTACTCATGTGCTCCTACAAAAAGGAATAGTTGGACATATGAAGTCACTATTTTGAAATAGACAAATTATTGCCAAAAAATGATCCTAGGTTAATCTCCTATATTTTAGAAAAATTTAGAAAGAAATTTCACCCCATTTGGAGTTCATATGGCAAAGTTATGTTAGAAATACTAAAACAGAAAATGGAAAAGAAAAAGAACAAAAAAAATGGCAAACTGCAGCGCGGCAGCCTGCCGCGGCCCAGGCCCAGCCCGCGCAGCGCACGCGCGCAGCCGCAGCAGCCGCCGCCCGCGCGGCAGATAGCAGCGCGCCGCCCACGCAGCCACAACCACCGCCAGCTGGGGCCCTCCCGTCAGCGCGAGCCGGCCAGGGCACGGACGCCAAGGCCGACCCGGCGACGACCAGGACCCCGCGTGCGCTGCCGCGACCCCCTCTCTTATACCCTAGGCGCCCCTCTACCCGACCCCTAAACCCACGCCCTCTCTCTCGCCCTCAAACTCCGGCGATTTCTCGCCGGAGCTAGCTGCCGCCGCCTTCCCCGCTCTCGGTAAGCACCTCCGCCGCTGCGCCGTCACCCTCCCTCACCCGCGAGCTCGCCCCGCCACCGCTGACCACCCCCTCTCCTCTTCACTCCCTGCAGGAACCGCCGACGCCGCCGCCCGCGACCGACCCCGCCGCCACCGCTTCGGCCGCCCGCCGTCGACGCCCCCGTGCATGCCCGAGGTCGCCTCCACGCCGACAACCCCCACCCCGAGGACCCCGACGCCGTTTCGCCCTCGCCCGCCGCCGGAGACCGCCAGCGCCGCCGCCTCGAGCCCGCCGCCGTCGTCCTCCGGTGAGCTCTCGCCGCCTTGCCTCTCGGTCGTTTGATCACGATCGGACGGTCCAGATCGGACCGTTGATTAGTCAGCGCGGGCAGATGATTGGTCAACTCCCAGTCAGCGCCACGTCAGCCGCCACGTGGGCGGAGTCAACTGTCAGGGTTGACTGTCAGTTTTTAATTTGTTTTAATTGCCAGAAAACACCTAAAACTTGTAAAATCCATATCTTTAGATCTACTAGGCCAAAAATTACAAATAAAATATGTGTAGATTCAGTGTCTCGTGTAGAATCTTGCTGTACCATTGTTTTACACTTTTGCAGCAAGGTTTTGTCCAGAATAATTAAATGAGTTAATGGCCTTTTTAGAGTAATTAAATCATAGAATAACTTCTTTAACTCCAAAAATTGCAAATAAGATGCCCCTGGAATCAGTAGAACAAGGGGAATCTCAAAGTGAATTAAAAAGTTAGGCTTACACTAATAAATTTTGCAGAATCTATTTAAAGGCTTACTGCAGTATTTTAATTACTCAGGGATTTATATAAATCCTTTTTGAGAAATTCCAGTTGGTACTGTTTCTATTTAGAGTTACCTACACAGTAGAATTTTTCCAACATTTTACAAACAGTATGATAGCAGTGGTGAATTATTTAGTTTCTAGCTCTGTTATTGAGCATTATAAATTGCATGCTTGTTTTCTTTTCGCTAAAACAATTTCCATGCATTCATACAGTATCCATACTGAAAGAGATTATGTGATGCTACTGTAGCATCAATCCACTTGTCATGCATGCATCTTGCATCATCTTTGTTTGCATATGATTGTGGATGGTTTGTTTATGATTGCAATTGTATCGTGTAGATTGTGACGAGTGCAATGCTTGTTCGTGTGTGGATTGTTCTTCCGACCGCTACAACCAAGGAAAGTATATGCTACTTTGTTCATGATGTTATCCTACCATTTTCAATGCATTGTCGTGTATTTTGTAGATGCGTGTGTAGGATATTACTATCGCTATGCTATGAACTATTATGCGGTAGGGCTTTCCCTGTAGATGAACCACCGTTGGTAGATGTGCTTAGCCATGCTATGATGAACGAGGGCTGGGTTACATCACTGAAAGTTGATTCTAAATGTGTTCGTTTGTGAAAACTAAAACAACTTAATCAATGAATCTCCTGGGTGTGATGGGATTGATAATTTTTGGTGGTATCATTGCGGAAAGGCACCCAGGTATCAAGAGAAAATGATTGGCTTTTTTATTTTGTAGCTTACGTGTACACCCATGTGCCAATAATGAAATGGGCGGTTGGTTGGACTTAGTAGGTTGTCGTAACTCGAACCCGCGTATCCAGAGATGTAGAATTTTGGTAGGTTGGACCGGTGCGCGTCGGGATTGGGGAGCTACTTCCCGAACGGACTCTTCTTGGACTTCTCCCTATTATCACCCAAAATGAGAGTGATGGTATGAGCTGGGCTGGCCAAGTCACATGGGTAAAGTGTACTAACCCCTGTAGGGTGTATAATCTAATCGATTATCCGTGTCCCCGGTTATGGACGTCTGAGTTGCTTGATATTGATTCCATGACATGTTTCTCGCTCATTATAATTTCATAATTGCTTTAATGTTGTTGGGTTAACTTAATTGGGATCTTTTCAAATAAAATCAAAAACTGTTTATGAAAGTAGGACAAAGGTATTTGCAAATGCAAGCTAGCCACAACTCCACTTGACAAATATGCATGTAGATGTTAGCACTATTGTCTCCTTTAATAGCTCTACTTGCCATACATTCCATGTATTGACCCTTTGGGGCTGCTATGTTTCATGTTGCAGGATATTCCGATTCTGAGTAATCAATTTAGGCCACGGTACTCCACTCGGCACTTGTTCACTTGTGACCAATTTGAAGAATGGAGATTTTGCTTTATTTATGTTGCTACCTGAATAATTTGAGCTAGCCTTGAGCTAAGCTTTTATTGTAATAATGGTACTCTGGATCTTCGTTATTTATGATACACGGATATTTTGCTATGTTATTCATCTTATTCTATTGTGGGCCAATGAACCGGTCCAGGGATTGGCATGTCACAAAGAAGCTACGATCTTTTCAGAACCGTGGTGTTACAAGATGGTATCAGAGCCCGTGTGTTGACTGTAGGATCGTGACCTAGGTTTGGATTAGGAAGCCATAGATTTATTAAAGCCTATATTAACTCTGTCTTTCATCTTATGCCTTTCACTCTCGTAAATTCTTACCATATGCTATTCTCACACTTTCCTCTTTTAATTGATATATGGGAGAAGTCAGGACTGAGTATGCAACCATGGAGTCAGCAAGGCCCTTTGCAAGAGAGCTAGCACAGCTCTTGCAGTCATTGGGATTACCATTGCCCATGTTCAAGGGAAGGAGGCCGTACACCTATGGATATGGCGAGCATGCATGGGAGATCACCACCTTCATCTTCAGGGATGCCGCCTTGCCGAACCCTGTGCATCTGATCTAGACCAAGACATACTGCAACTGGGGACTTGGAATAAACTTGGCCCTGCATGAAGCCCTGTCTCGCCAGTGCCATCTTGTCCGACACCTACTGCCAGCAGACTCACCCTACCGTGACTATGGGAGGCGTGATGAAGATGGGAACATTGTGGTTACACAGGGTGACAGGAACAACATGCCGTCCCGTCGGAGGCACATAGAGGACATGGAAAGGGAGAATGGAGCTCTAGCTAAGAAAGTGATGATGGTAAAGGAGATTGCAGATTTTGCCAGCAATGGTATGGTGGTCCAAGGACTAGAGATAGAGACCTTGCATGAAGCTGTGGGTGTTCTGTAAAATGCCCTAGTAGGCAGGGATGCAACCATAGCTCAGCTTAATGGAATTGTGCAGGATAACAACCATACCATACAACAGTTGCAAGGGACCGTCCAGGAAAGGGATCAAACTATTGAAGATATGGCAGCCCAGATTGCCGCTCTCCAAGCACAGCTGAATCCACCCTCTGATGATGACAATGGAGATGATGGAAACAATGATGATGATGATGATGATGACAGTGGGAACGACGATGATGATGAGGATGATGATGATGGAGACGATGATGGTGGAGGAGATGAAGCTGTTGCAGCCGCAGCAGAGAATGAAGAAGAAGAGGAGGATCCAGAAGAGGTGGAGTTTGAGATTTCAAGTGATGACACAGGAGAGGTGTATACTCCGCCGCCATGGTTGGATCGTGGACAGAAGCGCCAACGCATGAGTGCAAGGACCTACCGCAACCTCTTCAAGAAGTAGATAGAAGTCCACCAATTAGTCTTTGTTAGGTAAAATCGTTAGGACTAGTCTCGATCGATGTAAAACTTGTTTAGTTGCTTATTTGTGTACTCCAATATCCCAGGATTATTTGTGCGAATTTTATGGAAAAGTTATGGCAAGTTTGGTTAATATCTGAGTTATTCCTGTTGCAGTTTTCTGCCGATACAGCAGTACTGTATGATTTTTGATATTTTACTGGTACCTGGGAAAAATCTGAAAAAATAGGGATGGTTTGAAACTCTCTATACTGTACGCACACAAATCAGAAAAATTCGTGACGAGTTTAAGTCAGGTAGAAAAATTCGTGAACACTGCTAGACTGTTCTGGCAGATTGCTGTTTTTAATGCTTTGTTGATCTATTGTGTAGATAACCATTGCCAACTCTTCTAAAAACTATTTCAGTGGATATATACTGCTAGGATAACCCCTGGGATGTTTCTGGATCATTTGTTTGCTGATGTGTTGCTTGCTTGAGATTGTCTGTGATTGTTTTGTTGTTGATTGGTCATAATGCATGGGTAGAATACTGTTTTCGTAATCGATTCTTTCTAAGCTTACCTGTGCTGAACCGAAGATGCCTCCCCGCCGTCAACCCACTGAGTTGGAGCAGCTCATGGCAGCTCAGGCACAGCTAAACCAAGTTATGACCCAGTTCATGGAAGCTCAGAACAACAACAACAACAATGGGAACAACCAGCCTCAGGGAGATGCTCTCACTAGGTTTCTGAGGCTAAGGCCAGCTAAGTTCTCTACTGCAACGGAGCCGATGGTTGCTCTCGACTGGTTGCGTTCAATCAACAAGGATCTGGTAACTGTTGGGTGCACTGATGCTGAGAAGGTGAGGTTTGCCGCTGACCTACTGGAGGGACCAGCCGCTTCTTGGTGGGACACTTTTCAGATCACCCACCCGCTGGACCCTGTGACTTGGGCAATGTTTGAGGAAGGGTTCAAGACCAACCACGTGTCTTCAGGAGTTCTGAGCCTGAAGAGGAAGGAATTTCGCAACTTGCGCCAAACCAACCGCACCGTGGCTGAGTATATTGAGGAGTTCAACAACCTGTCTCGTTATGCACCAGAGGATGTTGACACTGATGCCAAAAGGAGGGAGAGGTTCCTGGATGGCCTCAGTGATGAGCTTTCAGTGCAGCTGCTGGTGGTTTATTGTCCCACTTTCCAGGAGCTGATGGACAAGTCCAGGATCTTGGAAGGGAAGCACAAGCAGGTGGAAAACCGCAAGAGAAAGAGCAGCAATCACCACTCTGGTTCTCACCACAAGTCTCGCACTTCTTATGATGGATACTCCAAGCATGGAGGGAGTGACCATGGAAGCCATGACCGCCACAACCATGGAGGCGATGGACATCGCCATGATAGCCACAAGAGCAACCGCCACAACCACAAGGGAGGACACACTCACCACTCTGGAGGACACAGTGGACATGACCGCAACCGTGATCGCAACTTTGTGAAGAAGGATCTGAGTAAGGTGACATGCTTCAAGTGTGGTCAGAAGGGGCATTATGCAGACAACTGTCCGGAGAAGAAGGTGCTGAAGCCAACCAACAACTAGAAGGCCACAGTGAACCACATGAATGTGGAGGAAATCCCAGATGAGCCCGATCTTGTGATTTGTAAGTTTCCAATCAACACTCACCCTGCACTTATACTTTTCGATACTGGTGCATCGCATTCATTCATATCAAGGGCATTTGTGGATAAGTATAAGTTACCTACGGAGTCTATGAAAGAGTCTATTAGAGTAATCTCACCTGGAGGAGATATGATAGCTAGCGCGGGATGCCACGAGTTAACTGTGAGGATTGGAGCACACAATTTTATTGCACATCTGGTAGTATTGGAATCACAAGGTTTAGATGTAATTCTGGGTATGGATTGGATGTCTATGCATGGGGGACACATAGATTGTGCACAGCGAGCTGTTTCACTCAAGACCCCGGATGGTAATAGAATTAGGTTCAAGTCGGTTGTGCGACCGGGAAGGTGTAAGTTGAATTCTCTTAAGGGGGTTAGCATGGATACTGTGCCTGTGATTAAGGAGTATCCCGACGTGTTTCCGGAAGAGCTGCTAGGGATGCCACCTGACAGGGAAGTGGAGTTTCTCATCGATCTGATGCCGGGAACAGGACCTATAGCAAAGAGACCATACAAGATGGATGTGGATGAGCTGAAGGAAGTAAAGAAACAGCTAAAGGAGCAGTTGGACAAGGGGTTTATTCAGCCTAGTTCGTTATCATGGGGTGCACCTGTTCTATTTGTGGAGAAGAAAGACAGCAGCAAGAGATTAGTGGTGGACTATCGCTCGCTGAATGAAGTGACCATCAAGAACAAATACCCCCTGCCTAACATAAATGATTTGTTTGATCAACTGGAAGTAGCAACGGTGTTTAGCAAAATTGATCTGCGATCGGGCTACTTCCAATTGAAGATCCGGGTGGAGGAAATACCAAAAACCGCTTTCACTACTAGGTATGGTTTATATGAGTATACAGTTATGTCTTTTGGTCTAACGAATGCTCCGGCATACTTCATGACCATGATGAACAAGGTATTCATGGAGTATTTGGACAAGTTCGTGGTGGTGTTTATTGATGACATACTGATATATTCCAAGGATGATGCTGAGCATGAGAAACATCTACGATTGATTATGGAGAAGCTGAGAGAACACAAGTTGTATGCCAAATTCAGCAAGTGTGAGTTCTGGCTTAACACTGTTGGGTTTCTTGGACACGTGGTGTCAGGAGAAGGAGTTGCTGTTGATCCAAGAAAAGTGACTGCAGTGACTGAGTGGGAAGCGCCCAAGAATGTGGGTGATATTCGTAGCTTTTTGGGACTTGCTGGATATTACAGGAAGTTCATTGAAAATTTCTCCAAGATTGCTAAGCCGATGACAGAACTTCTCAAGAAGGAGAGGAAGTTTGAATGGACGGATGCGTGTGAAGCCAGCTTTCAGGAACTGAAGCGTCGACTAGTGACCGCACCTGTTCTGTGTTTACCTGATCTTCAGAAGGATTTCCAAGTGTACTGTGATGCTTCTCGGCAGGGACTTGGGAGTGTGTTGATGCAAGATGGGAGAGTGGTGTCATATGCCTCGCGGCAACTTAAACACCATGAGAGGAATTATCCCACACATGACTTGCAATTAGCATTTGTTGTGCACGCACTCAAAGTATGGAGGCACTACTTAATGGGAAAGCACTGTGATGTGTACACCGACCACAAGAGCCTGAAGTACATATTTACACAGAAGGAACTGAATATGAGGCAAAGGAGATGGTTGGAACTTATCAAGGATTATGATATGAATCTGCAGTACCACCCAGGAAAGGCAAATGTAGTAGTAGATGCTCTGAGCCGGAAGGTCTATGCCAATGGATTGACCGTTGGGGAGTTGCCCGAGGATTTGTGCAAGCAATTCAAGGACCTTAGACTGGAGGTGGTGCCAGAAGGATATTTGGTAGCAATGGAAGTCCAACCCACACTACAGGACAAAATCAGGAAGGCTCAAGTAGGAGATAAGGAGATGGATGAACTAAAGGTAAAGATGAAGGAGGATTGAGCAAAAGAATTCCGCGAGGATGAGCAAGGAACCTTGTGGTATGGAGATCATTGTGCGTTCCCAACGATCCGGAGATAAGGAAGTTGATTCTGCAGGAAGCTCATGACTCACCGTATTCCATACATCCGGGCAATACGAAGATGTATATGGACCTAAAGGACAGATTCTGGTGGAACAACATGAAGGGAGACATCGCTGAGCATATTGCCCTATGTGATGTATGTAGCTGAGTGAAGACAGAACACCAGAAGCCAGCAGACTGCTACAACCATTGCCCGTGCTGGATTGGAAGTGGGATAGAGAGGGAATGGATTTTATCATAGGACTGCCCAGGACCAAGTCAGGATATGACTCCATTTGGGTAGTGGTCGACCATTTGACCAAGGTAGCCCACTTTATACCGGTGAAGACGACCTATAAAAGTGCAAAGCTGGCCAAGATTTATATGGACAGGATTGTGTGCCTACATGGAGTTCCTAAGAGTATTGTATCTGATAGAGGCACCCAATTTACCTCACACTTTTGGCGCCAGCTGCACGAGTCATTGGGGACTAGATTGGAGTTTAGCACAGCCTTCCACCCACAGACTGATGGACAGACTGAGAGGGTGAATCAGATTTTGGAAGATATGCTGAGAGCTTGCGCTTTGGCTCATTGTTCTAGTTGGGATGAGAATTTGCCGTATGCTGAGTTTTCCTACGACAACAGCTATCAAACCAGCATCAAGATGTCACCGTTTGATGTGCTATACGGTAAACGGTGACGGACACCATTGCAATGGGATGGAGTAGGAGACGTCAGCTGTTTGGACCTGATTTGATCAAGGACGCTGAGGAGAAGGTCGCCTTGATTAGGGACAGGCTGAAGGTAGCACAATCAAGGCATAAGAGCTACACTGACGCCAAGCGCAAGGAAGTGCTTTATGAGGTAGGTGATAGAGCATATCTCAGAGTGTCGCCGTTTCGTGGAATTAAGATATTTGGAATCAAGGGTAAGCTGGCACCTCGGTTTATTGGACCATATCGGGTCTTAGCACGCAAAGGAGA
This sequence comes from Avena sativa, assembly GCA_916181665.1. Lineage (NCBI taxonomy): Eukaryota > Viridiplantae > Streptophyta > Magnoliopsida > Poales > Poaceae > Avena > Avena sativa. Next base: position 365,346,085 of record OV702285.1, on the reverse strand, counting down.
GTTTGCTTATCAGTTGGAGTTGCCAGAGGCACTGTCCGCTGTCCACAATGTGTTCCACGTGTCCCAGCTGAAGAAGTGCCATCCGGAGATGGTGGATACACCGTTGAGAGACACTGTGCCACTAGAGGGGGTTCAGCTTGAGAACGACTTGACCTATGAGGATAAGCCGGTCAAGATACTGGAAACAGCGGAGAGGATTACCTGCACCAAGACAATCAGGTTCTGCAAGGTGCAATGGAGCCACCACACCAAAGAGGAAGCCACTTGGGAGCGTGAGGATGACATCCGAGAGGACTACCCACACCTATTTGCTAGCCACGCCGAATCTCGGGGACGAGATTCATCTTAAGGGGTTTAGTCTTGTCAAATCCCACCATTCCCAAATTCTAGATTTGGTACTGCACTGCATCAGTTATGTTAGAAATACTAAAACAGAAAATGGAAAAGAAAAAGAACAAAAAAAGGCAAACTGCAGCGCGGCAGCCAGCCGGCCTGCCGTGGCCCAGGCCCAGCCCGCGCAGCGCACGCGCGCAGCAGCAGCCGCCGCCGCCCGCGCGGCAGATAGTAGTGCGCCGCCCACGCAGCCACAGCCACCGCCAGCTGGGGCCCGCCCGTCAGCGCGAGCCGACCAGGACACGGACACCGAGGCCGACCAGGCCACGACTAGGACCCCGCGCGCGCCGTCGCGACCCCCTCTCTTATACCCTAGGCGCCCCTCTACCCGACCCCTAAACCCAAGCCCTCTCTCTCGCCCTCAAACTCCGGCAATTTCTCGCCGGAGCTAGCCGCCGCCGCCTTCCCCGCTCTCGGTAAGCACCTCCGTCGCCATGCCGTCACCCTCCCTCACCCACGAGCTCGCCCCGCCACCGCTGACCACCCCCTCTCCTCTTCACTCCCCGCAGGAACGGCCGACGCCGCCGCCCGCGACCGACCCCGCCGCCACCGCTTCGGCCGCCCGCCGTCGACGCCCCCATGGATGCCCGAGGCCGCCTCCGTGCCGACAACCCCCACCCCGAGGACCCCGACGCCGTTCCTCCCTCGCCCGCCGCCAGAGACCGCCAGCGCCGCCGCCTCGAGCCCGCCGCCGCCGCCCTCCGGTGAGCTCTCGCCGCCTTGCCTCTCGGTCGTTTGATCACGATCGGACGGTCCAGATCGGACCGTTGATTAGTCAGCGCCACGTCAGCCGCCACGTGGGCGGAGTCTACTGTCAGGGTTGACTGTTAGTTTTTAATTTGTTTTAATTGGCAGAAAACACCTAAAACTTGTAAAATCCATATCTTTAGTTCTACTAGGCCAAAAATTACAAATAAAATATGTGTAGATTCAGTGTCTCGTGTAGAATCTTGCTGTACCATTGCTTTACACTTTTGCAGCAAGGTTTTGTCCAGAATAATTAAATGAGTTAATGGCCTTTTTAGAGTAATTAAATCATAGAATAAGTTATGTATCTCCAAAAATTGAAAATAAGATGTCCCTGGAATCAGTAGAACAAGGGGAATGTCAAGGTGAATTAAAAAGTTAGGCTTACAGAAATAAATTTTGCAGAATCTATTTAAAGGCTTACTGCAGTATTTTAATTACTCAGGGATTTATATAAATCCTTTTTGAGAAATTCCAGTTGGTATCTACACAGTAGAATTTTTCCGAGATTTTACAAACAGTATGATAGCAGTGGTGGTTTCTAGCTCTGTTATTGAGCATTATAAATTGCATGCTAGTTTTCTTTTCGCTAAAACAATTTCCATGCATGCATACAGTAGCCATACTGAAAGAGATTATGTGATGTTGTTGTAGCATCAATCCACTTGTCATGCATGCATCTTGCATCATCTTTGTTTGCATATGATTGTGGATGGTTTGTTTATGATTGCAATTGTATCGTGTAGATTGTGACGAGTGCAATGCTTGTTCGTGTGTGGATTGTTCTTCCGACCGCTACAACCAAGGCAAGTAGATGCTACTTTTTTTATGATGTTATCCTACCATTTTCAATGCATTGTCGTGTATTTTGTAGATGCATGTGTAGGATATTACTATCGCTATGCTATGACCTATTATGTGGTAGGGCTTTCCCTGTAGATGAACCATCGTTGGTAGATGTGCTTAGCCATGCTATGATGAACGAGGGCTGGGTTACATCACTGAAAGTTGATTCTAAATGTGTTGGTTTGTGAAAACTAAAACAACTTAATCAATGAATCTCCTGGGTGTGATGGGATTGATAATTTTTCGTGGTATAATTGCGGAAAGGCACCCAGGTATCAAGAGAAATGATTGGCTTCTTTATTTTGTAGCTTACGTGTACAACCGTGTGCCAATAATGAAATGGGCGGTTGGTTGGACTCAGTAGGTTGTGGTAACTCGAACTCGCGTATCCAGAGATGTAGAATTTTGGTAGGTGGGACCGGTGCGCGTCGGGATTGGGGAGCTACTTCCCGAACGGTCTCTTCTTGGACTTATCCCTATCATCCCCAAAATGAGAGTGATGGTATGAGCTAGGCTGGCCAAGTCACATGGGTAAAGTGTACTAACCCCTGCAGGGTGTATAATCTAATCGATTAGTCGTGTCCCCGGTTATGGATGTCTGAGTTGCTTGATATTGATTCCATGACATGTTTCTCGCTCATTCAAATTTCATAATTGCTTTAATGTTGTTGGGTTAACTTAATTGGGATCTTTTCAAAGAAAATCAAAAACTGTTTATGAAAGTAGGACAAAGGTATTTGCAAATGCAAGCTAGCCACAGCTCCACTTGCCAAATATGCATGTAGATGTTAGCACTATTGTCTCCTTTAATAGCTCTACTTGCCATACATTCCATGTATTGACCCTTCGGGGCTGCTACGTTTCATGTTGCAGGATATTCCGATTCTGAGTAATCAATTTAGGCCATGGTACTCCACTTGGGACTTGTTCACTTGTGGGCAATTTGAAGAATGGATATTTTGCTTTATTTATGTTGCTACCTGAATAATTTGAGCTAGCCTTGAGCTAAGCTTTTATTGTAATAATGGTACTATGGATCTTTGTTATTTATGATACACGGATATTTTTCTATGTTATTCATCTTATTCTATTGTGGGCCAATGAACCGATCCAGGGATTGGCATGTCACATAGAAGCTACGGTCTTTTCAGAACCGTGGTGTTACATGTTTGATTGTCTTAAGAGTTTAGCCTGAAAGATACTCAGCAACATAGATGTGATGATCGACTTGATAGTACTCTTTGAAAGGATTTGTTTGAAGAAACTAATGTTTAGTGGTAATTGACATGCATGCCAAATCTTGACCTGTTGATTAAAGTATGATATTGCTTCACATGTGTCTGCACCACTGTCGCACAACATGGGATGCTAACAACTCCGCTGGCCTTTGAACAATCCAAAAGGAGGAAACTCTTGGAGTTTGGCTATGATTTGCCCAACATATGTAGCAGAAATGCTATATTTTGGTATGCATTGCTCTTCTCATGCGCCTGCGTTCAAAGCAAAAGAAGTAATACTCCTCTGACCGTTATGAGAAATCATTATACCGAAAAGGGAAACCTTGGTAATGGTCACGAGTATCCATTCTTAGCTTGCACAGTCTGATTAAAAACACTAAGTTTTGACATGATCTCATTACTGATGAACTGAAGTTTTAGAAAGACAAAGAATAGGAAATGAGAGTTTGATAGCGATGATTCATTGATGTGGTTGACCAAATGAGGACACTCTAATTCTATGCTTCTTTTGACATGTTCTTGCATTTCCTTTTGGCATAAATCTTGTTACTAAGAGATAAACTTTCTGAAAGTTCAATAACTGATGTTTGCACTTAAGAGCCTTAACTAGATGACATGATTGGGTAGAATCGATAAACTTTATTCCTATTTATGATGGACATCTATTTGTGACTAAGTTTTATATCATAAAAATAATGATATGAAAAGTTATACAAAAGGTGCAATAAGAGGATCACAAGTTTGTTTGCAAGTTAGATTCACTATTGACATGGAGCATATAAGTTTTGATGAATCTTTAGTGGTCTTTATAACTAAGCTTGTGTTGCCTTGTATGAATACATGTTTCATCTCTTCGAGATTGTAGAAGAAATAAGGATGCAAGGCATTGATTCCCAATGATAAGCTATTTCACAACCACTAATTTAGTATCGACCCTTCCTGCTCGAGGAAGAGCAAGGTATAGCTTGGGGAAGTTGATGGCTGTGAAATACCACCTATTTTAGACATATAAAATGTGCCATTTATCTCTCATATCATGTTTCTTGAAGCTATATCTATGCCTTATATGCATGACTTCTAGTTCTCATTTACTTTCATATGAGTTGTGCACATTTAGTAGTTTAGGTAGAATTTTATCACTTTCCTTGTCTATGACATGTGTGTAGGTGTTGGTGAAGATTATGGATAAAAAGGAAAAAAGAGAGCATAGTATGGAGGAGCTGCAGGGACCAGACTTGAACATTTGAGACGTTGGAAAAGTGATTTTTCCAACTTCTCAAAATAAATATCCAAAACCATGAGGTTGTAGCCCTCGATGAGGCGAATCCAATGAGCCCAAGAACACCCAAAACAGAGATCGTATGAACAAATGGCGGCCAAAACACCGCGGGACCTAAAAGTTTGACGACCAACTAGACGGCTGGAGCAGAAAATTCCCGCCGTATAGTTTGGCCGTATAGTTGGTAAAAAGGTCGCAAACGACAGGATTTTGCCCAATAGAATCTCCAAATCCTTACCTAAGTCATATGACGGTATTGGGGGTAACCTAGGGCACCCCCAATGCCTATATAAAGAGGGGAGGAGCCAAGAGAGAGCCACAAATCCATATTCTCACCCATGCAGAGCCCTATCGTTGTACCACCGCCATAGCCTCCTCCAATCAGATCTACACCATCGCCATCACACAAGAGCAGAAGGGACTAGGATCTTGAAGGCCTCCACATTGATCTACATCGTCATCTTCATCAACAACGTCTCCATCATCAATCACCTTTGTTTACTTGTAAATCTAGATTGAATCTTGGATTTGCACTTGTTCTCAATTGTATCATCATTCTTCATCCCTATTTAATCCATGATGTTGATTGCCTTCATGTGTGAGTAGTTTACTTTGTTCTTGGGGAGATGGAGAAACCCTAGTATGTGATTGAATTGAGATAAAGATTATTATGTGATATTGTTCATTATGTGTCTGTGTTAATTGTCTTCATCTTGATGTTGGGAGTTGTGCACCTCCTTAATATTTTCCTTTTGCGGGGACTTGATGAAGGGGGTTACTTGTTGGTAGACGGAAGGATGATAGCACTTATTTTCTTGGTCAAGATTTAGGGGTTTAGTGTTTCGGATTTTAGGGTTAGGGGTTTAGTGTTCGGGTTTTAGGGTTTATGTATTTTGGGGTTTAATTTAGGGTTTAGTGTTTCGGTAATTTTCAATAAAGTTCGAGCTTTATGCATATATTCATGGAATATAACGACTTAGAAACAATTTAATAATGAAAGTGATGTGGCTCACATCATTGTAGAGCTTCATTGGGAGACCCCAAGAGGAAGGTATGATGAGCATAACAGTAAGTTTTCCCTCAGTATGAAACCAAGGTTATCGAACCATTAGGAGGAAGGAAACGACTCAAAGTTGTTGCTAACAATTTGGAAACATGCACAACACAAACTCAAGACTTTTCCCCACTGAACAGTGAGGTTGTCAATCTCACCGGTTTGCTAAAAACAAAGGATTAAACATATGGTGTGGAAGGTAATGGTAGATTGCAGAAAGTAAATAGTAACAGTGGAAGATGTATCGATGATAAAGATTGGACCAGGGTCCACAGTTCACTAGAGGTGTTCTCCTTAAGATAAATACCATAACATGCTGGGTAAAAAAATTTACCAGGGCAATTTACAGCACAGAGTAAGGCATAACAATGCAGTAAAAGACATTCATGATCATATGAGATTTGATTGGCCATTACAACAATATACATAGACCGCCATCCAACTGCATCTATGACTAGTAATCCACCTTCCAGTTATCAACCGAACCCCCTCCAGTATTAAGTTGCAAGCAATGGATAACTACTTTAAGCAATCTGTGTAAAGTAAACAACACAATTGTTCCATGAACAAAAGATTGTTGTTTTCTCCCTAGTAGCAACAGCACATCTACAACCTTACAGATTTCTATCACTTCCCCAGATTTAATAGAGTCATGAACCCACTATCGAGCATAAATACTCCCTCTTGGAGTCACTAGTATCTACTTGGCCAAGATAGCTACTATAAAAGGAGAGCGTGCAAGATATCAAACAACACAGATATGATAGAATAAACAAGATAGAATCATTAATCAATCTGACATAGTAATCTCAATATCCATCGGATCCCCACAAAAACAACATGCATGATTACAAATAGATGATTTTGATCATGAACGAAGCTCACAAGATCTAAACATGGTAGCACAAACGATGAGAAACAACCATCTCGCTACTGTATGGACCCATAGTCCAAGGTGGAACTACTCACGCATCATACCAGAGGCTGGCATGGTGTTGAAGAAGGCCTCCGAGATGATATCTCCCCTCTGGCAGGGTGCCGGGAAAAGCTTCAGATCCCCCTGATCTAGGGACGATGGTGGCTGCGGCTATGGACTGTTTCGTGGACATCTGATCGGGTACTTAGGGTTTTGGAATCAGGGGGATTATATAGCCTAAGAGGCAAGGCAGGAGGGGGCCAGTGTCAACACCCGGATTTTTAATCCCAGATGCTTATTATGCCATACATCGCAATCCTAGGAATACCATTTTTGCGAGACATAACAGAATTGATACCACAATACATCATCCATTACAAACCATACATAAGGTTTTACACAAATAAGGATCTCATGATCCAGTTCGTAATACAACACAGGCAGTGGAATACGTAATCATAACGGTACCGTAGGCGAAGCTCCATCTTCGGGGTCACAGGCAATGCTGAAGATGGGAGATGATCCTAGTTGTCGTAACCTTCCTGGGGTCCATCTTCCAGGTACTCCTCTTCATAGTCTGGCCACGGGAATAGCCAGGGACAAAGCCATGAGTACTCTTTAAGTACTCAGAAACTAATACTAACAAGTGAAGGGGTTTTTTGATAATAAGACACTAGGCTCTAGGGTTGTTTTGCAAGAAGCCAGATTTATCTCTACTAAGTTTAGAAGCAAGAGAGCTAGTTGAAGTTTATAACACCTAAGTGGGAACTTGTAGTTCATATCACAACCCGGTTGTGGTCAAGTCAAAATCTCAATTCATTTCACAAGTCATTTTGAAAACATCTAACGGGGGAACAGTATGGCCACTCCAACTGTACATAACCGCGGAGGCGGCTATTCGAATAGTTTGACACTCTGCAGAGATTATACACTTTCACCACAACATTCGATACATCCGTCAGGAACAAATCCTGAATTCACCATACTCAGTATGCGGATAATCAATCCTAACCTTTCAATTACACGCCCTAGTATAAGCAGCTCTCATGTGAGTTTGGCCTCCCAACCATGACCAACTATCATCTTGGGTACTGCACAGGTGGACAATCTTCACAAGGTAGCCTCAGCTCAGACCTTGGCCGTGAGGGAACTAATACTAAGGTATATAAGTTTCCAGTCAAGCCCTACCCAATCTTCGGGTATTGTGGTTGTACGGTAAAATTGGAATGGTATCGCATCCAGACAACCATCAGTTTTAAGAAGGGCTAAGGCTCATGCCTCAACATTTTCATCACCAAAATCATCGGGTGTTCGGAAACACATGTCAAAACATCTCAGCAGAATGATCGATCATTCTAAGGTTTTCATAACCATTTTCACCAAGTATTCCCATCTAAAGTTGATCAAGTTTTATGCTAAGCACTAGCATCTACAAGTGGGGGTGATTACTAATCAGGGGTAGTAAACTAGTGGAGTTTCAACTAAGTACCATCTCATGCCTTAGGATGATATCAAGATTTTCTAGCTTAAGACAAATTTTATGCTCTTTACGCAACCTTCAAATATCCTTCTAGTATCTACAATTCACTTAAGTAAACTCTAAGGAATAGCTTTGATAAAGAAATAAAGTATAAAGCTTGTAAGTAAAACTATGATTGGGTATCATCAAATATGTCTAACCAAGCATGCTTAGTGCATTGCATAGGTTATTTAACTTTCATAATAATCTTGCCTTGTGCAGAGCAGTGGTTGAAGTTCTCCTCGGCTTCTTCTTCGTAGTATCCTCCTTCCTCCTCGTATCCTTGGTCGGTACTAGCGTCTATGAATAAATACGAGATACACAATCACCAAACAATACTTAACTACTTGCAATCATCACACAAAAGGGTCCTATAGATGATCTAGCATCATCACTAACATTACAAGATTAAAGCCTGGTTTAATTCCTTTTATTTTTAGAAAAGTAATTTCTACTCATTGAAAAACTACTTAAGATTTAATATTCTCCAAACCAAACATGGGATCATGTTGACACATGTCATCACCACATATTTTAGTGCATGAGAATGTGATTTAAAATGGTGTCACAATTTAATAAGGTTTTACCCTTTTATTTTAATTAAATAAGTGACTAGAAATGCCTATGTGGCATTCTTTTATTACTTGAACATTATTTCTGTAAGTAAACCTATATATTTTTATATATTCTGAAAGGTATGGTTAAATGTGATTTTGAGAGTTGGAATCAACTCAAGAGCTCTTATGGTTTAAATTTGAAAAATGCTTGAATGCAGAAAAGCCTCTGCCTTGTTATTTTTACCAAGGGTGATCTTTAGACCCAAATGATTTGAATCCAACGGGCTTGGATTCAGCACTTCCAGACCTTTCTAACAAAATTAGTTTCATTCCATCTGGTTCATTGAATCGAGCTGGGTTGATTTTTGAAAATAGGTGCATAAGTGTGTTCGAAATAAAATGGAAAAGGTTAAATTCAAATGACTGGGCTGCACGGAAGCGATACTGGGCCGGCCTCCTACGCACAGCGCTTACGCTGGCTAGTTAAGTCGCTGTCCCCACGCGTCAGTGAGATGAGGGGGTGCGAAGCGGTACGGGGCGATGTGAGCCGTGGGATCTTGTTCTAATCTAACGACTGAGGGTCATCGTCAACGTTGGGCAACGCCGGCGAGACTGAAACCTAACGCGGCAGGTGAGGGTCGTTGGGGGCTCACCGGGGCTTAGGCGAGGGTCGGCGAGGCGGGCGAACGACGAAGTCGACAACGGCGAACCTCCTGGTACCGGAGGCTTCTCCTGGGCGGCTCGAATCGCTGGCTCCCTTCTTCTCCAGCAGCGGCAGTCTCCGGTGAAATTCCGGCGAAGCGCTGCTCGCCTTGCTCTGGGACTGAGGCGAGGTAGTTCTGGGTGAGAGGGGAGTGAGGTGGTCTGCTCAATTCGGCTGGTGGTGGCCTCTATTTATAGTGGCGAGAGGGAACTGACGGGCGCAAGCTGAGCTCGTCGTCGTAGACGGCACAGAAGGCTAGCGGCATGGGCGATGGTAGGGGGCGGTGCGGTGCTCCCTGATGTTTGATGAATCACTGCTCACAGTAGTGTTTGGATTTTGTTTTATTTGAATCTGCAAGGTGTTTGATGAAATGGCCGCAAGAATTCAAGTTTTGAATTTTGAAAAGATTTTTGGTGGGTGTGCTAGGTTGGTGCTGGCGAGTCTGCAGATGCTTGGGTTTTGAAAGTTGAGCTTGTTTGAGTGGTTTTTGAAAAAGTGGGATCTTCCCATATGATAAAGATTCAATTTTGAACTGTCCTTTAAACTATGCATTTGAAAGTTTCTGGATGATCACAAAGTGGGCCTTGATACTTTGTTATGAGTACAATCAAGGGGTGTAAAGATCCAAACAAGTTTCTGTTATGTTCTGAAAGTTTGGGACAGCCAAAGTAGGCATGGGAGTTAAATTGTTTTGATTTATTTGTCTTTGGGAAAAGTGTGGGGATTATTTATATGATGTTTATTTCACCTAAGAAACATTTTACAAGAAAAGAAACACATAACCAAGACATTTCAAAAGAATTCAAAATGGGATGCATACACACATGCATGCTTTCTCATTTTATTTTAGAAAAGTTTTTGGTTAACCCTAAATTTGATGATTAGAGTTTGATGATCCAAGTTTAGTATTTTTGGGATGTTACAGCCAGGGGGGCCACACCATGCCCAGTCACGACACAGGATGGGCCAGCGCGTGGGGGGGGGGTGTGGCCACCCTATGGCGCCCCTCCGGTCACCCTTCGGTCTCTGTGTTCGTCTCGGTGAAATATTGACTTTGGCTTTTGTCCCGTCAAATTCCGAAAATATTTCCTTACTAGCTTTTCTGAAACCAAAAACAACAGAAAATAGGCAACTTACACTTTGGCATTTTGTTAATAGGTTACTCCTAGAAAATGTATAAAAATACCTCAAAGTGTAGACAAAGCACATCAAAGTGGATAATAAACAAGAATGGAACATAAAAAATTATAGATACGTTTATGACGTATCAAGCATCCCCAAGATTAACTCCTGCTCGTCCTCGAGTAGGGAAGTGATAAAAAGAATAATTTTTTAGGTGACATGCACCATCACAATCAAGATCAAACCATTTGCAAGCATTGAAAGCTGGTATCAAAGTACTCTAAACATGAGCATGAAAGATGAAGTTCTAACAACAAGACATAGCAACTACGCAGCAACATGAAAGGATACAAAAAAAGATTCATGAATAACAATGCATTGAAAGACGTTTGTTTGTTTCACATATAGAAAACATATCATAGTGGCATTCATCTTGTCCATCATGGAGTAGAAAAACATAAATGCATAGGACACCTGCCAAGTTCATAAGGGTGACTAGATATAAATAGTTTAAGAGCAACCAATATCAACAATATGAATCAATCAATAAGTTTTGGGACAATGCACATAGAACTAAGAATGGAAACTATGCTCTCTTAATTGGTGCCTAAGGAGAGAAGGTGGAAGAAAGGCTCTTCATAAAGGGAAGTAGGGATTGCAAGTTTCATAAAGAGCTTCCAAAAATTATGGTACTTGTTATCTTTCAACTCTCATTGCCCCTATCATAAGCATCTTGAAGTGATTAAGGTTAAAGTGAACAAAATATGGAGTATATGCTTGACAAAGTATAAGTTGGAAATCTCATGTCCCTTGAGTATGAGGGCCACTCCTCATGCTACTCAACTTTAGTTACCGGTAAGTTCTTCTCATAGTAAGTAATGTGTATCATAGAGAACCTTCAACGGGGTAACCCTTGCCCCATGACACAGGATCTATCCCATATCAAAATGACAAGGCAAGCAGACAATGAGCATCTCAACAATCTTCTTATTTACCATGGGAAAATGGTGCTTTTTTCACTCTTTCCTCTTTTCTCATATCGTTTTTTTCTTTTTCTCAATCTCTTTTTTCCATGTCTCTCTTTTTTATAAGAAGAATGCTTCATAGATTTATCACTATGGTGGTGTTGCAAGTTTCCACCATGATTAGGCATGGCTTAGGCTAGCGACCTAGGCGTTTATCTAAAACATATACATAACTCCATGGACTTACAAGCTCCCCTTTTATTTCACATAGATGACATCCATAAAAAACAACATGATATCAACTGGGTAGATATTTATAGGTGTTGAAAGCATTCCCCGTGACAACACGGTTCTGCTAATTCCCAACTTATAAGTGTAAGCATATACAACATATATGACACAATGGTTCAAGTTTATTAGGGGGAAGAAAAATAAAGTGTTCCATCAAGTTTGTGAGATCTTTAATCACTATTTTTTCACATAACAAGTTTAATTTGGAAAATAGGTAAAACAATAATATACTTGGAATGGTGTAACACACCATGCATAGGAATTTATAGTGGACACTTTGGAATAACTTGGTTTCTTGGGAGTTGGATGCATGAGTAGAGCTTACTCAATACAAGTGGAGGCTAGAAAAAGACTGGGAGTGACCAACTAAGAGAGAAATAATGGTCATAATCATGCAGAGCGACAAAACATTACTAGTCAAAGCATAAAGTGGTACCACAAGTCAAAAACAAAATGATCATAGAGGCTAAGGTGACTGGTTCGTAGTCATCACATGGTGTGGGCATGTGCCACGTCAACCCAAACAAAGCATCAAAGGATAATACCACAATACTATGATTTTGTATGCTAAAACAATGCATGATTCTTTCAAGGCACATTAAGTAATCTCAATTGTTTGGAACAAGTCATGCTACAGCAATAATCACTAAGCATAAGTTCAAAACAACATATAGCATGACATGATAGAGTCTAGGCCATAGTCAAAGCAAGCTCCCTTTTGTACTACTAAAGCAAGAACTTCCTACTCCTTTCCAACACCAATCAACTTATTTGAAACAACACATCGAAAGGAAACTAAGCAAACAAAAAGGAAAAACAAAAACTAAGACGCTATAAGAAGAACACAACTGTACATGAAACAATAAAAACGAAGTGTCTAGAAAGACCTTAGATTTTTATTGATTAAGAAGGGGATGCCTTGCAACACAACTTTGCATGAAACAATGTCTAGAAAGACCTGAGATTTTTATTGATGAAGAAGGGGATGCCCAAGGCATCCCCAAGCTTTGACGCTCGTACCTCTTGAATATTTCTTAGGGTGAAACAGGGTGGCATCCCTAAGCTTGATCTTTTGTCCATTCTTCATCTCATTACATCATTCTTCCCTTATACCTAAAATTTATCCTTCATACAAAACTTCACACAATCTTCATTAGCAACATTAGTGTATTCAAAAGATAATAGACCTTTGGGTTTTAGTTTAAAAACAGAAAAACTTCCATTAAAAACACAAGCTACTTTAGCAATTCCCTCAAAAAGTTCAATTTACCCAAGAGAACCCACAAAGAAATCGATAAAGAGGCAAATGCAAATAATGGCAGAAATCTGTCCAAACAGACCAGTAGGTCAAAACCAATTTTTTCGAAGACCTTATGTTGATCAAATCAAAAAGTGTTGAACTAATTAAAGTTAGCTAACAAACTGGGGGATTTATTCAGAAAATTATATCTCAATTCGACATACAGAGATTTTTCACGCATTTTTACAGTGGAGCACAAAATATGTTTCGGGACAGCACTTCCCCAAATCTTACTTCCATCTCATTAGAGGTTATTCTTGGCACAAAAATAAATAAAAAGGATAAGGAGAGGTTATTGCAAAAGTAATAACTTCCAAGACTCGAGAAAACTATTGGGTTATCTCCTAAGAGTACTTTTCTTTAACGTATTTAAGTTAGGCACAAAAAGCAAGAATCAAGTGTTTTCAAATGAAGAAGCATTAACATCAAATTTCTTGTTCCTACCTTTCTTACCTTTCTTGTTATCTTTAGTGAATATATGATTGCTTATTGGAGAAGCAAAATTCATAATGCCTTTTCCCACATCTATTATTGCTCCAAGGTGTTTCAGTAGGGATCTTCCAAGTGTAATTTGTCCTTTTTCCTACACATTCAATAACAAGATAATTAGTAGACACCACTTTCCCTGAAATCTTTGGAAACACTATTTCAGCTATTCTAATGGGTAATATAGTTGCATTATTGGTAAGAGATATTTCTTCTCCTTCTTCAGAAACTCCCCAAAGATTCAAAGACTCATAGATATCTTTAGGCATAAGACAAAATTCAGACATGCTATCACAACGATCATCAAAAGTTTCATTGTTTATAACAACTTTTATAGTAGGAAACCATTTTGAAGGCTCGGACTTTGTTGGAACATAATCATGGTGCTCTCTAAGCATGTTATAGCAATCTTTCAAAGCAACTCTACTGGTTTCAAGAGTATTCAACATACCATAGATATTTATAAAGGAAGAATCAGACTTGCTAGGAAAATTATAATTGTAATCAACTTCTTTATGGCATCCAAAGCTTCATTCTCATTACATTGAAAAATCTCTCTCCCTGCTACAGCATTCAAAGCATATCTATAACAATGAGCAAGACCATGGTAGAAACTCTTAATAACTAGGCCTAGACTCATTTTAGGCTTAGATTTTCCATATAAATCAGAAATTCTAGACCAAGCTTATTTGAAACTCTCTTAACTTCCTTGTTTGAAAGTAAAGATCCTTTCCATAGGTTACACAGTGATTGGAACAACACCAGACATGGTAGCAACTAAAGTAGGTACTAATTTTTTGTGTTTTTTATAAGAGAAGGCAAACCAAACGAAACTAATTTTTTTGAAATTTTTGATAAAAAGAAGCAAAAAAAACAAGGCAAAAGAAACTAAGAAAAAGAAAACAAAGTAAAGAGAATGGTTGTGAAGGACTCCCCTTGTGAAGCTGTCCTTAACTCCCCAGCAACAGCGCCAGAAAACGTCTTGATGTGGCTCATATCACTGTAGAGCTTCTTTGGAAAACCCCAAGAGGAAGGTATGATAAGCACAACAGTAAGTTTTCCCTCAGTATTAAACCAAGGTTATCAAACTAGTAGGAGGAAGGAAACGACTCAAAGGTGTTGCTCACAACTTGGAAACCTACACAACACAAACTCAAGACTCTTCCCCGACGAACAGTGAGGTTATCAATCTGACCGGTTTACTGAAAACAAAGGATTAAACATATGGTGTGGAAGGTAATGGTAGCTTGCAGAAAGTAAACAATAACAATGGAAGCTGTATCAACGGTAAATATTGGACCGGGGTCCACAGTTTACTAGATGTGTTGTCCTTAAGATAAATAACAAAACATGCTGGGTAAACAAATTATAGCGGGGCAATTGACAGGACAGCGCAAGGCATAACAATGCAATACTAGATATTCATGATCCTATGAGATTTTATTAGGCATTACAACCATATACATAGACCGCCATCCTACTTCATCTATGACTAGTAATCCACCTTCAGGTTATCATCCGAACCCCTCCAGTATTAAGTTGCAAGCAACGGATAACTGTTTTAAGAAATGTGTGTAAAGCAAACAACAACATTGTTCTATGAACAAAAGATTGTTGTTTTCTCCCTAGTAGCAATAGCACATCTACAACCTAAGAGATTTCTGTCACTTCCCCTGATTCAATAGAGGCATGAACCCACTATCGAGCATAAACACTCCCTCTTGGAGTCACTAGCATCTACTTGGCCAAGATAGCTAATAGAAACGAAGAGCATGCAAGATCTCAAACAACACAGACATGATAGAATCAACAAGATAGAATCATCAATGAATCTGACATAGTAATCTCAATATCCATCAGATCCCCGCAAACACAATATGCATGATTACAAATAGATGATCTTGATCATGAACGGAGCTCACAAGATCTAAATATGGTAGCACAAAGGAGGAGAAACAACCATCTAGCTACTGTATGGACCCATAGTCCAAGGTGTAACTACTCACGCATCATACCGGAGGCTGGCATGGTGATGAAGAAGGCCTCCGGGATGATCTCTCCCCTCCGGCAGGGTGCCGAGAAGAGCTTCAGATCCCCTCCCCCCCGATCTAGGAACGATGGTGGTGGCGGCTACAGTCTATTTCGTGGAGATCTGATTGGGTACTTAGGGTTTTTGCTTTGGGGGGATTATATAGACGAAGAAGCAAGGTGGGAGGGGGCCAGTGGGGCCATACCCTACCTAGGCGTGGCCTAGGGTGGGCCTGTGCGTGGGGGTGTGGCCACCCTATGGCGCCTCTCCGGTCTCCCTTCAGTCTCTGTGTTCGTCTCGATGAAATATTGTCTTTGGCTTTTGTCCCTTCCTATTCCGAGAATATTTCCTTACTAGTTTTTCTGAAAACAAAAACAGCAGAAAGCAGGCAACTGGCACTGTGGCAACTTGTTAATAGGTTTGTCCTAGAAAATGTATAAAAATACCTCAAAGTGTAGACAAAGCACATCAAAGTGGATACTAAACAAGCATGGAACATCAAAAATTATAGATACATTTACGACGTATCAATCACTCTTTCTAATTACTAGAGGTTTATCCACTACTTCCTGATAACTCTTTCCATCATCTGCAGACTTTCGTAATCATACTCGCATGCTCTTGTTTACATAAAACTTTAGTTTACTTATTTTTCTCTTATTTGAAAACCCAAAAATATCTTTTACACAAAACTCGCATTTTATCTTGTTACTTAGATCGTTATTTAGCATTACTATTTCAGTGTTTAATTCAAGAGTTATTTGGACTTCAGACTCCTGCTCCCTATGGGATCGATATATTTATTTTGAAACTAGATACAAACGATTTGTGCACTTGCAATCATCATCTATGAGCTGGAAGAGTTCCAAGCAAGATATTGTGTCTACGTCTAAAACATAGGCTGTATATATTGCCTCCTCGGAGGTAGTAAAGGAAGCTGTTTGGATGAGAAATTTCCTCATGGATCTTCGTGTGGTTCAGGGCTCGTCCAATACGTTAGACGTGTATTGTGACAACAATGGTGCTATTGCACAAGCCAAGGAACCTAGACAACACCAGAAGAACAAGCACATACTCATGCGGTACCACCTGATTCGCTAGTTCGTGGAACAAGGTGATATCAAGTTATGCAGGGTACACATGGATGCAAATATTGCGGATCCGTTGAAAAAGCCACTACCATAGTCGAAGCATGAGGCATACCTGAGAGCTATGGGCATTAGATGCCTAGACATGTGATGTCAGAAGATTGACTCTAGTGCACGTGGGATAATGTTGGGAATATGCCCTAGAGGCAATCATGTATGATGATATTTCCCATTGTATTCATAAAGTTATTATGTTTTTCTTGTATGAACAACTAATGTGTATCATTGAATATGTGATTCAGTTGTGGAATTATACATTCATGTTGTTTGTACTAAATATCCTTGGTTATCGAGGTTGTGCTGGACACACAACTTAGACCAATGTCAAAGTCGGCAGACGGCTCAGTTCCACTTTTCATGGTCATGGAGATGTTATTCCGACTTACATAGATTCGGCTAAAGAGTTTAGTGAGTCGGATTTACCCATATTGACATACAACGAACAAGTCGTCATTTGTATGTCTCAATCAATGTAATCCTTAGACCTGGGGTTGTTGCACAACCTGAGTTGAGAATCACCGACTTAGGTTCTATCAAACGTTATTCCATCACTGGGCAGCTACAAAGGCAGAGTTCGGTTCGACCGAGAATCAATCTGCATGATGTTAATAACCAAGATGGGATTTTACCCCTCAAGTTGGAAAGATGTTCTTTGGGACCTCTCGGATGATATGATTTGGAAATCATGGACATGCATGACTCGGTTAAGTGTTAACTGAGGCGACCGACTAAGAGTTAGTCGGATGAATCACTTATCTCAGATCGAGAAGATATTCAGACTATTTAAGGGATGACAATTAGTCTCATATAGTCTAACACAATATATCGTGAGCAAAAGGGACTCGGACACAAGTCACATTAGAAAGGCATGTCGTCATGACCCTTTGGTACTTGGGAGTTGGCACGTTCTGCTAGGAGCCGCTACCGACTGATCCATTGAGAGTCGGACTCCAATCTTGTCCAAGTTACCATGAGCCTACGGGGTCACACACTTAAGAGCGGGAGCAAGTTCGGATTGGAACTGAACCGGAAATCTGGTCGGGTTGGACCCGAGCCGGATTTGGACTGAGTCAGTGATTTGGACTTGCGATGACTAATATGAGCTTTAGTGAATGGGACACGAGTGAGTGGAGCCCACTTTCTCTCCCTATATATAGATGGGCGCATAAACCCAGGGGGTGAACGGTTATGTCATTCCATGCGTTGAAAACTCTAGATCCACATCAGTACTGCCGCCATACTGAACCTAGGAGTCCACCGGCGGTGCTCCTCCTTGTACGTGTGGATACCAGCTGCGGTGATGTATGATCATCACCACGACGATCAGGATCGGATCAGATCATGGGGACTGCACTGCATCAACTGACGCCTCATCAGTAATCCTCAACCACGGGTCTAGTTGTAATCCTCGTGGCCTTCTACCTCAGCTAGATCTTGGGATCACCATGTTAGAGGAAAAGTTTTGTTTTTCTCCTCGTGGTCCAACAGCCGCATGGAGCAACGTTACCACGGTCGAACCGGCAGAGACGACCGAAAAAAAGTTCAACATACACACATTTCCTGTACAAAGGAGGCGTACATGTGGGACCTAGCATCGAGACCATACAAAGTGTAGGCATCAAGAAACGTTGCCATGTTCGAAATAGATAGGAGCTAGCGAGAAAAAAGTCCAGCATGCACACGTTTATTCTAATGGGAGACTGACATGGGGGACCCACCAGCCTTTATAAACGGCTGATGCATCAATAAGTTTTGCCAAGTTCGAAACACGGAGGCGCGAGCGAGAAAAAATTCGAACATGGACACTTTTCTTCAATGAGATGCTGACATGTGGGACACAATATCCTGTATAAACGGCCGATGCATCGAGCAATGTTGACAAGTTCAAAACACGGAGGCGCGGACGAGAAAATTAGTCCAACATGCACGCATTCTTCTAATGAGATGCTAACCAGTGGGATCCAACTGCGTGACCAAACGACAAATTCATTGAGCAACGCTATCTAGTTACGAACATGGCAGCGCTAGAGAAGAAAAAATTAAATCATATACACATGATTCATCTAATGTGAGGTTTACATATGGGACCCACCAGCCCGAATAAATGACTGATGCAGCAAGCAACACTATCAACTTAAGATGGAGGCGCGACCGAGGGAAAAAATCCATCATACACAAGTTTCTTCTAATGAGAGGATGACATGTGGGCCCAGATGTGTGATTAAACGGCATCGCAATCAAGTTCGAAACAGGGTAGCGGGAGCGAAGGTAAAAATTCCATCATACATACGATTCTTCTAATGAGAGGCTGGCATGTGGAACCCAACATCGTGATTAATGGCAGATAGATCGAGCAACATTATCGAGTTCAAATTAGGGAGGCATAAGCCAAGGAAAAAATTCATCATGCACACATTTCTTCTAATGTGTGGATGAATTGTGGGGACCAGCTGCGTGATTAAACTCTAGATGTATCTAGCAGCTCTATCAAGTTTGGAAAAGGGTAGAGGGAGCGAAGGAAAAAATTACATCATACACACGATTCGTCTAATTAATGAGAGGCTGGCATGTCGGACCCAGCATCGTGATTAACGGCATATAGACCGAGCAACGTTATCGACTTCATATTAGGGAGACACGAGCCAAGGAAAAACATCCATCTTGTACACTTTTCATCTAGTGTGAGTATGATACGTGGGACCCAGCCGCCTGATTAAACATCAGATGCATCGAGCGACGCTATCAAACTTGGAACTGGGAAGGAAAAAAATTCCATCATACACATGATTCCTCTAATGTGAGGAAGACATGTGGGACCCAGCAGCCTGACTAAACAAAAGAGTCATTGAACAAAGTTATCCATTTCAAATCAGGGAGGCACGAGCGACAAGTCTGGTCTCCTAGAGTCATTGATGTCTGGGACCCACATGAAAAAAAAATCAACGAGTCAACATCTTGCGAGGAAGCAGAAATCTTACTTATGCGACGCGCCCATCGAGCTTTGTCCATGTTTTTAGCGGTTTCTGTTGGGGTTCGTAGCATGGAAAACACAAAAATTCTACCGCATGAACACACACAAGCCAAGATCTATCTACTAGATTGTAGCAACGAGTCGATTAGAGTATCACCCTCGAAGATTCCAAAGCGGTTAACGAGAGAAGATTCTCGTGGGTGATGTAGTCGTACACTTGCCGATCTCATGATCGCATGGACGATCCTTCTGGCGCTGCGTTCCGGTAGTGCTTCCGCAGTCGGTCACATGTTCGGTACTCGATGAAGACCTTCCTCTCCCTTTTTCCAGCAGGCATCGAAGGTTGTAGTTCTCTCCTCGCGATTCCGGCAGCACGACGGCTTGGTGTCGGAAGTAGAGTGAAGATCCCACTGGGCTTCGCCTAATCCGGGGCGAGTTATGGTGGAGAAATAGGGTTTCCCCGGCGACCTAGGGTTTATAAGCTAGAGAGGAGGAGGCGTGGCCGGCGGCGGCGCGAGGCGGCGGCGCGACAGCGTCTTGGGTGGTGGTGGTGTGTTTTGGGGGGCACCCCCTCCCCTGTATTTATGAGAGGGAGGGGAAGCTTGGGAGAGGGTAGTTTGAATCCTTCCCCAACTCCCTCTCCTACTAGGCTTGTAGTGGAGGGAGAGAAGGATTCTCCTCTTCCTCCACTAGGAAACATTGTCCCAGTTTGACTTTTCAAACTTGCCTTTTGACTTTCAATTTCAGAGTTTGATTTTACTCTTTATTTGCACAACCCTTTAACCTAGGACATGATGCAACCATTCCACTTAGTCATGAAACATTCATGCACCCTTCCCCTTCCGGTCCGGTGAACCTTCTAGACCCTTCTAGAACATTCCGGTGAAAACACCGGAATCATTCCCGAACTCCGGAATTGGACTTTCCGTAATATCAATCTTATTCTCCGGACCATTCCGGATCTCCTCGTGATATCCTGGATCCCATCCGAGACTCCAAACAACATTAGGTATACCTACTTACATTGCATATCTACTAAACAACATCGAATCCTTAAGTGTGTCTTGATGCTAAACTTAACAGGGAGGAAGAGTGCTTTGTTGGAAACACCAAGAGAAAGGTATGAAGAGTACAACAACAAGATTTCCCTCAGTATAAACCAAGGTAATCAAACCAGAAGGAGGAAGGAAACGTCACACAGGTGTTGGAAGCAATATGGAGTTCACAACACAAACTCAAGACTCTGTCCCAACGAATTAGTGAGGTTGTCAAGCTAACCGGTTTGCTGTAACAAAGGATTAAACGTATGGTGTGGAAGGTAATGGTTTACAACAAGTAAAAAAGTAACAATGGAATATGTATCAATGGTAAATATTGGACCGGGGTCCATAGTTCACTAGAGGTGCTCTCCTTAGATAAACAACATGGCATGAAGGGTAAACAAATTACAGCGGGGCAATTGACAGGAACTGAGCAAGGCATAACAATGCAATTACTAGCTAGAAAGATCCTATGAGGTTGATTGGGAATGCAACAATATACATAGACCGTAATCCAACTTCATATATGACTAGAAGTCCACCATCGAGTTATCATCTGAACCCCCTCTAGTATTAAGTTGCACGCAACAGACAACTGCTTTAAGCAAAGTGTGTAAGGTAAACAGTCCACATGTTCCATGAACAAGAGACCGTTGTTTTCTCCCTAGTAGCAACAGAACATCTACAACCAAAGAGATTATTGTCACCTCCCTTGGAAACTAGAGGCATGAACCCACTATCGAGCATAAATACTCCCTCTTGGAGTCACTAGCAACTACTTGGCCAAGATAACCACTAGCAACGGAGATCATGCAAGATCACAAACAACATAGACATGATAGAATCATAAATATAGAACCATTAATCAAACTAACATAATAATCTCAATATCCATCGGATCCTCGCAAACACAAAATGCATGATTACAAATAGATTATATCTTGATCATGAACGGAGCTCACAAGATCTATACATGAAAGCACAAAGGAGGAGATACAAACATCTAGATACTACATGGACCCATAGTCCAAGGTGGAACTACTGACAAATCATACCGGAGAGAGGGCCTCCGGGATTGTAACATCCCTAAAATCATGATTTCAAAGATTGCATATCATTCATGCATGCATATAGAATTGAGATCAATCTCAAACTCATTTTAAGAAAACAGAAGCACATAGTGCTATCATTTTATGTGAGCAAACTTAAATCAAATGCCCATCCTCACTTGAGAGCTTAGTGTTTTAAAAACCAAGTTTGGTTGCTTCTATATTGTTTGGCTTGAGTGTAGAGTTTGAACAAAATTTTACAAAATAGAAATGGTTTCAAAAACCATTTTCAAACATTTGCAAACCTAGTGCAATGTCCCTGTTATTTTGTTTTTCCAAAGATGACCAAGCCTTTTCAAAGTAACCACATGGTTTCATACCTAGATTTGAGTATGTTGCACACTGCAAAAATCCCAAATATATTTGAATTCAAATGGAGTTTGAATTCATTTGAAAACCATTCCTGAAAATCAATTTAGAAAAAGAAAAGAGAAAAGAATTGGAAAAGGGCCGGCGCCAGGAATTTGGCCCAGCAACAGGCGCAGCCCAACTAGCCCACCCGGCTCCTCCCTCTATCTCTCGCACGCGCAGACACACCCACGCGGTCACTGACGCTCGGACCCCACTCCCTCACTGCTTATTTCGCTGACAAGCGGGCCCCGTCCACGTCATCGTCGTCTTCCCCAAAATCTCGCGCACGAACTCCGCCGCTGCCTGTTGCTGCTTTGATTCCGCGAGGTAAATGGCATTGAATCACTTGGCGTTTCTTGTCGAGCCTTTGGCTACTTAATCCCCTCTCTCTCGCGACCATTTCCCCTCAACCAATTCCCCCTTCACGCCCCCAGGATGCTCGCAACTCGCTCGACACCGCCGCTGTTCCGACGACCGCGCCGACGAATTCCGGTGAGCACCGTGTCCCCCTCTGTCCCTGACTCATGCTATCAAGCTCAGCAACTCCTTGCGCATCTACTGACACACCCTGTTTGTTTTCGCATGGTCTGTAGCTTCGACAACGACTTCGACCGAGCGTCGCCGCTCTCTGCACGAACTCCGGCGACCTCTCCCCGTAAGTACCAGCCGCCCCTTGCCCTCTGCCTGATATGCCTAGGACCCCCATCATCTTGCGCATCTAACGGTGCCTTCCTTTTGACTTAGCGCGACGCAGAACCTCGCCAACGTCGACAGCAGCCGCACCCGACGTGTTCGCGAACTCCGGCGAGGAATCTCCGACGACCCCGTGCGCCCCTTTCCAAGCCACCGCCACGTTGAGCTTCAGCACACCACCGCGGTTCCGGTAAGCCTCTTCCCGCACTCCCGGCGAGGAAACAGACGCGTGGCTAGGGTTTGAGTTTAAAAACAGATTTGAATCAGATTTAGATCCAATTTTGAAATAGCTATAACTTTTGATCCACATGTTAGAATTTGACAAATTTTATACCGTTGGAATCAGGGAGACAAGCTCTATCTATTTATGCAATGTGTTTAAAGTTTAGGTTCTGTTAAAATGGTTTCTTTTGCAGAAACTTGTTTAGGACTATTTTGAGTATAGAAATTGTTTAGGAATTTGTTTTAGTGCTAAATAAACTTGGTTTAGCAAGTTTTGACTTGTTTAGAATTCAGTACTATGCACTTGCTTGGTTGAGTTTCAAAAATCATCACTTGGCATATTGCATGCATGCATAATTATTTTTGTTTGTATGACTTGTATGTGATTGTGGTCATATTTTATGTGTAGATTTTGGTGCTAGTGATTGTGATTGTGAAGAGTGCTACTCTCCCCACTACCAAGGAAAGTGGTACTTCATGAATATTTCCATCCCTATATTTTTATACAAGCATTAGAAATATTTTGCTAAGTCTTGCATGTTACTATTTTTGCCAAATGCCATGTTGGGAAATCCTAAGTAGTTATAGAATTTCTAAGAAATTCCTAAGTTAAGTTACTATGCCATGCTTAGCCTAGCTAGTAGCAAACAAGGGTTGGTAAAATATATACATGCTATGATGAAAATATTTCTAAGTCTTTGGACTTATGTTTTTCTTAATAAAACAACTAAGTCAATGAATCACCTGGGTGGAATGGGACTTGATGGTTGGTTTTTGGTTGAGTGGTTACACAAGGCCCATGGATATGGTTTACCTTGTGTATCTCACTTGCGGTATGCCACCCAGGAACAAAGGGATTTTAGAGGCCAAGTGTTGAGAAGCTTATAGTGTAGCCACTTGGCAATATGGGCTCTGCCTGGATCATATAGGTTGCAAGAACTTAGCCATATGGACAGTTGGTGGTAGGGTTTGATAGGTTGGAGCGCGTCCATTTTGGTCTAAGGGAAGGCTTCTGAAAGGTCCTGTCTTGGGAAACCAAATCTGGTGTGGAAAGTGCACAACCTTTGCAGATGTAAAAATCTAAGTACTTAGCCAAGTCCATGGCAATGGACAACTTGAGCATCAAGACATGGAAGCTATCAAGAATCTCATCACTCCAACTTCTAAGTAAAACTTGTGGGTGAACAAGGGTGAAGGACCTCAATGTCTATTGATGGTTTCTTGGGAAAAGGTTTTGACAAAAGAAAAACTTAGTGATTTCAACTAATAGGAAAAACCTATTTTGAGCAAGCAAGCCAAGCTACACTTAGCCAAAATGCATATAGTAATATAGTCCACTTAAAATTTACTAAGGTATCACTTGCCAATACTATTCCAAAGTATTGACCCACTGTGGCTGTAACTTGTGATGTTGCAGGTTACTCTGATGAGGAATAGGTGTCATGAGTCTACACTCAACATGTTTGCCTGTGGCACATGAAGATGAAGACTTATATTTATTTACTTATTCAAACTCTTGTATTAGGCCTGTGGCCTTGAGTTATAAAAGACTATGTTATCTCTGGAATGGATGTAATAAATGACCTTTGTATCTGTGTACTTCATCTTAAACTGTGGATGCTAGCAATGATCCAGGGACTAGCATTGCAATCACAGGGATCCTTTTCCTTTACAAAGGAGGGATCTTACAGATGGTATCAGAGCACTGTGTTTCCTGTAGGATTATGACCCTAGGATTGGAAACCACTAAGGAAAAAATTTCAACTACTTCTACACTTGTCTATTCTTCTCGTAAACTTTTCTAATCTTCTCTTTCTCATCTCTATTTGTAGATGAACTCCATCAACGAAGCCGTAAGGAAAGGACCACTCATGACCATGACCTTGGAGTGTGAGACAGAGTTTCCCAAAATTCTCAAGGACCTCATGGTTGCATTAGAGATACAAGGTGCAGCTGTGTACAAGGGTTTTCCAGTGATGGATGAAGGAGTTGAGTACTGGTGGGTGCAACTTCACTTGTACAAAAACAAGGAAGACAACCACAAAGAAACATGATTCTGCATGTACACCAACACTGTGGTGCACACCACATTCTTTGAGTCAGCAAGAGAAGCAGCTTGGAGGACTATCAAAGAACTTAGTGCTAGAGTCAAGTGCAGAATGCTCAACCTCCAAAAAGACTTGAAGAAAGAGAAGGAACATACCCAAGAGTTGGAAGATACCAACCAAACCTTAAGAGGAGATATTATAGACTTAGTGATGGAACCATGTGAGCAAGATAGGCTGATTGCTTCTAGGAACATTGTGTTAGCCAACAGATCCAGTGAGATAGGATTGTAAACGTACTTCGTTAGTTGGACCACCACCTATCACCCTTTTTCCAAAATGATGCCTTAAAATAAGATTGAACCTTGGTTATTGTAATGGTTTCATGTATGCATGACTTGTGTGTTTGCTTCCCAAGGATATGTATGTGTGTTTTGTCTTTTGTTTTATCTTGAATTGTGTTGTTCTAACTTTTCTATCTTATAAATTGATGCCTATTACCATCAGCACTATTGAGGAGTTCCAGGTTACCCGCTTTGGTCCTCGTATCGTTGAGCTTACCACTTTGCTCAATCTCCCTCTTCCCACCATCATGGTGCATCCACTCACCAAGTTCGAGAGGAAGGACCTCTGGGGCTTCAAGGTGAACCAGCCCGGACGCCAGACAGAGCCTACTACGGAGGCCATCGTCTTCAAGCTTATGCACGATGACCGGGAGAGAGGCATGGAGGTAGTTATGCAGGACCCGATAGGACGTCTGCTAGGTCGACACTCCCGACAGGTTAGAGGCACCCACTTCCACGTCTTCGGAAGACGTGATGAGGATGGAGAGTCCATCGACTTCGAGGACGACTCGAGGGACGCAGCAGAGCCGATACGTCTGTATCTCCAGGACTTAGAGTCTCTCATTAGGCACGTGGACACGGACAGGACCAATGTCATGCTCAATAATGACGAGCTCCGGGTGCAGCTTCGCGAGAAGGACAAGCTCTTCGCGCAGCAGGACGAGATAGTCAAGGAAATGGAGGCGAAGTTCGAGACCCAGGACAGGAAGTTCAAGAGTCAGGAGAAGCGTGTCCAGGATAGGAACAAGAAGATCCGGGACATGACTGAAGAACTGCAGTCCAAGGACTTCGAGCTAGAGCAGCAGCAGACGGTGATAGAGAGGCTTTGTTCCCAGAAGAGGGCTCTCAAGGCCAAGATAGAGTCCTTGACCACTACCATTGAGGAGAACAAGACCGCGATGGAGAATGCAGGTCTTACCTTTGTCGAGGAGGAGATTGATGCCGATGAGTAGACTTAACTACTCGTTTATCTTTATTATCATACTTGTTATTTGAGAACTTGTTATTGGACCATCCAACATGTGGATGGCTTGCTACTTGTGTGTTTTACTTTGTGAACTTGTTATTTTGTTGTTGAACTTTTATCTCTTTGTTGCATGCTTGTGATTGCTTATGTGATGTAATGTGCATGAAAGCATCTATGGGTATCTCATTCTTATCTCTATTTGAACAAACCACAGATGCCTCCCCGTCGTGCAAACCCCAACAACAACAACAACAACAACAACAAAAACATCACTCCAGAAATGCAACAAATGATGACTACTCAAACACAGCTGATGCAGATGATGACAACATTCATCCAGAACCAAAACAATAACAACAACAACAACAATAACAACAACAACAACAACCCTCCGGGCTTTGATATGCTCACCAGATTCTTGAGATTGAGGCCAGCTAAGTTCTCAGGAATGACTGATCCCATGGTGGCCAATGATTGGCTACGTTCTGTAAACAAGGACTTAGTAACCGTGGGCTGCACGGATGCTGAGAAGGTCAGATTTGCAGCACATCTGCTGGAAGGGCCAGCCGCCACTTGGTGGGACAACTTCCAGATCACCACTCCTATAGATGAAGTGACATGGGCTATCTTTGAGGATGGCTTTCGCACTGCTCATATCTCATCAGGAATAATGAGCCTGAAAAAGAAAGAGTTCCACAATCTGAAGCAGCGCCACCGCAGCGTGGCTGAATACATTGAGGAATTCAATAATCTGGCGCGTTATGCACTAGATGAAGTTGATACAGATGCCAAGAGAAAGGAAAAATTTCTTGAAGGCTTAAATGATGAGCTGAATCTGCAATTGGCTGTGGCATATGTTCCCACTTATCAATCGCTCTGTGACAAAGCTGCTATATTGGAGAACAAAATGAAGCAAGTCGAGAGTAGAAAGAGAAAGCACTCCGACAAGCACAGCTCGGGATCGTCTCACAAACGATCTCACTATGATGACAGCGGAAGCTCAGGATCCCACAAGCATGGGAAATTCATCAAGCACCACAACCACAACCGTCATGACAACAAGCATCATCGCAGTCATGACAATGACAGGTACAAGAACCACAAGAGTGGACATAAGAGCCACCACAGTGGTAATGGTAGTGGAAGTGGGAGTCAGCCTGTTAAGAGAGACATCAGTCCGGTTGAATGCTTCAAATGCAAGAAGATGGGACACTATGCAAATGAGTGCCCTGAAAAGAAAGTTGAAGGACCTATCAAGCCCAATCCTTTCCAGAAAGGACAAGTGAACCACATCAGTGTGGAGGAGGTCTATGAGGAGCCTGATGCTGTTGCTGGTAAGTTCAGACTCAATTCTATTCCAGCATTTGTTCTTTTTGATACTGGAGCATCGCATTCATTCATATCAAAAGCATTTGTTGATAGAAATGGGTTTCCAACTGAAAACATTGGGTGTCCAATAAAAGTTAGTTCTCCGGGTGGAGATATGATAGTAAGTCTTGGATGCCGGGATCTAGTAATAGAGTTTGGAAAACATAAATTTCCAGTGAGTCAGATAATCCTAGATTCCCAAGGACTGGACCTAATATTGGGAATGGATTGGATGGCTAAGTATGAAGGAGTACTAGATTGTGCCAATCGTACTGTTGCACTCACAACCACAGAAAGAAAACGGATTAAGTTCAAGTCCAACTTTGAATCTAAAGGAAGTAAGCTAAATTCTCTTAAGGGGGTTAGCATGGACAGTGTGCCAATTGTGAGTGAGTATCCGGATGTATTTCCGGAAGAACTGCCGGGAATGCCACCAGATAGAGATGTGGAGTTTCTGATAGATTTGGTACCAGGTGCTGGACCAATAGCAAAGAGACCATATAAAATGTTAGTTGATGAACTGAAAGAACTCAAGAAGCAACTTGGAGAACAGTTGCAGAAGGGATTTATTCAACCAAGTTCTTCATCTTGGGGAGCCCCAGTTTTGTTTGTGGAGAAGAAAGATAGAAGTCAAAGGTTATGTATAGATTACCGTTCGCTCAACGAGGTAACTATCAAGAACAAATACCCTTTGCCTAGAATCAATGACTTGTTTGATCAACTAGAAGGAGCATGCGTGTTCTCAAAGATTGATCTCCGGTCAGGCTACTTTCAACTCAAGATAAGAGAACAAGACATACCTAAAACAGCATTCACCACAAGGTATGGATTGTATGAGTATACCGTAATGCCTTTTGGTTTGACTAATGCTCCAGAATACTTCATGAACATGATGAACAAAGTGTTCATGGAATTCCTCGACAAGTTCGTTGTCGTTTTCATCGATGACATCTTAGTCTACTCCAAGAGCAAAGAAGAGCATGAAGGACATTTGCGTTTGATACTTGAGAAGTTAAGAGAGCATAAACTTTATGCCAAATTCAGCAAATGTGAGTTCTGGTTAGAGGAAGTTGGTTTCTTGGTCATGTTATGACAAAGGATGGTGTAGCGGTTGATCCTGCTAAGGTTTCAGCTGTGACTGAATGGGAATCTCCCAAGTCCGTGAAAGAAGTTCGCAGTTTCCTTGGCTTAGCAGGTTACTACAGATGGTTCATTGAGAATTTCTCTAAGGTAGCTAAACCCATGACTGAATTGTTAAAGAAAGACAAGAAATTTGCTTGGTCTGAAGGTTGTGAACTCAGCTTTCAGGAGTTGAAGAAGAGACTTGTGACAGCACCAGTTTTATGTCTGCCAGATTTGGAAAAGGATTTCCAAGTATATTGTGATGCATCTCATCATGGTTTGGGTGCAGTACTCATGCAAGACGGTAAAGTTGTAGATTATGCCTCGAGACAACTCAAAACTCATGAATTAAACTATCCTACTCATGATTTAGAGTTAGCCTCTGTTGTCCATGCACTCAAAACATGGAGACACTATCTTTTGGGAAAGCGTTGTGAAGTGTTCACGGATCACAAAAGTTTGAAGTATATCTTCACCCAGAAGGAAATTAATATGAGACAAAGAAGATGGCTAGAACTTATCAAAGACTATGACTTAAGTTTGCAATACCACCCCGGTAAAGCAAATGTTGTAGCAGATGCTCTAAGTCGTAAGGTATTTGTGAATGGCCTTACCAAAGGAGAATTGCCGGATGATCTGTGTACCTAATTCAGAAAACTCAGATTGGAGATTGTGCCTGAAGGACATCTCATGTCTTTGGATGTTCAACCCACTTTGTTGGACAAGATCAAAGAAGCCCAGAAGGTTGATAAAGAAATCGAAGAGATCAAAGGAAATATTGGCCAAGGAAAAGCCAAAGGGTTCCATGAAGACGAACAGGGTACTTTATGGCATGGGAAACGTATCTGTGTTCCACAAGATCCAGAGTTGCGGAAACTGATTTTGCAAGAAGCACACAACTCTCCGTATTCTATTCATCCGGGTAACACCAAAATGTACATGGACATGAAGGAAAGATTTTGGTGGAATAATCTCAAGAAGGACATCGCCGAACATATTGCTTTGTGTGATGTGTGCAGTAGAGTGAAAGCGGAGCATCAGAAACCAGCAGGTTTGCTTCAACCACTACCTATTCCTGATTGGAAGTGGGACAAAGTTGGTATGGATTTCATTACCGGATTACCAAGGACCAGGTCAGGATATGATTCCATATGGGTAGTAGTGGATCGCCTAACTAAAGTGGCTCATTTCATACCCGTTAAGACAACCTATACAAGTGCTAAGTTAGCCAAAATCTACATGAGTAGAATTGTATGTCTACATGGAGTGCCCAAGAGTATTGTGTTAGATAGGGGAACTCAATTCACTTCCCATTTTTGGAGACAGTTACATGAATCATTGGGAATGAGATTGGAATTCAGTACTGCTTTTCATCCTCAAACAGATGGACAAATAGAAAGAACTAATCAAATTCTTGAAGACATGTTGAGGGCATGTGCCCTAGACTATGGAGCAAGTTGGGATGAAAGTCTGCCTTACGCAGAATTTTCTTATAACAACAGCTATCAAGCCAGTATTGAGATGGCACCGTTTGAGTTTCTCTACGGAAGAAAGTGTACCACCCCATTGTTTTGGAATGGTGTGGGAGAAAGAAGTTTATTCGGACTAGATCTTATCAAAGAAGCCGAAGAGAATGTCAAATTGGTTAAGGACATGTTGAAGATAGCACAGTCCCGACAGAAAAGCTACGCAGATCCTAAGCGTAGAGAAGTCACCTACGAAGTCGGTGATAGAGCCTATCTTAGAGTGTCACCACTTCGTGGAGTGAAAAGATTCGGAGTCAAAGGAAAATTGGCACCAAGATATGTTGGGCTATTCAAGATTCTAAGTCGCAAAGGAGAAGTTGCCTATGCAATTGAATTGCCAGAATCTCTATCAGCTGTCCATAATGTGTTTCATGTGAGTCAGCTTAAGAAATGCCACCCAGAAATGGAAGAAACTTCATTGAAGGATACTATACCTTTGGAGGAAGTGCAACTAGAAAGTGATCTCACTTATGAAGAGAAATCTATCAAAATTCTTGAGACTGCAGAAAGAGTCACAAGGACAAAGACTATCAAGTTTTGCAAAGTGCAGTGGAATCATCATTCCGAAGAGGAAGCAACATGGGAAAGAGAAGATGATCTTCGGAAAGACCACCCTCACCTATTTGCTAGCCAATCCGAATCTCGAGGGCGAGATTCACCTGAAGGGGGTTAGATTGTAACATCCCTAAAATCATGATTTCAAAGATTGCATATCATTCATGCATGCATATAGAATTGAGATCAATCTCAAACTCATTTTAAGAAAACAGAAGCACATAGTGCTATCATTTTATGTGAGCAAACATAAATCAAATGCCCATCCTCACTTGAGAGCTTAGTGTTTTAAAAACCAAGTTTGGTTTATTCTATATTGTTTGGCTTGAGTGTAGAGTTTGAACAAAATTTTACAAAATAGAAATGGTTTCAAAAACGATTTTCAAACATTTTCAAACCTAGTGCAATGTCCCTGTTATTTTGTTTTTCCAAAGATGACCAAGCCTTTTCAAAGTAACCACATGGTTTTATACCTAGATTTGAGTATGTTGCACACTGCAACAATCCCAAATAGATTTGAATTCAAATGGAGTTTGAATTCATTTGAAAACCATTCCTGAAAATCAATTTAGAAAAAGAAAAGAGAAAAGAATTGGAAAAGGGCCGGCGCTAGGAATTTGGCCCAGCAACAGGCGCAGCCCAACTAGCCCACCCGACTCCTCTCTCTCTCTCGCACGCGCAGACGCACCCACGCGGTCACTGACGCTCGGACCCCACTCCCTCTCTGCTTATTTCGCTGACAAGCGGGCCCCGTCCACGTCATCGTCGTCTTCCCCAAAATCTCGTGCACGAACTCCGCCGCTGCCCGTTGCTGCTTTGATTCCGCGAGGTAAATGACATTGAATCACTGGGCGTTTCTTTTCGAGCCTCTGGCTACTTAATCCCCTCTCTCTCGCGACCATTTCCCCTCAACCAATTCCCCCTTCACGCCCCTAGGCTGCTCGCAACTCGCTCGACGCCGCCGCTGTTCCGACGACCGCGCCGACGAATTCCGGTGAGCACCGTGTCCCCCTCTGTCCCTTACTCATGCTATCAAGCTCAGCAACTCCTTGCGCATCTACTGACACACCCTGTTTGTTCTCGCATGGTCTGTAGCTTCGGAAATGACTTCGACCGAGCGTCGCCGCTCTCTGCACGAACTCCGGCGACCTCTCCTCGTAAGTACCAGCCGCCCCTTGCCCTCTGCTTGATACGCCTAGGACCCCCATCGTCTTGCGCATCTAACGGTGCCTTCCTTTTGACTTAGCGCGATGCAGAACCTCGCCAACATCGACAGCAGCCGCACCCGACGCGTTCGCGAACTCCGGCGAGGAATCTCCGACGACCCCGTGCGCCCCTTTCCAAGCCACCGCCACGTTGAGCTTCAGCACACCACCGCGTTTCCGGTAAGCCTCTTCCCCCACTCCCACGCGACCTAGAACGCCAGCGCCACCGCTGACAGACGCGCCGCCGCCAGTCGTCGCCGCTAGCGCCGCTCATCTTTGGTCAAGGCGTTCAGGAACATTAGATGTAGATCCTACGGCTGAGATTAGAACTTAAGCGAAGAGGTATGCGCGCATCTGAGCCACCAGATCTGACTTAAATCCTACGGCTCGCAGAGCTCGATCCGTCCGAACCGGTACGGGCCAATAGGAAACAGACGCGTGGCTAGGGTTTGAGTTTAAAAACAGATTTGAATCAGATTTAGATCCAATTTTGAAATAGCTATAACTTTTGATCCACACGTTAGAATTTGACAAATTTTATACCGTTGGAATCAGGGAGACAAGCTCTTTCTATTTATGCAATGTGTTTAAAGTTTAGGTTCTGTTAAAATGGTTTCTTTTGCAGAAACTTGTTTAGGACTATTTTGAGTATAGAAATTGTTTAGGAATTTGGTTTAGTGCTAAATAAACTTGGTTTAGCAAGTTTTGACTTGTTGAGAATTTAGTACTATGCACTTGCTTGGTTGAGTTTCAAAAATCATCACTTGGCATATTGCATGCATGCATACTTATTTTTGTTTGTCTATGACTTGTATGTGATTGTGGTCATATTTTATGTGTAGATTTTGGTGCTAGTGATTGTGATTGTGAAGAGTGCTACTCTCCCCACTACCAAGGCAAGTGGTACTTCATGAATATTTCCATCCCTATATTTTTATACAAGCATTAGAAATATTTTGCTAAGTCTTGCATGTTACTATTTTTGCCAAATGCCATGTTGGGAAATCCTAAGTAGTTATAGAATTGCTAAGAAATTCCTAAGTTAAGTTACTATGACATGCTTAGCGTAGCTAGTAGCAAACAAGGGTTGGTAAAGTATATACATGCTATGATGAAAATATTTCGAAGTCTTTGGACTTATGTTTTTCTTAATAAAACAACTAAGTCAATGAATCACCTGGGTGGAATGGGACTTGATGGGTGGTTTTTGGTTGAGTGGTTACACAAGGCCCATGGATATGGTTTACCTTGTGTATCTCACTTATGGTATGCCACCCAGGAACAAAGGGATTTTAGAGGCCAAGTGTTGAGAAGCTTATAGTGCAACCACTTGGCAATATGGGCTCTGCCTGGATCATATAGGTTACAAGAACTTAGCCATATGGACAGTTGGTGGTAGTGTTTTATAGGTTGGAGCGTGTCCATTTTGGTCTAAGGGAAGGCTTCTGAAAGGTCCTGTCTTGGGAAACCAAGTCTGGTGGGGAAAGTGCACAACCTCTGCAGATGGAAAAATCTAAGTACTTAGCCAAGTCCATGGCAATGGACAACTTGAGCATCAAGACATGGAAGCTATCAAGAATCTCATCACTCCAACTTCTAAGTAAAACTTGTGGGTGAACAAGGGTGAAGGACCTCAATGTCTATTGATGGTTTCTTGGGAAAAGGTTTTGACAAAAGAAAAACTTAGTGATTTCAACTAATAGGAAAAACCTATTTTGAGCAAGCAAGCCAAGCTACACTTAGCGAAAATGCATATAGTAATATAGTCCACTTAAAATTTACTAAGGTATCACTTCCCAATACTATTCCAAAGTATTGACCCACTGTGGCTGTAACTTGTGATGTTGCAGGTTACTCTGATGAGGAATAGGTGTCATGAGTCTACACTCAACATGTTTGCCTGTGGAACATGAAGATGAAGACTTATATTTATATACTTATTCAAACTCTTGTATTAGGCCTGTGGCCTTGAGTTGTAAAAGACTATGTTATCTCTGGAATGGATGTAAAAAATGACCTTTGTATCTGTGTACTTCATCTTAAACTGTGGATGCTAGCAATGATCCAGGGACTAGCATTGCAATCACAGGTATCCTTTTCCTTTACAAAGGAGGGATCTTACAGGGATGATCTCCCCTCTGATAGGGTGTCGGGAAGAGCTTCAGATCCCCCCGATATAGGGACGATGGTGGCGGCGGCTACAGACGGTTTCATGGATTTCTGATCGGGTACTGAGATTTTCTACATCGGGGGCTTCTTATAGGCGAAGGGGGAGACCGAGGCTGCCGCCAGGGTGGCCAAACCCTAGCCAGGCGCGGGCTATGGCCCACCCGTGCCTGGGGGGATCTGGCCCCTCTGGCCGGCTCCTCGGGCTCTCCTCTAGACTTCTTGTTCCCCAAGGAAAGTTATTGACTTTGTCCTTCCTCCCGTCCAATTCCGAGAATATTTCTTTACTAACTTTTCTGAAACCAAAAATAGAAGAAAACAGGCATCTAGCACTGTTGCAACTTGTTAATAGGTTAGTCCCAGAAAAAATGTAAAAAGCACCTCAAAGTGTGGACAAGTAAAGAAAATTAGATACTAAACAAGCATGGATCATCAAAAATTATAGATACGTTTCCAACGTATCAGCATCCCCAAGCTTAACGAATTTTTTTGAACATCTTCTGTTGCTCAAATAAAAAAGTGTTGAACTAACGAAAATTAGCCACCATATTGCGGGATTTATTCGTAAATTTTGAGCTCAATATGAGTTAAAGAGACTCCTCACGAATTTTTTTGGTGGGGGACAGAAATTTGTTTCGGGACAGAAACTCCCGAAATCTTACTTCCCTCTCATTAGAGGTCATTCTTGGAACAAAAAGCAAACAAAAAGGATAAGGAGAGGTCATTACAGTAGTAATAACTTACAAGACTCAAGGAAAATCTTGGGTTATCTCCCAACAAATACTTTTCTTTAAGGCCTTTAAGTTAGACACAAGAAGCAAGAAGAATCAAGTATTTTCAAATGAGGAAGCATTAACATTCATACTTGCAAAATCTTCAACTATGAAAGGTATCTCATCCAAATGGGTTTTGGAGGATCCTTTATCATCTCTCTTTGGTCTAATACCTTCAACAAAAAGATTTTCAGGGGCAATCCAATCGAAGTGATTCTCAAAGGCTTCATGCATTCCAACAAGCTTATAGGGTATGGGTATATTGAATTCCTCTCTAGGCTTAGTTTTATCAGAAATACCCACAACATCTACACTTGAACCTAACATATTGAAACGTTAAAAAACCTTTTTAGCCTCCCTAGCAACATCATGCAATTATTTTGATAAAGTTTCAAGGATGAATTACCTTTTTTCAACATTCTTCTCTTCTTTTAGTTTTAGGAACAAGAATTGCATGAAGGGGTTAAGGCTAACAAACCTAGCCTCCAACATATGGACTAAAGAAGCTGAAGTAATTTCATAATTAGGAGCAAGATCTGCTATAGATTTATCCTCAATATCCTCATGCTTGGTAACATAATTAAAGAATTCTTCAATATTATCTTTCCCAATTATGGAGCCACTACCTATTGCAAGATTTTTCAGAGAGAACTCAGGGAGAAACATGGTGATCTAGAACAGGGTGGCAACTAGAGCAGGAACTAATTTTTTTGTGTTTTTGAATAAGGAAAGCAAACCAAGCTAGACTAATTTTTTGGGGTTTTTTGGAAAGAGGCAAACAAAACAAAGCAAAAGAAACAAAGCAAACTAAAAACAAAATAAAGAGAAACGAAGTGAAGGACTCCCCTAGTGAAGACGTCCTTAGCCTCCCCGGCAACGACGCCAGAAATTACTTGATGCTACACTCAACAGGGAGTAAGAGTGCTTCGTTGGAAACCCCAAGAGCAAGGTATGAAAAGTACAGCAGCAAGATTTCCCTCAGTAGAAACCAAGGTTATCGAACCAGAAGGAGGAAGGAAACGTCACACAGGTGTTGGAAGCAACGTGGAGACCTGCATAACACAAACTGAAGATTCTGTCCCAACGAATCAGTGAGGTTGTCAAGCTCACTGGTTTGCTGTAACAAAGAATTAAACATATGGTGTGGAAGGTAATGGTTTGCAGCAAGTAAACAAGTAACAGTGGAAGATGTATCAATGATAAAGATTGGATCGGGGTCCATAGTTCACTAGAGGTGCTCTCCTTAGATAAACAACATGGCATGAAGGGTAAACAAATTACAGCGGAGCAATTAACAGGAACTGAGAAAGGCATAACAATGCAATTACTAGCCAGAAAGATCCTATGAGGTT
Source organism: Avena sativa (assembly GCA_916181665.1). Taxonomy (NCBI): domain Eukaryota; kingdom Viridiplantae; phylum Streptophyta; class Magnoliopsida; order Poales; family Poaceae; genus Avena; species Avena sativa. The sequence continues at coordinate 365,309,683 of OV702285.1, read as the reverse complement.
GATTGGGCAATACAACAATATACATAGAGCGTAATCTAACTGCATCTATGAATAGAAGTCCACCTTCAAGTTATCATCCGAACCCCCTCCAGTATTAAGTTGCACGCAACAGACAACTGCTTTAAACAAAGTGTGTAGGGTAAACAGTCCACATGTTCCATGAACAAGAGACCGTTGTTTTCTCCCTAGTAGCAACAACACATCTACAACCGAAGAGATTATTGTCACTTCCCTTGGAAACTAGAGGCATGAACCCACTATCGAGCATAAATACTCCCTCTTGGAGTCACTAGCAACTAGTTGGCCAAGATAACCACTAGCAACGAAGAGCATGCAAGATCACAAACAACATAGACATGATAGAATCATAAAGATAGAACCATTAATCAAACTAACATAATAATCTCAGTATCCATCGGATCCCCGCAAACACAACATGCATGATTACAAATATATTAGATCTTGATCATGAACTGATCTCACAAGATCTGTACATGAAAGTACAAAGGAGGAGATACAACCATCTAGCTACTACATGGACCCATAGTCCAAGGTGGAACTACTCACAAATCATACCGGAGAGAGGGCCTTCGGGATGATCTCCCCTCCGACAGGGTGCCGAGAAGAGCTTTAGATCCCCCCGATCTAGGGACGATAGTGGCGGCGGCTACAGACGGTTTTTGTGGATTTCTGATCGGGTACTGGTAGTTTCTGCATCGGGGGCTTCTTATAGGCGAAGGGGGAGACCGAGGAGGCCGCCAGGGTGGCCAAACCCTAACCAGGCGTGGGCTAGGGCCCACCCGCACCTAGGGGGGTCTGGCCTCTCTGGCTGTCTCCTCGGGATTTCCTCTGGACTTATTTTTCCCCAAGGAAAGTTATTGACTTTTTCCTTTATCCCGTCCAATTCCAAAAATAATTCTTTACTAACTTTTCTGAAACCAAAAACAGCAGAAAATAGGCATCTGGCACTATTGCAACTTGTTAATAGGTTAGTACCAGAAAACATGTAAAAAGCACCTCAAAGTGTGGACAAGTAAAGAAAAGTAGATACTAAACAAGCATGGAGCATTAAAAATTATAGATACGTTTACAACGTATCATGTCTCCCTACGGTTCCTAAATTATGCAGACATGACCGAGACTCTTCTCCGATCAACAACCGATAGAGCAATCTGGAAATTCATATGGTTCCCACACATTTCTACGATTACTTTGCGATCTATTGAATCATTTACATACTATACCAATTTCCCTTTGTCTCACAATATTTTACTTATCCGAGGTCTGATCGTTAGTATCTCTGCATACCTAGTTCGACCTCGTTACTGATAAGTATTCTTTTCGTGTTCCCGTGATATGTGATACCTTGTGAGCCTGTCACATGCTTGCAAGATAATTGGATGACATTCCACCGAGAGGGCCCAGAATATATCTATCCGTCATATGGATGGACAAATCACACTCTTGATCCATGTTCCTCAACATATACTTTCCGAACACTCAATGCCACCTTTATATCCACCCAATTACGGTGTGGTGTTTGATGTCATCAAAGCATCCTTCTAGTGATCATGATTAGCATGATCTCATGGTCTAAGGAATTAGGTTACCATGTATCAGAAAGCTTATAGCAAACAAACTATTGAAATGACTTGATCTTTATGCTACGCTTATCTGTAGGAGGATGTCCATCATACCATTCTCCTAATGATATGATCTTGTTGTTAACAACATCTCATTGTTCATGATCCAGAAACCATGATCATCTATTAACCAACAAGCTAGTATTATAAAGAGGCTTTACTAGGGACTCTAATTAAGTTTACAAATCACACAAGTATTAATGTTTCCGATTAATACTATTATAACATGAGTGTAAACATTTATCATAAACACAAATATATAATAATAACTACTTTTATTATTTCCTCTAGGGAATATCTCCAACAGTCTCCCACTTGCAATAGAGTCAACTAATCTAGATTACATGGTAATGTACCAAACACCCATGGCGGTTAGGTGCTGGTCATGTTTTGCCCTTGGGAGAGGTTTAGTCAACGGATCCGCCATATTCAGATATGTGTGTACTTTGCAAATCTTTATGTCACCATCTTGGACATGCTCTTGAATAGCGTGAAAACGCATCTTGATATGCTTCAGCTTCTTGTGTGACCTTGGTTCTTGCGCATTGGCTATGGCACCCATGTTATCACATTAGATAGACATTTAGTCCAGCGCACTAGGAACCACACCGAGCTATGTAATGAACTCCTTCATCCATATCGCCTCTTGTGAAGCCCCCGAAGGAGCTATGTATTCCGATTCAGTTGAAGATCTCGCCACAACGCTTTGCTTTGCACTCCTCCAGCTTACTGCTGCACCATTCAAAGTAAATCTGTATCCAGATTGTGATTTAGAATCATCCGGATCGGTGTTCCAACTAGCATCGGTGTAACCATTAAAAACGATTTGTTCATCACCTCCATAAGAAAGAACCATATCCTTAGTTCTTCTCAAGTACTTAAGGATGTTTTTGACCGCTGTCATGATCTACTCTTGGATCACTTTGATATCTGCTAGTTAAACTAACAGCATATGCAATGTCGGGTCTAGTACATAGCATGGCATACATGATAGATCCTATGGCTGAGGCATAGGGATTCTTACTCATCTTTTCTCTATCTTCTGCCGTAGCTGGATTTTGAGTTTTACTCAAGGTCGTATTGGGCAACATGGGCAATAACCCTTTCTTGCTATCTTCCATTCCAAACCTCTTTACAACATTGTCCTAATATGTACTTTGTGACAATGATATTAGGCGTCTCGATCTATCTTTATAAATATTTATACCTAATATGTAAGCATCTTCGCCAAGATCCTTCATTGAAAACTATTATTCAAATAATCTTTGACACTATTAAGGAGGTCTACATCATTCCCAATCAACAATATGTCATCTACATATAGTACTAGGAATTCTACAAAGCTCCCACACTTTTTTGTAATACAAGCTTCTCCATAAGTTTGTATAAAACCAAAACTTTTGATTACATTATCAAAATGTTGATTCCAATTACAGGATGCTTGCTTCAATCCATAAATGGACCGTTGAAGTTTGCATACCTTGTTAGCATCTTTAGGATCGACAAAACCCTTGGGTTGTACCATATAAAACTCTTCATCAATGTCTCCATTCAGGAATGCCGTTTTGACATCCATCTGCCATATCTCATAATCATAATATGGAGCGATTGCTAACAGAATCCTCACAAACTTTAGCTTCTCTACCAGTGAGAAGTCTCATCGTAGTCAACTCCTTGAATTTCTCGAAACCCTGTTGTGACAAGTCGAGCTTTATAGACAGTAACATTACCATCAGCATATGTTTTGTTCTTGAAAATCCATTTGTTCTCGACAGCCTTCCGGCCATTCGGTAAGTCCACCAAACTCCATACTTGGTTTTCGTACATGTATCCAATCTCGGATTTCATGGATTCTTGCCATTTATTGGAATCTAGGCTCATCATAGCTTCCTCATATGTCGCAGGGTCATCGGTGTTATCTACCAACATGACACTCATAACGGAATCATACCAATCGGGAGTGGTATGAGTCCTGGTCGACCTGCAAGGTTCTGTAGTAACTTCAACTGAAGTTTCATGATCACCATCATCACCGGCTTGGCGTCAAGGTCAATGGCACCGCTCCATGGTCGTCGTCCACCAGCATCAACTATTACAACTACTTTGAATAATAGACACGCATGTCTTAACTAAATTAAAGGACAACCATAAGGCTCCTCCCGGTTGCTGACTTACAATAAGGAACATTGCATACATCATATATAATCACAATCATGGCCATATCACATCACAACACACCCCCGCAAAACAAAGTAAGACACCTCTAATTTCCTTTGCATGTTTTACGTGGTTTGGAGCTTTCAATAAGTGTTGTTCTAACTTACGAACAAGAACCATAGCGTTCATACTATTATTGTCAATCACCCGTTGTAAATTGAGTCTTCACTATGTTGGGAGAAACAAGCACCCGCAAAGCCACTTATGCAATACAAGTTGCATATCAAGCGTGGAGCCAGTCTCATTAACGATGTCATGTAAGGTTAGCCCAGGCCGCTTCATCCCACCGTATTGAAATTATAATTTTTTGGGCTTTTTTTCGAAAAATTAAATATTCCATCCTGAATTGACGTGCAACATGTTCTGTTACACCTAGAGTTTGGAATTTGGCATCTTTCATCATCTCTATTTCAGCTAATGTATGATCACTTAAATGAGATAACCTGGTCCCTGCAGAATTTTGTGATTGGGTGTAATCGAGCATATATCGCATTATCTATTTTTAATAAGAAAATAGATAAAACCAGCACTCTGCATTCGAATCTGTCACATCAACATATATATTGCATATGCTAGATAACTCATAGAAATACGCTTCGAATGCAAAAAACAAAGGGTCGAAATATGTATGCTGAGATATTGAGAAATTAACTATGGTATTATTGCCTCCTTATACCTTTTCTGCAACAACCACCAAAAATTTTGCTGATTGTGTACTTAATAAAACATAGAATTTTCCTGAAATAGCTTAATTATATTTAGAGCATATTTTATTATATATCGACTGAACTTCTCATTGTATTGTAAAATTTCTTCCTAGTAAGTACACAAAGTAAGGCATTACTAGGATACAAATGAACGAATTGGTGTAGCCTACAATTGATGAGATGCACCGTGAAAAGATTTATGTGATTACACATAGTGTTATCTATTGCTCAAATTACTTGCGTAGCAAATGGTCATGGAGCTTCGTATATAACTATTTCCGCTATATCAATTGTACTATACTATATAGCGATTAGACGGTTCCCATAACTGTAGTAATTATGCTCCCTGCTTTAAAAATTGGAAATTAAATCGGTAGCCGGATGATCATATATCTCCATTGAATCGCAAGATAAAAATTAGCTATGTTGTTCGCAAAATAAAAAATAAAAAATAAAATAGCTGCATTGCCGCTACAATATAGCTACCGGGAGTGTCTACCATTGTGAACTTAAATATTTAGAAACGAAGTACAAGCTGAATTGCCTGATCACATGTATCCCTAGAATTAAAATCGTTTGAGCGGGCTGGATCTCTGGTTACCTGATTTTTTGCGCTAGTGATGATGACATCTCTCTCCATTGTCTTGCCTGGCTAAGACGGCACCATCTTACCGCTTCTTTTGTAGCATGGTTCTAATTTCCCTATATCGACATGCGAGAGGTGGCGGCTGCTACCCTATATCGATATGAGAAAGGTATGGGTTGTTCTAGCATTCGCTGGATATAATAGTTTAAAGAAGATTACCTTCCATTCCTTCTTTAAACACCTACGACACATGGAAAGGTTTTATCTACACAAAACAATTTGTCTGACAGGTGGGACATAATTCAGTATGAAAATGCATTACTCCTTTTCCAAGAAGAACTCTTGAATATTGATAGCGACATATATGCGGGGTCTATGGTCATACCAGTTCTACGCCAGGTTGTTGTAACATTTAGGGAGAGGCAGTACATTTGTACTGGGTTTCATGGCTTTGTTTACCCACTTTGCACTGCCTAAGTGATAACATATTCCATTCTAAGACTAGCCTATTCATATTTGATTTGGTTGTTCGTTTGATTTTAGTTTTTTTATAAAACGTAATTGTGCTTTTAGTACTGCCTTACCTTTTTAAGTTAACATGCTTATCCTGGTCATGATTTTGGGATTTCTTCGAATCATATTACTTGCATTTAGGTGTGCTTTTGCGTATTCATAAACTTATGTGCCACGGTACAAGATAACATGCGATGGCAGTGCACTCACCGTACAATGCACCCCACCTACTATGCACGCCGAGATGCACTGCCCATATACAACACGTGCACTGCCCATCCAGTGATTCATGATACTACCATTATAATGTCATGCACACAGGGTTGCACTTCCCGTGAAAAATAAATGAACTGCCTTCTAACTGCTTCATAAGGTGTTGTACAATTGGTGCAAGATAAAATTCTACCATAGTGCACTGACCGTGCAATGAACCCCACCAGCTATGCACAATGACCTACACTGCCGGTGAACAGCGTATACACTGCCTCATGAGTGCTTCATGATACTGTGTTTATAATGCCGTTGAAAACCTATATGCACTGCCCGTGAACTATATATATACTGCCTTATAAATCTTTAATAAACTGTTTTTGGCACGGTGCAAGATAATATAAAACGGTAGTGTATTAGCCGTGCAATGCATCGCACCTTCTATACACACAGATATGCACTGCTCGTGAACAACGCATGCACTACCCGTTGAGTGCTTTATGATACTGCCATTATAATGACATACACACCAAGAAGCACTGCTCGTGAACTATATATGAACTACATTATAAATGCTTCGTAAACTGCTATGCACATGGTGCAAGATAGGAAGCGATGGCAGTGCACTGATGGTACAATGCACCCCACATGCTATGCACATCGAGATGCACTGTCGGTGAATAGCGGTATACACTGTCTCTTGAGTGCTTCATGATACAGCCATTATAATGCCGTTGAAAATCGATATGCACTGCCCGTGAAAGATATATCAACTGCCTAATAAATCTTTCATATACTGCTTTGCGCATGATGCAATATAATATGCAATGGCAGTGTACTAGACGTGCAATGTACCCCACCTGCTGTACACACTAGGATGCACTGCTTGTATATGACGTATGCACTTCCCGTTAATTGCTTCATGATACTGCCATGATAATGCCATGCACACCAATATACACTGCCTTCTAAATGATTCATAAGCTGTTCTTCGCACGGTGCAAGATAAAATTCTATCGTAGTGCACTGACCATGCAATGCACCCCACCTGTTATGCACATCGAGTTGCAGTCACTACAAGAAATGTTTCCTTCCGCAATGACTGGGCCCGTCGGTCGTCGTAGAAGGCGCCTCTTCCGCAAAGAAAATCTCGGCTCGACCGTGGCCGATGCAAAACTTTTTTTTTCCGGCTTCGCGCCCCTCTACTACGATGAAACTGCTAAAAACATGGAGGAAGCTCGACAGGCGCGTGGTAGAAGTAAGATCTCCGCTTCCTCGTGAGATGTTGACTCGATGAAGTATTTTTTTGCGTGTGGGTCTCGGATGTGAGTGAATCTAGCGGAGCAAACTTTTTTATCACACCTCCCTGATTTGAACTCGATAACATTGTTCGATGCATCTTCCGTTTAGTCAGGCTGCTGGGTCCCACATGTCTGATTTGAACTCGATAACATTGTTCCGATGCAACTTTTTTATCACACCTCCCATCCTTCCCTATTCCGAACTTGATAGCATTGGACGATGCATCTAGCATTTAATCAGGCTGCTGGGTCCCACGTGTCATCCTCACACTAAAAAAAATGTGTGCATGATGGATTTTTGTCTTGGATCGTTTCTTTCTGATATGAAATCGATAACGTTGCTTCATTTATCTGCCGTTAATCACGATGCTAGGTCCCACATGCAAGCCTCTTATTACAAGAATAGTGTGTATGATGGAATTTTTTTCCTTCGCTCCCGCTACCCTGTTTGGAACTTGATTACACTGCCGTTTAATCACGCATCTGGGCCCACGTGTCATCCTCTCATTAGAATAAACATGTGTATGATGGAGTTTTTGCCCTCGGTCATGCTACCCTGCTCCGAACTTGGTAGTGCTGCCAGATGCGTAATCACGCATTTGGTCCCCATGTGTCATACTCTCATTGGAAGAAACGTTTGTATGATGAAATTTTTGCTCTTGGTCGCTCCTCTGTGTTAACTTGATAGTGTTGCTCGCTGCATCAGCCATTTATTCAGGCTGGTGGGTCCCATAGTTCAGCATCTCATCAGAAGAATCATGTGTATATGATTGAATATTTCCCTTCTTTAGCGCTACCCTGTTCCTAACTAGATAGCATTGCTCGATGAATCTGCCGTTTGCTCACGCTGCTGGGCCCCACATGCCAGCATCTCATTAGAATAAATGTGTGTATGTAGGACTTCTTTCTCGCTGGCGCCTCCGAGTTTCGAACTTGGCAACGTTGCTCGATGCATCAGCCGTTTATACTGGCTGGTGGGTCCCATACGTCAGCATCACATTAGAAGAATAGTGGTGTATATGATGGAATTTTTTCTCTATCGCTACCCTGTTCCGAGCTAAATAGCGTTGCTCGACGAATCTGCCATTTGGTCACGCTGCTGGGTCCCACATGTCAGCATCTCATTAGAAGAACGTGTATATGTTGGAATTTTTTCTCGCAGTATCTGAAGTAGCACTGGAACGCGTTCACACAAACTGACCAACCATTACTATCATTCCCCTTAAGGAAAGCAATCTTGAATTCGAAGATGGAGACAAGAGAGAAATCCTTGTATCCCCCCGCAGCTGTTGGAACTTGGCAAATGACTATCTTCTGCAGTTCCGTACATCGACCTTCATTAGCATCATCCTAGAATGTAAGTCCAGATCCTTTGGTCGGTTCAAACCCCGGCACTTGCGGAAGAACAATACTGGGATGAGTGTACACGTTGACAAGGTCCCATATAAAATCGGGCCCAACCATGACGATCCAATCTCCATTGCCACCTTCTCGCTGCTCATCAAAACCATTTGGCATCACCGCATCGGAGGAAAACCTATCTAGTGGCATCAGCTTGCACGAGATTCCTGCCACTTTGATGTAGTATTTGGATACCCATGGTCTCACCATCGGGTGAGAATGAAGAACACATGGGAGGCCAAACGGCTGAGAAACAGGCGTAGTTGCGCTCTCTTTTGCTGATTGAAGAATATGTTTTGATGAACCGACGAGGCTCGCGGCAGTGGTGGTGTCAAAATGGTTGATGAGTACGTGAAGGAGGCCTTTGGTGAACACAATATGAAACTGATCGAGATCTTTACTGACCTTGCTCCATCTCACAATGGAAGGTGGCTCCGGATGGTATTTTGGGGTTTTTTTCTAGGTGGGAGGGGAGGAGAGGGAAGATCGTTGGCGGGAGTTGGCGTCCGGGGTGAGATGCAGAAGACAAAGGCTGATGGTGCAGAGTACTAGTCCTGCAGAAGGTGGGCGAGTGGGTAGTGGGACTCCAACTGAGGCTAGTTGCACAAACCTCCAATAGATACTAGAGCCGTAGTTTCAAGGAGCTCCAACTAAAGGTTTCCTCTCTCAGGAAAAAAAAGGAACTTCACCTCTTGGAGACGGAAGGTGCAATGTGACGATAGTAGCTACTAGAGTAGTACTATTATCTAGTAGCTGTAGGGCGTCATCATAGCATGTTATTACTAGTGGAGTAACTACTAGAGTTGCAGGTGCCTCGCAGGAAAGAGAAGGCAAAGCTCTGCAGGTAATGGCCATGGCAATTTCCCAGATAGACAATCTTTTGCTTCCTCATTTTGACCTGGGTGACAGCCAGAGGCTAGAGGAGTACTAGCTTTCATGTTTCTTGAGCCATCGAGCTGAAGTAGAAATTTAGATATCTCATTGCTCCTGGCATGCAGATTGACCAAATAGACTTCACTACTTTACTGTCCGTCCGAAAAAATATGGAGTATAGTACTACTAGTAGTAGTATGGTAATGTGACAGAGCGAGTTTCACATTCAATCATCCTGTACAGCCAAAAGCAGAAATTGTGCCAGCAGAACTGTACTAGTCATGTCCAGGCTGCCCGAAAGGATAAAAAACTAATACAATGAGCAACAAAATCTATCTACTCCCCCTAACATACTTGCGTAGGATTACTCAGGAACGGGGCCAGCGTCTACTGGGTGGTCACCTAACGGACAATCTACGCCACTAGTGCGCGTCCGCACGTACCCTAAACTCTACCACCCTCAACCCCTCACGCTAAGCTTGGACATATTATTGAAAAATTCCTAAACCCTAAACCCTAAACTACCCATAGAAAACCAAAACCCTAAACCCTCAATACTAAAACCCTAAACTCTAGACCCATAAACAACCCTAACCAAATAGGTATCATGCACTTATAGATCAAAAATTGAGATACTTTCATTATATTGCGCTAACGCAATTCTAATTCACAAAAGCTTGAACATTGTTGAAAATTCCTTAAACCCTAAACCCTAAACCCCTGATGACCCACAAGTATAGGGGGTGTATCGTAGTACTTCCGATAAATAGGAGTGTCGATCCCAACGAGGAGCAGAAGGTGCTAAACAGTGGTATGGAGCAGGAAATCCCTGTGAATACTTAGCAAACGGATTTTTAATGGTTTTCTGACAAGGCAACAAAACAAAGAGAAAGTAACAGAAGTAACGAACAAACGGAGCAAGTGGCCTAATCCTTTCTTAGCAAAGGACAAGCCAGTGGAAATACTTATAAGGACCAAACGTTCTCGAGGACACATGGGAATGTTGTCAAGTGCTTTCGCTTCAAATAGCTGAGTACTCTTCTATGGTGTTTGTAAGTGTTGTGTGGGTGAACATATGCTAACATACCGCCCTTCCTAGGACTAATACATACTTGTGATTAACCCCCCTGCAAACATCTGTAACTACAGGAAAGTAATTAAGATATAAATCTAACCACAGCCTTAAACTCTGAGATCCTACGCTCCCTTGTGCAAAGGTGTCCTAACGGGGGTTCAGGTTTCTGTCACTCCGGCAACCCCACGATTAGTAGAAAATTACACAATGCATTCCCCTAGGCCCATAAATGGTGAAGTGTCATGTAGTCGATGTTCACATGACACCACTAGAAGAATAGCACCACAACTTAAATACTAAACCATTGAATAATAACTCATCACAAATTCACTACTAACAACATGAGTTCTCCCATGTCCTCAAGAACTAGACGAACTACTCACAAGACATCATATGGATCAAGATCAAAGATGATATGGTAATGGATAAGAATCTGAACATAAACAATAATCCAATGGTTCCACTCACAAGCATCAACTACAATAGTAATTAACACGGGGAAAGTTTCCCCTAACGAACTAAAGCAATATCCAACACAATTGTTACAGCTGGACGGAGTGGAGATGATGGTGCTGGTGGAGATGATGGTGTGGATGATGATGATGATCCCGATGAAGCCTAGCTTGATGACATTGTTGATGGCGATGGTCTCCCCTCTCTGGGAAGGAATTCTCCTGGCAGAAATCCGTCTACCGGAGAGATCTTTCTCTATTGGTGTTTTCCGCCCCCGAGAGGTGGCAGAAATATATATGTGGTCTCTCCCCTAGTGTTAGGGTTCCGTAGGGAAGATATAGGCGAAGGGACGGAGTCGGAGGCCGAGCAGGTGGGCCAAACCCAACCTAGGCGTGGGGTCAGGTGGGCCCGCGCCTAGGGAGGTGTGGGCCCCCTGAGGCCCCCCTTCGCTCCTCCTTCTGGCTTCCTTCGTCTTCTGGTAAAATAATATGTTTCCATATTTTTCTGGTATTTTTATGATCTTCGTGAAATTGCACCGAAATGCCGTCTTTTCCATCGGAATCCAGACTCCGGCAATCCATCCTCTAGGAATCATCCAACATGCATAAACAGATGAAAAGCCATCAGTAATACTTCATAATAAGACAAATATCAATGAATAGAGGTAAATTATGATATAGAATGGTGATGCAAATTGGGCGTATCAACTCCCCCAAGCTTATACTTCGCTTGTCCCCAAGCGAATATTGAGCTCAGTAAACATGTCCACAGGTTTATGGAGTGAAGTGTCGATAAAAATAATATGAACAAGAAGCATCACACTTACCATTGCACAACTCATAGAAGAAAGCAACTCACTATTATATAACTTAGCTTGCAACTAAGTACATCAGTCACCATAGAGATGCATAAAGATAAATCATAATTGGAATTGGCAAACTTGTTCTTGGTCAGAGAACACCTGGCAAACAGTTTTACAAAGGCCTTTTATAGAAGTTTCAAAACAGGAGCACTCTTTGCTTAAAAAGGATTTTCACAAGTGAAGGCTTTCAAAGTATTACTCAATAGATGAGAGTTTTGTGCAAACAAGGAAGATAAAGAACATGATTGAATAAATCACCATATGAATGCTTGAAACATAACAACTCAAATGCTTGCTGGATATAGAGAGGAAGTAGGTTTACTGACTCAAATGGTAACTAGGAGAAAGGTCCCTTCTTAGAGGATAGCAGGGATTACAAGTCATAAAGAGATTTCAAAAGATTATGGTACTTACTAGTTTTGAGCCCTCATTGCCCCTATCATAAGCATCTTAAGATGATTAAGGTTAAAGTGAACAAAGATGGAGTATATGCTTGACGAAATATAAGTTGGCAATCTCATGTCCCTTGTATATGAGGGTCACTCCTCATGCATACTCAACTTTGGGTCCAGGTAAGTTCTTGTCATTGTAAGTATTTGCATATCATTGAGAACCGCCAATGGGGTACCCCTTGCAAATGGTACAGGAGTTTTCCCATAACCAAAATGACAAGGCAAGCAGACAATGAGCATCTCAGCAATCTTTTTATTTACCATATGCATAGCTTTTTATTGAGGATGCTTCATAGATGACTCACTATGGTGATGCTACAAGTTTCCACCATGATTAAGCATGGCTTAGGCTAGCGGCCCAAGCGTTTATCTAACACAGAATACAAACTCCATGGACTTACAAGTTCCCTCTTTATTTCACACCATTTACATCCATAGACAAAAGAGCACGATATCAACTGTGTACAACAAGGTACAAGTGCAATGTTGAAAACGTTCCCCGTGACAGCACGGTTCTGCTAATCCCAACATATAGATGGAAGCATATAGAACTTCGATGTTCACAATGGTTCAAGTTTATTATGGGCAAGTAAATAAAGTGTGCCATCAAGTTCGTGAGAGATTTACTAACTAGTTTTCACATAACAAAATACTTTTTAATTCGAAAGGTAGATGAAGCTTGAGAATTTGCTTGGAATAGCAAAAGCTACTAGGTAGATGTGGTGGACACAAGTGGCAAAAGTTTTGGGTTCAAAGGATTTTGGAAGCATGAGAAGTATGCCTTCTCAAAACAGGTTTTTGGCTAGCAAGGCTGGGTAGCAAGCAAGAGAGTCGAAAGAAACAAGAAAACATACAGGTAATAAAGCCAAACATGCAATCTTCCTTGAAGACACAAAAGAATCTTAAATAAAGAATACTAATCTTATGAGGCAACAAGAAAGAAAACAAATGATACAAAATACCTGTAAGCTTTTTCTTTATTTTTCTCTTTCATAGTAATGCTACTGACCAGAACTCGGTTTGCCAAAACCAATTTAGATCCACTTGATGGTCCCGAAGTGGTGCCAATACTGAACAACAAGATACATCATATAATGGAGATTGCAAACTAAAAATAAGAAGTGCAAAAAGTAAAAGATGAGACTTCTCATTAATATTCCAATAAAGGCACTCACACGAAGGGATACATAGATAATCAACTAAAGGAGAGATACTTCCACATGCAAACCGAACTATAAGATAACCTCTCTACCATAGATATGAATCCACTAAAAAGGTAAAAGATAATAGGTAGTGGTGGTGATACCGCGGAACTCCCCCAAGCTTGGGACAAGCCAAGGGAATGCGAAACCTGATGATGAATTACTCCCTTGGTGGTGTGGTTTCCTTGTCATCATCAAACTTCCAAGGCAATGGTTCCCCATCGAAAAATGATGTCCTTGTCTCTCCAATCCTGAAACTAGCAGTAGAGCAAATGCGATTAAATCTAGCCTCATACTCATAGTTTTGGTTCTGTATGTCATAGAGTTGTGCTTGCAATTGATTGGTGGTCTGACGGAGTGAGAAGATCTATTATTGGAGCTCAGCAACTTCTCCCTCATGCTTGGTGATGAGTTCTGAACTTATCTTGTGAACAACATCCACTTCGCGTTCCGCCATCTTCTTGTACCTGAAAACTTCTTGTTTCAGCGCTTCCATCATATCTTCCAGACTGCCTTCTCCTTTAGGGCCTTGAACTTCTTTCATCTGTACCTTCCCCTCCTTAAGGATCAACTCTTTGGGGTGAAACCTCAACTCATACATGTACGGGTTGAGGACACCCGTAGAGGAATCCTCCGTGGGTGGTCCAGAGGAAGACATTGAGGCTCCAAATCTGAGAATTTTCCTGACAGAAACAGATCGAAAACGAAAACACGACGAGAACATGATGCAAGAACCTCGGGGAACCCGGGGGGTTATATATTACGATGATTCAATGCATAAGGAAAGTTTTGACACGGAAACGAAGCGGATATGGAGTTCGGGGGAGTCAAACCCCCTCCAGGCGCGGCCAGGCTGAGCCCGTGCCTGGGGTGGGTTTGTCCACCCCGGGCTCCGTTTCCTCTTCAGTTGCGTCTCCTCACTTCCCTTATGTATTAAAAACATCAAAAATATAAAAAAGATTGGAGTTTCATGAACCTTATGTTTTCACCACTTTTACCTATTCAAAGGCGAACTCTGCAGTTTCTGGTGTTCGGTTTCTGATAAATTCTTCTGGAGTCACCATTTGAATAACATCCACATCTTCATTATAAGAATCTCTAGAAATATAATGCTTTAAACTTTGACCATTAACCACATGTGTTGTGTCATCCTTCAAAGAAGAAATTTTCATGGCACCTGAACGGTACACTTCCTTGATAAAAAAGGGTCCTTCCCATTTGGAGAGTAGTTTCCCTGCAAAAAATCTGAGACGAGACCTATACAAAAGAACTTTCTCACCCACATGGAACTTCCTTTTGAGAATTCTCCTATCATGCCATCTTTTTACCTTTTCCTTAAAGAGCCTAGAATTTTCGTAAGCTTCACCTCTCCACTCATCTAGATTACTTAAGTCGAGCAGTATTTTTTCACCAGCAAGTATAAAGTCTCTATTCAACTCTTTAACTGCCCAATAAGCTTTGTGTTCTAATTCTAAAGGCAAGTGAAAAGCTTTCCCATAGACCATTTTGTAAGGAGACATCCCCATAGAATTTTTATAAGCAGTTCTATAAGCCAACAAAGCGTCATTGAACTTTTTAGCCCAATTTTTTCTAGACCTATTGACAGTCTTATGCAAGATATATTTAATTTCCCTATTGGAAAGTTCTACTTGCCCACTAGTTTGGTGGTGATAAGCTGAAGCTATTCTGTGGTTTGCATCATACTTAGCGAGAGTTTTTCTAAAACCCCCATGAATAAAATGGGAGCCTCCATCAGTCATGAGATATCTAGGCACACCGAACCTATGAAAAATGACATCTTGGAGCATTTTCAAAGAGGTCTTACCAGCAGCATTGCTTGTAGGTATGGCTTCTACCCACTTTGTAATATAGTCAATGGCAACAAGAATATGAGTATACCCTTTTGAAGGAGGAAAAGGCCCCATAAAGTCAAATCCCCAACAATCAAAAGGTTTAATAACAAGAGAATAATTC
Organism: Avena sativa; assembly: GCA_916181665.1. NCBI lineage: Eukaryota > Viridiplantae > Streptophyta > Magnoliopsida > Poales > Poaceae > Avena > Avena sativa. The sequence continues at coordinate 365,294,214 of OV702285.1, read as the reverse complement.
ATAGGAATTTCATTGCGTCTAGAGATGTTACCTACTCGTTGGCATTCATCACAGGATAAGATAAATTCCTTGCATCTTTAAAAAGAGTAGGCCAATAAAATCCAGATTGTAAAATCTTCTGTGCAGTCCTATCCCCAGCATGATATCCTCCATAAGCACTGCCATGACATTTTCTCAATATCTCTTGTTGTTCAAATTCTGGAAAACATCTTCTCATAATGCCAACTACTCCTTCCTTATATAGGTGTGGGTCATCCCAAAAGTAATGCCTTGGATCATAGAAGAATTTCCTTCTTTGCTGGGCTGTAAAGGTTGGAGGCAAATACTTAGAAACAATAAAGTTAGCATAATCAGCATACCAAGGATTCTCATGTGGACTTACCCTTATTGCAGCTAACTTCTCATTTGGAAAATTATCATTAACATGAAAAGGGTCAAAAGAAATGTTTTCCAAACGAGATAAATATCAGCAATAGGATTATCAGCACCTTTCCTATCCACAATATGTAGATCAAACTCTTGCAAAAGCAACACCACCTTATAAGCCTAGGCTTAGCGTCCTTCTTTGTCATAAGGTACTTAATAGCTGCATGGTTAGTATGAATAGTAACCTTAGAATCAACAATATAAGGTCTAAACTTGTCACAAGCAAAGATTACAGCTAAGAACACTTTTTGAGTAGTAGCATAATTATTTTTAGCAGCATCTAGAGTCGTGCTAGCATAATGAATAACATTCAGCGTCTTGTCAACACGTTGTCCAAGGACAGCACCCACAACAAAGTCACTAGCATCAGACATGATTTCAAAAGGTAAACTCCAATCAGGTGGTTGGACTATAGGAGCAGTTGTTAAAGCTTTTTTCAAAGTTTCAAAAGCTTCCTTACAATCATCATCAAAAACAAAAGGTACATATTTTTGAAGAAGATTAGTAAGGCGCTTTGAAATTTTGGAGAAATCTTTAATAAATCTCCTATAGAAACCAGCATGACCAGAACAATTCCTTCATTAACCATGAAATGACATTTCTCCCAGTTAAGAACAAGGTTGGTTTCTTCACATCTCTGCAAAACTTTATCAAGGTTGTGCAAACAGTTATCAAAAGAAGTTTCATAGACGAAAAAATCGTCCATGAAAACCTCCACAATTTCTTCATAAAAACCATGAAAGATAGCAGACATACATCTCTGAAAGGTAGCAGGAGCATTACATAAACCAAAAGGCATACGCCTATAAGCATAAGTACCATAAGGACAAGTGAAAGTGGTTTTATCCTGGTCCTGTGCTTTCACAGCGATTTGAGAAAACACCAGAATAACCATCAAGAAAGCAAAAGTGAGTGTTTTTGGGCAGCCTCTCAAGCATTTGATCAATAAAGGGCAAAGGATAAAGATCTTTCTTAGTAACTTTATTAATCTTTCTAAAATCAATGCACATTCTATACCCAACCACTACTCTCTGGGTTATAATCTCCTTATCCTCATTAGGCACAACAGTAATTCCCCCTTTATTTGGAACACAATGAACAGGGCTAACCCATTGACTATCAGCAATAGGATAAATAATACCACCATAAAGGACTTTTAATACCTCATTTCTTCTCACTTCCTTCATTTTAGGATTTAGACGGTGCTGGTGCTCAACATCTTGTTTTGCATCAGGCTCAGTATTAATACCATGCTGACATATAGTGGGAGAAATTCCTTTTAAATCATCAAGAGTATAACCCATAGCTCCTCGGTGCTTCTTCAATACCTCCAATAGCCTTTCTTCTTCCTTCCCTAAAAGTTTAGAACTAATAATAACATGATATATATTCTTATCATCAAGATAAACATATTTAAGATCATCAGGTAAAGGTTTTAATTCGAAAACAGGATCCCCTTTAGGTGGTAGTGTGGTACCCAAATCTTCCATAGGTAAATTATGCTTAAGTAACTCAGGCTGACAAAGGAAAACCTCATCAATCTCATTTCTTTCCTTCATAAAGGCATCAATTTCATGATCTTCCATGAACTGCTGCAAAGCATTCTTAGGAGCAAGACAAATAGCAGACAGTTGTTCAACCCTGAAATCCTCATCAGGTAATTCATTTTCATAAGGAGTTTTGGAAAATTTGGAAAAATTAAACTCATAAGATTCTCCAACAAACTGATTCAAAACTTTTTCCTTCCTACAATCTATGATAGCCCCACAAGTATTAAGGAATGGTCTACCGAAGATGATAGGATAAGTTTTACTAGCTTCTTTACCAAGTACTAGAAAATCAGCAGGATATTTAATCTTACCACAAAGGACTTCCACCTCTCTTACAATACAATTGGGGCAAACTTGCTCTCTATTGGCAAGGTGAATAACCAAATCAATGTCTTCAAGCTCACAAGGACCAATTTCATGCATAATTTCCTTGTAAAGGTCATAAGAATAGCACTAGAACTAGCACCAATATCACATAAACCATAGTAGCAATGATCACCAATTTTAACAGAGAGCACAGGAACACTAGCTTTTCTAGCCTTACTAGGATGAGAGATAATATTAGAAGCGTCTTCACAGAAGACAATATAATCATCCTCTATATTTCTAGTGACAAGATCTTTCACAATAGCTACCACAGGCTTGATATGAATAAGCTCATCGGAACCTATAGTTTTCTTTGCGCTTTTGCTAACCACATGAGCCAAAATAGAGTGTTCCCTTACCTTGGAAGGAAAAAGGGATCTTCTCAACATAAGGTTCAGGCAAAATAGGATCAACAGTACAAACCTCTATACTGGCAGGAACGTAGGTAACAATGTCTTTATAATGAGCATGGTACTTGTCCCACTCTTTCTTGGGAATCTCAATATAAGAGGCAAAAGCATTAAAACATTCCGCAAGAACTTTGGGATCAAGGCCAAACTTATTGCTAATATCACGAAAGTTATTAGTTCCCATAAAAGATTTAATGCACTCATAATCATAGTTTATACCTGACTTTCTTCCTTTGTCATTCTCCCAAGCCTCGGTATTATCTTGAATACGGTCTAAAAGATCCCATTTAGCTTCTTCCTTCATACTTGTGAATGATCTATCACAAGAAGCATCTAATAAACCTTTATCATGAAGAGAAAGCCTAACATAAAAGTTATTGAGAATAATATTGTTAGGGAGTTCATGAATAGGACATTTAAGCATTAGCAGCTTCAATCTCCCCCAAGCTTGAGTTGTACTTTCTCCATCAAGAGGCCAAAAGTTATATATAAGACTTCTATCCTTTTGGATTTCACTGGGAGGATAAAATTTAGAGTAAAAGAGAGATGCATCTCCTCCCATTCCATGGATTGTCCATTCTTTAGAAGCTTATACCATTCCTCAGCTCTCCCTTTCAAGGATATGGAGAGTAACTTCTTCTTCACCTGTTCAGGTGTGATACCCGCACACTTAAACAACCCGCATAATTCATGGATATAAAGCAAGTGATCACCAAGATGGACAATTCCATCCCCAAAATAATAATTATCCATGACACGATTAACAATACTCGTAGGTATCTTAAAAGGATCTATCTCAACTGTTGGTGTTTCATCTACTACCATAGAAGTGGTAGTAGTTTTCCCAAACATAAAACCAAGTGGGTTATTCATATTGGAAACAAAGTAACAAGCAGTAACAAAAGCAATACTCACAGTGAAACTTTTCCTTACTAGTTCCACTCATCAATAGCGCTTCACTCCCCGGCAACGGCGCCAGAAAATAGTTTCGATAAATAGGAGTGTCGATCCCAACGAGGAGCATAAGGTGCTAAACAGTGGTATTGAGAAGGAAATCCATGTGAATACTTAGCAAACGCATTTTTAGTGGTTTTCTGATAAGGCAAAAAAACAAAGAGCAAGTAACATAAGTAACGAACAAACGGAGCAAGTGGCCCAATCCTTTCTTAGCAAAGGACAAGCCAGTGGAAATACTTATAAGGACCAAACATTCTCGAGGACACATGGGAATTCTCTCAAGTGGTTTCGCTTCATATAGATGAGTACTCTTCTATGGTGTTTGTAAGTGTTGTGTGGGTGAACCTGTGCTAACATACCGCCCTTCCTAGGAGTAATAGATACTTGTGATTAAACCCCTCGCAAACATCCGTAACTACAAGAAATTAATTAAGATATAAATCTAACCACAGCCATAAACTCTGATCCTACACTCCCTTGTGCAAAGGTGTCCTAACAGGGGTTCAGGTTTCTGTCACTCCGACAACCCTGCTATTAGTATCCAAATACACAATGCACTACCCTAGGCCCATAAATGGTGAAGTGTCATGTAGTCGACGTTCACATGACACCACTAGAAGAATAGCACCACAACTTAAATACTAAACCATTGAATAATAACTCATCACAAATTCACTACTAACAACATGAGTTCTCCCATGTCCTCAAGAACTAGATGAACTACTCACAAGACATCATATGGATCAAGATCAAAGATGATACGGTAATGGATAACAATCTGAACATAAACAATAATCCAATGGTTCCACTCACAAGCATCAACTACAATAGTAATTAACACAGGGAAAGTTTCCCCTAACGAACTAAAGCAATATCCAACACAATTGTTACAGCGGGACGGAGTGGAGATGATGGTGCCGGTGGATATGATGGTGTGGATGATGATGATGATCCCGATGAAGCCTAGCTTGATGACGGTGTTGATGGCGACGGTCTCCCCTCTCTGGGAAGGAATTCTCCTGGCAGAAATCCGTCTACCGGAGAGATATTTCTCTCTTGGTGTTTTCCGCCCCCGAGAGGCGGCAGAAATATATATGTCGTCTCTCCCCTAGTGTTAGGGTTCCGTAGGGAAGATATAGGCGAAGGGGCGGAGTCGGAGGCCGAGCAGGTGGCCAAACCCAACCTAGGCGTGGGTTCAGGTGGGCCCGCGCCTAGGGGGGTGTGGGCCCCCTGAGGCCCCCCTTCGCTCCTCCTTCTGGCTTCCTTCGTCTTCTGGTAAAATAATATGTTTACATATTTTTCTGGTATTTTTCTGATATTCGCGAAATTGCACCGAAACACTGTCTTTTCCATCAGAATCCAGACTATGGCAGTCCATCCTCCGAGAATCATCCAACACGCATAAAAGATGACATGCCATAAGTAATACCTCATAATAAGACAAATATCAATGAATACAGGTAAATTATGATATAGAATGGTCATGCAAATTGGGCATATCAACCCCTAAAACGGAAACCCTAAGCCCTATACCCCTAAAAACCCTAAACCCTCAACCCCTGACCCTAAGCTCGTCATATTATTGAATAAAATGCCCTAAAAATCAAAATGCAAAACCCTCAATACTAAAACCCTAAACCCTCGACCCATAAACAACCCAAACAAAGCAAGCATGTATCATGCACTCATATATCAAAATTTGAGATACTTTCATTAAATTGCGCTAATGCCATTCTAATTCACGAAAGGTCGAACATTATTGAAAATTCCCTAACCCCTAACCCCCTAAAGCCTAAACCCTAACCCCTATACCCCTAAAAACCCAAAACATACCGTCAACCAGTAACCGTAAGCTCGGACATATTATTAAAAAAATCCTAAAACCTTAATCTCCCTAAACTACCCCAAAAAAACAAACTATAAACCCTCAATACTAAAATCCTAAACCCTCGACCCATAAACAACCCTAGACAAGCACGTATCATGCACTCATAGATCAAAATTTGAGATACTTTAATGAAATTACGCTAACTCCATTCAAATTCACGAAATCTCGAACATTATTGAAAATACCCTAAACCCTAATCCCATAAAGCCTTAACCATAAGCCCTATACCCCTAAAAACCCTAAACCCCTCAACCTGTAACCCTCAGCTCACGCATATTATTGAAAAATTCTTAAACCCTAAACTACCCCTAAAAAGGAAAAACGCTAAACTCTCAATACTAGAACCCTAAACCCTCGGACCACAAACAACCCTAACCAAGCAAGTATCTATAACATCCCAAAAATCATTATTTCAAAGTTTGCATATCATCCATGCATTCATAATCATTTTAGGATCATTTTCAATGTCATTTCAAAATAGAAGCATTTGAATGTCTATTATTTTATGTAAACAAGGCATTGGCCCAATGCTACTCTCTAGTATGAGATTATTTGTTTTAAACCAAAGATATTTGATACTATTTGAGTGATGTTTTCCAAAGCTTGGACAAAGGTTTCAAAAAAAATATATAAATTTAAAATCATTTTTATGTCTTTACTAAGCAAATGATAAAGGCATTGTTTATTTTAAAATTCCAATGTGCCAATGCATTTTCAAGTGTACAACATTGTTCTGTAACCAATTGTGTACTAGTTTCACTTTACAAAAATCCAGAAGTGGTTTGAATTCAAACTCATTTGAAACTCAATTGAATTTGGTTCCTGAAAATCAACCCCACGATGCAAACCTACCCCGCGCTCGCTGACCGGTGGACCCAAACGCCACGCAGTCATCATCCCCAAACCCTGCACCCCCCGACCCCGTCGTCACCGCCGTTACCACCATCACTGCCGCAAATGAAGCAGGCTTAATTGACGATCAATTCCGCATAATCTCCTCGCCCCCTCACCGGCTATTTGACCCCCTCTCCTCTCCGCATCTTTCCCCTCACTCAGCGCCCCTTCTCTGCCACTAGGCTGCCCTCAATCCCATTTGCACCGCTGTAGTACCGAGCGTCTCCGGCGACGCATTCCGGTGAGTCCAGCGCCACCTTCACCTCTGGTCCATGCGAGTGAGTACGCCTAGTTCCTGCGCATCATCTCATGCCATTGGTTTGTTCTGTAATGCACTAGGACGTCGCCTCCGTCCACCTCTGCAAATAACAGACCGCCGCTCAACTCCGACGAGAAATACTGGTAACCTCCGAGCACCCCTTGCCCCTCTTTGACCTTGTCGTGTTCGCCATAACTTTGCGCAACTCCTGATACGATTGGTTTGTGCTAGGGCACTCCAGAGCATCACAGTCGTCTCCGTCACCATGCACCCGACGTCTGCAAGCTTTCCGACGATATTCTCCGGCCAACACAGCACGCCCCCGTCCACCCCAGCGAGTCGTTGAGCTTCAGCGTGACCTCGCGAGTCAGGTAAGCGTCCCTACCAACCCCAGCCCCCTCCGTAGCCGCCGGAACACCGCTGACAGTGCGCCGCCGCCGCGCCACCGTCGCTAGCGCCGCCCATCCATGGTCACATGATCGACAGCCGTTGGATCTAGATCTAGCGTGTAGGATTAGATCACTTAACGAAGGGGTACGAGTAGATCTGGCCTGTACAATTTCATTTAAATCCTGCGGCTCTCGTTGATCGATCCGGCCGAAACTGTATCAGCCAATCAGAACACGCCGCGTGGCTAGGGTTTAAATTTAAAATCTGGAATTAGATCTATTAGTTGTTCAAACTTGAAAAATTCATAACTTTTGATCCACACGTTCAAATTTTGCAAATTTTATATCATTGGAATCAGGAGAAAGAATTCTATCCAATTATGCAATTTGTTTAATAAATTGCATCTAAAAAATGTGTTGTTTTTGCAGAGACATTTATAAGCTTATTTTATATATAAAAATTGTATGGAAAATGTTCTAAGGGCCAAATTAATTTTATTTGGTGTATAATTGGTTTGTTTATGATTCAATACTGTTTCACTTGTCTTGTTTTATTTAGAAAAATCATCACATGGCATTTGCATGCATTCATATATTTTTGCTTGTATATTTTGATATGTGATTTTGGTGCTATCATTTTATGTGTAGATTTTGGTGCTAGTAGTGATTGTGGTTGTGAAGATTGTTGCTACTCCCCCAACTACCAAGGCAAGTGGTGCTTCATATTTTTGTCCCAATATTTTGACTATGCATTAGAGATATTTTGTATAGGGCTTGCATGAATATTTTCCTAAGTATGTATATGCTATGCTTGGGAAATCCTAGTAGTTGTAGAATTGTTAGAATTTTCTCTAAGTTAAGATACTTGCTATTGCCATGCTTAGCTTAGCTAGTAGTAACCAAGGGTGGAATATATACATGCTTTGGAAAAATATTGCTAAGTCTTTGACTTATGTTTTTGCTTAATAAAACTACTAAGTGAATGAAACACCTGGGTGGAATGGTAATTGCTTGGTGGTTTTTGGTTGAGTGGTTACACAAGGCCCATTTCTATGGTTTACCTTGTGTATCTCACTTGTGGATTGCCACCTAGGAATAAAGGGATTTGAGATGCCAAATGTTAAGAAGCTTCTAGTGCAGCCACATGGCATTATGGGCTCTGCCTGGATCATATAGGTTGCAATAACTTAGCCAAATGGATAGTTGGTGGTAGGGGATTGATAGGTTTGGAGCGCGTCCATTTTGGTCTAAGGGAAGGCTTCTGAAAGGTCCTGTCTTGGTGAAAATCAAGTCTTGTGGGGAAAGTGCACAACATCTGCAGATGGAATAAACTAAGTACTTAGCCGTGTCCCCGGTAATGGACAACTTGAGAATCAAGACATGGAAGCTATCAAGAATCTCCTCATCCCAATTTTCTAAGTAAAACTTGTGGTTGAACAAGGGTGAATGTTCACCAATTTCTATTGGTGGTTCCTTGGGAAGGTTTTGTCAAAGAAAAACTTAGTGTTTTCAACTGATAGGTAAAACCTATTTTGAGCAAAGCAAGCCTAAGCTACACTTAGCCAAATTCATCTAGTAACTAGATGTTGATATTCTACTAAGGTATCACTTGCCAATACTATTCCAATGTATTGACCCACTGTGGCTGTAACTTATGATGTTGCAGGTTACTCTGATGATGATTAGGGGTTATGAGTCTACACTCAACATGTAGGGGTTCGTAGCATGGAAAACAAAAAATTTCTATCGCATACAAACAAACAAGCCAAGATATATCTACTAGATTGTAGCAACGAGTCGATGGAATAACTTACCCTCGAAGATTCCAAAGTGTTTAACGAGAGCGGATTCTCGTGGGTGATGTAGTCGTACTCTTCCCGATCTCAAGATCGTGTAGACGATCCTTCCGGCGCTGCGTTCAGGCAGCGCTCCCGCAGTCGGTCACACGTTCGGTACTCGACGAAGACCTTCCTCTCCCTTGTTCCAGCAGGCAGCGGAGGTTGTAGCACTCTCCTCGCGATTCCGGCAACACAACGGCGTGGTACCGGAAGTAGAGGGGAGATCCCGCAGGGCTTCGAATTAAGCCGGAGCGAGTATGGTGGATTATGAGAGATGGCTATTAGTGGTCTAGAGATTAGACACACCAATTAGAAGGCTCTAAACCGCAGGCTAAAGCAATTAGAAGCTCTAAACCAAAACGGCTCTAAACCGGAGATTAGAGGTAGAAACTTGTGTGTCTAGAGGAGGAGGCCCTGCCCCTCCTTTTATGGGTGGGAGGCGCGGCCAAGGGGAGGGGAGTCCCTCCCCAAGTCGGCCTTGGTTGGCGCGCCGGCTTGGGGAGGAGACTCCTCCCCCAAGTCGGTTCCCAACTCCTCTTGCTTGTTTCCCACAGTTTCTTGTTTTAGCCGTTTGACTTTCAAACTGGACATTTGACTTTTCTGTTTTAGGATTCAATTAATCCTTTATTTGGAACAGCAAGGACACTTAGTACATGATGCAATCATTCCAATATGTAATGACACATTCATGTACCCCTCCCCCTTCCCGGAGTGCCGACATTCCGGAACCTTCTAGAACATTCACCGGAATCATTTACGAACTCCGAAACGGGACTTTCCTTATATGAATCTTATTCTCCGGACCATTCCGGATCACCTCGTGATATCCCGGAACCCATCCGAGACTCCGAACAACATTCGGTCTCTTTCTCATAATACCATAACTACTCAAAACAACGTCGAATCCTTAAGTGTGTCTCCCTACGGTTCGTGAATTATGCGGACATGATCGAGACACTTCTCCGAACAATAACCAATAGAGGAATCTGGAAATTCATATGGCTCCCACATATTTCTACGATTACTTTGCGATCGAATGAACCACTTACATACGATACCAATTTCCCTTTGTCTCACGATATGTTACTTATCCGAGGTTATGATCGTCGGTATCTCTGCATACCTAGTTCAACCTCGTTACTGATAAGTACTCTTTTCTCGTTCCCGTGATATGTGATCCCTTGTGAGCCAGTCACATGCTTGCAAGCTAATTGGATGACATTTCACCGAGAGGGCCCAGAGAATATCTATCCGTCATATGGATGGACAAATCCCACTCTTGATCCATGTGTCTCAACCAATACTTTCCGAACACTCAATGCCACCTTTATAGCCACCCAGTTACGGTGTGGTGTTTGATGTCATCAAAGCATCCATCCGGTAAAGGTGATATGCATGATCTCATGGTCGAAGGAATTAGGTTACTATGTATCAGAAAGCATATAGCAATTGAACTATTGAAATGACTTGATCTTTATGCTACGCTTATCTATAGGAGTATGTCCACCATATCATTCTCCTAATGATATGATCTTGTTGTTGATAACATCTCAATGTTCATGATAGGGAAACCACAATCATTTATCAACCAACAAGCTAGTGAAGTATAGAGGCTATACTAGGGACTTCAAATTAAGTTTACAAATCACACAAGTATTAATGTTTCCTTGTTAATACTATTATAGCATGAATGTAAACATTTATCATAAACACAAAGATATAATAATAACTACATTTATTATTGCCTCTAGGGCATATCTCCAACAGTCTCCCACTTGCACTAGAGTCATCTAATCTAGATTACATGGTAATATACCGAACACCCATGGCAGTTTGGTGTTGGTCATGTTTTGCCCTCGGGAGAGGTTTAGTCAACGGATCCGCCACATTCAGATCTATGTGTACTTTGCAAATCTTTATATCCCCATCCTGGATATGTTCTCGAATAGCGTGAAAACGTAGCTTGATATGCTTCAGCTTCTTGTGTGACCTTGGTTCTTGCGCATTGGCTATGGCGCCCATGTTATCAAAGTAGATAGACATTGGGTCCAGCGCACTAGGAACCACACCCAGCTCTGTAATGAACTCTTTCATCCATATCGCTTCTTGAGAAGCCTCCGAAGCAGCCATGTATTCCGATTCAGTTGAAGATCTCGCCACAACGCTTTGCTTTGCACTCCTCCAGCTAACTGCTGCACCATTCAAAATAAATACGTATCCAGATTGTGATTTAGAATCATCCGGATCGGTGTTCCAACTAGCATCGGTGTAACCATTAACAACGAGCTGTTCATCACCTCCATAAGAAAGAACCATATCCTTAGTTCTTCTCAAGTACTTAAGGATGTTTTTAACCGCTGTCCAATGATCCACTCCTGGATCACTTTGATATCTGCTAGTTAGACTAACAACATATGCGATGTCGGGTCTAGTACATAGCATGGCATACATTAGAGATCCTATGGCTGATGCATAGGGAGTCTTACTCATCCTTTCTCTATCTTCTGCCGATGTCGGACTTTGAGTTTTACTCAAGGTCGTATTGGGCAACATGGGCAAGAACCCTTTCTTGCTTTCTTCCATTCCAAACCTCTTTAGAACTTTGTCCAAATATGTACTCTGTGACAATGATATTTGGCGTTTCGATCTATCTCTATAAATCTTTATGCCTAATATGTAAGCTGCTTCGCCAAGATCCTTCATTGAAAAACTATTATTCAAATATTTTTTGACACTATTAAGAAGGTCTACATCATTCCCAATCAACAATATGTCATCTACATATAGTATTAAGAATGCTACAGAGCTCCCACTCACTTTCTTGTAAATACAAGCTTCTCCATAAGTTTGTATAAAACCAAAACTTTTGATTACCTTATCAAAACGTTGATTCCAACTTCGGGATGCTTGCTTCAATCCATAGATGGACCGTTGAAGTTTGCATACCTTGTTAGCATCTTTAGGATCGACAAAACCTTTGGGTTGCATCATATACAACTCTTCATCAATATCTCCATTGAGGAATGCTGTTTTGACATCCATCTGCCATATCTCATAATCATAATATGCAGCGATTGCTAACATAATCCTCACAGACTTTAGCTTCGCTACCGGTGAGAAAGTCTCATCGTAGTCAACTCCTTGAATTTGTCGAAACCCTTTTGCGACAAGTCGAGCTTTATAGACAGTAACATTACCATCAGCATCTGTTTTCTTCTTGAAAATCCATTTGTTCTCGACAGCCTTTCGGCCATCCGGTAAGTCCACCAAAGTCCATACTTGGTTTTCGTACATGGATCCAATCTCGGATTTCATGGCTTCTTGCCATTTATTGGAATCTGGGCTCATCATCGCTTCCTCATATGTCTCGGGGTCATCGGTGTTGTCCACCAACATGACACTCATAACGGGATCATACCAATCTGGAGTGGTACGAGTTCTCGTTGACCTCCGAGGCTCTGTAGCAACTTCAACCGAAGTTTCATGATCACCATCATTAGCTCCCTCTCTAATTGGTGCAGGCACCACAGGAACTTCTTCCGGTGCTGCGCTACTCGTAATTTCGAGAGAAGGTTCGACAACCTCGTCGAGTTCTACTTTCCTTCCAGTCACTTCTTTCGAGAGAAATTCCTTCTCTAGAAAGGATCCATTCTTGGCAACGAAGATTTTGCCTTCGGATCTATGATAGAAGGTATACCCAATAGTTTCCTTCGGGTATCCTATGAAGACGCATTTTCCGCTTTGGGTTCAAGCTTGTCCGGCTGTAACTTCTTTACATAGGCTTCGCATCCCCAAACTTTAAGGAACGACAATTTAGGTTTCTTCCCAAACCATAATTCATGCGGTGTCGTTTCAACGGATTTAGATGGTGCCCTATTTAAAGTGAATGCGGCTGTTTCTAATGCATAACCCCAAAATGATAGCGGTAAATCTGTAAGTGACATCATAGAACGAACCATAACTAAGAGAGTTCGATTACGATGTTCGGACACACCATTACGCTGTGGTGTTCCCGGCGGTGTCAATTGTGAAAGTATTCCGCATTTCTTCAAATGCTCGCCAAACTCGTAACTTAGATATTCACCTCCACGATCAGAACGTAGAAATTTAATCTTCTTGTTACGTTGATTCTCTACCTCACTTTGAAACTCCTTAAACTTCTCGAAAGTTTCGGACTTATGTTTCATGAAATAGATATACCCATATCTACTCAAGTCATCCGTGAAGGTAAGAACATAACGATAACCACCGCGCGATGCTACACTCATTGGACCACACACATCGGTATGTATGATTTCCAATAAGTCCGTAGCTCGCTCCATCATACCAGAAAATGGAGTCTTAGTCATTTTTCCCATCAGACATGCTTCGCATCTTTCAAGTGATTCAAAATCAAGTGATTCAAGAAGTCCATCGGAATGGAGTTTCTTCATACGCTTCACTCCAATGTGACCAAGACGACAGTGCCACATATAGGTCTAATTATCGCTTGATTTCAAACGTTTAGCCTCAATGTTGTTGATATGTGTATTTCCACTATCGAGATTCAATAAGAATAGACCATCTATCAAAGGTGCATGTGCGTAAAACATATTACTCATATAAATCGAACAACCATTATTCTCGGACTTAAATAAGTAACCGTCTCGCAATAAACAAGATCCCGATATAATGTTCATGCTCAACGCAGACACCAAATAACAATTATTTAAGTATAAAACTAATCCCGATGGTAGATGAAGGGGTAGCGTGCCGACCGCGATCACATCAACCTTTGATCCGTTTCCCACGCGCATCGTCACCTCGTTCTTCGCTAGCTTCCGTTTATTCTGCAGCACCTGTTTCGAGTTACAAATATGAGCAACCGAACCAGTATCAAATACCCAGGCACTACTACGAGTACTAGTGAGATACACATCAATAACATGTATATCAGATATACCTTTCTTCTTGATGTTGTCGTTCTTCAAATCCGCCAAGTACTTTGGGCAATTCCGCTTCCAGTGACCTTCTCCCTTGCAGTAAAAGCACTCAGTATCAGGCTTAGGTCCAGCCTTGGTCTTCTTCGCCGGCGTGGTAACTTTCTTACCACCATTCTTGAAGTGTCCCTTTTGCTTAGACTTGCCTTTCTTGAATTTGGTGGTCTTATTGACCAACAACACTTGGTGCTCTTTCTTAATCTCCACTTCTGCAGATTTCAACATGGCAAAGAGTTCTGGCAACGTCTTGTTCATGTTCTGCATGTTGTAGTTCATCACAAAGTTCTTGTAACTTGGTGGTAGTGATTGGAGGACACGGTAAATCCCCAAAGCATTAGGAATCAAAATACCCAAGCTTTGAAGTTTGTTTGCGTGCCCAGACATCTTAAGCACATGCTCACTAACGGAGCTGCCCTCTTCCATCTTGCAGTTAAAGAACTTTTCAGAAGCCTCATAACTTTCAATTGCCGCATGAGTCTCAAAAATCAATTTGAGATCCTCGACAATATCATATGGGTCTGAATCCTCAAACCTTTTCTGAAGCTCCGATTCCAAACCATACAAGATAGCACACTGAACTATGGAGTACTGATTCTTCCGAGCGAGGTAAACATTCTTTACTTCATCGGGAGCATCATCTGCAGGTGGGTCACCCAGCGGTGCACCCAGCACATAGGTCAAATTACCAGCTGTGAGGACAATCCTCAAATTGCGGAACCAATCCGCGAAGTTGCTTCCATTGTTTTTCAACTTTTCTTTCTCTAGGAACGCATTAAAATTGATGGTAGGGGCTGCCATTGATCTACAACATATTTGCAATAGTTTAGACTAAGTTTATGACAAATTGAGTTCAAATTAATAATGAAATTAAACTAGGTGAACTCCCACTCAAAACAATATCCCTCACATTGTTTTAGTGATCACACGAACCAAATCCACCATATCAACACCGATCATCACGAGAGTTGACATAGTTTCAATGGCGAACAATCGACATGTTCATCATATCTACTATATGATTCATGCTTTACCTTTCGGTGATCCGTGTTCCGAGACCATGTCTGTACGTGCTAGGCTCGTCAAGATCAAACCTTAGTTTCCGCATGAGCAAATCTGGCTTGCTCACGTTGTATACACTTGCAGAATCTAACACACCCGATCATCACGTGGTGCTTCGAAACAACAAGCTTTAGCAACGGTGCTAACTAAGGGTGAACACTTTATGACTTGAAATTGATGTGCATGAGGGATCATCTTATAATGCTACCGTCGTCTACTAAGCAATACAAGATGCATAAAGGATTAACATCACATGCAATTCAATATATATGTGATATGATATGGCCTTTCTTCTTTGTGCTTCCGATCTCCATCTTCAAGCACGAACATGATCTCCATCATCACCGGCATTGCATCAAGGTCAATGACGCTTCTCCATGGTTGTCGTCCATCGGCTTCAACTATTACAACTACTTTGAATAGACACGCGGGTCTTAACATAAATTAAAGACAACCATATGGCTCCTGCCGGTTGCCAACTTACAATAAGGAACATTGCATACATCAAATATAATCACAATCATGGCCATATCACATCACTGCACACCCCTGCAAAACAAAGTTAGACGCCTCTACTTTCTTTGCATATTTTACGTGGTTTGGGGCTTACAATAAGTGTCGTTCTAACTTACGAACATGAACCACAACATTGATACTAGTATTGTTAATCACCCGTTGTAAATTGGATCTTAACTATCCTAGGAGAAACAGGCACCCGCAAAGCCACTTATGCAATACAAGTTGCATGTCAAGCGTGGAGCAAGTCTCATGAATGATGTCATGTAAGGTTAGCCCGGGCCGCTTCATCCCAACATACCGCAAGATGCAAAGTACACAAGAAGCAATCAACAATAAAAGCATCAACGCCCACAATGACCATTGTGTTCTACTCGTGCAACAGATCTACATATAGACACGGCTCTGATACCACTGTAGGGGTTCGTAGCATGGAAAACAAAAAATTTCTATCGCATACAAACAAACAAGCCAAGATCTATCTACTAGATTGTAGCAACGAGTCGATGGAATAACTTACCCTCGAAGATTCCAAAGTGTTTAACGAGAGCGGATTCTCGTGGGTGATGTAGTCGTACTCTTCCCGATCTCAAGATCGTGTAGACGATCCTTCCGGCGCTGCGTTCAGGCAGCGCTCCCGCAGTCGGTCACACGTTCGGTACTCGACGAAGACCTTCCTCTCCCTTGTTCCAGCAGGCAGCGGAGGTTGTAGCACTCTCCTCGCGATTCCGGCAGCACAACGGCGTGGTACCGGAAGTAGAGGGGAGATCCCGCAGGGCTTCGCCTTAAGCCGGAGCGAGTATGGTGGATTATGAGAGAGGGCTATTAGTGGTCTAGAGATTAGACACACCAATTAGAAGGCTCTAAACCGCAGGCTAAAGCAATTAGAAGCTCTAAACCAAAACGGCTCTAAACCGGAGATTAGAGGTAGAAACTTGTGTGTCTAGAGGAGGAGGCCCTGCCCCTCCTTTTATGGGTGGGAGGCGCGGCCAAGGGGAGGGGAGTCCCTCCCCAAGTCGGCCTTGGTTGGCGCGCCGGCTTGGGGAGGAGACTCCTCCCCCAAGTCGGTTCCCAACTCCTCTTGCTTGTTTCCCACAGTTTCTTGTTTTAGCCGTTTGACTTTCAAACTGGACATTTGACTTTTCTGTTTTAGGATTCAATTAATCCTTTATTTGGAACAGCAAGAACACTTAGTACATGATGCAATCATTCCAATATGTAATGACACATTCATGTACCTCTCCCCCTTCCCAGAGTGCCGGACATTCCGGAACCTTCTAGAACATTCACCGGAATCATTTCCGAACTCCGAAACGGGACTTTCCTTATATGAATCTTATTCTCCGGACCATTCCGGATCACCTCGTGATATCCCGGATCCCATCCGAGACTCCGAACAACATTCGGTCTCTTTCTCATAATACCATAACTACTCAAAACAACGTCGAATCCTTAAGTGTGTCTCCCTACGGTTCGTGAATTATGCGGACATGATCGAGACACTTCTCCGAACAATAACCAATAGAGGAATCTGGAAATTCATATGGCTCCCACATATTTCTACGATTACTTTGCGATCGAATGAACCACTTACATATGATACCAATTTCCCTTTGTCTCACGATATGTTACTTATCCGAGGTTATGATCGTCGGTATCTCTGCATACCTAGTTCAACCTCGTTACTGATAAGTACTCTTTTCTCGTTCCCGTGATATGTGATCCCTTGTGAGCTAGTCACATGCTTGCAAGCTAATTGGATGACGTTTCACCGAGAGGGCCCAGAGAATATCTATCCGTCATATGGATGGACAAATCCCACTCTTGATCCATGTGTCTCAACCAATACTTTCCGAACACTCAATGCCACCTTTATAGCCACCCAGTTACGGTGTGGTGTTTGATGTCATCAAAGCATCCATCCGGTAAAGGTGATATGCATGATCTCATGGTCGAAGGAATTAGGTTACTATGTATCAGAAAGCATATAGCAATTGAACTATTGAAATGACTTGATCTTTATGCTACGCTTATCTATAGGAGTATGTCCACCATATCATTCTCCTAATGATATGATCTTGTTGTTGATAACATCTCAATGTTCATGATAGGGAAACCACAATCATTTATCAACCAACAAGCTAGTGAAGTATAGAGGCTATACTAGGGACTTCAAATTAAGTTTACAAATCACACAAGTATTAATGTTTCCTTGTTAATACTATTATAGCATGAATGTAAACATTTATCATAAACACAAAGATATAATAATAACTACATTTATTATTGCCTCTAGGGCATATCTCCAACACAACATGCTTGCCTATCGCACATGAAGATGAAGATTTATACTTTTATATTGTTAAGTTAAACTCATGTACTAGCATATGGCTAAGGAGTTGTAAAAGACTATGTTATCTCTGGAATGACGATGTAACAATGACCTTTGTTTCTGTGTACTTCATCTTAAACTGTGGATGCTAGCAATTGATCCAGGGACTAGCATTGCAATCACAGGGATCTTTACCTTTATAAGGGTGGGATCTTATAGATGGTATCAGAGCACTGTGTTGCCTGTAGGATTATGACCCTAGGATTGGATTAGAAACCACTAAGGAAAAAAATTCAACAACTTCCACACTTGTCTTTTTCTTCTCGTAAACTTTTCTAATCTTCTTTCTCATCTCTGTTTGTAGATGAACTCCATCAACGAAGCCGTGAGGAAGGGACCACTCATGACTATGACCTTGGAGTGTGAGACAGAATTCCCCAAGGCCCTCAAGGACCTCATGGTTGCCATGGGAATACATGGCGCAGCTGTGTACAAAGGATTCCCCGTGATGGATGAAGGAGTAGAGTACTGGTGGGTGCAACTTCACTTGTACAAAAACACAAGGAAGACAACCACAAGGAATCAGGATTCTACATGGTCACCAACTCAATAATGCACACGACATTCTTTGACTCTGCAAGAAATGCAGCTTGGAAGGCCATCAAGGAGTTTGGTGATAGACTCAAGTGCAGAATGATTAACACCCAAAATGACCTTAGGGACGAAAAGAAGCATACCCAAGAGTTAGAGGCTACCAACCAACGTTTAAGAGAGGACATCATAGACTTATCAATGGAGTCATGTGATCAGGATCGATAGATTGCCTCTAGGGATGCCCTCTTAGCCAACTTGGCAAGTGAGATGGGATTATAATGTACTTCGTTAGTTGGACCACCACACTTATCATTTTATTTCCAAAAAAATTATCGAAGTTATGTTGAACCTTTGATTCTTGTAATGAATTTGTGTATGCCATGACTTGTGTGATTGTTGCCAAAGATATGCTTGTGATTTTTCTATATTGATGTTGATTCTAACTTTTCTCTATCTTATAAAAATAGATGCCCGCTGTTATTATCAACACGGCCGAAGAGTTCAAGGGAACTCATTTTGGCACTCGTCTTATTGAGCTCACTAGCTTGCTCAACCTTCCGCTCCCTAGCATCATGACGCGACGAGGAGGGTGGGGCTATTGAGTTCGAGGATGCTGCTAGAGAGACAGTGGAGCCGATTTGCATGTACCTTCAGGACCTAGAGGTTCTTATTAGGCACCTAGATACTGATGGGACCAACGTCATGCTCTGCAACGACGAGCTCCAGGTGAAGCTTCGTGAGAAGGACAAGCTCTTCGTGGAGCAAGACGAGATAGTCAAGGAAATGGAGGCCAAGTTTGAGAGCCAGGACAGGAAATTCAAGACCCAAGAGAAGAGAGTCCAAGACCGTAACAAGAAGATCCAGGAGATGAAGGAAGAGCTGGAGGCCAAGGACTTCGAGCTCGAGCACCAGCAGGGTGTGATTGAGAGACTCCGCTCACAGAAGAGGGCTCTTAGGGCCAAGATAGAGGCCTTGACTACCAATGTCGAGGAATACAAGACCGCTATGGAGAATGCAGATCTTACACTTGTTGATGAGGAGGTTGATGCAGATAAGTACTAATGACTACTCATTTATCTTTCATTTACCATTCTTATGATTACTGAGTCGTAATGACCATCCAACATGTGGGTGGCTTGCTATGGTGTGTTTACTTTTTCAAACTTGTTGTTTATGTCGTTGAACCTTATGTTTACTTTGATGATTTTTTTGGTGTTTGTCTATGTGATGTATTGTGCATGTTAAGCATCTATGGGTATCTCATTCTTATCCTTATGAAAACACAGATGCCTCCTCGACGTGCCAACCCCAACCCAAACAACAACAATGTCACCCCCGAGTTGCAGCAGCTAATGACAGCACAGGCACAACTAATGCAGATGATGACCACTTTTATGCAGAATCAGAATAACAACAACAACAACAACAACAACAACAACAATAACAACAGCAATCAGAACAATCCACCCGGATTTGACATGCTCACCAGATTCCTAAGACTGAGGCCTGGAAAGTTCTCAGGAACTACTGATCCCATGGTGGCCAATGATTGGCTACGTTCGGTGAATAAGGATTTGGTAACTGTCGGCTACACCGACGAAGAGAAAGTCAGGTTTGCAGCACATCTGTTGGAAGGACCAGCAGCCACTTGGTGGGATAACTTACAGATCACCACTCCCATTGAGGATGTGACATGGGCTATCTTCGAAGATGGATTCCGTACAGCTCACATCTCATCCGGGGTGATGAGTTTGAAGAAGGAGTTCCATAACCTGAAATAGCGTCACCGCAGCGTGGCTGAATACATTGAGGAGTTCAACAATCTGGTGCGATATGCACCGGATGAAGTTGATACTGATGCCAAGAGGAAAGAGAAATTCCTCGAAGGACCGAATGATGAACTGAATCTGTAGTTATCTGTGGCCTATCTCCCCACCTACCAATCACTATGTGACGAGGCTACCATCTTGGAGAACAAGATGAAACAGGTTGAAAGCAGAAAGAGGAAGCACACCTCTGAGAAGCACAACTCAGGATCATCTCACAAGCTTTCCCATCATGATGATAGTGGGAGTTCTGGATCCCAGAAACATGGAAAGTACAACAACCATCACAGCCACAACCGCCATCATGACAACAAGCATCACCGTAGTCATGATAATGACAAGTACAAGAACCATAAGGGTGGACACAAGAGTCACCACAGTGAATGTTTCAAGTGTAAGAAGCTGGGGCATTATGCAACTGAATGCCCAGAAAAAATTTTGAAGGAACCAACAAGCCCAACCCTTTCCAGAAGGGACAAGTGAACCACATCAATGTGGAAGAGATTTATGAGGAGTCTGATGCTGTGGCTGGTAAGTTCAAACTCAATTCTATTCCAGCACTTGTTCTTTTTTATACTGGTGCATCAAATTCATTCATATCAAAAGCATTTGTTGATATAAATGGGTTTCCAACTGAAAATATTGGGATTCCAATAAAAGTAAGTTCTCCCGGTGGAGATATGATAGTAAGTCTTGGATGTCGTGATCTAGTGATAGAATTTGGGAAGCATAAGTTTCCAGTGAGTCTGATAATCCTAGATTCCCAAGGACTGTATGTAATTTTGGGAATGGACTGCATGACCAAGTATGAAAGAGTACTAGATTGTGCCAATCGTACTATCGCACTCACAACCCTGGAAAAGAAACGGATAAGATTCAAGTCTAACTTCGAATCAAAACGGAGTAAGCTAAATTCTCTTAAGGGGGTTAGCATAGACAGTGTACCAATTGTGAGTGAATATCCAGATGTGTTTCCGGAAGAGTTGTCGGGAATGCCACCAGATAGAGATGTGGAATTTCTGATTGACTTGCTGCCAGGATCAGGACCAATAGCAAAGAGACCTTACAAGATGTCAGTTGATGAGTTGAAAGAACTCAAGAAACAACTTGGAGAAGAATTGCAGAAAGGATTTATTCAACCAAGTTCTTCATCTTGGGGAGCACCAGTCTTGTTTGTGGAAAAGAAAGATAGAAGTGAAAGGTTATGCATAGATTATCGTTCACTCAATGAGGTGACTATCAAGAACAAATATCCTTTGCCCAGAATCAATGGCTTGTTTGATCAGCTAGAAGGAGCATGTGTGTTCTCAAAGATTGATCTCCGGTCAGGTTATTTTCAGCTTAAGATAAGAGACCAAGACATACCTAAGACAACTTTCACCACTAGGTATGGATTGTATGAGTACGCAGTGATGCCATTTGGTTTGACCAATGCACCAGCTTACTTCATGAATAGGATGAACAAGGTGTTCATGGAGTTTCTTGACAAGTTTGTTGTTGTTTTCATTGATGACATTTTGATCTACTCCAAGAGCAAAGAAGAGCATGAAGGACATTTGCGTTTGATACTTGAGAAGCTTAGAGAGCATAGGATGTATGCCAAATTCAGCAAGTGTGAATTCTGGTTGAATGAAGTTGGATTTCTTGGACACGTTGTGTCAGGAAATGGTGTAGCAGTTGATCCCGCAAAAGTGTCAGCTGTAACTGAATGGGAATCTCCTAAGTCAGTGAAGGAAGTTCGTAGTATCCTTGGCTTGGCAGGATACTACAGAAGATTCATTGAAAATTTCTCCAAGGTAGCTAAGCCAATGACGGAGTTACTAAAGAAAGACAAGAAATTTGCTTGGTCTGAAGGATGTGAACTCAGTTTCCAAGAATTGAAGAAGAGACTAGTGTCAGCACCAGTCCTGTAGAGGTCCCAACCTTTAATAAGATTGATCCCTCCTGTGTTTACAATGCTAGTCCCTGGATCAATAGCTAGCATCCACAGTTTAGATGTAATATCAAGAAACAAGGGTCATAATATAACTTTATAACCAGGAATAACATAATTTTATTACATCAAACATAGCTCATTAGGCTATTACATTACATTGCAGCGGAATAAATATAGTCATGGGTCCTTCATCTTCAAAGTGCCACAGGCAGATGTTGGTTGTAGACTTTGTAATCCTAAACAATCAATCTTCACTAAAATCAATCAATCCTGCAACATACAAGTTACAGCCACAAAGGGTCAATACATTTGAATTGTATTGGCAAGTGATACTATGGTAGTATAGTGGAGTCTATCATCTATATGCATTTGGCTAAGTGGAGTTGAGGCTTGCATTGCTCAAAATAGATTTTTCTTATCATTTTGAAAATACTAAGTTTTGCTTGACAAAATCATTTTTCTCAATCAAAGATTTCAAGATCCTTATACTAAGCCATCTCTCCATCAATGATTGAAGAATTCAAACAACCCTTGTTCAAACCACAAGATTTTAATTTAGAAATTGGAATGATGAGATTCTTGATTGCTTACATGTCTTGATGCTCAAATTGTCCTTTACCAGGGACATGGCTAAGTACTTAGATTTTACACTCTGCAGAGGTGGTGCACTTTCCCCACAAGACTTGGTTTCCCAAGACAAGATCTTTCAGAAGCTTTCCCTTAGACCAAAATGGAAGCGCTCCAACCTATCAAACACTACCACCCACTGTCCATATGGCTAAGTTCTTGCAACCTATATGATCATGGCAAAGCCCATATTGCCAAGTGGTTGCACTTGAAGCTTCTCAACATTTGACATCTCAAATCTCTTTGTTTCTTGGGTGGCCATCCACAAGTGAGATACACAATCCAAGTCCATGGCCTTGTGAACCACTCAACCATTCTCCACCAAGCTATCCCATTCCACCCAGGTGATTCATTAACTTAGTTGTTTTATTAGACAAAATCACAAGTCCTCAGACTTAGAATATTTTTCCATAGTGTGAATATATATTCCACCCATGTTTTCTATTAGCTAGGCTAAGCTTGGTAGTAGTAGGAATCTCTAACTTAGGAAAATCCTACTAAGGATTCATCTTCTAGGTTTTCCTATAGCAAGTTCTATACTTAGCAAAATCCATGCAAGTTTTACTTAGCAAAATCACTAATGCATAGAGAAAGTAATGGGACAAAAAGTATGAAGCATCACTTGCCTTTTTGGTAGGGAATGGTAGTTCACTCCTTGATCTTGTTAGTCTCACACTTCACTACAAGTCAAACAAGCAAACACTAATTCAATTTACATTCCAAACCAATAATCACTCAAACAAATTCACACACACAAAATAATGGAAACCAATTCATGCATGGGAGCATGCACAAGATAGTTTTATTTTGCAAAGGGGTCTCTATGGGGTTTCTAAACTTTGTAAGATCCAAATTGGTCATTTACCAAAGTGGCAAAGTCATTAGCAAGAGGGTTTTGTACAAAAACTATTTTTAAATCCATTCATCATTTCATGTGGTGAAGAATGTTTTTATTAAGGCAAAAACTCTTAAGTTGTTCACCAAATGAGTTGCTATTGCAAAACTTGGTGTTTTTAGGTCAGTAGGTTTGGTCCAAAACTTTTCCTTAAAGTTTTCTTTTCATAAACATTTTTATAACAAAAACCATTCTTTTTATTTGGCTAGAAAATGACTAAGTCAAGTAATCTAACCTAAATCTTACCAAAATCATTTTTAATACCAAGGGT
Source organism: Avena sativa (assembly GCA_916181665.1). NCBI lineage: Eukaryota > Viridiplantae > Streptophyta > Magnoliopsida > Poales > Poaceae > Avena > Avena sativa. The sequence goes on along the minus strand of OV702285.1, from coordinate 365,270,202 downwards.
TGGTTCCTAGGGTCAGTAAGTTCACAACAATCCAATTTGCAAAGGTTTTATCCCTAAATTCAATTTTAAACAATTTTTATACTCTAAACAAGCACACAAAAGTTTCTGCAAATTCAACCAAGATAACAGATACTATTTGCTAAACTAAGGGCATGGTTGGCTAGGGCTTGTTCTCCTGAATCCATTGATATAAAATTTGCCAAATTTGGACGTGTGGATCAAAAGTTATAGGGTTTTCAAAATGGCTTTTAAATCTGGTTTCTAATTTCTGTTTTAATCAGAACAGGGACACGCGTCGAGCCGTGATTGGCCGATACCGATTCGTCTGGATCGCGTGCTGCAGCGCGTTGGATTAAGTCATATCGTGCGGCCCTGATCGCGTACCCTTTCGCGTTTAAGTGAATCTTTCGCAGCCAATGGATCTGCATCTAACGATCGCTGCGCGTTTGACCTAAAAGGAGCAGCGCTAACGGCGGCTGTGCGGCGGCGATGGGCAGACGGCGGCGGCGTTGGCGAGGCAGGAAGCGAGGAAGAGGGGGAGGATGCTCACCGGGTTCGTGGAGCGACGTTGATGCTCAACGTGGGATTGGTCCGTCGAGGGGCGCACTGGGACGGGCAGAATTCCTCGCCGGAGTTGGTTCTGGCGACGGACGCGCTCGGTCGAGGTCGAAGACGGCTCTGTGGTTCACCAGGAGGCAAGAAAAGGTCGTGATCAGATGCAGGGGGCCACGGAGATGACGTGTGCATGAACGAGAGGGGTCGGGGTGGTCTGGAATTACCGGAGGAGCTCGACGGAGGCGAGACAGACGGCGGCGCTCAGAATTTTTGTCGAAGACGGTTTCCTGGGGCGCCCGCGGTCGAACGAAGTGTACTAGAAGATGCTCCAGAGAGTGGGGAGGCTGCTAGGTTGCATAGGAAGGCAGGAGGTGGAGTGTGTTGGCCGGAATCGGCGAGAACGGTCGTCGGAGACAGAGGAAGTGCTGGGAAAAATTCTCCGGCCTAGGGGCGTGTCGATGAGGGGTGTCTGGGGGAAATGGAGGAGAAGGCGTTGGCGCTTAAGTGTGCTTGATCGCGGCGAGTTCTGGTGGCCGTGTTAAGGCGTAATCAAGCCACGAATCAATAGCCTGCAACGGTCGGCGAGGGGGAGAAGAGGGCGTGCGGGGTGAAGAGGAAGAACATGGGAGTGGGGCCGGTGCGTCAGTGGGAAAAGGGAAGAGGGGGAGGTCCACCTGTCAGTCTCCTTGCGGGTAATTTCCTGAGTGAGAAAAGGTTTCTTCGGGGGGGGGGGGGGGAAAGAGGGAGAAGACTGGGTTGGTCTGGGCCTTAGTGGGCTGGGTCTGTTGCACTATTTTTTTCTGTCTAAAACGTTTTTCTTTTTCTAATTCTTTTCTGTTTTGAATTTCAAACAATGTTTTCAAACATTCAAACCATTCAAACAATTCAAACTATTGTAATGGATTTTTGGTTCTGTTTAATATCATAATTCACATTCTAAAATAAAATATTATTTTAAATCTTTTTAGGTTCCATTTATTAATTAAATAAGTAGGCCATGGTTTATTAATTAAATAGAGTTTTTGTTGTTTATTAATAAAATCTTCATTTGAAATCCTAATATTTTCAAAATCAATTCAGTAGGTTTTTATTTGTAAATAAAATTCATTTGGAAATCTTGTTCAAAACAAAATAATCTTTTATTTTAGGGTCCTTTAATAATTGGATAAAATGGGCCTTAGTTATTTAAATAAAATAGAGTTTGATTTTATTAATCAAATCTTTATTTGATACCTAAATATTTTCACAATCAAATTAGTAGGTTTAATTTGGGAAATATATAATATTTGGAAATTTGTTTTAAAACAAAATAACCTTTTATTTTAGTGTCCATTATTAATTAATATATTAGACTTCTTTATTAAAATAGGATTTTTTTTATTGAGATATTTATTTTGAATTCTAAAATAAAGCCAAAACACTTTAGTAGGTTTTATTTGTGAATATCAAATGTTTGGAAAACTTATTTAAATTAAACAAATAAGTTTTGATGGTTTATAAATGATAGAACCTTTATCAGTAAAACTTGGATATTAAATCCTTATTAATTTATTTTAAATAAACCTTTGCTAATTTTATTTAGAATAAAATGTTTTAATTCCAAAGCTTGTCCAAGTTTTTAAGTTGGCTTTATAGAATAATCTTTATTTATAAATCCATCTTTTCTTTTTAAAACCAAATCCTTTTATTAAAAGATCTAAAATAGTATTTCCAAAATATTTTATTTTTCCTTTATTAAATGTTTATCTTTATGAATCCCTTTAGGATTTTTATTTGATTCAAATGGGTTTGAGGTTCCATTTATATTCAAAAAGTTTCTTCTGGCCTTGAAAATCAAACAAAGTTTTATTTTATTCATTTATTTTCACATTACAAGATTTGGAAAATCTTGGGATGTGACAGGCTACCACCCTTAAAATAAATCTCGTCCCGATATTTGGGAAGGCAGGGTTACAAGCAAGTTCAAAACAACTAGGGTACTACCACCCTTAAAAATTTTCAAACAAAAATTAAATCTTGTCCTTCTTGGAATCCTGGGAAAACTTCTCTAAACAAACTTTTGCTTTATTTCTATACTTGACTCATGGGTCAAGGTTGAGATCCTTCATAGACTTGTTTAACTTGTTCTCCATCCTTTCTGGACAATTGTTTGCATAGTGTCCTAGTTCCTTGCATTTGAAACATGTGACAAGGCTGAGATCCCTCATAGGCTTGTTTATCTTATACTTCATCTTTTCTGGACAGTTGTTTGCATAATGTCCTGGATTCTTGCAGTTGAAACAAATCACTTGGTTGATATCTTTCTTTTCCTTTGGTATCATTGCTTTTTGTTTGTTTCTTTGGTTCTTCTTCTTCTCTGGGCATTCATTGGCATAGTGTCCCATCTCTTTGCATTTGAAACATTGCACTTGTGTAATATCCTTCTTGCTAGTGTTGGGGCATTTCTTCTTCTTCTTTTTGGGTCTCTCCAAAGCTAGAAGTTCTTCTAGTTCATGTTCTTCATAGGTGGGAGATCTTTCTCTATTCTTGGGGCATTGATCTTCATGATCCTTGGATGCATGATCCTTGTCTCTAAAAAAAATATTGTTAGCTTTGGTTCCTTCTAGAATAACATCTTTGTCATCCTTGTTGTCCATAGCTCTTTGGGAAAAGTTTTCTCCCATGTTGATTATTTGAGTAACCAATCCTTGCAACAATTGGGATTGAAGTTTCAAAATCCTTTGTATGGCTGGGTCTAGTCCATTGTTGTTGGCTAATAGCTGAGTTGTCTCTTGGCTCAACTGGTTTTGGGTTGCTATAAGTTCTCTCATGTTGTCTTCTTGGTTAGTGTTGGTGTCTCTTGGAGTAGTCATCTGTTTGGGTTGAAGGGATTAGAATAGGCATGATATTCCTAAGGAATCAATTCTAATCACTCACATCGCAATTCACACAAGCGAGGTGCATGCAATCACAAACCAAACATTCACAAACAACTTTGCACTCAACAACAAAGTTCAAGCACGTACTTAGGCAATAAAATATTTTTGTTACACCTCACAAGTTGGTGGTTTTGACTTAACTAAAATATGGTGGTCCATCTATATGGTTCACTTGTGATCTTCCTTCTTTCTTGGTTCTTCCTCTTACTTGGGATCATGGTTTCCTTGAGAAAACTCTTGGTTGCAATACTTCAAAGTTGCTGATGGCTCCTTCTTATTTTGCATTCCCTTAGTCTCTAAATCTTGAGCAAGATTTCCTTGTCTCACTTGTAGTCCTTAGCAGTTTCCAAGTTGGAAGTCCTTGGGGAATATACTGAAGATGTTGAAGTCATTAGAGTTGAAGAAGTTGAAGAAGTCCTTTGCACATGGTGTAGTCTTTGGTCATGGATAAGTTTTTCCATCAGGTTGAAGTAGAGGAGAAGTAGAGTTGAAACCCAAAATAGTTGAGGAAAGAGTTTACAAGTGTTTTGTATATAAGTTTTGGATCAAAACATAACTCTTATTCTTCTAAGGGTTTTTGTCCAATCCTAGGGTTTACAAATCCTACAGGCAACACAATGCTCTGATACCATCTGTAGAGGTCCCAACCTTTAATAAGATTGATCCCTCCTGTGTTTACAATGCTAGTCCCTGGATCAATAGCTAGCATCCACAGTTTAGATGTAATATCAAGAAACAAGGGTCATAATATAACTTTATAACCAGGAATAACATAATTTTATTACATCAAACATAGCTCATTAGGCTATTACATTACATTGCAGCGGAATAAATATAGTCATGGGTCCTTCATCTTCAAAGTGCCACAGGCAGATGTTGGTTGTAGACTTTGTAATCCTAAACAATCAATCTTCACTAAAATCAATCAATCCTGCAACATACAAGTTACAGCCACAAAGGGTCAATACATTTGAATTGTATTGGCAAGTGATACTATGGTAGTATAGTGGATTCTATCATCTATATGCATTTGGCTAAGTGGAGTTGAGGCTTGCATTGCTCAAAATAGATTTTTCTTATCATTTTGAAAATACTAAGTTTTGCTTGACAAAATCATTTTTCTCAATCAAAGATTTCAAGATCCTTATACTAAGCCATCTCTCCATCAATGATTGAAGAATTCAAACAACCCTTGTTCAAACCACAAGATTTTAATTTAGAAATTGGAATGATGAGATTCTTGATTGCTTCCATGTCTTGATGCTCAAATTGTCCTTTACCAGGGACATGGCTAAGTACTTAGATTTTACACTCTGTAGAGGTGGTGCACTTTCCCCACAAGACTTGGTTTCCCAAGACAAGATCTTTCAGAAGCTTTCCCTTAGACCAAAATGGACGCGCTCCAACCTATCAAACAGTACCACCCACTGTCCATATGGCTAAGTTCTTGCAACCTATATGATCATGGCAGAGCCCATATTGCCAAGTGGTTGCACTTGAAGCTTCTCAACATTTGACATCTCAAATCTCTTTGTTTCCTGGGTGGCCATCCACAAGTGAGATACACAATCCAAGTCCATGGCCTTGTGAACCACTCAACCATTCTCCACCAAGCTATCCCATTCCACCCAGGTGATTCATTAACTTAGTTGTTTTATTAGACAAAATCACAAGTCCTCAGACTTAGAATATTTTTCCATAGTGTGAATATATATTCCACCCATGTTTTCTATTAGCTAGGCTAAGCTTGGTAGTAGTAGGAATCTCTAACTTAGGAAAATCCTACTAAGGATTCATCTTCTAGGTTTTCCTATAGCAAGTTCTATACTTAGCAAAATCCATGCAAGTTTTACTTAGCAAAATCACTAATGCATAGAGAAAGTAATGGGACAAAAAGTATGAAGCATCACTTGCCTTTTTGGTAGGGAATGGTAGTTCACTCCTTGATCTTGTTAGTCTCACACTTCACTACAAGTCAAACAAGCAAACACTAATTCAATTTACATTCCAAACCAATAATCACTCAAACAAATTCACACACACAAAATAATGGAAACCAATTCATGCATGGGAGCATGCACAAGATAGTTTTATTTTGCAAAGGGGTCTCTATGGGGTTTCTAAACTTTGTAAGATCCAAATTGGTCATTTACCAAAGTGGCAAAGTCATTAGCAAGAGGGTTTTGTACAAAAACTATTTTTAAATCCATTCATCATTTCATGTGGTGAAAAATGTTTTAATTAAGGCAAAAACTCTTAAGTTGTTCACCAAATGAGTTGCTATTGCAAAACTTGGTGTTTTTAGGTCAGTAGGTTTGGTCCAAAACTTTTCCTTAAAGTTTTCTTTTCATAAACATTTTTATAACAAAAACCATTCTTTTTATTTGGCTAGAAAATGACTAAGTCAAGTAATCTAACCTAAATCTTACCAAAATCATTTTTAATACCAAGGGTTGGTTCCTAGGGTCAGTAAGATCACAACAATCCAATTTGCAAAGGTTTTATCCCTAAATTCAATTTTAAACAATTTTTATACTCTAAACAAGCACACAAAAGTTTCTGCAAATTCAACCAAGATAACAGATACTATTTGCTAAACTAAGGGCATGGTTGGCTAGGGCTTGTTCTCCTGAATCCATTGATATAAAATTTGCCAAATTTGGACGTGTGGATCAAAAGTTATAGGGTTTTCAAAATGGCTTTTAAATCTGGTTTCTAATTTCTGTTTTAATCAGAACAGGGACACGCGTCGAGCCGTGATTGGCCGATACCGATTCGTCTGGATCGCGTGCTGCAGCGCGTTGGATTAAGTCATATCGTGCAGCCCTGATCGCGTACCCTTTCGCATTTAAGTGAATCTTTCGCAGCCAATGGATCTGCATCTAACGGTCGCTGCGCGTTTGACCTAAAAGGAGCGGCGCTAACGGCGGCTGTGCGGCGGCGATGGGCAGACGGCGGCGGCGTTGGCGAGGCAGGAAGCGAGGAAGAGGGGGAGGATGCTCACCGGGTTCGTGGAGCGACGCTGATGCTCAACGTGGGATTGGTCCGTCGAGGGGCGCACGGGGACGGGCAGAATTCCTCGCCGGAGTTGGTTCTGGCGATGGACGCGCTCGGTCGAGGTCGAAGACGGCTCTGTGGTTCACCAGGAGGCAAGAAAAGGTCGTGATCAGATGCAGGGGGCCACGGAGATGACGTGTGCATGAACGAGAGGGGTCAGGGTGGTCTGGAATTACCGGAGGAGCTCGACGGAGGCGAGACAGACGGCGACGCTCAGAATTTTTGTCGAAGACAGTTTCCTGGGGCGCCCGCGGTCGAACGAAGTGTACTAGAAGATGCTCCAGAGAGTGGGGAGGCTGCTAGGTTGCATAGGAAGGCAGGAGGTGGAGTGTGTTGGCCGGAATCGGCGAGAACGGTCGTCGGAGACAGAGGAAGTGCTGGGCAAAATTCTCCGGCCTGGGGGCGTGTCGATGAGGGGTGTCTGGGGGAAATGGAGGAGAAGGCGCTGGCGCTTAAGTGTGCTTGATCGCGGCGAGTTATGGTGGCCGTGTTAAGGCGTAATCAAGCCACGAATCAATATCCTGCAACGGTCGGCGAGGGGGAGAAGAGGGCGTGCGGGGTGAAGAGGAAGAACAGGGGGAGTGGGGCCGTTGCGTTAGTGGGAAAAGGGAAGAGGGGGAGGTCCACCTGTCAGTCTCCTTGCGGGTAATTTCCTGAGTGAGAAAAGGTTTCTTCGGGGGGGGGGGGGGGGAAAGAGGGAGAAGACTGGGCTGGTCTGGGCCTTAGTGGGCTGGGTCTGTTGCACTATTTTTTTCTGTCTAAAACGTTTTTCTTTTTCTAATTCTTTTCTGTTTTGAATTTCAAACAATGTTTTCAAACATTCAAACCATTCAAACAATTCAAACTATTGTAATGGATTTTTGGTTCTTTTTAATATCATAATTCACATTCTAAAATAAAATATTATTTTAAATCTTTTTAGGTTCCATTTATTAATTAAATAAGTAGGCCATGGTTTATTAATTAAATAGAGTTTTTGTTGTTTATTAATAAAATCTTCATTTGAAATCCTACTATTTTCAAAATCAATTCAGTAGGTTTTTATTTGTAAATAAAATTCATTTGGAAATCTTGTTCAAAACAAAATAATCTTTTATTTTAGGGTCCTTTAATAATTGGATAAAATGGGCCTTAGTTATTTAAATAAAATAGATTTTGATTTTATTAATCAAATCTTTATTTGATACCTAAATATTTTCACAATCAAATTAGTAGGTTTAATTTGGGAAATATATAATATTTGGAAATTTGTTTTAAAACAAAATAACCTTTTATTTTAGTGTCCATTATTAATTAATATATTAGACTTCTTTATTAAAATAGGATTTGTTTTATTGAGATATTTATTTTGAATTCTAAAATAAAGCCAAAACACTTTAGTAGGTTTTATTTGTGAATATCAAATGTTTGGAAAACTTATTTAAATTAAACAAATAAGTTTTGATGGTTTATAAATGATAGAACCTTTATCAATAAAACTTGGATATTAAATCCTTATTAATTTATTTTAAATAAACCTTTGCTAATTTTATTTAGAATAAAATGTTTTAATTCCAAAGCTTGTCCAAGTTTTTAATTTGGCTTTATAGAATAATCTTTATTTATAAATCCATCTTTTCTTTTTAAAACCAAATCCTTTTATTAAAAGATCTAAAATAGTATTTCCAAAATATTTTATTTTTCCTTTATTAAATGTTTATCTTTATGAATCCCTTAGGATTTTTATTTGATTCAAATGGGTTTGAGGTTCCATTTATATTCAAAAAGTTTCTTCTGGCCTTGAAAATCAAACAAATTTTTATTTTATTCATTTATTTTCACATTACAAGATTTGGAAAATCTTGGGATGTGACAGGCTACCACCCTTAAAATAAATCACGTCCCGAGATTTGGGAAGGCAGGGTTACAAGCAAGTTCAAAACAACTAGGGTACTACCACCCTTAAAAATTTTCAAACAAAAATTACATCTTGTCCTTCTTGGAATCCTGGGAAAACTTCTCTAAACAAACTTTTGCTTTATTTCTATACTTGACTCATGGGTCAAGGTTGAGATCCTTCATAGACTTGTTTAACTTGTTCTCCATCCTTTCTGGACAATTGGTTGCATAGTGGCCTAGTTCCTTGCATTTGAAACATGTGACAAGGCTGAGATCCCTCATAGGATTGTTTATCTTATACTTCATCTTTTCTGGACAGTTGTTTGCATAATGTCCTGGAGTCTTGCAGTTGAAACAAATCACTTGGCTGATATCTTTCTTTTCCTTTGGTATCATTGCTTTTTGTTTGTTTCTTTGGTTCTTCTTCTTCTCTGGGCATTCATTGGCATAGTGTCCCATCTCTTTGCATTTGAAACATTGCACTTGTGTAATATCCTTCTTGATAGTGTTGGGGCATTTCTTCTTCTTCTTTTTGGGTCTCTCCAAAGCTAGAAGTTCTTCTAGTTCATGTTCTTCATAGGTGGGAGATCTTTCTCTCTTCTTGGGGCATTGATCTTCATGATCCTTGGATGCATGATCCTTGTCTCTAAAAAAAATATTGTTAGCTTTGGTTCCTTCTAGAATAACATCTTTGTCATCCTTGTTGTCCATAGCTCTTTGGGAAAAGTTTTCTCCCATGTTGATTATTTGAGTAACCAATCCTTGCAACAATTGCGATTGAAGTTTCAAAATCCTTTGTATGGCTGGGTCTAGTCCATTGTTGTTGGCTAATAGCTGAGTTGTCTCTTGGCTCAACTGGTTTTGGGTTGCTATAAGTTCTCTCATGTTGTCTTCTTGGTTGGTGTTGGTGTCTCTTGGAGTAGTCATCTGTTTGGGTTGAAGGGATTAGAATAGGCATGATATTCCTAAGGAATCAATTCTAATCACTCACATCGCAATTCACACAAGCGAGGTGCATGCAATCACAAACCAAACATTCACAAACAACTTTGCACTCAACAACAAAGTTCAAGCACGTACTTAGGCAATAAAATATTTTTGTTACACCTCACAAGTTGGTGGTTTTGACTTAACTAAAATATGGTGGTCCATCTATATGGTTCACTTGTGATCTTCCTTCTTTCTTGGTTCTTCCTCTTACTTGGGATCATGGTTTCCTTGAGAAAACTCTTGGTTGCAATACTTCAAAGTTGCTGATGGCTCCTTCTTATTTTGCATTCCCTTAGTCTCTAAATCTTGAGCAAGATTTCCTTGTCTCACTTGTAGTCCTTAGCAGTTTCCAAGTTGGAAGTCCTTGGGGAATATACTGAAGATGTTGAAGTCATTAGAGTTGAAGAAGTTGAAGAAGTCCTTTGCACATGGTGTAGTCTTTGGTCATGGATAAGTTTTTCCATCAGGTTGAAGTAGAGGAGAAGTAGAGTTGAAACCCAAAATAGTTGAGGAAAGAGTTTACAAGTGTTTTGTATATAAGTTTTGGATCAAAACATAACTCTTATTCTTCTAAGGGTTTTTGTCCAATCCTAGGGTTTACAAATCCTACAGGCAACACAATGCTCTGATACCATCTGTAGAGGTCCCAACCTTTAATAAGATTGATCCCTCCTGTGTTTACAATGCTAGTCCCTGGATCAATAGCTAGCATCCACAGTTTAGATGTAATATCAAGAAACAAGGGTCATAATATAACTTTATAACCAGGAATAACATAATTTTATTACATCAAACATAGCTCATTAGGCTATTACATTACATTGCAGCAGAATAAATATAGTCATGGGTCCTTCATCTTCAAAGTGCCACAGGCAGATGTTGGTTGTAGACTTTGTAATCCTAAACAATCAATCTTCACTAAAATCAATCAATCCTGCAACATACAAGTTACAGCCACAAAGGGTCAATACATTTGAATTGTATTGGCAAGTGATACTATGGTAGTATAGTGGAGTCTATTATCTATATGCATTTGGCTAAGTGGAATTGAGGCTTGCATTGCTCAAAATAGATTTTTCTTATCATTTTGAAAATACTAAGTTTTGCTTGACAAAATCATTTTTCTCAATCAAAGATTTCAAGATCCTTATACTAAGCCATCTCTCCATCAATGATTGAAGAATTCAAACAACCCTTGTTCAAACCACAAGATTTTAATTTAGAAATTGGAATGATGAGATTCTTGATTGCTTCCATGTCTTGATGCTCAAATTGTCCTTTACCAGGGACATGGCTAAGTACTTAGATTTTACACTCTGCAGAGGTGGTCCACTTTCCCCACAAGACTTGGTTTCCCAAGACAAGATCTTTCAGAAGCTTTCCGTTAGACCAAAATGGACGCGCTCCAACCTATCAAACACTACCACCCACTGTCCATATGGCTAAGTTCTTGCAACCTATATGATCATGGCAAAGCCCATATTGCCAAGTGGTTGCACTTGAAGCTTCTCAACATTTGACATCTCAAATCTCTTTGTTTCCTGGGTGGCCATCCACAAGTGAGATACACAATCCAAGTCCATGGCCTTGTGAACCACTCAACCATTCTCCACCAAGCTATCCCATTCCACCCAGGTGATTCATTAACTTAGTTGTTTTATTAGACAAAATCACAAGTCCTCAGACTTAGAATATTTTTCCATAGTGTGAATATATATTCCACCCATGTTTTCTATTAGCTAGGCTAAGCTTGGTAGTAGTAGGAATCTCTAACTTAGGAAAATCCTACTAAGGATTCATCTTCTAGGTTTTCCTATAGCAAGTTCTATACTTAGCAAAATCCATGCAAGTTTTACTTAGCAAAATCACTAATGCATAGAGAAAGTAATGGGACAAAAAGTATGAAGCATCACTTGCCTTTTTGGTAGGGAATGGTAGTTCACTCCTTGATCTTGTTAGTCTCACACTTCACTACAAGTCAAACAAGCAAACACTAATTCAATTTACATTCCAAACCAATAATCACTCAAACAAATTCACACACACAAAATAATGGAAACCAATTCATGCATGGGAGCATGCACAAGATAGTTTTATTTTGCAAAGGGGTCTCTATGGGGTTTCTAAACTTTGTAAGATCCAAATTGGTCATTTACCAAAGTGGCAAAGTCATTAGCAAGAGGGTTTTGTACAAAAACTATTTTTAAATCCATTCATCATTTCATGTGGTGAAAAATGTTTTTATTAAGGCAAAAACTCTTAAGTTGTTCACCAAATGAGTTGCTATTGCAAAACTTGGTGTTTTTAGGTCAGTAGGTTTGGTCCAAAACTTTTCCTTAAAGTTTTCTTTTCATAAACATTTTTATAACAAAAACCATTCTTTTTATTTGGCTAGAAAATGACTAAGTCAAGTAATCTAACCTAAATCTTACCAAAATCATTTTTAATACCAAGGGTTGGTTCCTGGGGTCAGTAAGTTCACAACAATCCAATTTGCAAAGGTTTTATCCCTAAATTCAATTTTAAACAATTTTTATACTCTAAACAAGCACACAAAAGTTTCTGCAAATTCAACCAAGATAACAGATACTATTTGCTAAACTAAGGGCATGGTTGGCTAGGGCTTGTTCTCCTGAATCCATTGATATAAAATTTGCCAAATTTGGACGTGTGGATCAAAAGTTATAGGGTTTTCAAAATGGCTTTTAAATCTGGTTTCTAATTTCTATTTTAATCAGAACAGGGACACGCGTCGAGCCGTGATTGGCCGATACCGATTCGTCTGGATCGCGTGCTGCAGCGCGTTGGATTAAGTCATATCGTGCGGCCCTGATCGCGTACCCTTTCGCGTTTAAGTGAATCTTTCGCAGCCAATGGATCTGCATCTAACGGTCGCTGCGCGTTTGACCTAAAAGGAGCGGCGCTAACGGCGGCTGTGCGGCGGCGATGGGCAGACGGCGGCGGCGTTGGCGAGGCAGGAAGCGAGGAAGAGGGGGAGGATGCTCACCGGGTTCGTGGAGCGACGCTGATGCTCAACGTGGGATTGGTCCGTCGAGGGGCGCACGGGGACGGGCAGAATTCCTCGCCGGAGTTGGTTCTGGCGACGGACGCACTCGGTCGAGGTCGAAGACGGCTCTGTGGTTCACCAGGAGGCAAGAAAAGGTCGTGATCAGATGCAGGGGGCCACGGAGATGACGTGTGCATGAACGAGAGGGGTCGGGGTGGTCTGGAATTACCGGAGGAGCTCGACGGAGGCGAGACAGACGGCAACGCTCAGAATTTTTGTCGAAGACGGTTTCCTGGGGCGCCCGCGGTCGAACGAAGTGTACTAGAAGATGCTCCAGAGAGTGGGGAGGCTGCTAGGTTGCATAGGAAGGCAGGAGGTGGAGTGTGTTGGCCGGAATCGGCGAGAACGGTCGTCGGAGACAGAGGAAGTGCTGGGCAAAATTCTCCGGCCTGGGGGCGTGTCGATGAGGGGTGTCTGGGGGAAATGGAGGAGAAGGCGCTGGCGCTTAAGTGTGCTTGATCGCGGCGAGTTATGTTGGCCGTCTTAAGGCGTAATCAAGCCACGAATCAATAGCCTGCAACGGCCGGCGAGGGGGAGAAGAGGGCGTGCGGGGTGAAGAGGAAGAACAGGGGGAGTGGGGCCGTTGCGTCAGTGGGAAAAGGGAAGAGGGGGAGGTCCACCTGTCAGTCTCCTTGCGGGTAATTTCCTGAGTGATAAAAGGTTTCTTCGGGGGGAAAAGAGGGAGAAGACTGGGCTGGTCTGGGCCTTAGTGAGCTGGGTCTGTTGCACTATTTTTTTCTGTCTAAAACGTTTTTCTTTTTCTAATTCTTTTCTGTTTTGAATTTCAAACAATGTTTTCAAACATTCAAACCATTCAAACAATTCAAGCTATTGTAATGGATTTTTGGTTCTGTTTAATATCATAATTCACATTCTAAAATAAAATATTATTTTAAATCTTTTTAGGTTCCATTTATTAATTAAATAAGTAGGCCATGGTTTATTAATTAAATAGAGTTTTTGTTGTTTATTAATAAAATCTTCATTTGAAATCCTAATATTTTCAAAATCAATTCAGTAGGTTTTTATTTGTAAATAAAATTCATTTGGAAATCTTGTTCAAAACAAAATAACCTTTTATTTTAGGGTCCTTTAATAATTGGATAAAATGGGCCTTAGTTATTTCAATAAAATAGAGTTTGATTTTATTAATCAAATCTTTATTTGATACCTAAATATTTTCACAATCAAATTAGTAGGTTTAATTTCGGAAATATATAATATTTGGAAATTTGTTTTAAAACAAAATAACCTTTTATTTTAGTGTCCATTATTAATTAATATATTAGACTTCTTTATTAAAATAGGATTTGTTTTATTGAGATATTTATTTTGAATTCTAAAATAAAGCCAAAACACTTTAGTAGGTTTTATTTGTGAATATCAAATGTTTGGAAAACTTATTTAAATTAAACAAATAAGTTTTGATGGTTTATAAATGATAGAACCTTTATCAATAAAACTTGGATATTAAATCCTTATTAATTTATTTTAAATAAACCTTTGCTAATTTTATTTAGAATAAAATGTTTTAATTCCAAATCTTGTCCAAGTTTTTAATTTGGCTTTATAGAATAATCTTTATTTATAAATCCATCTTTTCTTTTTAAAACCAAATCCTTTTATTAAAAGATCTAAAATAGTATTTCCAAAATATTTTATTTTTCCTTTATTAAATGTTTATCTTTATGAATCCCTTTAGGATTTTTATTTGATTCAAATGGGTTTGAGGTTCCATTTATATTCAAAAAGTTTCTTCTGGCCTTGAAAATCAAACAAAGTTTTATTTTATTCATTTATTTTCACATTACAAGATTTGGAAAATCTTGGGATGTGACAAGTCCTATGCCTGCCTGATTTGGAGAAGGATTTCCAGGTTTATTGTGATGCATCTCATCATGGATTAGGTGCAGGTCTAATGCAGGAAGGTAAAGTTGTGGCTTATGCCTCGAGACAACTCAAAAACTCATGAAGTAAATTACCCTACTCATGATTTGGAGTTAGCCTCTGTTGTCCATGCACTCAAAACATGGAGACATTATCTTTTGGGAAAGCAGTGTGAAGTGTTCACAGATCACAAAAGTTTGAAGTATATCTTCACTCAGAAAGAAATCAACATGAGACAAAGAAGATGGCTAGAACTCATCAAGGACTATGACTTGAGCTTGCAATACCACCCCGGTAAAGCAAATGTTGTAGTGGATGCACTAAGCCATAAAGTATTTGTGAATGGCCTTACCAAGGGAGAGTTGCCAGATGATCTGTGTGCCCAATTTAGAGACATTAGATTAGAAATTGTTCCTGAAGGACATCTCATGTCATTGGATGTTCAACCCACCTTGTTGGAGAAAATCAAGGAAGCCCAAAATACAGACAAGGAAATTGAAGAGATTAAGGAAAAGATTGGCAAAGGAAAAGCCAAAGGATTCCGTGAAGACGAACAGGGTACTTCATGGTATGGAAAACGTATCTGCGTTCCGCAAGATCCGGAGCTTCGGAAACTGATTTTATAGGAAGCACACAACTCACCATATTCCATTCATCCGGGTAACACAAAAATGTACATGGATATGAAGGAAAGATTTTGGTGGAATAATCTCAAGAAAGACATCGCCGAACATATTGCTTTGTGTGATGTATGTAGTAGAGTGAAATCGGAACATCAGAAACCATCGGGATTGCTACAACCACTACCTATTCATGATTGGAAGTGGGACAAGATTGGCATGGATTTCATCACCGGATTGCCAAGGACTAGATCAGGATATGATTCTATTTGGGTAGTAGTGGATCGCCTCACTAAAGTGGCTCATTTCATACCCGTGAAGACAACCTATACAAGTGCTAAGTTGGCCAAGATCTATATGAATAGGATTGTGTGTCTGCATGGAGTACCCAAGAGTATTGTGTCTGATAGGGGAACCCAATTCACTTCTCATTTTTGGAGGCAACTACATGAATCATTGGGAACGAGATTGGAATTCAGTACTGCTTTTCATCCCCAGACCGATGGACAGATAGAAAGGACCAACCAAATTCTAGAGGATATGTTGAGGGCATGTTCCCTAGACTGTGGAGCTAGTTGGGATGAAAGTCTGCCTTATGCAGAATTCTCTTATAACAACAGCTATCAAGCTAGTATTGAGATGGCACCGTTTGAGTTTCTCTCTGTAAGGAAGTGTACTACCCCATTACTATGGAATGGTGTGGGAGAAAGAAACTTGTTTGGGCCAGTACTAATCAAAGAGGCTGAAGAGAAAGTCAAGCTAGTAAAGGACAGATTGAAGATAGCACAGTCCCGACAGAAGAGCTACGCAGATCCTAAGCGTAGAGAAGTCACCTATGAAGTGGGTGATAGAGCTTATCTTAGAGTGTCACCACTTCGTGGAGTGAAGAGATTTGGATTCAAAGGAAAATTGGCCCCAATATATGTTGGACCATTCAAGATTCTGAGTCGTAAAGGAGAAGTAGCTTATGAGATTGAATTGTCGGAATCATTGTCTGCTGTTCACAATGTGTTCCATGTGAGTCAACTAAAGAAATGCCATCCAGAGATGGAAGAGACTTCTTTGAAGAATACCATACCTTTGGAGGAGGTCCAATTGGAAAGTGATCTCACTTATGAGGAAAAACCTATCAAGATTCTTGAGACTGGAGAAAGATTTACTCGGACAAAGACTATCAAATTCTGCAAAGTTCAATGGAACCATTATACCAAAGAATAAACAACATGGGAAAGAGAAGATGACCTTCAGAAAGACCACCCTCACCTATTTGCTAGCCAATCCGAATCTCGAGGGCAAGATTCACCTTAAGGGGGTTAGATTTGTAACATCCCAAAAATCATGATTTCAAAGTTTGCATATCATCCATGCATTCATAATCATTTTAGGATCATTTTCAATGTCATGTCAAAACAGAAGCATTTGAATGTCTATTATTTTATGTAAACAAGGCATTGGCCCAATGCTACTCTCTAGTACGAGATTATTTGTTTTAAACCAAAGATATTTGATCGTATGGTTGAGTGATGTTTTCCAAATCTTGGACAAAGGTTTCAAAACAAAATATAAATTTAAAATCATTTTTATGTCTTTACTACGCAAATGATAAAGGCATTGTTTATTTTAAAATTCCAATGTGCCAATGCATTTTCAAGTGTACAACATTGTTCTGTAACCAATTGTGTACTAGTTTCACTTTACAAAAATCCAGAAGTGGTTTGAATTCAAATTCATTTGAAACTCAATTGAATTTGGTTCCTGAAAATCAAAATAGAAATAGAAAAATATTAAAGAAATTAGAAAAGGCCTACTCTAGCCTTTCGGCCCAACATCTGACTCAGCCCAGCAAGCCCACCCGGGCCTTTCCTCTCTCTCTCTCTCTCTCGCTCTCTCTCTCTCTCTCTCTCTCTCTCTCTCTCTCTCTCTCTCTCTCTCTCTCTCTCTCTCTCTCTCTCTCTCTCTCTCTCTCTCTCTCTCTCTCTCTCTCTCTCTCTCTCTCTCTCTCTCTCTCTCTCTCTCTCACGCGACGCAAACCTACCCCGCGCTCGCTGACCGGTGGACCCAAACCCCGCACCCCCCCGACCCTGTCGTCGCCGTCGTTACCACCATCACTACAGCGAATGAAGCAGCTTAATTGCCGATCAATCCCGCGTAATCTCCTGGCCCCTCACCGGCTATTTAACCCCCTCTCCTCTCTGCATCTTTCCCCTCACTCAGCGCCCCTTCTCCGCCAACAGGCTGCCCGCAATCCCATTTGCACCGCCGCATTACCGAACGTCTCCGGCGACGCATTCCGGTGAGTACAGCGCCCCCATCACCTCTGGTCCATGCGAGTGAGTACGCCTAGTTCCTGCGCATCATCTCATGCCATTCTTTTGTTCTATAATGCACCAGGAGGTCGCCTCCGTCCACCTCTGCAAACAACAGAGCCGCCGCTCAACTCCGACGAGAAATACTAGTAACCTCCGAGCGCCCCTTGTCCCCTCTTTGACCCAGTCGTGTTTACCATGACTTTGCGCACCTCCTGATACGATTGGTTTGTGCTAGGGAGCTCCAGAGCATCACCGTCTTCTCCGTCATCGTGCACCCGACGTCTGCAAGCTTTCCGACGAGCTTCTCCGGCCAACACAGCATGCCCCCGTCCACCCTAGCGAGTCGTTGAGCATCAGCGCAATCTCGCGAGTCTGGTAAGTGTCTCTACCAACCCCAGCCCCCTCCATAGCCGCCGAAACACCGCTGACAGTGCGCCGCCGCCGCTCCACCGTCGCTAGCGCCGCCCATCCATGGTCGCATGATCGACAGCCGTTGGATCTAGATCTAGCGTGTAGGATTAGATCACTTAATGAAGGGGTACGAGTAGATCTGGCCTGTGCGATTTCATTTAAATCCTGCGGCTCTCGTTGATCGATCCGGCCGAAACTTTATCAGCCAATCAGAACACGCCGCGTGGCTAGGGTTTAAATTTAAAATCTGGAATTAGATCTATTAGTTGTTCAAACTTGAAAAATTCATAACTTTTGATCCACACGTTCAAATTTTGCAAATTTTATATCATTGGAATCAGGAGAAAGAATTCTATCCAGTTATGCAATTTGTTTAATAAATTGCATCTGAAAAATGTGTTGTTTTTGCAGAGACATTTATAAGCTTATTTTGTATATAAAAATTGTATGGAAAATGTTCTAAGGGCCAAATTAATTTTATTTGGTGTATAATTGTTTTGTTTATGATTCAGTACTGTTTCACTTGTCTTGTTTGATTTAGAAAAATCATCACATGGCATTTGCATGCATTCATATATTTTTGCTTGTATATTTTGATATGTGATTTTGGTGCTATCATTTTATGTGTAGATTTTGGTGCTACGGTGATTGTGGTTGTAAAGATTGTTGCTACTCCCCCAAGTACCAAGGAAAGTGGTGCTTCATATTTTTGTCCCAATAGTTTGACTATGCATTAGAGATATTTTGTATAGGGCTTGTATAAATATTTTTTGCTAAGTATCTATATGCTATGCTTAGGAAATCCTAGTAGTTATAGACTTTTCTCTAAGTTAAGATACTTGCTATTGTCATGCTTAGTTTAGCTAGTAGTAACCAAGGGTGGAATATATACATGGTCGTGCGTGTGTCACACCTTGATCATGGTGCTGTAGCGCTCACTATCGCTGCTACCAGCTAGCAACCGCAGCCACAACCTATAGGCGCGGCATAATAATATCTCATTTTTCCTACTCCATCCGATCTATATTTATTAATTTAGATTTATCTAGTTATAAATATATTTAATCAAATTTTAATGTTAAATATATTTGTATGTACTTCCTCGGACCCATATTAGTTGACTCCAATTTGAATATATCTATCACAAAAACATGTCTAAATATATTATAAATTTAAATTAACTAATATGAATCGGGGAGTAGATAAATTTAAGTTAACTAATATGGATCATACGAAACAAAGGAGTGGAAAAGGATGTATCGCCAACAGGTTTTTTTTAGCCAATCTAAAGCAACGACTTTGCGTGGTTCGCCTGCCCTTTTCCATCTACGTAAACAATCCACAATTATATCATGATTTTCTTTTTGAGCTGCCAAATAGACCATTTCATGTTTTTGAGCTACCAAATCAAAGGTCAGGGATTCTTGATCCGATCGAGGCAACTAAGGAATAACTCCATCCACCGAAGCTGCAATTGCACAATTCAAAATGCTTAGCCTCAACGAGTGACACATATGCTTCTTTTAATTGAAAAAAATAACACACTAGTTGACTGCTGTTCCTACCGATCCTCAGTAAAAATGTATATACCGAAACAGAAACGGTGGTCAACGTCCTCGTCAATATCCTAAATGCGTCTTCTTCGTGTAAACATAGGTGAATATTATTGATGCACTGGCGAGCGCCTGTGGTGACTTTGTTCCAGCAATGAAATCTGGGAACATGGAACCAGTGGCAATTCCACAAGCAGATGATGTCTGGATGAAATTATCTACCAAGAATCTAGATAATTAGAAGCATAATGACAGAAATGGTAACTCAAGCAACAGCTCTAACTAAGAGCAACTCTAACCGATTCCCTTTAATTGGTTAGAGGACTTTCTTTCGGTCGCTAACGGCCGGGAACGCACCAAACCAATCCCTTTTCGGCTGGGGACGCAGAGAAAACTTGTAGTCCGGCCTCAAAACCTCCTCCACGGCTCTCATATTTCCTCGACGCCAACCTCGGTAACTAAAATTATCCCTTCCGCCGAGAACCCGACCCTCCCGCCCAATTCCGTCGCCAGTCGTCGTCGGTGCCATAGTTCTCCCCTCTCCTCGGCCGAAATGGCACCGGAGTTCCATCCCGCATGCTCGCCGGAGCTTTCCGCCGGCGAAACCGCGCCGAATTCGACCCCGTCGACTCCTCCGATGCCGATGAAGCGGTTGAGCAACACCGCCGTGGTGCTGCCGGCGGGAACGGGTAGCAAGGCCATCGGGAAGGCGTCAACGGCAGGCAAGCCACCCCTTGCGCTAGTGCTGAGTGGCCCGCATCCCCGGAAGCCGACAGCGGTGATGCAAGCGCTGTCACTCGCGGCGGAGAAGTACAAGAGGAAGGCCGCAATGGCGATGGGGTTGACTTATACACACAAGGCAAAGCCTTCGCCGACGTCCTCATCGCCCACGCCTTCTTCCTCTGCGAGGGCGGCCGTCACAGCTTGCCCCCAAAGGGCAGCTCGCGAGGTGATCGACGAAATGACCGCGCCTCAGCCGACTCGTAACGAGCTTGGGGTGGCCGATTTCTTGTCGCACTTGGATAGTTCTCACCATGCTATGTTTTTCTTTTGGATCAAACTTGATCGATGTGATGTATATTTGATATTATGTATGCATGTTTGAACTTCGTATGTTTGAGCTCTTTCAAAAATGATGCTAAATTATTTTTTGTCCTCTAAATTATTAGGGATCGAATCTGGCGGCTACTATTTAGAGGACCTAACATTTAAGTCCATTATTTTCTCTGGCAGAAAGTCCTCTAAATTAAAAGAAATCGGTTAGAGTTGCTGTCACAATGTGGATCTGAACAGGATTTTTATATTTTTTCTTTCCATGGCCAATAATCGGGTAATCATTCCACAAATGGTCTCCAATGGCAAATCATCCAAACAACTGCTGGCTGCATTACACCGCGTTAATGAGCACATGCCCACAACCTGCATATCTTTGCACCATAACAATTAACGAGGCTGAGTGAAAAGCCTAATTCTGACGTAATTAGTCCGCCGGCCTTGGAGTTATATTTATAGACAATATTACATGTTACAATACTTGTACAAGAGGTTAGGGTAAATACTAACAACCTAAACCGTATACAGAGAGGTTAACTCAATGTTTAACACTTCCCCTCAATCTGAAATGAAGTTAACAAGATTCAAATTGGGACTAAATCTATCTAAAATCTGTCTAGAAACTGGCTTTGTAAATACATCTGCCAGCTGATCCCTGAGGCTACGAACTTCACCATCAAGGCTCTGGAAGATACACGTTCATGCATAAAGTGAAAGTCAATATTAATATGATTCGTGTGTGCATGGAACACTAGATTAGCAGTGAGGTAGGTTGTTCAACTCCAAGATCCTTCAAAACTGACTGAACCCATATAACTTATGAAGTTCCATTTGCCAAATGTTTATACTCAGCTTTGATGCTCGACTGTGAGATAGTTGGTTGCTTCTATGCACTATAGGAGATGAGATTGGAACCTAGAAACACAGCGAAACCCCTCATAGATCGATGAACGTCTGGATAGCCTATCCACTATGCATTTGTAAACACATTGAGCTGCAGGGAAGATCTTCTGAACTGAAGTGCAACATCTGTGGTACCTTTCACATATCGCAAAATTCTCTTGACTTCCTCCAAGTGAACATCAGTGGGTTGAGACAAGAATTTAACATAATTTATTCATGACATATGAGATGTATGGCCGAGTTAGGGTGAGGTATTGTAATCATCACACCATAGTGCGATATCTAAATGCATCAGCTGCTAAAAGAAGAACACCTGTATCTCTAGACAACTTGTCTTTTGCAGACAATGTAGTAGATATGGATTTGCAATTCTCCATACTTGATTGATGCAGCAAAGCTGAAGCATATTAACGCTAAGACAAGGTCGGCCCCTCGGAATTGTAGGCCACTTCTACTCCAAGGAAATACTCTAGCTTCCCAAGATCCTTAATCGGAAATGTGTGTGAGAGAGACTCCACAAAATGATCAACGGCAGATTCTGTGGACCTGGCAATGACAATGTCATCTACATAGATGAGCATAAAAATTTGAACACCACCCGAAACAAAAGTGAAGAGTGATGTATCTGCTTTGGAAGCCACAAAACTCAGCCGATGGAGGCGATCACTTAGCCGTACATGCCACGCACGAGGTGATTGTTTCAAACCATAAAGAGAACGCTGGAGTTTGCAAACAGGTGATGGACAAGACAAATCCTCAAAACCAGGCGGCTGCTGCATATACACATCTTCCAAAATAAATCCATGAAGGAAATCGTTGCTTACATCAACTTGATGGAGACACCATCCTCGAGAGACAGTGAGAGAGAGAGAACAAGATGCACGGTTGAAGGCTTGACAACAGGGCTGAATGTATCACAGTAGTCCAGGACAAACTGCTGAGTGAACCCACGAGCAACCAACCTTGCTTTGTGCTTATTAACTGAACCATCGGGGTGATGCTTTGTCTTGAACTGCCATTTGCAGCCGACAATGTTAGTTCCAGGAGGATGGTGAACTAGAGACCAAGTCTGATTCTTGGAAAAAGCATAGAATTCCTCCTCCATTGTTGCACGCCACACAGGTTCTCGAAGAGCAACAACGAGCGTGGTAGGATCTGCAAGGAAAGCACACCGACGCGGATCGTACCACACGGTGGCATCAGTGTAGGTCTTCTCCTTCCGAGTGTGGTCACGTAGGCGTGTCGTCATAGGATGAACATTCATGGACGACGTTGGAGGTGGTATGGCATCATCAGACGTTGGAGGTGGCATAACATCATCAGAAGGAGGCCCTGCCACTGCAGGAGAATGAGCCACTTCAGACGGATTTTCTTCCATGGCAGGCTGCCGTGGCAGTGAAATGGCAGCATTTTCTGCCTCGGAAGGAGACACTGCCACGGCAGGAGAGTGACTTGCGGTAGGCTGCCAAGGCAGCAAAACGGCAGGATTTTCTACTGTGGAAGACGACGAAGCTGCCATCTCTCTCGGTTCCTGTCCTGCACAATAGGAGCACTAGATGAAGGTGTGGGGTCAGAAAACAAATAGGATAGGTCATATTTACGCACATGGTCATGCGTACCTAGTTCATTAAAAGTAAACAAGTGAAGATCGGTGAGTTCTGTGACATCGTGCACTGTGCCTGGTGTGGCATGGGGAACATGTTTTCATCAAAAACGACATCACGTGAGAGGTATATGCGACCAGTGGATCGACTAAGACATTTGTAACCTATGTGCATGGGGTCGTAGACGAGGAACATGCACAGTTTTCAACAAAACTCAAGTTTGTGAGAGTTGTACTTATAATGACATGGCCAACATGCACACCCAAAGGTGCGGTGATACGAGTAATCTGGAGCAGTCTTAAAAAGATGAAGAATAGGCGAGTCATTTTTATGGACTGGCGTGGGCATACTATTGATGAGATAGCATGCAGTGTGTTGGGGATATGCTTTCCGGGTATACCCACAGGACTCGCTGACTAGGGTGGTCCACCAACGGGTTAGAACTTTGCTTCACAGGCGGACCAGTCAGAGAAAGAGGAGCAGCCAGTTCTGGCTACGACAAGGCCCAGAAGAGCTACCGACTTAGGCATGTAGTATTACTTGTAGTCCAAGCTGTACATAGTTACCGACTCTATAACGTAGCCGGATAGGTCTCTTCCTGTAACCCTAGGCCCCGGTGACTATATAAACCGACCCTATGGGAGAGTTTAGGGCAACAACTCAATATACAACCACAACCAACTCGCATAGGTGAACCTCTGTTGTAATCCGCTATAACATACAGCTTACGCTGATATATTACTGGGTTGGTAGCAGGACTAGGATCCGATCACTACAGTCGGATCTGAACCTAGGTAAACTTGTTCTCATCGCTCCTGGAACATCCGACGTCTCACACCCCATCCTTCCAACGCCACTAGGACCCCCTATGTCATACTTGTCGATAATCCGACGACAGTTGGTGCCCACCATGGGGCAGGTGACCTTTGGAGCTCGTTCCAGGAAGAATCTGCGCGTGCGGGAATCAGTGAAACAATTGCCATGGGTCGCGTGGTCTACGCCAGTGATGTCCCTCTCATCCTTCTCGATGATACTTGGATTCCGGCTTCGAAACCCGTGAAGACCTACACGATCATGTCAATCAACAAGATCGATATCTATCTCGGTCTCGCTGAACCCGCCCAACCCACCCTTGAGGTGATGACCATGGAGGAAGAAAAATCCGGATCTACTCTATCCACAGAGGCAGAAGAGTTCAGGGTCCCGGAGAAAATAAAACCCACCCAACCCACTCTTGTAGTGGAAGAAGAGGTGGAAGAAGAATCCAGATCCGATCTCTCCAGCGAGATCGGATACACAGATGAGGAATACATCCGCTACGGATCCAGCTTTGCTGACGTCGAAGCGGAAACAAAGTTATACAAGTACCTTAAGAACATGAACAAGAAGAAGCACTGTTTCGTATACCACATAAGCACTGGATCCGACTTTGTCGATGCTGGAGCTGGTAGCGAGTTGGTCCTAGACGCAATCGAAGAAAACACCGACTTACCTGGCTCCTTAGCGGAGTCAATCACATCGCAAGAACTTTGAGACTTCGACAAAGAGATAGAGGAGTACGAACAAGAGAATGTCTCCAAGAAAACGCAAGGTGAGCCAAAAAATCCTCTTAGTCCAGATGATAGCATGGATGAAAGCTACACCTCGCAAGATGACATGGACACCGATGATTCTTCCGAGATCCACAAACCAACCATGACATAAAGTACCGACGGAAGTTTATCCCCCGGCACCGGACCAAAAGCCGTCTTTCCCACCTGTACGCACGTTAAGGCTACTAGGAGGTCAAAGAAGAAGAAGAAGAACAACAAAACTCTGACAGCGGCAGAGCTGGAAGTTGAGGAAACCAACGAATAAAAAGTTGATGAAGAGATCGAGATGGAAAATCAGGACGAAGATCCGATTAATACCACCCCGATCGATCCTCCTGTGGATGGACATGTTGTCACCAAGGGTGCACCTGAAATTTACGGAGATGCTCTCACAATTCCAATCCCAACAGCTTCGGATTTTCACTGGAGGCGCTGGAGAAAAGGGCCGAGGACATGGAAAAGCATCGTTTGTTTCTACTTGAAGAGGTCGCACGCCTCGTCGAGATGATACAGCAGTTAGACAGTGATCCTGCCATATATCAGGTAGATTTCAAGCGACATCCAAACAAAACAAGGGGAGGTCCGTTTCTTGCTAACAAGAATCTACAAAATATAAAGCACGCCGGTGGAAAAGATGGAGAGAATATCCGAGTCTACAGCACGCCGGTGGAAAAAATTGCTGTAGCTCGAGCCATCCTCGCCAACAATCTGTCTCCCCAGCAGGTCCAGCAGTGCGTTGTGTTGCTGGACAAAGGATTAAAGCGGCAGAGAACAGTAGCGTCATTTAGTGGCAAGCTGGCCTCGAAATCTGAGTTTTGCTACACTGACACTAACCAAAGCGCTGATGTAAGGCTTCGCAGGGATACGGCTCAACGCTATCGTCCCCACGGAGAATAAGTGTAACACCCCTAGTTTTAATAATCTAATTAGGATTTGTATGTGCATTCATGAGCATCATATTAAAATGCATGAAAGAAAATAATCACCAAAAACCCTAAACCCTAACTCCCCTATCTATTTGAAACATTCTTTTGGTTTTGAAAATATTTGGACAACACAAAATATACGGAGCCCAATCAGTATCAAGGGCCCTGAGTGCTTTTGATACATTTTACAAAACCCTGGTATATTGAAAAATATTCAAAACAGAATCACAAATGGAATTTACAAAGAGAAAACAGAAATATAAATGGAAAAACAATTTTTGCAAATAAAACAGAGCCAGCAAGACGTAGCAGGCCGGCCCAGCTCGCCCTCTCCCCTCTCCTTCCTTTCTCTGCTGCTCAGCGCGTGCAGCCGCAGCCTAGACGAAGCCCACGCGCGGCCCAAGCCCACATACTGCTTCATGTCGTCTTTCTCACGCGCTCAAGCTATTGCTTGGATGCGCCGACACCGTCCGTTGCCTCACCGCCGCGATTCGTGCTGCCGCCGTGCTCGCCTCGCCCGGATAATAAGGCCACGAGAACCGCCATGCTGATCTCTCTCTCCCCATACCCATCTCACTCTCTCTCTCGTGGCCTCTGTAAGTTTTCCCCTTCGACCCCGAAACCCTAGCCCCGTCCGCCGTTTCTCCCCGCCGTCTCTGGCCGCCCCAAGGTCTGCCGAGCGTGCAGGGAGCTTCACCTCGCCGCGCTGATCATCCCTGCCAAAGGAATCGACCGGAGACTCTTCGAATCATCGGCAATGACCTCATCTTCCCGAGCTCCGGTCGCCGTTCTTGCCATCGATCCCGGACACCCCGCGCCTCGCCCTCGCCTCCGTTCGCTTCCTGGTGAGCTCGTGGTCATTATGGACCCCTCCGCTTTCTCTCTCCCTCTCTGTATCGTCGCCACTGCAACCAACTGCGAGCTCCGCCGTCAGCCGCCGTTGCACATGCTGCTCGGGCGACCAGTTGAGGTCGGCACCACCGCTATCAGGTCCGCCTCAACCTCCTCTTCGCAACCATCCCACCCACGAGGCCCCGCGTGCAGCAGATCATTGGGGGCTTTCTTGATCTGAGAGCACCTCCTTTGCTGACGTCAGCATGAGGTCATATCTCCCTATTTTCTTTTGTTTGAAATGTTTTTGAAATTCATTTCTGTAAATGAAAATAACTGACAGGTGGGTCCACCCTGTAAGTGAGATAAATAATATTAGAATGTTTTCTGTTTAATAAAGTTATTAAAGTAATTCTAAAATGTAAATTGTTTTATATTATTCCAAAAATGATTTAAAATGAATTAAAAATTGAGAATTTCATAACTAATTCATTTTAAATCAGAAAAATACAAATAATATATCAAAATGTTCAGAAAAATGAGACCAACCTCCTTAAGCTATAAGCATGCATTGTTAATCAACTTAAATGACAAGTTTAATTAGAGAACCAAATGAACCCCCATAGGTGAATCTGGAGTTTCTCCGAATTAGGGTTTGGACACCTCGGACTCCGATTAAAATGACCAAGCATGTATTAGGGATTATTTCAATAAATTTTACCTTGTCATATCATCATCCTTTATTGAGCATTGAATCGATGCCATGTGTTGATTGTTTCCTTATTTCCGGTATTTGGTTCTTCCCCGGTAGAATGCGATATCAGAATCGAGATCAAGACCAAGACTGAAGACCAAGATCAACATCGTCGAAGCTCGAAGACCAATACTTGACCAACTGTAATCAAGTAAAGTACCAGGTGTCCGAAGCTCTGCTTTCTGGGTATCAACTGGCAAAGGCAAGCGAAGCCCCACACATGATATTAATCCTATGATTTCAAAGTATTTACATTCTTGACATGTGCATGCGAATCTAAAGTCTTTTATCGATAGATAGAGTAATCCTATATGATGCATGTTTCCTTTATAGCCTAAATTCCCTGACCCACTGCTCCTAGCATAACTAGGGTTTGAGCTTGTGAATGAACCTAGTATGACAGGATGACGTGGAATGATCAGAGATGAAAGTTAAACATACTAAGGCTTGTATGGGAGGCCAGGAGGGTTGTGGTTTTTGCAGTCCCATACTTGCCACCCTTAGGACCCGGTGTTCTTGCCTCTTGAACCAAGATGAGCGTACAGCCACACGGGGGCCTGGAAACCCCCTCGAGTCACTAACTTGCCTAGTAGATTCCATGAGTCACATAGTTTGGGCTTTCCATTCGACATACGCATATTTGTTGTTCTTGAATGGAGGTGAAGGAGGTGGAATTATAACATGTAGGTAAGCATGGCTGGGAACAAGAGATGCCCAACATCCGTAATCTTGAACCCTGCGCACATCATTAGGGACCGGCTTCAGGACTCGACCCGTTACGGCGACATCTCCCTAGTGCGTGACTCATGGTCTCGGCGAAAGAAAGGTAAAGGTCATGTCTAACCACCCTCTGCCGGCCTTCCAAGGAAGAGGGCTATTACTAGTGGCATTAAGAGAAGGTTAGTACGTGTGGGTAAACTTGTACACCCCTGCAGGGTTATTAATCTTTTTGAAAATCCATGTCCGTGGTTATGGACGAACTTGGGACTAGACGTGAAGATCATAGAGAACTTGAACATAATCGTAAAACTTGGCAAGTTAAGTAATGTGTGATTAAGGATGCTTCCTCATGGATCGAGGGGGTGATCCTAGATAGGTTCAGCTGATGATGATTCGGTGGATATCAAGAGATGATCAAAGCTAGTGATATCTCTCTCTTATCACCTTTTAAAATATTCTGATTAGTCGAGATTCTTCTCCCTCTTATTTTACGAAACAAAGATGGCTTTATGCAAAACAAATCCACCAGCCATAAGTCTTGCGGAGTACACCCTGTACTCACCCTTGCTTCGTTGATACTTTTGCAGCAGAATAAGTGTTACCATAGAAGATGAGTTCTTCACGACATCGACATCGACGAGTAGTTTGGAGTTCCTAGTCGGCAGTCTGGGATCTTTGGATTGGACGTCATCGTTATACTTCAGGCCTCTTAGGGCATTTGTTAAGTTTGCTATACTTAATAGCATAATTTGTGATCCGTTGTTTGATGTTTGTGGTCAGTGACCTCTGCTTGTAATATTTTGGTTATTTGCTCAGTTATGAGCTTGCTGTAATAATTTTTGTGTCGTAGGGTCACTGTTGTGTTATCAATTCTCTCTCTGTATGCTTTCGAGATATAGGTTAGGCTTATATCAGACAGAGGTCCGGGATTTGTCTAGCCCTAATCCCGGGGGGTGTCACGGGTTTTGGTTCAGAGCACTACCGACTGTAGGAAACCTTTCTATTGGTCGATGTTGAGTCTAGTGTTTGTGAAAACTATTTTCAAAGATGATAATTATGTGTGAAAACTCTGGTATGCTTCTTTTTATCCTTATCCAGTTTTTCTCTAACTCTGGGTCACCTTATCTTGTGTTGATTTGGAAAAGTTTTGCTATCTCATCGAGTCTTTCAAAACTTAGGTGCCTCTTCAGGCATGCCGGTTCTCAACCATTTGACCTAGTGTTGAGTTCTCTAGAGTCAGTTGTGTGTGTTCCTTGTTTCCCTTTGTTCTGATTCTTTCGAGAGATTTCTTCCCATCATGATCTCTCTGTTCTATGGGTCCACAACATCATGTTTATGGTTCCATAATGTTCTGTTCTAGGACTGGAGGTTTCTTTTCACCTCGTGTCCCTCCTTTTGTTTGTTTGGGTACTTCTGAAGTTGTTTCTTCTCTTGGAAGTTACCTCATGATTTCTATCTTGTAGTGTACGCTTTGTCACTCAAGTAGTAGTTACTCCTTTTTTTGGGTTTTAACCCTCGGACTTGAATCTATGATCCCCGATTATGCTGGATTCCGGTGTTGTGAATCTTGTACATGAAGCTGGCCTTTAACCCAAGATCCATTTTGTTGACCCCTGTGGTTAATGTTTACACATTACCTCAGAATGGCTAGTACCTTCTAGTATAGCCTTCAAGCGTGTGGATATTGTCGCTATTGAACAGTGACGATAAAGGACTTCCCCTACCACATGCTTCGGCATATGTTCTTTAATGGAACCAAATAGATCACGACAAGAGTACTCCTCGTGAGTCTCGCTTCTATAGTCGTCACTCTTCCAC
Source organism: Avena sativa (assembly GCA_916181665.1). Lineage (NCBI taxonomy): Eukaryota > Viridiplantae > Streptophyta > Magnoliopsida > Poales > Poaceae > Avena > Avena sativa. The sequence continues at coordinate 365,240,756 of OV702285.1, read as the reverse complement.
ACCTTCCTTTTCTATGCATCGGTTTTCGGAAGATTGTTGACTTATGCATCCACATCTCGGGATTCTATCCTGAGCATGTTCCTTTTTCCTTGTTGCTTTCCGACCTCTGTCTAGCAGTTGGTAGCCAAGTAGTAATGTGCATTGATATCTTCCAATGCAATATACTCTTGTGGTTCACCATAACAAACCATTTCAGGATGTCTAGGAGAAACAAACTCCAGTACCTCATCATTTTTAAGACCAGGTCAAAGTGTTGTAATCCGTAGATCAATAAGCATTGATTAGCTTATGTTCTGTTCTACCCTAATGTATCACACCCTTTCTATACTAAGACGTCATGCTGAGATTGATGACCCTCTCAATGAAGTGATGCTTTTACACATTTTTACCCACCTTTCCTCTGAGTTGTTCGCGCTCAGGAATGATGCGTGAGCGTAATGATGTGGCTATCTAAGATTCTTAGCAATTCTTCTTGCTTTGAACTTTAAGGACATTTGTATCATTCTTAGCGTGATGGTTAACCCTATCACTAAGAGAAGGATGATTGTGCTACCAAGTCCGTTATTCTGGTACACCCTCTTCAGTCAAAGAGTTAGGCTCGTGCCGAAACTCTGAGACTACGTCTTCTTGCCTTACAAAGCAAGTTTCCTCTCAAGCTAAGTGACATATCGTGGTCTGTGATATTCTGGATGTCTTCTAGAAGTATCACCATGTTTCCACATGACCATGTTGTCAAAGCTCTTGAGCAAGCAAGTTCTCTGAACCGCTCCTTTCTCCAAGGATCCGTACTGGATACCCCTGAACTAGTTGGTTGAGCCTAAACAACAACTTGGAGAGTTGTAAGACAAAAGTTCTACCCAACTTTGTTCTCCTTAAAGGGATGTCTAGTTTTGTTCGTGCTGAAGCAAGATAGTATGTCCTTTGTGGATATGTTACCTTCCCTATATTTGATTTGATTTGGGTTATCGTCGAATCAAACTCAGTCCCAAGGACTATCGTGATGGTGTATCTACTTGTGATGTTTCACTTAAGTACATCTTCATGTCCTCTAGTCTGACCAATGTCTATGCCTTGTTCATAAAATATGTGAGTCCATCTTCTTGGAGTGTCACAATAAGTTTGTTGTTGAGCCCATCAATGACATCCTTATCTTCTCCACAATATACGAGATTTGTATGGAACATTTGGCATTAATGTTGGAAACTTTTGAGAACCATCTTCGTGTTATCTCGATTTATGTGTTCTGGATGTTAGAAGTAACCTTCTCTAGTTCACGTGCAAATGTTGAAAGATGCCGTCGTGGATTCGAGAAGAGTTATCTTTGTTTCCGGGAATCATTTCAAATTAGTTAAGCATGTGCGAGGTATTCCTGATATGGTAGGTTGATACCTTCACATCTCGAGATGATCCTCCAAGCACACCAAGCCACTGATTAATTTGTTCACGGAAGATAAGAAGTCCAACAAAACTTCGATATCCTCCTAAATGTTTCCTAAATAGGATTCAGTTGTGTTTCGTTGCAAACAATTCATGTAGATGCAATTATCTTTTGATAACTTGCTATCACATGGGTTCTGCAATCTAGCTCATATTTTGGAGCTTGACATTGAAGTCCATGTCTTGGGAATCTAGTGACTTTACCTCTATGTAATTGTTGCAAACTTTCTTTTTGGACAAGCTGAGTCTGATCTATCTCCCCGCTTAACCAAAGATGAATCTCAAGCAGCAATAATGGTTGGTGTTCCTCAAGGTTACGACGTAGGTCTATTGTAACTCTGGCAAGATGGATGTTATGGTTGTCACATTTAGCTGGAAGATCTATTGCCATATTCCTTGAATCAGCAATAACAATCATTCCTCATGAGGCCTCTTCTATATTTTATTATAGGAGTTGTGCTTATGGTTTCCTTTGTATCCGAAGTCCGACCTTTACTTGATGACTGGTTAAAGGTTTGTCAATGTCTTGATACCGGTGTTCTGAACATCAAGGAGAACATTTAAAGTAGAGTTGCTAAATGTCTCTCAGTCAATCCTCCAGACCCTTTTATGATGGCAAGCATGTGTTATGCCAGGTACATGGAGTCTGAGAATGAAGTTTCTTTCTTCTCGTGTTATCAGGAATCTTCTAAATTATTCATCTTGGTGGTGTAAAGTGAAATCATGATCTTTGGCAAGGATTTTGATAGTCCTGGATGAATTAATAGTTTCCTTCCCTCTTTCTTAAACATGTTCAAAGAGCGGCCATGATTTTGGTAATCAATAGTTTCTCTTGTTACATGTTCCTTGTGACTCTTACGAGTCCTCTCCACCAAAATACCTTTCTTTCTTAGCCTTCTATTGAATGAAATAGTGACACTTCTATGTCAAAATTAGTTCAACAGCTTGGTTTTGTTGGTATCCATCTCTTCCACCTGTAAAACTCTACTTAAGATGTTTAGTAGAGGTTTACCTCTCGAAGTATGTATTCTTTATCTACTTTGTTGGAAGTCTCCGTCTCTCAGAAGTTTACCCTCTTCTGTAATTTCCATGGTCTCAATCCTTATGAAGACCAATTATCTGTCACCTTGAAACCTTATCCTCTTGTTTCCTCTGTTACCTTGGCGTGTTTCATGTCGTTATCTTTACAGATGTTTTTGAAACATCTATCCATGAGTTAACCATGAGATACTCAGTTTGTGGTTCCGTGTCATTCCCTCTCTTCCTTAGTATGAGCAGCCACCCTGAAGATTACGAAGCGCTTCGTCCACTCATCATGGTGGCATGAATCAACCTCTTCGAGAAGATCGTTGAAGTTTAGTGTAACCTTGTTCTTTCTATCTTCCTACCTAGGAATCTCGGCACGAGGTTCTTTTAAGGGGGATAGAATTCTAACACCCCTAGTTTTAATAATCTAATTAGGATTTGTATGTGCATTCATGATCATCATATTAAAATGCATGAAAGAAAATAATCACCAAAAACCCTAAACCCTAACTCCCCTCTCTATTTGAAACATTCTTTTGGTTTTGAAAATATTTGGAAAACACAAAATATATGGAGCCCAACCAGTATCAAGGGCCCTGAGTGCTTTTGATACATTTTACAAAACCCTGGTATATTGAAAATATTCAAAAGAGAATTACAAATGGAATTTACAAAGAGAAAACAGAAATATAAATAGAAAAACAATTTTTGCAAATAAAACAGAGCCAGCAAGCCGTAGCAGGCCGGCCCAGCTCGCCCTCTCCCCCTCTCCTTCCTTTCTCTGTTGCTCAGCGCGTGCAGCCGCAGCCCAGACGAAGCCCACACGCGGCCCAAGCCCACATACCGCTTCGCGTCGTCTTCCTCACGCACTCAAGCTGTTGCGTGGATGCGCTGACGCCGTCCGTCGCCTCGCCGCCGCGATTCGTGCCGCCGCTGTGCTCGCCTCGCCCGGATAAGAACGCCATGAGAACCGCCATGCTGATCTCTCTCTCCCTATACCCATCTCACTCTCTCTCGTGGCCTCTGTAAGTTTTCCCCTTCGACCCCGAAACCCTAGCACCGCCCGTCGTTTCTCCCCGCCGTCTCCGGCCGCCCCAAGGTCAGCCGAGCGTGCAGGGAGCTTGAACTCACCACGCTGATCATCCCTGCCAAAGGAATCGACTGGAAACGCTTCGAATCATCGGCAACAACCTCATCTTCCTGAGCTCCGGCTGCCGTTCTTGCCATCGATCCCGGACACCCCGCGCCTCGCCGTCGCCTCCGTTTGCTTCCTGGTGAGCTCGTGGTCATTATGGAACCCTCCGCTTGCTCTCTCCCTCTCTGTATCGTCGCCACTGCAACCACCTGCGAGCTCCGCCATCGGCCGCCATTGCACATGCTGCTCCGGCGACCATTTGAGGGCGGCGCCACCGCTATCAGGTCCGCCTCGACCTCCTCTTCGCAACCATCCCACCCACGAGGCCCCGCGTGCAGCAGATCGTTGGGGGCTTGCTTGATCTGAGAGCATGAGGTCATATCTCCCTATTTTCTTTTGTTTGAAATGTTTTTGAAATTCATTTCTGTAAATTAAAATACCTGACAGGTGGGTCCACCCTGTAAGTGAGATAAATAATATTAGAATTTTTTCTGTTTAATAAAATTATTAAAGTAATTCTAAAATGTAAATTATTTTATAATATTCCAAAAATGATTTAAAATGAATTAAAAATTGTGAAATTCATAACTAATTCATTTTAAATCAGTAAAATACAAATAATATATCAAAATGTTCAGAAAAATGAGACCAACCTCCTTAAGCTATAAGCATGCATTGTTAATCAACTTACATGACAAGTTTAATTAGAGAACCAAATGAACCCCCATAGGTGAATCCGGAGTTTCTCCGAATTAGGGTTTGGACACCTCGGACTCCGATTAAAATGACCAAGCATGTATTAGGGTTTATTTCAATAACTTTTAACTTGTCATATCATCATCCTTGATTGATCATTGCATCGATGACATGTGTTTATTGTTTCCTTTATTTCCGGTATTTGGTTCTTCCCCAGTAGAATACGATATCAGAATCGAGATCAAGACCAAGACTGAAGACCAAGATCAATACCGTAGAAGCTCGAAGACCAATACTTGATCAATTGTAATTAAGTAAAGTACCAGGTGTCCGAAGCTGTGCTTTCTGGGTATCAACTAGCAAAGGCAAGCGAAGCCCCACACATGATATAATCCTATGATTTCAAAGTATTTACATTCTTGACATGTGCGTGTGATTCTAAAGTCTTTTATCGATAGATAGAGTAATCCTATCTGATGCATGTTTCCTTTATAGCCTAAATTCCCTGACCCACTGCTCCTAGCATAACTAGGGTTTGAGCTTGTGAAGCGTTGCTAGAGCTATTATATCTGTTGTGCTTAGCCACGCTTAGCTATTACCACTGGTCCATCCGGTTGATGAATCAGAGCTGCGAATGAACCTAGTATGACAGGATGACGTGGAATGATCAGAGATGAAAGTTAAACATGCTAAGGCTTGTATGGGAGGCCAGTAGTTGTGGTTTTTGCAGTCCCATACTTGCCACCCTTAGGACTCGATGTTCTTGCCTCTTGAACCGAGACGAGCGTACACCCACACGGGGGCCTAGAAACCCCCTCGACTTACTAACTTGCCTAGTAGATTCCATGAGTCACATTGTTCGGGCTTTCCATTCGAAATATGCATATTGGTTATTCTTGAATGGAGGTGAAGGAGGTGCATTCATAACAGGTAGGTAAGCGTGGCCAGGAACAAGAGATGCCCGGCATCCGTAATCTTGAACCCTGTGCACATCATTAGGAACCAGCTTCGGGACTCGACCCATTACAGCGGCATCTCCCTAGTGCGTGACTCATGTTCTCGGCGATAGCAAGGTAAAGGTCGTGTCTAAGCACGCTCTGTAGGCCTTCCAAGGAAGAGGGCTATTACTAGTGGCATTAAGAGAAGGTTAGTACATGTGGGTAAAGTTGTACACCCCTGCAGGGTTATTAATCTTTTCGAAAAGTCGTGTCCACGGTTATGGACGAACTTGGGAACGGACGTGAAGATCATAGAGAACTTGAACATAATCGTAAAACTTGGCAAGTTAAGTAATGTGTGATTAAGGATGCTTCCTCAGGGATCGAGAGGGTGATCCTAGATAGGTTCAGCTGATGATGATTCAGTGGATATCAAGAGATGATCAAATCTAGTGATATCGCTCTCTTATCCCCTTTTAAAATATTCTGATTAGTCGAGATTCTTCTCCCTCTTGTTTTACGAAACAAAGATGGCTTTATGCAAAACAACTCCATCAGCCATAAGTCTTGCAGAGTACACTCTGTACTCACCCTTGCTTCGTTGATACTTTTGCAGCAGAATAAGTGTTACCTTTGAAGATGAGTTCTTCACGACATCGACATCGACGAGTAGTTTGGAGTTCCCAGTCGGCAGTCTGGGATCTTTGGATTGGACGTCATCGTTAGCTTCAGGCCTCTTTGGCCATTTGTTAAGTTTGCTATACTTAATAGCATAATTTTCCTTCCGTTGTTTGATGTTTGTGGTCAGTGACCTCTGCTTGTAATATTTTGGTTCTTTGCTTAGTTATGAGCTTGCTGGAATAATTTTTGTGTCGTAGGGTCACTGTTGTGTTATCAATTCTCTCTCTGTACGCTTTCGAGATTTAGGTTAGGCTTATATCAGACAGAGGTGTGAGATTTGTCTAGTCCTAATCTCGGGGGTGTCACAAGAAGAGAATTCAAGAACCGTCTCAAATGGCCACTCTCGCAGGCCGGCACGTGACTGGGCAAGAGTTATTCTGGCTGCGTTCGAAGATGCCATCAGGGAAATGGTTCCTCATCAGGACCATCGTCGGTAAAACAATCGTTAAAGATAAGACCCGGAAACATGCCGCCAGCGAGAGGAACAAGATCGGCTAAGGATGCCACCACCGTGCCGTCCGGCTGGCAACGCCGGATGAAGAGATCATCCGGATCGTCCTGAATCAAGTAGGGACGATGCCCGAAGGAACAAGCAACGGAGTCAGCACAACGAGGCTCCACCGCCACCACCAAGGAACCCAGCCAGGGCCTCCATGGCCTCCCAATAGCGACCATGAAGGATCACGTCGTAGCCATGGGAGCCGCAAGGGCGGAGGCGGAAATGGTGAGAGGAGAAGCACAAATCCGACTCCACCATGCAGAAGCCGTGATCCTCCAAGGCGCGGATCTCTCTTGCCAAATGACGCTCGCCATCGCATCGAATCAAACATAGAAGCGCGGCGGTACGAGGAAGAAGATGTGTACGTGGGACCCAAGTGCTTCGGTCCACGCATACGTCAGACCAAATTTTCGGTTGACTTTGGCATTGCCAAACATATTCAGCCCTATGACGGCGCAGCTCGGCCAGATACTTGGCTCCTGGATTTTTTCCAGGCTTGCTGCATCGCCAAAGGAGGAAACAGCCTGGTTGCAGTCCGATATCTCCCACTGATGCTGAGGAAGATGGCTCGATCATGGCTCAATGAACTGCTAGAGAATTCAATTCATAATTGGTATGATATGCAAAGTTTGCTCTTTTCAAACTTCGAGAGAACATACAGGAGGCCCTGCATAGTTGGAGACTTGCAGCGTTGCACCCAAAGACCCGTAGAAACCTGCCGCGATTACCTCGGATGCTGGATCGATATGAAGAACTCCTGCAAAGGAGTAAATGAGCAAACTGCGAGAGAAGCTTTTATTGCAGGACTTCTAGTCAGACTTTTACGTCATAGGCTGAAGCGTGACCACGTCACAGATTTGGGAGAAATGATAGAGACGGCAAGCAAATATGCTGACGCCGATGACGATTCAGAAGGGCTGCTAAATATTCTGGCCAATCCCAATGCGGCTAAATAGCCAAAGCAAACTCAGAAGCGCGTTAACACCTAAGACAAAAAGCCGGCTCTGGACAACAAAGTGGTTAACACAACATTCGGATCCGGAGGATGAGGAGGGCGCGGAGGCGGCCGGGGTAGAGGCCGAGGAACTTCCCGAATCCAGGGCAGAGGAGATCAGCAACCCGTAAGAACCTATACCTGGGCCGACATTGTCAATAATCCATGTGTCCACCACTTGGATAGTAATGCAGGATATACCCACACAAATGCCGAGTGTCGTTTCAATGACGACATCAAGAAATACGAATCCGCTGGCTATAGATCCAAGCGACGAAAAGGAAAGAAAAATTCCAAGAAAGGAAAGGAGCCCAAGGAAGATTCCGACATGGAAGAGGTGGAAGCCGCTGTAGAGCCCAAGATGGATGGAAAGAAAATTTCTCCAACTAAGAAAGACGCATACGTCTGCTTCCTTGGATCCCAACCAGCTAAGGACAAAACGGCGGTTCTTTGTGAGCTCAACTCCACGGTTCCAGCTATCCCACAATTCCTGGACTGGTCAGAGGTAACCATCACCTTTGATCGTTCAGATTACCCGAGGAAAACACATCATCGAGGAAAGTACTCTCTGGTCGTCAATCCTCTTATTGATGGCTATGAGTTCTCAAAAACACTCATGGACGGTGGGAGCAGTATCAACATCCTGTACATTGAGACACTCCACCGCATGAAGCTACATGAGAGCCAGTTGAGTTACAACAGTGTAACTTTCCATGGAATTGTACCAGGGAGACAGGCGGATTCTCTGGGTGAGATTACTCTACACGTGACATTCGGAACCCAAGACAATTATCGGACCGAGCCACTCTCTTTCGAGGTGGTACCGTTCCAAAGTGCTTACCATGCCATCTTCGGATGTCCGGCTTACTGGGCGTTCATGGCCAGTCCCTATTACATCTACAACATGATTAAACTTCCAGCTCCAAAGGGCGTAATCAACGTACGAGAAAATCTGAGGAAGGCGTGAGAGTGCGACGAAGGATCTACTGCCTTCGCCGAAGCCGTGCTAGAGGACCAAGAGTACCAGGAGATCAAGAAGACCATCAATCCGTCTGAGATGCCCGCTACGAAGAACGAGGTGTTGAAGCCAAGTTTGCAGTTCAAGGCGTCGGGAGAGACGAAGAAGAAGTCGCTGAAGGAAGATGATCCCTCCAAGACGACGAACATAGGGGTAGGATTAGGCCACGCATATGAAAGTGCGCTCGTCGAGTTCCTCAAATCTAATATTGATATCTTCGCATGGCAGCCATCTGACATGACCGGAGTACCTAGGGAACTTTCCGAGCACTCTCTTAATGTGTACCTAGACGCTAAACCCTTCAAACAGTCCTTACGACGGTTTGGTGATGAAAAGCGCAAAGAAATAGCCAAGGAGTTAGCCCGCCTAGAGTTAGCGGATTTCATAACAGAGGTCATCCATAAAGAATGGGTGGAAAATCCTGTACTCGTCCCTAAAAAGTCACCATTGATTTAAGGATGTGTGTTGATTATACCTCTTTGAACAAAGCATGCCCAAAAGATCCATTTCCTTTGCCAAGAATCGATCAAGTTATCTACTCAACGGCGGGTTCGGAATTCTTCTGTTTTCTCGACGCATATTCTAGATATCACCAAATACCGATAAAAAAGACAGATCAAATTAAGACGTCTTTCGTCACTCCTTTCGGAACCTTTTGCTATAAAACTATGCCTTTTGGCTTAAGAAACACAGAAGCAACATATCAACGTACCATGCAACGTTGTCTCAATGACCAAATCGGACGCAACGTCCATGTATACGTAGACGACATAGTAGTTATGTCCAAAAAGAAGAAAACTTTAATTTCCGACTTGGATGAAACGTTTGCTAGTCTACGAAAATTTAATATGATGCTAAATCCGAAGAAGGGTTTCTTTGGAATTCCAGCCGGAAAATGGTTAGGGTTCATCGTCTCTGAGCGAGTCATAGAGGTGAACCGGGACAATCTAAAGGCTATCTTAAACATCACTAGGCCGACTCGCCTAAAGGACGTACATCGCCTCACTGGTTGCATTTCAGCGGTGATTCGGTTTGTCAGCCGGCTCGGTGAAAGAGCCGCACCTTTGTACAAACTCTTGAAGAAAACCGACAAATTTGTTTGGACCCCAGAAGCCGAAACTGCCCTGCAAGGTTTGAAAGATCTGTTTTCAAACCCACTAGTTCTCGCAGCGCCAGAACCTCAGGAACCTATGTTACTCTACATTGCAGCAACCAACAAGGTCATAAGCGTGGTAACAGTATTCGAACGCGAGGAAGAAGGCCATGAGCATAAGGTGCAGCGGCCAACTTATTATCTAAGTGAGGTCATGACAGAATCAAAGAAATGGTATCCACATCACCAAAAGCTAGCCTATGGAGTATTCTTTGCATCCAGAAAGCTACACCATTATTTTCAAGAGCACAAGATCACAGTAGTGAGCACAGCACCTCTACGAGATATAATCAACAACCGCAACGCCACAGGACATGTCACGAAGTGGGGAATATAGCTAGCAGCTTTCAACATTGCGTACAAACCACGTACAGCAATCAATTCCCAAATTATCACCGACTTTTTTGTTGATTGGACAGAAACGACATAAAACACAGGCCCTCCAGACTCGGAATTTTGGACCCTTCACTTTGATGGATCAAAAGAACGAGGAGGCTCGAGGGCTGGAGTGGTTCTCAAATCACCCCAAGAAGATAAGCTGTTCTATGTGTTGCAAATACACTTCACGGCAACCAATAATATTGTCGAGTATGAAGCACTCCTACATGAAATACGCATGGCCAAAAACATTGGCATATTAAGACTCATGTGTTATGGAGACTCGGATTTAGTTGCATAGTAAGTATCTAATATATGCAACGCAAACAAGCACATGACAGCATACAAGGCTGTTGTGGATGAACTATGAAAATTGTTTGAGGGTTTTGAGGTTTAATACATCCCTCGAGCAGAAAATGAGGAAGCAGATGCACTATCAAGAATAGGCTCTGCGCGGAAACAAGTACCGGATGGAGTTTTTGTAGAGCATTTAAGGGTCCCCTCCATAGTCGGAGTTGATGAGGACTATCCGACGAAATCCGACTCAACTTTAATAGCAGTTCTGGCTGTAATTTCTAGCTGGACAAAACCCTATCTAGATTTCCTGATAGGCGGAAAACTACCGAAAGACGAAGCCTTGAGCCGGCAGATTGTCCGACGAGCAAAAGCCTACACTATAATAAATGGTGAGATCTATAAACAGAGTGTTTCTGGCGTGTTTCAGATATGTATTTCTTCAGAAGGAGTGGAGATCTTAAGAGAAATCCATGAAGGCGAGTGTGGTCACCATGCTGCAGCCAGATCCTTAGTAGCAAAAGCTTTTCGACACGGACTCTTTTGGCTTACAACTAAGGCGGATGCCAACAAACTGGTCAAAACATGCAAGGGCTACCAAAAGTACGCTCGTCAGGCACATGTTCCGACTGAACAGTAGCGAACAATCCCTATTACATGGCCGTTCGCGGTCTTGGGGCTTGATATGGCAGGGCCGTTTCGTACGACAAAATTTGGATTTACTCACCTACTAGTGATGGTGGATAAATTTACAAAATGGATTGAGGCTAAACCTGTAACAAGTTGCGATGAAGCCACAGCTAGAAGATTCGGATATCCGCACAATATAATTACTAACAACGGGAGCAACTTTTCCATGGGAGAACAGGACGAATTCTGCGAAGAACAAGGGATCCGACTTGATATTGCATCAGTCTCACATCCACAAGTCAATGGACAAGTCGAATGAACTAATAGCCTTATTCAACACGGAATTCGACCTCGCCTCAAGGCACCGCTTTGCCTCCTAGCAGTTCTTCCAAGTGATCTGATTCATCAGGCTCCACGAGTAAAGGCGTATATCGAAGAAGATGCAGAAGTTTCTCGGCAAAATGATCTCGATATAATCAAAGAAGTACGCGTCGTTGCCGAGCAGAGATCTACAGCCTATCAGCAGAAGTGCAAGTATCATAGTCAGAGAGTGCAAAACCGTTCTTTTAGAAAAGGCGATTTGGTTCAATGACTTGTGCAAAAGAGTAAGCACAAACTTTCCCCAATTTGGGAAAGACCTTTTATGATTAGCAAAGTTCTGCATAATGGGTCATATTATTTAACCGACATGAGACCAGTCAAGAAAAGACCTGATACTCAGAAAAGGAAGAGAGCTGGTGGCAGCATAGACCCGGATGAAATAGACCATCCATGGAATATTACACAGCTACGTCCCTTCTATTCTTAGTTATATTTCCTTGTAATAATATATGTACATGTTTAAAAGTGAAATAAAGTATTGGTTTCCTCATATTGTTATCTTTGAGACGTTTTTGCCATCTTATTTCCAAAAAGAGCATGTAATTTTTTCGAAAATCCGAGAATGCTTGAAAGTATTTTATGCTCATGTTCGTTCTGGTTACGATTTTTGAATAATCTAAAAATGTTGGCTTAGGGTACAAAGTTTAAATGATTTACTATACTTTGATTCTTTATCTAATTGCTTAGACGTTGGCATTTTCTGAATAATGAGTTGTTGGCATTTTCTGAATAATGAGTTGTTTAAACTGGTTTAGCAATTACGCTCCATTGCTCAGCAAAGTTTCCGTGCTAAAGGTTGGCCGACCCATGAAAGGGACGAGGCAGAGAGCCAGATAAACCGATAAGTATAGGCATAAAAAAAAGCAAAGTTCTTCAGAAACTTTCAAGCACAAAGCATAAAAATGTATAAACAAAAGTGCTAAGATAGTAAAAGCATCAGTTTTTTACAGACCAGCACAAAATAATTATTGTATCCATAATTACATTCCCATAAGTTTAAGATAATGCATAGAAATTGTTTATGCTGCATGCGTTGGTGATGAAGCAGGTGGAGCACTGGAATCAACAACAGTGTCGCCCTCGATCTCAGACTCGAAAGCATTGCTGGCTTCTGGCTCTTGCGGTGAGGGAGGAGCAGCGACGGATTCGAAGAATGGCATCGTGTAGTTGGTCATCTCCGCCACCCGACAGGCATAACCTGCACAAGACTCTTGGATGGCCTTGATGTCCTGCGGGTTACCCTTATCATCCTCCTCGACAATGCCCTTGGTGACGTGCCAGATTTCCATCTCGCTGTGGTGGCTCATGACCATGGTTAGAGCTGTTTGCGTAGCAGTCCCAGCGTAGGAGATCTTCCAGTCCTCGATCAACTTTGGAATATCCTTAACTTTGTCCCTCACCTCATGCACTGACATTGTGTGCAAGTCGAAAAGCTTGATGGCTTTGCCAGCCTCTTCTAGAGTTTGGCGGAAGTCGAACAAGACATCTCCGACGAGCTTAATGCGCTCGAGGCGAGGTTCAGAAGTGGAGGAGTCGGATAGATTCAGGGGGGCTGGTAAAGAACCAAAAAGTCAAAATTTGGCTAAAATGAAAGTCGAAAAATGAACAACACAAAGAAAAGATTCGGAAATCTTACCAAGCACGGAGTGATTCCATTCAGCATGCTCCCTTAAGTTGAGGCCTGTGCAAGATCCCTCTGGATATCGAATTCATTCTTGAGATCAGCAAGTTCTTTGTCTCGGAGGGCTAGGAGCTTCTCGAGCCTCACGGTCTCATGATTGCTTGACTCCAGGACTGTGGCTACGGATTTCTTCGATTCCAAAGTTAGCTTCTCAAGCTTGACACGGAGTTCAACATTTTCTATCTCCAAGACCTTTAAGTTTTCGGCCTGCTCCACCATCTTGCTAGATTGACATAACAATCCTGCAAAGACAAAATAGCAGTCTGATAAAGCAAATTCGACTATGACAAAACATATAACTGACAAAGAGAAAGACAGAAAAAATTACCTTCTGCTTCATCTTTCTCAATTTTTAACTTCGAATTTTCAAGGCGCAAAGCTTTGATTTCTTTGCGCTTATTGGAAATATTCTTGAGCAATTCCTGGTTGGAAGATGCAATTTTCTATAAGTATAGAGACGGAATACCGTCAGACGGCTCCTAAGACTAGAGCTGCAAATTTAGCTAAGTAAAATCACAGCATGAGCCTTGGGGGCTACACTACATCGTTCTTTTGGAACCTAAAAGCATCAATCCGGATCAAACGATGTTTATCCGACTTTATTCTTGGGGGCTAGAGGATATGATAATAAATGCAAATAAGAATCGGAAACTTATAATGTGTTCCAAGTGAATCTTTTCAAAGCCGAGTTTGGTGCTGTGAAACACCTTCTCGGTAAGGGTGAGGGACGGAACATACATCGCTAGAAGTTCGCCAGATGCGACTTTAGCATCCCGGACCAAAATTTGGTCTAGGAGGCTGACCAGCTTGACATCTTCCTCCTCTTGGTTCTCTTCCTCTGGAGTCAAGGATTGCTTCTCAAGACTGGATTGAGCCAGCCTGAGGATCTCTTCCTTCTCTTTCCTCTTGAGAGCAGGGACAGCAGAGCCAACGACCTTATCCACTGTTGTTGTGGTCATCACCATGGGATCATTGAAGGGTTTCGCGGCATAGTAAATCAAAATTTTCTACGGATGCGAAAAGAGGGAAAGCCAAGATCTAATCTAGGAGATGCAAAAAACGAGAGAGATTGGATTAGATCTTCATACCCTTGAAGATTCGCACAGCGGAACGTTCGTCGGAACGTGGGTGATGTAGTCGTACTTGCTTCTCCTCCTCGTGATCTGATCTGATCTAGCACCACAAGTGGCGGTGCCTCCGTGAGATGCACACGTGCAGCACCTTGACGTCTCCTCCTTCCTCGGAGCAGCAAGTATGGTGGAGAGACAGATTGGATCTACAACACGACGGCGTGGTGTATATGGTGGAGAATTTTTGCAGCAGGGCTTCGCCTACAAACAGTCGGGAGGGAGAGAGGAAGGGCAGCAGGGCGGCTAGGGTTGGAAGGGAAGGTGTGTGGGGTGGTGCGCCCCTAGTCCTCTTTATATAGAGGGGTGGGCGTCTGCCCTAGCCCCTCCCCCAAGTCCAAACCGGCGGCCCCAAAGGAGGAGGAGTGGGGGGCAAGGAAACCCCCCCTTCTAGAAGGTCTAGATTAGGGTTATATCCCTCTTGGTCGGCTGGGCTTATGGGGCCTTGTGCCCCTGGCCCAATGCGGCCAGGGAACTCCCTCATAGGCCCATGCCCCCTCCCGGAAGGTGTGGCCACGTTTGTCCCCTTCCGGAATGTTCTAGAAGCTTCCGGTACAATACTGATTAACCAGGAACAATTCCGAACTCCAAAAAACTGCACTGCCTTATATGAATCTTATTCTCCGGACCATTCCGGAACCTCTCGTGATGCATCCGAGAATCCGAACAAAAACTCATAAACTAATTATCCAATCTATCCTAGCATCGAGACACGTTAAGTGTGTGACCCTGCGGGTTCGAGAATATGCAGACATGATCTTCTATCAATAATCAACAGCGGGGTCTGGAAACCCATATTGACTCCTACACATTCATCGATGATCATATCGGATGAACCATGATGCCAGGATTCAATCAATCCCATATATATATTCCCTTCGTCTCGCGATATTTTACTTGCCCGAGATTCGATCGTCGGTACCGTCATACCTAGTTCAATCTCGTTCACAGCAAGTACTTTACTCGTTCTGTAATCCGATATCACTTTGTGATTAACTCCTTAACCACATGCTTGCAAGCGGTGTTGATATCGATTACCGAGTGGGCCCGAAGTATATCTCTCCGACTTGGGAGGGACAAATCCCATCTCGATACATACAACCCAACAGGTATTTTCCGATCACCTGAGAGACACCTTTATGATCACCCTCGCATAGGATGACGTTTGATGACCTCAAAGCTTTCTTCCGATACCAGGGAGTTGTATTATCTCATGATCTAAGGAATACAATATTTGACACAAGAAAAGCTTCGCAAAGATGAACACGATGACACTATCTAATTGCTTCTCTTAGTTTGGGTCTATCCACCATATCATTCTCCCAATGATATTATCTCATTATTAATCGACAACTCATGTCCATGGTTAGGAAACCTTAACCATCATTAATCAACGAGCTAGTCCATATAGGCATACTAGGGACACGGTGTTGTTCACAAACCACACAAGTATTAAAGTTTCCGCTTAATACAATTCTAGCATGGAATATAAACATTATCATGAACAAGAACTATAATAATAACATCTTTATTATTGCCTATAGGGCATAATTCCAACAGTCTCCCACTTGCACTAGAGTCAATAATCTAGTTTACATTTGGCAACATCTCACACCCATGGCACTAAGGTGCTGATCATGTTTTACACGTGGAAGAGGTTTAGTCAATGGATCTGCGACATTCAGATCTGTATGTACTTTGCTAATCTTTAGATCTCCATCTGCTATATAATCTCGGATTATATGAAACTTGCGGTTGATATGCTTGGTATTTGGATGATATCTTGGTTCATTAGCGAGTGCTATGGCGCCAGTGTTGTCACACAATATCTCCAGTGGGTCCAATGCACTTGGAACCACGCCAAGCTCAGTGATGAAGTTCCTGATCCAAACTCCTTCACTTGACGCTTCTGCAGCAGCCATGTATTCCGCTTCTACTGTAGATCCCGCAATCACGCTTTGCTTGCAGCTTCTCCAGCTCACAGCTCCTCCATTCAAAATATACACGTATCCTGTCTGAGATTTAGAATCATCCTTGTCGGTGTCAAAACTAGCATCGACGTAACCTTTTACGACGAGCTGTTCATCACCCCCATAGACTAAGAACATTTCTTTAGTCTTATTTAAGTACTTTAGGATGTTCTTCACGGCTGTCCAGTGTTCCACTCCTGGATCACTTTGATATCTGCTCGTCAAACTAAGAGCATTGGACACATCCGGTCTAGTACACAGCATGGCATACATGATAGAACCTATGGCCGAGGCATAAGGCACTTTGCTCATAGCCTCCCTATCATTTACCGTAGCTGGACACTAAGCCTTGCTCAATATCTTACCTGACAACATAGGCACTGAACCTTTCTTTGCCTTATCCATTTTGAACCTTTTCAGAACTTTGTCTAGGTATGTACTCTGGCTTAAAGCTATCAGGCGTCTTTGTCTATCTCTATAGATTTTGATGCCCAATATATAAGCAGCTTCACCTAGGTCTTTCATTGAAAAACACTTGTTCAAATAACTCTTCACATCGTTAAGCATGTTAATGTCATTTCCAATAATCAATATGTCATCCACATATAGTACCAGAAACGTCACCAAGCTCCCACTCACTTTCTTGTAGATACAAGCTTCGTAGAAATTTGGAACAAATCCAAAGCTCTTGATCACTTGATCAAAACGAAGGTTCCAACTCCGAGATGCTTGCTTCAGTCCATAAATAGAATGCTGAAGTTTGCATACTTTATCAGCATCCTTAGGATCGACAAAACCTTCGGGTTGCATCATATACAACTCTTCATCAATGTTTCCATTGAGGAACGCAGTCTTGACATCCATCTGTGATATTTCATAATCATGAAACGCAGAAATTGCTAATAAAATCCAAATGGACTTAAACATCCCTATGGGAGAGAAAGTCTCATCGTAGTCAACACCTTGAACTTGTCGAAAACCTTTCGCGACAAGCCGTGCTTTATAGACGGTAACATTACCATCCGCGTCCGTTTTCTTCTTGAAGATCCATTTGCACTCAACGGCCTTTCGGTCGCTAGGAGGGTCCACCAAAGTCCATACTTGGTTTTCGCTCATGGATCCCAATTCGGATTTCATGGCTTCTAGCCATTTCTCAGAGTCTAGGCTCATCATTGCTTCCTCATAGTTCGTAGGTTCACTGTCTTCTACTAACAAGACAGTTAAGACAGGGTTGCCGTACCACTCAGGAGGGGCACGGGACCTTGTCGACCTTCGACGTTCAGTAGCAGCATCGTCCGAAGCTTCATGATCCTTGTCATTAGCTTCCTCTATTGTTGGTGCAGGCGGCACTGGAACAATTTCAGGTGCTGCACTACTCTCCAATTCAAGAGAAGGTTCAATAACCTCGTCTAGCTCTACTTTCCTCCCACTCACTTCTTTCGAGAGAAACTCCTTCTCAAGAAAGGAACCCTTCTTTGCGACAAATACTTTGCCTTCGGTTCTGTGATAGAAGGTATACCCAATAGTTTCCTTAGGGTATCCTATGAAGACGCATTTCTCCGCTTTGGGTTCGAGCTTGTCCGGCATCAACTTCTTGACGTAAGCTTCGCATCCCCAAACTTTAAGAAATGACAACTTAGGTTTAGCACCAAACCACAGTTCATACGGTGTCGTCTCAACGGATTTAGATGGTGCCCTATTTAAAGTGAATGCAGCAGTTTCTAATGCATAACCCCAAAATGATAACGGCAAATCAGTAAGAGACATCATTGATCGGACCATATCTAATAAGGTTCGGTTCCGGCGTTCAGACACACCATTGCGCTGTGGTGTTCCGGGTGGCGTGAGTTGTGAAACGATTCCACTTGCTTTAAGATGCGTGAGAAAATCATAACTCAAATATTCACCTCCACGATCAGATCGTAGAAACTTAATCTTTCTGTTACGATGGTTCTCCACTTCATTCTGAAATTCTTTGAACTTTTCAAATGTTTCAGATTTATGTTTCATTAAATAGATATACCCATATCTACTTAAGTCATCGGTAAAAGTGAGAAAATAGCGATATCCACCGCGCGTCGAAACACTCATCGGTCCGCATACATCGGTATGTATGATTTCCAACAAGTCCGTTGCTCGCTCCATCATACCGGAGAACGGGGTTTTGATCATCTTGCCCATGAGGCATGGTTCGCATGTGTCAAATGATTCAAAATCAAGAGACTCCAAAAGTCCATCAGAATGGAGCTTCTTCATGCGTTTTACACCAATATGACCTAGACGACAGTGCCACAGATAAGTAGTATTATCACTATCTACTTTGCATCTCTTAGCCTCAATGTTATGGATGTGTGTTTCATCCATTTCGAGATTTAGAAGAAATAAACCATTCACAATAGGTGCATGACCATTAAAGATGTTACTCATATAAATAGAACAACCATTATTCTCCGATTTAAATGAATAACCGTCTTGCAATAAACAAGATCCAGAAATAATGTTCATGCTCAACGCAGGCACATAATAACACTTATTAAGGTTTAAAACTAATCCCGAAGGTAAAACTAAGGAGAGCGTGCCGATGGCCATCACATCAACTCTTGATCCGTTGCCAACGCGCATCGTCACCTCATCCCTCGCAAGCCGCCGTCTATTCCGTAGCTCCTGTTTCGAGTTACAAATATTAGCAACTGAACCAGTATCAAATACCTAGGCACTACAACGAGGGATAGTAAGGAAAACATCAATAACATGTATATCAAATATACCTTTGATGGTGCCAGCCTTCTTGCCCGCTAAGTACTTCGGACAGTTGCGCTTCCAGTGACCCTTGTCCTTGCAATAGAAGCACTCAGTGTCCGGCTTGGGTCCAGACTTGAGCTTCTTCTCAGCAGGGGCAACGCGCTTGCCGCCGCCTTTCTATAAGGGCTTCTTTGCACCCTTACCTTTCTTGAAGGTGGGGGGCTTGTTGACCATCAACACATGATTATCCTTCTTGATGTCCACCTCCGCAGCCTTCAGCTTTGCGAAGAGCTCGGTGATCGTATCAGTGGAACCAATCTGATTATGAGTCACTACAAAACTTTTGTAGCTGGGAGGGAGTGATTGCAGAACCCTGTCAATCTTGAGCTCGTCTGGAATCTTGCAGTCCAGTTGCTCAAGGCATTGAGTGTAGCCCGACATCTTAATGGCGTGCTCACTAACGGAACTCCCTTACTCCATCTTGCAGTTAAAGAACTTCTCAGAGATCTCATATCTCTCAGAACGGGCCTGAGTTTGAAACATGGTTTCAGCTCCTCGAGAATCTTAAAGGGCCCGGGATAGTCTTCAAAATGATTTTGAAGGTCCGATTCCATAGAAAACAACATGGTGCTCTTAATCATACCATAATCATCTTTGCACGACTGATAGACAGCTTTCTCATCAGCCGGCGCAGTAGCAGCAGGGGCGTCACCTAACTCACTCTCAAGGACATAGTCCTTTTGACCGCCAGAGAGAATGATTCTAAGATTGCAGAACCAATTGGTGAAGTTAGACCCATTCTTTTTAAGCTTTTCCTTCTCAGCAAAAACGTTGAAGTTGAATTTGGACTTAGCCATTTGATCTACAATATTTGCAAGTACAAATTAGACTATGTTCATGATAACTAGTTCAACTTTTAATCAAATTACTAGATGAACTCCCACTAAATTCAACATCCCTCAAGTTGTTTAGTGAACACGATCCAAATTCACCACACCTAGTCCGATCTTCACGAGAAGAGATGTGGTTTCAATGGTGGACAACAAAGTGTCGATCATATCATTCATATGACTCATGCTTAACCTTTCGGTTCATGTGTTCTGAGGCCATGTCTGTACATGCTAGGCTCGTCAAGTTAGACCCAAGTATTTCCGCGTGTGCAAAACTGGCTTGCACCCGTTGTATGTGAACGTAGAGTCTATAGCACCCGATCATCACGTGATGCTTGGACACGACGAACTTTCGCAACGGTGCATACATGGGGAGAACACAGTTTTTATCTTGATCTTTAAGTGAGGAATCATCTTATAATGCTACCGTCGCGATCTAAGCATAATAAGATACATAAAAGGATAAACATCACATGCATATAACTTTATGTGACATGGTATAGACAATCTTCGCGCAATGATCTCCATCTTGTGCGTTCCGGCATGATCTCCATCACACCACCATGATTGGCTCCACCACGAATAGCAACTACAACTATTGCTAACTACTTAGCGATAAAGTGAAACTATTACATGGCGTATAAGAAGTTGACACACATGTCATACACAATTATAAAGACAACCATATGGCTCCTGCCGGTTGTGTACTCATCGACATGCAAGTCGTGAAACATTACAAAACATGATCATCGCATACATTATACACATCACATCTTGGGCCATACCATATCATAGAAAACACTCCCTGCAAAAACAAGTTAGACGCCTCTACTTTGTTGTTGCATGTTTTACGTGGCTTATGGGAGTAGAAAGCTAAGAACGATTCTTACCTACGGAAAGCCACAACAGTGATATTATGGTTGCCAAACTCCGGTGTAAATCCCACGACAGCTATAGTGAGAGAAACTGGCATCCACCAGCCGCATGTGTGGAACAAGCCACACGTCAAGTGCGGAGCCGGTCTCGCGAACGACGTCACGTAAGGTTGGCCTGGACCGCTTCAATCTCACTATCCCGCGTCATAAGAAGAACACAAACAAGAGGCTTGCAACAGAAAACATCAACGCCCGCAACAACCATGTTGCGTTCTACTCGTGAAACACATCTACGCATAGATCTAGCTCTGATACCACTTAAGGGTTTCGCGGCATAGTGAATCAAAATTTTCTACGGATGCGAACAGAGGGAAAGCCAAGATCTAATCTAGGAGATGCAAACAACGAGAGAGATTGGATTAGATCTTCATACCCTTGAATATTCGCACAGCGGAACGTTCGTCGGAACGTGGGTAATGTAGTCGTACTCGCTTCTCCTCCTCGCGATCCGATCCGATCTAGCACCACAAGTGGCGGTGCCTCCGTGAGATGCACACGTGCAGCACCTCGACGTCTCCTCCTTCCTCGGACCAGCAAGTATGGTGGAGAGACGGATTGGATCTACAACACGACGGTGTGGTGTATATGGTGGAGAATTTATGTAGCAGGGCTTCGCCTACAAACAGTCGGGAGGGAGAGAGGAAGGGCAGCAGGGCGACTAGGGTTGGAAGGGAAGGTGTGTGGGGTGGTGAGCCCCCATCCCTCTTTATATAGAGGGGTGGGTGGCTGCCCTAGCCCCTCCCCCAAGTCCAAACCGGCGGCCCAAAAGGAGGAGGAGTGGGGGGCAAGGAAACCCCCCTTCTAGAAGGTCTAGATTAGGGTTTTATCCCTCTTGGCCGGCTGGGCCCGATGGGGCCTTGTGCCCCTGGCCCAATGCGGCCAGGGCACTCCCTCATAGGCCCATGCCCCCTACCGGAAGGTGTGGCCACGTTGGTCCCCTTCCGGAAGGTTCTAGAAGCTTCCGGTATAATACCGATTAACCCGGAACAATTCCGAACTCCAAAAACTGCACTGCCTTATATGAATCTTATTCTCCGGACCATTCCGGAACCTCTCGTGATGTCTCGGATCCCATCCGAGACTCCGAACAAAAACTCATAAACCAATTATTCAATCTATCCTAGCGTCGAGACACGTTAAGTGTGTGACCCTGCGGGTTCGAGAATATGCAGACATGATCTTCTATCAATAATCAACAGCGGGGTCTGGAAACACATATTGACTCCTACACATTCATAGATGATCATATCGGATGAACCACGATGCCAGGATTCAATCAATCCCATATATATATTACCTTCGTCTCGCGATATTTTACTTGCCCGAGATTCGATCGTCGGTACCGTCATACCTAGTTCAATCTCGTTCACAGCAAGTACTTTACTCGTTCCGTAATCCGATATCACTTTGTGATTAACTCCACAACCACATGCTTGCAAGCGGTGTTGATATCGATTACCGAGTGGGCCCGAAGTATATCTCTCCGACTTGGGAGGGACAAATCCCATCTCGATACATACAACCCAATAGGTATTTTCCGATCACCTGAGAGACACCTTTATGATCACCCTCTCATAGGATGACGTTTGATGACCTCAAAGCTTTCTTACGATACCAGGGAGTTGTATTATATCATGGTCTAAGGAATACAATATTTGACACAAGAAAAGCTTCGCAAAGATGAACACGATGACATGATCTAATTGCTTCTCTTAGTTTGGGTCTGTCCACCATATCATTCTCCCAATGATATGATCTCATTATTAATCGACAACTCATGTCCATGGTTAGGAAACCTTAACCATCATTAATCAATGAGATAGTCCATAGAGGCATAGTAGGGACACGGTGTTGTTCACAAACCACACAAGTATTAAAGTTTCCGCTTAATACAATTCTAGCATGGAATATAAACATTATCATGAACAAGAATTATAATAATAACATCTTTATTATTGCCTCTAGGGCATAATTCCAACAATCATTACCCTTGATGGGTTCACCCTTGTTAGTTGCCTGGTCATCAACGGTGACCAGGGCTTTCAAGATCTTGCCAGCATCAGGGGATGCAGAAGCTCCCTGCGCTGATGGAGTAGTGGATGGAGTCGACAGCGGCATGGCAGGGGAGATAACAAGCTTCTGCTGATGCATCTGCTTGCCTGGCTTGCTGTCTAGCTTTATCTTGCTCTCCAACACTGACTTAGCTCTTGAAACCGAAAATCCTAAAATTTAGGTGTGATCTGGAAAGAAATAAAGGTATAGGAGTACTAAAAAAGAAAGGTGATGTGCTTACTTTTTAACTACTGGCAGCACTTGGCTACCAGCAGCAACAACTTCCTTCGCCTTATGCTTCTTGGAGGCGGGGGCGGCAACTTCTTGCACCTCGTCATCCTCCGTCGCCTCCGGGTCGTCTGAAGCATAGCCCTCTAGTGGAGCTAGCTTGGACTCAGAGAGTTTATCGAGTTGCAAAGTCAAAAAGCATCGATGAAAATAGAGTCGGAGGAAGAACAGAAAAGGGCGACAAAATGCAAAAGCAGAGTCGAAATATTTACTAGAGTCAGAGGATAGTTTGACGTATACATCTGCATGGAAACTTCCGGAACTTTCCGTTCCACTCTTTCCTTGATCAAATATTGCATGAGGGTCTTGTAGTCCTTCGCCGAAAGCCGACTCGGGCTGATCTTCATGTTGTCCTTCTTGTCGCTGGTGACTTGGTGCATTAGGCGGTCTCCGTGGTGCTGAAGAGGCTGAATCTGGCGCTCCAGCCAGCAGTGGATCAAATCCACGGAGTCCCTCATGCTTCATCAAATGCTCGATCCGCCTCTTGGCAAGGATCAAAATATACGACAGCTCCGGCGCCTCTGCGTCCCATGAATCTTGGTGGGGAGCGGCGCCATTGACGAATGCCGGAAGACCTTCCGCCTTTCCTGGAGCCAGAATATCCTTATGGTAGAAGAAAGTCCCGGCCCAGTGTTTGATGGACTCACTAGCGTTAATCCTAGGATATATCCGATTCCTCCTAAGGACTAATCTAAGAGTGCCGGTGACATAAGGCACATCGGCACTGACGAAATTCTTCCGAGTACCATAATAGTACCGGAAAAGGGTGATACTTGGCCTAATGCCAAGAAACCCCTCGCACAAATCTGCGTGAGTAATGAGCTCAAGCAGGGAGTTGGGAGGAAGGTTATGGAGTTGCACACCGTAGTGATTGAGGACCTCGACGAGGAAGTCCGACGGTGGCAAGCTGAGGCCACGGTCAATGTGAATGCCAAACAGTACCCTCTTTCCGTCGAGCGGCGCGGGGATGGCGTGTCCTGAGGCGCTCCGCCACGCACCGGCGATGATGAACCCTTCATCCTCCATGACTTGGAGCTCCGCGTTATCCATGGCATTGGGGATCCAAAGACCCCGCATTTTCTTCTCTTCCACCACCGATGAACCCGCTGACGCCGCTCCTGAGGACATGGCAGAAGCCATAGATCTTGGAGGAAGAAGGGCTGGTGGGGGAAGGAGAGATTTTTTCTCAACGGTGCGTAGATGCGAACTGGTGCGGAGAGCTCGAGGATTACGCGGAAGAAATTAATGAATCGATGGAGAGATGAATCTGAGAGGAAGGGTTTTCTCCCCTCTTTATTTATCTCTGCGTCAAGATTCATGTGGTGAGACGCGCGATTATGGACATACATATAGGAGAGGGGGAGTTAGCTTCCTCGCGACTCTTCCTCCCCCTCGATTTTTGCGCAGGCATTGAAATGGCGTAGATTTATCTCTGCGTCAAGATTCATGTTCTGTAAGGGACGGACTCACCAACGGTCATGCTGATGGAAATCCTGTCATAGACAGGACCTGGCCTGTAAAGTTGTCAGTCAGCACGCTGCTGTAAAATCTGGCTTATGTTTCAAACCAAGCAGGGATAAGACTAAGGTCAGAGCAAGATATATCCGACTCGATTGACTCGGAATCCTACACTAATGAAAGAATTTTTCGGGAACCCTTCAAGATTCTCAAGACAAAGAAACCATCAAGCTAGACGATTTATCCGACTTCAGATCTTGGAGGATTCCGGGGGCTACTATTGGGGATATGATTTCCGGGTATACCCACAGGAATCGCTGACCAGGGTGGCCCACCAATGGTTTAGAGCTTTGCTACACGGGCGGCCCAGTCAGAGAAAGAGGAGGAGCCAGTTCCGGCTACGACAAGGCCCAGAAGAGTTACCGACTTAGGCATGTAGTATTACTTGTAGTCCAAGCTATACATAGTTACCGACTCTATAACGTAGCCGGATAGGTCTCTCCCTATAACCCTATGTCGGTAACTATATAAACCAGCCCTATGGGAGATTTTAGGGCAACATCTCAATAGAAAACCACAACCAACTCGCACAGGAAAACCTCTCTTGTAATCCGCTGTAACATCCAGCTTACGCCGATATATTACTGGGTTGCTAGCAGGAGTAGGATCCGATCACCGGAGTCGGATCTGAACCTGGGTAAACTTGTGCTCACCGCTCCTGGAACATCCGACGTCTCACACCCCATCCTTCCAACGCCACTAGGACCCCCTATGGCATACTTTTCGACAATCCGACGACACAGTGAGGAATGCTTTATTCCAAGAACGTAAAGGGGTGGAAGATTGAGTGAGGAGTGTGAATCCTGTTTTATCCAAATGACGATGTTTATGCTCAGCAACACCATTTTGTTGCGAGGTATGCGGACATTATACACAATGGACAATGCCAGTATGCTGGAAATATTTATGAAGCCTATGATACTCCCCACCCCAGTCCGATTGAATTACTCTAATTTTAGTGTTCAAAAAGAGTTCCACATGTTTTTGAAAGGCATAAAACACATGCTCCATGTCTAATTTATGTTTGAGGAGATAGATCCAAACAAAACGACTATAATCATCTATGAAACTCAAATAATACTTGTAACCACCTGAGGAAGGAATAGCTGGCCCCCAAACATCAGTATGAACCAATTCAAGAGGCATATTGGATACACGAGTAGACAAATTATATGGTAATTGATGAGTTTTGGCCTGTTGACAAGCATTACAAATAGAATTCTTAGACAAAGTATACTAAGAACATTATTTCGAACTAAGGACTTGACTATTTTATTTTGCGGGTGACCGAGATGCTGATCCACCTACATTCATGACCACATCAAGGTCTCCAACTTATGCCAAGTCGTCATGGGCTCCAAAGGTGAATCCTATCCTCTATGCGAGACCACTTCCTACCCTATAGAATGGTATACTACTTCACTCTGTACTATGACCGTGATAGGTTCACACCGACAAGTATGGAGACAAGGGAGGAAGTCCGGACCATCAGGCCCAACAAGACGGAGTCTTGGAAGAGGAAATGGAAGAAACAATAGCTGAAATGCCGGAGTCTCCATCCCTAATGCCTGGAGTCTCCGGCCTCTAACACCAGAGTCTTGGCCCCCCGACTCCGGTCCTCTACCTGGAGCTCCCAGTACACCACCGCGGAGACAGACCCGAAGAGAGATGCCAACACTAGAGACTACGGCCACCATCGGACTATCCGGCCCCTCTACACCAGAGTCTCCGTCTATGGACTAAAATAATGACTCCGCCTCCACACCAGAGTCTCCGACCCTCAATCCTGGAGTCTTCGGCCTAAGTGATGGTCCTGCGTGCCAACAGTTGGGCCCTTGGCCCATGTTCCCCATTATTCTATTCCATCCCTACTTTTATCCCCAAACTACCCCTTGTTTAGTGGTTGGCCTATAAATAGATCCCCCACCCCTTCATCTATCCCTTAGGCGTAGATGATATATTAAAGACAACCCCCTTTGTGGAATATCTAGTTTTGCCTCATCCCGTTTACCAAGGGGACCGACTATCATCACCAACCTCGTTGGACTTTGCATCATGCATCCATCATTGTACAAGGCCTTGGAGTCGGTGTTCCTTCTCCAAGATGTCAAGATCCTCCCCAGGGTGTTCTTCCCTCTCCGATGTGGATTTGAGGGAGCACGTTGAGCGAACTTTCCTTGTGAGGATTCTATCGGACCAGTGGCCACCATTCGGGGCAATCGTACTTGTATCATTCGAGTTTTGCGTTTGTTCATCATGTTCTTCAAGAGGTGTGTGTTCGCTTCCGCTACCCTCTCCCTTTCCCCTCGCTTCCCATCGATTTCCACGAAGACTCATGAAAGATCGGGAAAACCTAAGGGGTTTGGAATGGAATAAGGGGGTACATGGGCCAAGGACTAAGATTTTGGCTCACAATCCATGACTGAGGCCGGAGACTCCGGGATTGAGGGCCGAAGACTCTGGTGCGGGCGCAGAGACATTGTTGTAGTCCACGGTCGAAGACTCCAGGGTCTGGGGTTCGGAGACTCCAGGGGCTGAAGGAGATATGCCCTAGAGGCAAATAATAAAGTGTTTTTATTTGATGTATCTCTTGTATGTTCATAATAAATTGCTTACCATGCTATAACTGTATTAATTCGAAATGTTAATACACGTGTGGTATGTAAGCAACCAGGTCTCTAGTTACCTCTAGTAAACTAGCTCATTGGGAATGTGACAGTCTTATGGTTTCGAGATCATGGTGATAGTGCCGATTTACAATGAGGTCTCATCATTGTAGAATGATGTGATAGACAGACACCCAAATTTAATCACAATGAGAACTTTTTACTTAAGCGTTTGTCATTGATGATAACATAGAAACACCGTGGCCTATATCCTTCTACTGTGCATAATCACTGTTTTGGAAGGAGACTTTGATGATATCAAGTATCAAGACGTGAAAGGGTGGTCATAAAGGTATCATTGGGTTTCCCAAATAAATGGGTTGAGGAGTTTTTATCAAGACCAGGATTTGCCAATCCAAGTAACAAATAGATAGACATGGCCAACTTGGTGAAATTGCATTAACGAAGCTTGCAAGCGTATGATTGGATCATGGAATGCAACGGCACGAGCACGAGTAAAGGAGCTCATCGGTAACGAGATCGAACACAAGTATGGATATACTTAAAGATCAAATATCAGATGACCTAGGTGTCATATGGCAAAAGGAATAGGACTACACAGTTAAGGTTCAAGCGATGAGATTCATGAATGCATGGGTGGTCATTATGGGCATCTCGGTCCCATTGTTGATCATTGATGCAAGAGGGGTCTTGGTCATGTTTGTAGCATCTCCGATCCTAAGGGTGGCACACTTAAGTGTTGGGACGCATTGGGATCAAACTGGCACCGTAGGAGAAATAAGAGAGAGCGAGAGAGAGAGAGAGAGAGAGAGAGAGAGAGAGAGAAAAGGTTTCGGGTAACATCTGATGTTTATTGGAAGGGGTCCGGAAGGAGTTCCGAAGTATGAAATATAATAGTATATGTGTTTTATATGAATTGGTTGAATTAATATTAAAACATATTTTATTTTATATTTGTGGGCAGCTATTTTCTATTGGGCCGCTTCCAGTAGAAGGGCACATAGGCTAGGCGCCAATGAAAGAAATGCAGAAGGGGGCCACCGGCCAGCCCATATGGTTTCCCACCCGCTGGGTGGGGCTAAGTGTCGGCGGTGGCGGCTTGGGGGTTCCCTCCCCCTTGCCCTAGGGTTTGACCCTCCCCCTCCCACCTATAAATAGAGGAGCCCCCTCTCTTCTATTTACACCACAACAACGAGTTCTCTCCTCTCCCTCTAAACCCTAGAGCTCTCTCCATTAGATTGGATATAGATATTGGGATTAGATCTCCACCTTCGCACTACCGTTGTGCGCAGGACGGTCCGGCTTCCATCTTCTTCCGCTGCTCGGCTAGATTGGATACCGGAGACGTGCCTACACCAGACGTGTATAGAGCTTCGAGGCGCAACACTTGGGGCGCTGTCTTCATCGCTATACACCTTCCTGCATAAGGCGTGCCACGGTCTTCAAGGGTATGAATAATGTTCTCCCTCTCTGTTACTTATGTCTATCTAGAATAGATCTTTGTTGTCGTGTTCGTGTAGCTAGCAATTTTTTTGATTTTCTACACCGAACCCCAACAGTGGTATTAGAGCCAGATCTATGGGTAGACATGTCGTACGGAGAGAACACATAGAAATATGTTGGCGTTGATTCTCTAGGTGTGATCCTCCTTCGTGTTCTTGTTCTATCGCGAGATTGATTGATTAAGCGGACCAGACCGACCTTATGCGTAAGCTTACGCGAGACTGGATCCATGCTCGACATACGGCTTGTTCTGTATAAGTGGCTTGCGGGTGTCTGTCTCTCTTTCAATAGTGGATATGACTTTTACAGCTGAGGGCCCAAAAAAAGGGAGCAAAGAGGCATTCATTGAATCAAAGTTGTGGCTCAACATTCATAGGTGGGAAGGGGTGATACGTCGAAAACGTATCTATATTTTTTGATGTTCCATGCTTGTTTAGTATCTACTTTGCTTTGCTTTTTCTACACTTTGAGGGGTTTTTATATGTTTTTCTGGACTAACCTATTAACAATATGCCACAGTGCCAGTTTCCTGTTTTCTTCTGTTTTTGGTTCCAGAAAAGGCAGAAAATCAATATTATTGGAATTGGATGGGACAAAAGCCAAAGTCAATATTTTACCGTGGGGAACATGGAGCCTGCGAGACGGAGGGGAGCCACACCCCCTGGCCGCGCAGCTAACCCTAGCCCACGCCTGGGGTGTGCGGCCGCCCTGGCTGCCCCCTGCCTCGCCTCTTCGCCTATAAAGACCCCCCCGATACAGAAACCCTGAGTACCCGATCAATATTCCACGGAACCGCATGTAGCCGCCGCCACCATCGTCCCTAGATCGGGGGGGATCTAAAGCTCTTCCCGGCACCCTGCCGGAGGGGAGATCATCCCGAAGGCCTTCTTGTTCATCATGCCAGCCTCCGGTATGAAGTGTGAGTAGTTCCACCTTGGACTACGGGTCCATGTAGTAGCTAGATGGTTGTATCTACTCGTTTGTGCTACAATGTTTAGATCTTGTGAGCTCTATTCATGATCAAGATCATCTATTTTTAATCACACATGTTGTGTTTGCAGGGATCCGATGGATATTGAGATTACTATGTCACATTGGTTAATGGTTTTGTCCTATTGATTCTATCATGTCTGTGTTGTTTGAGATCTTGCATGCTCTCCGTTTCTAGTAGCTATCTTGGCCAAGTAGATGCTAGTGACTCCAATAGGGGGTATTTATGCTCTATAGTGGGTTCATGCCTCTATTTAATCTGAGGGAAGTGACAGAAATCTCTAAGGTTGTAGATGTGCTATTGCCACTTGGGAGAAAACAACGATCTCTTGTTCATGGAACAAGTGGATTATTTACCTTACACACTTTGCTTAAAGCAGTTATCCGTTGCTTGCAACTTAATACTAGATGGGGTTCAGATGATAACCTGAAGGTGGATTACTAGTCATAGATACAGTTGGATGGAGGTATATGTATCTTATTGTATTGCCCAGTCGAATCACAGAGGATCATGAATGTCTAGTATTACATTGTTATGCCTTGCTTAGTCCTGTCAATTTCCCTGGTGTAATTTGTTTACTTGGCATGCCATGTTTGTTTATCTTAAGGAGAACACGTGTAGTGAACTATGGACCCCGTTCCAATCTTTACCATTGATATATCTTATGTTGTTACTATGTGCTTTCTACAAACCACTATTAACTTCCACACCATACAGTTAACCCTTTGTTTTCAGCAAACCGGTGAGATTAACAACCTGACTCTTCGTTGGGGCAAAGTCTTGAGTTTGTGTTGTGTAGGTTTCCATGTTGCTTGCAACACATTTGAGTCATTTTCTTCCTCCTACTAGTTTGATAACCTCGGTTTCTTACTGAGGGAAACTAGTTGCTGTGCTCATCACACCTTCCTCTTGGGGTCTCCCAACAAAGCTTCCACGCACCATCAAGAGCATAGAAGTGTGAGCGAGCACATAGTCAAAATGTCTGACTAAATTGAACACTTGAACGCCCTGGATTGCAAAATCTTGGACGCGCTCGTGATTGATTGGGTGTTGCACTTGTTCCCCCCTAGCTACAAAGATTTCATGACGTACTACAGCATGAAAGGGATGGTTAATACCCTTGCCGAGTTGTTCTCCATGCTCAAGACTACGGAGGTAGAAATCAAGAAGAGCACACGGTGTTGATGGTCAATAAGACCACCAAATTTAAGAAGACAACACATAGTAAGGCCAAGAGGCCTAAGAGGGATGGCAATCAAGTTTCTCATTCCCCTAAGGCCCCAAAGAGAAATCCTGGCGTCATGTTCTACTACTGCAAGGGAGACAGACAGTGGAAGCGCAACTGCCCAAAGTACCTCGAGGACAAGAAATCCGGCAAGTTTGCCGCAAAATACAAAGGTATATGTGATATACATGTTATCAATGTGTTCCTTACAAGCACCAAGCGAAACACCTGGGTATTGGATACTGGTTATGTTGCTCATATTTGTAACTCCCAGTAGGAGCTACGGAATAAACAGTGCCTAGGGAAGTACGAAGGTCGATGTCAAGGTCATCGGTGATCTATCTCTACGTCTGCATTCAGGATTAATTTTAGTTTTGAATATGTGCTACTTTGTACCCGCCCTGAGCATGAATATTGTGAGTGGATCTTGCTTATTGCAAGATCATTATTTGTTTAAATTTAGAACAAGTGGTTGTTCTATTTATATGAATGATGTATTTTATGTTCATGCGCGTGTATGCAAAGGTTTATTCTTACTAGATCTTGATGGTAGTACACACATCCATAACATTGATGCCAAGCGTTGCAAGCATGATGACGATAATACCATGTACCTATGGCATTGTCATCTTGGTCATATTGGCATAAAGCGCATAAAGAAGTTCATTTCTGATGGACTTGTGGATCACTAGATTTTGAATCTCTTGATACATGCGAGCCTTGCCTCATGGACAAGATGACAAGGACACCCTTCTCCGGTACTATGGAGCGGGCTGCAGACCTGTTGGGAATCATACATACAGATGTATGTGGACCAATGAGTGTCTTGACATGCAACGGGTATCATTATTTTGTTACCTTTACTGATGATTTGAGTAGATATGGGTATATCTATTTGATGAAGCATAAATCTGAAACCTTTGAAAAGTTCAAGGAATTTCAGAAAGAGGTAGAGAATCAACTCAACAAGAAGATAAAGCACCTCCGATCAGATTGGGGAGGCAAATACTTAAGTTATGATTTTGGCATGCACTTAATGGACTGCGGTATTATACCACATCTTACACCAGCTGGAACACCATAGCATAATGGTGTGTCAAAACGACATAACCATACTCTATTGGATAGTGTTCGGTCCATGATGTCTTTGACTAATTTGACTATGTCGTTTTGGGACTATGCATTAAAAACCGCCGCTTTTTTTCTAAACAGAGCACCATCCAAATCCGTGGGGATAAGACCATATGAGATATGGCGTCGAAAGAAGCCAACATTGTCCTTTTTAAAAGTTTGGGGATGTGAGGTTTACGTTAAGAAACTATAGCCTGACAAACTCGAACCTAAAGAGTTGAAGTGTATCTTTGCAGGATACCCTAGGGAAACTATTGGGTATACCTTCTACAACAAAGCCGAGGGAAAAACGTTTGTCGCTAAGGATGAGGCCTTTCTAGAGAAAGAGTTTCTCGTGAAAGGAGTTAGCAGAAGGAAGATAGAGGTTGATGAAATCGTCGACCCTTATCTCCAAATACCGAGTAGCACAATGGAAGCTATTCCAGAACCTCCCTCTATATTGGAAGAAGAAACAAATCATACTGATCATAACATCGAAGTTCCTATAGTTCGGAGATCGGCAAGAGTGCGTATAGTCCCAGATTGGTACAGCAGCCTTGTGATGTCAGTCTTGTTGTATGAACAAGAGGAACCTAAAACCCACAAGGAAGCAATCGAGAGTGCTGACTCTGGGAAATGGCTACAAGCCATGAAATCTGAGATAGGATCCATGCATGAGAACCAAGTTTGGAACTTGGTAGATCTCCCCGTAGGTCGAAAGGCCGTGGAGAAGAAATGGATCTTTAAGAAGAAGAAATTCTAATGGCAATGTAATTGTCCATAAGGTAAGACTTATCACAAAGGGTTTTTGACAAGTGGAAGGAATTGACTATAGTGATACTCTCGCCCCTGTAGAAATGTTGAAGTCTGTCCGTGTTTTACTAGCAACTGCTGCATATTATGATTATGAGATATGGTAGACGGATGTGAAGACCGCATTCCTCAATGGTCACATTGATGAAGAGTTGTATATGATGCAACCAGAGGGGTTTGTCGATACTAAGGATGCTGGAAAAGTATGCAAGCTTGATCGATGCATTTATGGACTAAAGCAAGCATCTAGGAGTTGGAACAAGCGATTTGATCAAGTAATCGAGAATTTTGGATTTTTCCAAAATAATCAAGAATCTTGTGTTTACAAGAAAGCGAGTGGGATCTCAGTGGCATTCCTAGTGGTATATGTGGATAACATATTACTAATAGGGAATGCTGTCATATTACTAGGAAGCGTAAAGAATATCTAAGTAGTCTATTTTCCATGAAGGATCTGGGTGAAGCGGCCTATATATTGGGCAGCAAGATCTATAGAGATAGATCAAGACGCCTGATAGCATTAAGTCAAAGTACATAAATAGACAAGATTTTGAAGAAGTTCAAAATGGAAGACGCCAAAAGGGGTTTTGTGTCTCTCGTAAAAGGTGCGCCATTGAGTAAGAGTCAATGTCCAGCAATAGATGCTGATAGAGAAAGGATGGCTAATGTCCCCTATGCCTCAGCCATAGACTCTATCATGTATGCTATGCTATGTACTAGACCTAATGTGTCTTTGGATCTCAGTTGGACAGGTCGTTTCCAAAGTGATCCAGGAGTGGAACATTTGATAGCTATGAATAATATCCTAAAGTATCTAAAAAGAACTAAGGATATGTTCCTAGTCTTTGGAGGTGTTGAAGAAGCTCTGAACATAGCTGGTTACATGGATGCGATTTGGAACACGGAATCCGATGACTAAAAGTCTTAGATGGGATTTGTCTTTATGGTGAATGGTGGCGTGATAACCTGGAGAAGCCTGAAGCAACTAGTGGTGGCACAATCTTCAACGGAATCGAAATACATCGCAGTTAACTCTGCGGCGAATGAAGCTGTGTGGCTACAGAATTTTTGTCATCGAACTGGGAGTCGTTCCTAATGCGGATGACCCTGTGACTATCTACTATGATAACACAGGTGCCATAGGAAACGCGTCAGAACCAAGGACTCATTCCATAGTCAAGCACATCCAGCTTAGATTACATGCCATTAGGCAAAATGTTGAGAATGTCAAAGTAAAGATTTGCAAAGTGCATATGGATATGAATGTTGCGGATCCATTTAACAAAAGTCTACCACAAGCCAAGCATGAGCAACACCGGGATAGTATTGGTGTTAGATCATTGCCTATTGTAAAGCTACATTAATTTGCACTCTAGTGAAAGTGGGAGATTGAAGGAGATATGCCCTAGAGAAAAATAATAAAGTGTTTTTATTTGATGTACCTCTTGTATGTTCATATGTTCATAATGCATTTCTTACCATGCTATAATTGTATTAATTCGAAACATGAATACACATGTGGTATGTAAATAACCAGGTCTCTAGGTACCTCTAGTAAATTAGCTCATTGGGCATGTGATGGTCTTATGGTTTAGAGATCATGGTGATAGTGACGATTGACAATGAGGTCACATCATCTTAGAATGATGTGATAGACAGCCACCCAAAGTTAATCACATTGAGATCTAGTTACTTAAATGTTCGTCATTGATGATAACATAGAAACACCGTGTCCTATATCCTTAGACTATGAGATAATGAATAATCACTGTTTTGAAAGGAGACTTTGATGATATGAAGTATCAAGCCGTGAAAGGGTGATAATAAAGGTATAATTTGGTTTCCCGAAGAAATGGGTTGAGGAGGTTTTAGCAAGACCAGGATTTGCCAATCCAAGTAATGGATAGATACACGTGGCTAGCATGGTGACATTGCATTAATGAGGCTAGCAAGTGTATGATTGGATAATGGAATGCAACAACATGGGAATGAGTAAACGAGCTCATAGGTAACGAGATCGGAAACAAGTATGGAGATACTTGAAGATCAAATCTCGGATGTCCTAGGTATCATATGGCAAAAGGAATAGGACTACTCAGTTAAGGTTCAAGCAATGAGATTCGTGAACGCACAGGTGGTCATTATGGGCATCCGGGTCCCGTTGTTGATCATTGATGCAAGAGGGTTCTTGGTCATGTCCGTAGCATATTTGAGCCGAAGGGTGGCACACTTAAGGGTGGGGACGCATTATTGGGATCAAACCGACACCGCGGGAGAAATAAGAGAGACAGACCGGAAAGGTTCCGGGTAACATCCGATGTTGATCGGAAGGGGTCCGAAAGGAGTTCCGAAGTATGAAATATAATAATATGTGTGTTTAATATTAATTGGTTGAATTAATAATTAAACATATTTTATTTTATAGATTTCTATTTTTGTGCCCCTTGTTCGTTAGTTGTACTTAGTTTTCCCCAGCCGCTTAACTTTTCCTCACTTTTCACCTTGCTATGTTACGGAACCCTCGTAGGCGCTCAGACGGAGGGATGCCGTCAGGTCAAAGGCTTGACCGTTACATGCTGACTAGTGGGACCACTTTGGGGCGGGTCCTTTCGTGTCTGGTATGTGCTGACGGGTGGGGCCAGGATACACGTTAGACCCGCCATCCATCTCACGCTGACTTGTGGGCCTCTTTTTTCCTTATTGGGTGACCGGTGCAGCCGATGACAAATGGGGCCGTCCTATAGGGCCATCAAAGCCAATGAACGATGGGGCCAACGAAGCCAATGACTGATAGGGCCGTGATGTGGGGCTGGAGGGGGGATTTGCATATTTGCCATCTTTTACCTTGCAACTTGTATATTTTCCATTTTGTGTGTCACTGATATGTGGTGATCATGTGGCAAATATGCAAATTTCAAAGAAAAGTTCGTTATGTGGGGCCATCGAATCCAATGAACGATGGGTCCGTCATGTGGGGCCGTTGAAGCCAATGACCGATGGGGTGGGGCTGGAGGTGGGATTTGCATTTTTGCCATTTTTTACGGTTCAACTGGCATATTTGCCATTTTGTGTGTCACTGACATGTGGTGGTCAAGTGACAAATATGAAAATTTCAAAGAAAAAGTTTGGCAGATATGCAAAATTGGAAAATATGAAAAAATCCTGAAGCAGCTACTCCCCCAAACATTGACAGGTGGGGTCGTGTATGACACATGTGAGGTCGGCTCTCTCTCTCTCATCAGCTCCCAGCCCCGAGAAGCTTCTATCCCACCAGCGGACAGAGCAACCACCGTCGGCGGTTCGGCGGCTCCGTCTAACGGTGGCGTTGTGCGGACTGCCGTGCTGCATCTCAACCATGGCTCCACCACCTGTTTTGTCCGCACGCATTATATGTGGAGGCAGTACCAACCGCAGGCAGGTCCGCCGCCCATGACGACCAGGATTTTTTTCGCCGCCATAGCTCGACGCACGGTCGCAACTATTGTTAGTAGTACTTGGTAAGACCTTCGCTCCTGCTCCGCCCACCCTAATCAATTCGGTTCCCATAAATTCCTCGATATTGCAGGGGTAAATTAGTCTTCAATGTCTGGTCGTAGCGGGTACACCATCAAGGGTGGGGATTCGATCATGTCGTCGCCACATTCTCCTTCTCCTACCACGTCGGAAGTGCAGGTAGCTCCTTATCTTTGTACTACCGTTGAATTTGAAGTGCTGCCATGGCCTGTCAGACTGATTTTAATTGGGTTTGTTTTGGGATTGTTACAATGTGCTATGCAGGCCGATGATCCATGGTACACTGCATACCAAGATGAACCAACTCAGTGGTCTAGCCAGAGGATGGATTTGGAGGAGATGGTTGCCAATTTAGGTGATGAATTGGCCTATAAAAACCTATTGATATTAGAGTTGAAGAGTAATGTCGAGGAAGAAAACAAGAACTTAGAGCTTATTCACAAAGAGAAGTTGACACTTGTGGCTGATCTTGCCATATCTGATCAAGTGGTAGAAAATCTAAAACATGAACTTCAAGTCAAGGGGAGGGGAATAGTAGATTCAGGTGGGTAGTTTTAGTAGTTGTCATTCCCATCCTAAAAGTTACACTATGGGGTTGTGGTGAAGGTGGCATAATGATTAGTTGAATTGATAGCTAATTTAGAGAGTAGAATTGTTATTCAATGGATGGTTGTGAGTTCCTGCTAATTTAGTCACTTTGCGGCCCCAAAGCTGTCAAGCGAATGCACTGCAGGGCCCGAGTTGCTTTCCATTGTATCTAGCTACGCATATATGGCGTGCCAAATGCCTAGAGGGTCAAGTTGGAGGCCCTATCAGTTATGTGTGTTGTGTCGCTGCCATCATGGCTGCCATGTAGACATGCAGTGTTGACGGCAACATCCATTCCCCGTTCTTCTTGATGCTGCATTCTTCTTCTCCAGATAGGCGATCTGTCAAAGAAAGTACTACTCCCTCTGATCCAAATTAGTTGAGTCAAATTTGTCAAGATACAGATGAATCTAATACTAATTCATGTCTAGATACAATCAAATCTAGACAAATCTAAATCAACTAATTTGAGTCAGAGGCCGTACTACGTATGAATCAGTTTTAGAGCATATCCCTCCAATCTATATTACTACTTGTCACTGAAATTGATGTATCTAGACATGTTTTAGTGCTAGATAAATTCATTTCAATGACAAGTAGTATGAATCGGAGCGAGTATCAATTTTAATTCAAATGATACATACTTCGATCAAATTTATACAAGCCCACCGGAGATTGTCAAAGCAAGTACTGCTACTTATGAATCAGCTTTAGAGCATATCCACCGGTCTCACGGCTCAAATTCATACTCCCTCCGACCCATATTAGCATTAAAACTTGACTAGATACATTCATATCTAGATGAAACTAAGTCAACTAATATGGGTGAGAGGAAATATCAAATTTATTCAAATCATACATATGTTTTAAGTCGCAGAATTTTGGTTCAAATTGGTCTCAAAATTTTCCCAATACTAAGTGGACGGTGAGCTAGCCACCCTCCCTGCCGCATCCATCCGGCCACGAGGTATATCCGGCCTTCACCGTCGAAGTGCACCTCGACATGCCAGCCGCGGCCTGCCTCACACATCATCGGTTCATGAGGGCTTGATCTGCGCCATCGTGATGATGATGATGTGGATGAAGGCTTCAATCATCACCGCATCAATGTCCACTATCGGCACCGCCGCCTCGGTGTCTTTCATCAACAACGGATCTGAGGAGGTGAACAGGAGTGAGACGGACAGAGACAGAAATTTCATTAAAAGCTCGTGTAAGTTCCATGGTCTCAATCCTTATGAAGACCATCTATCTAACAATTTGAAACCTTCTCCTCTTGTTTCCTCTGTTACCTTGTCGTGTTTCATGTTTGTCATCTCAGAGTTGTTTCTAAACACTTCATCCCTGCGTTGACCATGAGATGCTCGGTTTGTTGTTTAGTGTGTTCCCTCTTATCTTTAGAGTGACCCTGTTTCTTTCTCTCTCTGTCTCTCTTCCTACCTTTGGAATCTCAGGTCGAGATTCTCATAAGGGGGATAGAGCTATAACACCCCAGTTTTTAGTAAATAGTAATTAGAGTTTTGATTGCGCATTCATGAGCATCATATCTTAATTTTTGCATTAAAGAAAATAATGTCAAACCCTAAACCCTAGTTCCCTCCTTATCCTCTCAAATAAATTCTAATGTTTTTGAAATATTTTAAAAACCACCAAAATTATTGAAGCTCAAATGGACTAAAAGGGATCCACAATATTCTAAATGTTTTACAAACCCCTCTGGTATTTTTGAATGATTCAAAACAGTTTGGAAATTCAAATACAAAACAGAAATAGAAAAGTAGGAAATAGAAAAATAGGAAATAGAAAAAAAGGTTTCTGGAAAAAAACAGAGGCAGACCATTCCAGGCCGGCCCACCTCTCCTCTTTCCTCTCCCTACTGCCCGCGCGCGCAAGCCAGCGGCCCAGTGCGGCCTGCTACTGGCCCGATAACTCTTCACTCCTTTTCCCTTTCTTCTTCCTCAACCAGAAAGACGTTGCGAAGCTCCTGCGTGTCGCCAGCGCTGTCGTCGCCCTCCTGCGCTGTGATTCACACTGCCCCGCCGCCCCTGGACGATGATAACACCACCGTGTCGCCTCTCTCTCACCCTTTTCCACCAGCGCTTTCTCCCCTTCTTCTGCGAGTTTCCTGAGCCCTATCTCATGCAGACGCCGCTCGCCGTCGCTGTTCCAGAGCCCCCCATGCCCAGCCGAGTTTGCTGCTAAGGTCGCTATGCTACACAATGTCTCCCTTCCAAAGGAATCGAGCCACCGAGCCCCGGTTCCCCCTAACAAGTTATTCTTCTCCGATGCCGATCGTCGTTAATTCAGCGCCCTCAGACCACGCCAAGCCTTCCCGACCCCTCCATCGCAACCATGGTGAGACTCCGGTGCTCAGGCACCACTCCACACTTCCCATAACCCACTCTAGCAATCTGCCTACATGCTCCGCCGTTTGCTGCTGTGGAGGCTCATCACCGACGAGGCTCTCGGCCACCCCATGACCTCGTGCTACCTTAGTTAGGTTCCCCGCGTTTAGGCGCCCCCGATCCAGGATTTTGCGCGTCTATGCGCGCGCCATAGCGCCGCCGCTGGATGGTCGCCGGCGTCAACCGCCGTCCACCATGCAGTCAACCGAGTCAAACAAGAACGGGCCCCGCTGCCGAGGTGGTGCGCTGACGTGGCCTAGGTCCACGAGTCAGCCACAATGGCTAGATCAAGCCCCAGTAAGAAACAACCCAATCCCCTGTGCCGACATCATAATGACGCAATAAATCAATTTAAAATGGTTTAATAATTTCCGAAATTGATATAATCTTGTAAAATCAATATCTAATTATTTATAAGTCAGAAAATGTGTATAATATATCAAAATGTTCAGAAAAATGAGAACTACCTCTTTAAGCTATAATCATGCATTGATCAACAACTTTCATAACAAGTTAGTTTAGAAGAACAAACCACCCCCTCTCATATACATCTGGAGTTTCTTCGAGTTAGGGTTTGCACCCCTCGGAACCCTGATTAAACTGCTGAGCATGCCTTAGTATTTCATTTCAATACTGATCAACTTGTCATATCATCATCCTTGTATGAGCATTGCATTGATGCCATGTGTTGATTGTTTTCCCTTTCTTTTCAGTGTTTGGTTCCTTCCGATAGAATATGATATCGAGATTGAGATCAAGATAGAAGACGAAGATCAACACCGTAGAAGTTCAAAGATCGACGAACAATACTTGACAAATTATAATCAAGTCAAGTACAAGGCTCCCGAAGCTATGCTTATCTATTATCAACTAGTGAAGGCAAGCATAGCCCCACTATGATATCATCCTATGGTTTCAAAAGCATTTGAATTCCTGCCATGATGCATATGATTCTATTGTGGCCTTTTATCGATAGATCAAGTATCCTATCTGTTGCATTACTCCCTTTGAGCTTATATTACCTGATCCACTGCTCCTAGCAAAACTAGGTTTGGCTTGTGTGCACTGCTAGAGCTTATAACTGTGTCCTGCTTAGCCATGCATAACTGTTGAGTCTGGTCTATCCAGATGATGTACCAGATGCAGGGAATCTAGTATGACAGGAGAACGTGATGAGATGAGATCAGTGGTAATGGTTAAAAATGCTAAGGCTTGTATGGGAGGCCACAATGGGAAGTGTTTTTTCTAGTCTGATGCTAGCCACCCTTAGAACCCAAGGTTCTTGCCTCTTGAACCAAGACGAGCGTACAACCACACGGGGTTTATGGGGACCCCTCGATTCACTAACTTGCCTAGTCTGATCCATGAGTCCGTAGTTAGCTATTTGGCATCTGCATATTTGGATGGGTTGAAGATGGTGCATCATATAGGGCGTGACCAAGGAGGAAGGAGGCTCCGGGAGTACTCCCGATCCTTGGACATAGAGATATGGGCTGATGGAACCCTTTCTTGGAGACTCATGGATTTAGGCGAAAGTAAGGTAAAGGTCGTGCTCAACCACCCTCTGCCAGCACACCATGGAAGTGTGTCAAGTGGCACTAAGAGTCGGTTGGTATGTGTGGGTAAATTTGTACACCCCTGCAGGGTAATAATCTTTCGGAAAGCCGTGTCCACGGTTATGGACGACTTGGGAACCTACGTGATGATCATAGAGAACTTTAACCTAATCGTAAAACTTGTAGATCAACGTGTGCTTAAGGATGCTTCCTCATGGGTACGAGGGGGTGATCCTAATTGGTAGATGATGTTGACTTGGTGGATATCAAAAGATGGTGATCAATATTTCGGAGATGTCGCTCTCTTATCCTTTTATAAAATAATATGATTAGATGAGCTTATTCCTTCTCCTGTTTTATAAACAAAGATGGCTTTATGCAAAACAAATCCACCAGCCATAAGTCTTGCTGAGTACACCCTGTACTAACCCTTGCTTTGTTGATACTTTTGGCAGAGTAAGTGTTCCCTGAAGATCAGTTTGGTACTACATCGACACCGACGAGTAGCTTGGGGTTCCCGGCCGGCAGCCTGCAATCTAAGGGCTAGGACATCATCGTTATGCTTCAGGCCTCTTAGGCCATCTGTTAAGTTTTCTATACTTAATAGCATAGTTTGCCTTCCGTTATTTGATGTTTGTGGTCAGTGACCTCTGCTTGTAATATTTTGGGTTCTTTTCTGAGTTATGAGCTTGCTGTAATAATTTTTGTGTCGTAGGGTCACTGATGTGTTACCGATTCTTCACTAGATATCCTCGAGGTCAAGGTTAAGCTTACATCAGACAGAGGTCTGAGATTTGTTTAGCCCTGATCCAGGGGGTGTCACAGTTTTTGGTATTAGAGCAGTATCGACTGTAGGAAAACATTGCTATTGGTCGATGTTGAGTCTAGTGTTTGCGAAAACTATTTTAAAAGCTGAAAAGTATTTGCGAAAACTCTAGTATGCTTATTTTTCTCCTTATCCAGTTTCGCTCTAACTCTAGGTTATCTTATCTCGTGTTGATTTTGGAAAAGTTTTGATATCTCTTCTAATCTTTCAAATCTTAAGTACCTTTTGGCCATGTCGTTTCTCAACCAGTTGGCCTAGTGTTAAGTTC
The DNA here is from genome assembly GCA_916181665.1 of Avena sativa. Taxonomy (NCBI): domain Eukaryota; kingdom Viridiplantae; phylum Streptophyta; class Magnoliopsida; order Poales; family Poaceae; genus Avena; species Avena sativa. The sequence goes on along the minus strand of OV702285.1, from coordinate 365,198,868 downwards.
TCTATAGTTGTGCATGTTGGGAACTCCTTGTTCCCCTTTGTTCCATTTCAGTTGAGAGATTCCTTTCTATCATGATCTCTCTATCCTTTGGACCCACAATATTATATTGTTGGTTCCACAATGTTCTGGTCTAGGCTTCAAGGTTTCCTTTTGCCTCGTGTGCCTCCTTCTTACTTGTTCGGGTAATTCAGAAGTTGTATCTTCTTTTGGAAGCTACCTTGTGATTACTAACTTGCAGTGTACGCTATGTCACTAAAGTAGTATTTACTACTTTCTTTGGGTTTTAACCCTCGTACTTGAATCTAAGATCCCCTATTGTGTTGGATTCTGGTGTTATGAATCTTGTACATTAAGCTGACCTTTAATCCAAGATCCTTTCTTTGACCCCTGTCGTTAATGTTCACACATTTCCTCAGGATGGCTGGTACTACAGTTCTAGTCTTCAAGCTTGTGGTCTTTGTAGCGATTGAACTGTGACAATTAAGGACTTCCCCTACCACATGCTATGGCAGATGTTCTTTAATGGAACAAAATATATCACGACAAGAGTACTCCCCGAGAGTCTCACCTCTATGTCTGTGACTCTGCCACACCTCACCTCTTCTTTGCATTGGTTTTCAGAAGGTTGTTAATCTATGCATCCACATCTCGGAATTCTAAACTAAGCATGTTCCTTTTCCCCTTGTTGTTTTCCGACCTTTGTCTACCAGTTGGTAGCCAAGAAGTAATTGTGCATTGGTGTCTTCTGATGTAAAATACTCTTGTGTTCTGTCATGACAAACCATTTAGGTATATCAGGAGAAACAAACTCCACTACCTCATCATTTCTAGGACCAGGTCAAAGTGTTGTAATCCGCATATTAAGAGGAATCGATTGTCTTTTATCTGTTCTACCTAAAATTATCACACTCTTTTATACTAATAGGTCGTTCCGAGTTCCATGACCCCTTCATGGAGTGATGCTCTTACATATATTTACCCACCCTCCATCAAGATTTCACACTCGTGGGTGATGCGTGTGCGTAATAATGTGGCCATCTGAGATTCTTAGCAATTATTATTGTTTTGAACTCTAAGGACATTTGTGTCATTCTTAGCGTGATTGGTTAACCCTATCACTAAGTGAAGTTTGACTGTGTTACCAAGTCCATTACTCTAGTACACTCTCTTCGGTTAAAGAGTTAGGCTTGTGCCAAAGCTCTAAGACTATGTCTGCTTGCTTTACCAAGCAAGTTTCCTCTCGAACTAAGTGACATATCGGTGGTTCGTGATATTCTAGATGTCAACTAGAAGTATCGCCATGTTGCCACATGACCGTGATGTCAAGTTGTTGAGCAAGCTAGTTCTCTGAACTGCTCTTTTCTCCAAGGATTCATACTGGATACCCCTGAACTAGTTGGTTGAGCTTAAACAACAACTTGGAGAGTTGTAAGACAAAAGTTCTATCCAACTTTATTTCTTCTTTAAGGGATGTCTAGTTTTGTTGTGTTGAAGAAGGATAATATTTCCTTTATGGATATGTTATTGTTCCCCACCATTGATTTGATTTGGATTATCGTCAAATTGAACTTAGTTCCAAGGACTATATTGATGGTGTTCCTTCTCATGATATTTCACTTGAGTACATCTTCTTGTCCTTAGGTATGACCAATACTTTTGCCTTATTCATACGACATATGAGTCCATTTTCTTTGAGTGTCTCGATAAGATTGTTGTTGAGCCCATCGATGACATCCTTATCGTCTTCATGCTAGACAAGATTCATATGGAACAATTGGCATTAAAGTTGGAAATTTTTGAGAACCATCTTCAAGTCATCTCGAAGTTTGTGTTTTGGATGTTAGAAGTAACCTTTTCCGATTCACGTGCAAATGTTGACAAATGTCGCCATGGATTCGAGTAGAGTTAACTCCATTCCTTAAGGACACATGTGTGTTTTATTGTTGGTACTTTATATATGTGCAGTTGTATTTCAACAAGTTGCTAAATACATGGGTATAGCAATCTAGCTCAGTCTCTTGGATATTTACATTGTAGTTCATATCTTGAGAATCTAGTAACTTTACCTTCACAGTAAATGTTGCAAACTTTCTATTCGGACATGCTGAGTCTGAAGTATCATTTCGCCTAACCAAAGCTTAATCTCAAGCAGTAATGATGGTTGGTGTTTCTCAAGGTTTTGACACAGGTTTCTTTGTAATTCTGGCAAGGTTGAAGTAATGGTTGACACACTTAGCCGGAAATACCTTTTGTCATATTCCTTAATTCAGCAATAACAACCACTTTTCATGAGGCACCTTCTATGATTAATATAGTAGGTTTTCTTATGGTTTCCTTGTATCTGAAGTCTGACCTTTACTTGATGTCTCGTGTCTCGAACATCAAGGAGAACGTTTAAAGCAGTGTTGCTAAATGTCTCTCGGTCGATCCTCCAGACTCTTTTATGTTTGCAATTGTTGTTGTGCCAAGTAATTGAAGTCTAAGAATGAATTTTCTTTCTTCTCGTGTCATCAGGAATCTTCTAAACTATTCATCTTAGTGGTGTAAAGTGATATCATGATCTTTGGCAAATATTTGGATAAATCTGGATGAATAAAGAGTTTCCTCCATTCTCTCAACTATATTTTAAGAGTGACTATGATCTTGTCAATCAACAGTTTCTCTTGCTACATGTTATTTGTGACTCTTATGAGTCCTCACCACCAAAACACATTTCTGTCTTAAGCCTTCTGTTGGATGAAAGGGTGACCCTTTTGTTTCAAAAGTACTTCAACAACTTGGTTTTGTTGATCCATATCTCTGCAACCCTAAATCTCTACTTAAGCTATTTAGTAGAGGTTCATATAGAAGTCTGTGGTCATGTTCTCTTTGTTGGAACATTCCTCTTCAGAAGCTTCAAAAACTCCTGTAAGTTCCATGGTCTCAATCCTTATGAAGACCATCTATCTAACAATTTGAAACATTCTCCTCTTGTTTCCTCTGTTACATTGTCGTGTTTCATGTTTGTCATCTCAGAGTTGTTTCTAAACACTTCATCCATGAGTTGACCATTAGATGCTTGGTTTGTTGTTTAGTGTGTTCCCTCTTATCTTTAGAGTGACCCTGTTTCTTTGTCTCTCTGTCTCTCTTCCTACCTTTGGAATCTCGGGTCAAGATTCTCATAAGGGGGTTAGAGCTGTAACACCCCAGTTTTTAGTAAATAGTAATTAGGCTTTTGATTGCGCATTCATGAGAATCATATCTTAATTTTTGCATTAAAGAAAATAATGTCAAACCCTAAACCCTAGTTTCCTCCTTATCTTCTCAAATAAATTCTAATGGTTTTGAAATATTTTGAAAACCACCAAAATTATTGAAGCTCAAATGGACTAAAAGGGCTCCATAATATTTTAAATGTTTTACAAACCCCTCTGCTTTTTTTGAATGATTCAAAACAGTTCAGAAATTCAAATACAAAACATAAATTGAAAAAAAGGAAATAGAAAAAAAATTCTGGAGAAAAAACGGAGCTAGATCATTCTAGGCCGGCCCATCTCTCCTCTTTCCTCTCCCTGCCGCCCGCGCGCGCAAGCCAGCGGCCCAGCACGGCCCGCTACCGGCCCGATACCTCTTCACTCCTTTTTCCTTTCTTCTTCCTCTTCCAGAAGGACGCGACGAAGCTCCTGCGTGTCACCAGCGCCGTTGTCGCCCTCCCACGCTGTGATTCCTGCTGCCCCGCCGCCCCTGAAGAATGATAAGACCACCGTGTCACCTCTCTCTCACCCCTAACCTCTCCTTTTCCCCAGCGCTCTCTCCCCTTCTTTTGCGAGCTTCCCAAACCCTAGATCGTGCAGACGCTGCTCGCCATCACTATTCTAGAGCCCCTCTTGCCCAGCCGATATTGCTGCTAAGGTCGTCGTGCTGCACAGCACCGCCCTTCCAAAGGAATCGAGCCACCGAGCCCCGGTTTCCCCCGACGAGTTTGTCTTCTCCGACGCCGGTCACCGTCGATTCGGCGCCTTGGGAGCACGCCAAGCCTTCCCGACCCCTCCTTCGCAACCATGGTGAGACTCCGGTGCTCAGGCACCACTCCACGCTTCCCCTAACCCTCTCTAGCGCTCTACCGACATGCTCCGCTGTTTGCTGTTGTGCAGTCTCATCGTCAATGAGGCTCTCGGCCACCCCATGACCTCGTGCTCCTTAGTTAGGTTCCCCACGTTTATGCGCCCCCGATCCACGCTTTTGGGCATCTGCGCACGCCGTAGCACCGCCGCTGGATGGTCGCCAGTGTCAGACGCCGTCCACCTTGCAGTCAACCGAGTCAAACAAGCGCAGGCCCCGCTGCTAAGGTGGTGCGCTGATGTGGCATGGGCCCACGAGTTAGCCACAATGGCTAGATCAAGCCTAGTAAGAAACAACCCAATCCCCTGTGCAGGCATCATAATGACGCAGTAAATCAATTTAAAATGGTTTATTAATTTAAGAAATTGATATAAATTTTGTAAAATCAATATCTAATTATTTATCAGTCATAAAAATGTGTATAATATATCAAAATGTTCAGAAAAAATGAGAATTACCTCTTTAATCTATAATCATGCATTGATCAACAACTTTCATAACAAGTTTGTTTGGAAGAACAAACCACCCCCTCTCATATACATCTGGAGTTTTTCCGAGTTAGGGTTTGCACCCCTCGGAACCCCGATTAAACTGCCGAGTATGCCTTAGCATTTCATTTCAATACTAGTAAACTTGTCATATAATATCCTTGTATGAGCATTACATTGATGCCATGTGTTGATTGTTTTTCCCTTTCTTTCTGGTGTTTGGTTTTTCCTGATAGAATACGATATCGAGATCGAGATCAAGATCAACACTATCGAAGTTCAAAGATCGACGAACAATACTTGACCAACTATAATCAAGTCAAGTACAAGGCTCCCAAAGATATGCTTATCTGTTATCAGCTGGCAAAGGCAAGCATAGCCCACCAGGATATCATCCTATGATTTCAAAAGCATTTGAATTCCTGCCATGATGCATATGATTCTATTGTGGCCTTTTATCGATAGATCAAGTATCCTATCTGTTGCATTACTCCCTTTGAGCTTATATTACCTGATCCACTGCTCCTAGCAAAACTAGGTTTGGCTTGTGTGCACTGCTAGAGCTTATAACTGTGTCCTGCTTAGCCATGCATAACTGTTGAGTCTGGTCCATCCAGATGATGTACCAGATGCAGAGAATCTAGTATGACAGGAGAACGTGATGAGATGAGATCACTGGTAATGGTTAAAAATGCTAAGGCTTGTATGGGAGGCCACAATGGGATGTGTTTTTTCTAGTCCCATGCTCGCCACCCTTAGGACCCGAGGTTCTTGCCTCTTGAACCAAGACGAGCGTACAACCACACGGGGTTTATGGGGACCCCTCGATTCACTAACTTTCCTAGTGTGAACCATGAGTCCGTAGTTAGCTATTTGGCATCTGCATATTTGTATGGGTTGAAGATGATGCATCATATAGGGTGTGACCAAGGAGGAAGGAGGCTCCAGGAGTACTCCCGATCCTTGGACATATAGATATGGGCTGATGGAACCCTTTATTGGAGACTCATGGATTTATGCGAAAGTAAGGTAAAGGTCGTGGTCAACCACCCTCTGCCAGCACACCAAGGAAGTGTGTCAAGTGGCACTAAGAGTCGGTTGGTACGTGTGGGTAAAGTTGTACACCCCTGAACTTGGGAACTGACGTGATGATCATAGAGAACTTGAACCTAATCGTAAAACTTGTAGATCAACGTGTGCTTAAGTATGCTTCCTCATGGATACGAGGGGGTGATCCTAATTGGTAGATGATGATGACTTGGTGGATATCAAAAGATGGTGATCAATATTTCAGAGATGTAGCTCTCTTATAATTTTATAAAATAATATGATTAGATGAGCTTCTTCCTTCTCCTGTTTTATAAACAAAGATGGCTTTATGCAAAACAAATCCACCAGCCATAAGTCTTGCGGAGTACACCCTGTACTCACCCTTTCTTTGTTGATACTTTTGGCAGAGTAAGTGTTCCCTGAAGATTAGTTTGGTACTACATCGACACTGATGACTAGCTTGGGGTTCCTGGTCGGCATCCTGGAATCTATGTGCTGGGACGTCATCTTGTGCTTCATCTTGTGCTTCAGTGACCTCTGCTTGTAATATTTTCGGTTCTTTGCTTAGTTATGAGCTTGCTATAATAATTTTTGTGTCGTAGGGTCACTGATGTGTTACCGATTCTTCACTGGATATCCTCGAGCTCAAGGTTAAGCTTATGTCAAACAGAGGTCTAGGATTTTTTAGCCCTGATCTCGGGGGTGTCACACCGCCGCACGCCATTCCAGTCGCCACGCTTAGGTCCACGCCACCGCAAGCCGTTCCGACACCCACGCTTAAGTCTGCGCCGTCGCATGTTGTTCCGACCGCCATGCTTAGATCCGCGTCACCGCACGTTGTTCTGACCCCCACGCTTAGGCCCGCGCCACCGCATGCTGTTCGTACCGCCAGGCTTAGGTCCTGTCGCCGCACGCTGTTCGTACCTCCACGCTTAGAACCGCGTCGCCGCACTCCGTTCAGACTGCCGTGCCTTCGAATGTCGATAGGAGGGGAGAAAGATACGACTGGTATACATGCGACAAGGAAAGGGAGGGAGAGACATCTAGCCCATCGGGCTCTCCCCTGTGTACAAGGTAGGTGCACCCATCAGGAGAGAGAAACCTCCAGCCCGTCGGATCATGATGTATCAAACGGTGGCTGGCCTTGAGTGTGACATACATCTCGACCAATTAGAGCGTAGCCAAACTGATGCGGCTGGTATACGTGCGGCAGGGAAAGGGAGGGAGAGACATCCTGTCCAGTCGGGCTCTCCTCTCCATACAAGGTAGGTGCGCCCATCGGGAGAGAGCGACCTACATCCCGTCGGATCATGATGTATCCAACGGTGGTTGGCCAAGATCCTGTGACATACATCTTGACCAATCATAGCGCATCAGCCAAACTGAGCGGAAGTTGAGCTGTTGTGAGAGTTTGAGTCAAGAGAGAGGAGAAAAGTGAGGAAAACTTTAGCCGGAGGGGAAAAGTGAGGTAAACTAGAGGGAGGGGAAAACTGAGTAGAGCTAAGGAAAACAAGGGCACTCAGATAAAAAATGAGTAAGGGAAATTCAAGCTTTTGGCATAAAAAATGGAAAATGTGTTATTTGAACAAAACAATTCATCTTGGCCGACATTATATTGTTTGCAACTCAAAGATACAAAGTGTTCTAAATATGGCCTCATTTAGAAAAAGTATGTTTTGGGATGGGTTATTTTGGAGCTCGATCGAGTAGAAAGCCATGCATCTTCATAGCTAGTAGCTCATTCCAAGAAGGGTTTAAGAAGTGGTTTAGGGGATAAGTCCATTTCTATTTATTTCCTTTTCCTTTATTATTCATGCTAGGTTATAGGCAACATAATAAGACTCCATTTGAAGGTTGCACTATGTTTTGACTTCTTTAGAATTAAACTAACCCTAAAACCTTTTTTTTTGAATTTAATCACTTAGAAAAAGAAAAATGTGGCTGATTACAATTTAATCCAAAATTTCCAATTTCATATGGTAAATCAATCCAAGATACACAAGTGTGCCAAATTTTGGATCAATTGGTCAACCTTTAAGCCATGAACTAGCTAAACCCCATGTGTTGACCACATGTCGAGGGCAAAACTGAGCAGTACTAAGCAAGTAGGTGCATGACCATAGAAACTTGCAATAACACATACATTATGGGATTAGCCAACATACAAACTTGGGAGCGTCACACTAGTTCGAATTCAATACAAACATTGACAGTAGTTCAAATTTATCATCCAAATTCAAATCCATTTTTTCTTGCTCCTAGTGTTTTTTGCTGGGTTCACCACCTTGCTCCTGGTGATCCTACCTGGAATATTCTCGGAGTCCACCATCATCTTCTTCCGTTTTTTCCCTTTGTTCTTTTTTCTCTGCATCCAATAAATCAAGTGCTTCAGTCTGTCGTACAATTGGTTTAATCCCGTTTCGATCCTCTAGTTCATATGGTTCAAAAAGCTTTGCCTCCCTTTCGTCAATATCTGCTCGTGTAATTCCTTTATGCTTGACCTCTGCTTAAATCTCCCACACAGTTGAAGTAATCTCCTGTCGGCTTCATTATTTTCATTACACTTAGGATGGCTCTCCACGTCTCTCCTTCTCTCCTTCCTACCTCGACGGTGGTTTGCTCCGATGATCGTCGGGGGCTGATCGGGAGCTGGAGGGCCATAATCCGCGAGGTGGCTGATGATCTGATCAGTCCTTGCCGACGGGGCCAGATCTCGAGAGAGTGCTCGGGACAGGTGTCGTTGTGGGATGAATGGGGGTAGTTCCTAACGAGTTGGTGCTCGGTGGTGAGTTTTTCGTACGGGACACGTCTGGTACATGAGCGATGACACGTTCTCGTGGGTCCGCCGGTGGTGGCGAGGGCAATTTCTAGCGGTGTCGCCGGTGCGTCGCCCTACGTGCGTACGTGCCGGGTGATACGGCTTGGTGGTTGTGGGAGAACTGTGCGCGCTGATGGTGGGGCTTCGCTGGGGGAGGTCCACTTGCCAGGGGAGCTGCGGAGTACTAATACGGCGGAGTGCGAGCCGCGGTCAGTTTCGTCTTCCATTCGTGTTTTCCTAACCCTAAATCGAGAGCCGTTTCCCCTTTCGCCATTTCTAGATCTCGCGGTGTGTGTGGTGTGGTGTTCGTCCGGGAACCGCCTCTCGTTCAACCATCGTTGCCGCGGGTTGCTGCTCCGGTGAAGTGGAGCGGTGTTGTTTCGGGTGATTCTAGATCGTTTGCTCAGGTGGTGGCTGCAGATTTTGACATGGATCGGAGATTTCGTGGTGGGCGTGGTTCGCCTTCTCGTCCCCCAGTCCGATCTGGTCCCTATGCGAGCAGATTCGGATCTGGGTATGGACAGGGCCGTTTTCCTGTTGATCGCAGAGGTTTGGAGGGGGATCCTAGGGAGAGTGGGTGGATCCGTGAGTAGGAGCGGCGCCGTGAGGAGCAGGATGCTCGGCGTCGTGATATGAGGCATCGTGATGAGTTGAGGCAGGCGGAAATTGAAGCCAGGTTGGAGGATCAGCGCAGGGAGACTCAGGCACGGGAGCGTGCACTGTCGGAGGCTCGCCATCGTGAAGCGGAACAGGCTCGTAATCGGGGCCGGTGGAGCCATCGCCCGGAGATGCAGCAAGGTTCTGGGTCTGATGCGACGTCTTTCCCAGGCAGATCAGGTAATTCTGACTCAAATCCTAGAATGGGGGAGCCGGTTTTTGCACGAACTGTTGAGCAAGTTAATGTGCCTAGAGTTGTGCTGAACACTTTTGTGCCTACGTTTCGATCTGCTTCTGGTATAAACACATCGGCGTCCACTTCTGTTAATGTGCCTGTGGGGGGGAATCGTCCTGTAAATTTGTCTCCAATCTTATCAGTTACTCAGTCGGATGCAGTGGCTACTACTCTGGTGGGGTCCTCTGTACCACCACCAGTAGTGAGTATGCCGAGGGATGGTGTTGTGGCTGGTGGTTCTGGGGATATGCAGTTGCTTGATGTGATTGAGGAAGAGGTTGTCTGTGATAATTGTGGGAAGGATCATAGCATTTTGGTCTGTCAAGAGAGGAAACCATGGGAGTATGTTCCTCTCTTCTTTGGCAGTACTGATTTTGAGCAGGGTTTTCATTCTATTCCTGTGGTGGAGTCAAATGTTCAGTCTATGGAGCAGCTACATTATGCGCATATAAGTGTGGTGAGGGGTGATGTCACTGGCAAGGATCTGGAGAAGGAATTTCAAATTTGGGCTGATGCTTTGGGATCTGGATGGAGATTCAATGCCAGGTCCATTAATGATGTGGAATTTTTGATGAGGTTTCCTTCTGCCAGGTCCATTCATGATTTTCATTTTGGGAAGGTCTTCATGAAAACAATTCCTGATGCTGTGATTCAGCTGTCTAAGTGGAATGGGGATTTGCAACCTGTTGAATGGTTGGAAGAAGCCTGGTTCAGAATTGTGGGTATCCCTATGAAGTACAGGGAGAAATCAACTGTCTTCTATGTTGCTTCCTTAGTGGGCAAGCCTGTGGCCCTGGACAGGATTAGTTTGAGGAACCTAGCATATGTGAGAGTGAAAATCTCCTGTTTAGATGTCTCTTTGGTTCCTAATACCAGAAGGGGGGAGATGCAAGGTGGGATTTATGAATTCAAGTATACCAGGGAGATTTTTGCTCTAGATGCTGTTTCAAATCTGCCTTCTGCTGTGGGGATTGATGGACAGGATGGTAATGATGGGGTGAATAAGGAGAATGAGGATCAAGATGTGCTTGGGAGACCTGCTGATGATAATGGGCAAAGAACTGTTCCTGGTGCAAGTATTGTTGGAAGTGCTGGGGGTCGTCAACATGGTGGGAATGGTGCTGGTGAAACTGGTTTGGACAAAGGAAAACAGGTTGTGGTGGAGCAGGAGGACTCTGGGGGTGTCTCTTTTGGGACTAAAATGGCTAACATATGGGCTAGTGAGGGAGGTGTTGGTCGTTCGAGGGGACTAGTGATTAGAGAGAATGTGGCAGGTGGTTCTGGCGTTGATGGTGGGACAGGCAATCAAAATAAATCAGTTGTTGTGGGAATGCAGGTTGACTCTCAGGAAAATGTGGTTGGGGGAGATGGGCTGGGTGGTAATCTCATGGATGTGGAGCAAGATCCACCTTCTAGGGGGGTTAAAGAGGTCAATACTGAGGTTGCTGCTGGTCCCCAGAGGTTTGATGACTTTATCAGGGGGCTGTTGAAGGATAAGAGTAGTGACAAACATTATGAACTCATGAAACAATATGGGCATCTGCTGGAAGAGGAGAATGAGCAAGAGGAGGGTGAACAGGCAAGGAATGACAGTGCTTCTACTGATGCTTCATTTGGGTCCTCTTTTGATAGTGAGAAAAAAGGAGCTGTTGGGGGTTCTGGGTTGGAGGGTGCTCAGGACATGGAAGCTGTCAATCAAGATCAGGAAACAGTGGCTATTGGTTTGTCTCAACCTGATGGTTCTACCCAGGAAAGTGTGGATTCTCAATCTGATCCGGTGGTTGATGTGGAAGAACAGCAGGGTTTTAGAAGGAGCTCGAGGGTGATTGATCAAGGTGGTGTTAGAAACATGGCTGAAGGACATTTGACTCAACAAAATCTTAGAGACCTTTCAGGTACAAATCTAAATTTACATAATTCTTTTGCTGTTCTGGATGATGATGTTATTATGCATAGAGCGTTGGAAATGGGGATAGATGCTTCTTCTATATCTTTGGAACATATTAACTCTTTAAAAGAATTAGAGATTGCTAGGCATAGTTTGCAGGATAGGAGGCAAGTAGTGAATGAATGTGCTCCTGATATGAATGAGAAGGTTTTGTTTCTGGATTGGAAGGAGGCTAGTAATGATGAAGAAGAATTCACTCCTGTGGTTTCTAGGAGACAAAAGAAAAAGCTGAGAATTGGTTCTGTTATGAGGGAGAGAAAGTTAAAGGCTGCTGCTGTGATGGTTCACAATTACCACCCTATGAGTGGTATTGTGACTGGAACAAGGGAGCGAAAATCTGTTTTATGATAGGTGCTATTTTGAATATTAGGGGTGTGGGGAAGAAAGGTGCAGGTGCTTATTTGAATAGTTTGTTGAGGCAGGAGAGGGTGGATTTTATTGGTTTACAGGAAACTATTAAGAACGACTATTCTGAGGCTTTTTTCAGGAGGATTGATCCTATGAATCAATTTTCCTGGAGTTGGCTGCCATCTGTTGGAAAATCTGGGGGCATTTTGGGGGGCCTACATTCCTCTAAATTGACTCAGGTTGGTGTGTCTGTGGGTAAGTTTCATGTTAAGTTGAAGGTGTTTGATGTTTTGAAACAGATTCAATGGCATCTGGTGATTGTGTATGGGGCTGCCCAAGAGGAGAATAAAGAGGAATTTTTGGTTGAGTTAGCTGAGGTTTGTCAGGATCAAACTATTCCTTTGTTGGTAGGAGGTGATTTTAATGTGATCAGGTGTGTTTCTGAAAAGAACAAAGGTCATGTTTTGAATAAGTGGGGACACATGTTTAATTCGATTATCAATGCTCATGGGTTAAGAGAGATCTGTATGTCTGGTGGGCAATTTACTTGGTCTAACAATCAGAAGAATCCGACTTTGGAGAAACTGGATAGAATCTTAGTCTGTAGAGAATGGGAGAAGTTGTTTCCTCTTACTACAGTACACAAGTTGTCTAGGGAGGTTTCTGATCATAGTCCTTTGATCCTGGATACTATGGAAGGGCAAGAACCTGGGGGTAGAGAATTCAGATTTGAGAAAAGTTGGTTACAGTGTGATGATTTTTTGGCCAGAGTGGAGAAAGTTTGGAAAAAACATGTGAATGGCAAGAACAGTATGGATAGATTGCAGAAAAAGCTCAAAAATGTCAGAAATGATTTGAAAGGTTGGGGGTCCATTTAAGGGGAGAGGAAAAGAAAAGGAAGAAGAGGTTGGTGGAGGAACTGATGGAACTTGAAAGTATTGAGGAACTGATTTTACTTACTGCTGAGCAACTTCAAAGAAAAGCAGTTATTCAGAAAGAGTTGCTGGAGGTGTATGAAAATGAGGAGAGATTTTGGCAGCAAAGGTCGAGGGACAATTGGTTGCTTAGGGGTGACAATAACACTGAATATTTTCATAGGATTGCTAATGGGGTGAGGAGAAAGAAAATGATTTTTTCAATGAAAGATGGGGAGGATGAGATTCGGGGGACCTATGATCTCCTGAAGCATGCTACTAGTTATTATAAATCTTTGTCTGGGCCTGCTGGTGGGTTTTCTATTAGGCTTGCAGATGATAATTGGCAGGACTGGGAGAAACTTAATGATGATGATAGGGAGAAAATGGGAGTGCCTTTTACTGAGAAAGAGATTAAGGAGGTTATTGATCAGATGGAGAAAAATAAGGCTGCTGGTCCTGATGGGATTCCTATTGAATTCTATCAACATTGTTGGGTAGTTATTAAATCAGATGTTATGGCTGTGTTTGATGATTTCTTTGCTCATAAGATTGATTTAAGAAGTATTAACTATGGGGTGATTACTCTGCTGCCCAAAGGTGATGATGCTGATAGGATTCAGAAGTATAGGCCTATTTGTCTGCTCTAGGTGTTGTTTAAGATTTTTACCAAGACCCTGACAGTTAGAACTGAGCCTGTGATGGGGAAATTAATTGATACTTGTCAGACTGCTTTTATTAAAGGGAGGTTTATTGCAGATGGTGTGACTTTATTGCATGAGATTTTGAAAGAGTCGCAAAGCCAGAAACAGCAGGGTGTGGTTTTGAAAATTGACTTTGAGAAAGCTTATGACAAAGTCAACTGGGACTTTTTGTTCTATTGTTGTAAGCAGAAAGGTTTTAGTGATGATTGGATGATTTGGCTAAAAAGTGTTGTGACTCAGGGTACTCTCAGTGTTAAGGTCAATGGGGAAACTGGTCCTTACTTTGGCAGTTTTAAGGGGGTTAGGCAAGGGGACCCCTTCTCTCCTTTTTTGTTCAATTTGGCAGGGGAATGTTTGGCTAAGATGGTGTCTAATGCTCAGGCTGGTGGGTTGTTTACAGGTCTGGTTGGTAATTTGTTTGATAAAGGAATCGCCATTTTACAATATGCTGATGATACCATTCTGTTTATTAAGGAAGATCCTGAGGGGGCTCGAAATTTAAAATTGCTGTTATATTTGTTTGAATCCATGTCTGGTCTCAAGATTAACTTTGAGAAGAGTGAGGTGCTGATGGTGTTAGAGGATGAGGAGAAATTGTCCAATTATGCTGAGATGTTTAATTGTCAGAAGGGTAGCTGGCCTATTAAGTATTTGGGTTTGCCCGTTTCCAGCAGGAGATGTTCAGTGGCTGAAATGGGCTTTGTTGGTGACAGGTTGAAGAAAAAATTGGATGGTTGGATGGGGGGAGCTTTGTCCTTGGGAGAGAGACATGTTAAAATCACTGCTTGTGTTTCTAGTGTGGCTGTTTATCCTATGACTATGTTTCTCTTACATAGGTCGAATGTGGAAGAAATTGAGAAACAGACTAGGGCCTTCTTTTGGTATGGGAAAGTGGGCAAGAATAAATATCATCTGGTGAAATGGAAGTATGTGTGTAGGCCCAGGAAAAAAGGTGGGCTGGGGATTAAAAATATCAGTCTCTTTAACATTTGTTTGCTGTGTAAATGGTGGTGGCGTCTCGAAGCTGAGGAAGGTCCCTGGCAAGTTTTTGTGAGAAAAAAATATTTGAAAAAAGGTGGGATTAGTAATGTGAACACAGGCAGAGTGACTCTCCATGTTGGCAGGATTTGATTAAGCTTAGGGGCTTCTATTTGGCTGGTAGGAGAATGAAGATTGGTAATGGGGAATTGACTGATTTCTGGCATGATGCTTGGTGTCTGGACTCACCCCTGAAGGATAGGTTTCCTGATTTATTTGATGTTTGTCAGAACCAAAGAATCACAGTGGCAGACATGGCAAAGAAAAGATGGTGTCTCTCTTTTAGGAGATGGTTGGATACTGATGGGTTGAATCATCAGGAGTAGTTGAGAGAATTGTTATCTGGGGTGTGTCTGAATCAGGAAAAGGACAGGCCAGTGTGGATGTGGAGTAAATCTGGCAAGTTCTCTGTTAAGTCAATGTATACGCATCTGTCGAATGTGGGGATTGATAGAAGTTTTAAACATCTGTGGAAAGCAAAAATCCCTTTAAAGATTAAGATTTGGTTGTGGCTTATTTGGCATAATGCTATTCTCACCAAAGACAATATGAGGAGAAAGAAGTGGGTTGGAGATTTTACTTGTCGGTTTTGTAGGAAGGATGAGAGCATTGGGCACTTGTTCTTTTCGTGTGTGGCTGCTAAATATGTTTGGGGGGTGGTTGCCAGAGCTGTTGGTGTTGCAAATAGACCTGGTTCTTTTTCCCAGTATTTTTGGTGGGCTTCTGAGTATGTGAGGGTTAGTAGGAATGTGCAGATTACGGTGGTGGCGGCTATATGCTGGGCTATGTGGAAACTTAGGAATAGAGCTTGCTTTGAAAAAAAGCTCATTAACTCACCTGTTGATTTGATCATATATGCTTGTGTATTCATTCGTTATTGGGCAGGTTTGCATGGGGAGGACGACCGAGTGGTGCTGCAAGCTGGAGCAGACACTCTTCAGCAGAACGCGTTGGCTGATGCGGCGGCTATGGATGTGGCCCTTGTTCCTTTGTTAGGTCTTCCTGCTATTTCTGGAGATCGTGGTCGTGAGGCTCCGGAACTGGAAAGAGGGAGGGAGAAGAGAAGGAAAACTGGAAGATAAAAGCAAATGGGGGACTGGCAAAGAAAATAAAAGCTTGGCGTTGGTGTTGCTTTCAGCTCTTTAGTTCCTTTTGGTGATGTTCTGTTTTGGACAGTTTCTCACTAGCCTGCGGGCGGTGTTCTTGCGTCTCCATCTTCCCTCCTATTTCTCTGTCTAGTTTGGTCAGTGTGTAAGTTGAACTTCTATTTCCCGTTTTGACCCCCTAGGTGGGTCAGTTCTATGACGATATGTGTGGTTGTTGTTCTGTTGTCTGATGATAATGGAACCCGATCCCTCTTCTTGGGGGATTGTATGGAAAAAAAAAAGTTGAAGTAATCTCCTCTCAATCGACTGGTTCAATATCCCATGCATTTGGTTCAATATCCTCTCGATCGACTGGTTCAATCTCTCCTGCATTTGGTTTAATCCCCTCTGCATTTGGTTCAATCTCCTCTCAATCCATTGGTTCAATCTCCCCTGCATTTTGTTCAATCTTCTCTACATTTGGTTCAATCTCCTCTCGATTTGTTGGTTCAATATGCAATGTATCCATTGCTTCATTCTCCTCACGTTCAAACACCTCATTCTCATATGCATTTGCTGCTCCCGCATGATCATCCATTCCATAAGAGGGGTACATTTCATTTTTGCAAAGCCTAGCAATGTTCCGTAGGATCCCACAACGTTTGCACTTACGCCTTCAAGGTGGTGCACCACCCTCTGCACTAGCTCTTATCCTATTCTTCCTTGATCTACCTGCTGGTCTAGTAAAAACTGGTGGGTATAGCTTGAAGCCTGGATCCACTTCCATCCATTGGTCTTTTCCCAACAAGGCTGGAACATTCTGAGCATATGCTGCCCTAAATTTGGCAACTGAGAAATAATCTGACACGTAATGATCAACTTAACCCTCTTCACCTCGTAGAACACCCATGAAAAACAATGCACATATGCAGGGTTTCCCACGGTGCTGCCCTTGCTTGCAATGGCATGTCCTATCAACAAAACTCACTAGATACCTCCATTGCTTATCTTTACTATTAGTGTACGTTACCTCAGCCTCCATTCCTCTTCTAATGCATTTCATCTTCAATTGTTTTTCCCTGGAATGAAAAGCCTTAATCAAAGATGGGAGGATGAGATGGCCAGCATATACTGTTGATGTAATTCTTTGATGCAAATCGATCTTTACCATGATCATCTACCTAATCTTATGAAATATTTGCCACAACATAAGCCCTTTCAATGACTTGGCATTTACATTGAAACTCTCTTCAAGGTTACTTGTTACATAATCTACCTTGCAAATTTCATTGAATCGTCTTCTTGACCACACCATTCCATGATGTCCATCCAAGTACTCCTTCACCATAGGTTTTTGTTTTTACAACACTTCCAAATGATACAGATGCTTCCTAAAACTGTATGTGTATGAAGGTGTCCATAGGTTGTCAGTATAAACTTTACCCTTGAATTTCTTTGTAAAATTCTACACTAAGTGTCGCATACATTCCCTATGATCAACTTCGGGGAATACTGCTTCTACAGCTTTATCCAACCCTTTGCAAACGTCGTGTGGATAATAAGTCCTGGTGGATGACCTATCAGGTTGCGCAAATTCTCCAGAAACAAGTCCAACTTTCGTCTGACTCAATCTCCAAAACTCCATAAGAAACAGGGAACATCCAATTGTGGGCATCAACTGTAGTAGCAGCTACTAGATGTCCTTTAAATCTTCCATGAAGGATTGTTGCATCCACAACCAAATAAGGTATGCAAACATCCAGAAACCCTTTCCAGCAAGCTTTGAAACAAACAAAAGCTTTTCTAGAGCACTCCTTCTCCATTGTATTCCCTCTTATTTTGTACTGAACTTTATGCATGTCTATCTATACAACACTACCTGTACTAGACATCTCCAATTCAGCTCATTCCATGGACCATTTATCCTCTCAAGAGCCATTTACATTGAATAGAACATCCTCATGTAGAGTACTATAATATTAAAAAATTTAGAAACATCTTCTATGAGCGTTGTTGCACCAAGTGATGGGTTCGATCTCATCCAATCCATGATTGCACCTGCCAACCACCTAGTCTTTGCTATTTTTGTTTTGTCCTTCAGTTGTCCCCCTTGAGGTGGAAAAGAATGTTCGAATGGATTAATTTTTATCTGAAACATAATGAAAATTTCAGGTACAGATAACAAACTCTACACAATGATCAAAACTACACAACTGGTTGTAATACCTGAACCAAACTTCTCCTGAGCATAGTGGATGCCTGCATCCTCCACCTACACCTCTTGTATGGGCACTTCACTATGAATCTTGCTGGCTCACTCTTAATAACATCATAATCATTATTGGTGCGGATGCAATATGTAGTAAGGGCATTACGACAGTCCCGCATCGTTTCAAATACGGTGCCTTCTAAAATATTAGGATCGTCCCTGTCCCACTCAATTACTGGCAAGTCGTCACCATCGTACTCGACTCAAACGAGGATGTCATTATTCTCCTCGTTCTCTTCGTCATCAGTGTCATCAAATCTAGCACCCTAATCAATTTCATTCGTGTATTGATCCTCTAGTGCCTATTTACTGAATCTATCTACAAATTCAGGAAACATCAAATCGTCCTCATCATATAGTGGAGGCGCTACCTCGTCAGGTTCTGCCTCGTCCTCCACAGCGGCCACATGAGCGGTTTGTCTTACACTCGCAGTGCGACCAGATGGTACTTCCGTGGACCTACAAGGATCGCCAGGGCGCACACTATTAGCAGAGACACATGATGCCCGACGACCTGATGATGGGTGACCATCAGATGGTGATTTAACACTCTTCCCTGTGTGCTCAACTTTAGGATTCACATGGAGACGAATTCGACCAAAACGTCCAGGAGCATTCAAAGAGAAAAGCATTACCAGATCATCTTCGCTAGTTAGTGGGAGAAATCTTTGCTCGCTAATATTGAAATATTGCAAATCAACATATTCGCCACTACTCCAGGGAATTTACAATAGATTTAATCTATCAAATCTCTGAGAGTTATGGAGGTTGCAACCACCGCTGGGGAAGTAAAATCCGTAGAGATATTGTTCACAACCACAAATTATGCTAGTATTAATACGTTGGAAACATATCTATAAGTTTTGATGCTCCATGCTTGTTTTGTATCTACTTTTCTTTACTTGTCCACACTTTGAGGTGATTTTTACATGTTTTCTAGTACTAACCTATTAACAAGTTGCAACAGTACCAGATGCCTGTTTTCTGCTGTTTTTGGTTTCAAAAAGGTTAGTAAAGAAATATTCTCGTAATTGGACGGGACAAACGCCAAAGTCAATAACTTTCCATGGGGAACAAGAAGTCCACACGAGAGCTGGAGGGGCTAGCCAGGGGGGCCAGACCCACCCCAGGCGCGGGCGCTCCTGGGTAGATTTTGGTGACCCTGGTTGCCTCCCGGACTCACCCCTTCGCCTATAAGAAGCCCCCGATACAGAAACTCTCGGAAACCCGATTAGAAATCCACGAAACCGTTGTAGCCGCCGCCACCATCGTCCCTAGATTGGGGGGATCTGAAGTTATTCCCGGCACCCTGCCGGAGGGGAGATCATCCCGGAGGCCTTCTCTCCGGTATGATTTGTGAGTAGTTCCACCTTGGACTACGGGTCCATGTTGTAGCTAGATGGTTGTATCTCCTCCTTTGTGCTTTCATGTATAGATCTTGTGAGCTCCGTTCATGATAAAGATCTAATCTATTTGTAATCATGCATGTTGTGTTTGCGGGGATCCGATGGATATTGAGATTATTATGTTGGTTCGATTAATGGTTTTATCTTTATGATTCTATCATGTCTGTGTTGTTTGTGATCTTTCATCCTCTCCGTTGCTAGTGGTTATCTTGTCCAAGTAGTTGCTAGTGACTCCAAGAGGGAGTATTTATGCTCGATAATGGGTTCATGCCTCTAGTTTCCAAGGGAAATGACAGAAATCTCTTTGGTTGTAGATGTGCTGTTGCTACTAGGGAGAAAACAATGGTATCTTGTTCATGGAACATGTGGACTGTTTACCTTACACACTTTGCTTAAAGGACTTGTCTGTTTCTTTGCAACTTAATACTGGAGGGGGTTCGGATGATAACTTGAAGTTGTACTTCTAGTCATAGATGCAGTTGGATTACGGTCTATGTATATTGTTGTATTGCCCAATCAACTTCATAGGATCTTTCTGGCTAGTAATTGCATTGTTATGCCTTGCTCAGTTTCTATCAATTGCCCCACTGTAATTTGTTTACCCTTCATGCCATGTTGTTTATCTAAGGAGAGCACCTCTAGTGAACTATGGACCCCGGTCCAATCTTTACCATTGATACATCTTCCAATGTTACCTATTTACTTGTTGCAAACCATTACCTTCCACACCATACGTTTAATCCTTTGTTACAGCAAACCGGTGAGCTTGACAACCTCACTGATTCATTGGGGCAAAGTCTTGAGTTTGTGTTGTGCAGGTCTCCGCGTTGCTTGCAACACCTGTATGACGTTTCCTTCCTCCTACTGGTTCGATAATCTCGGTCTCAACTGAAGGAAGACTTGCTGTTGTACTCTTCACACCTTTCTCTTGGGGTTCCCAACAAGACTCCACATCAGCCACCAAGTTTTCTGGCGCCATCAAGGAGTCACCAACAAGTTTTCTGGCGCCGTTGCCGGGGAGGCTAAGGACGTCTTCACTAGGGGAGTCCTTCACTACCTTTCTTTTTACTTTGTTTTTAGTTTGCTTTCTTTCTTTTGCTTGGTTTGGTTTGCCTCTTTAAAAAAACCAAAAAAATTAGTCTATCTTGGTTTGCTTGCTTTATTCAAAAACAGAAAAAAGTTAGTTCCTACTCTAGTTGTTGGTCTGTTGCCTTGCTTAATCATGCTTTCTATCAATGGATGGTTTCTTTGAAACTAGTTCTTATTGGCGGGGTGGGTTCATGGAAGAACAAAAGTATTATTATAAGGAACACCATTTGTCACAAAAAGGGAAACACTTATGGGAACAAATTTATAAGTTGAATACTATTGCTAGAGACGTGTGCTCTACTTATAATGTTACTTATTAATTTGATAAGTCTTGTTGCTGTAGGAGGTATAAACACCTGCCTTTTCAATGTGAGTATAATGATAATGTTACCATATCTTCTTATGTTAAGGGAAATTATGAGTTTTATGATGTGGAACAAATTGAAGAATTTATTTCTTTCAAGGGTGCATTTTAACTTGCTAGTTTGCTTGAAAATACTGGTGATGCACCTTATGAATATGAGGTATATGAGATTCTTAAATTGTTCTTTGATAATTACAAGGAAGCAAATGGATTTATTCTTGAATATTTTAATAGATCCTTTCCACAAATGGAAGAGACTAATGCCTTGCAGGAGCCTATGTAAGAAGAAATTGTTGAAACTGGAAGCTTATTAGATGAAAAAGAGAAGGAGAGTGATGAACAAAAGGAGGAAGAATGGATCTACCCATGTCTACCTTCTAATGAGAGTAACTCTTTATCCCTTACATTATTTTATTGTCCCCCATGCTTACGAAAGGGGGATGAATGTTATGTTCCTGTGGATCCTTTTGAAATATCTACTTTGAGTAAAGCTTGTGAAGGTTTTAATCCCATCATTTTTGAGCCTGATAGAAATTATGTGTTTGTAGATCATACAAAACATGATTTATTTGATATCTATATAATTGAGTTTATTCATGATGCTACTGAAAATTAATATAAGAGAGGAAAGTATGGTTGTAGAAGTTTTCATTATACTGAAACACCTCTCTATGTGATGAAAGTTTTGAAGTTGCTCTTGTTTTATCTACCCACTCTTGTTACTATGTGCTTCTTTAATTTATTTTCTTACAATATTCCTATGCATAGGAAGTGGGTTAGACTAAAATGTGTTTTGAATTTGCTTCTTGATGCTCTCTTTTAATTCAACTCATAGTTCTTATGTGAGCATCTTCTCAAGCTATCAAGCCTAACTTAAAGGTGTTAAAGAAAAGTACTTGTTGGGAGATAACCCAAGAGTTTCCTTGAGTCTTGGAAGTTATTACTTAGGTAATAACCTCTCCTTATCCTTTTTGTTTGCTTTTTTGTGCCAAGAATGACCTCTAATGAGAGGGAACTAAGATTTGGGGAGTTGCTGTCCCGAAACAGATTTCTGTCCTCCACCAAAAAACATTGTGAGGAGGATCTGTAACTCGGATTGAGCTCAAAATTTACGAATAAATCCCCCAGTATGTTGGCTAAGTTTCGCTAGTTCAACACCTTTTTATTTTAGCAACAGAAGATGTTCGAAAAAATTCGTTTATACTTGTTGGTCTGTTTTGACAGATTTCTGCCATTAATTGCATTTTCTTCTTATTGATTCCTTTTTGAGCTCTCTTCAGGTAAATTGAGTTTCTTTGAAGGAGTTACTTCAGTAGCTTGTGTTTTTAGTGAAAATCCTTGTTGTTCCAAAGCTTTTCCGCGGTCTAATATCTTTTGAATAAGCTAATGTTGCTAATGAAGATTGTGTGAAGTTTTATATGAAGGAAAAAATTTTAGGTGTAGAGAGAGAATGATGAAATAAGATGAAGAATGGACAAAAGATCAAGCTTGGGTATGCCACCATGGTGTCAGCCCAAGAAATATCCAAGAGGTACAAGCGTCAAAGCTTGGGGATGCCCAAGGCATCTCCTTCTTCATCAATAAAAAGCCCACGTCTGTCTAGACACTTTACTTTTATTGTTTCATGCACAGTTGTATTGTTCTTGGAGCGTCTTAGTTTTCGTTTTCTTTGCTTAGTTTTTTTAGTTTGGTTTAGTAGTTTGGACCCCCGTTCTCGCTGTGTTGTTTTGCAAATAAGTTTGCTTGGTGTTTGGAAAGGAGTAGTAAGTTCTTGCTTGAAGTGCAAGAGGAGCTTGCATTGACTGTGACTAAGACTTTAGCATGACATGCTAGGTGTTTTTTTTGCATTATGCTTAGTGATTATTGCTGTATCATGTCTTGTTCCAAAAACAATTGGGATTGCTTAGTGTGCCTTGAAGAAATTAAGCGTTGTTTTAGCATGCAAAAGCATAAGTATTGTGGTATTCTCCTTTGATGTTTTGCTTGGATTGACTTGGCACATGCTCACACCATGTTATGACTATGACAAGTCACCATTAGCCTCTATGATCAATTAGTCCTTTACTTGTAGTACCACTCTTTGCTTCGATTAGTTTGCTTTGTTGCATTGCATAATTTTGGCCATTATTGCTCTCTTAGTTGGTTGCTCCCAGTCTTTTGCTAGCCTCCACTTGTATGAGTAAGTTCTACTCATGTTTCCAACTCCCAAGAAACCAAGTTATTCCAAAGTGTCCACTATCAACTCCTACGCATGGTGTGTTACACCATTCCAAGTATATTCTTGTTTTCAACTATCTTCCAATTAAAAACTATTTTGTTATGTGAAAACTGAGTGATTAAAGCCCTCACTAACTTGATGGCACACTTTATTCTTTGCCCCTAATAAACTTGAACCATTGAGGCAACTTTGTTGTATATGCTTGCACTTATAAGTTGGGATTCGCAGAACCGTGCTATCACGGGGAACGTTTTCAACATTGCACTTGTACTTTTTTCTACTCCGTTGATATCATGCTCTTTTGTCTATGGATGTTACCGGTGTGAAATGAAGTGGGAACTTGTAAGTCCATGGAGTTTGTATTCTGTGTTAGAGAAACGCCTGGGCCGCTATCCTAAGCCATGCCTAATCATGGTGGAAACTTGCAGCATCACCATAGTGACATCTATGAAGCATTCTTCTTATAAAAAAAGAGACACACTGAGAAAAGAGGAAAGATAGAAAAAATCACCATATTCCCATGGTACATAAGAAGAATTGCTGAGATGCTCATTGTCTGCTTGCCTTGTCATTTTGATTATGGGAAAGCTCCTGTACCATGTGCAAGGGGTACCCCGTTGGCGGTTCTTAATGATATGCAAATACTTATAGTGACAAGAACTTGCCTGGGCCCTAAGTTGAGTATCCATGAGGTGTAGCCCTCACAGTCAAGAGACTTGAGATTGCCAACTTATACTTTGACAAGCATATACTCCAGCTTTGCCACTTTAACCTTAACCACTTCAAGATGCTTATGATAGGGGCAATGAGGGCTGAAAGTTAATAAGTACCATAATTTTTGGAAGCTCTTTTAGAAACTTGTAATCCCTGCTTCCTTTACAAAAAGGCCTTTATTCCACCATTATTGAGTCTCCACCTTCTACCTTTAGGCACCATTAAGAGAGCATAGTTGTCATTCTGTGTGCAATGTTCCAAAGCTTATTAATTGATGTGTATTGTGTTATTACTTGTTCTCGTACTATCTGTTTCTAGTCACCCTTGTGAACTCTCAAGGTGTCCTATGCATCTATTTTCTACTCTATGAGGGACAAGCTGATTGCCACTATGCTATGTTTTCTGCATGTGAAACAAACAAACGTTATTCATGATCTTTGTTTGTAGCTTGCCATGTTGCATGCATAGTTACTATGTCCTACTGTTAGAACTCCATCTTTCATGCACATATTTAGAGTTCTTTGATCCTAGCTTTCAATGTTTACAAATGGTTGGATCTTTATTGTGAGGGTGCATGCCACCTCAAAAATTATTCTTTTATCACTTACCTACTCTAGGACGAGCAGGATTAATCTTGGGGATGCTGATATGTTGGAAACGTATCTATAATTTTTGATCCTCCATGATTGTTTTGTATCTACTTTGCTTTACTTGTCCACACTTTGAGGTGCTTTTTACATGTTTTCTGGTACTAACCTATTAACAATTTGAAATAGTGCCAGATGCCTGTTTTCTGATGTTTTTGGTTTCAGAAAAGTTAGTAAAGAAATATTCACGGAATTGGACGGGACAAACACCAAAGTCAATAACTTTCCGTGGGGAACAAGAAGTCCAGAGGAGAGCCGGAGGGGCTGGCCAGGGGGGCCAGACCCACCCCAGGCGCGGGGTCAGTGTAACATCCCAGATTCTATCTTAGGATGTTATTAGTGTCATGCATCATCCTTGCATCATTGCATCCTGCATTTGAAAAATTGCAATAAAAATCCTGGCACATAAACCCATTTAAAAACCCTATTAAATATTTTCATAAGTAAGCACCCTTGTTGTAGTAGTTTGACCCTTCAAAAACTATGTAAAAACAGTAAACCATGGTCCTATGTTGACCACCTTAATTTTATGAAAATTTAGAAACAAGTTTCATCAATTTTGGACCTAGTTTGCAAAAGTTATTAGGCTTTTATGAAAACAGAAAAGGGAAAATGATTAAAGGAAAAAAAAGGAAAACCTAACCTAACTGGGCCGGCTGTGCCAGCTCGCCAGCGCGCGCGCGTCGCCTAGTTGCCAGCGCAGCCCAGCAGGACGCAGGCCGCAGCCGCTGACGCGGGGGTCCCACCCTGTCGTCGTCTTCCATAGTCCGCGGCGAGCACGCTCTCCTCCGCCGCGTCGGACTCCTACTCGCGCCGGACTCGACCGCCCCCCTTCCCCAAGTCTCTGCCCCTTATAAGCCGATCCCTCTCGTCGTTTTCCCCTCGAAAACTCTAGCCAAGCTTCGCCGAACCGCTGCCGCTCTCCCTCGCCGGAATCGCGCTCGGGTAGGTCTCGATCCGGCGATTCGCGCCGCCCCAAGCCCTTCCTTGCGTTAACCGCCTTCCCCGTGCAATGCCGCCTCACCCCGACCTTTCCTTCCTCCCCTTGTGCAGCACAGCGACGGGGATTTCTCGCCGACGTGCCGCCTGAGCTCGCGGGAAACAGTGGTGTGCGGCTAGACGAGGAAAGAGGAGCCGAAGCCGATCACGCACGCAGGACCGCAAGAAGGAGTAGAGCACCGTCGTGCTCTCCGCTACTCCGGGGAACCACCACAGCGCCGCCGACGACCACGTCCGACCGCGCCGCCGCCGTCTCGCCATCGACGCCGCCGGTAAGAGTCACCACCGCTCCCGCCCGTCGGATCGAGATTGAACGCGTAAGATTAGAAGTAGGCCGAAGGGGTATCGGCGAATAACGGAGCGCCACGTGGCCACGCGCGTCAGCACGCACGGGCCAGCGCGGAGTCAACTAGCTGGAGCCAATCAGGCGCTGACACTTGGCAAGGGTTAAGTGAAGTTCAGATCTGTTTGAGATTTAGATTTCAAACTTGCGAAAATCATATAAAATCGAATATTTGTCCAAATTTAGCTTGTAATATACCGTTGGATTCCTAATTTTATGTAGAATCCAAATCTATAATAATATTGCAGGTTTGCAGTAATGTCTTAGGTGTAGATTTTAATCATTAGATTGGAGAGTTTAATCTATAGAAAAAAAATAATTAAAATTCTATTTTATTTGATTCTTGTTGCATACCCTTCCACAATACCTACTGATCCAAATCATTAGATCTAACTTGGGCTAATTAGATGGTTTGATCTCTTTATAATCCTAGGATTTGTTTTAGCGACTCTATTAGATCTAAATTCAATCATAGTGACACCCTTACACTATCACAATCTTGCATAAAATACCATGTTGCATGCATGCATGATATCCTTTGTGATATGCTTTAAGCAAGTTGTGATCAGACCTATGTTTGTGATTCGTTAGATTGCTCGGAGTGCGCTAAGGAGTGCTATTGTGTAGAGTGCTGCTCGGATCAAGGCAAGTTACACCACTTGTTCATAATTTTGTCCCAGTTTTGATTCTATGCATGTGATCTTCAAAATTCTGTAGTATGCATGTGTAGGATGTTCCAGTAGAATTTTCCTTAGTATTATTTTGCAAGTGCGATGATTTTGTAGTATGCCATGAGTAGCTCTATACTTAGGATCTTCCCTCCTAATAGGTTACCCCTGTTTTTGCTAAGTATTGCTTGCTATGCTATATATACAAAGTACCGTTGGGGGGTTCGAAAGACAAAGAATTTTTCTAAGTATAAAGGCTCTCTAGAGCAAACTTTCTTCTCAAATCGACTTCAAAATAAAACTAAGTTTTCTTCTGGGCGGAATGGTTGTCGGGTCAACGAGTGTAATTTTGGTGGAGGACGGCCGCCCAGGAATCAAAGAAGTCTGCCATGTTTCAGAATTCAGAAGCTTCCAGTGCAACCACAATACATTATGGGCTCTGTCTTAGTGGGAAACCTCACCTGGGTACCAACATTTGGAGGTTCTTGGCACGGTTGGATCCGGAAGGTAGAGGGGCTACTAAGGGAAAGCCTCGCCATGGTCTTGTCTGTAAAAGGACTTGATCGTGGATTGTGGGTAAAGTGCACAAAATCTCGAGAGTATTGCAATCTGATCGATCAGCCGTGTTCACGGAAACAGAACAACATTGAGCGTCTGAAGGATGGAGCCTCTGAAGGGTCTTCCTCTCTCTTTTCTAAAACAAAGTTTTGAAAACCCCATGGCGTGCGTAATATCGCCAATGGGTGGGAATTTGGGGAACTTGGTGTGTAATATCCAAGTGACGCTTGGTGCGTAATATCCAAGTGTTTGGTTGTTTGGACACTTGGTGCGTAATATCCTCGTGTGCCACTCGACCTTATTTTATCCAAGCAAATGTTTACAAAGTAGGACAATCCTCTGTTCTTCTCTCTACTTAAGAAAACTAGCTTTGAGCAAATAAACTCTACAGCCTATACCAGTCTTGCATGTAGAGATAGTCTTTTCTCTCCTTGGTGTAATTTGCCAATACATTCAAAGTATTTACCCAACTTGTTGGCTGGACGTCTTATGTGCAGAATCCGAAGATTGAAAGGTGCGTAGGAATCGCGGGTCTAGACTCGACAAGCCTGGGGCATTGATGGACTTATGCTGCTTTTATGTTTCCGCTGTTATTTGAGCTAGCATAATGCTAAGCAATTTTTGTAATAATTTCATACTCTGGATTCTCCGTGTAATAAAGACTTTGTGTTTTACATGATATTCATCGACTGTGAGTGCTAGCTATTGATCCAGGGACTAGCATGTTAATCACAGGGACTTAGGATCCTTACCGATCCGAGGTCACTACAGATGGTATCAGAGCACACCGTTGCCTGTAGGACGTGATCCTAGGATTGGAACCACCTCTAACTTTAGTGCCTTACTTGTTTTCCTACTAAGTTATTTTCCGCGCATCTAGTATCTGCTTTCCTCTACTTGTTTAAGTATCTAACCCTCATTCTTCTAACTCAAAGATGACAAGCTTCCTCTACGACACCGTCGCGGACATCGAGCCTCTTCGCTTTGGAGGATGCCGCATGGATCTACTCACACGTTTGGACCTTCCTCTCCCAACAATCCAGGGGAGCACAATGAAGAAACTCCACAAGGACGGCTGTTGGGGAGACAAGGTCATCCAGCCAGGAAAAGAGCGAGGCAAGAACCCGGAGGAAGACATAGCAATCCACATTGTTAGCGATTCCAAGGAGAAGGCCCTTAGCATTAGCTTGCAGCAACTCATTGGTCGCCTATGTGGACGTCATCATGAAGCTCTCCAAGGACACTGTGGCGGCCTCTTTGGAAGATGAGATGAGGAAGGAATTCCCATGGAGTTAACCTTTGAGGAAAGAACTTCTACCAAGCGCCGAAGAACACAATATCAAGACTTGGAGTGACACATCCATGACCTTGAGAAGGGTACCTTCCTCGAGATGTTGAAGAACGACGAGCTATGCGCCCTCATGAAGGAGAAGGAAGAAATGATCAAGCAGCAGGAGGAGGCAATGAAGCTCCAAGAGATAAAATTCCAGGACCAAGAGAAGAAGTTCGCTAACCAAGAGAAGAGGGTGATAAATAAAAACAAGAGAATTAGGGAACTCAAAGAGCAGATCGATGGAGATGAAATGCAAACTGAAGGCCTTTGCAAGATAATCAATGATGTGCGTGCTTCCAAGAGGGACTTGGCAAAGCAACTTGAAGCTGCAATGAAGTCAAGTTTAGTGGAAGAGCTACAAAGCGAGAAGGAGGGACTTCAGGAGCAGCTGGAAGCCACTACCAAGAGGCTACAGGATGAGATAAAGAACCTCCAAGAGAAGCTTGAAGCCACCACAAAGGAGATGGAATTGTACAAGACAACTCTAGAGCAAGAAGGCTACGCGTTCGAGGACAAGGAAGAGGAAGGCGTGGAAGATGTGTAATAGTTGGACCACCTTTAATTCTATAGTAGAACGTTATTCGTAAATGTAATAAATACCAAGACAAGTCTGGTTTAGTTAAAACTTGGTTGTTTCCTGTGTTAAATCTTTGTTGTTATGTCTTGTGTGCCTTGTGTGCTTGGTGTGTTTTCATAAGGGTAGGAGTTTACTACTTAGTCTTTCTGTCTATTTCTTAACTATTCTCTTAAACCCCACAGATGCCGCCAAGACGTGCGAACCCCGAAATCCCGCCAGAAATAGCAGAACTTTTGGCCACTCAGAACCAGCTGATCCAACTGCTCACTCAGAACATGCAAAACAACAACAACAACCCGCCACCACCACCACCTCTACCACCTCCTCAACAGGATCGCTTGACTCGGTTTTTGAGGCTGAACCCACCTACCTTCACTAGCAGCACTGAACCAATCATCGCTGATGACTGACTGCGTACGATCAACAAGAAGCTAGACACAGTGCAAGCTGTCGGAGCCGATAGGGTGCGTTATGCCGCACACCAGCTTGAAGGACCTGCTGCAGAATGGTGGGATAACTACCAAGTCACCCACCCGGACATTGATGCTATCACTTGGGAACAGTTTGAGTTAGATTTTCGCACTCATCATGTGGCTGCTGGTGTCATGACTCTAAAGAGGCGCGAGTTTTGCGACCTACACCAACTGCACCGTTCTGTCACCGAGTATGGAGAGCTTTTTAATAAGCTAGCCCGTTATGCACCCGATGATGTTTCCACTGATGCCAAGAGACAGGAGGAGTTCTTAAGAGGGCTCAATGATGAGATATCCATTCAGCTTGTGGCTCAGAAATTTGACAA
This sequence comes from Avena sativa, assembly GCA_916181665.1. Lineage (NCBI taxonomy): Eukaryota > Viridiplantae > Streptophyta > Magnoliopsida > Poales > Poaceae > Avena > Avena sativa. Next base: position 365,169,498 of record OV702285.1, on the reverse strand, counting down.
CTTTCAGGAACTCCTGGACCGAGCCATTGTGGTTGAATCAAAGAGGAAGAGCATAGAAAACCGCAAGAGGAAATCTAACCCTCACAAACACTCTGTTCCGTATCAGAAGCAGCGCAATTCCTCCCCACCACCTTACAACAATAATGGCCACAACTATAACGGTCATAACCATGGTGGCCACAAACACAATGGGCATAAGAACCGCAATGGGAATGGCAGCAATGGAAAGGATCTCAGTGAGGTGACATGCTTTAAGTGCAACAAGACAAGGCACTATGCAACCTCTTGCCCCAAGAGGAAGAATGGCAATGGCAATGATAATGGGAATGGTAATGGACACAACCATGGCAATGGAAACGGGAAGAAGCCAAATCCGTTTGTCAAATCCACGGTGAATCATGTTTCTATGGAGGATGCTTGTGATGCGCCAGACTCTGTGATTGGTAAGTTCAAACTCAATTCTATTCCCGCAGTTGTTCTTTTTGATACTAGTGCATCGCATTCATTCATATCAAGGGTATTTGTGGATAGAGGCAAGATACCAACGGAGACTATAAACTTTCCTCTAAGGGTAAGTTCTCCTGGGGGAGAAATAGTGGCAAACTCCGGTTGCCGGCAATTAGAACTAAGGATTGGGACACACATTTTTCCCACCAGTCTAGTAGTTCTAGAATCACAAGGATTAGACATAATCTTGGGCATGAATTGGATGACCGAATATGAAGGAGTCATAGATTGTGCCAAGAGAACTGTCATGCTCATAACACCGGAAGGGAAGAGGATTCGTATCAAGTCGAATTTCGCACTTAAAGAAGTCATGGTGAACTCTCTTAAGGGGGTTAGCTTGGAGGAGGTACCTATTGTAAAGGGATACCCAGATGTCTTCCCAGAAGAGCTACCTGGAATGCCACCCGACCGTGATATCGAGTTTCTCATTGACTTAATGCCAGGCACGGGGCCGATAGCTAAGAGACCATACAAGATGGATGTGGACGCGTAAGATTAGAAGTAGGCCGAAGGGGTATCGGCGAATAACGGAGCGCCACGTGGCCACGCGCGTCAGCACGCACGCGCCAGCGCTGAGACACCTAGCTGGAGCCAATCAGGCGCTGACACTTGGCAAGGGTTAAGTGAAGTTCAGATCTGTTTCAGATTTAGATTTCAAACTTGCGAAAATCATATAAAATCGAATATTTGTCCAAATTTAGCTTGTAATATACCGTTGGATTCCTAATTTTATGTAGAATCCAAATCTGTAATAATATTGCAGGTTTGCAGTAATGTATTAGGTGTAGATTTTAATCATTAGATTGGAGAGTTTAATCTATAGAAAAAAAATAATTAAAATTCTATTTTATTTGATTCTTGTTGCATACCCTTCCACAATACCTACTGATCCAAATCATTAAGCTTGCTTAGGATCATTAGATCTAACTTGGGCTAATTAGATGTTTTGATCTCTTTATAATCCTAGGATTTGTTTTAGTCACTCTATTAGATCTAAATGCAATCATAGGACACCCTTACACTATCACAACACAAACTGCCTACCTTAATCAATTTAACCAAACTTGCATAAAATACCATGTTGCATGCATGCATGATATCCTTTGCGATATGCTTTGAGCAAGTTGTGATCAGATCTATGTTTGTGATTCCTTAGATTCCTCGGAGTGCGCTAAGGAGTGCTATTGTGTAGAGTGCTGCTCGGATCAAGGCAAGTTACACCACTTGTTCATAATTTTGTCCCAGTTTTGATTCTATGCATGTGATCTTCAAAATTCTGTAGTATGCATGTGTAGGATGTTCCAGTAGAATTTTCCTTAGTATTATTTTGCAAGTGCGATGATTTTGTAGTATGCCATGAGTAGCTCTATACTTAGGATCTTCCCTCCTAATAGGTTACCCCTGTTTTTGCTAAGTATTGCTTGCTATGCTATATATACAAAGTACCGTTGGGGGGTTCGAAAGACAAAGAATTTTTCTAAGTATAAAGGCTCTCTAGAGCAAACTTTCTTCTCAAATCGACTTCAAAATAAAACTAAGTTTTCTTCTGGGCGGAATGGTTGTCGGGTCAACGAGTGTAATTTTGGTGGAGGACAGCCGCCCAGGAATCAAAGAAGTCTGCCATGTTTCAGAATTCAGAAGCTTCCAGTGCAACCACAATACATTATGGGCTCTGTCTTGGCCTAGTACTTAGTGGGAAACCTCACCTGGGTACCAACATTTGGAGGTTCTTGGCACGGTTGGATCCGGAAGGTAGAGGGGCTACTAAGGGAAAGCCTCGCCATGGTCTTGTCTGTAAAAGGACTTGATCATGGATTGTGGGTAAAGTGCACAAACTCTCGAGAGTATTGCAATCTGATCGATCAGCCGTGTTCACGGAAACAGAACAACATTGAGCGTCTGAAGGATGGAGCCTCTGAAGGATCTTCCTCTCTCTTTTCTAAAACAAAGTTTTGAAAACCCCATGGCGTGCGTAATATCGCCAAGTGACGCTTGGTGCGTAATATCCAAGTGACGCTTGGTGCGTAATATCCAAGTGTTTGGTTGTTTGGACACTTGGTGCGTAATATCCTCGTGTGCCACTCGACCTTATTTTATCCAAGAAAATGTTTACAAAGTAGGACAATCCTCTCTTCTTCTCTCTACTTAAGAAAACTAGCTTTGAGCAAATAAACTCTACAGCCTATACCAGCCTTGCATGTAGAGATAGTCTTTTCTCTCCTTGGTGTAATTTGCCAATACATTCAAAGTATTGACCCAACTTGTTGGCTGCACGTCTTATGTGCAGAATCCGAAGATTGAAAGGTGCGTAGGGATCGCGGGTCTACACTCGACAAGCCTGGGGCGTTGATGGACTCATGCTACTTTTATGTTTCCGCTGTTATTTGAGCTAGCATAATGCTAAGCAATTTTTGTAATAATTTCATACTCGGGATTCTCCGTGTAATAAAGACTTTGTGTTTTACATGATATTCATCGACTGTGATTGCTAGCTATTGATCCAGGGACTAGCATGTTAATCACAGGGACTTAGGATCCTTACCGATCCGAGGTCGGTTTGGTGACCCTAGTCGCCTCCCGGACTCACCCCTTCGCCTATAAGAGGCCCCCGATACAGAAACTCTCGGAAACCCGATCAGAAATCCACGAAACCGTCTATAGCCGCCACCACCATCGTCCCTAGATCGGGGGGATCTGAAGTTCTTCCCGACACCCTGCCAGAGGAGAGATCATCCCGCAGGCCTTCTCTCCGGGATGATTTGTGAGTAGTTCCACCTTGGACTACGGGTCCATGTAGTAGCTAGATGGTTGTATCTCCTCCTTTGTGCTTTCATGTATAGATCTTGTGAGCTCCGTTCATGATCAAGATCTAATCTATTTGTAATCATGCATGTTGTGTTTGCGGGGATCCGATGGATGTTGAGATTATTATGTTGGTTTGATTAATGGTTTTATCTTTATGATTCTATCATGTCTATTTTGTTTGTGATCTTGCATGCTCTCCGTTGCTAGTGGTTATCTTTGCCAAGTAGTTGTTAGTGACTCCAAGAGGGAGTATTTATGCTCGATAGTAGGTTCATGCCTCTAGTTTCCAAGGGAAGTGACAGAAATATCTTCGGTTGTAGATGTGTTATTGCTACTAGGGAGAAAACAACGGTATCTTGTTCATGGAACATGTGGACTGTTTACCTTACACACTTTCCTTAAATCAGTTGTTTGTTGCTTGCAATTTAATACTAGAGGGGGTTCGGATGATAACCTGAAGGTGGACTTCTAGTCATAGATGCAGTTGGATTACGGTTTATGTATATTTTTGTATTGCACAATCAACTTCATAGGATCTTTCTGGCTAGTAATTGCATTGTTATGCCTTGCTCAGTTCCTGTCAATTTCCACGCTGTAATTTGTTTACCCTTCATGCCATGTTGTTTATCTAAGGAGAGCACCTCTAGTGAACTATGGACCCCGGTCCAATCTTTACCATTGATACATCTTCCATTGTTACCTGTTTACTTGCTGCAAACCATTACCTTCCACACCATACGTTTAATCCTTTGTTACAGCAAACCGGTGAGCTTGACAACCTCACTGATTCGTTGGGGGCAAAGTCTTGAGTTTGTGTTGTGCAGGTCTCCGCGTTGCTTGCAACAACTGTGTGATGTTTCCTTCCTCCTACTGGTTCGATAACCTTGGTCTCAACTGAGGGAAGACTTGCTTCACACCTTGCTCTTGGGGTTCCCAACAATACTCCACATCAGCCACCAAGTTTTCTGGCGCCATCAAGGAGTCATCAAGTATCCAGTCTAATCGCTAGAAGAAATGCCAGCACTGGATCAATCCTATTCGAAAATCAAGGCATTTAGTTGAGCACTAGTGATTCGCGCTCAAATATTGCCAATAATCAACCCACAAAGGGGTAGGATACTTCCCCAGATGGAATCCATGTGTTAGATCCATGTGTTTCCACCCAATCTTCTCCGTGCTCAACGCGGATGGACGGTACACTAGCCAGCGTTGCATACGGTTCCGTGAAAGGGGTGGATCTAGCAGGGGCGGGAGCGGAGCCGGAGGTGGAGTGGGCTCCACAACTAGGGTGAGGGGCGGCTTTGGGGCCGAGGATGATATAAGGTATGAGGGCACGATGGCGGGGAAGCGGAGGGGCGGTGTGGGAGCTATTCTAGGCTCAGGGGTAAGCGAATGCTTTGGGTGAGCGAGAATGGCCGGTACGACATGTCTCCATGCGGCCCCACCCTTCACCACATATGCAAGACCCGTCCCAATGAGGCCCCACCCTTCACCACATATGCAGGACCCGTCCCAACACGACCCTACCCATCAACATGTAACGGTCGAGGCCACGTAACATAATGCTCAACGCATGACCCGCCCCAACGCGGTCCCACCATTCAGCATGTAACGGTCAAGCCTTTGACATGACGACATCCCTCCATCCGAGCGCCTGCGAGCACCTGTAAGGGTTTCGTAACATGGCAAGGGGAAAATTGAGGAAAAGTTAAGTGGCTGGGGAATATTGAGTATAACTAATGAACCAAGGGCACGAAAACATAAATCCCTTTATTTTATATTTGTGGGCAGCTATTTTCTATTGGGCCTCTTCCGGTAGAAGGGCCCATAGGCTAGGCGGCAACAAACGAAAGGGAGAAGGGGTCCACCGGCCAAACTCTATATTTTCCCACCCGCGGGGTGGGGCCTAGGGACAGCAGAGGCTGCCCCCCATGGCGGCTGCGACTTGGGGGTTCCCTCCCCTTTGCCCTAGGGTTTGACCCTCCGACCTATAAATAGAGGAGCCACCTCCCCTCTATTTGCACCACAACAACTTCTCTCCTCTCCCTATAAACCCTAGAGATCTCTCCATTAGAGCATCCCCACTCGTTGGGCGTTCCGATGCCGAAATCCGAACATTTTTTTGGCCGGAAGAAACTAGATTTCATCCTAGGAACGCCGAGTTTCCCTCTCGCATTCCCAAGCCGTGTTCCCAGGCGAAGAGAAAACGGTGAAATATTCGAAAATTCATCTTTCCTGTCGGTGAGAGCTCGACCAAAATTTGTTCGACAGAATTACGCCCAACAAGTCTGGCGGCAAATTATTACAGAACCGGGTAAAAAGGCTCGGCCATTAGTCGTCGATGGGGATGGGATCCTGCGGCGTGGTCGATGCGGCGGTGTCGGGCGTCTCGCCGGCGGATTCCGACGGGTTGGAGGAGGTGGAAGCGGAGCTTGGCATAGCAGTGGCATTCGACGCAGGGGCGTTCAGCGCAGTGGCTGGCGTGATCTCGACGTTGTCCTCCTAGAGGATAGCATTGCGGCGCGCCATGTACCAGGCCTTGACCGGCGAACTCATTGTCGACGTTTCCTCGCCGCCCATCAGGAAATGGAGATCCGTGTTCCACTTCTTGGCGGCGTAGTTGGCCTTGAGAATGTCCATCTTTTGCCCTTCGTTCTCGATCAGCTGCGCCCACCTCTCGTCGCTCTTCTCACCCCTCTTCTCGTCGTGTGCCCTCATGTTCGCAATGCACTTCTTGATTGAAGCCTGGAGACGCTCAGCGGGAGGTCCGGCGGCTTTGATCATGTTCGCCTTCTTTTGGCCGATCTCCGGCCTTCCTTCGCCGGCAGCAGTGGGAGGGGCCTTCGGGTTGTACACACCGTCCTTGGTCTTGGCGAGGCTCAGGCGAGTGTCCCGCCATTTTTCGCAGTGCTCGAGCTAGGTGAACACATGGTAGAACTTGAACTCCACCTTCATGTTGTCCCGGTACAAAGAGAGTGCACGAAGGAGCTGCAAAATGGAAGACAAAGTGTGTCAAGATATGCTTGAGATTGTCATAACTTTGGCTAGTGTTTGTGAATACCTTGTTCTCCATGTTTTCCCTGCTGGCTTCTTTGCGTTTGACCTCTTCCACGCAACTGTGCCACTTGCTACATGCATTATGGATGAAACCTAGATGGATTTTATTATACTTCGGGTCGCAAAGGCTACGCTCGTCGAATGCTAGCTTGACGCGCTTCCAATAGTTGTTGGAAATTTGGTTGGCACCGGTGATGGGATCCATACTCACCGTTTTCCAGGCTTTGGCGAGACAAAGGTCCTCGGGCACCATCCACTTGATCCGCGCCTCCGACGTTGATGTGCCCGGCTTCTTCTTGCCCTGCTTTCCCTTCGTCAAAACCATGGCATCAACCTCGACGTCCCCTTCCTGCGTCGGTTCAGCCTGCGTCTCCTCGGCGTCGGGGTCGGCAAAATCCTGAGACTCGATGCCGTGTTCGGCATCGGCCCGGGACTGTTCTTCTGTGAAGAAGGAGGGGTCAATGTCCAAGCCTTGGGCGATCATTTCCTGCATGTATGTCTAAGACGACATGCCGGTCAGCATTCCGCCGAACAGGTTGTGCACGTAGGCCTCGCTGTAGGTTGCTTCCGACGAGCTTTCGCTGAAAGGTAGTGGACTGCGGCGCATTGCCGACGAAGGGCCTGCGTACGCCGAAGAGGTGGAGTAGGGGATGTTGATGTCGACGTTGAATGCCGAATGAGGGCGAGGTGCGGGGTAGGGGAAGACCATGTTCGGGTTGAACCCGTCGTCGAACTTTGGGGATGAGGAGTACCTCTGCCAAGCATTCACCTAGCTCTCCTGGAAGCCGGCCCACGAGATCGGCGAGAATCCGGCCGGCGAGCCGATGCTTTCCTGGCTTCCCAGTGGGGGGATATGGCGCTGCCATCATCGCCGTGCACGATGCCACTGCCTGCTTCGCCTGATTCGCCCTCATCGCCGCCTGGTCGTCAGCATGCTCTTGTTCTTGCTTGAGCTTCGCCCTCTTCTTTCTGTCCTTCCATTCGTCTAACGAGATCTTCCTCCTCTGCATAGTGGTCATCCACTCGGTGCTGGACATTCCCTCCAGCTTCATCACCGGTGCCCTCGGCTTCCTCGCCTTCTTCTCCTCCGAAACCTCTCCGAGTTTCGATCTAGGATTGACGAAACTCTTGGGAGGCATGGTGGGCGGGAGCTCAACGAAGTGGCGGGAGTGGGGGGAATGGGGAAGAAAGGCGGGAAGGGAGCAACAAAAGGGCGCAAGTTCGGCCTTCTCTCGCCGACAGAGCTAGCCCACGCCCGTTTTCGCTTCGTCCGGCGTTCCCAGGGCGTTCCCAGGATCTTGGGAATGTCCTGGGATGTCCGGACCAAAGTTAGTTCGAATCCAGACGAAAAGAGGTTCCTACGAATGCGACTGGGCCGATTTTCAGCGTCTGGACCAAAAAATCGCCCTGGGATTGGCGTCCTGGGAAAGCTAGTGGATATGCTCTTAGATTGGATCTAGCTATTGGGATTAGATCTCCACCTCCGCACTACCATCGTGCGCAAGACAGTCCGGCTTCCATCTTCTTCCGCTAATCGACTAGATCGGAGCCCGAGAGACGTCCCTACACTGGACTTGTGTAGATCTTCGAGGCGCAACACTTGGTGCGCTGTCTTCATCACTATACGCCTTCCTGCGTAAGGCATGCCATGGTATTCAAGGGTATGAATAATGTTCTCCCTCTCTGTTACTTATGTCTATGTAGAATAGATCTTGGTCGTCGTGTTCGTGTATCTAGACATTTTTTTTATTTTTTGCACCGAACCCCAACAAGGGCTACATAAGCTGCCCCCTTCAAAAAGAGTCGTCCTCAACTCTACATGCTCATCACAAAGTATAATAGGTCGAGAGACATTCTTGATCCTGGGGTTCACCATATAGTCGTCCTCGGGAAGATTGATTTGACAACACTTCAATGTTCATTCACTTTCTATGAAGCCTACAAAGCTCACAACAAAAGCGAAGAAACACTCAAAGAGTATCCAATTCATGAAGATTATAGCATGAGTCCTCAAGTAGAAGGAAGTCACCTTAGCTTGTAGAGATAGCTCTATGAAGGGTAGCCATAGGTAACTCTCTTCGGTTCTTCTTGTCAACATATGGTTGGTAGATGTTAACGTGTATGCATTTGTACCTTCACACAACAAAGACCAAGCAAAGTATTTTCGTGCATTATAGAGGCGCATGTCATTTGTGGCATGTCCATTCTTGTTCACAACACCATTATCACAACTCAAGGATAGCAAAAGGAATGCATATGCAAGGTCAATGTGCATGGAAATTGTTTGAACATCATCCAAATGTGGGAACTCAAAAACTCCATATAATGTATTAGTGTGGCACTCAAAACAATTTACTAAAATATTGATCAACATCTTTGATGCAAGAATAGGAGAATTCGGCAAAAACACATGAGGAAGCTTATCCAAAACAACAACATTATGTGTGCAAACCAACCATTGAAAAGAGAAATTGTTCATTTTTTGGATGCCATACACATATCACCGAAATAAAATATCATGGGCATATAAGAATCCCAAGTGGAAGCAGAAACAACATTTTGCAAACAAACCATATGAAAGTGCAAGTGGTATGTATGATTGTTGCAACAACAATACGAGATACTTGGAAGCTCTCATGGCAATACATGATCTTAATGGCATTATGGTTGCAGAAAAAACCTCAGAAATGGAAATTGTTCAACATTTTTGTTTCAACACACAAAGCATCAATATCCAATAGCAAATAAACATGAATGTCACAAGTGAGATAATACCATCAACATTCTTGCAAGCAAACCATAGGAAAAAGCAATTTGTCAACATGAAAGATGCAAAGTATGCAAAAGGTATCATAGCTGGGTTTGATCTTGAAGTCACTTGTGGGATACTCTCTGGAGCTCTTTTTTCAACTCGTGCTCAACTGAGGTTGGCAATATAGTGCGGGTACCTACACACCTCACACAAAAAAGGAAGAATGTGTGTGCATGGTAGAGAAACACATCATATATCATGACGTATCTCTTCTTGTGCACATCACCATTAATGTCAATAAAGTGTAAAATATATGCATGGTGCGTATGCAAGTGGGGAACATGCTTATTATGACAATCATCAAAATATCCAAAATTTGAGAAAGCTATGGGGGAAATCTCAATTGGAACCATATGAGAATTGTTGTTGCAAGCAAAACAAGTGAAAAGGCAATTATTCATATGTAACACCCTCAGATCGGCACTATGCAAGTTTTAGCGATTCCTGACAAGCCCGCATAGAAATGATTCAAAGGTGTCCACCAGGCACTTTCATGCGGGTGGAAAACACAGTAATACCATTACACATTAGTCCACGATGGAACCCAAAAAACATATATATACAACAACGACTCATGGAGTCAAGAATACAAACATATAGTACAAAGATACAAATCTCCTTAAAAATGATACAGCGTCCGTATACGGACAAGATGCAAATTAAGCTAAGAGCCCTAAAGAATAACCAGTGGTGTCCATAACCCTGCATAGGCCAAGCCGGAAGGCTACCCATGCTAACGACGTCGATATCAAACCTTATACAAAAAAGGGTGCTGGCAAACGACAAAGGAAAAAGTGAGCGGTTAGTACTGAGGCCACTACACGGCGAGACATCGAATTCAGCAGCTCTCGCCTACATAGGTAAGGTGGACTGAAGCGGCAGCTCAAAATGCACGAAACAACCTATAGAGACTTGATACAACTGTCGGATATCATAGAGAGATGAGTAAGACCGATTCGGAACCAACATAATACTACCAAAAAACATACCCATCCTGGTATTTCCCCCTTGAGACCGAACGCGGAAGTCATGACGAGGAAACTGAACTGGTTGGCAATTTTATTCATTCTCTTCATGGTGGTTATCCAACTTACAAGTCAATATCAGGTACAAGTCAAATTTATAACAGTAAACTTTAGTTATAGTTGTCTATGATCGAGATATTGTTCTCCAAGTCATCCATAACCACGGACATGGATTTCGAAAAGATTTAACCCTGTAGGGGTGCACCAAAGTTTCCACACGCACTTCGACCCTTTTTGCTAGATCAATTAACAGACACCCATCGGTATGTCGGCAGGGCCGAGGAAACGACGCTTTCCTAGACCCAAAGCAAGTACATGGGGGCCACCCAAAAGAGCTACCCATACGAGGTATAGCTAATCCTCCTCGTATGGACCCTGAGGTTGCGTGCACTTGTCATGCGAGCAGAGGTCATGAACAATATATTCCCGTGACAGAGTGTCGCACCTACGCAATAGTAATAAACACTCATCGACCAATAGGTAATAAACATCTCATACATGGCATATGTACAATAGTAATGCATAAATCCCGAACTAGTGTTGTGGCCCCCAGAACAGTACTTTGAAATCAGGTACTAAGCCAATAGGGGTGTTTATACACCCCACATGTGGTTAGCATGCTCAGTCTCGGAACATGTATCAAGAACTCGGGTCCCAGGTGGACAAAGGGGGATAGGATAATAACCAGATCTCAACTATTACCCCTCCGTGCCTCTACATCTATTATACCTACTTTCAATATTAATTATTAAATTGTAATTAAAGTCATAATCATCTCCACCATTAAGAATATGCCAAACCCCAACATCAGTGGCACACGACGACTGGAAGCAGCACCTGAGCAAGAAACTACGACTCGTAAGGCTAACTATATATCAAGGAACATGTACTAGGAGGTGTCCAAGGAAATTTAGGCTGCAAAAGATATAACGGGTACGGAAATACTAAATCATCGCAACAAGGTAGCAATAGATCAATAGGAGGAAGTAAATGTTATAAATATAAAATAGGTAGAGAGGGGGAAAATGCTCGCCTGGGAAACATTGCCAAAGATACATACAAAGATCGGGTCGACACTCGCATCAACTCATTGGCCTAATCTGTGAAGAAGCAAAGCACTAAAAGAAATACTGGACGCACTTTTTAATCCTATAATAGAATATCGGGCATGATACATGACATGGCAAAGATGCAGTGCAATAAGGCAACATTAAGTAGAACCGGGTCCCGATAATTTATTAATAGGTTCTTGTTGTTTATTTACCCCGCATTTGAAAGGTTGTATTAACAAGGCAAAACAAGGCATCGGTTTGCTACACAAATTTAAATGGTGCCAATATAAGACTAGATTTGCCCGCATATGGCCTCCATATTTAATTATTAGGTGACTCGACATAATGCCCCCAAACCACACAAATATGAATACAAGAACGGACAATTTTATGTGACAGGTTGATATCATGTATTATACAAATATGGGGCTCGAAAAAGGGAACACACATCGGATCGACGATCTTGGGGTTTCGAGGTGTTTGGGTTCGGGCTCGCTAGGATCAATCTTCGAATCTAGGATAGGGCTTGGCTTTGGGGTTTGATGACCCACAAGTATAGGGGGTGTATCGTAGTACTTTTAATAAATAGGAGCGTCGATCCCAACGAGGAGCAGAAGGTGCTGAACAGTGTTATGGAGCAGGAACTCTCTGCAAATACTTAGCAAACAGATTTTCAGTGGTTTTCTGATAAGGCAACAAAACAAAGTGCATGTAATAAAGAACAAACATAGCAAGTGGCCCAATCCTTTCTTATCAAAGGACAAGGCGGTGGAAATACTAATAAGGACCAAACGTTCTCGAGGACACATGGGAATTCTGTCAAGTGCTTTCGCTTCATATAGCTGAGTACTCTTCTTTGGTGTTGTAAGCGTTGTGTGGGTGGAACTGTGCTAATGTACCGACCTTACTTGGACTAATACATGCTTATGATATAAGTAATTATGATATAAATCTAACCACAACTTTAAACTCTGAGATCCTACACTCCCTTGTGCAAAGGTGTCCTAACGGGGTTCAGGTTTCTGTCACTCCGGCAACCCCACAATTAGTAGCCAAATACACAATGCATTCCCCTAGGCCCATAAATGGTGAAGTATCATGTAGTCGACGTTCACATGACACCACTAGATGAATAGCACCACAACTTAAATACTAAACCATTGAATAATAACTCAAAAAAATTCACTACTAACAACATGACTTCTCCCATGTCCTCAAGAACTAAACGAACTACTCACAAGACATCATATGGATCAAGATCAAATAAGATATGATAATGGATAACAATATGAACATAAACAATAATCCAATGGTTCCACTCACAAGCATCAACTATAATAGTAATTAACAGCGAGAAAGTTTCCCCTAAGAACTAAAGCAATATCCAACACAATTGTTACAGCTGGACGGAGTGGTGACGATGGTGCTGGTGGAGATGATGGTGTTGATGGCGACGGTCTCCCCTCTCCGGGAAGGAATTCCCTCAGCAGAAATCTGTCTGCCGGAGAGATCTTTCTCTCTCGGTGTTTTTCGCCCCCAGAGTTGGCGGAAATCTATCTGTGGTTGCTCCCTTGGCCTTAGGGTTTCGTAGGTAAGATATAGGCAAAGGGGAAGAGTCGGGAGCCGGGCAGGTGGGCCACACCTGCCCTAAGCGCGACCCAGGGTGGCCCCACGCCTAGGCGAGTGTGGGCCCCATGCGGCCCCTCTTCGCTCCTCCTTCTGGCTTCATAATTCTTCTAGAAAAATAATATTTTCCCATATTTTTCTGGTATTTTTCTGATATTCACGAAATTGCACCGAAACGCCTTCTTTTTCATCAGAATCCAGACTCCGGCAGTCCATCCTCCAAGAATCATCCAACATGCATAAACAGATGAAAATCCATAAGTAATACCTCATAATAAGACATATATCAATGAATAGATGTAAATTATAATATAGAAAGGTGACAAAAATTGGGTGTATCAACTCCCCCAAGCTTAGACCGTCGCTTGTCCCCAAGTGAATACTGAGCTCAGTAAACATGTCCACAGGTTTATGGAGTGAAGTGTCGATAAAATAATACGCACAAGAAGCATCACACTTACCATTACACAACTCATAGAAGAAATCAACTCACCATTATATAACTTAGCTTGCAACCAAGTACAACAGTCACAATAGAGATGCATAAAGATAAATCATAATTGGAATTGGCAAACTTGTTCTTGGTTAGAGAACTCCTAGCAAACAGTTTCACAAAAAGATTTTTGTAGAAGTTTTCACAACAAGAGCACTCTTTGCTCAAAAAGATTTTTCAATGAAGGATTTCAAACTAATACTAAATAGATATGATTTTTGTGCAAACAAGGAAGATAAAGAACATGATTGAATAAATCACCATATGAATTCTTGAAACACAACAACTCAAATGCTTGCTGGAGATAGAGAGGAAGTAGGTTTACTGACTCAACTTGGTAACTAGGGGAAAGGTCCCTTCATAGAGGGAAGCAGGGATTACAAGTCATAAAGAGCTTCCAAAAGATTATGGTACTTACTAGCTTTGAGCCCTCATTGCCCCTATCATAGGCATCTTGAGATGATTAAGGTTAAAGTGCACAAAGATGGAGTATATGCTTGAAGAAATATAAGTTGGCAATCTCATGTCCCTTGAATATGAGGGCCACTCCTCATGCTACTCAACTTTGGTCACCGGTAAGTTCTTGTAATTGTAAGTACATGCGTATCAGAGGGAACCGCCAACGGGGTACCCCTTGCACAGGGTACAGGAGCTTTCCCATAACCAAAATGACAAGGCAAGCAGACAATGAGCATCTCAGCAATCTTTTTATTTACCATATGCATAGCTTTTTATTGGGGATTCTTCATAGATAGCGCACTATGGTGATGCTGCAAGTTTCCAGCATGATTAGGCATGTCTTAGGCTAGCGGCCCAGGTGTTTCTCTAACACAAAATACAAACTCCATGGACTTACAAGTTCCCTCTTTATTTCACACCGTTGACATCCATAGACAAAAGAGCACGATATCAACTGAGTACAAAGTACAGGTGCAATGTTGAAGATGTTCCCCGTGAGAGCACGGTTCTGCTAATTCCAACGTATAGATGCAAGCATATACAACTTTGATGGCACAATGGTTCAAGTCTATTAGGGGCAAGAAATAAAGTGTGCCGTCAAGTTCATGAGAGCTTTACTAACCAGTTTTCGCATAACAAAATACTTTTTAATTCAAAAGGTAGATGAAGCTTGAGAATTTGCTTGGAATAGAAAAAGCTACTAGGTAGATATGGTGGACACAAGTGGCAAAGGTTTTGGTTCAAAGGTATTGGAAACATGAGAAGTATACCTTCTCAAAACAGGTTTTTGGCTAGCAAGGCTGAGTAGCAAGAAAGAGAGTTGAAAGAAACAAGCAAACATACAAGTAATATAGACAAACATGCAATCTTCCTTGAAGACACTAAAGATCTGAAATAGAGAATACTATGATTATGAGCCAACAAGAAAGAAAACAGATGATACAAAATACCTGTAAGCTTTTTCTCTCCCTTTTTTTCTTTCAAACCTCAAAAAGTATTGCTACTGACCAGAACTTGGTTGCCAAAAACAATTTAGATCTACTTGATGCTCCCAAAGTGATGCCAATACTGATCAACAAGATCCATAAGATAATAGAGATTGAAAACTAAAATAAGAAGTGCAAAAAGTAAAAGATGAGACTTCTCATTAATATTCCAATAAAGGCACTAACACCAAGTGATACATAGATAACCAACTAAAGGAGAGATACTTCCACATGCAAACCAAACTATAAGACAACCTCTCTACCAATTATATGAATCCACTCAAAAGGTAAAAGAAAAATATAATGGTGGTGATACCGCGACACTACCCCAAGCTTGGAACAAGCCAAGGGGATGCCAAACCTGATGACGAATTACTCCTTTGGTGGTGGCGGTGTTCTCTTGTCAAGGATCAGAAAATCCTCCAGCATCTTACGAAGTATGTTATTCTCCTTTTGAAGCATATCCACCTTCATCCTTAGAGCACGGTACTTATCACAAAACTCGTTAGTAGTTCGAAGGGCTTCTGGTGCCTCAGGGCAGTATTTCAAGTTTGGACCGAAGGCTATGATTCCCTGCATGTTACGAGAAAAATCATCCCAGTGTTAATTGCTCCTACCAAAGTAGGTTTCCTTGCCTTTGCCCCTGTGGAGGTTTGTCCTTCCAACTTTATATCCTTCACGGGCTTCTTGCCTTTATCGTTGGCGGAGGCCATGGTGCTCTAAACTTGAGAAGATTTCCTGACAGAAACATGTTCAAACAAAAACACGATGATAACACGATGCACAAGCCTCGGGGAATCAGGGGGGGTATATATTATGAAGATTCAGTGCACAAGGAAGGTGCTGACACGGAAACGAGGAGGAGACGGAGTTCGAGGGTGGCACACCCCCTCCAGGCGCGGCCAGGCAGGGACCCGCGCCTGGGGTGGGTTTATCCACCCCAGACTCCGTTTCCTCTTCAGTTCCGTCTCTTAACTTCCCTTATGAATTAAAAACATCAAAAATATAAAAAGATTGGGGTTTCACGAACCTTCTGTTTTCACCACTTTTACCTATTCAAAGACGAACTCTGCAGACTCCTTTTCTCCTTCTCCTAGAATTTTCCTTTCCTCACAAGGAAATACACAAACTTCAATGGCAACAATAGTGTAATAAAAAACAATCAACCTTTAGGTGCACACTTCAACTGAAATCCATCAAAACAAAGGCTTCTTAAAGAGGCAAATGCAGATGATAGCAGAAAACTGTCAAAACAGACTAGCAGGTAAAGATTGATTTTTTAGTAAACTTTATGTTGCTCAAATCAAAAAGTGCAGAACTAATGAAAGTTGGGTAACAACTTGGAGAACAAGCTCAGAAAAATACATCTCAATCCGACGTACTGAGATCCCTTACGATTTTTTACAATGCAGCACAAAAATCTGTCCCAGGACAGCCACTTTTCACAACTCCTCTACTTCACAAAAGTAGTTGGACTTGACACAAAAACCAAAATAAAAAGGATAAGGAGTGGTTATTACTGAGGTAATAACTTCCAAGACTCGAAAAAACTCTTGGGTTATCTCCCAACAAGTACTTTTATTTAATGCCTTTAAGTTAGGCTTGAAACTTTCACAGATGCTCACAAAGGAGATATAAATCTGGAGTGAAAAAGAGCATTAAGAAGCAAATAACCAACACACTTGAGTATAACACACTTCCTATGCATGGGGTATCGCGAGAAAACGAATTGTTGAAACAAAAAGCCACAAGCATAGGAAGAAAAAACAAATGCAAGTTCAAAGCTTTCAACATAAAACGGGGAAACTTAACATTATTGAGATGCATAAAACCGTGTTTCCCGCTCTCATAATAAATTTAAGTAGCACTTTGAATAAAGTTGATAATATAACTGTCACTAAAAAAAACTTTATCATCAGAATGAGAATACTTACAACTACCAAAGAGAGGTCCAAGGTCATAAACTGGATCAATAGAAGCAAGTTGTTCCATCCTGAAATCCTTATTAGGCAAGCTGTTTTCACAAGGAGCTTTAGCAAATTTGGAAAAGTTAAACTCGTAAGAATCTTCATCAAACTTAGTTAAAACTTTTTCCTTCTTACAATCTATAATAGCTCCACAACTGCTCAAGAAAGGTCTACCAAAAATGATAGGACAAGTTTTGCTAGATGCTGAATTAAGGACTAGAAAATCAGCAGGATACTTCATCTTACCACAAAGAACCTCCACATCTATTACAATACCAATAGGGCAAATGGTTTATTTATTTTCAAGGTGAATAACCACATCAATGTCCTCAAGATCACAAGGACCAATTTCATGCATAATTTCCCTGTAAATCTCATAAAGAATAGCACTAGAACTAGCACCAATATCACATAAAACATAGTAGCAATGATCACCAATTTTAACAGAAAGCACAGGAACACTAGCTTTTCTAGCTTTACTAGGATGAGAGATAATATTAGAAGCGTCTTCACAGAAGACAATGTGCTCATCCTCTATATTTCTAGTGACAAGATCTTTCACAATAGCTACCACATGTTTAATATTCAATTGCTCATCAGGTTCCACAGTTTTTATTGTACCTTTGTTATTTGCACTAATAATCAGAGTACTCCTTTACATTAGCTGGGAAAGGTATTTTCTCAACATGAGGTTCAGGCACAATATGATTAGTAGTACAAATTTCAGTACTTCTAACATGAACATGATTAACAACATCTTTATAAGGTGCATGGTACTTGTTCCACTTCTTCTTGGGAATTTCTATGTAAGAGGCAAAGGCCTTAAAATAGCTGGCAATACTTTGGGAATCAAGACCAAACTCATTACTAATATCATGGAAGTTATCAGTTCCCATAAAAGACTTAATGCATTCATAATAATAGTTTATACCTGACTTTCTTCCCTTTTCATTCTCCCAAGCTTCAGTGTTTAATACGGTCTAAGAGATCCCATTTAGCTTCTTCCTTCATACGTGTGAATGATCCAGCACAAGAAGCATCTAGTAAATATTTATCATGAAGAGAAAGTCTAGCATAAAAGTTATTCATGATAATTTTGATAGGGAGTTCATGAATAGGACATTTAAGCATTAGTAACTTCAATCTCCCCTAAGCTTGAGCTGTACTCTCTCCATCACGAGGACAAAAGTTATATATAAGATTTCTATCCTTGTGAATCTCACTGGGAGGATAAAATTTAGAGTAAAAGAGAGATGCCATCTCCCCCCATTCCATGGATAGTCCATTCTTCAGCAACTTATAGCATTCTTCAGCTCTCCCTTTCAAGGATATGGAGAGTAACTTCTTCTTCACATGTTCAGTTGTGATACCTACACACTTAAACAACCCGCATAATTCATGGATAAAAAGCAAGTGATCACCAGGATGGACAGTTTCATCCCCTAAATAATAATTATCCATAACACGATTAACAATACTTGTAGGTATCTTAAAAGTATCTATCTCAACTAGTGGTGGTTCATCTACTACCCTAGCAGTGGTAGTAGTTTTCCCAAACAGAAAACCAAGTGGGTTATCCATATTAGAATCAAAGTAACAAGCAGTAACAAAAGAAATACTCACAGTAGAAGTTTCCTTTACCAGTTCCACTCTTCAATAGCGCTTCACTCCCCGGCAACGGCGCCGGAAAATAGTCTTGATGATCCACAAGTATAGGGGGTGTACTGTAGTACTTTCGATAAATAGGAGTGTCGATCCCAATGAGGAGCAGAAGGTGTTGTAAAGTGGTATGGAGCAGGAAATCTATGCAAATACTTAGCAAACGGATTTTTAGTTGTTTTCTGATAAGGAAACAAAACAAGTGCAAGTAATAAAGAACAAACACAGCAAGTGGCCCAATCCTTTCTTAGCAAAGGACAAGCCGGTGGAAATACTTATAAGGACCAAACGTTCTCGAGGACACATGGGAATTCTGTCAAGTGCTTTCGCTTCATATAGCTGAGTACTCTTCTTTGGTGTTGTAAGTGTTGTGTGGGTGAACCTGTGCTAATGAACTGACCTTACTTGGACTAATACATAGTTTTGATTAAACCCCTGCAAATATCCGTAACTACAGGAAAGTAATTAAGATATAAATCTAACCACAGCCTTAAACTCTGAGATCCTACACTCCCTTGTGCAAAGGTGTCCTAACGGGGGTTCAGGCATCTGTCATTCGAGCAACCCCACAATTAGTAGCCAAATACACAATGCATTCCCCTAGGCCCATAAATGGTGAAGTATCATGTAGTCGACGTTCACATGACACCACTAGATGAGTAGCACCACAACTTAAATACTAAACCATTGAATAATAATCAACACAAATTCACTACTAACAACATGACTTCTCCCATGTCCTCAAGAACTAAACGAACTACTCACAAGACATCATATGGATCAAGATCAAAGATGATATGATAATTGATAACAATCTGAACATAAAAAATACTCCAATGGTTCCACTCACAAGCATCAACTACAATAGTACTTAACACCAGGAAATTTTGCCCTTAGAACTAAAGCAATATACAACACAATTGTTACAGCGGGACGGAGTGGTGATGATGGTGCTGGTGGAGATGATGTTGTGGATGATGGTGATGATGATCCCGATGAAGCCTAGCTTGATGATGGTGTTGATGGCAACGGTCTCCCCTCTCTAGGAAGGAATTCCCTCGGCAGAAATCTGTCTGCCGGAGAAATCTTTCTCTCTCTATGTTTTCCGCCCCCCTAGAGGTGGAGGAAATCTATCTATGGTCGCTCCCCTGGCCTTAGGGTTTCATAGGAAAGATATAGGCGAAGGGGCAGAGTCGGGAGCCGCGCAGGTGGGCAACACCTGCCCTATGCGCGGCCCAGGGTGGGCCCGTGCCTAGGGGTGTGTGGGCCCCCTACAGCCCCTCTTCACTCCTCCTTCTGGTTTCCTCATTCTTCAAGAAAAATAATATTTTGCCATATTTTTTTGGTATTTTTCTGATCTTCGCGAAATTTCACCGAAACGCCTTCTTTTCCATCAGAATCTAGACTCTGGCAGTCCATCCTCCAAGAATCATCCAACATGCATAAACAGATGAAAAGCCATAAGTAATACCTCATAATAAGACATATATCAATGAATAGAGGTAAATTATGATATAGAAAGGTGATGCAAATTGCGCGTATCAGGGTTTGGTAGGATCATTCTTCGGTTCCTCGGGAGGGAGAGCTTCACGCCATCGGATCCCTGAGAGCGAACCTCGTAATTCCATGAAGAAGATCTTCACGTCCAAGATGAAGAACTTGAGGTTCTGGGATACGTGGTTATTAACGGACTTGAGTTGTCAAAGATCTTGTCATCGATGGAAATCTTGGGTTCGTGTCGGTGGTTTTTGGAAGATCTTGGCGAAAGCCGGGTTCGGAGATCTCGGCGGGGACTTTGTACTCTTTGAGTGCCATCACGCCAATTTAACATGGCCTTCATCTACACAACACCACCACACCATTGGGGCAGATCTAGGAGTGTCGTTTGACATAAGAATTTTGGACACGGTAAACAGTGCACTACCGTTGGTACACAGGGAATAACCTCTATAGCACAAGAACCCCTCTGACCTAACACATTCGAACGAGAGAACTTCAGAACGCAGGTCATGTGGCCACAGGGGAAACAATGATGACCGGCTCCACGCGGTGCACGAGGACGGGACAAAGCCGAGACGGAGAAGGTAGAGGGAAAGGCCTAGGGGCGGCACACACGGCGGAAGAGCGCTGCTGACCGCAGGGAGGAAAGCAGACATGAGGCGACACGACGGGGTTGGCGGCAGGGCAAGACAAGGGCGCTTGGCGGTGTCGGGGACCACAGGCAACGGCGGAGGAGCGAGTACAGGCGGTAGATGTGGTCGCGAGGGGTCGAGGGTCCTGGAGGAACTTGCGATGAGCGAGGCAGGGGTGGGCTTAGGCGCTAGGGGATGAGGGCAATGACGGCAGGCGCGGGCTCGCACGGCCGGGTGACTCTTCCGAGGCGGGCGAGAAGGGCGGCGGGGTGGAGGATCTCTGCAGGGAGAGGGGAGTACAAAGATGGTGGCCCTAGAACGGAGAGGAGGTGGCGGCCGGGAGGGTTCGATCGGAGCTCGTGGGAGGCTGTAGGTAGGTGGGGATCCCTATGCTATCGAGGATGGTCAAGGAGAGGGACAACAGGGTGGTCCCTGGTTCGTGCGTTGGGAGGTTGACCACGGAAAGGACTAGACGCGTCGGTCGTGCGGGGTGGGTCCAGGGTGCGGTGTTGTGTGGCTCCGTCAAGGTGGGCGCGTGTAGGATTTGAGGGGTGGCGACGGCTGTGGGGAGTGGTGTTCTATGGTATGGTTGGTTTTAGTGTTAGGTGGGGATTTTAGGGTTAGGGTTTTGGGGGTTGTAGGCTGCTACCTGGGCCTTTGGGCCTGGCTTCCCCCAGGTTCCAATAGGTTATGTTTTATATAGTTTTAGAAATTCATTTATAAATAATTTTAGGCAAATAAAGGATCTGAGCGGACTGATGGTTTTAATTTGAAATAAAGAAGGGAATAATTAGGAAACAAAAATAGGGTTTTTAGCAAAGTAGGTTTAGACAAATAGATGCATGATGATGCAACAAATAACAAGAATATGCTAGTGTTGATTTGTATTACTTATGTAGCATTCCAATGTTAGAAAATTGGGATGCTACAACACTCCCCCACTAAACAATAATTTGGCCCCGAGATTCCTTGGAAAACATATCTTCATGTTCCCATGTAGCTTCTTCAAGGGGATGGTGCGACCACTGCGCCTTGAAAAACTTGCCGAGAGAACACTCTGGAGGAAAAAAGGCAGAAGTATGGTCTCAAAAGGTAAGGCCACCTCTAACTTCGACAGAAAGAGAGAAAAGATGCATTATAATCCACTTCAATATACAAGAGCAAATATAATGAGTAGTCGGCATGGGGGCCAATCCATCACGCACCCAAACTATTACTCCGCACATGTAGAAAATTGTGCACCAATTCTTGGAATTTGGACTGAAGATCTTGAAAAGAGATGTTCGGACACAAATGAATGATACATGCTCTTCATTAGATATGACATAGAAAATGTGATCGTCTTGGTAACACCAGAAGATACAAAGAAAAATTATAGTGAATTTTTGGTCCACTAGAAGTTACAACAGAGCAGATTCCTTAGGTAGCATGAAGACCGGATGTAGCAGCATCGTTACAAGAGTAAGGCAGCGAAAACCTGAAGGTACGATGGAACCTAACCACGAGAATTCCTTGCCTCGAAGAGGAGATAAGAGAGCATATTCAAAACACGCAAAGGTAAGAGGAGAATAGCATAGAGGTAAGAAGTAAAAGTAGACCTATTCAGATCTATCCAATCAATTTTGTAAAATAGTTTTGACACTCTATGACGTCCGTTAGCTAGGTTGTCCTACAGGCTGGACCAGTGGGGTATTGCAGCTGCTGAGCTCTGATACCACTTTGTAACACCCTCAGATCGGCCCTAAGAGCCCTAAATAATAACCAATGGCATCCATAACCCTTCCTAGGCTAAGCCGGAAGGGTAACCATGCAAATGACGTCGATCTCAAACCTGCTACAACAAAAGGGGTGCTGGCAAAGGGAAAAGGAAAAAAGAGTGCGGTCAGTACTGTGGCCAGTACACGGCAAGACTTAGAATTCGGTGGATCTCACCTACATAGGTATGGTGTACTAAAGAGGAAGCTCAACATGCACTAAATGACATATAGAGACTCGATACAACTATCGGCTATTAGAGAGAGATGAGTAAGACCTATTCGGAACCAACTTGATATTACCACCAAGAATACCCATCCTGGTATTTTCCCCTCGAGACCAAACGAGGAAGTCATGCCGAGGAAACTCACATGGTTGGCAGTTTATTCATTCTCTCCATGGTGGTTATCCAATTTACTAGTCAATATTAGATACAAGTCAAATTTATAACAATAAACTTTAGTTATAGTTGTCTATGATCGAGATATTGTTCTCCAAGTCGTCCATAACCGACGACATATATTTTTGAAAAGATTTAACCCTTTAGCGGTGCACCAAAGTTTCCACACGCACTTCGACCCTTTTTGCCAGATCAATTAACATACACCCATTGGTATGTCGGCGGGGCCTAGGACACGATGCTTTCCCATACCCAAAGCAAGTACATGGGGGCCACCCAAAAGAGCTACCCGTACAAGGTATAGCTAATCCTCCTCATAAGGACCCTCAGGTTGCATGCACTTGTCACGCGATCAGAGGTCATGGACCATATATTCCCGTGACAGAGTGTCGCAGCTACACAACAGTAATAAACGCTCATCGACCAACAAATAATAAACATCTCATACATGGCATAGGTACAATAGTAATGCATAAATCCCGAACTAGTGTTGTAGCCCCCATAAAAGTACTTTGAAATTAGGTACTAAGCCGATAGGGGTGTTTAGACACACGACATGTGGTTAGCATGCTCAGTCTAGGAATAGGTGTTAAGAACTCGGTTCCTATGTGGACAAAGGGGGATAGGATAATAACCAGATCTCAACTATGACCACTCCATGCCTCTACATCTATTATACCTACTTTCATTATTAAATATTAAACTGTAATTAAAGCCATGATCATCTCCACCATTAAGAATATGCCAACCCCCAACATCAGTGGCACACGACGACGGGAAGCAACACCTGAGCAAGCAACTACGACTCGCAAGGCTAACTATCTATAAAACAACATGTAATAGGAGGTGTCCAAGAAAATTTAGGCTGCAAAAGATATAACGGGTACAGAAATACTAAAGCATCGCAACAAGGTAGCAATAGATCAACAGGAGGAAGTAAATACTATAAATATAAAATAGGTAGAGAGGGCGAGAATGCTCGCCTGGGAAACATTGCCAAAGATACATCAAAGATCGGGTCGACACTCGCATCAACTCATTGGCCTAATCCGTGAGGAATTAAAGCACTAAAAGAAACACCGGATGTACTTTTTGATACTATGATAGAAGATCGGGCATGATGCATGTATGATGCATGACATGTCAAAGATACGGTGCAATAAGGAAATATTAAGCGGAACCGGGTCCCGACAATTTATTAATAGGTTCTTATTGTTTAGTTACCCCACATTTTAAAGGTTGTATTAACAAGGCAAAACAAGGCATCGGTTCGCTGCACAAATTTAAATGGTGCAAATATAAGACTAGATTTGCCCACATATGGTCTCCATATTTAATTATTAAGTGACTAGACATAATTCCCCCAAACCACACAAATATGAATGCAAGCATGTAAAATTTTATGCGACATGTTTATATCATGTATTATAAAAATATGGGGCTCCGAAAAGGGATCACACATCGGATCGATGATATTGGGGTTTCGAGGTACTCGGGTTCGGGCTTGCCGGGATCGTTCTTCGAATCTAGGATCGGGCTTGGCTTCGGGGTTCGACGGGATCAGTCTTTGGATCCTCGAGAGGGAGAGCTTCATGCCATCCGATCCGTGAGAGAGAACCTGTCAATGCCATGAAGAAGATCTACGTGTCCAAGAGGAAGAGCTTGAGGTTACGACTTACGTGGTCAGTGACGGACTTGAGTCGACGTCGGTACTTCGGGTGGCTGATGGCTGCAAGTGCACAGATCATTTGTAGCTAGTTTCAAAGTTAAGATGTCGATCCTACAGGGAGCCCAAAGGTAAGTGTTTGCTGGTGAAGTCTCTGTCGCACCCGAAGTTGTCACAGGTCTTCGAGTGAATTGACTGCAATTGTTGAAAATTGAGAATAGGATTTGGATTTAAACTAAAGTACTTAAATAAAACTATAATGTAAAATTCATAAATAAAAAGCATAAAAAGTAAAGAATGATATGTTTGTTGCTTTTTGCAAATGACAAAGTAGGCGCGGGGAGTTTCAGCTCTTGGTGATAGTGAATGTGTCGGGTGAATGAGATAAGTGTAACAATTATAATCTTACAAGTATGTGTGTAGGCGAGCAACCCATAATTAGCCGGAACTCCTCTTGGTAGATTTAATCCCAACTTTAGTAATCCTACTAACCTATTTACCACAATCATGGTCAGTCACTAGATGATTAAGATCCTTCAGGTTGCTTAGCAATTAAGCTCCTTGGATCGGACTAATGCAATAAGCTCGACGGTTCCTCTTTATCCTTGAGTCAAACTAGTTTCCCATTGATATCCCCGTGTAACTCGAGGGTCTCCGGTCTGCTAGTAAACAAGATCCTATCTATGTAGAACAAAGCATCATGTTGTCTAGGTCATTAACTGGACAACGGGCATTAAGCATCCAACAGATAGTAAAGCACACATAATATAGTAATTAAAATCAACCACAAAATTAATGGAAATTATATAGGCACATCACATCTCACTAATCCCCTAGATCTCCCACGCCTAATGGAATTTACTCACACATGAGAGAAGAAAGCATCATCGATATAATTAAATAAAGGGAGTTCTTCTTGATATTACCATGGAGATCCACAATAAGAAATAGAAATATATCCAACACAATTCAAGATAGGAAGAACAATCTCAAACCCTAATCTTGCAAGGTGGAGATCTCTCTCTCTCAAGTACAAGTAATGGCTATGGAGGTGTGGTGGCTAGGGGATCGAAGATCGTGGAGCGAGATGAAGAATGTCTTCTCCTTCTTCTTCGGATCTTTTCTTTCTCCCTTCTAGATGGTGTGGCGGCTCGTGTGTTCTATTTTCTACCTCGTCCTCTTCATGAAAGTTGTCCTTTTTAATAAGACGAAGGAGATGGCAACTATACGGCGGGAACTATATGGTGGTGTCCCGTATAGTTGGTCGTTAAGCTTGCAGTAAATTCCCCTTGATTTCTTCCAAAAAGGGACTTGCCTGTTTTCGCCTGAATATTCTGTTTATGCTATTAGATCCATCTGGTGATGTTCAAAACCTGAAACACACATTAAAAACCAAGTTTTCTTTGCTACCGAAGTATTAGCGTTAGGTAAAGCTATAAAACCATCAAATACAAATGAAAACCATCGATAGAAACCATAAAAAAATGTGTAGAATCTCACAAATATCAACTCCCCCAAGCTTTTATGTTGCTCATCCTCGAGTGACAAGGAAATAAGAAAGGATAGTGGAGATTCAAAACTGAAATACAAGAACTTACAAGCTTGAATTGGTGTCAAATTCTTTTCTTCACATTTTCCGCCAAACCCGCATAGAAAATGATTCAAAGGTGTCCACCAGGCACTTTCGTGTAGGTGGAAAGCAAAGTAATAACATTACACAGTAGTCCACCATGGAACCCACAAAAAAAATACAACAACGACTCAGTGAGTCAAGAATACAAATATACAGTACAAAGATCCAAATCTCCTTGAAAATGATACAGTGTCCATGTACGGACAAGATGAAAATTAAGCTAAGAGCCCCGAAGAATAACCAATGGTGTCCATAACCCTGCCTAGGCCAAGCCGGAAGGGTAACCATGCTAATGACGTCGATCTCAAACCTGCTACAAAAAAGGGGTGCTGGCAAAGTGCAAAGGAAAAAGAGAGCGGTCAGTACTGAGGCCAGTACATGGCGAGACTTCGAATCCGGCGGCTCTCGCCTACATAGGTATGGTGGACTGAAGCGGAAGAGCAACATGCACTAAACAACCCATAGAGACTCGATACAACTGTCGCCTATCATAGAGAGATGAGTAAGACTGATTCAGAACCAACATAATACTACCACCAAACATACCCATCCTGGTATTTTACCCTCAAGACCGAACGAGGAAGTCATGTCGAGGAAACTATAACATCACATCATTAGAGCTTAGAAATAAGCTGACCCATATGTGTGCATTGCATTCATGCATAGAAAATCCGAATAGTTTTCGCGCTTTTAAAACAGAACTTGTCAAATTGATTGAAGCTTCTCTTAACTTGAGGGAATTGAATTAGATCATCAAGTTAACTGCGATAAGTTTCAATATGACCTTTGCTAAAACCTTATTTGGTTAAACATTATTTGGTCTAAGGGTAGACCAGATATAATAAAATGTCACTCATAATACATTGCTCAAATGATTCATATATGATCCTTAAGGGATCATATCATACTATTCATAATATCAACCTATGAGTACTAAGTTAAGATTACCACTAAAATAATAACAATGCAATGATTAATGCTAACCCATCTTATTTTTATCTATTCTTACTATGAGTATCATAGTAATACCTAACCTTAAACTCTTTAATGAGTTGGAGTTGGAAAGAGACTAAGTCAAGATCATCCACTATATATCTTTCTTTCTATAGCAATCTTTATGGAACTTATCTTAATATCTGTTGTTAGTCAATATTGGGTAATTCCCCATTGATTCACAATTCTTTAACTATAAATGCTTGATCTACTATTTCTTGATCTTATCATAACATCTAATTAAATCCTTTAAAGAGGGTATAGTCCAGTAATAACTTTAATACAATATGAGAAACTAAGAAGATAATTTCAAGACAATGGAAAAGTAGGATTGATAAAGCCTTGCTTAGCCAACTAAGAACTTAAGAAATAAATGATTAAAGGATTATAATGGTGATGCTTTATCCACCAATATTGAATGCTTATATTTAGTATAAGTAATACTGGTGGGTAGAACATGATTGGAACCTTAGAAGAGATAAGTTATCCTAGAGTAGTCATTGCCACTACTAGAAAAACGCCTATTCGTGGCGCACCTGAAAAGGCCTTCCGTGGAGCACTAGCAGTGCGCCACGGGCCTCGCGCTACGGCTATCTCGTAGCCGTGGCGCACTGCATGGTGCGCCATGGTTATATCAAGATAGGCGTGGCGCACTACCAGGTGCGCCACGGGTAGGGGTACAGGGTGCGCCACATATGTGTTTTCCAAAAAACAAAAAAAAATGCAAAAAACACCCTCGTTTTGAATTGCAAAAGCAATCGGGTCCGTGCATCGCCGCTGCAGTCGTGTCACCTCGCCGGAGCATGGCCGTGGCAGGGAGGTGCGGGAGGAGTCGTGGCCGCTCTAGTCCTCGCCGGCGTCGAGGTGGTAGGAAGGGTGTGGTTGGAGAAAGGAAGGTAGGAAGAGAGGGAGGAAGGAAGAGATGGAGGAAGAGAGGGAGGAAGGAAGAGATGGAGGAAGAGAGGAAGGTAGGAAGAGATGGAGGAATAGAGGGAGGAAGGGAGGTCGGTGAGGAGAAGGATGCCGCCGTCGCCCATTGTCACTGCGAGGAGGAGGAGAAGGAGGCCACCGTTGCACCGCCGTCGCCCGTTTTCACTGCGAGGAGGAGGAGAAGGAGGCCGACATCGCTCCGTCACTGCCAGGAGAGGAGAAGGGGAAGTAGGAGAGGGAGAAGGAAGAAGGGAGAAGGAAGAAGGAAAAAGGAGAAGGGAAAGGGAGAGGAAGAGGTAAAAGGGGAGGGAAAAGGGAGGAGGGCGGGGTGGGGATTCAAATTTGAATCCCGCCCAAGCTTATCCGTGGCGCACTAGGTGGTGGTGCGCTACGGGTAAGTCGCCCTCTATTTTTTTTCTGCAGGAAAAAAACGGTCTTTTGACCGTAACTTTTTACTCTTTTCGAACTTTGATAATCTAAAAAATCGCTAAACGACCAAAAGTCGTTGCGAGCAGATGCAAAATCTCATTCTCGTCATTTTGGTATATTATACGATTTTTTTCGATATCGTATGCAAAAGTTATGGCCTTTTTACCGTGGCATGAGTTTTTTTTTGCAAATAAAGTCGAAACTCATGTTTGTTAACTTTACTAGAAGCTATACCACATTGCCTACCTAAATATGAAAGGATTTAATTTTTTGAAGTGTTTATCGTTTTCTTTTATTTTTTGCAAAGCCTAAAAAGACGATCCACCGGGGGGGTGGAGTTGGTGCAGGATAGTTAGGCGTAGGGCACTAGGGCAAGGTGCCCTACTACTAAGTTTATACATCCATGGTGCACATGCCATAGTGCGCCACGGATGTGTCTGGCCGTTTCACAGCAGAGAGGGGCATGCGCTTAGGCGTAGCGCACCCCCTCCATGTGCGCCATGGTTGACACTAACAACCGTAGCGCACCTACCCTATGTGCGCTACGGATGTTTGGCGTGCGGCCAACAGGGCCCTGGCCCACACATATCTGTGGCGCACTATGGTCATGTGCGCCACGGTTGTTCTAGTTACTAGTAGGGCACTGCCCATAGGTGAGCCACGCCTGTTTTAGCCGTGGGGCACTTCAACCATGTGAGCCACGGATGTGCTGATTACCTATAGATATTTTCCTAGTAGTGTGCAAGCCACATAAATATAATTTAGGGTTGGAGTAAAGTGAATATAGGATGATATTATTCAATTAAAACCAGTATAGCATAGAGTTATAGAAGTGGTGTTATTCATTTTAAAGTATGGTCCACTTTAGAGAAAGGTAGTTGGATGCATACAACTAATAGAGATAAATTAGTAATGAATGGTTAAGAAGATTATGAGTAGAGTTTGAAGGAACTATTTGTTGGATGGAAGGATATCAACAGTAGAGTAGTAAATACAACCAAGCAAGGATATGAGGAAGTTATGAAATACTTTAGTATCAAACTCATTGGATTCATCCATGAGTTTATAAGGTTCGTCAGTGAATAAGAATATTCTTATGAAGTAAAACTCATCATGTTAATCATGACGATAAATAGAAAAAGGTAGTATATCTAGGAAATGAATTCCTTAATAAGAAGTCTAGAATTATGAATTATGGAAGATAGTAATTCTTGGTACACAATCAACTCTAAATCTCAAAACCCAATTATAATATCCATTTATATTAAGAATTCCTCATCTTATATCTATATCACTTGATAGGAACATTTCCCTACAACAAATCACATAAGCACATCTCTGCCAATTCCAACCATCATAACTATATGTCCTTAAGTATATCATTATCAATTCCTTTCTATAAAACATTCAAGATATAACTTTCTAGTACTAAAGGTGATGTCATCAAATATTCCAAACAGAAAACAATATGCTTAGTTATGGAGTCTTTAACCACATCCATAAAGGAGTCTAAGTATATTAAAAAACCCTAAACCCTAGGGTAAATAATCATAATCCAAAATCCTAAACCTCTTTGTTTATCATAATAGAATATATAAATTGTCATTTTCCAAATTAATGGAAGTAGTAAGAATCATATTAGTTTCTTTCACATTTCATGCATCAAATAATTATATAGGATCATTATACATATAAAAATTTATATTCAAACTCTGAACCAACTAGAGTTTAGTCTTATAAACAAATAAGAATATAGCATTCAAGAAATCCATAACTAGAAGAGGAGAGAAAAATAATAAGAAAAGTTTCTACAAATTATTAAAAAGGGGTTCATATTGAGTAAATAAAAGAAATACAAAAAGATTATATAATAAAAGTTCACAAATGATACTACATATACCTTAGTATTATTGCAATTTTCCAGCAAATAAATCCTACAAAGAAAAGTTCAAAATATAAATCAAATTCAAATCTAAAAAGGAAAACAGAAAATAGAAAAAGGTAAAACAAATAAAAACATTACCTGGCCGTGGCCCAACATTTCTTTCCTTATCTGACGCCCATGTGCAGCCCACAACAGCCCAACAGCCAGCCCAGCTCTTTCTCTCATGTGACTGACAAGTGGGGCCAGGGAAGGACTGCGGGTTGAGAAGAATGAAACGCCAGGGGGTTATCCAAAAAACAACATGTCGTCGTCATCCTCACGCACACAGACAGCTCGCTGGAGGATCTTGCCGCCGCCCGATGCCGTCGTCGTCAGCCGTGCGTCAAGATGCTCGCCGTCGTTCCAGAAGGGGATAAGAAGGCCACTGCGACGCCCTGCCTCAACCCCTATCCACAATCCCTCCTTATCCTCTCTAATTTGAATAGGGCCGAAACCCTAGCTCACCGGAGCCACACCTCGCCGTCGAACCACATCTCCCCACACCCTTCCAAGCAGCCATGGAGAAGCATCGTCCTCCATAGATCCTCTGAGAGAAATCCTGCATCAAGGGGAGCACTGGAGTGGACGAATTTGGCCGTTCTTCTTTGCGGCAGTTCGTCGGAAATCTTGTCAGAGAGCTCGCCTCCGACCACGCCTATCCTCGCCGACCTCTCTATCATCATCAGTGTGAGTTCCTGAACCTTCCAGTATCCTTAAATCGCCTTATCTCATTGAGAATCATCGTCTCACCGTGTGCCATTGTCGGCCACCGTCGGAGCTCATCGGAGTTGAGGCTCCGGTGACCATTTCCGAGCGGCGCCGCCACTTTAGGACTCAGCACGATGCACTGATTCAAACTAGGTTCATTTCGTTTGCTAGGGCGCAGTAGATTGTCGCCGGCGACCAACCACTGGCGGCGGTGGTGGTGCTGACGCCATAGCTACGTCATGCCGATGTCACCCTGAACCTAGTCCGCTGTTTCACCCGGTCTTTGTCTCACGTGGCAAGTGACGTGGCCTTGGGCCCATATGTCATTGTCTAGGGGTCAAGAAAGGGTCGGTAATAAATGTATTTTCTTTAAACACCGTGCTGAGGTGGTCACTGGCCCACCAGTCAGTGACTGAGGCTAGCTTTAGGTGCGGTGTAAAAAGTATTTCCTGTTTAAGAAATACATAAAATGTTATAAACTTAATAATTAATATTCCAGAAATCAAATAAATGATTAAATCTTGTTTAATTAATAACTTTTGTTTTGTAATTCAGAAAAATGTGTATAATATATGAAAATTTTCGGAAAAATAAAATCTATAACCTAAAACTATTATTAAATCTTATTGTGATAGATATTTAAACAAATATTATTTAATAAAGGTCTTATAAGTAATTAAACATTGATAATTCATATTTTAATAATGGTAAATGTTAATAATATAAATAAAATACCAAAAATCTTAGAAAAAAAATTATAATTTGAAACCATAATCATCTATTATTTTATCACTCAATTAATATTCATTTTTATTAAGTAATTATAAAGTTATAAAAATCATATCCTATTATTTATAAATCACAAAAAAATGTAATATACAAAAATGATCACAAAAATAATATCTACATGTTAAAAATCAAATATTCTACTTTTGAGTTAATTCAAATATTTTAATAACTCAATATTTAAACTTATTTACTTCATTCATAATTCATATAAGGATAAATAAAATTTATTAATATTCCTAAAATGAGTAAATTAAGTATCATAAATAGTATTAATTTTAAATGATCATAATATGAAGCCATAATGGATTAAAACATTATAAATGTTTTTATTTTAGAATTATCTTCAACCTTAAGTGAAGACTACATTCTAAAAGGATTCCTACTCATAATAAAAACCTTAAAGAACAACTTGTGACTAAATCAGATCATTCCTATATTCTTTAACCACCAAATTACAAAAACTACCACAACACTATAGAAAATTCAAAAGTAGTTAAGTGAAAATATATCTTGGTTTATAAACTATACTCATTCATCTATAAAAGAGAAATGATACTACTCCATTATAAAATCAAGAAACCACTACACCAAGTAAAAGGATAACCAATTTTAAGTAACCTAAAGGAAACATTCCAGATACACAAGCTAAAAATGTTATAAGTATTATACTTTCAAAACTATCTATATTTTAAAGTTAACTTTAGTCTCCAAGAATTTAAATATAATACTATAAACATTACTATATGTTTTATAATTAACTTTGATCTGAACTAGTTAAGTTATAAGCATCTCAAGCCAAAACTAATCAGGCAAACACAAATAACATCAACCACCAATAACTAACCATAAAGATTATTTAAACCTTAGAAAAGGAATTTATTCTTCAAAATTTATTCGTTTTGCCACTTCAGACAATGTATGACAAATAATCAAAATCACCTTACTTCATACTTCACTTGTATACCTAGGAGCAATAACACATAAGCTATTTATAAATGACTATACTTATAAAGTCAAGTTTGAAAATAAACAATTAAAGTATAAACAATCTTGAAGAGCATTTCATAGGTGTATATTTTATTGCTACATAAATATGTGTTGTTCACACACACTCACAATCCCTAATAAGAAGCACAAGTGTGAAACTTATCTAAAAGGACAACACATTCTAAAGTAACCATTTCCGGAATTCAAACCCTAGGACAACTTTATCCCCGGGATTCGCGTTTAGAACATGCATCACATCACTTATGTATAAAATCATATTGCTTCTTTAAACATTAGTCCTTATTGTACCAATGATGCTGATTTCAGATTTTGGATCTTATACTGACTCGAAGACCGTGAGTGCCTAATCTTGCAATCACAAAAGGCAAGTTCACACTTGCTCATGTCCTTTGTTTATTTTCTGTAAAGTATTTTACAAATCCAGTGTTGTTATCACCTGCATTTGAAAAAGGTCTAAAAACACTATTTTCGATAATAATGTGAACTATTGGTTGCTGATCCAGGGTGATCAGCTAATCTATTAAATCTGATAGTTGGAATACCACTGTTCAGAACTATATCACCTAGGACTTAACAACCAATGTCGCCAGTGATTCTTGCGCCGTATATTACGCGTTGACCATGAGATTTGAAATGGGACGGATAAGTCAGTTGTATCTTCTTCCACTCGCATGAAGCCAGATATGCAGGTCGTGGCTGTTATCCTCGAAGCGTGCATATTAATTGGTAATTCGTAGAGGATATGCAGCATATGGGTGGGAACCCTCATCGTCCCACGATAGTTCTGGCATCTAACAGTTTGTACAAACCATTGCCGTAATCCAATATGTGGGCATGGTGTACACCAAGGAGGCATGCAAGGTCGCGAAGGGGGAAGTGATTGTCTTGGATCATCTTCTGGGCCCCACATCATGGAATTGTGGACGGGAATAAGCTACCCGGTTGTGCAACAAAGAGTTGATTTCTCATGGGTAAAGTAACGCATCTCTGTAGAGTGTAAGAACTGTAACTTGTTACTCCCTGTTCCGGGAAGGAGCTGCGAACGCGGCGGGAAAGGAACTCCATGAAAGTTCTGGTAAACCCGTGAAGGCTGACGGACATAGCTTTTCAGAATAAAAGCAACCTTTGAAGAAATGTTTATGAAAACTTGCATTGCCTACGAACTATGGTCTGTGGTTGTAGTTATAGTGCATCAAACACTCCTTTTCTAGTGAATTTGCTTAGTACGCCCGTACTCAAAGTATCTTCTTAACCCTTGCTAGATTATGAAGCCGGAATAGACAACAACCACATCAAGTTATGCTCTAGGACTTATCATGCAAAGCTAAAGCTCTTCAATGAAGACAAGGAAGTCAACATATACCTCAACTCAAGTGAGGATGAAGCTACTGATTAGATAGGAATATAATCTCTAGCCAGAGAACCTAATTCTGTAGTGCATTGCAATAGCAGCAATGCCAATCCCTTAGTTAAAATACTAGTTCTAGTAGTATAATAGTTCTTGCGTTGTTCATATTTGATTCTTCTCCGTAAGAAGTTCTTTCTCTCTCTTTAACCTAGAGTGCTCTCTGGATCTTGTGTAAAGAGTGAGTTGTAACCTTTAGCCATGTATTGGACCCGCTGTGTTTCTGTTGTGCCATTCTGAGAAATGTAATACTAGTGAACGGTGTTTCATTGGTGTTATGTCAACGACTATAGTATACTACATCATGCAGTGGTATGCTGGGTCACCGCAGAAACTCACATGGTTGGTAGTTTCATTCATTCTCTCCATGGTGGTTATCCAACTTACTAGTCAATATTAGATACAAGTCAAATTAATAACAATAAACTTTAGTTATAGTTGTCTATGATCGAGATATTGTTCTCCAAGTCTTCCATAACCACGAACATGGATTTTCGAAAAGATTTAACCCTTTAGGGGTGCACCAAAGTTTGCACACGCACTTTGACCCTTTTTGCCAGATCAATTAACATACACCCATCGGTATGTCGGCGGGGCCTAGGACACGATGCTTTCCGAGACCCAGAGCAAGTACATGGGGGCAACCCAAAAGAGCTACCCGTAAGAGGTATAGCTAATCCTCCTTGTACGGACCCTAAGGTTGCGTGTGACACCCCCGGGATTTAGGCTAGACAAATTCCAGACCACCTCTGAACATAAGCCTAACCTAATCTCGAAAGCGTAAAGAGAGAAAAATCGGTAACACAACAGTGACCCTACGACACAAAAATTATTACAACAAGCTCATAACCGAGCGAAGAACCAAAATATTACAAGCAGAGGTCACTGACCACAAACATCAAACAACGGAAGGCAAATTATGCTATTAAGTATAGAGAACTTAACAAATAGCCTAAGAGACCTGAAGCATAACGATGGCGTCCAATCCATAAATCCCAGACTGCCGACTGGGAACTCCAAACTACTCGTCGATGTCGATGCATTGAAGAACTCATCTTCTATGGTAACACTTAATCTGCTACAAAAGTATCAACGAAGCAAGGGAGAGTACAGGGTGAACTCCGCAAGAGTTATGGCTGGTGGATTTATTTTGCACAAAGCCATATTTGTTTGTAAAACAAGAGGGAGAAGAATCTCGACTAATCAGAATATTTTAGAAGGGGATAAGAGAGCGGTAACTCTAGTTTTGATCATCTCTTGATATCCACCGAATCATCATCAGCTGAACCTATCTAGGATCACCCCCTTGATCCCTGAGGAATCATCCTTAAGCACACGTTTATCAACTTGACAAGTTTTACGATTAGGTTAAAGTTCTATATGATCTTAGAATCTGGTCTCCAAGTTCGTCCATAACCGTGGACACGGATTTTCAAAAATATTAATACCCTGTAGGGGTGTACAACTTTACCCACACGTACCAACCGATTCTTAATGCCACTATAGATTAGCCCTCTTCCTTGGAAGGCCGGTAGAGAGTGGTTGGACATGACCTTTACCTTGCTTTCGTCGAGACCATGAGTCATGCACTAGGGAGATGCCGCCGTAATGGGTCGAGTCCCGAAGTCGGTCCCTAATGATGTGAACAGGGTTCAAGATTACGGATGTCGGGCATCTCTTATTCCCTGCAACGCTTACCTACCTGTATGAATGCACCTCCTTCACCTCTATTCAAGAAGAACCAGAATGCGTATGTCGAATGGAAATCCCGAACTGTGTGACTCATCGAATCTACTAGGCAAGTTAGTTGGTCAAGGGGGTTTCGAGGCCCCCGTGTGGCTGTATGCTCGTCTTAGACCATAGGCAAGAACTCAGGTCCTAGTAATGGCAAGTATGGGACTGCAAAAAACCAAAACCCACCATGGCCTCCCATACAAGCCTTAGCATGTTTAACTTTCATCTCTGATCATACCACGTCATCTTGTCAAACTAGGTTTATTTGCAGCTCTGATTCATCAACCGGATGAACCATCGATAACAACTAAGCATGGCTAAGCACAACACATGTAACAGCTCTAGCAACACTTCACAAGCCAAACCCTAGTTATTCTAGGAGAAGTGGATCAGGGAATATAGGCTTCAAAGGTAACATGCATCAGATAGGATTACTCTATCTATTGATAAAAGACTTTAGAATCGTATACACATGGCAAGAATGTAAATACTTTGAAAGCATATGATTCATATGTATGTTTGTGTGGCTTGGCTTGCCTTTGCCAGTTGATAATAGAAAGCAGAGCTCCGGACACCTGGTACTTGACTTGTTTGCAGTTGGTCAAGTATTGGTCTTCGATCTTCGACGGTGTTGATCTCAATCTTCAACCTCAATCCCGATTCCGATATTGTATTCTACCGGAGAAGAACCAAACACTGGAAAGAGAGGGAAACAATCCACACATGTTATTGATGCAATGCTCAATCGGGAATGATGATATGACAAGTTAATTTGAATTGAAATTGAAACCCTAAACATGCTCGACCATTTTAAACAGGGTCCAAGAGGTGCAAACCCTAATTCGAAGAAACCCCGGATGTATATGGGAGGGTGCATTTAGTTCTTCTAACTAAGATGCAATTGAAGTTGTTTAACAATGCATGATTATATTTTAATTAGGTAGATCTCGTTTTTCTGAACATTTTGATATATTATTTATATTTTTCTGATTTAAAATGAATTAGTTATGAATTTCTCCATTTTTAATTCATTTTAAATCATTTTTGGAATATTATAAAATAATTTTACATTTTGGAATTACTTCTAAATTTTTATTAATCAGAAAACATTTCTGAAAATATTTAAATTACTTACAGATAGGGCCCACATATCAGGTATTTGTTATTTACTGAAAACAATTACAGAAATTGATTTACTGAAAAATAAATAAATAAAATAAAAAAGATTATGGCATCATGCTGATGTCACCCTGACATCAGCAAGAACTTTCTGCAGATCAGGCACGACGACGGTGATTCTGAGCGTGCGGGACGACGCTGAGGCACGCATGGGAACGACGAGAGCAAGGGGAGGCAGATGGTGGTTGCGCCGCCCTGTTTTGGTAACCGCAGGGCATTCGGCGACGAGCTGCTGTGGCGGCGGCCACGAATGGACGGCGGGAGCGAGCTATAGAGGGGGAGGCAGACGATTGGGAGGTGCTGGAGCACCCCGCGGCTCACTAGGAACACGATAGAGGGCTTGGAAGGGCACGGGGAGGCCGGAATTAGTGGAGAGCACGGCGGCCGAAGCTCGGGAAGGAGCTGTCGATTGCGGCGCCTGGGGCTTCTCTGGCTCGCGTGGTTGGACGAGGTGAAGAAGGATAGCACGGCAGTCATGATAGTGGCCTCAGAATGATGAGGGGTGTTCGGAAACTACGGGGCGCCAGCGATGTCTGGGGCTAGGGTTCATCGGCCAGAGAAATTGGGGAGAGGAAGAGGAGAAATGAGGCACGGCTAGGGTTCTTCCGGCGGCGACATCGATATTTATAGACGCAGGGGGCGGCGGCGCGTATCGTGGCGATGAAGAGGAGCATCGGGTGGCCGGGAAAGAGCCACTGAGTTGTTTCCCTCCGTCGGGGAGGAAGACGATGGAACAGAGGAGGTCGAAGAGGTACGGGCCACGCTGGGCTGCCTTGGGCACCAGGTGGGCCTTGACTGGGCCGAGACAGAAAGAGAGGGAGGGAGGGCTGCGGCCTGCTTAGGATAGAAACCCTTTTTTTCTGCCCTGATCTTTTTCTATTTTCTGTTTTCCATTTCCTCTTTGTATTTTCATTTTGTAATCTGTTTTGTATAGTTTAAAATTAGTAAATAGGTTCAAAATATTTTCAAATACACATGGCCCTCCTTAATATATTAAAAGGTCCATGTAGGCTTATTTGTTGAAGCATTGGTAACATTTCCCGATGCATTACTTAGAGAGGGAAAATTCCAAAGTAGGTTTTTTTAGGGTTTTGTTTTTCCGAACATTTTTAATGCATTTTCTCTTAACAAAATATGCATGAATGCTCATGATGCACAATCAGTTCCTAATTAGATATTAATAAAAAATAGGGTTGTTGCATTCCGTGCACTTGTCACGCGAGCAGAGGTCATGGACAATATATTCCCGTGAAAGAGTGTTGCACCTACGCAACAGTAATAAACGCTCATCGACCAACAAGCAATAAACATCTCATACATGGCATAGGTACAATAGTAATGCATAAATCTCGAACTAGTGTTGTGGCCCCCAGAACACTACTTTGAAATCAGATACTAAGCCGATAGGGGTGTTTATACACCCCACATGTGGTTAGCATGCTCAGTCTCAGAACAGGTGTCAAGAACTCGGGTCCTAGGTGGACAAAGGGGGACATGATAATAACTAGATCTAAACTATTACCCCTCCGTGCCTCTACATCTATTATACCTACTTTCATTGTTAATTATTAAACTGTAATTAAAGCCATGATGATCTGCACCATTAAGAATATGCCAACCCCCAACATCAGTGGCACACGACAACGGGAAGCAGCACCTGAGCAAGCAACTATGATTCACAAGGCTAACTATCTATCAAACAACAGGTAATAGGAGATTTCCAAGGAAATTTAGGCTGCAAAAGATATAATGAATATAGAAATACTAAAGCATCGCAACAAGGTAGCGTTAGATAAACAGGAGGAAGTAAAGACTATAAATATAAAATAGGTAGAGAGAGGGAGAATGCTCGCCTGGGAAACATTGTCAAAGATACATCAAAGATCGGGTCGACACTCGCATCAACTCCTTGGCCTAATCCGTGAAGAATCAAAGCACTAAAAGAAACACCAGATGTACTTTTTAATACTATAATAGAAGATCAGGCATGATGCATGTATGGTGCATGACATGGCAAAGATATGGTGCAATAAGGCAATATTAAGCGGAACCGGGTCCCGACAATTTATTAATATATTCTTGTTGTTTAGTTACCCTGTATTTTAAAGGTTATATTAACAAGGCAAAACAAGGCATCGTCTCGCTACACAAATTTAAATGGTGCCAATATAAGACTAGATTTGCCCGCATATGGTCTCCATATTTAATTATTAGGTGACTCGACATAATGCCCCCAAACCAAATAAATATGACTGCAAGCATGTACAATTATATGAGACACGTTGATATCATGTATTATAAAAATATGGGGACCGGAAAAGGGATCACACATCGGATCGACGATCTTGGGGTTTCGAGGTGTTCGGGTTCGGGCTCGATGGGATCAATCTTCAAATCTAGGATCAGGCTTGGCTTTTGTTTTTGGCAGGATCAGTCTTCGGTTCCTCAGGAGGGAGAGCTTCATGCCATCGGATCCGTGAGGGCGAACCTGGCAATGCCATGAAAAGATCTTTGAGTCGAAGAGGAAGAACGTGAGGTTCCAGCTTATGTGGTTGGTGACGGACTTTAGTTGACGTTGGTACTTCAGGTGGCGCCATGTCAAATGTAGCATCCCATTTGTCTAACATCTGTAATGCTACTTGATCTAGTAATAACATGGCCACTTCCTACATATAATTGTTGCATCATCATCATATCATGCTCATGTCATCATGCCACCTTGCATTTGAGCATCATACAAAAACCCTTTTTGTTTTGGTTCTTATCTCATATGCATTATTATTTGTATTGCCTCTTGATAGTGTATTTGGTTCTTGATATATTGTTAAATGCCCAAGTTGAGTTGGGGGCATATCTTTTATTGACTCCACCACCTTTTCTTCACCACCTTATAATTCCACCATCCAATTAATATGAGCTGTCATTTATTTGAGTTACCTAGCTCATGTGGGTTGGGTGGATCCAATACTAGTCCCTTTTTGCTTGGCCTTATTCCACCTTTTGGGAATGCATGGAATAATGCCATGTGATTTTATGTTGTTTTCACAATATGAATACATGGCATTTATTATTCGCATGGGCCATGCAGAACCACCACATCTAAGTCATTTGGATTTTATTTAAAATTCTTGCAGTGGGTCTTCCTCTCATCTCTCTCTCTCCTTCTTTTCTTGATCTAGTTAGAGGCATGCAAGTATCTAGACCTTTTCCTCACTCCTCTCTTTTGTCACTCTTGCGTTGGTTTTGTTCAAATCCTATCTTCTACGCTACCCCCTCCCTCTTATCCTCTCCCCAAAAACCCTAGCCTCTCTCTAACCTAGCTTAAATCCTAAACCTAATCACCTCATCTAAACTAGTCCTAATTACACTTTTCCCCTCTCATCTCACCCTCTCTTCTAAACCCTAATCACCTACCCTATCATCAACATCACCTTACCACCCCCACTCTAACTCTAATCACCTAAACCACTACCCCATCCACCATACCACCCCCTCTGGACAACACCCGAGCCACCCTAAACTAAACCGAACCCCACCTAGCCACCACCTCCATGCCGAAGCTGCCCCCTCCTATCCAACCCTAGCCGAGCTCCCTCCTAACCTAGCACCAAACCACACCCGAGCCTACCCCTCTCCTCTCTCTTGCTCTCTCTCTCTCTGCCTGGCCTGCCCCACCCCGAGCTCCCTCTTACCGGACCCACCTGGCAGCCTCCTTTCCCTCCCCCTGCTGCTGCCCCGACCCATGCACGTGAGGAGGAGGAGGAGAGAAAGGTGGCACCGAGGCCACCTTTTCCCGTCTACCCCACCCCACGGCACCCTCTTTCCCCGTCCTTATCTACCCCCTCTCTCCACCTCCCCTGCATCCCCAGATCCACCCCAGAGGCCCTGCCTCGCCTCCCTTCTCCCGCTCCACCACCATTTACCCCGATGCCTGCCACCGTCGGCTCCGGCGCTCACCTGCTGTACGAGGAGGCGGACGTGGGGTTGGGGGCGTCGAGGAAGTACTGGAGACCCCCGGCGCCGTCTCGGTGAACCGCAGCGAGGAGGAGAAAGGCCAGAACGTGGGACACCGACGCGCCGCCGACGAAACCCTAGCTCCGCCGGTGCGCCAGCCTCGCCGACGATCGCGACCACCCCGAGCCCGTCGACCACGCCAACGTCCTATCGGTGAGCCTACCTTCCTCCCTGACAACCTCCGCCACGCTGTCGTCGTCTGTAGCCGCCGTTTGTTCCGTCGAGCACGCTGCGTGCGTCGGAGGCGCTGTCATCTGCTCCGCGCCGCGCCTCGCAGAAGCCTACCTAGGCCCCACCCCCTTACCAGTCACCAACCTCACACCACTGCAGCGGTAGCCGCCTCTGCTAGCCCGCCCGAGATCGCGGGTTCGAACCCTCGCGCCGCGCGCGTCGCGCGTGTGCCAGCGCGCGTCTGTCCGCGTGTCAGAGGAAGATCCACAGTGCCGCTGCACCTTTTGCGCATACCCCCCTGTGCTTTTTGCCACTCTACCCGCAGTCCCCTATAGCCCCACCAGTCAGCGTCGGTGACTCTTTCTAAAAAGGCTCCCAACAAACGTTTCAATCAACCTGCGGTCCCTTCCACTCCTGTGCGCGCGTGTGGTGCTGAGTCAGCCTGGCCCCACCTGTCAATGGAAGTGGCTAGGCCCAGGCTGAGTATAAAAAGGTTTTCTGTTTCTGTTTAATTTAAAACCTTTTCAAAAATTTGTTTAAAATTCAAATTTAAATCTGTTCCAAATAACTTTTAAATTATAAATCCAAATTTAACAAATAATATATGTTTCTTAATCAGAAAAATGTGAGGATTTCAAATATGCCATCCAAAATATGTTTTGCACACTTAAAATTTCAAGTTAATTTAAATTACAACAAAATGCCCCTCACCTTCATTAATTAATAACTTTGGTTCTATAACTCCAAATTAAACAAATGATATGTCTAAAATGATCAGCTCGACGAGACTTTTCTGTTTATGCTATCCATGACTTCAATTGCAGCATGCATCATATAAATATATAGTATACAGCAACTAATATGACAATAAAATGTGACCAAAACCCAATAAAAATGTTATTTCTTGTATTCTACACCTCACCCATGCCATGCTACATTATTGCCATGCAACTTGTGCATCACCCATCATGGCATGATTGTTTGCGTGACACATTTTATTCCTATGCTTGTGCACTTTATTTATGTTGGCCCTTGTTTGTTTGGTTTTTCTTCGAATAGACACTGAGCAGGGGATATATCAAGAGAACCAGGAGCACTACCCAGATCCGTCTCTCGCTTCAACTGAGTTGCCAGGCAAGCACTAACACATGCTTGCATACATACAGTACCTATTGCCTCTATCTTATTCTTGCATCATTGAGTCGCGATTGCATTAAACTGAATCCCAAGTATTGCATAGCCTTTACTTTTAAACTCCACCAAGCTTGTTCCTCCATCCCATGAGCCATTACTACAGGAGTTGTTTGAGCCATGCGAGTCGTAGAACAGCATGTGTAGGGTATGTGGTTGACTGTTGGATAACGAGGTACCTAAACAACTTAACCTGAGTAGTAATGGGATAACTAATGAAAGTGGCACCGGTGAGCAATATCTGCTATTTGGTTTTTCCTGCTCACTTGTGTCCCGTAGGACCCCGAGTACTTGATTCCTGTTCCTCGATTATTCGCGCTATCCACATCCGGGAGGCTTATGGGACCCCCCTGAGCCAGAGCTTGATTCCGTCTTATTTCTTGGGGCCACAAACTAGTTTGAGGTTTTGCTTACTATTCCGTACTTATGCCATGTTTACTGTTTTATTTAAGATTGTGCGAGGAGCACACTGTACTGTTTAGGTAAGCGGAGTGTTTTCGCGGTATCGACAAGCCCAGTCACACT
The DNA here is from genome assembly GCA_916181665.1 of Avena sativa. Classification (NCBI taxonomy): domain Eukaryota; kingdom Viridiplantae; phylum Streptophyta; class Magnoliopsida; order Poales; family Poaceae; genus Avena; species Avena sativa. Next base: position 365,126,464 of record OV702285.1, on the reverse strand, counting down.
TTCGGGTTCCCGGTCGTTTACAGCCACTGACGCAAACCTTGAGTCCGTCTCGGAGTCAGCTAGCTTCGTTGCGGGTAGCTTAACGGGGTGACCCCCTGAAATATTTATGAATCTTGTGATTGCTTTGTCGTGAAGGCCTCGTTGGGTTTTGATTTGGATTTTCCGAGGTTGATCGAGTGTGTGTTGCTATTTGTGCACCCCTGCAGGGAAAAACTTTCTGAAAGCCGTGTCCGCGGTTATGGACGACTTGGAGCACAGTTTCTCGATCATAGACAAGCATAACTAAAGTACCGCTTTAATCTGACTAAGTAATTGACTAGTAAATAGCGCAACACTCATGGAATGGTTAATAAAATTGCCAACGGATGGGGGGTTGTTCGTCCGCTTCCTCGTTGGTAAGCGAGGAGGAGGATGGATCTGTGGATATTACTGTTATAACTGTTGTCATTAATTCACGGACATGGTGTATGTCCCTGGTGATCTCGTTTACCTTCGTGTCACTCCCATGAAAGGAACACACCGCTTTGTTATCAAAGGAAAGCTGCCTCCTAGATACATCGGTCCTTTCAAAATTCGTGGTAGAAGAGGAGAAGTTGCTTATGCTCTTGAGCTCCCGGAGAAACTCAAAGTCCATGATGTTTTCCACATCTCTCAGCTCAAGAAGTGCTTCAAGGATCCCGGCAGGACCGTGGATCATGAGCTAATCAATCTCCAAGAAGACCTGTCTTATCAAGAACACCCCACCAAAATCCTGGAAGTCGCAGAAAGAAGGACTCGCAACAAGTCCATCAAGTTCTGCAAGGTGCAGTGGTCGCACCATTCCGTTGATGAAGCCACTTGGGAGCGTGAAGATGAGCTCCGTGCCAACTATCCTACCCTCTTTGTGTCTTCTTCTTCTTCCTAGAATCTCGGGGCGAGATTCCTGTTTAGTGGGGGAGAGTTGTAGCATCCCATTTGTCTAACATCTGTAATGCTACTTGATCTAGTAATAACATGGCCACTTCCTACATATAATTGTTGCATCATCATCATATCATGCTCATGTCATCATGCCACCTTGCATTTGAGCATCATACAAAAACCCTTTTTGTTTTGGTTCTTATCTCATATGCATTATTATTTGTATTGCCTCTTGATAGTGTATTTGGTTCTTGATATATTGTTAAATGCCCAAGTTGAGTTGGGGGCATATCTTTTATTGACTCCACCACCTTTTCTTCACCACCTTATAATTCCACCATCCAATTAATATGAGCTGGCATTTATTTGAGTTACCTAGCTCATGTGGGTTGGGTGGATCCAATACTAGTCCCTTTTTGCTTGGCCTTATTCCACCTTTTGGGAATGCATGGAATAATGCCATGTGATTTTATGTTGTTTTCACAATATGAATACATGGCATTTATTATTCGCATGGGCCATGCAGAACCACCACATCTAAGTCATTTGGATTTTATTTGAAATTCTTGGAGTGGGTCTTCCTCTCATCTCTCTCTCTCCTTCTTTTGCTTGATCTAGTTAGAGGCATGCAAGTATCTAGACCTTTTCCTCACTCCTCTCTTTTGTCACTCTTGTGTTGGTTTTGTTCAAATCCTATCTTCTACGCTACCCCCTCCCTCTTATCCTCTCCCCAAAAACCCTAGCCTCTCTCTAACCTAGCTTAAATCCTAAACCTAATCACCTCATCTAAACTAGTCCTAATTACACTTTTCCCCTCTCATCTCACCCTCTCTTCTAAACCCTAATCACCTACCCTATCATCAACATCACCTTACCACCCCCACTCTAACTCTAATCACCTAAACCACTACCCCATACACCATACCACCCCCTCTAGACAACACCCGAGCCACCCTAAACTAAACCGAACCCCACCTAGCCACCACCTCCATGCCGAAGCTGCCCCCTCCTATCCAACCCTAGCCGAGCTCCCTCCTAACCTAGCACCAAACCACACCCGAGCCTACCCCTCTCCTCTCTCTTGCTCTCTCTCTCTGCCTGGTCTGCCCCACCCCGAGCTCCCTCTTACCGGACCCACCTGGCAGCCTCCTTTCCCTCCCCCTGCTGCTGCCCCGACCCATGCACGTGAGGAGGAGGAGGAGAGAAAGGTGGCACCGAGGCCACCTTTTCCCGTCTACCCCACCCCACGGCACCCTCTTTCCCCGTCCTTATCTACCCCCTCTCTCCACCTCCCCTGCATCCCCAGATCCACCCCAGAGGCCCTGCCTCGCCTCCCTTCTCCCGCTCCACCACCATCTACCCCGACGCCTGCCACCGTCGGCTCCGGCGCTCACCTGCTGTACGAGGAGGCGGACGTGGGGTTGGGGGCGTCGAGGAAGTACTGGAGACCCCCGGCGCCGTCTCGGTGAACCGCAGCGAGGAGGAGAAAGGCCAGAACGCGGGACACCGACGCACCACCGACGAAACCCTAGATCCGCCGGTGCGCCAGCCTCGCCGATGATCGCGACCACCCCGAGCCCGTCGACCACGCCAACGTCCTCTCGGTGAGCCTACCTTCCTCCCTGACAACCTCCGCCACGTTGTCATCGTCTGTAGCCGCCGTTTGTTCCGTCGAGCACGCTGCGTGCGTCGGAGGCGCTGTCATCTGCTCCGCGCCGCGCCTCGCAGAAGCCTACCTAGGCCCCACCCCCTTACCAGTCACCAACCTCACACCACCGCAGCGGTAGCCGCCTCTGCTAGCCCGCCCGAGATCGCGGGTTCGAACCCTCGCGCCGCGCGCGGCGCGCGTCTGCCAGCGCGCGTCTGTCCGCGCGTCAGAGAAAGATCCACAGTGCCGCTGCACCTTTTGCGCATACCCCCCTGTGCTTTTTGCCGCTCTACCCGCAGTCCCCTATAGCCCCACCAGTCAGCGTCGGTGACTCTTTCTAAAAAGGCTCCCAACAAACGTTTCAATCAACCCGCGGCCCCTTCCACTCCTGTGCGCGCGTGTGGCGCTGAGTCAGCCTGGCCCCACCTGTCAATGGCAGTGGCTAGGCCCAGGCTGAGTATAAAAAGGTTTTCTGTTTCTGTTTAATTTAAAACCTTTTCAAAAATTTGTTTAAAATTCAAATTTAAATCTGTTCCAAATAACTTTTAAATTATAAATCCAAATTTAACAAATAATATATGTTTCTTAATCACAAAAATGTGAGGATTTCAAATATGCCATCCAAAATATGTTTTGCACACTTAAAATTTCAAGTTAATTTAAATTACAACAAAATGCCCCTCACCTTCATTAATTAATAACTTTGGTTCTATAACTCCAAATTAAACAAATGATATGTCTAAAATGATCAGCTCGACGAGACTTTTCTGTTTATGCTATCCATGACTTCAATTGCAGCATGCATCATATAAATATATAGTATACAGCAACTAATATGACAATAAAATGTGACCAAAACCCAATAAAAATGTTATTTCTTGTATTCTACACCTCACCCATGCCATGCTACATTATTGCCATGCAACTTGTGCATCACCCATCATGGCATGATTGTTTGCGTGACACATTTTATTCCTATGCTTGTGCACTTTATTTATGTTGGCCCTTGTTTGTTTGGTTTTTCTTCGAATAGACACTGAGCAGGGGATATATCAAGAGAACCAGGAGCACTACCCAGATCCGTCTCTCGCTTCAACTGAGTTGCCAGGCAAGCACTAACACATGCTTGCATACATACAGTACCTATTGCCTCTATCTTATTCTTGCATCATTGAGTCGCGATTGCATTAAACTGAATCCCAAGTATTGCATAGCCTTTACTTTTAAACTCCACCAAGCTTGTTCCTCCATCCCATGAGCCATTACTACAGGAGTTGTTTGAGCCATGCGAGTCGTAGAACAGCATGTGTAGGGTATGTGGTTGACTGTTGGATAACGAGGTACCTAAACAACTTAACCTGAGTAGTAATGGGATAACTAATGAAAGTGGCACCGGTGAGCAATATCTGCTATTTGGTTTTTCCTGCTCACTTGTGTCCCGTAGGACCCCGAGTACTTGATTCCTGTTCCTCGATTATTCGCGCTATCCACATCCGGGAGGCTTATGGGACCCCCCTGAGCCAGAGCTTGATTCCGTCTTATTTCTTGGGGCCACAAACTAGTTTGAGGTTTTGCTTACTATTCCGTACTTATGCCATGTTTACTGTTTTATTTAAGATTGTGCGAGGAGCACACTGTACTGTTTAGGTAAGCGGAGTGTTTTCGCGGTATCGACAAGCCCAGTCACACTTTCGGGTTCCCGGTCGTTTACAGCCACTAACGCAAACCTTGAGTCCGTCTCGGAGTCAGCTAGCTTCGTTGCGGGTAGCTTAACGGGGTGGCCCCCTGAAATATTTCTGAATCTTGTGATTGCTTTGTTGTGAAGGCCTCGTTGGGTTTTGATTTGGATTTTCCGAGGTTGATCGAGTGTGTGTTGCTATTTGTGCACCCCTGCAGGGTAAAACTTTCTAAAAGCCGTGTCCGCGGTTATGGACGACTTGGAGCACAGTTTCTCGATCATAGACAAGCATAACTAAAGTACCGCTTTAATCTGACTAAGTAATTGACTAGTAAATAGCGCAACACTCATGGAATGGTTAATAAAATTGCCAACGGATGGGGGGTTGTTCATCCGCTTCCTCGTTGGTAAGCGAGGAGGAGGATGGATCTGTGGATATTACTGTTATAACTGTTGTCATTAATTCTCGGACATCCGTCTATCTTTGGTTAGGCGGATGGTTAGCGAGTATCTATAGAACTGTTAGGGTTTATCTTTTGCTAAAATTGCGTCACCCCAGGTTGTGTCCCCTTTAGAGGGCATAAAGACTTGCTGAGTACCCCTAGGGTCTCACACGATAAATTATTTGGTTCAGATGAACAGGTACACTCGCAAGATGGATACTGGGTGGAAGAGGCTGATGATGTGGGCAACGATCGTTCGGTGTAGAGATTCCGGGAACGGGGATCCATGAGATTTGTGGGCGGGATGTGCTTATTCTGGGCATCTTATGCCGATTTGCTTCTTATCCGTACTCGGATCTTGTTTGCCGCTTCCGCCTGATACTCTGATGTGTGATGTATGAGGAAATATCCTAAATTATTATATCTATCTAGGTCATTTGAATCTTGCCATATGGCGTTGCTATATTTCCTTTCTTTCTAGATGGAATGGCTCTGATGTACTATTGTATGGTGGCTTGCATACATACTCATTTGTGTATGTAGTTGATCCCTTCGCCTGCCGATTACGCCGCCCGTACTTGTCCCGATGATTGGAAGTGGTTGGGACGGCCGAAAGGTCTACCTGTGAGTGGCATTTGGGCCCCACCGTACTATTTCAACCATTTCCGCTCATCCAGGCTTGTATCTAGGAGCGTAATTCACCGAGGTAGTTACATCAAAGATCTTGTCATCGATGGAGATCTAGGGTTCGTGTCCGTGGTTTTCGGAAGATCTTGGCGAAATCCGGGATCAGAGATCTCGGCGGGGACTTTGTACTCTTGGAGTGCCATTAGGCGAATTTCACATGGCCTTCATCCACACAGCACCACCATAGCATCGAGAAAGATCTAGGAGTGTCATTTGGAATCACAACTTCAGACATGGTAAAAGTCCACTATCGTTGGTACAAAGGGAATCACCTTAATAGCACAAGAACCCCTCCAAACTAACGAATTCGAACGAGAGCACTTTAGAATGCAGATCATGCGGCCACAGGGGAAACAACGACGACCGGATCCACGCGGGGCACGAGGACAGGGAGAAGTCGAGACATAGAAGGTAGAGCGCAAGGCCCAGGGGCGGCGCGCATGGCGGCAGAGCGCTGCTGCCCGTGGGGAGGAAAGCAGACGCGAGGAGACACGACGAGGGCGCCTGGCGGCGGCGGGGACCGCGGGCGCCGACAGAGGAACGAGTATCGGTGATAGACGTTGTCGCAAGGGGTCGAGGGCCCCGGATGAGCTTGCGATGAGCGGGGTCGGGGTGGGCGTAGGCTCTAGGGGATGAGGGAAATGGTGGCAGGCGTGGGGTCGCACGGTCGGGCGACTCTGCCGAGGCGGGTGAGAAGGGCGGCGGGGTGGAGGATCTCTACAGGGAGAGGGGAGTACGAAGATGGTGGCCCTAGAACAGAGAGGAGGTGGTGGTTGGGAGGGTTCGATCGGGGCTCGTGGGAGGCGGTAGGTAGGTGGGGATCCCAACGGTAGCGAGGATGGTCGAGGAGACAACTGTGTGGGCCCTATCTCACGCGTTGGGAGGTTGATCACGGGGAGGATTAGATGCGTCGGTCGTGCATGGTGGGGTGTCGTGAGCGTGTCATGGAGTGGTTCGGTGGGTTTGGGTCCAGGGTGTGGTGTTGTGTGGCTCTGTCAAGGTGGGCGTGTGTAGGATTTGAGGGTTGCAGCGGCTGTGGGGAGTGGTATTCTTGGATAGGGTTGGTTTTCGGGTTAGGTGGGGATTTTAGGGTTAGGTTTTGGGGGTTGTAGGCTGCTAGTTGGGTCTGGCCGATGGCGGTCTTCCCCCAGGATAAAATAGTTTATGTTTTTATTTAGTTTTAGAAATTCCTTTGTAAATAATTTTAGGCAAATAAAGGATCTGGGTGAACCGATGGTTTTGATTTGAAATAAAGAGGGGAATAATTAGGAAACAAAAATAGGGTTTTTAGCAAAGTAGTTTTAGACAAATAGGTGCATGATGATGTCATGATGATGCAACAAATAACAAGAATATGCTAGTGTTGATTTGTAATACTTATGTAGCATTCCAATGTTAGAAAACTGGGATGCTACAACGCTCGCCCACTAAAAAAGAATCTCACCTCGAGATTCCTAGGAAATGATATCTTCATGTTCCCATGTAGCTTCTTCAAGGGGATGGTGCGACCACTACGCCTTGAAAAACTTGCCGAGGGAACACTCTAGAGGAAAAAAGGCAGAAGTAAGGTCTCAAAAGGTAAGGCCACCTCTAACTTCGACAAAAGAGAGAAAAGATGCATTCTAATCCACTTCAATATATAAGAGAAAATATAATGAGTAGTCGGCATGGAGGTCAATCGATCACGCACCCAAACTATTACTCCGCACATGTAGTAGAAAATTGTGCACCCATTCTTGGAATTTAGACTGAAGATCTTTAAAAGCGATGTTCAGACACAAATGAATGATACATGCTCTTAATTAGATCTGACATAGATTATGTGACCGTCTTGGGAAAACCAGAAGATACAAATAAAAAATCATAGTGAATTTTTGGCCCACTAAAAGTTACAATAGAGGAGATTCCTTAGATAGCATGAAGACCAGATGTAGCAGCATCGTTACAAGAGGAATGAAGCGAAACCCTGAAGGTACGACGGAACCCAACCACGATAATTCCTGGACTCGAAGAACAGATAAGAGAGCATATTAAAAACACGCAAATGTAAGAGCAGAATAGCATATAGGTAAGAAGTAAAATTAGACCTATTTAGATCTATCCAACCAATTTTGTAAAATAGTTTTGACACTCTACGACGTCCGTTAGCTAGGTTATCCTATAGGCTGGACCAGTGGGGTATTGCAGCTTCTGAGCTCTGATACAACTTTGTAACACCCTCAGATCGGCCCTATGAAAGTTTTATCAAATCCTGCCAAACCCGCATAGAAATGATTCAAAGGTGTCCACTAGGAACATTCGTACGGGTGAAAAACGAAGTAATACCATTACACATTAGTCCATGATGGAACCCACAAAACATATATATATACAACAATGAATCATGGATTCAAGAATACAAATATGTAGTACAAATATCCAAATCTCCTTGAAAATAATACAGCGTCCGTGTACGAACAAGATGCAAATTGACCTAAGAGCCCTAAAGAATAACGAATGGCTTCCATAAACCTTCCCAGGCTAAGCCGGAAGGGTAACCATGCTAACAAGGTTGATATCAAACCTGCTATAACAAAAGGGGTGCTGCCAAAGGGCAAAGGAAAAAAAGTGTGGTTAGTACTGAGGCCAGCACACGACGAGACATAGAATTCGGCGGCCCTCGCCTACATATGTATGGTGTACTGAAGTGGAAGCGCAACATGCACTAAAATACATATAGATACTCGAGACAACTGTCGGCTATCAGAGAGAGATGACTAAGACCTATTCGGAACCAACCTGATATTACCACCAAGCATACCCATCTTGGAATTTCCCCTCGAGACTAAACGAGGAAGTCATACCGAGGAAACTCACATGGTTGGCAGTTTATTCATTCTCTCCATGGTGGTTATCCAACTTACTAGTCAATATTAGATACAAGTCAAATTTATAACAACAAACTTTAGTTATAGTTGTCTATGATCAATATATTATGCTCCAAGTCATCCATAACCGCGGACACAGCTTTAAAAAAATATTTAACCTTATAGGGATGCACCGAAGTTTCCACACGCATTTCGACCCTTTTTGCCAGATCAATTAACATACACCCATAGGTATTTCGGCGAGGCCTAGGACATGACGCTTTCCCAGACTCAAAGCAAGTTCATGGGGGCCACCCGAAAGAGCTACCCATATGAGGTATAGCTAATCCTCCTCGTATGGACCCTGAGGTTGCGTGCACTTGTCACGCGAGCAGAGGTCATGGAAAATATATTCCTGTGACAGAGTGTCACACCTACGCCAACATTAATAAACGCTCATCGAGCATCAAATAATAAACATCTCATACATGACATACATGCCATAGGTGTAGTAGTAACGCATAAATCCCGAACTAGTGTTGTGGCCCCCAAAACAGTACTTTGAAATCAGGTACTAAGCCAATAGGGGTGTTTATACACCCCACATGTGGTTAGTGCGCTTAGTCTCGGAACAGGTGTCAAGAACTCGGGACCTAGGTGGACACATGGGGCGGGATAATAACCAGATCTCAACTATTACCCCTCTATTCCTCTGAATTTAATATACCTACTTTCAATATTAATTATTAAACTATAATTAAAGCCATGATCATCTCCACCATTAAGAATATGCCAACCCCTAACATCAGTGGATCTCGACGATGGGAAGCAGCACGTGAGCAAGCAACTAAAGCAAGGCCAACTGTCTATCACACAACATGTAATAGGAGGTGTCCAAGGATATTTAGGTTGCAAAGGATATAACGGGTACGTAAATACTAAAGCATCGCAACACAGGTAGAAATAGATCAATAGGAGGAATTAAAGACTATAAATATAAAATAGGTAGAGAGGGGGAGAATGCTCTCCTGGGAAACATTGCCGAAGATACATCCAAAGATCGTGTGAACACTCGCATCAACTTATCGGCCTAATCTATGAAGAAGCAAAGCACTAAAAGAAACATCAAATGCACTATTTAATACTATAACAGAAGATTGGGCATGATGCATGTATGATGCATGACGTGGCAAATATGCGGTGTAATAAGGCAATATTAAGCGGAACCGGGGTCCCAAAAATTTATTAATAGTTTCATGTTGTTTAGTTACCCCGCATTTTAAAGGTTGTATTAACAAGGAAAAACAAGGCATCAGTTTGCTACACAAATTTAAATGGTGACAATATAATACTATATTTTCCGGCATATGGTCACCATATTTAATTATTCGGTGAATTGGAATAATGCCCCCAAACCACACAAATATGAATGCAAGCATGTAAAATTATATGCGACAAGTTGATATCATGTATTATTAAAATATGAAGCTCGGAAAAGGGATCACAAGTCGGATCGATGATATTGGGGTTTTGAGGTGTTCGGGTTCAGGCTCGCCGGGATCATTCTTCAAATCTAGGATCGGGCTTGGCTTCGGTGTTCAGTGGGATTGGTCTTCGGATCCTAGGGAGTGAGAGCTTCACACCATTAGATCCTTGAGAGAGAACTTGGCAATGACGTGAAGAAGATCTTCGGGTTCAAGAGGAAGAGCTTGAGGTTCCAGCTTACGTGGTATGTGACGGACTTGAGTCCATGTTGGTACATCGGGTGGCTGATGGCTGCAAGTGCACATAACGTTTGTTGCTAGTTTCAAAGTTAAGATGTCGATCCCATAGGGAGCCTAAAGGTAAGTGTTTATTTGTGAAGTCTTTGTCGCACCCAAAGTTGTCACAGGTCTTCGAGTGAATTAACTGCAAGTGTTGAAAAATGAGAATAGGATTTGGATTTAAACTAAACTACTTAAATAAAACTATAATGTAAACTTCAGAAATAAAAAGCATAAAAAGTAAAGAACAATTTGTTTGTTGTTTTCTGCAGATGATGAAGTAGGCACGGGGAGTTTCAGGTCTTGGTGATAGTGAATGAGCCGGGTGAATGAGTGATAAGTGTAACAATTATAATCTTATAAGTATGTGTATAGGCGAGCAACCCATAATTAGCCGGAACTTCTCTTGGTAAATTTCATCCCAACTTCAATAATCCTACTAGCATGTTTACCACAACCATGGTCAGTCACTAGATGATTAAGATCCTTTAGGTTGCTTAGCAATTAAGCTCCTTGGATCAGACTAGTGCAATAAGCTCGGTGGTTCCTCTTTATCCTTGAGTCAAACTAGTTTCCCATTGATATCCCCATGTCACTCGAGGGTCGCCGATCTGCTAGTAAACAATATCCTATCTATGTAGAACAAAGTATCATGTTGTTTGGGTCATTAATTGGACAACAGGCATTAAGCAGCCCATAGATAGTCAAGCACACATAATATATTAATTAAAATCAACCACAAACTTAATGGAAATTATATAGGCATATCACATCACATCTCACCAATCCCCTACATCTCCCATGCCCAAGGGAACTTACTCACACATGAGAGAAGAAAGCATCATCGATATAATTAAATAAAGAGAGTTCTTCTAGATATTACCGTGGAGATCCACAATAAGAAATACAAATAAATCCAACACAATTCAAGATAGGAAGAACAATCTAAAACCCTAATGGCTATGGAGGTGTAGTGGCTAGGAGATCGAAGATCATGGAGCGAGATGAAAAACATCTTCTCCTTCTTGTCCGGATATCTTCTTTCTCCCTTTTGGATGGTGTGGTGTCTCGTGTGTTATGTTTTCGACGTCGGCCTCTACACGGAAGTTGTCCATTTTAATAAGACGAAGGAGATGGCATCTATACGGCGGGAACTATACGGCGACGACCCATATAGTTGGGCGTTAATCTTGCAGTAAATTCCCCTTGATTGCTTCCTAACAGGGACTTGCTTGTTTTTGCCTGAATATTTTGTTTCTGTTGTTAAATCCCTCTGGTGATGTATAGAACCTAGAACACACATTAAAAAACAAGTTTTCTTTGCAACTGAAGTATTAGCGTTAGGTAAAGCTAGAAAACCATCAAATCCAAACGAAAACCATCGATAGAAACAATAAAAAATGTGTAGAATCTCACAACTATAAACTCCCCCGAGCTTAGATGTTGCTCATCCGCGAGTGACAAGGAAATAAGAAAGGATAGTGAAGATTCAAAACTGAAATAAAATAACTTACAAGCTTGAATTGGTGTCAAATTCTTTTTGTCACATTTCCTGCAATCTTAAACATGATCATACAAATATTCACAAGATTGCAATGAGTTCACTTCCTAGCCACGTATATCTTGCTAGCAATTAAATTATAGGCACGAGCGAGTGTCGGACGTTTAGCTAGGAAAGTGAAACAAATCTTTTTGGCTTCTCTCTTGCTGAGACATGAAAACTTTTTGATCTTGTATCTTTAATAAATAAAGTTTGCACCAAGAACATTTGATTTAAAAACAACTCATCTACTCCCACATATAAATTTCAAGACTCTCAAAGCACTTTTTCCTTTCCTTTTTTTCAAAAACTTCAACTCTTCCATAGAGAAATCATGCCACTGTTTTTAACATGTTAATTAGGGTTGTGTTGCGCACTCGTGATCATGCCAATATATAGCTGTTGAGATGTACTAAAATTAATTAGGGTCAGAGGAGTACTACAACTTCACTTGGAATGTGAAACCACGAGGAGATTAAAAATTATACACGTCATAGAATTGCAGCTACAGACGTTTACATAACTCAATAGCCGAAATCAAGTGGTTTCCCATATTTAGATCGTTCATTGGCTAGCGGAGTTAATAGTTCCCCATGGAGCACGGCAATATTTTTAGTGACACGCGTAAAGCAATATCATACTATAATTATTAGAAAAAGCAGTGGCACATTCTCTACTACTTCGAAGTATCCATTTTATCAGACAATTTCATTCAAGGGTGTTATCGAGTGTATTTAAGCTCAATGGGATTGAGTAGTTTCTAAAATCAAATCTTTTGGGCTAAACATGGAATCAAGTCATCTCTTGGATGCTTTTTCTTGTTTTAAAAGTATCGGAAATATTTTAACCAAGTTCATTGCTCAAATTTTTTTTCCATACATTCCCCCAAAAAGATGAATCAGGTTCCATTATCAGCAGATAACAGAACAACAACCACACAGATCCATCTCACAAAGAGTACTGATCCACCTAGGGGATCAAAGCGACTTAGTCTCCATATTACAGACCAAAGCAAACTTAACTGGAAAGATGAAAAAAGGAAGAGGCTGGAGACGCAAGAACACCGCCCTCAGGCTAGTGGAAACAGTTGAAACATGAAGATAAAACTACCATCCCAGACCAACAAGGAGACTCGAAGATTCAAACTCCTTCTTCGCATCGATCGACATCAAATCCTCCTTATTTTCACCCACCCCCTCTCAAGCTCAGGAGCTTCATGGGCATGATCTTCAGGGATCGCCGGCAGTCCCAGAGAAGGAACAGGAGCCACATCCATAGCCATAGCGTCAGCCAGTGCATTCTGTTGCAGGATATCATCTCCAGCATGCAACACCTCCCGGTCCTCCTCTCCATGTAGCCCTGCCCAATAACGGATGAACACACATGCATATATAACCAAATCAACAGGTGAATTAATAAGCTTTTTTTCAAAACATGCCCTATTTCTGAGCTTCAAGATAGCCCAACAAATCGCTGCCACCACCGTAATTTGCATGTTCCTGCTGACTCCCAAAAACTGAGGAGCCCACCAGAAATACTGAGAAAAGGACCCAGGCCTATTCACAGCACCAATAGTTTTAGCAAATACCCCCCAAACATATCTAGCTGCCACACAGGTGAAAAACAAATGCCCAATGTTTTCATCATCACGATAGAATCTACAAGTAAAATCCCCCTCCCATCCTCTCTTCCTCATGCTATCTTTAGTGAGAATAGCATTGTGCCAAATCAACCACAACCAAATTTTAATCTTCAGGGGATATTTTGCTTTCCATAGATGCTTGAAACTCCTATCAACCCCCACATTTGAAAGATGAGAGTACATCGACTTGACAGAAAACCTACCAGATTTATTCCACATCCATACTGGCCTGTCTTTTTCCTGATTCAAACTCACCCCATTCACCAGTATTTTTAACTGCTCATGATGATTCAACCCATCAACATCCAACCACCTTCTAAAAGAACATCTCCACGATTTTCTTGCCATATCAGCCACAATAATCTTTTGGTTCTGGCAAATATCAAACAGTCAGGAAACTTATTCTTCAAAGGCATATCTAAGCACCAAGCATCTTGCCAAAAATCAGTCAACTCCCCATTACCAATTCTCATTTTTCTACCAGCCAGATAGAGGGCCCTAATCTTAATCAAATCATTCCAGCAGGGAGAATCACCCTGCTTGTGTTTCACAGCACTGATTCCCCCTTTTTTCATATACTTCTTTCTCACAAAAACTTGCCATGGACCCTCCTCAGCTTCAAGGCGCCACCACCACTTGCAAAGCAAGCAAATATTAAACAGTCTAATATTCTTGATCCCCAACCCTCCTTTTTTCCTGGGTCTACACAGAAATTTCCACTTAACCAAATGATATTTTCTTTTGCCCACCTTACCATACCAAAAGAAGGCTCTGGTCTTCTTTTCAATTTCCTCCACATTTGTTTTTTGCAAAAGAAACATAGTCATGGGATAAACAGCCACACTAGAAACACAAGCAGTGATTTGAACATGCCTCCCCCCCAGAGATAGTGCACCACCCATCCAACCATCCAACTTTTTCTTCAACCTATCCCCAATAAAGCCCATCTCAGCCACTGTGCATCTTCTGCTACAAACCGGCAGCCCCAAGTACTTAATCGCCAACTACCTTTCTGACAATTGAACATCTCAGCATAGTTGGATAACTTTTCCTCATCATCCAACACCATCATCACTTCACTCTTCTCAAAATTAATCTTAAGGCCAGACATGGATTCAAACAAATATAATAGCAGCTTCAAATTTCTAGCCCCCTCAAAATCATCCTTAATAAAAAGGATAGTATCATCAGCATATTGCAAAATAGCAATCCCTTTATCAAACCTGTAAACAACCCACTAGATTGTGCATTAAGAACCATCTTAGCTAAACATTCCCCTGCCAAATTGAACAAAAATGGAGAAAAAGGATCCCCTTGCCTGACCCCTTTAAAACTGCCAAAATATGGACCAACTTCCCCATTCACCTTAACACTAAGAGTACCCTGAGTGACTGCACTCTTTAACCAAATCATCCAATCTTCACTGAAACCTTTCTGCTTATAACAATAAAACAGGAAATCCCAATTGACCTTGTCATATGCTTTTTCAAAGTCAATCTTTAAAACCACACCCTGCTGCTTCTGACTTTTTTATTCCTTCAGGATCTCATGTAACAAGGTCACCCCATCTGCAATAAACCTCCCTTTGATAAAAGCAGTCCGACATGTGTCAATCAATTTTCCCAACACAGGTTCAGCTCTAACTGTCAGAGTCTTAGTAAAAATTTTGAAGAACACTTGAAGCAGACAAATAGGCCTATATTTCTGGATTCTATCAGCATCATCGCCTTTGGGCAGAAGAGTAATCACCCCATAGTTAATACTCCTCAAATCAATTTTATGAGCATAAAAATCATCAAACACAGCCATAATATCTTTTCTTATGATCACCCAGCAATGTTGATAGAATTCAATAGGAATCCCATCAGGGCCAGCAGCTTTATTTTTCTCCATCTGATCAATAAACTCCTTCACCTCTTTCTCATTAAAAGGCACACCCATCTTCTCCCTATCCTCATCATTAAGTTTCTCCCAAGCCTGCCAATTATCATCAGCAAGTCTTATAGAGGAACCACCAGCAGGACCAAAGAATGTTTTATAGTAACTGGTGGCATGCTGTAAGAGATCATGAGTCCCCTGAATCTCATTCTCCCCATCTTTCATAGAAAATATCATTTTCTTTCTCCTCACATCATTAGCAATCCTGTTTATAGGATAACAAGCTAGGTGGGGAGTAACTCAAGTGCAAGCGAGTAGATAATTGTAGGATCAATTTAAAGTTGCAAGAGAGGTGATGAAAGGAATGTGATACCTCCTATTGCTTGCGTCATTCTCATACTTGAATCTAATCCTCTCTATATTTCCCTATTGCCAAGTCACCTGAAATTGAGCAATCTCCGAGAAAGACAAAGAAACAAATTTGCAAATAAAGATTATGGCTAATTTTTTTTGTGTTTTTGGTTTTTAAGAATGCAATACTGAAAGTAAACATGATTTTCTTGGAAAAAAAGTAATACCTCACCATTTAAGGTAAAGGCACATGTGATTGCAATGCTAGTCCCTGGATCTAAATGCTAGCATCCACGGTTTAAGATGAAGTACACAGATACAAAGGTCATTATTACATCGTAATATCTAGAGATACATAGTTCTTACAACTCATTAGCCCAAGGCTAATACATAGAGTTCACAATACTTAACAAAATAAATAAAGTCTTCATCTTCATGCGCCACAGGCAAACATGTTGAGTGTAGACTCATAAACCTAGTCACCATCAGAGTAACCTGCAACATAATAAGTTATAGCCACAGAGGGTCAATACATTTGGAATTGTATTGGAAAGTGGTACCATAGCAGTATAGTAACATATAATAACAATATGAATTTGGCTAAGTGTAGTTCTGGATGGCTTTGCTCAAAATAAGGTTTTTCTTATTAGTTGAAAACACTAAGTTTTTGTTTGAAAAAAACACCCAAGGAACCACCAATAGAAATTGGTGAACCTTTACCCATGTTCAACCACAAGTTTTAATTTAGAGAAATTAGGATGAGGATATCCTTGATCATTTCAATGTCTTTGATGCTCAAAATGTCCGTTAACGGGGACACGGCTAAGTACATGTTTTACCCTCTCGAGAGGTGGTGCACTTTCCCCGCAAGACTCGACATGCATCGAGACGAGACTTTTTAGAAGCATTCCCTTAGACCACCATGGACGTGTTCCATCCTATCAACCCTACCACCAAATATCCATCTGGCTAAGTTCTTGCAACCTATTTGGTCAAGGCAGAGCCCATATGCCATGTGGTTGCACTAGAAGCTTCACAACATTAAATATCTCAAATCCCTTTGTTCCTGGGTGGCCATCCATAAGTGTGATACACAAGGTAGATAGAAATGGGCCTTGTGTAACCACTCAACACAAACCATTCTTCCCTTTCCACCCAGGTGATTCATTCACATGTTGTTTTATCAATCAAAAACATAGTCATAGATTTTGCATAATATCATAGCATGAAACCCTTTTGTTCTGCTAGCTAGGCTAATCATGCTAACATAACAAGTCTCTTAATCTTATGGAAATTCTACTAAGACAATATCTATAGGATTTCCCATGGCATAGCATATACTTAGAAAAATCTCCATGCAAATCCTACTCAAAATATTACTAGTCCATAGATAAAATAGTAGGACAAAATATGAAGCATCACTTGCCTTGGTAGTTGGGGGAATAAGAACAATCCTCACAATCGCAATCACCAAAATCTACACATAAAATCACAACTCCAAATTCACATTCAATATACAAACAAAATACATATGAATGCATGCAATTGCAATGGAATGTTTTTCACACTAAACAAGTCAAAATAAGCAGTACTGAACACAAAGTAAACTTTCTAAAGTCTAAATAAACCAAAATTTACTTTAAAATAATTTTCTAAACATTTTAAATAGTCAAAATAGGCCTACACATGTTCTGCAATAAATCTTAAATTTAAAGAAGCAAATGGCCAAACCAAGGCCGTAGTTGTGTAGGGCTTAATTGTCTGAATCTATTGATATATAATTTGTAATTTTTGGACAAACATATCAAAATTTATTGAATTTACAAGTTTGAATATCCAATAGATCTAAATTCAGATTTTAAATCGAATCCAGTGACATGCGGCGCTTCCTGATTGGAGCGTACCATTTCAAGTTAGATCGCGCTTCAGCACCGTCGGATTTAAGTTAGATCTAACGATCTAGATCTAATCATACATGTTTGATAAGTGATCTAATCTAAACCGCTGGATGCAGATCTAAAGGCCTAGGTCTATCTGACCAAAGTCTAGCGGCGGCGATGGCACTTCCGATGACACGCCAGCGATTCTCGGGGGAACAGGGGGTGGTGTCCATGCTTACCAGAGTCACGTGGATGCGGTGAAGCTCGACGTGTGCTTGGCTTGGACAGGGGCGCACTGACACGAGCTCGGGAGCTCGTCGTAGATGGTGCTGGCGTCGGGTGCTCATGAACTGCGACGGAGTCGACGACCTAGGACGCAAACATGCAAATGAAGGGTATTAGGAGCTGCACAAAGTCACGGCAAACATGGTCGCATGAAGCAGAGGCCAAGGGGCGCATAGAATTTACCTAGATTGCTCGCCGGAGACGAACGGTGCCTTGGGTGATTGGAGGGGTTGACGGGGCCGACGACCTGGGGCGATTTAGGACAAACGGAAGGCATGGTTAGATGCGCAAGGACCTGACGAACAAGTTCGTATGAACGAGAGGCAGAGGGGAGCATGGAGCTCACCAGAATACTTCACTGTTGTTCGTCGGTACCGCGGCGGTGTAGAGCGAAATTGAGGTAGCCTAGCGACGCTCTGGTGGTTCTGAGTGGGGGAAAATGGTCGCGGGGCGGTGGGGGTTAAGTAGTCAGTGTAGGGGCGGCAATCACGCACAGAATCAATCAGCAATTAAGCACAATTGTGTTGGCTTTGAAAGGGGGAGGAAACGGCCGTGGCGAGCTGGTCTCCTGCGTGAGATTGACGACACTGAGCTGTCGCCGTAGTGGGGTCCACGAGTCAGCAAGTGGGTGCGTGCGCGGGGTGAGAAAGAGAGAGGGGAGGGGAAAACCTGGGTGGGCTTAGTGGGCTGCGGGTGGGTGCTGGGATAGATAGGTGGCGCCTGTTATTTTTTTTCTCCATTTCTCTTTTCCTTTTCTGTTTTGATTTTCTAAATTGAATTTGAATGACTAACTCAAATCAGTTTGAATTCAAATTTTCTCCAGACTTTTGTACTATGATTCTAGTGTCCAAAAGTGTGCCAAACACATACAAACACTCAAAATCATTTTGAGGTCATAAAATAAAATAAAACCTTGCCCCATATATAATATATAAAGAGGGCTTTAAATATGTTTTTATTTAGGGTTTTGGTTTGAAAAATTTTATGCAAGGTAAATATGCTATGATGATATGAATGCAATAACATGACTTTGCATTTGATGAAATTTGGGATGTTACAAATCTAACCCCCTTAAGATGAATCTCGCCCTCGAGATTCAGATTGGCTAGCAAATAGGTGAGGGTGATCTTTCCGAAGGTCATCTTCTCTTTCCTAACTTTCTGCTTCCTCGGTATGATGATTCCACTATACTTTGCAGAATTTGATAGTCTTAGTACGAGTGACTCTTTCTGCTGTCTCAAGAATATTAATAGGTTTCTCTTCATAAGTGAGATCACTCTCCAACTATACCTCTTCCAATGGTATAGTGTCCTTCAATGAAGTTTCTTCCATCTCCGGATGACACTTCTTCAACTGACTCACATGAAACACATTGTGAACTGCAGACAGTGATTCAGGCAATTCTATCTCATAAGCCACTTCTCCTTTGCGGCTCAAAATCTTGAATGGTCCAACATATCTAGGTGCCAATTTTCCCTTGACTCCAAATATGTTCACACCACGGAGTCGTGAGACTCTAAGATAAGCTCTATCACCTACCTCATAGGTGACTTCTCTATGCTTTGGATCTGCATAGCTCTTTTGTCGGGACTGAGCTATCTTCGATCTGTCCTTTACCAATCTGAATTTCTCTTTAGCTTCCTTGATCAGTTCTGGTCCGAATAAACTTCATTATACTACCCCATTCCATAGTAATGGTGTAGTACATTTCCTTCCATAAAGAAATTCAAACGGAGCCATCTCTATGCTTGCTTGATAGCTGTTGTTGTAAGAGAATTCTGTGTATGGCAGACTTTCATCCCATCTAGATCCATAGTCTAGTGCACATGCTCTTAACATATCCTCCAAAATCTGATTGGTCCTTTCTGTCTGTCCATCAGTCTGAGGATGAAAAGTTGTGCTGAATTCTAGTCTTCTTCCCAATGATTCATGCAGTTGTCACCAAAAATGCAAAGTGAACCGAGTTCCTCTATCAGACACAATACTCTTAGGTACTCCATGCAGACATACAATCCTATTCATATATATCTTATCCAATTTAGCACTTGTATAAGTAGTCTTCACGGGTATGAAATGAGCCACTTTAGTTAGGCGATCCACAACAACCCATATAGAGTCATAACCAGATTTGGTCCTTGGCAATCCGGTGATAAAATCTATACCAATATTATCCCACTTCCAATCAGGTATAGGTAGGGGTTGTAATAACCCTGCCGGTTTCTGATGTTCCGCCTTCACTCTACTGCACACATCACACAAAGCAATATGTTCCACGATATCCTTCTTGAGATTGTTCCACCAAAATATTTCCTTCACATCCATGTATATCCTGGTGTTACCTGGATGAATAGAATATGGTGAGTTGTGTGACAGAGCTCTAATATCTTTTGAGTAAACTAATGTTGCTAATGAAGACTGTCAACACACGGATTTTTAATCCCAGATGCCTGTTATGCCATACATTGCAATCCCAGGATTACCAATTTTGCGAGACATAACAGATTGGATATCACAGCATTATCCATTACAAACCATACATAAGGTCTTACACAAATAAGGATCTCATGATCTAGTTCTTAATACAATTCAAGCAGCGGAATAATGTAAATATAACGATAGTGTGGGCTAAGCTCCATCTTCATGGTCATAGGCAATGCAGACGATGGGAGATGATCCTAGTTGTCGTAACCTTCCTGCGATCCTTCCTCCTGATACTCCTCTTCATAGTCTGGCCATGGGAATAGCCAGGGACAAAGCCATGAGTACTCTTTAAGTACTTGCAAACTGATACTAACAAGTGAAGGGGTTTTTGTTGTAGGATACTAAGCTCTAGGATTGTTTTGCAAAAAGCCGGATTTACCTTAAGTAAGTTCAGAAGCAAAGAAAGCTAGTTGAAAGTTGTATAACACCTAAGTGGGAACTTGAGTTTAATATCACAACTCTGTTGTAGTCAAGTCAAAGTCATAAATCATTTCATAAGCCATTTTGAAAACATCTGACGACGGAACAGTATGGCCACTCCAACTGTCCATAACCGTGGACGCGGCTATTCGAATAGTTTGACACTCTGCAGAGATTGTACACTTTCACTACAACATTTGATACATTCGTCAGGAACAAATCCTGAATTCACCATACTCAGTATGCGGATAATCAATCCTAACCTTTCAATTACACGCCCTAGTATAGGCACCTCTCCTGTGAGTTTGGCCTCCCAACCATGACCAACTGTCATCTTGCGTACTGCACAGGTGGACAATCTTCACAAGGTTGCCTCAGCTCAAACCTTGGCCGCAAGGGAACCCATAGTAAGGTATATAAATTTCCAGTCAAGCCCTACCCAAATTTCGGGTATTGTGGTTGTACGGTAATATTGGAATGGTATCGCATCCAGACAACCATCAGTTTTGTAAAGGGCTAAGGCTAATGCCTTAACATTTTCATCATCAAAATCATCTGGTGTTCAAGAACATATGTCAAAACATTTCAGTAGAGTGACTCATCATTCTAAGGTTTCATAACAATTTTCACCAAGTATTCCCATCTAAAGATGATCAAGTTTTATGCTTAGCACTAGCATCTACAAGTGGGGGATCACCACTAATGAAAGGTGATAAGCAATTGTATCTTATCTAAGTTCAATCTCATGCCTTAGGATGACATCAATATTATCTAACTTAGGTCATGTTTTATGCTCTTTATGCTACCTTCAATTATCTCTCTAGAATCTACAAGTCACTAAGTAAACTCTAAGAGAAATCTTTAGTAAAAAATAAAATACTGTTCTTGCAAGTAAAACTAGGATTGGGCATCATCAAATGTATCTAAACAAGCTTGCTTAATGCATTGCAAAGGTTACTAACTTTCATAGTTGCAAGTGTTAGCTTGCAAAGTCAATAGCTTGCCTTGTCCAGAGCAGTGGTTGAAGTTCTCCTCGGCTTCTTCCTCATAGTATCCTCCTTCCTCCTCGTATCCTTGGTAGGTACTAGCGTTTATAAATAAATAGGAGGTACACAATCACCAAACAATACATAACTATTTCTATTTATCACACAACGGTTCACACTAGATGATCTAGCATCATCACTATTATCACAAAGATTAAAGCACTTGTCTTATTTATTTTATTTTAGAAAACTAATTTCTACTCATTAAAAATCTACTCAAGATTTAATATTCTCCAACTCAAACATGGGATCATGTTGACACATGTCATCACCACATATTTCATTACTTGGGAATGTGATTTAAAGTGGTGTCACGATTTAATAAGGTTTAACCTTTTTATTTTAATTAATTAAAGTGACTAGAAATGCCTATGAGGCATTCTTTTATTACTTAATCATTATTTCTGCAAGTAAACCTATATATTTTTATATATTCTGAAAGGTAGGGTTAAATGTGATTTTTGAGAATTGGAATCAACTCAAAATCTTTCATGGTTGAATTTTGAAAAAAATTTGAATGAAGAAAAGCTTCTACCTTGTTATTTTTACCATGGGTGATCTAGAAATCTAAATGGTGTGAATCCAATGGGCTTGGATTAAGCACTCCGGAACCTTTCTAACAAAATAGGTTTCATGCATTTTGGTTTAGTGAATAGAGCTAGATTGATTTTTGAATCTAGGTACAAAACTGAGTTTGAAATTAAATGAATAAACCTAAGTTTGAATTAATGGGTCGCGCCGGATGTTTAACTGGGCCGGCCCACTACGCACAGCACGCGCGGGGTGGTTAAGTGAGCAACCCCACTCGCCAGTGAGACAGCGAGTGGCGAAGCGGTACAGGCTGATTAGGGCCGTGCGATCTAACTCTAATCCTACGGCTCTGGTTCATCGTCCACGTCGAACAACACCGGCGAGACTGAACCCTAGCACGGCCAGTGGGGGTTGTGGGAGGCTCACCGGGGCTCTAGCGATGGTCGGCGATGGGGGCGAATGACGAAGTCACTACTAGGAAAACGGCTATAGGTAATCAGCACATCCGTGGCTCACATGGTTGAAGTGCCCCACGGCTAAAACAGGCGTGGCTCACCTGTGGGCAGTGCCCTACTAATAACTAGAACAACCGTGGCGCACATGACTATAGTGCGCCACAGATGTGTGTGGGCCAGGGCCCTGTTGGCCACACGCCAAACATCTGTAGCGCACTATAGTCATGTGCGCCACGGCTGTTAGGGTCATCTGTGGCGCACGTGGTCCTGGTGCGCTACGCCTAAGCGCATGCCCCCCTCTGCTCTGAAACGGCCACAAACTTCTGTGGCGCACTCGGCCTAGTGCGCCACAGGTTGTAGGAGCATCTGTGGCGCACATGGAATAGTGCGCCACAGATGTTTGTACTCCCTGTGGCGCACTAGGGCCGTGTGCGCCACGGATGTGTCGATTTCTTTAGGACAGCACTTTATGTGCACATGTGTGACCACATCCACCACCCCACACTTCACTTTCCCCTTCTTCTTCCTCCTTAGATCTAGTCGGGTTATTCTCCTTCCCACCTCAATTTCTCCACACATTCACCATTTTTAGCATGTAAAACTTGCTTTGGATGTTACATAAGTAATAGAGGAGGTCTCCGGTCTCTCATCTATCCTTCTCCGGTCGACGCGCGCACCTCTCCTTTCCATCTTTCTCGCGATCGGTCTCTCATCTCGGTAAGTTGTCCATGTAAGGATGTGTTCATGTGTATATGGATGATGTGCTCATATGTATGTAGATGATCGATGCTCATGATGTGTGTATGTGGAGAGGATCGATGGTCATATGTGTGTGTATATGGAGAGTATCGATGATGCTCATGCATGTGTACTATGGAGAGGATAATGATATGTTCATGTGTGTATGGATCGGTCTCTCTCTCTTGTGTTTGTATGTGAACAAGTTGCCATTTGTTTTGCCAAAATGTTGATTCATTTCCATTTTGGCAAGACTTTGGCATTTCGCAAAGGTCCTAATTTTAGGATAGGTCATGCCGAAATTTTCTATCGACCATTGCATGCATGCATTCATTATGTGGTTCTAATAGACTTCAAAATTGTACCGTGTACATCGTGCAGGCAAAAATGGTCCGCATAATGAGCGAAGGCATTGTGGCTAGATTTTTGAAATGTGCGACGGCCGACATGATACAAAATAACAAGACAGATATAAGATGTCCGTGCAGAAGATGCAAACTCAATTGGGTGATCGACCCAGATTCCGGGAATTTGCAGGCGCACCTGCTCCGCCATGGTTTCATGGATGGATACACTCGTTGGATAAGCGATGACGTAGATGATGGAGACGGTGAAGAAGGTGGCCAACATGACGATGATCATCATCACAGGGAGAACGGGCGAGATGATGAAGAGTCTCCTGGAGATGGTGAAGGTGCGGAAGCAGACCGGGATGATGATGATCTAGATGCCGGAGGAGCAGACGACGATGGAACAACGTCAGGCTGGGTGTGGGACCCTTATGTGCAAGAGCTGCTTCTCAAGCAGACGAGTAACGCCAGGGCTGCCGCTAGAGAGATACCCGGTTGATGAAGACGCCAAGCTTGCGCAACTTGAGAAAGACGCGGTTACTCCATTGTATGAAGCATGCAGGCCCGATGATACCCGGTTGAATGTAACGCTCAAGGCTATGGAGATGAAGGCAAAGCACAAATTGAGCGACGCAAGCTTCGACGATATGATGGCATTCTGGCACGATCGTCTCCCGGAGGGGAACACATGTCCAACTAGTATCGAGGATGCCAAGAAAATCGTCTGTCCTCTCGATCTACCGCACGTTAGATATCACGTATGCATCAACGATTGCATCATTTATCGGGGCGAGGACGCGGAGAAAACCACATGTCCGGTGTGCGGCGTGAGTCGATACAAGAAAGGGAAGAAAGCACCTCGAAAAGTGGTATGGTACTTTCCTATCACTCCTCGCCTGCAACGCTATTTCGCGGACCCTAAGGAAGCGAAGCTCATGCGATGGCATGCAGAAAGGAAGAAGCCAGGAGATGATGATGACCCCGAAAAGGATGAGCTGCTGACGCACCCTTCAGATGCTAGCCAGTGGAAAGCATTGGACCTCGAATTCCCAGAATTCGGTGGAGATTCGAGGAACATCAGGCTTGGTGCGAGCACCGATGGACTCAATCCATTCGGTAGCCAGAGCAGCACGCACAGCACTTGGCCCGTGTTTGTATGGATGTACAACCTCCCTCCATGGTTGTGCATGAAGAAGAAGTACATACAAATGAGTATGCTAATTCAAGGGCCGAAACAACCTGGTACCGACATCAATCTGTATCTCGGGCTGTTGAAAGAGGAGCTAGCCACGTTATGGGAATCTGGAGCCAATACTTACGACGCCGTCGCACAAGATTATTTCACTATGAGAGCCGCGTTGATCACTACGGTGCAAGACTATCCAGGTTGCGGGTATATCTCGGGGCAAGTTATCCAAGGATTCTGCGCATGCGTTAGGTGCATGGATAACACAAGCTATCTCCAACTAGAGAAAGATCCAGGGTCATCGAAAACCGTGTTCATGGCGCACCGGAGGTGGCTCGGCAAGAATGATCCATGGAGAAAATGTGGAGACCTGTTCGATGGCAAATCGGAGACCCGAGGAATCCCAGAGCGTAGGAGCAGCGAAGAAGTGGAAGAGTTGCTGAAAAACTGGAAAGATTGTCCTAAGCCTGGAAAGAAGCGAAAGAGGCAGCAACAAGACAAGCCGCTGATGAAGGTATGGAAAACAAGGTCTATTTTCTGGGAGTTGCCATACTGGAAGTTTCTCCGCACGCCTCATAGCCTTGACATCATGCATATCACGAAAAACGTGTGCGAGAGTTTGGTCGCCACCATAATCAACATGCCAGATAGGACGAAAGATGGTCCGAAAGCAAGGCACGACCTGATATGCTTGGGTATCTGGAAGGAGCTTCACGGAGGACGCACTACTCCTGATGATCAGGAAGATGACGATGATCATGAGTCGGAGACGACACAAGGTCGTCGGAAGGGTAAAAAGTTCAAGAAGAACGAATATTACTGCCCTCCTTCTAGGATGGGATCAAACAGTTTTTCAAGTGCCTTCTAGGAGTCAAATTTCCTGACGGCTACGCGGGCAAGATAAGCAGATACCTAGACGAGGCGAAGCAGAGGTTCAGTGGCATGAAGTCTCACGACTGTGCCGTGCTAATGACGCAGCTACTTCCGGTCGCACTAAGAGGGATAATGGACGAGCACGTCCGTGAAACGTTATTTGGCCTATGCATGACGGCGTGCTGATGATAGAGAGACGCCTTCTATCGGAGAAAGATCCCTCGCACCCGGTATTCGTGGTTAAGGTGCCACCAGGCTTGGGATTCGTCGACACTGCCCCCGCGGATCTGTTCTTCCTGCGGTTCAAGGACATCTTCAATATGTTCCACCTATACCCGCTGCACTATACCATGGTCCGTCTCTTTTCTCTCAGCCTGGCCATGCAGATCATTAGAGAGAACACACCGGGCATCGCTATAGTGGACCCCTACTACATGCGTGACGGCTGCTTGGGTTCCCCCGCCGAACGACGTATCGTGGCCTCGTACCTAAAAAGAATCCTCGTGGCGAACAAGACAAAGGAATACATTCTCGTGCCTTACTTTCCCGAGTAAGTCGTTATTCACTCGCCACCGTCGATTGGCTTTATTAGATCATAATCATTCTTTTTCCAACACATTCCATTTGAATTTTTTGCGTAGAGATGAACACTGCACGCTCATCTCCTTATCGCCGAAGCATTCCCACGCCACGTATTTCGACTCGGGGAGTCTAGAAAAGAAGAAAAACTACGACAAGATCAAGGAAGTTCTGGATGATGCTCTCACTGGCTTTGCCTCGACGGAAGGAACCAGCTTCGTGCGTAAGAAGGTCAAGTTCGGCAGGCACGTCTTCAACCACGTAACGGAGTTCCCCTGCGTGAAGCAGCCGGAAAACAGTAATAAGGAAGCCTACTACGCACTCCATCACATGAGGGCGTTCCTACTTGACCAGCAGAATTCTACGCTGCCAGATCATCTCAAACAGTGGGCCGAAGCAAAGGCCAAGATCAATGATTCGGATATTAGACAAGAGATGTATCGCATCCAGCAGCAGTTTGGGGCAATCATCTTTCGTGATGTCATGACTTCTGGGGGGATCTTCTACGGAGGAAATATCCCGAATAACCGTGACATAGAAGATCGCCTAGAGATGCAGGGTGACTATAGGAAGTTCATGACGAGACTGGGCGTCCTCCCGTTCCCTAAGCCGAGCCAGAAGGCTTGATGTTGGCCTAGTTGTAGTTACAAACTATAGATGACCTTTGTGTGTGTGTGTGGACGACAAGTGAACTTATTTTGCTTATTATTATATATCAATCAATGCTTGGTTTTTTTGCTTACTCTTTGGTCCTTTGCTCAATTTGGTCCTTCTTTTTTTCCTTACTCTTTTTTCGAGAATAATGCCGATGACTGAAATCTCGTGGCACACTATATATGTGAATGTGCTACGATGGGACTGTGAGCCTTGTGATATGCACAAGTCCAGGTCTTGTGCATCCTACTTGGCTCACAGTTCCATCGTAGCATATTCCTGTGTCCAACGACCTATGTATATATATGAGGCATTCTTTTCGAGTTATTTTTGTCTTTTTCGAGAATATGCCGATGATTGAAATGTCGTGGCACAATATATATGTGAATGTGCTATGACGGGATAGTTAGCCTTGTGATATGCACAAGTCCAGGAATTGTGCATCCTACTTGGCTAACTGTTCCGTCATAGCATATTCCTGTGTCCAACGACCTAGCTAGTTATATATGAGGCATTCTTTTCAAGCTACTTTGGTCTTTTTCGAGAATAATGCCGATGATTGAAATGTCGTAGCACACTATATATGTGAATGTGCTACGATGGGATTGTACGCCTTGTGCTATGCACAAGTCCAGGTGTTGTGCATCCTACTTGGCGTACGGTTCCATCGTAGCATATTCCTGTGTCCAACGACCTATGTATATATATGAGGCATGATTTTTGAGTTACTTTGGTCTTTTTCGAGAATAATGCCAATGATTGAAATGTCCTGGCATACTATATGTGAATGTGCTGCGATGGGATTATTCGCCTTGTGCTATGCACAGGTCCAGGTGTTGTGCATCCTACTTGGCGAACAGTTCCATCGTAGCATATTCCTGTGTCGAACAACCTAGTTATATATGAGGCATGCTTTCTGAGTTTGGTCTTTTTGATTTAGGAGTACTTTCTATAAGTGTATCTTCATATGCGACTTTAATTATATATGTTTTTTTCAATAGTCGGTTAATTATTATTGTCAACTTATAGATGACGTGGTACGTCGTGTAGAAGGGACGGGTTCCCGGAGTCTACGATGATTGGGAAGACTGCCGGAGACAGGTGCACCGTTTCAGCGGCAATAGCTACAAAGGGTACAACACTATGGCGGAGGCGGAAGCTAGATACACGCGCTATCTAGCGGGAGTTAGGACAAGGAACCGGATGAAGACCTACACCTTCGTCGCGGCGGTGATCATGCTTATCTTCTTTGGTTATTTATCCCGCGTTTGTGTCTAGCTAGTTAGTTTAGATGTCTAGGCGAGCTTCCGAGCTCTAACTTGTTCGATCGACACATGTATTAGCATGTCACCAACTACTACTTTGTAACATGATCGAAACAATGTAACTTAGACTATGTATTCATGTATGAGACTTATCTATATGTATTTGTTTCAATCTTGTTTTTCATATTGAGTATTTATATATATAATTGTATATCTTGTATCTGTGTGCGTATATCTGCTGTAATATTGTATATAATCTGTATTGCATATAATTTGTCTCGGAAATTAAAAGAAAAACAAAAAATACATCTGTGGCGCACATGGTCTACCTTCTGTGGCGCACTACACCTAAAGCGCACCATGGAAGTTTAGTGGCGCACTAGGTAGTGCGCCACAGAAGATCCCAGGGGTAGCGCACCATGCCAAACTTCTGTGGCGCACTAGGAGGTGCGCTACGCCTATCTCTACACAACCGTGGCGCACTAGGCAGTGCGCCACGGCTGAGAGATAGCCGTAGCGCAAGGCCCGTGGCGCACTGCTAGTGCGCCACGGATGGGCATTTTTGGTGCGCCACTAACGGCCTGTTTCCTAGTAGTGAGTCGACGACGGCGATCCTCCTGGTACCGGCACCTCCTCCTGGGGCGGCTCCAATTGATGACGCCTCTCCTCCTCTGAAGTGACGAACTCTGGTGCAATTCCGGCAACCTGGTGCTCGCCTTGCTCCAGGGTTGAGTGGGTGTGTTCAGTGAGAGGTGGGGAGTGCGATGGTGTGAAGGGTTTGATCTGGGAGGACCTCTATTTATAGTGGCTGAAGGGCACCGATGGGCGCGGGTGGATATCGTCGTGGTCGACGGCACAGAGTGCTAATGGCATGGGCAAAGATAGGGGATGATGATGTGCTCCCTGGCGAAGCTCATGGGCACGATCACGCGGCATGGGGCGGTACTGAACGGTCGGAACGTCGCGGCACTCTAGGCGGGTCCGACGGCAAGTTTAATGGCGCACAACGTGTGTGGTCCATGCGGCGGAGAACGGGGTTGTCTGGCGGAGTGCTGGGGTGCTAGAGATCACATATGCAAGCAGCGAGGGCGGTGCGCGGTCTGTGCGCTGGTGTCGCGTGCAACGCACTGGCGCTCTTGGCTCGCACGAAGAGAAGTTTGGCATGATCTTGCCATGTGGTCCAAGGGCTGGCAAAGTTCGGGGATGGGACAGGGGTTGGCGGTGGACGGTGGTCAATGCTCCAGACAAGGTTGGCGAGGCTAGTTCTTCCTCTAGCTCGCTGGCGACATGGGGGTGGCAAGTTTTCTCTCGGCATGGTCACCATTGATGGCTAGGCTTGCTCACAGTGGTGCTAAGGATTGTTAAAGAGGCTAGATGATCTACTAAGAGTTTGCTGCAACCAGTGAGGGAACAAGGCTGGCCAAATTCACTGCTGCAAATAGTGTTTGTTGTTTGTTTGTTTGTTGATCACAAGGTGTTTGATGAAATGGCCGAAAGAAATTCAAATTTGAATTTTGTATTCAAACTTGGTGGGTTTGCTAGGCACATACTAGGGAGTCTTGGGTTAGTTGGATTGGTCAAGGGGCACTGGTTTGGTTGGGTTTTGAAAATGTGTGATCTTCACATATGTTAAAGATTCAATTTTGAATTGTCATTTGAATGGGGTTGCTAAATGTTTCTTTAGGTTTGAAAGGTGGGCTTTGATTCACTTTTACTTGGTCTTGCAAGGGATGAAAAGAAATAGAAAAGTTTCTGTTTGAAATCTTGGACTAGAAACACTCAAAGTGACCTAGTGAGCAAGATTGGCAAAAATGACCATTTGCCTTATTTGATTTGTTTTTGATTTTCTCTTGATTTTTTCTTCTTGGAAATGTTTTAGATGATGATATTTTCATCCTTAAACCATTCCTTGCTATTTAGGTTAATCACACAAGTCCATTCATGCATTCATCAAATCATCACATACACACATGCATTCATTTGTTTTTTATTTAATCAAAGTTTTTGTTAACCCTAATTTTACTGATTAGAGTTTGATGATCATGATCAATAGTTTTGGGATGTTACAAACCTTCCCTCCTTAAACAAAATCTCGTCCCGAGAATTAAAAAAGAATAAAAAAGATTACCTAGGATTTAAAGAGATCGTGAAACTCCGTCCTGATGTGATCTTCTCGATCCCATGTAGCTTCTTCTTCGGTGTGGTTGCTCCACTGAATCTGGAGAAACTTGATGCTTCGGGTTCTGGTGGTTCTGAAATCTTCCTCCAAAATACGGATGGGTATTTCGGGATACGTCAGGTCATCATTGATCTCTATGGTCTGGTGATCAATGTTCTTGAAAACATCGGCAAACGCACAGGCAGAGTTGGAAGAGACTAGGCTGAAAATGTTAGTGGAGGCAAAGAAAGTGTTGCCTCTGCAGGAGTCCTTTAACAGGAATCTACGAGAA
Source organism: Avena sativa (assembly GCA_916181665.1). Taxonomy (NCBI): domain Eukaryota; kingdom Viridiplantae; phylum Streptophyta; class Magnoliopsida; order Poales; family Poaceae; genus Avena; species Avena sativa. The sequence goes on along the minus strand of OV702285.1, from coordinate 365,095,895 downwards.
TATGCCAAGGCAAACAAGCTAGATACGGCCCCTGGCCAAGTAGATGATCTTCGATTGTGAGGAAAGAACCTCATAGATGATATCAACAAAGAGCATGAAGCTTAGCAGGGCGATTCGGCTAACCCGGGGTTGCCGAGGTACAGTACCCCGGCAAAGAACCTCAGGGCAGCGAACGCGGCAGCCTTAGAATTGGAAGGACTGGCCGGGGAAGCTCGGCAGAGACAACAAAAAAGAGTAAATGAGCTAGTACGCATCGCGAACCAGCAAAATGAGGAGATACTTAAGGCTAACCCGGCAAAGCCAGGAGCTTTGCGCATGGTTCATTCGGCAGGGGCTGCACCCACGCTATCTGCGGCGGCAACATCCTCACCTGGAAACAATGCACAGAAAGATAAAGCAGTAACTTTAGGAAAGAGAAACAAGAAGATTGTCCCATACGACCTGGCAGTAGCCAGGAAGGTCAATGGAAGCCGAGGTAATAGCGGTGACAGAAACCTCGGCCGTGGCAATAGAGAGCATGGGAATCTCGGTAGGGGAAACCCAGAGAACAATAACCCGACAAAAGGAAGGAGGTACCTTCCGCAAGATCATCAGCCGAGACACGAACCTCAGCAAGACCGAGAAACAAGACAAGCTTCGCATAACCAAGCAAATGCAGGTATAATGATAGTTATTCGGAAATGGAAAATGCAGACCATGGTGGGCAAAATCGTTATGGAATGCAGGAAAGGATTATCTATAGAAAATTGTCGTCAACAGACGCAAGATTTAAGCTGGACAGACTGTATCGGTCCAAGTTATTGGAAGAGCAGGGTCCACCTGGCCCGACATGTTTTGGAACTCGGATCATGGGCGAACCGCCCGTGCCGAACTTCCAGTTAGCAAGAGGAACGAAAACATACAATGGAATTGCGAAACCACAAGATTGGCTAATTTATTATGCCACGGCGGTAAAAATAGCGGGAGGAAATTTGAGATGGGCTATGAGATACGTGCCCCAGATGTTGGAAGGGCCGGCCAGAGTTTGGCTGAATAATTTGCCAACAGGCAGTATCAACTGTTGGTTGGATTTTGAGGAAATGTTTGTCAGTAACTTCACTAGTACATATAAGAGGCCAAACATGCCACAACAGCTCGCAATGTGCAAGAAGAAACCAAATGGTGCTGATAGAGAATTCTTAACTCGGTGGTGCAACATCAGAAATTCATGTGAAGGAGTTACAAAATCTCAAGCAATTGTCAGGTTTGCTCAGGGGTGCAGATATGGAAGTGTGTTGTGGCAGAGGCTGTAGAGAGATATGCCAACCACATTGGCAGAGACTATCAGAGTAGCAGATTCATATGCCTTAGGTGATCCAACTCAACCAGAGCTTATGTCGGCTTAACATCGTGAGCAACAGGATCATTATGCCCGAGATGGTGCCAGATCATCTCAGCGCAATGAATACAGAGGTAGAAGAAGGGATGAGAGGCCAGATTACAGATATAGTTCAAATCGAGTGGCAGCGATTGTGCAGGATCAGCCGAGTTTTGGAAGCAATCAACGACAGAAGAATGGTCCTCAGCAGTGGACGCTGAGGAATGACGGGAAGAAACAATGGACACCTGAGAAGAAAAAACAATGGCAAGAGAGCCCGAAGTACACGTTTGAGTCCATGCTAGATCAGACGTGTAAATTTCACAGGCCTAACCCGGCCAAGCCAGCCAACCACACCACTCGCCAATGCGCCTGGATGAAGAGCGCAATGGGAAACCCAGCAGCCATACAAGCACCACAGCATCAAACGCATCACCGGCAGCAGCCACAACTGACAGGGGGAAATGCGCAGCAACTGATGTTACCTCCACCACCTCCGAGGTATGAGAATCAGGATCGGAGGGATATAGTTCATCAAGTGATAGATCAGAACCAAGATGGAAGGGGAAATAATGGACACAATGATTACAGGGAGCATCACCAATCATACTGTGTGTTCACAACAGAACAACAAGATAGACACAGCGTACAGCGCCGATATATGGAAGTGAATGCAGTTATGCCGGCAGTGCCAAGATACGTGCCATGGTCGGATCAGGAGATTACCTAGAGCATAGGAGATCACCCGAAAATCATGCCAAACCCAGGATCATATGCTTTACTGCTGGATCCGACATTTGTAGGGCCCAGTATTAATGTGACGTTCTCAAAGGTACTGATAGATAACGGGAGAAGCATAAATATTATGTACAAAGACACAATGCACAAATTCGGAATAACTCCGAATATGCTGCAGTCAACAAGGACAACGTTCCATGGGATAGTTCCAGGACTGTCATGTGAACCCATTGGAAAGGTCCGAGTAGATGTACTATTCGGCACAAGAGAGAATTGTAGAGATGAAAATCTGGAGTTTGAGGTGGTGAATCTGGAAATTTGCTATCATGCTTTACTCGGATGGCCGGCATTGGCCAAATTTATGAGCAGCAGTCACATCAGTTACTTGAAAGTGAAGATGCCAGGACCTCAGGGGGTAATAACAATAGAAGGAGACTATAGGAAATCAATGGAATGTGCTTCGGCCAGATCAAACCTGGCCGAGTCTTTGGTAATCGCAAGAGAGAAAAGGAGAATTCAGGATTTGGCAGATTTAGCTCAATCGGCACAGCTCAACATGCCGGCACTTGCAAATCCGCACGGAAGTGTGTCATTCCAGCCGACTAAGGAAACAAAAAAGATCCAGATTGATGATCAATTCCCAGAGCGCACCATCACTATTGGTGCTGGCCTGAATGACAAATAGGAAAGCGAGCTCACCAACTTCCTCCGTGAGAATCGGGATATCTTTGCATGGTCCACACAAGATCTGCAAGGTCTACCGAGGGAGTTGGCTGAGCACTCTTTGCACGTAAGGCCAGGAGCAAGGCCGGTGAAGCAACCTCTCCGCCTCTTCGCCGAAGACAGGAGAAAGATAATAGGGGATGAGATAGCTTGGTCCTTGCGGACGGGTTTATCATGGAAGTACTTCATCCGGATTGGTTATCAAACCCGGTGTTGGTAGAAAAGAAAAAGGATGACCCAAATGTAGCTGTCGTTTGGCGAATGTGCATCGATTACACGAACCTTAACAAGGAGTGTCCCAAAGATCCTTTTCCTTTACCTAGGATAGACCAAGTCATTGATTCAACCGCAGGTTGCGAGCTGTTATCATTTGTAGACACGTACTCTGGTTTCCACCAGATACCGTTAAACCTGGCTGATCAAATAAAGACTGTGTTTATCACACCGTATGGGGTTTATTGCTATCGCACCATTCCATTTGGACTGCGTAATGCAGGAGCCACATACCAAAGATGCATGCAAAAATGTCAACACGACTAGATCGGAAAAAATGTGCAAGTGTATGTTGATGATGTGGATATAAAAACCAAAGAGAGCAACATGCTCCTAGAAGATATTCGGCAGACATTCGTGAACTTAAGAAGGTTCCGAATGAAGCTTAAGCCGGAAAAATGTACCTTTGGTGTACCAGCCGGAAAATTACTCGGTTTCCTCGTGTCCAGCCGAGGTATAGAGGCAAATCCGACTAAGATCCGTGCAGTTGAAAGAATGGAACAGCCAAAGTGCCTAAATGATGTTCAAAAATTTACAGGGTGTCTTGCATCCCTGAGTCGGTTCCTGAGTCGGCTAGGTGAAAAAGCATTGCCTTTGTATAAATTAATGAAAAAATCCGAGAAGTTCACTTGGACAACTCAGGCCAATAGTGCTTTTCATGAGTTAAAAGAGATGCTGGCTACGGTGCCTATCTTGGCTTCCCCGTTATCAAAAGAGCCTATGCTACTCTATGTGGCAGCAACAAACAGGGTAGTAAGTGCAGTAGTTGTCGTGGAACGAAACGAAGAAGGTAAGTCGGTATAAAGACCAGTGTATTACCTGAGTGAGGTATTATCGTCCTCCAAGCAGAACTATCCACATTAACAGAAAATGGCTTACGGAGTGTACATGTCGGCAAATAAGCTCAAACATTATTTTAAAGAACACCCCATAAAGGTGATTTGTGAGGCACCAATAGCCGAGATACAGAGCAACAAAGATGCAACTGGCCGAATAGCAAAATGGGCGATCGAGTTATCACCTTATGCTCCACAGTTTGATAGGAGAGACGCAATTAAATCTCAGGCAGTGGCCGACCTTTTTGTAGACTGGGCCAAGGTGCAGTATGAATCCCCATTACCAGATCCGAATTATTGGACGATGCACTTTGATGGGTCCAAGTTAAGAAATAGGTTAGGAGAAGGGATAGTATTAACCTCTCCAAAAAAGGATCAGCTAAAATATGTATTGCAGATATATTTCGCTGCATCAAACAATGTAGCCGAATATGAGGCACTTCTCCATGGCCTAAAAATGGCAAAAGAAATCGGCATACGTCGGATCCTCTGTTACGGAGATTCGGACCTCGTAGTCTAGCAAGTATCAGGAAATTGGGACACATTGGATGCAAACATGGCTCTATATCGGTTTCGTGTACAGAAAATTAGTGGTTATTTTGATGGATGTGAATTACATCATATACCACGGGCATAAAATGATGCTGCAGATATGCTATCGAAGCTCGGATCAACCAGACAGTCAATTCCGCCTGGTATCACCCTGGAACACCTAAGGAAGCCATCAATTATACCTTTGCTAGAATCCGAGTCAATTCGCATCTCGTCATATCGGATAGCCGGGTGCGTCCCAATGGAAATTGACAAAGTACATGAGCCAAACTACTCGAAAAATGATTCTCTTAACCCAAAAATGGATTGGGAAAAGCCGGCAGATGTTATGTCGGCAGAGATAATGGAAATTGACAACACAATTTTACCGGAAAAAGTCATGCCAAAATGGGCACAACCCATATTCTCATTCCTCAAAGAAAAGGTCCTGCCGGATAATGAGGTTATGGCTAGGCAAATAGTGAGAAGAGCAAAAGCATACAGGATCATAAATAATGAGCTTTATTAGAGAAGCGTGACAAATGTGCTGCAACGATGCGTTGACTCGGCAGAGGGGAAAGAGATCCTCTTGGATATACATCAAGGATAATGTGGGCACCATGCCTCATCCAGAGCCCTCGTGGCCAAAGCATTCAGGCATGGATTTTACTAGCCAAGTGCACTGAAGGAAGCAAAAGAATTGGTAACGAAGTGTAATGGCTGCCAGACATATGCCAGCAAAATACATATGCCTTCATCCGAGTTAAGAACAATACCAATCACTTGGCCCTTCTCCGTATGGTGTTTGGATATGGTAGGACCATTTAAGCCATCTCGCGGTGGCATGACTCACATTTTGGTCATGGTAGACAAATTCACAAAGTGGATAGAAGTAAAACCAATAAAAAGTGTGATGGTCCCACGGCGGTGAAATTCCTCAAAGATATCATTCTGGGATATGGTTACCCACACAGTATCATCACAGACAATGGCACAAACTTCGCTGAAGGAGCTTTTGCTCGATTCTTCCAAGAGAAACACATAAGACTCGATGTTTCTTCGGTGGCTCACCCGACATCAAATGGGCAAGTAGAAAGATCAAATGGACTAGTACTGTCCGCAATAAAACCTTGGCTGATAGAACCGCTGCAGAGGTCGGTAGGATGCTGGATCGAGGAACTCCCAGCGGTGCTATGGAGCCTAAGGACTACCCCGAATAGATCGACGGGATATACCCCGTTATTTATCGTATATGAGGCAGAAGCTGTACTTCTGGCCGACATAATGCATGACTCGCCAAGAGTCGCCAAATACACGAGCGCCGAAGTAAATGAAATATCTCGGCAAGATGATGTGGACCTGCTAGAAGAAGCAAGAGAATTGGCACTATCAAGATCAGCTATTTATCAACAAGACCTCAGGCGATATCATAGCAAGAAAGTGAGTGTAAGAGTTTTCAAGGAAGGAGATCTAGTTCTTCGGCTGGTGCAACGCACGGCCGGCATGCATAAACTCTCACCTCCATGGGAAGGCCCATTCATCGTAAGCAAAGCATTACACAACGATGCATACTACCTAATCGACGCTCAAACGCCAAAAAAGAACAAGGCGGATAAGTCCAGAGAGTAGTCAAAAATACCGTGGAATGTGGCTTTACTTCGTCCGTTTTACACTTAGAGGAAGTGTATTGTATCCAGCAATATTATGTATCAAATTGATGTATCAGACATGAATTAATGAAGCTTCGGCAGCTCGAGCAGTAACTCGGGGACTACCCCATGTTGTTTGTCATTTTTAATTATGTATAAATTTCGGTAGCTCGAGCAGTAAATCGGGGACTACCCCGTACTATTTGTCATTTTGGTTATGTATGAAACCTCGGTGGCCCAAGCAGTGACTCGGGGACTGCCCCGTTTGTCTGTCATCAATCACATGTGTAATATGAATGATCAGTTTGGAAACTCGAGCAATAACTCAGGGACTACCCCATGAATTTGTACTATTATAATCATATGAGTAATAATCTCGGTGGTTTGAAAATATAATGTGGAAAGTACCCTATTTATATTATCTTACCAATAGATAACTCGAAGACGTAGTAAGTCTATCAGACTAAATGATATATGGACATAGTAGTCATAGTCCTTGAGACAAAATTGTAAAACCAAAGTGTTGCAATTAAGAATAGATGAAAGACACAAGATGGATGCCGAACAAAAATCAGACACCTGGAAATGTAATTCGAACTTACGAAACTAAAGTTTTGCAAACAAGGATACGTACCACACAAAGTCAACTAGAGAATAACAAGTATCACTACAGCATGTGACGCCAACGGATCACATAGTACCAACAGAGGGCGATTGTTTTACGACATCATACACCCGGAATACCGGGGACTTCAATAGATAAGTTTTTTTAAGCTCAAGCATTAGCAGTTGCCGAATCACCCGTAGGAGGAACAGTAGAAACATCAGGAGTTTCTGACGTTGGTATCTCGGACATAGCCGAGGCTACCTCAGCCTCGCTCGAGCCTCTGCGGAGGTTACTTCGGCATCGACAGAGGTAGCAGGATCATCTTGGGCAGGGGTTGTCTGCTGAGAGACTCCACCTTGGGCTTGAGAAGCTTCAGTTCCCTTGGAGGAGGATCGAGCCTCGGCATCTCCTCCCGAACTTTCACTGGACTCATCAGCATTATCAGAATCTTCATCCGATTCACCTTCACCACCAGAATCTCCGTCGGATCCATCATCATCCACAGCCTCAACATCATCTTGAGCATCATTAGGGAGAAAGCTTGGCCCTTCGTTCCATTGATGAACATTGGCATATTCAATGAGTTGATAGGCACGGTCTTGGCGGCGGGCAATATACTCTGGATTTCGACCTAAGGAGAGCCCGTGCATAAATTCATCAAGGTATCGAGGAAGATATCCTTGTACCATGACAAAACATCAGTAAGCGCCATATCAGCTCCGACTCGTCTGGCAGATTCTCGCCAAAGATTCAATCGAGTCTGAGACTCCATCAGCCTCGCCACGAGAACTTCTACTTTATTGATATTTGGCTCATTCGGCCAGAGTACATGGTAGTCCCGAATAGATGCTTGCACAAAAAATTTTCGCATAACTTTCATTGGCTCAATAGCAGCAGCAACGGCAACCAAAAAATCTTTAATGGAATATTCCTAATTCGGAACAATGGGAACACCTCGGTGGCCACGAGTAGCGATCACAGCCTTAGAACTCATAGATTCGGATTCTGGAAAATGATCTGTAAGAAAAACGTCACTTAGGTAAAGAGAGACTACAAGCAAAGAATGACTCCGCTATGAACATAAAACTCACAGTGGATGTATCGCAGCATCTTCTGGAGATCCAGGGCCCAGTTAGCTCTATTCTTCTCAAAACGAGTCATTTCTTCGGTCATCGCCTGGTTCTTCAGCTCGGCAGCATCAAGAAGTACCTTGTCCTTCTAAAGCTGAAGACTTATTCGGTTCTTCTCCTCGGAGAACTCTTGATCAACCTTATCTAATTCGGATTTCTGAGAAAGTTTGAGGGATTCAACCTCGGCACGGAGCCGGGCTATCTCATCATACTTTTCCTTAAGTTGCGCCGAGTGAGTCCCCGCTTGCTCTAAAAAATGCAGCGTCATATCAGGCATTGGTATGCACTCTTGATGCGACGGTGTAAATCTTTGCAACTCGGCTGAAACGAAGAGGGGATACCATGATACAATCGAGATTCACTTTGAACGAAAATAGACGAATAAAAGGATAAAGGGGAAACTAACCTTCAAGGGTGGCAACCTTCTTCGTAAGCCAGGAATTTAAATTGTTAATATTAGCTGCACAACAATACACAAGAAATTAGTTCAAAAAGTGGGTCTTCTACAAGGATAGAGGGCACTAAAAGCCGAGTAATTTACCAGTCTTCTTCACAACAGGAACCATTTTGTTGAATTTATCTTGATGATTTTTATGCGAGAAGAGTAACCTTTGGAATTCGGCCGTTCGCCGATCGTGAGCAACCTGAAATAACAACTACTTATACAGAGTAAACCACAAAAATATCCGAATCAAGAAGAAACTTGACTCGGATCTAGATGGCTAGATATTAAAAACTAAAGCAGATCTGAATCAAGAAGAGACTTGACTCGGCTCTAGGTGGCTGGATATCCAAAACCAAAGCAGATCCGACTCAAGAAGAAACTAGACTTGGATCTAGGTGGCTAGATGCATTTTAAATTAAAAAATGCACAGCAAAAACTATCTATTGCACAAGCAAGTAGCCGTAATTTTAACAAGGAAAGCTTCCAAATGAATAACAAGTCATTCTGTTGCAATCTCGGGGACTAGTGGGCATATAATATATTCTAAGTAAAATACGAAGTGTAAATTGTAGCGCATACCTCGTTCATCTTGTCGCTTTCAAGGACAATCTTGGCAGCCATGTGAAAACGGCTGCTGATGTCAGATAGCTGGACCGATTGGTTACTCGGATTGCCTTCAAGTTGATCAGCAGCGTTCCAATTGTTGGCATACTCTACCAATGATCTGAGGTTGTTCCCACTCTACGTGTGTGTCAACACCTTTCCTCTGGCCTCTCGCGCCTGTTGCGTAACTGCCTCGGCCGCCGGACTCTTGTGAAGCACAAGTCGCGTGTCGCTGGCAACGGCAACCCGAGGCTTAGCTGTAGAGGCACCCTTGCGGAGCATATCGGCAACACTGGGCTGAGAGGACCTACTTCACCTTTTGGGACGGAAAGGGTTTAGCAGCGACACCTTGCTTGCTTTTGGCGTGAACTTCGGCACGAGCAACAACCTCGAGGCTGGGAGCAACATCCTTTGCAGCAGAAGGGGTGACAGTCTCCAAAGGAGCCGAGGTAGAGGCAACCTCGGTGGATGTTTGAGGAGAAGCTGGAATTGGGATAGACGAAGGATCGGTGGGAGTGACTTCGGGAATCTTGGGAGAAGCTGCCGAATCAGCCGGGCGATCCGGCACCGGGGCGTCATCAGAAATAACAGGGCGAGCTATGGGCTCATCTTGTCGAGGAGAGACGTTAGTCACCCCAGGAGGAGAGTCATCGCGAGGTGGACTAGGAACCCGGACATCTTCCGGAGGCAATGGTGAAAGCGGTCGAGTAACATGAGATGTCATGCTCGGACCGCTAGGTTTAGCGGAAAGAGGAGCACTGCAAAGAAATGAAAATTGATTCAGAAATAGAAAGAGAGAAACAAGAAATACAGGAGGAAATGTAAAAGGAAACTTACCCAGTAACTCCAGGCATAGGTTTGTTCTTTGGAATATGCTGGGAGGATTTCTTGGTTCGTTTCTTGGGAGCGGCATCCGAAGGATCCTTAGAAGCAGCGCGCTTCTTAGACGCAGTAGGGGCTTCCGAAGCGAGCGGTTCGACCTCGTGCACCTGGCCAGCCGGATTAGCTGGGAAAGAAGGAGCCGGAAATGCGTAAGACATAGCCACCGCGGCAACTACCTCGAGAATTTGGACGTCATCCGAATCACCTTCATCATCTCGAGCCGAGGTTTTACTCCAGGTGCGAGGAGGAGCAGCCTGCGCTTAGTAATAAACTCCTCCGGATCAGGTTCTCCGTTGTCCGGAGTATTGCAATCAGCGGTCCAAGGAAGAGCTAATACCTCAGCATCTTCCGTGGCCTACTCGGCAAATGTCTGCAAGAAAAGTAAACAAGATTTAGCGAAACAACCAATGGAAAATAACTCGGATAGAACATATGATGTTCAATTTACCTGGGAGGAGGATTCTTGCGAGAGAATGGTTTCATTCCCCACTTCCATTCCTCGGGCATCTCAGTCTTGAAGATAGCCCGGACACGTTTATAGATTTGAAAATCATCAAGCTTGACCGTAGAGACTCGGTTAGTATCCAAATGACCGCTCATATAACAGAGCTTATGAGAGCGAAGCTGAAAAGGGTAGATTCGGCTACTGATAAAAGCAGCCATCAAATCCTCGCCGCAAAGCCTGGCCCGAGTCAACTCCTTCAGCCGAAGTTCGAATGCCTCGGCAAGAGCATGGGTCCTCTTCGGATTATAATACCAATTCCGTTTGGAGGGGGACCAATAGATAAGGCGGGGAACAGGGTTTTATCGTCTGTACCAGCGTTTTTGAAATAGAAAAATGACCTATGCCATTTCTTACAGGACTCTAAGCTAGTGACCCGGGAAAAACAAGGAGTTCTTCCGAGGTGTGACGGAAGCGGCCCCACATTGGGTGAGAGATTTATCGGAGGGATGCAGAGATTTGTCAGGCACTACGTTAGATCTAATCTGAAAAAACTTTGACTAGACATCTATAGTGGGCCAAAGGCCGAAGTATCCTTCAGAAGCTAAGATAAAGGACGATAGAGAGGCAATGGAATTAGCCGGCAGATGATGCGGCTGAAGGCCGAAGTAATCAAGAAAATTCCAGGCAAAGTCGTTGAGAGGGAGGCCGAACCCTCTGACGAAATGCGACATAAAAACCACGTACTCGCCATCGTCGAGGACAGGGGAAGATTCTTTGCCGGGTAAGTGACAACTTACCTCGGCAGGGATTCAGAGGGTCTTGCGCAGCCACTCAATTTCTCGGCGAGTGACCGTAGATCCTTGCCATGAGCCGCATTCTGGGCCCGCCATAAGTTCTTCTTCCCCCACAACGGCGCCGCTATGGGAGCTAGACATAGGCTCGTCGGAGGAATCAACGGAGGAAGAACTGGCGGCTGGGAGAAGCCTCGAAACCCAAGGCCCCATCGCGACGGCGATGAGGGCGGCGGCAGAGAGGAAATAAATCCGCAGCAGGAGATTAAGAAAAGCAAGAAGGAACGCTTAGGGCAAGACTACCAGCGGCGACACGTCACGCGTCAGAGAAGTGCAGTAGCGAGGACGCAAGAACGAAGGCGCAGTGGCGCGCTAGCAAGAACAGAAGAACGGCGGTGTGGTCATCGGGGCGCATACGCTATAGCGCAACAACATTTGCGGTGGTGCAAGGAGGAAGACGAAGGAAGTGGGGAAGGGGAAAGTGAATCGATCCACCCCACTCCCCTACTTATAACCGCGTAGGATGAACGCTAGTGGGATCATGGGTCCGCCACGGTAACTGCACGGACGCGTGTATCGCGCATACACGAGCGATGAGTGGAGCCACAACAAGGGTCACACGACGCAAGAGAAGATCATGCCGTGTGACCATTGCATCGATCGAAGCGTCACTGCGTCGACACAACGGGCACAGTAATTACTGTAGCGTGTCATCATACACTGTAGCAGTACAAAAAATGAGACAAAGGTAATGATTGATACACATAGGATGAGGCTTACTCAAGAAGCTAAGGGGATACTCCGGAAGAAAGTGAACAACTCAGAAAGCAAAATTGCACCTCGGTAAGAGAGGAGGAACAAAAGTGAGATAGCTCAGAAGGAGCACCAGCTAAGAAATACTACGGACAGAAGATTAGAAAGATTGAATGTCTGGAAACTTATGTGGTCCGGCCGAAGTATCCGGCAGAACCATACCAGCTTCGGGTACTAATGTTGGGGGGATGGCCCCAGGTAGGGTCAAGTTAGTAGAGAGAGGGGAGAAACCTTTCTTACCATGGGCCGGGTCATAAGCTGATTCGGCCGAGTTATGCAATGGTAGGACGAATAGGGCATGGCTTAACCAGAGTCGAGCAATTGATACCTTACTCGGCGACATATGAGTTAGGTTGGCCGAATGAGGTTGATCATCTCATACGCAGGTAAAGAGCGAGCCGAGTTATGCGAGGCAAGGCCGAGTTATGGGAAGCTTGCGGAAGAAGGAGATGGTTCCCAAAGTCAAACCCTAGCTACTATCTAGGTGGAATCTACTAAGAGCCAAGCGCTAGAGACAAGGAACAGAGCCGCAGAGGGGCAGACCAACATCACTGAGGTGATAGTGGGCAGACCCGAAGCTCACATGTGGGGCGTTCTGGGTCTTTGCCGTCAATAGAAGGGGGACACGGAAAGAGGTCCGCTGAATTACCGCTTTGGGACAAGTATATTCCAAGGACATGCTTGTCCATGTCAGCCCTAAAGTGAGCCAAGGGCTCCTTTATAAGGAGGGGCAAGGCTTCCTGTAGAAGGGATCGACTCATTTGATACTAGAGGGCTCGTGTTGTAACTTTCTTTCTCCTCTCTATCTGATACAGCTCAAGGAGCACTTGTAGATTGATTGAGGTGAAATAAAGATCTGTGTTCCAACTTATTATGTGTAGAAATCATTACATATTCCCTCCCCAGATCCCACTAACATCCATTGGCCCCAAACTTTAGCCTACCCATGGCATCTTCCGTGCCACCACCACGACAGTTGCCATTCTGTGTGCAGTGTTCCAAATCTTATTGATTGATGCATATTGTGATATTACTTGTTCTTGTGCTACTTGTTTATAGGCACCCTTGTGAACTTTGAAGGTGTCCTATGCATCTATTTGCTACTCTATGAGGGACAAGCTGATTACCACTATGCTATGTTTTCTGTATGTGAAACAAACAAACAAACGCTTTTCAATGCATGCTATTCATGATATTTGTTTGTAGCCTGTCATGTTGCATGCATAATTGCTTTGTCTTACTGCTAGAACTCCATCTTTCATGATCATGTTTAGATTTCTTTGATCCCAGCTTTCAATGCTTGCAAATGGTTTGATCTTTATTGTGAGGGTGCATGTCACCTCAAAAATTATTCTTTTTATCACTTACCTACTCGAGGACGAGCAGGAGTTAAAGTTGGGGATGTTTGATACGTCGAAAACGTATCTATAATTTTTGATGTTCCATGCTTGTTTAGTATCTACTTTGCTTTTCTTTGTCTACACTTTGAGGTGTTTTTATATCTTTTCTGGAACTAACCGATTAACAAGTTGCAACAGTGTCAGTTGCCTGTTTTCTGCTGTTTTTGGTTCTAGAAAACCTAGTAAGGAAATATTCTCGGAATTGGACGGGACAAACGTCAAAGTCAATAACTTTATGTACGGAACAAGAAGTCTAGAGGGGAGACGGAGAGGCGTGCTAGGGCGGCCACACCCCTCCTAGGTGCGCCAAGGGTGGGCTCGTGCCTAGGCAGGGTGTGGGGCCCTTGGCCGCCTCCTCGGCCTCCCCCTGCCCCTATAAGAAGCCCCCGATGCCTAAATCCTAAGCACCCGATCAATATTCCATGAAACCTTCTTTAGCCGCCACCACCGTCGTCCCTAGATCGGGGGGGATCTGAAGTTCTTCCTGACACCCTGCCAGAGGGGAGATCATCCTGGAGGCCTTCTCTCCGGTATGATGCGTGAGTAGTTCCACCTTGGACTATGAGTCCCTGTAGTAGCTAGATGGTTGTATCTCCTCCTTGTGCTTTCATGTATAGATCTTGTGAGCTCCGTTCATGATCAGGATCTAATCTATTTGTAATCCTGCATGTTGTGTTTGTGGGGATCCATTGGATATTGACATTATTATATTTGTAATCCTGCAGATGTCTGTGTTGTTTGTAATCTTGCATGCTCTATGTTGTTAGTAGATATCTTGGCCAAGTAGTTGCTAGTGACTCCAAGAGGGAGTATTTATGCTCGATAGTGGGTTCACGCCTCTAGTTTCCAAGGGAAGTGACAAAAATCTCTTCGGTTGTAGATATGATGTTACTACTAGGGAGAAAACAAAAGTCTCTTGTTCATGGAACATGTGGACTGTTTACCTTACACACTTTTCTTAAAGCAGTTGTCTGTTGCTTGCAACTTAATACTGGAGAGGGTTCGGATGATAACTTGAAGGTGTACTTCTAGTCATAGATGCAGTTGGATGGCAGTCTATGTATATTGTTGTATTGCCCAATCGAATCTCGTAGGATCTTGCTGACTAGTAATTGCATTGTTATGGCTTGCTCAGTTCCTGTCAATTGCCTCGCTGTAATTTGTTTACCCTTCATGCCATGTTTTTTATCTAAGGAGAGCACCTCTAGTGAACTTTGGACCCCGGTCCAATCTTTACCATTGATACATCTTTCATTGTTACTTTTTTACTTGCTGAAAACCACCATTACCTTCCACACGATACATTTAATCCTTTGTTATAGCAAAGCGGTGAGCTTGACAACCTCACTGATTCAGTGGGACAAAGTCTTGATTTTCTGTTGTGCAGGTCTCCATGTTGTTTGCAACACATGTGTGACATTTCCTTCCTCCTTCTGGTTCGATAACCTTAGTATCAACTAAGGGAAAACTTGCTGTTGTGCTCTTCACACCCTACACTTGGGGTTACCAACGAAGTGCCACGTCGAGCACCATCAAGTCTTTTCTGGCGTCGTTGCCGGGGAGGCTAAGGATGTCTTCACTAGGAGTACTTCACTTCCTTTCTCTTTAATTTTTTTTAGTTTGCTTTGTTTCTTTTGCTTGGTTTTGTTTGCCTCTTTTCAAAAACCCCAAAAAAATTAGTTTAGTTTGGTTTGCCTTTTTTATAAAAAACATAGAAAAATTAGTTCCTACTCTAGTTGGTGGTCTGTTATTGCCTTGCTTCGTCATGCTTTCTATCAATGAATGGTTTCTTTGAAACTAGTTCTTATTAGCAAGGTGGGTTCACAGAAGAACAAAAGTATTATTATAAGAACCATTTGTCACAAAAAGGGAAACACTTATGGGAGCAAATTGATAAGTTGAATACTATTGCTAGAGAGGTGTGCTCCACTTATAATGTTACTTATTTCTTTGATAAAGCATGTTGCTGTAGGAGGTATAAACACCTCCCTTTTCAATGTGAGTATAATTATAATGTTACCATATCCTCCTATGTGATCGGAAATGATGTCCATATGTTGCAAGAAACCAAGGAATCATTGGAAAAGAGTTTCTCAATGAAATACTTGGGTGAGGCAACATATATTCTTGGAATCCAGATCTATAGAGATAGATCAAGACGGCTCATTGGATTGAGTCAGAGTAATTATTTGGACAAAGTGTTGAACAAGTTCAACATGGAATAGTCTAAGAAGGGGTTCTTACCGATGTCCCATGGTGTAAAACTTAGCAAAACTCGGTGTCCTTTGGCAACTAATGAGCGATGTCGGATGAGTGCAATTATGTATGCTTCTGCAATCGGATCCATCATGTATGCCATGATTTGTACTAGGTCGGATGTTTCATATGCTCTATCTGTTGTGAGCAGTTATCAGGCTGATCCTGGAGAAATCCATTGGACAGCGGCTAAAAATATCCTAAAGTACTTGAGAAGGACTAAGGATATGTTTTTGGTTTATGGTGGTGAAGATGAACTCAGTGTAAAGGGTTACACGGATGCGAGTTATCTTACCGACTCTGATGATTCTCGTTCGCAATCCGGATATGTGTTTATTATAAACAGAGGTGCTGTGAGCTGGAAGATTTCCAAGCAAGAGATTATGTCTGCATCTACAATAGAGGCTGAGTATATTGCCGCCTCGGAGGCAGCAAAGGAAGCTGTTTGGATGAGGAATTTCCTCATGGATCTTTGTGTGGTTCAGGGATCGTCCAATCCGTTAGATGGGTATTGTGACAACTATGGTGCTATTGCACAAGCCAAGGTACCTAGAAAACACTAGAAGAACAAGCACATACTCACGCGGTACCACCTGATTCGCCAGTTCATGGATCAGGGTGATATCAAGTTATGCAAGGTACACGCGGATGCAAATGTTCTGGATCTATTGACAAAGCCGTTACCACAGCCGAAGCATGAGGCGCACCTGAGAGCCATGGGCATTAGATGGTTAGACATGTGATGTCAGAAGATTGACTCTAGTGCAAGTGGGAGACTGTTGGGAAAAGGTCCTAGAGGCAATCATGTATGATGATATTTCCCATTGTATTCATAAAGATATTAAGTTGTCCTTGTATAAACATCTGATGTGTATCATAGAATATGTGATTCGGTTCTGCAACTATATATTCATGTTGTTTGTACTAAATATCATTGGTCATCGAGGTTGTGTTGGACATATAACTTAGACCAATGTGAAATTCATCTTGATGACTCGGTTCCACTTGTTATGGGCATGGAGATGCCATTCCGACCTACACAGATTCGGCTAAAGAGTTTAGCAAGTAGGATTGACCCATATTGAGGTACAACGAAAAAGTTGTCATTTTTATATCTTCAATCAATGTAATCCTTAGACCTAAGGTTATTGCATAGTCCGAGTTGAGGATCACCTACTTAGGTTCTATCAAACGTTGATCCGTAACTGGGAAGTTATAAAGGAAGAGTTCGGGTCGACTAAGAATCAAGCTGCCTGATGTGAATAACCAATATGGATTTTGCTCCTCCACTTGGAGAGATATTCTCTAGGCCCTCTCGGATGATATGATTCGGAAAGCATGGCCATGCGTGACTCAATTAAGTGTTAACCGAGGCGATCGACTAAGAGTTAGTCGGATGAATCACTTATCTCAGATCGAGAAGAGAGTAGGACTATTTAAAGGATGACAATTATTCGCCTATAGTCTAACAAGGTATATCATGAGGAAAAAGGGACTCGGACACAAGTCGCATTGGAAAGGCAAGTCGTCATGACTCTTTGGTACTTGGGAGTCGGCACGTTCTGCTAGGATCCGCTACCGAATAATTGATTGAGAGTCGGACTCCAATCGTCTCCAAGTAGCCATGAGTCTGTGGGGTCACACACTTAAGAGCGGGAGCAAGTTCGG
Source organism: Avena sativa (assembly GCA_916181665.1). NCBI lineage: Eukaryota > Viridiplantae > Streptophyta > Magnoliopsida > Poales > Poaceae > Avena > Avena sativa. The sequence goes on along the minus strand of OV702285.1, from coordinate 365,078,748 downwards.
ATTGGATCTGAACAGGAAATCTGGTTGGGCTGGACCCGAGCCGGATTTGGACTAAGTCAGTGAGTCGGACTCACGGTGACTAATATTATATGGGCTTTAGTGAATGGGCCACGAGTAAGTGGAGCCCACGTTCACTCCATATATAGTGGAGCGTAGTAACCCAGAAGGGTTAACCGTTGATCGGTTATGTCATTCCATGAGTTGGAAACCCTAGCTCCACAGCAGTCCTGACGTCGTAACGAACCTAGCAGTTCACCGCAGGTTCTCTTCCTTGTACGTGTGGACACCAGGAGACGTGTTGTACGATTAGCACCAGGACGATCGTGATCGTATCGAATCTCGAGGACTGCACTGCATCAACTGACGCGCTACATTAGTAATCCTCAACTGCGTGTCTAGTGGTAAACCTCGTGGCCTTCTACCTCAGCTAGATCTTGGGATCACCACGTTAGAGGATTTTTGTTTTATCTCTATGTGGCCCAACATTTTGACCTTATGCTTAGTGATTATTGTTGTAGCATGACTTGTTCCAAACAATTGATATTACTTAGTGTGCCTTGAAGGAATCATGCGTTGTTTTAGCATACAAAAGCTTATTATTGTGGTATTCTCCTTTGATTCTTTGTTTGGGTTGACTTGGCACATGCTCGCACCATGTTATGACTATGAACAAGTCACCATAGCCTCTATGATCATTTAGTCCTTGACTTGTAGTACCACTCTATGCTTTGATTAGTAATGTTTTGTCGCTCTGCATAATTATGGCCATTATTGCTCTCTTAATTGGTCGCTCCCTGTCTTTTGCTAGCCTCCACTTGTATGAGTAAGCTCTACCCATGCATCCAACTCCCAAGAAACCAAGTTATTCCAAAGTGTCCACTATAAATTCCTATGCATGGTGTGTTACACCATTCCAGGTATATTCTTGTTTTCATCTATATTCCAAATAAAAAGTATTTTGTTATGTGAAAACTTAGTGATTAAAGATCTCACAAAATTGATGGCACACTTTATTTTTCTTGCCCCTAATAAACTTGAACCATTGGGTCATCTATGGTGTATATTCTTGCACTTATACGTTGGAATTAGCAAACCGTCCTGTCACGGGGAACGCTTTCAACATTGCACCTGTACTTTGTACACATTTGATATCATTCTCTTTTGTATATGTATGTCGTCGGTGTGAAATAAAAGGGGAGCTTGTGAGTCCATGGAGTTATGTATGTGTGTTAGAGAAACACCTGGGCCGCTAGCCTAAGCCATGCCTAATCATGGTGGAAACTTGCAGTGTCACCATAGTAACATCTATGAAGCATTCTTCTTATAAAAAAGAGACATTCTGAAAAGAGGAAAGAGAGAAAAAAGCACCATATTCCCATGGTAAAAAAGAAGATTGCTGAGATGCTCATTGTCTGCTTGCCTTTTCATTTTGGTTATGGGATAGCTCCTGTACCATGTGCAAGGGGTACCCCTTTGGCGGTTCTCTATGATACACATGTACTTACTATGACAAGAACTTATAGGTGACTAAAGTTGAGTGGCATGAGAAGCGGCCCTCGTATTCAAGGGACATGAGATTGCCAACTTATACTTTGTCAAGCATATACTCCATAGTTTGTTCACTTTAACCTTAATCACTTCAAGTTGCTTATGATAGGGGCAATGAGGGCTGAATGCTAATAAGTACCATAAGTTCTGGAAGCTCTTTTTGAGACTTGAAATCCCTGCTTACCTTTATGAAGGGCCTTTCTTCCACCATTCCACCTTCTATCTTTAGGCACCAGTTAAGAGAGCATAGTTGACATTCTTAGTTCTATGTGCATTGTCCCAAAACTTATTGATTGATGCATATTGTTGTTATTACTTGTTCTTGTGCTATTTGTATCTAGTCACTCTTATGAACTTTGAAGGTGTCCTATGCATCTATTTGCTACTCTATGAGGGAAAAGCTGATTGCCACTATGCCATGTTTTCTATATGTGAAACAAACAAATGTTTTTCAATGCATGTTATTCATGGTCTTTGTTTGTAGCCTTTCATGTTGCATGCATAGTTACTTTGTCTTACTGTTAGAACTCCATCTTTCATGCTCATGTTTAGAGTTCTTTGATCTCACCTTTCAATGATTGCAAATGGTTTGATCTTGATTTTGATGGTGCATGTCACGTCAAAAATTATTCTGTTTATCACAGACCTACTCAAGGAAGAGCAGGAGTTAAGCTTGGGGATGCTTGATACGTTGGAAACATATCTATAATTTTTGATGTTCCATGCTTGTTTAGTATCTACTTTGCTTTGCTTTGTCTATACTTTGAGGTATTTTTATATGTTTTCTGGTACTAACCTATTAATAAGATGCCACAGTGCCAGTTGCCTGTTTTCTTCTGTTTTTGGTTCCAGAGGCAGAAAATCAATATTCTCGGAATTGGATAAGACAAAAGCCAAAGTCAATATTTTACCGTGGGGAACACAAAGCCAGAAGACGAGATGGAGGAGGGCCTCAAGGGGGCCACAACCCCTGGCCGCATGGCTAGGCCTGGACCGCGCCTAGTGGGGGTGCAACCGCCTCAAGCACCCCCTCGGCCTCCCTTTTAACGTATAAGAAGCCCCCGATGCCTAAACCCTAAGGACCCGATCAATATTCCACGAAAACGTCTGTAGCCGCCACCACCATCGTCCCTAGATAGGGGGCTCTAAAGCTCTTCCCGGCACCCTGCCGGAGGGGAGATCATCCCGGAGGCCTTCTTCTTCATCATGCCAGCCTCCGGTATGAAGCGTGAGTAGTTCCACCTTGGACTACGGGTCCATGTAGTAGCTAGATGGTTGTATCTCCTCCTTTGTGCTTTCATGTCTAGATCTTGTGAGGTCCGTTCATGATCAAGATCTCATCTATTTGTAATCTTTCATGTTGTGTTTGCGAGGATTCGATGGATCTTGAGAGTACTATGTCAGATTGATTAATGGTTTTGTCTTATTGATTCTATCATGTATGTGTTGTTTGTGATCTTGCATGCTCTCTATTGTTAGTAGCTATCTTGGCCAAGTAGTTGCTAGTGACTCCAAGAGGGGGTATTTATGCTCGATAGTGGGTTCATGCCTCTATTTAATCTAAGGGAAGTGACAAAAATCTCTAAGTTTGTAGATGTGCTGTTGCCACTAGGGATAAAACAACGGTCTCTTGTTCATGGAACAAGTGGATTGTTTACCTTACACACTTTGCTTAAAGCAGTTGTCTGTTGCTTGCAACTTAATACTGGAGGAGGTTCGGATGATAACCCAAAGGTGGACTTCTAGTCATAGATGCAGTTGGCTGGCGGTCTATGTATCTTGTTGTATTTCCTAATCGAATCTCATAGGATCATGATGTCTTGTATTGCATTGTTATGCCTTGCTCAGTCTAGTCAATTGCCCTACTGTAATTTGTTTACCCAGCATGCCATGTTTGTTTATCTAAGGATAACACCTCTAGTGAACTATGGACCCCGGTTCAATCTTTACCATTGATACATCTTTCGCTGTTATTGTTTACTTGTTGCAAACCACCATTACCGTCCACAACATACAGTTAATCCTTTATACAGCAAACCGGTGAGATTGACAACCTCACTATTCGTTGGGGAAAGTCTTGAGTTTGTGTTGTGCAAGTCTCCAAGTTGCTAGCAACACCTTTGAGTCGTTTCCTTCCTCCTACTGGTTCGATAACCTCGGTTTCTTACTAAGGGAAAACTTGATGTTGTGCTCATCATACCTTCCTCTTGGGGTCTCCCAACGAAGTGTTCACACACTCATCATGTTGCAATGGACCTCGCATGCCTGCCTGCGCCGGCGGGTTTGCCGATTTTGACCTGCCCCGAACCCTGGCAATGGGAAATTCATCAAAAATCAAAAAAATATGAAACTAGATCGAGTAGCCCCTGCGTTTCACCCACTACCAACATAAAATCAGAAGAAAGAAGAACCGGGACTTTTGGCACATGGCGCACCCCCCGGATGGCTATCGAGTAGGAGTTAACATGGCTTTCAACCCTAGACCTACCCCTCACTGCCTAGAACGTGGATCCACTGCGTGGATTGAGCCCAAACCCGACACCTAGCTCTCTCTCGGCATTCTAAGCAACTTCTGCAGCTAGAGATTCCAGGATTGCATGGAGAAATCCAGAGTTTCCTTTTACTGACTCCGGAAAACCAGCAATTCTGCAAAGGAGGTGCAAGAATTGAGGGCGCCCTAAGGCCCGAGGCAATTTACATGCATGCTACGTCGTGGCGGACCACCATCCCCGCGAGGTTGATGCTCATCTCGTGGTGCAAGCGTATACTGTATTTTTCCTAAGTCATGCCCCGGTAATTGCGGTTTCTAACCGTAGGTACCCTATAAATTGCCTTGTATTTTCTTGAAAAAATGTTTTGGGTTGCCCCATGGGGTACCTAGGCTGGTCAAGTGCCTAGGTTCAAGGTTACAATGGACCTCGCATGCCTGTGCGCGCCGATGGGTTTTCCGATTTTTCCCACCCTCCGAACGCCGGCAATGGGAAATTCATCAAAAATCAAGAAAAATACGAAAACAGCTCGAGTAGCCCCTTCGTGTCACCCACTACCAACATAAAATCATAAGCAAGACAAACCGGGACTTTTGGCACACGGCGCACCCCCGGGATGGCTATCGAGTAGGAGTTAACATGGTTTCAACCCTAGACCTCCCCCACACTGCCCAGAACGTGGAGCCACTACACAGATTGAGCCCAAACCCGGCACCAAGCTCCCTCTCGGCATTCTAAGCAACTTCTCCAGCTAGAGGTTCTAGGGTTCCATGGAGTAATCCAGAGTTTCCTTTTACCGACTCCGGAAAACCGGCAATTCTGCAAAGGAGGTGGGAGAATTGAGCGCGCCCTAGGGCCTGAGGCAATTTACACGCATGCTACGTCAAGGCGGACCGCCATCCCCGGGAGGTTGGTGCTCATCTCGGTTGGTGCAAGCATAAACTATATTTTCCCTGAGTCACGCCCCGGCAAATGCGGTTTCTAACTGTAGGTACCCTAGAAATTGCCATGTATTTTCTAGAAAAAATGTTTTGGGGTGCCCCATGGGGTACCTAGGCTGGGAAAGTGCCTAGGTTCAAGTTTGCAATGGACCTCGCATGCCAGCGCGCACCGGCGGGTTTGCCGATATTTCCCACCCCCCCCCCCCCCCGGAACCTCGGCAATAGGAAATTCATCAAAAATAAAAAAAATGAAACCAGCTCGAGTAGCCCCTGTGTGTCACCCACTACCAACATAAAATCATAAACATGACAAACCGGGACTTTTGGCACGTGGTGAACCCCCCGGTTGGCTATCGAGTGGGAGTTAACATTGCTTTCAACCCTAAACCTCCCCTTCATCACTGCCCAGAACGTGGATCCACTGCGTGTTTGAGCCCAAACTCGGCACCTAGCTTCCCCCTTCCTGGGGCGCTGGTTCTGCATGCCGATGGTTATAGACAGTTCGATCGGACCGCATGGACGCTAGGATGCTTCTTTGTAAGGCCGATCCGCGAATAGGCTGTTTTGCGACATGATTTGCCACTCTTATAATATTCATATATATATATTACTATATGCACCTCCATATGCCCTATATCAATAGGAGCTCGTGACTTAGAACGTAACTTTCACATCCCTTCTCCACCGCATCTCGCCATGCTGGATGACGCCACTGGCTTTCGCACGCCGTTCCTCGACGACTGCAACTGACTTGAACCTTAAGGTAGGAAATCATTCTAATAGCGTTTGAATTTAGCTTACAAATTCCTGATGCCGGCTTAACTAACTGTACATCTATTCTCTAATTTCTCGATGATCTTCAGATGTGGGAGCCGCGCAGCAAGGAGTACTCAGATCACCAACCCTTGAATCTGGAGGAGATCCTCACGCGCAACATCCTGGCGACGTACGGGATCGAGTGCTCCCACCATGGATGCTTTCGATGTTACCCCTACCACGTGCTCCCAGGGCACGAGCTTGCGTGCCGGCATGGCGCGTGCGGCTACACGGAGCCCGGCTGCAACTACACCGGACCATCGGCAAAGGTCGTGGTCCACCTTGCAAGGGATCACCCGATCAAAGTGATTAGGCTCTCCTATGTCTACGCCATTCTTCTCCACGAGCAGGTGCCATTCCCTGAGCCAGCACGCCACCAGCTCGTTTTGCAGGGAGGACGGCTCTGTTTTTGTCTTGACCATCACCGCCCGCGTTCCGGGAACCGTCCCTATGCCCACCTTTGACTTAAGAGCACGCATGATTATTAAGGAATACTTCCTCCATCCGCAAATAAGTGTACTTTTAGCTTTTTCTTAAGTCAAACATCATCAAATTTGACCAAATTTTTAGATAAATATAACAACATGTATTACACCAAGGAGTATTATTACAGATCTGCGACTAACATACAATAGTCCGACAAGTATGCTCTCTACACCGGACTAGTATTGATAACGGCTTACATTTAAGCACAACATAAGTTCTACAACTCCCTGTCGGTCTTCTCGATGCGAATGCAGAAATTGATCTGCTTGGCCGGTCCAGCATCGACAAGGTACTTGGATGGCACACAAAGGACTGACATCAAGTCTGTAAACTCCACCTCGCCCGGCATCGGGCAGCTCGGCGACACGGCCGTCACATAAACTGCATCAGACGACGGCGGCTGGGCATGCGACAACATACTCACATTGTACATCGGCCATGCGCACGAGACCGACTTGACACATACCGCAGACAGGGAAACGACCTCTCCCGCACGAGACCGACTTGACACATAACTTTCAAAGCCTCTAGAAGGCGGCGCACCACCCCACCAGCGACCTCTCCCGCTGCCACCCCGCTCCTCCACCTCCTTCTGGTCATGGTTTTGCAGGGAAACGACCAGGAAACGCGTGAAGATCATAGAGACGATGAAAGCGACATGAGGCGTCTCATACCTTACATTTTATGGGGATTTATTTATTTTGAGCTAGATTACTCTGATTCTTATGTACGTCTGGTGTGCTAGGCCATCGTGACTTTGTACGACTCCAATTATCACGGTTTAGCGCAGGGAGAGAGTCCTCCCTGTTGTAAAAAACATGAGCTTGTGGCGGCTAAATTTGTAGCATTTGAGGGACGCAACACAGGCAGGAGGTTCTTAGGGTGTGGGAAGGGTGAAGCGTGGCCAACCAAAAGTTGCGGCGTTGTCAAATCGGTAGATCCGTAGTGGCCACTGTCTATGCAGAAATCGCTAGATAAACTATGGGAGAAGAATGCTGAGATGAAAGAAGCCTTAGTCAGCGCACTTCTTGGGAGTGCTGAGATGAAGTTAATGGCCCTTCATGATGCACCAACCCTTCGCCGTGAAATCCGTAGGTTGGAAGAAAAGGTTAGCAAAGTCGGGAAGGAGAGGGACGTGGCGATTGCCCTGAAGGCTAAAGCAGAGAAAGACCTGACTACATCAAGGATTGAACTGCACGAGAAGAAAGTCCACGATGTCACAACTACCAATATGCACGGGTTCCTGAGGATCAAGGCAGAGGAAAAACTGACCAAGTGCAAGAAGGGTGCCGAAAAGATGGCGCTAACGATTCAAAACATGGAGTGGCAGAATGAAGGGCATCGTGCTAAGGTTAGGAATATAATGTATATGTGTAAAAACTAGGTTTGTTCGGATTGAGCTCCCTAATGTTAATTGTAATAGAATTTGTCGACCAAGTGGTCTAAAGTTTGAACTAGTAGGAACCCAAGATGAAGCATGTCCGTGGATTTTCAGTTGTGTGTGGGAATGCTCGAAACAAAATATAATAGTATTTGTCGACCAAGTGGTCTGAAGTCTGAACTAGTAGTGTCTGCTCGAAACAAATTGGGCGTCAGTTCGTCTATATTATGTCTTTCCTTGTTCATTTTTTCCAATGGTGGTAATCTGACTTTGTTGGTTTGTTTAAACGGAATCTACATGGATTCTGCCGCATGCAAAGGGCACATACACAATTTCTATTATGGAATCACGAGCACATGTTATTGCGCTGAACACAGCTATCGATAATTCCCATTGCAGCCCGCCAAACCCATTACAATAATTGTACTCGCATTAAATAGAACCAAAATTGCAACCAGCCTAAACAACATCTAGACACAGATCACGGCACTGTCGTTGGAGTCCACCTTGATTGGTGACCCCTCCACGCCCTTCCTAGTGACATCTAGTCCTGCCCGTGGCTTGCCCTTTGCCAAGGAGGCTTCAATGGCGTTCTGCATGGATTCATCGCTGTCCTCATCCTTGTCGGAATCAACAATGATGAGGGGAACGGGCGTGGCAACGATCAAACCCCTTCGCGCCTAGCGGCTCCTGCTCGAGCTCGACATCGCAGTAGTGCGTCTGCAAATAGGAGGGGCCGAGCTCGGAGACGCAGCGCAGCCGTTTGGCTCAAGAAACCATGGCCATTTTATACTGCGGCGATAGGATCTAGGGGTGGATCCACCGCGGAGAGCCCGACCGCGAGCGCTGGAGTGGATGGATCTGCCACCACGAGACATGAAGGCAGATTTTTCCTGATATAGGGTGTACGGGAAGGGTGGAAAACTGTGGGACCAGGCGTGTGACGGCTACTCGACAAGGCCTCCCAGCGATATGAAGGCGGGCATTAGGCCAAAAATTTCGCTCAATGAGCACGAAAGGGCCTTTGAACAACGAAGGCGCGAGCTTTGGAGGAGCTCCACCTATCTGCCCAAAGTGGATGACAGGATTCTCCTCGAGTTACTAGGTGGGATAAATCACGCTTCACCGTTCCCTTCTCTGACATCCAAGGCTCCTCCGTCGTCCCCTCTTTCCTCTGCCCTCTCTCCCCTAGACCATGGCTCGCAGCTCATGCAGTTCGTCTCGGGCGGAATCAGGGTCGGCTCAACTCCGCCAGGCGGGTGCCCCCATCGGGTACCAGAAGACTCCCTATGATTATTACCCAGAGATGTTGTTTTTGTGCGGTGAGAAGATGTCGAGATGGATTTCTTTGACCAACGAAAATTCTGCAGGAATATTCAGCAACTGCGGCATCAGAGCGGTAACGTCGTATGCTATGTGTAGTTGGTAACCCCAATCCGGGAACCGTTATGTAAATTTGTCTTTGTTTTCTTCGATTGTTCGAACGAAGGGAGGGGACCGAGATGTGACAAGTTTGTGTGGATCGAAAAGCCCCTTACAGGTTTTCACAAGGAGCTTGTTCATGATCTTTGTGATGTTGTGTGGGACAAGAAGGAGGAGATTCATGCGCTAGAGGGAGAGATCCGGGAGCTTCGCTAGATGGAGGGGAGGCAGGAGCAGGGAGGAGGCATGCAAGCTAAGTTGCGGAAGCAAGATGGTGAGATAGACGAGCTAAAGATTGGGCCGAAAAGTGGAAACAATTTCCTCATTATCTGGGCATTATCTATTTCCTTTGTTGTTTATGTTACCATGGCATTTTCCAGAAGCTGAAATAAATTGCTGCTTCGTGGGATTGGAGCAGCTTAGAACATTTTTTTCAGCTCAGAACTTTTTAATAAGTTTAATGCTAAAAACAGGGATTTAATCCGACTGGCGCAATCAGTAAGCGCTTATGTAAATTATGTTTGTGCCACTACCATCCATCGAACTGGAGAAGCAATCCCCATCGACTCCGGGGGCGGCTGTACAGATAGTAGTGGCACATTCACAATGTCGGCTTCAACAAGTGTCTTCAGGCATTACCAAATCTCGAGTCACTACAAGAGCGGGATTACATAGTCAATGAACAGATAAGTAAGAGAACATGAAATAACTCATATTGTCTTAAGAAACCGCTACACACTTGTTTCGCCTAAAAATTCCCATGAACACAGCTCCAGAATTTTACAAAATACATAGCAGGTTCGATATCAACACATTACTGTGCTTCTTTGGTGCCAGCCTTCGTACCCTTCCTGGGTGCCACTTATTTGCCTCGTTGTCCTCTGTCTTCTTCATTTCCTGCCTTCCTCCTCTTCCTGGGTGCCAGCTTTCTTACCTTCACATACTTTGCATCTCCGGGTCGAGGGAAGTCAGGCCAATCAACATCAGAATCGTGTTCAGCCTCATCACTCCACTCGTTTTGATTTTCTTCCCGCGGAAAAATCACTGATTCCGTAGTCATGTTTCTTACCTTGCGCTTCCTATCAAAAAACAGGACACGGTTAAGCACCTAATATCTCTAGAGTACGACCTAATATTTTTTGTATAGGTACCATCTCATACCTAGGTTTGGGTGCATTAAGAGGACACCCCGCTCTATGGCCTATGAGACGGCAAGTCTTGCATCGGTTTTTGCCCTTCTTGCTACCACTAAAAGATGAACCAGCCCTCTCCAGAAAATTCTTAAACCTCTTGACTTGTGGTCTACCTCTGCCCCTTTTTGTTACTGGCTGGCACAGATCAAAACTAATTTATACTTGAGGCCACTGAGATGGGTCAGTACAGGGCTTGACGGAACCAGCGTGCATAGTTCTGAACTTTTCCAAACAGAAGTAGTCAGACAAATATTGTTCCTAATGTGGTAGAGTTCTTTTCTTCACCAAGAAGACCAATGCGTGGTCGCATGGTTTCCCTGTATGCTCCCACTCTAAGCAGGTGCATTCCTGCCGGTCGATGTTCACAACATCCCTGTGGCTGTTTTTGGACATATCAACCACCTCACAACTGCTGCTGTTTGATGGGAGAACCCTAAGATGACCAAGCCCTCGGCTTCTTTATGTAGTTGTTGTACAACAAGCGGTAGCATATGGCCTATGAGTCTCTGACCAATCTCTCTCCTTATATTTAATAGCTTCATGATCATATCCCGTATGCCGTCCATCAACATATGAACAAGACAGGCTTTATGTCCTTCACCTAGTTATTCAGTCATCTAGCTAGGTTGTTGTTTATGTAATCTACTTTGATGTCAGTGTTGAACTGACTCCTCTTCCATAGCTGCGAATGATGTGCGGCCAAGTACTGGGAAGATCTGGGGCTTCCGCAAAAATCTTGCTCATGAAATATTCGCAGTGCCCAGCTCTGTAAGATCTAGAAGCAGCAAACATGTAACCAAATATGTTGCCTGCATAGTGTCTGTACAGGTTGAGCATCAGGTGGGCATGGCATTCTCCACCCTCAGCTCGTGGGAACACCTCCTTCCCTGCATTCGTCATCCCTTTGCATGCATCTGTGGATATAGCCAATGGATCCATTTGTCCTATAGATCTCCTGGGCTTCCTCATAAACCAGACCCAATTTTCCTCTGTCTTTGTATCGAACAGCCCGAATGCCACTAGGAACATCCAGTCGTGACCATCCAATGTTGTAGCATAGGCTAGACAGCCTTTCCATTTGCCAGTTAAGACTGTACTGTGTATGCTTAGATATGGTCTAGATCCGTCCTTGAATCCCTGGATGCAAGGATCAAGCGCCATAAAAAATCAGTTGAAATAAATTTTACCACCTTCTGATTAAGTGTCGATCTCCACAACACTCCCTGGATACCTAGCTTGTACCTCAACCTTGAAGTTGTACAGCATCCTGAAGCTATTAGTCAAATCCCCATGCAAGATTTTCAGAGCTTTCTCTTTAACTCTCCAAACCGTGTAATACTGTAGGACAATGTTGTACTGAGCAACGAGTTTATTCTAAATATTTTTTGCAGTCTCCATATGGTTATGCTTTAGTATGGACATAGTTTGTAAAGCCACCCACTCCATATCAGCCATCGAGGATTTCAGCATGCTCCCTGTCGCACACATGTGGGGAGGGCCCAATTTGTTCACCTGCAACACAGATTAATTTACATCATAAGCGGAGTTGCCAGATAGATCTTGCACATCAACTTTACTTATATTATAGAGTGAAAAATGATAAATATGAAATGGTTTGCTCCAATCATTGCCAGGATACCCTAATTTCCTTTGACGCGGGTAGGGCGCTGGCTGCGATCCTCCACGGACATGGTATCACCACCTGTCCATTCTTCCACTTTAACCTACATACCGCCTCATACCTCTGGGCAGTGTTCTTTAGTCTATGAACATCGAACTCCCCATTGTTACAAAAATGTTGGGACGACATCCTGAACTCATGCATGCTGCTGAACTCGGTGCCAACCGAAATTATAGGATCCTCCTGGTCATGTATCACCTCGTCTACGTCGGGACCCAAGTCATCAACTGTAAATCTAGCCCCATCCATAAGTGTCTCGTCGGTCTCATCATCACCGGATTCTTGATGCTCCACAGTGCCATCTTCTATATCTGATTCAGAATCTTCACCATCCTCACCAATGCCTAGCACTACACACATCGTATTGACTCCTAGGGGTGGGGCTGCACCATCATTTACACCTACATGGTCCAGAACATTGGCCCAATCTACCTCCCCGTCAAATCTATTTTCTCCCAGACGCTCTGATGGTGCTGCTGCAACCATAGGGGGTGATCTTACACTGTCATGCATCACATGTTTGTCGGCACACAAAAAGTAATCAGATTCTATTTCATCTCGACTGTACAGAACCCTCTTGCTCTTCTTGTGTACATCCTCCTTCCTGATGGAATCCTTCCTGATGGTATCATTCGTGATGGTAGCCCCATTGGCTTGACCTCTACGTTGCGTTCCTCACCGAACTAACCTTTTTGTTGCTACTCCTCGGTGTGATCTCCTTCCTGTTTCCCCTCACGGGTGTTGGCTCCTGCGTGTCAGCATCATTGCATGACCTTTGCCGCGTGTTCCCCTTCGAATTAGCCCTTTTACTGTCACTATTAGGTGTTTTCTCCTTCCCACCACCATTATTATCGGATCCTCTGTGGCGTGTTCCCCATCAACCTAGCATTTTTGCCGACACTATTGGGTGTGTTCTTCTTCGTGCCGACATTATTGCCAGACCTCTGTGGCGTGTTCCTCTTCAAGCTAGCATTTTTTCCGCTACTATTGGGTGTGGTATCCTCCGTGCGAGCCACTGCTGCTCCTGGGTGTCTTCACCACCGGTTTGGCCCTCTTATCTTTTTTGGTGCTACTGTTTGATGCTGCATTATGACCGGATCTCAGGGGTGTACTCTGCTGCGTGGTGCCTTTTTTTTATGCAACTCTTGGGTGTCCTCTTCTCTGGCGTGGTATGCTTGGTGATGCCCTTCTTCGGGGTGCTCTTTCTAGGGATGCACTTCCTGCTCCTCTTTATGTTGCTCCCCTGTAAGTCTCTCCTCTATTTGAAGCTATTGTCACTCGAACCATGTCGAGCGAGGTCCTCCATCAGGTTAATCATGTTTTCTACAAGTTCGTCTTTATCATTGCCGACCTCAAATTCCTGTCCAACCGTTAGCAGGCGCACGAACAGGTACACTTCCTACTTATCGGTTCGGCTAAATCACTGTCAACTTTTAATTCTATACCCTTTTTGCTGTTGTAAGCAAAAAATGCCAAATGTGCTTTCTGGGAGGACCCCACTCCACCTTCTCATGTAACGCTGCTATCAGTTCAGATATATGTACCACTTCAGGATCCTATGTGCCAACGGATACATCAATGTCGTCGACGATTTTTCTGTGCCATCATCTAATTTTGTAGTGAACTTCTCGACACCGATACGAAAGTGTACCTTTCCATCACCAGTTTCCTCAGGACCGAGGCCACCGAGAGGTTCGATGGCAGTATGAGAGTCCAGACCATGGGCTTGTTCCTCATCAACTGTTCTTCGATTAGCCTCGACGGCGGCAGCAGCAGCAGAACGCTGAACATCACTACGGGTTCGAGGAGGACAAGCGCCCAAGACAACATTTTTGGAAACAACGGCAGGGATTGGATCAGTAGCAGGCGAAGCAACACCACCAGTAGTTCTGGCAATAATGGGGCAGCCTCCCGAAGCCTTAGTTTGCACAACATAAGAAGGGATTGGTTCAGTAGCAGGCTGAGCAACAACACCAGCAGTCCTAGCAACAACGGGGTGGCCTCTCGAAGCCTTAGTTTGCACTAGAGAAGCAGGGATTGGTTCAGTAGCAGGCTGAGCAACAACACCAGCATATTTCACAACAGCGGGGCGGCCTCCCGAAGCCTTAGTTTGCATAACAGCAGCAGGGATTGGGTCAGTAGCAGCCTGAGCAACAACATCAGCAGTTCTGGCAACAGTGGGGTGGTCTCCCGAAGCCTTAGTTTGCACAACAGCAGCAGGGATTGGTTCAGTAGAAGGCTGAGCAACAACACCAGCAGATTCCACAACAGCGGGGCAGCCTTGCCGAAGCCTTAGTTTGCACAATAGCAACAGTTTTGACAAAGGAAGCATGACCTGCATCCACAATAGGGTCTTGCACCATGGCAAAACGGGCACTCCTTCTAGGAGGTTGCGCTGTAGAAGTATGGCGCAGACAACGAACCACAATTTCTTAACATCAGTGGGGCTTTGAGTCAGACAACCCTGAGCTTGAATAGCAGGGCCACTAGTAGTGGAAGCAGCTTCCACATCCACTATTCTACATTCCAGGAGAAACATTCGAATGTGTGGAAACCATTCCAGCAACCTGGACATCTAACTATCATGCTTTATAGTAACCTTTCCGCGTTGTTTATCCATGAAGCTGAACCGTGCAGTCTGCATCAGCCCCATTTCAATATGTTTACACAGAGCAGCAACCATACCAGCGATAGTGCAAATCTGCGTCGGTGCTACTTTAATCGCGACATAAGTACCAGAATTCCACTTGTCCTTCACATTTGGGATTCACGGTTGGTATCCATCGACGCATACCGAAACCACGTAAGGGGCCTCTGGGGGCCCTAGTTGACAGAAATTCGGGAAAAAATAAGAACTTGTCTTTTAGCGTTTGGCCAGCAAACAATTCTAGGTTCGATCTATCTCTTTCGGGTCAATAGACAGATTGCATATATAGTTAGTGCAAAACGCAAAGAGAGGAGTAGCTCACCCGCATTTATCCAACACTTCTTTCAGGGTACGATGATCTGCCATCCTCCATGCTGCTCAGCTCGTCCGGTGGTGGAGGCGGGCTGAATCCTCGAAACAGTGGGCACAGCATGCGGCATTAGAGCTCGGGATCAGCGAGAGGGCACAACAACTTGGTGTCGGCAGGAAAATGTCCCAAGGGATCGTTCTGGGTGGAGGGTTGATTTTGCCACTGATGGCGCTAGGATTCATGCGAAGGAGTGAGTGAATTTGTGAATTTTGTCAATGCTGCGTGCGGTCTAGTTACTCGTTCTATCTACGTGGTTGCCGACTTGGCGCTCGCGTCACAGACAGAGTAGTCACATGGAGGTCCCGAACGTTTTCTTCACGGGGCAGTTGACGAAAAGTTAGAATTTGGTTGGGGTGGGACGAATTCGGCTCGAAATGGGCCATCTGAGTGATTGGCAGCTCAAGTTTGCAAAACCCAGCGATTACACGGAACATGGAACCCGTGTTGCACTCACATCGGAAGTCGGACCCCGCGATTTGAAATCCCCACCTCACATAGCCTCCACAACTCGCCCACACTTGCCCCAGTACTAGCATGTATAGCTGATCCTCTCTCACTTGACCATTTGACTAGTGTCACACATACCCGAGCTCGCCCATGCCACCCCAACGTGGACTCGCTGCTACAAGCCTCGCCGCCCTCGCCCATGATGTCTACAAGCTAGCCATGACCTCACCACAACTGCGTGTGTACACCTCGACCAACACCAGCCCGTCGAAACGCCAGCGCAGCCGTGCCCATTTCTCTGTCGACCATGCCAGAGCGCCGAGAAATCCCACGCGACCACTCCGCGCCTCTCTCTCCCCTTGCATCAATGTGTTCGCCTCCTCGCCAACAACCTCCCAGACATGCCCGTTTGACCCGCGCCACGAGTACACGCCTTACGCCATGACGAACACCTACAGTACTTGAGAAGAGCATGGACGTCCTCGACCAATGGAGACAGCTCCTCGCCGTGCCACTGTGCGCATGACAATCGCCAAGGAGCCCTGCGTCGGCCAACACCCTCCACCATGCCCATAGCACCCTGTAATGACGTCGCCAACGAGCTCGAGCCATGCCCCAATGCTCCCTTCGCTGGGTATAAATAAACCTCGCCCCATGCCTCAAAACACACCACACTCAACTCACCTCTCACCTAGCAACCTCTCTGACCCATCCCCGGAGCAAGGCGAGCACTCCATCGCCGGAATTTCACCGGAGCCTGCCACTGCAGTGATGGAAAGGAGCCGCCCCAGGAGCTATCGCGACCACCATTTGAACCTCTGTCGTAGTCCAGTTCATTTTCCCGCCTCGCCATACTTAGCTAGAGCCCTGGTAAGCCCCCGACGACCCCTGCCATAGAGCTAGGGTTGAATTCCGTGTGCGTCGTGCGAGGGAGACGATGATACTGAGCCGTTGATCGTGGTCTAATCATGCGTCTAGGATTAGCACATGGCGCTTCGCGTTAGAACAGCTACTGACGTGTGGGGCCAGCGCAAGTGCAGCCCGCTGCGTGCGTGCCGTGTAGTTGGGCCGACCCAGTAGCTTTCCCGCGCACGCCCAGTAATTCAAATGTAGATTATCTTTTAATTCAAAACCCTATTCTGTAGGCGACTTTAAAATTGAATTCAAGAAGATTCACTAAACCAAATTGCATGATTCAAATTTTGTTAGAAAGGAAATGAAAATATCTAAACACTCCCATTGGAATTAAATAGTTTGAAATTACAGATCACCCAGAGTAAAAATAACAAGGAAGAGACTTTTCCAACTTCAAACATTTTTATAAAATCAACCATAAATGCTTTTGAGTTGATTCCAACTGTCAAAAATCACATTTTCCATGACCTAGCTGAATATGTAAAAATATATAATTTTACATGCAGTAGTCATGGGCTAAGACAAAAAGAATTCTATATAGTCATTTCTATCACTTTAATATTTTTAAATAGCAACATTAAACTTTGTAATATATGCCATCCACTCTAAATCACATTCCCAAGTATTGGAGTATGTGGTGATGACATGTATCAACATGATCCCATATTTTATAATTGGAGAATATTAAATCTTAAGTATTTTTTCAATGAGTAGAAATTGCTTTTCTAAAATAAGATAAATAAGGCTAGATCATCTAGGGTGGATCCTTGTGTCCTAAATAGAAGTAGTTAAGTATTTTTTGGTGATTGTGTATCTCGAATTTATTTATAGAAGCTAGTATCAACCCGAGGTACGATGAAGAGGAGTTCTACGACGAAGAAGAGGAGAACATCAACAACTGCACCAATTAAGGCAAGCTAAAACTATGCGAGCTATTGTGCTGCAACCATGATTATACCAATCCCAAGTTTTATCTGCAAGCTTTATCTTTTCTTCGTTTTATCAAAGTTGCTCAAATAGTTAATTAATTGATAATTAGTGAATAAATAGTAAATATGCCATCAAGATCATAAAACTAGGTGTATATAGTTATAGTTTATTAGTACCCCTCAATAGTGACACCCTCATTGATAGATGCTAGTGCTAAACTAATCTTGATCACTGTAGATGGCAACACTTGGAGAAAATGATTATGAAAACCTTGGGATGATGAGTCATTCTATTGAAATGTTTTGACATGTGTTATGGAACACAATGAGTTGAAGATGATACTAAATGAAGCATGTCCCCTGACTTTGATAAAAACTGATGGTTGGGTTCGGATGAGATACCATTCCAACTTTACCAAGAACCACAATACCTGAGTTGGGTAGGGCTTAACTGGAAGTTTATGTGTCTTAGTAAGGGTTCCCTCACGGAAAAGAGGTTACGCTGAGGCTACCTTGTGAATATAAATATCCACCTATGCAGTGCCCGGGATGGCGGATGGCCATGGCTGGGAGGCCAAACTCATAGGGGAGGTGCCTATACTAGGGTGTGTAATTTAAAGGTTAGGATTGATTATCCGCATACCAAGTATGATGATTCAGGGTTATCCCTGACGGATGTATCGAATGTTGTGGTGAATGTGTACCACCTCTGCAGAGTGTCAAACTATTCGAATAGCAGCGTCCGTGGTCATGGACAGTTGGATGGCCATACTATTCCGTTGTCAGATATTTTCAAAAATGACTTGTGACTTGAACTATGACTTGGACTTGACCACACTGGGTTGTGGACCTAAAACTAGGTTTCTTCTTGAGTAATCCAGATAACTAAATTAGGTCTTTGCTACTAAGTACTTCTGAAATAAACTTGGCTTTTTGCAAACAAACCTAGAGCTTAGGATTCCTACTAGAATTGTCTTACTTACATTAGTGATAGTTTGCGAGTACTTTAAACGTACTCATGGCTTTGTCCCTAGCTATTCTCATGGCCAGAATATGAAGAGGGCTATCCGAAGGACGGACAGCACGATGTCTACGATAACTAGGATGATCTCCCATCGTCAGTATTGCCTGTAACAATGAAGCTAGAGCCTCTACTACGTTATTTTCCGCAGCTTTGATGTGTATTAAGACTTGATCATGTGATCAACTATTTATAAGACTATTATGGTTTATAATGGATGATGTAATGTGCTATCAATTATGTTATGTCTCGCAAAAATGGTAATCCTGGGATTGCGATGTACGGCATAACAGGCATCTGGACTTAAAAATCCGGGTGTTGACAGATCCTGAGGAGCATGTGCATCTTGGGATGCTGAACAATGTTGCAGGATGAGGTTTTCTGTTTCATCGCACATAAAAGCCATTTTCCAGTTTCTGAGTGCCCAAAATGCGGAGTTTTGTAAAGCAACCACCAAAATGTTTTTTCAAAATGCTACCACCCAATTTTTCAAAAATACTAGACCACCTTACATGGAATATCTCCCAACCGGGAGATCTCAAACCTTTTTCCCTTCCTGGACGAAAAAGACAAATGTCTGCCGAATCAGTAGGAAGTGGGTACGGTTTGAACTACAGGTACATTATCGAACGCTCATGATTTTTTGAAAAAATTATTCTTAGACTCATAATATGATGTTTTTTTAGAGATCCAATGCAATTTTTAACGAGGCTCATCCCCTATCTTCATGCCCGCCGTTTTGACCATAGCTTGAAACCGGAAAAATTTGAAACAGGCACAAGAAATTCAAAATGGTCCAAACATGGTAAATCCTTCGCGTGGTGTCATATTATGTGACATTGTTGAAAGGAAAAATACCAAACTTGGTATATTGATTATGTCTCAAAAAAATCTTCACAAAATGACCTATCATGTTGGAGGTTTCATCGCTTTCGATCCAAATGACCAATGTTATGTGCAAAATTACGACATAGTTTCTGATACTGTACCTATATTGTGCATGCATGTTAATCTTGGGATGACAAACAATTTTGTAGGAGGAAGTTTTCCTTTTTGTCGCACGGAACGGGACGTTTTGTGAGTAAACACCAAAATGTTGTTTCAAAATGCTACCACCCCATTTTTCAAAAATACTAGACAACCTTACATGAAATATCTCCCAACTGGGAGATCTCAATCCTTTCCGTCCTTGCAAGACGAATAAGAAAAATATCTGCCGAATCAGTAGGAAGTGGGTCCGGTTTGAACTATAGGTACATGATCTAACGCTCATGATTTTCCGAAAAAATCATTTTTAGATTCACAATATGATTTTACTTTATAGATCCAATACATGTTTTAACGAGGCTCAAACCATATCTTCATGCGTGCTCTTTTGACCATAGTATGAAAATGGAATAATTTGAAACTGGCACAAGAAATTAAAAACGGTCCAAACATGGCAAATCCTTCGTGTGGTGTCATATTATGTGATATAGTTGCAATAAAAAATACCAAACATGGTATATTTATTATGTCTCAAAAAACCTACACAAAATGACCTATCATGTTCGAGGTTTAATGGCTTTTGGTCCAAATGACCAACGTTATATGCAGAATCATGACATAGTTTGTGATACTGTGCATATATTGTGCATGCATGTGCATCTTGGGATGGAGAATAATGTTGCAGGAGGAGTTTTTCCTTTTCATCAAACGGAAAAGCAATTTTCCATTTTCTGAGCGCCAAAAAGGGAGCGTTTTGTGAAGCAACCACCAAAATGTTTGTTCAATATGCTACCACCCCATTTTTCAAAAATTCTAGACCACCTTACATGGACGATCTCCCAACCGGGAGATCTCAAACCTTTCTGTCCTTCCCGGATGAAAAATACAAATGTCTGTCGAACCGGTAGGAAGTGGGTCCAGTTTGAACTAAAGGTACATGATATAACTCTCATGATTTTTTGAAAAAAATTATTTTTAGGCTCACAATATGATGTTTCTTTAGATATCCAATGCATGTTTTAACGAGGCTCGTCCCCTATCTTCATGCCCGCCGTTTTGACCATAGTTTGAAGAAGGAAAATTTTGAAACAGGCACAAGAAATTCAAAAACGATCTAAACATGGTAAATCCTTTATGTGGTGTCATATTATGTGACATAGTTGCAAGGAAAAATACCAAACTTGTTATATTGATTATGTCTCAAAAAAACCTTCACAAAATGACCTATCATGTTCGAGGTTTCATGGCTTTCAGTCCAAATGACCAATGTTATGTGCATAGTCGCGACATAGTTTGTAATAATGTGCCTATATTGTGCATGCATGTGCATCTTGGGATGACTAACAATATTGTAGGAGGAAGTTTTCCTTTTCGTTGCACGGAAAAGCTATTTTCCATTTTCCAAGCGCCAAAAATGGGGTGTTTTGTGAAGCAACCACCAAAATGTTGTTTCAAAATGCTACCATCCTATTTTAAAAAAATACTAGACCACCTTACATGGAAGATCTCCCAACCGAGAGATCTCAAACCTTTTCGTCCTCCCTAGAAGAAAAAAATCAAATGTCTGCCGAATCGGTAGGAAGTGGGTCCGGTTTGAACTATAGGTACATGATCTAACGCTCATGATTTTATGAAAAAATAATTTTTAGACTCATAATATGAAGTTTCTTTAGAGATCCAATACATGTTTTAAGGAGGCTCGTCCCCTATTTTCATGCCCGTCGTTTTAACCATAGTTTGAAACGGGAAAATTTAAAACAAGCACAAGAAATTCAAAAATGGTCCGAACATGGTAAATCCTTCGCGTGGTGTCATATTATATGACATAGGGCGTGTTCGGATGTCCTCTGGCTTCCCAAAATCCTCAGATCCGGCTCCGTCAGCCCAACTCCGGCGTCTTGGTTGAAGCGGTAAACGTTCGGTAAAACTCCACGTTTTCTAAATGGGATGGGAGCTCATTAGCCTGTTTTGGGCCCATTCGGATGGACAGAAATGAGCCCGTGAGAGGAGTTCAATGCACTTTGCTTATTTGTTTTTCTTTTTTTCGTTAGTACGGTAAAACTCCCCTCGTCGATCCCTCAATCCCGACGCCCTCCACCGCCCTCCCCCCGCCATCACCCCTTCAGGATAGATCCCAGGAACAACGCCGCCTAGGAATCATTATCAAGAGAATGGACTCCGTCCAATGACTGACCATATGCTACTCTTAGAAGGAAGGGGTCGAAGGAGATCAGGGGAGCGGCGGCCGGAGAATCTTCTTCACGATTCGAGGTCGGAGGAAGACGATGGTGAGCTCGTGGGGGCGCGTGTGGATCGGGACGAGGTCGGTGGCTGGCCTCGACGACTGCTAGCGCGGCGTGGCTCGGGCCTGAGACGCGGATGGAGGTGGCGTTGGGTTGTAGGTCGGGCAGATGATGGAGGCGATGGCAGGGTCCTCCCTCCTAGCTGCGTTGATTCCTGTCTCGAGAGAGGAGAAGCTCAGGCGACGAAACGAGTGTGGACAGAAGCGAAAGAAAAGAACGACCGAATCAGTATGTCACTTGGCGGTGGCAAAACCCACGTAATATGTCCTGCTTCGCGATTTTCATATCCACGGAATTGCAAAAGGGTCGCTCCGCATTTTGTACACAAAAATTGGTCAGCTTCGCAGATCCAGCTTCCTGGAGTTCAAGTGTTCGGCTCATCTTCACGCGTGGAGTTGAAGAAGCTGGAAGCCAGGAGACTACCGAACACGCCCATAGTTTCAAGGAAATATACAAAACTTGGTATGTTGATTAGTCTCAAAAAACCCTTCACAAAATGACCTATCATGTTCGAGATTTCATGGCTTTCTATCCAAATTACAATGTTATGTGCAGAATCGCGACATAGTTTATGATACTGTTCCTATATTGTGCATGCACGTGCATCTTGGGATGCCGAACAATGTTGCAGGAGGAAGTTTTTCTTTTCTTCGCACGGAAAAGCCATTTTCCAAGCAACAAAAAGGGGCGTTTTGTGAAGAAACCACCAAAATGTTGTTTTAAAATGTTACATAAAAGGTTTAATACATTATTACACATCACCAACATCCCTATCTAGTGTTGTGATTTTCTTCTGCCCTGTAATCATGGAGAATCTTCATCATTTAACAGGATGCTTGGGTTAGTTTTCACTTTAAAGGGCAGGATTTCATGAACTTATTATAATCTTCTGACATGTTTGTCTTGTCATCCACTCCCACGGTATTTCTTTTCCCTGAAAGACTATGCGGTGCTTTGTCTCATCGGATGATGTGTTATTTTGTTCAGTTCTTTTTCTCGGTGTACTTGACATGTCCTTCACATAAAAAACTTGAGCCACATCGTTGGATAGGATGAATGGTTCGCCCATGTACGCAAGATTCTTGAGATCCACTTTTTCCATGACATACTTTTCATCTACATGTACCCTGCCTCCTGTCATCTTGACCCATCTGCACTGAAACAAAGGGACCTTAAAAGTAGGTTCATAGTCAAGTTCCCATATATCCTCTATGTACCCATAATATGTGTCTTTGTGCCCATTGTCATCTGTTGCATCAAAGCGGACACCACTGATTTGGTTGGTGCTCTTTTTATCTTGGGTGATCGTGTAAAATGTATTCCCATTTATCTCTTAACTTTTAAAGTGCATATGGTCGAAGATGGTAACCTGGCCAACAAGTACAACCGATCTCCAACGGTGGTGTTATTCAAGAGATGTTTCTGCAACCAACTGCCAAAAATAGTCTCGTGTTCTACGTTAATCCAGGAGTCAGGCTTCCCCGAGTTTTTGGAGCATAGAATATTCTTGTGTTTCTCAATATACGGAGCCACCACAATGAAATTGTGCAGAACTGTGTAGTGTGCTTGGCTGAAAGAATGCCTGTCCTCGTTGTTTTCCTTCCTAGTGTAGATTTTCCAGATAGCCTCCCCTCATACCAAGCTTTAGGAACACCAAACGGCTTAAGGTCAGGAAGAAAGGCAACACAAAACTCAATGACCTCCTATGTTCCATAGCCCTTGGATATGCTTCCTTCTGGACTAGCACGGTTATGAACGTATTTATTTAAGACTCCCATGAACCTCTGAAGGGGAACATGTTGTGTAGAAACACAGAACCGATGATTCTAATCTTTTCGACTAGTTGAACTAGGAGCTCCATCATAATATTAAAGAAGGATGGAGGGAACAACAACTCAAAGCTGACCAGACATTAGACCACATCAATCTGTAACCCTGATAGACTTTCTGGATCGATTACCTTCTGAGAAATTGCATTGAGGAATGCACATACCTTCACAATGGTCAGTCGAACATTTTCTGGTAGAATTCCCTTGAATGCAACTGGAAGAAATTGTGTCATAAGCACGTGGAAGTCATGAGACTTTAGGTTTTGGAATTTTCTCTCTTTCATATTCCCCTGATATTTCTGGTCCTCTCGTGCTTCCGGGGTATCTTTTGACTTCCCAGACAAGTCCAGGAAGACTAGAATATTCACGCAAAGATTCTTCATCATGTGCATCACATCGATTGTAGAGCAGACCTTATGGACTTCACAATAAGGTAGCTCCCAAAATATAGATTTCTTCTTCCGAGCAGACCTTATGGACTTCACAATAAGGTAGCTCCCAAAATATAGATTTCTTCTTCCACATGGGTGTGTGTCGGTCGGTATCTTTTGGAATAGGTTTTCCACTAGGGCCCTTTCCAAAGTTTACATTTAAATCCTTGACCATACCAAATACATCAGCACCAGTACGGGGGACAGGCTTTGTCCAGGTTTCTGCCTTGCCATCGAAATGCTTGCCTTTTTTCCTTAAGGGATGCCTGGGCGGAAGAAAACAACGATTGCACGGTACACATTCTTCCTACATTTTTCCAGATATATACTTTTAGTCTCATCTAAACAGTGCGTGCATGCATGATATCCATTGTCCGTCTGTCCTGAAATATTACTAAGAGAAGGCCAATCATTGATGGTTACGAACAGCAACGCTCGGAGGTAAAATTCCTATTGTTTGTATTCATCCCACACACGTACACCTGGTTTGGCCCACAACTATACAAGTTCATCAACTAATGGCCTTAGGTACACATCAAGGTCATTGTCGGGTTGCTTTGGGCCTTGGATGAGCACTAAAATCATAATGAACTTCCGCTTCAAGCACAATCAAGGAGGAAGGTTGTAGATAAATAGAGTCGGGCCAGGTGTTGTGACTGCGGCTCTGCTCCCCAAAAGGATTCATGTCATCTATACTTAGACCAAACCATAAGTTCTTTGCTTCACCAGCAAATTCTGGAAAGTCTCTCTCGATTTTTCTCCACTGCCGACCATCAGTTGGGTTCCTCAACATCCCCGTCTTTCTCACGGTCTTCCATGTGCCATCGCAACAACTTGGCATGCTCTTTGTTTCTGAACAAACGTTTCAACCATGGTATTATAGGACATAACACATCAAATTGGCAGGAACCCTCTTCCTGGGTGGCTGTCCCTCAGCATTACCAAGGTCATATTTTCTTATCTTATACCGCAATGCAGTGCATACCAGGCATTTATCCATATTCTCGTACTTCTCACCGTGGTAGAGGATGCACTCATTAGGGCATGCATGTATCTTCTGCATGTCTAATCCTAGAGGGCAAACAAGCTTCTTTGCTTCATACGTAATGGTGGGCAATTCATTCTTTCTTTGAAGCATCTTCTTCATTAGTGCCAGCAACTTTTCAAATCCCGAGCCGGTCACACCAGTCTTTGCCTTCCACTTCAGCAATTCCAGTGTGCTACCTAGCTTCTTCTGGCCATCTTCACAAGTTGGTTACAACAATTTGTTGTGGTCCTGTAACATCTACTCGAACTGCAATCTCTCCTTTCTATGTCGCATCCTTGCTTTATATCAGAAATGACCCAACCAAGATCATTAGCGGGCTCATTTGGTGCCCGTTCTTCACCTACTTCTTCATTGTATTCTATTGTGGCATCAGCATATTTAGGGAACATAGATCGGTAGTTGTTATCATCGTTCTCTTCTTCATCATCTTCTTCCATCATAACCCCTCTTTCTCCGTGATTGGTCTAAAAATTATATCCAGACATGAAACCGGACTGAAGTAGGTGGCTCTGAATGTCTCTCGAGGAAGTGTGAGCCTCCTCATTCCGACATTCAGCACATGAACAACACATAAAACCATCTTGCCGCTTGTTTTCCTCGGCCACAAGGAGAAAAGAACGCATCCCTTCTCTATAAGCGCCAGAGTGTCGGTCACCATACATCCATTGATGGCTCATCTACATTATACGACTATATATCAAACACAATCACGATGCTAAAATTTGTACCTCGTGGTCTAATAAACAAGAAAATAGTTGCTAACCTTTTAGGACACTCGCAAACAAAGATGAGAAAACCTAAGTGTAGCTCGAGCACCTCATATCATATTTATCTTGTGTGAACTCAAGTCGCATCGCTCTAACGGGTATTTCACCGAACACCTCTAGTGCATATGAAAAAAAGGGCACAAACCTATACCACCTCCTACCAGGGAAAAAATAGGAGTGAGGGGAGGGGTTGTGCCATATATATAGGGCCAGCCCATTTGTCCCAGTTTCAGATACAAATCGGGACTAATAGGGGTGCCCGCATCGTGCAACTGGCCCCGGACCCATTAGTCCCAGTTTGTATCTCAAACTGGGACAAATGGTTCCAATCGTCCCGAAACTAATGGTGTCGTTGGTTTTGGGCCGTCCGGTTCGGACCATTCTTCCCGGCCCCAGCCACGGTCGGGACTAATGGCCCGAACCAGAGGTGCGTTTTCTACTAGTGATTGGACACTAATTGGATAGCTACATATTGGATTTGGACTGTGATCTAGTTCCAGGTTGAACTGTAGCGATAAAATGCTGTCAGGCTCGCTTTTCAGTGTCCGTCTCATATGGGGTCGATTTGAGCGTTCATTAGTATGTACAATTTTTCCTATTTAAATTCATTGAATTTTCTTTCCATACTATTTTTTCTATGTTTAGACTATCCCATGGAATTTAAGGAGGGACTTTTATGGAATAACAGGACAAAGCGTGGAGTTTCAAACTCTTGGGCGAACATATGTTGTCGACGTGCGCAAATAACGAGCAATGACTCGTCTTGCAGGTTGTTAATGGAGAAGGTTTATTTTTGAAAACCAAATCGCCTCTGGTGTGTACCTGATTTTTGCAATGGGAGCTCCTGGTCCAAGTATCACTCTTCTGTATATGAACGATGATGATGATAAGGACGAGGAGGATATTGGCGAGGAGGATGAGGGCGATGAGAATATGGGCGATGAGCATGATGGTGACAACGAGGATGAAGGCGATGAGGAGGACGAGGATGAGCAGCAAGAAGGACCATCGAATTATACAATTCTCACTCGGAGATGCAAGCTTTCCCATAGTAAAGTGTGTTATCTCGTCCACAACATTCCTTCAAAAAATTCCTACATCGGCCTAGCACTTGTGTCTCGCTTGACCAGAAAGCATATTTAGCTACATGATATGGTATGTTTTCACTTATCGTTCTTTTTTAGGTATAAAAAATTCCTACATTGGCCTAGCATTTGTGTTATTGCATGATAGGTATAAGATTTATAATTTTGCATCTTAATTAGAAACTACAATCTTGAATGGTTTTTTCTCTTCAAATTTCTAAAGAAGGCGTGACTGGAATATGGCCTGGAGCAACAGGTGCTGTAAGCATCATTTCGTACAAGACAGTGAGTGATGACACATCATCTTCAACATCCCACAGTGGAAGATCTTTATTGAAGCTCATCATGATTATCTATAAGTTGGGCAAGCCATTCTCCTCACAGGCAGGACCACTTCACGCCGGAACATTAAGATAATGTTTGTCATTAACATCATCCTTTGTGATGACTAGCTAGTTACTTGTGATGGTTTGTTAGTATAGATGCAAGTTGTGTTGAACCGCTTAATGTTTTGAACCACTTGTTAATATTTTGTGGCGAACCGCTTGTGATGTGTTGAACCGCTTGTTATGTGATAATGCATTTCATGATGTTATATTGCGCCAGTTCTATGAATATATTTTTTTGTGCTATGAATAGACAATTGGATGCACCATATTTTTTAATTTTGAAAAATCACTTGTGGCACTCAAGCTAACAAGAACGCCACTATTAGGATATGCAATAGTGGCGTTTGCTATAAACGCCACCACTGGATACACTACTAGTGTTGTTCGGTGGAGACGCCACCACTATCTTCTACCAGTGTCGTGTGGGTTTAACGCCATGAACCACCTTTTCCAGACACCGCCACTTGGCCTTTTCCTACTAGTGCCTATATATGCACACCACACGAGATCGATGAAATCATCTTGCATCTCAATCTATTCTTTCTAGTTTACATGGTATCAGTTTTCGTGTTCTCCTCCTAGACCTAAACCGCTTCTACCTCCAACCATAGCCGCCGCCTCCGCCACAACCTCCTACTGCCGCCGCTGTAGCTGTAACTTTCCACCAGATCGGATCACCATGAGCACCTCCTCTCGCTCCTCCATATTTTTCGCAAGCAACCCCTTTGGGAGATCTCACGTCGATGCCCCAGCCGTCTCCTCTGCCACCCTCCAATTGCTGGCCATCTGTAACCACATCGATGAGGTGCTCAATCTCAAACAGTCGAACTACTACACCTGGAGGACGCTCTTCATGGTCAACTTCCGCAAGTTTGGCCTCCAATATCACATCGACGATTCCACCGATGCTCGCAACCGCGTCGACGACATCGAGTGGATGCACATCGACCACACCATCGTCTCCTGGTTCTCCAACACCGTCTCCAAGGACATCCGCGACATGATCATCCGGACCTCTGACACGACGTACGGATGGTGGGTCACCCTCTACATCCTCTTCCCAGACAACAGCCTTCAGTGTGCGTCTATGCTGAGCAAGACTTCCACGAGGTGTGTCAGGAAGATCTCTCAATCTCCGAGTATTTTTCTGCCAACTCAAGTTATTGGCTGACACGCTGCCCGAAGTATACGCCCCCTACACTGATCATCATCTTGTCGTCAAGAACCTTCGTGGTTTCCGCGATGAATCCAGGCGCCGTCGTGATCCTCAACATGCACCCGAAGAACTTCGTCGATACTCGCTCATACTTGAAAACGAGGAGAGTCATCTCGCTGATCTCGCCAATCACGCTGCCAACAACACGCTCATGGCAGCTCTCTAGCAAGGATCTCACCCATCACCTCCACTAGCGGCACCTTCCGCTCCTCCTTCGGGACGTGGCTACCGCCAAAAGAAGAAGAAGAAACCCGGCCAGCCCGGTGGCCGGCCTCCTACGCCTGCTCAACCTGCTACCCCGACCCATGTTGCCATGCCCTGGATGCCCCTCAGACCGGCATCAACCTGTGGACCGGCATGGTGGATGCCTGGCTCGTGCCCTCCTGCGGAAGGTCTCTTGGGGCCCCGTCCCGGCGTCGCCCCTCCTTAGGCTTGCGCCGCCTACGCTCCTACGTACCAATAGAAGGCGATTCTCCACTCGTTGTCCTACCAGCAGATGGCCATGAAGTGGGATTCAAAACTCTTTGCGTCCCTCCAAGGAATGTTGCACCTTTCGGCCTACCAGGGCAGCGGCGATACTGTCAACACCAGTGCCTCAACTCACATGACATCGAACCCTGGTAGCCTGTCTCTCTCCTTTCTCCATCTCTTATTTCCATTCATGTCATCATTGGTAACGGAGCTTGTCTTCCGATCACCCACTCTAGAAACCTTCTTTTTCCAACTTTTACTTATCCCTTACATCTAACCAACATTCTTTGTGCTCCAGGTCTCATTAGAAATCTTTTATTTGTTCGCGCTCTTAATCATGATAATCACGTTTCAGTTGAATTTAACTCTTTTGGTTTTTGTATAAAGGACCTTCATACACGGCGGGTTCTACTCCGACGTAACAGCTCTGGGGATCTCTACACCTTCAACCCTAGCGCTACCACCACCCACCACAATAGTCTCCACGCCCCCAGTGACGCAGACCTTTGGCATGCTCGTATAGGACACCCCAGCCACAACCACCTTCATCGAATATTACCTTTTTTTCTTTTCATGTAATAAATTAGCATCGCACTCTTGTGATGCATTTCGCCTAGGGAAACATGTTCGTCTACCCTTTGCGCAGTCAAACACAATTTCAACTTTTTCGTTTCAACTACTACATTGTGATATTTGGACGTGTCCAATTTCTAGTAATTCTGGTTTCCAATATTACCTTGTTGTGATTGATGATAACACCCACTGTCTTTGGACATTCCATCTTCGACAAACATCTAATGTCTTCACCACCCTTACGTCGTTTTAGGCCTTTGTTCGTACTCAGTACGGTCGCCCCATCCTCTCTTTCTAGACCCAAAATGTCTATGAATTTGACAACCATGATTTTCACTCTTTTCTCGCCTCTCACGGCATCACACTTCGTCTCACGTGCCCATACATTTCTCAAATAATGGTCGGGCCGAACACATTCTTCGCACACTTAACGATAGTGTTTGCGCCATGCTAGTGCACTCTTATATACTGTAACAGCCCAAGCTTGTAACATATGTAATTAGTACTTAAGCATTGCATGCATCTGATTAAATAAATGAAATGTTTGAATGTGATCAAGTGTGAGGTTTAAAAATACAATTACAAAGACCTAAACCCTATTCCTTCCCCCTCTTTTTGAAATCCATTCAAAGTGGGTTGAATTTTGAAGTGACAAAATGGTTGGAGCCCAAATTGAATAAAAGGGCCCCACAATAGTTGGTATATTTTACAAAAGCTTCTGGAAAATTTAAAACATCCAAAGACAGATTTAAAACTCAAACTACAAAGAGAAATTAGAATCAGAATTGGAAAATGTTTTAGGAAAAAGAAAAGAGTAGCGGCAGCCAGAGGGCCGCAGCCCATCTTCCTCATCCCTCCCTCTCTCCCGCGTGTGCAGCATCCAGCGGCCCAGCACCGGCCCACGCTAGCCCAAGTGTGGCCCGTACCTCTTCGCCCCTTCATGTCGTCGTCTTCCTCCAGACAGGCACGGAGCTTCCTGTCGTCACCGGTGCCGTCGATCCCCGCCGCCTCCTCCCAGCCGTCCGTCGAGCCCCGAGCGTGGATAAGAACGACGCGGCCACGTCCCCGTCGCCCTCATCCACTTTCCCCCTCTCAGCGACCTCTCTCTTCCTCTCTCGCGCGGCAAGCCCGAACACTAGCCGGAGGTCGCCGCTGTGCCCCGTTGTCCCGTTTCTTCCCTCGCCTCCCTGAGCAGCCCCCGAGCTCCGCCTCGCTTCCCTCTTACTCCCCACCAGAGGAATTGAGGAGGGGATCCCTCAATTGTCGCCCTCGAGCCGTTGTTCTTCGCCACCGATTCTATTCGCCGCCTCCATTACTGCCGCGCCCAAGCTCCCCCGTCCTCCTCGAGGTCACTCACGCGTCAAGGGTGAGCCGTTGGTCCTCATGGACCCTCTATCTCGCCCACTCTCGCTATGTATCACTCTGCCGCCGTGTATCCGCCGCCGCCACCAGTCAACGTCGTGGACATAGCTTAGGTGACCAAAAATTGGTGGCGCCACCGTAGCTAGACTCTCCGTGCTGCTCCGCTTCGAGCCGTATCAACCGCGCTTCCCATATCGTCCCCTAGCGCCGTCCCTCGCCGTCAGCTGACCTGCTCTCCGGCGATCCTGCGTGGCTCGCTTACGTGGCCCCGACCCCACCCGCCAGTCGCAGTGGGTAGCATCTGTGTCAGTGAGAAACACCCCAACCCCCTCAGATCCCACCTATCCACGTGGAGGCCGATGTGGCTCTGAGGCCCACCGGTAAACCATTGTGGCTAGCCCAGCCCTGAGTGCTGATGTTATCCCTGTGTCATAGTGACGCAATAAATCGATTTAAATTGATTTAGTAATTCCAAAATTGGAATAAAACTTGTAAAATTTATAACTTATTATTTATAAGTCAGAAAAATATGTATAATATATCAAAATGTTCAGAAAAATGAGAACTACCTATCTAAGCTATAATCATGCATTGATCAACAACTTTAATGACAAGTTTAATTGGAGAACAAAATCAACCCCTCTCATGTGTTTCTGGAGTTTCCCCGAGTTAGGGATTTCAACCCTCGGAACCCCGTTTAAATTGTCAAGCATGCCTTAGGGTTTCGTTTCAATGCAATTTAACTTTTCATATCATCATCCATGCTTGAGCATTGCATCGATGCCATGTCTTGATTGTCGCCTTTCTTTCCGGTATTGGTTCTTCGCGATAGGATCCGAGCCCGAGGTTGAAGTCAACAACACCGAGGATCCATACCCGTCTACTGACGGACAAGGCAAGCGTAGCCTCTCATTTTGCACCTATGTTTTATAAAGTATATTACTTTCTCGCTATGATGCACATGATTACAATGTGGTCTTTTGTCAGTAACTAGTGTTACCTATCTACTGCACTGTTTCCCTTTTGTAGCCTTATACTCCTGATCCACTTCTCCTAGCATACCTAGGTTTGGCATGTGAGTGTTGTTAGAGCTTTTGAGACCGACAGCTTAGCCATGCATAGTAACAACGTCTGATCCATCTGAATGATGAATTCGGAGATGCCGATGAATCTAGAATTGTAGGAGGTGGTGACATCTAAGAAGGAGATAACTAAACATGCTAAGGCTAGTATGGGAGGCCACGTTGGGTGTGGTATTTGTAGTCCCATGCTCGCCACCACTAGGAACTGAGTTCTTACCTTTGAGGCCGAGACGAGCGTACAACCACACGGGGCTTGGGAACCCCTTGGGTGACTAACTTGCCTAGTAGATTCCATGAGTCACATAGTTCGGGCTTTACATTTGGCATACGCATTGAAAACGTTTTCGAAAGAGGAGGTGATGGAGGTGCATCATAACATGTAGGGAAGCGTGGACCGGGTTTCTTGGGGTAGATGGAGCCCCTGGGGAAACAACCTCGCCTCACATCTTTAAGTACCAGCTTCAGTATTTGACCCATTACGGTGGAACCATACTTATTGTGTGACTCATGGTCTCGGTGACAGCAAGGTAAAGGTCGTGGTCAACCACCCTCTGCCGGCCTTCCAAGGAAGAGGGCTAATAATATTTGGCATTAAGAGTCGGTTGGTACATGTGGGTAAAGTTGTACACCCCTGCAGGGTATTAATCTTTTCGAAAAGCCATGTTCACGGTTATGAACTCATGGTGACCAGATTCTAAGATCATAGATAACTTTAACCATGATAAAACTTGTTGATCCACGTGTGCTTAAGAATGCTTCCTTTGGGTAGAGGGGGTGATCCTAGATAGGAGGTTCTGATGAAGCTGGTGGTTATCAAGATGTGATGAACAAGATGAAGAAGTCGCTATATTATCCCTTTTAAAAGATTCTTTGTAGACAAGCCTCTTCTCTCTCTTGTTTACAAATAAAGATTGCTTTCCGCAAAAGTAAATCCAGAGAAAGCCTTTCTACCTAGAGCATGTAGATACTAGGTTATCTAAGTCTTGCGGAGTACATTCTCATACTCAGCCTTGCGCCATTGTTGTTTTTCTATAGATAATCTAGTTGTGACTGAAGGTGGCTTCTACGTTGACATCGACGAGTAGTTGGGGGTCCCAGGTAGCAGGCTGAGGACTATGGGATGGACGTCACTTTTGTTTATGGCCTCTTAGGCCTTTTGCTAAGTTGTTGTGTAGAACAACATAATTTGCTTTCGCTGTGTGACATAATGTTGTGTCTTGGACCTCTGGTTTTTAATAACTCTACTATCTTACTCTGTTAAGAATTTAAACTTATGCTGTTGAATCCATATGTTTTGTAATGTTACCGAATCATACTATGGTCTTCCGTGTTTGGAGTTGAACTTATCTTAGATGGTGATCTGAGGTTAGTTTAACCCTAATCCTGGGGTGTGCTACAGGTTTTGGTATCAGAGCAGGACTACCTATAGGAAACCCTTTTATTGGTCGATGTTGAGTCTAGAAGTTGACAAAACTATTTGAAAGTTAAAACTATTTACAAAAACTCTGACTAGGATCCTTTTTACTCCTTCTCTGGTGTGTTTCTGATGCTGGAGTTTTTCTTACCTTATTTGGTTTGAAAAGGTTTTCATTCCTTACCTCATATCTCAAAACTTTTAGGATCGTGGTTTTGGGGTTGTTTCTCTAAAAGTACTCCGTACTTGGTTGTTATTCTCAGAGTTCCAAGATATCTCAGTTTTGCTTGGTGTGTAACATCTTAGCATTCCATTGCCGTGGTTTGTAAGTTAGCTGGTTAGTGTATACATTAGTATGCTTCGATACTACCATGCTTTATAAGATGATACGTTTATATCAAGTACTCTTTGTTCATCTTTCTGTCTTGTTCCTTTGGATCCCTTGTTTAACCTTCTTTTTGTTCTTTCAGGATGGGTGACACCTCTCGTGCCCGTACCTGTGCTCATGCACGTGGTGCTGCAAATGAGGGTGAATATTCCAACCTTCCTCCACCACCGTCCATGTTTCAACTCATGTCCATGTACGAAACCAACCGTGCTGACAACATGAGGCTCCTTGAAAGGATTGAGCGCAATACCGCTCAATGCCAGAACAATCAAGTTGGAATCAAGGACTTCACACGTCTCACTCCGCCAGTTTTCAGCTATTCCACTGAGCCACTTGATGCAGACTACTGGCTTCGCACCATGGAGCGCAAACTTCAGGTTGGTCGTGTTGCTCAAGCTGATTGGGTGACTTTTGCTGCCTATCATCTGGAGGGAGCAGCTAACTCCTGGTGGGAAAATTTCTTGGCTATGCAAGAAGCTCAACATGTTGTTACATGGCAAGAGTTCACTGAAGCCTTCCGGGCTTACCATATTCCAGAGGGTTTGACGGATCAGAAGAGGGAGGAGTTCCTCAAGCTGAAGTAGGGCACTAGTTCGGTGTGTGATTACCAGCGCAACTACAATCGTCTTGCCTGCTATGCTACTGAAGAGGTCTCCACTAATGCTAAGAAGCAAGCTCCGTTCCGCAAGGGACTGGATCCTGAGGTTCGCCGTGATATCCACCTCATGGACTTTGGTAACTTCCAAGGTCTTGTCGACAAGGCTATGAAGGACGAGAGTGGAAAAGTGGAGTATGAATAAACCCGTAAGCATCCTCAGGAGGGGTACAATAAGGCCGGTTCTAGCAATAAGAAGCGTCGTATCTTCGTGCCTTACAGTGTTGTGCCAAATGCTCCTTATACTCCAAGGTCTTCTGGATATACCCCTCATCCGAATGCTACCTCAAACAATTTTGGTGGATCAAACTACCCTCCTACTGGCAATGCATCAGGTTTTATATGTTTCAACTATCGTCAGCCTGGTCATTATGCAAAGAAGTGTCCTCAAAAGAATGCTGATGAGAAGGCACCACCACCAAAGAAGAATGATAAGTACCAAGGTGCTAGAAGAGGTTGCCTGAACCATATCTCTACTGAGGAGGCTCAGGAAGATCCAAGCGTCATTATGGGTATGCTTCATATCAATCAAATTCCAGCTAAAGTTTTGTTTGATTCTGGAGCATCGCATTCATTCCTGTCACAAGCTTTTGCACAAATGCATGGGATAAGTTTTGAGGGGTTTTCTGTTCCTCTGCTAGTTTAGTCTCCTGGTTCTAGGTGGTGTTCCACCATGGTTAGCCATGGGAATCTAATCAAAGTTGCATTTCAACTTTTCCCCACTTCTTTGACCTCCCTCAAGTCAACTGACATTGACATCATTTTGGGCATGGACTGGTTGACCCGCTATCAAGCTATCCTTGATTGTACAACCAAGTCCGTGACTCTGACTAGTCATGTTGGCATAACAGTCAAGTATTGGACCGTAGGGTCACTATCTCCTTCAGCTGTATCTATTCCTGAAGCGAAGTTATATGCTCTTGAAGTTCTACCTCCATTAGAGATCCAAGATGTTTCCGTGGCCTGTGAATTCCTGGATGTCTTTCCTAAGGAGTTGCCTGGCATGCCACCTGATCGAAGTGTGGAGTTTTTCATAGAGTTAGTTCCTGGAACTCCTCCTGTTTCTAAAAGACCCTATTGTATGCCTCCTCATGAGCTTGTGGATTTGAAGAAGCAATTAGAGGAGTTAGAAGGAAAAGAATACATTCAGCCGAGCACATCTTCTTGGGGATGTCCTATCATCTTTGTTAAGAAGCGGGATACTAACATACCATGTATGGTTGTGGATTATCGCCCACTCAATGTTGTGACTATCAAGAACAAGTATCCTCTCCCTAGGATCAACGATCTATTTGATCAGTTAAGTGGTGCCACTGTCCCAAAATGGATTTAAGGTCAGTGTATCACTAGATAAAGATCCGTAAGGAAGGTATTCCAAAGACTGCTTTCACCAGTCGTTACGGTGTTTACGAGTATACAGTCATGTCCATTGGTCTTACCAATGCTCCAACCACTTTCATGCGGCTTATGAACTCTGTATTCATGGAGTATCTTGACAAGTTCGGCGTGGTCTACATCGATGATATTTTGGTCTATTCCAAGACTAAAGAAGAGCACGCTGAACATCTTCGCTTGGTGTGGACAAAACTCCGAGAACATCGTCTCTATGCCAAGTTTTCCAAATGTGAGTTTTGGTTACAAGAGCTCGTATTCCTTGGGCATGTTTTTTCCGAAAAAGGGGTTGTTGTTATTCCCGATAAGGTACAAACTATCCTCGACTGGGAGTCTCCTAAATCCGTCAAGGATGTCCGAAGTTTTCTCGGGGTGGCTGGTTATTACCGTCGATTCATCGAGAACTTCTCCAGGATTGCAAAGCCGATGACCGATCTTCTTAAGAAGGATAAGAAGTTCGAATGGTCTGATAAGGCTGAAGAAAGCTTCCAGATGTTGAAAACCAAACTAACAACTGCTCTGGTGTTAGTTCTCCCAGACACTAGCAAAGACTTTGTAGTCTTCTGCGATGCTTCCCAACAAGGTCTCGGATGTGTGTTGATGCAAGATGGGCATGTGGTGGCTTATGCCTCCCGTTAGTTAAAACCACATGAGAACAACTACCCAACTCATGATCTTCAGCTTGCAACTGTTGTTCATGCTCTTAAGCAATGGCGACATTACCTTCTTGGTAGTCGTTGCGAGTTATATTCAGATCATCAAAGTCTGAAGTATCTTTTCACACAACCTGATTTAAATCTCAGGCAAAGAAGATGGTTGGAACTCATCAAGGACTATGATTTGGGTCTCAACTATCAACCTGGAAAGGCCAATGTTGTTGCTGATGCGCTGAGCCGTAAATCTTATTGCAACACCGTGCTGTTCAAACAAGCTCAACCTTCTCTTCATGAGGAATTTGCTCAAATGAATCTTGAAGTAGTTCCTCATGGATTTCTTTCTACTCTTGAAGTGAAGTCTTCTCTAGAGGATCAGATCAAATCTGCTCAAAGGCAAGATCCTAAGATGGACTCTATTAAAGAGAATATTGCTAGCGGAGTTGCTAAATGTTTCTCTATTAACGAGGAAGGTGTACTATATTTGGGTACACGTTTGGTAGTACCAAATGGAAAGGACTTGAAGCATATAATTCTTAACGAAGCTCATGAATCACATCTTTCTATCCACCCTGGAGGTACCAAGATGTATTAGGATCTTCGTCAAAGATTCTGGTGGTCTGGTATGAAGAAGGATATCATTCGTTTTGTTGCTGAATGTGACGTTTGCCGTCGCGTCAAGGCTGAGCACAAAAGACCCGTTGGTATCCTGCAACCACATAAAATCCCTGAGTGGAAATGGGATGAAGTTGGTATGGATTTCATTACTGGTCTTCCTAAGACGCAGAAAGGAAATGATGCCATCTAGGTAATCGTTGACTATTTGTCCAAGGTTGATCACTTCCTACCTGTTCGCGAGAGTATCAATGATAGTCAGTTAGCAGATCTATATCTCTCTCGAATAGTTGTTCTTCATGGGATTCCGAAGTAAATCATCTCTGATCAAGGGAGTTTGTTCACCTCAAGGTTTTGGACAAGTTTCCAACAATCTATGGGAACTCGTATGTCCTTTAGTACAGCTTATCATCCTAGCACCGGTGGCCAAACCGAAAGAGTGAATCAAATCCTTGAAGAAATGCTTAGAGCGTGTGTCATATCTTTTGACAAGAACTAGGAGAAATGCCTTCCTTTTGATGAGTTCTCCTACAACAAAAGTTATCAGTCCAGTATAGAAATGGCACCTTTCCAGTTCTTATATGGAAGAACCTGTCGTACTCCTTTGAACTGGTCAGAAACCGGCGAAAGAAAATTCTTTGGACCAGATATGATCCAGGAAGCAGAAGATCAAGTTCGTATCATTCAAGATCGTTTGAAGACTGCTCAGTCTCGCCAGAAAAGCTATCATGATCGTCACCATCAACATGTTGAATATGAAGTTGGTGATCAAGATTATCTTCGGGTCACTCCTTTAAAGGGTGTCCATCGTTTCGGCATCAAAGTCAAACTAGCTCCTCGCTATGTTGGTCCTTTTCGTGTTCTGTCCAGGCAACGTAACCTTACATAAAAACTGGAGTTGCCTGCAAACTTCCCTGAGGTGCATGATGTCTTCCATGTGTCTCAACTCAAGCGTTGCTTCAAAGACCCTATCCGTGGTGTTGACCACCAAACTCTTGATCTCTAGAAGGATCTGACTTACCGTGAGAATCCTGTTCGTATCCTTGATGAAACCGAGCGCAAAACTCGTCGGCAAAACATCAAGTTCCTGAAAGTTCAGTGGTATCATCACTCTGAGCATGAAGTAACCTGGGACCAAGAAGATCGTCTCCGATCTGAGTACCCTGCCTTCTTTTCTAAAATTTAGGAATCTCGGGTCGAGATTCTTGTAAGGGGGGTAGAGCTGTAACAGCCCAAGCTTGTAACATATGCAATTAGTACTTAAGCATTGCAAGCATCTGTTTAAATCAATAAAATGTTTGCATGTGATCAAGTGTGAGGTTTAAGAATACAATTACAAAACCCTAAACCCTAGTCCTTCCCCCTCTTTTTGAAATCCATTCAAAGTGGGTTGAATTTTGAAGTGACAAAACGGTTGGAGCCCAAATTGAATAAAAGGGCCCCACAATAGTTGGTATATTTTACAAAAGCTTCAGGAAGTTAAAACATCCAAAGACAGATTTGAAACTCAAACTACAAAGAGAAATTAGAATTAGAATTGGAAAATGTTTTAGGAAAAAAAAGAGTAGCAGCTGCCAGAGGGCCGCAGCCCATCTTCCTCCTCCGTCCCTCTCTCCCGCGTGTGCAACAGCCAGCGGCCCAGCACTGGCCCACCCTAGCCCAAGTGTGGCCCGTACCCCTTCGCCCCTGCATGTCGTCATCTTCCTCCAGATAGGCAGGGAGCTGCCTATCGTCACCGGCGCCGTCGATCCACGCCGCCTCCTCCCGGCCGTCCATCGAGCCCCGAGCATGGATAAGAACAACGCAGCCACGTCCCCGTCGCTCTCATCCACTTTCCCCCTCTCCAGCGACCTCTCTCTTCCTCTCTCGCATGGCAAGCCCGAACCCTAGCCGGAGGTCGCTGCTGTGCCCCGATGTCCCGTGCCTTCCCTCGCCTCCTTGAGCAGCCCCCGAGCTCCGCCTCGCTTCCCTCTTCCTCCCCACCAGAGGAATTGAGGAGGGGAGCCCACAATCGTCGCCCTCGAGCCGTTCTTATTCGCCACCGATGTCATTCGCCGTCGCCATTACTACTGCGCCTGAGCTCCCCCGTCCTCCTCGAGGTAACTCACGCGTCAAGGGTGAGCCGTTGGTCCTCCTGGACCCTCTATCTCGCCCCCTCTCG
The DNA here is from genome assembly GCA_916181665.1 of Avena sativa. Taxonomy (NCBI): domain Eukaryota; kingdom Viridiplantae; phylum Streptophyta; class Magnoliopsida; order Poales; family Poaceae; genus Avena; species Avena sativa. The sequence continues at coordinate 365,039,641 of OV702285.1, read as the reverse complement.
CTCTATATCACTCCGCCGCCGTGTATCTACCACTACCACCGCCAGTCAACGTCGTGGACCTAGCTCCGGTGACCGAAAATTGGTGGCACCACTGTATCTAGACTCCCCGTGTCGCTCCGCTTCGAGCCGTATCAACCACGCTTCCCAGATCGTCCCCTAGAGCCGTCCCTCGCCGTCATCTGACCTACTCTCCGGCGATCCTGCGTGACTCGCCTACGTGGCCCCGACCCCACCCGCCTGTCGCAGTGGGTAGCATCTGTGTCGGTGAGAAACACCCCAACCCCCTCAGATCCCACCTATCCACGTGGAGGCCGATGTGGCTCTGAGGCCCACCGATCAGCCACTGTGGCTAGCCCACCCTCAGTGTAAAATGATTTAGGGTGTGTGCTGATGTCAACCCTGTGTCACAGTGACGCAATAAATCGATTTAAATTGATTTAGTAATTCCAAATTTGAATAAAACTTGTAAAATTCATAACTTATTATTTATAAGTCACAAAAAATATGTAAAATATATCAAAATGTTCAGAAAAATGAGAACTACCTATCTAGGCTATAATCATGCATTGATCAACAACTTTAATGACAAGTTTAATTATAGAACAAAATCAACCCCTCTCATGTGTTTCCGGAGTTTCCCCGAGTTAGGGTTTTCAACCCTCGGAACCCCGTTTAAATTGTCAAGCATGCTTTTGGGTTTTGTTTCAATGCAATTTAACTTGTCATATCATCATCCATGCTTGAGCATTGCATCGATGCCATGGCTTTATTTTCGCCTTTCTTTCCGGTATTGGTTCTTTGCGATAGGATCCGAGCCCGAGGATGAAGTCAACAACACCAAAGATCCATACCTGTCTTCTGACGGACAAGGCAAGCGTAGCCTCTCATTCTGAACCTATGTTTTATAAAGTATATTACTTTCTCGCTATGATACACACGATTCCAATGTGGTCTTTTGTCAGTAGCTAGTGTTACCTATCTGCTACACTGTTTCCCTTTTGTAGCCTTATACTCCTGATCCACTGCTCCTAGCATACCTAGGTTTGACATGTGAGCGTTGTTAGAGATTTTGCGACCGACAGCTTAGCCATGCATAGTAACAACGTCTGATCCATCTGAATGATGAATTCGGAGATGCCGATGAATCTAGAATTGTAGGAGGTGGTGACATCTAATAAAGAGATAACTAAACATGCTAAGGCTAGTATGGGAGGCCACGTTGGGTGTGGTATTTGTAGTCCCATTCTCGCCACCACTAGGAACTGAGTTCTTTCCTTTGGAGCCGAGACGAGCGTACAACCACACGGGGCTTGGGAATCCCTCGAGTGACTAACTTGCCTTGTATATTCCATGAGTCACATAGTTCGGGCTTTCCATTTGGCATACACATTGAAAACATTTTCGAAAGAGGAGGTGATGGAGGTGCATCATAAAAGGTAGGGAAGCGTGGATCGGCTTGCTTGGGGCCAATGGAGCCCCTGGTGAACCAACCTCGCCTCACATCTTTAAGTACCGGCTTCGGGATTTGACCCGTTACGGCGGAACCATACTTATTGCGTGACTCATGGTATCGGCGAAAGCAAGGTAAAGGTCGTGCTCAACCACCCTCTACCGGCCTTCCAAGGAAGAGGGCTAATAATATTTGGCATTAAGAGTCGGTTGGTACGTGTGGGTAAAGTTGTACACCCCTGCAGGGTATTAATCTTTTCGAAAAGCCGTGTTCACAGTTATGAACGCTTGGTGACCTGATTCTAAGATCATAGATAACTTTAACCATGATAAAACTTGTTGATCCACGTGTGCTTAAGGATGCTTCCTTTGGGTCGAGGGATTGATCCTAGTAGGAGGTTCTGATGAAGCTGGTGGTTATCAAGATGTGATGAACAAGATGAAGAAGTCGCTATCTTATCCCTTTTAAAAGATTCTGAGTAGACGAGCCTCTTCTCTCTCTTGTTTACAAAAAGATTGCTTTCCGCAAAAGTAAATCCAGAGAAAGCCTTTCTAGCCATATCATGCAGATACTAGGTTATCTAAGTCTTGCGGAGTACATTCTCGTACTCAACCTTGTGCCATTGTTGTTTTTCTACGGATGATCTAGTTGCGACTGAAGGTGGCTTCTACGTTGACATCGACGAGTAGTTGGGGGTCCCAGGTAGCAGCCCGAGGACTATGGGATGGACGTCACTTTTTTTTATGGCCTCTTAGGCCTTTTGCTAAGTTGTTGTGTAGAACAACATAATTTGGTTTCGCTGTGTGATGTAATGTCGGGTCTTGGACCTCTGGTTTGTAATAACTCTACTATCTTACTCTGTTAAGAGTTTAAACTTATGCTGTTGAATCCATGTGTTCTGTAATGTTACCGAATCATACTGTGGTCTTCCGTGTTTGGAGTTAAACTTATCTTCGATGGTGATCTGAGGTTAGTTTAACCCTAATCCCGGGGGTGCTACATGTACCACCAAAGTTTTGGCCCGACGCGCTCTTGATGGCAACTTATCTTATAAACTATTCTCCCTATCGTCCTCTCCAGAACCTCACTCCCTTTCAAATTTTATTTGGGTGTCCACCATCTTATGCCGACCTCCGTGTTTTTGGGTGCCTTTGTTACCCCAGCACAAAAGAGACGAATACTCATAAACTCGATCCTCGCTCCATGGTGTGCGTATTTCCTGGGTACCCACCCAACACCAAAGTCTACCGGTGTTATGATCCTGTTGTAGGGTTTGCCGCATGGAAAACAAAAAATTTATATCGTGGGAACACACAAATGCCAAGATCTAATCTACGAGATCGGTGCAACGATTTTGTAGAGTACTAACCCTCGTAGATCCAAAGAGTTTAACGAGATCGGATTCTCATGGTTGATGTATTCGTTCACTTACCAATCTGAATATCGCAAAGACGATCCTTCCGGCGCCACATTTCGGTAGCGCTTCCGAAGTCGGTCACATGTATGGTAGTCGATGAAGACCTTCCTCTCCCTTGTTCCAGCTGGGAAGCGGAGTGTGGCATCCCGCTAAAACCACTACTAGAAAATCGCTGTGTTTTTGTGCATTGCATCATCATGACCACATGCTCATGTCATCATGCCACATTGCATTTGAGCATCGTCATGTCATCATGCATATGTTTGTCTAAAACTAGTTTCTAAAAGCCTACCTTTGTTTTCTAAATATCCCCCGTCTTTATTTCAAATTAAAACACCGGTCTTTTTCAGATCTCTAGTTTGTCTAAAAACTATTTGCAAATATCTTTTAAAATAAAATTTAAATAAAAATGTTTTGTCCAGGGAGGCAGTCCAGCCGGTCAGACCAGAGGCCCAACTGGCCAAACCGCCTACCACCCGGCCCAAAGAAACCCTAGCTAAACCTGCCTAAAAACCCTAACCTGACCTACACCTAGTCCCATCCCTACCGCTTCCACACCCCACCAGCACCCACCGCCGCCACCCTGGCAGCCCTCCACCTCACTCCATCCTCTCCCATCACGCCACCTCACCCCCAACTCCCTCCCTCTCCCCACCTGCCGCAACACACACAACACACACAACGCACCGCACCCGACCCCAGCCCCACCTGCCACCCCAATGACACCTGCCCCCAAACCCTCCCGTGTGGCCCGTGTAGACCCCACCCGCAACTCCCGCAACCCCGACCCAATCCCCATCGTGCCCCGCGCCTCGTCCTCCTCCCAGAGAACCGCCGCGCCCTCTCGGCCGAGCCCGCCGTCTGCTGCGAGCCCGACTGCACCCTTGCCTCGCGCCTCCCTTCGTGCCTGCACCCCCTCCGCTAGGCTTCCTCGCCGCGGCCTCCTCCGCCCCTCTTCACCCGGCCGCCACCTCGCCTGGGCCACGTCCCCGTCGTCCGGCCGCCGCCCCTGGCCTCTCTCCTCGCGCCGGCCCCGTCGTCCTCCTCCCCGTCGCCATCTCGCCCTGCTCGCCTTGTCCGCCTCGCCGGCCATCCTCCCTTCCCCAAGGCCGATTTTGCCTCCCGACGCCACCACGACCTACCCCACCTTGTCGCGTCCTCCTCCACCAACCCCGGGACGAGCCCCGCCCCCCTGGACTGGTCCTCCGCCGCCCTGCTGCCAGGAGCCCCACTCAGGCCGGTCAGCTTGACCCCGCATCCTCTCTCCGCCGTGCAAGCTCCCTCCCCGTCGCCCTCTGCGCGTCGCAGAGCTCTGCCGTCCCCTGTCGTCCTCGACCGCGCCATGGGACCGTCCCGAGTTCTCTACGCCAGCGTGACCACCGGCCCAGCCCCCTTCCCCATCCCCAGCAGCAAGCTCTGCCTGTCGTCGACAGGCTGCTGTTCCACACCTCCGTCTAGGGTGCCGGTCCTCGTAGACCCCTGTAGAGCTTCCTCCGTCGTGTTCTTCCTCAAAGCCAGGAGCTGCACGTCCGCGTACCTGTTCCAGATGCAAGCACGACATGCATCGAAGAGGCCCAACGGTATCCTTGCCTTGATGTGTTGGGTTCCAGTGAAGTACATACATGGAGATGTCTGGATGTTGATCCGATCAAGACTAGAAGATGTGTTTGTGGGACAAGATGGTGGTGTCAGCATTGTTGCTACTCGAACACACCACTTTGGCCCGAGATGATCCAAGCCCGCGCCATCCGAAGATAGTACCGGTTCCAAGTCAAGATCGCCATCGAAGAACAATGCCAGTCCCGAAGGTCTCCCCCTCGGAACCGCCATGACCTTCGTCACGGATCTGATGGCCGAGACCCCGGAACCCGAACCCCGAACCGCCAAGATCGCCGATATCCCAATGTGTGACCCTAAGCCCATATTTTTATAAATGATATTACTTGTTGCATATAAAATTGCCATGCTTGCATACATATTGTCATGTGGGTTGGGGGCCTTATGCCGATTCACCTTATAATTAAATATGGAGGCCATATGCGGGCGAATCTAGTCTAGTATTGGCTCCATTTAAATTTGTGTAGCGAACCGGTATTATATTTTGCCTTGTTAAGACAACATTTAAAATGCGGGGTATCTAAACAACTAGAACCATATATTTAATTGTCGGGACCCCCGGTTCCGCTTAATATTGCCAAATTGCGTCGCACCTTGCCATGTCATACATCATACATGCATCGTGCCCGATTTTCTACCGTAGTATTAAATAGTCCATCCGGTGTTTCTTCTAGTACTTTGCTTCTTCACGGATTAGGCCGATGAGTTGATGCGAGTGTCGACCCGATCTTCGGATGAACCTTCGGCAATGTTTTCAGGCAGCACCTCCCCCTTTCTACCTATCTTACTTTTATAGTATTTATTCCCTCCTGTTGATCTATTGCTATCTGTGTTGCGGTGCTCTAGTTTTCGTACCCATGATATCCCTTGAAGCCTTATATTGCCTTGGACACATCCTATTACCTGTTGTTTGGTAGATAGTTGGACCTGCGCGTCGTAGTCGCTTGCTCAAGTGCTGTTGCATGTCGTCAAGTACCACAGTTGTTGGAGTATTGCCGCATGTTTAATGTTGGAGATGATCATGGCTTTAATTACTGTTTAATAACTAAAATTGAAGTAGGTAAATGCAGAGGCACCGGTGGGTAATAGACAATATTTGGTTTTTAACCGCTCACTGGTGTCCCGTAGGACCCCGAGTTCTTGACACCTGTTCCGAGATCGAGCGCGCTAACCACAGGTGGGGTGTATGGGCACCCCCATCGATTTAGTACCTGATTCCAAGTACTGTACTGGGGGCCACAAGTAGTTTGGAGATTTATTACTATCCTGTACTTATGCCATGCTTTACTGCTTAATTTAAAATTGCGTGAGGAATGCACCTGTACTGTTTAGGAAAGCGGAGTGTTTTCGCGGTATCGACAAGCCCAGTCACACTTTCGGGTTCCCAGTCGTTTACAGCCACTGACGCAAACCCTGGGTCCGTTTCGGAGCCGGCCAACTTCGTTGCGGGTAGCTTAGTGGGGTGGTCCCCCATGCTTGCTTTGGGTCTGGGAAACGTCGTGTCCGAAACCCCGTCGACATACCGTCAGGTGTATGTTTTGTGATCTTGTACCTACCTGATCCGACAACAAGGGTGTAGGTGTGTGTGGAAACTTTGGTGCACCCCTGCAGGGTTAAATATTTTCGAGAAGTCGTGTCCGCGGTTATGGACGACTTGGAGCACAGGTCTCGATCATAGACAACTATAACTAAAGTTTACTGTTATAATTTGACTTGTATCCGATATGACTAGTAATCAGCTTCACTGCAACGGAATGGCTAAACAAAAGTACCAACAACTGCTGGGTTTGGGATATCTCATGCTAATTGTATCTGACTAGTAAGTGTTGCAACTACAACGGAATGTTTAACTAAAATTGCCCACTGCTTATTATATCAGGATGACTCATACCATCTATATTTGACTAGTAATTGCCGCCACTATAACGGAATGAATAAAACTGCCAACTGTGTGAGTTCCTCGGTTGACTTCCTCGTTTGGTCTCGAGGGGGGGAAATACCAGGATGGGTATGTTTGGTGGTAGAATCGGGTTGGTTCCGAATAGGTCTTTCTTATCCCTCTCTGATAGCCGACAGTTATCTCGAGTCTCCATAGGTTGTTTAGTGCATGCCGCGCTGCCGCATCAGTCCACCATACCTATGTAGGCGAGGACCGCCGAATTCTAGCCTCGCCGTGTACTGGCCTCAGTACTGACCGCTCTCTCTTTTTCCTTCGCCCTTTGTCGGCACCCCTTTTGTTTAAGCAGGTTTTGAGATCGATGTCGTTAGCAGGGTTACCCTTCCGGCTTGGCCTGGGCAGGGTTATGGATGCCATTGGTTATTCTTCAGGGCTCTTAGCTCAATTTGCATCTTGTCCGTACTCGGACGCTATATCGTTTTAAAGGTGATTTGGATCTTTGTATTATATATCTGTATTCTTGACTTTTTGAGTCGCTGTTGTATATATATGTTTTGTGGGTTCCATCGAGGACTATTGTGTAATGATATTACTTCGTTTTCCACCCGCACGCAAGTGCCTGGTGGGCACCTTTGAATCGTTTCTATGCGGGTTTGGCGGGAAGCGCTGAAACTTGCATAGGGCCGATTCTGAGGGTGTTACACGGAGGTTTGTAGATATCCACTGAATCCCAACAGCACGACGGTGTGGTGGTGGTGGAGAAGAGATTACTACAGGGCTTCGCCTAAGCCGGAGCAGTTGTATGGAGGAGAGAGGGAGGCACCTGGCGGCTAGGGTTTGGGGTGGGTTAATAGGGGCGCCCCACCCCTGCTTATATGGATGTGAGGGGCGGCGGCCACGGTTCCCAGCCCTGGCTGGGTCTACCCCCAACTCCCCTTGGCCAGCGGCAAGAAGAGGGAGAGGGAAACCTTGTCCCTCAAAGTTTCCTTTCCTTCCTCCCCTAGGACTTTGACTTTCGAACTAGGATTTGAATTTTCAAACTGGAGTTTGACTATTCAAAATAGAGTTTGATTATATCTTCCATGTCCTTTGCTGACTTGACCTAGTGGTCCATGCTGCTACCCCATTAGGGTATGGTGCATTCCAAGTACCCCATACCGGGGTGGTGGACCTTCTAGAACCTTCTAGAAGCTTCCGGTCAAAACACTGAAAACATTTCTGAACCTTAGAAATTGACTTTCCTGATATGAATCTTATTCTCTGGACCAGTTCGGATCTCCTCTTGATGTCCTTGATCCAATCCGAGACTCCAAACAACATTCGGTCTCCAACTTAAGTGTGTCTCCCTACGGATCGTGAACTATGCACACATGATCGAGACACCTCTCCGATCAATAACCATTAGAGGAATATGGAAATCCATTATGGCTCCCACATATTTATACGATTACATTGTGATCAAATGTAACATTTTCATATGATATTGATTCCCTTTGTCGCGCTACACTTTACTTATCCAAGGTTTGATCGTCGGTATCTCTATACCTAGTTTAACCTCGTTACCGATAAGTAATCTTTACTCGTTCCGTGATATGATATCCCTTGTGATCTAGTCACATGCTTTCAAACCAATTGGATGACATTCCACCGAGAGGGCCTAGAGTATATCTATTCGTCATATGGATGGACAAATCCCACTCTTGATCCATGTGCATCAATATATACTTTCAGAATACCTAATGCCTCCTTTGTAACCACCGAGTTATGAAGTGGTGTTTGATGTCATCCAAGCATCCATGCGGTGATGGTGATTAACACGATCTCATGGTTTAAGGATTAGGTTACTATGTATTTCAAAGCTTCTAGCAAACGAAATCTAAATGACTTGATCTTACGCTACGCTTAACTATAGGAGTGTGTCCATCACATCATTCTCCTAATGACATGATCTTGTTATTAATGACATATAATGTCCATGATCAGGAAACCATGATCATATATTAATCAACAAGCTAGTTCCATAAGACGCTTACTAGGTACTCTTTTATGTTTATAAAACACAGAAGTATTAATGTTTCCAGTTACTACAATTATAGCATGGGATGTAAAATTTTATCATAAACACAAAGATATAATAATAACAATTTTATTATTGCCTCTTGGGCATATCTCCAACAGTCTCCCATTTGCACTAGAGTCAATAATCTAGATTACATTGTGATGTACCTAACATCCATGGCATTCTGGTGTTGGTCATGTTTTTCCCTAGGGAGAGGTTTAGTCAACGGATCTGCCACATTGTGATATGTGTGTACTTTGCAAATCATTATTTCACCATCTTGGACATGCTTGCGAATATCATGAAGCGTAGCTTGATATGCTTCATCTTCTTGTGTGACCTTGGCTCATGTGCATTGGCTATGGAAGCCATGTTGTCATAGTTGATGTCCATTGGGTCCAACACACTAGGAACCACACCAAGCTCCTCAATGAACTCCTTCATCCATATCACCTCTTGTGAAGCCTCCGAAGAAGCTATGTATTCCGATTTAGTTGAAGATCTTGCCACAACGCTTTGCTTAGCACTCCTCTAGCTCAATGCTGCACCATTCAAAGTAAATATGTATCCAAATTTCGACTTAGAGTCATCCGGATCAGTGTTCCAACTAGCATCGGTGTAACCATTTACAACGAGATGTTCGTCACCTCCATAAGAAAGAACCAAATCCTTAGTCCTTCTCAAGTACTTTAGGATATTTTTTCACTTCTATCTAGTGATCTACTCCTAGATCACTTTGATATCTGCTAGTCAAACTAAAAGCATATGCAATGTATGGTCTTGTACACATCATGGCATACATGATAGATCCTATGGCTGAGGCATAGGGAGTTTTTCTCATCCTCTCTATATCTTCTGCTGTACCTGGACTTTGAGTTTTACTCAAGGTCTTATTGGGAAACATGGGCAAGAACCCTTTCTTGCTATCTTCCATTCCAAACCTCTTTAGAACCTTGTCCAAATATGTACTTTGTGAAAGCGCTATTAAGCATCTTGATATATCTCTATACGATGCCTAAAATGTATGCAGCTTTGCCAAGATCCTTCGTTGAAAAACCATTTGTTCTCGACAGCCTTCCGGTCATCTGGTAAGTCCACCAAAGTCCACACTTGGTTTTCGTACATGGATCTAGTCTCAGATTTCATGGCTTCATGCCATTTGTTGGAATCTGGGCTCATCATTTCTTCCTCATACGTCGCAGGGTCGTCGGTGTTTTCCACCAACATGACATTCATAACAGGATCATACTAATCTGGAGTGGTATGAGTCCTTGTCGACATGTGAGGTTCCATAGTAACTTCATTTGAAGTTTCATGATCATTATCATTAGCTTCCTCTCTTATTGGTGTAGGCGGCACATGAACATCTTCTGGCGCTGCACTACTCTCAAATCCGAGAGAAGGTTCGACAACCTCGTCGAGTTCTACTTTACTTCCAGTCACTTATTCTGAGAGAAACTCCTTCTCTAGAAATGATCCATTCTTGGCAATGAAAACTTTTCCTTCGGATCTATGATAGAAGGTATACCCAATCGTTTCTTTAGGGTATCCTATGAAGGCGCATTTTTCCGCTTTGGGTTCAAGCTTGTCGGACTGTAACTTCTTTACATAAGCTTCGCATCCCCAAACATTAACGAATGACAACTTAGGTTTCTTCGCAAACCACAATTTATATGGTGTCGTTTCAACGGATTCAGATGTTTCACTATTTAAAGTGAATGCGGCTGTTTCTAATGCATAACCCCAAAATGATAACAGTAAATCTGTAAGACACATCATAGAACTAACCATATCTAAGAGAGTTTGATTACGATGTTTGTACACACCATTATGTTGTGGTGTTCCCAACACTATCAATTGTGAAAGTATTATGCATTTCTTTAAATGCTCACCAAACTCATAACTTAGATACTCACCTCCACGATCAGATCGTGGAAATTTAATCTTCTAGTTATGTTGATTCTCTACTTCACTTTGAAATTCCTTAAACTTCTCGAAAGTTTAGGACTTATGTTTCATGAAATAGATATACCCATATATACTCAAGTCATCTATGAAGGTAAGAACATAACGATAACCACCGCGTGAAGCCACACTCATCGGGCCACACATATCGGTATGTATGATTTCCAATAAGTCCGTAGCTTGCTCCATCATGCCAGAGAATGGAGTCTTAGTCATTTTTTCCATTAGACATGCTTCGCATCTTTCAAGTGATTCAAAATCAAGTGATTCAAGAAGTCCATTGGAATGAAGTTTCTTCATACGCTTCACACCAATGTGACCAAGAAGATAGTGTCACATGTACGTAGAATTATCATTCGATTTAAATCGTTTAGCATCTATATTATGAACATGTGTATCACTACTATCGAGATTCAATAAGAATAGACTATCTATCATAGGCGCATGACCATAAAAGATATTACTCATATAAATTGAACAACCATTATTCACGGACTTAAACAAGTAACCCTCTCGCAATAAAAAGATCCAGATATGATGTGTTGGAATTTTTTCCTAAATAGGCCCAGCCCATTTATTATATGCCAATAAATTCCTGAAATCCTAGAGGCCCATTTGGCCCATTCATGCAAGGAAAGAGCTGCGCCAAATGTTTAGTCCCACATTCCTAGTTGAGTGGAAGTTGTACCAACTTATAAGGAGAGATCTTCCACCAATCGTACGAGGTTGAGAAGAGAAGACATATACACGCACGCTCCTCCTCATCCTTGCTCGCCACGCCATGCCTTGCCTCGCCTCACTTCGTCATGTCATGACGTGTGCGCCGTGTGTTGCAGGAATCTCGCTGAGCCGAGCTTTATTTTGCCACGCATAAATGGTATCTGAACATTTGTACTTAAGATGAAATGTTTTACTCGAGTGGACTTTTGATACGAGCTAAATGAATACAAACTGAGTGGAGGATGTCTGGTGGGCTACCACCTGTTCGCTTCAACTTCCGTCCATTCGTTTCATCTCCTGCGCAGTCTGTCTGCCTTCCCCTCTGTTCCTATAAGAGAGAGGTCACGCCTCCTCTCAGACACACTGCCACACATCCTTTGCGCCTCTAGTTCTAGAGCACTGTGCTACCTAGTCTTCCCCATACCGTCTTGCGGCGTGCACCGCGAACCGGGACAGTAGGCCTACGAGACCCCGCTGCTTCGAGTCCTGTACGGGAGAAGGGCGATAAGGTTTTTGGGGAGCGCTATTGGCATGACTACTGGCTTCATCACGGACTCCCTCACGGATAGCGATTGTGCCGACGTCTTCCCCAACAAGGACTTCTTCTCTGACATCAGCACCCTCTTCCTCGACGACATGGCTAACGATGGTGCCAGCGTGAACGCCGGCGGTTCCTCTATTGCTGCTGCCGTGTACATTTTCTTTCTCGACCTTGTTCTGATCGCATCTCAAGTTCTACGCCATGAAATCTTTTTGGTTATGTGCCTTAATATGTATTCGCTATTTCACATGATTAGTATATTGTCTATTATTCTAATCATGTTTTATCTAGCGTTTATTATGGGTAATTCGCTTGCTAAATTTCTCTTTTACTCAACAATCCAAAAACCTTATTTCAGGCAATTTGTCCCAAGTGTCTTTGTTGCTTCCATGAATCCACCTATGTTCGAAGGTGTCAATTACAAATGATGGCGTGGGAGAGCAGTGCTCTGGTTTCAGACCATGAGCTGCTATAACGCCATCTATGCTGCACCTGAGGGAGATCTTAATCCCGCTCAGGAAGAGGCGTTCCAAAAACTTGATACCACTTTCAAGGCTGCCTTGCTTAGCATTCTTGGCAAGAATATTGTCGATTCATATTTGTCATTTAGAAATGACAAGGATATGTGGGATGCGCTCGAGAGAAAATTTGGATTCCCCGATGCTGGCAGTGAACTGCATGTCATGGAACAATTCTATGACTATAAGATGGTTGATGACCACCCCATTGTGGAGCAGGCTCATGGGATACAGTCACTTGCCAGGGAGCTTGAGCACTTCACTTGTGTATTACCGGACAAGTTTGTTGTCGGAGGCATTATTGCCAAACTTCCCCAGTCACAGAGGAATTTTGATACTTCTCTGAAACACAAGAGACAAGAGTTCTCCGTGACGGATATCATTGGGACTCTTGATGTGGAAGAGAAGGCGAGAGAAAAAGACACATGTGCTCGAGGTACCGAGGGAGGTTCTAATGCCAATCTGGTACAAAAAAGGAACTTCCAGCCTCACAAGTTCAAGAACAAAGGCAATTTTGATGGCAAAGTAAAGTTTGATGGAAAGAACAAGGCCTCATAGTCTACCAGCTTTAAGAAGAAGACTGGTAAGAAGAAAGGTGCTTGTCATGTGTGCGGTGATCCTGATCATTGGGCTCCTTCTTGTCCCAATCGCTTTGACAAGCGCCAGCATGGGAAGGGCAGCAAGACTGCTAATGTTGTCATGGGCGACATTGAGATGAAAGATGTTGGGTATGGTATATTACCTACTGTTGTATCATTATGTCATTCTCCTGATTGGTGGATTGACACGGACGCTAATGCACATGTATGTTCTAATATTTCCATGTTTTCTTCATATCAGGTCCGAGGGACTCAAACCGTGCTAATGGGGAATGGCTCGCATGCTTCTATTCATGGTGTTGGTACGGTCGATCTGAAGTTCACTTCGGGAAAGACCGTGCGCCTGAAGAACGTGCATCATGTTCCCTCAATAAATAAAAATCTTGTTAGTGGATCTCTTCTATGTCGAGATGGCTACAAGATTGTATTCGAGTCCAATAAATTTGTAATTTAGAAGTATGGAACCTTTGTTGGTAAAGGCTATGAGTGTGGAGGCTTATTCCCCTTATCTCTGTTAGACATTTGTAATAAAGTTGTTAATCATATTTACACGAATTTTGAATCAAACGTCTCGCACTCTCGTCTTTGTCATATTAATTTTGGTTGTATGACGCGGCTAGCCAAAGTGAATTTAATCTCTGATTTCACAACTGTTAAGGGATCTAAGTGCCAAGTCTGCGTGCAAGCTAAACAACCTCGCAAGTCACATACGACTACAGAAGTGAGAAATTTAACACCACTAGAGCTCATACATTCTGATATTTGTGAGATGAATGGTGTGTTGAAAAAAGGTGGAAAGAAATATTTCATGACTTTGATCGATGACTCTACGAGATATTGTCATGTGTATCTTCTGAAATCAAAATATGAGGCTTTGAATTCTTTCAAAATCTATAAAGCTGAGGCAGAAAATCAACTTGATCGAAAGATTAAGAGGCTTAGGTCTGATCATGGTGGAGAGTATTTTTCCAACAAGTTTGATTTATTTTGTGCGGAACATGGCATAATTCATGAAAGGACGCCTCCCTACTAACCCGGTCAAATGGAGTAGCCGAAATAAAGAACCATACTCTAACAGATTTGGTTAACGCCATGTTATACACATCAGGTCTCTCCGAGGAATGGTGCGGGGAGGCATTATTGACTGCGTGTCATGTGCTAAACCAAGTTCCCACAAAGAACAAAGAAATTACTCCATTCGAAGAATGGGAGAAGAAAATATTAAAACTCTCTCTTACTAAGGTACTTGGGGTTGTTTGGCAAACATAATGTACCAATCCCCAAGAAGCGCAAGCTTGGACCAAAAACCATAGATTGTTTTTTTGGGCTATGCTTTTCATAGCATTGGTTATAGATTCTTGATAGTAAAATATGAAGTACCTGACATTCATGTCAATACAATCATGGAGTCGACTCATGCGACTTTCTTTGAGGATATCTTTCCTATGAAGGATAAACCTAACTCATCAAATCCGGATATACCTAGTTCATCTAATCAGGAATTTGCTACATTTTCTGAACCTACCATTACAATTGAACACTCTTAAAGTCCTAAGGAGGATGATAATGGCATTCCTAAAAGGAGCAAGAGACAAAGGACTGCAAAGTCCTTTGTTGATGATTTCATTGTGTACCTTGTGGATGACACTCCCACTTCCATTTCAGAAGCATATGCATCTCCTGATGCTGACTACTGGAAGGAAGCCGTCCATAGTGATATGAATTCCATCTTAGCTAATGGAAAATGGGAGATCACTGATCGCCCTTATGGGTGCAAACCTGTAGGATGCAAGTGGGTGTTAAAGAAAAATCTAGACCTGATGGTACTATTGAGAAGTACAAGGCACGGCTTGTGGCCAAGGGATATACTCAAAAATAAGGTGAATACTTCTTTGCCACTTACTCACCTGTTGCCAGATTAACCACCATTAGAGTATTACTCTCATTGGCCGCCTCTCATGGTCTTTTCGCTCATCAAATGGACGTTAAGACAGCTTTCCTTAATGGAGAGTTGGATGAGGAAATTTACATGGATCAGCTAGATGGCTTTGTGGTAAATGGTCAAGAAGGAAAGGTGTGCAAATTATTGAAGTCTTTATATGGCCTAAAACAAGCCCCTAAGCAGTGGCATGAGAAGTTCGAAAGAACTTTAACTGTTGCAGGATTTGTTGTAAATGAAGCTGATAAATGTGTGTACCATCGCCATGGTGGGGGTGAGGGAGTCATCCTTTGTTTGTATGTTGATGACATACTGATTTTAGGAACCAACCTTAATGAAATTAAGGAGGTCAAAGATTTCTTATCTTGTTCCTTTGAGATGAAGGATCTGGGAGTAGCTGATGTCATTCTGAACATCAAGCTATTGAGAGATGATGACGGTGGGATTACATTGCTTCAATCCCACTATGTGGAAAAGGTCTTGAGTCATTTTGGGTATAGCGACTTCAAGTTTTCTCCTACAACGTATGATCCTAGTGTGTTGCTTCGAAAGAATCGAGGAAATGCTAGAGACTAACTGAAATACTCTCAAATTATTGTCTCGCTTATGTATTTATCTAGTGCCACGAGGCCTAACATTGCCTTTGCTATAAGCAAACTCAGTCGATTTTTTTCAAATCCAGGAGATGATCACTGGCATGCTCTTGAGAGAGTTATGCGCTATCTAAAAGGCACTGCGAGATATGGCATTCACTATACGGGGTATCTGAGGGTACTAGAGGGTTATGGTGATTCAAGTTGGATATCTGATGCTGACGAGATAAAGGCCACGAGTGGACATGTATTCACACTTGCTGGTGGCATTGTTTCTTGTAAGTCTTGCAAGCAGACCATCTTAACAAGGTCAACTATGGAAGCAGAACTCACAGCATTAGGCACAGCCACTGTTGAAGCAGAGTGGCTTCGTGAACTCTTGATGAACTTAACTATGGTTGAAAAACCAATACCCGCAATCCATATGAACTACGATAATCAAACTGTGATTTTCAAAGTAAATAGTTCTAAGGATAATATGAAGTCATCAAGACATGTGAAGAGGAGACTGAAATCTGTCAGTAAAATGAGAAACTCCGGAGTTATTGCATTGGATTATATGCAGACATCTAAAAACTTGGCATATCCCTTCACAAAGGGTCTATCACGCAACATGATAGAAAATGCATCGAAGGAGATGGGTATGAGACCCACAATTTGAGATTTCCACAGTAGTAAACCACTCTAAGTGATCGAAGATCCCGTGAATTAGAATTGGGAAACAAGCTGTTGGTTAGCTGAGAGGAAAGTATCCCTACTTTAATAAACACCACTCCATAAAGATGCAATACTTTCCTATTCTGCACAGAAGGTTGATTTATTATCTTAATGTGTTCTAAGTGGCTTATCCTAAGCAAAGATGTTGTCCTATAGAACATCTTTTCAAGAACACACATATATGAGTCCGACTGTTAAAACGTTATAGTCTATGAGAGTAGTGTGCTCTCTAATAAACTCATGAAAGGTCATGGAGCATGACGCATAAGGTCGACCCGTGGGGAAGTCCCATGGTACTCTAGTATCGGTAAAGACTTTTTCTGAAGCTAGGTTCGCAGCAAACTTGCAATTCAAGGCATAGTCCACTGTACAAGTTGCAGCCTAGTATAACATAAAGCTTTAGGTGGAAGTTCAACTTAATAGTCTCCACTACAGTACCGGTATATAAACAATTTTTTGGAACCAAACGCAAACTTCATGTTCCTCTAGGATCTGGTGGGGGATTGTTGGAATTTTTGCCTAAATAGGCCCAGCCTATTTATTGTATGCCAATAAATTCCTGAAATCCTAGAGGCCCATTTGGCCCATTCATGCAAGGCAAGAGCTGGAACAAATGTTTACTCCCACATTTCTAGTTGAGTGGAAGTTGGACCAGATTATAAGGAGAGATCTTCCACCACTTGTATGAGCTTGCGAAGAGAAGAAATATACATGTGCGCTCCTCCTCCTCCTCGCTCTCCTCGCCACGCCATGCCTCGCCTCGCCTTGCGTCGTCACGTCATGACACGACACGCGCGCGCTGCGGGTTGTGGGAATCTCGCCGAGCCGAGCTTTATTTTCCCATGCATGAATGGTATATGAACAGTTGTACAGAAGCTGAAACGTTTTGCTCGAGTGGACTTTTAATACGAGCTAAATGAATACGAACTGAGTGGAGGATGTCCGGTGGGCTGCCGCCTGTTCGCTTCAACTTCCGTCCATTCGTTTCATCTCCTGTGCAGCTTGTCTGCCTTCCCCTATGTGCCTATAAGAGAGAGGTCACACCTCCTCTCAGACACACTACCACACATCCTTTGCACCTCCAGTTCTAGAGCACTGCGCTACCTAGTCTTCCCCATCCTGTCTTGCGGCATGCACCGTGAGCCAGGACAATAGGCCTCTGAGACCCTGCTGCTTCGAGTCATGTACAAGAGAAGGGCGATAAGGTTTTTGGGGAGCGCAATTGGCGTGACTACTGGCTTCATCACGGACTCCCTCACGGATAGTGATTGCGCCGACATCTTCCCCAACGAGGTCTTCTTCCCCGACATCAGCACCCTCTTCCGCGACGACATGGCTAACGACGGTGCCAACACGAACGCCGACGGTTCCTCTGTTGCTGTTGCCGTGTATATTTTCTTTCTTAACATTGTTCTGATCGCATCTCAAGTTCTACACCTTGAAGTCTGTTCGGTTATGTGCCTTAATATGTATTCGCTATTTCACATGATTAGTATATTGTCTATTATTCTAATCATGTTTTATCTAGCATTTATTATGGGTAATTCGCTTGGTAAATTGCTCTTTTACTCAACATAATGTTCATGCTTAACACAGGCACCAAATAATAATTATTTAAGTATAAAACTAATCCCGATGGTAGATGAAGAGGGAGCGTGCCGACAACGATCACATAAACCTTGGAGACATTTCCAACGCGCATCGTCACCTCGTCTCTCGCTAGTCTTCGCTTATTCTACAACACATGTTTTGAGTTACAAATATGAGCAACCGAACCAATATCAAATATCCAGGCACTACTACGACTACTAGTAAGATACACATCAATAACATCTATATTGAATATACCTTTCTTCTTGATGTTGCCGTTCTTCAGATCTGCCAGGTACTTGAGGCAATTCCGCTTCCAGTGACCACACTCTTTGCAATAAAACCATTCTGCATCAGGACTAGCGCTAACTAGGGTTTTCTTCTCAGGTGCAGCAACGGATTTGTTGCCTTCGAAGTTACCCTTGAGCTCATCCTTTTTCTTCATGTCTACTTTGGCATCCACCAAAGTGGCAGCAAGTTCAGTGAGCAATCCAATCACACCACTTATCGTGTAATTCATCACAACCCTTTTGTAACTGGGTGTGAGCGATTGCAGAACTCTATCTATCACAAGATCAACTAGAATTTCATATCCTAGTACCTTGAGAGGTTGAACATAGTGCGTCATCATCATGATTTGATCATCCATAGAGTTGTGTTCCTTCATCATAACACTAAAGAACTCACTAGAGATCATATATCTCTCAGCATAGATTTGGCTCTCAAACATGACTTTGAGTTCCTTCACCATCGAAGCAGCACTGCTAAGTTCAAAGTGTTCTTGGAGCGCAGGCTCCATCGACATAAGGATTGAATATTTCACAAGATTGTAGTCATCATGCTTTGTGTCATACACATTGTGCTCATCCCGAGACGCATCATTTGTAGGTGGGTCACCTAACGGTGCATCCAGCACATAGGTCAAATTTCCAGCATCGAGGACAATCCTCATGTTATAGAACCATTTTGTGAAGTTGCTTCCATTGTATTTCAACTTTTCTTTCTCTAGGAACGCATTAAAAACGGTGGTAGGGGCCGCCATGATTTACAACATATTTACAAAGAGTTTAGACTAAGTTTATGGTAAATTGAGTTCAAATTTTATCTTAAATTAACTCGGTGAACTCCCACTCAAAACAACACCCCTCACATTGTTTTAGTGATCACACGCATCAAATCCACTACACCAATTCCGATCATCATGAGAGATGATATAGTTTCAAAGGAGAACAATCAACATGTTCATCATATCAATCATATGACTCATGCTTTACGTTTCGGTATTCTGTGTTCTGAGACCATGTATGTACATGCTAGGCTCGTCAAGGTTAACCTGCATGTGAAAATCTGGCTTGTACCCGCTGTATGTTGATGTTGCTAATGTGGAGCACTTCGTTGGAAACCCCAAGAGCAAGGTGTGATGAGCACAGCAGCAAGTCTTCCCTCAGTAGAGACCGAGGTTATCGAGCCATAAGGAGGAAGGAAACGTCACACAGGTGTTGCAAGCAATATGGAGACATGCACAACACAAACTTAAGACTCTGTCCCAACAAATCAGTGTGGTTGTCAAGCTCACCGGTTTGCTGTAACAAAGGACTAAACATACCGTTTGGAAGGTAATGGTGGTTTCCAGCAAGTAAACAAGTAATAGTGGAAGATGTGTCAGTGGTAAAGATTGGCCCGGGGTCCATAGTTCACTAGAGGTTCTCTCCTTAGATAAACAACATGGCATGAAGGGTAAATAAATTACAGCAGCGCAATTGACAGGAACTGAGCAAGGCATAACAATGCAATTACTAGTCAGAAATATCCTATAAGGTTCGATTGGGAAATACAGCAAGATACATAGACCGCCATCCAACTGCATCTATGACTAGAAGTCCACCTTCAGGTTATCATCCGAACCCCCTCCAGTATTAAGTTGCAAGCAAAATACAACTGCTTTAAGCAAAGTGTGTAAGGTAAACAATCCACATGTTCCATGAACAAGAGACCATTGTTTTCTCCCTAGTAGCAATAGCACAACTACAACCAAAGAGATTTCTATCACTTCCCTTGTAAACTAGAGGCATGAACCCACTATCGAGCATAAATACCCCTCTTGGAGTCACTAGCAGCTACTTGGCCAAGATAGCTACTAACAACGGAGAGCATCCAAGATCACAAACAACACTGACATGATGGAATCATAAAGACAAAACCATTAATCAAACCAACATAATAACCTCAATATCCATCGGATCCCCGCAAACACAACATTCATGATTACAAATAGATTAGATCTTGATCATGAACGGAGCTCACAAGATCTATACATGAAAGCACAAAGGAGGAGATACAACCATCTAGATACTACATGGACCCATAGTCCAAGGTGGAACTACTCACGCATCATACCGGAGAGAAGTCCTCCGGGATGATCTCCCCTCCGGCAAGGTGCCAGGAAGAACGTCAGATCCCCCCCCCCCCGATCTAGGGACGATGGTGGCGGCGGCTACAGACGGTTTCGTGGAGATTTGATCGGGTGCTTAGGGTTTGTGCATCGGGATGTTCCATGAACAAGAGACCATTGTTTTCTCCCTAGTAGCAATAGCACATCTACAACCGAAGAGATTTCTATCACTTCCCTTGGAAACTAGAGGCATGAACCCACTATCGAGCATAAATACCCCTCTTGGAGTCACTAGCAGCTACTTGGCCAAGATAGCTACTAACAACGGAGAGCATCCAAGATCACAAACAACACTGACATGATGGAATCATAAAGACAAAAACATTAATCAAACCAACATAATAACCTCAATATCCATCGGATCCCCGCAAACACAACATGCATGATTACAAATAGATTAGATCTTGATCATGAACGGAGCTCACAAGATCTATACATGAAAGCACAAAGGAGGAGATACAACCATCTAGCTACTACATGGACCC
This sequence comes from Avena sativa, assembly GCA_916181665.1. Classification (NCBI taxonomy): domain Eukaryota; kingdom Viridiplantae; phylum Streptophyta; class Magnoliopsida; order Poales; family Poaceae; genus Avena; species Avena sativa. The sequence continues at coordinate 365,019,082 of OV702285.1, read as the reverse complement.
ATAGTACAAGGTGGAACTACTCACGCATCATACCGGAGAGAAGTCCTCCGGTATGATCTCCCCTCCGGCAAGGTGCCGGGAAGAATGTCAGATCCCCCCCCCCCCGGTCTAGGGACGACGGTGGCGGCGACTACAGACGGTTTCGTGGAGATTTGATCGGGTGCTTAGGGTTTCTGCATCGGGATGTTCCATGAACAAGAGACCATTGTTTTCTCCCTAGTAGCCATAGCACATCTACAACCGAAGAGATTTCTATCACTTCCCTTGGAAACTAGAGGCATGAACCCACTATCGAGCATAAATACCCCTCTTGGAGTCACTAGCAGCTACTTGGCCAAGATAGCTACTAACAACGGAGAGCATCCAAGATCACAAACAACACTGACATGATGGAATCATAAAGACAAAACCATTAATCAAACCAACATAATAATCTCAATATCCATCGGATCCCCACAAACACAACATGCATGATTACAAATAGATTAGATCTTGATCATGAACGGAGCTCACAAGATCTATACATGAAAGCACAAAGGAGGAGATACAACCATCTAGCTACTACATGGACCCATAGTCCAAGGTGCAACTACTCACGCATCATACCGGAGAGAAGTCCTCCGGGATGATCTCCCCTCCGGCAAGGTGCCGGGAAGAACGTCAGATCCCCCCCCCCCCGGTCTAGGGACGACGGTGGCGACGACTACAGACGGTTTCGTTGAGATTTGATCGGGTGCTTAGGGTTTCTGCATCGGGGGCATCTTATAGGCGAAGGGGGAGGCCGAGGCGGCGGCCAGGGGCCCCACACCCCTCCCAGGCGCGGGGCAGGGCCCACCCAGGCCTAGGAGGGTCTAGGCGCCCTGGCTTGCCCCTGTGATTCCCCTCTCGACTTCTTGTTCCCCACGGAAAGTAATTGACTTTGGCGTTTGTCCCGTCCAATTCCGAGAATATTTCTTTACTAACTTTTCTGAAACCAAAAATATCAGAAAACAGGCATCTAGCACTGTGGCAACTTGTTAATAGGTTTGTGCCAGAAAACATGTAAAAAGCACCTCAAAGTGTAGAAAAAGAAAAGCAAAGTAGATACTATCAGGCATGGAACATCAAAAATTATAGATATGTTTCCGACGTATCAAGCATCCCGAAGCTTAACTCCTGCTCGTCCTCGAGTAGGTAAGTGATAAAAAGAATAATGTTTGAGGTGACATGCACCCTCACAATAAAGATCCAACCATTTTCAAGCATTGAAAGCTGGGATCAAAGAACTCTAAACATGTGCATGAATGATGGAGTTCTAACAATAGGACAAAGTAACTATGCGTGCAACATGAAAAGATACAAACAAAGATCATGAATAACATGCATTGAAAAACGTTTGTTTGTTTCACATACAGAAAACATAGCATAGTGGCAATAAGCTTGTCCCTCATAGAGTAGCAATATAGATGCATAGGATACCTTCAAAGTTCACAAGGGTGACTAGAAACAAATAGCACAAGAACAAGTAATATCACAATATGCATGAATCAATAAGCTTTGGAATAGTGCACACATAATAACAACTATGCTCTCTTAATGGTGCCTAAAGGTAGAAGGTGGAGACTCAATAATGGTGGAAGAAAGGCCATTTTGTAAAGGAAGCAAAGATTACAAGTTTCAAAAAGAGCTTCCAAAAATTATGGTACTTGTTAGCTTTCAGCCCTCATTGCCCCTATCATAAGCATCTTGAAGTGGTTAAGGTTAAAGTGACAAAGATGGAGTATATGCTTAACGGAGTATAAGTTGGCAATCTCAAGTCCCTTGAATAAGAGGGCCACACCTCATGCATACTCAACTTTGGGCCCAGGTAAGTTCTTGTCATTGTAAGTATTTGCATATCATTGAGAACCGCCAACGGGGTACCCCTTGCACATGGTACAGGAGCTATCCCATAACCAAAATGACAAGGCAAGCAGACAATGAGAATCTCAGCAATCTTCTTATGTACCATGGGAATATGGTGCTTTTTTTTCTCACTTTCCTCTTTTCTCAATGTGTCTCTTTTTTATAAGAAGAATGCTTCATAGATGTCACTATGGTGATGCTGCAAGTTTCGACCATGATTAGGCATGGCTTTGTCTAGCGGCCCAGGCGTTTCTCTAACACGGGATACAAACTCCATGGACTTACAAGTTCCCTCTTTATTTCACACCGGTGATATCCATAGACAAAAGAGCATGATATCAACTGAGTACAAAGTACAAGTGCAATGTTGAAAACGTTCCCCTTGACAGCACGGTTCTGTTAATTCCAATGTATAAGTGCAAGCATATACAACATAGTTGTCACAATGGTTCAAGTTTATTAGGGGCAAAGAATATAAAGTGTGCCATCAAGTTCGTGAGGGCTTTAATCACTAAGTTTTCACACAACAAAATAGTATTTAATTGGAAGATACTTGAAAACAAGAATATACTTGGAATACTGTAACACACCATGCATAGGAGTTTATAGTGGACACTTTGTAATAACTTGGTTTCTTGGGAGTTGGAGGCATGATTAGAACTTACTCATACAAGTGGAGGCTAGTAAAAGACTAGGAGCAACCAACTAAGAGAGCAATAATGGCCATAATCATGCAGTGCAACAAAGCATAGAGTGGTACTACAAGTCAAGGACTAAATGATCATAGAGGCTAATACTGACTTGTGAGAGTCATAACATGGTGTGAGCATGTGCCAAGTCAACCCAAGAAAAGCATCAAAGGAGAATACCACAATACTATGCTTTTGCATGCTAAAACAACGCATAATTTCTTCAAGGCACACTAAGCAATCCCAATTCTTTGGAACAAGACATGCTACAGCAATAATCACTAAGCATAATTCCAAAACAACACCTAGCATGTCATGCTAAAGTCTAAGTCACAGTAAATACAAGCTCCTCTTGCACTTCAAGCAAGAACTTACTACTCCTTTCCAACACCAAGCAACTTATTTGCAAAACAACACAACGAGAACGGGGGTCCAAACTACTTTATTCAAGAAAACTAAACAACATAAGCAAATCAAAAAAAAAACTAAGACGCTCCAAGACCAACACAACTATGCATGAAACAATAAAAACGAAGTGTCTAGACAGACCTGAGCTTTTTATTGATGAAGAAGGGGATGCCTTGGGCATCCCCATGCTTTGACGCTCGTACCTCTTGGATATTTTTTGGGGTGCACCATGGTGGCATCCCCAAGCTTGAGAATTTGTCCATTCTTCATCTCATTGCATCATCCTTTCTCTACACCTGAAATTTTTCCTTCATACAAAATTTCACACAATCTTCATTAGCAACATTAGTGTATTCAAAACATATTATACCTTTGGCAAAGCTTTGGAACAGCAAGGCTTTTCACTAAAAACACAATCTACTGTAGCAACTCGTTAAAAAAGATCAATTCACCTAAAGAGAACTCAAAAAGGAATTTATAAGAAGCAAATGCAAATAATGGCAGAAATCTATCAAAACAGACCAGCAGGTAAAAACCGATTTTTTCGAACATATTCTGTTGCTCAAATAAAAAAGTGTTGAACTAACGAAAGTTATCTAACATAATGGGGGATTTATTCGTAACTTTTGAGATCAATTCGAGTAACAGAGACTCCTCACGGAATTTTTTGGTCGAGGACAGAAATCTTTTTCAGGACAGCAATTCCCCAAATCTTACTTCCCTCTCATTAGAAGTCATTCTTGGCACAAAAAGCAAACAAAAAGGATAAGGAGAGGTCATTACTGAAGTAATAACTTCCAAGACTCAAGGAAACTCTTGGGTTATCTCCCAACAAGTATTTTTATTTAACGCCTTTAAGTTAGGTACAAGAAGCAAGAAGAATCAAGTATCTTCAAATGAAGAAGCATTAACATCAAACCTTGATTTCGAAGGAGGAGCAAAAAGCAACCTCTCTCTCCTCATAGGAAAGTGTTCAATACCTTTCTTGAATGTAAAATGATATTTGATGGTGCCTTCTTTCATATCATTGATAGAACCAACTATTCTAAGAAAAGGTCTTCCCAAAGTAATAGGACAAGAAGCATTGTATTCAACATCCAAAACATAGAACTCAACATGGACATAAGCATTGTTAACCATAATGAGAACATCATTAATACTCCCCATGAGTTTCTTATTGGTATTATCATTAAGTGGGACATCTAAATAACAATCTTCCAAAGGTGGCAAATCAAGCAATTGATAAATCTTCCTAGGCATCATAGAGACACTAGAAACAAGATCACATGAAGCTTTGAGATCAAAGTCATTCACTTGCATATTAATAATGGGTTCCCAACTATCTTCTACATTCCTAGGAATAGAAGCTTTGTGTTTTAGCTTCTCTTCATTAATCTTAACAAGAGCATCTGTAATGTGTTTGGTGAAAGCAACATGCATATCGCTTGCATCAGCACTTCTAGCAAGCTTTTGTAGAAACATAATCACTTCAGAAATATTGCAACCATCAATATCAAAGTCAAACTTAGCATCACTAGTAGTAGGCTCAATAGGCTTAGGCATAGTAGGAGGAGGAATAGGGACTACTTGTGGTTTAGTGGTGATGGTGCACACTCTATTGTTTCTATCAATTTCAGCTTCCCTTTCCCACTTAGCATGAAGTTGAGCTAACAGCCTAACATTTTCATCAATAGTAACTTGTAGGGCATGAGCAGTAGAAAAGGTGTTTTCCATGCTTTCAAGTTTAGCAGCCATTTTATTAATCAAGGAGGACTGAGCTTCAGACAAAGAGGATATATTTTTCTCAGCACTCAAATTTTTTGACTCTAAACTAGGAATTTCTCTATTCAGATTATCAAGCTGATGACTAATGTTTTTCAAGATAATATATTGTTCCTCCATAGTTTTAGTGAAAATCTTATTTTGCTCGTATTGCATCTGCATAAAATTCTTAGTGGATCTTTCTACTTCTAGAATCCTTTCTTCACTAGGCATTCCAGATCTACCATGATAAACACTTCCACTAGGAGAGTAAGGCCTATAATTACCATAAGTATTGTTGTTGAAATTGTTGTTTCTAATGAAGTTCACATCAACTTGCTCTTCTTGAGCAACCATAGAGGCTAAGGGAACACTATTAGGATCTAGAGGAGCTTTTCCATTAACAAGCATAGCCATAATAACATCAATCTTTTCACTCAAAGAGGAACTTTCCTCAACAGAATTTACCTTCTTAGCATGTGGAGCTCTCTCAACATGCCATTCAGAGTAGTTAACCATCATATTATCAAGGAGCCTTGTTGCAGCACCTAAAGTGAGGCCCATGAAGGTGCCTCCAGCAGCTAAATCCAACAGATTTCTTGAGGAGAAGTTCAAACCTACATAAAAAGTTTGGATAATCATCCAAGCAGTGAGTCCATGAGTAGGGAAATTCGTAACCAAAGATTTCATTCTATCCCAAGATGGAGCAACATGTTCACTATCAAGTTGTTTAAATTTCATAATGTCACTTCTCATAGATATAATCTTAGCAGGAGGATAATACTTTACAATAAAAGCATCTTTGCACTTAGTCCAAAAATCAATACTATTTTTATGCAAAGAAAGCAACCATTCTTTAGCTTTTCCTCTCAAGGAGAAAGGAAAAAGCTTGATCTTAATAATGTCTCCATCTACATCCTTATATTTTTGCATCTCACAAAGTTCAACAAAGCTATTGAGATGGGAAGCAGGATCATCAGAACCAGCACTAGAAAATTGCTCTCTCATCACAAGATTCAACAAAGCAGGCTTAATTTCATAAAAGGTAGCATCAGGAGCAGGTGGAGCAATATATGTTCTAAGGAAATCATTGTTGTTGGTGCTAGTGAAGTCACACAACTTGGTGTTCTCAGCAGAGTTCATTTTGGCAAAGGTGGGCAAGCCAAAAACAGCAGCAGCAGCTAGAGCAGGAACTATTTTTTGTGTTTTGAATAAACAAAGCAAACCAAACTAAACTAATTTTTTTGGGTTTTTTTAAAGAGGCAAAAAAAACCAAGCAAAAGAAACAAAGCAAACTAAAAACAAAGTAAAGAGAAAGGAAGTGAAGGACTACCCTAGTGAAGACGTCCTTAGCCTCCCCGGCAACGGCGCCAGAAAACTTGTTGATGGTGCTGACGTGGAGCACTTCATTGGAAACCCCAAGAGCAAGGTGTGATGAGCACAGCAGCAACTCTTCCCTCAGTAGAGACCGAGGTTATCGAACCAGGAGGAGGAAGGAAATGTCACACAGGTGTTGCAAGCAACATGGAGACTTGCACAACACAAACTCAAGACTTTGTCCCAACGAATCAGTGAGGTTGTCAAGCTCACCGGTTTGTTGTAACAAAGGATTAAACGTACCGTATGGAAGGTAATGGTGGTTTGCAGCAAGTAAACAAGTAAAAGTGGAAGATGTATCAATGGTAAAGATTGAACCAGGGTCCATAGTTCACTAGAGGTGCTCTCCTTTGATAAACAACATGGCACGAAGGGTAAACAAATTATAGCAGGGCAATTGACAGGAACTGAGCAAGGCATAACAATGCAATTACTAGTTAGAAAGATCCTATGAGATTCGATTGGGCAATACAACAAGATACATAGACCGCCATCCAACTGAATCTATGACTAGAAGTCCACCTTCTTGTTATCATCCGAACCCCCTCCTGTATTAAGTTCCAAGCAACAGACAACTCCTTTAAGCAAAGTGTGTAAGGTAAACAGTCCACATGTTCCATAAACAAGAGACTATTGATTTCTCTCTAGTAGCAATAGCACATCAACAACCGAAGAGATTTCTATCACTTCCCTTGGAAACTAGAGGCATGAACCCACTATCGAGCATAAATACCCCCTCTTGGAGTCACTAGCAACTACTTGGCCAAGATAGCTACTAACAACAGAGAGCAAAACAACACAGACATGATAGAATCATAAAGACAAAACCATTAATCAAACCAACATAATAATCTCAATATCCATCGGATCCCCGCAAACACAACATGCATGATTACAAATAGATTAGATCTTGATCATGAACAGAGCTCACAAGATCTATACATGAAATTGCAAAGGAGGAGATACAACCATCTAGCTACTACATGGACCCATAGTCCAAGGTGGAACTACTCACGCATCATACCGGAGAGAAGGCCTCCAGGATGATCTCCCCTCCGGCATGGTGCCGGGATGAACGTCAGATCCCCCCGATCTAGGGACGATGGTGGCGGCGAGTACAGACGGTTTCGTGGAGATCTGATCGGGTTCTTAGGGTTTCTGCATCGGGGGATTCTTATAGGCGAAGCGGGAAGCCGAGGCGGCAGCCAGGGGCAGCACACCTCTCCCAAACGCAGGGCAGGGCCCGCCCGCGCCTAGGAGGGTCTGGGCGCCCTGGCTTGCCCCTCCGGCTCCCCTCTGGACCTGTTGTTCCCCACGAAAAGTAATTACTTTGGCATTTGTCCCGTCCAATTCCAAGAATATTTCTTTACTAACTTTTATGAAACCAAAAACAGCAGAAAACAGGCATCTGGCACTATGGTGTCAACACCCGGATTTTTGATCCTAGATGCCTGTTATGCCATACATCACAATCCTAGGATTACCATTTCTGCAATACATAACAGATTGGATATCACAGTACATCATCCATTAAAAACAATACATAAGGTCTTACACAAATAAGGATCTCATGATCCAGTTCTCAATACAATTCAAGCAGCGGAATAACGTAAAGATAACGATAGTGTGGGCAAAGCACCATCTTCATGGTCACAGACAATGCTGACGATGGGAGATGATCCTAGTTATCGTAACCTTCCTACTGTCCGTCTTCTTGATAATCCTCTTCATAGTCTGGCCATGGGAATAGCCAGGGACAAATCCATGAGTACTCTTTAAGTACTCGCAAACTAATACTAACAAGTGAAGGGGTTTTTGTAGTAGGATACTAAGCTCTAGGCTTGTTTTGCAAAAAGCCAGATTTAGCTTAACTAAGTTCAGAAGCAAAGAAAGATAGTTGAAATTTGTATAACACCTAAGTGGGAACTTGATTTTCATATCACAACTCCGTTGTGGTTAAGTCAAAGTCATAAATCATTTCATAAGCCATCTTGAAAACATCTGATGACGGAACAGTATGGCCACTCCAACTGTCCATAACCGCGGATGCGTCTATTCGAATAGTTTGACACTCTGCAGAGATTGTACACTTTCACCACAACATTCGATACATTCGTCAGGAACAAATCCTGAATTCACCATACTCAGTATGTGTATAATCAATACTAACCTTTCAATTACACGCCCTAGTATAGGCACCTCTCCTGTGAGTTTGGCCTCCCAACCATGACCAACTGTCATCTTGGGTACTACACAGGTGGACAATCTTCACAAGGTAGCCTCAGCTCAAACCTTGGCCGCAAGAGAACCCATACTAAGGTATATAAATTTCAAGTCAAGCCCTACCCAAATTTCGGGTATTGTGTTAGTACGGTAAAATTGGAATGGTGTCGCATCCAGACAACCATTAGTTTTCTAAAGGGCTAAGGCTCATGCCTTAACATTTTCATCATCAAAATCATCCAGTGTTCAAGAACATATGTCAAAACATTTCAGTAGAATGACTCATCATTCTAAGGTTTTCATAACCATTTTCACCAAGTATTCCCATCTAAAGTTCATCAAGTTTTATGCTTAGCACTAGCATCTACAAGTGGGGGATCAACACTAATGAAAGGTGATAAGAAAGTGTATATTATCTAAGTTCAATCTCATTCCTTAGGATGACATCAATATTATCTAACTTAGGTCAAGTTTTATGCTATTTATGCTACCTTCAATTATCTCTCTAGAATCTACAAGTCACTAAGTAAACTCTAAGAGAAAGCTTTAGTAAAGAAATAAAATACTAAGCTTGCAAGTAAAACTAGGATTGGGTATCATCAAATGTATCTAACCAAGCATGCTTAATGCATTGCATAGGTTATCTAACTTTCATAGTTGAAAGTGTTAGCTTGCAAATTAAATAACTTGACTTGTGCAGAGCAGTGGTTGAAGTTCTCCTCGGCTTCTTCCTCGTAGTATCCTCCTTCCTCCTTGTATCCTTGGTCGGTACTAGCGTCTATAAAAAAATATGAGGTACACGATCACCAAACAATACTTAACTATTTCTATTTATCACACAAAGGTTCACACTAGATGATCTAGCATCATCACTATTATCACAAAGGTTAAAGCACTTGTCTTATTTATCTTATTTTAGAAAAGTAATTTCTACTTATTGAAAATTTACTCAAGAATTAATATTATCCAACTCAATCATGGGATCATGTTGACACATGTCATCACCACATATTTCAGTACTTGGGAATGTGATTTAAAGTGGTCTCACAATTTAATAAGGTTTAACCTTTTTATTTTAATTAATTAAAGTGACTAGAAATGCCTATGAGGAATTCTTTTATTACTTGATCATTATTTCTGCAAGTAAACCTATATATTTTTATATATTCTGATAGGTAGGGTTAAATGTTATTTTTGAGAGTTGGAATCGACTGAAAAGCTTTCATGGTTGAATTTTGAAAAAACATTGAATGCAAAAAAGCTTCTTCCTTGTTATTTTTACCATGGGTGATCTACAAATCTAAATGGTGTGAATCCAACGAGATTGGATTAAGCACTCCAGAACCTTTCTAACAAAATTGGTTTCATGCATTTTGGTTTAGTGAATCGAGCTGAGTTGATTTTTGAATCTAGGTACAAAACTGAGTTTGAAATTAAATGAATAAACCTAAGTTTGAATTAAAGGGTCACACGGGATGTTTAACTGGGCCGGCCCACTATGCACAGCGCGCGCGGGGGCTTGTTAAGTGAGCGACCCCACTTGTCAGTGAGACAACGAGTGGAGAAGCGGTACGGGGCGATTAGGGCCGTGCGATCTAACTCTAATCCTATGGCTCTGGTTCATCGTCCACGTCGAACAACTCCGGCGAGACAGAACCCTAGCACAGCTAGTGGGGGTCGTGGGAGGCTCACCGGAGCTCCGGCAATGGTCAGCGATGGGGGTGAATGACGAAGTCGACGATGGCGATCCTCCTGGTAGAGGCATATCCTCCTGGGGCGGCTCCAAGCGACGGCGCCTCTCCTCCGCTGCAGCGGCGAACTCCAGTGCAATTCTGGCCACCTGGTGCTCGCCTTGCTCTGGGGGTGAGTGGGTGTGTTCAGTGAGAGGTGGGGTGTGAGATGGTGTGAAGGGTTTGAGATGGGAGGGCCTCTATTTATAGTGGCTAAAGTGGACCGACGGGCTCGGGTGGAGCTCGTCGTGGTCAACGGCACATAGTCCTACTGGCATGGGCAAAGGTAGGGGCGGTGTTGTGCTCCCTAGCAAAGCTCATCGGCACGGTCGCGGGGCGTGGGGTGGTTCTGAACGGTCAAAACGTCGCGGTGCTCTGGGCGGGTCCGACGGCAAGTTTAATGGCGCACAGCGTGTGTGGTCCGCACGGCGGCAAACGGGGTTGTCTGGCAGGGTGTTGGGGTGCTGGCGATCACGTATGCAAGCGGCAAGGGTGGCGCGCCGTATGTGGGCTGGTGTCGCGTGGGGCACACTAGCGCGCTCTCGTCTCGCACGCTGAGAAGGTTGGCATGAGCTTGCCATGTGGTCCAGGGGCTGGCAATGCTCGGGGCTGGACAGGGGGTGGCGATGGACGGTGGTCAATGCTCCAGACAAGGTTGGCGAGGCTAGTGCTTCCTCTAGCTTGCTCGCGACATGGGGGTGGCAAGTTTGCTCTCGGCATGGTCACCATTGATGGCTAGGCTTGCTCACAATGGTGCTAAGGATTGTTAAAGAGGCTAGATGATCTGCTAAGAGTTTGCTGCAACCAGTGAGGGAACAAGGTTGGCCAAATTCACTGCTACAAATAGTGTTTGTTGTTTGTTTATTTGCTGATCACAAGGTGTTTGATGAAAGGGCCGAAAGAAATTCAAATTTGAATTTTCGATTCAAACTTGGTGGGTTTGCTAGGCACATAGTAGGGAGTATTGGGTTAGTTGGATTGGTCAAGGGGCACTGGTTTGGTTGGGTTTTGAAAATGTGTGATCTTCACATATGTTAAAGATTCAATTTTGAATTGTCATTTGAATCGGGTTGCTAAATGTTTCTGTAAGTTTGAAAGGTGGGCTTTGATTCACTTTTACTTGGTCTTGCAAGGGGTGAAAGGAAATGTAAAACTTTCTGTTTGAAATCTTGGACTAGAAACACTCAAAGTGACCTAGTGAGCAAGATTGGCAAAAATGACCATTTGCCTTATTTGATTTGTTTTTTATTTTCTCTTGATTTGTTTCTGCTTGGAAATGTTTTAGATGATGTTATATTCATATTTAAACCATTCCTTACTATTTAGGTTAATCACACAAGTCCATTCACGAATTCATAAAATCATCACATACAAACATGCATTCATTTGGTTTTTATTAAATCAAAGTTTTTGTTAACCCTAATTTTAGTGATTAGAGTTTGAGTATCATGATCAATAGTTTTGGGATGTTACAAACCTTCCCTCCTTAAACAAAATCTCGTCCCGAGATTTGAAAAAGAAGAAAAATATTACCTAGGATTTAAACAGATCGGCAAACTCCGTCCTGATGTGATCTTCTCGCTCCTAGGTAGCTTCTTCTTCAGTGTGGTTGCTCCACTGAATCTTGAGAAACTTGATGCTTCGGGTTCTGGTGGTTCTGAAAGCTTCCTCCAAAATGAGAATGGTTACCTCTGGATACGTCAGGTCATTGTTGATCTCTATGGTCCGGTGATCAATTTTCTTGAAAACTTCAGTCTTCTCCGGAACTTCAAGGCATTTGCGAAGTAACGATATATGGAACACATGAGGCACGGCTGACATTTCCTCTGGCAGTTCCAATTGATATGGTACTTCTCCTCAATGATTCAGAATCTTGAAGGGTCCGATATATCTAGGGGCTAACTTTCCTTTGAGTTGGAAACGCTACATTCCTTTCAAAGGCGACACTTTAAGATACAAAAAATCTCCGATATTGAAGGAGAGGTCTCGACGTCTCTTGTCGACGTGACTCTTCTGTCTTGACTGGGTGGTCTTGAGGTGCTCACGGATCTTGTGAACTTTATCTTCTGCTTCTCGTAGGATGTCGGGTCCGAAGATCTGACTCTCTCCTACTTCCCACCAATTCAAAGGGGTGCGACACTTCCTTCCATACATGAACTCAAATGGGGCCATTTGCAAACTAACTTGATAACTGTTGTTGTAAGAAAATTCTGCGAAAGGCAGACAGTCTTCCCATTTAGATCCATACTCTAGCACATATGCTCTCAACATATCTTCAAGTATTTGATTTACTCGCTCCGTTTGTCCATCAGTCTGAGGGTGATAAGCTGTGATGAAATCCAATCGGGTTCCTAATCCTTCTTAGACTTTCTTCCAGAATCTTGAGGTAAACTGAGTTACTCAATCGGATACGATGTTCTTGGGGACTCCATGCAAACTGATGATTCTAGCGATGTACAACTTCGCTAGCTTCGAACTCTGGTATGTGGTCTTGACTGGTAAGAAATGGGCTACCTTGGACAATCTGTCAACTATGATCAAAATAGTGTCATTTCCCCTACTAGAAGTAGGCAATCTGGTGATAAAGTCCATTCCAACTGAATCACACTTCCATTCCGGAATCTGTAATGGTTGCAATAGTCCTGTGGGTCTTTGATGTCCCGCCTTTACTCGCTGGAAAATATCACACTTGGCGATGTAGCTTCTGATTTCTCTCTTCATCTTATGCCACCAAAATTGCTCCTTCAGATCCTGATACATATTTGTTCCTCCGGGGTGGATAGAATAAAGAGTATCATCGGCCTCCTTCAAAATAACTTCTTTCAACTCTAAATCTGCTGGTACACAGAGACATCCTTTGTACCACAGAAATCCTTCTTCATCCTTGGTGAATCCGGGTACTTTGCATGTACCGATACGACGTTTGATTCCGTCGATACTAGCATCTCCTTTCTGCGCCTCCTTGATCTGACTAATCAAAGTGGGTTGAAGTTCTATGCTAGCCAAAAATCCTTCAGTTACTAATTCCATTCTGAAATCTTCCATCTCTTTGTGTATACTTGGTTGCTCCTTCAAAATCATGGAGTTCAAGCGGCAAGGCAATCTGCTAAGGGCATCTGCTACCACATTGGCTTTACCGGGGTGATAGTGAATGTCCACATCATAGTCCTTGATTAGCTCGATCCATCTTCTCTGCCTCATATTGAGCTCCTTCTGAGTGAATATATACTTAAGGGTCTTGTGATCTGAATAAAGCTCACAACGGTTCCCATCAGATAATGCCTCCATGTCTTCAGGGTTAGAACTATGGCTGCTATTTCAAGATCATGGGTAGGGTAATTCTGTTCATATTGCTTTAGTTGTCAGGATAGATAAGATATAACTTTGCCTTCTTGCATTACACACATCCGAGACTGATCTTGGATGCGTCACAATACACATCAAAAGGCTTCGTGATATCCGGCATGTTCAAGATTAGGGCTGAAATCAATCTCGTCTTGAGTTCTTGAAAACTCGCTTCACATTTGTCCGTCCATTCAAACTTCTGGTCCTTCTTCAGCAATTGGGTCATGGGTCTTGCGATACTCGAGAATCCTTCTACGAACTTGTGGTAGTATCCCGCTAATCCGAGAAATGCACCAACTTGGGTTTGAGTGGTTGGGGATTGCCAATCTTCAACATCCTTCACCTTTGCAGGGTCAACGGCAATTCCTCCGGCCGAGACAATGTGTCCAAGGAATTCTACCTCCTGTAACCAGAATTCACATTTGCTAAACTTGGCATACAGCTGATGCTCTCTAAGGGCTCCAAGAATGGTCCTTAGTTGTAGCTCATGTTCTTCTTCTGATTTGGAATAAATCAGAATGCCATCGATGAAAACAACGACAAACTTATCTAGGAAGTCCATAAAAATCGTATTCATGAGGTTCATGAAATAAGCGGGGGCATTGGTTAATCCAAAATACATGACAGTATACTCATATAATCCATATCTGGTGGTAAAGGCAGTCTTTGGAATATCCTCTGCGCGAATCTTGAGTTGATGATAGACAGTTCTAAGATCAATCTTAGAAAACACTTTGGCACCAGTCAACTGGTCAAATAGATTGTAACATCCCTAAAATCATGATTCAAACTTATGCATATCATCCATTATAACATCCCTAAAATCATGTTTCAAACTTATGCATATCATCCATGCATCCATGATCATATGTTTTTCATTTCAAACAAAACACTTGCAAAAACAGGAGCATATGAGCTCATTATTTTATGTGATCAGCATTTGAAACAAATGCTACTCTTTTATAGAGATTGTTGTTCATGAAACCAAACTTTGTTGTCTTATTGATCTCAGGTTGTTTTGCTAGATTGCCAAGGTTTAAACTAAAATTTCAAAGCAAATACAATTTGAAAACCAATTTCAAAACCAATATAAAACAAGTGCTATGTCACTGTTTATTCTATTTTATTCCAATGACCAAGCCAATTCAAAGTGACCACTTGGTTTTGTGCCCAGATTTGTGACTATTGCACACTGCAAAAATCCTGAAAAGATTTGAATTCAAATGGAGTTTGAAATCATTTGAAAATCATTCCAGAAAATCAAAACAGAAATAGAAAAGGAATAAAGAAAAGGAAAAGGGCCGACGCTACTATTCTAGCCCAACAGAGAAACCAGCCCATCTAGCCCACCCGGGTTCCCTCTCTCTCTTTCACTCGCAGGCGCACCCGCAGAGTCGCTGACGCCAGGACCCCGCCCCCTCTATGTTTCTCTCGCAGACAACTGGGCCCCGTCCACGTCGACTCCTTCTTCCCCAAATCTCGCGCACAGACGCCGTCGCCGCCCGTTTCTTCCCCGCCTCTGCCGCGATTTTAATTCTCTTAATAGGCGATGAATGCGTGCGTAATCTCCGCCCTGCTCTGGCTATAAGATCCTCTCCCCACTCCGCTCCATTCCCCTCACTCACCAACCACAAAGCGCCGCTAGGATGTCCACAATCAAACTTGCGCTGCCGCGGTACTGAGCATCTCCGGCAGCAAATTCCGGTGAGTCCTGACCGCCCCTGTGCCTCTGATTCAAACGAGTGTAACCAGCATGACCTCGTGCACCTTCTGATACCATTTGCTTGCTTTCTTGTGACCCAGGACGCCGTCCTCGTTCGTTTCTGCAAGCGACCGAGCCGCCGCTCAACTCCGGCGATCAATTGCGGTAAGCACTGAGCGCCCCTTGACCTCTCTCGCATACGACTAGGCTCGCCACTGTCTTGTGCATCATCTGATGCCATTGGTTTGTGCTAGGGAGACCAGGAACGTCGCCAACGTCGCCGTCCACTCCAACCCGACGCCGTCTGCAACTCCGACGAGATCCCATGGCCAATACAACGCGCCCCTTGCCAAGATACCACCACGTTGAGCTTCAGTGCGTCGCTGCGAGTCTGGTAAGCATTTCCACTGACCCCAGCCCTCTCTGTATCCACCGCGATACCATAGACCGAGCGCGCCGCCGCTCGCCGTCGCCGCGTGCCGCCAGACCTTGGTCAATTGATCAAGAGCCGTTAGATCTAGATATAACGCGTGCAACAAATCACTTAACGAAACGGTACATTTAGATCTGAGCCGTGCACGATCACTTTAATCCAACGATCTGCGTCGACCGATCCGTGCGAACCGGTACGCGCCAATAGGATAGTGCCGCGTGGCAGCTGTTAGAGTTTAAAAACAGAATTTGAATCAGATTATTGTTTGAATTTGATTTAGCTATAACTTTTGATCCCCACGTTAGAATTTGACAAATTTTATACCGTTGGAATCAGGAGAGCAAGATATTTCTGATTATGCAATGTGTTTAAAGTTTTGCTTCTGTTAAAAAGGATTTATTTGCAGAAACATGTGTAGGGCTTATTTGAGTATATGATTTGTTTAGGAATTGTTTTAAGGGTTAAATAAATATTGTTTGGCAAGTTTTTGACTTGTTTAGGAATCAGTACTATGCACTTGCTTGGTTGAGTTTTGAAAATCATCATATACCATCTTGCATGCATGCATATATTTTTGATTGTATATGTTTTGTGTGTAATTTGTTGCTACAAATATTTGTGTAGATTTTGGTGCTAGTGATTGTGATTGTGAGGAGTGCTACTCTCCCAACTACCAAGGCAAGTGGTACTTCATGAATATTATCATTCCTATGTTTTCTACTAAGCATTAGAAATATTTTGTTAGACTTGCATGCTATATTTTGCTTATATTCCATGTTCGGAAATCCTAGTAGTTGTAGAAATGCTAGGGAATTACTAAGTTAAGTTACTATCTATGCCATGCTTAGCCTAGATATTAGCAAACAAGGGTTGGTGAAATATACATGCTATGATGAAAATATTTCTAAGTCTTTGGACTTGTGTTTTACCTAATAAAACAACTAAGTTAATGAAACACCTGGGTGGAATGGAAGGTTTGGTTTATGTTGAGTGGTTACATAAGGCCCATTTCTATGGTTTACCTTGTGTATCTCACTTGTGGTAAGCCACCCAGGAATAAAGAGATTTTAGAGGCCAAGTGTTAAGAAGCTTCTAGTGCAGCCACTTGGCAATATGGGCTCTGCCTGGAACATATAGGTTGCTAGAACTTAGCCATTTGGACAGTTGGTGGTAGTGGGAATGATAGGTTGGAGCGCGTCCATTTGGACTAAGGAAAGGCTTCTGAAAGGTCCTGTCTTGGTGAAACCAAGTCTGGTGGGGAAATTGCACAACCTCTGCAGATGGAAAAATCAAAATACTTAGCCAAGTCCATGGCAATGGACAACATGAGCATCAAGACATGGAAGCTATCAAGAATCTCCTCATCCCAATTTCTAAGTAAAATTTGTGGGTGAACAAGGGTGAAGGACCTCAATGTCTATTGGTGGTTCCTTGGGAAAAGTTTTGTCAAAGAAAAACTTAGTGATTTCAACTAATAGGCAAAACCTATTTTGAGCAAAGCAAGCCAAGCTACACTTAGCCAAATTGCATATAGTAATATAGTCCACCTAAATTTTACTAAGGTATCACTTGCCAATACTATTCCAAAGTATTTACACACTGTGGCTGTAACTTGTGATGTTGCAGTTACTCTGATGAGGATTAGGTGTCATGAGTCTACACTCAACATGTTTGCCTGTGGCACATGAAGATGAAGACTTTTATTTATTTACTTATTCAAACTCTTGTATTAGGCCTGTGGCCTTGGAGTTGTAAAGACTATGTTTATCTCTGGAATGGCTGTAATAAATGACCTTTGTATCTGTGTACTTCGTCTTAAACTGTGGATGCTAGCAATGATCCAGGGACTAGCATTGCAATCACAGGGATCCTTTTCCTTTATAAAGGAGGGATCTTACAGATGGTATCAAAGCACTGTGTTGCCTGTAGGATTATGACCCTAGGCTTGGAAACCACTAAGGAAAAAATTTCAACTTCTACACTTGTCTATGCTTATCGTAAAACTTTTCTAATCTTCTCTCTCATCTATATTTGTAGATGAACTCCATCAACGAAGCCGTGAGGAAAGGACCACTCATGACAATGACTTTGGAGTGTGAGACAGAATTCCCCAAGGCTCTCAAGGACCTCATGGTTGCATTAGAGATACAAGGTGAAGCTGTGTACAAAGGTTTTCCTGTGATGGATGAAGGAGTGGAATACTGGTGGGTGCAACTTCACTTGTATAAAAACAAGGAAGACAACCATCAGGAAAAAGGATTCTGCATGTTCACCGATTCAGTGGTGCACACTACATTCTTTGAATCAGCAAGGGATGCAGCTTGGAAGACCATCAAAGAACTTGGTGATAGAGTCAAGTGCAGAATGCTCAACCTCCAAAATGATCTAAAGAAAGAGAAGGAACATACCCAAGAGTTGGAAGCTACCAACCAAACCTTAAGATTAGACATTATAGACTTAGTGATGGAGTCATGTGAGCAAGATAGGCTGATTGCTTCTAGAAACATTGTGTTAGCCAACAGATCCAGTGAGATAGGATTGTAAACGTACTTCGTTAGTTGGACCACCACCAATCACCTTATTTTCCAAATGCTGCTTTAAAATAAGTTTGAACCTTGGTTGTTGTAATGGATCCATGTATGCCATGACTTGTGTGTTTTGATTTCCAAGGATATGAATGTGATGTTTTGTCTTATGTTGTAACTTGAATTGTGTTGTTCTAACTTTTCTATCTTATAAAAAGATGCCTACTATTACCATCAACACTGTTGAGGAGTTCCAGGTTACTCGCTTTGGTCCTCGTATCGTTGAGCTTACTACTTTGCTCAATCTTCCTCTTCCTACCATCATGGTTCTTCCCTTCACCAAGTTTGAGAGGAAGGACCTCTAGGGCTTCAAGGTCAACCAGCCCGGACGCCAGACTGAGCCTACCACGGAGGCCATTGTCTTCAAGCTCATGCACGATGACATGGAGAGAGGCCTCGAGGTAGTTATGCAGGATCTGATAGGACGTCTGCTAGGGAGACACTCCCGATAGGTTAGAGGTACTCACTTCCACGTCTTCGGTAGACGTGATGAGGATGGAGAGTTCATCGACTTCGAGGACGATTCGAGGGACACAGCAGAGCCGATTCGTCTATACCTCCAGGACTTAGAGTCTCTCATTAGGCACGTGGACACTGACAGGACCAATGTCATGCTCAACGATGACGAGCTCCAGGTGCAGCTTCGCGAGAAGGACAAGCTCTTCGCGGAGCAAGATGAGATAGTCAAGGAGATGGAGGCGAAGTTCGAGAGCCAGGACAGGAAGTTCAAGAGTCAGGAGAAGCGAGTCTAGGATAGGAACAAGAAGATCCGACACATGACTGAAGAACTGCAGTCCAAGGACTTCAAGCTCGAGCAGCAGCAGACGGTGATTGAGAGGCTTCGTTCCCAGAAGAGGGCTCTCAAGGCCAAGATAGAGACCTTGACCACTAGTGTCGAGGAATACAAGACCGCGATGGAGAGCGCAGGTCTTACCTTTGTCGAGGAGGATATTGATGCCGAGGAGTAGATTTGACTACTCATTTATCTTTTATTATCATACTTGTTGCTTGAGAACTTGTTATTGACCATCCGACATGTGGATGGCTTGCTATTTGTGTGTGTTTTACTTTGCAAACTTGTTATTTTATTGTTGAATCTTTTTCTTTGTGTTGCATGCTTTGTGTTTGCTTATGTGATGTAATGTGCATGAAAGCATCTACGGGTATCTCATTCTTATCTTTATTGAACAAACCACAGATGCCTCCCCGTCGTGCAAAGCCCAACCCCAACAACAACAACAACATCACTCCAGAAATGCAGCAAATGATGACCGCTTAGACTCAGCTAATGCATATGATGACGACGTTCATCCAGAACCAAAACAACAACAATAACAACAATAACAACAACAATAATAACAATAACAACAACAACAACCCACCGGTCTTTGACATGCTTACCAGGTTCTTGAGATTGAGGCCAGCAAAGTTCTCAGGAACGACTGATCCCATGGTGGCCAATGATTGGCTACGCTCCGTGAACAAGGACTTGGTAACTGTGGGCTGTACTGATGCTAAAAAAGTCAGATTTGTAGCACATCTGCTAGAGGGACCAGCCGCCACTTGGTGGGATAACTTCCAGATCACCACTCCCATAGATGATGTGACATGGGCTATCTTTGAGGATGGCTTTCGTACTGCTCATATCTCATCTGGAGTGATGAGTCTGAAAAAGAAAGAGTTCCATAACCTAGAGCAGCGCCACCGCAGCGTGGCTGAATATATTGAGGAGTTCAACAATCTGGCGCGATATGCACCGGATGAAGTTGACACTGATGCTAAGAGGAAGGAAAAGTTCCTCGAAGGGTTAAATGATGAACTGAATCTGCAGCTGGCTGTGGCCTATGTTCCCACTTATCAGTCTCTCTGTGACAAGGCTGCTATTTTGGAGAACAAAATGAAGCAAGTTGAAAGCAGGAAAAGAAAGCACTCAGACAAGCACAGCTCGGGATCGTCTCACAAACGTTCCCATTATGATGACAGTGGAAGCTCAGGATCCCACAAGCATGGGAAATTCAACAAGCACCACAACCACAACCGTCATGACAACAAGCATCACCGTAGTCATAACAATGACAAGTACAAGAACCACAAGGGTAGATACAAGAGCCACCACAGTGGTAATGGAAGTGGAAGTGGAAGCCATCCTGTCAAGAAAGACATAAGTCAGGTTGAATGCTTCAAGTGCAATAAGATGGGGCATTATGCAAATGAATGCCCGGAAAAGAAAGTTGAAGGACCCAACATTAGTGTGTAGGAAGTCTATGAGGAGCCTGATGCTGATGCTGTTGCTGGTAATTTCATACTCAATTCTGTTCCAGCATTTGTTCTCTTTGATTCTGGTGCATCTCATTCATTCATATCAAAAGCATTTGTTGATAGAAATGGGTTTCCAACTGAAAACATTGGGTGTCCAATAAAAGTTAGTTCTCCGGGAGGAGATATGATAGTAAGTCTGGGATGCCGGGATCTAGTAATAGAGTTTGGAAAGCATAAATATCCAGTGAGTCTGATAATCCTAGATTCCCAAGGACTGGACGTAATATTGGGAATGGATTGGATGGCTAAGTATGAAGGAGTACTAGATTGTGCAAATCGTACTATTGCACTCACAACCCCGGAAAGAAAACGGATTAAATTCAAGTCCAAATTTGAATCAAAGGGAAGTAAGCTAAATTCTCTTAAGGGGGTTAGCATAGACAGTGTGCCAATTGTGAGTGAGTATCCGGATGTGTTTCCGGAAGAACTGCCAGGAATGCCACCAGATAGAGATGTGGAGTTTCTTATAGATTTGGTACCAGGATCTGGACCAATATCAAAGAGACCTTATAAAATGTCAATTGATGAACTGAAAGAACTCAATAAACAACTTGGAGAACAGTTGCAGAAAGGATTTATTCAACCAAGTTCATCTTGGGGAGCCCCAGTTTTGTTCGTGGAGAAGAAAGATAGAAGTCAAAGGTTATGCATAGATTACCGTTCACTCAACGAGGTAACTATTAAGAACAAATACCCTTTGCTAGAATCAATGACTTGTTTGATCAGCTAGAAGGAGCTTATGTATTCTCAAAGATTGATCTCCGGTCAGGCTATTTTCAACTCAAGATAAGGGAACAAGACATACCTAAAACAGCTTTCACTACAAGGTATGGATTGTCTGAGTATACCGTAATGCCTTTTGGTTTGACCAATGCTCGAGCATACTTCATGAATATGATGAACAAGGTGTTCATGGAATTCCTTGACAAGTTTGTTGTCGTTTTCATCAACGACATCTTAGTCTACTCCAAGAGCGAAGAAGAGCATGAAGGACATTTGCGTTTGATATTTGAGAAATTAAGAGAACATAAACTTTATGCCAAATTCAGCAATTGTGAGTTCTGGTTGGATGAAGTTGGTTTTCTAGGACATGTTATGACAAAGGATGGTGTAGCAGTTGATCCTGCTAAAGTTTCAGCTGTAACTAAATGGGAATCTCCCAAGTCCGTGAAAGAAGTTCGTAGTTTCCTTGGCTTAGCAGGTTACTACAGAAGGTTCATTGAAAATTTCTCCAAGGTAGCTAAGCCTATGACTGAATTGCTAAAGAAAGACAAGAAGTTTGCTTGGTCTGAAGGTTGTGAACTCAGCTTCCAGGAATTGAAGAAGAGACTTGTGACAGCACCAGTCTTGTGTCTGCCAGATTTGGAAAAAGATTTCCAAGTATATTGTGATGCATCTCATCAGGGTTTGGGTGCAGTACTTATGCAAGACGGTAAAGTTGTGGCTTATGCCTCAAGACAACTCAAAACTCATGAGGTGAACTATCCTACTCATGATTTAGAGTTAGCCTCTATTGTCCATGCACTCAAAACATGGAGACACTATCTTTTGGAAAGCGTTGTGAAGTGTTCACAGATCACAAAAGTTTGAAGTATATTCCACCCAGAAGGAAATTAATATGAGACAAAGAAGATGGCTAGAACTTATCAAGGACTATGACTTAAGTTTGCAATACCACCCCGGTAAAGCAAATGTTGTAGCAGATGCTCTAAGTCGTAAGGTTTTTGTGAATGGCCTTACCAAAGGAGAATTGCCAGATGATCTGTGTACCCAATTTAGAAAACTCAGATTGGAGATTGTGCCTGAAGGACATCTCATGACCTTGGATGTTCAACCCACTTTGTTGGACAAGATCAAAGAATCCCAGAAAATTGATAAAGAAATCGAAGAGATTAAAGAAAAGATTGGCAAAGGAAAAGCCAAAGGGTTCCATGAAGACGAACAGGGTACTTTATGGCATGGGAAACGTATCTGTGTTCCACAAGATCCGAAGCTACGGAAACTGATTTTGCAGGAAGCACGCAACTCACCGTATTCCATTCATCCGGGTAACACCAAAATGTACATGGACATGAAAGAAAGATTTTGGTGGAATAATCTCAAGAAGGACATCGCTGAGCATATTGCTTTGTGTGATGTGTGTAGTAGAGTGAAGGCGGAACATCAGAAACCAGCAGGTTTGCTTCAGCCACTACCTATTCTTGATTGGAAGTGGGACAAGATTGGTATGGATTTCATTACCGGATTACCAAGGACCCGGTCAGGATAAGATTCTATTTGGGTAGTAGTGGATCTCCTAACTAAAGTGGCTCATTTCATACCCGTGAAGACAACCTATACAAGTGCTAAGTTAGCCAAAATCTACATGAGTAGAATTGTATGTCTACATGGAGTGCCCAAGAGTATTGTGTCTGATAGGGGAACTCAATTCACTTCCCATTTTTGGAGACAGCTACATGAGTCATTGGGAACGAGGTTGGAATTCAGTACTGCTTTTCATCCTCAAACTGATGGACAAACAGAAAGGACTAATCAGATTCTTGAAGACATGTTGAGCGCATGTGCCCTAGACTATGGAGCCAGTTGGGATGAAAGTCTGCCTTACGCAGAATTTTCTTATAACAAAAGCTATCAAGCTAGTATTGAGATGGCACCATTTGAGTTTCTCTATAGAAGAAAGTGTACCACCCCATTTTTATGGAATGGTGTGGGAGAAAGAAGTTTATTCGGACCAGATCTCATCAAAGAAGCCGAAGAGAAGGTCAAGTTGGTTAAGGACAGATTGAAGATAGCACAGTCCCGACAGAAAAGCTACGCAGATCCTAAGCGTAGAGAAGTCACCTACGAAGTTGGTGATAGAGCCTATCTTAGAGTGTCACCACTTCGTGGAGTGAAGAGATTCGGAGTCAAAGGAAAATTGGCACCAAGATATGTTGGACCATTCAAGATTCTGAGTCGTAAAGGAGAAGTTGCCTATGAAATAGAACTGCCAGAATCTCTGTCAGCTGTTCATAATGTGTTTCATGTAAGTCAACTTAAGAAATGTCATCCAGAAATGGAAGAAACTTCTTTGAAGGATACTATACCTTTGGAGGAGGTTCAACTAGAAAGTGATCTCACTTATGAAGAGAAACCTATCAAGATTCTTGAGACTGCAGAAAGAGTCACACGGACTAAGACTATCAAGTTATGCAAAGTGAACTGGAATCATCATTCCGAAGAGGAAGCAACATGGGAAAGAGAAGATGATCTTTGGAAAGACAACCCTCACCTATTTGCTAGCCAATCCGAATCTCGAGGGCAATATTCACCTTAAGGGGGTTAGATTTGTAACATCCCTAAAATCATGTTTCAAACTTATGCGTATCATCCATGCATCCATGATCATATGTTTTTCATTTCAAACAAAACACTTGCAAAAACAGGAGCATATGAGCTCATTATTTTATGTGATCAGCATTTGAAACAAATGCTACTCTTTAATAGAGATTGTTGTTCATGAAACCAAACTTTGTTTTCTTATTGATCTGAGGTTGTTTTGCTAGATTGCCAAGGTTTAAACTAAAATTTCAAAGCAAATACAATTTGAAAACCAATTTCAAAACCAATATAAAACAAGTGCTATGTCACTGTTTATTCTATTTTATTCCAAATGACCAAGCCAATTCAAAGTGACCACTTGGTTTTGTGACCAGATTTGTGACTATTGCACACTGCAAAAATCCTGAAAAAGATTTGAATTCAAATGGAGTTTGAAATCATTTGAAAATCATTCCAGAAAATCAAAATAGAAATAGAAAAGGAATAAAGAAAAGGAAAAGGGTCGGCGCTACTATTCTAGCCCAACAGAGAAACCAGCCCATCTAGCCCACCCGGGTTCCCTATCTCTCTCTTTCACTCGCAGGCGCACCCTCAGAGTCGCTGACGCCAGGACCCCACCCCCTCTCTGTTTCTCTCGCAGACAACTGGGCCCCGTCCACGTCGACTCCTTCTTCCCCAAATCTCGCGCACGGACGCCGTTGCCGCCCGTTTCTTCCCCGCCTCTGCCGCGATTTTAATTCTCTTAATAGGTGATGAATGCGTGCGTAATATCCGCCCTGCTCCGGCTATAAGATCCTCTTCCCACTCCGCTCCATTCCCCTCACTCACCAACCGCAAAGCGCCGCTAGGCTGTCCACAATCGAACTTGCACCGCCGCGGTACTGAGCATCTCCGGCACCAAATTCCGGTGAGTCCTGACCGCCCCTATGCCTCTGATTCAAACGAGTGTAACCAGCATGACCTCGTGAACCTTCTGATACCATTTGATTGCCTGCTTGTGACCCAGGACGCCGTCCTCGTTCGTTTCTGCAAGCGACCGAGCCGCCGCTCAACTCCGGCGATCAATTGCGGTAAGCATTGAGCGCCCCTTGACCTCTCTCGCATACGACTAGGCTCGCCACTGTCTTGTGCATCATCTGATGCCATTGGTTTGTGCTAGGGAGACCAGGAACGTCGCCAACGTCACCGTCCACTCCAACCCGACGCCGCCCGCAACTCTGACGAGATCCCACGGCCAATAGAACGCGCCCCTTGCCAAGATACCACCACGTTGAGCTTCAGTGCATCGCTGCGAGTCTGGTAAGCATTTCCACTAACCCCATCCCTCTCTGTATCCACCGCAATACCGTAGACCAAGTGCGCCGCCACTCGCCGTCGCCGCGTGCCGCCAGACCTTGGTCGTTTGATCAAGAGCCGTTAGATCTAGATCTAACGCGTGCAACAGAATGACTTAACGAAACGGTACGTTTAGATCTGAGCCGTGCACGATCACTTTAATCCAAAGATCTGTGTCGACCGATCCGTGCGAACCGGTACACGCCAATAGGATAGTGCCGCATGGCAGCTGTTAGAGTTTAAAAACAGAATTTGAATCAGATTATTGTTTGAATTTGATTTAGCTATAACTTTTGATCCCCGCGTTAGAATTTGACAAATTTTATACCGTTGGAATCAGGAGAGCAAGATCTTTCTGATTATGCAATGTGTTTAAAGTTTTGCTTCTGTTAAAAAGGATTTATTTGCAGAAACATGTGTAGGTCTTATTTGAGTATATGATTTGTTTAGGAATTGTTTTAAGGGTTAAATAAATATTGTTTGGCAAGTTTTTGACTTGTTTAGGAATCAGTACTATGCACTTGCTTGGTTGAGTTTTGAAAATCATCATATACCATCTTGCATGCATGCATATATTTTTGATTGTATATGTTTTGTGTGTAATTTGTTGCTACAAATCTTTGTGTAGATTTTGGTGCTAGTGATTGTGATTGTGAGGAGTGCTACTCTCCCAACTACCAAGGAAAGTGGTACTTCATGAATATTATCATTCCTATGTTTTCTACTAAGCATTAGAAATATTTTGTTAGACTTGCATGCTATATTTTGCTTATATGCCATGTTGGGAAATCCTAGTAGTTGTAGAAATGCTAGGGAATTACTAAGTTAAGCAACTATCTATGCCATGCTTAGCCTAGATATTAGCAAACAAGGGTTGCTGAAATATACATGATATGATAAAAATATTTCTAAGTCTTTGGACTTGTGTTTTACCTAATAAAACAACTAAGTTAATGAAACACCTGGGTGGAATGGAAGGTTTGGTTTATGTTGAGTGGTTACATAAGGCCCATTTCTATGGTTTACCTTGTGTATCTCACTTGTGGTAAGCCACCCAGGAATAAAGAGATTTTAGAGGCCAAGTGTTAAGAAGCTTCTAGTGCAGCCACTTGGCAATATGGGCTCTGCCTGGACCATATAGGTTGCTAGAAATTAGCCATTTGGACAGTTGGTGGTAGTGGGAATGATAGGTTGGAGCACGTCCATTTGGTCTAAGGAAAGGCTTCTGAAAGGTCCTGTCTTGGTGAAACCAAGTCTGGTGGGGAAATTGCACAACCTCTGCAGATGGAAAAATCTAAGTACTTAGCCAAGTCCATGGCAATGGACAACATGAGCATCAAGACATGGAATCTATCAAGAATCTCCTCATCCCAATTTCTAAGTAAAATTTGTGGGTGAACAAGGGTGAAGGACCTCAATGTCTATTGGTGGTTCCTTGGGAAAAGTTTTGACAAAGAAAAACTTAGTGATTTCAACTAATAGGCAAAACCTATTTTGAGCAAAGAAAGCCAAGCTACACTTAGCCAAATTGCATATAGTAATATAGTCCACCTAAATTTTACTAAGGTATCACTTGCCAATACTATTCCAAAGTATTGACCCACTGTGGCTGTAACTTGTGATGTTGCAGGTTACTCTGATGAGGATTAGGTGTCATGAGTCTACACTCAACATGTTTGCCTGTGGCACATGAAGATGAAGACTTTTATTTATTTACTTATTCAAACTCTTGTATTAGGCCTGTGGCCTTGGAGTTGTAAAGACTATGTTTATCTCTGGAATGGTTGTAATAAATGACCTTTGTATCTGTGTACTTCATCTTAAACTGTGGATGCTAGCAATGATCCAGGGACTAGCATTGCAATCACAGGAATCCTTTTCCTTTATAAAGGAGGGATCTTACAGATGGTATCAGAGCACTGTGTTGCCTGTAGGATTATGACCCTAGGCTTGGAAA
Organism: Avena sativa; assembly: GCA_916181665.1. Classification (NCBI taxonomy): domain Eukaryota; kingdom Viridiplantae; phylum Streptophyta; class Magnoliopsida; order Poales; family Poaceae; genus Avena; species Avena sativa. The sequence goes on along the minus strand of OV702285.1, from coordinate 364,992,013 downwards.
CCACTAAGGAAAAATTTTAAACTTCTACACTTGTCTATTCTTATCGTAAAACTTTTCTAATCTTCTCTCTCGTCTCTATTTGTAGATGAACTCCATCAACGAAGCCGTGAGGAAAGGACCACTCATGACAATGACTTTGGAGTGTGAGACAGAATTCCCCAAGGCTCTCAAGGACCTCATGATTGCATTAGAGATACAAGGTGCAGCTGTGTAAAAAGGTTTTCCTATGATGGATGAAGGAGTGGAATACTGGTGGGTGCAACTTCACTTGTATAAAAACAAGGAAGACAACCATCAGGAAAAAGGATTTTGCATGTTCACCAATTCAGTGGTGCACACTACATTCTTTGAATCAGCAAGGGATGCAGCTTGGAAGACCATCAAAGAACTTGGTGATAGAGTCAAGTGCAGAATGCTCAACCTTCAAAATGATCTAAAGAAAGAGAAGGAACATACCCAAGAGTTGGAAGCTACCAACCAAACCTTAAGAGGAGACATTATAGACTTAGTGATGGAGTCATGTGAGCAAGATAGGCTGATTTCTTCTAGAAACATTGTGTTAGCCAACAGATCCAGTGAGATAGGATTGTAAATGTACTTCATTAGTTGGACCACCACCAATCACCTTATTTTCCAAATGCTGCTTTAAAATAAGTTTTAACCTTGGTTGTTGTAATGGATCTATGTATGCCATGACTTGTGTGTTTTGATTTCCAAGGATATGAATGTGATGTTTTGTCTTATGTTGTAACTTGAATTATGTTGTTCTAACTTTTCTATCTTATAAATAGATGCCTACTGTTACCATCAGCACTGTTGAGGAGTTCCAGGTTACTCGCTTTGGTCCTCGTATCGTTGAGCTTACTACTTTGCCCAATCTTCCTCTTCCTACCATCATGGTGCTTCCCCTCACCAAGTTTGAGAGGAAGGACCTCTGGGGCTTCAAGGTCAACCAGCCCGGACGCCAGACTGAGCCTACCATGGAGGCCATTGTCTTCAAGCTCATGCACGATGACAAGGAGAGAGGCCTCGAGGTAGTTATGCAGGATCTGATAGGACGTCCGCTAGGGAGACACTCCCGATAGGTTAGAGGTACTCACTTCCACGTCTTTGGTAGACGTGATGAGGATGGAGAGTTCATCGACTTCGAGGACGATTCGAGGGACACAGCCGAGCCGATTCGTCTATACCTCCAGGACATAGAGTCTCTCATTAGGCACGTGGACACTCACAGGACCAATGTCATGCTCAACAATGACGAGCTCCAGGTGCAGCTTCGCGAGAAGGACAAGCTCTTCGCGGAGCAAGATGAGATAGTCAAGGAGATGGAGGCGAAGTTCGAGAGCCAGGACAGGAAGTTCAAGAGTCAGGAGAAGCGAGTCCAGGATAGGAACAAGAAGATCCGGGACATGACTGAAGAACTGCAGTCCAAGGACTTCGAGCTCGAGCAGCAGCAGACAGTGATTGAGAGGCTTCGTTCCCAGAAGAGGGCTCTCAAGGCCAAGATAGAGACCTTGACCACTAGTGTCGAGGAATACAAGACCGCGATGGCGAACGCAGGTCTTACCTTTGTCGAGGAGGAGATTGATGCCTATTATCACACCTCATAAAGGCATGGTTTTATTCAAATTTTCAAAAGACCCAAGTGTGTTTGAGTGAACAGATGTGTTTGACACTTATTTGGGTACAAGATTTATTGTACAAAAGTCCTGAAAAGTTTTGGATTCAAACAGATTTGAATTGAGGTTTGAAAACCATTTTAGAAAAGCAAACAGAAAAAGAAAAAGCCTAAAAGAGAAAAAATTAGCCTCAACAGAATCTGGCCCAACTAGCCCAGCTAAGCCCAACACCCCACCCTGCGAACCGTTTTTCTTCACTCGCCCCCACTAGCCCAGCTAAGCCCAACTAGCCCAGCTCGCTGACAGTTTGGACCCACTCCCTCTCCCTTCCTCTCGCTGACAGCCACGGCCCACACAACCATCGTCGTCTCCACCCAGGAACTAGTTCATCCCCAAATCACGCGGGCGTTTCCTATTTGATTCGCGTCGTAAATTCCCGATCAATGCCGGAGTGATTCACGCCCCCACCTCACCTACTTAAACCCCCTCTGTCCCCTCTCCTTTTTCCCCTAGACCCCGAGCACAGAACGCCCCTAGGCTACGAGAATTCCTCGCCGCAACCCCGCTGCTCCGACGACCTCGCCGACGAATTCCGGTGAGCACCGCACTCCCCTCTACATGTGGTTCATGCTAGCTTGCTCTGCATCTCCATGCGCATCTACTGACACTTTCCATTTGCTCGCGCATGGCATGTAGCCTCGGCAACGTCAACAACTGAGCGCCGCCGCGCTTTGCTCGAACTCCGGCGACTTTTCCCCGTAAGTTCCAGCCTCCCCTTGCCCTCTGTTTGATACGTGTAAGATCCCCAGCGTCCTGCGCATCTAACGGTACCCTCCCCTTGTCTTAGAGCGGCTCAGAACGTCGCCAACGTCGACGAGCCGAAGCCACAGCCGCCAGGGACTACTCCGACGAGCAATCCGCGACGACTCCGAGCGCCCCTTCGCCAACCAAGGACACGTCGAGCTTCTCCTCGTCACTGCGGTTCTGGTGAGCATCTTCCCACCTCTCCGGGCGGCCTAGTTCGCCGGCATCGCCACTGTCAGAGCGCGCCGCCGCCAGTCGCCGCCGCTAGCGCCGCCCGTCTGTGGTCAATTAGATTAGGGCCGTAGGATTTAGATCTAACGAGTAAGATTAGATCTGTGTCGAAGAGGTACGCGTTAGATCTGGCCGTGCATCTTCATTTAAATCGTGTGGCTCTCGTTGATCGATCCGCCCGAACCGGTACGGGCCAATTAGAACAAGACGCGTGGCAGCAGTTAGATTTAAAAGACAGAATTTGAATCTATTAGATGTTCAAACTTGTTTTGGCTATAACTTTTGATCCACACGTTAGAATTTGACAAATTTTGTACCGTTGGAATCAGGAGAGCGATCTCTTTCTAACTATGCAATGTGTTTAATGTTTTGCTTCTTTTAAAATGACTTTATTGGCAAAACTTGTGTAGGGCTAATTTGAGTATATGAAATGTTTAGGAAATGATATAGGGTTTAAATAAATGTTGTTTGGCAAGTTTTTAACTTGTTTATGAATCAGTACTGTATACTTGCTTTGTTGAGTTTTAAAAATCGTCACATATCATTTTGCATGCATGCATATATTTTTGATTGTATATGTTTTGTATGTGATTGTGGCTATGATTCTTTGTGTAGATTTTGGTGCTAGTGATTGTGATTGTGAGGAGTGTAGCTACTCTCCAAACTACCAAGGCAAGTGGTACTTCATGAATATTTTTATCCCCATGTTTTCTACTAAGCATTAGAAATATTTTTGCTAAAATCATGTTATTATTTTGCTTATATGCCATGTTGGGAAATCCTAGAAGTTGTAGAATTGCTAGGAAATTTCTAAGTTAAGTTATTATCTATGCCATGCTTAGCCTAGCTTGTAGCAACCAAGGGTTGGTGAAATATACATGCTATGATGAAAATATTTCTAAGTCTTTGGACTTGTGTTTTGCCTAATAAAACAACTAAGTTAATGAAACACCTGGGTGGAATGGAAGGATTGGCTTGTGTTGAGTGGTTACACAAGGCCAGGGGACTGGTGAACCTTGTGTATCTCACTTGTGGAAAGCCACCCAGGAACAAAGAGATTTTAGAGGCCAAGTGTTGAGAAGCTTCTAGTGCAGCCACTTGGCAATATGGGCTCTGCCTGGATCACATAGGTTGCTAGAACTTAGCCATTTGGACAGTTGGTGGTAGTGGGAATGATAGGTTGGAGCGCGTCCATTTGGTCTAAGAGAAGGCTTCTGAAAGGTCCTGTCTTGGTGAAAATCAAGTCTGGTGGGGAAAGTGCACAACCTCTGCAGATGGAAAAATCTAAGTACTTAGCCAAGTCCATGGTAATGGACAACTTGAGCATCAAGAAATGGAAGCTATCAAGAATCTCCTCATCCCAACTTCTAAGTAAAAACTTGTGGGTGAACAAGGGTGAAGGACCTCAATGACTATTGGTGGTTCCTTGGGAAAAGATTTTTGACAAAGAAAAACTTAGTGATTTCAACTAATAGGCAAAAATCTATTTTGAGCAAAGCAAGCCAAGCTACACTTAGCCAAATTGCATATAGTATCTAGTCCACCTAAATTATACTAAGGTATCACTTGCCAATACTATTCCAATGTATTGACCCACTGTGGCTGTAACTTGTGATGTTGCAGGTTACTCTGATGAGGATTAGGAGTCATGAGTCTACACTCAACATGTTTTCCTGTGGCACATGAAGATGAAGACTTTTATTTATTTACTTAATCGAACTCTTGTATTAGGCCTGTGGCCTTGGAGTTGTAAAGACTATGTTTGTCTCTGGAATGCCTATAATAATGACCTTTGTATCTGTGTACTTCATCTTAAACTGTGGATGCTAGCAATGATCCAGGGACTAGCATTGCAATCACAGGGATCCTTTTCCTTTATTAAGGAGGGATCTTACAGATGGTATCAGAGCACTATGTTGCCTGTAGGATTATGACCCTAGGATTGGAAACCACTAAGGAAAAATTTTCAGCAACTTCTACACTTGTCTATTCTTCTCGTAAACTTTTCTAATCTTCCTTCTCATCTCTATTTGTAGATGAACTCCATCAACGAAGCCGTAAGGAAAGGACCACTCATGACAATGACCTTGGAGTGTGAGACAGAATTCCCCAAGGCTCTCAAGGACCTCATGGTTGCATTAGAGATACAAGGTGCAGCTGTGTACAAAGGTTTTCCTGTGATGCATGAAGGAGTTGAATACTGGTGGGTGCAACTTCACTTGTATAAAAACAAGGAAGACAAACACCAGGAAAAAGGATTCTGCATGTTCACCAATTCAGTGGTGCACACTACATTCTTTGAATCAGCAAGGGATGTAGCTTGGAAGACCATCAAAGAACTTGGTGATAGAGTCAAGTGCAGAATGCTCAACCTCCAAAATGACCTAAAGGAAGAGAAGAAACATACCCAAGAGTTGGAAGCTACCAACCAAACCTTAAGAGGAGACATTATAGACTTAGTGATGGAGTCATGTGAGCAAGATAGACTGATTGCTTCTAGAAACATTGTGTTAGCCAACAGGTCCAATGAGATAGGATTGTAAACATACATCGTTAGTTGGACCACCACTTATCACTTTATTTTCCAAATGTTGCTTTAAAATAAGTTGAACTTTGGTTGTTGTAATGGATCCATGTGTACCATGACTTGTGTGTTTTGATTTCCAAGGATTTGTATGTGATGTTTTGCCTTGTGTTTTATCTTGAATTGTGTTGTTCTAACTTTTCTATCTTATAAATAGATGCCTACTGTTACCATCAGCACTGTTGAGGAGTTCCAGGTTACTCGCTTTGGTCCTCGTATTGTTGAGCTTACTACTTTGCTCAATCTCCCTCTTCCTACCATCATGGTGCTTCCCCACACCAAGTTTGAGAGGAAAGACCTTTGGGGTTTCAAGGTCAACCAGCCCGGACGCGAGACAGAGCCTACCACGGAGGCCATCATCTTCAAGCTCATGCATGATGACAAGGAGAGAGGCCTTGAGGTAGTCATGCAGGATCTGATAGGACGTCTGCTAGGGAGACACTCCCGATAGGTTAGAGGTACTCATTTCCACGTCTTCGGTAGACGTGATGAGGATGGAGAGTCCATTGACTTCAAGGACGATTCGAGGGACACAGTAGAGCCGATTCGTCTATACCTCCAGGACTTAGAGGCTCTCATTAGGCACGTGGACTCCGATAGGACCAACGTCATGCTCAGCAATGACGAACTCCAGGTGCAGCTTAGCGAGAAAGACAAGCTCTTCGCGGAGCAAGACGAGATAGCTAAGGAGATGGAGGCGAAGTTCGAGCGCCAGGACAGAAAGTTCAAGAGTCAGGAGAAGCGAGTCCAGGATAGAAACAAGAAGATCCGGGACATGACTGAAGAACTGCAGACCAAGGACTTCGAGCTCGAGCATCAGCAGACGGTGATTGAGAGGTTTCGTTCCTAGAAGAGGGCTCTCAAAGCCAAGATAGAGACCTTGACCACCAGTGTCGAGGAATACAAGACCGCGATGGAGAACGCAGGTCTTACCTTTGTCGAGGAGGAGGTTGATGCCGAGGAGTAGATTTGATTACTCATTTATCATTTATTATCATACTTGTCGTTGAGAACTTGTTATTGACCATCCAACATGTGGATGGCTTGTTATTTGTGTGTGTTTACTTTGCGAACTTGTTATCTGGTTGTTGAATCTTTATCGTTATGTTGCATGCTTTGTGATTGTTTATGTGATGTATTGTGCATGAAAGCATCTATGGGTATCTCATTCTTACCACTATTGAACAAACCACAGATGCCTCCACGTCATGCAAACCCCAACCCCAACAACCACAACATCACACCAGAAATGCAGCAAATGATGACCGCTCAAACTCAGCTGATGCAAATGATGACGACACTCATCCAGAACCAAAACAACAACAACAACAATAAAACAACAACAACAACAACAACAACAACAACAACAACAAAAACAACAACAACAACAACAACAACAACAACAACAACAACAACAACAACAACAACAACAACAACAACAACAACAACAACAACAACAACAACAACAACAACAACAACAACAACAACAACAACAACAACAACAACAACAACAACAACAACAACAACAACAACAACAACAACAACAACAACAACAACAACAACAACAACAACGACAACCCACCGGGCTTTGACATGCTTACCAGGTTCTTGAGATTGAGGCCAGCAAAGTTCTCGGGAACAACTGATCCCATGGTGGCCAATGATTGGCTACGCTCTGTGAACAAGGACTTGGTAACTTTGGGCTGTACTGATGCAGAAAAGGTCAGATTTGCAGCACATTTGCTAGAAGGACCAGCCGCCACTTGGTGGGATAACTTCCAGATCACCACTCCCATAGAAGATGTGACCTGGGCTATCTTTGAGGATGGCTTTCGTACTGCTCATATCTCGTCTGGAGTGATGAGTTTGAAAAAGAAAGAGTTCCATAATCTGAAGCAGCGCCACTGCAGCGTGGCTGAATATATTGAGGAGTTCAACAATCTGGCGCGTTATGCACCGGATGAAGTTGACACCGATGCTAAGAGAAAGGGAAAATTTCTTGAAGGCTTGAATGATGAGCTGAACCTGCAGTTGGTTGTGGCATACGTTCCCACATACCAGTCTCTTTGTGATAAGGCTGCTATATTGGAGAACAAAATGAAGCAAGTTGAGAGCAGAAAGAGAAAGCACTCGGACAAGCACAGCTCGGGATCGTCTCACAAACGTTCCCATTATGATGACAGTGGAAGCTCAGGATCCCACAAGCATGGGAAATTCAACAAGCACCACAACCACAACCGTCATGACAACAAGCATCACCGTAGTCATGACAATGACAAGTACAAGAACCACAAGGGTGGATATAAGAGCCACCACAGTGGAAATGGAAGTGGTAGTGGAAGCCAGCCTGTCAAGAAGGACATCAGTCAGGTTGAATGCTTCAAGTGCAAGAAGATGGGGCATTACGCCAATGAATGCCCAAATAATAAAGTTGAAGGACCCAACAAGACCAACCCTTTTCAGAAGGGACAAGTGAACCACATCAATGTGGAGGAAATTTATGAGGAGCCTGATGCTGTTGTTGGTAAGTTCAGACTCAATTCTATTCCAGCATTTGTTCTTTTTGATACTGGAGCATCACATTCATTCATATCAAAAGCATTTGTTGATAGAAATGGGTTTCCAACTGAAAACATTGGGTGTCCAATAAAAGTTAGTTCTCTGGGTGGAGATATGATAGTAAGTCTTGGATGTCGGGATCTAGTAATAGAGTTTGGGAAGCATAGGTTTCCAGTGAGTCTGATAATCCTAGATTCCCAAGGACTGGACGTAATATTGGGAATGGATTGGATGGCTAAGTATGAAGGATTACTAGATTGTGCTAATCGTACTGTCGCACTCACAACCCCAGAAAGAAAATGGATTAAATTCAAGTCTAACTTTGAATCAAAAGGGAGTAAGCTAAATTCTCTTAAGGGGGTTAGCATTGACAGTGTGCCAATTGTGAGTGAATATCCGGATGTGTTTCCGGAAGAATTGCCGGGAATGCCACCAGATAGAGATGTGGAGTTCCTTATTGATTTGCTACCAGGATCTGGACCAATAGCAAAGAGACCATACAAGATGTCAGTTGACGAACTGAAAGAACTCAAGAAACAACTCGGAGAGCAGTTGCAGAAAGGATTTATTCAACCAAGTTCTTCATCTTGGGGAGCCCCAATTTTGTTTGTGGAGAAGAAAGATAGAAGTCAAAGGTTATGCATTGATTACCGTTCACTCAATGAGGTGACTATCAAGAACAAATACCCTTTGCCTAGAATCAATGACTTGTTTGATCAGCTAGAAGGAGCTTGTGTATTCTCGAAGATTGATCTACGGTCAGGCTATTTCCAACTCAAGATAAGAGAACAAGACATACCTAAAACAGCTTTCACTACAAGGTATGGATTGTATGAGTATACCGTGATGCCATTTGGATTGACCAATGCTCCAGCATACTTTATGAATATGATGAACAAGGTGTTCATGGAATTTCATGATAAGTTTGTTGTCGTTTTCATCGACGACATTTTAATCTACACCAAGAGAAAAGAAGAGCATGAAGGACATTTGCGCTTGATACTCGAGAAACTTAGAGAACACAAACTGTATGCCAAATTCAGCAAGTGTGAATTCTGGTTGAATGAAGTTGGATTTCTTGGACATGTTATGACAAAAGAAGGTGTAGCAGTTGATCCTGCTAAAGTTTCAGCTGTAACTGAATGGGAATCTCCCAAGACAGTGAAAGAAGTTCGTAGTTTCCTTGGCTTAGCAGGTTACTACAGAAGGTTCATTGAAAATTTCTCCAAAGTTGCTAAGCCTATGACGGAATCGCTAAAGAAAGACAAGAAATTTTCTTGGTCTGAAGGTTGTGAACTCAGCTTTCAGGAATTGAAGAAGAGACTTGTGACAGCGCCAGTATTGTGTTTGCCATACATGGAAAAAGATTTCCAAGTATATTGTGATGCATCTCATCATGGTTTGGGTGCAGTACTCATGCAAGAAGGAAAAGTTGTGGCTTATGCCTCAAGACAACTCAAAACTCATGAAGTGAACTATCCTACTCATGATTTAGAGTTAGCCTCCGTTGTCCATGCACTCAAAACATGGAGGCACTATCTTTTGGGAAAACGTTGTGAAGTGTTCACAGATCACAAGAGTTTGAAGTATATCTTCACCCAGAAGGAAATTAATATGAGACAAAGAAGATGGCTAGAACTCATCAAGGACTATGATTTAAGTTTGCAATACCATCCCGGTAAAGAAAATGTTGTAGCGGATTCCTTAAGCCGTAAGCTTTTTGTGAATGGCCTTACCAAAGGAGAATTTCCAGATGATTTGTGTGCCCAATTTAGAGATCTTAGATTGGATATTGTGCCTGAAGGACATCTCATGTCTTTGGATGTTCAACCCACTTTGTTGGACAAGATCAAAGAAGCCTAGAAGATTGATAAAGAAATCAAAGAGATAAAAGAAAAGATTGGCAAAGGAAAAGCCAAAGGGTTCCGTGAAGACGAACAAGGTACTTTATGGCATGGGAAACGTATCTGTGTTCCACAAGATCCGGAGCTTCGGAAACTGATTTTACAAGAAGCACACAACTCACCGTATTCCATTCATCCGGGTAACACCAAAATGTACATGGACATGAAGGAAAGATTTTGGTGGAATAACCTCAAGAAGGACATCGCCGAACATATTGCTTTGTGTGATGTGTGTAGTAGAGTGAAAGCGGAACACCAGAAACCAGCAGGTTTGCTTCAACCACTACCTATTCCTGATTGGAAGTGGGACAAGATTGGTATGGACTTCATTACCGGATTACCAAGGACCAGATCAGGATATGATTCTATTTGGGTAGTAGTGGATCACCTAACTAAAGTGGCTCATTTCATACCCGTGAAGACAACCTATACAAGTGCTAAGTTGGCCAAAATCTACATGAGTAGAATTGTATGTCTACATGGAGTGCCCAAGAGTATTGTGTCTGATAGGGGAACCCAATTCACTTCTCATTTTTGGAGACAGTTACATGAGTCATTGGGAACGAGGTTGGAATTCAGCACTGCTTTTCATCCTCAAACTGATGGACAGACAGAAAGATCGAATCAGATTCTGGAACACATGTTGAGGGCATGTGCCCTAGACTATGGAGCCAGTTGGGACGGAAGTCTGCCCTACGCAGAATTTTCTTATAACAACAGCTATCAAGCCAGCATTGAGATGGCCCCATTTGAGTTTCTCTATGGAAGAAAGTGTACCACCCCATTGTTATGGAATGGTGTGGGAGAAAGAAGTTTGTTCGGGCCAGAACTTATCAAAGAAGCCGAAGAGAAAGTCAAGTTGGTTAAAGATAGATTGAAGATAGCACAGCCCCGACAGAAAAGCTACGCGGATCCTAAGCGCAGAGAAGTCACCTACGAAGTTGGTGATAGAGCTTATCTTAGAGTGTCACCACTTCGTGGAGTGAAGAGGTTCGGAGTCAAAGGAAAGTTGGCCCCAAGATATGTTGGACCATTCAAGATTCTGAGTCGCAAAGGAGAAGTTGCCTATGAAATTGAATTGCCGCAATCTTTGTCAGCTGTTCATAATGTATTTCATGTGAGTCAGCTTAAGAAATGTCATCCAGAAATGGAAGAAACTTCTTTGAAGGATACTATACCTTTGGAGGAGGTTCAATTGGAAAGTGACCTCACTTATGAGGAGAAGCCTATCAAGATTCTTGAGACTGCAGAAAGAGTCACAAGGACAAAAACTATCAGGTTTTGCAAGGTTCAGTGGAACCATCATTCCGAAGAGGAAGCCACATGGGAAAGAGAAGATGATCTTCGGAAAGACCACCCTCACCTATTTGCTATCCAATCCGAATCTCGAGGGCGAGATTCACATTAAGGGGGTTAGATTTGTAACATCCCTAAAATCATGATTCAAACTTATGCATATCATCCATGCATCCATGATCATATGAATTTCATTTCAAACAAATCATTTCAAAACAGAAGCTTCCTTGCTTATTATTTTATGTAAGTTGACTCAAGCCCTTGTGTTACTTGTTTTGAGAAAGGTACTGTTAATCATTCAGTATTGCTTGGAATCCAAACTCAGGTGCTTACAAAACTTGAGCAAAGTCTCAAAGCAAAATATGAAATAAAACAAATTCTATGCCTATTATCACACCTCATAAAGGCATGGTTTTATTCAAATTTTCAAAAGACCCAAGTGTGTTTGAGTGAACAGATGTGTTTGACACTTATTTGAGTACAAGATTTATTGTGCAAAAGTCCTGAAAAGTTTTGGTTTCAAACAGATTTGAATTGAGGTTTGAAAACCATTTTAGAAAAGCAAACAGAAAAAGAAAAAGCCTAAAAGAGAAAAAAATTAGCCTCAGCCGAATCTGGCCCAACTAGCCCAGCTAAGCCCAACACCCCACCCCGCGAACCGTTTTTCTTCACTCGCCCCCGCACCCACTAGCTCGCTGACAGTCTGGACCCACTCCCTCTCCCTTCCTCTCGCTGACAGCCACGGCCCACACAACCATCTTCGTCTCCACCCAGCGACTGGTTCATCCCCAAATCACGCGGGCGTTTCCTGTTTGATTCGCGTCGTAAATTCCCGATCAATGCCGGAGTGATTCATGCCCCCACCTCGCCTACTTAAACCCCCTCTGTCCCCTCTCCTTTTTCCCCCAGACCCCGAGCACAGAACGCCCCCAGGCTGCGAGAATTCCTCGCCGCAACCCCGCTGCTCCGACGACCTCGCCGACGAATTTCGGTAAGCACCGCACTCCCCTCTTCCTGTGGTTCACGCTGGCTTGCTCTGCATCTCCGTGCGCATCTACTGACACTTTCCATTTGCTCGCGCATAGCCTGTAGCCTCGGCAACGTCAACAACTGAGCGCCGCCGCTCTCTGCTTGAACTCTGGCGACTTTTCCCCGTAAGTTCCAGCCTCCCCTTGCCCTCTGTTTGATACGCGTAAGTTCCCCAGTGTCCTGCGCATCTAACGGTACCCTCCCCTTGTCTTAGCGCGGCTCAGAACGTCGCCAACGTCGATGAGCTGAAGCCACAGCCGCCAGGGACTACTCCGACGAGCAATCCGTGATGACTCCGAGCGCACCTTCGCCAACCAAGGACACGTCGAGCTTCTCCTCGTCACTGCGGTTCTGGTGAGCATCTTCCAACCTCTCCGGGCGCCCTAGTTCGCCGGCACTGCCACTGTCAGAGCGCGCCGCCGCCAGTCGCTGCCGCTAGCGCCCGTTTGTGGTCAATTAGATTAGGGCCGTAGGATTTAGATCTAACGAGTAAGATTAGATCTGTGTCGAAGAGGTACGCGTTAGATCTGGCCGTGCATCTTCATTTAAATCGTGTGGCTCTCGTTGATCGATCCGCCCGAACCGGTACGGGCCAATTAGAACAAGACGCGTGGCAGCAGTTAGATTTAAAAGACAGAATTTGAATCTATTAGATGTTCAAACTTGTTTTGGCTATAACTTTTGATCCACACGTTAGAATTTGACAAATTTTATACCGTTGGAATCAGGAGAGCAAGCTTTTTCTAAGTATGCAATGTGTTTAATGTTTTGCTTCTGTTAAAATGACTTTATTGGCCGAAACTTGTGTAGGGCTAATTTGAGTATATGAAATGTTTAGGAAATGATTTAGGGTTTAAATAAATGTTGCTTGGCAAGTTTTTAACTTTTTTATGAATCAGTACTGTATACTTGCTTTGTTGAGTTTTAAAAATCGTCACATATCATTTTGCATGCATGCATATATTTTTGATTGTATATGTTTTGTATGTGATTGTGGCTATGAATCTTTGTGTAGATTTTGGTGCTAGTGATTGTGATTGTGAGGAGTGTAGCTACTCTCCAAACTACCAAGGCAAGTGGTACTTCATGAATATTTTTATCCCCATGTTTTATACTAAGCATTAGAAATATTTTTGCTAAGTCTTGCATGTTATTATTTTGCTTATATGCCCTGTTGGGAAATCCTAGTAGTTGTAGAATTGCTAGGAAATTTCTAAGTTAAGTTATTATCTATGCCATGCTTAGCCTAGCTAATAGCAACCAAGGGTTGGTGAAATATACATGCTATGATGAAAATATTTCTAAGTCTTTGGACTTGTGTTTTGCCTAATAAAACAACTAAGTTAATGAAACACCTGGGTGGAATGGAAGGATTGGCTTGTGTTGAGTGGTTACACAAGGCCAGGGGACTGTTGAACCTTGTGTATCTCACTTGTGGAAAGCCACCCAGGAACAAAGAGATTTTAGAGGCCAAGTGTTGAGAAGCTTCTAGTGCAGCCACTTGGCAATATGGGCTTTGCCTGGATCACATAGGTTGCTAGAATTTGCCATTTGGACAGTTGGTGGTAGTGGGAATGATAGGTTGGAGCGCGTCCATTTGGTCTAAGGGAAGGATTCTGAAAGGTCCTGTCTTGGTGAATATCAAGTCTGGTGGGGAAAGTGCACAACCTCTGCAGATGGAAAAATCTAAGTACTTAGCCAAGTCCATGGTAATGGACAACTTGAGCATCAAGACATGGAAGCTATCAAGAATCTCCTCATCCCAACTTATAAGTAAAAACTTGTGGGTGAACAAGGGTGAAGGACCTCAATGTCTATTGGTGGTTCCTTGGGAAAATATTTTTGACAAAGAAAAACTTAGTGATTTCAACTAATAGGCAAAAATCTATTTTGAGCAAAGCAAGCCAAGCTACACTTAGCCAAATTGCATATAGTATCTAGTCCACCTAAATTATACTAAGGTATCACTTGCCAATATTATTCCAATGTATTGACCCACTATGGCTGTAACTTGTGATGTTGCAGGTTACTCTGATGAGGATTAGGAGTAATGAGTCTACACTCAACATGTTTTCCTGTGGCACATGAAGATGAAGACTTTTATTTATTTACTTAATCGAACTCTTGTATTAGGCATGTGGCCTTGGAGTTGTAAAGACTATGTTTGTCGCTCGAATGCCTGTAATAATGACCTTTGTATCTGTGTACTTCATCTTAAACTGTGGATGCTAGCAATGATCCAGGGACTAGCATTGCAATCACAGGGATCCTTTTCCTTTATTAAGGAGGGATCTTACATAGATCTTCTATCTTTGGAAATGGGTACTTATTCTTGATGGCGACATCATTCAACTTCCGATAATCCATACACAAACGGTTACCACCATCCTTCTTGTCCACAAATAAAATTGGTGTTCTCCATGGCGACGCGCTTGGTTGAATCAATCTAATTTCCAGCATGGCATCTAGTTGCTTCTTGTCACATCCCAAATTTTAGATTTTGTCTTGCATATCATTCATGTCATTGCATCATATCTTTCCATGCAAAACCATCGAATAGAAAGGTTCGGCGGAACGCCACCTTCAAAACTCTATTTTGTTTCGCTACGAGGTTCCTGCGGGGAGCTTTAGAGAGACTTGCAACAACCACCCCTGTAGGTTCGAGTTTTCACTCAAACTTCGACTGAAGGTTGTTCCCCTCGACGATACGAACCCGTAGGCGCGAGAATCGCTCCAATCGGAGTTCGTATGCAAAAGACTCGGACGTTTTAGTAAACCGCCGGAAAACGGTCCGAAAATCTGGACCGATTTTCGAGTTGTAGTCAAATTCTGGACCGAATTGGAGTAGGACCCGCGCGAGAGGGCCACAAAAAGGAGGACCGCCTGCCTCGTAACCCGTGCCCGACCCCGCCGCCTCTGCCCGCCTCCCACGCGTCGCCGCCGCCTGCACGCCTCCCGAGGACCGCGTCGCCGCCGCCCTTCGCCGCCGCCGGCCGACGCCCTCGCCGCCGATCGCCGCCCCAGGTGCACCGCGCCGCCTCCCCCTCGCTCTCTCCTCTCCGTTCCCGGCCGTCGCCGCCCGCCCCGCGGATCACCGCCGCCATTGCCTCGCCACCGAGCCGCCTCGCCGCCGCCGCCGGCCGCAAGCCGCCGCCCCGCCGCCTGCCACCGCGCCTCTGCCTCGCTGCGCCGCGCCTCGCCGCCCCGCAGCCGCCACCCGCCTTGCGCCGCTGCCGCGCCTCGCCGCCGCCTCGCCGCGCGAGCCCGCGCGCGCTGCTGCGTGCTGCCGCGACCTCCAGCGCCGCCGCCTGCGCCGCGCCCCGCCCCGCTGCTGCCGCGTGCCGCTGCCTCGTTTCGCGTGCTCGCATGCACGCGTACATGCACGCGCACGTGCGCGTCATCGCATGCGCACATGCTTACATGCATACATGCACGTACGCGCCGTTTTGCTCGCGCGATGTATTTTGTCGACCCGTAGTTGACCGCGTGTACGTCCGTGCAGGAAGAACCACGTCGTCGGATCCGATCGCCACCGCCGTCCGGAGCTCGCCGCACCTTCCGGAGTCCGATTCGCCATCCGTTTCCAGTAAGACGGCAGCCACCGTCAGATCTCAGATCAGCGGCTTAGATCGTTCGTTGACTGGTCAGCATCCCAGGCGTTGACTAGTCAGACGCCCAGTCAGCGCCCAGTCAGCAGACGCTTGACCAGTCAAACAGACATAGTTGACTGGGTCAATTTTGTTAATCCCTTTAGTTGGCAGATTTCGGTAGAATCTTGTAAATTGCGTAGAAATTCAACCGCTTGGCTAAAAATTGCAACTAAAATATGTACGGGTTCAGTGAGTTGTGTAAAATCTCGCTGTAGCTTTGGTTCAGACTTTTACTGTCAGGTTTAGTACAGTTTAATCAAACTAATTAGTGGCCTTTTCGGAGTAATAAATTCGTAGAAAAAGATCCGTAGCTCCAAAAATCGCGTGTGATATGTCTCTGAACTCGTGTGAACGAGGGGAATCCCATCGTGAATTAAAAAGGTAGGCTTAGAGTAAAAACTTCTGCAATATTTGTCTAATGGCTTTCTGCAGTGTTTTAATTACTCGGGGAGTTTTATAAATCCTTTTTGAGTAATTCCAATTGGTACTGTTTCTAATCAGCCATGCCTTTGCGGTAGAATATTTCCAAGATTTTACAAACAGTATACTACCGGTAGTGAATTATTTAAGTTCTAGCTCTAGTTGTGAGCATTACTTTTGTCTATTAGTTTCCCTAGCGCTAAAACTATTTTTCATGCATGCAATCGGTAGTGTTATGTTATAGGATGTTGTGGTGTAGCTGTAGCACCAATTCACTTGCCGTTCTTGCATTCATGCATCATATTTGTTGCATATGTTGTGGATTGTTTGTTTATGAATGCAATTGTGTCGTGTAGATTGTGCTGAGTGCAACGCTTGTTCGTGTGAGGATTGTACTCCAGACCGCTACAACCAAGGCAAGTAGATGCTACTTTGTTCATGATATCGTCCTACTATTTTCTATGCATTGTCGTGTATTTTGTAGATGCATGTGTAGGATCATACTATCGCTATGCTATGTCCTATTATGTGGTAGGACCCTCTTCGTAGATGAACCACCGTTGGTAGATGTGCTTAGCCATGCTTGATGAACGAGGGCTGGGTTACATCATTGATACTTGTTTTCTCAAAGTATTGGTTTGTGAAAACTAAAACAACTTAATCAATGAACCCCCTGGATGTGATGGTATTGATAAATTTTGGTGGTTTCATTGCGGAAAGGCACCCAGGTATCAAGAGAGAATGATTGGCTTCTTTATTGTGTAGCTTACGTGTACAACCATGTGCCAATAATGAAATGGGCGGTTGGTTGGACTTAGTAGGTTGTGGTAACTCGAACCCGCGTATCCAGAGATGTAGAATTTTGGTAGGTTGGACCGGTGCGCGTCGGGATTGAGGAGCTACTTCCCGAACAGTCTCTTCTTGGTCTTCTCCCTATCATCACCCAAAATGAGAGTGATGGTACGAGCTGGGCTGGCCAAGTCACATGGGTAAAGTGTACTAACCTCTGTAGAGTGTATAATCTAATCGATTAGCCATGTCCCCGGTTATGGACATCTGAGTTGCTAGATATTGATTCCATGACATGTTTCTCGCTCATTCTAATTTCATAATTGCTTTAATATTGTTGGGTTAACTTAATTGGGATCTTTTCAAAGAAAAATCAAAACTGTTTATGAAAGTAGGACAAATGTATTTGCAAATGCAAGACAGACACAGCTCCACTTGCCAAATATGCATGTAGATGTTAGTACTATTGTCTCCATTACTAGCTCTACTTGCCATACATTCCATGTATTGACCCTTCGGGGATGCTATGTTTCATGTTGCAGGTTATTCCGATTCTGATTGATCGTTATAGGCCACGGTACTCCACTCGGCACTTGTTCACTTGTGGGCAATTTGAAGATTGGAGGATTTACTTGCTTTTGTTGCTACCTGAATACTTTGAGCTAGCTTTACGCTAAGCTTTCATTGTAATAATGGTACTCTGGATCTTTGTAGATCATGATACACGGTTATTTTGCTATGATTATCTATCTTACTCTATTGTGGGCCAATGAACCGATCCAGGGATTGGCATGTCACATAGAGGCCACGGTCTTATCAGAACCGGGGTGTCACACTTCTTCAGTTCCACTAGATCAGACGGGTTCATACTATATGGTCTATGGGCTATGGGTCCGGTTCCAGGGACTAATTTGATGATAAACTCGATATCCTGGTTTGGGGGCATACCGGAAAAAATAACTGGAAATACATCGGGGTATTCACAGACTATCCGGACATGGTCAATGGTTGGCTGGTCTATACTCTTGTTGCACTTGAATTGGCGGGGCAAGGTTTCAGATATATGCTCGACTGATATTTCGGCTGTCCTGGTCATGGTTATGGCTTTCTTTGCATAGTCGATTAATCCTTTATGTTTGGACATCCAATCCATTCCTAGTACTACTACCAAACCTTTAGTTCCAAGTACTATTATATTAGCATAAAAATCTATGCCATGGATTCAGATAGGTACGTCCTTGCAAATTTGTCTAGCTTTGGTGGTTGAACCAGGTATTTGAACTATCATAACATGCTTCAATTTGGTGGGTTGAATCTTACTAGTGCATGCAAATTCTTCAGTAAAAAATGAGTGCGATGCTCCAGAATCAAACAACACTCTTGCAAGTACTGAGTTAACAGAAAACATACCCAGCACTACATCTGGCACTTCTTGGGCTTCTTCAGCATGCATGAGAAAGAGACGACCATTGCTGTTGAGCGAATTCCATGGGGCAAACCTTCTTCCGGGCTGAACACGACGATGTTGCTGATCTGGGGCATTTGCATTGGGGGTTGCGGCAATCTTCTTGGGGTACTCATTAGAATAGTGACCCTTGGTTCCACATTCATAACAAGTCAGCTGAGACTTGTACTTTGCTGCAACAGGCACAGCAATGCTTCTAGTCCTTGGGGCAGTGTTGGTGTTGGTGGCGGCATTGTTGTTGTTGAACTTTGGTGGTGCACGGATGAAATTGCTGGGGTTTATGGGGTTGTTGTGATTTCCTCCCGACCTTGGGTTTCCACGGTTGGGATAGGTCGGACGGTTCATCGGGGGTCTGTTGTTTCTTGGGGCAAATCCTGGAGATGGGTTGCGGCAATACTTTGGGGTATGGTGGGTTCCTGGTTGATGCATCATGCAACGCTTGCGGTTCTCATTAGCTTGGTTGATATTTCCTTCCATCTGATGACAGAGTCAACTAATCCTTCATATTCAGAGATGCCGCCTTGCCAAACCCCGCGCACTTGGTCTACACCAAGATATACTGCAACTGGGGACTTGGGATCAACTTGGATGTACATGAAGCCCTGTCTCGCCAGTGCCACTATGTCCGACACCTACTGCCTACAGATTCACCCTACCGTGATTATGGAAGGCGTGATGAAGATGGGAACATTGTGGTTACCCCGGGCGACAGGAACAACATGCCGCCCTGTCGGAGGCACATAGAGGACATGGAAAGAGAGAATGGAGCTCTAGCAGAGAAGGTGAGGATGTTGAAGGAGATTGCAGACTTTACTAGCAATGGAATGCTGGTCCAAGGACAGGAGATTGACACTTTGCATGAAGCTGTGGGAGTTCTGGAGACTGCCCTGATAGCCAGAGATGAGACCATAGCACATCTTCATGGCACTGTGCAAGAGAATGCCCAGAACATACAGCAATTGCAAGGGACCGTCCAGGAAAGGGACCAAACCATTGAAGCTATGACAGGCCAGATTGCCGCTCTCCAAGCACAGCTAAATCCACCCTCTGATGATGACAATGGAGATGATGGCAACAACGGGGATGATGATGACAGTGGAGACGATGATGATGATGAGGACGAGGATGATGATGATGGAGACGATGATGGTGGAGGAGATGAAGCTGTTGCTGTAGCAGCTGAGGATGAAGAAGAAGAGGAGGATCCAGAAGAGGTGGAGTTTGAAGTCTCAAGTGATGGTTCAGGAGAGGTGTACAATCCGCGGCCATGGTTGTACCGCGAGCCGAAGCGCCAACGCATGACCGCAAGGACCTACCTCAATCTCTTCAAGAAGTAGATAGAAGTCCACCAATTAGTCCACGTTAGGCGAATTCGTTAGGATTAGTCTCGATCGTTGTGAAGCTTAGTTCGTGTTAGTTTAAAAGTGTTTAGTTGCTTATTTGTGTACCCCAATATCCCAGTATTTATTTGTGCAAATTTTAATAAAAGAGTTATGGCAATTTGGTTATCATCTGTGTGTTTTTCGCTGCAGTTTTTCTGCTGATACAGCAGTACTACGCGATTTTTCATATTTTTCTGGTAACTCGGAAAAATCTGAAAAAACTTGAGCTGATGCGAAACTCTCTGTGCCATATGCACAAAAATTGGCTAATTTTTCTGACGAGTTTAAGTCAGGCGGAAAAATTCGTGAACGCTGCTGGACTGTTCTGGCAGAATTGCTGTTTTGTTGATTTGTTGATCTATTGTTTAGTTAACCATTGCCAACTCTTGCAAAACTATTTCAGTAGGTATATACTGCTAGGACAACACCTGGGATGTTGTTGGACCGCTTGTTTGTTGATGTGTTGCTTGCTTGTGATTGTCTGTCATTGCTTGTTGTTGTTTGATCATATGCATGGGTAGAATCCTATTATCGTAGTTGATTCTTTCTAAACTTACCTATGCTGAACCACAGATGCCTCCTCGCCGCCAACCCACTGAGATGGAGCAGCTCATGGCAGCTCAGGCACAGCTGACCCAAGTGATGACTCAGTTCATGGCAAATCAGAACAACAACAATGGAAACAATCAGCCTCAGGGAGATGCTCTCACCAGATTCCTAAGGTTAAGGCCAGCTAAGTTCTCTACTGCAACAGAACCAATGGTTGCTCTCGACTGGTTGCGTTCAGTCAACAAGGATCTAGTAACTGTTGGATGCACTGATGCTGAGAAGGTGAGGTTTGCCGCTCACCTACTGGAGGGACCAGCCGCCTCTTGGTGGGACACATTTCAGATCACCCACCCGCTGGATACCGTGACTTGGGCAATGTTTGAGGAAGGTTTCATGACCAACCACGTGTCTTCAGGAGTTCTGAGCCTGAAGAGGAAGGAGTTCCGCAACTTGCGCCAAACCAATCGTTCCGTGGCCGAGTACATTGAGGAGTTCAACAACATGTCCCGTTATGCACCTGAGGATGTTGACACTGATGCCAAAAGGAGGGAGAGATTCCTGGATGGCCTCAGTGATGAGATTTCAGTACAGCTACTGGTGGTTTATTGCCCCACTTTCCAGGAGCTTATGGACAAGGCCAGAATCTTGGAGGGGAAGCACAAGCAAGTGGAGAACCGCAAGAGAAAGAACAACAATCACCACTCTGGTTCACACCACAAGACTCGCACTTCATATGATGGATACTCCAAGCATGGAGGAAGTGACCATGGGAGCCATGACCGCCGCGATGGACATCGTCATGACAACCATAGGAGAAGCCACCACAACCACAAGGGAGGACACTCTCACCACTCTGGAGGACACGGTGGACCGTGATCGCAACTTCGTGAAGAAGGATCTGAGTGAGGTGACGTGCTTCAAGTGCAAGCAGAAGGGGCACTATGCTGACAACTGTCCGGAGAGGAAAGGACTCAAGCCAACCAACGGCGAGAAGGCCACAGTGAACCACATGAATGTGGAGGAGATTCTAGATGAGCCTGACCTTGTGATTGGTAAGTTCCCAATCAACACTTACCCTGCACTTATACTTTTCGATACTGGTGCATCGCATTCATTCATATCAAGAGCATTTGTGGATAAGTATAAGTTAACCACTGAGTCTATGAAGAGGTCTATTAGAGTGAGTTCACCTGGAGGAGATATGATAGCTAGTGCGGGATGCCGCGACTTGACTGTGAGGATTGGAACACACAACTTTATTGCACATCTAGTAGTGTTGGATTCACAGGGATTAGATGTCATTCTGGGTATGGATTGGATGTCTATGCATGGGGGACACATAGATTGTGCACAGCGAGCTGTTTCACTCAAAACCCCGGATGGTAAGAGGATTAGATTCAAGTCGGCTGCACGACCAAGAAAGTGTAAGTTGAATTCTCTTAAGGGGGTTAGCATGGATACTGTGCCAGTGATTAGGGATTACCCCGACGTGTTTCCGGAAGAGCTGCCAGGTATGCCACCTGACAGAGATGTAGAGTTTCTTATCGACCTGCTGCCGGGAACAGGACCAATAGCAAAGAAACCATATAAGATGGATGTCAATGAGCTGAAGGAATTGAAGAAACAGTTGAAGGAGCAGCTGGAAAAGGGATTCATTCAGCCTAGTGCGTCGTCATGGGGAGCACCTGTTCTGTTTGTGGAGAAGAAAGACAACACCAAGAGATTAGTGGTGGACTATCGTTCGCTGAATGAAGTAACCATCAAGAACAAGTACCCTCTGCCAAACATAAATGATCTGTTTGATCAACTGGAAGGAGCAAAGGTGTTCAGCAAGATTGATCTGCGATCTGGCTACTTTCAATTGAAGATCCGGGAGGAGGACGTACCAAAAACCGCTTTCACCACTAGGTATGGGTCATATGAGTATACAGTTATGTCTTTTGGACTAACGAATGCCCCGGCATACTTCATGACCATGATGAACAAGGTATTTATGGAGTACTTGGACAAGTTCGTGGTGGTGTTTATTGATGACATACTGATATATTCCAAGGATGATGCCGAGCATGAGAAACATCTGAGGATGATTATGGAAAAGCTGAGGGAACACAAGCTGTATGCCAAATTCAGCAAGTGTGAATTCTGGCTTAACATTGTTGGATTTCTCGGACACGTAGTGTCAGGAGAAGGAATTGCTATTGATCCAAACAAAGTGACTGCAGTAACAGAGTGGGAAGCGCCCAAGAATGCAGGAGAGATTCGAAGCTTTTTGGGACTTGCTGGATATTACCGGAGGTTCATAGAAAACTTTTCTAAGATTGCTAAGCCAATGACTGAACTTCTGAAGAAGGAGAGGAAGTTCGAATGGTCAGACGTATGTGAAGCCAGCTTTCAGGAACTGAAGCGTCGACTAGTGACCGCGCCTGTTCTATGTTTACCAGATCTTCAGAAGGATTTCCAAGTGTACTGTGATGCTTCACGACAGGGACTTGGGAGTGTGCTAATGCAAGATGGGAGAGTAGTGTCATATGCCTCACGACAACTCAAGCACCATGAGCGGAATTACCCCACACACGACTTGGAGTTAGCGTCAGTGGTTCATGCGCTCAAGGTATGGAGGCATTACTTAATGGGAAAACACTGTGATGTGTACACCGACCACAAGAGCCTGAAGTACATATTTACACAGAAGGAACTGAACATGAGACAAAGGAGATGGTTGGAGCTTATCAAGGATTATGATATGAATTTGCAATACCACCCAGGAAAGGCTAATGTAGTAGCAGATGCTCTGAGCCGGAAGGTTTATGCCAATGGTTTGACAATTGGGGTATTTCCCGAGGATTTGTGCAAGCAATTCAAGGACCTTAGACTGGAGGTAGTATCTGAAGGGTACTTAGCAACAATGGAAGTCCAACTAACGCTACAGGATAGGATCATAAAGGCTCAGATAGGAGACAAAGAGATAGATGAAGTTAAGGAAAAGATGAAGGAAGGTCGAGCAAGGGAATTCCGCGAGGATGAGCAAGGAACCTTGTGGTACGGAGATCGTTGGTGCGTTCCCAACGATCCCGAGATAAGGAAGTTGATTCTGCAGGAAGCTCATGACTCGCCATATTCCATACACCCGGGCAATACGAAGATGTATATGGACCTAAAGGACAGATTCTGGTGGAACAACATGAAGGGAGACATCGCGGAGCATATTGCCCTATGTGATGTATGCAGCCGAGTGAAGGCAGAACATCAGAAGCCAGCAGGACTGCTGCAACCATTGCCCGTGCCGGATTGGAAGTGGGATAGAGTGGGAATGGATTTCATCACAGGACTGCCCAAGACCAGGTCAGGATATGACTCTATTTGGGTAGTGGTCGACCATTTGACCAAGGTAGCCACTTTATACCAGTGAAGACGACTTATACGAGTGCAAAGTTGGCCAAGATTTACATGGACAGGATTGTGTGCCTACATGGAGTTCCCAAGAGTATCGTATCTGACAGAGGCACCCAATTTACCTCACACTTCTAGCGCCAGCTGCACGAGTCACTTGGTACTAGACTGGAGTTTAGCACAGCGTTTCACCCACAGACTGATGGACAGACCGAGAGGGTGAACCAGATTTTGGAAGACATGCTGAGAGCTTGCGCCTTGGCTCATGGATCCAGTTGGGATGAGAATTTGCCGTATGCGGAGTTTTCCTACAACAACAGCTACCAAACCAGCATCAAGACGTCACCGTTCGATGTGCTGTATGGAAAACGATGCCGTACCCCATTGCTGTGGGATGGAGTAGGAGAACGTCAGCTGTTTGGACCTGATTTGATCAAGGACGCTGAGGAGAAGGTCGCCTTGATTAGAGATAGGCTGAAAGTAGCACAATCAAGGCAGAAGAGCTACGCTGATGCCAAGCGCAAGGAAGTGGTGTATGAGATAGGTGATAGAGCATACCTTAGAGTATCGCCGCTTCGTGGAATCAAGAGATTTGGAATTAAGGGTAAGCTGGCACCTCGATTTATTGGACCGTATCGGGTCTTAGCACGCAAAGGAGAAGTTGCTTATCAGTTGGAGTTGCCAGAGGCTCTGTCTGCTGTTCACAACGTGTTCCACGTGTCCCAGCTGAAGAAGTGCCATCCGGAGATGGTGGATACACCATTGAGAGACACCGTACCGCTAGAGGAGGTTCAGCTGGAGAATGATTTGACCTATGAGGAGAAACCGGTCAAGATTCTGGAGACGGCAGAAAGAACTACCCGTACCAAGACAATCAAGTTTTGCAAAGTACAGTGGAGCCACCACACCGAAGAGGAAGCCACTTGGGAGCGTGAGGATGACATCCGAGAGGACTACCCACACCTATTTGCTAGCCGCGCCGAATCTCGAGGACGAGATTCATCTTAAGGGGGTTAGTCTTGTCACATCCCAAATTTTAGATTTGGTCTTGCATATCATTCATGTCATTGCATCATATCTTTCCATGCAAAACCATTGAATAGAAAGGTTCGGCGGAACGCCACCTTCAAAACCCTATTTTGTTTCGCTACGAGGTTCCTGCGGGGAGCTTTAGAGAGACTTGCAACAATCATCCCTGTAAGTTCGAGTTTTCACTCAAACTTCGACTGAAGGTTGTTCCCCTCGACGATACGAACCCGTAGGGGCGAGAATCGCTCCAATCGGAGTTCGTATGCAAAAGACTCGGATGTTTTAGTAAACCGCCGGAAAACGGTCCGAAAATCTGGACCGATTTCCGAGTTGTAGTCAAATTCTGGACCGAATTGGAGTAGGACCCGCGTGAGAGGGCCACAAAAAGGAGGACCGCCTGCCTCGTAACCCGTGCCCGACCCCGCCGCCTCTGCCCGCCTCCCACGCGTCGCCGCCGCCTACACGCCTCCCGAGGACCGCGCCGCCGCCGCCGATCGCCGCCCCAGGTGCACCGCGCCGCCTCCCCCTCGCTCTCTCCTCTCCGTTCCCGGCCGTCGCCGCCCGCCCCGCGGATCACCGCCGCCATTGCCTCGCCACCGAGCCGCCTCGCCGCCGCCTGCTTCGGCCGCCGCCGCCGCCAGCCAGCAAGCCGCCACCCCGCCGCCTGCCACCGCGCCTCCGCCTCGCTGCGCCGCGCCTCGCCTCGCCGCCTCGCAGCCGCCACCCGCCTTGCGCCGCTGCCGCGTCGAGCCGCCGCCTCGCCGCGCGAGCCCGCGCGCGCTGCTGCGCGCTGCCGCGACCGCCGCCGCCGCCGCATGCTGCAGCCGCCAGCGCCGCCGCCTGTGCCCCGCCCCGCCGCTGCCGCGTGCCGCTGCCTCGTTTCGCGTGCTCGCATGCACGCGTACATGCACGCGCACGTGCGCGTCATCGCATGCGCACATGCTTACATGCATACATGCACGTACGCGCCGTTTTGCTCGCGCGATGTATTTTGTCGACCCGTAGTTGACCGCGTGTACGTCCGTGCAGGAAGAACCACGTCGCCGGATCCGATCGCCACCGCCGTCCGGAGCTCGCCGCACCTTCCGGAGTCCGATTCGCCATCCGTTTCCGGTAAGACAGCAGCCACCGTCAGATCTCAGATCAGCGGCTTAGATCGTTCGTTGACTGGTCAGCATCCCAGGCTTTGACTAGTCAGACGCCCAGTCAGCGCCCAGTCAGCAGATGCTTGACCAGTCAAACAGACATAGTTGACTGGGTCAATTTCGTTAATCCCTTAATTGGCAGATTTCGGTAGAATCTTGTAAATTGCATAGAAATTCAACCGCTTGGCCAAAAATTGCAAATAAAATATGTACGGGTTCAGTGAGTCGTCTAGAATCTCGCTATAGCTTTGGTTCAGACTTTTACTGTCAGGTTTAGTACAGTTTAATCAAACTAGTTAGTGGCCTTTTCGGAGTAATAAATTCGTAGAAAAAGATCCGTAGCTCCAAAAATCGCGTGTGATATGTCCCTGAACTCGTGTGAACGAGGGGAATCCCATCGTGAATTAAAAAGGTAGGCTTACAGTAAAAACTTCTGCAGTATTTGTCTAATGGCTTTCTGCAGTGTTTTAATTACTCGGGGAGTTTTATAAATCCTTTTCGAGTAATTCCAATTGGTACTGTTTCTAATCAGCGATGCCTTTGCGGTAGAATATTTCCAAGATTTTACAAACAGTATACTACCGGTAGTGAATTATTTAAGTTCTAGTTCTAGTTGTGAGCATTACTTTTGTCTATTAGTTTCCCTAGCGCTAAAACTATTTTTCATGCATGCAATCGGTAGTGTTATGTTATAGGATGTTGTGGTGCAGCTGTAGCACCAATTCACTTGCCGTTCTTGCATTCATGCATCATATTTGTTGCATATGTTGTGGATTGTTTGTTTATGAATGCAATTGTGTCGTGTAGATTGTGCTGAGTGCAACGCTTGTTCGTGTGAGGATTGTGCTCCAGACCGCTACAACCAAGGCAAGTAGATGCTACTTTGTTCATGATATCGTCCTACTATTTTCTATGCATTGTCGTGTATTTTGTAGATGCATGTGTAGGATGATACTATCGCTATGCTATGTCCTATTATGTGGTAGGACCCTCTTCGTAGATGAACCACCGTTGGTAGATGTGCTTAGCCATGCTTGATGAACGAGGGCTGGGTTACATCATTGATACTTGTTTTCTCAAAGTATTGGTTTGTGAAAACTAAAACAACTTAATCAATGAACCCCCTGGGTGTGATGGTATTGATAAATTTTGGTGGTTTCATTGCGGAAAGGCACCCAGGTATCAAGAGAGAATGATTGGCTTCTTTATTGTGTAGCTTACATGTACAACCATGTGCCAATAATGAAATGGGCGTTTGGTTGGACTTAGTAGGTTGTGGTAACTCGAACCCGCGTATTCAGAGATGTAGAATTTTGGTAGGTTGGACCGGTGCGCGTCGGGATTGAGGAGCTACTTCCCGAACAGTCTCTTCTTGGTCTTCTCCCTATCATCACCCAAAATGAGAGTGATGGTACGAGCTGGGCTGGCCAAGTCACATGGGTAAAGTGTACTAACCTCTGCAGAGTGTATAATCTAATCGATTAGCCGTGTCCCCGGTTATGGACATCTGAGTTGCTAGATATTGATTCCATGACATGTTTCTCGCTCATTCTAATTTCATAATTGCTTTAATATTGTTGGGTTAACTTAATTGGGATCTTTTCAAAGAAAAATCAAAACTGTTTATGAAAGTAGGACAAATGTATTTGCAAATGCAAGCCAGACACAGCTCCACTTGCCAAATATGCATGTAGATGTTAGTACTATTGTCTCCATTACTAGCTCTACTTGCCATACATTCCATGTATTGACCCTTCGGGGATGCTACGTTTCATGTTGCAGGTTATTCCGATTCTGATTGATCGTTATAGGCCACGGTACTCCACTCGGCACTTGTTCACTTGTGGGCAATTTGAAGATTGGAGGATTTACTTGCTTTTGTTGCTACCTGAATACTTTGAGCTAGCTTTACGCTAAGCTTTCATTGTAATAATGGTACTCTGGATCTTTGTAGATCATGATACACGGTTATTTTGCTATGATTATCTATCTTACTCTATTGTGGGCCAATGAACCGATCCAGGGATTGGCATGTCACATAGAGGCCACGGTCTTATCAGAACCGGGGTGTCACACTTCTTCAGTTCCACTAGATCAGACGGGTTCATACTATATGGTCTATGGGCTATGGGTCCGGTTCCAGGGACTAATTTGATGATAAACTCGATATCCTGGTTTGGGGGCATACCGGAAAAAATAACTGGAAATACATCGGGGTATTCACAGACTATCCGGACATGGTCAATGGTTGGCTGGTCTATACTCTTGTTGCACTTGAATTGGCGGGGCAAGGTTTCAGATATATGCTCGACTGATATTTCGGCTGTCCTGGTCATGGTTATGGCTTTCTTTGCATAGTCGATTAATCCTTTATGTTTGGACATCCAATCCATTCCTAGTACTACTACCAAACCTTTAGTTCCAAGTACTATTATATTAGCATAAAAATCTATGCCATGGATTCAGATAGGTACGTCCTTGCAAATTTGTCTAGCTTTGGTGGTTGAACCAGGTATTTGAACTATCATAACATGCTTCAATTTGGTGGGTTGAATCTTACTAGTGCATGCAAATTCTTCAGTAAAAAATGAGTGCGATGCTCCAGAATCAAACAACACTCTTGCAAGTACTGAGTTAACAGAAAACATACCCAGCACTACATCTGGCACTTCTTGGGCTTCTTCAGCATGCATGAGAAAGAGACGACCATTGCTGTTGAGCGAATTCCATGGGGCAAACCTTCTTCCGGGCTGAACACGACGTTGTTGCTGATCTGCGGCATTTGCATTGGGGGCTGCGGCAATCTTCTTGGGGTACTCATTAGAATGGTGACCCTTGGTTCCACATTCATAACAAGTCAGCTGAGACTTGTACTTTGCTGCAACAGGCACAGCAGTGCTTCTAGTCCTTGGGGCAGTGTTGGTGTTGGTGGCGGCATTGTTGTTGTTGAACTTTGGTGGTGCACGGATGAAATTGCTGGGGTTTCCGAGGTTGTTGTGATTTCCTCCCGACCTTGGGTTTCCACGGTTGGGATAGGTCAGACGGTTCATCGGGGGTCTGTTGTTTCTTGGGGCAAATCCTGGAGATGGGTTGCGGCAATACTTTGGGGTATGGTGGGTTCCTGGTTGATGCATCATGCAACGCTTGCGGTTCTCATTAGCTTGGTTGATATTTCCTTCCATCTGATGACAGAGTCAACTAATGCTTCAATATTAGCAAATGGAATGTTGACTAACACTATCTGCATCTAATCATGCAGACCATTCAGGAATCTCTCCTTCTTCCTGGCTTCAGTGTCTATCTCATGTGGTGCATACCTAGCCAATGACAAGAATTTGTCACGGTATTCCACTACTATCATCCTTCCTTGCTTTGGTTCCCTGAATTCATCTCTCATCCTTTTGATCAAACCAGGTGGCACATGGGTTCTGCTAAACTTGACTTTGAACTCTTCCCAAGTCATCGTCTGTCCTACAGTCATGGCACGAACGCTGTTCCACCATGCTCTTGCATCTTCTGCCAGATAGTGGGTAGAAAACAACACCTTCTCGTTAGCTTCCACTCCTGCAACTTCTAGGTTGTTCTCCATGGTTTGCAACCAATCATCTGCATCTAGGGGCTCTTCTGACTTAGTGAAAATAGGTGGATTGGTATTCTGGAAATTCTTGAGCTTAGATCCATGGTTGTCCTGATTTCCATGGCCTTGATTGTTGTTGGAGATCTGAGCTATTTGTTGAAGGGTGGCTAAATTGGCTTGATGTTCTGCTCTTTTAGCTTCGTGGTCAGAAACCAACATTTGCAAGAGTTGCAACATCGGGTCCAGGGCTAAAGTGCTTCCTCTGCGAGGCATCTGAAGATTGATATAGCACACGATACAAACACACACCACAGCCAAGGAAAACGGATGGTTTTAATAACCATTTTGGGAAACTACGATACAGTGGGACCGAATACAACGCACAAACGCTAGTGCTCAAGTGCTACTACTCCTTGGAGTTAGTTTCCTCATTATCCTCATCGATGAATACGAAGTCATCCTCCTCGGTGAACAAATCCATGGCCTGATCCTCCAGAAAGTCATCATCATCGCTGAGATAGGAGTAGGGGTCTCCACGAAGGTCTTCCCTTGCATTCTCCCTCTCCTCCAACTACATGTCTCTCTCGTGGATGGTCTCCTCCAAATCCGTTATCCGGTGGCGAAGACGGGC
This sequence comes from Avena sativa, assembly GCA_916181665.1. Classification (NCBI taxonomy): domain Eukaryota; kingdom Viridiplantae; phylum Streptophyta; class Magnoliopsida; order Poales; family Poaceae; genus Avena; species Avena sativa. The sequence goes on along the minus strand of OV702285.1, from coordinate 364,961,960 downwards.
AATGATGTGCTCCTTCTTGTCAAGCTGACAGCGACGAGACTGACGATCCTTCACTAGCATGGCAATGGTCTGATCCGTATTGGCGGAAATGGCGTTTTTGTGGTTAGCGTAGGAGCGGGCATTTTCCAACTCCTTCTGACAGTCATACATCATGAAGCTAAGGTGGTACAATTGAGTCTTCAATTCATGGTGATATGGGGCCTCCAGTGGCTGTCCCATAACATCACGCCTTGGGTAGAACTCAAAGCGGGTACCCTTGATCTGATTGATACTCTGCCCACACAGACGGCCAAGAGCTTCCTGCATGGCCCTGGCAAGTCCATCGAGCCAGTTGTTCTCTCTCAAGGTGAACTGAATTCCCTCTGCAGTGGGGGGTTCAATCTTTCCCCGGAGACTTGCAACAACTAGCCACTGCAAATCCTCTCCTTCATGATCATTGAGCTGAGCTCCGAAGAACTCAGGGTGCGGACGCTCCAGCATGTCTGCCAGATGGTCCAAGTCACGCTCAAAGATGAGGTCTCCTCCATTCCCCAACTGATAAAACATGATATACTTCACGTCAATCTATATGAATATAGGATAAGTAAGTTATTAGAGTGATCAAGTGTGTCAAATTTTAAGTAAGTTTGTAAGAATTTTTGAGGAACATGAATTTTCATGAAAGAGTCTAAGTGATAAGAATGAGAATAAGTTTTCATAAATACTCACTTCCTTGGTTTTGAAACTAAGTTTTTGATTCAAACGTCCATTCTAAACTAGGGTCTCCTATGGTTTGGATGGCTTTGATACCAACTTGTCAACACCCGGATTTTTAATCCTAGATGCCTGTTATGCCATACATCACAATCCTAGGATTACCATTTTTGCAAGACATAACAGATTGGATATCACAGTACACCATCCATTACAAACCATACATAAGGTCTTACACAAATAAGGATCTCAGGATCCAGTTCTTAATACAATTCAAGTAGCAGAATAACGTAAAGATAACGATAGCATGGGCGAAGCTCCATCTTCATGGTCACAGGCAATGCTGATGATGGGAGATGATACTTGTTATCGTAACCTTCCTGCTGTCCGTCTTCCTGATAGTCCTCTTCATAGTCTGGCCACGGGAATAGCCAGGGACAAAGCCATGAGTACTCTTCAAGTACTCGCAAACTAATACTAACAAGTGAAGGGGTTTTTGTAGTAGGATACTAAGCTCTAGGGTTGTTTTGAAAAAAGCCAGATTTACCTTAACTAAGTTCAGAAGCAAAGAAATCTAGTTGAAAGTTGTATAACACCTAAGTGGGAACTTGAGTTTCATATCATAACTCTGTTGTGGTCAAGTCAAAGTCATAAATCATTTCATAAGTCATTCCGAAAACATCTTACGACGGAACAGTATGGCCACTCCAACTGTCCATAACAGCGGACGCGACTATTCGAATAGTTTGACACTCTGCAGAGATTGTACACTTTCACCACAACATTTGATATATACGTCAGGAACAAATCCTGAATTCGCCATACTCAGTATGCCGATAATCAATCCTAACCTTTTAATTACACGCCCTAGTATAGGCACCTCTCCTGTGAGTTTGGCCTCCTAACCATGACCAACTGTCATCTTGGGTACTGCACAGGTGGAAAATCTTCACAAGGTAGCCTCAGCTCAAACCTTGGCCGCAAGGGAACCCATACTAAGGTATATAAATTTCCAGTCAATCCCTACCCAAATTTCGGTTATTGTGGTTGTACGGTAAAATTGAAATGGTATCGCATCCAGACAACCATCAGTTTTGTAAAGGGCTAAGTCTCATGCCTTAACATTTTCATCATCAAAATCATTCTAAGGTTTTCATAACCATTTTCACAAAGTATTCCCATCTAAAGTTCATCAAGTTTTATGCTTAGCACTAGCATCTACAAGTGGGGGATCAACACTAATGAAAGGTGATAAGCAAGTGTATATTATCTAAGTTCAATCTCATTCCTTAGGATGACATCAAGATTATCTAACTTAGGTCAAGTTTTATGCTCTTTATGCTACCTTCAATTATCTCTCTAGAATCTACAAGTCACTAAGTAAACTCTAAGAGAAAGCTTTAGTAAAGAAATAAAATACTAAGCTTGCAAGCAAAACTAGGATTGGGTATCATCAAATGTATCTAAACAAGCATGCTTAATGCATTGCATAGGTTATCTAACTTTCATAGTTGCAAGTGTTAGCTTCCAAAGTCAATAGCTTGCCTTGTGCAGAGCAGTGGTTGAAGTTCTCCTCGGCTTCTTCCTCGTAGTATCCTCCTTCCTCCTCGTATCCTTGGTCGGTACTAGCGTCTATAAATAAATACGAGGTACACAATCACCAAACAATACTTAACTATTTCTATTTATCACACAAAGGTTCACACTAGATGATCTAGCATCATCACTATTATCACAAAGATTAAAGCACTTGTCTTATTTATTTTATTTTAGAAAAGTAATTTCTACTCATTGAAAATCTACTCAAGATTTAATATTCTCCATCTCAAACATGGGATCATGTTGACACATGTCATCACCACATATTTCAATACTTGGGAATGTGATTTGGTGTCACAATTTAATAAGGTTTAACCTTTTCATTTTAATTAATTAAAGTGACTATAAATGCCTACGAGGCATTCTTTTATTACTTGATCATTATTTCTGTAAGTAAACCTATATATTTTTATATATTCTGAAAGGTAGGGTTCAATGTAATTTTTCATAGTTGGAATCAACTCAAAAGCTTTCATGGTTGAATTTTGAAAAATGTTTGAATGCAGAAAAGCTTCTGCCTTGTTATTTTTACCATGGGTGATCTACAAATCTAAATGGTGTGAATCCAACGGGCTTGGATTAAGCACTCCAGAACCTTTCTAACAAAATTGGTTTCATGCATTTTGGTTTAGTGAATCTAGCTGGGTTGATTTTTGAATCTAGGTACAGAACTGAGTTTGAAATTAAATGAATAAACCTATGTTTGAATTAATTGTTGGGCCACGCGGAGATAAAACAAAAAAATTCCCCTCTAACGTGGTGATCCCAAGATATAGCTGAAGTAGAAGGCCACGAGGTTTACCACTAGACGCGCAGTTGCGGATTACTAATGAAGCGCGTCAGTTGATGCAGTGCAGTCCTCACGATCCGATCGTCCTGGTGCTGATCACACATCACCTCTGCTGGTATCCACACGTACAAGGAGGAGCACCGGTGGCGAACTGCTAGGTTCGTATCGACGGTAGGACTGCTGTGGAGCTAGGGTTTCCAACACATGGAATGACCTAACCGAACAACGATTAACCTTTCTGGGTTACGGTGCTCCACTATATATAAGGAGTGAACGTGGGCTCTGCTCGCGCGACCCATTCACTAAAGCCCATATAACACTAGTCACCGTGAGTCCAACTCACTAACTCAGTCCTAATCCGGTTCAGGTCCAACCCAACCAGATTACAGGTTCAGATCCAATCCGAACTTGCTCCCGCTCTTAAGTGTGTGACCCCGCAGGCTCATGGCTACTTGGACACGATTGGAGTCCGACTCTCAATCGATCAGTCGGTAGTGGCTCCTAGCAGAACGTGCCGACTCCCAAGTACCAAAGAGTCATGACGACTTGCATTTCCAATGCGACTTACGTCCGAGTCCCTTTTGCCTCACGATATACCTTGTCAGACTATAGGCGAATAATTGCCATCCCTTAAATAGTCCGACTCTCTTCTCGATCCGAGATAAGTGATTCACCCGACTAACTCTTAGTCGATCGCCTCGGTTAACACTTAACTGAGTCATGCATGTCCATGCTTTCCGAATCATATCTCACGAGAGGGCCCAGAGAATATCTCTCCAAGTGGAGGGGCAAAATCCCATCTTGGTTATTCACATCACACAGCTTGATTCTCAGTCGACCCGAACTCTGCCTTTATAACTGCCCAGTTACGGATCAGCGTTTGACAGAACCTAAGTCGGCGATCCTCAACTTGGACTACGCAATAACCTCAGGTCTAAGGATTACATTGATTGAGATATACAAAAGACAACTTGTTCGTTGTACCTCAATATGGGTCAATCCGACTCGCTAAACTCTTTAGCCTAGTCTGTGTAAGTTGGAATAGCATCTCCATGCCCATGACAAGTGGAACCGAGTCATCAAGCCAACTTTCACATTGGTCTAAGTTGTGTGTCCAGCACAACCTCAATGACCAAGGATATTTAGTACAAACAACATGAATGCATAGTTCCACAACCGAATCACATATTCAATGATACACATCAGATGTTTATACAAGGACTACTTAATATCTTTATGAATACAATGGGAAATATCATCATACATGATTGCCTCTAGGGCATATTCCCAACAGTCTCCCACTTGCACTAGAGTCAATCTTCTGACATCACATGTCTAAGCATCTAATGCCCATGGCTCTCAGGTGCGCCTCATTCTTCGGCTATGGTAACGGCTATGTCAACGGATCCGCAATATTTTCATCCGTGTGTACCTTGCATAACTTGATATCACCCTAATCCACGAACTGGCAAATCAGGTGGTACCGCATGAGTATGTGCTTGTTCTTTTGGTGCTGTCTAGGTTCCTTGGCTTGTGCAATAGCACCATTGTTGTCACAATACACGTCCAACGGATTGGACGACCCCTGAACCACACCAAGATCCATGAGGAAATTCCTCATCCAAACAGCTTCCTTTGCTGCCTCCGAGGCGGCAATATACTCAGCCTCTGTTGTAGACGCAGACATAGTCTCTTTCTTGGAACTCTTCCAGCTCACAGCACCTCCTTTTATAATAAACACGTATCCAGATTGCGAACGAGAATCATCAGAGTCGATAAGATAACTCACATCCGTGTAACCCTTTACCCTGAGTTCATCTTCACCACCATAAACCAAGAACATATCCTTAGTCCCTCTCAAGTACTTTAGGATATTTTTAGCTGCTGTCTAGTGGATCTCTCCAGGATCAGCCTGGTATCTGCTCACAAAACTTAGAGCATACGAAACATCCGGCCTAGTACAAATCATGGCATACATGATGGATCCGACTGCAGAAGCATATGGAATCGCACTCATCCGACTTCGCTCATCAGTTGTCGAAGGACACTGAGTCTTGCTAAGTTTTACACCATGGGACATCGGTAAGACCCCTTCTTAGACGATTCCATGTTGAACTTCTTCAACACTTTGTCCAAATAAGTACTCTGACTCAATCCAATGAGCCTCCTTGATCTATCTCTATAGATCCGGATTCCGAGGATGTATGTTGCCTCACCCAAGTCTTTCATTGAGAAACTCCTTTCCAATGATTCCTTGGTTTCTTGCAACATCTGGACATCATTTCCAATCAGTAATATGTCATCCACATATAAGATTAGAAAATTTACTTTGTTCCCACTAAACTTCTTGTATAAACAGGAATCATGATCACTCTTGATGAAGCCAAATGATTTGACTACCTCATCAAAGCGAATATTCCAACTCCGAGATTCTTGCTTCAACCCATAAATGGATTTCTGAAGTTTACATACCTTGTCAGCATTATCCGGATCGACAAAACCCTCGCATATACACGTCCTCGGTTAAATTTCTGTTAAGGAAAGCTGTTTTGACATCCATCTGCCACATCTCATAGTCGAAATATGCCGCTATAGCTAACATGATCCGAACTGATTTAAGCATCGCTACGGGCGAGAAAGTCTCGTCGTAATCAACTCCTTGAACTTGTTGGAACCCTTTCGCGATAAGGCGTGCTTTATAGATTGCAACATTTCCATCCATATCAGTTTTCTTCTTAAAGACACATTTGCACTCGACGGGTCTTGCACCGTCTGGCAGATCAACCAAGTTCCAAACTTGATTTTCATCCATGGACTTTATCTCAGATCTCATGGCTCCAAGCCATGACTCGGAATAAGATCCCACCATCGCTTCCGAATAATTTGCCGGCTCATCACTGTCTAACAGTAACACATCACGAACACTTCGTAATCTTGCCGATCTTCGTAGTACAGGTGCTGCTGCCGGCTTAGCTGCCACGACCGGCTCAACCTCCAAGGTTTTTGCCGACTCGCTACTAGCCGGTTCCTCTTGAATTTCTTCGAGTTGCACCGTGCTCCCACTTACTCCCCTACTGAGAAACTCTTTCTCAAGGAAGACACTGTTCCAAGCGACAAAAACTTTGCCCTCTTCTCGGTTGTAGAAGTAGTAACCCAAGGTTTCCCTCGGGTACCCCACGAAAATACACTTATTCGACTTGGCTGTAAGCTTGTCCGACTGAAGTCGCTTGACAAATGATTCACAACCCCAAATCTTAAGAAAAGACAAACTCGGCTTTTTGCCTGTCCACATCTCATGCGGTGTCTTCTCTACCGATTTTGATGGTACTCTGTTTAGTGTGAACACCACTGTTTCTAGACAATAACCCCAAAATGATAAAGGCAGATCTGTCCGACTCATCATTGATCGTACCATGTCCAACAAGGTTCGATTCCTCCTTTCCGAAAACACCATTCCTTTGTGGCGTTCCTGGCGGAGTAAGTTGAGGAACTATTCCACAACTTTTCAGATGGTCATCAAACTCATGGCTCATGTACTTGCCTCCTCGGTCCGACCGAAGAAACTTTATTTTCTTGCCGAGTTGATTTTGTGCTTCATTCTAGAATTCTTTGAACTTTTCAAAGGCTTCCGACTTATGTTTCATCAAGTAGATATATCCATACCTACTCAAATCATCAGTGAAGGTAATGAAGTACTCATAACCACTCCTGGCTGTCGTGCTCATTGGTCCACATACATCACTATGTACTAGTCCCAACAAGTCGGACGCCCTTTCGCAACTCTTTGCAAAAGGTGTCTTGGTCATTTTGCCGAGTAGGCAAGATTCGCATGTCTCGAACGACTCCAAGTCGAACAAAGTTAGGAGTCCATCATCATGGAGCTTCTTCATGCGTTTCCAACTTATATGACCAAGCCGACAGTGCCAAAAGTAAGTCATATTCAGATTATTTGGTTTCAACCTTTTAACATTTATGTTATAAACCGACTCACCATCAAGATTCAAAATAAATAACCCGTCTTGGACGGGTGCAAAGCCGTGAAACATATCATTCAAATACAAAGAACAACCATTATTCTTGATATTCAACTCATAGTCTTGCCTCATCAAACATGAAGCAGAAATAATGTTTCGACTGAGCACTGGAACATAATAACAATTACTCAGTTCCATAATGAATCCGGAAGGTAAATGAAGTTTCATCGTGCCGACTTCCAACGCAGCAACTCTTGCTTTGTTGCCGACTCGAATATCAACCTCGCCTCTTGCTACGCTCCTAGTTCTTTCCAGTCCCTGCAACGAGTTGCAGATGTGAATAACTGATCCAGTATCATATACCCAAGAACTATTAGGTGCATCAGCAAGATATATGTCTATAACATTGCAAACAAGTGTACCTGAGTCGGAAGTCATACCTCCACTCTTGGCTTTGCCGTCCAAGTACTTGCTGTAGTTCCTCTTCCAGTGGCCATCCGCCTTGCAGTAGAAGCAAGTGGATCCGGTTGAAGGAGATGGCTTAGTCCCTGAGGAAGCGCTTGGGACCGGGTCCAGAGCCTGCTTTCCTCCTGACTTAGCCTTCTTCTTAGTCCAAGAACTCTTATTGAACTTAGCCTTATTCTGCACCATCAACACTTGACTGGCGCCCTTCTTGAGATCCGCCTATGCCTGCCTGAGCATCCCATGTAATTCAGTGAGCTTCTTATCCATACCATGCATGTGGTAGTTCGAAATGAGCTGCCCATATGCACTAGGAAGAGAGTTCAGAATTATATCCGTAGCGAACTCTTCGCTAATGGGGTAGCCAAGCCTCTCCAGAGACTGCACGTAACCAACCATTTTTATCACATGCGGACTTAGTGGATCACCATCCTTAAGTTTGCAACTCAACAAAGGCTGAGAGACTTGATACCTCTCAGTCTTCGCCTGAGCCTGGAACATACTTTTGAGGCTTTCGATCATATCGTAGGCCTCAACATGCTCGAACTGCTTTTGCAAGTCCGGTTCCATGTGAGCAAGCATAAGACAGCTAATATCCGTGGACTCATCCTTAGCCCGACGGTAGGCATTGGTGGTAGCGACATTCGCATTCTCATTCGGCTCATCTGGAAGTGGGTTGTCTAGGACATGGTCCTTCTTTTCTTGTTTGAGAACAATTCTCAGATTTCGATACCAGTTGGTAAAATTAGTGTCGTTCAGTTTAACTTTCTCAAGAATGGTTCTCAACGCAAAACCAGATATCGGAGAGTGACTGCTACTTGGTGCCATAATCTACAACAGAAAATATGCAAAACACTTAAGACATGTATTCATAAAAGAGCAAGCATATTAAACATTTTAATATTTTATGCTCCCACTAGAACCAACACCCCTCCGATGGTTACTTAGTGATTTAGGATCCTAAATAAGCAAGTCGGCTAGTGAGATTTAGCATCACTGCTAGCCGCCAAGTGATCTAGTTAGACAACTCCTTGTCAATCGCATCTCATGCGACTCCTTTTGGACGGGTGGCATCACATGCCCCGGCTCCCATCCGACTTTTCCCCGAGCCCCACAACCGTTGTGATAGACCCGTCTAGCTTACCGAGTGTTTCCGCAGTAAGAGTCCGACTCGAACCCACCTAGTTGGAAAGAATTGACAACACCTCAATTTTATGAGCCCACTACCAAAAATGTCCGACTTGTGATGGTGCAAACACTGGCAGGAAAACCGACTAGACCTTCTTTGAGGGATTAAATTTTACCGACTATCTAATAGAGGTAAAACAGAGACATAATAATAACACAAAATAAAGCAATTATAATGTGAAATGGTATGGCCCTCTTCATGGCGATCTCTATCTCCACAAAGACTGTAATCCGGCTCGTGCCAACTCTTGTCACTTGCCGTCTTACTCCATGTCACCGACATGTACAACGCCTTGCATGCCTTCCGGGTTCTCCAAACAGCTACACTAGCTTAGTAAAGTAAATTACATAGAGAATCCGACACGCATGTCGTTATACAATAAAATGACAGCACCTAGGCTCCAGCTGGCTGACAAAAACCGTGATTCGCAGATCACGTATGGATTACACACATACATCACATGCACATGAACCATACCATTCACAACTTCCTGCAAAAACAAGTTATGCATAGATACAATATCTACCGGCGTTGTGAAACTCGCAACGACATCTAAGGCGCTACGATTTTTCCAAAAACGTAGATCTCATCTATGATTCGAACATGGATTCCGACCATCGTTCCGATTCAATCAAACTCTTTGATCTTCGATCACCGCTTCTGGATTTACGTGTCATAGTCTACCCTGATGGCGGAAGCCGACCGGTAGGGGTATGTCGTTCCACGACCTCAGCAGTATGATCGCGGAAATCAGATCTACCATTCCCCGAGCATAGTTGATCCAATCAACCTCGTACAAAACCGATCTATCTCATAGATCGACCACCAAAACATCTGCAGCCTACCGCATATCACATATGCAAGATCTCGAGCCTAAAACCAGAAGCTATCGCTCTGATACCACTGTTCGGCCACGCGGAGATAAAACAAAAAATTTCCCCTCTAACGTGGTGATCCCAAGATCTAGCTGAAGTAGAAGGCCACGAGGTTTACCACTAGACGCGCAGTTGCGGATTACTGATGAAGCGCATCAGTTGATGCAGTGCAGTCCTCACGATACGATCGTCCTGGTGCTGATCGCACAACACGTCTCCTGGTATCCACACGTACAAGGAGGAGCACCGACGGCGAACTGCTAGGTTCGTATCGACGGTAGGACTGCTGTGGAGCTAGGGTTTCCAACACATGGAATGACCTAACCGAACAACGATTAACCTTTCAGGGTTACGGTGCTCCACTATATATTGGGAGTGAACGTGGGCTCTGCTCGCGCGACCCATTCACTAAAGCCCATATAACACTAGTCACCGTGAGTCCAACTCACTAACTCAGTCCTAATCCGGTTCAGGTCTAACCCAACCAGATTACAGGTTCAGATCCAATCCAAACTTGCTCCCGCTCTTAAGTGTGTGACCCCGCAGGTTCATGGCTACTTGGACACGATTGGAGTCCGACTCTCAATCGATCAGTCGGTAGCGGCTCCTAGCAGAACGTGCCGACTCCCAAGTACCAAAGAGTCATGACGACTTGCCTTTCCAATGCGACTTACGTCTGAGTCCCTTTTGCCTCACGATATACCTTGTCAGACTATAGGAAAATAATTGTCATCCCTTAAATAGTCCGACTCTCTTCTCGATCCGAGATAAGTGATTCACCCGACTAACTCTTAGTCGATCGCCTCGGTTAACACTTAACTGAGTCGTGCATTGCCATGCTTTCCGAATCATATATCACGAGAGGGCCCAGAGAATATCTCTCCAAGTGGAGGGGCAAAATCCCATCTTGGTTATTCACATCACACAACTTGATTCTCAGTCGACCTGAACTCTGCCTTTATAACTGCCCAGTTACGGATCAGCGTTTGACAGAACCTAAGTCGGCGATCCTCAACTTGGACTATGCAATAACCTCAGGTCTAAGGATTACATTGATTGAGATATACAAAAGACAACTTGTTCTTTGTACCTCAATATGGGTCAATCCGACTCGCTAAACTCTTTAGCCTAGTCTGTGTAAGTTGAAATAGAATCTCCATGCCCATGACAAGTGGAACCGAGTCATCAAGCCAACTTTCACATTGGCCTAAGTTGTTTGTCCAGCACAACCTCAATGACCAAGGATATTTAGTATAAACAACATGAATGCATAGTTCCACAACCGAATCACATATTCAATGATACACATTAGATGTTTATACAAGGACTACTTAATATCTTTATGAATACAATGGGAAATATCATCATACATGATTGCCTCTAGGGTATATTCCCAACATTAATGGGTCGCACGGGATGTTTAACTGGGTCGGCCCACTATGCACAACGCGCGCGGGCTGGTTAAGTGAGCGACCCCACTCGTCAGTGAGACAGCGAGTGGCGAAGCGGTACGGGGCGATTAGGGCCGTGCGATCTAACTCTAATCCTACTGCTCTGGTTCATCGTCCACGTCGAACAACGCCGGTGAGCAGAACCCTAGTGCGGCCAGTGGGGGTCGTGGGAGGCTCACCGGGGCTCTGGCGATGGTCGGCTATGGGGGCGAACGACTTAGTCGACAACGGCGATCCTCCTGCTACCGGCATCTCCTCCTGGGGCGGCTCCAATCGATGGAGCCTCTCCTCCTCTGCAGCGGCGAACTCCGGTGCAATTCCGGCCACCTGGTGCTCGCCTTGCTCTGGGGGTGAGTGGGTGTGTTCAGTGAGAGGTGGGGAGTGAGATGGTGTGAAGGGTTTGAGCTGGGAGGGCCTCTATTTATAGTGGCTGAGGGGACCAACGGGCGTGGGTGGAGCTCGTCGTGGTCGACGACACAGAGTGCTACTGGCATGGGAATAGGTAGGGGGCGGTGCTGTGCTCCCTGGCGAAGCTCATCAACACGGTTGACATGGTTATACCCCACGGGTACATGACCTTAGCGTACCTGGTCCGGTCCAAGGAAGGCCCACAAGAATATACGCAGCCCATGAAGACTTTCGGGTGGCCCAAGCCCAGGATGTTTTCGGATCCTTGGAGAGAAAGACTAGAGTAGATATAATATTCAAAGAGGCAAACCCTAAAACATGTAACCGACTCGGTCTGTGTCTGGGACCTGCCTATCTCTATATAAAGGCTAGGAGGGCACGACGAGGAGGGCACTCCATACCACCGCATACACACCTCCATGCCAGATTGCATCTGCGCACCCCTGTAACCTTCGGTTCCGCCGTAATCAAGAGCAGACAAGCAGGAGTAGGGTTTTCCCTCCGGGGGCCGGAACCTAGGTAAACGTCGTGTCCCCGTGTTGCTTGTTTGCTAACTGTTACACGATCTCCAGCATCCCCATCTTCTCCAAAACCCAAGATCATAACAATGGGCATTGACGATATTTAACCTTGTCAATTGGTGCCGTCAGTGGGAACTGGGGGCGCTGATTGTGCGATCGTGACGGTCCCAACCAAAGCGATCTACAACTCCTCGGTGACGGAGAGCCATCTCCTCTTTGGCGCTTTCGACTTCACCGCCCACTCGCCAGCCACTCTGAAGGACTTCGAGCCCGTTGGCGACGGGCTCGAGATCCTGTTCGAGAGCTTCTGCTTCCAGGTGGGGCAGAACGGCACACTCCGTCTCCCAGAGAGGGTACCCCTGCCATCGATCAGGCCCGCTTTGTTGGCTCCGCATCCCGTGCTATGCACATCGCCATCAACAGATTAGTCCTATGACAGCAGCTGCTGCAACTCAGATCTGTGCGATCCACCATCGGAGGAAGGGACCTACGGTTCCGGATCCGAAAGCTGTGACAGCAGCAATCCGATCTACGAGCGCTACCAATGTGCCGCAGTCATACAGAGCGACGTGGATCAGGAACACAACCCGCCACCCAACCCGCAGGGTAGGAATGGCGAGAACAGTAGAAACCAGTCCCCCCCACCCAACGAGGAGGACACCGATCCCAATCGAGTAATCCACCTTAGTGAGGAAGGGTGGGCTCAAGCACGCGAAGCCGTGGAAGGCAACAAGATCCTGCCTGTGGGTGCCTCACGGGACCTATTGATGGCGTACCACCTGCTCCTCGTTGAAGAGCACAAGAAGCACGTGAAGATGCAAGAAGTGCTTGACAAGCGCAAGCAAGCGGCATTGGATTCCAGTGCGCGGTGAGCAGCGCTCTCCGCCATGGGCGTCTCCAGCTCGCACGACAACCACGGCAACAAGCACCATTCTCGCATGGAGAACATGGACCCCACTGCACGTCGCGAGGTGACTCGGACCCTCAACACGTCTTTCATGGAGAACATGGACCCCACTGTATGCCAACGTCAACGTCATCCCGAAGACGCTGCAAGCTGTGATCATGGCAGCCACCACATACCTCACGTCCCATCCACCTCCGGTGGGGTACCTGAAAAGGGCACTAACCGGACTCGGACTCATTGGAGCTGCGCTCCACGGAGAAGCTCCTGTGGAGCCAAAAAATAAGGCCGTGGTCAGTTTCAACCGCAGTCCCATGCCTTCATCCGACGAGGAAGAGCACGACCTACCTTGAAGGCACAAGAGCTTGCAACATCGCAACCGCGATTACGATGCTCGAAGCGAGCTCACCGAACGCAAGATCGACAAAGCGCGCGACAAGCGCATATGGTTGTCCGAATCCGAGGAGGACGACGACGAAGGAGAACTCTACGGAGCTCGATGCTTCAGCATATCCGTCCGGCGGACACGGATGCCGCGTAACTTCAAGCTTCCTTCGAACACTCCGAAGTTTGACGGCACATAGGACCCCAAGGCGTGACTCAGCGACCACCTGTCGTCCATCAAGCTACACAGCGGAAACAAGAACACCTCCCTGCAATGCCTTCAGCTGTAGCTGACAGGTGCAACCCGGATCTGGCTCAGCAGCCTATCCTCGGGATCCATCTGAAGCTGGGAGGAACTGGCATACAGTTTCATCTGAAACTTCAAGGGCACCAGCAATAGGCCAGCCTCGATCGAGGAGCTACGGGCCTGCACCCAACGAACAGGCGAATCCATTCGCTGATACATACTACGCTGGTCCAACACCAAGAACTCCGCGACGCACATCTCTTAGGAGAGAGCGATCTACACCTTCAAGGATGGCGTCAAACGCCAGGACTTCAAGGAAGAACTTGGGCGCGTCAAGCCCAAGACACTTGACCACCTCATGGACATCGGCAACAGGTGGCCAGATGGCGAGGACTCCGTCCACCGAGCGCACTCAGAGGAGGAAGATGACTACGGCCGTCGACATGAACGCCGTAGCAAGTGAAGATCGCGCGTCTACGATGATCGCGACGCCGTAGCGAAGGCAAGCGCAGCAGCGGCAGATACCGTGGAAACAACTTCCACGACGGAGGACGCCCGGCGCAGTCATGGCAACGCCGCGGCCGCAACGATGGACCCTCAGCGTACGAAAATGTTGTTGGGCCCATGCACCAACCACTTCTACATCGACAAGCAGGATGGCAAGAAAAAGGCAAGACACATGCTCAAACACTGCCGTGAGTTCCAGAAACTCAGCGAGAGCATGTCCCAGATAAGGCAACAAGCCCCGAACCCTGGGTACGGGAACGCGCCCGCACCAGGTGACATCGCCCATAGAGCTCCTCCACCACCACCTGTGGGACCTTCAAATCATCCAATCGCACCTGCGTAGAACAACGGTGGAAACGAGTACCCCGTGCCAAAAGGATCACTGATGATCCAAAAAGGGCGCCCAACAAACAGGGTGCAAAAGAAAATCACCCGTCAAATCAATCTGGATGTGACCACCTCCACCCGCCATCCCTGAGTACCTCAGCGGTTCGGAGTCCTGCATCATGTTCAGCCATTCGGATCACCCTTGACAGGTCCCTCTCCCAGGTCATGCTGCCCTGGTGCTCAAGCCGCAGATCGGAGGGTTCGATATGAGCCGCATCTTCATGGACGGCGGCAGCTGCATCAATCTGATGTTCGCCAGCACCTTAGCAGCAATGCGGATCCCACTGTGCAGCCTAGAACAATCCGACACAATGTTCCACGACATCGTCCCAGGGAACGGCATATTCCCCCTAGGAAAGATATGGCTCGACGTCATCTTCGGCAAGCCCTATGTAACTACCTCGGTGAATTACGCTCCTAGATACAAGCTTGGATGAGCGGTAGTGGTTGAAATAGTATGGTGGGGCCCCAAAAGCCACTCACGGGTAGACCTTTCGGCCGTCCCAACCACTTCCAACTCAACGGAACCTGTACGGGCGGCGTAATCGGCAGGCGAAGGGATCAACTACATACACAAGTGGGTATGTATGCAAGCCACCATACAAGAGTACATCAGAGCCATACCATCTAGAAAGAAAGGAAATATAGCAACGCCATACGGCAAGATTCAAATGACCTAGATATATATAATATTTTAGGATAATTCCTCATACAACACACATCAGAGTATCAAGCGGAAGCGGCAAACAAAGTCCGAGTACGGATAAGAAGAAAATCGGCATAAGATGCCATAGAAAGAAGCACATCCCGCCCACAGATCTCACGGATCCCCGTTCCCGAAATCTCTACACCAAACGATCGTTGCCCACATCATCAGCCTCTTCCACCCAGTATCCGTCCTGCGAGGGTACCTGTTCATCTGAACCAATAATTTATCGTGTGAGACCCTAAGGGTACTCAGCAAGTCTTTATGCCTCTAAAGGGGACACAACCTGGGGTGACGCAATTGCAGCAAAAGATAAACCCTAGCAGTTCTATAGATAAACGCTAACCATCCGCCTAACCAATGATAGACGGATGTCCGTGAATTAAAGACAACAGTTATAACAGTAATTCCATCAGATCCATCCTCCTCCTCGCTTACCAACGAGGAAGCGGACGAACAACCCCCCATCCGCTGGCAATTTTATTAACCATTCCATGAGTGTTGCACTATTTACTAGTCAGTTGTTTAGTCAAGTTAAAAGCGGTACTTTAGTTATGCTTGTCTATGATCGAGAAACTGTGCTCCAAGTCGTCCATAACCGCGGACACGGCTTTCAGAAAGTTTTACCCTGCAGGGGTGCACAAATAGCAACACACACTCGATCAACCTCGGAAAAACCAAATCAAAACCCAACGAGGCCTTCACGACAAAGCAATCACAGGATTCAGAAATATTTCAGGGGGCCACCCCATTGAGTAGACCCGCAACGAAGTAAGCTAGCTCCGAGACGGACTCAAGGTCTACGTCAATGGCTGTAAACGACTGGGAACCCCAAACGGGGCTTGTCGATACCGCGAAAACATTCCGCTTACCTAAAAAGTACAGTGTGCTCCTCGCACAATCGTAAATAAGCAGTAAAACATGGCATAAGTACAGGATCATAAATAAAACCTCAAACTAGTTTGTGGCCCCAAGAAATAAGAATGAATCAAGCTCTGGCTCAGGGGGGGTCCCATATACCTCCCGGATGTGGATAGCGCGAATAATCTTGGAACAGGAATCAAGTACTCGGGGTCTTACGGGACACAAGTGAGCAGGAAAAACCAAATAGCAGATATTGCTCACCGGTGCCACTTTCATTAGTTATCCCATCACTACTCAGGTTAAGTTGTTTAGGTACCTCGTTATCCATCAGACTCTCACATACCCTACACATGCTGTTCTACGACTCGCATGGCTCAAACAACTCCTGTAGTAATGGCTCATGGGATGGAGGAACAAGCTTGGTGGGGTTTAAAGTAAAGGCTATGCAATACTTGGGATTCAGTTTAATGCAATCGCGACTCAATGATGCAAGAATAAGATAGAGGCAATAGGTACTGTATGTATGCGAGCATGTGGTAGTGCTTGCCTGGCAACTCAGTTGAAGCTAGAGACGGATCTGGGTAGTGCTCCTGGTTCTCCTGATATATCCCCTGCTTAGTGTCTATCCGAGAAAAACCAAACAAACAAGGCCAACATGAATATAGAGCACAAGCATGTGAATAAGATGCGTCAAGCAATCAATCATGCCATGATGAATGATGCACAATTTGCATGGCATTAAAGTAGCATGGCATGGGTGAGGTGTGGAAGACAAGAATAACATTTTAATGGGGTTTTGGATCACATTTGTTGTCATAATAGTTGCTGTACACTATATTTTTATATGATGCATGCTGCAATAGAAGTCATAGATAGCATAAACAGAAAGGTCTCGTCGAGCTGATCATTTTAGACATATCATTTGTTAAATTTGGAATTCTAAATCAAAAGTTATTAATTATTTAAGTTCCAGTGGCATTTGTGGTAATTTAATTCAACTTGGAATTTAAAATGTGCAAAAGGTAATTTAAATAGCATATTTGAAATCCTCATATTTTTCTGATCACAAAACATATAACATTTGCATTATTTGGAGTAATATTTGAAAAGTTATTTAAAACTGAATTGAAGTTTGAATTTGAATTAAAATTTATATAGTTTTGAATTTATCAGAATCTGAAAACGTTTAACACCCAGGCTAACCTAACCCTAGACGCTTACAGGTGGGGCCAGGAACTTGCGGTCCCACACGCCAGTGGCTGGGCGGAAAGGAGGACCGCGGGTGGATTTGGGGAAAGTTGATGAGCCTTTTAGAAAACCAACACTGGCGCTGACTGTGGGGCTAGGGGCTGCGGGTTGAGGCAAAAGACGGCCAGGGGGTTTTGTGCAAAAAGCACAGCGAGCACTGTGGATCTTCTCTGCATCTCTGACGAGCGCCGATGCGCGACAGACGCAGCGCGGCGCGGGAGGGGATCGATCTCTCGACCTGGGGCTCGCGCGCGGTAACGGTTACCGCTGCGGTGGCGTGGGCTAGGTGACGGAGAGGTGGGCGCGGCCTAGCTAGGGCTTCTGTGACGCTACAGCGAGGCGGACCGAGCGCGACGCCGGCGCACAGAGTGTGCACGACGAAACGTCCGGCGAATCTAGGGCGGCGCGGCGAGGCGGACCGTGTCAGGGAGGAAGAGGGGCTCACCGCGAGGCTGTCGGTGGCGGTGGTTTGGCTCGAGGCGCAGGCGATCGACGACGGGGCAGGAGTCCTGAGCAGCTAGGGTTCGTCGGGTCACGTCGGGGTCCAGGCTCCTGGGGCTGCTCCTCCTCGCGGCTGGGTACGGGGGCGACGCAGACGTCCTTCGGAGCTTCCTCGACACCCGCAGCTGACACGCCACTGGCTAGGTAGATGGGGCAGGGGGTAGACTGGCGGTGGACGGCGAGGCTAGGTAGATGGCGAGGAGAGGAAGGGGAGAAGAGGGCGAAGTCCTGAGCAGATCTGGGCAGAGCAGAGGGGGGGCTGGGGTGTAGATAAGAACGGGGCAGGTGGGGCTTGCATGGGGGAGGGGAAGGTGGCTTCGGTGCCACCTTTTCTTTCCTCACGTGCATGGCATGGGTCCAGGGGGTGGCGCGGCAGGGCTGGTAGAGCTAGGGAGGGGCTGCAGGTGGGTTTGGGTGAGGAGCTCGGGGTGGGACCAGGTCAAGCAGGAGGGGCCCCTTGGCCAGGGAGAGGAAGAGAGGGAGAGGGGCCGGCTCGGCTAGGGTTAGATTTGGGGTTTAGGGTTGGTAGCTAGGTGGGGCCAGGGTGGCCAGGTGGGTCCAGCAAGGTAGAAAGAGGGGGTGGTGAGGGGTGGCGAGCTGGGGTTAAGCTAGAGAGGGAGGGACATGTTAGCTAGGTTAGTTAGCTTAGGTGCAACTTAGGGTTAACCAAGATGGGACATGGGGTATGGGTAGGTGTTAGAGAAAACTAGGATAGATGATTAGAGAGAGAGGTGGATTAGGTTTTCTTTGAATCATGCATGCTCCAATTAAAGACCAAGCAAGATCAAAAAGAAAAGAGGTAGGGAGAAGGATGGGGGTTTAGGCTTATGCTCACCACATGATCACATGTGTATGCTAGCATGGGGATGGACTAAAAGGAGAGGCTTATGGTCTTGAGTTGATCAAGTATGATCCACTCAAGCTCACAAGAACAAGACAAGAAAGAGAGAGGGAAAAAGGTGGTAGGGTTTTGGCAATGGCCAAACAAGACCAAGCCTAAGGGGTAGATGAGTTGATCCATTGTAAAAATCCAAATAAAAACAAATGTCAAGCTAAGGGGCACTTGCATGGGCCATGCATAGTTAATTGATACCATGTTTATCTTTGTGAAAACAAGATTAATTACCTGGCATTTTCTTATGCATTCCAAAGTGTGGAATAAGGCCCAAGCAAAAGAAATTAGGAAGAACTCCAAGTGGAGTATGAGGAGATGATCACATTGGAATATATTTGGGACTTGCTAGTGTGTATATGCCACTAGATATTTAATAAGCCCACAAAATGTTCCCACATGATGATAACCCCAACAACACACATATGGAAGCTAGGGAGAAAGGGTCCCACTCACAAGGCATGCAAAGGTGGCCATGTGGCTCTCATGCATCAATAATGTGAAAACAAAATGATGCCAAGATGAGAACATGTGGAAAAGAAATGGATCCATCCCAACCCACATGAGCTAGAAGTAAAACTCAAAAATGCCAAGCTCATATTTAGTTGGATGGTGGAATTTATAAGGTGGTGAAAGAAAGGTGGTGGAGTTAATAAGAGATATGCCCCCAAATCAACTTGGGCATTTAACAATATATCAAGAACCAAATACAATATCAAGAGGCAACTACAATTAATAATGCACATGAGATAAGAACCAAACAAGAAGGGGTTTTATATGATGCTCAAATGCAAGGTGGCATGATGACATGAGCATGACATGATGATGATGCAACAATTATATGTAGGAAGTGGCCCTTTTTATTACTAGAACAAGTAGCATTACAGGTGTTAGACAACTGGGATGCTACAACTCTCCCCCCACTAAACAGGAATCTCGCCCCGAGATTCTAGGAAGAAGAAGAAGACACAAAGAGGGTAGGATAGTTGGCACGGAGTTCATCTTCACGCTCCCAAGTGGCTTCCTCAACAGAATGGTGTGACCACTGCACCTTGCAGAACTTGATGGACTTGTTGCGAGTCCTTCTTTCTGCGGTCTCAAGGATTTTGGTGGGGTGTTCTTGATAAGACAGGTCTTCTTGGAGATCGATTAGCTCATGATCCACGGTCCTGCCGGGATCTTTGAAGCACTTCTTGAGCTGAGAGATGTGGAAAACATCATGGACTTTGAGTTTTTCCGGGAGCTCCAGGGCATAAGCAACTTCTCCTCTTCTACCACGAATCTTGAATGGACCGATGTATCTAGGAGCCAACTTTCCTTTGATACCGAAGCGGTGTGTACCTCTCATGGGAGTGACACGAAGGTACACGAGATCACCAGGGGCATACACCATGTCCGTGTGCTTCCTGTCATAGTTGCTCTTCTGACGACTTTGAGCAATCTTCAGGTTCTCAAGAATGATATGCACCTTCTCCTCCGCTTGAGTTACAATGTCAGGTCCAAACCAGATTCTTTCTCCTACACCTGACCAACCAATCGGAGTTCTGCACTTGCGACCATAGAGAGCCTCAAATGGTGCCATCTTCAAACTCTTCTGGAAGCTGTTGTTGTACGAGAATTCAGCATATGGCAGACATTCCTCCCACTTCATGCCAAAAGAGATGACGCATGCCCGAAGCATATCCTCCAGAATCTGATTGATCCTTTCAACTTGTCCTTGTGACTGAGGGTGGTAAGCAGTGCTGAAGTTCAACTTTGTTCCCAGAGCATTTTGAAAGCTTTCCCAGAACTTGGAAGTGAAGATGCTCCCACGGTCTGAACTGATCTCAAGCGGAACCCCATACAGAGAGACAATTCTGTTGATATAGAGCTCAGCCAACTGAATTCCAGAAATTGTTTCCTTGACGGGGAAGAAATGAGCCACTTTAGAAAGCCTATCGATGACAACAAAAATTGCATTGTTGCCCTTCTGCGACCTTGGAAAACCAGTGATGAAGTCCATCTCTACTTTCTCCCATTTCCATTCCGGAGGTTTCAATGGCTGTAGAAGACCGAAAGGTTTCTGATGGACAGCTTTCACTCTGCGGCAAACATCACACTCCGAGACGTACTTGGCACAATATCGTTTCAAACCAGGCCACCAATACTGTGTTTTCAAGTCCATGTACATCTTTGTGCTGCCAGGGTGGATAGAAAGAACCGAATCATGCGCCTCCTTGAGAACTTGGTCTCTCAAACCCGGGTAGTTTGGAACAAACATCCGGTGGTCGAAGAAAAGCGTGCCTTGATCATCGACGTGGAAGGACTCATACTTCGGAAGCTCAAGTTTAGAGATGATGTTTCTGGTGTGCGGATCACCCAGCTGACGAGAGCGAATCTTTTCTTCCAAGAGAGGAGTAGCCAGAAGGTTCAGGAGATGCCCTTGTTCCACAACTTCTAGGTTGAGCTGGCGGAATTCCTCGCACAAGAGGGGCTGCTGCTCTTCCATCATGAGGTTATTGACATAAGCTTTGCGGCTGAGAGCATCTGCCATGACATTAGCTTTGCCCGGTGTGTAGTTGATGGTCAAATCAAAGTCATTGATTGCTTCGATCCATCTCCTCTGCCGAAGGTTGAGATCAGGCTGAGTGAAGATATACTTCAAACTTTTGTGGTCAGAAAAGATCTCACAACGGTTGCCAAGCAAGTAGTGCCTCCATAGCTTCAAAGCAAAGACAACTGCTGCTAGCTCGAGGTCATGTGTGGGATAGTTGATCTCATGCGTCTTCAACTATCTAGAGGCATAAGCAACCACTTGTTTTTCTTGCATAAGGACCGCACCCAATCCTTGCAAAGAGGCGTCGCAGAATATCTGGAAAGGCTTAGATGTATCCGGAGGAACCAAGACTGGCGTGGAAGTGAGCTTCTCTTTGAGTGTCTCAAAACTTGCTTGACACGCAGGAGTCCACAGGTATTTCTTGCCTTTCTTGAGGAGATCGGTAAGAGGCTTCGCTATCTTCGAGAAGTTCTGAACGAAGCGACGGCAATAACTAGCCAAACCAAGAAAAACTCCGCACTTCTTTGACATTAACAGGAGGAAGCCATTCAACAATTGTCTTCACAGTTTCCGGGTTGACTGCAATGCCCTTGGCAGAGATAACATGGCCAAGATAAGTTACTTCAGGCAGCCAAAACTCGCACTTTGAGAACTTTGCATACAAGCGGTTCTCACGCATCTTGTTTAAGACACACCGCAGGTGTTCTTCATGCTCTTCCTTGGACTTAGAATAGACCAGGATGTCATCCAGATAGACCACAACGAACTTATCCAGGTACTCCATGAAGACCGAGTTCATAAGCCTCGAGAAGGTAGCAGGAGCGTTGGTGAGACCGAAAGACATCACCGTGTACTCATACAGGCCATAGCGGGTGGTGAAAGCTGTTTTAGGCACATCTTCCTTGCGAATCTTGATTTGGTGATAACCACTTCTCAAGTCCAGCTTAGAGAATACCACAGCTCCAGCTAGCTGGTCAAAGAGATCATTAATCCGCGGAAGGGGATATTTATTCTTGATGGTTTTAGCATTGAGAGCCCGATAGTCAACACAAAGTCTATCAGTTCTGTCACGCTTCTTCACAAAGATTGTTGGGCTACCCCAAGAAGAAGTACTGTGTTGAATGAAACCCAACTTCTCTTGTTCATCAAGCTGTCGTTTGAGTTCAGCCAACTCAGCAGGACCCATTTTATAAGGCCGCTTGGAGATAGGAGCCGTTCCAGGTTCAAGCTCAATTACGAACTCAACCTCACGATCTGGAGGCATACCCGGCAACTCTTCAGGAAAAACATCCGGGAACTCACAGACCACTGGGACTCTCTGAATAGCTTCCATAGCATCATCATTCAGAGCCGCTAAGGAGAAAAGCTGGACAGCAGGAGTCAGACTTGGAGAAAAGACTATATGGCCTTCAGGAATCTTCAGAGAAACTGAGCGTTCAGCACAATCAATCACAGCTGCATTTGCTGTCAACCAATCCATGCCCAAGATGACATCAATGTCAGAATTGCCCAGAACAATTAAAGAAGCCGAGAATGAAGAGCCACCAATCTCAACTTGATTGCCATGACTGATCTTAGATGCTATCATATTTGTTCCAGGAGAAAGGACCATTAGCTTCTTAAGGAGAGGATCCATTGCTAACTCATTTTCATTTGCAAACTTGTGAGAAACAAATGAATGCGATGCACCAGAATCGAACAAAACTCGTGCAGGGACTGAGTTAACGGAAAGCATACCCATCACGACTCCAGGTGCATGCTCAGCTTGAGCGGCGTTGACACAATTGGCACGAGCAACCATAGACCCGGGCTTGGTGTTGATGTTGAGAGCCCGAGGTGGTGGTGCACGAACCGAAGGAGAGGTTGCTGCAGATCTTGGCGGGGGTGGAGGGAGAGCTTTGTTCTTCAACGGACAGTTCCAGCTGAGATGTCCAGGATCTCCACACGTGAAGCAGACACCAGGTGGACGTGGAGCAACGTGGCCAGGGACTCCGCCAGGCGCTCCAGGGTAGTTGTGGGTGTAGCCCCTGGCAGCCGCAGTGGTGAAGTTTGGTGGCCTTGACGCGTAACTTGCAGGTCTTGGTGGAGCCGGGAGCGACGGTGGGGTGTTAGGAACCCAGACACGCCGCTTAGAAGGAGCTGCCATAACTGCAGAGCTTGATGCATCCCTGTTGTGTTTCTTGGAGTCCTCGAACACTTGCCGACTTGCCTCCTCTTGCAAAGCTGTGTGTTGTAGTTCCAGGAAAGATGTCGGCTTTGCATGTGTGATTGCATACTTGGTCGACGCATTGAGCCCTTGCCTGAACCTCTTCTGCTTCTTCTTGTCATCAGATACCTCATCGCCACCATAACGAGAAAGATTCATGAAGTTCCTGATGTAGGTGTTGACGTTATCATTTCCTTGCTTCAGGTTGAGAAAAGCTTCCTTCATCCTTTCCATCACAATCTCTGACAGGAATTGCTCTTTGAACGCTCCAGAGAACTGTCCCCAGGTAGGCTGAAAACCAGTGCAGCTTGCCTTCAAGTAATTTTCCCACCAAAGAGCTGCATCCCCCTTCAGAAGGTGAGTATCACACTTTACCCACTCCTGCTCAGGAACATCAGCAGTCTCAAGAAGCCTTGACGTCTCTCGTAACCAATCATCCGCATCCAGTGGGCGATCTGAAACATCAAACTGGCGAGGGTTGAATTTCAGGAAGCTTTTGATGTCGCCCCGCTTGGGAGGTGGAGGGAGTGGAGCAAACTCATTTCTTCTGACTCTTTCTTCCAAGCGCTGCTGGTTCTGCTGCATCGCTGCCAAGGCATTAGCTATGTTTGACAATGCGGCCCCAACTCTGGTGGTATGTCCTCATCTGAACGGCGTGGTGGAGCCATCCTGAGATTGATATAAAACACAAGTCAGTACTATAATGGAGAATAATAATAATCCAAAATAGTACCAAGATGGAATTAACCAAGATTAAAGGATACAATTTACTGAGATGATATTAAAATATCAACAAAGTTCAAAGCACCTAGAAGATATTAAGCATATCGCACACGACTGAAAAGGAGTGTGGTACACAAATATATCAAAGAAAAATTTTCCACAAATTTCGGCATTAAAATACCAATAGATGCGCAAAATTACTTAACGAATCAAGATTAGTGACTCTACCGATTCAATATACAAAAGCGAATGATAAAAGTAGTGGTATGGTCGCGACTCCATCCCGCACTCAAATCATTACTCCGCACATGAACAAGTGGAACACATATCCTAACCCCTTCTTCTCACGTTGAACCTACAGATTGGTAACTACGGAAACGAACACCCCAAACAAGATAGCGTCGGATACAAAGAGTAAGACAGATTGCGTCGGTTTGCAAAAGCCTGTCGGTATGGAATGTACCAACAGTTGATAACCAAAGGCTGATTAGATAACAACTCGGATGCAACAGATAGACAAGGGATTACACACACACACACACACACACACACACACACAACCTATGGTACTACGGAAACCCAGAACACGTGAATCCTAGTTTGAATTTTGAGAAGAGGATTGAAAACGTTGCACTTCCTTACCAGAAAAGGGTGGGTGGGTGGGTAAGAAGAAAAATGGAAGCAGTCCTACTCTCGCGTTTTTTTTTTGGTTTTTCCCTAGTATACATAACTACCAAAATATTTGCTAGACTGACAACGACCGTTTGGCTGAAACCCTGAAGGTCGGGATGGCTCTGATACCAATTGTAACTACCTCGGTGAATTACGCTCCTAGATACAAGCCTGGATGAGCGGTAGTGGTTGAAATAGTACGGTGGGGCCCCAAAAGCCACTCACGGGTAGACCTTTCGGCCGTCCCAACCACTTCCAACTCAACGGAACCTGTACGGGCGGCGTAATCGGCAGGCGAAGGGATCAACTACATACACAAGTGGGTATGTATGCAAGCCACCATACAAGAGTACATCAGAGCCATACCATCTAGAAAGAAAGGAAATATAGCAACGCCATACGGCAAGATTCAAATGACCTAGATAGATATAATATTTTAGGATAATTCCTCATACAACACACATCAGAGTATCAAGCGGAAGCGGCAAACAAAGTCCGAGTACGGATAAGAAGCAAATCGGCATAAGATGCCATAGAAAGAAGCACATCCCGCCCACAGATCTCACGGATCCCCGTTCCCGGAATCTCTACACCAAACGATCGTTGCCCACATCATCAGCCTCTTCCACCCAGTATCCGTCCTGCGAGGGTACCTGTTCATCTGAACCAATAATTTATCGTGTGAGACCCTAAGGGTACTCAGCAAGTCTTTATGCCTCTAAAGGGGACACAACCTGGGGTGACGCAATTGCAGCAAAAGATAAACCCTAGCAGTTCTATAGATAAACGCTAACCATCCGCCTAACCAATGATAGACGGATGTCCGTGAATTAAAGACAACAGTTATAACAGTAATTCCATCAGATCCATCCTCCTCCTCGCTTACCAACGAGGAAGCGGACGAACAACCCCCCATCCGCTGGCAATTTTATTAACCATTCCATGAGTGTTGCACTACTTACTAGTCAGTTGTTTAGTCAAGTTAAAAGCGGTACTTTAGTTATGCTTGTCTATGATCGAGAAACTGTGCTCCAAGTCATCCATAACCGCGGACACGGCTTTCAGAAAGTTTTACCCTGCAGGGGTGCACAAATAGCAACACACACTCGATCAACCTCGGAAAAACCAAATCAAAACCCAACAAGGCCTTCACGACAAAGCAATCACAGGATTCAGAAATATTTCAGGGGGCCACCCCATTGAGTAGACCCGCAACGAAGTAAGCTAGCTCCGAGACGGACTCAAGGTCTGCGTCAATGGCTGTAAACGACTGGGAACCCCAAACGGGGCTTGTCGATACCGCGAAAACATTCCGCTTACCTAAACAGTACAGTGTGCTCCTCGCACAATCGTAAATAAGCAGTAAAACATGGCATAAGTACATGATCGTAAATAAAACCTCAAACTAGTTTGTGGCCCCAAGAAATAAGAATGAATCAAGCTCTGGCTCAAGGGGGTCCCATATACCTCCCGGATGTGGATAGCGCGAATAATCTTGGAACAGGAATCAAGTACTCGGGGTCTTACGGGACACAAGTGAGCAGGAAAAACCAAATAGCAGATATTGCTCACCGGTGCCACTTTCATTAGTTATCCCATCACTACTCAGGTTAAGTTGTTTAGGTACCTCGTTATCCATCAGACTCTCACATACCCTACACATGCTGTTCTACGACTCGCATGGCTCAAACAACTCCTGTAGTAATGGCTCATGGGATGGAGGAACAAGCTTGGTGGGGTTTAAAGTAAAGGCTATGCAATACTTGGGATTCAGTTTAATGCAATCGCGACTCAATGATGCAAGAATAAGATAGAGGCAATAGGTACTGTATGTATGCGAGCATGTGGTAGTGCTTGCCTGGCAACTCAGTTGAAGCTAGAGACGGATCTGGGTAGTGCTCCTGGTTCTCCTGATATATCCCCTGCTCAGTGTCTATCCGAGAAAAACCAAACAAACAAGGCCAACATGAATATAGAGCACAAGCATGTGAATAAGATGCGTCAAGCAATCAATCATGCCATGATGAATGATGCACAATTTGCATGGCATTAAAGTAGCATGGCATGGGTGAGGTGTGGAAGACAAGAATAACATTTTAATGGGGTTTTGGATCACATTTGTTGTCATAATAGTTGCTGTACACTATATTTTTATATGATGCATGCTGCAATAGAAGTCATAGATAGCATAAACAGAAAGGTCTCGTCGAGCTGATCATTTTAGACATATCATTTGTTAAATTTGGAATTCTAAATCAAAAGTTATTAATTATTTAAGTTCCAGTGGCATTTGTGGTAATTTAATTCAACTTGGAATTTAAAATGTGCAAAAGGTAATTTAAATAGCATATTTGAAATCCTCATATTTTTCTGATCACAAAACATATAACATTTGCATTATTTGGAGTTATATTTGAAAAGTTATTTAAAACTGAATTGAAGTTTGAATTTGAATTAAAATTTATATAGTTTTGAATTTATCAGAATCTGAAAACGTTTAACACCCAGGCTAACCTAACCCTAGACGCTTACAGGTGGGGCCAGGAACTTGCGGTCCCACGCGCCAGTGGCTGGGCGGAAAGGAGGACCGCGGGTGGATTTGGGGAAAGTTGATGAGCCTTTTTAGAAAACCAACACTGACGCTGACTGTGGGGCTAGGGGATGCGGGTTGAGGCAAAAGACGGCCAGGGGGTTTTGTGCAAAAAGCACGGCGAGCACTGTGGATCTTCTCTGCATCTCTGACGAGCGCCGATGCGCGACAGACGCAGCGCGGCGCGGGCGGGGATCGATCTCTCGACCTGGGGCTCGCGCGCGGTAATGGTTACCGCTGCGGTGGCGTGGGCTAGGTGACGGAGAGGTGGGCGCGGCCTAGCTAGGGCTTCTGCGACGCTACAGCGAGGCGGACCGAGCGCGACGCCGGCGCACAGAGTGTGCACGACGAAACGTCCGGCGAATCTAGGGCGGCGCGGCGAGGCGGACCGTGTCAGGGAGGAAGAGGGGCTCACCGCGAGGCTGTCGGTGGCGGTGGTTTGGCTCGAGGCGCAGGCGATCGACGACGGGGCAGGAGTCCTGAGCAGCTAGGGTTCGTCGGGTCACGTCGGGGTCCAGGCTCCTGGGGCTGCTCCTCCTCGCGGCTGGGTACGGGGGCGACGCAGACGTCCTTCGGAGCTTCCTCGACACCCGCAGCTGACACGCCACCGGCTAGGTAGATGGGGCAGGGGGTAGACTGGCGGTGGACGGCGAGGCTAGGTAGATGGCAAGGAGAGGAAGGGAGAAGAGGGCGAAGTCCTGAGCAGATCTGGGGAGAGCAGAGGGGGGGCTGGGGTGTAGATAAGAACGGGGCAGGTGGGGCTTGCGTGGGGGAGGGGAAGGTGGCTTCGGTGCCACCTTTTCTTTCCTCACGTGCATGGAATGGGTCCAGGGGGTGGCGCGGCAGGGCTGGTAGAGCTAGGGAGGGGCTGCAGGTGGGTCTGGGTGAGGAGCTCGGGGTGGGACCAGGTCGAGCAGGAGGGGCCCCTTGGCCAGGGAGAGGAAGAGAGGGAGAGGGGCCGGCTCGGCTAGGGTTAGATTTGGGGTTTAGGGTTGGTAGCTAGGTGGGGCCAGGGTGGCCAGGTGGGTCCAGCAAGGTAGAGAGAGGGGGTGGTGAGGGGTGGCGAGCTGGGGTTAAGCTAGAGAGGGAGGGACATGTTAGCTAGGTTAGTTAGCTTAGGTGCAACTTAGGGTTAACCAAGATGGGACATGGGGTATGTGTAGGTGTTAGAGAAAACTAGGATAGATGATTAGAGAGAGAGGTGGATTAGGTTTTCTTTGAATCATGCATGCTCCAATTAAAGACCAAGCAAGATCAAAAAGAAAAGAGGTAGGGAGAAGGATGGGGGTTTAGGCTTATGCTCACCACATGATCACATGTGTATGCTAGCATGGGGATGGACTAAAAGGAGAGGCTTATGGTCTTGAGTTGATCAAGTATGATCCACTCAAGCTCACAAGAACAAGACAAGAAAGAGAGAGGGAAAAAGGTGTTAGGGTTTTGGCAATGGCCAAACAAGACCAAGCCTAAGGGGTAGATGAGTTGATCCATTGTAAAAATCCAAATAAAAACAAATGTCAAGCTAAGGGGCAATTGCATGGGCCATGCATAGTTAATTGATACCATGTTTATCTTTGTGAAAACAAGATTAATTACCTGGCATTTTCTTATGCATTCCAAAGTGTGGAATAAGGCCCAAGCAAAAGAAATTAGGAAGAACTCCAAATGGAGTATGAGGAGATGATCACATTGGAATATATTTGGGACTTGCTAGTGTGTATATGCCACTAGATATTTAATAAGCCCACAAAATGTTCCCACATGATGATAACCCCAACAACACACATATGGAAGCTAGGGAGAAAGGGTCCCACTCACAAGGCATGCAAAGGTGGCCATGTGGCTCTCATGCATCAATAATGTGAAAACAAAATGATGCCAAGATGAGAACATGTGGAAAAGAAATGGATCCATCCCAACCCACATGAGCTAGAAGTAAAACTCAAAAATGCCAAGCTCATATTTAGTTGGATGGTGGAATTTATAAGGTGGTGAAAGAAAGGTGGTGGAGTTAATAAGAGATATGCCCCCAAATCAACTTGGGCATTTAACAATATATCAAGAACCAAATACAATATCAAGAGGCAACTACAATTAATAATGCACATGAGATAAGAACCAAACAAGAAGGGGTTTTATATGATGCTCAAATGCAAGGTGGCATGATGACATGAGCATGACATGATGATGATGCAACAATTATATGTAGGAAGTGGCCCTTTTTATTACTAGAACAAGTAGCATTACAGGTGTTAGACAACTGGGATGCTACACCCTATAACTTTTGGTGCGAGCGACTCGAGTTCGAAGTGGTGGACTGGCCATCACAATACCATGCCATCCTCGGGCGTGTGGCATACGCACGGTTCCTGGCAGTACCGCACTACGCGTACCTGGTACTCAAGATGCCAGGACCTAAGGGCGGCATCACGGTCCACGGGAGCTTCACCCGATCGGACCACTGCGACAGGGACTTCGACAGAATCTCCCAGTCATTCGGCATGCAGGAGGAGCTCATAAGGCTCCGAGAGGTGACAGACAATGGGGCACCCCCAGTCGCAAGACAGAACGCACCGGACATGTCTTTCGACTCCACCGTCAACACAAAGAAGGTGCAGGTCCACCCGACAGACGAGTCCGAGACGGCGCTGATCGCCAACGACCTCATCCCTGCATAGGAAAGAGCGCTCGTCGAATATCTCCGTGAGCGTTGGGAAATCTTCGCCTGGTGTCCT
Organism: Avena sativa; assembly: GCA_916181665.1. NCBI lineage: Eukaryota > Viridiplantae > Streptophyta > Magnoliopsida > Poales > Poaceae > Avena > Avena sativa. The sequence goes on along the minus strand of OV702285.1, from coordinate 364,931,896 downwards.
GTGGACATGCCAGGAGTTCCCAGGGAATTCGCCGAGCACGCACTTAACGTCTTTCCAGACGCTAAGCCCGTCAAACAGTCCATCCGACGACTGTCCGAGCCACGGTCTGAAGCCATCGGAGTCGAAGTCAACAGACTACTCGATGCAAATTTCATCAGGGAGATCAAGGAAAGCGCGTGGCTCGCCAACACCGTGATGGTCCCCAAAAAGGACACGGACATCCTGCGGATGTGCGTGGACTTCACATCGCTAAACAAGCAATGCCCGAAGGATCACTTCCCTCTTCCTCGGATCGATCAGATCATCAATTCGACTACAGGATGCGATAAACTCTCCTTCCTCGACGCCTACTCAGGCTACAATCAGATTCGACTGAAGGTCGAAGATCAGGAGAAAACGGCATTCATCACGCCGTTCGGAGTGTTCTGCTACAACACAATGCCCTTCGGGCTAAAGAACGCAGGCGCCATGTACCAACGGTGCATGCAGGCATGCGTGAAGGACCAAATCAGCCGCAACATCCAAGTCTATGTCAACAACATAGTAATCAAAACAAGAGAGGCCAAGACACTGATCGACGATCTCCGCGAGACATTTGACAACCTTGATCGATAAAAGACCAAACTAAACCTAGAAAAGTGCGCCTTCGGCGTCCCATCTGGTCAACTGTTAGGCTACTTCATCTCCCAGCGAGGGATCGAAGCGAACCCGAAGAAAATCTGAGCCATAATGGCCATGGAGAAGCCGAAGAACCTCAAAGGCGCCCAGCAGCTCGCTGGGTGCATCGCGGCGTTGAGCAGGTTCATCAGCCGCATGGGCTAAAAAGCTCTGTCTTTCTATCAGCTGCTACGCAAGGCAGACAAATTCGAGTGGACGCCTGAAGCGGACGACGCATTCGAAGATCTGAAGCGGCTGCTCTCCACCTCGTCTGTCTTGGTCACGCCAAGGGAGTGCGAGCCTCTACTGCTATACATAGCAGCTACACATCTCGTGATAAGCACCATGCTCATGGTCGAAATACCCGAAGATGGCAAGACCCATGGGGTACAATGCCCAATCTACTACCTCAGTGAGGTATTGACGCCGACAAAGCAGAGGTATCCTCACTAACAGAAACTCGCATACGGCGTGTTCATGATGGCTCGTCGGTTGAGCCACTACTTCTAGGAGCATCAGGTGATGATTGTCAACGAAGCACCCCTGAACAGCATCCTGGACAACCCGGAGGCCACAGGACGTGTGGCCCTATGGGGCATCGAGCTGTCACCTCTAGACATAGTCTATGAGAAGAGCCACGCAATCAAGTCCGAGGTCCTACCGGATTTCTTAGTCCACTGGATGTATTTGCAGCCGCCGGACACTCCGGACATGATGCAGTCATGGACAATGCACTTTGATGGCTCCAAGCGCGAAGCTGGATCAGGAGCCGGGGTCATACTGACCTCCCCGCAGGGCGACAAGATGAAGTACGTCCTCCGGATGAAATTTCGACCTTCCAACAACGAAGCCGAATACGAGGCCCTCATCCACGGCATGAGGATGGACAAGATCTATGGCGCGACGCGCCTGGTCATCTACGGCGACTCGAACCTCGTCGTCTAGCAGACGATGAACGAGTGTGACGCACACGCTGCCAACATGATTGCATACCGCGCACTCAACAACGTACTCGAAGGAGATTTCGACGGCTGCGAGCTTTGGCATGTTGCGAGAGAAAGCAACGAAGAGGCCGACAGACTCGCCAACATCGGCTCTACCTGCGCACGGGTGCCACCAGGTGTGTTCCTCGAACAGATCTGCGTGCCATCCATCAAAAGGAAATTCCCCAAGGGATCACCCGAAGAATCAGAACACTCGGGGGTTATGCTACCCGAAGGACAGGAAGGACCAGAAAAGCCCGACACAGAGGTTGCAATGGTCAACCTGATGCAGGTCATGGCAGTCGAAGAAACATGGACACAGCCATACCTCCGATATCTGATAGACGGGGAGCTGCCTGACAGCCCGACAGATGCCCGGCGCATATCTCGCCGGTCCAAGGCCTTTACCATCATCAATGGCGAGTTGTACAAACGCAACATTTCGAGTGTACTCCAAAGGTGTGTCACCATCGGTGATGGCAAAACTATCCTCCAAGACATCCACGAGGGAATCTGCGGCCATCACGCGGGCAGCCGCACCCTTGTCGCCAAAGCTCTACGAGCTGGATTCTACTGGCCAACGGCCATGAACGATGCCAAGGACATCGTCTGAAGATGCAACGGGTGCCAGAGGTTCGCAGATAAACCACACGCACCAGGATTGGAGCACAGGCACATACCCTTGGTCTGGCCCTTCGCCCAATGGGGCCTCGACATGATCGGCAAACTGCCCAAGTCCTCGAAAGGAGGCCACGTCTACCTCCTGGTCGCTGTCGACAAATTCACCAAGTGGATTGTGGCCATGCCAGTCACTAACCAAAAGGGCAAAACGGCCATGAAATTCTTCGAATCCATAGTCTACAGGTTCGGCGTGCCGCATAGCATCATCACCGATAACGGGTCGAACTTCATCTCCAAAGAATTCCAAGACTTCTGCGAAGACCTTGGAATCAACATAACATACGCCTCCGTGGCGCACCCGCAAACAAACGGGAAGGTTGAAAAGGCCAATGGCCTCGTCGGTGGCGGCATCAAGAAGTGCCTAATGAGTCCACTCCAGCGACTCGCAGGAGCCTGGACACAAGAACTACCCTCCGTCTTCTGGACCCTGCGCACGACGCCAAACGCCTCAACTGGCTATACGCCGTTCTTCATGGTACACGGAGCCGAAGCCGTGCTGCCTGCAGAAGTATGCCATAAGGCCCCACGGGTCATCGCCTACAGCAAAGCCGAATCGACGGCCGCACTCGAAGACGCCGTCTACACACTCGACGAGGAATGTGACATAGCCGTGGCTTGATCAGCGGTCTACCAACAGAGCCTCCGCAACTATCACAGCCGTCGGCTGCGCCCAAGGTCCTTCGTCGAAGGAGACCTAGTCTTACGACTCAAGCAAGAGCGACTGAAGAAGCTCGAGTCACCCTGGGAAGGATCCTATGTCGTCACTGAAGTCATCCCAGGTGGCGCCTATCGCCTCAAGCACATGGAGTCTGGAGTCGCGTACTCCAACCCATGGAACGTCGCACAATTGCGATGGTTCTACCCCTAGCTACCCCCCTCCTTTTACTTCCAATAAGGCTATTCAGCCAAGGCTACTCAGCCGAACAATGTACCTCCTCATTACGATATGAATAAAGCTAAGTGTCTCGCCCCAAAAATTTATCTATTATTCGCATTTTCTTCATGTTACAACACACTCGGGGGCTCCCCTCACCTCACAACTTCGTCGACTGGGGATAACGCGTGTACACCTGAGTAGCTAATCACGTCATGCTAACGAAAAGGGCAAGCATACAAACAAAGCACCACGGGCTAAAAACAATCAACCTTTACAGCAAGGGGCATAACACGCCCAGTTGAATACATACAAGTTTTACATCTATCTTTTTACAGGTCCTACCTATTCTGAAGAATCACCTGCGCACGATGCTCAAAGAGATCTACAATTTGTTCGGCATACTGCCTTACAGCCGCATAATGCGGACGCATGTCCCACATGCCACCATCTGGCCGAAGAGGTGGCCCAGCCGCCACAGCAGCAAGATCTACATCAGGGCGATGCATCCGCACGAGGGAAAGCGCAGCCTTCACCCCTGCAACCAACTGATGCCGCACCAGCTCCCTGACATGATGCACATCTCGAAACTTCACCAGCAGGCCCCATAGAGTCGATGGTGCCTCATCCAGGGGAAACATCACGTGCAGAATCGACGCCAAAGAAGTCTTCACTTGCCGCAACATCCGCGACACCTGGTGAACACAATCCTGCACAGTCGCAAGGACCATAGCACGATCACGGTCCATCCATAAAAAGCCGCCGGCCTCCATGTCCTGCTGGGTCAGGCAGTTGATCCGAACAGCAACACGCTCTTTTTCCTCCCTAGGAACAAGGTTAGCACCTGCAACACCTGCAAAGTAAGATGACAAGCCAACAGGCGCATCCGAGAAATGAGTAGCAGCTCGAAGAAACTCACATTGAAGCTATTCGGCCAAACGCCATAACTCCCCCATCAGATACTCCTCTCTGGCGGTGCCCCGCTCCGCCTTCGACTTCAAACATCCACGTGGCCTCGAACGCCAAGCAATTCTTTCTCAAGACTACGGATGCAGTCACGAAGAAATACAAGCTGCGACGCATCATCCAAGGATGGCCGCAGCTGTGGCGCAGATGAAGTATCAACGGGATCATCACCCGAAGGTACCTAGAGGAAAAGAAGGCAAGGATATGAACAAACGCACGAATGAGCAAACAGCTCGGAGATTCATTATATGCAGCAAAAGCCACTGCGTGGCACAAGGAGTGTTCATAAATACATTACAACGAAAGAGACGAAATCTATCCTACAACTACAAGGCCTAAGAAGCGGCATCCTGAGTGGCCTCGGAGCCGGATTGCCTGCTCTTGGCCTCCCCCCCACTGCCTCACCACGTACTCCGCCAGCAGGTCAATCAGCTTCGGCCCATATCGTCTATAACGGGCAGCGTAGAGGGCGAAGGCTACCTCGGATCCGTCGGAAGCCATCAGCATCTGGTGGCCTCGGACCTGATGAAGATCTAGCTCCGCTCCAGACGCCATGGCCATCACCAGTCCCATGTATGCACCGATGCCTTTCTGCTTGCGCTTGTACACCGCAGGCGCCTTGGCCGATAGCGCATCCGCCAACAAGTCTACATCCTCGACGGCGACACCCTTGGGAAGAGCTCCTTGTAGAAACACCGGAGAACCTCCTTTGCCTTGGCAAGCGAGCTGACCATGGTACTATAGAGGTCTTCGACCGCCGCAGTGGCATCATCCAGAGAACTTCCGTGCTGTAGGGCACCACGGTCAAACTCGATGCCCGCGGCATCTAGATAAACGGAAGAGGCAAAGTGAAAACCAAACAAAACTAGAGAGACAAGGAAGCCGAAAAGGAACAGATGAAACTACTCACCCGAAATAGCCTGGGCAGCAGCCATCAGCTTGCCGGCTACCTCATTCTCGCGCGAGGCCACAGCGGTGGCGAGCTGCTCCTCGCGATACGTGGCCTCTCGCTGCAGGCGTTCCTTGGCCGCAGCCGCGTCGGCTAGCTCCTGCTCAAGGCGCTACTTAGCGCCAACGACATCTTCAGCTTTTTTCTTCGCTCGTCCGAGGCTCTTTTTGAGAGCATCAAGCTCGCGGAGGGCAGTGTTATTCTCGTCTACAACAAAGAACAAGCATGAGATTCATAAGTAAGCAAGCAGCCGAAGAAGCAGAAGATCGATAAAAAAACACGAACCTTGAAGCCGCTGAAGGCTGGCCTCCAATGCCAGATGCTGCTTCACCAGTTGGTTGACACCTTGAACAAAAGGCTCGGGGGCTGCGCCCAGGGAAACAAGCAAAGCAAATCACACATACGAAAAGCACTCAGGGGCTCCCACCGAGACACGAGCAAAAGGAAAAAATGATAAGCAGATCATCCGAAAAAATGCTCGGGGGCTCCCCCCACGGCAAGAACGAAAGCACTTACATGATCAGACGGCGACTCCAAAGGTCCGGATGTAGTCTTCTGGGAGACAATCACCCGAGCCTCCTGCGGAGAAGGGTTTGGATCAACACCCCAGAGGTGGCCACCATCTGAGGAAGAGGAGGTGCAACCTTCGACTCCCCCACCATCTCCCGAGCGCCATCGCTGAACGAGCCATCGGAGGAGTGGCTACAAAAGAAAACATCAGTCAAATACAAGCAAGAAAAAATGAAAGAGATCAAAAAAGAAACTATAGATACTTACGAGTCCATATCGCTCAAGTTGAAGACAGGCAAGGTCCTCTTGCCCTTCTTATCTCCCTTCTTATCTTCCTTCTTCCGCTTCGCCGGCGGCTGCGATGCCATAGCTCGCACGGGCACAATTGGAATAGGAGAGGCGGAGCCACCATCACCTGCACTGTGACGCACAAGGCATGGAGGGTTCCTAGGTGTCGGCAGAGTCGAGGCATCCGACGATTTGCTGGAGCTCCGCGTCCGCTTTCGAGTCTGCTCCTCGCTCGACCCAAAGGTTTCTTCAGCCGGCGACCGCGCCGAAGGGATCTCACACATGGAGTCCACTACCTCATTGTCCGGTGCATCCGGAAAACATTCAGGTAGTGGAGGCGCCATGCCAGGTACCTTGAACTCCTGCACAAAAGAAAACAAACTCTCAGAATAAACGAACTACAAGAAGATGTAGTCGAAAAAAGCATTACGCGCACGTCCCAGATCTACACCTGCGGCACCGGTCGAGAGGCCCTGAATGGAAGGGTCAGCGAGCTACCCGGAATGTCCTCGTCAGCTTTAAACTTCAGCAGCGGCTGGAGGATTCCGTCAACGTCCCACTTGGAGAGCTCTCCAGTCGAAACCCTAGTTGGGTCGTGGCGGCCAGAATAAAGGAACATCGGGTGCACCCTAGCCTGGAGCGGCTGCACCCGACATTGGAGGAAGGTGCAGATGATATCCACACCGTTCACCTCTTTATCCGGAATCACCTGAAGATCCTCCACCTGACGATAGAGTTCCTCTATCTCCGCCACCTCACCATCCAACTGTGGTGGAGGCCTTCTTTAATATCCCCATTGCAGTGCGGCGAAGGCGACGGTGTGAGCGCGGGAACGAAGATGGAAAGGATCGAAGAACTTCCAGCGCGCGGCGAGGAAAGGTCAAGAAGGTGGGATCAGTGAAACGAGAATGGCTGCGGTGAAAACAAACAAATTTTTCCCCAATGATTATAAGGACGAAGAAGATGCACGATGACCGTTCATCGGGATTCCCTAGAGCCAACACCGAAATCCAACCGTCCACATGTCAGCACGGCAGCGAACCATCGCTTGCACGCCATCCACTAAGCACGGAAACCGAGGCGACGCTGTAATTATCTCCACGTCGTGTGTGACCAGTCAATTCAAAGTCAGAAGGTGGGACCCACGTTCGCCCAGTCACATCATCTCTGGCGTCGCAGACGCTTGAGGTCACCAAGCGTCAGCACTGACGTCATCAAAGCTATACTAGCAATGGTTACAAATCTTCGACTACAAGGCCAAAAGTACTCGCTCGAATCTATGATTCGAGTAACTACTCGGGGTCTACTTCTATCAGGAGCGCTGACCGCGCACCCAAAATATGACCCAAGGTACTACACCACTGAATTATCCTTGGAGTCCTACTTCCATAGGGAGGATGGATTCAAGCATCCGAAAAATTTGTGACCTACGGACCTAAAAGTCAACAAAGACTGAATTAAAAGTCTCTACTCGAGTCTACGACTCGAACAGACACTCGGGGGCTACTCCCATAGGGAGCGCTGGTCGCGCACCCTATGAATGCTTCGACTGCAATCTTTCGGATTAGCATGCAAAAACTTTTTGGAAACTTTGCCCCAGTTAACGCTAAGTGAGTAACATCCTCCTTGGCCACCCGAAACACCTCCGCGGTGATAAACATTCGGATGCTGCGTCTGCGACGCAAAGATAAGACCAACAGATACCATCTGATGGCCTGGCAACGCACACGACTGCGCTCTGCTAGTAAAAATCCGTGCCAACAGTCGCGATGGAAATCCCGACGGACGCGTTGGGTACATCATTTTAAAATAACTGGAATTCTACTGCTGTAAGTCCTCAACGGCCTGAGTCGAATTACGCGAGCATATGTTCCGGTTTCGAGTTGAGGGACTCGAATCCGAAGAAGATCGTGTTGTTTTATCCTAAGACAGTTAACTAGCCCTGATCCGTCGGGAGAGTCAGGCACACGCATCAACAATCCCTACACACTAAAGTCATTGTTTGATAAACAGAAAACAGCTGCACCCAAAAAGATTTAAGAGTCCTCAGCCGAATCTACGATTCGACTGAACACTCGGGGGCTACTGACATGGTTATACCCCACGGGTACATGACCTTAGCGTACCTGGTCCGGTCCAAGGAAGGCCCACAAGAATATACGCGTCCCATGAATACTTTCGGGTGGCCCAAGCCCAGGATGTTTTCGGATCCTTAGAGAGCAAGACTAGAGTAGATAGAATATTCAAAGAGGCAAACCCTAACACCTATAACCGACTCGGTCTGTGTCCGGGACCTGCCTATATCTATATAAAGGCTAGGAGGGCACTCCATACCACCGCATACACACCTCCATGCCAGATTGCATCTGCGCACCCCTGGAACATTCGGTTCCGCCGTAATCAATAGCAGACAAGCAGGAGTAGGGTTTTCCCTTCGGGGGCCTGAACCTGGGTAAACCTTGTGTCCCCGTGTTGCTTGTTTTCTAACCGTTCCGTGATCTCCAGCATCCCATTCTTCTCCAAAACCCAATCTCATAACAATGGGCATTGACGAGATTAAACCTCGTCAACGATCATGCGGCGTGGGACGGTGCTGAACGGTCGGAATGTCGCGGCGCTCTGGGCGGGTCCGACGGCAAGTTTAATGGTGCACAACGTGCATGGTCCGCACGGCGGTGAACGGGGTTTTCTGGCGGGGTGCTGGGGTGCTGGCGATCACATATGCAAGCGGCGAGGGCGGCGCGCGGTCTATGGGCTGGTGTCGCGTGCGGCGCATTGGCGCTCTCGGCTCGCACACAGAGAAGCTTGGCATGAGCTTGCCATGTGTTCCAGGGGCTGGAAATGCTCGGGGCTGGGACAGGGGGTGGCGGTGGACGGTGGTCAATGCTCCCGACAAGGTTGGCAAGGCTAGTTCTTCCTCTAGCATGCTGGCGACTTGGGGGTGGCAAGTTTGCTCTCGGCATGGTCACCATTGATGGCTAGGCTTGCTCACAATGGTGCTAAGGATTGTTAAAGAGGCTAGATGATCTACTAAGAGTTTGCTGCAACCAGTGAGGGAACAAGGTTGGCCAAATTCACTGCTGCAAATAGTATTTGTTGTTTGTTTGTTTGCTGATCACAAGGTGTTTGATAAAATGGCCGAAAGAAATTTAAATTTGCATTTTGGATTCAAACTTGGTGGGTTTGCTAGGCACATACTAGGGAGTCTTGGGTTAGTTTGATTGGTCAAGGGGCACTGGTTTGGTTGGGTTTTGAAAACGTGTGATCTTCACATATGTTAAAGATTCAATTTTGAATTGTCATTTGAATGGGTTGCTAAATGTTTCTGTAAGTTTCAAAGGTGGGCTTTGATTCACTTTTACTTGGTCTTGCAAGGGGTGAAAAGAAATGGAAAAGTTTTTGTTTGAAATCTTGGACTAGAAACACTCAAAGTGATCTAGTGAGCAAGATTGGCAAAATGACCATTTGCCTTATTTGATTTGTTTTTGATTTTCTCTTGATTTTTTTTTGCTTGGAAATGTTTTAGATGATGTTATATTCATCTTCAAACCATTCCTTACTATTTAGGTTAATTACACAAGTCCATTCATGCATTCATAAAATCATCACATACACACATGCATTCATTTGTTTTTTATTTAATCAAAGTTTTTTATTAGAGTTTGAGGATCATGATCAATAGTTTTGGGATGTTACATGTGGCAACTTGTTAATAGGTTAGTACCAGAAACATGTAAAAAAGCACCTGAAAGTGTAGACAAAGCAAAGCAAAGTAAAGTAGATACTATCAAGCATGGAACATCAAAAAGTATATATACGTTTCCGACGTATCATATGCACACGTAGAATCTATCACACCCGATCATCACGTGGTGCTTCGAAATGATGAGTCTTAGCAACGGTGCCTACTAAGGATGGACACTTTATTTCTTGATATTTAGCGAGAGGGGTCATCTTATAATGCTACCGTCGCAATCTAAGCATTACAAGATGCATAAAAGGATTAACATCACAAGAAATTCATAATATGTGATATGATATGACCTTTTTTATTGTGCCTTTGATTTCCATCTCCAAGAACAAACATGATCTCCATCATAACCGGCGTGGCGTCAAGGTCAATGTCGCCGCTTCAAGGTTGTCCTCCACCAACAACAACTATTACAACTACTTTGTTGAATAGACACGTAGGTCTTCAATGAAATTTAAAGATAACCATAAGGCTCCTTCCGGTTGCCAACTTACAATAAGGATCATTACATACATCATATACAATCACAATCGTAGCCATATCACATCACAACACAAGCCCTACAAAAACAAGTTAGACACCTCTAATTTTCTTTGTATGTTTTACGTGGTTGGGGCTTTCGAATAAGAACCGTTCTAACTTACAAACATGAACCACAACGTTGATACAAGTATTGTAAAGTGCCCATTTTAAATTGAATCTTCAATATGGTGGGTGAGACAGACACCCGCAAAGCCACTTGTGTAATGCAAGTTGCACGTTGAGCGTGGAGCAAGTCTCATGTGCGATGACAAGTAAGGTTAGCTCGGGCCGCTTCATCCCACCATCCCACAAGATGCAAAGTACACAAAAATTAAGCGACAACAAAAGCATCAACACCCACAAAACCATTGTGTTCTACTCATGCAATAGATCTACGCATAGACACGTCTCTAATACCATTATAGGGTTCGCAGCATGGAAAAAAATATTTTCTATTGTGGAAACACACAAAAGCCAAGACCTAATATACGATATCGGTGCAACGAGTTTGTAGAGTACTAACCCTCGTAGATCCAAAGCGTTTAACGAGATCGGATTCTCGTGGTTGATGTATTCATTCACTTATCGATCTCAAGATCGCGAAGATGATCCTTTCGGCGCCACGTTCTTGCAGCGCTTCCACACTCGGTCACATGTATGGTAGTCCATGAAGACCTTCCTCTCCCTTGTTCCAGCAAGGCAGCGGAGGTTTGTAGATCTCCATGGAATCACAACTGCATGACGGTGTGGTGGTAGTGGTGGAGAAGAGATTACTGCAGGGTTTCGCCTAAGCCAGAGCAGCTGTATGGAGGAGGGAGCGAGGCTCATGGTGGCTAGGGTTTCAGGTAGGTTAGTAGGGGTGCCCCACCCCTGCTTATATGGATGGGAGGGTGCAGGCCAGGGTTCCCAGCCCTGGCCGTGTCCACCCCCAACTCCCCTTGGCCGGCGGCAAGAAGAGGGAGAGGGAAACCTTATCCCTCAAGGTTTCCTTTCCTTCCTCCACTAGCACTTTGAATTTCAAACTAGGATTTGACTTTTCAAACTGGAATTTGACTATTCAAACTAGAGTTTGATTATCTCTTCCTTGTCCTTGGTCGACTTGACCTAGTGGTCCATGCTCCTACCCCATTAGGTTATGGTGCATTCCAAGTACCCCCTCCCGAGGTGGTGGACCTTCCAGAACATTCTAGAATCTTCTGATCAAAAGACCGAAAACATTTCCGAACCCCGGAAATTGACTTTCCTTATATGAATCTTATTATCCAGACCACTCTGGATCTCCTCGTGATATCCTGGATCCAATCCGAAACTTCGAACAACATTCAGTCTCCAACTCATATTCCATTTGTACTAAACAACATTGAATCCTTAAGTGTGTCTCCCTACGGTTCGTGAACTATGCAGATATGATTGAGACATATCTCCGATCAATAACCATTAGAGGAATCTGGAAATCCACTATGGCTCCCACATATTTCTACAGTTATATTGTGATCGAATGAACCATTTACATATGATATTGATTCCCTTCGACGTGCGATACTTTACTTATCCAAGGTTTGGTCGTCGGTATCTCTTCAACCTCGTTAACGATAAGTACTCTTTACTCTTTCCGTGATATGACATCCCTTGTGACCTAGTCACATGCTTGCAAGCCAATTGGATGATATTCCACCGAGAGGGCCCAAAGTATATCTATCCATCATATGGATGGACAAATCCCACTCTTGATCCATGTGCCTCAACACATACTTTCATAATACCTAATGCCACCTTTATAACCGTCTAGTTATGAAGTGGTGTTTGATGTCATCAAAGCATCCATCTAGTGATGGTGATTAACATGATCTCATGGTCGAAGGATTAGGTTACTATGTATTTGAAAGCTTGTAGCAAACGAACTCTAAATTACTTGATCTTACGCTACGCTTATATAGGAGTGTGTCCATCATATCATTCTCCTAATAACATGATCTTGTTATTAATGACATCTAATGTCCATAATCATGAAACAATGATCATCTATTAATCAACAATCTAGTTTAATAAGAGTCTTACTAGGGACTCATTTATGTTTACAAAACACACAATTATTAATGTTTCCGGTGAATACAATTATTGCATGGGATGTAAAAATTTATCATAAACACAAAAATACAATAATAACCATTTTATTATTGCCTTTTGGGTATATCTCCAACACATGTTTCTCGGCATGTACTAACCTCACGACACATCTAGTTTGACGAATGTGTGTTTTCCTTTCAGCAAACACCACCGTCATCACCGGAATCATCACCGTCTTCAGCCGTCCCCAACGATGACATGTTGCCGCTCCTCTCGCTGGCCTCCGCCGCGGAAATCCCGCCTTCTACCTCGCCAGCCGGGACCGCTGCCGAGCCTGCCAACGCAATTGCCACGACGACTGCAGCAAGTCATGCGACGATGGTTGTTTCTCCTTCTGCGCCTGTCGCGGCAGTCAATTTGACGGTTTCCTCTGCCGCGCCAGTGCGTTCTCAATCTATTCTTTCTATTTTACTAAACAAAACCATTTTTTGCAAAATTACACGAATCTACTAATAATCATCAACAACACTACTACAAAAAGAGCTAACAGAATAAAAATACAATTATGTCTTTAGAACATCAAATGATAATTACATCCACTAGCGTGAGCCAAAGGTGTGTTGCCTCGGCCCTCTATCATCGGAGTGGGGTAAAGATTGTCGTAGTAGAATCTGTTACAACAGACATACAAGAAGTCGTTGAGTTAAGGCCCCATAGGACTAGCGCATCGTAGCAACAAGCATCATGGTAACCATAGACCAAAATAGAATAACTTGAAATGACACCAAAAAACATAAAAACTGACTAAATCCAAATAAATCAGCCAGACAAATGACTACATGTGTCAACCAGTGCTAGACGCACCACTAAAGCAAGGATAAGATAGGAAGGACGTTATTTTGACTTCGGGTGTAGCCATCGCATCACCACCCTGAAAAACACGTGGAAAAATAATCTAAACAAAAAATGAAAACCCTCCCGTCAGCTAGGGTCGTGGTCCGCAATGCCTCCAAGGTCAATATAGGCAGAGTGGACTGGCGATGTTGCGAGAGGGACAGATGTGGGTTTTAGCTGTCGCATCCCGGTTGCCTTTCTGCTTATCTTCACTCAGGAATTCAATAATTCGGAAAAAACAAAAACTAAAAAAACTAGCTAGTATATACTTCCTTTGGTAACGGTTACCATTTACTGTGTGTTTTCAGTTTAGTCAAAGTCAAACTATCAAATAAATAGAAATATGTATTAATATCTAAAATATAATATTGCTATTATTAGAATAATTAGAAAATATATTTGTAGATAACATGGATATGTTAAAGTACGTATACGTGTATAGGCTAGATATAGATTATGACTCTACATCTTGTACTCCAAGTCTTCACCTACCCGTGTAACTCTATATAAACCTTCATAAGGAAATACAACATAAATAGCACTGGAGGTCATAGAACTTGTCCCCTATGTGCAATTAAGTCACACATCTTGTAAAATAGACTAACCAATCACACAAGTTGTCAAATACGTGCACCGCAGGTCACAATCCGGTTAATCGGACGGTTTTTAACACAAAGCATCACACACATGTCACGTTTGGTCAACATGACACTTAAAATTTTACAAAAAAACCCTCATATTTATCTGCCCGGGTTCAGTTGAAACTGTATTTTTTGTATCACATCACGATTAGTTACGCGAAGTCAAAAAAGAAAGTTCATGTAAGATGTCAGGAGCGCGTCGCTAGTGTCACTGGGCCTCTCCGCCATTGCCTGCCGTGCTCAATCGCATCTCCGCCTCGCCGTACTGCCAGCTCTCCTGGAGCCGCCGCCGCCGCCACGCACAGCCCCGCCTCTAGTCACCGCCGTCGCCAATCAGGCCGCCGCAGACGTGAGACCAGGGAACGCCACCGGCCGTCGCGGACGTGGGAGCAGGGACCGTGGCCACCGCCACCACTCACAGCCTCGCCTCTAGTAACGCCGCCCGCGATCAGGATGTCGTCGGACAGCTAGGTTTCCCGGCGATTAGGAACAGGATTGGAGTGTCCAACAAGATCGATTCAATGGTCGTGGCCATTTTTCATTTACCTCCTCAAAAATTTTAAGGGGTTCTGCATACATTTCAGTTCATATTAACGTTTTTGTTAGAAGTCCCTAATAACTTTGAGGCAGTCTCACGTGACGACTTTTTTTTAAACCGGCTGGTTAAGCAGTTTGTGACCTGCAGTGCACGTGTTTGACAAATTGTATGACTGGTTAGTCTATTTTACAAGTTGTGTGACTTAAGTGTACGTGAGAAAAGTTTTACGACCTCCGGTGCTATTTACTCACAAGGTACACATAGACATACGCCTAGTGCTTTTGGTATGCAAAAGATATCCACCAAGCTAAGTACAGCGATACCACGCACGCGCCGCCCCGTCTACAAGCACCATCGGATGACACGGAGATCCGCGTCGAACACGACGACTCCGCGCATAACTTCACCAAGGACAATATCTGCACTGCTTCATAGAGCGACTACACCATCACCGACACCAAGATCTGCACTGCTTTAAGACATGATAACATCGATACCAAAATCTGAACTGCATTGAGTCGGACTACATCAACCCGAACATTTACGTCAACCTGTACGACTACACCAAGATCTTCGTCAATTTTTACATCACCAACAAAAATCATCGCCAAGGTCTACATCATGTGGTCCAACACCGCTGCGGCAACCCGACGCTCTGCCAGGGCGATCACACAATCGCCACGCCTGCCTGGTCAAAAACCCACTGTCGCCGTCGATCCTATGCGATCCGCCACCACCGTCATAAAAACCTTGCCATTGCCATTTGTCTTGCGCCTCGTCTGCCGCCTATAAAAACTTACAACCAAAAACCCGCAGCCACCACATATCCCTGCCGCCGCCGCTCAAAACCTGCCGCCGTCGCACAAAAACCTAAACCCTACGACACAAACCGCGCAAATTTTTTTGCACCTACAGCGCTATCGGCTACAATGACCACGACAACCTCGACGACGGCTACATCACGACGGGCTACCTCGACATCGACATCAAGAACAATGTCTACATTTTTTTTTTGAAAAGGTACGTATTTTTATTATTACTTTAACAACACTTTACAAAGAGAACCCTACATTCAGGCTCTGTGCACACAGAAGTTACATCCGAGTTTAGACAAACTCCAGTAGCAGAGTTTAGACATCTGGAATATAAAGATCTACCCTGAAGCTTAAGAGAAAGTTTGGCCTGATGGTCGCAGCAAAGGAAGAGGTGGCTGCTATTTCTGCAAGCTCTGGCCTGATTGTCCAGTGACCTGGGTCATTGAGAAGATCCCATGAGGCTACCACTTTTGCCAAAACAGCATAAGAACAATGTCTACATGAACTCAAGAACTCCAGTCAACAGCGTCCATGTCGTCACTTGCGTCCACGCCACTCTCGTTGTGACTGCGGGGGGAAGAGAGATACTAGAAGAGGACGCAGTCACTGCTCCTAGGTGCCAGCCATGATCATGTCCATGCAGGTGATGATGACAAGGCGGTGAAGACGACGAAAACACAAGCGTCAAATCCAGTCACAAGTGTCCGCTTCACTCCCTCTCCGACTAGGGAGAATGTTAGAGTATCTATACGTATGTAGGCTAGAGATAGATTAGGAATCTGCATCTTGTACTTCAGGTCTCCACCTACCCTGTGTAACTCTATATAAATCCTCATAAGGATCATTGCAATACAACATAATATTTTAAGGATTCAATATTTTTCACAGGATGTTCATATTGTTTTCTACATATTTAAAAAACTTTATTAATTTTTACTTTGGGTAAACCTTCAAGGAGAGTAAACGAAAACACAGAGAGAAGTAGGTATCAATCATTTCTTTTAAATACATCCTTTTCTTATTTCTGTTGAAATGATTCGTAAATGAGTACTCCCTTAGTCTCATAACGTAAGGCTAAAACAAATGTCAGAATTCCTTATTTGATACTAAGTTTTACTTCTCTATTTGACACTCAAAGAAAATCATTTCCTATTTGATACTTGGCAAAAAAAAATATCCTTATATGACATCACCGTCCATTCTGTTTGTCCTTGTTTTTAGTTTTATTTCTATTGGACCAAATTACCCCTGTCCTCAATTCTTCCTAACGATGCTAGCTAGAAATAGACTACACGTTTCAGCTGGAGGGTTGATCATTATTTCAGTTTTATGTAGATCCTTATTTAACACAATAGCAGTAGCTGCAGCTCAGCTAGCTAGAACTCAATCACGGACTATTGTTTTTTTTAGACATCGTTTTGGAGGGGTTGGATTTTTAGTGGTGTTTTGGCGGTGTTAATGTCGTTGTTGCTAAGGATCTGATCATTTTAATAGGATTTTTTTAATTTTTTTTATTGTGTGCATCCAATATGGTATGCGTTGCTATAAAAATCTAGTGTAATTAATATTATATATATATATCCAACAACAACAAAAAAAAAAGCACTCAATCACGGACCTGCTGCATAAATTCTGATTTCTGAGTTAGAAAAGTAGGCATTTCGAGCTAGCTGGTGTGAGCTAGAGAAGTTGGTGCACGTGCTCCCTCCAGCGAGATTTTTAAATTAATACTAACCTAGAGCTACGCATATGCATGCATGCATGCTCTATAATCTTTGACAAAGGCTCTATTTATTTAATGCTCACGACTTATAGTACTACCTCTATCCCAGTTTATAAGACTTACGCGTATATTTAGGTCGTCCGTATGAGCTATATAATATGAATTATATAATATAAAAATTATACCATTAGAAAATATAACATTTGAAGTTTTTAATAGTATAGTTTTTATCTTATGTACCTTATTCTAAATTGGTTAATTTATCGACCTAGAAATATGCGTAGGTCTTATAAACCGAGACGGGGGAGTATGTTTTTTTTAGAAAAGGATGCTTTTATTACTTAATGTAATGTTTATATCCGGTTTCTGCGTAACTAACACGCACGTCGCTGCACAAACCACACAACCACAGAAAAATAAAGCATAATTAATTACAAAGTCTAAAATAAAACAAGAGGCCTCAAACTATGGTAGATCAATGCGCAAATCACACGGCCATCCATGTAGGCAGAAAATATCCCTCGTCGTGTCCTCCAAACGCGTACACCCCTTCAAAAACAAGTCACGAAACTTCATACATTGGAGAATAGTCCATGATCAGAGGATAGCCATGGCCGGATAAATAACCTACAGCAGAGAAGACACAATGTTATTAAAAATCTTGACATTTCTAGAAAGCCATAGCGATCCAAATAATGGCAAGCGCTCCCACCCTAAACAAAATCCTATATTTATCATCAATACCATAGAACCAATTACCAAAAACATTGGTCACTGAACGTGGAGGAGATAAACTAGAAGCTATTTGGATGAATGACCATATAGAACGAGCAAATTTACAGTAAAAGAATAAATGATGAATTGTCTCATCGTGATGACAAAAAACGCATTGTGTACTTCCATGCCAATTTCCCTGCAGTATATATAAGTTGGTTTCCTTGCTTCGTGTCGACAAGCAGGAAGACGGTCCCATGCAGGAGATCTCCTTTTTGACCCAAAAAAGAAAGACACTGTGTTCCCCCTTCTCTCTTGTTGAGAGTCCTCAGAGGGCGTGAGTGGTCGGACCGATCCCGAGCCCTCCTAGCAGCGTTGCCGGACGAGGATGGCGGAGGAAAGGCACCAGAGTAGGTTGTAGGTGTAGGAGTAGCTATCTTGGCGTGATGCCGATAGTTAGGAGTAGGGCTTCAGGATCTCTTGGCTAGATCTCGAGCAGCTCGAGTCGAGGATGCGATGGTTGTCTGCTCCGTTGGTTGGAGCGGGCGGCGGTGTCTTCTACATCGAGGAGCTCCTCAAATAAGGCTTGTTGCTGCTCCCTCTTGATCTGGTGCGTGGTGGTGCTGCTTCTCTTTTTCCTGGCCGGCCATGGAGGAGAGGAGGATGAGGAGGGGAGCTCGACGACGGCAAGATCTAGAGGTATGCAGGGATGCTTCGGTCTTCCGGTGCTCTGGTGCGGTGCTGGACGGGTGACCATGGAGTCTGTCGCTCTACTTCCAAGGTGGAAGCAAGCGGATGGTGCTCCGGTGGTTCATCCCCCCAATAAGCACCTTCTTTCCGTAGGGTCCATGGCCTCGAAGGTTCCCTCCTGATCTCGGCCGGCCGTGGAGGCGAGAGAGAAGGTGGAGGAGACCTCCGGGCAGTAGTTCTAGGGTCTCCGCAGCAGAGGAGCTTCAAAGCTGCTCCTGGTCATCTGTTGCTTGTTCGTGCGGACACACGGTGGGTTTGTTTGCCACCGTGACCTTTGGCCGAAAGGGCGGCCCTTCTTCAACCTCCATCGCGGAAGCAGTCATCGAAACCTTCTGCCGGAGCTCGACCTCTCTTCGCCTTCAAGTGGTTCGTCCCCGGAGCCGTCGAGGTGGCCGGTGGAATTGGTTCGGCGTCGGATATGAGAGCTTTTCGAGCATCTTTCTCTCTGACCTTGGTGCGGCTGCGACCCCGAGGTCGCCGGCAGGCGGCAGAGAATACTCCCAGGCACCGGATTGCTTTTCTATATTTTGTGCTAGGGTCTTTTTTGCAAATTTGGAGGCCTCGACTTCAAATATTAGGTTTTGCAGTGCTATAGAAGCCAGAGGGCTTCCCTGTTTTTTAATAAAGCTTCAGGGCCTTTCGAGGCCATTCTCTGTTTAGAAAAAAAGTCCGATGCCTTTATAAAGAAATTTGGTTACATAATACATTAGAGGCAAAAGCGTCTTTTTAAATCCTAGTTAACACCGTTATTGTTTAAAATGTACTAGAGTGTCATAGAGTGTCATATAAGACAATAAATTTACACATAGTATCAAATTGAGAAAAACTTTTGTAAGGTCAAATAAGGCATCGAAATTTTAAACAGTGTCAAATAAGTAATTATCTCTTTCAACTCGCCTGAACGAAAAACTGATGGATGCTATTGAATACCGCCGTAACTGTTTTTTATTTTGAAATTGGTACAGAGTACTTCTGGGTCTCCAAAAATTCTGACAAAATATAAAGCTCGATTTACACATCCAGCATGTAGCCCAGAAGTTTTGTTTTTTAATATGTTTTATTTTGGGCTATTTAAAAAAACAAATTTTGAGACAAAAATAGTTTTGTATTCCTTTATACAACCACAAAATTGAGTTTTCGTCCAAAATTGAGTTTTCATCCAAAATTGAACTTCTTTTCTACCAAATAATTGTACGGATATACAACAATGTGTATGTATTCGCAAGAGAAAGTATGAATGTTTGTGAAATTCGAAATTACCATTTTCAAAAATTTCAAAAAATAAGCACCACTGTGCTCATGTGCCACAAATTGTGTGCTTGTCAAAGCTCTGATACTGTGGGACGGATGGATTATTATACTCCCTCTGATCCAAACTAATTAATTGGATTCAAATTTATTTAGATTTAGATGTATGTAACACTAAAATATAAGTAGATACATTTGAATCTAACAAATTTAAGTCCATTTAATTTGGTCCATAGAAATTATATAAAATGATTATCTTCTTGCATCAACATGCGGTTTATGTTCGTGTTTACACAAAGTCAACCAAATAGGCTACTCAGCTTGCTTTAAAGTCATTGGATAGGATAGATGATGAGCTTTGATTGACTTGGTGCGATAAGAGCAAAGAGAATGGAAAATGATACATATCATCCGGAGGATGAAACGTTTTCATCCCCCGAGTCCTCCGCGTTCGTTCCATACGCCCAAGAAGCAACCGCCGCGAGCACCCAAGAAGCAATAGCCGCCGGCGCCTCTCGCGCCGCCGCGCGCCTGCATTGTTGTGCCTCTGCTGCCGCTCGCCCGCCGCCAACGTCTTCTGCGCCTCTGCTACCGCGTGCCCGCCGCAAGCGTCTCTCGTGCCGCCACACGCCTCCACTGTCGCGCCTCTGCTGCCGCGCCCTGCCGCCGCCCTAGCCCTCCTGCTACAATAATACAAAGTCAACCTATGCTGCTACGAAATACAGAGTCAAACCAACTTGGATGGATGTGCAGGAGCATGGTGCGGCAGAAGATGCAGCTAGCGGGCGGTGCTGATCACAACTTGGGGTCGCTGCTGGGAAGGGATACCGAAGATGCTACCATGGGTGCACGTGTTTGATGCGACGAGCAACGACAGTTGCTACCACGGACGACGACAAGTACTACAACGGGCAATGGTGTTTGATATGACAACGACGGTTGCTATATTTGTATATTTTTCTTGCTACATACTAATTTTTGTTTGCTACATGCGGATGTGCGGTAGAGCTACAAGACCTCTGGTGGTGGTGTTGTGTGCGTAGCCTCTATTTTTGCTATAATTGTTTTGCTATAATAGTATGTATGGTTTGCTACAGTGGTATGTATGGTTTGCTCCAAAATCTACGGCGAGGTCTCTGATGAGGTCGGATTTGCTATAATAAGAAATTTTATTTGCTACATATGTTTTATGGTTTTGCTATGATAGTGTAAAGTTTTTGCTACATGGTCTTCGGCGAGGTCTACCGGTGAATACCTCCGTCGATTCTCCGGCAAGGTCAGATATGTTACATTAGCACAATTTTTTGCTACACGGTCGCTGTCGAGGGCTCCGGTGAAATCTCTGGCGAGGTCCAGTCTATTTTTTTATTTTTAAGTCGAACCGTTTTCTGCCAAATGTAGCAAAAGCGGAACTATTTGTAGCAAAATCGGGTATATCTGTAGTAAAAACGAATTTAGAAACTTTTTAGAGACAAGTGTTAGCAGGAGGACCCGAAGGATTTTGAGAAATTATCCTCCAGGAAACGCGTAGTACGACCTAAAGAGAACTAGAGACGAGGCCTTCATCGGATGGGGATAAAAGCTTCTCTATCACACGGCAAAATAAGACTTAAGACCCTGCTCCGTTCCCCCTTCCTGCTCTAGAAAACAAGTATTCCCTCCGTTTTAAAATATAAAATATTTTAGCTTTGTAAAATAAACGTATCTAAACTTATTTTAGAATATAAGTTTAATAAGGTTTAGAAGGAATCTATACACTAAAAAAGTTTAGAGATATTTTTTTCACAAATCTAAAACATATTATATTTTAAAACGGAAGATGACGAGGGTTTGATTCGTCAACGCCCATTGTTATGGACTTGGATTTTGGAGAAGATGGGGATGCTGAAAGTCGCGAAACAGTTAAGAGATAAGCAACACAGGGACACAAGATTTACCCAGGTTCAGGCCTTCGAAGAGAAAACTCTACTCATGCTTGTCTGGTCTTGATTACGATGGAACCGAAGATTATAGGGTACGCAGATGCAATCTGGCATGAGGTGCGTGTATGGGGGGTGATTGTCCTTCTCGGCGTGCCCTCCTGGCCTTTATATAGATAGGCCAGGTCTCGGGGTAGATCGAGTCGGTTACAGATTAGCGTTGATACTCTTTGAAACTCTACCTAATCTAGGCTTATCCTCCAAGGAGTCGAAACCGCCACGGGCTTGGGCCACCCGAAATCTTCATGGGTTGTGTGTCCTTGCGTGGGCCTTTCTTGGTCTGGACCGGGTATACCAACGTTGTGTACCCGTAGGGTATATCCATTTCAATAACCCCCGAGTGTTCAGTCAAATCATTGATTCGGCCGGACACTGCACAAATCATGATATGTAGTTTGGGCCTTTTTACAAGGAGAAATGTTTAGTTTATAGGTATTGTTGATGCGTGTGCCTGGCTCACCCGACGGATCAGGGCCAGTTAACTGTCTTAGGACAAAACAACATGACCTTCATCAAATTCAAGTCCCCGGACTCGAATTCGGAACGATTGCTGGTGTTATTCGACTCATGCCGTTGTGGTCTTATAGGAGTCGAATCCCAGTGATTTTCAAGTGATGTACTCAACGCGTCCGTTAGGAGTTTACTGTGAGAGCGCAGTCAGGTGCGTTATCAGGCCATCAGATAATTACTGTAGGGCTTATCTTTGCGTTGTAGACACAGCATCCGAATTTTTATCACCGCGGAGGTGTTTCGGGTGGCCAAGGAGACAGCTTCTCACTTAGCGTTGGTTTGGGAAAAGTTGCCAAAAGATTTTGTCGTATTTGATCCGAAGGATCGCAGTCGAATAATTCATAGGGTGCGTGACCAGCGCTCCCTATGGGAGTAGCCCCCGAGTGTCTGTTCGAGTCATAGACTCGAGAAGAGACTTTAGTTCAGTCGTTTTCAGCATAAGTCCGAAGGACACAGTGTTTTTGGATGCGCAACTAGTGCTCCCTATGAGAGTAGCCCCCGAGTCCGTAGTGGAGTCGCGGACTCGTTATAGGACTCGAAGATAATTTTGAGGTGACGTTACCTTTGCAATTTTTTAGGTGCGCCGCCAGCGCTCCTGATAGGAGTAGCCCCGAGTAGTTTCTCGAATCGTAGATTCGAGTAAGTACTTGGATGATCAGTCAAAATCTTCGAGACGTTTCTGGCTTTTCCTTGATGATGTCATTGCTGACGATTGGTGATCTCAACCGTCTGCGGCAGCAGAGACGATGCGACAAGAAGATCGTGGGGCTCCCACTGCCTAACTTGACCTTGACTAGTCACGCGTAGGCGTGGAGAAAATTACGGCGTCTCCTCGGTTTCCGCGCGTAGTGGACGGCGTGCTGGCGACGGTTCATTAGGTGCTGACACGTGTATAGTTAGATCTGAGTTGCACGCTAGGGCTTCTTAATCGATGGTTCCAGTGCATGATCCTCGTCCTTATATACCGCGGGGAAAACGGTGTTTTTACCCTTCACCATTTGCTCTTGCTCATCTCCATTTCCACCATTTCCTTAAGCTTTATGCTTGTCCTCGCGCACTGGATGTTCTCCACACCTTTCCTTCCGCATTCGTCCGTTCGCATCGCCGCACCCGCTGCTCTAAGATGGGCAAACCAAAGAAGACCGCAGCTGCTGGAGCTGGATCGAGCGCCGTCGGCGCTGGCAAGAAGGTTGCCTCTATGGCCCGCACCACCGACGGCCGGTGGAAGCGCACAGAGATGCGTGAGACGGATTTGCGCAAGCTGCGTGATTCCGGCCTTGTCTCCAAGGAGAAGGACAACTTCATCCTCCTCGGCCAAGAGGTAATTCCTCGCCCACCCGAAGGGTTTCGGGTGATGTTTTGTGACTTTGTTGTCCGGGGTCTTTCTCTTCCCGTCCACGAATTCCTTCATGGACTCCTTTTTTTCTACGGGAGTCAGTTGCACCATCTGTCTCCCAACTCTCTTCTTCATATTGCTTGTTTTATCACTTTGCGCGAGTGCTGTCTCGGTATTGAGCCGCACTTTGGCCTCTTCCGGAAACTCTATTCCGTGAAGAGGCAGTCCGGTGCCGGCGGTGTTCATCCGCTCAGTGGCTACATCATCTCCATTCGCTCCTCTATCCAATTCTTCTCCTTCTCCATTTGCGAGTTCATCCAATACTAGCGGCAGAAGTGGTTCTATATCTGCGACGTCAAGTTGGATGGATAGCATTTTGGTCTCACCCCTTTCGACTCTGCCCAGAAGATCAGCCCAAAGAGGTCGTGGAAGAACGACGTCTTAGAGGGTGTAATGGCAGTGATGGAGAAGCTCTACAAGCGGGTGGAGGCACTCTAGCTGGTGGCCGGCAAGGAGGTTAATGGTGTCGACATCATCTGCACCTTCCTCAAGCGTCGGGTGCAGCCGCTCCAAGCGAGGTCGCACCTGATGTTCCTGTATGTTGGCCGCAGCGATCCGACAAGGGTTTCGCCTCAGGAGTTGTCTTCGGGTGATCTTGATAGAGATCTTCGGACCCTGCTTAACCTCAAGGCTGACGAGGACCTCCCAGGGAAAACCTTGACCTCTCCGTTCAGTTTGAAGAAAGTAGTCCCGCAGGTGAAAAACTTGTAGTTACGCGTTGCGCTTTTACGGGTGCCTTGTTGCTTGTTAATGTTATGCGTTGTTAATATTTTCTCTTCTGTTTGCAGGGCCTCAAGGTAGCAGGGATGACGCCCCCTCTGCCTGAGAATTTCTCAGTTGCACCGGCTAATGAAGTGGCGGAGTCCGAATCCGAGCTTCCTCTGGCGCAGTCTCCTACCATGGAAGCCCCCGAGCCGAGCGAAGGGCAGACGCGAAAACGCTCCCGGAGTCAATCTTTGGATGGGGCGACCCCACCAACGCCAAAGGGTCCGTCCTTCCTTGAGCAGCACGATGAGGATGAGGGTGCGTCGTCTGCACCTTTTCCTGCCGTGCCCATTCGGGTGGTGGCCCTACAGCCGCCGGCCAAGAAGAAGAAGAAGAAGAAGAAGAAGGAAGGCGGCTCCTATATTCAATTTGTCGGACATAGAATCGTAAGTCATTTTTCTTGAGTCTTGTTACCATGTTTATGTTTGTAGTTTTAGCTTGTTGATCCAATAAGTATTAGCAGCAATCCTTCGGAGGAGTCCCCTGGCGAGGACACCGAAGATATGATAGCGGAATCGAGGCCGACGTCCTCGTTTCCCAAGGTGGTGGCCAACTCCGATGGCGAGGATTCGAGCTCCTTGAAGGGGGAGGCTCGTGCACTCGTCACTCGGAAGGCGATATGCAAACCTTCAGAGTCCACACCTAAGCACGTATGTGTTGTTCTTTTACTGCGTGGGGGGAGCCCCGAGTCCTTGATTTATCTGACCTGTTGGTCTTTCGCTTTGTGGGGGGAGCCCCCGAGCCCTTCATTCATCGGGTTTGTTTGCTTCTTTTGTAACCTTTTGTCCGCAGTGCCAACCTCCTCATCCAGCAGCATCTATCGCTGGAGGGTGAGCTCAAGCAGCTCCAAGGTGCATAGCTTTCGTGTTGTTTATTTTTCGAGTGCAACAAGTTTGTTTTTCCTGTTGACCCAATGTTTCTTCATTCTGCATATGAGAACAATGCTGCTCTTCGTAGGCTGAACACTCTTAGAAAGAGCCTCGTCCAGGCGGAGAAGAAATTAGCGGATGCTGCGGAGGCCAAGGAGCGCCTGTAGAAGGAGGCCATAGACCGTGAGCAGCAGCTTGCGGCCGTTGCAGCTGCTCGAGAGAAGGCCATGACTGACAAGATCATGGCTGCTGCCAAGGCTATCTCTGGTAAGCTGCTCTCCATCTCCTTTTTTTTGTGTGTCTTCCATATCTTGGGGTCCTTTTTGTTGTTCCTCATTCGAATTTGTTCTTCTGCTATTTATGACAAATGCTTCTGGCGTCACGTTTGACCGCGGCATGCTGGAGCATGGGGATTCCTTGGTAGGTGCTGCCACGGCGATCAAGGACCGCTGATCTTCTGTCGTGAGCTCCCTGGACAAGGCCAAGAAGGTACTCGCTCTCTTCTATAAGAGGGTCACCCCAAGGGCGTTGCCCTCGAGGACATCGACTCGCTTGCGGATGCTTTGTCGGAGGATGCTCTAACGGAGTACAAACGCAAGTAGAAGGGCATCAGTGCCTCCATGGGGCTGGACGGCGATGGCGTCCGGAGCCGAGATGGACCTGGCTCAGGTCACGTCCAGGATGTCGATAGCGGCGGATGGCTCCAAGATAGCTTTCGTCCCTTTTTCTTCCCGCTATAAGAATTATGGGCCTAATCTCATTGACCTCCTGGCCGATTATGCGACAAAGCAGAAGCGAGAGGCTAAGAGTTGGCAATCTGGCTCTGAGGCTGCTCCGGGTGCTGGCACTTAGGCCCTTGCATCGTAGCTAGTATAGCTTTCTTCTTTTGCTATCTTTTGTAACATCTTGTGAATGAACAAGTCTCACTTTTCCATGAGGTGGCTTTATATATGTTTTTGAGTCTGTCGTTTAACTATTGTTAAGAGTGTTTATGATATTCATATTTGCTTCTTTACCCCTAGTGTCCTTCGGGTGAGGCTCCAGTGATCACTCCTCCTGCACCTGATCCTCGTCCATCATTGGATGAGGTGTCACAGTTGAATTTCCTGTGTAATCGCGTCCGTAGTCTGGAAAAAGACATCCTCAGCATTCAAGGTCATGCGGATGTGTGGAAGTCGAAAGCTGAGCGAGCCACTGCCAAGGAGGAGTTCCTTCTTGGGGAATTTCGGCAGATGGGTGAGCAACTCTAATGTGAGTCCTCGTGAACCAATGCTCTTCCAAGTGTGCATTATTTTTATGCTGACTCACCCCATGCTTGTGCAGTTGTGAATATCATTCCGAGGGAAGAGAAGGAGCATGTCGCAATTCGGATGAATTGCCTGACGCAACAAGAGCTGGAGGTCGGTGGCCTCTTTTGGATGGATTGTGATCGAGTGATGACCCACAAGTATAGGGGGTGTATCGTAGTACTTTTGATAAATAGGAGTGTCGATCCCAATGAGGAGCAGAAGGTGTTGAGTAGTGGTATGGAGCAGGAAATCTCTGTAAATACTTAGCAAATGGATTTTTAGGGGTTTTCTGATAAAGCAAAGAAATAAATGCAAGTAATAAAGACAGAAAACAGTTGCAGCAAGTGGCCCAATCCTTTCTTACCAAAGGACAAGCCGGTGGAAATACTAATGAGGACCAAATGTTCTCGAGGACACATGGGAATATTGTCAAGTGCTTTCGTTTCATATAGCTGAGTAGTCTTCTTTGGTTTTATAAGTGTTGTGTGGGTGAACCTGTGGTAATGTACCGACCTTACTTGGACTAATACATAATTGTGATTAAACCCCTTGTAAGCATCCGCAACAAGAAAGCAATTAAGATATAAACCTAACCACATCCTTAAACTCTGAGATCCTACGCTCCCTTGTGCAATGGTTTCCTACCGGGGGTTCAGGTTTCTGTCACTCCGCAACCCCACAATTAAAAACCAAATACACAATGCATTCCCCTAGGCGCATAAATGGTGAAGTATCATGTAGTAGACGTTCACATGACACCACTAGAATAATAGCACCACAACTTAAATATTAAACCATTGAATAATATCTCAACACAAATTCACTACTAACAACATGACTTCTCCCATGTCCTCAAGAACTAAACGAACTACTCACAAGACATCATATGGATCAATATCAGAGATGATATAATGATGGATAACAATCTAAACATAAACAATAATTCAATGGTTCCACTCACAAGAATCAGCTACAATAGTAGTCAACACCGGGAAAGTTTCCCCTAAGAACTATGCAAGATTCAACACAATTGTTACAGCGGGATGGAGTGGTGATGATGGGTCTGGTGGATATGATGGTGTGTATGATGATGATGATCCCGATGAAGTCTATCTTGATGATGGTGTTGATGGCGACGATCTCCCCTCTCCGGGAAGGAATTTCCCCGGCAGAAATCTATCTGTCGGAGAGCTCTTTCTCTCTCAGTGTTTTCCGCCCCGCAGAGGCAGCGGAATCTTTCTATGGTCGCTCCCCCGTGGATTAGGGTTTCGAGGAGAAGATATAGGCGAGAGGACGGAGCCAGAGTTGGGCCAGGGTGGCCACACCGCCTGTAGGCGCGGCCTAGGATGGCCCGCGCCTGGGGGGTGTGGGCCCCCTGTGGCCCAACTCCGCCTCCCCTTCTGGCATCCTTCGTCTTCTGGGGAAATACGATTTTTTGTAGTTTTTCTGGTATTTTTATGATCTTCATGAAATTTCATCAAAACACCGCTTTTCCATAAGAATCCTGACTCCGGCAGTTCATCCTCCAAGAATCATCCAACATGCAAAAATAGATGAAAAGACATAAGTATCACCTCCTAATATGAAATATATCAATGCATAGAGGAGAATTATGATATAGAATGGAACTCCCCCCAAGCTTAGACCTCGCTTGTCCCCAAGCAAAAACTAAGCTCAGTAAACATGTCCACGGGTTTATGGAGTGAAGTGTTGATAAAAGAATATGGACAAAAAGCATCACACTTACCAATACACAACTCATAGAAGAAAGCAACTCACCATTAACTTAGCTTGCAGCAAGTATGCGAGTCACAATAAAGATGCATAAATATAAATCATAATTGGGATTGGCAAACTTTGTTCTTGGTCAGAGAACAGTTGGCAAACAGTTTTCAAGCAAAGTTAAAGAAGTTTTATAACAGGAGTACTCTTTGCTCAAACAAAAAGGCTTTTCACAATAATGGCTTTCAAAGTAATACTCATTTAGATAAGAGTCTTGTGCAAACAAGGAAGCTAGAGAGCATGATTGAATAAATCATCATATGAATGCTTGAAACACAACAACTCAAATCCTTGCTGGAGATAGAGAGGATTAGGTTTACTGACTCAACTTAAAAGTAGGAGAAAGGCCCTTCATAGAGGGAAGCAGGGATTTCAAGTTCATAAAGAGCTTTCAAAAGATTATGGTACTTACTAGCTTTGAGCTCTCATTTCCCATATCATAAGAATCTTGAGGTGATTAAGGTTAAACTGAACAAAGATGGAGTATATGCTTGACGAAATATAAGTTGGCATTCTCATGTCCCTTGAGTACGAGGGTCGCTCCTCATGCTACTCAACTTTAGTTACCGGTAAGTTCTTGTCATAGTAAATACATGTGTATCATATAGAACCGCCAATGGGGTACCCCTTGCACATGATACAGGAGCTATCCCATAATCAAAATGACATGGCAAGCAGACAGTGAGCATCTCAGCGATCTTCTTATTTGCCATGGGAAAATGGCGTATTTTTCTCTCTTTCCTCTTTTCAATATGTCTCTTTTTTTTCTCAATCTCTATCTCTTTTTATTAGAAGAATGCTTCATAGACTGCTCACTATGGTTATGCTGCAAGTTTCCACCATGATTAGGCATGGCTTAGGCTAGCAGCCCAGGCATTTATCTAACACATATACATAACTCCATGGACTTACAAGCTCCCCTTTTATTTCACACCGACGACATCCGCAAACAAAGAGCATGATATTAACTGGGTATGTATTTACAGGTGTTGAAAGCGTTCCCCGTGACAACACGGTTCTACTAATCCCAATGTATAGATGCAAGCATATACAACTTCGATGACACAATGGTTCAAGTTTATTAGGGGCAAGAAAATAAGGTGTGCCATCAAGTTCGTGAGAGCTTTACTAACTAGTTTTCTCATAACAAAATAATTTTTAATTCGAAAGATAGATGAAGCTTGAGAATTTGCTTGGAATAGCAATAATGCTAATAGGTAGATATGGTGGACACAAATGGCACATGTTTTGGTTTAAGGGATTGGATGCATGAGAAGTATGCCCTCTCAATACAGGTTTTTGACTAGCAAGGCTGGGTAACAAGCAAAAGAGTTGAAGGAAACAAGCAAACCTAGAAGTGATAAAGCCAAACATGCAATCGTCCTTGAAGACACAAAAGATCTTAAATAAAGAATACTAAGCTTATGAGCCAATCAAGAAAGAAAATAGATGATACAAAATACATGTAAGCTTTTTCTCTTTTCCTTTTAAACCTCAAAAAGTGTTGCTACTGACCAGAGCTCGGTTTGCCAAAACCAAGTTAGATCTACTTGATGATCCCAAAGTGATACCAATACTGATCAACAAGATCAATCATATAATAGAGATTGCAAACTAAAATAAGAAGTGCAAAAAGTAAAATATGAGACTTCTCATTAATATTCCATAAAGGCACTCACACCAAGGGATACATAGATACCCAACTAAAGGAGACATACTTCCATAATGCAAACCAACCTATAAGATAACTTCTCTACCGAAGATATGAATCTACTAAAAAGGTAAAAAGATAAAAGATAATGATGTGATACCGCAGCACTCCCCTGTAACACCCTCAGAATCGACCCTATGCAAGTTTCAGCGATTCCCGCCAAACCCGCATAGAAACGATTCAAAGGTGCCCACCAGGCACTTTCGTGCGGGTGGAAAACAAAGTAATACCATTACACAATAGTCCACGATGGAATACAACAATGACTCAAAGAGTCAAGAATACAGATATACAATACAAAGATCCAAATCACCTTTAAAACGATACAGCGTCCGAGTACGGACAAGATGCAAATTGAGCTAAGAGCCCTAAAGAATAACCAATGGCGTCCATAACCCTGCCCAGACCAAGCCGGAAGGGTAACCCTGCTAACGACGTTGATCTCAAAACCTGCTTAAACAAAAGGGTTGTCGACAAAGGGCAAAGGAAAAAGAGAGCGGTCAGTACTGAGGCCAGTACACGGCGAGACTAGAATTCGGTGGTCCTCGCCTACATAGGTATGGTGGACTGAAGCGGCAGCACAGCATGCACTAAACAACCTATAGAGACTCAATACAACTAGCGGCTATCAGATAGGGATAAGAAAGACCTATTCGGATCCAACCTGAAACTATCACCAAGCATACCCATCCTGGTATTTCCCCCTCGAGACCAAACGAGGAAGTCAACCGAGGAACTCACAGAGTTGACAATTTTATTCATTCCGTTATAGTTGCCGCAATTACTAGTCAGATATATATAGCATGAGCCATCCTAAAATTATAAACAGTGGGCAGTTTTAGTTAAGCATTCTGTTATAATTGCAATACTTACTAGTCAGATACATATAGCATGAGGCATCCCAAAACCAGCAGTTGTTGGTACTTTTATTTAGCCATTCTATTGTAGTGAAGCTGATTACTAGTCATTATAAAGTCAAATTTATAGCACTACTTTAGTTATAGTTGTCTATGATCGAGATACTGTGCTCCAAGTCGTCCATAACCGCGGACACGGCTTTCAGAAAGTTTTACCCCGCAGGGAGTTCGTGGTTTAGTGTCATTCCCTCTCTTACTTAGTGTGAGCAGCCACCTCGAAGATTACGAAGCGCTTCGACCATTCGTCATGGTGGCATGGATCAACCTTTTCGAGAAGATCGCTGAAGTTTAGTGCAACCCCGGTTTTTCTACCTTCCTACCTAGGAATCTCAGGACAAGATTCTTTTAAGGGGGATAGAATTGTAATAACCCTAGTTTTACCAAATAGAAATTAGGAAATGTTTGTGCATTCAGGAGCATCATCATTTAAAATGCATGCAAGAAATAAAACACTAAAAATAAAAACCAAAACTCTATTTTCCTTCTCCCTTTGAAAACCTTCATATGGTTTTAAATATTTTTGAAAACCTACCAAAATGTGGAGCCCAACTGGTTATGAGGGCCCCATAGTATTTTAAATCTTCATAAAACTCTGTGGCATTTTTGAAATGTCCAAAATAGATTGGTATTTGAAATTACAAAAGAGAAAACAGAAATATAAATGGAAAAACAATTTTACAGGAAAAAAACAGAGCAGCAGCAGTTATCAGGCCGCAGCCCAGCAGCCCACCTCTTCCTTTCCTCTCTCCCTGCTGCTCAGCGCACCCGCAGCCAGCCCAGCCATAGCCCAGCTCGGCCCAGGCCCAGATACCCCTTCGCATGTCGTCCTTCCCAAAGAGACAAGCAGCTCAGTGTCGTGCGCACGGCCGCCCGATGCTCGCCGCCGTGATTCCTGCCGCTGCCGAGGTCGCCTCGCCCGGATAAGAAAACCACGAGAACCGCCGTGCTGATCTCTCTCTCCCCGTAACCTTATCCCTTTCGCTCTTGCCCTGTGCTGCTCGCCAGAGGAGGCCGAACCCTAGCTCTGGCCAGAGCCTTCCATCGCTGTCGTTCCTCGCCTCCTGCCGTTGTTCTGAGCGTGCGAGGATGACCTCCTTCGTCGACTCGGTCGATTGCCCCCGCTCGCTTGAGCCGGCGAGCTCCCAGAAGCCCCAATCGAGGTTTCCCTCCCGATCTCTGGCCGCCGTTCTCGCCATCGATTCCGGCCACCCCACGCCTTGTCGTCGCCTTCGTTCGCTTCCTGGTGAGCTCCTGGTCGTCATGGACCTCTCCGCGCTCTCCCTCTCGCTCCTTGTCGTCCTATCCCCGTGCACCGCCGATTGCCGCTGTCGAACGTCGTCATGGAAGCCACTCCGACGACCATCTCATGGTGGCACCGCCACATTTAGGCTCCCTGCAAAGCGTCGCGTCGATCCAGCCCCCTCCCATGCCCCAACATCGCCTGTAGCGCCAGCCCCGAGCTCAACCTGGGAGCAATGGTGTCGATGATGTCATCTTGATGTCAGGCTGATGTCATTTTTCTTTTTCTTTTTTCTGTAATTATTTTAGATTTGGTAAATGTATCACAGGTGGGACCTGAATGTCAGATATTTAATCATTTCTGTAATTGATTTCTGAAATGAATAAATACATGACATGTGGGTCTAGGTTGTAAAATAATTTATAAAATGTAAAATGATTAATTGTTTTTAAAATGAATTAAAATTGGAGAAATTCATGACTAATTCATTTTAAATCAGAAAAATATAAATAATATATCAAAATGTTCAGAAAAATAAGATTTGTCCAATAGCATTATAATCATGCATTTTTCCACAACTTCAACTACAAGTTTAATTAGAAGAACCAATTGAACACCGAAGGCGATTCCTAGGATCCCCCTGTTCTAGGGTTTGGACCTCTTGGACTCCATTTAAAATGGTCGAGCACGTTTAGGGTTTCAATTTCAATAACTTTTAACTTGTCATATCATCATCCTTTCTTGAGCATTGCATCGATGCCATGTGTTGATTATTTCCCTTTCTTGCTGGTGTTTGGTTCTTCTCCGGTAGAATATGATATTGGAATCAAGTCCAAGACTGAAGACCAAGGTCAACACCGTCGAAGCTCGAAGATTAATACTTGGCCAACTACAACCAAGTCAAGTACCATGTGTCCAAAGCTCTGCCTTTTGGATATCAACTGGCAAAGGCAAGCGAAGCCCCACAGATGATATAATCCTATGATTTTAAAGTATTTACATTCTTGCCATGTGCATGTGATTCTAAAGTCTTTTATCGATAGATAGAGTAATCCTATCTGATGCATGTTTCCTTTGAAGCCTATATTCCCTGATTCTCTGCTCCTATCATAACTAGGGTTTGGCTTTGAAGCGTTGTTAGAGCTATTATATCTGTTGTGCTTAGCCATGCTTAGATGTTACCACTGGTCCATCCGGTTGATGAATCAGAGCTACGAATGAACTTAGTATGATAGGATGACGTGGTATGATCAGAGATGGATAATAAACATGCTAAGGCTTGTATGGGAGGCCACGGTGGGTTGTGGTTTTTGCAGTCCCATACTTGCCACCCTTAGGACCCGATGTTCTTGCCACTTGAACCAAGACGAGCGTACAGCCACACGGGGGCCTGGAAACCCCCTCGATCAACTAACTTGCCGAGTAGATTTCATGAGTCACATAGTTCAGGCTTTCTATTCGACATATGCATCTTGGTTGTTCTTGAATGGGGGTGAAGGAGGTGCATTCATAACAGGTAGGTAAGCGTGGCCGGGAACAAGATATGTCTGGCATCCATAATCTTGAACCCTGCGCACATCATTAGGGACCGACTTCGGGACTTGACCCATTACGGCGGCATCTCCCTAGTTCGAGACTCATGGTCTCGGCGAAAGAAAGGTAAAGGCCGTGTCTAACCACCCTCTGCCGGCCTTCCAAGGAAGAGGGCTAATGTATTGGCATTAAGAGAAGGTTAGTACGTGTGGGTAAAGTTGTACACCCCTGCAGGGTTATTAATCTTTTCAAAAATCCGCGTCCGATGTTATGGACAACTTGGGAACGGACGTGAAGATGATAGAGAACTTGAACCTAATCGTAAAACTTTGCAAGTTAAGTAATGTGTGCTTAAGGATGCTTCCTCAGGGATCGAGGGGGTGATCCTAGATAAGTTCAGCTGATGATGATTCGGTGGATATCAAAAGATGATCAAATCTAGTGATACCGCTCTCTTATCCCCTTTTAAAACATTCTGATTAGTCGAGATTCTTCTCCTTCTTGTTTTACAAACAAAAATGTCTTTATGCAAAATAACTCCACCAGCCATAAGCCTTGCGGAGTACACCTTGTACTCACCCTTGCTTCGTTGATACTTTTGCAGCAGATTAAGCGTTACCATAGAAGATGAGTTCTTTACGGCATCGACATCGTCGAGTAGTTTGGAGTTCCCAGTCAGCAGTCTGGGATCTATGGATTGGACGTCATCGTTATGCTTGAGGCCTCTTAGGCCATTTGTTAAGTTTTCTATACTTAATAGCATAATTTGCCTTCCGTTGTTTGATGATTATGGTCAGTTACCTCTGCTTGTAATATTTTGGTTCTTTGCTTAGTTATGAGCTTGCTGTAATAATTTTTGTGTCGTAGGGTCACTATTGTGTTACCGATTTTCTCTTTGTATGCTTTCGAGATTTAGGTTAGGCTTATGTTCAGACGAAGGTCTGGGATTTTTCTAGCCTTAATCTCGGGGGTGTCACAGATACCCAACGTACACCTTTGTAATCACCATTTCACTGAGTGACGTTTGATGCTATTGAAGAATCCTCGAGAGACAGTGATTAATATGTTCTCACGGTCTAAGGAGAAGGAGACTTCGTTTTTCTGACTATTGCAACGATGAACTTTGTGACTTGATCGTGTCGCAATCATTGAGGAATGTCCATCACATCATTCATCAATGATATGAACTCATTGTCAACCAGCGCTATAATTTCATGATCAGGAAACCTTGATCATCATGTTCCCCAACGAACTAGTAATAGAGGTTACTAGGGACTTATGTTTCATATCACACCTGTATCAATGTTTCCACTTGATACAGTTATAGCACAATATGAAACTATTACAAACTTATTGGGATATGACAATAATAAACCTTTTATTATTTTCCTCTAGGGCATATTCCCTTCGGTCTCCCACTTGCACTAGAGTATAAATAATTTGGCTTGCATTTAATCATAAATCATATCCCCATATGCGTTTATTGATCATGCTGCTCATGAGAAACGTCATGTCCCTGATCTGTTTTACCAGATCAGTGTGCCTCTTGCAAATCATTAATGTCTTCCTAATATTGACATTCCCTCCATTATCTCATAATAGGTTGAAGTATTTGTTTTTGCGTGTGAGACTTTGTTTCTATTACAATGATGGTCGTTGAGTTAATTTAACCTTCACAATTGTCATGTAAACTCCGGAAACACACTTAGAGAAGTCGAACTTCTTTACCAAAATGTACTTTTATATTTATGTAGATCCTAGTGCATAACATGCAACTATGTTCCTTACTTCGCTTCTTGTCATTCAAGAACGAACTTTAACTCTGGTTTAGTGATTAACTCCGGAATCACTTCAATGCATGTTCTTTCAGCCAGATCCTTTAGGCCATATTATGTCGAGTATATAATATGGTTCCATGGAACAACCTATGACTGAGGCATAGGAGATGCATTGCATCTCTTTCTTTCTTTTAACCCTATTTGTAACACTTAGACTATCTCAATGCTTCATACAAGTCAAAACCTCTTTCTTATCATGTTCCATTCTGATCTCCTTCAGAATATTACCTAGGACACTCTGAACGCCTTTAGAATCAATTCTAGGAAGCATCCAACAATAATGTTTATTAAACTCACTAATATATCTTGATAGATTCCATTGTTTAATAACTTCTTCAACTTCATACACATTTACTAGCTTAGATATTATTAATACCACTTACATCATTCATATTTGTCCACATATTTCAGAATGATAACATGCTCCCACTCAAATATGGCATCCATATATGAGATATAGGGACTAGATCCCACTCAAAATGCTATCCATATATGAGATCCAGGGATTTCACTTAGCTCCTACTCAAAATATGTCTCTCACACATTGAGTCTTAGCCAAGCCATTAAGCTTCCACTCAGATGAAAATCCTCTCAATATCCATATATTGCTAGTGTAAATCCAATAGACTCAAGCTTCCCTACTTATGTAGTCAACTCCTTGAATTTGTCCAAACTTGCTTTGTGACATATCGAGCTTTATGACTTTTATTCATTTATTTCTCATGACTTCGCAGTCATTTAGAAATATTAAGTAAACATCTTTACTTAACAAGATCAAGTAACATATTACTTTCTAATCTTAAATGTAACTTAATATAGGATTATATGACTCCTAGTCATATCTCACACTTAGGTCCATCACGCTTCTTTGTATTTCGTAGGTATGTCTTGTTCAAATAACATGACAAGTGAATTAATATATATTTTTGCTAACTTGCAGAATATATTATTAAATCTTACTTTATTTTGTAAACATATTCGCTGAAACTTTATGATCAGTATCATTAGTTTCTTCTCTATTTGTAGAGTTCGGTTTCACAAAACCAATTTCATTGTGCCATTCAACAATCAGGAGGTAAGGTCAAAGTACCTTGTTTTGAACTTTTACTGTAACACTACGGTTCTGAAAAGACCGTAGCTTCTATGTGACATGCCAATCCCTGGATCGGTCCATTGGCCCACAATAGAATAAAGATGAATAACATAGCAAAATATCTGTGTATCATAAATAATGAAGATCCAGAGTAACATTATTACAATAAAGGGCTTAGCTGTAGGCTAGCTCAGTTTATTCAAGTAGCAACATAAATAAAGTAACTCCTCTATTCTTCAAATTGCCCACAAGTGAACAAGTGCCGAGTAGAGTACCGTGGCCTAAATCAATCAATCAGAATCTGAATATCCTGCAACATGAAACGAAGCAGCCCCGAAGGGTCAATACATGGAATGTATGGAAAGTAGAGCTATTAAAGGAGACAATAGAGCTAACATCTACATGCATATTTGGCAAATGGAGCTGTGGCTAGCTTGCATTTGCAAATACCTTTGTCCTACTTTAATAATCAGTTTTTTATTTTCTTTGAAAAGATCCCAATTAAGTTAACCCATCAACATTAAAGAAATTATAAAATTAGAATGAACGAGAAACATGTCATGAACTCAATATCAAGCAACTCAGATGTCCATAACCGGGGACACGGCTAATCGATTAGTTTATTATGGCATCCCGCAAAACCACTACTAGAAAATCGCGTTGTTTTTGTGCACTGCATCATCATGACCGCATGCTCATGTCATCATGCCACATTGCATTTGAGCATCGTCATCATCTTGCATTTGCTTGCATAAAACTATTTGCGGAAAAACCTATTTTTGTTTTCTAAACGCCCCGTCTTTAATTCAACTCAAACCCGGGTCTCCGGAATATTTGTTTTGTCTAACCGCAGTTTGCAAAAGTCCCGTTTGTAAATAATAAAATATTTAATTATTTTTGTGGGGGAAGCCGAACCGGACCGATCCGACCTAGTTGGCCACCCCCAGTACAAACAGCCTGCCCTAAAATCCTAGTCTACCTAGTCCTAACCTACCCACCAATCACAGCTCGCCATCTCACCATCTCCCCCAATCCCTACCCACCTTGCCACCTCACCAATCCGCCCTCTCTCCTCTGCCCACATCCACACACAGCCCTCTTACCCCTCTCCCTTACACCCTGGCCCCACCCCAACACACACACCCAGCGACCCCACCTCCCCACACCGACCCACTTTCTCTCCCTCTCCCTGTCCCCCGGGCCCCACAGCCCTGCCTCACCCACTCGCCCCACCCCAGGCCCCACTCGCCCCGGCCCCACTCTCTCCCTGGCCACGCCCCCACCGACGCGCTCCCTCCACCCCGCGGCCTCCTCCCTCACCCCGCTCCCCACCTTCCACGCCACCCGACGCGCCCCCACCCCTTCTCCCTCCTCTCCGGCGCCCCGCCAAAGTCGCGGCGACCCCCTCTACCGGCTCGCCCCGCCCCATCTCCGCTCCGGCCTCCCCAACCTCGGCTGCCGCCCGCCTCCGCCTGAGCGGACCGCCGCCCTCGTCCCCGTCCCCTCCGCGCGCGGCCGCCCAGGCCACCGCCGTCGCCCGGGCGCCGCGCTCCCCCGCGCCGGCGTGCGACCTCCGACCCTGCCGCCCCGTCCTGCTCCGGGCCTCCCTCTCGCCGTCCCCGAGCCGACCCATGGCGCCCGACGCTCTCCGCGCCTCCCTCTGCCCTGCGCCGGCCCGCGATGCCTCCCCTACCTCGTCGAGCTCTGCTGCAGACCCCGCCGCCGCGCCCGCTTCGACCCGCGCCTCCATGCTCGCTGTCGCGCCTCGCGGGTCCTCCCTATGGCGCCGTCCATCCCGCCAGCAAGCCCGCCGACGCTCGGGCCCGTGGCCATGCCGGCCCCGAGCCGTCCTCGCCGTCCCTCGCTGGCTTCCTGCGCCGTGTCGGCCTCCCGAAGCGGCCGCCGCTCGTCTTCCTCGGCCCATCCTCGCCGTTCAAGGACCCCACGCCGTCGCCAGGGATTCATGCCGCCAAGACCTACCTCCTGCCGCGGGCACGCCTACAAGCCTCTCTGGCCTGCAGCGCGTTGTCGACAAGTACCCGTGTGTGTCGTATTTGAACATGCGTGTATGTTTATTCAGTTGCCAACGCCAGCGTATCGCCTCCGGTACCGTGGTATTGGCCGCCCAATTAAGTTATCTTGTCGCCCTATCTTCTCGAACCCGCCATCAGTTGGACCGAGATCGACGCCTTGACAAGTCGGGACCCGGAGAACCATCACGGTGCCCCTAGGAGACCTTTGCAAGTCACCATCGATCTCAAGCGAGGCCCTCAACAAGATCTTCTTCTCGGAGCCCTAAGAACGTCTCACGGATTCCGAAGACCGGACCCGATAACCGCCAAGGCCGCCGACACGGATACACCGAGTTCTCCATCAAGGACACCAAGACCGTCGACATGGAACCAAATGACGCCAAGCACTTCGCCGCGGAACGCCAAGTTCTGCATCCCGAACGCCAGGACCGACCCGATACGCGGACCCGACAAGATCTTCACCACGACAAGATCGACACCGACCAGGACGAGTCCGATGCGCCCCGACACCAAACCAAGTCCTGCTTCCCGGATGCGACAAGATGACCGATCCCGTCGAACCCCGAACCCTGTCGAACCCCGAACCCCGGAACCAAGTTCGCTGAACCCTTATGTGTGACCCCTTTTCTCGAGCCCTATTTTATAAATGTAATAACAAATTGATGCATAATGAATTGTCATATTTGCATGCATATTGCCATGTGGTTTGGGGGCCTTATGCCGATTCACCTAATAATTAAATATGGGGCCCATATGCGGGCAAATCTAGTCTTATATTGGCCCCATTTAAATTTGTGCATCGAACCGGTGATATATTTTGCCTTGTTAAAACAACATTTAAATTGTGGGGTAGCTAAATAACTTGAACCGTTTAATTAATTGTCGAGACCCCGGTTCCACTTAATCTTGCCTAATTGCATCGCACCTTTACCATGCCATACATCATACATGCATCATGCCCGATCTTTTGCCGTAGTATTAAATATTGCATCTGGTGTTTATTCTAGTGTTTTGCTTCTTCGCGGATAAGGCCGTTGAGTTGATGTGAGCTTCGCCCCGATCTTCGGATGAACCTTCGGCAATGTTTTCAGGCGAGCATCTCCCCCTTTCTACCTATCTTACTTTTATAGTATTTATTCCCTCTTGTTGATCTAATGCTATCTGTGTTGCGATGCTCTAGTTTTCGTACCCGTGATATCCCTTGCAGCCTTATATTGCCTTGGACACATCCTATTACCTGTTGTTTGGTAGATAGTTGGGCTTGCGCGTCGTAGTCGCTTGCTCAAGTGCTGTTGCGTGTCGTCAAGTGCCACAGTTGTTGGTGTATTGCCGCATGTTTGATGTTGGAGATGATCATGGTTTTACTTATCGTTCACTTTAATTCCTGTTTAACAACTAAAATTGAAGTAAGTAAGCAGAGGCACAGGTGGGCAATAGATGTTATTTGGTTGTTAACCGTCCACTTGTGTCCCGTAGGACCCCGAGTACTTGATACCTGTTCCTTGAATATTCGCGCTATCCACATCCGGGAGGCTTATGGGACCCCCCTGAGCCAGAGCTTGATTCCGTCTTATTTCTTGGGGCCACAAACTAGTTTGAGGTTTTATTTACTATCCTGTACTTATGCCATGCTTTACTGCTTTATTTAATATTGTGCGAGGAGCACCTGTACTGTTTAGGATCGTGGCACGATTCCGCGGTATCGACAAGCCCAGTCACACTTTCGGGTTCCCAGTCGTTTACAGCCGTCCCCACAACCTTGAGTCCGTCTCGGAGCCGGCCGGCTTCGTTGCGGTTCTACTTTAAGGGGTGGCCCCCTGAAATATTTCTGAATCTTGTGATTGCTTTGTCGTGAAGGCCTCGTTGGGTTTTGATTTGGTTTTTCCGAGGTTGATCGAGTGTGTGTTGCTATTTGTGCACCCCGGCCGGGTAAAACTTTCTGAAAGCCGTGTCCGCGGTTATGGACGACTTGGAGCACAGTATCTCGATCATAGACAACTATAACTAAAGTAGTGCTATAAATTTGACTTTATAATGACTAGTAATCAGCTTCACTATAATGGAATGGCTACATAAAACTGCCCACAATTGCTTGTTTGGGTTGTCGCTGCGACCATTGTATCTGACTAGTAAGTATTACAACTACAACGGAATGGCTAAATAAAAGTACCAACAACTGCTGGGTTTTTGGGTTAACTCATGCTATTTGTATCTGATTAGTAAGTGTTGCAACTATAACGGAATGGTTAACTAAAATTGCCCACTGCTTATTTTATCAGGATGACTATCTATATTTGACTAGTAATTGCTGCAACGATAACTGAATAAATAAAACTGCCAACTGTGTGCGTTCCTCGGTTGACTTCCTCGTTTGGTCTCGAGGGGGAAACATCAGGACGGGTTTGTTTGATGGTAGTATCAGGGTGGTTCCGAATAGGTCTTTCTTACCCCTCTCTGATAGCTGCCAGTTGTATCGAGTCTCTATAGGTTGTTTAGCGCAAGCTGCCGCTGCCGCTTCAGTCCACCATACCTATGTAGGCGAGGACCGCCGAATTCTAGTCTCGCCGTGTACTGGCCTCAGTACTGACGCTCCTCTTTTTCCTTTGCCCTTTGTCGGCACCCCTTTTGTTTAAGAAGGTTTTGAGATCGACGTCGTTAGCAGGGTTACCCTTCCGGCTTGGCCTGGGCAGGGTTATGGACGCCATTGGTTATTCTTCAGGGCTCTTAGCTCAATTTGCATCTTGTCCGTACTCGGACGCTATATCGTTTTAAAGGTGATTTGGATCTTTGTACTGTAAATCTGTATTCTGGACTCTCTGAGTCGTTGTTGTATATATCTGTTCTGTGGGTCCCATCGAGGACTGTTGTGTAACGTTATTACTTCGTTTTCCACCCGCACGAAAGTGCCTGGAGGGCACCTTTGAATCGTTTCTATGCGGGTTTGGCGGGAATCGCTGAAACTTGCATAGGGTCGATTCTGAGGGTGTTACATTTATACACCCTGCAGGGGTTAGTACACTTTACCCATGTGACTTGGTCCGCCCAGCTCGTACCACCACTCTCATATTGGGTGATGATAGGGAGAAGTCGAAGAAAGGACCGTTCGGGAAGTAGCTCCCCAAACCCGACACGCACCGGTCCAACCTACCAAAATTCTACATCTCTGGATATGTGGGTTCGAGTTACCACAACCTACTGAGTCCAACCAACCGCCTATTTCATTATTGGCACATGGTTGTACACGTAAGCTACAAAATAAAGAAGCCAATCATTTTCCTTTGATACCTGGGTGCCTTTCCGCAATGATACCACCAAAATTTTCAATCCCATCACACCCAGGAGATTCATTGATTAAGTTGTTTTTTTAGTTTTCGCAAACCAACACATTTAGAAACAACCTTTAGTGATGTAACCCAGCCCTCGTTCATCATAGCATGGCTAAGCACATCTACCAACGGTGGCTTATCTATAGGAAAGCCCTACCACATAATAGGACATAGCATAGCGATAGTAATTTCCTACACATGCATCTACAAAATACACGACAATGCAATGAAATAGTAGGACAAGATTATGAACAAAGTAGCATCTACTTTCCTTAGCTGTAGCGGTCGAACGAACAATCCTCACACGAGCAAGCGTTGCACTTGTCACAATCTACACGATACAATTGCAATCACATAAACAAACCAAACACAACCATATACAAACATAACAATGCAAGATGCATGCATGACAAGTTGGACAAAGCTCCAGTAGCATTCTACGATCTTGTTCAGTATACCTACTGTATGCATGTATGGAAACCATTTTAAAACTGTTGAAAACAAGTCATCAATTTTAATTGGCCAAACAATTGAGCTATAACCCAATTATTAAGCCACTGTTATTGGACAGATTGTAAAATCTTGGAAAAATAGCTACTGTATAGGCAACCTAAAATAGAACCAGTAACAACTGGAATCACTTAAAAAGGGTTTATAGAATTTCCTGAGCAATTAAAATACTTCAGAAAGCATTTTAATAGATTCTGTAACTTCCAATACTGTAAGTCTACCCTTTTAATTCACTAACAGATTCCTCTTGTTTGACTGATTCCAGGGACATCTCATTTGCAATTTTTGGAGTTGTAGAACTTTTACTATGAATTTAATACTCTAAAAAGGATATTAAACTATTTAATTAATCACGGAAAAACCTTGCTGCAAAAGTATAAAACAATTTTACAGCAATATTCTACGTGAAAAACTGAATCCATCCATATCTTATTTGCA
Source organism: Avena sativa (assembly GCA_916181665.1). Classification (NCBI taxonomy): domain Eukaryota; kingdom Viridiplantae; phylum Streptophyta; class Magnoliopsida; order Poales; family Poaceae; genus Avena; species Avena sativa. Next base: position 364,889,096 of record OV702285.1, on the reverse strand, counting down.
AATTTTGGCCTTGTAGATTCTTTTCTATTGATTTTACAAGTTTTCTCTATTTTCTGCCAAAATAAATCGATTTAAATAAATAGTCAAACATCTGTTGACTGGTCCACGCTGACCTGGCGCAGTGCTAACCAGTCAGCAGTCAACCATCTAGTCCACGGTTCATCTGGACCGTTCGTCCCTGATCGGAGGGCAGGGGCGCACGTGGAGGAGGGAGGCTCACCGGCAGCGTCGGTCGGCGGAGGGGGCGGCGTCTCCGACAAGGTGCGGCGGCGTCTGGGCGGCGTACGGCGTGCAGCGTGCGGCGGCGAGACTCGTGGGGGTGATCTCATCGGTTGGCGCGTCTGCGGGCGGCGGCAGCGAGCGGCTGGAGCGGCGTTGGTAGCGGTGTGCTCCGGCGAGCTCGCGTGGGAAGCTTCGGGTGTCCTGCGGCGAAGGGAACGGTTCAGGAAGACGTAGTCGAGAGAGGGGAGGCTAGGAGGGTCATCGGCGGGCGAGGGGGTGGCCGATCCCTGGCGGGCCGAGCTTTTACCGAGCTCTAATGGCAGCGGCAGCGGCTTCGATCTCCGGCGAGCGATTTCGCGAAGACGGAGGTGTCCCGGGCGATGGCGTTTGGGGGCTTTCGAAGAGGGGATCAAGGGCTTTAAGAGGGGAGGCAACAAATACGCGGGGACATTCGTATTTGTTGCAAATCCCGCGAGAATCGGAGTTGGCTGTGGAGTTGGGGAAGAACACGGCTAAGGAGGATGACAAGCGGGTCCCACTTGGCGGTGGCACGCGGGGGCTGACGGACGGGGCCCGCTCTTCAACGGGGCTGGGCAAGGCGGCGGCGCTTAGCTAACCGCTGCGCACGCTGCTGCCACGGGCTGCAGCCTCGCAGCGCTGGCAGGCCCCAGGTGGGCTGCCGGGCTGGCAAGCGCTGCTCTTTTTTTTCTTTTACTTTTTCTTTTTTTCCTGAAGGTTTTCTTATCTGATTTTTCTGTCTGACTGCAACTAAAATTTGACAGAAATTCAGCAGAGCATATCTTTTGATCTGGACTTCTGATTATGGCGATTCAAAGTTCTACGGGTTCTTGATGGAACCCTCAATGCACCTGTGCTGACCAAAATACTAAACTCAAGGTTTTTAGCAAGTGCAAGGTAGAATCCGAGCACTCTAGTGTAGGTGACCAAATGCAAGTGAGGGTTTTTGCCAAAATCTTTTCAAACTGAATTTTTGCAATGATGTTCGTGATGAAATGACATGTATGTTGTGCAGTACCAAATCAAAAATTTGGGATGTGACAAGACTAACCCCCTTAAGATGAATCTCGTCCCCGAGATTCGGCGTGGCTAGAAAATAGGTGTGGGTGGTCCTCTCGGATATCATCTTCACGCTCCCAAGTGGCTTCCTCTTTAGTGTGGTAGCTCCATTGCACCTTGCAAAACCTGATCGTCTTGGTAGGGGTAATCCTCTCCACTGTCTCCAGTATCTTGACCGGCTTCTCCTCATATGTCAAGTCACTCTCCAGCTGAACCTCCTCTAGTGGCACAGTGTCTCTCAATGGTGTATCCACCATCTCCGGATGGCACTTCTTCAGCTGGGACACATGAACACATTGTGGACGGCGGACAGAGCCTCTGGCAACTCTAACTGGTATGCAACCTCTCCCTTGCGTGCTAAGACCTGGTATGGTCCTACAAACTGAGGTGCCAGCTTACCCTTGATTCCAAATCTCTTAATTCCACGCAGTGGCGACACTCTGAGGTATGCTCTATCACCTATCTCATACACCACTTCCTTGCGCTTGGCGTCAGCGTAGCTCTTCTGTCTCGATTGTGCTACCTTTAACCTGTCCCTAATCAAGGCGACCTTCTCCTCAGTATCCTTGATCGAATCAGGTCCAAATAGCTGACGCTCTCCTACTCTATCCCATAGCAATGGTGTCCGGCATCTTTTCCCATTTTTCACATCAAACGGTCACGTCTTGATGCTGGTTTGGTAGCTGTTGTTGTAGGAAAACTCGGCATACGGCAAATTCTCATCCCAACTAGAGCCATGAGCCAAAGCGCAAGCTCTCAACATATCCTCCAAAATCTGATTCACCCTCTCTGTATGTCCATCTGTCTGGGGGTGGAATGATGTGCTAAACTCCAACCTAGTTACCAATGACTCATGCAGCTGGCGCCAAAAGTGCGATGTAAATTGGGTGCCACTATCTGATACAATGCTCTTGGGAACTCCATGTAGGCACACAATCCTGTCCATATAAATCTTGGCCAACCTAGGTTGTCTTCACCGGTATAAAGTGGGATACCTTGGTCAAATGGTCGACCACTACCCAAATAGAGTCGTATCCCGACCTGGTCCTGGGCAATCCTGTGATAAAATCCATTCCCACTCTATCCCACCTCCAATCCAGCACGGGCAATGGCTGTAGCAATCCTGCTGGCTTCTGGTGTTCCGCCTTCACTCGGTTGCATACATCACATAAGGCGATATGCTCGGCGATGTCTCCCTTCATGTTGATCCATCAAAATCTGTCCTTTAGATCCATATACATCTTTGTATTGCCCGGATGTATGGAATACGGCGAGTCATGAGCTTCCTACAGAATCAGCTTCCTTATCTCCGGATTGTTGGGAACGCACAAAAGATCTCCATACCACAAGGTTCCTTGCTCATCCTCACGGAATTCTTTTGCTCGATCCTCATTCATCTTTTCCTTTATCTCATCTATCTCCTTGTCTCCTACTTGAGCCTTCCTGATCATGTCCTGTAGCGTTGGTTGGACTTCCATTGCTGCCAAATATCCTTCTGACACTACCTCCAGTCTAAGCTCCTTGAATTGCTTGCACAAATCCTCGGGCAATTCCCCAATAGTCAATCCATTGGCATAGACCTTCCGGCTTAGAGCATCCACTACTACATTGGCTTTTCCTGGGTGATATTGCAAATTCATATCATAATCCTTGATAAGCTCCAACCATCTCCTTTGCCTCATGATCAGTTTCTTCTGTGTAAATATGTACTTCAGTATCTTGTGGTCGGTGTACACATCGCAGTGTTTTCCCATTAGGTAGTGCCTCCATACCTTGAGCGCATGTACAACCGATGCTAATTCCAAGTCGTGCGTGGGGTAATTCCTCTCATGGTGTTTAAGGTGTCGTGAGGCATATGACACCACTCTCCCATCTTGCATCAGCACACTTCCAAGTCCCTGTCGAGATGCATCACAGTACACTTGGAAATCTTTCTGAAGATCAGGTAAACACAGAACAGGTGCGGTCACTAGACGATGCTTCAGTTCCTAAAAGCTAGCTTCACACACATCTGTCCACTCAAACTTCTTCTCCTTCTTCAGCAGTTCCGTCATTGGCTTAGCAATCTTGGAGAAATTCTCTGTGAACCTCCTGTAATATCCAGCAAGTCCCAAAAATCTCCGAATATCGCCCAAATTCTTGGGCGCTTCCCATTCGGTAACTGTCGTCACTTTGCTTGGATCAACAGCGACTCCTTCTCCTGACACCACGTGTCCAAGAAATCCAACAGTGTTAAGCCAGAATTCACACTTGCTGAATTTGGCATACAGCTTATGTTCCCTCAGCTTCTCCACAATCAGTCGCAAATGTCTCTCATGTTCAGCATCATCCTTGGAATATATCAGTATGTCATCGATGAACACAACCACGAACTTGTCCAAGTACTCCATAAACACCTTGTTCATCATGGTCATGAAATATGCCGGAGCATTCGTTAGTCCAAAAGACATAACCGTATACTCATATAAACCATACCTAGTGGTGAAAGCAGTTTTTGGTATGTCCTCCTCCCGAATCTTCAGTTGGAAATAGCCCAATCGCAGATCAATTTTGCTAAACACCTCTGCTCCTTCCAGTTGATCAAACAAATCATTTATGTTCGGCAGGGGTATTTGTTCTTGATGGTCACTTCATTCAGCGAGCGATAGTCCACCACTAATCTCTTGCTACTGTCCTTCTTTTCCACAAACAGAACCGGTGCACCCCATGACGACAAACTGGGCCGAATAAATCCCTTGTCCAACTGCTCCCTTAGTTGTTTTTTTAATTCCTTCAGCTCATCCACATCCATCTTGTATGGCCTCTTTGCTATAGGTCCTGTTCCCGGCATCAGATCGATGAGAAACTCCACATCCCTGTCAGGTGGCATCCCTGGCAGCTCCTCCGGAAACACGTCGGGGTACACCTTTATTACAGGCACTGTATCCATGCTAACCCCTTAAGAGAATTCAGCTTACACCTTCCCAGTCGCGCCGATGACTTGAACCTAATTCTCTTACCATCTGGGGTTTTGAGCGAAACCGCTCGCTGTGCACAATCTATGTGTCCCTCATGCATAGACATCCAATCCATGCCTACTATTACATCTAAACCTTGTGACTCCAATATTACCAGGCGTGCAATAAAATTGTGTGCTCCAATTCTCACAGTTAAGTCGCGGTATCCCGCGCTAGCTATCATTTCCCCTCCAGGTGAGCTTACTCTAATAGACCCTTTTAGAGACTCTATAGGTAGCTTATACTTATCCACAAATGCCCTTGATATGAATGAATGCGATGCACCTGTATCGAAAAGAATAAGTACAGGGTGAGTGTTGATTGGAAACTTACCAACCACAAGCTCAGGCTCATTTGGGATCTCCTCCACATTCATGTGGTTCACTGTGGCCTTCTGATTGTTGCCTGGCTTCAGTCCCTTCTTCTCCGGACAGTTGTCTGCATAACGCCCTTTTTGGCCGCACTTGAATCATGTCACCTCACTCAGGTCCTTCTTCACAAAGTTGCGATCACAGTTGCGGTCATGCCCATTGTGTCCTCCAGAATGGTGAGTGTGTCCTCCCTTGTGGCTGTGGCGGTTGCTCTTGTGGATCTCATGGCGATGTCCATCGCTTCCATGGCTATGGCGATCATGGCTTCCATGGTGCCCAAAGTCACTTCCCGCATGCTTGGAGTATCCATCATAAGAAGTGCAAGACTTGTGGTGAGAGCCAGAGTGGTGATTGTTGCTCTTTCTCTTGCGGTTTTCCACCTGCTTGGGCTTCCCCTCCAAGATTATGGCCTTGTCCATAAGACCCTTGGAAAGTGGGACAATAAACCACTAGCATCTGTACCGAAAGCTCATCACTGAGGCCATCCAGGAACCTCTCTCTCCTTTTGGCATCAGTGTCAACATCCTCAGGGGCATAACGCGACAGGTTGTTGAACTCCTCTATATATTCCGCCACTGTGCGGTTGGTTTGGCGCAAGTTGCAAAACTCCTTCCTCTTCAGACTCAGAACTCCTGAAGAAACGTGGTTGGTCCTAAAACCTTCCTCAAACATGGCCCAAGTTACAGTGTCCAGCGAGTGGGTGATCTGAAAAGTGTCCCACCATGAAGCGGCTGGTCCCTCCAGTAGGTGAGCAGCAAACCTCACCTTTTCAGTATCTGTGCATCCAACAGTTACCAGATCCTTATTCACTGAACACAACAAGTCGAGAGCAACCATCGGCTCAGTTGCAGTAGAGAACTTCGCTGGCCTTAGCCTCAGGAACCTTGTAAGTGCATCTCCCTGGGGCTGGTTGTTCCCATTATTGTTGTTATTGTTGTTCTGAGCTTCCATGAACTGGGTCATCACTTGGGTTAGCTGTGCCTGAGCTGCCATAAACTGCTCCATCTCAGTAGGTTGATGGCGGGGAGGCATCTGTGGTTCAGCACAGGTAAGCTTAGAAAGAATCGATTACGAAAATTAGGATTCTACCCATGCATTATGCTCAAACAACAACAAAACAATCACAGACAATCTCAAGTAAGCAACACATCAGCAAGCAAGCGATCAAGCAATGTTCCAGGGGTTATCCTAGCTGCATATACCTACTGAAATAATTTTAGAAACGTTGGCAACAGTTATCAACATAAATAGGCCAACAAAGCATTAAAACAGGAATCTGCCAGAATAGTCTACAAGTGTTCACGAATTTTTCTACCTGACTTAAAATCGTCAAGAATATGTGCTGATTTTTTTGTATACAGTACAGAGAGTTTCGAACCAGACACTATTTTTTCAGATTTTTCCCAGTTACCCAAAAAATATGAAAAATCGTACAGTACAGCAGGGTCAGCAGAAAACTGCATCAGGAAAAACTCGAATATCAACCAAAACCTTGCCATAACTCATTTATAAAATTTGCACAAATAATCCTGGAACTTTAGATTACACGTAGTAGCAACTGAACGTATTAAACTAATAGAAACTAAGTTTTACATTGATCGAGGCCTTAAGCTAACTATGTATCCTAACGAAGACTAATTGGTGGACATCTAACTACTTCATGAAGAGGTTGCAGTAGGTTCTTGCGTTCATGCATTGGCGCTTCTGTCCATGGACCATCCATGGCGGTGGTGTATACACTTCTCCTGAATCATCACTTGAAACCTCAAATTCCAACTCTTCTGGATCCTCCTCTTCTTTTCATCCTCTGCTGCTGCAGCAACAGCTCCATCTCCTCCACCATCATCGTTTCCATCATCATCATCATCTTCGTCCTCATCATCATCGTTCCCACCATCATCATCATAATCATCATCATCATCGTTGCCATCATCTCCATTGTTGTCATCAGGGGGTGGGATCAACTGTGCTTGGAGAGCGGCAATCTAGGCTGCCATATCAATAATAGTCTGGTCCCTTTCCTGGACGGTCCCTTGCAGTTGCCGTATGGCTTGATTGTTTTCCTACACGGTCCCATTCAGCTGTGCTATGGCTTGATTATTCTCCTGGATGGTCCCATTCAGCTGTGCTATGGTTGCGTCCTTGCCAATCAATGCATGGTTCAGAACATCCACAGCTTCATGCAAGGTATCAATCTCCTGTCCCTGGACCACCAGACCACGGTCCCATTCAGCTGTGCTATGGTTGCGTCCCATCCAATCAGTGCATGGTTCAGAACATCCACAGCTTCATGCAAGGTATCAATCTCCTATCCCTGGACCACCAGACCGTTGCTAGCAAAATCTGCTATCTCCTTTACCATCCAAACATTCTCAGCTAGGGCTCCATTCTCCCTCTCCATATCCTCTATGTGCCTCCGACGGGGCGGCATGTTGTTCCTGTCGCCCGGGGTAACCACTACGTACCCATTCTCATCACGCCTTCCGTAATCACGATAAGGTGAGTCTTATGGCAGCAGGTGTCGAACAAGATGGCACTCGCATGATAGGGCTTCATGTAGATCCAAGTTTATTCCAAGCCCCCAGTTGCAATATGTATTGGTGTAGACCAGATGCACAGGGTTTGGCAAGGCGGCATCCCTGAAGATGAAAGTGGTGATCTCCCAGGCATCCTCGCCATATCCATAGGTGTATACCTTCTTCCCTTGAACATGGGCAGTGGCAATCCCAATGACTGTGAGAGCTGTGCCAACTGTCTTGCAAAGGGCCTTAGTGACTCCATCGTAGCATACTCAGTCCTTATTTCTCCCATCTATCAATTAAAAGAGGAAAGTGTGAGAATAGCATATGGTAAAGATTTACGAGAGAGAAAGGCATAAGATGAAAGACAAAGTTAATATAAGTTTTAGTAATTCTATGGCTTCCTAATCCAAACCTAGGTCACAATCCTACAGTCGACACATGGGCTCTGATACCATCTTGTAACACTACGGTTCTGAAAAGACCGTAGCTTCTATGTGACATGCCAATCCCTGGATCGGTTCATTAGCCCACAATAGAATAAAGATGAATAACATAGCAAAATATCCGTGTATCATAAATAACGAAGATCCAGAGTAACATTATTACAATAAAGGGCTTAGCTCTAGGCTAGCTCAGCTTATTCAAGTAGAAACATAAATGAAGTAACTCCTCCATTCTTCAAATTTCCCACAAGTGAACAAGTGCCGAGTGGAGTACCGTGGCCTAAATCAATCACTCAGAATTTGAATATCCTGCAACATGAAACGTAGCAGCCCCGAAGGGTCAATACATGGAATGTATGACAAGTAGAGCTATTAAAGGAGACAATAGAGCTAACATCTACATGCATATTTGGCAAGTGGAGCTGTGGCTAGCTTGCATTTGCAAATACCATTGTCCTACTTTCATAATCATTTTTTGATTTTCTTTGAAAAGATCCCAATTAAGTTAATCCATCAACATTAAAGCAATTATGAAATTAGAATGAACGAGAAACATGTCATGAACTCGATATCAAGCAACTCAGATGTCCATAACCGGGGACACGGCTAATCGATTACTTTATACACCCTGCAGGGGTTAGTGCACTTTACCCATGTGACTTGGCCGCCCAGCTCGTACCACCACTCTCATATTGGGTGATGATAGGGAGAAGTCCAAGAAGGGACCATTCGGGAAGTAGCTCCCCAAACCCGACACGGACCGGTCCAACCTACCAAAATTCTACATCTCTGGATACGTGGGTTCGAGTTACCACAACCTACTGAGTCCAATCAACCGCCCATTTCATTATTGGCACATGGTTATACACGTAAGCTACAAAATAAATAAGCCAATCATTTTCCCTTGATACCTGGGTGCCTTTCCGCAATGATACCACCAAAATTTTCAATCCCATCACACCCAGGAGATTCATTGATTAATTTGTTTTTTAGTTTTTTCAAACCAACACATTTAGAAACAACCTTCAGTGATGTAACCCATCCCTCATTCATCATAGCATGGCTAAGCACATCTACCAACGGTGGCTCATCTACAGGAAATCCCTACCACATAATAGGACATAGCATAGCGATAGTAATTTCCTACACATGCATCTACAAATTACATGACAATGCAATGAAATAGTAGGACAACATCATGAACAAAGTAGCATCTACTTGCCTTGGTTGTAGCGGTCGAACGAACAATCCTCAGACGAGCAAGCGTTGCACTCGTCACAATCTACATGATACAATTGCAATCACATAAACAAACCAAACACAACCATATACAAACATAACAATGCAAGATGCATGCATGACAAGTTGGACAAAGCTCCAGTAGCATTCTACAATCTTGTTCAGTATACCTACTGTATGCATGTATGGAAACCATTTTAAAAGTGTTGAAAACAAGTCATCATTTTTAATTGGCCAAACAATTGAGCTATAACCCAATTATTAAGCCACTGCTATTGGACAGATTGTAAAATCTTGGAAAATAGCTACTGTGTAGGCAACCTAAAATAGAACCAGTACCAACTCGAATCACTTAAAAAGGATTTACAGAATTTCCTGAGCAATTAATATACTCCAGAAAGCATTTTTAATTCACTAATAGATTCCTCTTGTTCTACTGATTCTAGGGACATCTCATTTGCAATTTTTGGAGTTGTAGAACTTTTACTATGAATTTAATACTCTAAAAAGGACATTAAACTATTTGATTAATCACGGCAAAACCTTGCCGCAAAAGTATAAAACAATTGTACAGCAATATTCTACGTGAAAAACTGAATCCATCCATATCATATTTGCAAATTTTGGCCTGGTAGATTATTTTCTATTGATTTTACAAGTTTTCTCTATTTTCTGCCAAAATAAATCGATTTAAATAAATAGTCAAACGTCTGTTGACTGGTCCACGCTGACGTGGCGCAGCGCTGACCAGTCAGCAGTCAACCATCTGGTCCACGGTCCATCTGGACCGTTCGTCCCTGATCGGAGGGCAGGGGCACGTGTGGAGGAGGGAGGCTCTCCGGCGGCGTCGGTCGATTGACGGGGCGGCATCTCCGGCGAGGTGCGGCGGCGTCTGGGCGGTGTACAGCGTGCGGCGGCGAGACTCGTGGGAGAGACGACATCGGTTGGCGCGTCTATGGGCGGCGGCAGCGAGCGGCTGGAGCGGCGTCGGTGGCGGCGTGCTCTGGCGAGCTCGCGTGGTTAGCTTCGAGCGTCCTGCGGCGAAGGGAACGGTTCAGGAAGACGTAGTCGAGAGAGGGGAGGCTAGGAGGGTCATCGGCGGGCGAGGGGGCAGCCGATCCCTGGCGGGCCGAGCTCTTACCAAGCTCTAATGGCGGCGGCGGCTTCGATCTTTGGCGAGCGATTTCGCGAAGACGGAGGCGTCCCGGGAGATGGCGTTTGGGGGATTTCGAACAGGGGATTGAGGGCTTTAAGAGGGGAGGCAACAAATATGCGGGGACGTTCGGATTTGTTGCGAATCCCGCGAGAATCGGAGTTGGCTGTGGAGTTGGGGAAGAACACGGCTGAGGAGGATGACAAGCGGGTCCCACTTGGCGGTGGCTGACGGACGGGGCCTGCTCATCAGCGGGGTTGGGCAAGGCGGCGACACTTAGCTAACCGCTATGAGTGCGCTGCTGCTGCTACCGCGGGTTGTAGCCTCGTAGCACTGGCTGGCCCCGGGTGGGATGCCGGGCTGGCAGGCCGGCTGGCCGCGTTGGCAAGCGCTGCTCTTTTTATTCTTTTTCTTTTTCTTTTTTTCCAGAAGGTTTTCTTATTTGAATTTTCTGTCTGACTGCAACTAAAATTTGACAGAAATTCAGCAGAGCATATCTTTTGATCCGGACCTCCGATTGAGGCGATTTAAAGTGCTACGGGTTTGTGACGGAAATCTCTACGCACCTGTGCTGACCAAAATACTAAACTCAAGGTTTTTAGCAGGTGTAAGGTAGAATACGAGCACTCTAGTGTAGGTGACCAAATGCAAATGCAAGTGAGGATTTTTGCCAAAAGCTTTTCAAACTAAATTTTTGCAATGATGTTCATGATGCAATGACATGTATGCTATGAAGTACCAAATCAAAAATTTGGGATGTGACATTTACTTTCTTCCACATGTATATTTCATTAAGACACACAAACCTAGGACAACAACAGGTTTGCCCTCTGTGGAACATGTATTCCTAGTTTCCTAAGAATACACTACAAAGACTTGTTTATTAGCCACGATTTCGAATAATCAAAACTTCTAGAAACTCGAACATCTCATAACTCTTATAGTGTTGTTTCCAGGAATCCTTAGATGTTCCTGTGTATTTCAAATGAGTGTTTGCTTATTTAAATCTTTAACTCTAAATGATAACCATAACCTTGATAAGAGATAATATTAGACCATATGTATCTAATAAAAAATGATTATGATATACCATTGTGTTTTTCCAACTTTCGTAATAGATCTGGGCATGCATGTTTTTCAATAGATAACCCTAGGCCTTCTTCGTTTCCTCACGGGAATTCACTTCTCTTCAAGCTAGGGATTAGCCAAACATGGATCTGATGCCCATCTCTTTTTCCACTTTGCAAGGCTAAGAGACTTTACCAATTGATAAACAATAAAAAGCATGAGCAGGATCAGCAGGGGCAAAATCGAATAAAATGGCTTATTTGCACCTTTCTTTGGTAGGCAACAAATCTCACAGAATGTGGGAGTATTTTACAGATGTGAATTCTCGCTTTAACGCTTCGATAACATACTTAGAATCAGGTATCTTCGAGACCAGGGCTCGCCCTCAACAAATATTGTCTTTTGCTTCTCCTGATGTGGCGTCAATTGCCCGAGGGAGCAGAACACTGCAGGCCGCAATGAACATGCCTGCCGCATCGCGGATAATTGCTCCAGTTGTGCCAATTCCAGTATCCGGACAGAAAGCAGCATCCAGGTGAACTTTCATTGTTCATAATATGGGAAATTCCAAGGTGAAGGATGCCCGCTCAGGTCATGATATCACTGATCCAAACTATGCTACACCAAATCTAAATTCTGACTAGTTAGCGATCGTGTGCCCTGTGTGAATGTCTTTATTAGTCTATTTAATCCCAAAGGATCTTCGAATACCGACTGGTCGTCCCAATCCAATCTCCCATCTTGTTATTCCAATAAAGCATATTCCTATCAACACCTTGATTTTGTCCAATTATCATAATTTGTGAAACAACTTTCACAAGTCCATTTATGCCAATACTTAACTAAATACTTTAGTCATATCGATCAAATCGAAGAGACTTTGTATTCCTATTAATTCCAAATTCTACTTTGTTTTGAACTCATTTGAACAATTCAAATCCTTTCAAAAATTCTGTTTCATTAAGTAAATACACCTATTCACTTAAGTACACAAAGGAATAATGATTTCCACTATTTGTTGAAAATACGATACATCACTATGTATAAATTTCAACATTTCTTCACAGATCACCGTTTTACCAAAACACGAATTTTTAGTCATTTCGTCAAATGAGGCATGGTTTTGCAAAGTCTGTATATCAGATATTCAAGACCCCGATTTTCATCTAAGTGAAAAACATGCAACAGCCGCCTTAACTGAAACAATAGTGTCTCGTCATTATCAAACTTTGGATATCTTTTAGTAGTCTAATCCTTTATAAATGCTTAACCCAATATAATTAACATAGTGATGAGAATAACTTATTTATAATCATAATGTGACCATAAAGATATTACTCATAGGAATAGTACAACTGGATTGTAACTTATTCATATGAATAATCGTCTTGACAAAAGCAAGACACACAAACAGGGATTACAAATTTTATTCAAGTCCACTAATCCAAATGATAAACTTTGAGGGAGGGAGTGATGTCGTCCATAAACAAATTTGTTTGCTGTCATCAAGTTACATTGCCTCAATTCGAGCAATTTTCAAGCAGACCATCATGTTTTTCACAAAACGGGACAAGTATTCAATACTTCGTAAACTGCAACGAGTTTTACAAGAATCACATTTATAACTTTTTATATATACACTTTTCATACATTACCTCCATTACAATCAAGCCCTTCTAAGAGTTCTCAACTCTAATTCAAGATTGCTAAGTGATTCTCCAAATATTCTATTTTCATCGTCCATGGAAGAAAACTCATCCAATGGCCCATACCTTATGTGCCTTATTTTGAAGAATGCAAAATAGTAGTCCAACTCTCCATCGAATGGAGAATGACACCTTTTGGATGATTTATGGAGAAAACACAAACTTGTGGAGTCTTTGGATTATCTCCTAATTGTTATTGTATCAAAAAGAGAAGATCATCTTATTATGAGGATATCCCTCGGGTGTGGGTATTAATTTAAGAAGTTGGACCCTTTTTCTAAGTTCCATTTCTAGCAAGAAATTTCTCATGTTCGCAAAGGACCTCAATGAGATAGGCCATGATCTACTAAGATATTTGCAAACTGACATCAAGACTTAGTTCGTAATAATGAGTTCAATTCATAATTGAGCTCCCACTAAAATCATCATCCCTTGGACAATTTAAGTGATCGCATGATCCAAATTCACTATGCAACCCCCGATCGTCATGGCTGGCAACATAGCTTCAAAGGTAGAAATTCTCCAATGTCAATCACATTATCCATGTTACTCATGCTCGATCTTTCGATCTCATGTGTTCTGAGGCCATGTCTGTACATGCTAGGCTCGCCAACTCAAACATATGTGTATTGCAGTGTAACCTTTCTTACACCCACAGTATGAGAACGTATGTAGTCTAGCCCCCGATCGTCACGGCTGGCTTCATACCGAAGAACTTTCTTGGTGGTGCACACACCAAGGGAACACTATCATTGGAATTTCAAGGCCATGTATGTACATGATAGGCTCGCGAATTCAATATTGGTTTTAATAGGGATCATCTTATATATGCTACCGTTGAGTATTTAATACTAGCACACAATAAGATGCAAAGCAAGTATCAACATCATATGTATATTGTGATATGATATGGTCTTCCTTGCGCCTTGATCTCCATCGAGTGCTCCGGCATGATCTCCATCGTGCCACTGACATTATCTCCATCGTGCCACTAGTTTTGACGCCAAGTACACAACGCCACCAGTAGGTCTCCCATCGGACCGATGACTATTATTACAACTTAGTAAAATAAAAGTAAACTACTTTACCTTCACAACGACCATGACCATATCAAATCACATGACCTCCTGCAACATAAAGTTAGACGCTTATAATTTATCTATTGCAAGTTTTTACGTGGTTGTTAGGGCTTTCGTAATAGAACCGTTTCTAATCTAAGAACTTTCCAAGCACAACATTGATCCATAAAGTTGTCTCTACTGCACCCCTTTCGGGGCCCTCCATCGTAAATGCTATATCAACTATTGAAAGAGAGATAGACACCCGCTAGCCACTTATATGGAACAAGTCGTATGTTGAGCACGGAACCAGTCTCGCGTAAGCTTACGCGTCAGGACGGTCCGGGCCGCTTTATCAAACAATACCACGATATAAAAAAATACACATGGGAGGGTAACAACTATAGCATCAATTTCCGCACAACACCATGTGTGTATTGGCCGTACAACACTACTACGCATAGATCGGCTCTGATACCACTATTGGGGTTCGGGGCAGAAAATCAAAAAAAATACTATGCGAGAACCCCGATTTCCCAATATCTATCTATGAGTAATGTAGTAATGGCAAAGAGGTGTAGAATACATACCCTTGTAGTCTTAAAGCAGTTAACATTCTGAGGGGAACATGGCTGATGTAGTCGTGCTCGTAGCCGACCTCAAGGTCGGGAAACTCCTCACACGTCACCCCTTGCTCCATCATCATCTAGCAGTCAGGCTTACGACATCACCGTGCCCCAAGTGGTGCACCTCGTGGCTTTGTACACATATGGTGTCGACGAGAACCTCCGTATCCCCGATCATGCCAGGAGTACGTTCCGGAAGTAGATCTCTGGCTATGGAATCCCTGCAGCGCAACAGCGTGCTGCAGATGTGTCACCTCTTGCACGAACAGCCATGGGTCATGCCAACACGTGGAGACAACTAGAGAGATATATATTGGAGAGTAGTAGCACGAGAGCTCCCAACTCATGGGATCTGTCATATTGGTGTGTCCTCTAAAGGGGAGAGGGGCCTCCTTATATAGGAGGGAGGGGACAGCCTTACCCCTCCCCCAAGCCTTCCAACCGGTGGCCAAGGGGGGAGGAGTCGGAGGCCAAGGGTGGGGGAAGCCCTGGGGCGCCCCAAACCCTAACCCTAGGTGCCCTAGGGTTTCCCCTGGGCGCATTGGCCCTTAGGTCCCATCTAGGTGGCCATCCCTCCTTCGGTTTCCCTCATCGACCCTTTTTCCCTGGGAAGTTTGGCCCATTAGTGGAATAACTATTTAAATCTGATTTTAATATTATATTTAATATTAATTACATTAATTAATATGTAAATACATATTACCAAACCTGATTCGACCCGAAACACCTTTCAGTTCCCCTTCTATATCCTCCAAACACCTTCGAAACATCCCGAAACAATTTCGGTCCTCTCACCGGAACCTTTTCGGTTTCCTTTCTTTATCTGAACAACTTCGGATATTTCTCCATGGAACAATTCCAACTTACGGATGATCTCAAGCTCATCAAACCCTTAAGTGGATCCCCTCATGGCTCGAGAATAGCTACAGACATGACCTAGACTCTCTTGCAACAATGATCATCATCGGGACCATGATGCCCATAATGATCCCTGTGCATTCCAGATTGACGATGTCTATTGAACCATAAATGTCGAGCCCATTTCCCTTTGTTACTTTGATACTACTTGTTCGAGATTTGATCGTTAAGGTGTCTCCATACCTTGTTCAATCTCGTTACCGACAAGTATTGTTTACTTGTTACCATGATATTACATCCCCATGACCTAGTCACATGTTGAAACATATATGGATGTAATCTCACCAAGTCGGCCTAATTGTATCTTACCCATCACTAGGTGAAAAAAATCCCGCTCTTGATGTATAAGCCTCAACATGTTCCTCTGAATACCCAACATACACCTTTGTAATCACCATTTCACTGAGTGACGTTTGATGCGGTCAAAGATGCCTTGGGAGATAGTGATTAATATGATCTCACGGTCTAAGGAGAAGGAGACTTTGTTTCTAACTATTGCAACGATGAACTGTGTGGCTTGATTGTGTCGCAATCTTTGAGGAATGTACATCACATCATTTACCAATGGTATGAACTCATTGTTAACCAGCGCTATCATTTCATGATCAGGAAACCTTGATCATTATGTTTCCCAATGAACTAGTAATAGAGGTTACTAGGGACTTATGTTTCATATCACACCTATATCAATGTTTCCACTTGATACATTTATAGCACAACATGAAATATTACGAACTTATTAGGATATGACAATAATAAACCTTTTATTATTTTCCTCTAGGGCATATTCCCTTCAACATGGGCTAGACGGTGATTCCATAACCATCCCGCGTCGGCCTTTCCAAATAAACACATCGGATCTGTAGTGGTTTTCCTCGAAAAGTCCACCACATACAATTCATTTTCGATGTATCCATCGAAATCGACCTTTAGAGACTTGCTCCACAAGAGTACCACTAAATCGTCATCGATGAAAACTGCAAATCCCACCTTATCAAGGGCACGAAGAGAAAGTAAACTATAACAAGGGTCTCAACAAGCATGACCTCCACGAGAGAGATATCGTGAGAAACCACAACCTTTCCAAGACACAATACCTTAGACTTTGATTTATCACCACTGGAGACGGTTATTTGATCATGATTAAGCCTCATCTCCATGATGATATCCTTGATTCCGGTTATATGACTTGTGCATCCACTGTCAAGAACCCATTTTGACCCACCAGAAGCATAGCCCTACCAGAAAATTACATCTTGGTTTTAGGTACCCATTTTTCAATGGGTCCTCTCATGTTAGTAACAAGGGTCTTTGGAACCCCAATTAACCGAGCAATGTAATTATCAAAAGGACCAACATAACTAGCATACACATCACCATAATAATCACGAAATAACTCATAATGAAGATTGTTAGACCCTACAAAACCACTATAGTTAGTTTTGTCCTTTGTGATGTCCTTTTCGGCAGTGCTAGTCTTTGCTTGAGCATTCTTGCCCTTCTTATTCTTGTTCTTCTTCTTGGTCTTGGGGACATATCCAAGTCCCTCCTTACCATTTTTTGTCCTTTGCTTGCTAAGGACCTCATTGAGAACTTCCTTACCTTTGGGAAGTGATGCCTTGGCAAGCTCATCTTTCAACCTAACATTTTCTTCAAGTAAATCTTCATGATCACACATTGTGTAAGAAGTGATAGGAACATCGTACTTGGTTAATCGAGTTTGGAGATGATCGTGAGACTCATTGAGAATAGAGTAGTCACTCTATAATGCTTTGTGAGCAATGTCAAGTTTCTCTAGTTTCTCGGAGAGTCTAGCATGAGAATCCCCAAATTCAACTTTCTCCTTCTTTAGCTTCTTTTCCTTTGCAATAGCATTATCACGTTCCTTTACAAGTTTGGCCACAAGAACATCATTTGACTCCTAAATAGACTCAAGTCTCTCCTCTAGAGAGGCCCGAATATCTTCTTCTTCTAGAGCATTCTCCAAAGATGCAATCTCCATTGCATCCTCTCTTTAAATTCTACCCTTTTCTTTGAGGAGCTCTTCTGAGTGAACAAGTTGACCCATAAGGGCCTCTAAATGCATTTTATGCTCACCTTGCAAGTTAGTGATAAAATAGTCCAAAGCAATAACTTCTTCCTTAACCTTAAGACTAGTGAAATTATCCATATTGGCATTCATAGTAGTCCTAGGAAAATAAGTGATGGATGGTGGTACCTTAGAACCTATTGCAATAAGGCAAGTGACATTATTGTTGATGACATTCTCATTTGGAGAGTCGAAGATTGAATTAGTCGGTGTAGATGTGGTGGCTATGGCAGCCACCTCTCTTGAACTATCATCATCCTCTTCATCTTCACTTGGGGATGTGTACTCCTCTTGAGCTACCAACACAATCTTCGGTTGCTTTTTTCAAGGAGCATTCTTCTTGAAAAATGGCTTCTTCAGAGGTGCCTTTGTTTTTTTCCTTAAGAACCAGCCTACCCCCATGATCTTCTTGACTTTGATAGGGGCACTCAGCTACAAAGTGCAAACGGTCTCCACAATTTTAGCAAGATCTTAGTTTTGGACCATTTTACTTCCGTCCATTTGACTCATTCTTGCGTTCAAGTTCAGATTTAGCTTTGGCGGGGTCCTTCCAAAAGTTTCTTGGATAGAAGGCCATGTACTCGCCATGTTCGGGATAGTTCATAACAACAATTTCATCATCTTCTTGCTCAACAATATTTTCCTTTGCCACATTTACCCCCATTTGCGTTCCAATGGCCCATGCACGAGCATCTTCAGCGTTCTTGGCGGCGACTTTGAATGTGGCCCTTTATTGCATGACTTCATTGGAAGTCATTTGGTGATAGTTGTGTCTTCCTTGAAGGCTCTTCAAATCCATGGGCTCAAATCTCATAAGAGAACTCACATACTTCCTCTTGATCCAAGCATCATCAACATGTGTTGCACCTTGGTTTCTAAATGTCGTGGCAATGAACTTGACTCTTCTATACATCTCTCCGTGGTCCTCACCGTCCATAATATAGAATCCTTCCGCTTGGTTGCTTAGAGCATCATACCTATTTCTTCTCATGCTCTCACTTCCAATGAATAATTCGGTGAGGGCATCCCATGCCTCCTTAGTAGTGTTGAGATGTTCTATATGTGACATGTCCTTGGGACCCACACCGAGCTGAATTATGTGTAGAGTCATTGCATTGAGTTGGCTGTCCATAACCTCTCTTCTTGTCAAGTTTTTCGGATCCCCAACATGAAGAACATTCTCTATTATTTTCCATGACTCAATGGATGAGCTGCACACATGAGACTTCATCAAAAATTGCCATTGATTAAGGAGAGGCAATAAGATTGGGTGGATCACCCATATTGTTTATATGAGGGTGAGGGATTGGTGGATCAAGTGAATATAAGTGATGAACCTCACTATACTCCTCCTTACCACCTCCATTTTTCGAGGATGAGCTTTTTCTATTATCATCACCCTCCAACTCGTCTTCCTTAGAGTTGGTGTTATCTTTCTCCTTAGAAGAAGGAGTGGAGGCCTCAGAGGCGGATGTAGGAGGGGTTGTGGGTAGAGAGACGTGCTATCATTTCATGCATCTCTTCCATTTTGGTCTCCATGGATTTCATCAAAGTTGTTTCCAACGTCTTGAGATCATCCATGGTGACCTTGTCCACAGCCTCACTACCATCTCCCCTAGTACCCATACTCTCTTAGGTGGTAAAGCCCGATTAAAGAGTCGAGGCTCTAATACCAATTGAAATGGATCGTATGGGCATATAGATCGGGGAGTGAATAGGTGCTACTCCAAATTTTAATACTTTTTCAACTTTAGGCATGACAAAAAGGTAAATTCTCTAGATATGCAACTACGGAGAATTTTCCTATATGCAAACCTATCTCCTAAGCGAGTAAAAGCGAGGAACAAGGTAACCGTAATGGAGCACGAAGAGACACAGGATTTGTTTGACCGAAGTTCCTTGCTTGTTAAGGTGAAAGGATTGTATGGGCACCTAGAGGGGAGTGAATAGGTGCAACTTCAAATTTTACTCTTTTTCAAGTTAGGATTTGACACAAAAGGTAAATTCTCTACATTATGCAACTACGGTGAATTTACCTATATGTCAACCTATCACAAACACAAAGCAAGAACAAGATAAGTAAAGTGCGGTAAAGGATAGAAGTAACCAAAGTGGAGCACACGGAGACACAAGGATTTGTTTCTCGCGGTTCCTTCCTTTTGAGGGGAAGTACGTTTGCGTTTGGAAAGGGGTGGTTTCAAACCACCAACGCCACGAGAGGCCTCCCTTGTTCTCCGATGAACCTCAACCCAAAGGGTTCGATTCACCTCTTCCACTATATCATCAACTGCCACATCCCAAAATTTTCTAAATTTTGAAATGTGAAAAATAAAAAATAAAAATAAAGGATGAAATTTAGGGGGAAAAGAAACTTTTTTCTTCTAATTGGAAACATCAAAACCTTACTTACAACAATTTTGAATGAAAAAGTGACAAACAATATTTCAAAAATTCAAATGCATGTCATGCATCATCATCTTTAAGCACTTGAATTTTACCTATGGAAAAAATGATAAACATAAAACCTAAACACTAATAAGAGAAATCACCATCAAGTTCAATAAAGGACTATGGCTATGTTCCATATAAAAATTTAGCATCATCATTCCTAAAAGATATATAATGGTAAGTAACGATATTAAAAACAATAGGAATTGATTTCACCTTATTTGGGTCCCTAGATAAAAATTTGTGAACAATATAAGATAAAAAAATAGATAACAAAATATTCCCAATCAATTTACGCTCATAGAAAAATCCGTGTTTAAATAGAACCAAAGTATTCTAAAATGATACGAATTAGTAATGAACAATTAAATGCAACCATATAAATTTGTATGAACCTAGATCAATAGATAGGATTTATATAAGACAAGAAGGAAAAGAAATAAGACATATTGCAAAGTCAATTTAAGACATGGCTAAAATCCATAAGTGAATGGAATAAAAGTATATTTAAATGATATAAAAATATAAATGATTATTAAATAAAACTATGGAAATTCGTTTGAATTTGCTTGGAACTCTACATAAAATGTTGTGAAAATTTTAAGATAAGGAGAAAAAGAAATAAGAAAAATGATATAATAAAACTATGCGGGCTTAGGTACCATATTCGAATTTTATTAAAATATTGCCAATGTGCCATGCTCAATTTTTTAATGACTAATAATTTATAAAAAATATTCGAAATACTCTAATCGGACTAAATAACCAACTTATATTTTATATAAATTTGTCTGAAAATGTTTGATACAAATTTGAATCAATTTGGATAGATAAAATGAAGACTACAAAACAAATTAGGAAAACAAAAAGAAAAATCAAACGAATTGAAAAAAAGGGGGAACCGACCAACCTGGGCTGACCCAACCTAGACCATTTAGAACGATCGATCGTCCTCAACCTCCTGCTCACCTACACGAACGAGAGAGTCAGGTTCCATGTCAGTACATCTTCTCCTCTCCTCCCCCATCAATTCCAATGACTGTTTCTTTTCGACTTCAAAACGAAAAACATTTGGAATTAAACGAAGGTTCTGTTTAGGCCATTAATTTCTCAATTTATTCCCTTAATCTCTCAAATCAATATCGTTAACCGAATGTCAAATGGTGGCATACACCCTACTATCTCCCTCCCTAGAGCATATCAAGACAAACCAAGGGAAGCAGCGCGTACCCCTAGTCCTCCTCCTTCACTCTCGTTCCTAAACTTTCTCGATAGGAGCTCTATAGAACACATACGAACCATACCAAGATCATCCTATTAACGAAGTTCATCGCAAGATTCCGTCGTCCTCGGTGAGTCCCTCATCGATTCCTTGTACCAGAAGACTATTCTTGATGTTTCCTACCTCTAGGACATGACGGTGCACCTTCTTATTATAGTTGGCCGCACCGCCGAGGTCACACGTTTCTCCACCCATGGATTTTTTTCACCGTTGGGGATGAAAAATCTCTCAATCATGTATAGTAGCACCGCCTCGACGTTCTCTACGTCGTCCACATCTTTTCAACTCCGGATACGTTCCTAGCGACGGGAACGACAACGCCAAGCCCGCGCCCTCCATTCGGTAATATAAAACGCTACTAAATAATATTTTTGCACAAAATGTTGGATTGGGCATCAAACCTATATAAAACGGTCAGTAGAATATTTTTAGTGTGTAGAACCTTGCTATATAAATTTCTCAAATAAAATCATCTTGTTGCATGCTTGCATGCATTTCATTGTATTCTTGTGATTGTTTTGTGATGCTAGTTTTGAGTGTGTCCTTTTTACTTGATTGTATTATAGTGGACTTTGAGGAGTGTGAAATTTTCAAGATCAAGGAGAGTACCTAAATATTCTACTATCAAGGCAAATGATACTTTGGTCATCAAAAGTCCTATCTTTCTATATTGCATTAGTGATGTTTTTGTAGTGTGCATGATAGGACTATTATGTATATTACTATTCTATGATATTCCTATAGTATCTACCTTGGTAGTATTTCCTAAAGATAGGAGACATCGTAAGATTAGAATGCTTAGTCTTGCTATATTGATTCGTGGGTGGAAATCATGATATGATGTCTTATGGAAATATAAGTATTTTTGGACTAATGAAAACAACTGATGTTAATGAAATACCTGGGTGGAAATGGGACTTGTATGGATTATGTTGAGTGGTTACCCCGGGCCCATGTCTATGGTTTACCCTGAGGTATCACACTTGTGGACGGCGACCCAGGAACAAAGAGATTGGAGACGTTCTTGTCACGAAGCTTCTAGTGCAGCCACATGGCATATGGGCTCTGCCTTGACCGACTAAGTTGCGAGAACTCAGCCAGACGGACAGAGGGTGGTAGTGATGGTAGGATGGAATGCGTCAGTGGTGGTCTAAGGGATTGCTTCTGAAAAGTCTCGTCTTGATGCATGTCGAGTCTTGTGGGGAAAGTGCACCACCTCTCGAGAGGGTAAAACTATGTACTTAGCCGTGTCCCCGGTTATGGACAACTTTTGAGCATCAAGACAATGAAGCAGAATCAAGAATATCATCATTCTAATTTCTCTATGTTAAAACTTATTGCGTGAACAAGGGAAGCTCCTAGAGGTTATCCAGAGTGCCAAGTTTGATGAAGTGTTGGGGAAAAGAGAAAACCTATTTTACAAAGGATGGGGAAATTTTACTTTATGCAAAGGCCAGCCAAAACTCTACTTAGCCATATATTCATGTAGATGTTAGGTTCTATTCATCAATATGGTATCACTTGCCAATACAATTAAAATGTATTGACCCTTGTGGCTGTAACTTATCATGTTGCAGGATTACTTTTGATGATAGTGAAGTTTGGTGAGTAGGGATTACGAGTTTGCAACTAACATGTTTTCCTGTGGCATATGAAGATGAAGAACTCCATGCTTTATAGTTATATCTGCTTCTTTGTAATAAGATAGCCATATGATCTATGTAAGTTGTAATGAACTATTTTTTTATTCCTAGATATGCGATGTAATATGACCTTTGTTTCTTGATATTACATCTTAACTATGGGTGCTAGCTATTCGATCCAAGGACTATCACTATAAAAACAGGGATTCAAACCTTATCAGGTTTGGTCCGCTACAGATGGTATCAGAGCACTATGTTGCCTGTAGGTTCGTAACCCTGGGATTTGGATAACCCCTTAGAATAATAGGAGTTGCATTTGTGCAAGTTATTTACGAACAATCTTGTAAATTATTTCCTTAGTATTCTGTTTTGTTTCTACATCTCTCCCTTTTTCAAGTTGATGACCAAGGTCTTCATCTTCAGCATCACTACGGACTTCAACATCACAAATGACTTTAGCTTCATCATCACAAAGGACTTCAGCTTCAGTTTCACCAAGGACTTTGGCTTCATCATCGCTAAGGACTTCAACTTTGACATCACTAAGGACTTCAAGACCACCTACTAGGAATTGGACTTCTTGACATCCTTAACATGCTGGATCTACATATCTCCATCATCAAAAGAAACCAAGTGAAGTTTCAGAAGGAAGAATTGGTCTTCAATACTTCTAGGACTTAGAAATTTTATTTAGGATATTTTTGATGATAGGAGCAACCAACTAAGGAAATGATGAGCTACATGCCCAACTCAAGGAGAAGGACAAGGCATTCTAGGATCAAGAAGAGAAGCCCAAGATCAATGGAGAAGTTCAAGTTTAGTAGAACGAGGAAAATATGAGAGAGAAATTAGGAAAGACCATAGGATGAGAAACTTATCTATTATGGTTTTACTAGGTTATATTTGTTTTTGTTTCTTATGGAAGTGGAACTATCTTGATTCATTTGGCAAGCGTCAACAAATCTATCACGGAAGACAATAACAAGACAATGGGACTTTGGATGTTCACCAACTCAAAACCTCATACGTCATTCTTCGACTCAATAAGAAGTGCTTCATGGAGATCCATTGAAGAACTTGGAGAGAGAATTTGGCATAGACTTCAAAACACTTGGAAGGACTTCAAGTAAGATAAGGATAATACTCAAGACCTGGAGACTAAGGAAACTCAACTTAGGAGGAACATTATAGACATCGCCTTCGAACTTTCTGACAAGATGACATAATTTCTTACAAGCATACCATGTTCTCGTTCCTGATGAATTAGCTATGAAGAAGTATGGAATGATCTCAAGTGATACCCTATAGTTGGACCACAATACTAAGTATTTTGTTTAAATCGACTTCCTGATCATTTATTGATGATATCAACCTATGTAGTGTGATTATAATATTTTGTTTGCCTAAGATATGCATGAACCTTGTTGTCTGAGTTATGGAATGTATGATTGATATTGCTTGCATATTTCTTTGTGTTATTTGTTGTGTATGAGTAGAATTCTTTCCCTAGAAATATTTTGTCTATTCTAATTCCAGCCCAACCCAAGCAGACGAATTCTCCAAGAGACCGCAACTCCAACATCAATGATGGTGACAACAACAACCTCGAGATGCACATGACAATGCAACTGCTAGCAACCCAAACTAAGTTGAAACAAGTGACAACCCAATTTTAGCCAACAACCGCAACAACACTGAGTTAGACCCGGCCATGTTAAATTTCCTGGGATCCCAATCCCAATTGTTGCAAAGGATGACCAATCAGATGATCAACATGAGAAATAACCGTTCCCAAAGGGATTATGACAAAAATGATTTCAAGGATGATATTGTGGAAAGAACACGATCCTGCAAAATCTATGGAGACATAGAACATACTTATAAAGAGCATATTGACTAGTGCCCTAATTGTGATGGGAACCATCCAGCTGGACAATGCCCCACATCTCAAGTTATCGGTTTCCTATGTGAAGGAACTGATCATGTCCCTGTCCAATTCCACATCTATCCTATTGTTCAATAGATGAAACATCAAGCTAAGGATGGAATACATCAAGTCTTTGGAAACACCCATGAAGGTACAACTTCCACCAAGAATGATGAAGACAAAGTCAAATCTCAGGATGCACCTCCATACAATGTAACCAACTTTGGTGAGCAAAATAGGAAACGTGGACTTTATCCTCGGAACCGTTCTAAGAATCGAGAAAGGTTTCCTGAATTTGTGGTGAAATATGAAAAACAAGAACTAAGAGACCTCTTACCGTTGGAGAAACCCAAGAACAAGAAGAATCGCCCCAACCCCAGCAAGAAAGACATTAGCCAGATGTAATGTTTTAATTGCAAGGATATGGGACACTATGCTAATGAATGCCCAGAAAAGAAGAAGGGCAAAATAAACAAACAAGAGATAGTGATATAAAGCATAAAGAAGGATATTAGCCAGGTGGTATCCTACAATTGCAAAGAGTTAGGCCATTATGCGTCTGATTCTCTACAAAAAGAGAAGAACAAGACAAGCGAACCTGGGAAGGACCTCAACCTTGTCACTTGTTTCAAATGTGGTAATAAGGGACACTACGCAAACAACTGCCCAGAGAAACTACATCGACACACCAAGTAAGCCAAGATGCAATCTAGTTAAATTCTTTTTAAGGGTGGTAGTACCCTGTTGTCCTGACACCTAACATATTATTTCTAGCCTTCCCGAATCTTGGGACAAGATTCCTTTTAAGGGTGGTAGCCTGTCACAACCCAAAATTTTCTAAATTTTGAAATGTGAAAAATAAACAAACAAAATAAATAAAGGATGAAATTTAGGGGGAAAAGAAACTTTTTTATTCTAATTGGAAACATCAAAACCTTACTTAAAACAATTTTGAATGAGAAAGTGACAAACAAGATTTCAAAAATTCAAATGCATGTCATGCATCATCATCTTTAAGTACTTGCATTTTACCTATAGAAAAAATGATAAACATAAAACCTAAACACTAATAAGAGAAATCACCATCAAGTTCAATACAGGACTATGGCTATGTTCCATATAAAAATTTAGCATCATCATTCCTAAAAGATCTATAATGGTAAGTAACGATATTAAAAACAATAGGAATTGATTTCACCTTATTTGGGTCCCTAGATAAAAATTTGTGAACAATATAAGATAAAAGAAAGAAAATATTCCCAAAGTAAGTTTGCGCTCATAGAAAAATCCGTACTGAAATGGAACCAAAGTATTCTAAAATCCGTATTTAAATGGAACCAAAGTATTCTAAAATGATACGTATTAGTAATGAACAATTAAATGCAACCATATAAATTTGTTTGAACCTATATCAATAGATAGGATTTATATATGACAAGAAGGAAAAGAAATAAGACATATTGTAAAGTCAATTTAAGCCATGGCTAAAATCTATAAGTGAATGTAATAAAAGTATATTTAAATGGTATAAAAAGATAAATGATTATTAAATAAAACTATGGAAATTTGGTTGAATCTGCTTGGAGCTCTAGATAAAATGTTGTGAAAATTTTAAGATAAGGAGAAAAAGAAATAAGAAAAATGATATAATAAAACTATGTGGGCTTAGGTACCATATTCGAATTTTATTAAAATAGTGCCAATGTGCCACTCTCAATTTTTAAATGAATAGTAATTTATAAAAAACATTTGAAATACTCTAATTGGACTAAATAACCAACTTATATTTTATATAAATTTGTCTGGAAATGTTTGATACAAATTTGAATCAATTTGGATAGACAAAATGAAGACAACAAAAGAAATCAGGAAAACAAAAAGAAAAAACAAACAAATTGAAAAAAGGGGAACCGACCAACCTGGGCCGACCCAACCTGGCCCGTTTAGACTGATCTATCGTCTTCAACCTCCTGCTCACCTACATGAACCAGAGAGTCAGGTTCCATGTCAGTACATCTTCTCCTCTCCTCCCCATCAATTCAACTAACCGTTTATTTTCGACTTTAAAACAAAAAAACATTTAGAATTAAATGGAGGTTCCGTTCAGGCCATTAATTTCTCAATTTACTCCCTTAATCTCTAAAATCAATACAATAAATCGAATGTCAAATGGCGGCAATCACCCTCCGATCTCCCTTCCTAGAGCATATCAAGACAAACGAGAGAAGCAGCGTGTACCCCTAGTCATCCTCCTTCACTCTCGTTCCTAAACTTTCTTGAGAGGAGCTCTGTAGAACACATACAAACCATGCCAAGATCAGCCTAAACACGAAGTTCATCGCAAGATTGCATCGTCCTTGGGTATTATGGTTGTACGGTAAAATTTTCAGTCAAGCCCTACCCAAATTTTCGGGTAATATGGTTGTATGGTAAAATTGGAATGGTATCGCATCTAGACAACCATCAGTTTTATAAAGGGCTAAGGCTCATGCCTCAACATTTTCATCATCAAAATCATCTAGTGTTCAGAAACACATGTCAAAACATTTCAGTAGAATGACTCATCATTCTTAGGTTTTCAGAACCATTTTCACCAAGTATTCCCATCTAAAGTTGATCAAGTTTTATGCTTAGCACTAGCATCTATAAGTGGGGGTAAGGACTAATGAGGGGTGGTAACCAAGTGAGGATTAGCTAAGTTAAATCTCAAGCCTTAGGATGACATCAAGATTATCTAACTTAGGCCAAATTTTATGCTCTTTATGCTACCTTCAGTTATCTTCTTAGAATCTATAAGTCACTAAGTAAGCTCTAAGAGAAAGCTTTGATAAGGAAAATAAAGTATTAAGCTTGCAAGCAGAACTAGGATTGGTTAACACGTGGTGTAAGCTTGCTAATTCAACTAGTAGTATTAGGCTTGCCTTGTGCAGAGCAGTGGTTGAAGTTCTCCTTGGCTTCTCCCTCGTAGTATCCTCCTTCATCCTCGTATCCTTGGTCGGTACTAGCGTCTATAAATAAATACGAGGTCCACAATCACCAAACAATACTTAACTATTTCTAATCATCACCCAAAGGTTCACACTAGATGATTTATCATCATCACTAACATTCCAAGATTAAAGCACTGGTCTTATTTATTTTATTTAAGAAAAGAAATTTCTACTCATTGAAAAACTACTTAAGATTTTATATTCTCCAACTCAAACATGGGATCATGTTGACACATGTCATCACCACATATTTCAGTACATGAGAATGTGATTTAAAGTGGTGTCACAATTTAATAAGGTTTAACATTTTTATTTTATTTAATTAAAGTGACTATAAATGCCTATGTGGCATTCTTTTATACTTGATCATTATTTCTATAAGTAAACCTATATATTTTTATATATTCTGAAAGGTATGGTCAAATGTGATTTTTGAGAGTTGTAATCAACTCAAAAGATTTTATGGTTAAATTTTTCAAAATATTTGAATGCAGAAAAGCTTCTGCCTTGTTATTTTTACCATGGGTGATCTACAAATCTAAATGGTTTGAATCCAACGGGCTTGGATTAAGCATTCCAAAACCTTTCCTAAGGAGATTGTGACAACAATGATACCAAGGATGATATTACAGAAGGACCTCAAGCTTGTAAAATTTGTGGAGACATAGGACACTCTTACAAAGAGCATGTGGACCAATGCCCTAATTGTGAAGAGAAACATCCAACTAAACAATGCCCCACATCTCAAGTTACTTGTTTCCTATGTGAAGGAAATAATCATGTCCCTATCCAATGCCCCATCTATCCTATAGTTCAACAAATGAAACAAGATGGAATGCATCAAATGTTTGGAAACCTCCATAAGGGAACAACTTCTACCAAGAAGGATGAAGACAAAGTCAAATCTCAGTATGCACCTCCATACATTGTGACCCACCATGGTGGAAAAAAGAGGAAACATGGACGTTATCCAAGGAATCGTTCTAAGAACCGAGGAAATTTTCCCAAATTTATGGTAAAATATGAAGAGCATGAACTAAGAGAACTCCTAGCTTTGGAGAAACCCAAGAAGAAGAAGAAGGATATTAGCCAAGTGCAATGTTACAATTGCAAAGAGATGGGACACTATGCCAATGAATGTCTAGAAAAGAAGGAAGACAAGACAAGCAAACCTATGAGAGACATCAACCTTGTCACATTTTTCAAGTGTGGTGACAAAGGACACTATGCAAACAACTGTTCAAAGAAGTTACACCAAGATCCCAAGTAAGCCAAGATGTAATATAGTTATAAATCTTTTAAGGGTGGTAGTACCCTAGTTGTCTTGAAGCCAACTTGTAACCTCTAGCCTTCCCAAATCTCGGGATGAGATTTCTTTTAAGGGTGGTAGTCTGTCACATCCCAAAATTTTCCAAATTTTGAAATGTGAAAAATAAATAAACAAAAGAAATAATTGTTGAAATTTAGGGTGAAAAGAAACTTTTTGCTACTAAATGGAAACATCAAAACCTTCTTGAACAAAATTTGAATGAAAAGGGCATCCAACAAAATTTCAATCAAGTGAAATGCATTCATCAATGAATGTATCTTGAAATTTAAACACTTGGAAAAGTTAAACCAAAATCCCAAATCTTAATGGAAGAAATAAATCATTTCCAATATCTCTCTAAGACTATGGATTTGTTCCATACAAAAATTTGTCAACAAATATTATTAAATGATCAAAAATGATAAACAAAAATATTCTAAAACCATGGAAATTGGTTTCACTTGATTGGAACCATGGATAAAAACTTATGAATTTAATAAGATAAAGGAATTAATTTCCAAAGCTAATAAAGCTCCTAACCAAAATCCATGCCAAATTGTGAGCAACATAATCCTAAAAGGATTTAAAAAGGTAAACAAATATTAAATAAAATTATACAAATTGGATTCACCAATTTTGGATCTATAATAAAAAGATATGGATTTTATAAGACAAATAAAGAAATAAATAAATAAATAAGAAAAATATTTAAACATCAAATTAAATCTTGGACAAATCCATAAACAAATGGAATGAAAAGTTACTGAATAATAAAAAGAAATAAAAGGTTATTTAAATAAAATTATATGAATTTGAATCATATTCAATTTTATTTAAATAAAGACAAATTGCCTAAACTAAATAAATGATAAATCACAAGAAAATTATTTAGAAGACAATTTAAAACTTGAATTAAATCCATAAGAAAATGGAATAAAGATAATCCAAATAAAACAAAGGAATAAAGATTATTTGAATTAGATTTATATGGACTTGAACCATATTCAATTTGAATAAAGACAAAATTCCTAATGTAAATGATTAATTAAATCATGAGAAAATAAATAATTGAAATAGCCAAAGTGGATTAAAAGTTATCTAATTAACTTAAAAAGAATAAAAGAATAATTAAATAAAATTATATGGTTTGGAACCATATTCAAATTATGAAAATAAAGACAAAAGGCCTAATTAAAATAAATAATAAATCATGAGAAAATATTTGAATATTTTCCAAAGTGGGCCAACTAATCAACTCCTAAATGATTTAAAACCTACTGAAAAGGTTTGGTGAAATTTGAATTCAAATTGAAGCTTGAATCAATGGTTTGAATAAATACACAAACCTCATTTAAATAAATATTAAACCATAAAAGAATATTTGAAATAGTCTAAAATGGAATTTTAAACACATTACTAAGCAGTACAAACTTACTGAAAAGGTTTGAGAAACATTAAACAGATGTTTAAATATTTTGAATAAAATAATATGGATTGGAACCATATTTAAAATCTTATTTAAATAAAGACAAATGTTTAATTTACATAAATAATGAACCATAAGAGAATATAAGAAAATATTCTAAAATAGACTTTAAAATACATTGTTAAACAGTACAAACACATACTGGAAATTTGGGAAAGATTTGAAAACAAATGTGTTTGAATCATTTGAATAAAATCAAAACAGAAAATAGAAAAGGAAAAAGAAAAAGAAAACAGAAAGAAAAAAATAGAAAAGGGTCCAACCCAGTAACCCTACCCAGCACCCCTGGCCCAGCAAAGCCCCTGGCCCAACATCGCAGCCCACGTTTCTCTCCCCCGCGAGCTCCTTTTCTCACTCGCACCCACACCCCCTCACCCACTGACTGCGTGACCCCACTGCCATCTCACCATCGTCTTCAACCCCACTTACCTCGCCCCCAACGCTCCTGCCGTTTCTGGCCGTTAAATCTTGTCTTGAATTCGCGTTGATGGTGAAGTTAGTCTCTCTAGCGACCACGCCCTACTAATCGCCCACCTCTCCTCGCTCTTTTCCCTCAAACCCCACTCCCTTTCTGCCCCTAGGCTACTGCAATTTCAGCTTGCAACGCCACTGCTCTGGCGAACCTCCGTGGCAATTCCGGCTAACTCCGACTGCCTCCCACCCCCTGGAACCCATGAGCCTGCTCCCCAGCACCTTGCGCACCTGCCAGTACCCTCAGCTCGCTTGTGCGCGCTCTAGAAGCTCGGCAACGACGACGTCTGAGCGCCACCGCTATCTGCCCCCACTCCGGCGACATCCCCTGGTACTCTCTGACCTCGCCTCTCCCTCTCGATGATGCTCACATACTCGCCTCTCTCGTGTGCATCTAACGCCCCCCTCCACTTGTCTTCTCCTGGCTTGTAGCTTCGCCCCCGTCGACGACCGTGCACGCTCGAGCCAGTAAGCAACTCCGGTGAGCAATCGACGATGAACCCGCGTGCCCCTCGACCAACAACGAACATGTTGAGCATCAGCGCGACCCTTCAAATCTGTTAATGCCCTCTCCCCTCTCCCTCGCTTCCTAGAATAGCCAGACCACCGCGAGCAGAGCACCGCTGCCGCTCACCGTCGAGCTGGAGCTGCCCATCTATGGTTGACATGCTCTGGACCGTTAGATGTTAATCCAGTGGATATGATAGAACCACTTAACTGAAACGGTATGCTAGATCTGAGCCGCACATAATCCTGCGGCCCACATTACTCAATCCAACCTAAGCGGTACTAACCAATAGGATTAAGACGCGTGGCAGTTCTGTCTGTTTAAAAATTCCAGAAATGAATTTGAATGACTAAACTTGTAAAATCTATAACTTTGGATTTGCTTATCCAAAAATTACAAATGTTATATCAATGGATTCAGAAAAATGAATCCTTTGCAACCATGCCCTTAGTTTAGTATTTTGATTATGTAAAATTAGGTGTTTTTGCAGAAACTTTTGTAAGGCTATTTTGGTTATAAAAATTATTCTAAAAATTCTTTTTGAGTAAAACCTTTTGCAAATGGTTTGATTTTAACTCTATGATCCTAAACACTAACTTTTGGATTTAAAAATATATTTTATTAACACTAGAAAATTATTCCTTTGAATAAAGGCATTTCTAGTAAAACAAAAATGTTGCTATGTTTTAAAAATGATTTTTAAGTGAAACCTTTTGCAAATGGATTTGTTTTAAACACTTTGACCATAAACACTAACATTTGTGTTTAAAAATATATTTGGCAAACACTAGAAATTATTCCTTTGAATAAAAGCATTTCTAGTAAAACAAAAATGCTGCTTTGATTTAAAAATGATTTTTGAGTGAAACCTTTTGCAAATGGATTAGTTTTAAACACTTTGACCTTAAAAACTAACATTTGTGTTTAAAAACATTTTTGGCTAACACTACAAATTATTCCTTTGAATAAAAGCATTTCTAGCAAAACAAAAATAATTTAAAATGGCCATTTTCACTAACTTGTTTTTAAATGGTTTTGCCACTTTTATAAATGACCAATAGGTGTTTTGAAATGTTTATAGCCTTAATAGAAACCAATTTTCCAATAAAACAATCTTTTGCATGCTTGCATTCATTGCTTTGTTTTCATTATTTTATGTGGTGAATTGTTTGAATGCTAGTTTGAATTTGTGCCTTGATTGACTTGTAGTGAACTTTCAAGAGTGTGACAATTGCAAGATCAAGGAGTGAACCTAGTTTCTCAACAAAAATTAAAGTGGTGCTTCATACATTTTGTCCTATTATTTTCACTATGCATTAGTGATATTTTGAGTAGGACTTGCATGGAATTTTTACTAAGTATATATATGCTATGCCTTGGGAAATCCTCGTAGATGATGCCTTAGTAGAATTTTTCCCTAAGTTAAGATTCTTGATACTATCATGCTTAGCCTAGCTAGTAGAAAACAAGGGTGGATTATTCATGCTATGAAATATTTCTAAGTCTTTTGACTTATGTTTTTGCTTAATAAAACTACTAAGTGAATGAATCAACTCGGTGGAATGGTGTGAATGTTTTGCGTTGAGTGGTTACTCAGGGCCCATTTTTATGGCCTCCCTGGTGTATCTCACTTGTGGAAAGACACCCAGGAACAAAGAGATTTGAGATGTCAAATGTTGAGAAGCTTCTAGTGCAGCCACATGGCAATATGGGCTCTGCCTGGATCATAAAGGTTGCAATAACTTAACCAGATGGACAGAATGTGATAGGGGTGATAGGTTGGAATGCGTCCATTTGGTCTAAGGGAAAGCTTCTGAAAGATCGTGTCTCGATGCATGTCGAGTCTTATGGGGAAAGTGCACCACCTCTCGAGAGAGTAAAATCTAAGTACTTAGTCGTGTCCCCAGCAATGGACAATTTGAGCATCAAGGCATGGAAGCTATCAAGGATGTCCTCATCCCAATTTCTAAGTTAAAAACTTGTGGTTGAACAAGGGTAAAAGGATCACCAATTTTTATTGGTAGATGCCTTGGGTGATTTGTCAAACAAAAACTTAATGTTTTCAACTAATAAGGAAAACTTATTTTGAGTAAAGCAAGCCTAAGCTCCACTTAGCCAAATGCATATAGATGATAGACACCACTATTCTACCATAGTATTATTTGCCAATACAATTCAAATGTATTGACCCTTGTGGTTGTAGCTTATTATGTTGTAGGTTTTGTTTGATGTTAGTGAAGTGTGTTGAATAGGATTACAAGTCTACAACCAACATGATTGCCTGTGGCACTTTGAAGATGAAGGACTCCATGCTATATAGTTATTGCTACTACATTGTAATGAGATAGCCAAATGAGCTATGTAAGATGTAATGAATTATTTTATTCCTAGTTATAAGTTGTAATATGACCTTTGTTTCTTGATATTACATCTTAAACTGTGCATGCTAGCTATTGATCCAGGGACTAGCATTGTAAACACAGGGATATCTACCTTATCAGGTTGGGACCTCTACAGAAGAACCTCTCAATCACATCCAGTAGCACCGCCTCGACGTCCTCTACCCCATCCACATCTTCTTCAATTCCGGATACGTTCCTAGCACCGGGAACGACAACGCCAAGCCCAGGCCCACCATTCTGGCGACCTCTCGGGCAAGTTATTGCGGTGAGCTATCATATACCATTAGATCTTCATCTAAAGGTAATCATAGATCACTTAAACAAAGGGGTATTCTCCAACCAGAATCTGCCAAGTGTCATATCTATTCCTGTTTTAGGATTTTTAGATATAAGAACATAGAAACTTGTAAAAATCATAAATTTAGTTCTGTTTATCCAAATTTAGCAAATAATATGTCTATGGATTCACAAAAACGAGTAGAACACAGTGGTTCCATAATTTATTATTTTTGACTCGGTTAAATCATGTTTTATACAGAACCATTTGTGGAGTATTTTGAGTATAAAAATTGTTGTGTAAATTATTTTTGAGTGAATACTTTTGCACATAGTTGTATATTGAACCCTCTTACCAGAAACATCAACATAAGAAATTAAACATATAATTTTACTGCAGTAGCATTAATCCTATGAGTATAGCCTTTTCTAGTAATAGAAAACGCTACTAAATAATATTTTTGCACAAAATGTTGGATTGGGAATCAAACCTATATAAAATGGTCAGTAGAATATTTTTAGTGTTCAGAACATTTCTATAAAAAATTCTCAAATAAAATCATCTTGTTGCATTCTTGCATGCATTTCATTGTATTCTTGTGATTGTTTTGTGATGCTAGTTTTGAGTGTGTGCTTTTTACTTGATTGTATTATAGTGGACTTTCAGGAGTGTGAAATTTTCAAGATCAAGGAGAGTACCTAAATATTATACTATCAAGGCAACTTTGATCATAAAAAGTCCTATCTTTCTATATTGCATTACTGATGTTTTTGTAGTGTGCATGATAGGACTATGATGTATATTACTATGCTATGCTATTCCTATAGTATCGACCTTGGTAGTATTTCCTAAAGATAGGAGACATCGTAATATTAGAATGCTTAGTTTTGCTATATAGATTCGTGGGTGGAAATCATGATATGCTGTGTTATGGAAATATAAGTATTTTTGGACTAATGAAAACAATTGATGTTAATGAAACACCTGGGTGGAAATGGGACTTGTAAGGATAATGTTGAGTGGTTACCCAGGGCCCATGTCTATGGTTTACCCTGAGGTATCGCACTTGTGGACAGCCACCCAGGAACAAACAGATTGGAGAGGTTCTTGTCGTGAAGTTTCCAGTGCAGCCACATGGCATATGGGCTCTGTCTTGATCGACTAAGTTGCGAGAACTCAGCCAGACGGACAGAGGGTGGTAGTGATGATAGGATGGAACGTGTATGTGGTGGTATGAGGGATTGCTTCTGAAAAGTCTCGTCTCGATGCATGTTGAGTCTTGTGGGGAAATTGCGCCACTTCTCGAGAGGGTAAAACTAAGTAGTTAGTCGTGTCCCCGGTTATGGACAACTTTTTAAGCATCAAGACAATGAAGCAGAATCAAGAATCTCATCATTCTAATTTCTCTAAGTTATAACTTGTTGGTGAACAAGGGAAGCACCTGGAGGGTATCCAGAGTGCCAAGTTTGATGAAGTGTTGACGAAAAAGAGAAAAACTATTTTACAAACGATATGGAAAACTTACTTTATGCAAAGGCGAGCCAAAAATTCACTTAGCCATATATTCATGTAGATGTTAGGTTGTCTACATCAATATGGTATCACTTGCCAATACAATGTATTGACCCTTGTGCCTATAACTTATCATGTTGCAGGATTACTTGATGATAGTGAAGTTTGGTGAGTAGGGATTACAAGTCTGCAACCAACATGTTTGCTTGTGGCACATGAAGATGAAGGACTCCATGCTTTATAGTTATATCTGATGCTTTGTAATAAGATAGCCATATGAACTATGTAAGTTGTAATGAACTATTTTTTTATTCATGTATATGAGATGTAATATGACCTTTCTTTCATGATACTACATCTTAATTGTGGGGTGTTAGCTATTCGATCCAGGGACTAGCAATATAAACACAGGGATTCAAACCTCATCGGGTTCGGTCCACTACAACAACCTTCGAGGTGGAATCTGGCACCTTTACAACAAGTTCAAGGCACACATCTGTTGGAGATATGCCCAAGAGACAATAATAAAGTGGTTATTATCATATCTTCATACTTATGATAAATGTTTACATACCATGCTATAATTGTATTAACCGGAAACATTAATACTTGTGTGATTTGTAAACATAAAAGAGTCCCTAGTAAAGCCTCTTGTTAAACTAGCTTGTTGTATGATCATGGTTTCCTGATCATGAACATAGAGATGTTATTAACAACATGGTCATATCATTAGGAGAATGATGTGATGGAGATACTCCTATAGTTAAGCATAGCATAAAGATCAAGTCATTTAATATAGTTCATTTGCTATAAGCTTTCTGATACATAGTAACCTAATTCCTTCGACCATGAGATCATGCTAATCACCATCACCGGAAGGATGCTTTGATGACATCAAACACCACACCGTAACTGGGTGGCTATAAAGGTGGCATTGAGTGTTCAAAAAGTATGGGTTGAGGCACATGGATCAAGAGTGGGATTTGTCCATCCATATGACGGATAGATATACTTTGGGCCCTCTTGCTGGAATGTCATCCAATTAGCTTGCAAGCATGTGACTGGCTCACAAGGTATCACATACCACGGGAACGAGAAAAGAGTACTTATCGGTAACGAGGTTGAACTAGGTATGCAGAGATACCGACGATCAAAACCTCGGATAAGTAAACTATCATGAGACAAAGGGAAATTGGTATCGTATGTAAGTGGTTCATTTGATCGCAAAGTAATCGTAGAAATATGTGGGAGCCATATGAATTTCCAGATTCCTCTATTGGTTATTGTTCGGAGAAGTGTCTCGATCATGTCCGCATAATTCACGAACCGTAGGGAGACACACTTAAGGATTCGATGTTGTTGAGTAGTTATGGAATGATGAGTAAGAGACCGAATGTTGTTCAGAGTCTCGGATGGGATCCGGGATATCACGAGGAGATCCGGAATGGTCCAGAGAATAAGATTCATATAAGGAAAGTCCTATTCCGGAGTTGGGGAATGATTCCGGTTTTTTCACCAGGGATGTTCTAGAAGGTTCCGGAAGGTCCGGCACTCCGGAGGGGAAGGGTACATGAATGTCTCATGACAATGTGGAATGGTTGCATCATGTACTAGGTATCATGGCTGGGAAAAATAAAGGGAGAAATCAAATCCTAGTTTGAAAAGTCAAACGCCAATTTGAAAAGTCAAACGGCAAGTTTGCTTGGTGGAGGGAGAGTAGGAAACCTACTTGGGGAGGAAGTCCTCCTCCCTCCACCCGCCGGCCAAGGAGGCCGAGTTGGGGGAGGACTCCCTCCTCCCAACCTGCGCCCTCCCACCTCTAAAAGAAGGGGCAGGGGTGCCCCTCTAGCCTACACCTCTCACACCCAAAACCCTAGCTCCTGGCGCCTCCACCCAAGTGCAGCCGCCGCCTAGGGCTCCTCCAAGTCACCAAGTTAGGGCTTCACCAAGCCCTAGCCGCCGGCTACACCACCCCCCTTGGTTCCCTCTATTTCGTAGATCACCAAGTCCCTCTCTTACTCCACCATACTCGCTCCGGCTTAAGGCGAAGCCCTGCGAGATCTCCCCTCTACTTCCGGTACCACGCCATCGTGCTGCCGGAATCACGAGGAGAGTGCTACAACCTCCGCTGCCTACTGGAACAAGGGAGAGGAAGGTCTTCATCGAGTACCGAACGTGTGACCGACTGTGGAAGCGCTGCCGGAATGTAGCGCCGGAAGGATCGTCTACGCGATCTTGAGATCGACAAGTGTACGACTACAACACCCACGAGAATCTGCTCTCATTAACCGCTTTGGATCTTTGAGGGTTAGTATTCTATCGACTCGTTGCTACAATCTAGTAGATAGATCTTGGCTTGGTCATAGATTAGATCTTGATTGTGTGTTCATGCGGTAGAAATTTTTTGTTTTCCATGCTACGAACCCCTACAGTGGTATCAGAGCCGTGTCTATATGTAGATCTGTTGCACGAGTAGAACACAATGGTCATTGTGGGCGGTGGTGCTTTTATTATCAATTGCTTCTTGTGTACTTTGCATCTTGCGGTATGATGGGATGAAGCGGCCCAGGCTAACCTTACATGACATCATTCATGAGACTTGCTCCACGCTCAACATGCAACTAGTATTGCATAAGTGGCTTTGCGAGTGTCTGTCTCTCCCATCATAGTATAGATCCAATTTACAACGGGCACTTGATATTTCAAGCATCAACATTGTGGTTCTTGTTCGTAAGTTAGAGAGACACTTATTGAAAGCCCCAAACCACGTAAAATATGCAAAGAAAATTAGAGGCGTCTAACTTTGTTTTGCAGGGGTGTGCTGTGATGTGATATGGCCATGATTGTGATTATATTTGATGTATGCAATGTTCCTTATTGTAAGTTGGCAACCGGCAGGAGCCATATGGTTGTCTTTAAATTCTGTTAAGACCCGCATGTCTATTCAAAGTAGTTGTAATAGTTGAAGCTGGTGGATGACAACCATGGAACGGCGTCATTGACCTTGATGCAATGCCGGTGATGATGGAGATCATGTTCGTGCTTGAAGATGGAGATCGGAAGCACAAAGAAGAAAGGCCATATCATATCACATATTATGAATTGCGTGTGATGTTAATCCTTTTATGCATCTTGTATTGCTTAGTTCACGACGGTAGCATTATAAGATGATCCCTCAAGCACACAATTTCAAGTTTTAAAGTGTTCATCCTTAGTAAGCATCGTTGCTAAAGCTCGTTGTTTCGAAGCACCACGTGATGATCGGGTGTGTTAGATTCTGCGAGTGTATACAACGTGAGCAAGCCAGATTTGCTCATGCGGAAGCTAAGGTTTGATCTTGATGAGCCTAGCATGTACAGACATGGTCTCGGAACACGGATCACCGAAAGGTAAAGCATGATTCATATAGTAGATATGATGAACATGTTGATTGTTCGCCATTGAAGCTACATCAACTCTCGTGATGATCGGTTTTGATGTGGTGGATTTGGTTCGTGTGATCACTAAAACAATGTGAGGGATATTTTTTGAGTGGGAGTTCAACAGCAATTTGATTAAAAGTTGAACACTATTTATCATAAATTAAATCAAAGTGAATTTGCATAGTTGTTTTAGTCATTGGCGTCTGTTTACCACCTTGCGTTTAGTTATAATTGAGATGATAGAACTATAGAATTCTGGTTAGTTACTTTACGAACTGGTATCGTATTGTTTTGAAGTGTTAATCTAAAGTTTAAAAGTACTATTGCAAACTTTCAGTAAGTTCCGGTTACTCCATGAAGTTTAATAATTGGTATTAAATCAAGAGTGACAATTCCAAGTGTTAGTGTATGAGTATCATGTTTGTCTCCATGATTCTTGATATTCAAAGGATTGTCTTAATATTAAGGTTATCTAGGATCTAAAAGAGTTGTTTCAGAAACCATGATGTGTGGAAGATATTGCGATATCTAAAACAAAGTTTTGGTTACAACATGATAGAGTATAATATGGCAAAGTTTATGTTCTCATATTTGATGAGAATTTACAAAAGGTTGGAGACACTAGTTATCCTAATCCTCCAAAAGGTTTTGGAGAGCAACATTATACTCGCGATTCACCGCAATAAGCTAAAGTAGCTTGATCATGAATAATTCCATGATAAGGGTGAATATTTGATGTAGGTAAAATATTTACTACACCAAGAGATTACTAAAGAATGGAATTTGAAAGCACACCAAACATTTGATGATGGTGATCTACTTCAAAGTGCAAGTCCAAAGACATTGGTATTTAATTATACACGCTTTAGACTATGTGTCATATGTATGACTCCACTATTGATGTTGATAGATTCTTTAAAACAGAAAAGGAAATACTGAAAGAGAATCTCAGAAATATATGGCAGAAAATAAAAGACTAGAATTGTTCAGCTTAGGTATATAGATGATATACATGTTATGGATATATTCTTTGCTTATTAAACAATGTGGTTCTTAAGTATTTGATACTGAATTTGTTGGTGTGAATCGTCATACGAAACAACAAAATTCATGAACTACAATGGCCTAAGTAACTAGCAAGAGAATATGTGATGATGTTCATCGAGAACAAATAAAGTGTTGATGTGTTTCTCGTTAACATCAAAGCTTGCCTTCAAGATTTGTTTTATCAGGTATTATGAGAACAAAAGGGTTGTTAAACTAATTGTCGTAATCCATAAAAGATGGATGATTTACAAATCTCGTTGGATAAATCACATCCATAAAAAATTTGCTTAATATGTTGAAAGACAATTGATAAGAAAGATCACTTAGGAAGTGACATCGCTGTTTAAATTATATTGGAAAGTAAACATGAAGAAACTCCATGTGGATGGAATTTTGGAGTATTTTGATTTTTGGATCAAATGACACTTGTGAAATTTTCCTAGAGATAATTAAAACTTTGTTCATAGGCCAAAAGGGAATGAATGACTAGCTTATTGGAACTTGTACATATTGTTGTATGAAGTCCATTATGTGTAGTCAAGAGCGATGAATTTCAACTTCATATGCTTTCTCCGAAAATTGGAGTGACTATATGAATATTTACTTAATAAGGATGAAGTATGAAACATTTGAAAAGTTCAAAGACTTTCAAGATGAAGTGCAAAATCATTATAACAAGAATATAAATAGTTTATGATAAGATCATAAAGGAAGATATTTGAGTTACAAGTTTAGCATAAAACACCTAAGATTTAAGGAATCATTCCGTGGATTTGCATTTCCCGAAACACCATAAGAGTATGGAGAGTTTGAGATATGTAATTAAACCTTGTTTGACATGGTAAGATCAAAGGTGTAATTCATAAAACTGTCATTATATTTTAAAGATTAAAAGCTTTAGAGACTACCGTTTTTCCACCAAAAAGAGCTCCATCATAATCCGTTGAATTGACACCATATAAAGTTATGGTTTGGGATAAAACCCAAGTTGTCCTTTCTTAAAACATTGGTATACTATGCATAAGAAAGATGTGTGCAACCAAAGTCGGATGAACCTGTCTTTGTATGTTATTTTTGAATAACTGTTAAGAATTCCTCCATAACATCGGAGACAAAAGTGTTTGTCGCTTAGAACGTCAAGTTTCTTTGAGAAGGAAATTTCCGTGAAAAGTTAAGTGGGAGGACAATAGAACTTTGATAAGGTTAAAAGAACCTTAGCTATATGTGCAAAGTTGCGCAGCGCCGAAAAGTGTTCCGGAGGCAGCAACAATGCTCATGCCTCACGTGCCTCAAAGGTTGTGGTCACGGAGGTCTAAGTTCCTATTGAAACAAGTAGGTCGGGTAACCAATCAAATACCAAGATTTGAGAGTTAAATCATTATTTGACAGTAATGATCCGACTACATGCAAAGAAGCGATGATGGGCCCTGACTCCGTCAAATGGCTTGAAGCCATAAAATCCATGATAGTTCCATATTCGAGAGATCAAGCTTTGAACTTGAAAGACCCTCTGGAAAGGTACAAGACCTTACAGTCATATTTGGATCTATAAAGAAATAGACATGGATGTTTCACATCTATGAAATAGTCGACATGTTGGGAAAGAGTTCACAACAATATTCAAAGGTTGACTATGACAAGATTTGATCTTTCATAGCGATATTTAGTCTAGACGGATTAATGTATCAACCACTACATATAATTTTGTTATGTGGTAGTTGAATAAGCAAAACAAGTTCTTCTAATAGAATTGTTACCAAGGACATGTGCATAACACGGTCCATAGGGTTTTGTTAATTCAAAGGATGCTAAAAGCATATGCAAACTTCAATTGTTGAAGTAAGCATTGCGGAGTTGTAATCTTCACTATGATGAAACTGCTAAAAGAGTTTAATTTCATCAGAGACAATGAAGGTGCTTGCATTTGCAAGAAATTAAGTGGGAGCGCCAAGACATATTTCTAATACATTATGTGGAAGACATATTGTTGATTGGAAAAGATGTATCTTTTATTAACACATATTAAGAATTTCATCCCGATGAAAGACTTAGGCAAAACCCAAATATTTGGCATCAATAGACGCTAATATGGTTATGCCGAAAGTACATAAATGATATATTGAATAAGTTCAATATAGAAACTACAAGAAAGGTTCTTGTCGAACAGAAAGGATTGAATGAGTTCAATATTGATGATATATTCAAGTTTATTGACACCTGGTAAGTGAAACAAAGATTCAAGTATAGATTGATACTTGATGTATGAAATCACAAAGAGTATTTATATCAATCATACTGTGATATGTACAAATCCAGATATGTCTTATGCTCTAAATGTTATGAGCATATACCAGAATGATTCATAAGATGATCGTTGGACGATAGTAAGGATATTCTTATGATCTTGTAAAAGAACTAAGTATATATTATTTTGTAGAAGTGACAAATAGATGGTTAGTTCATTGTCAATGAATTACATTGATACTAGTTTTGTCTCGAAGTACAAATTAAGTTTATCTCAATCTAAACTAAGGGTCGCACAATATGATGGAATGTGAGTTCCATAATGAATTTGGATGAGTTCCAAAGTTAAGACATTGTGACAGATACTACAACAAAAGGCTAAGTATATAACTGCTATTATAGCAGCAAAAGAGGGCATTTGTGTCAAGTAGTTTGTTATCAAACTAGGTGTAGTTCACAACAGGGATAATACTATGAAGATATATTGTACGACAATATTATCAACATGTTTTAACCCCAAAGAACTAAAGGTCACACCAAAGGACCAAATTTGTACAAAGCCATCTCATTAGAGAATGAGTGATGCATAGAGACGCAAAGACATGCAATTACACACGGACCTGGAAGTGTCAGATCCGGAGATCAGTTGACCACTATCAATCGTGTACATACGACACCATAAAGCCATAGGTGTTGAATACACAAAGGTTTGAAACTAGATTATTGACTCTAGTGCAAGTGGGAGACTGTTGGAGATATGCCCAAGAGGCAATAATAAAGTGGTTATTATCATATCTTCATACTTATGATAAATGTATACATACCATGCTATAATTGTATTAACCAGAAACATTAATACTTGTGTGATTTGTAAACATAAAAGAGTCCCTAGTACATCCTCTTGTTAAACTAGCTTGTTGGTTAATATATGATCATGGTTTCCTGATCATAAACATAGAGATGTTATTAACAACATGGTCATATCATTAGGAGAATGATGTGATGGACATACTCCTATAGTTAAGCGTAGTATAAAGATCAAGTTATTTAATATAGTTCATTTGCTATAAGCTTTCTTATACATAGTAACCTAATTCCTTCGACCATGAGATCATGCTAATCACCATCATCGGAAGGATGCTTTGATGACATCAAACACCACACCGTAACTGGGTGGCTATAAAGGTGGCATTGAGTGTTCAAAAAGTATGGGTTGAGGCACATGGATCAAGAGTGGGATTTGTCCATCCATATGACGGATAGATATACTCTGGGCCCTCTCGGTGGAATTTCATCCAATTATCTTGCAAGCATGTGAATTTCTCACAAGCGATCACATACCACGGGAACAAGAAAAGAGTACTTATCGGTAACAAGGTGGAACTAGCTATGCAGAGATACCGACGATCAAAACCTCGGATAAGTAAACTATCATGAGAAAAGGGAAATTGGTATCGTATGTAAGTGGTTCATTCGATCGCAAAGTAATCGTAGAAATATGTGGGAGCCATATGAATTTCCAGATTCCTCTATTGGTTATTGTTCGGAGAAGTGTCTCGATCATGTCCGCATAATTCACGAACCGTAGGGAGACACACTTAAGGATTCGATGTTGTTGAGTAGTTATGGAATGATGAGTAAGAGACCGAATGTTGTTCGAAGTCTCGGATGGGATCCGGGATATCACGAGGAGATCCAGAATGGTCCGGAGAATAAGATTCATATAAGGAAAGTCCTATTTCGGAGTTGGGGAATGATTCCGGTGTTTTCACCGAGGAATGTTCTAGAAGGTTCTGGAAGGTCCGGCACTCCGGAGGGGAAGGGTACATGAATGTGTCATTACAATGTGGAATGGTTGCATCATGTACTAGGTATCATGGTTGGGCAAAATAAAGGGAGAAATCAAATCCTAGTTTGAAAAGTCAAACGCCAATTTGAAAAGTCAAACGGCAAGTTTGCTTGGTGGAGGGAGAGTAGGAAACCTACTTGGGGAGGAAGTCCTCCTCCCTCCACCCGCCGGCCAAGGAGGCCGAGTTGGGGGAGGACTCCCTCCTCCCAACCGGCGCCCTCCCACCTATAAAAGAAGGGGCAGGGGTGCCCCTCTAGCCTACACCTCTCACACCCAAAACCCTAGCT
The DNA here is from genome assembly GCA_916181665.1 of Avena sativa. Classification (NCBI taxonomy): domain Eukaryota; kingdom Viridiplantae; phylum Streptophyta; class Magnoliopsida; order Poales; family Poaceae; genus Avena; species Avena sativa. Next base: position 364,844,504 of record OV702285.1, on the reverse strand, counting down.
CCTGGCGCCTCCACCCAAGTGCAGCCGCCGCCTAGGGCTCCTCCAAGTCGCCGAGTTAGGGCTTCCCCAAGACCTAGCCGCCGGCTACACCACCCCCCTTGGTTCCCTCTATTTCGTAGATCACCAAGTCCCTCTCTTACTCCACCATACTCGCTCCGGCTTAAGGCGAAGCCCTGCGAGATCTCCCCTCTACTTCCGGTACCACGCCGTCGTGCTGCCGGAATCACGAGGAGAGTGCTACAACCTCCGCTGCCTGCTGGAACAAGGGAGAGGAAGGTCTTCATCGAGTACCGAACGTGTGACCGACTGCGAAAGCGCTGCCGGAACGCAGTGCCAGAAGGATCGTCTACGCGATCTTCAGATCGGCAAGTGTACGACTACATCACCCACGAGAATCTGCTCTCGTTAACCACTTTGGATCTTCGAGGGTTAGTACTCTATCGACTCGTTGCTACAATCTAGTAGATAGATCTTGGCTTGGTCATAGATTAGATCTTGATTGTGTGTTCATGCGGTAGAAAAAATTTGTTTTCCATGCTACGAACCCCTACAACATCCACAACTGAATTGGAGGCTCCCGAATGCAAGCAAGCTGTCACACAATCAAAGACAAGCTTTTAAGAACCAAATAATGAACTAGGGTTTCCTATGAAACACTAGAGTAAGGGGCCCTCAAGTGAATTAGGGAGAAATGAAGATCTCTCTTGGTGAAGCTTTAGATCAAGGCCTCCTCCTTCGAATTCTCAAAAATCAAGGTCTATGGATGGTTGGATGGGTAGATCTTGTTGATTTGGTGGCTCTAGAGTTAGGGTTTTTCTTTCTGGAAACAAGCAGCTGGAGGAAGGGGATGAGGTCCCCTATATAGAGGACCACTGTTTTGAAGCGTTTTCTAGCCGTTGGAGCAAGTTCCACACCGGCGACTCCGGTCTGGAGATCGGAGACTCTAGTCTAGAAACCGGAGTCTCCGGTCAAACTCCGGACCACCATACAGAATGTCCTAACCAATGTGGTGAAGCCCCCTCTGGAGATTCTTTGGAGATTCCGTCCTGGAGTACACCGGAGACTCCGGTCTGGAACATGTACCAAAGAATCCGGTCTGACTCTGGTCCATCTCCGGAACAGCATATAGAAGGTCCCTTGCACTTTTCTGGAAGCCCCTCCGGGAACTTCGGGAAAACTCCAGACCACACCGGAGACTCCGGTCTAGAATTTCCTGGAAGTTGTAGATTATTGCAAGGACATATCCATAGGGTTATAGGCTTTTTATTATATCATCCTGTAGACATTAGCACACTGTAAAATGATCTACAAGTTTTTAACAAACACCAAAACTGATTAAGACAATAAATGTCCTTTCAATCTCCCCATTTTTGTTGTTCGATGACAACAAGAGATTTTTCATGGAAATCTTTGAAATGAGATATAACAATGCTCCCCCTGATGATGTGCAGCAAGATAAACAAGTAAAGCATGCAAGTCAGGCAATAGATACCAAACAGAGAGTTTTGACGATTACAATAACATAGGAGCATAGCATGTCCACACATAGATAGTATCTCACAAACCAAAGAAGCAAAGCAAATGTTCAAATTTTAAAGATAACGATAAAGAAGCCAAATTCCCAGCCCATGCAAATCCCGATGACAATGTATTCTCCCCCTTTGGCATCAAAACACCGAAAAGGGAAAAGACCTAAGCTAGCGCCCCAAGGGATCACTCGTAGTCATCGTCGTTGTCGTCGTCCTCATCCAAGTCCTCATCCTCAACATCCTCATAATCCTCATCACCACCTGAAGCTACAGGCCCTTTGTCGTCAGAGCAATAAGATGACGTGCCCTAAGAGGCAAACCCAGAAGTGACCTCGGAAAATTTCTTCCAGTCCACAAGGCTGTCCTGCTGGGTATTCCATGACCCAAACGAGAGCGTGTAGTCAGACTCAGTGGAGGTTTGAGCTCCATGCTCATGTGTGTACTCTCCTCCCTCATCCTCTTTGTCCTCCACTCCTTGAGCCTTAATTTCCTTGAGGAGTTTTTCAATCCGGCGGTTGCTCTTGTAAAGAGGCATGTTGTTCCTTGCGGATGTCCACGTTCATGCAGCAAAGAGTCTTCTCCCAAAATGAGCCATCCTTGACCTTATCCTGAACATACTCATGAGAGACGATGGCATGGGTGCATTGGAAGCATTCTTCCGCTGAGAGCCTCTAGGAGGAGTGGGGACTCGCTCAGTCTCAGAAATCTCATCCTCATCATCATCATATGAGCATCTAGGAGTAGGCCCCATCTGTCCTTTCTTCTGGAGCGACACAAGGGCATGCTCCACAAGGTTAGGAGGCACAGAAACAGGTGAACAGTGAGCCTGGGTGTTGATGAGTCTCATCATCAGTGGTGCATATGGAGGAGACTTCTTGTAGAGAATGGCATGATACATCTCTTCAAAGATGAAATAGATGATGTCAATACCATAACCTTTCAGCTTTAGGGCCAGCATAGTATAACTTGTGGGTGTGGTGGAGTAAGTTTACCAAACCACACCTAATGGCATCATCATTTCCAACACTGGGGGAAATGGTTTGGTCAAAAATCCTCAACATCAGGTTTTAGAGAGGCTTCAGACCCTTGGACTCACCAACAATGTCCGTGATGCCATAGAGTAGTGCCAACTTGTTATTGTTCTCACCAAGAGACGCTGAATGCATATAGTGCCCAACATGAGAGGACACACCCTGAAAAGTCTCCTAAATGACATTGGCAAAGTCATAGAAGGTCGCTGGGCACCTGAAGTTTCCTGTCATCCAAGTCATGGTTCTTGCTTGATCAGATCCAAACACCACAGGTGCATAGAACTGTTGCACAAGAAATACGTTGTAGTTCTCACGGAGCTCCATCAATCCATGTAGCCCAAGTTTTTCAGAAATCCATATAGAATCAGCAAAGTAAGAGCTGGCACGCATCTGCTCGATATCCATGTACTTATGAGGACAAACTGGGGACTTGGTGAGCTTGCATTAAATGTCTTGCATGAATACTTGTTGTTCCTTCCTCAAGTAATATGGATCCTCATTGGTCCGAGGCAAGTCACAAAACTGCGTCTTGCATAGCTCATGGTACTCCTTCTTGGACATACGAGCCAAGGATTGCAGATTGCCATACTTTGCCCTTTTTGCCTGATTCTCTTCCTCAATGCGGTCATGCTCCCTCCTCATAAAGGCAGCATCTCTAGCTTGTTGCTTCCGGTTAGACGGGGGAATAACATACTGTCCAGCAGCCTCATCATATTGTGGATCAGCTCTTCTTGACTTGGACTTGGTGCGAGGTGGACGACGAGAACCAGAGCTACCTGTGAAAATAGAGGGAGGGGGATAGCATGGAGGTAAGCACATATGTCCCGGAGATAATAGCAAGACCCTCAAACCTTTGTTGGATATGGGAGATACAATCCACACCGAATTCTCCTTGTGCACACCAGAATCTTCGGTCTCGACCAGAATCTCCGCCTGAAGGTCCGGAAACTCCGGTCTGGACCGGAGTCTCTAGCCCGGAGGGCCAAAATCTCCGTTCTGGAGATTCGGGTTTGCACTAGGAGACTGCGGGTGGCATTGCATATAACATATTAGGCAATGATTCGAGAATAATGTGATAGTGTGCATGCATACAAGTGTTTCCAGTGGGCAAAATCAGTACAAACTCCAAAATACACAAAGGGGATGAACCCTAAGTTCATGAGGAGAGAAGAGGTGCCAGATATGTCCATTGGAGAGATTCCACCGGTGGGAAGGGCCCAAGGGTGGAGAGGTTGGAGTTGGCCGGTGGCACGGCGGATCTCGGGGGATTCAAGACATCCGGGGGGCGATCTGGAGGAGAAGGCGATGGGTGAGAGAGGAGAGGTCGCTGTGACACCACCGGGATCAGGGCTAAACAAATCCCAAACCTCTGTCTGACATAAGCTTAACCTTGAGCCCGAGGATATCCAGTGGAGAATCAGTAACACAGCAGTGACCCTACGACACAAAAATTATTATACCAATCTCATAACTGAGCAAAGAACCAAATTATTACAAGCAGAGGTCACTAACCAAAAACAACAAACAACGGAAGGAAAATTATTCTACAGTATAGAAAACTTAACAAATGGCCTAAGAGGCCGATAGAATAACGATGATGTCCCAGTTCATAGATTCCAGGCTGCCGACCGGGAACCCCAAGCTACTCGTCGGTGTCTATGTCATACGGAACTCGTCTTCAGGGAACACTTACTCTGTCAAAAGTATCAACAAAGAAAGGGTGAGTAGAGGGTGTACTCCGCAAGACTTATGGCTGGTGGAGTTGTTTTGCATAAAGCCATCTTTGTTTATAAAACCAGAGAGAGAAGAAGCTCGTCTAATCAGAACATTTTAAAAGGGCATAAGAGAGCGACATCTCACAAGTATTGATCATCGTCTTTGATATCCACCAAGTCATAATCATCGAACCTTATCTAGATCACCCCCTCGTACCCATGAGGAAGCATCCTTAAGCACACGTTGATCTGCCAAGTTTTACGATTAGGTTATAGTTCTTTATGATCTTAGAATTTGTTCACCAAGCATTCGTAACCGTGAACACAGCTTTTCGAAAAGATTTAACCCTGCAGGAGTGTACAACTTTACCCGCACGTACCAACCGACTCTTAATGCCAATGTTTTAGCCCTCTTCCTTGGAAGGCCGGCACAGGATGGTTGGCCACGACCTTTACCTTGATTTCACCGAGACCATGAGTCACGCAATAAGGATGGTTCCGCCATAATGGGTGTAACATCCCTAAAATCATGTTTCAAACTCATGCATATCATCCATGCATCCATGATCATATAGAGTTCATTTCAAACAAATCATTTCAAAAACAGGAGCATATGAGCTCATTATTTTATGTGATCAGCATTTGAAACAAATGCTACTCTCCAATGGGAGATTGTTGTTAAAGAAACCAAACTTTGTTGTCTTATTGCTCTCAGGTTGTATTGCTAGATTTCTAAGATTTAAACCAAAGTTTCAAAACAATATGATTTGAAAACCAATTTCAAAACTTATTCAAACTAGTGCTATGACACTGCTTATTTTTATTTTATTCCAAGTGACCAAGCCAACTCAAAGTGACCACTTGGTTTTATGCCCAGAAGTGTGATTGTTGCACACTACAAAAATCCTGAAAAGATTTGAATTCAAACAGATTTTGAAATCATTCGAATTTGGTTCCTGAAATTGAAAACAGAAAAAGAAAAGGAGAAAAGAAATGGAAAAAGGCCAGCGCCACCTATCTAGCCCAACTACGAATCCAGCCCATTAAGCCCACCCGGGTTCCCCCTCTCTCTCTCACTCGTAGACGAACCCACCAGGTCACTGACCACACGACCCTACCCCCTCTCTGTTTCACTCGCTGACTGGTGGACCTCGCCAGCTCATCCTCATCTTCCCCAAATCGCGCCCACGACCACGTCGCCGACCGTTTCCTCCGCCATTCACTGCCGCGTTGATTCCTCGCTTAAATTCCCTTGATACCGCGCGCGATCCTCGCCCCCGCTCTGGCTATAAGACACCTCCCCCTCGCGGCCATTTCCCCCAACAAAGCGCGCCCAGGCTTCCCGCAATCATCCTCGCGCCGCCGCAGACAGAGCTCACTCCGGCGACCAATCCCGGTGAGCCCCATGCGCCCCTCTCCCTCTGGTTCATACGAGACGCTTCACGACTTCCTTGCGCACCTTCTGACCCCACTGGTTCGTCCTATACTGCCCCAGGTCGTCGACTTCGTCAAGCGCTGCAAGCTCCCGACGACATCCTCAACTCCGGCGATCAAATTCGGTGAGCCCCTTGTTCCCCTTCACCTCTAATTGACACGATCATGTTCGCCGTAGTCTTGCGCATCCCCTGATGCCTTTGTTTTGTGCTAGGTTGACCTGGAGAGTCGCCAACGTCGTCGTCCACCCAAGCCCGACGCTGACTGCAACTCCGACGAGCCCGTGCAGCCGTGTGCGTGCGCCCCTTGCCAAGCCGTCGCCAGGTTGAGCATCAGTGCATCGCCACGATTCTGGTAAGCATCTCCGACGACCCCAGACCCACCTGTAGCGCCGCGCCGCCGTAGGCCGAGCTCGCCGCCGCCAGTAGCCACCGCCAGCGCCGCCCATCTGTGTTCGTTTGATCCAGGACCGTAGGATCTAGATCCAATGCATATAAACAGATCACTTATCGAAGCGTTACGAGTAGATCTGGGCCATGCATATTAAGTAGATCTAACGGCTCACGGATGCGATCCTGAGTGAACCGGTACGCACCAATCAGATTAAGAGGCGTGGCTAGGGTTAAGGTTTAAAATCAGGATTTAAATCTATTAGATGTTTGAATTTTATTTAGCCATAACTTTTGATCCCCACGTCCAAATTTGATGAATTTTATATCAATGGAATCAGGAGAACAAGCCCTTTCTAAATATGCAATGTGTTTAATGGTTTGCTTCTGTTAAAATGGTTTTATTTACAGAAACATGTGTAGGGCTATTTTGAGTATATGAATTGTTTAAGAAATGTTTTAAGGTTTAAATAAATGTTGTTTGGCATGTTTTGAACTTGTTTATGAACCAGTACAGTACACTTGCTTTGTAGAGTTTTAAAAACCATCACATATCATATTGCATGCATTCATATATTTTTGTTTGTATATATTTTGTATGTGATTGTTGCTATGATTTTATGTGTAGATTTTGGTGCCAATAGTGATTGTGATTGTGAGGAGTGTAGCTACTCTCCAAACTACCAAGGCAAGTGGTGCTTCATGATATTTTTACCCCTATGTTTTCTACTAAGCATTAGAATTATTTTTTCTAGACTTGCATGTTATATTTTGCTTATATGCCATGTTGGGAAATCCTAGTAGTGGTCGAATTGCTAGGAAATTTCTAAGTTAATATGCTTATCTATGCCATGCTTAGCCTAGATAGTAGCAACGAAGGGTGGTGAAATATACATGCTATGATAAAAATATTTTTAAGTCTTTGGACTTGTGTTTTGCCTAATAAAACAACTAAGTAAATGAAACACCTGGGTGGAATGGAAGGAATGGTTTATGTTGAGTGGTTACACAAGGCCCATTTATATGGTTTACCTTGTGTATCTCACTTGTGGAAAGCCACCCAGGAACAAAGAGATTTTAGAGGCCAAATGTTAAGAAGCTTCTAGTGCAGCCACTTGGCAATATGGGCTCTGCCTGGATCACGTAGGTTGCTAGAACTTAGCCATTTGGACAGTTGGTGGTAGTGGGAATGATAGGTTGGAGCGCGTCCATTTGGTCTAAGGGAAGGCTTCTGAAAGGTCCTGTCTTGGTGAAAATCAAGGCTTGTGGGGAAGTGCACAACCTCTGCAGATGGAAGAATCTAAGTACTTAGCCATGTCCCTGGAAAAGGACAACTTGAGCATCAAGACATGGAAGCTATCAAGAATCTCCTCATCCCAATTTCTAAGTAAAACTTGTGGGTGAACAAGGGTGAAGGACCTCAATGTCTATTGGTGGTTCCTTGGGAAAAGTTTTTGACAAAGAAAAACTTAGTGACTTCAACTAATAGGCAAAACCTATTTTGAGCAAAGCAAGCCAAGCTACACTTAGCCAATTGCATTTAGTATCTAGTCCACCTAAATTATACTAAGGTATCACTTGCCAATACTATTCCAATGTATTGACCACTGTGGTTGTAACTTGTGATGTTGCAGGTTACTCTGATGAGGATTAGGAGTCATGAGTCTACACTCAAAATGTTTGCCTGTGGCACATGAAAATGAAGACTTGTTATCTATTTACTTATTTAAACTCTTGTAATAGGCCTTTGGCCATGGAGTTCTAAAGACTATGTTGTCTCTGGAATGACTGTAATAATGACCTTTGTTTATGTGTACTTCATCTTAAACTGTGGATGCTAGCATTGATCCAGGGACTAGCATTGCAATCACAGGGATCCTTTTCCTTTATAAATGAGGGATCTTACAATGGGTCAAATCCCGAAGCTAGTCCTTAAAGATGTGAAGCGAGTTTGGTTTACCAGGGGCGCTATCTACCCAAGCACCCGGTCCATGCTACCCGACCTGTTATGAATGCACCTCCTTCACCGCCTTCGAGAAGATCTAGAATGCATGTAGAATGGAAGGCCCGAACTATGTGACTCATGGAATCTACTAGGCAAGTTAATCAGGCGAGGGGTTCCCATGCCCCGTGTGACTATATGCTTATCTCGGTTCCAAAGTAAAGAACTCGGTTCCTAGTGGTGGCGAGCATGGTACTACAAAAACCACATCCCATTATGGCCTCCCATACAAGCCTTACCATATTTAATCTCATATCACCTCTGATCTCAAATCATCACATTCTCCTGTCATACTAGATTCTCTGCATCTGATACATCATCTGGATGAACCAGACTCAACAGCTATGCATGGCTAAGCAGGACACATATATAAGCTCCAGCAATTCACACAAGCCAAAACTAGTTATGCTAGGAGCAGTGGATCAGGTAATATAAGCTCAAAGGGAGTAATGCAACAGATAGGATACTCTATCTATCGATAAAAGACCACAGTAGAATCGTATGCATCATGGCAGGAAATGAAATGCTTTCGAAAACATAGGATTATATCATGGTGGGGATATGCTTGCATTTGCCAGTTGATAACCAATAACGGATCTTCGGCTGCCTTGTACTTGACTTGGTTATAGTTGGTCAAGTATTGTTCATCAATCTTCGATGGTGTTGATCACGATCTCGATATCGTATTCTACCGGGAAGAACAAAACACCAGAAAGAAATGGGAAACAATCAACACATGGCATCGATGCAATTCTCAAGCAAGGATGATGATATGACAAGTTGAATTGTACTGAAATGAAACCCTAAAACATGCTCGACAGTTTAATCGGGATTCCGAGGGGTATAAACCCTAACTCAGGAAACTCCGGAATCACCTGTGAGGGTTACTATGTTGTTCTAATTAAACATGCAATTAAAGTTTCTTAAAAATGCATGATTATAACTTAGATAGGTAGATCTCATTTTTCTAAACAATTTGATATATTATTTGTATTTTTCTGACTTATAAATCATTAGATATTGAATTTACAAGTTTATATCAATTTCTGAAAATATTAAACCAATTTAAAACATTTACTGCGTCACTGTGACATCTGCACAGGGGTGGGGGTAGTTTTTCACCGGGTCTAGGTCTACCCACAGTGACTGACCGGTGGGGCTGAAGTCACATCGGCATGCCACAAGGGCGGTCAAAGGTCTACGGGGTCCGCGGACACGTCAGGACCACGCCAGCGTGACATCATCACGACGGCCACCGTCGGATGGTCACCAGCAATGGCGGAGGAGGGCGCGTGGGGCGGCGAGATCTAGCCTACTTGAACGAGGCGAGCAAGGGAAGCCTACTGGTGGTGGCGCCGCTATGTTTTGGTCTCTGGAGCAAGGAGAACGGCGGCGCACGGCGGCAGAACGCACAGGTCAACAGCGAGCAACGGCTATAGAGAGAGGAGGGGTCGAGGGAGAGGTCCTAGGGGACCACCAGCTCACCGTGATTCAAACAGAGGCAACGGTGAGGCAAGGCAATGACTGGAGCAGCGGCAATGGCGATGGTGATGTTTGTTGGTGTCGGGGAATAAGACCTCGATTCCGGCGATTGATGGCACGTGCGCTTCCATGGCTTGGATAGGGAGGACCGGGAGGAATAGGTAAAGGGGATGGTGTGCTCGGCTGGCCTCGGGGTGGCACAGAACGGCAGCGAGCGGAGGAGCCTGAATCAAGGGTTTCGGGTTCTCTGCGAAGAGGAAGGGGATAAGGAGGAAGAGGAGAAGTTGGGCAAGGCAAAGCTTCTCGGCGGCATCGGCGAGGTCTTATATGTGCTGAGGAGCGGCGACGAGCATCTTGGCGTGCGGCGGCCGGTGAGGCGTCGACATCGAGATGCTTGACGGGGACGATGAAGATGACAGATAGGAAGGACGAAGGGGTACCGGGCCTAGGCCTCCCTTGGGCTGCTGCTGGGCTGCAGGAGTGCTGCGTGGGCAGCAGGAGAGGAGAGAGGGAGAGGTTGGGCTGCGGCCCAGATAGGTTAGCGGGCTCCATTTTTTTTCTGAAAACATTTTTCCTTTTTGTGTTTTCATTTCTTATTTTGAAATTTCAAATTCAAATCTGTTTTGGGCATTTCAAAAATACTAGAGAGCTTTATAAAATATATGAAATAGTGTGGGGCCCTTTTAATCCATTTGGACTCCATAATTTTTGGTAGTTTTCAAAATTCAAAACATTTTGAATTGATTTGAGAGGGAGAGGGAAACTAGGGTTTAGGGTTTTGTATATTTCTCTTTGCATGCAGTTTTAAGAGATGATGCTTATGAATGCACAATCAAAACCCTATTTACTATTTAACTAAAACTGGTGTGTTATATCTCTATCCCCCTTACGAGAATCTCGACCCGAGATTCCAAAGTTAGGAAGAGAGACAGAGAGAGAAAGACACAGGGCCACTCTAAGGAAAAGAGGGAACACACTAGACAACACACAGAGTATCTCATTGTCAGCTCATGGATGGAGTGTTCAGAAACAACTCTGAGATGACAGACATGAAACACGTCAAGGTAACGGAGGAAACAAAAGGATAAGGTTTCAAGTTATTAGATAGATGTCTTCATAAGTATTGAGACCATGGAATTCAGAAGAGTTTAAGCTTCTGAAAAGGAAAGCTTCCAACAGAAAGAACATAACCACAGACTTCAAGAAATGAACCTATACTAAATAGCTTAAGTAGAGATTTAGGGTTGCTGAGATATGTATCAACAAAACCAAGTTGTTGAACTACTTTTGAAACAGAAGGGTCACTCTTTCATACAATAGAAGGTCAAGAAAGAAAGGTTTTTTGGTGGAGAGGACTCAAAAGAGTCACAAGGAACATGTAGCAAGAGAAACTGTTGATTACCAAAATCATAGTCGCTCTTTGAACATGATTGAGAGAACGAAGGGAACTCTTTATTCATCCATGTATACCAAAATCTTTGCCAAAGATTGGGGTATCAATTTACACCACTAGATAAATAATGAAGAAGATTCATGTTGACACGAGAAGAAAGAAACTTCATTCTCATACTTCCATTACTTGGCATAACAAAATGCTTTTGCCATCATAAAAGGGTCTGGAGGATCGACCAAGAGACATTTAGCAACTCTACTTTAAATGTTCTCCTTGATGTTTGAGAAAGCAAACATCAAGTAAAGGTCGGACTTCGGATACAAAGGAACCATAAGCACAACTCCTATAATAAATCATAGAAGAATCCTCATGAAGAATGGTTATTATTGCTGAATCAAGAGAATATGATAGAGGATCTTTCCGGCTAAGTGTGTCAACCATTACATCAATATTACCAGATTTACAAAGATACCTATGTCAAAAACTTGAGGAACACCAACCATCATTGCTTCTTGAGATTCAAAGTTGGTTAGGTGGAATGATACTTCAGACTCATCATGTCCAAATAGAAAGCTTTCAACATTCACCACGAAGGTAAAGTTACTAAATTATCAAGATATGGACTACCGTGTAAAGCTCCGAAAGACTGAGCTAGATTGCTAGACCCATGTATTTAACAACTTGTCAAGAGACAACTACACATACATAAAGTACTAACAATAAAACACACATGTGTCCTTAAGGGAATTCTTGAATCCACGGCGACATCTTAACAGTTGCACTTGAACCAGAGAAGGTTACTTCTAACATCCAGAACACATACTTCGAGATGACTCGAAGATAGTTCTTGAAATTTTCCAACATTAATGCCAAATGTTCCATATGAATTTTGTCTAGCATGGAGAAGATAAGTATGTCATTGATGGGATCAACAACAAACTTATCAAGATAATCCATTAAGATGGACTCATATGTTGCGTGAGCAAGGCAAGAATACTAGTCAGATCAAAGGACACGAAGATGTACTCAAGTGAAACATCACAAGAAGGAACACCATCAAGATAGTCCTTGGAACTGAGTTTGATTTGACAATAGACCAAATCAAATCAAAGGTGGGGGACGATAACATATCCAAGAAGGAAATACTATCTTTCTTCAGCACAAACAAAACTAGACATCCCTTTAAGAAGAAATAGAGTTGGATAGAACTTTTGTCTTACAACTCTCCAAGTTGTTTTTTAAGCTCAACCAACTAGTTCAGGGGTATCTGATACGGATCCTTGGAGAAAAGAGCAGTTCAAAGAACTTGCTTTCTCAAGAACTTGACATCACGGTCATGTGGCAACATGGCTATACTTCTAGAAAGACGTCTAGAATATCACGAACCACCGATATGTCACTTAGTTCGAGAGGAAACTTGCTTGGTAAGGCAAGAAGACATAGTCTTAGAGTTTTGGCACGAGTCTAGCTCTTTTACCGAAGAGAGCGTACCAGAATAACGGACTTGGTAGCATGATCAATCTTCTCTTAATGATAGGTATAACCAATCACGCTAAGAATAACACAAATGTCCTTTGAGTTCTAAACAATGAAATTGCTAAGAATCTCCGATGGCCACATTATTACACACACGCATCACTCACGAGCACTGAATCTCGAGGAAGGGTGGGTAAAGATGTGTAGAAGCATCACTTCATTAAGAGGGTCATGAAGCTTAGCAAGATCTCTTAGTACAAAAGCGTGTGATACCTTAAGGTAGAACAGATGGAAGACAATCAATGCCTCTTGATCTGCGGATCACAATGCTTTGACCTGGTCCTAGAAATGAGGAAGTACTGGAGTTTGTTTCTCCTAGACTTTCCAAAATGATTTGTCTTGACGGACCACAAGAGTATCTTACATCGGAAGACACCGATGCACATTTACTACTTGGCTACCAACTGGTAGACAAAGGTCGGAAAACAACAAGGGGAAAAGGAACATGCTCAGGATAAAATCCTGAGATGTGGATGCATAGATTATCAATCTTCTGAAAACCAATGCAAAGAAGAGGTAAGGTGTGGCAGAGTCATGAGTATAGATACGAGGCTCACGGGGAGTACTCTTGTCGTGATCTATTTAGTTCTGTTAAAGAACATCTGCCATGGCTAGTGGTAGGGGAAGTCCTTAGTTGTCACAATTCAATCACGACAAAAACCACAAGCTTGAAGGCTAGAATTATAGTACCAGCCATCCTAAGGTAATGTGCGAACATTATTGATAGGGACAAAGGATTGGATCTTTGATTAAAGATCGGCTTCATGTACAAGATTCACAACACCATAATCCAGCACAATCAGGGATCTTCGATTCAAGTCCAAGGGTTAAAACCAAAGAAAGGAGTAACTACTACTTGAGTGACATAGCGTACACTGCAAGGTAATAACCACAAGGTAGCTTCCAAGATAAGAAACAGCTTCTGAAGTACCCAAACAAAAAAAAAGGAGGCACACGAGGCGAAAGTAAACCTCAAAGCCTAGAACAGAACACTATGGATCCAACAATATAATATTGTCAGCCATAAGATAGAGAGATCATGATAGAAAGGAATCTCTGAGATGAACAAGAGCAAAGGGAGCAAGGAGTTTATAGCACACACAACTCCAGAGAACTCAACACTAGGTCAACTGGTTAAGAAACAACATGCCCAAAAGGCACCTAAGCTTTGAAAGACTAGAACAGATATCAAAACTTTTCCAAAATCAACACCAGATGAGATAACCCAGAGTTAGAGTGAAACTTGATAAGAAGAAAAAGAAGCATACTAGAATTTTCGCAAATACTTTTCATCTTTTAAAGTAGTTTTCACAAACACTAGACTCAACATCAACCAATAGCAAGGTTTTCCAACAGTCAGTATTGCTCTGATACCAAAACCTGTGATACCCCCGGGATTAGGGCTAAACAAATCCTAGACCTCTGTCTGACATAAGCTTAACCTTGAGCTCGAGGATATCCAGTGGACAATCGGTAACACAGCAGTGACCCTATGACACAAAAATTATTACATGAAGCTCATAATTGAGCAAAGAACCAAATTATTACAAGCAGAAGTTACTGACCACAAACAATAAACAACGGAAGGAAAATTATGCTACTAAGTATAGCAAACTTAACAAATGGCCTAAGAGGCCGGTAGCATAACGATGACGTCCTAGTCCATAGATTCCAGGCTGCCGGCCGGGAACCCCAAGCTACTCATCGGTGTCGATGTCGTACAGACCTCGTCTTCAGGTAACACTTACTCTGCCAAAAGTATCAACAAAGCAAGGTGAGTACAGGGTGTACTCTACAAGACTTATGGCTGGTCGAGTTGTTTTGCATAAAGCCATGTTTGTTTATAAAACCAGAGAGAGAAAATGCTCGTCTAATCAGAACATTTTAAAATGGGATAAGAGAGTGACATCTCCAAAGTATTGATCATCGTCTTTGATATCCACCAAGTCATCATCATCGAACCTTATCTAGGATCACCCCCTCGTACCCATGAGGAAGCATCCATAAGCACACGTTGATCTTCTAAGTTTTATGATTAGGTTATAGTTCTTTATGATCTTAGAATTTGGTCACCAAGCATTCATAACCGTGAACATGACTTTTCGAAAAGATTTAACCATGCAGGGTGTACAACTTTACCCACACATACCAACTGACTCTTAATGCCAACGTTTTAGCCCTCTTCCTTGGAAGGACGGCAGAGGGTGGTTGGCCACTACCTTTACCTTGCTTTCACCGAGACCATGAGTCACACAATAAGGATGGTTCCGCCATAATGGGTCAAATCCCAAAGCCGGTCCTTAAAGATGTGAAGCAAGGTTGGTTTACTAGGGGCTCTATCTACCCCAAGCAACCCGGTACATGCTTCCCTACCTATTATGAATGCACCTCCTTCACCGCCTTCGAGAAGATCGAGAATGCATGTCGAATGGAAGGCCCGAAATATGTGACTCATGGAATCTACTTGGCAAGTTAATCAGGAGAGGGGTTCCCAAGCTCCGTGTGGATGTACGCTCATCTCGGTTCCAAAGGCAAGAACTTGGTTCCTAGTGGTAGCGAGCATGGGACTACAAAAACCACATCCCACTATGGCCTCCCATACAAGCCTTAGCATATTTAATCTCATATCACCTTTGATCTCATCTCATCATGTTCTCCTGTCATACTAGATTCTCTGCATCTGATACATCATCTGGATGAACCAGACTCAACAGCTATGCATGGCTAAGCAGGACACAGATATAAGCTCTAGCAGTGCACACAAGTCAAACCTAGTTATGCTAGGAGCAGTGGATCAAGTAATATAAGCTCAAAGGGAGTAATGCAACATATAGGATACTCTATCTATTGATAAAAGACCATAGTAGAATCGTATGCATCATGGCAGGAAATGAAATGCTTTCAAAAACATAGGATTATATCATGGTGGGGCTATCCTTGCCTTTGCCAGTTGATAACCAATAAGCGGATCTTCGGATGCCTTGTACTTTACTTGGTTATAGTTGGTCAAGTATTGTTCATCGATCTTCGATCTTCGACGGTGTTGATCTCGGTCTTCGATCTCGATCTCGATATTGTATTCTACCGGGAAGAACCAAACAACAAAAAGAAAGGGGAAACAATCAACACATGGCATCGATGCAATGCTCAAGCAAGGATGATGATATGACAAGTTGAATTGTACTGAAATGAAACCCTAAAACATGTTGGGCAGTTTAATCGGTGTTCCGAGGGGTATAAACCCTAACTCGGGGAAACTCTAGAATCACCTATCAGGGTTACTATGTTGTTCTAGTTAAACTTGTAATTCGAGTTGCTTAACAATGCATGATTATAGCTTAGATAGGTAGATCTCATTTTTTGGACAATTTGATATATTATTTGTATTTTTCTGACTTATAAATCATTAGTTATTGAATTTACAAGTTTATATCAATTTCTGAAAATATTAAACCAATTTAAAATATTTACTGCGTCACTGTGACATCAGCACAGGGGTGGGGGTAGTTTTTCACCGGGTCTGGGGCTACCCATAGTGACTGACCGGTGGGGCCGAAGCCACATCGGCATGCCACGCGGGTGGTTAAATGACAGCAGGGTCCGCCGACACGTCAGGACCACGCCAGCGTGACGTCATCACGACGGCCACCGTCAGATGGTCACCGGTAACGGCGAAGGAGGGCGCGCGGGGCGGCGAGATCTAGCCTACTCAAACGAGGCGAGCAAGGGAAGCCTACTAGTGGCGGCACCACTACGTTTTGGTATCTAGAGCAAGGAGAACAGCGACGCACGGTGGCAGAATGCACGGGTCGACGGCGAGCAACGGCTACAGAGAGAGGGGGTCGAGGGAGAGGTCCTAGGATACCACCAGCTCACCGTGATTCGAACGGAGGCAAGGCGATGACCGGAGCGGCGGCAATGGCGATGGCGACTTTGCCGGTGTCGGGGAAGAAGACCTCAATTCCGGTGATTGAGGCCACGCGCGCTTCCATGGCTTGGATAGGGAGGACCGGGAGGACAATGCGAAGGGGATGGCATGCTCGGCTGGCCTCGGGGTGGCGCAGAACGGCGGCGAGCGGAGGAGCACGAAGCTAGGGTTTCGGGTTCTCTGCAAAGAGGTAGGGGACAAGGCGGAAGAGGAGAAGCTGGGAACGGCAGAGCTTCTCGACGGCATCGGCGAGGTCTTATAGGAGCTGAGGGGTGGCGGCGAGCATCTTGGCACGCGGCGGCCGGCGAGGCGTCGACAGCAAGATGCTTGACGGGGACGAGGAAGATGACGGATAGGGAGGACGAAGGGGTACCACGCTTGGAGCTTGACCACATCATCTTGCACACTCACTTGATACTTAGTTCATTCCTCAAATAACAAAATCTTGCTTCATCAAGTGGTTTCATGAATATATCAGCAAGTTGGTCTTTGGTTGAAACATAGGCTAGATCAATATCTCCTCGAGCAACATGACCTCTAATAAAGTGATGACATATCCCAATATGTTTTGTCCTTGTATGATCCACCGGGTTGTAGGCTATCTTCATAGAACTTTCATTGTCACATAGAAGAGGCACTTTGTCACAATGGACACTGTATTCCTTTAAAGTTTGCCTCATCCATAGCAATTGAGTGCATGCACTAGCAGTAGCCACGTATTCATCTTCGGCGGTGGAGAGAGATATGCAATTTTGCTTCTTAGAAGACCAACACATCAAGGACCTACCAAGAAATTGGCAAGCCCTATAGGTTTATTTTCTATCATCCTTATCACCAGCCAAATCCGAATCCGTGTACCCACAAAAAGAGAATGTTGAACCTCTAGGATACCAAATACCATAGTTCGGGGTATGAACCAAATATCAAAAGATTATCTTGACCACAATCGAGTGGCATTCTTTAGGAGCCGCTTGATATCTTGCATACACTCCTACACTTAACACAATATCGGGTCTAGATGCACAAAGGTAAAGAAAAGATCCAATCATAGATCGGTATACCTTTTGATCCACATCTTTACCATTTGGATTTAGTTCAAGATGAGTCTTTGTTGCCATGGGAGTAGGAGCACCATTTAGATCTTTCATGTTGAATCTCTTGAGCATCTCATGAGTATACTTGTCTTGATTGAAGAAGGTTCCTCCTCTTATTTGATTGATCTATAAACCAAGGAATACCCTTAACTCTCCCATCATAGACATCTTGAACCTATTAGTCATAAGATTTGAGAATTCATCATTAAAAGCCTTGTTAGATGAGCCAAACATAATATCATCTACATACATTTGGCAAACGAAAAGCTCCACATTGACCTTCTTAGTAAAAAGAGTGGGATCAATTTTCCCAACCTCAAACCCACGGTCTAACAACAACTCTCTAAGGTGCTCATACCACGTGTGTGGATCTTGTTTAAGCCCATAGAGTTCCTTATCAAGTTTGTAGACATGGTTTGGGAAGTTGGGATCCTCGAACCCCGGGGGTTGCTTTACATAAACTAATTCATGCAATGGACCATTTAGAAAAGCACTTTCCACATCCATTTGTTGCAATTTAAAGTTATGATGTGCCGAATAAGCAAGAAGGATACGAATGGACTCAAGGCGAGCCACGGGAGCATATGTCTCTCCATAATCAATGCCTTCAATTTGAGAGAAACCTTGAGCTACCAATCTTGCCTTGTTCCTTACAACAATACCATGTTCATCTTGGTTGTTCTTGAATATCCACTTAGTGCCAATAACATTGCGGCAATCTTTAGGCTTTTAAACTAACTGCTAGACTTTGTTTCTCTCAAAGTTGTTGAGCTCTTTATGCATTGCTTCCAACTAATCTGAATCTTCAATAGCATTCCCAAACTTTCTTTGGTTCCACCATGGATATATGTGCTTGATGCTCACCAAAATTCTCCAATTGAGCTTGAGTGGACATTCCACTCCTTAGATCACCTAGCACATTCTCAAGAGTGTGGTCTCCTATTTCCAACATTCTATCCGCTCTAGCTTTACGACGAGTTTCGATCTCATTGTTGTTTCTTGTGGAGATCTCTTCAGCATTTTGGTCCTCGTCTTGACCATTCTCTTGACCAAGATCTTCACTAAGATAATTCTCCTCCTTCTAAGGCATAGATTGACCTTGGTATTGATTAGACAAACTCCTAGATAGGCGTTGAGATGATCTTATGGCTGATTGTACAAATCTTCCTTGTGCAATAGCTTGAGCAGCGTTGGATAATCTGGTAAGTTGAAAATCCACTTCATCCTGGCTGGAAGTTTCGGCCTGATCAACTTGTTGAGGGTTCTCATCTTGTCTTTGGCTTGGTTCATCATTTTCCTCAATAGAAGGTGCTTGCTTATGTTGTGAAGATGAGGGCTCCACCTGAATTGAGCATTGTTCTTCTCGATCCGCCACAAGGGGTTCCTCAACGGGGCGGATAAATCTGCACCCATTCTTCTTATGGCATCTTGAGGCATTTCATCATCTACATCACAAACATCAACCCGCCCCCCTTGGGGACCATCATATTATTCGAAAACCACACTACAAGATTCTATGACAACTCCAGAGAGTTTATCATAAATTAAGTGTGGGACTCGAGACCATATCCAACAAAAATACCCTCTAATGCTTTGGAATCAAACTTGGATAAACGAACACCCTTTATGTGATACAAACACTTACAACCATACACCCGGAAGTATGAAATGTTGGGCTTGTTACCGGTAATAATTGCATATGGAGTCTTGAACAATTCTTTGCGGAGGTAGAGCCGGTTTGATGCATGGCATGTGGTGGAGATTGCTTCAGCCCAAAAGTTGTATGGAGACTTAAACTCCGCTAACATGGACCTTGGCATATCCATTAGAGTTTGGTTCTTCCTCTCGGCTACACCATTTTTTTGAGGGGTATATGTAGCGGAATATTGGTGTTTTATCCCCTCATCACTAAGAAATCCATTCACGGTGTAGTTCTTGAACTTAGTGCCATTGTCACTCCTTATTACCAACACAGGAACATTTTATTGACGTTGTACCATGTTGATAAAGTCGATGAAATTCTTGGGTCTCACTTTTCAACTTGAAGAAGTATACCCATGTGTATCTTGAGAAATGATCAACAATTACCAAGCAATATTTCTTTCCTCCAAGACTACCATGAGATGGAGGACCAAAGAGATCGGCCTTTACGAATAAGAACATCGCACTTGTAGTGGTTTTCCCCCCGAAAAGTCCACCATATACAAGTCATTTTCGACGTACCCAACGAAAGGGACCTTTCGGGTCTTGCTCCAAAAGAGGACCATAATATCATTATCAATGAAGACAGAAAATCCCATCTTTCCTAGAGCACGGACTGAAAGTAAATTATAACCAAGGGTCTCAACAAGAATGACATCCACGAGAGTAGTATCGTGTGCAACCACAACCTTGCCAACACACATTACCTTAGACCTTGATTTACTGTCATATGTGACGGTTATTTGATCATGATTTGGTCTTATCTCTGTCATAATCGCCTTGCTTCCGGTCATATGACTTGTGCATCCACTATCAAGCATCCACTTTGACCCACCGGAAGCATAGTTCTACAAGAGATCAAACTAGTTTTTAGGTACCCATTTTACAATGGGTCCTGTTTGTTAGCGACAGGGGTCTTGGGAACCCAGATAGACCAAGAAATGTAATGGGCCAACATATTGTTCATAAACATCACCATAATAATCACGCATTAAAACATAGTGAGGGTTAGCACTCCCAGAAAAGTCATCATGTGACATAGTTTTTCCACTTGTGGTCTTACTACCCTCAGTGACCTTGTCCATTTCTTGTGTGGGCTTGGCCTTCTTCTTCTTGTTTTTGTTCTTCTTCTTGGACTTGGACACAAAGCCAATTCCTCCTTTCTCAATGGTTTACCTTTGCTTGCTCAATAGATCATCAATTGACTTGTTCCCTTCTAGGAATGTAGCCTTTGCAAGATCGCCCTTCAACCTAGCATTTTCTTCAAAGGTGTTTGTACTACTAGAGGGAGTGAAAATACTAGGTGAAGAAATATTAGTCAATTGAGTTTGAAGCTTTTCACGATACTTTGTGAGAGACAAGAGTTCACTTTCCAAGGCCTTGTGAGCCTCGTCAAGCTTCCTAAAGTCCTCAGAAAGTTTATTATGAACAACACCAAACTAAATCTTATCCTTTTTAGCCTTTTTATACATATCCATGGCATGATCATGTTCCTTAATGAGTTTGTTAATAATTCGATCATTTTCCTCATCGAGGCCTTCAAGATACATCCTAGTCTCTTGCTCTTCTTCTAGGGCATTATTTAGGGAATCCATCTCAAGAAGATGCTCTCTCCCTAGTTTTCATCTCTCATCAAGAAGCATAAATCTTGTGTGTGAGAGAGTTGATTCAAGATATTCACAAAATGCTTCTTGTGCTCCCCTTGTAAGTTAGTCATAAACTCATCAAAAGCAACTAATTACTTCTTCACCTCAAGAGTCATGTCATCATTAAGTTCATCATCAACCAATGAGGAGGGGAGAGAAGAAGCTGATACCTCCGATCCTCTTTCCATAAGACAAGTGATGTTCTTGTTGGAGACATTTTCATTTGGAGAGTCAAAGAGTGAGAGTGTGGATGTAGAGGTGGTGGAGATTGCCGCCACACCATTTGAGGTTTCTTCTTCTTCATCATTATCTTCATCATCGGAGGAGAATTCTTCATGTGCCATTAAGACAATATCACCGAACTTCTTATTGTTGGCATACTTCTTGATGAAGGGCTTCTTGAAGGGGGCCTTTGACTTTTTCTTCAAAATGAGTTGACCACAATTGTCTTATCTTTTCTCATAGGGACATCCGGAAAAAAATGGTATCGGTCACCATAGTTAAAGCAAATTCTCAGTTTTGAACTATTTTCTTTTCTACCACTTGGGTTGCTTCTTTGTTGCATCTCCAACTTCGCCTTGGAGGGATCTTTCCAAAAGTTCCTTGCATATAAAGCCATGTAATCACCATGAGAAACCTTGACATCTTGGAGGTCACTCATGGTAGGAGCTTCATCACTTCCTTATACTTCCTCAAACTCCACCACTTTGTCCTTTAAGGCAAGTTTGACACCATTGCTCATTCTGAGGGCTCGATCACGAGCATCTTTGGCATTCTTGGCAGCAACCTTGAAAGCAGTCATTTCTTGCATAACTTCATTTGAGGTCATGAGATGGTAGTTGTGTCTTCCATGGAGACTCTTCAAGTCGGTGGGCTCGAAAGGCATGAGTGCACACACATACTTTCTTTGTATCCAAGAATCATCCGCATGTGAGGCACCAACATTCCTAAAGGCGGTGGCAGTGGATTTGAGCCTTCGATACATGTCTTCATGATCTTCATCATCCTTCATATAGAAGGCTTCGGCTTCATTGCTTAGTGCATCATAACGGTTTCTTCTCATTCTCGCATTTCCAACAAATAACTCAGTGGGAGCATCCCAAGCTTACTTGGTGGTGTTGAGGTGTTCTATGTGAGGGAAATCTTTTGTCCCCAAACTTTGTTGAATCATGTGCAACGCGGTGGCATTGAGTTGACTATTGACAACTTCTCTTCTTGTCAAGTTGGTTGGATCCACAATTCTGAGTCCTTCTTCAATAATATTCCACAATTCAATGCAAGAGTTGTGCACATGAGATATCATTAATGATTTCCACTGAGAAAAGGTATGTGCAGATATCTTAGGTGGGTCACCCCTATTGTTTATATGTGGGTGAGGGATTGGAGGGTCGGGAGAGTACCAACTGGGAACCTTATGGTGCTCTTCCTTCCCATCATCCCTTTTGGTGGATGGATTAGTGTTATCAGGATCATCCCCCACCACAACAACTGCAGGTGATGCCGAAGCATTCACCTTTGGAACTGTGGAGGGTTCCTCCAGAGGAGGAGAAGGAGGTGAGGCCATTTTCTCCTTAACAAGTTGCTCAACTAAGTCACGCAACTGTTTTATTTCGTTGCCCCAGGAGGAGCTCAAGCTTGATTCCAATTTCTTGAGATCCTCCATGGACACAGCGTTACTAGCCTCACTCCCCTCCTTCTCCATCTTGGCTACCCATATACTCTTAGGCGGTAAAGCCCCAATAAAGAGCCGAGGCTCTGATACCAATTGAAAGGATCGTATGGACACCTAGAGGGGTGAATAGGTGCTACTTCAAATTTTACTCTTTTTCAAGTTAGGGTTTGACACAAAAGGTAAATTCTCTAGATTATGCAAATACGGTGAATTTACCTATATGTCAACCTAGCACAAACACTAAGCAATAACAAGATAAGTAAAGTGCCGTAAAGGATAGAAGTACCCAGAGTGGAGCACGCGGAGACACAAGGATTTGTTTCCTGTGGTTCCTTCCTTTTGAGGGGAAGTACGTTTGCGTTTGGAAACGGGGTGGTTTCAAACCACCAACACCATGAGAGGCCTCCCTTTTTCTCTGATGAACCTCACCCCAAAGGGTCGATTCACCTCTTCCACTATATCGGCAACCTTCGAGGTGGAAGCCGGCACCTTTACAACAAGTTCGAGGCACACATCCACAACTAAATTGGAGGCTCCTGGATGCAAGAAAGCTGTCACACAATCAAAGACAAGCTTGTAAGGACCAAATCAAGAACTAGGGTTTCCAATGAAACACTAGAGCAAGGGGCCCTCAAGTGAATGAGGGAGAAATGAAGATCTCTCTTGGTGAAGCTTTAGATAAAGGCCTCCTCCTTCGATTCCCCAAAGATCAAGGTCTTTGGATGGTTGGATGGGGAGATCTTGTTGATTTGGTGGCTCTAGGATTAGGGTTCTTCTTTCTGGAAACGAGCAACTGGAGGAAGGGTATGAGGTCCCCTATTTATGGACCCACTCCTTGTGAAGTGTTTTTTGACCGTTGGAGGAAGTTCCACAGAGGAGACTCCAGTCTAGAGATCGGAGATTCCGGTCTGACCATGATCCACATCAGAGACTCCAGCCAGTCTCCTGTCAAACTCCGGACCACCATATAGAATGTCCCAGCCAATGTGGAGAAGCCCCCTCTGGAGATTCTTTAGAGATTCCATCCTGGAGTACACCAGAGACTCTGGTGTTTTCACACTGGAGACTCTGGTCTGGAACGTGTACCGGCGAATCCGGTATGAATCTGGTCCATCTCCGAAGCAGCATGCATAAGGTCCCTTGAACTTTTCTGGAAGCCCCTCCAGGGACTTTGGGGAAAACTCCAGACCACACTGGAAACTCCGGTGTTTGCACACCGGAGACTCCGGTCTCTAATTTCCTGGAAGTTGTAGATTATTGCAAGGACATCATAGGCTTTTCACTTTTCAGTATATCATCCTGTAGACATTAGCACACTATAAAATGATCTACAAGTTGTTAACGAATACTAAAACTGATTAAGACAATAAATGTCCTTTCATAAGGGAAGTATGTAGAGGCCTGAACCCAATAAGGTACAAGTCCCTGTGTTTACAGTGCTAGTCCCTGAATCGAATAGCTGGCAATCACAGTTTAAGATGTAATATCAAGAAACAAAGGTCATATTACAACTCATAACCAGGAATAAAATAGTTCATTACAACTTACATAGCTCATATGGCTATCCTATTACAAAGCAGCAGATATATCTATAAGCATGGAGTCCTTCATCTTCATGTGCCACAGGCAATCATGTTGGTTGTAGACTTGTAATCCCTATTCAACAAACTTCACTAACATCAAACAAACCAGTAACAAGATAAGTTACAGCCACAAGGGTCAATACATTTGAATTGTTTTGGTAAGTGATATCATATTGATATGGAGAATCTATCTTCTACCTGAATATATGGCTAAGTGGAGTTTTGGCTGGCCTTTGCATAAAATAAGTTTTTTCCTATCCTTTATAAAATAGTTTTTCTCTTTTCAAAACATTTCATCACACATGGCACACTAGATACACACCAGGTGCTATCCTTGTTCACCCAACAAGTTTTAACTTAGAGAAATTGGGATGAGGAGATTCTTGATCATTCCAATGTTTTTGATGCTCAAAATGTCCATTATCGGGGACGCGGCTAAGTACTTAGGTTTTACCCTCTCGGGAGGTGGTGCAATTTCCCCACAAGACTCGACATGCATCGAGACGAGACTTTTCAGAAGCAATCCCTCAGACCACCATGGACGCGTTCCATCCTATCATCACTACTACCTTCTATCCATCTGGCTGAGTTCTTGCAACCTAGTTGGTCAAGGAAGAGCCCATATGCCATGTGATTGCACTGGAAGCTTCTGAACACTAAACATCTCAAATCTTTTTGTTCCTGGGTGGCCATACACAAGTGATATACACCAGGGTAAACCATAGAAGTGAGCCCTGGGTACCCACTCAACACAAACCATACTTCCCATTCCACCCAGGTGTCTCATTAACAAGTTGTTTTTTTAGTCAAAAACACATAGGCATAACTTTTCCATAATATCATAACATGAATTCCCACCCTTGAATTCTAATAGCTAGGCTAAGAATACTAGCATAACATGTCTCTTATCTTAGGAAGATTTCTACCAAGATATATTATATAGGATCTACCATAGCATAGCATTATACAAAATAGTCCTATCATGCATATTACAAAAATATCACTAATGCAATATTGAAAAGATAGGACTTTTGATGATCAAAGTATCACTTGCCTTTTTAGTAGAAAATCTAGGCACTCTCCTTGATCTTGCAAATGTCACACTCCTCAAGGTTCACTACATCACAATCAAGCAAAGCACACACTCAAAACTGCAACACAAAAATTAACAAAACAAAAACAAGAAAACAAAGAAATGCATGCAAGCATGCAAAAGGTTATTTTATTGAAAAAGTTGTTCCTAACAAGGTTCTAAACATTTCAAAACACCTACTGGTCTTTTATAAAGGTGGAATTTCATTTGAAACCAAGTTAGTGAAAATAAGTCATAAATCGTTTTTCTTTTGTTAGAAAAGCTTTTATTCAAAGGAATAACTCCTAGTGTCAACAAAATATATTTTTAATTTCAAATGTTAGTGTTTATGTTCAGAGGGTTCAAACAAAACCATTTGCAAATGTATTTACTCAAACAATATTTTAGAACAATTTTTATAGCCAAAATAGCCCTAAACAAGTCTCTGCATAAAACACTAATTTATAAAAAGTAAATCACCTAATTAAGGCCATAGGTGCAAAGTACACATTTTTCTGAATCTATAGACACCTAATTTGTAATTTTTGGATTTACAGAACAAACGTTATTGATTTTACAAGTTTAAACATCTAATAGATCAAAATCTGGATTTTAATTCTAATTCATAGACACGCGTAGTGTTCTGGTTGGTCGATACCGCTTCGTGCGGATCACGCTATGTTGGCCGTTGGATTTAAGTGAGTCTGAGAGGCCCAGATGAATTGATACCCCTTCGTTTAAGTGATCTATCATAGCCTTTAGATCTAGATCCTACGGATCAGAGCGCTCTGACCAGAGATGGGCGGCGCGGCTCTCTGTGCGGCGGCGGCACCTCTAGTGGTGGCGCACCAGCGATCTAGGGGGGTAGGTTAAGGGTGCGAGGTTTTACCATGGTTGCGGGGACGATAGGTTTCTCAAGGTGGTCGCGGACGAGGGCGGGGCGCACGGATTCGTCGGTGATTCCTCGCTGAAGTTCGTTCGTCATCGGTGGCTTGCAGACGGTGATGTTGTCGGGCGTCTGAGGAACAAGCAAGCAAAAGAAAGGCATCAGTGAGTGCGCCCAAGGGTATCGGTCACATCAGTGCAAGGCAGAGGGCAAGGCATGGTCGGAGATCACCGGAAATTTCTCGCCGGAGTGGTGCTCGTCGTCGGTTGCTCACGAACGAATACAAAGCCGAGCCTATAGGACACGAGAAGGTACGGTGGGAGTGTCAGCAGATGCGCAAGAGGGTGGCAAGCAGGATCATTTGATCGAGAGGGCAAGGGGCGTACCGTGCTCGCTGGAATCGGCGCTGGAGTGCGTCGGTGCTGCTGCGGTGCGAGTCGAGTTGTGGGCAGCCTGGGGGCTCTGGGTGTGTGGGACTTGAGGGGAAACAGAGAGGAGGGAGAGGAGAATAAGAACGGGAGGTCGGGGTGGAGATTACTCATGAATTCAAGCGCTGTTACTCGAATTGACATCGCCAGAAACGGCAGGGAGGGAGACGCGGGCTTGGTCGCGGGGTTGATGACGATGTCGACGTGGCGGTGGGGCCAGGGAGTCAGCGAGGGGGTAGGGTGTGTGCAGGTAAGAAAATAATCTGCGAGAAGAGAGGGGTGTGACCTGGGTGGTCTGCGTTGGGCTTCTATTGGGCCAGGGGTTTTGGGCAGGTAAATTTCTCCCTTTTTTCTTCAAAGCTTTTCCTTTTCGTTTTTCTGTTTTCTGTTTTTATTCAAATCAATTGATTTAAACCTCTTTTTGATTTCAAAACTTCACCAAACTTTTCAGTAGCTTTTATACCAAAAATAAGTTGATTAAATAGTCCACTTTGGAGTATTTCAAATATTTTTCTTATGATTTAATATTCATTTAAGTGAGGCATTTTGGCTTTTATTTAATAAAATTTGAATATGGTTCGTAAGCCCATATAATTTTATTTAAATAAACTTTTATCCCTTTATTTTATTTAAATTACTTTTATTCCATTTACTTATGGATTTGTCCATGGTTTAAATTGTCTTGGCAATTATTCTTATTTATTTCTTTCTTTGTCTTATAAAATTCATATCTTTTTATTTATAGTTCCAAAAATAGTGATTCCAATTTGTATAATTTTATTTAGTAATTGTTTATCTTTTTTAATCCTTTTAGGATTATTTTGTTCACAATTAAGTATTGATTTTAGCTAGGAGCTTTATTAGCCTTGGAATATTTTCTTTCATCTTATAAAAATCATAAGTTTTTATCCATGGCTCCAAATGGAGTGAAATCAAATTCCATGGTTTTGTAATATTTTTGTTTACCAAAATTGTTCATTTAGGAATATTTGATGATAAATTTTTATATGGAACAAAGCCATAGTCTTGGAGTGATCTCGATGATGATTTCTTTTATTAGGGTTTAGGTTTATATTCTCCAAATGTTCAAAACCAAGATACATTCCATGCATGGATGCATTTGATCTATTTGAAAATTTGTTTGTTGCTTTTTCATTCAAATTTTGTTCAAGTAAGGTTTTGATGTTTCCATTTAGAAGCAAAAGTTTCTTTTCCCTCTAAATTTCAACATTTATTTCTTTTGTTTGTTTATTTTTCACATTTAAAAATTTGGAAAAATTTTGGGATGTGACAGACTACCACCCTTAAAAGGAATCTCGTCCCGAGATTCGGGAAGGCTGGAAACAAAAATTTGGTTTCAGGCCAGCTAGTGTACTACCACCCTTAAAAGTATTTTAACTAGATTGCTTCTTGGCTTACTTGGTGTCTTGATGTAACTTCTCTGGACAGTTGTTTGCATAGTGTCCCTAATTACCACATTTGAAACATGTGACAAGGTTGAGATCCTTCACGGGCTTGCTTGTCTTGTTCTTCCTCTTTTCTGGGCAATTTGATGCATAATGGCCTAGCTCTTTGTATTTGTGGCACATCACCTGGCTAATATATCTCTTTATCTTTGGTATAACTACCTCTTGTTTGTTTCCTTGGCTCTTATTCTTTTCTGGGAATTCATTAGCATTGTGTGCCATCTCCTTGCAATTGAAACATTGCATCTGGCTAATGTCTTTCTTGCTAGGGTTGGAGCGATTCTTCTTGTTCTTAGGTTTCTCCAAGGCTAGGAGGTCTCTTAGTTCATGTTCTTCATACTTCACCACAAATGTAGGAAAACTTCCTCGGTTCTTAGAACGGTTCCTAGGATAACGTCCACGTTTCCTCTTTTGCTCACCAAAGTTGGTTACATTGTATGGAGGTGCATACTGAGATTTGACTTTGTCTTCATCATCCTTGGTGGAAGTTGTACCTTCATGGATGTTTCCAAAGACTTGATGTATACCATCCCTAGCTTGATGTTTCATCTGTTTAACTATAGGATAGATGTGGCATTGGACAGGGACATGATCATTTCCTTCACACAGGAAGCAGGTAACTTGAGATGTGGGGCATTGTCTAGTTGGATGTCTCTCTTCACAGTTAGGGCATTGGTCAATATGCTCTTTATAAGTGTGTCCTATGTCTCCACAGATTTTGCAAGCTTGAGTTCTTCCCATAATATTATCCTTGAAATCATTATTGTCACAATCTCTTTGGGAAGGGTTGCTTCTCATGTTGATCATCTGATTGGTCATCCTATGAAACAATTGGGATTGGGATCCCAAGAACTTTAGCATGGCTGGGTCTAACTCAGTGTTGGTGTGGTTGTTGGCTAAAAACTGGGTTGTCACTTGATTCAACTTACTTTGGGTTGCTAGCAGTTGTATTGTCATGTGCATCTCTAAGTTGTTTTTGTCACCATCCTTGATGTTGGAGTTGTGGTCTCTTGGAGAAGTCATGTGTTTGGGTTGGTGTCAACACCCGGATTTTTAATCCCAGATGCCTGTTATGCCATACATCGCAATCCCAGGATTACCATTTTTGCGAGACATAACAGATTTGGATATCACAGTACATCATCCATTACAAACCATACATAAGGTCTTACACAAATAAGGATCTCATGATCCAGTTCTTAATACAACTCAAGTAGCAGAATAACGTAATAATAAAAGTAGCGTAGGCAAAGCTCCATCTTCGGGGTCCCAGGCAATGCTGACGATGGGAGATGATCCTAGTTGTCGTAACCTTCCTGGGGTCCTTCGTCCTGATACTCCTCTTCATAGTCTGGCCACGCGAATAGCCAGGGACAAAGCCATGAGTACTCTTTAAGTACTCGAAAACTAATACTAACAAGTGAAGGGGGTTTTTGTAGTAGAACACTAACCTCTAGGGTTGTTTTGCAAAAAGCCAGATTTACCTCTACTAAGTTTAGAAGCAAGAAAAGCTAGTTGAATTTTATAACACCTAAGTGGGAACTTGTATTTCATATCACAACTCCGTTGTAGTCAAGTAAAATTCTCAATCCATTTCACAAGTCATTTTGAAAACATCTGACGGGGAACAGTATGGCCACTCCAACTGTCCATAACCACGGACGCTGCTATTCGAATAGTTTGACACTCTGCAGAGATTGTACACTTTCACCACAACATTCGATACATCCGTCAGGAACAAATCCTGAATTCACCATACTCAGTATGCGGATAATCAATCCTAACCTTTCAATTACATGCCCTAGTATAGGCACCTCTCCTGTGAGTTTGGCCTCCCAACCATGACCAACTGTCATCTTGGGTACTACACAGGTGGACAATCTTCACAAGGTAGCCTCAGCTCATACCTTGGTCGTGAGGGAACCCATACTAAAGTATATAAGTTTCCAGTCAAGCCCTACCCAATTTTCGGGTATTGTGGTTGTACGGTAAAATTGGAATGGTATCGCATCCATACAACCATCAGTTTTATAAAGGGCTAAGGCTCATGCCTTAACATTTTCATCATCCAAATCATCTAGTGTTTGGAAACACATGTCAAAACATCTCAGTAGAATGACTCATCATTCTAAGGTTTTCATAACTATTTTCCACCAAGTATTCCCATCTAAAGTTGATCAAGTTTTATTCTTAGCACTAGCATCTACAAGTGGGGGTAGGTACTAATGAGGGGTGGTAAACAATTGGAGTTTAACTAAGTACAATCTCATGCCTTAGGATGACATCAAGATTATCTAGCTTAGGCCAAATTTAATGCTCTTTATGCAACCTTCAATTATCTTCCTAGAATCTACAAATCACTTAAGTAAGCTCTAAGTAGTAGCTTTGATAAAGAAATAAAGTAGAAAGCTTGCAAGTAAAACTAGGATTGGGTATCATCAAATATGTCTAACCAAGCATGCTTAGTCCATTGCATAGGCTATCTAACTTTCATAATTGCAAGTGTTAGATTGCTAAGTTAATAGCTTGCCTTGAGTAGAGCAGTGGTTGAAGTTCTCCTCGGCTTCTTCTTCGTAGTATCCTCCTTCCTCCTCGTATCCTTGGTCGGTACTGGCTTCTATGAATAAATACGAGGTACACAATCACCAAACAATACTTAACTATTTTCAATCATCACACAAAGGTTTTCTATAGATGATCTAGCATCATCACTAACCTTACAAGAATAAAGCATTTGCATTATTTATTTATTTATAGAAAAGTAATTTCTACTCATTGAAAAACTACTTAAGATTTAATATTCTCCAAACCAAACATGGGATCATGTTGACCATGTCATCACCACATAATTTAGTACATGAGAATGTGATTTAAAGTGGTGTCACAATTTAATAAGGTTTAACCTTTTTTATTTTAAATAATTAAAGTGACTAGAAATTCCTATGTGGCATTCTTTTATTACTTGAACATTATTTCTGTAAGTAAACCCATATGTTTTTATATATTCTGAAAGGTATGGTCAAATGTGATTTTTGAGAGTTGGAATCAACTCAAAAGCTATTATGGTTGAAATTTGAAAAATTATTGAATGCAGAAAAGCTTCTGCCTTATTATTTTACCAAGGTTGATCTACAGATCCAAATGATTTGAATCCAATGGGCTTGGATTAAGCATTTCAATACCTTTCTAACAAAATTGGTTTCATGCAATTTGGTTCAGTTAATCGAGCTGGGTTGATTTTTGAAACTAGGTACAGAACTGAGTTTGAATAAAAATAGAAAAAACTAAATTCAAACGAGTGGGCTGCGCGGGAAGGGTTATTGGGCCGGCCCAGTGTCACTCCACAGCACGGGGCTCAACTGACAGGGGGGTCTACTGGTCAGTGTCTCATAAAACGCGAAGCGGTATGGGGCGATGTGGTGCGTTGGATTAGAAGTGAGATCAACGGCTGAGGGTCGTCGTCGAAGGTGAACATGTCACCGGCGAGCTCGAACCCTAGCGGCTCGGTGGGGGTGCATAGGGGGCATACCGGGGCTCCAGTGACGACGGCGAGGCGGGCAAACGACGAAGTCGACGACAGCAAACTCAGGGATGGTCACGGTAGCTCCAGGGGTGGTCGAAATCAACGGCTCCCTTCTTCTCCAGAGGCGGCCTTCTCCGGCACAATTCCGGCAAGCTGCTGCTCCTCGTCCTCCGTCTAAGGGATGGAATGATCAGTGAGGTGAGGGGAGTGAGATGGTGTGAAGAAATCGAGCGGGGGTCATCTCCTTTTATAGGCTCGACGGCGAGACCGAGAGGGATGGACAGGCGACGGTGGCGACACGGCTACGGGCGGCTAGGGGCATGGCTGTGATTGGCGATCGACGGGTGGTCTCCTGGCGATGCTCTAGAACTTAAATGCGCGTGTAGGGGCAGTGGCAAATGGTCTAGAACGCGCGGTGCTCTGCAAGGAAGAGGCGGCAAACTCCGCGGCGAGTGGTGGCTACGTGGTACAGGCGGTGAAACGAACATGTCTGGTTGTCTCCTGGGACGGTGGGGTGCCTGCTGGAGGGAGGCGAGGGCTCGAGGTGGTCGGGTTGCGTGGGAACGGCGTGTGCTCTGCGGTGCGCGTCGGCATGGTCGACAGCGGCACGGGCGCGGCATTCCTGGCGGTTCTGGTCTTTGTCTTCGAGCTAGGCCTGGTCGAGAGGGGGCGGTGAGGCATGGTATGCATGCTAGACAAGGTTGGCACGGCTAGTTCTTCTCCTAGCTTGTTGTCCACACTGGGGTGACAAGTGTGCTCTCGGCCTTCTCACCATTGATGACAATGGCCACCTTACAGTGGTGTTATAGGTTAGCTAAGGTTGCTAGATGATCTACTAAGGCTAGTTGTAACCAGAGAGGGAACAAGGTTGGCCCAAAACACTGCTCAACATAGTGTTTTTGATATGATTGATTTGAATCTGCAACCTGTTTGATGAAATGGCCGCATGAACTTAAGTTTTGAATTTTGAAAAGATTTTTGGTGGGTGCGCTAGGCATGTGTTGAGGATTCTGTGGATGCTTGGGTTTTAAAATTTGAGCTTGTTTGAGTGGTTTTTGAAATAGTGGGATCTTCCCATATGAAATAGATTCAATTTTAAACTGTCATTTAAACTAAGCATTTAAATGTTTTTGGATGATCACAAAGTGGGTCTTGGTACCTTGTTATGAGTACTATCAAGGGGTGCAAAGATCTATACATGTTTCTTTTAAGTTCTGAAAGTTAAGGATAGCCAAATTAGGCATGGGAGTTAATTTGGCCAAAGTGACCATTCACTTAATTTGTTTGTTTTGACTTGTTTGTCTTTGGGAAAAGTTTGGGGATTGTTTAGATGATGTTTATTTCACCTAAGAATCATTTTACAAGCAAATAGACACAGAACCATGGCAATTCAAAAGAATCCAAATTTTAATACACACACATATGAATGCTTTCATATTTTTAATTGGAAAAGTTTTTGTTAACCCTAATTTTGATTATTAGAGTTTGATGATTCAAGTTTAATATTTTTGGGATGTTACAGTTGGGTTGGAATTAGAATAGGAAAAAGATCTCTAGAGAAAGAATTCTACTCATACACAACAATTCACACAAAACAATGCACAAGCACTCACAATCATGCATTCCACTCAATCAACAAGGTCTAAGCACAACTTAGGCAAACAAAATATTATTGTCACACCACATAGGTTGGTATGATCAATAAATCGATTTAAACTAAACACTAGTATGGTGGTCCAACTATAAGTTATTACTTGAGATCATTCAATCCTTCATAGTTGTTACATCAGGAACAAGATCATGGTATCCTTGGAAGAAATTATTGCATCTTGGTCACAAGGTTCAAAGGTGATGTCTATAATGTTTCATCATGAGTTGGGTTTCCTTACTATCCAAATCTTGAGTATTATTCTTATCTCTCTTGTAGTCCTTAGTGATGTCCAAGTTGAATTCCTTGGTGAAACTAAAGCTGAAGTCATTGGTGATGTTGAATTCCTTGCTCATGTTGAAGCCTTTGTCCATCAAGCTGAAAAAGGGACAGATGTAGAATCAAAACAAAATGTTGAGGAAAGAGTTTACAAGATTGTTTGTAAATAAGTTAGGACAAATACAACTCCTATTTTTCTAAGGGGTTTTGTCCAATCCTAGGGTTACAATCCTACAGGCAACATAGTGCTTTGATACCATCTATAGAGGCGAGAACCCAATAAGGTACAAGTCCCTGTGTTTACAGTGCTAGTCCCTGGATCGAATAGCTAGCACCCACAGTTTAAGATGTAATATCAATAAACAAAGGTCATATTACAACTCATAACCAGGAATAAAATAGTTCACTACAACTTACATAGATCATATGGCTATCTTATTACAAAGCAGCGGATATATCTATAAGCATGGAGTCCTTCATCTTCATGTGCCATAGGCAATCATGTTGGTTGTAGACTTGTAATCCCTACTCAACAAACTTCCCTAACATCAAAAAAACCTACAACATGATAAGTTACAGCCACAAGGGTCAATACATTTGAATTGCATTGGCAAGTGATATCATATTGATATGGAGAATCTATCTTCTACATGAATATATGGCTAAGTGAAGTTTTGGCTGGCCTTTGCATAAAATAAGTTTTTTCCTATCCTTTATAAAATAGTTTTTCTCTTTTCAAAACATTTCATCAAACATGGCACACTGGATACACACCAGGTGTTATCCTTGTTCACCCAACAAGTTTTAACTTACAGAAATTAGGATGAGGAGATTCTTGATCATTCCAATGTTTTTGATGCTCAAAATGTCCATTACCGGGGACACGGCTAAGTACTTAGGTTTTACCCTCTCGAGAGGTGGTGCACTTTCCCCCCAAAGACTCGACATGCATTGAGACGAGACTTTTCAGAAGCAATCCCTCAGACCACCATGGACGCATTCCATACTATCATCACTACCACCTTCTATCCATCTGGCTGAGTTCTTGCAACCTAGTTGGTCAAGGAAGAGCCCATATGCCATGTGGTTGCACTGGAAGCTTCTCAACACTAAACATCTCAAATATCTTTGTTCCTAGGTGTCCATCCACAAGTGAGATACACCAGGGTAAACCATAGAAATGGGCCCTGGGCACCCACTCAACACAAACCATACTTCCCATTCCAGCCAGGTGTTTCATTAACAAGTTGTTTTCTTAGTCAAAAACACATAGGCATAACTTTTCCATAATACCATAACATAAATTCCCACCCTTGAATTCTAACAGATAGTCTAAGCATACTAGCATAACATGTATCTTATCTTAGGAACATTTCTACCAAGATATATTCTATAGGATCTACCATAGCATAGCATTATACAAAATAGTCCTATCATGCATACTACAAAAATATCACTAATGCAATATTGAAAAGATAGGACTTTTGATGACCAAAGTATCACTTGCCTTTTTAGTAGAAAATCTAGGTACTCTCCTTGATCTTGCAAATGTCACACTCCTCAAGGTTCACTACATCACAATCAAGCAAAGCCCACACTCAAAACTGCAACACAAAAATTAACAAAACAAAAACAAGAAAACAAAGAAATACATGCAAGCATGCAAAAGGTTATTTTATTGAAAAGTTGTTCCTAACAAGGTTCTAAACATTTCAAAACACCTACTGGTCTTTTATAAAGGTGGAATTTCATTTGAAACCAAGTTAGTGAAAATAATTCAATGAAATCATTTTTCTTTTGTTAGAAAAGCTTTTATTCAAAGGAATAATTCCTAGTGTCAACAAAATATATTTTAAATTTCAAATGTTAGTGTGTATGGTCATAGGGTTCAAACAAAACCTTTTGCAAAAGGATTTACTCAAAAATAATTTTATAGCAATTTTTATAGCCAAAATAGACCTAAACAAGTATCTGCATAAAACTCTAGTTTTTCAATAGGAAATCACCAAAGTAAGGCCATAGGTTCAAAGTACACATTTTTCTGAATCTATAGACACCTAATTAGTAATTTTTGGATTTACAGAACAAAAGCTACTGATTTTACAAGTTTAAACATCTAATAGATCAAAATCTGGATTTTAATTCTAATTCACAGACACGCGGCATGTTCTGGTTGGTCGATACCGCTTCGTGCGGATCACGCTACACTGGCCGTTGGATTTAAGTGAGTATGAGCGGACCAGATGAATTGATACCCCTTCGTTTAAGTGATCTATCATAGCCTTTAGATCTAGATCCTACGGATCAAAGCGCTCTGACCAGAGATGGGCGTCACTGCTCTCTGGTGGCGGCGCACCAGCGAGCTAGGGGTAGGGGAAGGTTGCAAGGTTTTACCATGGTCGCAGGGACAAGAGGGTTCTCAAGGTGGTCGCGGATGAGGGCGGGGCGCACGGATTCGTCGGTGATTCCTCGGCGGAGTTCGTTCGTCGTCGGTGGCTTGCAGACGGTGATGTTGTCGGCCGTCTGAGGAACAAGCTAGCAAATGAAAGGCACTAGTGAGTGCGCCCGAGGGTAGCGGTCACAGCAGTGCGAGGCAGAGGGCAAGGCGTGGTCGGAGATCACCGGAAATTTCTCGCTAGAGTGGTGCTCGTCGTTGATTGCTCACAAACGAATACAAAGTCGAGCCTACAGGACACAAGAAGGTACGCTGGGAGTGTTATCAATGCGCAAGAGGGTGGTGAACAGGATCGTTTGATAGAGAGGGCAAGGGGCATACCGTGCTTGCCGGAATCGGCGTCGGAGTGCGTCGGTGCTGTGGCGGTGCAAGTCGAGTTGTGGGCAGCCTGGGCTCTCGGTGTGTGGGACTTGAGGGGAAACAAAGATGAGGGAGAGGAGGATAAGAAGGCGAGGTCGGGGGTACAGATTACTCGTGAATTCAAGCGCTATTACTCGAATTAACATCGCCAGAAACAGCAGGGAGGGAGACGCGGGCTTGTTCACGTGGTTGATGATGATGTGGACCTGGCGGTGGGGCCAGGGAGTCAGCGAGGGGGTAGGGTGTGTGCAGGTGAGAAAAGAATCTGCGGGGAGAGAGGGGTGTGACCCGGATGGGCTGCGTTGGGCTTCTGTTGGGCCAGGGGTTTTGGGCAGGTAAGTTTCTCCCTTTTTTTCTTCAAATCTTTTCCTTTTTCTTTTCTATTTTCTGTTTGTATTCAAATCAATTTATTTAAACCTCTTTTTGATTTCAAAACTTCACCAAACTTTTCAGTAGCTTTTACACCAAAAATAAGTTGATTAAATAGTCCACTTTGGAGTATTTCAAATATATTTTTATGATTTAATATTCATTTAAGTGAGGCATTTTGGCTTTTATTTAAATAAAATTTGAATATGGTTCATAAGCCCATATAATTTTATTTAAATAAACTTTTATCCCTTTATTTTATTTAAATTACTTTTATTCCATTTACTTATGGATTTTTCCATGGTTTAAATTGTCTTGGCAATTATTCTTATTTATTTATTTATTTATTTGTCTTATAAAATTCATATCTTTTTATTTATATCTCCAAAAATAGTGATTCCAATTAGTATAATTTTATTTAGTAATTATTTATCTTTTTAAATCCTTTTAGGATTACTTTGTTCACAATTAAGTATTGATTTTGGCTAGGAGCTTTATTAGCCTTGGAATATTTTCTTTTATCTTATAAAAATCATAAGTTTTTATCCATGGCTCCAAATGGAGTGAAATCAAATCCCATGGTTTTGTAATATTTTTGTTTACCAAATTTGTTCATTTAGGAATGTTTGTCGCTAAATTTTTATATGGAACAAAGCCATAGTATTGATCTTGATGATGATTTCTTTTATTAGGGTTTAGGGTTTAGGTTTATCTTCTACAAATGTTCAAAATCAAGATACATTCCATGCATGGATGCATTTGATCTATTTGAAAATTTGTTTGTTGATTTTTCATTCAATTTTTGTTTAAGTAAGGTTTTGATGTTTCCATTTAGAAGCAAAAGTTTCTTTTCCCTTTAAATTTCAACATTTATTTCTTTTGTTTGTTATTTTCACATTTCAAAATTTGGAAAAAATTTGGGATGTGACAAAGTACGTCTGCGTTGGAGGGGTGGGCGGTACTAAGACCACCACGCAAAAATAGTCCTCACCTGTTCTCTGATGGATCTCGCCACCAAAGGCCTGATCCACCTTTCCACTATTGGATACCCTTCGAGGCGGGAACCGGTGCCTTTACAACATTAGCGGGGTACACATCCACAACTGAATTGGAGGCTCCCGTGATGACGACAAGCTGTCACAAGAACAAGTTTTATCAACAACCAAAATAGAGATCTAGATATTTGCAAGAAATACTAGATCAAGAATCCTCCAAGTGAATGGAGGGGAATTGAAGAGCTTGATTGGTGCTGATGAAGATCGAAGCCTCCTCCTTCGATTCCCCAAATATTGGAGCCTTCGGCTGGATGAATGTGGACATCTCAATTTGGGACTTGATGAACATCACAACACATGTTGGGGATATACTTTCTGGGTATACCCACAGAACTCGCTGACCAGGGTGGCCCACTGACGGGTTAGACCTTTGCTTCACGGGCGGCCCAGTCAGAAAAAGACGAGGAGCCAGTTCCGGCTACGACAAGGCCCGGAAGAGTTAGGGTGTGTTTGGTTTATGCCCAAGATTGCCCCACCAAATATTTGGCTAGCCAAAATTTTGGTTGAGTCTTTGCTTGCCCACAAGTTGGCCAACATTGGCTAAAAAATTGAACTAGAGTTGGTAGTGGAGCATTGGCATGCCAAAAAGTTGGCAACAATCCAAACAAGAGCCAACCTTTTGGTCATGACCAATATATTGGTAAGGTACACTTTGGCCACAATCCAAACACACCCTTATTGACTTAGGCATGTAGTATTACTTGTAGTCCAAGATGTATCTAGTTACCGACTCTGTAACGTAGCCGGATAGGTCTCTCTTGTAACCCTAGGCCCTAGTATCTATATAAACCAGCCCTATGGGACCCTTTAGGGAACAACCAATCTTACTACCACAATCACAACTCGCACAGGCAAACCTCTCTTATAATCCGCTGTAACATCCGGCTTACGCCGATATATTACTGGGTTGCTAGTAGGAGTAGGATCCGATCACCACAGTCGGATCTGAACCTAGGTAAACTTGTGCTCACCGCTCCTGGAACATCCGACGTCTCACACCCCATCTTTCCAACGCCGCTAGGACCCCCTATGGCGTACTTGTCGACAATCCGACGACAGTTGGCGCCCACTGTGGGGTTGGTGCCCTTTGGAGCTTCGTTCCAAGCGGAATATGCGCATGTAGGAATCGGCAAAACTATCGCCATTGGTCGCGTGGTCTACGCCAGTGATGTCCCTCTCGTCCTTCTCGAAGAGACCTGGATTCCGGATTCAAAACACGTGATGACCTACACGATCATGTCTATCGGCGAGATCGATATTTATCTCGCTTTCGCTGAACCCGCCCAACCCACCCTTGAGGTGATGACCATGGAGGAAGAAAAATCTGGATCTACTTTGTCCGCAGAGGTGGAAGAGTTCAAGATCCCAGAGAAAATCAAACCCACCCAGCCCACTCCCATAGTGGAAGAAGAGGCGGAATAAAAAACCGGATCTGATCTCTCTGACGAGATCAGATACACGGACAAAAAATACATCCGCTGCAGATCCGGCCCTACCGACGTCGTAGCAGAAAAAGAACTCTTAAGCATCAAGATAACGGAGATGACAAGATGCCCCTATATCGATTAAGAAGCAATCGCCGACATCAAGGAGAACTTTGAGACGGCAGATGCGGAAACCAAGTTGTACCACTACCTCAAGAACATAAACAAGAAGAAGCACTATTTCGTGTACCACATAAGCTCTGGATCCGACTCTATCGATGCTAGAGCCGGCAGCGATTCAGTCCTAGACGCAATCAAAGAAAACATCGACTTACCCGGCTCCCCTCAGGAGTCAATAACGCTGCACGAACTTCGAGACTTCGACAAAGAGATGGAGGAGTACGAGAAAGAGCACGCCTCTAAGACAACGCAAGGTGAGCCGAAAAATTCTCCTAATCCATATGATAGGATGAAAGCTACACCTCGCAGGATGATATGGATACCGGAGATTCCTTCGAGGTCCACAAGCCAACCACTATGGAAAACACAAACGGAAGTTTATCCCCCGGTACTGGACCAAAAGCCGTATTTGCCACTGGTACG
Organism: Avena sativa; assembly: GCA_916181665.1. Lineage (NCBI taxonomy): Eukaryota > Viridiplantae > Streptophyta > Magnoliopsida > Poales > Poaceae > Avena > Avena sativa. The sequence continues at coordinate 364,804,801 of OV702285.1, read as the reverse complement.
CACGTTAAGGCTACTGGGCGGTCAAAGAAGAAGAAGAAGAAGAAGAAGAAGAAGAAGAAGAAGAAGAAGAAGAAGAAGAATAAGAATTCAATCGGCAGAGCTGGACGTCAAGGAAATCCACAAAGAAAAGGTAGCCGGATAGGTCTCTCCTGTGACCCTAGGCCCTGGTATCTATATAAACCAGCAAAACCAGCCCTATGGGAGCCTTTAGGGCACAACCAATCTTACTACCACAATCACAACTCGCACAGGCGAACCTCTCTTATAATCCGCTGTAACATCCGGCTTATGCCGATATATTACTGGGTTGCTAGCAGGAGTAGGATCCGATCACCGCAGTCGGATCTGAACTGGGTAAACTTGTCCTCACCGCTCCTAGAACATCCGACGTCTCACACCCCATCTTTCCAACGCCACTAGGACCCCCTATGGCGTACTTGTCGACAATCCGACGACAACACATTTTCAAATGAATCAAGAGTTATGGCAGGAGAGTCAATTGGGGTATTTATCCTCCTGCCAAAACCAGCGGTTGGAGAAGTTTGGGGCCAGATTATCCAGCCTAAGTGAGGGCCGGATTATCCGGACGGGGGCTGGCCTGGAATTGGATTTTCTGGGTCAAAAATCCTCCCCTATACCACGTGACGCACATTGGCTGCCTTCATAAAAATTCCTGGGGGGCAGATTATTCGGCCCCCTAGAGGGGCGGATTATTCGGCCTGGGCAAAAACTCCAGCCCTGGTCGGACAATCCGAGGGAATTTCCGCCCCCCATACAGCGCGACATGACTTGTCCATCTTTGTCAAAAATCTAGGGGGCAGATTATCCGGCCCCCTGCTGGTGCGGATTATCTGGCTAGGGCAAGAACACCGGCCCTGGCCGGACAATTTGAGGGAAAATCTGCCCCCCATACAGGGCAACGCACCTTGGCCTCCTTTGTCAATCAAGCCAGGGGTTGATAATCCGCCCCCCAAAACTGTGGGATTCTGTCATGCTGTTGGGAATCCGAGGAGATCTACAACCTCCGCTACCCTGTTGGAACAAGGGAAAGGAAGGTCTTCATCGACTACCGAACTTGTGACCGACTATGGAAGCGCTGCCGAAACATGGCGCCGGAAGGATCGTCTACACGATCTTGAGATCGGCAAGTGAACGACTATATCAACTACGAGAATCCGATCTCGTTAAACGCTTTGGATCTATGAGGGTTAGTACTCTACAAACTCATTGCACCGATCTCGTAGATTAGATCTTGGCTTTTGTGTGTTCCCGGGATAGAAAATTGTTGTTTTCCATGCTGCGAACCCCTACAGTGGTATCAGAGACGACTCTCTGTGTAGATATGTTGCACGAGTAGAACACAATGGTTTTATGGGCGTTGATGCTTTTGTTATCGCTTGCTTTTTGTGTACTTTGCATCTTGCGGGGTGGTGGGACGAAGCGGCCTGGGCTAACCTTACATGTCATCGTACATGAGACTTGCTCCACACTCAACATGAAACTTGCATTGCACAAGTTCCTTTGCGCATGTCTGTCTCTCCCACCATAGTGAAGATTCATTTTACAATGAGCACTTGACAATACTTGTATCAATGTTGTGGTTCATGTTCATAATATTAGAACGATTCTTGTTCTAAATCCCTAGCCACGTAAAACATGCAAAGAAAATTAGAAGCGTTTAACTTGTTTTTGCAAGGCTTGTGTTGTGATGTGATATGGCCATTATGTGATTGTGATTATATTTGATGTATGCAATGATCCTTATTGTAAGTTGGCAACCGGCAAGAGCCTTATGGTTGTCTTTAAATTTTGTTTAAGACCTGTGTCTATTCATCAAATTAGTTATAATAGTTGTTGCTGGTGGAGGACAACCATGAAGCGGCGCCATTGACCTTGACGCCACACTGGTGATGGTGAAGATCATGTTCGTGCTTTGGAGATGAAGATCAAAGGCACAAGAAGAAAGGCCATATCATATCACATATTATGAATTGCATGTGATGTTAATCCTTTTTATGCATCTTGTATTGATTAGATCGTGACGGTAGCATTATAAGATGATCCCTCTCACTAAATATCAAGTAATAAAGTATTCGTCCTTAGTAGGGACCGTTGCGAAGACTCGTCGTTTTGAAGCATCACGTGATGATCGGGTGTGATAGATTCTATGTGTGCATACAATGGGTGCAAGCCAGATTTGCACATGCGGATACTAAGGTTAAACTTGACAAGCCTAGCATGTACAAACATGGCCTCAGAACACAGAATATCGAAAGGTAAAGAATGAGTCATATGGATGATATGATGAACATGTTGATTTTTCGCCTTTGAAACTACATCATCTATCGTGATGATTAGACTTGGTGTATTGAATTTGGTTCGTGTAATCACTAAAACAACTCGAGGGATGTTTGTTTTGAGTGGGAGTTCAAATAATAATATGATTAAAAGTTGAACTCAATTTATCATAAATTAAATCAAAGTGAATTTGCATAGTTGTTGTAGTCATTGGCATCTGTTTACCACCTCGCTCTTAGTTATAATTGAGATAATAGAACTATAGAATTCTAGATATTTACCTTACAACTGGTATCGTATTTTTTTGAGTGTCGATCTAAAGTTTAAAAGTCCTATTTCAAACTCCATTTACTTCGTGAAGTTTAATAATTAGTATTAAATCAAGAGTAACAATTCCAGTGTTAGTATCTAAATATCATGTTTGCCTCCATGATTCTTGATATTCAAAAGATTAATATATCAAGGTTATCTAGGAGCTGAAAGAATTGTTTCAAAAACCATCATGTGTGTAAGATATTATGATATCTAAAACAATGTTTTGGTTGCAACATGATAGTATATAATTTAGCAAAATTTATGTTCTCATATTTGATGATAATTTGCAAAGGTTGGATACGCTAGACGTCCTAAACCTCCAAAAGGTTTTGGAGAGCAACATTATACTCGCGATTCATCGTTATAAGATAAAGTAGCTTGATCATGAAAATTATCATGATAAGGATGAATATAAGATGTAGGTAAAATATTTACTACACTAAAAGATTACTAAAGAATGGAATTCAAAAGAACACCAAACATTTGATGATGGTGATCTACTTCAAAGTGCAAGTCCAAAGATATTAGTATTTTACTATACACGATTTGGACTATGTGTCATGTGTATAGCGCCACTGTTGATGTTGATATATTCTTTTAAAAGAAAAGGAAATGCTGAAAGAGAAATCTCAGAAATATTTGGCAGAAATAGAAAAAACTAGAATTGTTCATCTTTGGTATATAGATGTTATACATGTTATGGTTGTATTCTTTGCTTGTTAAACAATGTGATTCTTGGGTATTGGATGCCAAAATTGTTAGTGTGAGTTGTCATACGAAACAACACAATTCATGAACTACAATGGCCTAAGTAACTAGCAAGAGAATATGTGATGATGTTCATCAAAAACAAATAAAGTGTTGTTGTGTTTTTCATTGAAATCAAAGTTTGTCTTCAAGATTTGTTTTAATCAGGTATTATGAGAACAAAAGTTTGTTCAAATAATTTCCGTATTCCATAATAGATTGATGATATATAAGTCTAGTCGGATAAATCACATGCATAAAAATAATGCTAAAAATATCGAAAGACAAATGATTGAAAGATCACTTAGGAAGTGACATGGCCATTTAAATTATATTGGAAATAAAACATGAAGAAACTCCATGTTGATGGAATTTTGGAGTCTTTTGATTTTGATCAAATGACACTTGTGAGACTTTCCTAGAGATAATTGCAACTTCGTTCAAGGCCAAAAAAGAATGAACGACTAACTTATTGGAATTTGTACGTATTGATGTATGTAGTTTATTATGTGTAGTCGTGGGCGATGGATTTCAACTTCATATGCTTTATCCAGAAATTTGAGTGAATATATGTGTATATTTACTTAATAAGGAAGAAGTGAAACATTTGAAAATGTTCAAGGACATTCAAGATAAAGTGCAAAATCATTGTAACAAGAAAATAAAGAGTTTATAATTGGATCATAAAGGAAGATATTTGAGTTACAAAGTTTAGCAAAACACCTAAAGATTTGAGGAATCGTTTCATAGATTTATGTTTCTTGGAAACACCATATTATTATGGAGTGTTCGAGATATGTAATGAAACCATGTTTGACATGGTAGGATCAAAGGTGTCATTTATAAAACTGCCATTATATTTTTAAAGATTAAAGCTTTAGTGACTATCGCTTTTACACTGAAAAGATCTCCATTGTGATACATTGAAATGACACCATATAAATTTATGGTTTGGGATAAAACCAAAGTTGTCCTTTTTTAAAAATCGGTATGTTAGGCATAAGTAAAATGCTTACAACCAAAGTCGGATGAGCATGTCTTTGTAGGTTGTTTCAAATAACCTTTGGGTATTCCTCCATAACACCAAAGACAAAAGTTTTTGTCGCTTAGAATGTCAAGTTTCTTTGGAAGGAATTTTTCGTGAATAGTTAAGTGGAAGGACAATAGAACTTTGATAAAGTTATTGAACTTTAGCTGATTTGTGTTGAGTTGCGCAGCGCCGGAAAGTACCCCGGAGGTAGCAACAATGCTCATGGCTCATGTGCCTCAAAGGTTGTGGTCACGGAGGTCTAAATTCCTATTGAACCAAGTAGGTCGGGTAAACAATCAAATACTAAGATTTGAGATAAATCATTATTGTTTGACAATGATGAACCGACTACATACAAAGAAGCAATGATGGGCCCTTACTCCATCAAATGGCTTGAAGCCATAAAATCCGTAATAGTTCCATACACGAGAAATCAAGATTTGAACTTGGAAGACCCTCTGGGAAAGGTGTAAGACCTTACAGTCGTATTTTAGATCTATAAAGAAATAAACATGGATTTTTTGCGACTCATTCCATTATTCATTTCATTCATAAAACATGGCCGTCTCCACCCCCACCCCTCCCCACCCGTAGCCTCACGCCGGCGATCTCACATCTCCGGCCATAGAATCCACTTTCCACTCCGGCCATCATACTCCCCACACCCCTAAACCTCTACATCTCTTATCATGGATCTACCACTCATGTTTGTCAACATGGATCGATCACATGGGCAGGCATTTGCGACTAAGGTTAGTAACATGTTCTCTACCCCAGTTCATCCGATCTCTCCCACATCTGGTTTCTCGCTGGTCATCTCTTTTGGGCGTGCCAAATTTGCTATCAACACGACCAATGTGTGCCATGCAATCGAGGCATGCTTGGGAGCCGATGGCGACAAGATCCGTGTATCGCCCCTACGGGATCGTACTTTCATCTTCGATGTCTGATCCAAAGCAATTGGGCTCCTTATTGTCAAAATGAGATAGTTCAAATCCGATGATTTTGTTTGTTATTTTGATCTATGGATCAATGGAGGACCCAATTGGCAGCGAGAGGAAAAACTTTGGTATGCCGAACAAGATCACGACTGGACCATAGTTCAACCGAGGAGAAAAAATATTTCTACTGCCCAAGGTGCATTTGCTTCTCGATCTTTCACTTCTAGAAATTATCAGGCCATCACTGGTTCAAACACGATTCATTATAGACAAACTAGATCAATCACCAAACCTGTTGATCATGTATCATCAAGTCCCATGCATGTTGATCGACATTATCGGCCCAAACCAGTTGCACCGCGGTCAGAGAGAAACAGTCAAAAACATCATCATTATTCAAAATCTTACACGCCTAGTATCTCGCCTGCCATTTCGACTTCAGACGGCGCGGGCCGCGCGGATGGGACAGGATCACATCTGGTTAAATGCGCTAGATGCCTTGCTGACAATGCGCACCTGACCCTTGCATGCACAAACCCAATACGATGCGGAATTTTCTACAACTACAGTCACATTGCCCGATTTTGTCTCTCTTTAAAAACTATATCTCGGATTTATCGGCGCAAATCTATCCTTACCAAACCTACCACCCAGATATCACCTCCCTCTTCGTCATCGCCCTCTACGCCTCCCCTGTTTCCCCTGTCTCCAACCGAAGAAACCCTACCACCTCCACTCCCTACCCACCACCGATCACCACAATGGCCAACTATCCCGTCGATCCTTTGCCCCATGTACCTGCTAGCATGCATGCCCCTCCTCCTGGACCTCTTCGCACTCAGCGTGGCTATGTGTTCCTTGGAGGCGACGCCCCTCTGTACGTGGACGAGTGGGCGATTGCAACCTTGACGCCTGAACCAGTTGCTGCAGATTTCATCGGCACCATGGCCATTATTGGTGAGTTTCTCCATGGGCTTGGTCTGCAAGTTAGAAGCACATCTAGATGCGCAATGGGATCTGCACTTTTCCGCTTTGCAACTATGACTGATAGAGATTCTGATGTTAGTGGTAGCCCATATCATATTCGAGACAGTGTTCTTAGGATTGTGAATGAGGACAGTGGCATCAATATACGCTCCACTATTTTTACACATGATGTCTGGTGCATGCTTCTTAATTACCCCCAATAGCTCTGGGATCCTAATACTGTTATGCACACATTTACTCCATATGGACATTTCCTTGTGTGGAATAAGGACCTGTCCAACAGAGCCAGAATCTTGGTCAAATAACATGGACACCTTACCTCTCAGTATTGTGGTCGGTAGGAACGTTGCTGATGATGGAAGTGGGGACACATGGACTTGCCCGATGGTGATTCTATCTACTACTATGTTGGGAGGCAATGCAGGTGATGAAGATCCTCTGCCACCCAATGGTGGAAACCCACATCCTCCACCATTGGTGCATCATGGCTTCTGGCATGACAACCAATTCAATCAAGACTTTGGTGGAAATGTTGCACATCCACATATCAATGTTGCAGGTATGGATGTTGCTATGGGCAATGCTGCACATGCAGCACCTGCTGCACCTGCACATGAAGCTCCTGCTGTAGTTATTTTAGAACATCAGACACCACCTATGCAACCTGAGATACCAGTTGTGCAGAACTCTGTACCTGATCCAGTCAGCAATCTTGCCCAGCTGCTCACTAGTCTCATGGGTGAGGACCAAGTGCAATTCCCCAGCCTGGTTGGTAGCAGCATTACTGGAGCCACTGTGAAGATCACTGAAGCTGATGACATGAACAATGTTGTCAAGTACTCACTTGATATATCCACTATCAACCCCAGCTACTAGTATGTCACACCCCTAAGCATCACATCAAGCAAAAGCTTTATCCCAATTCCTACACAGTCTGAAAGCTCTGATAGTGAGATTGCTGTAATCCCTAGGCCTGACAATTTCCCCAGCTCCAAACGCAAGAAGCATGAACCCAACACTGTCAAATATGTGAGGAGAAGCCACAGGATTGCTAGCCTGAATGCTGGTTTTAAAAATCAGAAAGCTGCTGATGATCATGATGAAAGCTCCAAGATGGCAGCTCAAAACTTGTCTGGTCACTTTGAAGCCATTGTGGTTGAAAATGAGAGGATCCCACCACCTGAGCTTCCTGTGAGCACCATTCAAGCCATTGGGACTGGATTCTGTCAGATACCTCCTAGTGAAGTAACTGAAGACAAGTTAAACAAGAACAGTGCCAGGAATGATGTGTAATCACCCTTCTAGCTGGCCCAAGTGCAGGGGTAGATGCTGCATGCTATCTATCTTAGCTTTTATTATCAGTTAAACTATCCCAAGTTTTATTATTGTATCAGAATTATCTGTTCCCTGGATGTTATCTTTATTTGGCAATGCAGACTTATTTATGTTATGGGTTGTAATATGCTTGTGTGGCTCCACTTGAATACTACTGCCTGTAATCATATTGATCTCTGTTATTCACCTCCCTCAACTCCACATATAAAGCTGCTACCATCTGGAGCATGATCCCATGGTCCACTGCTCACAGACCATATCCCACTTTGGATGCCAGTACCTGGCACCATGACAATCACCATCATTCAGTTAAACATGAATAGAACAATCTTTATTATGGATTGGAATGTTAGAGGAATCAACTCACAGGATAGATGTGATGATCTTGCTGACAAAATAAGCCAAAGCAATTGTAACATCATCTGTTTGCAAGAAACAAAGAGGGAGAACTTTGACAGTAGTTACATCAGGAAATTCTGTCCCAGAAGATTAAACCAGTTTGCATACCAACCATCACTAGGCAACTCTGGTGGTCATATTATTATTTGGAATGGTGCAAAATTTAATGGGCAAATTATCAGCCAATCTCACTTCCACATGACAATCAAATTTGAACCTTATCTGACTGCTCAGACATGGTACCTTACCAATATCTATGCACCATGCACTAATGATGGAAGACATCAATTCTTTGATTGGTTTATGCAACTTGATTCATCAGCATTTGATCTATGGATGGTTATGGGTGATTTCAACATGATAAGAAACACTGAAGATAGGAACAGGCCTGGAGGCAACATTGCAAATATAAATAACTTCAATGCCATCATTCAGGAACATGACCTTGAGGAAATACCACTAAAGGGGAGAGCATTCACTTGGTCCAATATGCAAACAGAACCACTTCTTGAGAAACTGGATTGGATCTTTACATCACACAAATGGACAACTGAGTACCCCAACACCATTGCTACTCCCATGGCCAGACTGGGATCTGACCATATCCCCATCATCATTAATATTGGCACTGACTTTCCAAGATCCAATATCTTTAGATTTGAGGAACACTGGATGGAATTTGAGGGTCCCACTGACATTGTGAACAGTTGCTGGATTAACAGAGGCCCATACAAAAATGTTGCACAAGACATTGCTGCCAGATTCAAATGCCTCAGACAGGGCATCAAAAAATGGAGAAAGAACCTATCAAACCTGGCAAAAATTATTAGTAACTGCAGCTTTGTCCTATCCATGCTGGATGGACTAGAGGAACAGAGGCTACTGACTGTTCAGGAAAAAACTTCAGAAATATTGTCAAAAACCACCAGTACAAAATGCTGGAAGCCAAAAGAATTTACTGGAGGAAGAGAGCAAACATCATATGGGCCAAACTGGGTAATGAAAACACCAAATTTTTCCACTCCATAGCCACCAGGAACTATAGACACAACTTCATCTCCACACTTACTAATGATCAGGGGGGCACTTTACTTGAACATGACCATAAAGCTGCTCTACTTTGGAACTCCTTCAGAGAGAGACTGGGTATTTCTATTGACACTAGCATGCAATTTGATCTGGATGATATGATCACCCCACAGGACTTAACTGAAGTGGATGTTGTTTTTACTCATGAGGAAATTGATGATATCATTAAACATATGCCACCTGATAAATCTCCTGGGCCAGATGGATTCAATGGTATGTTTATAAAAAAATACTGGCACATTATGAAGCACCAGTTCTACAATCTATGTGATCGATTCTACAATGGCACACTAGACCTGCTTAGCATCAACACTACATACATTACTCTCATACCCAAAACACAGCACCCTTGCAGACCTTCTGATTTCAGGCCCGTATCTCTGGTTAGTATGGCACTCAAAATCATCACCAAACTGATTGCTAACAGAGTTCAGAATGTTATCATCCCCATTGTGAGCAAAAACCAATATGGGTTCATCAAATCTAGAACTATACAAGACTGTCTTGCTTGGGCCTTTGAATATCTACATATATGCCGCAAGTAAAAAAAGGAAATTATCATATTGAAACTTGATTTTGAAAAGGCTTTTGACATGGTAGAATACAAAGCAATCCTTACCATGCTCAAGAAGTTTGGCTTCAGTGACCTTTTTATTACCTGGATAAGGAATATCCTGCACAGTGCTACCACATCAATTATCCTGAATGGTGTACCAAGTAAAACCATCAATTGTAGAAGAGGAGTTAGACAAGGTGATCCCCTCTCACCACTTTTATTTGTGGCTACTGCTGAGCTGCTACAGATTATTGTGAACCATGCCTGGCAAACTAGGGAACTCTCACTCCCCATTGATAACTCCTATGGACAAAATTACCCAATCCTCCAATATGCAGATGATACTCTCTTAATCCTGCCTGCTGATACTGATCAAGTGTGAAAATTAAAAGAACTACTCAAGAAATTCACTGAAGCTACTGGTTTGAAGATCAACTACCACAAGTCATCCATGGTCCCAATCAATACTTCACCAGATAAAATGGACAGCCTGGCTGCACTGTTAGGATGCAAAATTGAAGCACTACCATTCACATATCTGGGTATCCCCATGGGCACTACTAAACCAAGTGTTGATGATCTGTTCCCCTTGATCAGCAAACTGGATAAATGACTTGCTGGCATATCCAACCTCCTATCTCACTGCTCCAGAGTTATTGTGATCAAGTCTGTGTTATCTGCTATGCCAAATCACATCATGTGTGCAATGAAACTACATTACACTCATACTGATCATATTGACAAAACCACCAGAACCTTCCTATGGCATGGTAAGGAGATTGAGAAAAGAGGAAAATGTTTAGTACAATGGGATAAAGTATGTCTTTCTAAGAAAGCTGGGGGTCTTGGTATTCTTAATCTCAAGGAACATAATAAGACAATGATGACGAAGAGCCTATTCAAATTCTTCAATGTCCAAGATATACCTTGGGTCAATCTTCTCTAGCAAAAGTACTACTCCAATGGTACACTTCCTAATGCACATGCAAACAAAGGCTCATTCTGGTGGAGAAATTGCCTCTCCTTCCTCCCTAATTTCAAGGAAATGACCACTACTGTTGCTGGAAATGGGAGGAGTACTATGCTCTGGTATGACAAATGGAAAGGATCAACCCCACTCAGATTTAAATTCCCTGAACTTTTCTCATTTGCTAAAAAATGATAGAGTATGTCTCAACTCTGCATTCAACACCATGGCTCAAGATGAATATAATTTATTCCAGCTCCCCCTGTCCTTAGTTGCCAATGATCAACTTGTTGAGCTTAAAAACATGATCAGCAGCCCAAGGAACACTGACACACATGACATATGGTGCTTTACCTGGGAAGGCAGCAAATTTTTTACAAAGAAGGTGTATGAGCATATCATTAGATCACCTGATGCCCCCACACCTTTCAAGTGGATTTGGAAAACACCTTGCTTACCAAAACACAAGTTCTTTTTCTGGCTTCTACTGCAGGACAGACTAAACACCAGAGATCTACTACAAAGGAAAAACTTCCAAATTGAGGATTACACATGTGTGCTATGTGAGGAAAACATCAGGGAGACAGTGGGCCATCTGTTCTTCGAATGTGAGTTCAGCAGGAACTTCTGGTGGAGCCTAGGAGAGGAATGGAACATGGATCTTGGAATTATTGACAGAATTATTGATGCCAAAAACATATCCACAAACCAATATTACAAAATAGCTATGATTGCAGGATGTTGGAGCATTTGGTCACTCAGAAATCAGATCATATTTGAGCATGCAGAGAAGAGCAGTGAGCAATGCTATGCCATATACAAGTCATCTATAGTGGAGATTAGACATAGGGTTAAGCCCAGTCTCATTCAAGGCATGATTGTTTGGTTAGATACTTTGTAATAGATAGCTAGAACTAGTTCAGGGAGCACTCATAAGCTCTCTTCTTGTACAAATGTGTTTCTCTTAATATAAAAAAATGACACAGTGGGGGCCTTCCCCACTGTATTTGTGTCAAAAAAACATGGATTTTTTACATCTATGAAATAGTCGACATGTCAGAAAAAGAGTTTATGACAACATTCAAAAGGTTGACTATGACAAGATTTGATCCGTCATAGCGATATTTAGTCTAGACGAATTAATGTAGCAACCACTACATATAATTTTGTTATATGGCAGTTGAAAAAACAAAACAAAGTTCTTCTAATAGAATGGTTATCTAGGACGTGTACATGACACGATCCAAAGGGTTTTGTTAATTCAAAGCATGCTAAAAGAGCATGCAAACTTCAATGGTTGAAGTAAGCATCGCGGAGTTGGAATCTTCACCGTGATGAAACTATTAAAAGGTTTAATTTCATCGGAGACGATGAAGATGCTTGCATTTGCAAGAAATTCAGTGGGAGCGCTAAGACATATTTCTAATGCATTATGTGAAAGACATATTGTTGATTGGAAACGATGTATCTTTTATTGACACAAGTTAAGAAATTCATCTTGATGAAAGACTTAGGCAAAACCCGAATATTTGGCATCAATATCTATATGGATGGATGAGACGCTAATATGGTTGTGCCAAAAGTACATAGATGAGGTATTGAATAAGTTCAATATGGAAAATACAAGAAAGGTTCTTGCCGCACAAAAGGATTGAATCAAGACTCAAGTGTATTGACACTTGGTAAGTGAAACAAAGATTCAAGTATTTTGATACTTGGTGATTGAAATCACAATTTTGATCAATCATACTATGATATGTACACATCCATATATGTCCTATGCTCTAAATGTTATGAGCATATACCAGAATGATTTATATGTTGATTATTGGATGATAGTAAGGATATTCTTATGATCTTTGGAAGAACTAAGAATATGTTATTTATGTAGAGGTGACAAATAGATAGATAGTTCATTGTAAAGTGTTACATTGATACTAGTTTTTGTCGCAAGATACAAATTAAGTTCATCTCAATTTAAACCATGGGTGTCACAATGTAATGGAAAGGAGATTCCATGACGGATTTGGATGAGTTCCAAATTTAAGACATTGTGACAGATACTATAACAAAAGGCTAAGTATATGACTGTTATTGTAGCAGCTAAAGAGGGCATTTGTGTAAAATAGTTTGTTATCAAACTAGGTGTGGTTCACCGTGGGCTAGTACTATGAAGATATATTGTATGACAATTGTATCAACATGTTTTAACACCAAGGAACTAAAGGTCTCACCAAAGGACCAAATTTATACAATGCCATATCATTAAAGAATGAGTGATGCGTAGAGACGCAAAGACATGCAAATACACAAGGACCTGGAAGTGTCAGATCCGAAGAATGTTTACCACTAGCAATTGTGTATATACAACACCAGAAAGCCATAGGTGTTGAATGCACAAGTTTTTCCAAACTAGATTATTGACTCTAGTGCAAGTGGGATACTGTTGGAGATATGCCCAAGAGGAAATAATAAAATAGTTATTATCATAACTTTATGTTTATGATAAATGTTTTCATCCCATGCTATAATTGTATTAACCGGAAACATTAATACTTGTGTGTTTTGTAAACATAAAAGAGTCCCTTGTAAGCCTCTTGTTAAACTAACTTGTTGATTAATAGATGATCATGATTTCCTGATCATGGACATTAGATGTTATTAATAACAAGATCATGTCATTAGGAGAATGATATGATGGACATACTCCTATAGTAAGCATAGTGTAAGATCAAGTCATTTAGAGTTCGTTTGCTACAAAGCTTTCAAATACATAGTAACCTAATCCTTCGACCATGAGATCATGTTAATCACCATCACTGGATGAATGCTTTAATGATATCAAAAGCCACGTCTGTAACTGGGTGTTATAAAGGTGGAATTAGGTATTCTGAAAGTATGTGTTGAGGCACATGGATCAAGAGTGGGATTTGTCCATCCATATGACGGATAGATATACTCTGGACCCTCTTGGTGGAATTTCATCCAATTGGCTTGCAAGCATGTGACTAGGTCACAAGGGATGTCATATCACGGAACGAGTAAAGAGTACTTATCGGTAACGAGGTTGAACTAGGTATAAGAGATACCGACGATCAAACCTCGGATAAGTAAAGTATCGTGCGACAAAGGGAATCGGTATCATATGTAAATGGTTCATCCAATCACAAAGTAATCGAAGAAATATGTGGGAGCCATAATGGATTTCTATATTCCTCTAATGGTTATTGATCGGAGAGGTGTCTCGATCATGTCTGCATAGTTCACGAACCGTAGGGAGACACACTTAAGGATTCGATGTTATTTAGTAGATATGGAATATGAGTTGGAGACCTAATGTTGTTAGGAGTATCGGATTGGATCCAGGACATCACGAGGAGATCCAGAATGGTCCAAAGAATAAAATTCATATAAGGAAAGTCAATTTCCGAGGTTCGGAAATGTTTTCGGTGTTTTGACTGGAAGCTTTTAGAATGTTCTGGAAGGTCCACCACCCCGGGAGGGGGTACTTGGAATGCACCATACCCTAATGGGTTAGGAGCATGGACCACTAGGTCAAGTTGGCCAAGTATATGGAAGAGATAATCAAACTCTAGTTTGAATAGTCAAACTCTAGTTGAAAGTCAAATCCTAGTTTGAAAGTCAAAGTCCTAGTAGAGGAAGGAAAGGAAACCTTGAGGGACAAGGTTTCCCTTTCCCTCTCCATTGCCGCCATCCAAGGGGAGTTGGGGTGGACTCGGCCAGGGCTGGGAACCCTGGCCGCCACCCCTCACACCTATATAAGAAGGGGTGGGGCGTCCCCCTCTCTCTCTCACCCCAAAACCCTAGGCGCCACCACCCATGGCCGCCTCCCTCCTCCCTCCTCCATTGACCTGCTACAGCTTAGGCGAAGCCCTGTAGGTATTCTTCTCCACCACCACCATGGCGTCGTGCTATTGGGATTCCGAGGAGATCTACAACCTCCGCTGCCCTGCTAGAACAAGGAGAGGAAGGTCTTCATCGACTATCGTACTTGTGACCGACTGCGGAAGCGCTGCCGGAATGTGGCGCCGGAAGGATAATCTACACGATCTTAAGATCGGTAAGTGAACGACTACATCAACCACGAGAATCCGATCTCGTTAAACGCTTTGGATCTACGAGGGTTAGTACTCCACAAACTTGTTGCACTGATCTCGTAGATTGGATCTTGGCTTTTGTGTGTTCCCGCGATAGAAATATTTTGTTTTCCGTGTTGTAAACCCCTACAAAGGGCAGTGGTCACCGCCGCACCACGGAGCCATCAACTTCCCCTCCAAGCAGACCCCTTGTCCAAGCCAGAAGTGGCCGATAAGACTATGACATGGAGGACCACCCCCACCTCTACAGAGACATGGAGAGCATGACGAAGGAGGAGAGGGGCATATTTGACTCACATGCCCCCTTCCTTATCGCCATGTGGAAACCCTTCCCGCCACATTGGAGGGAAGAGGACTGGGGAGCTTATAAAAGGAGGGTGTGGCACCATAGAGAGAGACCTTCTTGCACCTTAGAAACCCTAGCTTCTTCCTCCTAGGAGCACCAGATCTGATCGCCTAATCAGCCTCTTGTATCTGTAACCTCACCAAGCGATGCAACAAAGCAGGAGTAGGGTTTTACATCGCACAATGGCCTAAACCTAGGTAAATCCACCGTGTCATCCTTGTCGTGATTCTTACTATTCCTTGCCAAGGTCACTGAGAGGTCTTGGAGAGATCGTGTTTAGTCCCCTATGTTCGACTCATTCCTACTTCGTGAGATAATCTACCGGGACAAATCTATGACATTTGGCGCGCCGGGTAGGGGGCTGAGGCATATATTTAACCTCTTATTCGACATGGCTGGCTCCGATCGCGGCAAGCCCTTTTAGCACCAGGCCATTCCCATCATCGACACGACGGTGAGCCGCAGCAACACCCCATACGTCAGCAACGACACCCCTCATGGGGAACATGGAGTGAAACACACGGTGACTCGCCCCTAGCTCTTGCGGTACAGCCGCAAGACACCTCCATTGGTACTGTGACCGCCTCCAGCGAAGGACCTGGCGCTGGCCTCACTTTGAGTGCATAGCCCACGCATGCAAATGGAAAGAAGGAAAATAGGAGGGTGCTCCATCTACACCTACGAATAATTAGGTACCCACCGAGGAATTATTTGATCCCGCCTGACTTGATTCCAAGCTTCGGGAGATTTTTAATAGCATGTAATCTTTACAGTTTTAGCATGTTTATTTCTCCGCAATCATATTAGTATCTATTCAAAGTTTGCATAACAAGTTGCAACATTAGCTCTCCATGAGAAGGTAGAGTTAAATATGTTCAGCCATTTTTATAAATGAAGTGTTCAATTTGTGGTTATTTTATTAGATGTATAAATTAGGATGTAATCTACTATACTTGTACTTTATGCCGATTATAGGATCTTCCACACCACTAGTGCTACTTGGAGAAGTGCAAGAATGTTGATATTGTGTTGTAGAACATTTGTTTGATTACAAAAATAAAAAATTATGCAATGAAAGGAAAAGAAAAGAAATAAATAAGTGAAAACCATGATGCCACCAAATATCTAGAATGAGTACAAGTTGTGGTAGATATTCAAACCACAAACGATGAATTGCTTTATACTCGTCTTGGAAACTTTTTTTGCGGGTACTCGGCTTGGAAGTTGATGCTATGTTTGATCTCTTTTATGTCTTCTAATAAAAATAAATATGTCCAGTTCATTTGCACAACTCTCAAAAACGAGTTGAGCTATTGTGCAAAGAGCAAATAGACACGTAGAAAAGAAACATATGTCACCTAGGGAGAGAAGGTGAATAGGCGAGTTAAATCAATTACTATTTTAGCTCTAATAAATACCGAATAAAATCAGCTTTTAATTTATCAAGCACAAAATCTAAATATGTTAGGTTTAACTAAGTGCACCAACAACGTATGCTAAGTAGCAACTAAGTGATAGCAAGATATATATAATTTCAAGCATTAAGGTTATCACAAAGTAAAATGACCTGGTATGCGTCTTGCGTTTCGCATGCCCGCGACGTGCCTCCACATGCCGGGGACGATCTGAGCACGCCGAACATGCTAATGAGGCATGCCAGACAGAAAGCATTTTTGGAAGGGCTGGGCACGTGTTTTGGTCCGGCACGTCCAATTGTCCTTTGGGGTGCCGTTCGGAGCAATGCGGCTGGGATGCTGGGTTGATGTTGAGCAAAAGGGATAGATCCAAAATTATGTTCAATAATGGTTTATTCTCGGCTGTACTTTTCACTAAGTGTCGGACTTGTCATATTTCACCCAAGTTAACTCGTTTCACTAAAATAGAGCAGATTCCCTCATGAAGGAATGTGTGCCTATTTGATTCAGAGGAGTTTTCAAATGATTTAGAGGATCGTGCGATTCATAGGAATATTTTTTCTATTTGGGTTCTTTGATGCATATGATTGTACTCCTAGAATTTTTAAGGATTCATGTACATTACATTTCATTGTAAACCTTACATAAAATTCAAAATATTCAGAAGCTTCATACGTTCTTTGCGAATTCCCAGTAGCAAGTGTGTCAAAGTACATAGCCTGATCAAAACTCCTCTAAAACATACCACATGTTTCAGAGGGTAAAGCATGCAAAGATTCTTCTGAGTGTTTAAATAGACACAGCTCCGACAAGATTAGCTCATAGCCTTAAGGCTGTTACATTTGTAGGTCTATAAAAGGTTGCATTATTGCACCTACTCCGTGTTGAGTATGAATCGTCATGCAAGGTTCGACATACTTGTACTGAGTGTTTAAATAGACATAGCTCCAACAAGGTTAGCTCTGTTACATTTGTAGGTGTACAAAAGGTTGCATTATTGCAGCTACTCCATGTTGAGAACATCTCTGACATTTTCACAAGTCCAGGGAACACCTTCACAGTTTTATACACATGTGAGAGTGATGATGATGTACACAAGACAAATCAACAACGAACAGCCATTAACTATACAACGATTTACTTTGAACATTGACGGATGGACCATCTGTACTGGCCACCCGAGGTCGGGTGCCTCTGTCATGATGGTGTCAGAAGAACCGCCTCTTCAAGTTCCTGGCCGTTGCTTGGTAGGAGCTCATGAGGAGCCCAACACCTATGCCAACTCCAACACAGACTCCCAGGCCAATCCCGACGCCAACTCTAACGCCAGCGTTGAACCATGTAAGTTGCCCATCCTCGTCCTCAGAGTACCAACCTTCGGGGTATGGCCTGGTTCCTATGTTCATGTCATCGTCATCACCCATACCCTGCCAACGGGATCCATATCTAAAATTAATTAACTGAAACTGGGGCGTTTAATAAACATTGCACTAGGACTTGCCCCAAGCACGCTGTTTCAATTGAAGGAAGATGGACAGTGACAAAGCAAGGACCTCACGATAACATAAGGAATAGACAGGACAGTGAATGTTTGTTGTAATAGTCCAACTTTACCCATAATTTCCCACTGTATCAGAACCTTAAATACAATCAGATTATCTGAAACAAGATACAAACAAAAACCCATGGTACCTAATAACTGTGACAGATCTCGTGCTCTAATCTATATATTATCTGAGATGAATCATCAAAGGAAAATGCTAGGCAGAATTACTAAGAGAGAACTGGAAAGTACACCTAAACTAAGTAATTCTCTATGCTTTCAAGTTTCAAACCCTTATTCACATGTGACATGGGTCTGGTTTTCTCATTAGCTTATATCTCATCATATAACAACACCTACTTGATCTAATTTTGAAGGGGATGAAGCATACACATGGAAAGCAAGCTACTGAAGATAACACATGCCACTTGATATACTCTTCCTAAGTTGAGATCTACGCGTATGATCTAAGACATACTTCATAATATCCAAGCAGGAAAAATTAGACTACACATACTAGGATTTCCATCCACATACAATGTATTTATTATTTCTTAAAAAAAATATTATCACATCATACATCATTAAATCATACTGAAGTCAAAGTACTATTACCAGAATACCAGCCATAACGAATTAAGCACAGAAAGTTACGGCTTCTTGTTTTCAGGATTACACC
The DNA here is from genome assembly GCA_916181665.1 of Avena sativa. Lineage (NCBI taxonomy): Eukaryota > Viridiplantae > Streptophyta > Magnoliopsida > Poales > Poaceae > Avena > Avena sativa. The sequence goes on along the minus strand of OV702285.1, from coordinate 364,786,036 downwards.
AACAAAACAGATTTCTAAACAGCGCTAGTACAATTGACCAGCAATGTTCACTGGAAAGCAGCGCAAGTTTGCAACCACAAACACACTGCCTTAGAATAGCAATTACAATAACGACACACTACTACATTTGATAAAAGGGAAAATCTACTGAAAGGCGCCGCAGCCTCGCTCTTTCATGCGGCCATGCGTAACGATTCGCGAAACGTCATCGCACGGTGCGACCAGTCATCCCTTCACGGGTTTCCTACCATCCACTCATTCTCTCTCTCTCTCAAATCACCTTGGAAAGCAGCTCAGTTCCCCACCAACACGGCGCAACGCTGCGAGGGCTTTGCCTACCGGCGACGAGCGCGGGGTGCAGAGGGCTTCGCCAAGCCGGTGGCTACAAGCTTGACAGGCGCGCCTCCGCCGCTGACGAGCGCAACGCGCAGAGATCTTCGACGATAGGAGGGCTTTGCCATGCCGCCGCCAACGAGCGAGACGCGCGGAGGGCTTCTCTCGGCCACTGACCACCACCATCGAGCACGACACGCGGAGATCTTCACCAGGCTGCTGCCGACAAGCGCGGGCCACCGTTGATCTGATGTGGGAGGAAGGAGAGGGATGTGCTGGTGATGGGCGACATCGTTCTATTTAGTGGTAGAGGATTGAGTGGCCGGCGGCTGGCAAGATCAAGCTCCGGCAAAGAATGGGGACAGCTCCTAATTAATCTGGCAATTGCTCCTAAGTAACCGGGCAATTGCTTCTAATTAATCTGACCATGAGTACTAATCTGGGGACAGCTCCTAATTAATCTGGCAATTTGTCCTCATTAATCTGGCAGTTACTCCTAATTTACCTACGATAATATGCCAACTAGTAGGACATAACCTATTCTGGCAATTAAGAGTAATTAACCTCGCAGTTAACGGGGAGCTTTTTTTCTTGAGAGAAAACACGACGGAACTATAAATCTTGATGTGTTTACGATGGGATCTCACACTTTTGGCCCACCAAGGTCCATCAATTCACTTACTGCACGGACCAAGCCACAGGAGACATTGCTTCTGCATGGGCAAAGCAGCCGCCGCACGAGGCTAGCTAAGATGCGGCGCCGCCACGTAGTCAGGTACTTGATAAAATGACAATGCGGCTAGGCTATGCCCCAAATTATATAGAGCACTACTAAATGTATATTGCGTAAGTTGGCAACTCCAACTAACTGTAATCCCAACGAACTAATCAGGCTTTATTAATTTAAAGCTGGACAATATATGAGTGCGTCAATTTGGCAGACGATCTCCATGGAGCTTGTTTTTTAGAATTGAAAAAAAGAGTAAAATTTAAAGCTTCAAAAAAAATATAAAAAATACCACGGTGTAGCTAATGATTTATTCTAACCGTGTGTAAACTTTCAATATGAAATACCTTATGTTCTATTGTTGGAAAAAATGACAAAAAATGCATATCTAAGAGCATAACAATGCAACTTTCGAATCTTCTACTACCTCCGATCCATAATAAGTGTCGCCATTTTAAACTAATGTCATTTCGAAACTGCGACACTTATTATGGATCAGAGGAAGTAGTAAATTTTTTCTTTTTTGCTGAGCCTAAAACACAAAGTATTTCACATTAAAAAATGTGCATGCTCTTGGTGTACATAGTTGACTACATCCAGGTATTTTTTTAGAATTTTTTGAAACTTCGAAATCAAGTTTTCAAATAAAAATAAAAAAAATATAAGGGCTTCATGGAGATCGGGTGCCAAAGCGGTTTTTCAGGCAGTACATTGCCTTTTATGTAAATAAGAGCACTACTACATACATTGCCTTTTATGTAAATAAGAGCACTACTACATACATCGCACGAACTGGATGAGAAGTGTACACATACTATATGGGGCCATACAAGTTTTTGCTCATCACCCAACACCAATCTATACCTAATAATAAAGGAAGGAGTGTTTCTTGTAGTACCTACACTTTTTTGGACAGATCTACCCTCCCACCAAACCATATATTACCAACGACGCCATCGGAAAGTGGAAAAAAATGCTCTATCTATTCTAACCGAAAAGCTGATCTAACATAAAGAAGTTGGGTTTCGTCGACAAGGTAAGCTCTCGATCAACGCCGCTTCCTCTATGAAGCCATAGGAGATAGGTGCATCGGAATCAATTAAGTAGCCGCTCATCGAAATTGCCGCCTCGCCGTATCAGTGATGCTACACCCGTTGATTTGGCCCAGTTTCATATGCTACCGCACCAAGTAGAGAGGCCGATAGAATCAGCAGCCGTGCCAGCAGTTGGCAGCCAAGCTCACCTGCCGGAGTGTGGAACAGAGGGATACAACTACTTTAGGGAGGATCGGTACACTTTTCGGCCATGATTGAACGTGTTCGTGCTGTGGATTTCCAGGAAGAAGTTGTGATTACTGATTAGCCAAAAATAAAAAGGAAGAAGCTCTGTCGTTGCTACAAGGGGCAGATTGTGGCCCATGAAGGGGCAGCCGTGGAGCACGGCATAAATATCGCGGCAGCAAGACTAGGCATCGATGCTTTGGCCTTAGCTATGCCGCGTTCCTGCCTAACGAGTAATAATAACTAAGCAGATCATATTTCAAATGGTATAAAAGAAAGACCAAAGTGGGCGATAAGATTTCTTTACCAATAAAATATACTCCATCCGTATAAAAATAATTGACTTAGGTTTGTCTTAGATTCGAATATATCTTTACAAAATATGCGTCTAGATACATTCGAATCTACACAAACTCATTTATTTTTGGACGAAGGGAGTACATCGAATCTTTTTATATCTGTTGCAAAAAGAAACCTACACGAAGAACGGCTTTTTAAAGTGTGATGCGCATTTAATACGGGTACTTAGTTTTTGCTTCGTTGCATGTTAGGAACTAAGCGAGGTTACATTTCAATTAGCACTTAATGTAGAATTGTGTTGCTTGAGTGGTAAATTGTTTTTAATTACATATTTTAGGCTATTTGACTGGTAAATTGTAATTGTTTCTACGCACATATTAATTTATTTTATTTATTAATTTATTTTATTTCCGTTGCAACGCACGGGCTTTTTTGCTAGTCAATAGTTAAAGCAAGTACACTAGCACAAAGCACATTATGCAGTCTAGGCATATATACCACGGTAGGCTCCCTTTTTCGTTGCTACAGTTGTTCATATACTCTGTAGCTCATACTCCCTCCGTTTAGAAATATAAGATGTTTTAGGTTTGTGAAGAAGATGTATCTAGACATCTTTTAGTGTATAGGTTCAAATGAATCTAGACACTAAAAAGTGTCTAGATACATCTCATTCACAAACCTAAAACATCTTATATTTCCAAACGGAGGGAGTATTAATCAGTAAGATGCAACAAGTAAGGTTCTTGAATTTTGATCGACTCACTGTCAAAGTAGCTGATCGCCTGCAAACCAATCCGCTGGCAGCTTCTTCCGGGGTGGCAAGCCGCAGGGCATGCGTGAGGACGGCGGGCTCCCCTGCACAGCACCCGGCAACATATACCTCAAAGGCTGAAGCTGAGGCAGCCGATCCAACGGAGGGGACGCAGTCGATCACCCAGGCGGGTGAATCGGCTTTGGAGGCAGAGCAGCGTCGAAGAGATCCTCGGAGGAGGACGGCGCCATGTTGGTCCGCAACCTCGAAGGCGACTGCGGGCGGGGGGAAGCGTGCGGCCGCGGTGGATACGTAGGTGGCCTCGCCGGAGGCGGGGTCGCGGCGGTCGAGGCGGAGAGGAAGGGAAGAGGGGGAGGCCTCGCCGCCGGCGGGGTGGAGGGCCAGCGCGAGGCTGGGCGGGGCGGCGTCTCCGGAGATGCGAGGTGAGAGACGCACGTAGAAGAGGCGGACCTCGAGGCAGCCGCCGGGGGCCGACGCCGGCTTGTCCATGCTCGCTGCGCGAGGTGGGAAGCTTAGGGTTCCGCCATTGCGGGCTTAAAGGTGGGGAGGAATGGTTGAGTGAGCCAAAAAAAAGCGGAGAAAATGTAGCATAAATTAATCAACGAACTAATTGATGGGCCTATGAGTGGGCTAGGCTGGAATTACATAGGCCGTTCTAATTACCAAAGCAAAGCAGTATAGCCAGTGGAGCTGTAGGAGTAGGCGAGAAACCCTTCAAAAAAAGCGGAGGCGAGGAAGGGAATATTTACACACGGAACCCACCACGATGAGCGGCGGCCGGAAGCCGACGGGCGACGAGGTGGAGGTGGAGGCGCTCCTCCGAGCGGCGCAGGATGCTGTGTTGCTCAAGATCCAGGCCAACTCCCACCTCGCCTCGTCGTCGTCCTCCCCCGCCTCGAACCATCTCGCACTCGACCCCGCGCCCGGTTCACTGGACGATGACCTAGCCCGCCGCTTCGACGCTCTCAGGTCCCGCCCGCCGGCACCGAAGCGGCCCGATGCAGCCTCCGCCTCTGCCGCCGTCGGGGTCGACGAGATAGAAGCGCAGTTTGCGGCGCTGAAGGGCGTGGCAGCTGGCCCGGAGGAGACCAAGGTGCGCCTGGAGGATTTGGGAGATGAGTCGGAGGACGAGGTTGATAAGGTGATGCGGTGGGCAATGGACACCGCGCGGCTCGACGTTGCCACGGCCGGCGGTGGTGTCACACCCACGCCCAGCACCGAGGAGAAGGAAGAAATAGACAAGAGCAGCGCCAGTAGCAAGGAGGACGATGAAGAGGTTAGTCTGGAATTGAAGATGGATAAGAAGAGGAAGGAAAAGGAGATGATGAGCAAGAAGAACAAGGCCAAGAACAGGTGGTTCTTCTTTTGATCCTTGCATGTACGTTTTCATCTCATGATCACAAGCTAAAAGGATCCATGTCTGTAATGGAATGAGCTTGCGTTGTTCTTATATCTCTATGATGAACATGAAACTTGCAAGTGTAGCTGGAATGATATTTCGTGACAAGTAGTCTTTGAATTTAAAATCAGCTCCCTATCCAATTGATTTTTCAACTACCATATAAGACATGTAGAACCTTCTTTTCTACTTTCTGCTCGATCTCAAGTGGTTGCAGCCGCTGCTGCTTAGCACACTTGCAATTGTCAAAGGCAATCCCCCATGCCAGCAGTGCTACAAATAACGCAGCCAATACAAATACATGGTCAATATGTTCAGCCGGTTACATCATAGTATACATATAATTATAGAACATATGCTGATAACTGAAGCCAACAAACAAGTCAACATGGCAGTCTGTTCGCGTTAATCTTAAACACAAGCGATAAGCACGATATCTCAAACATCATGCTCAGGGTTCACAGAATGGATTACTGAGTTCATAGGTAGACAGTTACATATCCTCAGCGACCAAAATGTCAAGCTACATGCATACCAGCCTGGATGGAGTACAAAGTATCGCATGGTGCTCAACACAGGAACGAGAATGGCAGCCATACTAGGGAGAGAAGCTTCACTTTCCACTGTGAAAAAACAGGGTATTGCAAAATTTAGAGGACTTTGTCTTGATATTATGAGAGCAAAACGTGGATACAATGGAACTTACGTGTTCATCATCAGAGTTATGTTGTCTCCTTTCAAGAGTATTCTTCCTGACAATTTCCAACAAAGAAATTTGATAAGCCTAATGGAATATTGTTATTCCTAGTGCTGTAGCAATAAAGCTAGGTTGCAAATGTACTAACCCAACGACTTCCTGGTGTTCTTCTTAATGTTGATCTCCTCAGCATCCTCGAGGACCAAGTTCATGTACTCATCAAAGCCCTGCAGAATACACAACCAGTGTAAAAACTCAGCATTACTTAACAGGACCCAAATAAAGCACACATGTACACAACTCATTCAAATGAATTAAAAAGGCTATCCTACAGATGAACACAACTGATACTTACTAACAAGTAAAAATCTGTTACTTTGTCCTGCAGCAGATATAATGGCGTCTGTTAGATCGTGTCAATGCCACCATGGCACCAATTTCATTTCATTGAAATCGTTACTTAGGAGTAGTATTTTATTTGGCAGGGCCCCAAGCAAAAGTTTGAGAAACTACGAATAATAACATCTTTAGGGAAATTGTAAACCCTATTGATCGTACAAATATATGCAAATCTAAGATGGAAATAAATGCATGCACAACTAAAGCAGCACAAGGGCACCACACAGTAACTAGTTCCCCAATTTACAAGGTCCTAATTACTTATCAATAAACCAGGCCCCGAGAAGGAAAAAACTGAAGGCTAGACTAAGCAGTAGGCAGTAACCTATGTTGTAGGTTCTAGAAGCGTGGGATTTTTTGGGCTCTGGAATGTACATAGTTGCCCCGCAACCATTGAAGTTATGCATTTTTAGGGCCCTCGAGTGTCTTGAGGGTGATCCAAAACACCTGAATGATCTAAAAATCAGGACATGAACATTCTAAAAACAAATGTTTAGCTAGCAGCAGGTTACAGTGACAGGAAAATATTCTCAAAGTAAAATTATATCGCAGTCAAATTACCAAAATATTACAATGCAGATCTTAAATACTCCAAACACAAAGCCGATGATCCCTATGGGAACACATCTACAAAATATCTTCTACTACCTCTTTTCCAAATTATAGTTGTCGCAGGCTCACTGAACCTAGAGAGATTTAAAAAATCTCAGATAATTAATTTGGATTGGAGGGAGTAGCATATTCCGGTGTCTGATAGATAATACGGTCAAGTTCTGACTGAACAAACAGAGTGTGCTATTACAACAGAAGAACTGAATAACGACTTGTTCCTTGATTTATAGGTCAAGACTGAGGCTGGTTTCAGTGATACAACTTACAAGCTTGATATGGAGAATACACTGAAAAAGTAAGGTTTCAAACTAGATTAAGTCCCTCTGACACACACAAGAGGTTTGTGTAGAAACCCTAATTATTGGGAGAAAACGGCCACAAGAGCTCACAGTCTCACAGATGCAGCAGCAGCATACTTGCTCTTGTCTCATAGGATTAAGAAAAGCAAGACTAATTCTAAATGTTACTCTTATATTAGTGAACAGAGGGAGTATATTACAAAGGCATGAGAACTGAGCCATCTAAGAGCATCTATCTAGCTTCAATTTCAGACGCTTCAAGAGTGCATATTATGTCTTAGCACTTGACCGCAGTAGAGCATGCAGATTTTCATGTGTCTGACAATTCTTCAGAAGTATGCCAACATACTTTCATGTTGTCTTAATAAGACAAAGAGATGTGTCCTGCTAAGTTACCAGTTATTCATTATTTTTAGACATTTAATCAGCTTATCCCCTCTTGCTTAGAGCATCCCTAGCAGAAACCAGAAAAACACGGGACCCATATAATTCCGGCGGGTTTACAAGCCGAGCCTTTTTTTTGGCCCGAGCAGACAACACAAACGGAGCCCGACCCAGAAAATTTTTACGGGGGCCAATAAATCCACCCCCTCGAACTATATAATTCTGGTTCCGAGGGCGTTTTGTGGATCTCAACCCCTCTTTCCGCCACCGCCCCCTCCACGCCTCCGCCGCGCATTTGCTCACACCGCCGCTCAAATCGCCGAGCTCCGGCGAGAAATTCCTCGCCCCCCGCACTAGATCCACCACCGGTAGTCGCCGATGGACCATTGTGGACTCCGCTGCGGCCGTACACCGCCTTCCTCCTCGCGCTACCGTGGCCCCACCCCCGCCCAGGAGGAGGAGCACCGTCGGTGCCACCCTCCACTACAAGAAGCACCGCACGCCGGTGCCGATCGTGCTTCTCCGCCGCGAGACGAAGGAGTTCGACCGCCGCATGTGGGGGGAGGGGAGCTCCTCGCGCGCACCGCGAACTCCTCTGCCGCCAGTGAAGGAGGAAGAGGAGGAGCAGCTCCCGGAAGGCCGCGTCGTCACCAGCGTCGACTACGCCACCGACGAGGCCTCCTTCGAGCGTTTGATGGAGGTCATCCAGCAGCGGAGTGTCGCCAAGGCCGAGGTAGACGCCGCTCGAGCTCGTCACGACGAGGACATCGACAACATCTTGCTCGAGCAGGGGCTCGCCCGTGACCGCGAAGCCCGCGCGAAGAAGCTCCAGGGCGACCTCCCGCGGGCGGCGCAGGACGACAAGTACGTCGACCTCGTCTCCGACACCACCTCCGGCCTCTCCGACCTCGGCCTCTTCGACGACGAGCTCTGAATCTGCCGACGGAAGTGTCGCCACCACTCCATGAGGCTCCAGCGAGCCCGATTTTGCGTGCGGGTTAGGGTTTAGCTGCGGCGACGACAGATCCCCCTTTAATTTAGTCTAATTTGTGCCTTTTGTACCTAAGATCATGGCTATGTATGTATGAACATCTGAAATCTCCCGCGAATGTTCAAAATTCAAGTTTTTATGGTTCGGATTTGTGGTTTCTGTTCTGGCCACGAGCAAACCCAAGTAAAACCGAGCAAAAACACGACCCTTAAACGCCTTTTTATGGTTCGGCGGATACGGTGTCTGCTAGAGTTGCTCTTAGGTAAGTACTACATTTTGGTTCCTTAAAAATACATGTTATACGCAGTTACATTACTCCTAATATACACACACGCAGGCAATTCTGCCAATTTGAGCAAGAAATCGGTCGAGGAACTTACAATGATACGACCCTCAATACGCATATCCTTCTGCTCGAACAGCCAGATCTGGATGCGCGCTTTCTGCACCAAATTAGAAAAAAAAATTAGTCCAAGCCAACTGTAAGTAACCCGAGAAAGACGAACACGAATTGTTAATTTTCCCCAACCAAACACTTACGCTCTGGAGGAACCGGAAGATGAGATTCTTCCGTCGCACACCAACCATTCGCCCGCCATCGCAGCAGCAGAGGGAACAGAGGAAACAAAAACGTCAGGAAAAAAGCCATGTAGAGAAAGAAAGAGCAGATGACGAGGGGATAGGGGAGCGTACGATGGGCTGGGTCATGATACGCTGGACCTTGGTGGACGCCATGGCTGACGCGAGGGCGGGAGCTCGTCCTCGGACTGGAAGTATCTAGAAGCTTCTGGAAGGAAGCGCGTGTGGGGCGAGCGGAGGGGAGAGGGAAAAAACCCTAGATACGCCGCGGGGGAGGAGGGAGACGGCCGGGTTTTGTTTTCGACTGCGCTGCGAGCGGACGGGCGTGCGGACGGGCTGCCTCGTGATTCGCGCAAGCCGACGACGAAGAGTTCGGATGGAAGGGACTATTCGCCTGGGCCGCGACGCGCTGGGCCGGGCTTCGTCGGGCGGCGCTTTTCAAGCCCTTTTCCCGAAAAATTGAAGGAATAAGCCCTCTCCCTCTCTGTTAGCTCCGCCTCTGCAGTTCTCAGGAAAAAAAAACAGCCCTACCTCTGCTTATAGCTTCACCTCAGGAAAACAACATCTACTCACCCTGTAACAAAAAAACTCTATTCATTAATCAATGATTGGAAATACATATTAATATTAATAATGGATACTATGACTTCACAAAAAAATGGATACTATGAAGAAATAAGCTTTATACATAGCTCAAATGTCTTAAAAAATTTATCTAAAATGGTTGAAGAAACTACCCATATCAAATTTTCCAATGAAAAGAAACACTATTGGAGCACTTATCTAGAGATAATGCAAATTTCTACTGTGTTAAAAGGGGGGTTGACGCTAATCTTTTTCTATCCAGACAAGCCTGCAAAAGGAGAGAACATTTTGTTAGCATCTCAACCTCGGTGAAAGTTGTCTTTGGCATACACTTTAATCAAGCAAGAGTGGTAGTCTGACATACTCATTAATCGATGATAGGAAATAAACATTGATATTAAGTTGATACCATGAAAAAATAAGTTTATACATAGCTTAAATTTCTTGAAAATGATCTAAAATGGATGAAAAAAAACTACTTGTTAAAAAGGGCACAGCATATTCCTGGTCGTGGACTATCATATATGGCACGATTACTTCATATAGGGTCACCGTTGTGATCTCGATCTGCCTCGCTGATTTCGGTCGGGTCACGTTGATCCGTGTGTTTCCGTCTGTGAAAAAAAAGGATATCATGACTTCCGGTACAGCAGCCTCTTGCCCTTGTCCGGTGATTCATGTCGGTGTTTCTTCTGTTGCTTCTCCGAGCCTTCCTTCGTTACTTAGTGCTTGTCCGTCGACACCGTTTATGTCGGCGAGCCGCTCTACATCGACTCTCGCGGCTGCTTCACGCGGTTACGGCCGTCTTTCGCCGACTCTATCTTTGTCGGCGCGCCGCTCTATGTCGACTCTCGCGGCTTCTTCACGCGGTTATGACCGCCTTTCGCCGACTTCGTCTTTGTCGGCGTGTCGCTCTACGTCGACTCTCGCGGCTTCTTTACGTGGTTGTGGCCGCCTTTCGCCGACTCCGCCTACGTCGACTCTCCCCTCAACGTCGATTTTGTCTCCGTCGGCACGACGCTCTATATCGACACCTTTGGCGGCTTCTGTGTGTGTTGATGACCCCTCTTCGTCGGCACGTGTTTCTACCTCAACCTCTTCAGTTGTGTCCCTCTCTGCGCATGAGATAGCGCAGCTTTGATGCATGCTTGATGCTTGGGATTCTTCACCGACAGGTTCTGCTAGTTCTGCGACTGACTCTTCTAGCATCGAGAGACCACCTTCTCCTCATCCAGGTACATCCCCATGGATTCTTGATACTGGAGCCTCTTTTTCATATGACTTATGATTCTTCTTCTTTAACTTATGTTCAACCTGTCGAGTCTCATGTTCGTGTTCTTACTGCTGATGGTACCCCCCTCCTAGTCATTAGTCGAGGCATTCTTAGTACTTCCTCATTTCATGTTCCTTCTGTTGTGCATGTTCCTCAACTTAACATGCAACTCTTTTCTGGTAGTCAAATCGTTGACTCTCGTTGTAGTGTCACTCTCGACTTTGATTCCTGTTCTGTTCAGGATCGTTGCACCGGCGCTTTGCTTGGTGCTGGCCCCCAACTCCATGATGGCCTTTGGGAGCTTGAATGGCTTCGTCTTCCCTCCACTGCTAACGTCGCCAGTCTCTCGGTCCCTGTTGCCACCTCTACTAGTTCTTTTCAGCAGTGGCATCATCGTCTTGGACATTTATGTGGTTCTCGCCTCTCGTCTTTAGTTCATCGTGGTGTTTTGGGATCTGTCTCCAGAAACGCTTCGTTGGATTGTCTGGGTTGTAGGCTTGGTAAGCAGATTCAGCTACCCTATCCTCATAGTGAGTCTGTGTCCGAGCGTCCTTTCGATCTCGTTCACTCCGATGTTTGGGGTCCGTCTCCCTTCGCGTCGAAAGGGGGCCATCGCTACTATGTTATCTTTATAGATGATTTTTCTCGCCACACTTGGATATATTTCATGTCTTCTCGTAGTGAGGTCTTATCTATCTATAAGAAATTTGATGCCATGGTTCATACCCAGTTCTCCACTCCTATTCGTGTGTTTCGTGCAGATTTTGTTGGTGAGTACATCTCTCGTTCACTGCGATCCTTTCTTGCTGAGGAGGGTACTCTTGCTCAGTTCTCTTGTCCTGGTGCTCATGCTCAGAATGGCATGGCTGAGCGCAAGAATCATCATCTTCTCGAGACGGCCCATGCATTGATGATTGTTGCTTCTCTTTTGCCTCACTTTTGGGCTGAGGCTATTTCCACTGCCACCTATCTCATCAATATTCAACCCTCCGCTGCTCTGCGGGGTGGTATTCCTCTTGAGCGTCTCTCTGGTTGTCCTCCTGATTACTCTGCGCTTTGTTTGTTTGGTTGCGTTTGTTATGTTCTTCTTGCCCCTCGCGAACGCACCAAACTGACCGCTCAGTCTGTTGAGTGTGTTTTTCTTGGATACAGTGATGAGCATAAGGGCTACTGGTGTTGGGACCCTGTTGGCCGTCCGATACGCATTTCTCGTGATGTCACTTTTGATGAGTCGCGTCCCTTCTACCCACGTCCCTCCTCCTCGGCTTTCTCGGTGGAGGACATATCCTTTCTATTGTTTCCTGACACACCACCCTGTGTTCCTATTGATCCTCCTCCATGCCCCATCATTGTCGATTCTTCACCTTCCTCACCACCTAGTTCTTCACATTCCTCTTCCAACCCTCCACCCACCTCACCGTTGTCTCCTTTTCCCTCCCATTATTCTCATCGCTCTCATGTTCCAAATGCTTCCTCGGATGTTTCTTCTTCTTTTGTGCCCTCTTCTGATGAGATGACTCCTCCTCTTACTGCTCGCCATCATCGTCCACCTAATCGCTACTCTCCTAGTCACTATGGTCTTTCTGTTGCCCTTGAGCCAACTTCTTATCGGGATGTTGTGCATTATCCCGAATGGCAGCTTGCCATGGCCGAGGAGATTGCTGCGCTTGAGCGTACCGACACCTGGGATATTGTCTCCCCTCCTCCCGGTGTCCGTCCAATCACATTCAAGTGGGTCTACAAGATTACAACTCACTCCGATGGATCTCTTGAGCGCTACAAAGTGCGTCTTGTGGCTCGTGGCTTCTAGCAGGAGCAGGGTCGTGATTATTGATGCGCGCACCCAGTGTTGACGTGGGACACTTCGTTGGAACCTCAAGAGCAAGGTGTGATGAGCACAGCAGCAGGTTTCCCTCAGTAGAGACCGAGGTTATCGAACCTGAAGGAGGAAGGAAACATCTCAAAGGTGTTGCAAGCAACGTGGAGACCTGCACAACACAAACTCAAGACTTTGTGCCAACGAATCAGTGAGGTTGTCAAGCTCACCGGTTTGCTGTAACAAAGGATTAAACGTATGGTGTGGAAGGTAATGGTTTGCAGCAAGTAAACAAGTAACAGTGGAAGATGTATCAATGTTAAAGATTGGACCGGGGTCCAAAGTTCACTATAGGTTCTCTCCTTAGATAAACAACATGGCATGAAGGGTAAAAAAATTACAGCGGGGCAATTGACAGGAACTGAGCAAGGCATAACAATGCAATTACTAGTCAGAAAGATCCTATGAGATTCGATTAGGAAATACAACAAGATACATAGACCGCCATCCAACTGCATCTATGACTAGAAGTCCACCTTCAGGTTATCATCTTAACCCCCTCCAGTATTAAGTTGCAAGCAACAGACAACTGCTTTAAGCAAAGTGTCTAAGGTAAACAGTCTACATGTTCCATGAATAAGAGACCGTTGTTTTCTCCCTAGTAGCAACAACACATCTACAATCGAAGAGATTATTGTCACTTCCCTTGGAAACTAGAGGCATGAACCCACTATCAAGCATAAATACCCCTCTTGGATTCACTAGCAACTACTTGTCCAAGATAGCTACTAACAATGGAGAGCATGCAAGATCACAAACAACACAGACATGATAGAATCATAAAGACAAAACCATTAATCAAACCAACATAATAATTTCAATATCCATCAGATCCCCGCAAACACAACATGCATGATTACAAATAGATTAGATCTTGATCATGAACGGGGATCACAAGATCTATACATGAAAGCACAAAGGAGGAGATACAACCTTCTAGCTACTACATGGACCCATAGTCCAAGGTGGAACTACTCACGCATCATACCGGAGAGAAGGCCTCCGGGATGATCTCCCCTCCGGCAGGGTGCCAGGAAGAACTTCAGATCCTCCCCTATCTAGGGACGATGGTGGCGGCGACTACAGACAGTTTCGTGGAGATTTGATTGGGTGCTTAGGGTTTCTGTATCGGGGGCTTCTTATAGGCGAAGGGGGAGGCCGAGGCGGCGGCCAGGGGCCCCACACCCCTCCTAGGCGCGGGGCAGGGCCCACCCGTGCCTAGGGTGGGTATGGACGCCCTGGCCGGCCTCTCCGGCTCCCCTCTGGACTTCTTGTTCCCCACGGAAAGTAATTGACTTTGACGTTTTCCCATCCAATTCCGAGAATATTTCTTTACTAACTTTTCTGAAACCAAAAATAGCAGAAAACAGGCATCTAACACTGTTGCAACTTGTTAGTAGGTTAGTACCAAAAAACATGTAAAAAGCACCTCAAAGTGTAGACAAGCAAAGCAAAGTAGATACTAAACAAGCATGGTGCATAAAAAATTATAGATACGTTTCCAACATATCAGCATACCCCAATCTTAACTCCTGCTCGTCCTCGCGTAGGTAAGTGATAAAAGAATAATTTTTGAGGTGACATGCACCGTTACAATAAAGATCTAACCATTTGCAAGCATTGAAAGCTGGGATCAAAGAACTCTAAACATGTGCATGAAAGATGGAGTTCTAACAATAAGACATAGTAACTATGCATGCAACATGACAAGCTACAAACAAAGATCATGAATAATATGCAATGAAAAACGTTTGTTTGTTTCACATACAGAAAACATAGCATAGTGGCAATCATCTTGTCCCTCATAGAGTAGCAATATAGATGCATAGTAAACCTTCAAAATTCACAAGGGTGACTAGAAACAAATAGTACAAGAACAAGTAATATCACAATATGCATCAATCAATAAGCTTTGGAACACTGCACATAGAATGACAACTATGCTCTCTTAATGGTGCCTAAAGGTAGAAGGTGGAGACTCGATAGTGGTAGAAGAAAGACCTTTTTGTAAAGGAAGCAGGGATTACAAGTTTCAAAAAGAGCTTTCAAAAATTATGGTACTTGTTAGCTTTCAGCCCTCATTGCCCCTATCATAAGCATCTTGAAGTGGTTAAGGTTAAAGTGGCAAAGATGGAGTATATGCTTGACAAATTATAAGTTGGCAATCTCAATTCCCTTGAATACGAGGGCCACACCTCATGCATATTCAACTTTGGGCCCAGGTAAGTTCTTATCATTGTAAGTATTTGCATATCATTGAGAACCGCCAACGGGGTACACCTTGCACATGGTACAAGAGCTTTCCCATAACCAAAATGACAAGGCAAGCAGACAATGAGCATCTCAGCAATCTTTTTATTTACCATATGCATAACTTTTTATTGAGGATGCTTCATAGATAGCTCATTATGGTGATGCTGCAAGTTTCCACCATGATTAGGCATGGCTTAGGCTAGCGGCCCAGGCGTTTCTCTAACACAGAATACAAACTCCATGGACTTACAAGTTCCCTCTTTATTTCACACCGGTGACATCCATAGACAAAAGAGCATGATATCAACTAAGTACAAAGTACAAGTGCAATGTTGAAAACGTTTCCCATGACAGCACGGTTCTGTTAATTACAATGTATAAGTGCAAGCATATACAACATAGTTGTCACAATGGTTCAATTTATTAGGGGCAAATAATATAAAGTGCGCCATCAAGTTAGTGAGGGCTTTAATCACTAAGTTTTAACATGACAAAATAGTTTTAAATTGGAAGATAGCTGAAAACAAGAATATACTTGGAATGGTGTAACACACCATGCATAGGAGTTTATAGTGGACACTTTGGAATAACTTGGTTTCTTGGGAGTTAGAGACATGAGTAGAACCTACTCATACAAGTGGAGGCTAGCAAAAGACTGGGATCAACCAACTAAGAGAGCAATAATGGCCATAATCATGCAGAGCAACAAAGCATATTAATCAAAGAAAAGAGTGGTACTACAAGTCAAGGACTAAATGATCATAGAGGCTATGGTGACTTGCCATAGTAATAACATGGTGTGAGCATGTGTCAAGTCAACCCAAGCAAAGCAACAAAGGAGAATACCACAATACTATGCTTTTGCATGCTAAAACAACGCATAATTTCTTCAAGGCACACTAAGCAATCCAAATTGTCTGGAACAAGTCATGCTATAACAATAATCACTAAGCATAAGGTCAAAACAACACCTAGCATGTCATGCTAAAGTCTAAGTCACAGTCAATGCAAGCTCCTCTTGCACTTCAAGCAAAAACTTACTACTCCTTTCCAACACCAATCAACTTATTTGCAAAACAACACAGCAAAAATGGGGGTCCAAACTTCTTTATTCAAGCAAACTAAACAAACTAATAAAAGCAAACGAAAACTAAGACGCTCCAAGAACAACTGTGCATGAAACAATAAAAACGAAGTGTCTAGACAGACCTGAGCTTTTTATTGATGAAGAAGGGGATGCCTTGGGCATCCCCAAGCTTTGACGCTTGTATCTCTTGGATATTTCTTGGGGTGAAACCATGGTGGAATCCCCAAGCTTGAGATTTTGTCCATTCTTCATCTCATTGCATCATTCTCTCTCTACACCTGAATTTTTTTTCCTTCATACAAAACTTCACACAATCTTCATTAGCAACATTAGTGTATTCAAAAGATATTAGACCTCTGGAAAAGCTTTGAAACAACAAGGATTTTCACTAAAAACACAAGATACTGAAGTAACTCCTTTAAAAAGCTCAATTCAGCTAAAAAGAACTAAAAAAGGAATCAATAAGAAGCAAATGCAAATAATGGCAGAAATCTATTAAAACAGACCAGCAGGTAGAAACCGACTTTTTAGAAAATCTTATGTTGCTCAAATCAAAAAGTGTTGAACTAACGAAAGTTATCTAACATACTGGGGGACTTATTCGTAAATTTTGAGCTCAATCGGAGTTACAGAGACTCCTCACGAATTTGTTTGGTGGAGGACAGAAATCTGTTTCAGGACAGCAACTCTCCAAATCTTACTTCCCTCTCATTAGAGGTCATTCTTGGCATAAAAAGCAAACAAAAAGGATAAGGAGAGGTCATTACTGAAGTAATAACTTCCAAGACTCAAGGAAACTCTTGGGTTATCTCCCAACAAGTACTTTTCTTTAACGCCTTTAAGTTAGGCACAAGAAGCGAGAAGAATCAAGTATTTTCAAATGAAGAATTGCCCCTCTTGTTCTTTCCTTTCTTACCTTTATTCTTCTCTTTAGGAAAGATATGATTGCTTATCGGAGGAGCAAAGTGCATAATGCCTTTTCCCATATCTATTAATGCCCCAAGGTGTTTCAGTAGGGATCTTTCAAGTGTAAATTGTCCCTTGTCTACACATTCAATAACAAGATAATCAGTAGACACCATTTTCCCTGAGATTTTTGTAAACACACCTTCAGCTATTCCAATGGGCAATATAGTGGAATTGTTGGTAAGAGAGATTTCCTCTCCTCCTTCAGTAAGCCCCCAAAGACACAAAGAATCATAAATATCTTTAGGTGTAGTATTTATCACAACGAGCATCAAAAAGTGTAGTATTTATAGAGACTTTGATTGTATAAAACCACTTTGAAGGCTCAGAATTTATGGGAACATAATCATGGTAAGCCCTAAGCGTGTGATAGAAACTATTCATAGCAGCAATACTAGTCTCAAGAGTGTTCAACCTAGCAAAAATATTTGTGAAAGAGGAATCAGACTTGCCAGGTGTATTATAAATTGCAATCAACTTTTTTATGGCATCAAAAGCTTCATCCTCAGTACATAGCAAAATATCTTTCTCAGCCACAACATCCAAAGCATATCTATAACGAAGAGCAATATCGCGGTAGAAACTATCAATAACCAAGCTAAGACTAATCCCAGGCTCAGTTTCCCTTTGTAAAGCGGACATTCTAGACCAAGCTCCTTTAAAACTCTCTTCACCTTTTTTCTTAAAAGTGGAGATCTCTTCCAAGGGTGAAATAAAGATTGGTACAAAACCAGACATGGTGGCAACTAGAGCAGGAACTAATTTTTTTTGTGTTTTTGAATAAAGCAAGCAAAACAAACTAGACTAATTGTTTTGGTTTTTTTGAAAAGAGGCAAACAAAACCAAGAAAAATAAACAAAGCAACTAAAAATAAATTAAAGAGAAAGGAAGTGAAGGACTCCCCTCGTGAAGACGTCCTTAGCCTCCCCGGCAACGGCGCCAGAAATCTTGATGCGTGCACCCAGTGTTGACGTGGGACACTTCGTTTGAACCCCAAGAGAAAGATGTGATGAGCATAGCAGCAAGTTTCCCTCAGTAGAGACCGAGGTTATCGAACCTGAAGGAGGAAGGAAATGAAGGGGTTCGTAGCATGGAAAACAAAAAAATTCTATCGCATACAAACAAACAAGCCAAGATCTATCTACTAGATTGTAGCAACGAGTCGATGGAATAACTTACCCTCGAAGATTCCAAAGCGGTTAACGAGAGCAGATTCTCGTGGGTGATGTAGTCGTACTCTTTCCGATCTCAAGATCGCGTAGATGATCCTTCTGACGCTGCGTTCCGGCAGCGCTCCCGCAGTCGGTCACACGTTCGGTACTCGACGAAGACCTTCCTCTCCCTTGTTCCAGCAGGCAGCGGAGGTTGTAGCACTCTCCTCGCGATTCCGGCAGCACAACGGCGTGGTACCGGAAGTAGAGGGGAGATCTCGCAGGGCTTCCCCTTAAGCCGGAGCGAGTATGGTGGAGTATGAGAGAGGCTTTAGTGGTCTAGGGATTAGACACACCAATTAGAAGGCTCTAAACCGAAGGCTAGGGCAATTAGAAGCTCTAAACCAAAACGGCTCTAAACCGGAGGCTGTGGCTAGGGTTTAGATTTAGAGGATAGGAACTTGTGTGTCTAGAGGAGGAGGCCCTGCCCCTCCTTTTATGGGTGGAGAGGGCCGGCAGCCAAGGGGAGGGAGGGGAGTCCCTCCCCAACTCGGCCTAGGTGGTGCGCCGGCTTGGAGAGGAGGGACTCCTCCCCAAAGTCGGTTTCAACCTCCTCTTGCTTGTTTCCCACAGTTTCCTGTTTTAGCCGTTTGACTTTCAAACTGGCCATTTGACTTTTCAGTTTTAGGATTCAATTTAATCCTTTATTTGGAACAGCAAGAACACTTAGTACATGATGCAATCATTCCAATATGTAATGACACATTCATGTACCCCTTCCCCCCCCCCCCCCGGAGTGCCGGACATTCCGGAACCTTCTAGAACATTCCCGATGAAATCACCGGAATCATTTCCGAACTCCGAAACGGGACTTTCCTTATATGAATCTTATTCTCCGGACCATTCCGGATCACCTCGTGATATCCCGGATCCCATCCAAGACTCCGAACAACATTTGGTCTCTTTCTCATAATACCATAACTACTCAAACAACGTCGAATCCTTAAGTGTGTCTCCCTACGGTTCGTGAATTATGCGGACATGATCGAGACACTTCTCCGAACAATAACCAATAGAGGAATCTGGAAATTCATATGGCTCCCACATATTTCTACGATTACTTTGCGATCGAATGAACCACTTACATACGATACCAATTTCCCTTTGTCTCACGATAGTTTACTTATCTGAGGTTATGATCGTCGGTATCTCTGCATACCTAGTTCAACCTCGTTACTGATAAGTACTCTTTTCTCGTTCTCGTGATATGTGATCCCTTGTGAGCCAGTCACATGATTGCAAGCTAATTGGATGACATTTCACCGAGAGGGCCCAGAGTATATCTATCCGTCATATGGATGGACAAATCCCACTCTTGATCCATGTGTTTCAACCAATACTTTCTGAACACTCAATGCCACCTTTATAGCCACCCTGTTACGGTGTGGTGTTTGATGACATCAAAGCATCCATCCGGAAAAGGTGATATGCATGATCTCATGGTCGAAGGAATTAGGTTACTATGTATCAGAAAGCATATAGCAATTGAACTATTGAAATGACTTGATCTTTATGCTACGCTTATCTATAGGAGTATGTCCATCACATCATTCTCCTAATGATATGATCCTGTTGTTAATAACATCTCTATGTTCATGATCAGGAAACCATGATCATATATTAACCAACAAGCTAGTTTAACAAGAGGCTTTACTAGGGACTCTTATTTTAGTTTACAAATCACACAAGTATTAATGTTTCCGGTTAATACAATTATAGCATGGTATGTAAACATTTATCATAAGTGTGAAGATATGATAATAACCACTTTATTATTGCCTCTTGGGCATATCTCCAACAGTCTCCCACTTGCACTAGAGTCAATAATCTAGTTTCAAACCTTTGTGTATTCAACACCTATGGCTTTCCGATGTTGTATGTACACAATTGCTAGTGGTCAACTGATCTCCGGATCTGACACTTCCAGGTCCGTGTGTAATTGCATGTCTTTGCGTCTCTACGCATCACTCATTCTCTAATGAGATGGCTTTGTATAAATTTGGTCTTTCGGTGTGACCTTTAGCTCTTTGGGGTTAAAACATGTTGATAATATTGTCGCACAATATATCTTCATAGTATTATCCCACTGTGAACTACACCTAGTTTGATAACAAACTACTTGACACAAATGCCCTCTTTTGCTGCTAAAATAGCAGTCATATACTTAGCCTTTTGTTGTAGTATCTGTCACAATGTCTTAACTTTGGAACTCATCCAAATCCATTATGGAACTCACTTTCCATTATATTGTGCCACCCTTAGTTTAGATTGAGATAAACTTAATTTGTACTTTGTGACAAAGCTAGTATCAATGTAGTACTTTTACAATGAACTAACCATCTATTTGTCACTTCTACAAATATTATACTCTTAGTTCTTCCAAAAGATCATAAGAATATCCTTACTATTGTCCAATGATCATCTTACAAATCATTCTGGTATATGCTCACAACATTTAGAGCATAGGACATATCTGGATTTGTACATATCACAGTATGATTGATATAAATACTCTTTGTGATTTCATACATCAAGTATCAATCTATACTTGATTATTTGTTTCACTTTACCAAATGTCAATACACTTGAATATATCATCAACATTGAACTCATTCAATCCTTTCTATGCGACAAGAACCTCTTCTTGTAGTTTCTATATTGAACTCATTCAATATCTTGTCTATGTACTTCTGGCACAACCATATTAGCGTCTATTGATGCCAAATATTTGGGTTTTGCCTAAGTCTTTCATCGGGATGAAATTCTTAATATGTGTTAATAAAAGATACATTATTTCCAATCAACAATATGTCTTCCACATAATGTATTAGAAACATGTCTTAGCGCTCCCACTTAATTTCTTGCAAATGCAAGCATCTTCATCGTCTCTAATGAACATTTAAACTCCTTTAACAGTTTCATCATAGTGAAGATTCCAACTCCGCGATGCTCACTTTAACCATTGAAGTTTGCATATGCTTTTAGCATCCTTTGAATTAACAAAACCCTATGGACCGTGTTATGCACATGTCCTAGGTAACGATTCTATTAGAAGAACTTGTTTTGTTTATTCAACTACCATATAACAAAATTATATGTAGTGGTTGCTACATTAATCCGTCTAGACTAAATATCACTATGAAAGATCAAATCTTGTCATAGTCAACCTTTGAACATTTTGTGAACTCCTTCCCAATATGTCGACTACTTCATAGATGTGAAACATCCATGTCTATTTCTTTATAGATCCAAACACAACTGTAAGGTCTTACACCTTTCTCGAGGGTCATTCAAGTTCAAAACTTGATTTCTCGTGCATGGAACTATCACGGATTTTATGGCTTCAAGCCATTTGACGGAGTCAGGGCTCATCATCGCTTCTTTGCACGTAGTCGGATCATTATTGTCAAATAATGATTTAACTCTCAAATCTTGGTATTTGATTGTTCATCCGACCTACTTGTTTCAATAGGAACTTAGATCTCCGTGACCACAACCTTTGAAGTACGCGAGCCATGAGCATTGTTTGCTAACTCCGGAACACTTTTCGGCGCTGCGCAACTTTGCACATATAGCTAAGGTTCTTTTTAACCTTATCAAAGTTCTATTGTCCTCCCACTTAACTTTTCACGAAAAATTCCTTCTCAAAGAAACTTGACGTTCTAAGCGACAAACACTTTTGTCTCTGGTGTTTATGGAGGAATACTTAACAGTAATACAAAGACAGGTTCATCCGACTTTGGTTGCAAACATCTTTCTTATGTATAGCATACCAATGTTTAAGAAAGGACTACTTGGGTTTTATCCCAAACCATAACTTTATATGGTGTCATTTTAGCGAATTATGATGGAGCTCTTTTCAGTGGAAAAACGGTAATCTCTAAAGCTTTTAATCTTTAAAATACAATGGCAGTTTTATGAATTACACCTTCGATCTTACCATGTCAAACAAGGTTTAATTACATATCTCGAATGCTCCATACTCTTATGGTGTTTCGGGAAATGCAAATCCACGGAACAATTCCTTAAATCTTAGGTATTATGCTAAACTTGTAACTCAAATATCTTCTTTTATGATCTTATCATAAACTATTTATATTCTTGTTACAAATGATTTTGTACTTCATCTTGAAAGTCTTTGAACTCTTCAAATGTTTCATACTTCATCCTTATTAAGCAAATATTCATATATTCACTCAAATTTTTGGAGAAAGCATATGAAGTTGAAATCCATCGCTCTTGACTATACATAATGGACTTCATACAACAATATGTACAAGTTCCAATAAGCTAGTCTATCGTTCCCTTTTGGCCTATGAACGAAGTTTTAATTATCTCTTAGGAAAGTTTCACAAGCGTCATGTGATCAAAAATCAAAAGACTCCAAAATTCCATCCACATGGAATTTCTTCATGTTTTCTTTCCAATATAATTTAAACGGCGATGTCACTTCCTAAGTGATCTTTCAATCAATTTGTCTTTCAACATTTTTAGCACTAGTTTTATGGATGTGATTTCTCCAACGAGATTTGTGAATCATCCATCTTTTATGGATTACGGCAATTATTTGAACAACCATTTTGTTCTTATAATACCTGATAAAACAAATCTTGAAGGCAAGCTTTGATGTTTAACGAGCAATACAATAACCCTTTATTTGTTCTCGATGAACATCATCACATATTCTTTTGCTAGTTACTTAGGCCATTGTAGTTCATGAATTTTGTTGTTTCGTATGACAATTCACACCAACAAATTCAGTATCAAATACTTAAGAACCACATTGTTTAATAAGCAAAAGAATATAGCCATAACATGTATATCATCTATATACTTAAACTGAACAATTCTAGTCTTTTCTTTTCTGCCATATATTTATGAGATTCTCTTTCAGTATCTCCTTTTCTGTTTGAAAGAATCTATCAACATCAACAGTGGAGTCATACATATGACACATAGTACAAAGCGTGTATAGTTAAATACCAATGTCTTTGGACTTGCACTTTGAAGTAGATCACCATCATCAAATGTTTGGTGTGCTTTCAAATTCCTTTCTTTAGTAATCTCTTGGTGTAGTAAGCATTTTACCTACATCAAATATTCACCTTTATCATGGAATCGTCCATGATCAAGCTACTTTTAGCTTATAACGATGAATTACGAGTATAATGTTGCTATCCAAAACCTTTTGGAGGATTAGGACAACAAGAGTCTCCAACCCTTTGCAAATTCTCATCAAAATATGAGAAACATGAACTTTGCCATATTATACTCTATCATGTTGCAACCAAAACTTCGTTTCAGATATCACAATATCTTTTACACATCATGGTTTCTGAAACAACTCTTTCAGATCCTATATAACCTTGATATTAAGAGAATCCTTTGAATATCAAGAATCATGGAGACAAACATGATACTTATATACTAACACTTGGAATTATTACTCTTGATTTAATACTAATTATTAAACTTCATGGAGTAACCGGAACTTACTGAAAGTTTGCAATAGGATTTTTAAACTTTAGATTAACACTTCAAAACAATACGATACCAGTTCGTAAAGTAACTAACCAGAATTCTATAGTTCTATCATCTCAATTATAACTAAGCGCAAGGTGGTAAACGGATGCCAATGACTACAACAACTATGCAAATTCACTTTGATTTAGTTTATGATAAATTGAGTTCTAATTAATAATTAAATTAATCTAGGTGAACTCCCACTCAAAACAATATCCCTCACATTGTTTTAGTGATCACACGAACCAAATCCACCACATCAAAACTGATCATCACGAGAGTTGATATAGCTTCAATGGCGAACAATCAACATGTTCATCATATCTACTATATGACTCATGCTCTACCTTTCGGTAATCCGTGTTCCTGAGGCCATGTCTGTACATGCTAGGCTCGTCAAGATCAAACCTTAGTTTCCGCATGAGCAAATCTGGCTTGCTCACGTTGTATATACTTGCAGAATCTAACACACCCGATCATCACGTGGTGCTTCGAAACAACAAGCTTTAGCAACGGTGCTAACTAAGGGTGAACACTTTATGACTTGAAATTCATGTGCATGAGGGATCATCTTATAATGCTACCGTCGTCTACTAAGCAATACAAGATGCATAAAGGTTTAACATCACATGCAATTCATAATTTGTGATATGATATGGCATTTCTTCTTTGTGCTTCCGATCTCCATCTTCCAGCACGAACATGATCTCCATCATCACCGGCATTGCATCAAGGTCAATGACGCCTCTCCATGGTTGTCGTCCACCGGCTTCAACTATTACAACTACTTTGAATAGACACGCGGGTCTTAACAGAAATTAAAGACAACCATATGGCTCCTGCCGGTTGCCAACTTACAATAAGGAACATTGCATACATCATATATAATCACAATCATGGCCATATCACATCACTGCACACCCCTGCAAAACAAAGTTAGACGCCTCTACTTTCTTTGCATATTTTACGTGGTTTGGGGCTTTCAATAAGTGTCGTTCTAACTTACGAACAAGAACCACAACATTGATACTAGTATTGTTAATCACCCATTGTAAATTGGATCTTAACTATGCTAGGAGAAACAGGCACCCGCAAAGCCACTTATGCAATACAAGTTGCATGTCAAGCGTGGAGAAAGTCTCATGAACGATGTCATGTAAGGTTAGCCCGGGCCGCTTCATCCCAACATACCGCAAGATGCAAAGTACACAAGAAGCAATCAACAATAAAAGCATCAACGCCCACAATGACCATTGTGTTCTACTCGTGCAACAGATCTACATATAGACACGGCTCTGATACCACTGAAGGGGTTCGTAGCATGGAAAACAAAAAATTTCTATCGCATACAAACAAACAAGCCAAGATCTATCTACTAGATTGTAGCAACGAGTCGATGGAATAACTTACCCTCGAAGATTCCAAAGCGGTTAACGAGAGCAGATTCTCGTGGGTGATGTAGTCGTACTCTTTCCGATCTCAAGATCGCGTAGACGATCCTTCCGACGCTGCGTTCCGGCAGCGCTCCCGCAGTCGGTCACACGTTCGGTACTCGACGAAGACCTTCCTCTCCCTTGTTCCAGCAGGCAGCGGAGGTTGTAGCACTCTCCTCGCGATTCCGGCAGCACAACGGCGTGGTACCGGAAGTAGAGGGGAGATCTCGCAGGGCTTCGCCTTAAGCCAGAGCGAGTATGGTGGAGTATGAGAGAGGCTTTAGTGGTCTAGGGATTAGACACACCAATTAGAAGGCTCTAAACCGAAGGCTAGGGAAATTAGAAGCTCTAAACCAAAACGGCTCTAAACCGGAG
Source organism: Avena sativa (assembly GCA_916181665.1). Classification (NCBI taxonomy): domain Eukaryota; kingdom Viridiplantae; phylum Streptophyta; class Magnoliopsida; order Poales; family Poaceae; genus Avena; species Avena sativa. The sequence continues at coordinate 364,760,682 of OV702285.1, read as the reverse complement.
GCTGTGGCTAGGGTTTAGATTTAGAGGATAGGAACTTGTGTGTCTAGAGGAGGAGGCCCTGCCCCTCCTTTTATGGGTGGAGAGGGCCGGCGGCCAAGGGGAGGGAGGGGAGTCCCTCCCCAACTCGGCCTAGGTGGTGCGCCGGCTTGGAGAGGAGGGACTCCTCCCCAAAGTCGGTTTCAACCTCCTCTTGCTTGTTTCCCACAGTTTCCTGTTTTAGCCGTTTGACTTTCAAACTGGCCATTTGACTTTTCAGTTTTAGGATTCAATTTAATCCTTTATTTGGAACAGCAAGAACACTTAGTACATGATGCAATCATTCCAATATGTAATGACACATTCATGTACCCCTTCCCCCCCCCCCCCCCCGGAGTGCCGGACATTCCGGAACCTTCTAGAACATTCCCGATGAAATCACCGGAATCATTTACGAACTCCGAAACGGGACTTTCCTTATATGAATCTTATTCTCCGGACCATTCCGGATCACCTCGTGATATGCCGGATCCCATCCGAGACTCCAAACAACATTCGGTCTCTTTCTCATAATACCATAACTACTCAAACAACGTCGAATCCTTAAGTGTGTCTCCCTACGGTTCGTGAATTATGCGGACATGATCGAGACACTTCTCCGAACAATAACCAATAGAGGAATCTGGAAATTCATATGGCTCCCACATATTTCTACGATTACTTTGCGATCGAATGAACCACTTACATACGATACCAATTTCCCTTTGTCTCACGATAGTTTACTTATCCGAGGTTATGATCGTCGGTATCTCTGCATACCTAGTTCAACCTCGTTACTGATAAGTACTCTTTTCTCGTTCCCGTGATATGTGATCCCTTGTGAGCCAGTCACATGCTTGCAAGCTAATTGGATGACATTACACCGAGAGGGCCCAGAGTATATCTATCTGTCATATGGATGGACAAATCCCACTCTTGATCCATGTGTTTCAACCAATACTTTCTGAACACTCAATGCCACCTTTATAGCCACCCTGTTACGGTGTGGTGTTTGATGACATCAAAGCATCCATCCGGAAAAGGTGATATGCATGATCTCATGGTCGAAGGAATTAGGTTACTATGTATCAGAAAGCATATAGCAATTGAACTATTGAAATGACTTGATCTTTATGCTACGCTTATCTATAGGAGTATGTCCATCACATCATTCTCCTAATGATATGATCCTGTTGTTAATAACATCTCTATGTTCATGATCAGGAAACCATGATTATATATTAACCAACAAGCTAGTTTAACAAGAGGCTTTACTAGGGACTCTTATTTTAGTTTACAAATCACACAAGTATTAATGTTTCCGGTTAATACAATTATAGCATGGTATGTAAACATTTATCATAAGTGTGAAGATATGATAATAACCACTTTATTATTGCCTCTTGGGCATATCTCCAACAGGAAACGTCTCAAAGGTGTTGCAAGCAACATGGAGACCTGCACAACACAAACTCAAGACTTCGTCCCAACGAATCAGTGAGGTTGTCAAGCTCACCGGTTTGATGTAACAAAGGATTAAACGCATGGTGTGGAAGGTAATGATTTGCAGCAAGTAAACAAGTAACAGTGGAAGATGTATCAATGTTAAAGATTGGACTGGGGTCCATAGTTCACTAGAGGTGCTCTCCTTAGATAAACAACATGGCATGAAAGGTAAACAAATTACAATGGGGCAATTGACAGGAACTGAGCAAGGCATAACAATGCAACTACTAGTCTGAAAGATCCTATGAGATTCGATTGAGAAATACAACAAGATACATAGACCACCATCCAACTGCATCTATGACTAGAATTCCACCTTCAGGTTATTATCCGAACCCCCTCCAGTATTAAGTTGCAAGCACCGACAACTGCTTTAAGCAAAGTGTGTAGGGTAAACAGTCCACATGTTCCATGAACAAGAGACCGTTGTTTTCTCCCTAGTAGCAACAACACATCTACAACCGAAGAGATTATTGTCACTTCCCTTGGAAACTAGAGGCATGAACCCACTATCGAGCATAAATACCCCCTCTTGGAGTCACTAGAAACTACTTGGCCAAGATAGCTACTAACAACTGAGAGCATGCAAGATCACAAAACACACAGACATGATAGAATCATAAAGACAAAACCATTAATCAAACCAACATAATAATCTCAATATCCATCGGATCCCCGCAAACACAACATGCATGATTACAAATAGATTAGATCTTGATCATGAACGGAGCTCACAAGATCTATACATGAAAGCACAAAGGAGGAGATACAGCCTTCTAGCTACTACATGGACCCATAGTCCAAGGTGGAACTACTCACGCATCATACCGGAGAGAAGGCCTTCGGGATGATCTCCCCTCCAGTAGGGTGCCAGGAAGAACTTCAAATCCCCCTGATCTAGGAACGATTGCGGCGGCGGCTACCTTCGGTTTCATGGAGATTTGATCGGGTGCTTAGGGTTTCTGCATCGGGGGCTTCTTATAGGTGAAGGGGGAGGCCGAGGCGGCGGCCAGGGGCCCCACACCCCTCCCAGGCACGGGGCAGGGCCCACCCGTGCCTAGGGTGGGTCTGGACGCCCTGGCCGGCCTCTCCGGATCCCCTCTAGACTTCTTGTTCCCCACAGAAAGTAATTGACTTTGACGTTTGTCCCGTCCAATTCCGAGAATTTTTTTACTAACTTTTCTGAAACCAAAAACAGCAGAAAACAGGCATATGACACTGTTGCAACTTGTTAGTAGGTTAGTACCAGAAAACATATAAAAAGCACCTCAAAGTTTAGACCAGCAAAGCAAAGTAGATACTAAACAAGCATGGAGCATCAAAAATTATAGATACATTTTCAACGTATCAATTATGATGAGACTTTTGCCCCTGTGGCCCATATGACCATTGTGCGCACTCTTCTTGCCGTGGCCTCTGTTCACCACTGGTCTGTGTCTCAGCTTGATGTTCAGAACACATTTCTCAATGGTGAGTTGCGTGAGGAGGTTTACATGCAGCTTCCTCCAGGGTACTCTATCCCCAATGGCATGGTTTGCCGTCTTCGACGTTCTCTTTATGGCCTAAAACAGGCCCCTCGCGCCTGGTTTGAACGCTTCGCCTCTGTGGTAAGTGCTGCTGGTTTCTCCCTAGTGCTCATGATCCCACACTATTTGCTCACACTTCTCCTCGTGGACGCACTCTTCTCCTCCTCTATGTATGACATGATCATTACCGGCGATGACTCTTAGTATATTGCCTTTCTTAAGGCCCGTCTTCGTGAGCAGTTTCTTATGACCGATCTTGGTCCTCTTTGCTACTTTATTGGGATTGAAGTTTCCTCCACTTCTGATGGATTTTATATCTCTCAGGAAAAGTATATCCAGGATCTACTTGCTCGTGCTGCTCTTGGTGATGAGCGCACTGTTGAGACTCCAATGGAGCTCAATGTACAGTTTCACGCTTTTGATGGTGATCCTCTCTCTGATCCGACACGCTATCGTCATCTTGTTGGGAGCCTTGTCTATCTTGCTGTCACTCGCCCAGATATATCATATCCTGTCCATATTCTGAGTCAGTTTGTCTCTGCTCCCACCTCGGTTCACTATAGTCATCTCGTTCGTGTTCTTCGCTATCTTCGTGGCACGATCACTCATCGTCTATTCTTCCCTTGTTACAGCTCCTTACAGCTCCAGGCCTACTCTGATGCTACGTGGGCCAGTGATCCTTCGGATCGCGGCTCTCTTTCTTCCTACTGTGTGTTTCTTGGTGGTTCTCTTATTGCATGGAAGACGAAGAGACAGACCACAGTTCCCCGTTTGAGTGCAGAGGCTGAGTTGCGAACTATGGCTCTTTTGACTACTGAGGTGACTTGGTTGCGGTGGTTACTTGCTGATTTTGGTGTCGCCGTTACGACACCCACTACTCTCTTATCTGACAGTACATGTGCTATCAGTATTGCACATGACCCGGTAAAGCATGGGCTTACCAAGCATATCGGTGTTGATGCTTCTTTTGTCCGTGCTAGTGTGCAAGATCAGGTTATTGCGCTCCAGTATGTGCCTTTAAAGTTACAGTTGACGGACTTTTTTACGAAGACCCAGACTAGAGCACAACATAGTTTCTTTCTCTCCAAACTCAGTGTTGTGGATCCACCATGAGTTTGAGGTGGTGTTAGAGAGATATTTGTATATTGTATTTTCCCTAATAGTTAAGGGATTTTCCTGCATATTTCACACCTGTACATGTACTATATATTGTGGCCTTTGGCCCCCTGGAATACAAATTGCTTCTTCTAACAACATACACTTTGATCAAACAAGACCGACAGTCGATAGAACAAAATTCTAGTACAATATAAGTCTTTTCTTTTAGCTTTCCTCATAGCTTCCACTGCAAAAAAGAGCTTCTGCTCAAAAATAAAAATAGTTTGTACTCAGTTTTGGATAATAGGTAAGATGGTAGTATTAAGTTGAAATTATTTGATATCAATAAAATGCGCCATGATAAATCTTTACTACTCCCTCCGTTTCAAAATAGATGTCTCAAATTTATTAAAATTTGGATAAATCTAGACACTATTTAGTGTATAGATTTATTTAAAATTTTAAAAACCTAAGACATCTATTCTGGAATGTTGTAAGTATTAAATTGAAGTTGATGGCTCATTTTTTCCATCAAACATTGGACAAATTACAGCCGTTAAAAAGGTCCACCAAACATCAAAAGTATTTGTACGGTCCGTTCTTCCGGAAAAACAGCGATCCCGTGCTCTCCCTCTTGTTCGACTCAGCTCCTCCACCCTTACCCTTCTTTCTCTCTCGATTGGATCGAGCGGCTAGGGCTCCACTGCACCACCGCCTCCCCAACCTCGCACCTCCACTCCAGCCGTCTCCGCCTCACACTGCATTCGGCCAACGCCTAGCATGGCGTTCCGTCCCAACCCACACCATGGTGTTCCGCCGCCACCAAGATCACGTCGTCCCGGGACGCATAGGAACTACATCATGATCTGCTCGTTCTCTCCATGTGTTGGAAATCTTGTCCCACCTCCACTGGTCTTCGGCTTTACCCCTGAACTGGGACCGGGTGGGATCCGCTAGCCACAAAAGAGGATGAGGATGGAGGTGGCGAGTTTTGTAGATCAAGTGGTGGCCATGTTGTTTTCAAAGGGAATTGGTTGACTCCAAGTACGGCATAAGGATGTGTGTCTACATGTGCTACATCGGTATATATGCTTCGATCTGTAAATACTGTAAGTTGGCCGCTGTATTTTTAGTCTTTTTGACTGGTTATCTTGGTGCTTGGGTTTCCACTAAGACACAGAATGATGATTTCAAGGCTATGGTGTATTGCAATTGATTCTCATTTTTGTAGAAAATTTTCCAAAGCAGACGAGGGCAGAATTTTGGACCGCTCTGAGACGACGATTGATCTATGTTTTCATGCCATGCAGTATGTTGTGGTTTTCTGGAAATTGGCTTTTCGCCCATAGATAATTTTTCTTCGCAACATTGCTGATGCATTTTCCCTTGTGTATATAGGCCATATGACTTTCCAAAGTTCTCCGTTTCAAAAGGTGGCTGGGCTTTACTGCATAGACTGTCTTTGTAAGTTCCAACCATACAATCTACACTTTAAACTTTCTATCTGTCTCTTGGTAAGATTATGTATTTTATCACTAGGCCTGTTGGTGTTTGAAGATTAATGCACTGAACATGGATTACAACAGAGGGGTCGAAGTAATACTTTGTCCATATACACATCACCAACAAAAAAACTAACATGCAACTACTCGGCTATACTAGGTCCAGACACTTATCGGCTTTGGCGATGCCGATAAGGCCCTGTTGACTTTTCCCAGTCCGATAGGTCTCAGTCGGCTTGGCCAACACGAGGGTGTATTATTTTTGAAAATTATCGATTTTGAGTATTATTTTCTAATTTTTATAAAAAATGTATTATTTAAAAAATTAGCCTTGTTTAAGTTCATCAATATTCTTGGTGACCATGATGCCAAGAAGGTTGATGAATTCAATGCATTCCAGAATGAACATGTGAAATTTGCATGTGACAATTACATAAACTTTCTTCTCTACCATCTCTCTCATCTTCATCATTAGCATTGTGTTTTATTTTTGTAGGGTAGAAAGTTATTCCTTCACTACATTGTCTTAATAAAAACAAGAACACATTACTTATTACTTCTAAATGTTATGTTTATGATGCAGGATGTTTGCAAATACTCAAATAGGGAGTTATACGCATGCAGAATTGGTAAGTTTAGTTGCTTTACGTTATCATTGCTTCCATTTCCTATCATGCCATCTTTTTAGTTTCCGTTAACACATTCAGGCATTGCCACATAGGGTTAATATTATCATTTATTTAGTTTCACCTCCCTGCATGTTCTAACATAGCTTACTCATATTTCTTTAGGAGTGTTAGAAAATCTACTATTTTTTTGGAGCACAAGGACATCATCTAAGTATCTTCCATAGGACCTAAATATGTTAGTTTTTGCATCTTCCTAAAAAAATCACGAGCCTCTTATTCCGAGAATCTTCCTATGCATCTTGGTTTCTTTCAATGATTATCCTAATGAATGATGCATTTTTAGCACCACTGAAATGAGATATGTCGATATCTCCATTAGTTAAAACAATCTACCCATGTTGCTCCTTAAGAAATGAATAAGTGAACTGAGGGTATTTTATTTTTATTTTGTTTGGGTGATACTTGAATTTGTAGGTCCTGATGCTTGTGCGGGGAACATCGGTAAAAATCACAGTGTTGTATAAGTTGCATGCTGGTAGGTCCTTTTGACTGTTCCTACGACTTGTACTCTCTCCGTCTCAAAAAGGATGTCAAAGATTTGTCTAGATTCGCATATAGCTAGACATGTTTACTATATAGATACATGCAAATCTAGACAAATCCGTGACATCCTTTTCGGGACGAAGGGAGTAGATTTTATTCATCCTTTTTTGTGTCATCATATTTTTTGTCTCTAATGTTAAACTGAAGTATACTAAAGTGTTATATGAATTTTTCCTACAAAGTTGTTGATATTGCTAATTGAGGAAGAAATGTACTAACCGCGCATGGTTTTGCTGGATGAAGATTCTTATATAAGTGATAAATTAGTTGTCCAAAAGGTTTCTTTCTAATTACTCGAACCCGTTTCTGATGGGCTAGACTTAATATATGTTTTATTATTTCTCTTATAGGCCATCAAAACGCGACAATGATGAACACAACTGGTCCGTTCCTAGGGAGGCGAAAAAGAGCTTTGACTGTCTATAGACTCCTTAGATGGAACATAATTCTCGGTGAAATGGTTATTATTAATTTCTCTTTGAAAGATGTTCTTTATCAATGGAAAAATCATTTGTCAGAACTCTCTTTAAAATCATTATGTTATCCAGTCTAGTTCATAGTGATTCACAAATGTCAAAATGGAGCATGTGCATTTAGTTAAGCATGGATATTTGTTGTGTGATTCCAGAGTATACATTGCAACTTAGTTAAGCATGAATCTCTGAACTTGCACATTATAGATTGCCAGTCATGTACCCATGTACACTTTCTGTTAAATTTAGCATTCCACCTTGTTTTGTAAATTACAATTACCCCAGCTACATATATTTTTGATCAACACACTTCCTTGCACTCAGAAACAAGTTCCCAATCCACCTGAGAGTGCTAACAGTAGTACTGCGCTCCATCTAGCAGATTGCATCTCCTCTGAATCTATAAACTTATATTAGACACTCTGAACTTGTCTATGAACTTGCACCAGCTACTCTGAACTTGTGCAGAACTTGCACCAGCTACTCTGAACTTGTACGTCTTATGACTATAAATTATTCTGAAAACGAGGGGAGCAAATTAATCACTAAAACACAATTCTTACATTCTTTTAGGATGGTCCCAATAGATGGCGTCCATGCCATAGTTGGTAAGAGATGGTTCAAGTCTTAACCTGATACTCTAAACTTGATCGTCCTCCACAAATAATAGGATTACAAAGGATTTGGAGGTCGAACTCCTCGGTACCGCAACCCAATATTAGAATTTTATCCTATTTTATTTACTCCCTCCGATCAATGATAAGTATCGCTCGTTTAGTATAAAGTTTGTACTAGCTTAGTATAAAATGAGCGACGCTTATTATGGATCGGATGGAGTATTTCTGACTCAAAATCACACTTCACTGATCTTGGAGAGGATGGAGGCACACAATGTTTTCTAAGCGGGAAAATACCAGAGTGGAGAAATGGTGAATTGGCTTGTCGTTATAATTTACTAGAAGGGCCTGGTGCGCGTTGCTGTACGCGATTTTTCTTGCCATCGCGATAAACTTGTATTTTGTCTTTCACACTTTCACATGATGGTTTGTGTATTTTTATATTTATCTGCCTGCCATCGGTCCATTTCCTATTTAGTCAGGTGCAATGAACAAGAAAAATACAGAATAAGATGTATGTCGAAAGCATTACTATCCAAATGAAAATATCCACAGTCCCTGTGAAAAAGGAAAAAAAATGTCGAAAACATAATCTGCCTAGACCTACAGTTATAATTGTACTTCTACCTCAGGGACGATCCTATACAAAAGATAGATCAAAATCTCATAGAGGTAACATTTTGTGTAGATTTTTTTCTTTCTGCGAACATAACATGTAAACTGAACTATTAAGAACACATAAATATGGTTTAATGAATAATAAACCAATAGCCTTTTGGGCATGATTCGATTTGAGGCTCGACTTGGGCTGCCACTGGAGCGATTGGCCTTCAGGCCTTGATCCCCGCGGTCCCGTATATCTAGTAGGTTGAGTTGTTACGGTGTTAGCTCGCTGAGCTTGTATATTATCTGTATAGAACTCTCTTTTTCTATCGATGAATCGAAACGCAAGGCTTTTGCGTTTCGCGAACCCCCCCCCCCCAAAAAAGTAGGTTCCCTTTACATGCACATTACTGTCATTTGTTTCTCTTTTCCTAGGCAAGCAAGCATCTAACTATCCTTTTCTTCTTGATTAGGACCTACAAAATTGAATACTTATTTTTGTATGAGGCACATATTTAACATGCTAGTTATCCATATGAAAAAATAACATAGTGACTACTAATATGGTTATGTGACTCAAAATTTTCATATCAAGCCTGATGCATATGGCATCCAAAAATACATAAACGAATAGTACGAAAAAATTATGTCATTATTAGAGCTTTTAAATAGTCACATTTATACATCCAATCCTTTAGTCACTAACCAAAATGTCTAGTGAAACCACGTGGAGTATATAACATGGTGTATATGAAATTTTTGCAAGTAATAGCTTCCTAGAAAAAATACCATGCATATGCCAAAAAAACTTAATGCAATGAAACCAAAGTTTCTGTGACCTATGACAATTTTGGGCCCGTGCTTAAAAATATAGCGTAGAATAGCGTTAAGTGACGAAGTAACACCAAATCTAAAGGCTTATTTGCAGCCGTGGATAGTGTCAAAATATTATGGTAGAGCCTCAACTTACTCATTCGACTAAAGCTGAAGAGCTTGGTGAATATATAGCAGAAACTGAAGATGGATGCATTCAGCTGTATCATCTCTATAGGATCGGGTTCATCAGTTTTCCTACTCAATTTTCCACATGTTTGCATCTGAATTTAAGGAAGACCTTTTACAATGGTCAAACAAGTTTTTCATAAATGAACCAGCCGCCTCATTATTGATCTACATACAAATACTCCAACTTTGTGTACATCCTCCAAATAGTCCAAACTTCTCCAATACATACTATAGAAGAGTCGAAACTTTGTTGGGTAATACAAAAAATACAACAAGTGATTTCACATTCTATAATTCTCAAACTTACTAAATAGGAGCAACCAAACCTCTCAAGGCGAAGAAAATACTGACCTGAAAGTTCTCTTTCTCACATGTAAGAACATATATTGAAGTTACTCGTGCTTGTGTGGCCTAAAACTACACACGCCTCTAAAAATACACGGGAATAGCAAATGGATAGTAGTTATATATAAATGCAGTATAGTGCCTTTACTATTTCTCATATCCCGGAAACTAAGCAACTCTAGCAAAAAAATCAGGTACATCCTTGTAATGTATGGCTATTTAGTAGCTATGCGATTTTTTCTTGACAATTATTCTTGTATTTACCTTATCGAAGATAGAATTTGCGACAAAATCTAAAGTATTGTTGTTATGGTATAACAAATTGCAAATATATAAGCAAGAACAAGATATAAATTCCATTTATAAGAAGTTTGCCTAGTGTGAAAGCACTACAAGAGTATATGATCTCATAAACACCACCAAAGTATATGAGATCACTTGCTAACAAAAGTATATGATCTTAGGAGCTTGCAGCACAAGGTTATATTTATAGGCTGGTAAATGAACATAGAGATATATAATTATACTAATATACTTTCTTCTTTTGAAAGATTGCAGGGACCATGCCCGTTATATTTATAGTCTGGTAAATGAACATAGAGATATATAATTGTACTATTTTTCTCAGATATACTTTCTTCTTTTGAAAGATTGTAGGGACCATATCAAGTTTAGATAAAGTTACGAAGATCAGGTGCAGCTGATATTCTCAATGCAACTTACACAATAGCTATGATCCGACCATCAAACATGCAACCAATGGTAGGATTAGTTGGCTAGCTATTTCCTCTACCTCTTTTTACCTTTTCTCTTCCCACCGTGGATGCTATTCTAGTCTTATGGAGCCACTACAACTTCAATTTGAACGTGCCAAAGAGTAGAATTTGTCATATTTGGTCATGATATGATATGTTAACATGTGATTTACTACAAAATTTGCATCTGAATCGCTTAGTACCTCAGCCCTCCAGCATCTCCATCTAGAAGGTCCACATGATTCCACAAAGGCATATTGCCTAGATCATTTGCGAGCATATCCTAGAGCAGTGTGAGGCTGATACACCGTTAAACAACAGAGAGGACTGATTTCGCTAAACAGGGAGAAAAATGGTGAAATCTCAAATTAACCATGCCTCATAAAAGGATCCTAGGACGGGGAGCAACTTAAATAGATGTGCCTCAATGAACCAATCAACCTAAGTCTGAACAAATGAATTAAGAAGTGTGCTCACCGGAATCCTTCTCCACTACTGACCATGAGACTTGATAGAGAGACAAGACTCGCCGTCAGCCAGTGCTGGAGAGGAGAGATTGGAGGAGGTGAGGCACGGAGTGGGCGTTGGGGTTGCGTGCGAGGAGTTGACAGACCGCGATATGCTGCTGACGGCCAACTCCTCCTTCAACGACACCAGGCCAGGTGCACGGCGGGGTGGCAGCGTGTCAAGATAGGTGAGTACTGACCCGAAGCGTTGTGGTGGGGTGGGTGTGGGGGCTAGGTCGTTGGCGGATTTTTTGAGGAAAGGGGAAGATAGTTTTGTTCTCTCGTGCGGGAGTAGCAAACCGTCTTAAAATCAAACCTAACAAACCGACTTGAAACAACACATCATCTGGTAAAAAAACAACGCAACATTGACCATGTTCTCACTTACTGATGAGGGTTCGACTCGTCAATGCCCATGGTTATGGACTTGGGTTTTGGAGAAGATGATGATGTTAGAAGTCGTGAGACGGTTAACAGGCAAGCAACACGGGGACATGAGGTTTACCCAGGTTTAGGCCCCGGAGGGAAAACCCTAATCTTGCTTGTCTATTCTTGATTACGACAAAACCGAATGTTACAGGGGGTGCACAGATGCAATCTGGCATGAGGTGTGTGTATTAGTTGGATGATCCTCCTCGCCGTGCCCTTCTGGACTTTGTATAGATAGGCCAGGTCCCCAAGGTAGGTCGAGTCGATTACAGGTTAGAGTTAAACCCTTTGAAATTCTATCTACAACTAGTCGTGTCCTTCAAGGAGTCGAACTTGTAATGGGCTTGGGCCACCCGAAATATTCTTGGGCAGCAAGTCTTCACGTGTGCCTTCCCTGGGCTGGACCGGGTATACCAATGTGAGGCACCCGTAGGGTATATCCATGTAAGTATCCCCCGAGTGTTCAGTCGAATCATAGATTCGACTAGAGACTCTATAATATTTCAAGTGCTTCTTATTCGAACCTGTCTTTAGGAATAAGCATGTTAGTTCATAGGGATTGCTGATACGTGTGTCTGACTCACCCGACGGATCAGGGTTAGTTAACTGTTATTGGACAAAACAACATGATCTTCTTTAGATTCAAGTCCCCGGACTGGAACCCGGAACAATGTTTGCGTAATTCGACTCAGGCCATTGAGGTCTTACAGGAGTCAAATTCTAATGATTTTTAATTGATGTACCCAACGCGTCCATCGGGATTTTCATCATTCCTGCTTGACCTGGGAGTTTACTGGCAGAGCACAGTCGGGTGCGTTACTAGGCCATCAGACTATATCTGTAGGGCTTAACTTTGTGTTGTAGAGACATCATCCGAAGTTTTATTACCACGGAGGTGTTTCGAGTGACCAAGGAGGCTGCTTTTTACTTGGCAGTAATTTGGGCAAAGTTGCCAAAAAGATTTTTATCGTACTTGATCCGAAGGATCTCACTCGAATAGTTCATAGGATGCGTGACCAGCTCCCCCCGAGTGTCCGTTTGAGTCATAGATTCGAGAGGAGACTTTAATTCAGTATTTGCGTTTGCTTCAATTATTTGTCGAAAGGACGCATTTTTTCGAATGCGCGACTAGAGCTCTGTAACAGCCCAAGCTTGTATATATGTAATTAGTACCTAAGCATTGCATGCATCTGTTTAAATCAATAAAATGTATGCATAAGTTCAAGTGTGCGGTTTAAGAATGCAAATTCAAAACCCTAATCCCCCTCTCTTTGAAACCACATTCAAATAGTTTGAATTTTGAAAATGACAAAATGTTTGGAGCCCAAAAGGATTAATAGGGCCCCTGCAATATTTCAAATATTTCTAACAAAGTCTTGTATTTTTGAATTATTGAAAACAGTAAGTGAATTTGAAATTTCAAACAAAAATCAAAACAGAAAAAGAAAACTGTTTTGGCAGAAAAAATAGAGCCAGAGTAAGCCAGGCCGCAGCCCAGCAAACTCCCTCCCCTCTCTCACTCTCCTGCGGCCCAGCTAAGGCTCAAGTGCAGCCCATACCCCTTCACTCCTCTTTTCCCTTTCTTCTTCCCGGCGATAGAAGGACGACGACGCAGGCAGGCTGCTGCGTGTCGCCGCCGACGCCGTTCCTGCCTCGCCGATATGCCCGCCGCGCCAAGATCCTCGCTACCGACGCCGGTGATGTCTATAAGACCCCCTGCCACTGCTAGACGATCCTTATCTTGTTCCTATCCCCAATTCCCACCTCCGGCCGAACCCTAGCTCACGGGAGCTCTGGCTCGCCATCGTTTCTCGCCTCCCCTCGTCGTTCCGAGCTCACAGGCTTGACAGCCGAGGTCGACTCCGTCGATTGCCCCCAACCGCTTGAGCCGGCGTGCTCCCAGAATGTCCAATCGAGACCTCAGCCTCCGACAAACTTTGCCGCCGTCCCCGACGATTCCGGCCACCCCAAGCCTCTCCGTCGAGCCTTGCTTGCTCCTGGTGAGCTAACGCTCCTAGTGGACCTGTCCAACCTTTTCCTCCCCCTCTGGTTCGACTCCGCATCGTGCCTCTCCATCCGCCGCTGTTGGGCACAGTCACCACCACGCCGCCGGTGACCATTTAGCAGCGGCGCCGCCACGAATAGGTAGCCCGCGATGCCCTCGTTCTAGCATGCCTAGTCTCGCAAGCACACACGCCCTCCTCCGCCTTCTATCGCCGCCGCCTGGCCGTCCTCCGGCGAGTCTGACGTGGCGCCATGGTGGCAGCCGATCTGGCCCAGGCCCCACCTGGCAGTCGCAGTGGCTAGAGCCAGCCCTAGTGAGAAATGCCCTGGCCATGCTTTGAGTGTGTGGCTGCTGATGTGGCTTCAGCCCCACAGGTCAGTCACTGTGGGTAGGATCAGGTGTCGTAACAAAAGCCCTGGGTTGTATTATGACATCAGCCTGATGCAATAAAAGCTTTTAATAATAGTTTTATTAACTCCAGAAATTGGTTTAACCTTATAAATATATCTTTTTATTTATAAGTCAGATTTTTTTTATAATATATCAAAATGTTCAGAAAAATGAGTTCTATCTATTTAAGATATAATCGTGCATTGATCAACAACTTTAATGACAAGTTTAATTAGAACAACATAGTAACCCCTCACAGGTGATTCCGGAGTTTCCCCGAGTTAGGGTTTGTACCCCTCGGAACCCCGTTTAAGCTATCAATCATGCCTTAGAGTTTCATTTCAATGCAATTTAACTTGTCATATCATCATCCTTGTTTGAGCATTGCATCGATGCCATGTCTTGATTGTCGCCTTTGTTTTCGGTATTGGTTCTTCGCGATAGGATCCGAACCCGAAGCTGAAGTCAACGACACCGAAGATCCATACCTGTCTACTGACGGACAAGGAAAGCGTAACCTCTCATTCTGAACCTATGTTTTATAAAGTATATTACTTTCTCGCTATGATGCACACGATTCCAATGTGGTCTTTTGTTAGTAGCTAGTGTTACCTATCTGCTGCACTTTTTCCCTTTGTAGCCTTATACTCCTGATCCACTGCTCCTAGCATACCTAGGTCTGGCATCTGAGCGTTGCTAGAGCTTCTGAGACCGACAGCTTAGCCATGCATAGTAACAACATCTGATCTATCCAAAGGATGAGTCATAGGTACCAAGGAAGGTAGTGAGGTAGGAGATGGTGACACCATTGAAGGAGTTAACTAAATATGCTAAGGCTTGTATGGGAGGCCACGTTGGGTGTGGTATTTGTAGTTCCATACTCGCCACAACTAGGAACTGAGTTCTTGCCTTTGGAACCGAGATGAGCGTACAGCCACACGGGGCTTGGGAACCCCTCGACGGACTAACTTGCCTAGTAGATTTCATGAGTCACATAGTTCGGACTTTCCATTTGGCATACGCATTGAAAACATTTTCGAAACAGGAGGTGAAGGAGGTGCATCATAACAGGTAGGGAAGCGTGGCCGCGGTTGCTTGGGGTAGATAGCGCCCCTGGTAAACCAACCTCGCCTCACATCTTTAAGTACCGGCTTCGGGATTTGACCCGTTACGGCGGAACCATACTTATTGCATGACTCATGGTCTTGGCGAAAGCAAGGTAAAGATCGTGGTCAACCACCCTCTGTCGGCCTTCCAAGGAAGAGGGCTAATAATATTTTGCATTAAGAGTCGGTTGATACGTGTGGGTAAAGTTGTACACCCCTGCAGGGTATTAATATTTTCGAAAAGCCGTGTTCACGGTTATGAACGCTTGGTGACCAGATTCTAAGATCATAGATAACTTTAACCATGATAAAAACTTGTTGATCCACGTGTGCTTAAGGAAGCTTCCTCCGGGTCAAGGGTGTGATCCTAGATAGGAGGTTCTGATGAAGCTGGTGGTTATCGAGATGTGATGAACAAGATGAAGAAGTCGCTATCTTATCCCTTTTAAAAGATTCTAAGTAGACGAGCCTCTTCTCTCTCTTGTTTACAAATAAAGATTGCTTTCCGCAAAGAAAATCCAGATAAAGCCTTTCTAGACAGAGCATGTAGATACTAGGCTATCTAAGTCTTGCGGAGTACATTCTCGTACCCAGCCTTGCGCCATTGTTGATTTTCTACAGAGGATCTGGTTGCAACTGAAGGTGGCTTCTACGTTGACATCGACAAGTAGTTGGGGGTCTCAGGTAGCAGCCTAAGGACTATGGGATGGACGTCAATTTTGTTAATGGCCTCTTAGGCCTTTTGCTAAGTTGTTGTGTAGAACAACATAATTTTCTTTTGTTGTGTGATGTAATGTTGGGTCTATGACCTCTGGTTTGTAATAACTCTAATATCTCACTCTGCTAAGAGTTTAAACTTATGCTGTTGAATCCCTGTGTTCTGCAATGTTACCGAATCATACTGTGATATTTCGTGTTTGGGAGTTGAACTTATCTTAGATGGTGATCTGAGGTTACTAATCCCGGGGGTGCTACACGCTCCCTATAGGAGTATCCCCCGGGTCCGTAATGGAGTCGCGGACTCGACATAGGACTCAAATATGTTTTCAAGGTGATGTTACCATTGTAATTTCTTAGGTGCGCGTCTAGCGCTCCTGATAGGAGTAGCCCCGAGTAGTTGGTTAAGTCGTACACTCGAGTTAGTACTTTATGTTCAGTCAAAATCTCCGAGCCGTTGCTGGCTTTGCTTTGATGACATCATTGCTGACGATTGGTGAGCTCAATCGTTTGCGGCAGCAGAGACGATGCGACGGGACGATCGTGGGTCCCACCGCCTGACTTGAATTTGACTAGTCATGCATAATCATGGTGAAAATTATGGCGTCTCCTTGATTTTCGTGCATAGTGGACGACGTGCTTGCAAAGGTTCAGTTTGGTGTTGACATGTGGACGGTGAGATCTAGGGCATGCATTAGGTCTTCTACATCGATGGTTCTTCTTCATTGTCCTCGCCTTTTTATACCGTGGGGAAAACAGAGGAGTTTTACCCCTTCATCATTTGCCTCTGTCTTCCACCGTTGCTGCCATTTCTTGAGCTCTTGCGCACTGGACATCCTCCGTGTCTTTCCTTCCTCCTTTCTTTGCTCGCACCTCCATGTTCGCTGCTCCTCGATGGGCAAGCGAAGAGAAGCTCATCGGCCGCAACAGGCTCAAGCGTCGCCGGAGCCGCCAAAAAAGTTGCTGCTCCGAGCCGGACCATCGATGGTGGGTGGCGGCACACGGATATGCGCGAGTCGGACTTGTGCAAATTGCGTGAGGCCGGATTAATTTCCAAGACCAAGGGCGACGCCATCCTGCCGGATCAGGAGGTAATCCCGCGCCCACGCGAAGGGTTTCAGGTTATGTTCTTCGCTTTTGTCATCTGCGGTCTCTCTTTGCGGCCCACGAATTTCTTCGTGGGCTCCTTTTTCTCTATGGGATTCAACTTCATCATCTGTATCCCAATTCTCTTCTCCACATCGCCTGCTTCATTACTCTCTATGAGTGCTGGCTCGGTATCGATCCTCACTTTGGCCTCTTCCAGAGACTCTACTCCGTGAAGTGGCAATCTGGCACTGGTGGTGTTTATCCACTGAGAGGCTGCGGGATTTCTATCCGCTCCTCTGTCCAGTTCTTTTCTTTTTATCTTTGAGAGTCCGTCTAGTAGTGGTGGAGGAAGTGGTTCTACATCCGCGACGTCAAGCTAGATGGTCAGCATTACGGGCACGCTCCCTTCGACTCCACCTAGAAGATCATTCGAAAGCGTTCGTGGTTGAACGACATTTTGGAGGGTGAACCCGAAGAGGTGGAGAAGCTCTACAAGCGGGTGGAGGCCCTTCAGCTAGTGCCAGGCAAAGAGGTCAATAGTGTCGACATCATTCACACCTTCCTCAAGCGTCGGGTGCAACCGCTCCAAGCGAGGGCGCACCCGATGTTCTTGTATGCTGGCGCAAGTGACCCGACAAGGGTTTTGCCGGAGGAGATGTCTTCGGCTGACCTTGACAGGACATTTCAGCCTCTGCTGAAGCACAAGGCCAACGAGGACCTTCCGAGGAAGTCCTTGACTCCTCCTTTCAGTGCCAAGAAAGCAGCCCCTCAGGTGAAACCTGTAGTTGCGTGTAACACTTTTCGAGTTCTTATTGTTTGTTATGAATACTTATCTTGTTTCATCTTTTGTCTTCAATTTGCAGGGCCACAAGGTAGTAGGAATGATGCCCCCTCTACCTAAAAAGTACACGGTTGCACCGAAAAACGAGGAGGCGAAGTCTGATTCCGAGCTCCCCCTGTGTAGTCGCCTTCCTTGGAAGCCCTCGAGCCTAGCAAAGGGAACACTCGAAAGAGGTCCCGGAGCGAAACCTCGGATGGAGCGACACTGCCAACGCTGAAGGGGACCTCCTTCCTCGAGCATCATGGCAGTGATGAGGGTGCGACCTCCTCCCCCATTGCGGCTATGTCTGTTCGGGCGATGGCCCCGTCGCCGCCGGCCAAGAAGAAGAAGAAGAATGAGAAGAAGAAGGAGGCTCCCGTTTTCAACCTGTCAGACATACCATCGTAAGTTGCTCTGATCGAATCTTGTTATTTTTTTGATATGCTAAGTATTAGCTTGTTGTTGATTTGGTTCTTCGTAAGTTTTAGTAGCAATCATTTGGAGGAGTCCCTCGATGAGGAGCCCGAAGAAATGTTCGCGGAATCGAAGCATGCTTCTTCGTTCCCCAAGATGGTGGCCAACTCCGACGACGATCATTCGAGCTCCCTGCAGCAAGGGGCTCGTGCACTCGTCGCTCAGAAGATTCAAATGAAACCTTCGGAGTCCACAACTGACCACATAAGTATTATCTTTCTTTTGCGTGGTGTATCCCCCGAGCCTGTTATTCATCAGCTGCGTTAATTTCTTGCAGCCCTTTGTCCGTGATGCCAATCGCCTGATCCAACAACATCTGTCGTTGGAGGGCAAACTCAAGCAGCTCCGAGGTGCGTAGGTTTCTTCTTGTTCGATTTCTAGTACTTGACATAATATTTTATTGTGTTCATGTTTGTAACATCCCAGCATTTAGGAACCAACGAAGGGTAGATTTAGGAATCTGTGCAATTGCATGCATTCATCTGTCAAAAATGTGGGTAAATTTTTCGCCAAATAAAAACTTAAAGTGATCAAAGTTTCTTTCACTCTTTAAGATTAGGAATAGCCTTGGAGAATGATCGTTATAAACTTTGATATGATCTTTGTGGATTAGTGAGTTTTGGGAAATGAAATTTGAATTTAAACTTGAATGTTGGATTTTAGAATATAAAATAAATTAGAACTATGTTTGAGTAATTTGATTTAATCAAGAGTTAACAATTAGTAATTCAAACTTTAAATAATACAACATAATAGAGTAAATGAATATTTATTTCATATATTTAATCAATGGATAAGTTACAAAATGTAACTTATAAAGAAACAATACATAAGAACCAAAAGATTTAGATAATATTGACAATTAAATAATGAATATACATTTCATTTAACCAACTCATCAATAGTTACAAAATGAAAATTACAAAACTAATAAAGAATCTTTATAGAGTAGAATTACATCCATATTCATCTAAGTACATTTTATTTACAAAGAATAAAATAAATATTACAAGGTAATTATTCTATAAAGAAAAAGGAAAACCTAATCTAAATCTTGAATCTTCAAGTCTTGTACCTGCAAAATAAAGAACAAACAAAAATAAAGAAAATGAGGGTTAAGATATTTCTTTTACTCTCAGTAGTGACAGTGGGATGCACTGTTCAAATTTACATCACTGAGTAAATCTGAGGGGCAAGTTTCACCAATATGAAAGAATTTAATCTTTCATCATCCATAAGCCACAAGTCAAATGATTTTAATCAGAGAGAGGGGAAAGTTTCACCAAGCAGTAAAGTGGTAAACAGATAAAAAGATAACTTTCATTCCCTGAGCATATCCACAAGGGTGCAGCAGGCACACAAGCATCAGACACACCTAAATGCATGGTGTGTGTGTGTGCTGTCAACACATCAACAGCTGCCCACACGAGTAAAACTGCTAAGCACAGCCGTGGGCAAGCACCACAACCTCATCTTCTTGTTCATACACATCAAACATCAGCAGCCTAGCCATAGCCAAACTAAACCACAAACCAGATCCTCTCAGAACTCACCAAGATGGTGACATAAGGAGGGGGTGGATCAGGTGGACAGCAAGGTCAAGACCAAGCTACCAGGAACCAGAAGGTGGATAGCAAGATCAAGGACAAGTTCTAGGAGCTGTAAGGAGTAGGGATAGCAACAAGATCAGGCCACCAGATCAACAAGTTACAACCACAATGTCACATCCCAAGATTTTCCAAATCTTGTAATGTGAAAAATAAAATAAACAAAATAAATTTTTGTTGAAAATCAGGGTGAAAAGAAACTTTTGTTTCTAAATGGAAACTTAAAATCCCATCTTGAACAAACTTTGGTTAAAGTTTGAAATCAACAAAATCCAAATCAAGTGAATTGCATTCCTCAATGAATGTATCTGAAATTAAAACACTTGGAAAATAAATCCAAACCCTAAGCCCTATTGGAATAAAATCATTTTCAAGTTATCTACAAGCCTATGGATTTGATCCATATAAAATTTTGTCAACAAACATTCACAAATGATCAAGAAAGACAAATAGAAATATTATAAGACCATAGAAATTGGTTTCACTTAAAAATTGGAACCATGGATAAAATCTTATGAATATAATAAGATGAGGAAATTAAATTCCCAAAGCTAATAAAGCACCTATCTGGAAACCCATACCAATTGGTAAGCAAATAATCCTAAAGATCTTTAAAAGGATAAACAAATAATAAACAAGATTTCACAAATTAGAATCACCAAGTTTGGATCTCTAAATAAAAAGATATGGATTTCATAAGTTAAAGAAAGAAATATAAATTAAGGTATTTAAAAACCAAACCAAACCTTGGCCAAATCCTATTGGAATAAAGACAAACCCAAAATTTTAAATGATTAATAAATCTTATTAAAAGCTTTCCAAATAATTCAAGATGAATTATTTGACACCTCTTTAAGTAATCAAAACCTACTGAAAAGATTTTGGAAGGTTTTGGAAAATCAAATGGTGTTTAGAAATATTATTAAATCTATTTGATTTAAAACTAGAACCTATTTTGAGTAAATAAAAGACTCCAAAAAGAATAAAGTTTTTATTCAAAATTGACTTCAGAATGTGCTACTAACCAAAAGTTAACCCTACACAAAATCTGGCAAAGTTTTGAATTCAATTGGGTGTTTGAATTAAATAAACAAAATCAAAACAGAATAAAAGAAAAGGAAAAAGGAAAAACAAACAGAACAGAAAAAAATATGAAACAAGGCAACCCAAGCTAGCCTGGCCCAACTAAGCCTAGCCAGCCCACTGCTCCCCCCCGCAGAAAAACGCTTCAACCAAATAACCTACCCGCAGAGACACTGACGCGTAGACCCCACTCCCCCTCTCTCTCACGCGGACAGACACGCCCCACCTGTCAGCTTTCTCTCCTACCCGCGACGACCTCTTCTTCCCCCAACGCCGCTGCCGTTGCTGCACTAACTCCGCTGCTTGAATTCGCCTTAACGCCGCGTTAATCCCTTGCCGTGACCACGCTAGTTAAAGCGCCTCTCCCTCCTCTCTCTTTCCCCTCTGTCGCCCCACCTTAGCGTGCCCCCAGGCCACCCAATTCTTATCTGCACCGTCCTCTGTCCGACGACTCTCTGGCATCGATTCCGGCAGCCCCGCGCCACCCCTCGCCTCCTCGAGCACGCGAACATCTTCCCCAGACTCTGGCGAACACTCCAGTGCCTCCAGCTCCCTCTCGCTTGCCCCACAACCTTGCCTCCGTCTTCGTCTGAGCGCCACCGAAGAACCCCGCAACTCCGGCGAGCACTACTGGTGAGTCTAGACCGCCCCTTACCCCCTCTTGGATACTCACAAGATCGCGGCTTCCATACGAACCTAACGGTGCCTTTTATTTGCCTTAGCACGCTGTATATCATCGCCCCCGTCGACGTCTGACCGCACCCGAGGCACAGCTCAACTCCGACGAGGAATTCCTGCAACCCCAGTGCGGACCTTGACTGAAGAAAGCCACGTTGAGCATCAGTGAGTCAAGGCGATTCCGGTGAGCGACTCTCCCTGACCTCTTGCTTCCTATTTTGCCCGCTCCGCCGCTAGCCGAGCGTCGCCGCCGCGCGCTGCCACTGAGCGCCGCCAGTGTTTGGTTAGATCGTCGCTAGCCGTTGGATGCAAATCGTAGGGATACGATAGATGACTTAACGAACCGTTTTTGATCAATCTGTGCCGCACGATCTATTTAGATCTGACGCCTCCCGTAGCGCGATCCAACCGAAACGGTATCGAAGAATTAAAACAAGACACGTGTCTCAGCTCGTTTGATTTAAAACAGAATAGATCTATTAGATGTGCCAATTTGAAAAATCCATAACTTTCAAACCACACGTACAAATTTTGCAAACTTTATATCAATGGATTCAGAAAAACAAGCCCTAGCCAACCATGCACTTTGTTTAGTGAAAAGCTTCTGGTAAAATGTTTGTTTTTGCAGGAACTTATGTATGCTTGTTTAGAATATAAAAATTGTTCTAAAATGATTTTAAGGATAAAATCTTTGGCAAATGGTGTATTTTGAACCTACTGACCATAGGAATCACTTTGTGGTTTCAAAAATGTATTTGGAGAAACAAAAGAATGAATCTTTGATTTAAACCATTTCTAGTCAAATAAAAATATGGTTTAATTGTTAAAATTGATTTTGGAGGAAAACCTTTGGGAAATGTTCTGGAAATATACTCTCTGACCCAAAACACAAGATTTCATGGTTTGAAAACATATTTTGTTAAACCTATTGAATGTTGCCTTATTAAAAGCATTTCTTCACCACATAAAATAATGACATGGTTTAAAAATGGTTTATGAAGTGAAATCTTTTGCAAATGATTTTGTCACTTTATAAAATGATCATTAGGTGTTTTCAAATGTTTATGAACCATTAGAAACCACTTTTTCAAATAAAACAATTTTTAGCATGCTTGCATGCATTGTTTTGTTATTATTATTTTATGTGATGAATTGCTTGAATGGTAGATTGAAATATTGTTTGCTTGATTGAATTGTAGTGATTTGAAGTGAGTGAACATTGCAAATAACAAGGAAGTGAACTTATACTCTCTACCAAAAAGGCAAGTGATACTTCATACTTTTGTCCCAATATTTTCACTATGCATTAGTGATATTTCTAAGTAAGACTTGCATGGAATTTTGCTAAGTATAAACCATGCTATGGGAAATCCTAGTAGATGAAACCTTAGTAGAATTTTCCTAAGTTAAGATTCCTACTACTATCATGCTTAGCTTAGCTAATAGAAAACAAGGGTGGAATATATATTCATACTATGGAAAAACTTCTAAGTCTGAGGACTTGTGTTTTTGTTTAATAAAACAACTAAGTGAATGAATCACCTGGGTGGAATGGAAGGAATGGTTTGTGTTGAGTGGTCATGCAAGTACAGTATGCTGGGGGAAACTTGGGCTTCACCAAGTCCAGTATACTGGGGAATACTTGATGTCTCACTTGTGGATGGCCACCCAGGAACAAAGAGATTTGAGATGTCAAATGTTGAGAAGCTTCAAGTGCAGCCACTTGGCATTATGGGCTCTGCCTGGATCATATAGGTTGCAAGAACTTAGCCAAATGTACAGTTGGTGGTAGGGGTTTGATAGGTTGGAACGCGTCCATTCTGGTCTAAGGGAAGGCTTCTGAAAGATCTTGTCTTGGTGAAACCAAGTCTTGTGGGGAAAGTGCACCACCTCTGCAGAGTGTAAAATCTAAGTACTTAGCCATGTCCCTGGCAAAGGACAATTTGAGCATCAAGACATGGAAGCAATCAAGAATCTCATCATCCAAATTTCTAAGTTAAAAACTTGTGGTTGAACAAGGGTTTAAGGTTCACCAATTTCTATTGGTGGTTCCTTGGGTGATATTTTATCAAACAAAAACTTAGTGTTTTCAAATGATAAGGAAAATCTATTTTGAGCAAAGCAAGCCCAAGCTCCACTTAGCCAAATGCATATAGATGATAGACTCCACTATACTACCATAGTATCACTTGCCAATACAATTCAAATGTATTGACCCTTGTGGCTGTAACATGTTATGTTGCAGGTTTGTTTGATATTAGTGAAGTTTAATGATTAGGATTACAAGTCTACAACCAACATGTCTGCCTGTGGCACTTTGAAGATGAAGGACCCCATGCTTATAGATATTCTGCTGCAATGTAATGTAATAGCCAAATGAGCTATGTAAGATGTAATAAATTATGTTCTTCCTGGTTATAAAGTTGTATTATGACCTTTGTTTCTTGATATTACATCTTAACTGTGGATGCTAGCTATTGATCCAGGGACTAGCATTGTAAACGCAGGGATCTCCACCTTATTAAAGGTTGGGAACCTTACACACAACAACAACCACAGTTGTGGTGAGTATATAAAACCATCACATGATCTGTTTATCATATCAATGAATCATGTGTTGTTTTATATCCAACCTCTCAGTATTCATCCAAGTGGGATGAATCCATCCTAGAAGGTTTTAAAAAATTAAAGTCATAATCACAAGATCAACATACCAGTATAACCAGGATCTCAGACCAACATCATTGATCCTGGTTACAAAAGCCAAATCCTATATTTCAATATAGCCAAAGGCAAGATTATGAAATCTGGGCACATCTCTTAAAAGAGTAGCACCTCAGTATCCATAAATCCTATGGACTCATGCAAAAACCTTAGCACACCCATTGTTTTCCAACTATGCTTCAAGAATTAGCAGCTGGTAATTCTACCAGAATATTTCTATCAGGGACAGCCATTAGGAAACTAGTTCATATGCCTCAGACCAACATCATAGGCAGGAGAATTAAAAGAAGCTTTCATTTTATCTTTGCCAGTATTAATCACAAGCACTTTCAGAACTAAGCTTAGGAATAGGACCCAATCACTTGTGTGCCATTTTATAATGATATCACAAGGACATGTTCTAATAAGCTAATCCCAATCTTTACTTAGATTTCACAAATAAAAAGGGGCAAGCCACTAAACATCATCTTCCTGAAACCAAATGCCAGGAATCATAATCAAACTCATCTATACATCTACATAAAATCATTAACATGTAATGATTATATTCAGTCTGTATATTCTCATACAAGCCAACCATTATAAATGCAGTAAGCAATTACTGATAGAACTACTGTCAGTATAAACCTCTTGACAGTAGAAAGTTCTTAGATCAACAACACTTCCAAGTAGGGATTTCATAGAAACACCAACATTGGATCATAGTAAATTACCACTGAAATAAGTCTGACAAGCCACTAGCATCACCAAAGCCAACTAAAAATAACAATCCACAGCAAACAACCATCATCATGCTCAAGGTTTATCACCACTAGATTCAAATCATCATAGATTTGATCAACAGAGGGATATTAACCCTAATCAAAACAAGAACCATAATTAGGATATGAACCCTAATCAGAATGCAGGCACTAGGCAAGGGTAGCCACTAGATATACATAGAGAGATTCATGGTGATAGGATGAACTAAGATCCACATAGGCGCAACTTACCCAGGGTCCTCACTGATGAATTGAAGAGGAAGTAGAAGGGCCGACGTGCTCACGGAGGCACGGGGAGCACCCAGAGGGCGCTGCAACCCGCACCAGCCACGACGGCAACCACAACAACACACGAACACCGCACACCATCACATGAGGATCCGTAGCGGCGGTGGCAGCACCCAACCCAAACCCTAGGGTTCGAGAACAGGGTGAACCTGGCCACAGGGGATCTCCGAAATAAAATGGAATTAGACCAGATGGACGAGCATAGTTGCCAACCTTGCCCTGCACCACGACAGTGGCCATGGAGGGCCACGACGGCGGGCATCGCCAGCGGCGGTGCCAGAACCCCACAGTGTCGAGGGAGAGGGGAGATGAGAACGAAGGAGAGACAGAGAGAATGGGCTGGGGAGCCAAGTTGATTCTGCCCAATTGGGCCAAAACGGACAAATAAGCCCAACACAGCCAGCCCAATCACCTAAAGCAAATTTAAATAATTAAGAAAAGACCAAAATTCCCCTGAATTTAAACAAATTCTAGAAAATAAAATAAAAATACAAAAATTATAAATAAAATATTTTTGGATTCACAATAATCCAATCTATCTAAATAAAATAAGAAATAAAATTTTAGGCATATAATTTTTATCAAGAATTTTATAATATATATTCCTTATGGAATTTTATAAAATTAAAGAAAGATGATAAAAATAAATAAAAATCACTTTTATTATATACCAATATTGTAGTATTTTAGGAAAATACTAAACAAATAATTTATATAAAATAAAAATGATAATTCTTAAAGGAATTATTAAATGATTAAATTCAAATACAATAAAAGAAAATAAGTAATACAATATCCAATAAATATTAATAATTAATATTTATAAATTATTTACTTATGAAAAGAATTTTTATAATTTAAATAATGGGGGAGAATACACACAAAACTAAATGATGCATTACATTACTTTGCATAATCATCTTGTTTCTTTAAATATTGTCCTTGCCGGGCAATAATGATGTTTTTATAGACATAGAAGTTCAAGGTCTAGTGTAAGCATCAGACTTCCCTACCTTACAATCACAAGGCAAGTTCATCACTTGCTCATGTCCTTTGAAGAGTCTTTATCAATGTATTCGCAAATTGTGTGTTATCATCTATATTCCAGTGAAAGAAAATATTAGTTTCTCAAGATAAATAAAACTTAGGTATCATCCTAAGTGATGACATGATGGAGCAATATAACTTAGGTTTCTATTTGCAATAATGATGAATAATTAGGGAGTAATAACCCATGACATCAATGATTCTAGCGCCGTATATTACAAGTTAGCCATGAGATTTGGAATGGGACGGAGAAGTCAGCTGTTTCCTTTTCCTCTCGTATGGAGGCAAGACGACCTTAACGTGACGTTGTGGTTCCTTGTTCGGATCCAACATATGGGTGGGAACCCTTACGCCCCACACTTTTGGTGTCTAGATTATCTATGAGTGGTGCTTAGGGATATAGTCCATTTAATGGTACTATTCCGGGCCTCACCAGGTCATAGAGTCTTCGGGAACTCATCAGGGTTTTAGCCTGCCCGAAAGGGGGCTTAACGGAGGTGACCCGGCCCCGAAGGATCGTGCATACATATGAGGTCGCGGAGAGGGCAGTGATTGGCTTGGACCAACTACTAGGCCCCACATCATGGAATCGTGGACGGGAAAGTACGCCCAGTTATGCAACAAGGAAGTTGATCTCTCATGGGTAAAGTAACGCACCTCTGCAGAGTGTAAGAACTATAACTTGTTACTCCCTGTTCCGGGAAGGATCTACAAACGCGGCAGGAAAGGAACTCCATGAAAGTTCTGGTCAACCTGTGAAGGCTGATGGTCATAGATTTTCATAATAAAATCAATCTTTGAAGAAAGATTTACAAAAACTGCATAGTACCAAGGACTGATAGTCCGAGGTGGTAGATAAGGCATCAAACTTCCCACCTTGCATATAATGAACTTGCTGGGTAACGATGTTACTCATCCTTTCATTTGAATCCTTGCTTATACTCTGAGGATCCCAAAGAGACTCCAATGTATTCAACTGAGAGCCAAGAGGAGGTCTTCTATGAAGACCCCAACTTCTATGGAGCCATAGAATGGGAGGACTATGATATCGTCTATGGAGGATAGTACCAAGAGTCCAAATAATTACTATAGTTCTAGGAGCCACTTGAGCCAAGCAACATGAACAATATATAGTAATAAGTTGTTGAGCTCAATCTGGAGTTTAAGTTTTAAATTTGAAACTTCCGCTGAAACACTTATATTTTGGTTTGTAAGTTGAATCTTTTGAAATCTTGAACTTCCGGCATTGTAATAATAATAATGTGTGTATGTTTGTAATATGGACCCGCAATATTTCTGTTGTACCACTCTAAGGGATATGATATTTACGGGACGGTGTTCTGTGGATGTCATGTCAACGACTATAGTGTACTACACATGCAGTGGTATGCTGGGTCACCGCAGTTGGTATTAGAGCAAATTGCTTTGACCTTATGTTGGAAACCTAGTAAAGGGTATTACCTATAGGAGTGTGTAGCAACGATAAAGAATTCTCTAAAAGAAATATAATGGGTATTCAAATGAGAATATTTCGTTATATGTTTTAGTGCGATAATTCTTTGTTATGATGCAATATATTATTGGTTACTAATAAAAATATGTTTCTTATATACAGAGCTATGGCACCAACGTTTCGAAAACAGACTTTGGTAAGGAAAGAGGAGACTCTTGATGATTATCAAGGATCATTCACAGACCAACTTCGTCAGCTCTTAAAGCTTTTTAGTTGTCCAACTAGAATTCTAGTGAACACCATAACCTATTATGATGGTCGAATGTTATCCAAGTATCATGTGAGTATCCAACTCCCAAAGGAGCTTGGATTATATCACGATCTACCTATAGGAGAAGGTAGGAGTCATTTAGCAGCATATCATGTTGCTATTGTGGAGGCGATAGCTAATATCCGGGAGCATAAAGCCAAGGAGTTAGAAGGTAGCACATTCTGTGTAATTCCTCATGATTCCATAGACTCAAAGCTTGTACCAGATCATCTTACTTTAGTTAAGAAGCATCCTAAGTTAGCTTCCAAGTTTATGGATAGATACTGAACACTCATTGCGTCTTTTTATAAGACACATCATGTGATTGTCGAAGATAAAAATGACATGTTAGAGGATCTAACTGATCCGGAAAGGAGGAAGCCGTTAGCATTCCAGTTGGAGAAGGAAGCAAGTAGTAGTTCAAAACCAATCTTTAAGGAGATACCTATAGATCCTGAATCTTTTACACCATATCCTTATTCACTAAGGCCTGAACCTATATATGATCCTACTATGGATACGAGGTATGCAGTACCACAGGGTTCAGAGGACGGTTCTGATTCAGAACTTCGTATTGAGAATTCTGATGGTTGGAGGATGGGATCATCTGAAGGATCTTTGGAACACCAGATGTCCATAGATAGTTCTAACAGAAATGTTGCAAAATCTAGCTGGATGGGTGCAAGAATTAACCCTAGTAACAGTAGTATAATTGCCATGTTCATAAATAATCAGGATGAAGAATAAGATCCTGAGGAGTGAGTGTTTGAATCATCAACACCTTCTCAAAACCCAGGGAATATACATTATCCTGTGTTTAACTATCTTGCCCAACAGAGCACCTGGGGAGCAGCAGGATCTGTGTATTCTGTTGACGACTCAAGGAATGAAGCTCAGGTGATGCAAGTGGGTGATAATGTTGAACATGTTTCTCAAGACTTTTCAGCTGAGCTGGAGGGAGTCAATGCGCTCAGGTTGAGTAATGACTCAAGTCCTGACACTTCAGATACTGAGTATGTTCCTTCTGGAAGGCCATTTGTTCCACAAACTGTGCGACGAATGTCACGTCATCACGGTTGGACATCAGGCATGTATGATGAGCGTAGTTATTACTAAAAGCAGGCGGCTTAGTAAGAAGTATCGAGTACTATGTATTGTAATCCAAGAAAATAAGGTAGTTAGATAATGAGGTAGTGTTGTGATTATACCTATATGGTATATGTTGTAATGACTTTGTATTATTAAGATATTGTAATGTATAATATGTGAAATGCATATTTGAGTTTTATTTGGATTTTCATTGTGTGACTAGTTATGTGCGTAAAGTCGAGTTCAGAACACATGTGCATGATGTAATTATGAGTATTCGCTTTATGTTGCAGGACTAGGGGTCATGGATACGGGTGTAGAGACTGAATCTGAGCAGCAGCGGGAGAAGGCCGATGCAGATGCAGCAAATCAGGGAACATTACCACCACCACCACCAATGGGGCCGTTAATGGAGCAGAACTTTATGCAGTGTATGCAAATGATGCAAGAGACCCAGAACAAGTTCATGGAGGAGTTGCTGGGACGAGCAAATCAGAGAGCACCTGAAGGTGGAGGAGTGAGTCTTTCTGATTTCCAGAATGCAAGGCCGTTACCTTTTGCATCAGGCCCTGAACCAATGGATGCAGAAGATTGGCTAGCAGATACAGAAAGAAAGTTGAAGACTGTAGGTTGCAATGATGAGGAGAAATTGAGGTATGCAACTAATCTTTTGACTGGACCTGCAACATCATGGTGGGAGAATCAGTTAGCCATGCAACAACCAGGAAGGGAGTACACTTGGGAAGAGTTCAAATAGAGATTCTGTGAATATCATGTTCCGGAGAGTGTTATGGAGTTGAAGCGGAGAGAATTTGAGGAGCTACAGCAGGGATATACTAGTGTTATGAAGTATATTCAGGAGTTTAGTCAACTATCCCGATATGCGGAGGAAGAAGTTAATACGGAGGAAAATAGGAAGAAGCGTTTCCTGCGAGGATTAAATCCATTTGTGAGGATGCAGTTAAGGTTGGCTAATAAGCAAACTTATCAGCAGTTGCTGGATGCAGCGATCACTTTCGAAGATGACTACAAGAATGTCCAAGAGGATAGAAGGAAGAGATCTAAGAAGGAAACCAAAAGGATACGAACATGTAAACCCAAGCCCAATTTGGAATTCAATCCAAGGAATAAACCCTATAACAACAATAATTCCAATCGGAGTGCAAATCCAAACGTAAAGAATATTATATGCCACAATTGCAAACTCCCAGGGCATATGAGCAGGGATTGCCTGAAACCAGTAATTGTGTGCCATGCTTGTGGTCAGAGAGGTCACATAAAGCCAAATTGTCCAAGCAAACCACAAGGAGGATGGCCAGTTAGAGATGGAAGGCAAGCTAGTGGAGGCTATGGGCATCCAAATAAAGGAGGGAATAATGGCAAGAACAACAATGGCAAGAGGAACAGACCTACCGGGAAGCTGAACTATGCAACCCTAGAGGAGGTGGATAACTCGGAGCATGCAGTGATAGGTACGCTCAATATCCTTACCAATCTCAGCAAAGTTCTATTTAATACTGGTGCAACTACTTCATTCATTTCTGAAGAATTCTGTGATAAGTTTGGGATTAGAAGGGCAACGTTAGAAAACCCTATGACCATAGTGACGGCAGGGGGAAATGTGATTGTACGCCACATTAAACAGATCAGGTTATCTCGATCTGTGGTTGTACATACTTTGCAGACCTTTATGTGATTCCTTTGAATGGAATTACAGTAGTGCTGGGGATGGACTAGATGATGGAACATGGGGCTCAAATAAACTGTGAGGAGAAAACAGTCTCAATAAAAACTCCAAGTGGAGCAAGGATATTTTACCAAGCAGATAAGCACATTCATATCATGGTGGATCTGTAGTTGAACTCAATGAAAGAGGTCAAATTGGAAGATATTCCTATAGTAAATGAGTTTGAAGATGTTTTTCCAGTAGAGCTACCTAGAATGCCACCAGATCGGGAGATAGAGTTCACTATTTATCTAATTCCAGGTAAAGCACCAATAGCTCAAGCACCATATACGATGGGACCAAAAGAATTAAAAGAACTTAAAGAGCAAATTGATGAGTTAGCCAGAAAAGGATTTATCCAGGAAAGTGTATCCCCATGGGGAACACCAGTAATCTTTGTGGATAAAAGGGATGGTGGTAGAAGGATGTGTGGAGACTACAGAAATCTGAACAATGTTACCATAAGTATCCTTTACCGAGAATTCAAGATCTGTTTGATCAAGTGAAAGGAGCTGGAGTATTTTCTAAGATCGATCTAAGATCTGGATACCATCAGATAAAAATTAAACCTGAGGATGTTCCGAAGACAACATTTGTCTCAAGGTATGGACACCATGAGTATCTGGTGGTACCATTTGGTTTAACCAACGCACCAGCAATATTCATGAATCTGATGAACAAAATCTTCATGCCATATTTGGATGAGTTCGTCATAGTTTTTATTGATGATATTCTGATCTATTCAAAGGATAAGGAAGAGCATGCAGATCATTTGAGAATAGCATTGCAAACCCTAAGAGAACATAAGCTTTATGTTAAGTTCAGTAAGTGTGAATTCTGGTTAGATGAGGTAGAATTCCTCGGTCATGTGATTAGTAAAGATGGAATTGTTGTGAATCCATCCAAAGTTTAATCAGTACTAGACTAGACTGCACCAACAAATGTGAAACAAATTCGAGGTTTCTTGGGGATGGCTGGTTATAATTGGAGATTCATTAAAGGTTTCTCCAAAATAGCTGGACCAATGAACAAATTGTTAAGAAAGAATACACCATTCAATTGTGATGTGAAGTGTGAAGCAAGTTTTCAGGAGTTGAAAACTAGGTTAACTACAACTCCAATTTTAGCAGTTCCAGAAACAGGGAAAGACTTTACAGTATACTGTGATGCATCTAAAGAAGGTCTGGGTTGTGTGCTAATGCAAGATCGGAAGGTAATTGCTTATGGTTCAAGACAACTGAAACCACATGAAGTCAACTATCCAACTCATGATTTAGAGTTAGCAGCAGTAGTCTTTGCGTTGAAAGGATGGAGGCATTTTCTTTATGGAGCCAGATGTGAGTTATACACTGACCATACAAGTATTAAATATTTCTTCACTCAAAAGGAATTGAATATGAGACAGAAGCGTTGGTTGGAACTAATCAAAGATTATGATTTAACAATCAACTATACTCCAGGAAAAACAAATGTTGTAGCAGATGCTTTAAGTCGTAAAAGTGCGGATATTCAACCTAGCAATCAGGAGCTACCAAAAGAGTTACAGATGGACTTTGAAAGATTAGAGCTTCAATTCATTAGAACAAAGGTTCTTGGAGGATTAGCTACTATGCAGGTAGTTGCAGAGCAAGACAGTGATCTTAAGCACGGAATTTTTAGACATCAAGGAGAAGATCCTTTGATTGCTGAGGAAATTCGGAGGATATCTCAAGGGCAAACATCAGTTTTTCGCCTTGGAGATTATGAGTCTTTGTGGTTTCAATACTGTCTTTGTGTTCCAGATGTGACTAAGATTCATGAAGTCATACTCAGGGAAGCACATGAAACACCATATTCTATACATCTAGGAAGTACTAAGATGTACATGGATCTGAAAGAATTATTCTGGTGGAATAACATGAAAAGAGACATTGCTAAATATGTATCAGAATGCCATACTTGCCAAAGGGTGAAGGCTGAACATCAAAGTCCAGCAGGACCATTGCAACCCTTGGAAATTCTCGAATGGAAGTGGGAGGAAATAGGTATGGATTTCATCACAGGATTGCCCATGACACCTAAACGGAAGGATATGATATGGGTGATTGTGGATAGACTCACTAAAAGTGCACATTTTATTCCGGTAAATCAGAAGGATAATGATGATAAGTTAGTAGAAGTTTACATCAAAGAGATAGTAAGTAAGCACGGAGTGCCCAAAAAGATTGTTACTGATAGGGGATCAGTGTTTACTTCAACATTTTGGAAGAAATTACATGAAGCACTTAGTTCAAAGTTAGATTTTATCACAACTTATCATCCAGAGACAGGGGGTCAAACAGAAAGAACAAATCAAATACTAGACGGCATGTTAAGGGCTTGTGCATTAGATTTTGGAAGTACATGGGAAGATCATCTACCATTAGCAGAATTTTCCTACAATAATAGCTATCAGAGTAGTCTGAAGGCAGCTCCATATCAGGTTCTATATGGAAGGAAATGTAGATCACCAATATGTTGGTATGAGCCTGGAAGTAGCAAGGAATTTGCATCAGACTATATCAAGGAAAAACAAGATATCATTGATAAGATCAAGGATAGACTGAAAATAGCTCAAAGTAGGCAGAAAAGTTATGCTGATCAAAGTCGAAGATCATGGCATCCTGAAGTAGGAGACATGGTATATTTGAAGGTAAGTCCAATGAAAGGATTTAAAAGGTTCGGAGTTAAAGGAAAATTGAGTCCAAGATATATCGGGCCATTCAAGATACTGAGTCAGAACAGGACTATAGCTTATGCTTTAGAGTTACCCTCAAGATTGACTCAAGTTCATAATGTTTTCCATGTGTCACAACTCCATAAATGTTTGAAAGTTCCGGATGATGCAATCACACACCAAGAGATAGAATTACAAGCAGACCTGACCTATGTTGAAAAACCCTGTAAAATGTTGGAAGAAAATTGGAAAAGGTTGAGAAACATGGCCATCAAGTATTGCAAGGTACAGTGGGAACATCATCCAGAAAGAGAAGCTACCTGGGAGAAATAAGATGATTTAAGGAAAGCCTATCCAGAACTATTCAGGTATACTTCAACAAACTTCGGGACGAAGTTTAATTTAAGGGGGGAAGTCTGTAACATCCCAGCATTTAGGAACCAATGAAGGGTAGATTTAGGAATCTGTGCAATTGCATGCATTCATCTATAAAAAATGTGGGTAAATTTTTTGCCAAATAAAAAACTAAGGTGATCAAAGTTTCTTTCACTCTTTAAGATTAGGAATAGCCTTGGAGAATGATCGGTATAAACTTTGATATGATCTTTGTGGATTAGTGAGTTTTGGGAAATGAAATTTGAATTTAAACTTGAGTGTTGGATTTAACAATTTGAAAGAAATTAGAACTATGTTTGAGTAATTTGATTTAATCAAGAGTTAACAATTAGTAATTCAAACTTTAAATAATATAACATAATAGAGTAAATGAATATTTATGTCATATATTTAATCAATGGATAAGTTATAAAATGTAACTTATAAAGAAACAATACATAAGAACCAAAAGATTAGATAATAATTAAATAATGAATATACATTTCATTTAACCAACTCATCAATAGTTACAAAATGAAAATTACAAAACTAATAAAGAATCTTTATAGAGTAGAATTACATCCATATTCATCTAAGTACATTTTATTTACAAAGAATAAAATAAATATTACAAGGGAATTATTCTATAAAGAAAAAGGAAAACCTAATCTAAATCTTGAATCTTCAAGTCTTGTACCTGCAAAATAAAGAATAAACAAAAATAAAGAAAATGAGGGTTAAGATATTTCTTTTACTCTCAGTAGTGACAGTGGGATGCACTGTTCAACTTTACATCACTGAGTAAATCTGAGGGGCAAGTTTCACCAATATGAAAGAATTTAATCTTTCATCATCCATAAGCCACAAGTCAAATGATTTCAATCAGAGAGAGGGGCAAGTTTCACCAAGCAGTAAAGCGGTAAACAGATAAAAAGATAACTTTCATTCCCTGAGCATATCCACAAGGGTGCAGCAGGCACACAAGCATCAGACACACCTAAATGCATGGTGTGTGTGTTGTCAACACATCAACAGCTGCCCACACAAGTAAAACTGCTAAGCACAACCGTGGGCAAGCACCACAACCTCATCTTCTTGTTCATACACATCAAACATCACCAGCCTAGCCACAGCCAAACTAAACCACAAACCATATCCTCTCAGAACTCACCAAGATGGTGACATAAGGAGGGGGTGGATCAGGTGGACAGAAAGGTCAAGACCAAGCTACCAGGAACTAGAAGGTGGATAGCAAGATCAAGGAAAAGTTCCAAGAGCTGTAAGCAGTATGGACAACAACAAGAGCAGGCCACCAGATCAACAAGTTACAACCACAACAGCAACCACAGTTGTGGTGAGTATATAAAACCATCACATGATCTGTTTATCATATCAATGAATCATGTGTTGTTTTATATCCAACCTCCCAGTATTCATCCAAGTGTGATGAATCCATCCTAGAAGGTTTAAAAAATATTAAAGTCATAATCACAAGATCAACACACCAGTATAACCAGGATCTCAGACCAACATCATTGATCTTGGTTACAAAAGCCAAATCCTATATTTCAATATAGCCGAAGGCAATATTATGAAATCTGGGAACATCTCTTAAAAGGTAGCACCTCAGTATCCATAAATCCTATGGATTCATGCAAAAACCTCAGCACACCCATTGTTTTCCAACTATGCTTCAAGAATTAGCAGCTGGTAATTCTACCAGAATATTTCTATCAGGGACAGCCATTAGGAAACTAGTTCCTATGCCTCAGACCAACATCATAGGCAGGAGAATTAAAAGAAGCTTTCATTTTATCTTTGCCAGTATTAATCACAAGAACTTTCAGAACTAAGCTTAGGAATAGGACCCAATCACTTGTGTGCCATTTTATAATGATATCATAAGGACAGGTTCTAATAAGCTAATCCCAATCTTTACTTAGATTTCACAAATAAAAAGGGGCAAGCCACTAAACATTATCTTCCTGAAACCAAATGCCAGGAATCATAATCAAACTCATCTATACATCTATAGAAAATCATTAACATGTAATGATTATATTAAGTCTATATATTCTCATACAAGCCAACCATTATAAATGCAGTAAGCAATTACTGACAGAACTACTGTCAGTATAAACCTCTTGACAGTAGAAAGTTCTCAGATCAACAACATTTCCAAGTAGGGATTTCATAGAAACACTAACATTGGATCATAGTAAATTACCACTGGAATAAGTCTGACAAGCCACTAGCATCACCAAAGCCAACTAAAAATAATAATCCACAGCAAACAGCCATTCATCATGCTCAAGGATTATCACCACTAGATCCAAATCATCATAGATTTGATCAACAGAGGGATATTAACCCTAATCAGAACAAGAACCCTAATTAGGATATGAACCGTAATCAAAACGTAGGCACTAGGCAAGGGTATCCACTAGATACACACAGAGAGATTCATGGTGATAGGATGAACTAAGATCCACAGAGGCGCAACTTACCCGGGGTCCTCGCTAACGAATTGAAGAGGAAGAAGGGCCGACGTGATCGCGGCGGCACGGGGAGCACCTAGAGGGCGCTGCAACCCGCACTAGCCACGGCGGCGGCCACAACAGCACACGAACACCACACACCATCGCAGGAGGGTCCGTAGCGGCGGTGGTAGCACCCAACCCAAACCCTAGGGTTCGGGAACGGGGTGAACCTGGCCACAGGGGATCTCCGGAATCAAATCAAATTGGACCAGATTTACGAGCGTAGTCGCCAACCTTGCCCTGCACCACGGCAGTGGCCAGGGAGGGCCACGGCGGCGGGCATCGCCAGCGGCGGCGCTAGAACCCCACGGGGTCGAGGGAGAGGGGAGGTGAGAACGAAGGAGAGACATAGATAATGGGATGGGAGGGCCAGGACCCTTCGGGGAGCCAAGTTGATTCTGGCTAATTGGGCCAAACGGCCCAATAAGCCCAACACAGCCAGCCCAATCACCTAAAGCAAATTTAAATAATTAAGAAAAATACCAAAATGCCCCTGAATTTAAATAAATTATAGAAAATAAAATAAAAATCCAAAAATTATAAATAAAATATTTTTGGATTCACAATAATCCAATCTATCTAAATAAAATAAGAAATAAAATTTTAGGCATATAATTTTTATCAAGAATTTTATAATATATATATATATTCCTTATGGAATTTTATAAAATTAAATAAAGATGATAAAAATAAACAAAAATCACTTTTATTATATACCAATATTGTAATATTTTAGAAAAATACTAAACAAATAATTTATATAAAAGAAAATGAGAATTCTTAAAGGAATTATTAAATTATTAAAATTCAAATAAATTAAAAGAAAATAAGTAATACAATATCCAATAAATATTAATAATTAATATTTATAAATTATTTGCTTATGAAAAGAATTTTTATAATTTAAATAATGGGGGAGAATACACACAAAACTAAATGATGCATTACATTACTTTGCATAATCATCTTGTTTCTTTAAATATTATCCTTACCGGGCAATAATGATGTTTTTGTAGACATAGAAGTTCAAGGTCCAGTGCAAGCATCAGACTTCACTAATTTGCAATCACAAGGCAAGTACATCACTTGCTCATGTCCTTTGAAGAGTCTTTATCAATGTATTCACAAATTGTGTGTTATCATTTGTATTCCAGTGAAAGAAAATATTATTTTCTCAAAATAAATAAATCTTAGGTATCATCCTAAGTGATGATATTAGAACTTAGGTTTATATTTGCAATAATGATGAACAATTAGGGATTAATAACCCATGACATCAGTGATTCTAGCATCGTATATTACGCGTTAGCCAAGAGATTTGGAATGGGACGGAGAAGTCAGCTGTATCCTTTTCCTCTCGTATGGAGGCAAGAAGACCTTAACGTTACATCGTGATTCCTTGTGCGGATCCAACATATGGGTGGGCACCCTTACGCCCCACACTTTTGGTGTCTAGATTATCTATGAATGGTTTTTAGGGATATAGTCCATTTAATGGTACTATTCTAGGCATCACCAGGTCATAGAGTCTTCGGGAACTCATCAGGGTTTTAGCCTGCCCGAAAGGGGGCTTAACGGAGGTGAGCCGGCCCTGAAGGATCGTGCAAACATATGAGGTCGCGGAGAGGACAGTGATTTGCTTGGACCAACTACTGGGCCCCACATCATGGAATTGTGGACGGGAAAGTACGCCCGGTTGTGCAACAAGGAAGTTGATCTCTCCTGGGTAAAGTAACGCACCTCTACAGAGTGTAAGAACTGTAACTTGTTACTCCCTGTTCCGGGAAGGAGCTACGAACGCGGCAGGAAAGGAACTCCATGAAAGTTCTGGTCAAACTGTGAAGGCTGATGGTCATAGATTTTCATAATAAAATCAATCTTTGAAGAAAGATTTACAAAAACTGCATAGTACCAAGGACTGATAGTCCGAGGTGGTTGATAAGGCATCAAACTTCCCACCTTTCATATAATGAACTTGCTGGGTAACGCTGTTACTCATCCTTTCCTTTGAATCCTTGCTTAGACTCTAAGGATCCCGAAGAGACTCCAATGTATGCAACTGAGAGCCAAGAGGAGGTCTTCTATGAAGAGCCCAACTTGTATGGAGCCGTAGAAGGGGAGGACTATGATATCGTCTATGGAGGAGAGTACAAAGAGTCCGAATAATTACTATAGTTCTAGGAGCCACTTGAGTCGAGCAACATGAACAATATATAACAATAAGTTGTTGATCTCAATCTGGAGTTTAAGTTTGAAATTTGAAACTTCCGCTGAAACACTTATGTTTTGGTTTGTAAGTTGAATCTTTTCAAGTCTTGAACTTCCAGTATTGTAATAATAATGTGTGTATGTTTGTAATATGGACCCACAATGTTTCTGTTGTACCACTCTGAAGGATATGATATTTACGGGACGGTGTTCTGTGGATGTCATGTCAACGAATATAGTGTACTACAAATGAAGTGGTATGCAGTGTTATGTTTGATCATGACGCCTTGGAGCATGGTGATCCTCTGGCGGATGTTGTTGCAGCGATCGAAGATCGTTGCACCTCCACCGTGGAGTCGCTCGACAAGGCCAAGAAGGTCCTCGCTCGCTTCTAAAAGGAGATCAACCTGAACGGCGTTGCCCTCGAGGATGTCGACTCCCTTGCGGAGTCTCTAACATATGATGCTCTGTCGAAGTACAAGCGGACGTAGAAGGGGGTCGGCGCTGCGATGGGGCTGGTGATGGCGATGGCGTACAGAGGTCAGCTGGATCTACCGCAGGTCACGTCCAGGATGCCAGCGGCAGCGGATGGCACTGAGGTAGCATTTGCCTCCTTTGCCTCCCGCTGCAAGCATTTTGGACCTAAGGTGATAGATCTTCTGGCCAACTACTCGCTGGAGCAGCAGCGAGTGGCCAAGAGTAGGCAGTCTAGATCCGAAGCTGCTCCGGGTGCTGACGCTTAGGCCCTTCTGCCTTGTAGCTTGTCTAGCTTTCTTTCTCTTTTGCATGTGTAATGCCTTTTGGATAAACAAGTGTCACTCTGCCACATAGTGGCTTTATTTGTGTATATATCAATGAATCTTTTGACTATTGTCAAATGTTGTGATTTTGATGTTTGCTTGTGCACCCTTAGGGTCCTTCGAGTGCGGATCCAGTGGT
Source organism: Avena sativa (assembly GCA_916181665.1). Taxonomy (NCBI): domain Eukaryota; kingdom Viridiplantae; phylum Streptophyta; class Magnoliopsida; order Poales; family Poaceae; genus Avena; species Avena sativa. Next base: position 364,720,946 of record OV702285.1, on the reverse strand, counting down.
TACACTTTCTCCTGCGCCTAGTACTCTCCCATCATTGAGCGAGTCGTCGCAGTTGCCGTTTTTGCGTGATCGCGTCCGAAGCTTGGAGAAGGACATCCTCAACATCCGTGGTCATGCGGATGTGTGGAAGTCCAAGGCTGAGCGAGCCATTGCTAGGGAAGAGTTTCCGCTTGGGTAATTTCGACAAGTTGGCGAGCAACTGCAGTGTAAGTCATCTGGACCCATTATCTCTTTGAGTGTGCCAGTCGTTTATGTCAGCTCACCCACTGCTTTTGTGCAGTTGTGAATCTTCTTCGGAACAAAGAGAAAGAGCGTGTTGCAATTCGAGTGAATTGTTTAATGCAACAAGAGTTGGAGACTGGCGGCTTATTCTGGATGGACCGCGATCAAGCGATTGTCCTTGTGACGGTGCAAGATCGCGTCCATCAAGTACTTCGGGTGCTGAAGCGGGCGAGGTCGTATCTCACGCGATCTGGGCCACCATGTTCCCCTTAGACTCCGCACCTTCTAGCTTTCTAGGCTTGCTTGGGAAGTTTCAAAATGCAGGTCACGTGAAGGAGCTGATGCGCCATCAACTAGTGGCGAGCATGAAGGCAGCCCTGTCTCTTGTTCGAATGCATCGCCAGGATGTTAATCTTGCGGAGATAGCAGCTGGGCCACATCCTCCTCCGGATGGTATGGCGTGGGATATGCGTCCACACTACGCGGCCGTGGCGCAATATGCTAAAGAAATTGTAGATGTGTTTGAGGAGCGGACAAATGTTCTGCTCCAGCATAGTTGATTCCTGTAAATAAAAACAAAATAATGTAAAGCCTGTATATTTTTGAGTGGGCTTGTAATGCCCTTGTAAAGTTGTATGTATTGGCACACAGTGTGTTGTTTGATTATAGAGTATGCATGTCCTTTTTGTTATCCTGACATGGTTAGCTACTCAGGTTATATGCGTTGTTGTCAATCGATGAAGTCGTATGGTGAGGCACAACCCCCAAGCGTGTTTTATCGATAAATAATATAAGGGAGAAAGGTTTGGGCCAAGGAACTTAGCTTTTATTCATCGTAATGTAGGAGGTACATTGTTTGGCTGAATAGCCTTGCTAAATAGCCTTATTGAAAGTAAAAGGTAACTAAGGTTAGAAGCGTCGCAGTCTTGCAACGTCCTAGAGGTTGGAGTATTCGACTCCTGATTCGACGTCCATGAGGCGGTAGGCGCCACCTGGGATGACTTCAGTGAAGATGTAGGGTCCTTCCTAGGGTGACTCGAGCTTCTTGTGCCCTTCCTACTTGAGTCGCAAAACGACGTCTCCTTCGACGAAGGACCTTGGACGTAGCCGATGGCTATGGTAGTTGCGGAGGCTCTGCTGATACACCGCTGAGCGAGCCGCTGCGATGTCACGTGCTTCATCCAGTGTGTCGACGACGTCTTCGAGTGCGGCTGATGATTCGTCTTTGCTATATGCGACCACCCGTGGGGCCTTGTAACATACCTTCACGGGTAGCATGACTTCGGCTTCTTGCACCATGAAGAATAGCGTGTAGCCAATTGAGCTATTTGGCGTTGTGCGTAGGATCCAGAGAACGAAAGGTAGCTCGTCCGCCCAGGCTCCCACAAGCCTTTCGAGTGGGCATAGCAGACGCTTCTTGATGCCGTTGTCGATGAGGCCGTTGGCCTTTTCGACCTGTCCATTGGTCCTCGAATGCGCCACGGAGGCGTACGACATGTTGATTCTGAGGTTTTCGCAGAAGCCTCGAAACTTCTTCGAGATGAAGTTCGAGCCATTGTCCGTTATGATGCTATGGGGTACTCCGAACATGTAGACAATGGCTCGAAAAACCTGACGGCGGTGGCACCGCTTTGGTTAGTAACAGGCATGGCCTCGATCCACTTCGAGAATTTGTCGACTGCTACCAGGAGGAAGACGTGTCCTCCTGGCGAGGACTTTGGCAGTTTGCCGATCATGTCGAGCCCCCACTGGGCGAAAGGCCATGCCAGCGGTATGGGCTGCAGCTCCGATCCAGGCACGTGCGGCTTGTCTGTGTACCACTGGCAGGCTTTGCACCTCTGGACTATCTCCTTGGCGTCGTTCATTGTGGTTGGCCAGTAGAAGCTAACTCGTAGAGCTTTGGCGACCAGAGCGTGGCTGCCTGCATGGTGACCGCAGATACCCTCATGGATGCCTAGGAGGATGCTTTTGCTGTCGCTATTGGTGATGCATCATTGGAGTACACCCGAAATGCTGTGCTTGTACAACTCGCCATTGATGATGGTGAAGGCCTTTGCTCGGCGAGATATGCACTGGGCGTCTGTCGGGTACTCAGGTAGCTGCTTGATAATCAGGTAGCAGAGGTACAGTTGGGTCCATGTTTCCTCAACCTTCATGACATGCATAAGGCTTACCAGCTCGACCTCCGTGTCAAGCTTTTCAGGTCCTTCTTGTCCTTCGGGTGGCGTAGCGCCCGAGTGTTCTGTGGCTTTGGCTGCGCCCTTTGGAAATTTCCGCTTGATGGAGGGTATGCAGATTTGTTCGAGGAACACACCTGGTGGCACTGGGAAGCAAGTGGAGACAATGTTGGCAAGCTTGTCGGCCTCTTCGTTGCTTTCCCTGCCTATATGCCGAAGTTCGCAGTCGTTAAAGTCCCCTTCGAGTGAGTTGTAGAGCGCACGATATGCGATCATGTTAGCACTATGGGTGTCGCACTCGTTCATCGTCTGTTGGACGACGAGGTTGGAGTCACCTTAGATGATGAGGCGCGTGGCGCCGCACACCTTGGCCATCCTCATGCCGTGAATGAGTGCCTCGTATTTGGCCTCATTGTTTGATGCACGAAACTTCATCGGAAGGACGTAACTCATATTGTCCCCTTGAGGGGACGTCAGTATTACGCCGGCTCCTGCTCCAGCCTCGTGTTTGGAGCTGTCGAAGTGCATTGTCCAGGACTGCGACATGTCCAGAGTGTCCGGCAGTTGGAGTTACATCAAGTGGACGAGGAAGTCAGGGAGCACCTGGGACTTGATGGCGGTACGCCTCTTGTAGACGATGTCTCGAGGAGACAACTCGATGCCCCACAAGGCCACTCGCCCCGTGGCTTCGGGGTTGTTCAGGATGTTCGATAGCGGGGCGTCATTGATGACCACAATCTGATGCTCCTGGAAGTAGTGGCTCAACCGAAGCACCGTCATGAATACGCCGTAGGCGAGCTTCTGGTAGTGGGGGTACCTCTGCTTTGTCAGGGTTAGTACCTCGCTGAGGTAATAGATTGGGCATTGCACCCCATGGGTCTTGCCATCTTTGGGTCATTCTACCACGAGTGCTGTGCTGACCACCTGATGTGTTGCTGCTATGTATAGCAGCAAAAGCTCCCTCTCCTTTGGTGTAACCAGAATGGGTGATGTGGAGAGCAGGCGGTTGAGGTCCTCAAACGTGTCGTCTGCTTCGGCTGTCCACTCGAATTTGTCGGCCTTGTGTAGCAGCTGATAAAAGGGGAGAGCCTTCTCGCCCATGCGACTAACGAACCTGCTGAGCGACGCGATTCGCCCAGCCAGCTGCTGGAATCCCTTGAGGTTTTTGGGCTTCTCCATGGCTAGTATAGCCCTAATTTTCTTCGTGTTTGCCTCGATGCCACACTGAGAGATGGAGTACCTGAGTAATTGGCCAGACGGGACATCGAATGGGCACTTGTCTAAGTTCATCTTGATCTTGTAGCGATCAAGGTTGTCGAATGTTTCGCGGAGGTCGTCGATGAGCGTCCTGGCCTCCTTGGTCTTGATCACTATATCGTCGACATAGACCTGAACGTTGCAACCAATCTAGTCCTTCAGACATGCTTGCATGCATCTTTGTTAAGTGGCGCATGCATTCTTCAGCCTGAAAGGCGTTGTGTTGTAGCAGAACACCCCGAACGGTGTGATGAACACTGTTTTTCCTGATCTTCGGCCTTCAACCGAATTTGATTGTAGCCTGAGTAGACGTCGATGAAGGAGAGTTTCTCGCATCCTGCAGTGGAGTCTTGATCGATCCGTGGGAGAGGAAAGTGGTCCTTCGGACAATGCTTGTTAAGCGATGTAAAGTCCACACAAATCCGCAGGATGTCCATGTCCTTCTTGGGGACCAGCACGGGGTTGGAAGGCCACTCGCTTTCCTTGATCTCTCTGATGAAATTGGCATCGAGGAGTCTGTTCACTTTGATGCCAATGGCTTCAACTCTTGGTTCGGACAGTCGATGCATCGACTGCTTGACTGGCTTCCCATCTGGAAACACATTGAGTGCGTGCTCGGCGAATTCTGTGGGAACTCCTGGCATGTCCGCAGGACACCAGGCGAAAATTTCCTAGCACTCACGGAGGAATTCGATGAGAGCGCTTTCCTATGCAAGGCTTAGGTCATTGGCGATCAACGCCTTCTTGGAGGCATCCGTCGGGTGGACCTGCACCTTCTTAGTGTTAAATGTGGAGTCAAACGACATATCAGGTGCGTTTTTCCTAGTGAGTGGGGGTGCCCCATTGTCTGTGACCTCCTTGAGCCTTGTTAGTTCCTCCTGCATGTCGAATGACTGAGAGATTCTGTTGAAGTCCCTATCGCAGCTGTTCGACCTGGTGAAGCTTCCTGGGACGGTGATGACGCCCTTGGGTCCTGGCATCTTTAGTAGAAGGAACGCATAGTGCGGTACTGCCAGGAACCTTGCGAATGCCACACGCTCGAGGATGGCGTGGTACTGTGAGGGCCAGTCCACCACTTCGAACTCCAGCCGCTCGTGCCTAAAGTTTTCAGGCTTTCCGAAGATGACGTCGAGCCATATCTTGCCCAGGGGGTAATGCCCTTCCCTGGGATGATGCCGTGGAACATTGTGTCCGATGGCTCTAGGCTGCATAGCGGGATCCACAAGACTGTGAGTATGCTAGCAAACATCAGGTTGATGCCGCTGCCGCCGTCCATGAAGACGCAGCTCATCTTGATCCCTCCGATCTGGGCCTCAAGCACCAGGGCAGAGTGACCTAGGCGAGGTATCTAGCACGGGTGATCCGAACGGTCGAACGTGATGTAGGATTCCGAGCCGCTGAGGTACTTGGGTATGGCTGTTGGGGAGGTCACGACCATGTTGACTTGGTGGGTGATTTTCTTCTGCACCCTGTTGGTTGGGCACCCCTTCTGTATTATCATAGGTCCTATCAGTGGCGGGTATCCATCCGCACCATTATTCTGTTCTGGTGCAGCTGTAGGTTGCGAGGGTCCTCCAGGTGGTGGTGGAGCCCCATGAGCTACGCTCCTGGAGCCGGTGCGAATCCTGGGTTCACCGTCTGGTGTCGCATCTGGGTGAGGCCCTCGCTAAATTTTTGGAACTCCCGGCAGTCCTTGAGCATGTGGCTGTCCTTCTTACCATCTTACTTGTCTATGTAGAAGTGGATGGTGTAGGGACCTGATAGCTTGTCGTATGCCGAAGATTCATCATCGCGGTTGCGACATTACCATGTTTGGGTGGGCCACCCACCATTGCGGTACCTGCTGTTGTGGTACCCGCTGTAGTGGTTGCCATCATTGCGGCGATCGGCGTAGTCGGCCGCAACCATGTCGAATTCCTCACGATCGTCGTAGACGCGCGGTCTTCTCTTTCCACGGCAATCGCGTCTGCAGCCGAAGTAATCTTCGTCATCCGAATGTGTTCGGTTGACGACATCTTCGCCATCTGCCCAATGATTAGCGATATCCATCAGGTGATGGAGGGTTTTGGTCTTGACGCGTCCGAACTCCTCCTTGAATTCACGACGCCTGACGCCATCCTTAAAGGAATCGATTGCCCTCTCCTCAGAGATATTCGCGGCGGATTTCTTGATGACGGACCAGCGTAATATGTACGAGCGGATGGACTCATTGGTCCGTTGGGTGCAGGCTTGCAGCTCTTCGATTAAGGCTGGTCTTTTGTTGGTACCCTTGAAGTTGCGTATGAAGTGATACGTCGGAGAAACGTATCTATAATTTTTTATGCTCCATGCTTGTTTAGTATCTACTTTGCTTTGCTTTGTCTACACTTTGAGGTGTTTTTATATCTTTTCTGGAGCTAACCTATTAAAAAGTTGCCATAGTGCCAGTTGCCTATTTTCTTCTGTTTTTGGTTCCAGAAAGGCAGAAAATCAATATTCTTGGAATTGGATGGGACAAAAGCCAAAGTCAATATTTTACCGTGGGCGACACGAAGTCCATAGGAGACACGGAGAGGCGCCACAGTCCGGCCAGACCCCCCTAGGCGCGGGTGGGCCGAGCCCGCGCCTGGGCAGGGTGTGGTCCCTGGTCGCCTCCCAGCCTCGCCTCTTCGCCTATAAGAAGCCCCCGATATAGAAACCCTAGGCACCTTATCAAAACTCCACGAAACCTTCTGTAGCCACCGCCACCATCGTCCCTAGATCAGGGGGATCTGAAGTTCTTCCCGGCACCCTGCCAGAGGGGAAATCATCCCGAAGCCCTTCTTCTCCGGTATGAAGCGTGAGTAGTTCCACCTTGGACTACGGGTCCATGTAGTATCTAGATGGTTGTATCTCCTTCTTGTGCTTTCATGTATAGATCTTGTGAGGTCCGTTCATGATCAATATCTAATCTATTTGTAATCATGCATGTTGTGTTTGCGGGGATCCGATGGATATTGAGATTACTATGTCAGATTGATTAATGGTTTTATCTATTTGATACTATCATGTCTGTGTTGTTTGTGATCTTGCATGCTCTCCGTTGTTAGTAGCTATCTTGGCCAAGTAGTTGCTAGTGACTCCAAGAGGGGCTACTTATGCTCGATAGTGGGTTCATGCCTCTAGTTTCCAAGGGAAGTGACAGAATCTCTTCGGTTGTAGATGTGCTGTTGCCACTAGGGAGAAAACAACCGTATCTTGTTCATGGAACAAGTGGATTGTTTACCTTACAAACTTTTCTTAAAGCAGTTGTCTGTTGCTTGCAACTTAATACTAGAGGGGGTTCCACTACTAGGAAAACGGCTATAGGTAATCAGCACATCCGTGGATCACATGGTTGAAGTGCCCCACGGCTAAAACAGGCGTAGCTCACCTGTGGGCAGTGCCCTACTAGCAACTAGAACAACCGTGGCGCACATGGTCGTAGTGCGCCACATATATGTGTGGGCCAGGGCCCCGCTGGCCGCATGTCGCATACCCGTAGCGCACATGGGGGAGGTGCGCTACGGTTGTTATGGATATCCGTAGCGCACATGTGGCAAGTGTGCTACGCCTATGTGAAGCCCCCTCTTCTCCTTAAATGGGCAGAAACATCCGTGGCACACTCTGGCATGTGCGCCACGGATGTGATTTTTCCCTGTGGCGCATTATGGCCATGTGCGCCACGGATGTGTCGACCATGCATGTGCACAACATGTGATCATCCACCACCCCACACTTCACTTTCCCCTTCTTCTTCCTCCTTAGATCTAGTCGGGACCCTTCTCCTTCCCACCTCAATTTCTCCACTCATTCACCATTTTTAGCATGTGGAACTTGCCTTGGATGTTACATACGTAATAGAGGAAGCTCTTCGGTCTCTCTCATCTCCTTCTCCGGTCTCGCACGCACCTCTCCTTTCCATCTTCTCGCGATCTCGGTCTCTCATCTTGGTAGGTTCTCCATGTAAGGATGTGTTCATGTGTATATGGATGATATGCTCATATGTATGTAGATGATTGATGCTCATGATGTGTGTATGGAGAGGATCGATGGTCATGTGTGTGTATATATATGGAGAGTATCGATGCTCATATGCATGTGTGTATGGAGAGGATAATGATATGTTCATGTGTGTATGGATCGGTCTGTCTCTCTTGTGTTTGTGTGTGAACAAGTTGCCATTTGTTTTGCCAAAATGTTGATTCATTTCCATTTTGGCAAGACTTTGGCATTTCGCAAAGGTCCTAATTTTAGGATAGGTCATGCCAAAATTTTCTATCGACCATTGCATGTATGCATTCATTATGTGGTTCTAATAAACTTCTAATTGTACCGTTTACACCGTGCAGGAAAAAATGGTCCGCATAATGAGCGAAGGCATTGTGGCTAGATTTTTGAAATGTGCGACGGCCGACATGATACGAAATAACAAGACGGATATAAGATGTCCCTGCAGAAGATGCAAACTCAACTGGGTGATCGACCCAGATTCCGGGAATCTGCAGGCGCACCTGCTCCGCCATGGTTTCATGGATGGATACACTCGTTGGATAAGCGATGACGAAGACGATGGAGACGGTGAAGGTGGGCAACATGATGATGATCATCACGGCGAGGACGGGCAAGATGATGAAGAGTCTCCTGGAGATGGTGAAGGTGCGGAAGCAGACTGGGATGATGATGATCTAGATGCCGGAGGAGCAGACGACGATGGAACAACGTCAGGCTGGGTGCGGGACCCTTATGTGCAAGAGCTGCTTCTCAAGCAGACCACCAGGGCTGCCCCTAGAGAGAAAGCCAAGATTGCGAAACTTGATAAAGACGCGGTTACTCCATTGTATGAAGGATGCAGGCCCGATGATACCCGGTTGAATGTAACGCTCAAGGCTATGGAGATGAAGGAAAAACACAAATTGAGCGACGCAAGCTTCGACGATATGATGGCATTCTGGCACGATCATCTCCCGGAGGGGAACACGTGTCCAACTAGTATCAAGGACGCCAAGAAAATCGTTTGTCCTCTCGATCTACCGCACGTTAGATATCACGTATGCATCAACGATTGCATCATTTATCGGGGCGAGGACGTGGAGAAAACCACATGTCCAGTGTGCGGCGTGAGTCGATACAAGAAAGGGAAGAAAGCACCTCGAAAAGTGGTATGGTACTTTCCTATCACTCCTCGTATGCAGCACTATTTCGCGGACCCTAAGGAAGCGAAGCTCATGCGATGGCATGCGGAAAGGAAGAAGCCAGGAGATGAAGATGACCCCGAAAAGGATGAGCTGCTGACGCACCCTTAAGATGCTAGCCAGTGGAAAGCATTGGACCTCGAATTCCTAGAATTCGGTGGAGATTCGAGGAACATCAGGCTTGGTGCGAGCACCGATGGACTCAATCCGTTCGGTAGCTAGAGCAGCACGCACAACACTTGGCCCGTGTTTGTATGGATGTACAACCTCCCTCCATGGTTGTGCATGAAGAAGAAGTACATACAAATGAGTATGCTAATTCAAGGGCCGAAACAACCTGGTACCGACATCAATATGTATCTCGGGCTGTTGAAAGAGGAGCTAGCCACGTTATGGGAATCTCGAGCCAATACTTACGACGCCGTCGCACAAGATTATTTCACTATGAGAGCCGCGTTGGTCACTACAGTGCAAGACTATCCAGGTTGCGGGTATATCTCGGGGCTGGTTATCCAAGGATTCTGCACATGCGTTAGGTGCATGGATAACACAAGCTATCTCCAACTAGAGAAAGATCTAGGGTCTTCGAAAACCGTGTTCATGGCGCACCGGAGGTGGCCCGGGAAGAATGATCCATGGAGAAAACATGGAGACCTGTTCGATGGCAAATCCGAGACCCGAGGAATCCCAGAGCGTAGGAGCAGCGAGAAGTGGAAGAGTTGTTAAAAAACTGGAAAGATTGTCCTAAGCCTGGAAAGAAGCGAAAGAGGCAGCAAGACAAGCCGCTGATGAAGGTATGGAAAACAAGGTCTGTTTTCTGGGAGTTGCCATACTGGAAGTTTCTCCGCACGCCTCATAGCCTCGACATCATGCATATCACGAAAAACGTGTGCGAGAGTCTGGTCGCCACCATAATCAACATGCCAGATAGGACGAAAGATGGTCCGAAAGCAAGGCACGACCTGATATTCATGGGTATCCGGAAGGAGCTTCACGGAGGACGCACTACTCCTGATGATCAGGAAGATGACGATGATCATGAGTCGGAGACGACACAAGGTCGTCGGAAGGGTAAAAAGTTCAAGAAGAACAAATATTACTACCCTCCTTCTTGCTTCACTCTAAGCCAGGATGAGATCAAACGGTTTTTCAAGTGCTTTCTAGGAGTCAAATTTCCTTACGGCTACGCGGGCAAGATAAGCAGATACCTAGACGAGGCGAAGCAGAGGTTCAGTGGCATAAAGTCTCACGACTATGCGGTGCTAATGACGCAGGTATTTCCGGTTGCACTAAGAGGGATAATGGACGAGCACATCCGTGAAACGTTATTTGACCTCTCCAAGTTTTTCGACGTCATCTCTAGGAAGTCGATTGGCATGAATCAGCTCGGGAGGCTATAGGAGGAGATCGTGGTGATACTATGCGAGCTTGAGGTCTACTTCCCGCCCGCATTCTTCGACATTATGGTGCATCTGCTGGTCCATGTCATGGATGACATCGTCCAACTCGGACGATGTTCCTCCGCAGCATGATGGCGTTCAAAAGGATGAACCGACACATCAAAGGATACGTTCGCAACAGGTCCCGTCCAGATGGAAGCATAGCCAAGGGCTTTCTGGCCGAAGAGTGCATCTCTTTCTGCACGAATTATCTAGACATTGAGAATCCTGTCGGTCTTCCCGTCAATAGGCACCTTTGCAAGCTCGACGGATCTGGTCACCGAGAGGGTCGTCGCATACTGAATGCAGACTTCGATTTTTTACGCGTAGACTTTGATCGAGCAAACCTCATCGCGCTATAGCATTTAGAACTGGTCGATCCTTGGGTACAGAAGCACAAAAGGTTAATCGAGAAGAAGTACAGTGACCGGGGCATACAGAGTGCGCAGGGAGAAATAATCAAAGAGCACAACTCAGATTTCACGCGTTGGTTTAGGCAGACGCTCCTTGATAATCCCCCGCGATCGCGTTCTTCTGACACAGAAAAGATCATATTCACCTTGTCGCAGGGACCGATGCAAAACCTGGTGACCTATCAGGTATGATATCAACGGCTACACATTCTACACGAAGGAAAAGGACAACAAGTGTGATTATCAGAACTCAGGCGTAACATCGGGATTCTACACCGATGACAATGTGAAGGAATGATTCTACGGAAGAATCGAGGAGATCTGGGAGCTCGACTACTGTGGAGAAAAGGTGCCGATGTTCCATGTCAGATGGGCAAAGAGCATCGAAAGAGAAGACCGGCATTTCACAACCATGGTTGTACCCAAAGCAGCCAAATCCAAGGCCGTCGGTGCGAACGTGGCCGCGAAAAATGAAACGTGGGTACTGTCTACCAAAGTGGACCAATGTTTTTTCATTACCAACCTGACAAAGCCTAGTCGTGTTGTCGTGAGGAGAGGAAAAAGAAACATCATCGGAATGGATGGAGTCACCAACGAGCAAGACTTCGACCAGTACGACGATCCAAAGATTGAAGATGACGACGACTACGATGCAGCAAGATACATCACAAGAAGAAAAAGGAAAACCCTACCCAAAAAAGGTAGCCCGTTCGAAAGAAGAAACATTAAAGTGCCGGGGCTAAATTAATCAACCGCGACAAAGAAGGGAAAAATGATTGTAAAACGCTAGCTCAAAAAATATTGTAAAACGCGAGGTCAAAAAAGATTGTAATATTCATGGACAAATTATTATGAAATTTAGTTATACTTTGAATCATATTTGTACCACTTTTATGACATATATTATCACTTTTGGGCATTTTTGGAATATTTAAAAGTATTTTAAAAACAAAACAAAACTTCTATGGCATATATCACCACTTTTGGGCATTTTTTTGGAACATTTAAAAGTATTTTTGAAATAAAATTAAAAAAGGTTGGCACCAGGATTCGAAACTGGGTGCTCATAGATTGAGAATAGAGCTAAGGGCGGAACCAGTGGGATAGGCAAGTGTAGTTGTTAGACAGTGGAGCTACAGCCATCTTATACAGTCGATAAATGCCGATAGGCGTAGCGCACTATGCCCAAGTGCGCTACAGATATCCGTAGCGCACTTTGGATCTAGAGAGCGGCGACGGATCAAGAGCGCGGTGGCACAAGGCTCGGGCTCGTGCTTGATTGAGATGGTGTCTGAGATGGAGGCGGACGTGGCGCCGTTGACCAGCCGTGCCCAGATATCCGTAGAGCACTTTGCCCAAGTGCGCTACGCCTATCTGGGCATGGCTGGTCAACGGCGCCACGTCCGCCTCCATCTCAGACACCATCTCAATCAAGCACGAGCCCGAGCCCTGTGCCACCGCGCTCTTGATCCGTCGCCGCTCTCTTGATCCGCCGCCTCGCCAGCCGCCGCCGCTCGAGGAGGAGGCCGTGGAGCAGGAGGAGGCCGTGGAGCAGGAGCAGGAGGAGGCCCGCCGCCGCTCGAGGAGGATACCCGCGCTCCAGCCATCGTCGTTCGCCCACCCGCCATTGTCGTCCGCCCGCCATCGTTGTCCGCCCGCCCGCCCGCCATCGTCGTCCTCATCTCAGAGGTGAGCGTCGCCCTTCCCCTCTCTCCCTCTCTATCCCTCTCTCCCTCTCTCTCCCTCTCTCCCCTCTCTCTGCAGGCCATGGTTAGGGTTCAGAGAAGTGAACGATTATCGTAGCATTTGCTCCTGTTTAGATTAGGGTTCAGATTAGGCCAAGTCCAGATTAGGGTTCAGATTATCATAGCATTTGCTCCTGTTGAATGGGTTTAGATTAGGGTTCAGATTGTGCTGTCAACTTGAAAATTCCATGCAAACTGCAGTAAAAATATCAAACATTGTCGTTCACCAAGCCCAAGCCAAGGGAAAACATGGTAATTAATTCAAATACTATCAATTGCAGCACTGAGTTACTACATATTTCCTCATTATCCTCGTTGTATGCAATCATGTATTGGTCCTCTACTTGCAACGTAATTAGCCAACAGAATGCACCTATAAATTATTATGTGGTTAACTCAACAGTATGCGGCTCCTACCGGAGTAAATGGACCCCCAACTACCAGCGTTCATCATGCTACCTGTGTCTGGAACCATAAAATAATATCAAATGACAATATAATAATGCGTCAACGAATAATTTAACTGAACAATATAAAACAGAAGTGTATTTAGGAACTAGAGAACAGTATAAATGGATTTCATAGCTTACTCCTATTGTATAGTCCTTCCCACTGGAAACATTTCAATTGTAAACTCTCCCACTGTTTTTCCCAAAAAAAAGCTAGATTGGTGCCTGGTGAATCCAGATGATAAATGTAAATGCCCATTGCTTGATGTGGCTGGGCATGCTAGCTGATGCATTCTTAACCAATGTGTTTTCTACCTAGATGTTTTTGTGGTGAGTTTTTATGAATCACTCAATGTACTGATTTTTATTGCTTTATACATAAGATAAAACCACTAAAGCTAAGCAAATTACTGCAATCTAGGTGGTTCTTAGTGGTGCCTTAAGACCACTAAAGCTAAGCAAATTACTAGTTCATATTCCTAGCAAACAGAGAGTTTGTAGGTTTAGGCTTGATATTTTTAGCAAACAGAGAGAAATATGATCCTGGTTTGTGACCTCCTGGTGATGGTTTTAGTGTTGAATGGTATCCACACATATATAGCTCAAACAATGTGTATATACTGATGAAATGCTCCTGCTGAAATCCTAGTTATGTTGTATGGTTTTAGTACTGATCCTGTTGATGGTCTAGTAGTGCTGAAAAGGCACTACTGCAAGCAATATGTTGCAGTGAATATATAAAATGAATATGCGCTGAACCAAATGTGTGAATATATAAAATGAATATGTGCTGAACCAAATATCCTGGTGATGGTTTTAGTGATGAAATGCTCCTAGTGATGGTCTAGTAATAATTACTTGATCAATTCCTTCATCAGAAGCATGCTGTCATATTTGTTGTCATATAAACTTGTATTTTCTTGCTATCATATTTGTTGTCATATAAACTTGTATTTGCTTGCTGTCATATAATGACAGGTGCTATAATCTGCATGTATTTGCTTACTGTCATCAATGACAGGTGATATAATCTATGGTGATATAATTGTAGCACTTGACATTGTTCTTGTGCTTGTACGAAGCACTTTATTATGTCGTGTATGCAGGTTCTTGTATGAAATGAGTCCCGATTTTTGCCGGAATGTTGATTAACTTCCGTTTCGGTAGAAATCGGGCACTCCTAGTTTAATAAAATTAGCAAAGGTCATGCCGGATTTTTCCGTGCATTTAACCAATTATTTGTTTTTATTAGTGCAAAGATGTGTGACAACGACGAGGCTGGATGTTCTAAGTGCATCAGCGCTGAAGGAGAACTTAGACCTCCGAATAAACAATTGACATTCTGGGAGGCGGCCCAGCGGCTAGAAGACGATGAAGAATACCATCTTTCGGAGAGCGAGAATGATGAGATGGAAGACGCGGAGGAAGAAGCCGAAGGAACGGCGGGTGATGAAACCACTGATGGCGGCGAGGGCACATGGAGTGGTAGCATCCTCATAAGAAGAAGAAGCCGAAGGAATGGCGCCCGAACACGGTCGCACCGTCAGGGAGGAAATTACCGAAGTGATCCCAATAGGGGTTCCTTTGGAGACCGACCTTGTCGTCAGAGGGTACGGTGGGAAAGTGGCGGCGATCACCCGGACAACCATCTCGATCAACACCGAGAATCTCCGGCATAAAGATAATGGCCACTTGTGCACACTCCTCTTCGAGAAGATGCACGCAAGATACAAGTTCCCCGCTAAGTATCAGAACACAAATTATCATGGGAACGAAGTAAACAAATCTGCCCTCACAAAGATGAGCACCGCCCTGGCCAGCTGGAGAACCCGAATAAAGAAGAAGATCTATAAAGAAGGAAAAAGTCTCGAGGAGATCTAGAAGATTGACCCGCAGATCACAGAAGATCAGTTCCAGGAGTTGAAGGAGAGGTGTGAATCCGAAAGAGCCCTGGCCAATAGTAATCAGGGAAAGGTGCTGCAGGCGATGAATATAGGTCATCACCATCTCGGATCTGGTGGATACAGAACCGTGGAGGCCAAATGGAATAAGGAGGACGAAGAGTATAGATCTAAGGGGATAGAAAACCCCTTTGCGATATTCGAACCCGGGCAGGTTCGAAACTTCATCAGGGCCCGTTACCATGTGGACCCAAAAACCAAACAACTCACCACGGATCCTGCGGTGAAGGAATTCGAGGAAATTGTGGTAAGTAATCTAATTACCGTGGATCAACTCGATTGCATTCTAATCGATGAAGTCTAGTTTCTAAACGATTCACTGTTACTTCTTCTGCAGGAGGAGGAAATTGTTGCTAGTCATGGATCCCAGGGTTCCTCATCCCAGGGGTCGACGACGGCCACCCGGTGGGATAACCCTTTTAACTGGGCGATGAACCGGGCCAAGAAAATAGAACCGGTTACGAAGAAGACGTCGTCGGCTAGCCGTCTGGCCGGCCTCGGGGGTAAGAATTGGGTGGATCATTTTGGTACACCGCCGAGGACGCATGTGGCACCGTCGGGAAGGAGCGAGGAGGAAAACCGCGAGGTTCAAGAACTTAAGGAACAAGTGGCGCGGATCCCGCAGATCGTCCAAGACAACCTGGCAATCACCCTCACATCCATCCTGCCTACCTTGGTGGAGTCAATAGAAAATTGGAGTGCGGGTGGTCGAGTACGGCCATTCCCGATTCCAAGCATGGTCAGCAGCCACTCGAACAACACGGCACCGACGAATCAGGCGAACTACGTGTTCGTGACTCCGCCCGCTAGCACCGCCGTGCCGTAAGTGTTGGTGACTCCCCCTGCCATCATCGCGGCGCCGGACATGTTGGTGGCCCCCTGCCATCGTCGCGGCGGCACCGGAGCTCCAAGCACCCGGTAGGGAGAATACACCGACGGCCAGCACCGCGCCATCAAGAAGCCCCTCTGTCTCTTGCACGCCCGTCGCCGTATGCGGTGCCTCGACATTAGCCGATCTCAACGCCATCACGGTAAAAAAATTGCTTTACCGCCTTTCACGCCATCTATTACTCTTATGGCATCTCTGACGACGCCGTACATGTTTTCCGCAGATGGATGTTCCTTGCACTCTCTTATGCTACGTGAACAACGAGCTGAGGGATGTTGCCAAGGGTACCATCGTTCAACCCTTGCAGCGCATGTTCCACTCAAGGCCGATGCCAGATAGCGTGCACAGGGTTAAAATTAGTCGGGTGCTAAGGGGCTGCGACGATCTAGAACCTCCCATTCAACCCCCAGGAGCGGATGAAGAAGAGCCGGCTGTCCTCAGAAGTTTCTTCGGCTTATTCTTGCAATGGCCAAAGAGCATGATCCGTTTGGGGACGGCGGGGGCCATCACGCCACAGACAACAACACCGCCTGTCGTGCCAGCGACAAGCGGTGGCAATGCCCCTTTACCGCCCTCACCGTCACCTTCACGCGGTGGGTCGGATGATCATGTTGATGATATGCACATGCTCACAGGATCCAGCCGAGGACGACGAAGACTGGAATGATCACTTCTTCAACACTCAGTTTAGCAACGAAGACCTAGCTGGTGGCCCCACAGAGAAACCCACTATCACCAAGCGTCTGTTTGGTTCTCAGGAGACGCCTCCAGCTTGCGCCTTTACAGAGCCAGCTGATACAACCAACCGGCCCTTTATTCTAAGCCCTGACACACTACATAGGGCGGCCGGTGCTCAGATTGCGGTGTCTAGCAGCTCGAGCCAGCCGGTGGTGTCAACTGCGAATCCGATCAGGTTTCGGGACGGGCCACCAAGACCCGAGGGTATTATGTGGAGGATTCATGTGGCGGGTGAGCCCATTCTACCTAAGAATTTGCGGAGGCTCGCCAGTTTGGAACTGCAGAGTGCATGACGGCGTGCTGCCGATAGAGAGACGCCTTCTAGCGGAGAAAGATCCCTCGCACCCGGTATTCGTGGTTAAGGTGCCACCAGGCTTGGGCTTCGTCGACAATGCCCCTGCGGATCTGTTCTTCCTGCAGTTCGACGACATCTTCAATATGTTCCACCTATACCCGCTGCACTATACCATGGTCCGCCTGTTTTCTCTCAGCCTGGCCATGCAGATCATTAGAGAGAACACATCGGGCATTGCTATAGTGGACCCCTACTACATGTGTGACGGATGCTTGGCTTCCCCCGCTGACGACGTATCGTGGCCTCGTACCTAAAAAGAATCCTCGTGGCGAACAAGACAAAGGAATACATTCTCGTGCCTTACTTTCCCGAGTAAGTCATTATTCACTCGCCACCGTCGATTGGCTTTATTAGATTATCATCATTCTTTTTCCAACACATTCTATTTGAATTTTTTGCGCAGAGATGAACACTGCACGCTCATCTCCTTATCGCCGAAGCATTCCCACGGCACGTATTTCGACTCGGGGAGTCTAGAAAAGAAGAAAAACTACAACAAGATCAAGGAAGTTCGGCATGATGCTCTCACTAGCTATGCCTCGACGGAAGGCACCACCTTCGTGCGTACGAAGGTCAAGTTCGACAGGCACGTCTTCAACCACGTAACGGGGTTCCCCTGCGTGAAGCAGCCGGAAAACAGTAAGAAGGAAGCCTACTACACACTCCATCACATGAGGGCGTTCCTACTTGACCAGCAGAATTCTATGCTGCCAGATCATCTCAAACAGTGGGCCGAAGCAAAGGCCAAGATCACTGATTCAGATATTAGACAAGAGATGTATCACATCCAGCAGCAGTTTGGGGCAATCATCTTTCGTGATGTCATGACTTTGGGGGGGGGATCTTCTACGGAGGAAATATCCCGAATAACCGTGACATAGAAGACCGCCTAGAGATGCATGGTGACTATAGGAAGTTCATGGCGAGACAAGGCGTCCTCCCATTCCCTAAGAAGAGCCATAAGGCTTGATGTTGGCCTAGTTGTAGTTACAAACTACAGATGACCTTTGTGTGTGTGTGTGGACAAGTGTACATTCTACTACTTATCTTATTAGATTTATGAATCATCGCTAGTTATATATGAGGCATTCTTTTCGAGTTACTTTGGTCTTTTTCAAGAATAATGCCGATGATTGAAATGTCGTGGAACACTATATATGTGAATGTGCTGTGATGGGATTGTAAGCCTTGTGTTATGCACAAGTCCAGATGTTGTGCATCCTACTTGGCTTACAGTTCCATCATAGTATATTCCTGTGTCCAACGACCTAGCTAGTTATATATGAGGCATTCTTTTCGAGTTACTTTGGTATTTTTTGAGAATAATGCCGATGATTGAAATGTCGTGGCACACTATATATGTGAATGTGCTGCGATGGGATTGTACGCCTTGTGCTATGCACAAGTCCAGGTGTTGTGCATCCTACTTGGCGTACAGTTCCATCGTAGCATATTCCTGTGTCCAACAACCTAGTTATATATGAGGCATGATTTTTGAGTTACTTTGGTCTTTTTCGAGAATGCCGATGATTGAAATGTCATGGCACACTATATATGTGAATGTGCTGCGATGAGATTGTCCGCCTTCTGCTATGCACATGTCCAGGTGTTGTGCATCCTACTTGGCGGACGGTTCCATCGTAACATATTCCTGTGTCAAACAACCTAGTTATATATGAGGAATGCCTTTTGAGTTTGGTCTTTTCGATTTAGGAGTACTTTCTATAAGTGTATCTTCATATGAGACTTTAATTATACATGTTTTTTTCAATCACCGGTTAATTATTATTGTCAACTTGTAGATGACGTGGTACGTCGTGTACAAGGGACGGGTTCCCGAAGTCTACGATGATTGGGAAGACTGCCGGAGACAGGTGCACCGTTTCAGCGGCAATAACTACAAAGGGTACAACACTATGGCGGAGGCGGAAGCTAGATACACGCGCTATCTAGCGGGAGTTAGGACGAGGAACCGGATGATGACCTACACCTTCGTCGCGGTGATCATGCTTATCGTCTTTGGTTGTTTATCCCGCGTTTGTATCTAGCTAGTTTAGATGTCTAGGCGAGCTTCCGAGGTCTAACTTGTTCGAGACACATGTATTCGCATGTCACCAACTACTTTGTAACTTGATCGAAACAATGTAACTTATACTATGTATTCATGTATGAGACTTATCTATATGTATTTGTTTCAATCTTGTTTTGCAAATTGTGTATTTATATATATAACTGTATATCTTATATCTGTGTGTATATCTGCCTATAATATTGTATATAATCTGTATTGTATATCATCTTGCTCTGAAAAAAAAAACACTCGTGGCGCACATGACCTAGCTTTTGTGGTGCACTACAACTAAAACACACCTGCGCAGCTTAGTGGCGCACTACAACGTGCTCCACAGAAGATCTAAAGCGTAGCGCACCTGCCCACATAGCCGTGGCGCACTAGCAGGTGCGCTACGCCTATCTCGACATAACCGTGGCGCACCAGGCAGTGCGCCACGGCTATGAGATAGCCGTAGCGCGAGGCCCGTGGCGCACACCTAGTGCGCCACAGATGCTGTTTACAGGTGCGCCACAAACGACCTATTTCCTAGTATTGTTCGGATGATAACCTGAAGGTGGACTTCTAGTCATAGATGTAGTTGGATGGCGGTCTATGTATATTGTTGTATTGCCCAATCAGATCTCATATGATCTTTTTGTCTGGTATTGCATTGTTATGCCTTGCTCAGTTCCTGTCAATTGCCCTGCTATAATTTGTTTACCCTTCATGCCATGTTGTTTATCTAAGGAGAGCACCTCTAGTGAACTATGGACCCCGGTCCAATATTTACCATTGATACATCTTCCACTGTTACCTGTTTACTTGCTGCAAACCATCATCACCTTCCACACCATACGTTTAATCCTTTGTTACAGCAAACCGGTGAGCTTGACAACCTCACTGATTCGTTGGGGCAAAGTCTTAAGTTTGTGTTGTGCAGGTTTCCACGTTGCTTGCAACACCTGTGTGATGTTTTCTTCCTCCTACTGGTTCGATAACCTCAGTTTCTTACTGAGGGAAAACTTGCTGCTGTGCTGCTTTACACCTTTCTCTTGGGGTTCCCAACGAAGCATTCCTACATCTACTCAGCGCTGCATCAAGGTCTTTTTGGCGCCGTTGCCTGGGAGGCCAAGGACCTCTTCACAAGGGGAGTCCTCCTCAACCTTTCTATTTACTTTGTTTTTAGTTTTCTTAGTTTCTTTTGCTTGGTTTTGTTTGCCTCTTTTAATCAAAAACTCCAAAAAAATTAGTTTAGTTTGGTTTGATATATCTTATAAAAAACACAAAAAGTTAGTTCCTTCTCTAGCTGCTGCTGCTGTTTTTGGCTTGCCCACCTTTGCCAAAATGAACTCTTCTAAGAACACCAAGTTGTGTGACTTCACTAGCACAAACACCAATGATTTCCTTAGCACTCCTATTGCTCCACCTGCTCCTGATGCTACCTTTTATGAAATTAATCCTGCTTTGTTGAATCTTGTGATGAGAGAGCAATTTTCTGGTGCTAGTTCCGATGATGCTGCTACCCATCTCAATAACTTTGTTGAACTTTGTGAGATGTAGAAGTATAAGGATGTAGATGGAGATATTATTAAGCTCAAGCTGTTTCCTTTCTCCTTGTTAGGAAAAGCTAAAGAATGGTTGCTACCCTTGCCTAGAAATAGTATTGATTCTTGGACTAAGTGCAAAGTTGCTTTTATTGGAAAGTACTATCCTCCTGCTAAGATTATATCTATGAGAAGTGACATTATTAAATTTAAAAAACTTGATAATGAACATGTTGCTCATGCTTGGGAAATAATGAAGTCTTTGGTTAAGAATTGTCCCACTCATGGACTTACTGCTTGGATGATTATCCAAACTTTTTATGCAGGTTTGAACTTACTTCAAGAAACTTGTTGGATTCAGCTGCTGGAGGTACCTTTATGACCATCACTTTGGGTGCTGCAACAAAGCTCCTTGATAATATGATGGTTAATTACTCTGAATGGCACACTGAGAGAGCTCCACATGGTAAGAAGGTAAATTCTGTTGAAGAAACCTCCTCTTTGAGTGATAAGATAGATGTTATTATGGCTATGCTTGTTAATGGGAAAGCTCCTTTAGATCCAAACAATGTTCCCTTAGCCTCTTTGGTTGCTCAAGAAGAGCAAGTTGATGTGAACTTCATTAGAAACAACAATTTTGGCAATAATACTTATGGTAATAACTATAGGCCTTATCCTCCTAATAATGGCAATTCCTATGGAAACTCCTACAACAATGCTAGAAGTGCCCCCTCTGAACTTGAAGTTATGCTCAAATACTTTATTAGTAAACAAACTGCTTTCAACAAGACTATGGAGGAAAAACTTTTAACTATTGAGAAGAACATATCCTCTTTGTCTGAAGCGCAGTCCTCCTTGATTAATAAAATGGCTGCTAAACCTGAAACCATGGAAAGTACCTTTGCGGCTACTCATGCCATAAAAGTTACTATTGATGAAAATGTTAGACCGTTAGCTCAACTTCATGCTAAGTGGGAAAGGGAAGCTTAAATTGATAGAAACAATAGTGTGTGCACCATCACTAGAATGGATACCACTAAACCACAAGAAGTCCCTATTTTTCCTCCTACAGTGCCTAAGCCTATTTTTCCTCCTTCATGCTAAGTTTGATTTTGATATAGATGGTTGCAATATTTCTGAAGTGATTATGTTCCTGCCAAAACTTGCTAGATGTCCTGATGCTAGTGATATGCATGTTGCTTTCACTAAACACATTACAGATGCTCTTGTTAAGATTAAGGAAGAGAAGTTAAACACAAAGCTTCTATTCCTAGGAAAGTAGAAGATAGTTGGAAACCCATTATTAATATGCAAGTGAATGACTTTGATCTCAAAGCTTCATGTTATCTTGGTTCTAGTGTCTCTATTATGGCTAGGAAGATTTATGAAATGATTGATTTTCCACCTTTGGAAGATTGTTATTTGGATGTCCCACTTAATGAATATGCTAAGAAGAACCTCATGGGAAGTGTTAATGATGTTCTCATTATGGTTAACAATGCTTATGTCCCTGTTGATTTCTATGTTTTGGATGTTGAATGCAATGCTTCTTGTCCTGTTACTTTGGGAAGACCTTTTCTTAGAACTGTTGGTGCCATCATTGATATGAAAGAAGGCACTATTAAATATCAATTCCCATTTAATAAAGGTATTGAACACTTCCCTATGAGGAGAGAGAAGTTGCTTTTTTCTCCTCCTTTGAAAGCAAGGTTTGATGTTAATGCTTCCTCATTGGAAAATACTTGATTTCTTGCTTCTTGTGCCTAACTTAAAGGCGTTAAAGAAAAGTACTTGTTGGGAGATAACCCAAGAGTTTCCTTGAGTATTGAAAGTTATTACTTTAGTAATGACCTCTCCTTATCCTTTTTGTTTGCTTTTTGTGCCAAGAATGGCCTCTAATGAGAGGGAAGTAAGATTTGGGGAGTTGCTGTCTTGAAACAGATTTCTGTCCTCCACCATAAAAATTCGTGAGGAGTCTCTGTAAGTGGGATTGAGCTGAAAATTTACAAATAAATCCCCCAGTATGTTAGAAAACTTTTGTTAGTTCAACACCTTTTGATTTGAGCAACACAATATTTTTCTAAAAAATCGGTTTCTACCTGCTGGTCTGTTTTGACAGATTTCTGCCATTATTTGCATTTGCTTCTTATTGATTCCTTTTTGAGTTCTCTTTTGGGGAATTGAGCCTTTTGAACGAGTTGCTACAGTAGCTTGTGTTTTTAGTGAAAAGTTTTGCTGTTTTAAAGCTAAACCCAAAGGTCTATTATCTTTTGAAAACACTAATGTTGCTAATGAAGATTGTGTGAAGTTTTGTATGAAGGAAAAATTTTAGGTGTAAAGAGAGAATGATGTAATAAGATGAAGAATGGATAAAAGCTCAAGCTTGGGGATGCCACCCCGGTGTCACCCCAAGAAATATCCAAGAGATATAAGCGTCAGAGCTTGGGGATGCCCAAGGCACCCCCTTCTTCATCAATAAAAAGCTCAGGTCTGTCTAGACACTTCGTTTTTATTGTTTCATGCACTATTGTGTTGTTCTTGGAGCGTCTTAGTTTTCGTTTGCTTTGCTTAGTTTGTTTAGTTTGCTTGAATAAAGTAGTTTGGACCCCCGTTCTCGCTGTGTTGTTTCAAATAAGTTTCTTGGTGTTGAAAAGGAGTAGGAAGTTCCTGCTTGAAAGTGCAAGAGGAGCTTGCATTGACTGTGCCTTAGACTTTAGCATGACATGCTAGGTGTTGTTTTGACCTTATGCTTAGTGATTATTGCTGTAGTATGTCTTGTTCCAAACAATTGGGATTTCTTAGTGTGCCTTGAAGGAATCATGCATTGTTTTAGCATACAAAAGCATAGTATTATGGTATTCTCCTTTGATGCTTTGTTTGGGTTGACTTGGCACATGCTTACAGCATGTTGTGACTAGACAAGTCACCATAGCCTCTATGATCATTTAGTCCTTGACTTGTTGTACCACTCTATGATTTGATTAGTAATGTTTTGTTGCTCTGCATGATTATGGCCATTATTGCTCTCTTAGTTGGTTGCTCCCAGTATTTTGCTAGCCTCCACTTGTATGAGTAAGTTCGACTCATGCTTCCAACTCCCAAGAAACCAAGTTATTCCAAAGTTTCCACTATAAACTCCTATGCATTGTGTGTTACACCATTCTAAGTATATTCTTGTTTTTAGCTATCTTCCAATTAAAAAGTATTTTTATGTGAAAACTTAGTGATTAAATCCCTCACGAACTTGATGGCACACTTTATATTCTTTGCCCCTAATAAACTGGAACCATTGTGTCGTCTATGTTGTATATGCTTGCACTTATATGTTGGAATTAGCAGAACCATGCTGTCATGGGGAACATTGTAACACCCTCAGAATCGGACCTATGCAAGTTTTAGCGAAACCCGCCAAACCCGCATAGAAACGATTCAAAGGTGCCCACCAGGCACTTTCGTGCGGGTGGAAAACGAAGTAATAACATTACACAACAGTCCTCGATGGGACCCACAGAACAGATATATACAACAGCGACTCAATGAGTCAAGAATACAGATATAATATACAAAGATCCAAATCACCTTGGAAACGATACCGCGTCCAGCTACGGACAAGATGCAAATGGGGCTAAGAGCCCTGAAGAATAACCAATGGCGTCCATAACCCTGCCCAGGCCAAGCCGGAAGGGTAACCCTGCTAACGACGTCGAACTCAAAACCTGCTTAAACAAAAAGGGTGCCGACAAAGGGCAAAGGAAAAAGAGGAGCGTCAGTACTGAGGCCAGTACACGGCGAGACTAGAATTCGGCGGTCCTCGCCTACATAGGTATGGTGGACTGAAGCGGCAGCGGCAGCATGCACTACACACCCTATAGAGACTCGATACAACTGGCGGTAATCAGAGAGGGATAAGAATGACCTATCCGGATCCAACCTGAAGCTAACACCAAACAAACCCATCCTGGTGTTTCCCCCTCGCGACCAAACGAGGAAGTCAACCGAGGAACTCACACAGTTGGCATTTTATTTATTCAGTTATCGTTGCAGCAATTACTAGTCAGGTATAGATAATCATCCTGATAATGTAAGTAGTGGGCACTTTTAGTTAATCATTCCGTGGTGGTTGCAACAATTACTAATCAGATACAGATAGCATGAGATAAACCCAGAACCCAGCGGTTGTTGGTACTTTTATTCAGCCATTCCGTTGTAGTTGCAATACTTACTAGTCAGATACAATTGTCGCAAGCGACAAGCCAAACAAGCAATGGTGGTCAGTATTATTAGCCATTCCATTATAGTGAAGCTGATTACTAGTCATTATAAAGTCAAATTTATAGCAATAAACTTTAGTTATGCTTGTCTATGGTCGAGATACTGTGCTCCAAGTCGTCCATAACCGCGAACACGGCTTTCAGAAAGTTTTACCCGGCCGGGGTGCACCAATAGCAACACACACTCGATCAACCTCGGAAAAACCAAATCAAAACCCAACGAGGCCTTCACGACAAAGCAATCACAGGATTCAGAAATATTTCAGGGGGCCACCCCTTGGAGTACACCCGCAACGAAGTAAGCAAGCTCCGAGACGGACTCAAGGTTTGCGACAATGGCTATAAGCGACAGCAGATCCCCAAACGGGGACTGTCGATACCGCGAAAACACTCCGCTTCCAAAACAGTACAGCGTGCTCCTCACACAATCGTAAATAAAGCAGTAAAGCATGGCATAGGTACAGGATAGTAAATAAAACCTCAAACTAGTTGTGGCCCCAAGAAATAAGACGGAATCAAGCTCTGGCTAAGGGGGGTCCCATATACCTCCCGGATGTGGATAGCGCGAAAAATCAAGGAACAGGTATCAAGTACTCGGGGTCCTACGGGACACAAGTGGGCGTTCGGAAACCAAATATTATCTATCACCCACCGATGCCTCTGCTTACTTCAATTTTAGTTGTTAAACAGGAATTAAAGTGAACGATAAATAAAACTATGATCATCTCCTTCCACAACATGCGGCAATACATCAACAACTGTGGCACTTGACGACACGCAACAGCACTTGAGCAAGCGACTACGACGCGCAAGTCCAACTATCTACCAAACAACAGGGAATAGGATGTGTCCAAGGCAATATGAGGCTGCAAGTAATGTCAAGGGATACGGAAACTAGAGCATCGCAACACAGATAGCAATAGACCAACAAGAGGGAATAAATACTATGAAAGTAAGATAGGTAGAAAGGGGGAGATGCTCGCCTGAAAAACATTGTCGAAGGTTCAACCGGAGATCGGGGCGAAGCTCACATCAACTCAACGGCCTTATCCGTGAAGAAGCAAAACGCTAGAAGAAACACCGGATGCAATATTTAATACTACGGCAAAAGATCGGCATGATGCATGTATGATGTATGGCGTGGCAAAGGTGCGATGCAATTAGGTCAATATTAAGCGGAACCGGGGTCCCGACAATTAGTTAGATGGTTCTAGTTGTTTATCTACCCCACAAATTAAATGTTGTTTTAGCATGGCAAAAGATAGCACCGGTTCGCTACACCAATTTAAATGAGGCCAATATTCGGCTAGATTTGCCCGCATATGGGCCCCATATTTAATTAAAGGGTGAATCGGCGTAAGGCCCCCAAACCATATGACAATATGCATGCATGAACAATTAAAATGCGACAAGTTGGATTATATTATAAAATAGGGTTTTCGGAAAGGGGTTCACACATTAGGGTTCGGCAGATCTTGGGGTTCCGGGGTTCGGGGTTGGTCTCGGGGTCCAGGGTTCGACGGTTCGGTCTCGGCGGGAGCGTTCTCGGATAACGGGGGTAGATCTTGTCGAATCCGGGAAGCCGGACTTGGTTTGGTGTCGGGGGCGAAACGGGTGCTTCCGGGTCGGTGTTGTTCTTGTCGTCGGCCAGATCTTGCCGGGTCCCACGGGGTCGTTCTTGCCGTTGCGAGGGTCTTGTTGGGTCCGCGCCATCGAGTCGGTCTTGGCATTCGGGGGAGTACTTGTCGCGCCGGAGTCTCGGCGTCCGAGGGTAGATCTTGGCGTCGATCTTGGCGTGTCGAGGGTCCGGTCTCCCAAACACCGGGGTCGGTCTCGGGGTCTCGGACAACGGCCTTTGATCTCCGTGAAGAAGAGCTTGGCGGTCATTGGATCCATCTTGACATCCATCGTCGCCACACCATCTAAATATCTTTAAAAGCACATGCACTCAAAGGTACATACACGCATACATCTGAGACAGGGACGTGCGACTGTCAGCAAGAGGGCCCCGGCGATGGTACTGCAGGAGCGTCCGCAGCGACTGCTGGCGGCCAGAAGGCAGGGTCCGGGGCGCGGCGAGGCCGGCGACGGGGACGAAGGCGACGGGCTTGGCGGTGGCAGAGCTCGGGCGGGGGTCTTCCGCGGGGGAGGCAGGCAGGGGCCGGTGGTTGGGGACGAGGCTTGGGGAGGAGCAGGGTCGGCGGGGCGCGACGCAGCAGAGGCGCGGCTCCGGCGAGGGCAGGTCGCGGGCGCGGCGAACGGGGCGGCAGACGGCGCGCGGTTCGCGG
Source organism: Avena sativa (assembly GCA_916181665.1). Lineage (NCBI taxonomy): Eukaryota > Viridiplantae > Streptophyta > Magnoliopsida > Poales > Poaceae > Avena > Avena sativa. Next base: position 364,693,953 of record OV702285.1, on the reverse strand, counting down.
GAGGCGCGACGGGTTGGCGGAGCTCGGGGCCCTCCGTGGCGGCGGACATGGCGCGGCCGGAGGCGGAACCGGAGGCGAGGCGCAGAGCTCGGGGCGGCCTGGGAGAGGAGGCCCGCGAGGCGGGGCGCGACGGCGAGGTCGGCGGGCGGCTCAGGGGAGGCGGGGCTGGCCCGACCGGAGCGGAGGGAGGGGACCCGGCGACGGGGAAGCTTGGGTCGGAGGAGGGAGAGGCGGTGGTGGGGAGGAGAGCGGTTGGCGGCGGTGGAGCGAGGTTGAGGAGGATGGGCGGCGCGCGGCGAGCGGGGCGGGGCACTGGCGGCGGTGGAGCGAACGGGGGGGAAGGGGTCGCCGGCCTGGGGGAGGGAGCGAGAGGAAGGATGCAGGGGGCGGCGGTGGTCGCGGAGGAGGGCTCGACGGGCTAGAGAGAGGAAGAAGAAGCACGGGAGGAGGATGGGTGCGCGCGAGGGACGGGGGAGGCGTGAGCGACGTGAGGTGGGACCGGGCGCGGGTGTGCGTGTCGGGTGGTGTGGGGATCTGTGTGTGTTGGTGGGGTGTGGATGAGTGGGGGGGGGGGTTGGGTTAGCCTAGGTGGCAAAAGGGGATTGGGTGAGGGAGAGAGAGGGGTGAGGTGGCGACCCGGGATTGGGCGGGGTGAGGTGGAGGCTGGGTTGGGGTAGATAGGTTGGTAGAAAAAGGGGATGGGGTGTACCGATTTTAATTCCTGGGGGTGGTCGTTCGGGTCGAGTTGGCCCGTTCGACTGCCCCCACTTAAAATAATTAAAAGTTTTATTTAATTCCAACAAGCCTTTTGCAAACTAATAGCAGACGAAGTAAAATATTCCGGCGACCCGGTTTTGATATTTGAATAGAGATGGGGCGTTTTAGAAAACAAAACGGGCGTTGCGAAAATAGTTTTTGACAAACAACATATGATGATGACGATGCAATGCACAAATTCAACGCGATTTTCTAGTAGTGGTTCATGCCTCTATTTAATATGGGGAAGTGATAGAAATCTCTAAGGTTGTAGATGTGTTGTTGCTACTAGGGAGAAAACAATGACCTCTTGTTCATGGAACAAGTGGATTGTTTACCTTACACACTTTGCTTAAAGTAGTTGTCTGTTGCTTGCAACTTAATACTGGAGGGGGTTCGGATGATAACCTAAAGGTGGACTTCTAGTCATAGATGCAGTTGGATGGCGGTCTATGTATATTGTTGTATTGCCCAATCGAATCTCATAGGATCTTTTTGTGTGGTATTGCATTGTTATGCCTTGCTCAGTTCCTGTCAATTGCCTTGTTGTAATTTGTTTACCCTTCATTCCATGTTGTTTATCTAAGGAGAGCACCTCTAGTGAACTATGGACCCCGGTCCAATCTTTACCATTGATACATCTTCCACTGTTACCTGTTTACTTGCTGCAAACCATCATCACCTTCCACACCATACGTTTAATCCTTTGTTACAGCAAACCGGCGAGCTTGACAACCTCACTGATTCGTTGGGGCAAAGTATTGATTTTGTGTTGTGCAGGTTTCCACGTTGCTTGCAACACCTGTGTGACATTTCCTTCCTCCTACTGGTTCGATAACCTCGATTTCTTACTGAGGGAAAACTTGCTGCTGTGCTGCTTCACACCCTGCTCTTGGGGTTCGCTACAAAGCGCTTCTACATCAACTCAGCGCTGCATCATGAAGCTGTACGCCAACTCTTCCCAGATTCAGATGGAGCTAGAGGGGAGGCTGCTGAATCAGACCCTGGCTGTGCCTATCAGTTGCAGCTGTAGGAACTGCAGGGCGGTGTTCTTGTTCCCGCCGTGGAGCTTGACTGATGACATATGGTCGTCGAGCCAGGTTTTTGGCTCCTGCACGCCATCAAACTTTGGGTTGTCCGAAGGGAGCTTGAAGTACTTCGGCATCCCTGCGGAACAGACATGCTAAAGCATCTGGCTCCACACAGCTCTCTATCGTCCTCTTCGGACTCAGTTAAGCACGCGCGCTTAGCACGTGATTTGTCGATATTGCACGGTGTGAGCTCGCTACGAGCATCGCAGTTGCTTCTGCGGCGCCACAGGCTCCGACGACATCGAGGTAGATCATGCTCTTCTTCCTAGGATGAGGGTGTGCGGCTTCGAGTGAACCTTACCGTGGCCTTTTTCTTCGGCTATGCGGGTGTTTCCTCGTGGAGCGTAGCTCCGACGAGTCCGAGTCCTGAAAGTGCAGACTTATGGATCGCGTTCTTCGGGTCACCCGCCGGTGGTAGGTTGGACGCGAGATATGTGGTGGCCGCCATGATCGCAACTTGCGGTGTTTTCGGCATGTCACATCCCAAAGTTTAGATTTGGTTCTGCATATCATTCATAGCATTGCATCATGTTCTTCCATGCAAAACCTTCGATTGAATTGTTTCGGCTAAACGCTATGTTCAAAACTCTACTTTATATTACTAAAATGCTCCTGCGGGAGAGTACACTAGGGCTCGAGTTTTCCACCCTAGTAGACTAGTGGTTTCACTCACCACTTGACCCTAGATTGATCCCTTGGATTTTAGAAAATTTTAGAAAGAAGTTTCGTTCGAATCGGAGCTCGTACGGAAAAGTTGCGGAGGTTTTACTAAATCGGTTATTAGAAAAATTAAAAGAACAAAAAAAGGGGAGTCTGCGCCGCCGCCAGCCTGCTGGGCCGCGCCGACCCAACCAGCGCCCAGCGCGCGCGCCTGCTGCCACCGCCCGCGCGGCGGATAATATCCGCCGCCGCCCCCGCGCCAGGCCACCGACAGGTGGGCCCCACCTGTCGGCGCCGACTTCGCCGTGTCCGCCTCCAACCGCCGCCGCCGTATCCGCCTCCGATTCCTCCTCCGCGCGCCCCCCTCCTCTTAACCGCCTCGCCGCGACCCCTGCCCCCCAATCGCGCCCGCTCCCCTTGCGAGCCGCCGCCGCCGCCTCGCGCACAGTGCCGCCGCCGCTCCCGCATCTCTCCGCCGCCGCTGCCAGGTGAGCCCGCTGTCGCGTCTCCCCCTCCATCTCGCCGCCGCCCGCACCGCGAGCGCGCTTCCCCGCGAGCCCGCGAGCCCGCCGCCTCGCTAACGCCGCCTCCCTCTCCCTGCAGGCCGCCGCCACCGCCGCGCCTCCAACCGCTCGCCGCTGCCCGTGCCGAGGCCGCCGACCCGCGCCGCCACCGCCACGAGATCCACCTCCTCGTCGCCGACCCCGTACGCCACCTCGCCGCCGCCGGAGTCCGTCGCCGCCGCCGTCCCGAGCTCGCCGCCGCCGCTTCCGGTGAGTGCCGCCGCCGCCTCATCTCGGCCGTTGGATCTCCAATCCGTGGCTCAGATCGACCGAGACCGTGCGGTTGACTAGTCAACCGCAGTCAACCCACGCTGAGTCAGCGCTGAGTCAGCAGGGAATATTCCCAGAATATTCCCTTTTGATTTAAATCGTTTTGGAAATTGCAGAAATTTGTAGGATATTGTAAATTGCGTAGAAATTAATCCGCCGGGCCAAAAATTACAAATAAAATATGTGTAGATTCAGTAAGTCGTGTAGAATCTTGCTGTACTATTGTTTCACACTTTTGCAGCAAGAATTTGTCCAGATTAATTAAATGGGTTAATGGCCTTTTTGGAGTAATTAATTCGTAGGAAAAGATCTGTAACTCCAAAAATTGCATATGATATGTCCCTGGATTCAGTAGAACAAGGGGAATCTCAAAGTGAATTAAAAGATAGGCGTACAGTAAAAACTTCTGCAAAAACTGTCTAGTGGCTTTCTGCAGTGTTTTAATTATTCAGAGAGTTTTATAATTCCTTTTTGAGTAATTCCAATTGGTACTGTTCCTAAATAGCAATGCCTATACAGTAGAATTTTCCTAAGATTTTACAAACAGTATACTACCGGTAGTGAATTATTTGGGTTCTAGATCTAGTTTTGAGCATTATATTTTGCTTAATAGTTTTCCTTGCGCTAAAACTATTTTCCATGCATGCAAACAGTACCTCTACTGAATACTATTATGTGGTGTTGCTTTAGCGTCACTCCACTTATCATGCATGCATTCATGCATCATCTTTGCTGCATATGCTTGTGGATTGTTTGTTTATGATTGCAATTGTATCGTGTAGATTGTGACGAGTGCAACGCTTGCTCGTGTGTGGATTGTTCTTCCGACCGCTACAACCAAGGCAAGTAGATGCTACTTTGTTCATGATACTGTCCTACTATTTTCAATGCATTGTCGTGTATTTCGTAGATGCATGTGTAGGATGATACTATCGCTATGCTATGACCTATTATGTGGTAGGGCTTTCCTTGTAGATGAACCACCGTTGGTAGATGTGCTTAGCCATGCTATGATGAACGAGGGCTGGGTTACATCACTGTTATTGTTTCTAAAAGTATTGGTTTGTGAAAACTAAAACAACTTAATCAATGAACCTCCTAGGTGTGATGGGATTGATAAATTTTGGTGGTTTCATTGCGGAAAGGCACCCAGGTATCTAGAGAAAATGATTGGCCTCTTTATTTTGTAGCTTACGTGTACAACCATGTGCCAATAATGAAATGGACGGTTGGTTGGACTTAGTAGGTTGTGGTAACTCGAACCCGCGTATCCAGAGATGTAGAATTTTGGTAGGTTGGACCGGTGCGCGTCGGGATTGGGGAGCTACTTCCCGAACAGTCTCTTCTTGGACTTCTCCCTATCATCACCCAAAATGAGAGTGATGGTACGAGCTGGGCTGGCCAAGTCACATGGGTAAAGTGTACTAACCCCTGCAGGGTGTATAATCTAATCGATTAGCCGTGTCCCCGGTTATGGACATCTGAGTTGCTTGATATTGATTCCATGACATGTTTCTCGCTCATTCTAATTTCATAATTGTTTTAATATTGTTGGGTTAACTTAATTGGGATCTTTTCAAAGAAAATCAAAACTGTTTATGAAAGTAGGACAAATGTATTTGCAAATGCAAGCCAGACACAGCTCCAATTGCCAAATATGCATGTAGATGTTAGCACTATTGTCTTCTTTACTAGCTCTACTTGCCATACATTCCATGTATTGACCCTTCGGGGCTGCTACGTTTCATGTTGCAGGATATTCCGATTCTGAGTAATCGATATAGGCCACGGTACTCCACTCGGCACTTGTTCACTTGTGGGCAATTTGAAGAATGGAGGATTTACTTTACTTATGTTGCTACCTGAATAATTTGAGCTAGCCTTGGGCTAAGCTTTTATTGTAATAATGGTACTCTGGATCTTCGTTATTCATGATACACGGATATTTTGCTATGTTATTCATCTTATTCTATTGTGGGCCAATGAACCGATCCAGGGATTGGCATGTCACATAGAAGCCTCGGTCTTTTCAGAACCGCGGTGTTACATGATGTTGCCTTGTGAGTCCATCGTCATGAAGGACATGTCGAGTGCTTTGGTGACCTCGCACCGTGCGCCGGGGTCCATGCGCTCCAGGCGAGAGCGATACTTGCGGGCGTCGTTGCCATGTGAAGAGGAGCCGCCAGCGGCAGAGAGCGCAACTTGCTGCATGCTTGATTCATCAGATGCCCGCTTGCATTTTTTGAGGTCGCCTTGTAGCTTGACCTGTCGATTGTGTTCCTCGATGAGGAGCCAGTGATAGGACATCAACGTGTCTTGAGAGGCATCAACAAGTAAGATGTGATTTCCCCGTACGGCCTTGCGCACGATCTCCCAGCCCTATTCATTGAGGTGGATTTCGTTGTGGGAAAGATTTATGCCCTCAGTGCCTCGAGCTCCCCTATTAGGCGGTTTCACCCTGTTTCCTCTGTTCTCGACCTGAGGGTTGAGAGGGGGATTGGGTGCTTGATCCAACGATGGATCGGATCCGTTGTTGATGTCGCCACCATGGATGACGACACACAGGTAGTGCTCACGGAGAGGGTCACTGCTTCCGCAACTTTTGGATCCAGAACTGTAGGTTCCTTCATCCGAAGGGGGGTCACACAGATCAGAGTTGCATCTACTACTGTCATCCGAACCGCCTGTTAGCGATGACGTGCGTGGGGAATCGATGGGTGGGACCCATGAAGTGGGCCTGATTGATGGAAGTGGCACCCGCTCTGGGAGGCAGAGGGTGCTGGTCTGCCCCACCTGGAAGCAGAAGCTCCCGAACAACATCTCAATTCCGTCAGCTACAGACTTTAAATCTTTGCGGGTGGCCGGTGAGTGGGTGATGAAGTCGAAAGCGCCGAAGAGGAGGTGATTCTAAGTCGTCGAGGAATCGTATATCGTTCCGGACGGGACCGTCACGACCGCACGATCAGCGTCCCCAGTTCCCACAGACGACGTCAATTGACGAGGGTTCGACTCATCAATTCCCGTGGTTATGGACTTGGGTTTTGGAGAATATGCGGATGCTGGAAGTCGTGAGACGGTTAATAGAGAATAAACACGAGGACACGAGGTTTATCCAGGTTCAGGCCCCCGGAGGGAAAACCCTCCTCCTGCTTGTCTATTCTTGATTATAGCGAAACCGAAGGTTACATGGGGTGCGCAAATGCGATCTGGCGTAAGGTGTGTGTATGAGTTGGATGATCCTCCTCGCCATGCCCTCCTGGCCTTTATATAGATATGCCAAGTACCGGTGGTAGGTCGAGTCGGTTACAGGTTAGGGTTGAACCCTTTGAAATTCTATCTACAACTAGTCGTGTCCTTCAAGGAGTCGAACTTGTAATGGGCTTGGGCCACCCGAAATATTCTTGGGCAGTAAGTCTTCACGTGGGCCTTCCCTGGGCTGGACCGGGTATACCAATGTGAGGCACCCATAGGGTATATTCATGTCACTTACAGCAAGCAAAAACCTCACATTGCATTCAACTTTACCCGGATGCATGACAACCCACCAATCCTAGGGAGCTTAGAGATCTTAGAGATTTTTTGCTCTGTATCAATGCTATTGGACGAGGTAGTGTGTATGGATGGAAGTTACCAAATGATACATGCATCATTTTCGTTAGAAAATATAAAGGTGTGTATTTTGGTGATGTCTATCCTAACATGGAAACTTTCTGTAGAGCAAAGTAGATGGCATGCGGGGAGAAAGATTGTTGGGGGGGGGGTGATCCCAGGTAGGGTCAAGCTAAGTGATGCGGCTCATATCACTATAGAGCTTCGTTGGGAGACCCCAAGAGGAAGGTATGATGAGTACAACAACAAGTTTTTTTTCCCTCAGTAAGAAACCAAGTTTATCGAACCAGTAGGAGGAAGGAAACGACTCAAAGGTGTTGCTAGCAACTAGAAACCTGCACAACACAAACTCAAGACTTTGCCCCAACGAAAAGTTAGGTTGTCAATATCATCGGTTTGCTGAAAACAAAGGATTAACTGTATGGTGTGGAAGGTAATGGTGGTTTGCAGAAAGTAAACAATAATAGTGGAAGATGTATCAATGGTAAAGATTGGACTGGGGTCCATAGTTCACTAGAGGTGTTCTCCTTAAGATAACATGCTGGGTAAACAAATTATAGCGGGGCAATTGACAAGACAGAGCAAGGCATAAAAATGCAATACTATACATTCATGATCCTATGAGATTTGATTGGGCATTACAACAAGATACATAGACCGCCATCCAACTGCATATATGACTAGTAATCCACCTTCAGGTTATCATCCGAACCCCCTCCAGTATTAAGTTGCAAGCAACAGATAACTGCTTTAAGCAAAGTGTGTAAAGTAAACAATACACATGTTCCATGAACAAGAGGTCATTGTTTTCTCCCTAGTAGCAACAACACATCTACAACCTTAGAGATTTCTATCACTTCCCCATATTAAATAGAGGCATGAACCCACTATCGAGCATAAATACTCCCTCTTGGAGTCACTAGCATCTACTTGGCCAAGATAGATACTATAAACGGAGAGCATGCAAGATCACAAACAACACAGACATGATAGAATCAATAAGATAGATTCATTAACCAATCTGACATAGTAACCTCAATATCCATCGGACCCCCGCAAACACAACATGCATGATTACAAATAGATGATCTTGATCATGAACGGAGCTCACAAGATCTAAACATGGTAGCACAAAGAAGGAGAAACAACCATCTAGATACTACATGGACCCGTAGTCCAAGGTGGAACTACTCACGGATCATACCGGAGGCTGGCATGGTGATGAAGAAGGCTTCCGGGATGATCTAGGGACGATGGTGGCGACAACTACGGACTGTTTCGTGGAAGATTGATCGATTACTTAGGGTTTAGGTATCAGGGGCTTCTTATAGGCAAAGAGGGAGGCCGAGGGGGTGCCCGAGGCGGCTGCACCCCCCCAGGCTCAGGCCAGGCCTGGCCGCGCGGCCAGGGGGTGTGGCCCCCTCGCGGCCCTTATTCGTCTCGTCTTCTGGCTCTATGTTACCCATGGTAACATATTGACTTTGTCTTTTGTCCCGTCCAATTCTGAGAATATTGATCTTCTGACTTTTCTGGAACAAAAAACAATAGAAAACAGGCAACTGGCACTGTGGCATCCTGTTAATAGGTTAGTCCGAGAAACCATATAAAAATACCTCAAAGAGAAGACAAAGCAAAGCAAAGTAGATACTAAACAAGCATGTAACATCAAAAATTATAGATACGTTTATGACGTATCAAGCATCCCCAAGATTAACTCCTGCTCATCCTCGAGTAGGTAAGTGATAAAAAGAATAATTTTTGAGGTGACATGCACCATCAAAATCAAGATCAAACCATTTGCAAGCATTGAAAGCTGGGATCAAAGTACTCTAAACATGAGCATGAAAGAAGAAGTTCTAACAATAAGACAAAGTAACTATGCATGCAACATGAAAGGTTACAAACAAATATCATGAATAATAATGCATTGAAAGCCGTTTGTTTATTTCACATATATAAAACATAACATAGTGGCATTCAGCTTGTCCCTCATGGAGTAGCAAATAAATGCATAGGACACCTTCAAAGTTCATAAGAGTGACTAGATACAAATAGTTCAAGAACAAGTAATATCAACAATTTGAATCAATCAATAAGTTTTGGGACAATGCACATAGAACTAAGAATGGCAACTATGCTCTCTTAATTGGTGCCTAAGGATAGAAGGTGGAGACTCAATATGAAAGTGGAAGAAAGGCCCTTCATAAAGGGAAGCAGGGATTTCAAGTCTCATAAAGAGCTTCCAAAAATTATGGCACTTGTTAGCTTTCAGCTCTCATTACCCCTATCATACGAACCTTGAAGTGGTTAAGGTTGAAGTGAACAAACTATGGAGTATATGCTTGACAAAGTATAAGTTGGAAATCTCATGTCCCTTGAGTACGAGGGCCGCTCCTCATGCTACTCAACTTTAGTCACCGGTATGTTCTTGTCATAGTAAGTACATGTATATCATAGAGAAACGCCAATGGGGTACCCCTTGCACATGATACAAGAGCTATCCCATAATCAAAATGACAAGGCAAGCAGACAATGAGCATCTCAGTAATCTTCTTATTTACCATGGGAAAATGGAGCTTTTTTCTCTCTTTCCTCTTTTCAATATGTCCCTTTTTTATTTTTCTCAATCTCTATCTCTTTTTTATAAGAAGAATGCCTCATAGATTGCTCACTATGGTGATGCTGCAAGTTTCCACCATGATTAGGCATGGCTTAGGATAGCCGCCCTGGCATTTTTCTAACACACATACATAACTCCATGGACTTACAAGCTCCCCTTTCATTTCACACTGACGACATCCACAAACAAAAGAGCATGATATCAACTGGGTACAATGTACAAGTGCAATGTTGAAAGCATTCCCCATGACAGCATGGTTCTGCTAATTCCAACGTATAAGTGCAAGCATATACAACATAGATGGCACAATGGTTCAAGTTTATTTAGGGGCAAGAAAAATAAAGTGTGCCATCTAGTTTGTGAGAGCTTTAATCACTATGTTTCACATAACAAGTTTAATTTGGAAGATAGATAAAACAAGAATATACTTGGAATGGTGTAACACACCATGCATAGGAATTTATAGTGTACACTTTGGAATAACTTGGTTTCTTGGGAGTTGGATGCATGAGTAGAGCTTACTCATACAAGTGGAGGCTAGCAAAAGACTGGGATCGACCAACTAAGAGAGCAATAATGGCCATAATCATGCAGAGTGACAAAACATTACTAATCAAACCATAAAGTGGTACCACAAGTCAAAAACTAAATGATCATAGAGGATAAGGTGACTTGTTCATAGTCATAACATGGTGTGAGCGTGTGCCAAGTCAACCTAAACAAATCATCAAAGGAGAATACCACAATACTATGATTTTGTATGCTAAAACAATGCATGATTCTTTCAAGGCACATTAAGCAATCCTAATTGTTTGGAACAAGTCATGCTACAACAATAATCACTAAGAATAAGGTCAAAACAACATCTAGCATGACATGATAAAGTCTAAGTCATAGTCAAAGCAAGCTCCTCTTGTACTACTAAGCAAGAACTTCCTACTCCTTTCCAACACCAATCAACTTATTTGAAACAACACAGTGAAAGCGGGGGTCCAACTACTTTTATTCAAGCAAACAAAAACCAAAAACGAAAACTAAGACGCTCCAAGAACAACACAACTATGCATGAAACAATAAAAAACGAAGTGTCTAGAAAGACCTGCGATTTTTATTGATGAAGAAGGGGATGCCTTTGGCATCCTCAAGATTTGACACTTGTACCTCTTGAATATTTATTGGGTTGACACAGGGTGGCATCCCCAAGCTTGAGATTTTTTCCATTCTTCATCTCATTAAATCATTCGTCCTCTACACCTGCAAATTTTCCTTCATACAAAACTTCACACAATCTTCATTAGCAACATTAGTGCATTCAAAAGATAATAGACCTTTGGGGTTTAGTTTTAAAACAGAAAAACTTTCACTAAAGACACAAGCTACTGTAGCAATTCCCTCAAAAATCTCAATTTCCCAAAAAGAACCCAAAAAGGAATCAATAAGAAGCAAATGCAAATAATGGCAGAAATCTGTCAAAACATACCAACAGGTAGAAACCGATTTTTTCGAAGACCTTCTGTTGCTCAAATCAAAAAGTGTCGAGATAACTAAAGTTATCTAATGTACTGGGGGATTTATTCATAAATTATCAGCTCAATCAGACTTACATAGATTTTACAAGATTTTTCCAATGGAGCACAAAAATCTGTTTTGGGATAGCAACTCCCCAAATCTTACTTCCCTCTCATTAGAGGTTATTATTGGAACAAAAATCAAACAAAAAGGATAAGGAGAGGTTATTACATAAGTAATAACTTCCAAGACTCAAGAAAATTATTGGGTTATCTCCCAAGAAGTACTTTTCTTTAACGGCTTTAAGTTAGGCACATGAGGCAAAAATCAAGTATTTTCAAATGAAAAAGCATTAACATCAACTTTCTTGCTCCTAGCTTTCTTACCTTTATTCTTATCATTAGGGAATGTATGATTTATTATTGGAGAATCAAAATTCATAGTGCCTTTTCCCACATCTATTATTGCTCCAAGGTGTTTCAGCGGGGATCTTCCAAGTGTAATTCATAGACACCACTTTCCCTGAGATCTTTGTAAACACACCTTCAGCTATTCCAATGGATAATAAAGTTGCATTATTGGTAAGAGATATTTCTTCTCCTCCTTCAGAAAGTCCCCAAAGATTTAAAGACTCATAGATATCTTTAGGCATAAGGCAAAATTCAGACATGATATCACAACGATCATCAAAAATTTCACTATTTATAGCAACTTTTATTGTAGGAAACCATTTTGAATGCTCATAATTTATTGGAACATAATCATGGTGCTCTCTAAGAATGTTATAGCAATCTTTCAAAGCAACTGTACGTGTCTGAAGAGTGTTCAACCTAACATAGATGTTTATAAAGGAAGAATCAGACTTGCTAGGCATATTATAGATTGTAATCAAATTATTTATGGCATACAAAGATTCATTCCCATTACATCAAAAAATATCTTTCCCAGCTACAACATGGTAGAAACTGCTAATAACAAAGAGCAAGACCATGGTAGAAACTGCTAATAACTACACATTTTAGGCTCAGTTTTTCCTTGTAACTCAGAGATTCTAGACCAAGATTTTTTGAAACTATCTTCACTTATTTGTTTGAAAGTAAAGATCCTTTCCATAGGTGAAACCGTGATTGGAACAACACCATACATGGTATAGCAACTAGAGTAGGAACTAATTTTTTTTGTGTTTTTGATAAGAAAAAGCAAACCAAACGAAACTATTTTTTTTGGTTTTTTTTGATAAAAAGAGGCAAACAAAACAAGGCAAACGAAACTATGCAAAACAAAAACAAAGTAAAGAGAAAGGTTGTGAAGGACTCCCCTTGTGAAGCCGTCCTTAGACTCCCCGGCAACGGCGCCATAAAAAGGCTTGATGCGGCTCAGATCACTGTAGAGCTTCGTTGGGAGACCCCAAGAGGAAGGTATGATGAGTACAGCAGCAAGTTTTTCCCGCAGTAAAAAACAAAGGTTATCAAACCAGTAGGAGGAAGGAAACGACTCAAAGGTGTTGCTAGAAACTGGAAACCTACACAACACAACCTCAAGACTTTGCCCCAATGAACAGTGAGGTTGTCAATCTCACCGGTTTGCTGAAAATAAAATATTAACTATATGGTGTGGAAGGTAATGGTGGTTTGTAGAAAGTAAATAGTAATAGTGGAAGATGTATCAATGGTAAAGAATGGACCTGGGTACATAGTTCACTAGAGGTGTTCTCCTTAAGATAAACAACATGGCATGCTGGGTAAACAAATAACAGCGGGGCAATTGACAGGACAGAGCAATGCATAACAATGCAATACTAGACATTCATGATCCAATGAGATTTGATTGGGCATTACAACAAGATACATAGACCGCCATCCAAATGCATATATGACTAGTAATCCACCTTCAGGTTATCATCCGAACCCCCTCCAGTATTAAGTTGCAAGCAACAGATAACTGCTTTAAGCAAAGTGTGTAAAGTAAACAATACACATGTTCCATGAACAAGAGATCGTTGTTTTCTCCCTAGTAGCAACAACACATCTACAACCTTAGAGATTTCTATCACTTCCCCATATTAAATAGAGGCATGAACCCACTATCGATCATAAATACTCCCTCTTGGAGTCACTAGCATCTACTTGGCCAAGATAGCTACTAGAAACAGAGAGCATGCAAGATCACAAACAACACAGACATGATAAAATCAATAAGATAGAATCATTAACCAATCTGACATAGTAACCTCAATATCCATCGGATTCCCGCAAACACAATATGCATGATTACAAATAGATGATCTTGATCATGAACGGAGCTCACATGATCTAAACATGGTAGCACAAAGGGGGAGAAACAACCATCTAGCTACTACATGGACCCGTAGTCCAAGGTGGAACTACTCACGCATCATACCGAAGGCTGGCATGGTGATGAAGAAGGCCTCCGGGATGATCTCTCTTCTCTGGTAGGGTGCCGGGAAGAGCTTCAGATCCCCCGATCTAGGGACGATGGTGGCGGTGGCTACAGACTGTTTCATGGAATATTGATCGGGTACTTAGGGTTTAGGTATCGGGGGCTTCTTATAGGCAAAGAGGGAGGCCGAGGGGGTGCTCGAGGCGGCTGCACCTCCTAGGCGCGGGCCAGGCCTGGCCGTGGGAGGTGTGGCCCCCTCACAGCCCTTCTCCGTCTCGTCTTCTGGCTCCGTGTTCCCCATGGTAAAATATTAACTTTGTATTTTGTCCCGTCCAATTCCGAGAATATTGATTTTCTAAATTTTATAGAACAAAAAACAAAAGAAAACAAGCAACTGGCACTGTGGCATCTTGTTAATAGGTTAGTCCCAGAAAATATATAAAAATACCTCAAAGAGAAGACAAATCAAAACAAAGTAGATAATAAACAAGCATGGAACATCAAAAATTATAGATACGTTTACGACGTATCACTAAGGAATAAAGGCAATGATAATATCATGATAAGCTGACTAATCTAGGTCGGCGGAATAAGGGCCAATTTACCCAGGCCAAGTTATCCAAGCCGGGTTAAGTCGGTAAGAGTCAGCTGACATATCTGATGAGTGCATATTTGCATCATGTTTTACATTATTATTTTGCATTATAGATGTAGGATTTTGGTATTTACGGCCTTCGCTCGCGCTTTTTATATTTTTTTACTAGGATAAGATCAGATGATGGATCCAATGGACATAATTCTTGGAACAGTTGTACTGGAGAGAAAAGGAGCCAAAAACTACGTAAATCGCTTATTTGGGAAATATTAATAATACCAGAAGAAAACACAAAGCGAGCAAAGGAGGCAGAAGGGTTAGCGACCAACTATACGGGCCGCCGCCGTATAGTTGCCGTCGTATAGTTGGCGCTGCCTTTGCCTCTCAAATAGTTTCACCCCGTGCAACTTGTTCAGGGAGATGACATATAGAACACCCAGTAATCGCCGAAACCTCAACTTTGGAAGGCATCTGGAGGGGGATCTTGCCCAAGGATTCCATCTTCGCCCTAAGAAGATCTAGGAGGCCAAGGCATCAATCTCCATCTTCATCAACAACTGCATCTTCATCACCACCATCATATCCACCCATCCCATCTAGATCTTGTTGTAATTCTTCTACTAGTTATGTATTTATACAAGTACTAGCATGATATTGAAATAAGATAAAGTTTATTATGATATTCATCGCTGCGAACATGTGTTAGATTGTCTACATCTTGATGTTGGGAGAAGTCGACCTCTCCAATATTTGCCTCTTGTGGGGATTTGATGTAGGGAACTACTTGTTGGTAAACAGAGGGATGTTAGAACTTACAGTCACTATAAAGCTGTTGGCATAGGATACGTCCAGCGGGATTATGTCCCTTAATAGCGCAGTAATTTAATTGATGTTGATTGCTGTCTGCTGTGGTTATGAGGATGATTTGAGCAGTGTTTGCTGCCTCTTTGTCCAAATACGGAGTTCCTCTCACACATACATAGTTGAGAATGTTCATGATAATAATCTTTACCTTAGCCCTTTATAATGTTAGTGGTGTATCCGCTAATCCCTGATAACACTTTTTCCTACTGATGTTTTAAATCTCTTTTACATACGCGATACTTATTTTCTATATTCAGTTTTATTTACTTTACTCATTATTCTCTTATACCAAAACCCCCAAAACACCTTTTTACGTAATACTCGCATTTTATCTTGTCGCTTAGAACTTTATTTAGCATTTCTAGTTTAGTATTTATTTCAAGAATTCTTAGACTTCAGACTCCTTCTCCCTGTGGGATCGATATCTTTATTTCTAAACTAGCTACAACCGATATGTACACTTGCAGTCATCAAGCTATTTTCTTGCGCCGTTGCCGGGGAGCTAAGCGCTGTAGGTCTTTTAGTTTTTGCTTATTTACTTTAGTTGTGTGAATTTTTGTTTTGAGTTAAGGTTTCCACCAACATGATGGAGTTTGAGCATATGACTAGTGCTAACCCACTCAACCGTTTTGGGAAGCCCTATGATATTTATAAAAGAGACAACTCCAACGAAAAGACAAGAGGGTTTGAAATAAATCGTCTACTACTTGGTATTTTACACAAGAAGCAATTTACTGGACATAACGAAGATCCTAATCCATACGAGCATATTGCATGTTTCAAAGATATATGTGGCACGTTCAAATTAACGGGGTATACCGCCGATGAGTTAAGGGTTAAACTTTTTATTCAAACTTTGACAAGTACAACTCTCTCATGGTATAGATCTCTACCCTCAGAAGACACTACTACTTGGGATAATTTATCTTGCGAATTTCTTTCCAAATATTATCCATTATCAAAATCTTCTAGAATCAGGCATCTTATAATGACTTGGAGGAACCGTCCTAATGAAGGACTAAAAGAGCTTATATAAGATTTAAAGATTTACTTAGACAATGTCCTCATCATGATTTACCTGCATGGTATTTATTGCATATATTTTATAGCAGTTTAATTGAACCTAATAAAATTGAACTAGACTCTTGTGCGAGAGGAGCTTTTATGGATGTCGTGGTATTGCACGGCAGATGCTACTGAGGGTAGCTTACGTAGAAGGAGCAAGGCGACATAGGAGAATCCGAGAGAGAGATTGCCACACGATGTACCCAATTTCACGTCCCCTCGATGGAGGATCGCTACTCCTGCTGTCAATCCAGTATATGATCATAGATTGGTTTACAATGGAGTCGCCATAGGTGGAGAGAGACTAGATCTAATATGACGTACCCCGTGGGGGTGCCCCTGGTGGCTTTGTATATGCAGCCAACTAGGGTTTACAAGTGCTAGTGGGCTTTGTATACGAGTCGCCGTCTTGGGACTCCAGTCGGCTCCAGTCGCCTGGGTCCAGTATGCACCAGTCGCCATACTTGGCGAGTCGACCCGTTTTGGGATTGGCGATCCAGCTGGCGATTCTGCTTCATGGACATACCCCGATTGGTATTCCCCCATCAATAGTCCCCGAGCGCGTTGTCGATTAGATGCGGGCTTGAGGCAGGGCGCGGAGAGTCTTGACGAAGGGTCGTGGTGAATCGGCGACGAGCTCCTGAACAGGGAAAATAACCGTGAAGCGGGAGGCGGTCGGCGTGAGCTAGTCGGTGATGGCCAGTTGGCGAAAGACATATGGTGTCGGTGAAGCCGCCAGTTGCGGCGAGTCACCGAATGTGGAGCGTGCCGAGTCCCCGAGTGCGGCGAGTGGCGAGGTCGAGTGACCGACGAGTGCCGAGTCCCCGAGCGCGCCGAGTGGCGAGGTTGGCTGACCGGCGAGTGGCGCTGTCTGTAGCGTGCTGAGTACGCGACGGCAAGTCCGCGGTGGCGAGTCCCCGAGCATGTTGAGTACGCGAGGGCGAGTCCGCGGTGGTGAGTCCCCGAGCGCGTTGAGTACGCGAGGGTGAGTCCCCGAGCGTGTTGAGTACGCGAGGGAGAGTCCGCGGTGGCGAGTCCCCGAGCGTGTCGAGAACGCAAGGGCGAGTCCGCAGTGGAGTGTCCCCAAGCATGTCGAGAACGCGAGGGCGAGTACGCGGTGGAGAGTCCCCGAGCGTGGAGAGCCATGGTCATGGAACCACGCATCAGTATGCCTAGGAGTATACCCAGGTTCACGTCCCCTCGGTGGAGGATCGCTACATCCTTCTATCAATCCAGTATGAGTATAGATTGGTTTACATGGGATTCGCCGTAGGCGGAGGGAGAGACTAGATCTAGTCTAATGTGGGAGAGCCTGCCCCGTGGGGGTGCCCCTGGTGGCTTTATATATGCAGCCAGTTAGGGTTTACAAGTATTTGGTGGGCTTTGTATTGAAGTCGCCGTCTTGGGCCTCTAGTCAGCGCCACTCGTCTAGGTCCAGCATGCGCCAGTCGCCGAATTGGGCGAGTCGACCTACTCAGGGCTAGGTTTCAGTCGGCTCGATCCAGCTGGCAACTCCGCTTCGTGAGTATACCCTGATTGGTATTCCCCCATCAGTAGTCCCCGAGCGCGGTGTCGATTCGATGTGGGCTTGAGGTAGGACGCGGAGAGTCTTGACGATGGGTTGTGGCGAATCATCGGCGAGCTCCTGAATAGAGAAAAGAACCTTGAAGCGGGAGGCGGTGTCAACACCCGGATTTTTAATCAGAGATGCTTGTTATGCCATACATCGCAATCCCAGGATTACCATTTTTGCGAGACATAACAGATTGGATATCATAGTACATCATCCATTACAAACCATACATAAGGTCTTACCTCTCAGGATCTAGTTCTTAATACAATTCAAGTAGCGGAATAACGTAATAGTAACGATAGCATAGGCGAAGCTCCATCTTCATGGTCACAGGCAATGCTAACGATGGGAGATGATCCTAGTTGTCGTAACCTTCCTGCTGTCCTTCTTCCTGATACTCCTCTTCATAGTCTGGCCACAGGAATAGCCAGGGACAAAGCCATGAGTACTCTTTAAGTACTCGCAAGCTAATACTAACAAGTGAAGTGGTTTTGCAATAGAAAGTACTAAGCTCTATGGTTGTTTTGCAAAAAGCCAGATTTACCTCTACTAAGTTCAGAAGTAAAGAAAGCTAGTTGAAAGTTTTATAACACCTAAGTGGGAACTTGAATTTCATGTCACAACTCTGTTGTGGTCAAGTCAAATCACAAAATATTTCATAAGTCATTTTGAAAACATCTGATGATGGAACAGTATGGCCACTCCAACTGTCCATAACCGTGGACGCAGCTATTCGAATAGTTTGACACTCTGCAGAGATTGTACACTTTGACCACAACATTCGATACATCCGTCAGGAAAAAAATCCTGAATTCACCATACTCAGTATGCAGATAATCAATCCTAACCTTTCAATTACACACCCTAGTATATGCACCTCTCCTGTGAGTTTGGCCTCCCAACCGTGACCAACTGTCATCTTGGTTACTGCACATGTGGACAATATTCACAAGGTAGCCTCAGCTCAGACCTTGGCCGCAAGGGAACCCATACTAAGGTATATAAATTTCTAGTCAAGCCCTACCCAAATTTCAGGTATTGTGGCTGTACGGTAAAATTGGAATGATATCACATCCAGACAACCATCAGTTTTGTAAAGGGCTAAGGCTCATGCCTTAACATTTTCATCATCAGAATCATTTGGTGTTCGTAAACACATGTCAAAACATTTCAGTAGAATGACTCATCATTCTAAGGTTTTCAACCATTTTCACCAAGTATTCCCATCTAAAGTTGATCAAGTTTTATGCTTAGCACTAGCATCTACAAGTGGGGGTAAATACTAATGAGGGGTAGTAAACAAGTGTATCTTATCTAAGTAAAATCTCATGCCTCAGGAGGACATCAAGATTATCTAACTTAGGCCAAGTTTTATGCTCTTTATGCTACCTTCAATTATCTTTCTGGAATCTACAAGTCACTAAGTAAAGTTTTGATAGAAAGATCTTAATAAAGAAAATAAAATACTAAGCTTGCAAGTAAAACTAGGATGGTGTGTCAAGTGGGTATAATCACATATGCTTAACGCATATAGTTGGCATAGTAACAAGCAAGTAGTAGCTTGCATAAGTAGGGTATCTTGCAATGTTAGCTTGCCTTGTGCAGAGCAGTGGTTGAAGTTCCCCTCGGCTTCTTCCTCGTAGTATCCTCCTTCCTCCTCATATCCTTGGTTGGTACCAGCGTCTATAAATAAATACGAGGTACACAATCACCAAACAATACGTAACTATTTCTAATCATCACACAAAGGTTCATACTAGATGATCTAGAATCATCACTAACATTACAAGATTAAAGCACTTGTATCATTTATTTTATTTTATCACTAACATTACAATACTTAAACTACTTAAGATTTAATATTCTCCAACTAAAACATGGGATCATGTTGGCACATGTCATAACCACATATTTCAGCACATGGGAATGTGATTTAAAGTGGTGTCACAATTTAACATGGTTTAACCTTTTTATTTTATTTAATTAAAGTGACTAGAAATGCCTATGTGGCATTCTTTTATTACTTGATCGTTATTTCTATAAGTAAACCTATATATTTTTATATATTCTGAAAGGTATGGTTAAATGGGATTTTTGAGAGTTGGAATCAACTCAAAATCTCTTATGGTTGAATTTTGAAAAATGTTTGAATGCAGAAAAGCTTCTGACTTGTTATTTTTACCATGGGTGATCTACAATTCTAAATGGTTTGAATCCAACGGGCTTGGATTAAGCATTTTAGTACCTTTCTAACAAAATTGATTTCATGCATTTTGGTTCAGTGAATCGAGCTGGGTTGATTTTTGAATCTAGGTACAAAACTAAGTTTAGAACTAAATGAATAAAACTAAATTTGAATTGTTGGGTCGTGCGAGATGTTTAACTGGGCCGGCCCACTACGCAGAGTGCGCGCGGGGGATGGTTAAGTGAGCGACCCCACTCGTCAGTGAGACAACAAGGGGCGAAGCGGTATGGGGCGATTAGGATCGTAGGATCTAACTCTAATCGAACGGATCTGGTTCATTGTCCATGTCGGGCAGCGCCGGCGAGATAGAACCCTAGCGCGGCCGGTGGGGGTCGTGGGAGTCTCACTGGGGCTCAGACGATGGTCGGCGACGGGGGTGAACGACAAAGTCGACAACGATGATTATCCTGGTACCGGCAGGTTCTCCTGGGGCGGCTCCAATCGACGGCGGCTCTCCTCCTCTACAGCAACAAACTATGGTGAAATTCCGGCCACTTGGTGCTCACCTTGCTCCAGGAGTGAGTGGGGGGTATCAGTGAGAGGTGGGGAGTGAACTGGTGTGAAGAAAACGAGCGGGGGAGGCCTCCTTTTATAGTGGATGAAGGGGACCGAATGGCGCGGGTGGATCTCGTCGGTGTCGATGGCACATAGTGCTACTGGCATGGGCGACGATAGGGGGCGGTGCTGTGCTCCCTGGCGAAGCTCAATGGCATGGTGGCGAGGCGTGGGGCGGTGCTGAACGGTTGGAACGTTGTAGCGCTCTGGGCGGGTCCGATGGCAATTTTCATGGCGCACATCGTGCGTGGTCTACGCGGCGGCGAACGAGGTTGTCTGGTGGGGTGCTAGGGTGCTGGCGATCATGTCTGCAAGCAGCGAGGGCGGCGCGTGGTCTGTGGGCTGATGTCGCTGACGGCGCACTGGCGCGCTCTCGGCTCACACGCAGAGAAGCTTGGCATGAGCTTGCCGTGTGGTCCAGGGGCTGGCAATGCTCAGGGACTGGGACAGGAAATGGTGGTGGACGGTGCTGCGTGTCCTAGACAAGGTTGGCGAGGCTAGTTCTTCCTCTAATTTTCTGGTGACATGGGGGTGACAATGGTGCTCTCGGCATGCTCACCATTAATGGCTAGGCTTGCGCACAGTTGTGCTAAAGCTAGTTAGATTACTTTGATCATCTACTGAGAGTGTAGAGTGAGCTATAGAGGGAGCAAGTTAGGCACTGATCACTGCTCACTATAGTGTTTTGTGTTTGTTTGTTTGCTGCTGACAAGGTCTTTGATGAAATGGCCGAAACAAATTCAAATTTGAATTTTGGATTCAAACTTGGTGGGTTTGCTAGGAACATACTAGGGAGTATCTGGTTAGTTGGATTGGTCAAGGTGCACTGGTTTGGTTGGGCTTTGAACAGGTGTGATCGTCACATATGTTAAAGATTCAATTTTGAATTGTCATCTGAATGGGGTTGCTAAATGTTTCTGCAAGTTTGAAAGGTAGGCTTTGATTCACTTTTACTCGGTCTAGCAAGGGGTGGAAAGAATTGTAAAATTTTTTGTTTGAAATCTTGGACTAGAAACACTCAAAGTGACTTAGTGAGCAAGATTGGCAAAAATGACCATTTGCCTTATTTGATTTGTTTTTGATTTTTTTCTTGATTTGTTTCTGCTTGGAAATGTCTTAGATGATGTTATATTCATATTTGAACCATTCCTTACTATTTAGTTGAATCACACAAGTGCATTCATGCATTTATCAAATCATCACACACACACATGCATTCATTTGGTTTTTATTTAATCAAAGATTTTGTTAACCCTAATTTTAGTTATTAGAGTTTGATGATCATTGTTTCATATTTTTGGGATGTTAAAAACCTTCCCTCCTTAAAAAAAATCTTATCCCGAGATTGGAAAAAGAATAAAAAATATTACCTAGGATTTAAAGAGATCGGGAAACTCCATCCTGATGTGATCTTCACGCTCCCAGGTAGCTTCTTCTTTAGTGTGGTTGCTCCACTGAATCTTGAGAAACTTGAAGCTTCGGGTTATAGTGGTTCTGAAAGCTTCTTCCAAAATACGGATGGGTACTTCAGGATACGACAGGTCATCGTTGATCTCTATGGTTCGGTGATCAATGTTCTTGAAAATTTTAGACTTCTCCGGAACTTAAAGGCATTTGCGAAGTAACGATATATGGAACACATTGTGCACTATTGACATTTCCTCGGGCATTTCCAATTGATATGATACTTCTCCTCGATGATTCAGAATCTTGAAGGGTCCGATATATCTGGGGGATAACTTTCCTTTGAGCTGGAAACACTGCATTCCCTTCAAAGGAGACACTTTGAGATACACAAAATCTCCGATATTGAAAGCGAGGTCTCGACTTCTCTTGTCGGCGTAAATCTTCTATCTGGATTGGGTGGTCTTAAGGTGCTCACGAATCTTGTGAACTTTCTCTTCTGATTCTCGTAGGATGTTAGGTCCGAAAATCTGACTCTCTCCTATTTCCGACCAATTCAAAGGGGTGTGACACTTCCTTCCATACATGAATTCAAATGGGGCCATTTGCAGACTAGCTTGATAACTGTTGTTGTTTGAAAATTCTGCGAAAGGCATACAGTCTTCCCATTTAGATCCATAATCTAGCACACATGCTCTCAACATATCTTCGAGTATTTGATTTACTCGCTCCGTTTGTCGATCGGTCTGAGGGTGATACGCTGTGCTGAAATCCAGTCGGGTTCCTAAACCTTCTTGGAATTTCTTCCAGAATCTCGAGGTAAACTGAGTTCCTCGATCCGATACGATGTTCTTGGGGACTCCGTGCAAACTGACGATTCTAGCGATGTACAACTCTGCTAGCTTCGAACTCTGGTATGTGGTCTTGACTAGTAAGAAATGGGCGACTTTGGACAATCTGTCAACTATGACCCAGATAGAGTCATTTCCCCTACTAGAAGTAGGCAATCTAGTGATAAAGTCCATTCCAACGGAATCCCATTTCCATTCCGGAATCTGTAATGGTTGCAACAGTCCTCTAGGTCTTTGATGTCCCGCCTTGACTCTTTGACATATATCACACTTGGCGATATAGCTTCCGATTTCTCTCTTCATCTTATGCCACCAAAATTGCTCCTTCAAATCCTGATACATTTTTGTTCCTCCGGGGTGGATAGAATAAGAGTATCATGGGACTCTTTCAAAATAACTTCTTTCAACTCTGAATCTGCTGGTACACAGAGACGTCCTTTGTACCACAGAACTCCTTCTTCGTCTTCGGTGAATCCGGGTACTTTGCCTGTACCTATACAACGTTTGATTCCATCGATACTAGCATTTCCTTTCTGCGCCTCCTTGATCTGACTGATCAAAGTGGGTTGAAGTTCTATGCTAGCCAAAAATCCTTCACTCACTAATTCCATTTGGAAATCTTCCATCTCTTTGTGCAAACTTGGTTGCTCCTTCAAAATCATGGAGTTCAAGCGGCACGACAATCTGCTAAGGGCATCTGCTACCACATTGGCTTTACCGGGGTGATAGTGAATGTCCAGATCATAGTCCTTGATTAGCTCAATCCATCTTCTCTACCTCATATTCAACTCCTTCTGAGTGAATATATACTTCAGGCTCTTGTGATCCGAATAAATCTCACAACAATTACCCATAAGGTAATGCCTCCATATCTTCAGGGCTAGAACTACGACTGCTAGTTGAAGGTCATGGGTTGGATAATTCTGTTCATGCTGTTTCAGTTGTCGGGATAGATAATATATAACTTTGCCTTCTTGCATTAGCACACATTCGAGACCGATCTTGTATGCGTCACAATACACATCAAAGGGCTTCGTGATATCCGGCATGATCAAGATTGGGGCTGAAATCAATCTCCTCTTGAGTTCCAGAAAACTTGCTTCACATTTGTCTGTCCATTCAAACTTCTTGTCCTTCTTCAGCAATTGGGTGGGTCTTGCAATACTCGAGAATCCTTCTATAAACTTGCGGTAGTATCCCGCTAATCCGAGAAATGCACGAACTTGGGTTTGAGTGGTTGGGGCTTGCCAATCTTCAACATCCTTCACCTTCGCAGGGTCAACGGCAATTCCTTCGACTAATACGATATGTCCGAGGAATCCTACCTCCTGTAACCAGAATTCACATTTGCTAAACTTGGCATACAACTGATGCTCTTTAAGGGTTCCAAGAATGGTCCTTAGGTGTAGCTCATGTTCTTCTTCTGATTTGGAATAAATCAGAATGTCATCGATAAAAACAACAACAAACTTATCCAGGAAGTCCATAAAAATCTTATTCACGAGGTTCATGAAATAAGCGGGGCATTGGTTAATCCAGAAGACATGAAAGTATACTCGTACAATCCATATCTGGTGGTAAAGGCAGTCTTTGGAATATCCTCTACGCGAATCTTGAGTTGATGATAGCCAGTTCTAAGATCAATCTTAGAGAACACTTTGGCACCAGTCAACTGGTCAAACAGATCTTCTATCTTTGGCAATGGGTACTTGTTCTTGATGGTGACATCATTCAACTTCCGATAATCCATACACAAACGGTTACCTCCATCTTTCTTGTCTACAAACAAAACAGGTGATCTCCATGGTGACACACTTGGTTGAATCTATCCAATTTCCAGCATGGCATCCAGTTGCTTCTTTAGCTCTACTAGTTCAGACGGGTTCATACTATATGGTCTCTGGGCTATGGGTCCGGTTCCAGGGATTAGTTCAATGATAAACTCGATATCCCGATCTACGGGCATACCGGGCAAAACATTTGGAAATACATCGGGGTATTCACAGACTATCCGTACTTGGTCAATGGTTGGCTGGGCTATACTCTTGTTGCACTTGAATTGACGGGGCAAGGTTTCAGATACATGCTCGATTGATATTCCGGCTGTACTGGTCATGGTTATGGCTTTCTTGGCACAGTCAATTAATCCTTTGTGTTTGGACATCCAATCCATTCCTAGTACTACTTCCAAACCTTTAGTTCTGAGTACTATTAGATTAGCATAAAAATCTATGCCATGGATTCAGATAGGGACGGCTTTGCAAATTTTCCTAGCTTTGGTGGTTGAACCAGGTATTTGAATAATCATAACATGCTTCAATTTGGTTGGTTGAATCTTACTAGTGCATGCAAATTCTTCAGTAACAAATGAGTGCGATGCTCCAGAATCAAACAACACTCTTGCAAGTACTGAGTTAACAAAAAACTTACCTAGCACGTCATCTGGCGCTTCTTGGGCTTCTTCAGCATGCATGAGAAAGAGACGGCCGTTGCGGTTGAGCGAATTCCCTGGGGCAAACCTTCTTCCGGGCTGAACACGATGCTGCTGCTGAGCTGGGGCATTTGCATTGGGGGCTGCTGCAATCTTTTTGGGGCACTCATTGGAATAGTGACCTTTGGTTCCACATTCATAACAAGTCACTTGCGACTTGTCCTTTGCTGCAACAGGCACAACATTGCTTCCAGTCCTTGGGGCAGTGTTGGTGTTGGTGGCGACATTGTTTTTGTTGAACTTGGGTGGGGCACGGTTGAAATTGCTGGGATTGCCGGGGTTCTTGTGATTTCCTCCGGGCCTTGGGTTTCCATGGTTGGGATAGGTGGGACGTTTCATCGGGGGTCTGTTGTTTCTTGGGGCAAATCCCGGAGATGGGTTGGGGCGATACTTGGGTGTATGGTGGGTTCCTGGTTGATGCATCAGGCGACGTTTGCGGTTCTCATTAGCTTGGTTGATCTTTCCTTCCATCTGAATGGCAGAGTCGACTAAGGCTTCAATATCAGCAAAGGGGATATTGACTAACACCGTCTGCATATCATCGTGCAGACCATTCATGAATCTCTCCTTCTTCTTAGCTTCAGTGTCTATATCATCCGGTGCATACCTAGCCAATGACAAGAATTTGTCACGGTATTCCAGTACTATCATCCTTCCTTGCTTCAGTTCCCTGAATTCATCTCTCATCCTCTTGATCAAACCCGGTGGCACATGGGTTCTGCTGAACTTGACTTTGAACTCTTCCCAAGTCATCAGCTGACCTCCTGTCATTGCGTGAACGCTATTGCATCATGCTCTTGCATCTCCTGCCAGATAGTGGGTAGCAAACAACACTTTCTCGTTAGCTTCCACTCCTGCAACTTCCAGATTGTTCTTCATGGTTTTCAACCAATCATCTGCATCTAGGGGCTCTTCTGACTTAGTGAAAATAGGTGGATTGGTGCTCTGGAAATTCTTGAGCTTAGATCCATGGTTGTCCTGATTTCCATGGCCTTGATTATTGTTGTCCATCTAAGCTATCTATTGAAGGGTGGCTAAGTTGGCTTGACGTTCGGCTCTTTCAGCTTCGCGGTCAGAAACCAACATTTGCAAGAGTTGCAACATCGGGTCTGGGGCTGAGTTGCTTCCTCTGCGAGGCATCTGAAGATTGAGATAGATCATGAGAAAAGAGGGAAATTTCTAAGGTTCAGGGGTTTTGAAAAGGTTTTAAAGTTTGACTCAGATTTTTCCAGCAACTTGCTTTTCATTCATTCATTCATAGCACACAATACAAACACACACCAAAACAAAGGGAAGCCGATGGTTTTAAGAACCATTCTGGGAAACTACGATACAGTGGGACCAAATACAACTCACTAACGCTAGTGCTCAAGTGCTACTACTCCTCGGAGTCAGTGTCCTCATCATCATCGATGAAGACGAAGTCATCCTCATCGGTGAAGAAGTCCATGGACTGATCCTCCAGAAAGTCATCATCATCGCTGAGATAGGAGTAGGGGTCTCCACGAAGGTCTTCCCCTTCATTCTCCTTCTCCTCCAACTGCATGTCTCTCTCGTGGATGGTCTCCTCCAAATCCGTGATCCGGTGGCAAAGACGGGCAATGATGCGCTCCTTCTTGTCGATCTGACAGCAACGAGACTTGCGATCCTTCACTAGCACGTCGATGGTATGATCCTTCTTCACGGCGATGGCGTACTTATGGTTGGCCTAGGAACGGGCATTGTCCAAGTCCTTCTGATGGTCATACATCATGAAGCTAAGATGGTCCAACTGAGTCTTCATCTCATGGTGACATGGGGCCTCCAGTGGCTGTCCCATAGCATCACGCCTTGGGTAGAACTCAAAACGGGTACCCTCGATTTGGTTGATACTCTGTCCACACAGACGAGCAAGAGCTTCCTGCATGGCCCTCGCAAGTCCATCGATCCAGTTGTTCTCTCTTAAGGTGAACTTAATTCCCTCTGCAGTGGGGGGGTTCAATCTTTCCTCGGAGACTTGCAACAACTAGCCACTGTAAATATTCTCCTTCTTGATCATTGAGCTGAGCTCCGAAGAACTCGGGGTGTGAACGCTCCAGCATTTCTGCCAGCTGGTCCAAGTCACGCTCAAAGATGAGGTCTCCTCCATTCCCCAACTGATAAAACTTGCTGTACTTCACGTCCATCTATAAGAATATAGGATGAGTAAGTTAGTAGAGTGATCAAGTGTGTCAAATTTTATGTAAGTTTGCAAGAACTTTTGAGGATCATGAATTTTCATGAAACAGTCTAAGTGATAAGAATAGGAATAAGTTTTCATAAATACTCACTTCTTTGGTTTTGAAACTAAGTTTTTAATTGAAACGCCTATTCTAACTAGGGTCTCCAATGGTCAGGATGGCTCTGACACCAACTTGTCAACACCCGTATTTTTAATCACAGATGCCTGTTATGCCATACATCGCAATCCCAGGATTACCATTTTTGTGAGACATAACAAATTGGATATCACAGTACATCATCCATTACAAACCATACATAAGGTCTTACACAAATAAGGATCTCAGGATCTAGTTCTTAATACAATTCAAGCAGCGGAATAACGTAATAGTAACGGTAGCGTAGGCGAAGCTCCATCTTCATGGTCATAGGAAATGCTGACGATGGGAGATGATCCTAGTTGTCGTAACCTTCCTGATGTCCTTCTTCCTGATACTCCTCTTCATAGTCTGGCCACGGTAATAGCCAGGGACAAAGCCATGAGTACTCTTTAAGTACTCGCAAACTAATACTAACAAGTGAAGTGGTTTTGGAATAGGAAGTACTAAGCTCTATGGTTGTTTTGCAAAAAGATAGATTTACCACTACTAAGTTCAGAAGCAAAGAAATCTAGTTGAAAGTTTTCTAACACCTAAGTGGGAACTTGAATTTCATGTCACAACTCTGTTGTGGTCAAGTCAAATCACAAATCATTTCATAAATCATTTTGAAAACATCTGATGACGGAACAGTATGGCCACTCCAACTGTCCATAACCGCGGATGCGGCTATTCGAATAGTTTGACACTCTGCATAGATTGTACACTTTCACCACAACATTGGATACATCCGTCAGGAACAAATCCTGAATTCACCATACTCAGTATGCGGATAATCAATCCTAACCTTTCAATTACACGCCCTAGTATATGCACCTCTCCTGTGAGTTTGGCCTCCCAACCATGACCAACTGTCATATTGGGTACTGCACAGGTGGACAATCTTCACAAGGTAGCATCAGCTCAGACCTTGGCCACAAGGTAACCGATACTAAGGTATATAAATTTCCAGTCAAGCCCTACCCAAATTTTGGGTATTGTGGTTGTACAGTAAAATTGGAATGGTATCGCATCCAGACAACCATCAGTTTTGTAAAGGGATAAGGCTCATGCCTTAATATTTTCATCATCAAAATCATTTGGTGTTTGGAAACACATGTCAAAACATTTTAGTAGAATGACTCATCATTCTAAGATTTTCATAACCATTTTCACCAAGTATTCCCTTCTAAAGTTGAGCAAGTTTTATGCTTAGCACTAGCATCTACAAGTGGGGGTAAATACTAATGAGGAGTAGTAAACAAGTGTATCTTATCTAAGTAAAATCTCATGCCTCAGGAGGACATCAAGATTATCTAACTTAGGCCAAGTTTTATGCTCTTTATGCTACCTTCAATTATCTTTCTGGAATCTACAAGTCACTAAGTAAACTTTTGATAGAAAGCTTTTAATAAAGAAAATAAAATACTAAGCTTTCAAGTAAAACTAGGATGGTGTATCAAGTGGGTATAATCACATATGCTTAAGGTATATAGTTGGCATAGTAACAAGCAAGTAGTAGCTTGCATAAGTAGGGTATCTTGCAAGTGTTAGCTTGCCTTGTGCAGAGAAGTGGTTGAAGTTCTCCTCGGCTTCTTCCTCGTAGTATCCTCCTTCCTCCTTGTATCCTTGGTCGGTACCAGCGTCTATAAATAAATACGAGGTACAAAATCACCAAACAATACTTAACTATTTCTAATCATCACGCAAAGGTCCACACTAGATGATCTAGCATCATCACTAACATTACAAGATTAAAGCACTTGTCTCATTTATTTTATGTTAGAAAAGTAATTTCTACTTATTGAAAACCTATTTAAGATTTAATATTCTCTAACTAAAACATGGGATCATGTTGACACATGTCATCACCACATATTTTAGCACATGGGAATGTGATTTAAAGTGGTGTCACAATTTAATAAGGTTTAAACCTTTTATTTTATTTAATTAAAGTGACTAGAAATGCCTATGTGGCATTCTTTTATTACTTGATCATTATTTCTGTAAGTAAACCTATATATTTTTATATATTCTGAAAGGTATGGTTAAATGGGATTTTTGAGAGTTGGAACCAACTCAAAATATCTTATGATTGAATTTTGAAAAATGTTTGAATGCAGAAAAGCTTTTGCCTTGTTATTTTTACCATGGGTGATCTACAATTCTAAATGGTTTGAATCCAACGGGCTTGGATTAAGCATTTCAGTATCTTTCTAACAAAATTGGTTTCATGCATTTTGGTTTAGTGAATCGAGCTAGGTTGATTTTTAAATCTAGGTACATAACTTAGTTTAGAACTAAATGAATAAAACTAAATTTGAATTGTTGGGTCGCGCGGGATGTTTAACTGGGCCGGCCCACTATGCACAGTGCGTGCGCGGGCTGGTTAAGTGAGCAACCCCACTCGTCAGTAAGACAACAAGGGGAGAAGCGGTATGGGGTGATTAGGATCGTAGGATCTAACTCTAATCGAACAGCTCTGTTTCATTGTCCATGTCAGGCACGCCGGCGAGACAGAACGCTAGCGCGGCCGGTAGGGGTCGTGGGAGGCTCACCGGGGCTCAGTCGATGGTCAGCGACGGGGGCGAACGACGAAGTCGACGGCGACGACGATTCTCCTGGTACCGGCAGCTTCTCCTGGGGCGGCTCCAATCGACGGTGCCTCTCCTCCTTTGCAGCGACAAACTCCGGTGAAATTCCGGCCACTTGGTGCTCGCCTTGCTCTGGGAGTGAGTGGAGGGTATCAGTGAGAGGTGGGGAGTGAACTGGTGTGAAGAAAACGAGCGGGGGAGGCCTCCTTTTATAGTGGATGAAGGGGACCGAATGGCGCGGGTGGAGCTTGTCGGTGTCGATGGCACATAGTGCTACTGGCATGGGCGACGATAGGGGGCGGTGCTGTGCTCCCTGGCGAAGCTCAATGGCATGGTGGCGAGGCGTGGGGCGGTGCTGAATGGTTGGAACGTTGCGGCGCTCTGGGCGGGTCCGACGGCAATTTTAATGGCGCACATCCTGCGTGGTCTACGCGGCGGCGAACGAGGTTGTCTGGCGGGGTGCTGGGGTGCTGGCAATCATGTCTGCAAGCAGCGAGGGCGGCGCGTGGTCTGTGGGCTGATGTCGCTGACGGCGCACTGGCGCGCTCTCGGCTCGCACGCAGAGAAGCTTGGCATGAGCTTGCCGTGTGGTCCAGGGGCCGGCAATGCTCGGGGCTTGGACAGGGAGTGGTGGTGGATGGTGCAATGTGTCCTAGACAAGGTTGGCGAGGCTAGTTCTTCCTCTAACTTACTGGCGACATGGGGGTGACAATGGTGCTCTCGGCATGCTCACCATTAATGGCTAGGCTTGCGCATAGTGGTGCTAAAGCTAGTTAGATTACTTTGATCATCTACTGAGAGTGTAGAGTGAGCTATAGAGGGAGCAAGTTAGGCACTGATCACTGCTCAGTATAGTGTTTTGTGTTTGTTTGTTTGCTGCTGACAATGTGTTTGATGAAATGGCCGAAAGAAATTCAAATTCAAATTTTGGATTCAAAATTGGTGGGTTTGCTAGGCACAGGGAAAAGAACCGTGAAGCAGGAGGCGGTCGGCGTGAGCCAGTCGGTGATGGCCAGTTGGCGAAATACATAGGGTGTCGATGAAGCCGCCAGTTGCGGCGAGTCCCCGAACATGGAGCGTGCCGAGTCCCCGAGCATTTTAAACGGCGAGTGGCGAGGTCGAGTGACCGGCGAGTGCCGAGTCCCCGAGCGCGCCGAGTGGCGAGGTTGGGAGACCGGCGAGTGGCGCTGTCTGTAGCGCGCTGAGTCCCCGAGTGCGTTGAGTACGCGAGGGCGAGTCCGCGGTGGCGAGTCCCCGAGCGTGTTGAGTATGCGAGGGCGAGTCCGCGGTGGCGAGTCCCCGAGAACGTTGAGTACGTGAGGGAGAGTCCCCGAGCGTGTTGAGTACGCGAGGGAGAGTCCGCGGTGGCGAGTCCTCGAGCGTGTCGAGAACGCGAGGGAGAGTCCACGCTGGAGTGTCCCCAATCATGTCGAGAACGTGAGGGCGAGTACACGGTGTAGAGTCCCCGAACGTGGAGAGCCATGGTCATGGAACCACGCGTCGGTATGCCTAGGAGTATACCCAGGTTCATGTCCCCTCGGTGGAGGATCGCTACGTCCTGCTATCAATCCAGTATGAGTATAGATTGGTTTACATGGGAGTCGCCGTAGGCGGAGGGAGAGACTAGATCTAGTCTAATGTGGGAGAGCCTGCCCCGTGGGGGTGTCCCTGGTGGCTTTATAAATGCAGCCAGTTAGGGTTTACAAGTATTTGGTGGGCTTTGTATTGAATTCGCCGTCTTGGGCCTCCAGTCGGCGCCACTCGTCTGGGTCCAGCATGCACCAATCGCCGAATTGGGCGAGTCGACCCACTCAGGGCTAGGTTTCAGTCGGCTCGATCCAGCACTCCGCTTCGTGAGTATACTCTGATTGGTATTCCCCCATCAGTATTCCCCGAGCGCGTTGTCGATTCGACGTGGGCTTGAGGTAGGGAACGGAGAGGCTTGACGATGGGTCGTGGCGAATCAGCGACGAGCTCCTGAATAGAGAAAATAACCTTGAAGCGGGAGGCGGTGTCAACACCCGGATTTTTAATCAGAGATGCTTGTTATGCCATACATCGTAATCCCATGATTACCATTTTTGCGAGACATAATAGATTGGATATCACAGTACATCATCCATTACAAACCATACATAAGGTCTTACCTCTCAGGAGCTAGTTCTTAATACAATTCAAGCAGCGGAATAACGTAATAGTAACGATAGCGTAGGCGAAGCTCCATCTTCATGGTCACAGGCAATGCTAATGATGGGAGATGATCCTAGTTGTCGTAACCTTCCTACTGTCCTTCTTCCTAATACTCCTCTTCATAGTCTGGCCACAGGAATAGCCAGGGACAAAGCCATGAGTACTCTTTAATTACTCGCAAACTAATACTAACAAGTGAAGTGGTTTTGGAATAGGAAGTACTAAGCTCTATGGTTGTTTTGGAAAAAGACAGATTTACCTCTACTAAGTTCATAAGCAAAGAAATCTAGTTAAAAGTTTTATAACACCTATGTGGGAACTTGAATTTCATGTCACAACTGTATTGTGGTCAAGTCAAATCACAAAATATTTCATAAGTCATTTTGAAAACATCTGATGACGGAACAGTATGGCCACTCCAACTGTCCATAACCGCGGACACGGCTATTCGAATAGTTTGACACTCTGCAGAGATTGTACACTTTCACCACAACATTCGATACATCCGTCAGGAAAAAATCCTGAATTCACCATACTCAGTATGCGGATAATCAATCCTAACCCTTCAATTACACGCCCTAGTATATGCACCTCTCCTGTGATTTTGACCTCCCAACCGTGACCAACTGTCATCTTGGGTACTGCATAGGTGGACAATCTTCACAAGGTAGCCTCAGCTCAGACCTTGGCCGCAAGGGAACCCATACTAAGGTATATAAATTTCCAGTCAAGCCCTACCCAAATTTCAGGTATTGTGTTTGTACGGTAAAATTGGAATGATATCACATCCAGACAACCATCAGTTTTGTAGAGGGCTAAGGCTCATGCCTTAACATCTTCATCATCAAAATCATTTGGTGTTCGGAAACACATGTCAAAACATTTCAGTAGAATGACTAATCATTCTAAGGTTTTCATTACCATTTTCACCAAGTATTCCCATCTAAAGTTGATCAAGTTTTATGCTTAGCACTAGCATCTACAAGTGGGGGTAAATACTAATGAGGGGTAGTAAACAAGTGTATCTTATCTAAGTAAAATATCATGCCTCAGGAGGACATCAAGATTATCTTAGGCCAAGCTTTATGCTCTTTATGCTACCTTCAATTATCTTTGTGGAATCTACAAGTCACTAAGTAAAATTTTGATAGAAAGCTTTTAATAAAGAAAATAAAATACTAAGCTTGCAAGTAAAACTAGGATGGTGTGTCAAGTGGGTATACTCACATATGCTTAAGGCGGCGCATTGTCTATGGGCTGATGTCGCTGACGGCGCACTAGCACGCTCTCGGCTCGCACGCAGAGAAGCTTGGCATGAGCTTTCCATGTGGTCTAGGGGCTGGCAATGCTCGGGTCTTGGACAGGGAGTGGCGATGGATGGTGCTGCGTGTCCCAGACAAGGTTGGCGAGGCTAGTCCTTCCTCTAGCTTGCTGGTGTCATGGGGGTGACAATGGTGCTCTCGGCATGCTCACCATTAATGGCTAGGCTTGCGCACAGTGGTGCTAAAGCTAGTTAGATTACTTTGATCATCTACTGAGAGTGTAGAGTGAGCTATAGAGGGAGCAAGTTATGCATTGATCACTGTTCACTATAGTGTTTTGTGTTTGTTTGTTTTCTGCTGACAAGGTGTTTGATGAAATGGCTGAAAGGAATTCAAATTTGAATTTTGGATTCAAACTTGGTGGATTTTCTAGGCACATACTAGGGAGTATCTGGTTAGTTGGATTGGTCAAGGTGCCCTGGTTTGGTTTGGTTTTGAAAAGGTGTGATCTTCACATATGTTAAAGATTCAATTTTGAATTGTCATCTGAATGGGGTTGCTAAATGTTTCTGCAAGTTTGAAAGGTGGGCTTTGGTTCACTTTTACTTGGTGTAGCAAGGGGTGAAAAGAATTGGAAAAGTTCCTGTTTGAAATCATGGACTAGAAACACTCAAAGTGACCTAGTGAGCAAGATTGGCAAAAATGACCATTTGCCTTATTTGATTTTTTTATTTTTTTCTTTATTTGTTTCTGCTTGGAAATGTTTTAGATGATGTTATATTCATCTCTGAACCATTCCTTATTTAGTTGAATCACACAAGTGCATTCATGCATTTATCAAATCATCACATACACACATGCATTCATTTGGTTTTTATTTAATCAAAGTTTTTGTTAACCCTAATTTTAGTGATTAGAGTTTGATGATCATTGTTTCATATTTTTGGGATGTTACAGGCGGTCGGCGTGAGCCAGTCGGTGAATCTGCCAGTTGCGGCGAGTCCCCGAACATGGAGCGTCCGAGTCCCCGAACGTGGAGCGTGCCGAGTCCCCGAGCGCGGCGAGTGGCGAGGTCGAGCGACCGGTGCGTGCCGAGTCCCCGAGCGCACCGAGGCGAGGTTGGGCGACCGGTGAGTGGCGTTGTCTGTAGCATGTCGAGTCCCCGAGCGCGTTGAGTATGCGAGGGCGAGTGTCCGCGGTGGCGAGTCCCCGAGCGCATTGAGTACGCGAGCGCTAGTCCCCGAGCGTGGACAGTACGCGAGTGGAGAGTCCACGGTGACGAGTCCCCGAGCGTGGAGAGTACACAAGTGGAGAGTTCGCGGTGGCGAGTCGACGAGGGCGAGCCACGGTCGTGGAACCACGCGTACACGCAACATGCCTAGGAGTAGTCCCTGAGGCTCGAGTTGGCTTGTAGAGGCGACTTGAGGATCTTTAGAGATGCATATTATAAAAATAGTGGTGGTTGTTGCCGAGCATGGAGAGTCGAGAGCCGAGCCCTCGAGCGTGGCGAGTGGCGAGGTCGAACGACCGGCGAGCGCCGAGTACCCGAATGCGACGAGTGGCGAGGTCGAGCGACCGGTGAGCGCCGCGTCCCCGAGCGCGGCGAGCGGCGAGGTCGAGTGACCGGCGAGCGCCGATCCCCGAGCGTGGCGAGCGGCGAGGTCGAGCGACCCGCGAGCGCCGAGCCCCGAGCTCGGTGAGGGGCGAGGTCGAGCGACCGGCTAGCACCGAGTCCCCGAGCGTGGCAAGCGGCGAGGCCGAGCGACCGGTGAGCCCCGAGTCCCCAGTGAGGCGAGCGGCAAGGCCGAGCGACCGGCAAACACTGAGTCCCCGAGCGAGGTGAGCGGTGAGGCCGAGCGACCGGCGAGCGCCGAGTCCTCGAGCGTGGCAAGTGGAGAGAAAGACACCGTTTTGCTGAGAAGGAGGAAAAAGTACGACTGCAATAAGGTGTATTTATGAAATATATTGAACATTTGTAAGGCGTGCAAATTGTAGATGTTGAACAAAATGTACTTTTGCTATGTGGATCGATGGGCAGTATGTAAGGTTTATACGAGTCTTTTCATTAGTAGGTAGACCTCCAGTATCAAACGCTTGCCGGGTAATAGGGATAGGATGCCAGACTGTTGAACCCGGAGACAAGGTCGGCCTTTCGGTACCCAGCCTCACTACTTTGACGAACGCGAATAAACAACAGACAAAACTGAAACCGATCCCAAGTATGATTTTGGTCCCTGAAAGGGTCATATGCGACTGCATGGTCGACTCTGAAGAATGAATGGAGATGCATATATATTTTGGACTCATAGTATATACGAGTGTATGAAAAACTTAGCTATTAGTATGGAGAGTCCGCGACGACGAGTCTACGGATGTAGTAGTCGAGTAGTTTATGGGTGGTCTTGGGCAGAGACAGTTGGGCATGCTTTATTCGCATGTTGCTGCCCCTTGAATTGCCAAGACTGAATTTATGTGCCGCCTTATATGGACGAGCGGTGTTGATCAATTTGTTCCTCGTGCATAGGCAAATAAAGCAAAGATTAGTATCCATGCCTAATCATATAATCTTACTTGATTTTAGTGAGTAGAAAGACTGATCAAGTAAATTAGGAGGATACAAAGTAGACAAATGTGTAACTGATTTACATGTATCTTGCCATGGGTATCACCGAATTAAGAATATTGCCTCTCTTTCTTGGACAGCAATCGCTGCAGCTCGCGTGCGTGGCCAGCTCCAGACCGATCAAATTGCCTCTCTTCCTTGGACAACAATCGCTGCAGCTCGCGTGTGTGGCCAACTCCAGACCGATCCGGTCTTGAATTTTTTCTTGAGTGATAATGAATTCCATCAGCGAGAGGAGGAATCAAATAGAAAACTAAACCGCCATATGTAACCGAGCATGCATGCCGGCGCTTGTGATTTTTCAAGTCGGCCATGTTGGGCTGCAGCTGAATTAGATCGATCGGCCCTTTTTCAACAGCACACAAGATGCAATCTGGCCGGCGGTAACGGTGAGGTATCCCGTCCGTATTATCACCACCAAGTACCGTTTGTCCCACGGTAGGCATCAACTGTCGTGGTATTGCACAGCAGATGCTACTGGGGATAGCTTACGTAGAGGGAGCAAGGCAACGTAGGAGAATCCAAGAGAAAGATTGGCACATGATGTACCCAGGTTCACGTCCCCTTGACGGAGGATCGCTACGTCCTGCTGTCAATCCAGTATATGAACATAGATTGGTTTACAATGGATTCGCCGTAGGTGGAGGGAGACTAGATCTAATATGACGTACCCCGTGGGGTGCCCCTGGTGACTTTATATATGCAGCCAGTTAGGGTTTACAAGTGCTAGTGGGCTTTGTATACGAGTCGCCGTCTTGGGTCTCCAGTCGGCGCCAGTCGCCTGGGTCCAGTATGCACCAGTCGCCGTACTTGGCGACTCGACCCGTTCTGGGATTGGCGATTCAGCTGGCGACTCCGCTTCATGGGTATTTCCCCGATTGGTACTCCCCCATCAATGGATTTACCAATAACTAAAATTTGGGCTTTACTTAATAGAATTTGCGATCATAGAGTTTCATGAAATTTTGGTCTAGAAAGTGAAGAAGGCACAAAAATAGATCATGAATGTATTCACGACTATAATAAAAAGGCCATGTTAATGAATTATCTAAATAGCTTTATTTAGATTCAGATCTTGTGTTGCAGGTTGTTAAAGCTTTTACATAACACATCGAATCTCCAAAAGAGGGTTCGGTCAAGTTTGATTCACCACCTGAAACTGAGAAGAAAAGAGAAGTTAAAACAACATTAGCCTCCCTAGAACCAATGAATGAGATACCTTTCCCTAACACTGCACAAAAGCATATTTTGGAATATGAACAGGTCAAGGCAGTACATGAGGAGAAAGAAGAGGAAAGTGTGCCAATAATTGAAGAACATCTGGATGAAACCAAAGATGAAGAGGTAACCAAGGAAGCCATCATGGCTATGTATGCATATTGTAACATAGTTGAACTTGATGAAGAGACTTCTATATCGGTTGAAGGTAAAATTAAGGTAAAGATGTGGGTAAGCCTATTCTTCCCTGCATATTTAAAGAAACCTCGCATTACGGTTTATGTGATCTTGGCATCGAAGTTAATGTTATATCCTATGACTTTTATTTATAAATAAAATAAGAAATAGCACTGGCTACAATATAAAATACTGATATGACAATCATGTTAGCCAATAAAAATCTTATAATTCCAATGGGAGTAGTTGAAGATGCAACTGTCACAATTGACAATAAAAATTTCCCTATTGATTTTGTAGTTGTTGATATGCCAATTGACACTCTTTTCCCAGTCATATTTGGAAGAAAATTTTGAAGTGATATAGGTGCTACATTTGACTTCAAAAAGGAGGTTGTATCCCTTAAGATTGGGAAAGCGGAAAAAAATTCCACTTTTCCAAATTTAAAGACAAACCCATATACAAGAAGAAGAGAAAGAGAATACTATCGAGGAGATGGCAACTCTTTTCTTAAATAATCAAGATGAAGAAATAAATGAAGACCCAAATTGCGAAGAAATAATTATGGAGGATAAAACTATAGAAGAATTAGAAAGTGAATTTGATTCATTTCCCATAGAAGAACCTCCAACTGATGAAGCTTTTGAAGAGCCAGAAAAAGAGAGGGGATGAAGAACTACCACCCCTAGAATTAAAAACTCTACCAGATAATCTTAAGTATAGATTCTTAGATGATACTAATAGATTCCCTGTTATTATTTGTGCTATACTTTCAGGGGAAAAAGAAGAAGAACTCATGAAGGTACTAAAGGAGCACCACAAGGCCTTAGAGTACTCAATGGATGATTTGAAGGGTATAAGTCCCATGATAGCCTCCCATCGCATATTGATGGAGGAAGGTGCTAAACCAGTTGCAGAATTCAATATAAGACTAAAGCCTGAAATGAAGGAAGTGGTAAAAAAATAAATAGTACGCCTACTTAATGTAGGTATAATTTATCCTGTAAAATAAAGTGAATGGGTAAGTCATGTTCATTGTGTTCCTAAGAAAGGCGGCTTTACTGTTGTTCCAAATGAAAACAATGAATTGATACCTACTAGAACTTTTGTTGGACAAAGGATGTGCATAGATTTTAGGAAATTGAATAAGGAAATAAGGAAAGATCACTATCATTTACCGTTCATAGATCAAACTTTGGAGAGGTTAGCAAACCACACTCATTTTTGTTACTTGGACGGATATTCTAGTTTTTCCCAAATAGTTGTTCATCCTGATAACCAACTTAAAAACAACTTTCATTAGTCCTTATGGATTAGATGCTTATCGATGTATGCCTTTTGGTTTATGTAATGTTCCAGCTACTTTTAAAAGATGCATGACTGCTATATTTGCAGATTTTATTGAACTGATAATGGAAGTATTTATGGATGATTTTTCTGTCTATGGAACTTTGTTTACTAGTTTCTTGTATAATCTCAATAGAATCTTGCAGCGTTGCGAAGCAACTAATCTTGTCTTGAACTAGGAGAAGTGCCATTTATGGTAAAAGAAGGCATAGTCCTTGGACATAAAGTATCAGGTAAGGGTATTGAAGTAGATAGGGCTAAAGTTGAAGCAATAGAAAGAATGCCACAACCAAGGGACATAAAAGGTATAAGAAGTTTTCTTGGTCTTGTAGGATTTTATAGAAGGTTCATTAGGAATTTTTCTGGGATTTCTAAACCTTTGACTAATCTGTTGCGAAAGGGAGTAAGATTCAATTTTGATGATAAGTGCGTTATTGCCTTTGATAAACTCAAATATGCTTTATCTCATGCTCCCATCATTAAACCACCTATATGGGATATGAATTTTGATTTCATATGTGAAGCTAGTGATGATGATGTAGGAGTAACTCTGAGACAACACATAGGTCACAGATTTAATATTATACATCATGCTAGTAGAACTCTCAATAGTGCTCAAAAGAATTATCCTAAGGAAGAAAGAGAACTCTTTGCTGTATTTTTCTCTTTTTATAAGTTTCGTTCTTATATTGTTGATGCAAAAGTAAGAGTTCATACGAATCATGATGGTTTAAAAGAACTCCTTGAGAGAAAGTTTCATAAGCCAAGACTGATCCGTTGGATCCTTTTACTTCAAGAATTTGAGTTGCAGATTATGTAGAGACAAGAAGCAAAGGTAGTAGATGCATCATCTATATTTACCCATCAAGACATCGATCTTATTGAGAGGAGTTTTAGTACCAGCGATTTTTGTTTTCAAGAATTACTATATGAACTAAGGACAAATCTGCCCAAGAAGAAGAAGTCCTTGTTGTTGGAGGAGCTTGTCACTCCTGACTAAATGAACAATAAGTGGAAGGTAAGTCTTCTAACTTTAATAAGTGCTTTGTTTTCATAGTTTCTACTATTAAATTTTTTGCCTTTGAATTCCTCTTGTTTTTCTGAAGTTTTTAGGGGTTTCTGTAACTATATGGCTGCAACTATATGGCCAGAGAAAATTCTCCCGCCGTACAGTTGGTCATTAAATGTTCTGTATCCCCCATGCAAATTAAATTTCGGGTGTTGTAACTATACAGGCGCAACTATACGGCCGGATAAAAATCTCCCGCCGTATAATTGGTCGTTAAACATTCTGTATCCCTTTACAAAATATTTTTTGAGGTGCGGTATCTATATGACCGGAGAAAATTCTCCCGCGGTATAGTTGGTCATCAAAGATTCAGTACCCTCAACCCGTTTTTGTTATTATTTATCTAAAACAACTCTTTGTCAGTTCCTAGTCGGTCATCTAACCGACCTGAGCTCGAGATATTTGGAAATATCTGCCCGGAACCAACTGAAATGGATCGTATGGGCACCTAGAGGGGGGGGTGAATAGGTGCTAACCAATTTTTAATACTTTTTCAATTTTAGGATTGACACAAAGTAAATTCTCTAGATATGCAACTACGAGAATTTCCCTATATGCAACCCTAACTACTAAGCACGTAAAGAGAGGAGCGAGGAAACCGTAGTGGAGCACACGGAGACACAGGGATTTGTTTTACCGCAGTTCCTTCCTTGTTAAGGGAAGTACATCTACGTTGGAGGGGTGGGAAGTTCTAAGACCACCATGCCACAATAGGCCTCACCCTATTCTCCGATGGAAGTCGCCACGAGAGGCCTGATCCACCTTCTCCACTATTGGATCCCTTCGAGGCGGGAACCGGTGCCTTTTACAACACTATCGGGGCACACACCCACAACCGAATTGGGGGCTCCCGAGATGACAACAAGATGCCACAAGAACAAGGTTTATCAATATAAACAAAAAAAAGGATCTAGGTATTTGCAAGGAATACTAGATCGGTGGTTCTCCAAATGAATGGAGAGGAGATGAAGCGCTTGATTGCTGATGATGAAGATCGAGTTCTGCTCCTTCGATTCCCCAAGGGACGGGGCCTTTGGGTGGATCTAGGTGGAGCTCTCTTGGATGAAGGTTGCAAATTAGATCTCGTCTTTTTCGAATGAATCAAGAGTTCTGGCAGGAGGGGGAAGGATGGCTTAAATACCCCCTCCCTAGATCTGGCCGTTGCTCAACTTTGGGGGCGGATTATCCACCTCCCACTTGGGCGGATTATCCGCCCCCTGGGAAAACTCCACCCCAAGGGCAGATTCTCCAGGGGAAACTCCGCCCCCTCTCTGGGGCTGGCGCCTGCGAAACTTGCTGAAGATCTTGGGGGGGGGGAGGGGGGATTATCCGGCCAAGCCAGAAAGTCCGGCCAACACTCCACCCCCTCTCTGGGGCTTGCGCCTTGGCGATGAGCAAGGGAGGCGGACTATCCGGCCCCCTGAGGGGCGGATTATCCGGCGGAGCCGGAAAATCCGGCCAAAACTCCGCCCCCCTTCTGGGGCTTGCGCCTGCTTGGGAATAGGGAGGGGCGGATAATCCCCCAAAGGCAGAATCCTTTTCCCTTTTTCTCAAAGAGAGCTGCAACACTTCAACACACATTAAATAGTACTTGATATTGTTATCTAACACACAAAACAATTGGGATTATAAAATGTTCTTTCAATCTCCCCCTTTTTGGTGTTAGATGACAATATTAGGATTTGCAATGAAACCGGCTAATGCCACCTTAAATAATGAAAGACGCTCCCCCTAGATGTGTGCACATTTAAAATTTGCATTTGAATAAAAATACACACACTAGAGAGAACACAACTTCCATAACAAAGATAATTGAAACAAGTTGGTTTGGAAAACAAGATCATACCACCGGGATGAGAATATAGCCAAAGAATATAATTTGCTTGATAGCCTCCAAGCACATCCCAACAATACCAACAATTTTGATGCATACATTAGATAGGCCCATGATTCCATATGCCATCAAATATGCCTCCATAGATAAATCCAGAATTCCATGAGATCCACAATAGATCAATCCAGAAATCCATGAATACCACACATAGTTCCAAACTTAGTGGAGCACGACAAAGTCTTACATAATCAAACACAAATAGAAAATGAGTTCACGCTAAAAAGGCACAAGCAAGCAAATAAAACAACTGAAAGAAAGATGCTTGCGCCCGACCCTTGCAAATCCACGAGACCTAATAGAACTACTTATCCCCCTTTGGCATCAAAACGCCAAAAAGGAAGAAGAGCGATGCTACCGCCCCTAAAGATCACTCCTCCTCATCCTCGTCGTAGTCATTCCCGTCCCCTTCCTCTTCATCATACTCATCATCATCGTCATCAGCGTGAGGAGTGGGTTCCCTCGGTGGTGGAGGAAAGAGGCAACGGTCGAGCTCGCCATAGTTGATCCCTGAAATGTTCCACTGAGCATATGGTTCCGGAGCAGTGGGAGGAGGTGGATGGCCAGTGGCACCGGAGACATGGTGGAGAATAAGCTGCTGTGTGTGATCCCTCTCATGATCCCTGCG
This sequence comes from Avena sativa, assembly GCA_916181665.1. Taxonomy (NCBI): domain Eukaryota; kingdom Viridiplantae; phylum Streptophyta; class Magnoliopsida; order Poales; family Poaceae; genus Avena; species Avena sativa. Next base: position 364,651,497 of record OV702285.1, on the reverse strand, counting down.
GTACGCCTCATATTGGCCCTTGTGAGTGTCAATGCCCATGCAAAGGATGTGTCGCTGGAACCAAGTGAGCTGCTTAACCTCGCGTGCCATTCGAGACACTGTGGAACGATGACCACTAGCCTGAGCATCACGCATGAATGACTCCGGGGCAGTGGAAGGGTGATGGGTCTTCTGAGCCTTGTTGTAGATTTTCTTGGGCTTGTGAATTCCATCCAGAGCAGTGCCAAAATCCTCATGTGGCAACATATGCTTGATGAGCATCATAATGAAAGGAGCATAAGGAATATAGAGCCTGTTGATCATAGCATCCGTCATCTCATGATAAATATAGTCCATGACGTCCAGTTTGTAACCTGTGGATGATCCAGAGTTAGTGGCACACTCGTGAGCAAAAGCAAGAGAGGAACTAGGTGACCACGGATCTTGTCATTGTTGCCACCACTAGGAGCGATGCAGTCCCTAAATATGCCAACAAGGGAGGCATACAAGGGAGAGAGACCAGCGAAAGTACCAACAACACCATCAGAAGAAAGGCAAGGAGAAAGTGCAGTATCCTTGGATGGCTTCAGATGAGAAATGATATGGTGGCCCGAAGGAGTGTCACGGCCATGGAATGCATAGACAAGAACCTGCCCAAAGAATTGACATGCACTAGAGGTTGATTTCCTATCATCTTTGTCACCAGCCCAATCTGAATCAGTGTAACCACATAGAGAGAAACTTGAACCCTTGGGATACCATAACCCAAAATTTGGGGAATGAACCAAATATCGGAAGATTCGTTTGACCGCCACTAACTGGCTTTCTTTAGGAGCGACTTGGTACCTTGCACAGACTCCTACACTTAACACGATATCGGGCCTAGATGCGCAAAGGTAAAGGATAGAGCCGATCATGGATCGGTGTACCTTTTGATCCACGTCTTTGCCCTTGGGATTGAGCTCAAGATGACACTTTGTTTGCATAGGAGTAGCAACACCATCGAGATCCGTCATCTTGAATCGTTTGAGCATATCTTGGATGTACTTAGCTTGATTAATAAAGGTTCCCTCTCTAAGTTGTTTGATCTCAAATCCAAGAAAGAACCTCAGCTCACCCATCATGGACATCTCAAACCTGACAGTCATAAGCTTTGAAAATTCATCGTTAAAAGCTTGGTTAGTAGAGCCAAAAATAATGTCATCTACATAAAGTTGGCATACAAAAAGCTCCTCATTAACCTTCTTAGTAAAAAGAGTGGGATCGATTTGCCCAACTTCGAATCCACGGTCTAGCAAAAGCTCTTTAAGGTGCTCAAACCACGCACATGGGGCTTGTTTAAGGCCATAGAGCGCCTTATTGAGTTTGTAGACATGGTTAGGAAATTTGGGATCCTCAAATCCCGGGGGATGCTTGACGTATACTAACTCATGTAGAGGACCATTAAGGAAAGCGCTCTTAACATCCATTTGTTGTAATTTAAAATTATGATGGGCTGCATATGCAAGAAGGATACGGATGGACTCAAGACGAGCCACAGGAGCATAAGTCTCGCCAAAATCAATTCCTTCCACTTGAGAGAATCCCTGAGCCACGAGTCGTGCTTTATTCCTCACAACAATGCCATTTTCATCTTGTTTGTTCTTGAAGATGCACTTGGTGCCGATAACATTGCGGCAATCCTTTGGTTTCTCTACGAGCTTCCAAACTTTGTTGCGTTCGAAGTTATTTAATTCTTCATGCATTGCAACAACCAAATCGGGGTCTTCAAGAGTATCAAAAACCTTCTTCGGTTCAACCATGGAAATGTGAGCTTGATGATCACAGAAGCTTGCAAGTTCTCTTCTAGTGGATACCCTTTGTCGTAGATCACCAACAACCTTGTCAACAGTGTGACCCCTTAGTTCAAGGTTCCGATCAGCACGAGCCTTGCGACGAGCCTCAATGTCCTTATTGTTTATAGAAGGAGTTGATTCAGTATTTGTATCCTTGTCTTGATCACTACCTTACCCTTGATCTTGATCTGCGTTAACACCAGAAGATTGTTGCTAAGTTTGTTCTTCAGGGCCGGATAATCTGCCCCTTGGAGGGGCCGGACTATCCGGCCTGGGAGGTGAAGCACCAGAGCCTTCTTCCTGAGAGTGCCTGACAGGAGGTGGAGACCCAGGGCCGGATAATCCGCCCTCGGGGACCGGAGAATCTGGCCTGGGAGCTTCAGAGTTGTTGACTTCTCCGGATCCTCTAGAACGAGTTGGAGTGCCAGGGGCGGATTGTTCGCCCCTTGGAGGGGGCGGATAGTCCGGCCTGAGACTACCAACTTGTCCAGAGGACAGATGACCTTCAGCAGATTGCGGTGTTGATGCAGGATTTTCTCCAACAGTAGGAGCTTGTTGATCTTGTGTAGATGAGGGCTCCAAATGAGTGGAGCATTGTCCTTCCCGATCCGCCACAAGGGGTTCCTCAGTGGGGCGGAAAAATCCCACGCCCATTCTTCTTATGGCATCTTGGGGTATTTCAACATCTGCATCACAAACATCAACTTGCCCTATAAAGGAGCCGTTATTTTCATCGAACTCCACACTACAAGATTCTACAACAATCCCAGTGAGCTTGTTGTAGACTCTATAAGTGTGGGATTCGGCACCGTAACCAAAAAAAATACCTTCTAAAGCCTTTGACTCAAATTTTGACAAACGGACACCTTTAATAAGAAAGAAACACTTACACCCGAATACCCTGAAGTATGAGATGTTGGGCTTGTTACCGGTAAGTATTTCATATGGAGTCTTGTCCAAAATCTTTCGGAGGTAGAGCCGGTTCGATGAGTGACAAGCAGTGGATATGGCTTCAGCCCAAAAATTATAGGGAGACTTGAATTCAGCCAACATTGATCTTGCCATATCCATCAAAGTTCGGTTCTTCCTCTCGGCTACACCGTTTTGTTGAGGGGTGTACGCAGCGGAATATTGATGTCTAATCCCCTCTTCGCTAAGAAACTCATTCAAAGTGTAGTTCTTGAATTCGGAGCCGTTGTCACTTCTTATTGCCAAGATAGGAACATTGTGTTGACGTTGAACTTCATTGGCAAAGTCAATGACAGTTTGTTGAGTCTCACTTTTCAGTTTGAAGAAATAGACCCATGTATATCTTGAGTAATCATCGACAATGACCAAGCAGTATTTCTTCCCACCAAGACTTGCATGAGAGGGAGGACCAAATAAATCCACATGAAGTAATTCCAAGATCCTCTTTGATGACACAATAGTCTTCCTCTTGTGGGGAGAGTCATGCATTTTTCCTTCAACACAAGCCCTGCAAACACGATCTTTGGCATGGAGACATTGTCTTTTAGTCCAAGGATGTGTCCACCCTTATGGAGACTTTCAAAGTTCTCATGTTGACATGGGATAAACGGCGATGGCATAGCCAGCCCACGTCGGCCTTTCCGAATAGACACATCGGACCCGAAGTGGTTTTCCCCGAGAAGTCCACCACATACAGGTCATTTTCGACGTATCCAACGAAAGCGACCTTTAGAGACTTGCTCCAAAATAGTACCACCAAATCATCATCGATACAAACAGCAAAACCCATCTTACCAAGGGCACGAACAGAAAGAAGGTTGTAACCGAGGGTCTCCACAAGCATGACGTCCACGAGAGAGATATCGTGGGCAACCACAACCTTGCGAAGACCCAATACCTGAGATTTAGACTTATCACCATCGGAGACTGTGATATTATCATGATTTGGATGCATCTCCGTGATGATCTCCTTGCTTCCGGTCATATGACTCGTGCAGCCACTATCCAACACCCATTTCGACCCACCGGAAGCATAGCCCTGTAAGAAAATTACTTCTTGGTTTTAGGTACCCATTTTTCAATGGGTCCTTTCATGTTAGTAACAAGGGTCTTTGGGACCCAAATAGACCAAGCAATATATTCATCAAAGGGACCGACATAATAAGCATAAACATCGCCATAATCATCACAAAAGAGTTCATAATTTGGATTGTGAGACCCTGCAAAACCAATATTGTTAGTCTTGTCTTTTGTGACATTCTTCTCAGCGGTGCTTGTCTTTGATTGAACATTCTTGGACTTGTTCTTCTTGGTTTTCTTTTTCTTGGACTTGGTGACATACCCAAGTCCTTCTTTACCATGATTTGACCTTTGCTTGCCAAGGACTTCATCAAGCACACCTTTGTCCTTGGGAGTGATGTCCTTGATCACTTCTTTTTCCACACTAGCATTTTCCTTGTGACTATATGTTAAGTTGGATGAGCTAGGGGATCATATTTGGCCAATCAACTTTGAAGCTGATCATGTGACTCATTGAGAATGGAGAAATCGTTTTTCAACGCCTTGTGAGCATTGTCAAGTTTCTCCAATTCCTCGGAGAGTCTATCATGAGCAGCCCCAAAGTCAATCTTTTCCTTCTTTAACTTCTTTGCTTTGGTGACTGCATTGTCATGTTCCTTAACAAGTTTAGTCACAATTTCTTCATGTGACTCTTCCATAGACTCAAGCCTCTCTTCAAGAGAGACCCGAGCCTCTTCTTCTTCAAGGGCATTTTTTAAGGATGCAATTTCCATTGCATCCTCTCTTTCAATTCTACCCTTTTCTTCGAGGAGTGCTTCGTTTTGGGCCAGCTGATCCATAAGAGCTTCAAAACGAACTTTGTGCTTACCTTGCAAGTTAGTGTAGAAGTAATCCAAAGCAATAATCTCTTCTTTAACCTTAAGACTAGTAGGATCATCCATGTCAATCATAGCCTTAGGAAAAGAAGAGTTAGAAGTCGTTACCTCAGAGCTTCTTGCCATGAGACAAGTAGCATTCTTGTTGATGATGTTTTCATTCGGAGAGTCGAAGAGAGATGTTGTTGTAGATGTGGTGGCTATAGCAGCCACCTCTTGAGAGTTATCGTCCTCATCCTCATCTTCACTTCTTGATGAATATTCTTCTTGTGCCACTAGAACAATCTTCGGTTGCTTCTTGAAGGGAACATTCTTCTTCACAAACTGTTTCTTGCGTGGAGCCTTTGACTTGTCCTTGAAAATAAGTCTTCCTCCATTATCTTCCCTACTTTGATATGGACATTCAGCTACAAAGTGCAGCCGGTCACCACAATTGAAGCATGTTCTCAGCTTGGGACCATTTTCTTTTCTTCCATAGGCTCCACTCTTGCTTTCTAGTTCAGCTTTAGCCTTGGCTGGATCTTTCCAAAAATTTCTTGCATAAAGAGCCAAGTATTGTCCGTGGATCCTTTTTATATCCTCGGGACAGTCTAGACCTTCTACCGTATATTCATCATGATCAATCACACTAGTCTTCAAGGCCATGTTGACCCCCTTTTGCATCCCCATAGCCCGAGCACGAGCATCTTCGGCATTCTTGGCAGCCACTTTGAAAGCGGCCATTTCTTGCATTACCTCATTGGATGACATGAGGTGATAGTTATGCCTACCTTGGAGACTTTTCAAATCTGTGGGCTCAAATGGCATAAGAGCACTAACATACTTGCGCTTGATCCAAGCATCATCAACATGAGCTGCACTGTGGTTTCTGAAGATTGTGGCTATTGCCTTGAGCCTCCTATACATGTCCTTGTGGTCTTCTCCATCCAGCATATAGAATCCTTCAGCTTCGTTGCTCAAAGCATCATATATATTCCTTCTCATACTTTCCTTTCCGATGAAGATCTCGGTGAGGGCATCCCAAGCTTCTTTAGTTGTGCTAAGATGCTGAATGTGTGGCATGTCTTTGTCACCCATACCAAGCTGTATCATGTGTAGAGCTGTAGCGTTGAGTTGGCTATCAACAATTTCTCTTCTTGTGAGATTGTTGGGGTTTCCAACATGAAGACCATTTTCTATGATTTTCCACAACTCAATGGAGGAACTGCAGACATGAGACTTCACCAAAAATTTCCATTGAGAGAAAGTAGATGCAGAAAGTTTGGGTGGATCACCCCTATTATGTATATGTGGGTGAGGGATAGGTGGATCAGGGGAATACACATGAGAAACCTCATTGTATCCATCCTTACCACTATCCTTTTTCGAGGAGGAGCTATTGCTAGTATCATCACCAACCACTTCGTTATCTTTGGAAACAGTTTTACCCGTTTCCTTGGATTGCGGAGTGGTATCCTCAGAGTTAGATGGAGGTGATGCTGCGGATGTGGAGAGATGCATTATCAATTGACGCATCTCTTCCATCTTAGCCTCCATTGAACTCACCAAGGTTGTCTGCAACGTCTTGAGATCGTTCATGGTGACTACCTCCGGAGCATCACTCCCATCTACCTTGGAACCCATACTTCTCTTAGGCGGTTAAGCCGGAAATAAGAGCCAAGGATCTGATACCAATTGAAATGGATCGTATGGGCACCTAGAGGGGGGGGGGAATAGGTGCTAACCAATTTTTATTACTTTTTCAATTTTAGGCTTGACACAAAGTAAATTCTCTAGATATGCAACTACGAGAATTTCCCTATATGCAACCCTAACTACTAAGCACGTAAAGAGAGGAGCGAGGAAACCGTAGTGGAGCATGCGGAGACACAGGGATTTGTTTTACCGCAGTTCCTTCCTTGTTAAGGGAAGTACATCTGCGTTGGAGGGGTGGGCGGTTCTAAGACCACCACGCCACAATAGGCCTCACCCTATTCTCCGATGGATCTCGCCACGAGAGGCCTGATCCACCTTCTCCACTATTGGATCCCTTCGAGGAGGGAACCGGTGCCTTTTACAACACTATCGGGGCACACACCCACAACCGAATTGGTGGCTCCCGAGATGACAACAAGATGCCACAAGAACAAGGTTTATCAATATAAACAAAAACAAGGATCTAGGTATTTGCAAGAAATACTAGATCGGTGGTTCTCCAAATGAATGGAGAGGAGATGAAGCGCTTGATTGCTGATGATGAAGATCGAGTTCTCCTCCTTCGATTCCCCAAGGGACGGGGCCTTTGGGTGGATCTAGGTGGAGCTCTCTTGGATGAAGGTTGCAGATCAGATCTCGTCTTTTTCGAATGAATCAAGTGTTCTGGCAGGAGGGGGAAGGATGGCTTAAATACCCCCTCCCTAGATTTGGCCGTTGCTCAACTTTGGGGGCGGATTATTCGCCCCCTACTTGGGGCGGATTATCCGCCCCCTGGGAAAAGTCCGCCCCAAGGTCGGATTCTCCGGGGGAAACTCCGCCCCCTCTCTGGGGCCGGCGCTTGCGAAACTTGGTGAAGATCTTGGGGGGGGGGGGGGGGGGGCGGATAATCCGGCCCCCTCCAGGGGGGATTATCCGGCCAAGCCGGAAAGTCCGGCCAACACTCCGCCCCCTCTCTAGGGCTTGTGCCTTGGCGATGAGCAAGGGGGGCGGACTATCTGGCCCCCCTGAGGGGCGGATTATCCGGCGGAGCCAGAAAATCCGGCCAAAACTCCGCCCCCCTTCTGGGGCTTGCGCCTGCTTGGGAAGAGGGAGGGGCATATTATCCGCCCCCCAAAGGCAGAATCCTTTTCCCTTTTTCTCAAAGAGAGATGCAACACTTCAACACACATTAAATAATCATTGATATTATTATCTAACACACAAAACACTAGGGATTATAAAATGTTCTTTAACCAACTATACGGGTTGCGACCGTATAGTTGGTCGTTACGGCGCATGACTCATCCAAATCCATGATTTCTTTTTCTATTCGGTTTGGGTTATTTTCTTGGACATCAATTTGGTGTTTCTCGCGAGTTTTACCGACCTCTGACCCCTCTTATATACTACCCTATTTTGCCAATATCTAATAACAAATGACCAGGAACAAATCTACCTCTTGTTCATACAAGAGAACACACAACATAGAGCCATCAAGATCCAAGAGGCCAAGGGGAGGAGTTCCTATGGAGATCGGAAGCAACATCGAGAAAGGCAAGGAGATCAGGACTACCCCTTTCTAGTTATTTGACAATGACAAAGAGCGCCATAAGAGGGAGTTGAAGGCCCTCGAGTTGAAGATTGAAGAAATAAACAAGGAGGCGCCGGGGACGCCCAGGCATCTTTGGTGGATGCGAGTTTATCTTGATAAACCTGATGAAGATATCAAGCAAACCACCGAAGCTGGTTTCACCATGAGTATCAAGGCGATACAAACCCTCCAAAACAACAATTAGATCACTAAAGAACAAGTGAAAGTGATGGAGAAGAATAATCTTCTCTACAAGCTGCGCATTAAGGAACTGGAGGACATCAATCGATCCCTCCGTCTTAGGCTGGCCCATGAGGAGAAGATACCACGTGCCATGGCACCAAAGTGACCTTCAGAAATCACGGTATCAAATAATCGCAAGGGTTTATTCGATCTCGCCTAGCTTTATTACAAGCTTGGGGAGATCTTTAAGACCTTGTAATCTATCTTACAAGTTTTTATTTCTATTCTAGTTTTGCATTAGTTCGAGCTCATAAATAAAGTTTGCATCATTAGAATTCCGTTCAACGATAACTGATCCCTCTTATGAAATTCTTAGTTTATTATAATATATGGAGCATTATTGAGTTTGAGTTTGTCCTATTGGATATATGAATGACTTGAGTATTATTTTACTTGCACCTGATGATAGCAATAGAAGTCTTTCACACCATTGGTATTAATGGAACATATAAAGATAGTTTGATTAATATGTTGTAGGTCAATGGTTTGACTTACAAAAAGGAGAAAGTATCTAATTAATTAAGATGAAAAAGAAAAACCTTGAACAAAGAAGAAATTATAAGTGCTATCAAATAGAGTGAGACCAAGTTTGAGGTAGAATATTCAAGTTATAAAGATGCTTCATATATATTTGGAATTTGATAACTGAGATCATTAAACTTTCAAATTCCTACATGAAGTGAATATATGGCTAGCTCCTTTGCACAACACTTAAACAAAAGTGTGAGCACACATATATATAGAAAAAAAAGAAAAATATAGATAAAGAAAAAGAGTGAATGTGTGATACGTCCATAACGTATCTATAACATTTGATGGTTTTATGCTATTATTATGCTTTTGACACTTCTATTTATATAAAGTTCATGAATTATTTGGACTAACCTACTAATAGTTGCAAAAGTGCACAATGTTCCTGTTTTACACTTTGATATGTAGGAATTATCAAGAATACAAGTGGAACCCTTGTTGGAGTCAAATTGGGATTTTTAGAAATCTGTCTCAGAACTCTTTTGAAGATGGTCACGTTTCTGGTCGAAGACAACGTCAAACGGAAAACTTTTCAACTACAAAGTTGTAGTAAATTTCGCGAGAATCGTTCTGGACATAAAGTTTAGCTGATCCTGTGTCCGGACGGGCCCACTAGGCCCGATTTACTGCAGCCCAAAATGGGGTAATGGAATCCGAGAAGCTATATAAAGGGAGGAAACCTAATTCGTGGGAGAGACCTCCACCCACGAATTTGCAGCCACCAAAGCTACGTTTTTGCCTCCCCCATGAATCCATCTCCATGGGGGAGGGATCCCAAGAAGCATGAAGGAAGGGGGCTAAGGGGCGGTGCTTCCCCATGATACCGGCGGCGGGGAAGGAGTCCCCCGCGCCGCCGCCGGTGCCAGCGTCACCGCCGCCCTCTTAACCATCTTCACCGCCATCTCCATCACCTAATACTCAGATTATGCAGTGGTTCATCCTCCCACACACCTCTGTACCGTCCTATGTAAACATGGTGTTTGATGCTATAAGTTATAATCCTATGATCTATGTCATATTTGTGTAGTTTCTTTGTTCTTAGATTGAATGGTTGAACGTCTTTGGTTCATTAGAGTTGTATGTTGATATGGTATAGTTCTTTGGTGTCCATTATATTTATGCGCGCATGGATTAAACATCATAGGGTTTGTAGTATGTGTAAGAGGAAGGGGAAGTTCTGCCGGAGTGATAGAAACTTAAGGACGCGAACCGGAACGTTGCACGTATAAGAGTAAGAGGACCATTAACTTAAGGCTATGGTTGGGGAAACCATAATGCATTGTTAGTAGTTACGGATGTTTTCTAATAATCCAATCATATAGTACATGTAATTTCAAGTAGTGAAGCGCAAGTATATTTAGTCTCTCCCACATAGAAACTGCATCAAAGATAATGCACCCGATTTATTCGCCAATTAAACTTGGACAAAGCCACCACAATTACCACCACTATACCACACTCATGGTTTTTTTAGTTTAATGTATTTTATTGCTGCAGTAACTAGCTTTACTTTCTTGTTATTTATTATCTTGCAAAGCTTTCTCTAGTACTCATTTTGTTGCTTTAGTTTTATTTTCTAGATAATGCAAACATTTAGTATGCGTAGAGTTGTATCAGTGGTTGTTAAAACTTGAGAGGATATTTATCCTACCTTTAGCTACTCGTTGGGTTCGACGCTCTTACTTATCAAAAAGGCTACACACGATCCCTTATACTTGTGGGATATCAATACCTTTTCTGGCGCCGTTGCCAGGGAGCAATAGCGTGTGGGTGAATATTCTTGTGTGCACTTGTTTGCTTTATCTCTAAGTAGTTTTTACTTTCAGTTTTAAGTTGGTCTCTATCTTAGTATAGATAGGGATTGCGAATTACAAAAAAATTAGTTGTACTTGTTACCTAAAAACATTTTCAAAAAGGAAAGTGATTGGAAAGATGAGTAATGGTTAAGTGGGGGTGGACCTTGAATACTTGTGGTCATGCCTATGAAACCAAAACAAATCTTTTCATGGAAGCTTTTAAACTAAAGGAAGGCACCATTAAATATCAATTACCATTCAAGAAAGTTATAGAATACCTTTTGCCTCTTCTATTAAAACAAAAGTTGCTCTTAATGCTTCTTTATTTGAAAATACTTGAATCTTGCTTCTTGTGCCTAACTTAAAGGCGTTAAAGAAAAGTAATTCTTGGGAGATAACCCAATAGTTTTGTTGAGTCTTGGAAGTTATTAGTTCTGTAATAACCTCTCCTTACCCATTTTATTTGATTTTTGTGCCAAGAGTAACCTCTAATGAGAGGGAAGTAAGATTTGGGGAGTTGCTGTCCCGAAACAGATTTTTGTGCTCCACTATAAAAATTCTTGAAAAATCTATATAAGTAGGATTGAGATGTAATTTTCTGAATAAATCCCAAAGATTTTTATATAACTTTAGTTAGTTCAATACTTCGTGATTTGAGCAACATAAGGTCTTCGAAAAAATCGGTTTCTACCTAATGGTCTGTTTTGACAAATTTCTGCCATTATTTGCATTTGATTCTTATTGATTCCTTTTTGGGTTATTTTTGGGAAATTGAGATTTTTGAGGGTATTGCTATGGTATCTTGTGTATTTAGTGAAAGTTTTGCTGCTATGAAACTAAACCCAAAGATCTATTATCTTTTGAATGCACTAATGTTGTTAATAAAGATTGTGTGAAGTTTTGTATAAAGGAAAATTTCCAGGTGTAAGGAAATAATGATGTAATGAGATGAAGAATAGACAAAAGCTCAAGATTGGGGATGCCACCCCGTGTCACCCCAAGAAATATTCAAGAGGTACAAGCGTCAAAGCTTGGGGATTCCTAGACACTTCTTCATGAATAAAAATCTCACGTCTTTCTAGACACTTCGTTTTTATTGTTTCATGCACTGCTGTGTTGTTCTTGGAGCGTCTTAGTTTTCGTTTTTGGTTTTTGTTTTCTTAGTTTGCTTGAATAAAGTGGTTGGACCCCTGTTTTTTCTGTGTTGTTTCAAATAAGTTGATTGGTGTTGGATAAGGAGTAGGAAGCTTCATGTTTATAAGTGGTACAAAAGGAGTTTGTTTTGACTGTGGCCTAGACCTTATCATGTCATGTTCGATGTTGTTTTGACCCTATGCTTAGTGTTTATTGTTGTAGCATGACTTGTTCCAAACAATTGAGACTGCTTAATGTTCCTTGAAAGAATCATTCATTGTTTTAGCATACAAAAACATAATACTGTGGTATTCTCCTTTGGTGCTTTCTTTGGGTTGACTTGGCACATGCTCACACCATTTTATGACTATGAACCAGTTACCATAGCCTCTATGATCATTTAGTTTTTGACTTGTGGTACCACTTTATGCTTTGATTAGTAATGTTTTGTCGCTCTGCATGATTATGTCCATTATTGCTCTCTTAGTTGGTCGCTCCCAGTCTTTTGCTAGCCTCCACTTGTATTGAGTATGGGTTATTTACCATGAGGTAATAACCTACTATGAAAGTTCCGGTGGTAAAGGAACATATTATCTAGGACTTAACAACCAATTTCAGAAGTGATTCTTGCGCCGTATATTACACGTTTACCATGAGATTTGGAATGGGACGGAGAAGTCAGCTGTATATTTTACCTCTCGCATGTAGCCGGATGTGCGGGTCGTGGCTATTATTCTTGTAGCGTGCATTAATTGGTAATTCGTAGAGGATATGCAGCATATGGGTGGGAACCCTCAACGTCTCACGATAGTTCCGACATCTAAACACTCTGTACTGCCCATTGCCGTAATTCAATAGGTGGGCATGGCGTACACCAAGGAGACATGCGGGGTCCTTTAGGGTTCGCAGCATAGAAAACAAAAAATTTCCTATGATGGGAACAACTAAGTACCAAGATCTATCTACTAGATACAAGCAACAGGTGGATATACATCCATAGAGTACATACCCTGGAAGACCGAATAGCGTTAACGAGGTTGTACTCGTGGATGATGTAGTCGAACGCTTGCCGATCTCAAGATCGTGATGAAGTCCATCTGGTCCAGCCGGTCCAGCACCATCAAGTCCAGCACCGCAAAGCAGTGGTGCATCCTTGATCGACACACGTCCAGGTACCCCGACAACCTCCGCGCCCTCGCTCCAGCGAAGCAGCGGAAGCAACAAATCCTTCCAGAAAAAAGCCACCGGGAACATGTATCTCGCTGATCTGAGACCATAGGGAAAATATAAAAGGGGGAGAGAGATCCTTCACGAGGAGGTGTGAGTGAGAATGAGAGGAGGGGCTCCTTTTATAGGAGGAGGGGGGACAGCCCACTAGCCATGTACGGCGGCCAAGTTGGTGCCCCCACCTCTTCCACCATTCATGTGAGTGGAGCTCCCACTCACACAGATGCCCCTCCATTTCCTCCACTCAAAATCCCACTCAAATCCCATTAAATTTCCACCAAATTTAATGCAATCTCTCATGAAATAAAACTCTTTTATTCAAAATTTTGTTAATTACTTGAATTAACAAACATTCACATAAAACCCCTTACAACATTTCAATTTTACATGCAGAACCAGTTTTAGCAATTTCAACCGAAACAGTTCCGGTGTCTAGTGAAATAATTCCTGCGCTTTCCTTTTTCTTTCTCTGGCATATTATTTGCACCAAATGGTGTCGGTATCCCTTAAGTGTGTCACCCTACGGTTCGTGAATAATGTAGACATGATCGAGACCATCTCCGATCAATAATCAGCAGCGGGACCTGGAGATCCGTACTGACTCCCACACATTCAACGATGACTTCTGTGATCGTGTGAACCTTATATGCATGTAACTCAATCCCTTTGTCCGAGATTCGATCATCCTTATCTCCATACCTAGTTTGATCTTGTTACCGACATGTACTCTTTTCTCGTTCCTGTGATATAACATTCTAGTGATCAAATCACTTGCTTGCAAGCTAACTAATGTGATATCACCGAGAGGGCCCAGAGTATATCTCTCCGTCATCGGGATGGAAAAATTCCAATCTTGATCCATGAGACTCAACATAATACCTTCGTAGCACTGAACCCATCTTTATAATCACCCTTTTATGGTGTGACGTTTGATGTTATCAAGATACTCTTCTGGTGTTAGTGCTTGACATGATCTTATGGTCTAAGGACTACGATTATTTCGTATGATGTTATAGCAATATAAACACAATGACCTTGATCATAATGCTATAATTTGGATGAATGTTCATCATACCATTCCAATAATGTTGTGACCTCGTTATTAACAACATCCAATGTCCATGATCAGGAAAACTTTGATCATGTTATTAATGAAGGAGCTATTTTATAAGAGAGGCATAACTAGAAACTTTCCTTTTGTTTATTAAACACACATGTATTAACGTTTCCATATTAATAGAATTATAGGATGCAAAATAAACATTTATCATAAATAAGGAATAAAATAATAACCACTTTATTATTGCCTCTCGGGTATATTCCCTTCAGTCTCCCACTTGCACTAGAGACAATAATCTAGTTTAGAAACTTTGCGTATTGAACACCTATGGCTTTCTGGTGTTACATATACGCGATTGCAAGTGGTTAACATAATCTATGGATCTGACGCTTTTAGGTCCGTATGTATTTGCATGTCTTTGCGTCTTCACGCATCACTCATTATCCAATGAGATGGCATTGTATAAATTTGGTCTTTTGGTGAGACCTTTAGTTCCTTGGGGTTAAATCATGTCGATACTATTGTTGTACAATATATCTTTAGTGTTATCCTGTTGCGAACCACACCTTAGTTTGATAACAAACTACTTGACACAAATGCCCTCCTTTGTTGCTACTATAGCAGTCATATACTTAGCCTTTTGTTGTAGTATCCGTCACAATGTCTTAACTTTGGAATTCATCCAAATCCGTCATGGAAACTCCTTTCCATTTCATTTTGCCATCCATAGTTTAAATTGAGATAAACTTAATTTGTATCTTGTGACAAAACTAGTATAATTTTTCAATGAACTATTTGTCTCTTATACAAATGGAATATATTCTTAATTCTTCCAAAAGATAATAAGGATATCCTTACTCTCGTCCAATGATCATTTTATGATTCATTCTGGTATATGCTCATAACACTTAGAGCATATGACATATCTGTATGTGTACATATCATGGTATGATTGATCAAAACATTCTTGCGATTTCACTCATCAAGTGTCAAAGCACTTGAATCTTGTTTCACTCATCAAGTGTCGATACACTTGAATCTTGATTCAATTCTTTTTCCATGCGACAAGATCCTTTTCTCGTCGTTTCTATATTGAACCCCTTCAATATCTCATATATGCACGTTTGGCACGACCATATTGACGTCACTGTGTATCTATGTAGACATTCATGCTAAATATTCAGGTTTTGCCTAAGTCTTTCATCGAAATGAAATTCTTAACCTTTATCAATAAAAGATACATCATTTCCAATCAATAAGATGTCCTCCACATAATGTATTAAAAATATGTCTCAGCGCTCCCACTTAATTTCTTGCAAATGCAAGTATCTTCATCGTCTCCTGATGAAAACTCCTTTAACATTTTCATCACGGCGAAGATTCCAGCTTCGCGATGCTTACTTCAACCATTAAAGTTTTCATGCCCTTTTTAGCATCCTTTGAATTAACAAAAACCCTTTGGATCATGTCATGCACACGTCCTAGGTAACTATTCTATTAGAAGAACTTTGTTTTGTTTATTCATCTACCATATACCAAATTATATGTCATAGTCAACTTCTTGAACATTATCGTAAAAAACTTTACAACATGTCGACTATTTCATATATGTGAAACATCCATGTCTGTTTCTTTATAGATCCAAATACGACCGATAGGTTTTTACACCTTTCCGGAGGATCTTCCAAGTTCAAAAAACTTGATTTCTCGTGTATGGAACTATCATAGATTTTATGGCTTCAAGCCATTTGACGGAGTCAGGGCCCATCATCACTTCTTTGCATGTAGTCAGTTCATCATTGTCAAACAACAATGATTTACTCTCAAATCTCAGCATTTGATTGTTTATTAGACCAACTTGGTTCAATAGGAACTTAGACTTCCGTGACCACAACCTTTGAGGCACGTGAGCGATGAGCATTGTGGCTGCCTTCAGAATGTTTTCCGGCACTACGCAACTCAGCACATATAGCTAAGGTTCCTTAACCTTATCAAAGTTCTATTGTCCTCCCACTTAACTTTTGCGAAAAATTCCTTTTTTTAAGAAACTTCACATTTCAAGAAACAAACCCTTTTGTCTTTGGTGTTATGGAGGAATACCCAATGGTTATTCGAAATAACCTACAAAGACATGCTCATCCGACTTTGGTTGTAAACACTTACTTATGCTTAGTATACCAAAATTTAAGAAAGGACAACTTGGGTTTTACCCCAAACCATAACTTACATGGTGTCATTTCAATGGATCAAGATGGAGCTCTTTACAGTTTAAAAGCGGTAGTCTCGAAAGCTTTTAATATTTTAAAACATAATGGCAGTTTTATAAATAGCACCTTTGATCCAACCATGTCAAACAAGGTTTCATTACAAATCTAAGCCATAATCTTATGTTGTTTCGGGAGATGTAAATCTAGGTGTTTTGCTAAACTTGCAACTCAAATAAATCCCTTTATGATAAAATCATAAATCATTTATTTTCTTGTTACACTTGCAACTCAAATAAATCCCTTTATGATAAAATCATAAATCATTTATTTCCTTGTTACAATGATTTTCCACTTCATCTTCAAAGTCTTTGAACGTTTTCAAATATTTCATACTTCTTTCTCATTAAGTGAATATTCACTCAAATTTCCGGAAAAAGCATATGAATTTGAAATCCATCGCTTACGACTACACATAATGGACTACATACATCGATATGTATAAATTCCAATAATTTAGTCGATCGTTCTTCTTTGGACTTTGAACGAAGTTTCAATTATCCCCAAGAAAGTCTCACAAGCGTCATTTGATCAAATCAAAGACTCCAAAAATCCATAAAAATGGAGTTTCTTCATGTTTTATTTCCAATATAATTTAAACGGCGATGTCAATTCGTAAGTGATCTTCCAATCATTTGTCTTGCGACATTTTAGCATTAGTTTTATGGATGTGATTTATCCAACTAGATTTGTAAATCATCCATATTATATGGAATACGGTAATTTTTTGAACAATCTTTGTTCTCATAATACCTGATTTAAATAACTATTATTAAAATAAATCTTGAAGGCAAGCTTTGATGTCAACGAGAAATAAAATCAACGGGTTGTTTGTTTTCGATGATCATCATCACATATTCTCTTGCTAGTTACTTAGGCCATTATAGTTCATTAATTGCATCGTTCTGTATGAAATTTCATACCAACCAATTCAGTATCCAATACCTAAGAACCACATTATTTAACAAGCAAAGAATAAAACCATAACATTTATATCATCTATATACCTAAACTGGATATTTCTAGTCTTTTCTTTTCTGCCAAATATATTTTATAGATTCTCTTTCAGCATTCATTTTCCTTCTTAAAAGAATCTATCAACATCAACAATGGCTCCATATACATCACACATAGTCCAAAGCATGTATATTCAAATACTAATACCTTTGGACTTGCACTTTGAAGTAGATCACCATCATCAAATGATCAACATTCTTTCCAAATCCATTTTTTAGTAATCTTTTAGTGTAGTAAACACTTTACATACATCTTCTATTCATCCTTATCATGATGAATTTCATGATCAAGCTAATGTAGCTTATAAAGGAGAATCGTGAGTATAACATTACTTTCCAAAACCCTTTTGGATGATTAGGATGTCTAGCATCTCCAACCTTTGCAAATTCTCATCCAATATGAGAACATATATTATACTCTATCATATTGCAACCAAAACATTGTTTCATATATCGTTATATCTAACACACATGATGGTTTCTGAAACAATTCTTTCAGTTCCTAGATAAAATTGATATTAAAACAATCAAGAATCATGGAGGCAAACATGATACATAAGTTACTAACACTGGAATTGTTACTCTTGATTTAATACCAATTATTAAATTTCACAGAGTAAGCAGAGTTGGCTGAAAGTTTGCAATAGGACTTTAAACTTTAGATCGACACTCAACACAATACGATACCTGTTCGTAAAGTAAATATCCAGAATTCAATAGTTCTATTATCTCAATTACAACTAAGCATAAGGTGGTGAACGAATGCCAATGACTACAACAAATTATGAAAATTCACTTTGATTTAATTTATGATAAATTGAGTTCTACTAATCCAAATTAGAAATGAAATCCCACTCAAAATCGACATCTCTCGTGTCTTTTTGGTGATTACATGAACCAAATTCACTACACCAAGTCCGATCATCACGTGAGTCGGTGTAGCTTCAAAGGCGAGCATCCATATGGTCATCATATCAAAACATATGACTCATGCTTAACCTTTCGGTCCGTGTTCTGAGGCCATGTCTGCACATGCTAGGCTCGCCAAGTAAGGACCTTAGTATTCGCGTGTTTAAAACTATCTTACACCCGAGATATGCTCGTGGATTCAAGTACACCCGATCATCACGTGATGTCTTGAAGCGGAGAAACATTGCCGGTGCATACTTAAGGAAGAACACATTTTTATCTTGATATTTAAATGAGGAGGCTTGATTCCATAGGCTCCCTCGCTCTGGAAAGTTGCAAAGTTCGTAAGGGTAGAATTGTCCCGGTGCGTTTTCAGAGGAGGGCGCGCGAGGGAGCGCGAGGGCGCGCGAGGGTAGCCCCCGAAGCCCAAGTCCAGACCCGTATTCCCACGTATCCGCATACATACTATTTACTGCCACGATGTCAACCATTGCCACGTCACCATGCCATTAGATTTGACCATTCATTGCCACTTTGACAACCATTTCCACGTCGCCACAACATTATTAGGTTTCTAGGTTTGATCACAAAAAGTATCGCGGCGGCCATTTCCCAGACACCGCTCTAACCCTAAATGTTCGATCATGCAGCCTAGCTCCAACGGTGACATGTGCCGGCGAAGGATCCGGATTGGCAACGTGAATCCGGTGTCTAGGCTTCTAATCCTCCAATCACACGAGCCTTCCCAGCTCCGGCCGTCGACCGAGATCTAATCCTTCACCTGCGGATCTGCCCGGCTCCGGTGGCGACGTGTCCGTCCACACCGAAGGTAACCATTCCAACCCTACATCTCCAGATCAAAGGCTAGCCAGATCTTCTCATCCTCAGGCCGCATCAACCAGTCCCGTGTCCCATCTCGCCACCGGTGCCCGGAAGATGTGAGTAGCTGCCTCTCTAACCCACATTCTTTCCATCACCTTTAGCATAGCGACTTAGGGTTCATCTTTGCATCTACGAGTCCTCCACATATACATCACTGATTAGATTAGCGTTTTTTGTTTTCTTTGCTTGAACATATGGAGGACTCTATGCCAACTGGGAGTGAAAATGAGGGCATCCCTATGCACAACGGTGATTCAAGTTCGGATGATGGAGATATTTTTTTCTTTGAAGATGAGCTTACTGAGAACGACCTCATTGAAGAAAACGAATCCAAGGATCATAAGGTCAAGTGAAGTTTATTTTTTTATTTTTTTATTTGCACACCTAGAGCATGCAAATTTATACTCATACTTTTTAAATTGTGTAGATGGACATCGGTTGTGGAAACAAGGATTGCCATCGAAAAGAATGGATCTCAGAAAGCATTAGTGATGTATGTCTAGTGCTACATTATTTTTATAAGAATTGAATAGCCATGTTATATGACTTTGTGCTACAATGCTGCAGGGTGTACTATTCTCTCATAGTGACCATGATTATTTTGGGGATTCGGACTTTGAAACCTGGGATGAAGAGACGGCGGAAGAATCACAAGAACCTATAGGATCAAAATATGAATTCAAGACTGATGTAAGTTGCTTATTATTGTATGACAAGGCATATATAGGATCAACCATATGACCACCACTTACATTTCTTTACTTCTAATTGTGTAGGTTATAGACAGTTCACAACATGAGCACATACAGCATCCAGTGATGCCAGAGAAGGATTTTCAGCATGCTCATGATAAGCGTGACAGGCATCGGATTGTAAAGGAGATGACCTTCACTACCGAAGCAACAACATTCGCTTACTACAACGCATACGCCAGAGAACGTGGTTTCATCATAAGGAAACAAAGGGTGAAGAGAAATTCAGAAGGAGTTATTATATACAGGCAGTTTCTCTGTTCCAGGGCAGGGGAACGCGGGGAAAAGTATGTGCACATGGAGAACCGCAAGAAGTGGCCACGAGCTCTATATCGATGCGACTATTGAGCCTATCTCAGCGTGTCGTATAACAAATCCATGGGGAATTGGAAAGTTCTGCAATTTAAGGACGAGCACAACCATGTGCTAGCTAGACCCGATGAAGTCCCATTTCTTCGGTCCCATCGGAATATCAAGTCTTATCAGAAAGCTGAAATCATGTCACCGACAGCAACTGGGATGCGAAAGTTTGAGATTATGAAAAACTTTATTAGCAAAAGTGGAAGATGGAGCAAGGTTGGGTTCGTCTCGAAGGATCTTTACAACATGTGTTCCCGGGAGAAGAGGAAGCTCATTGCATCAGGTGACGCTAACACAGCCATCCGAATTATGCAAAATAGGCAGGACCATGATCCTGAATTATTTTTTGATTACCAGCTAGATGATGAAGGAAATTTGAAAAGCATGTTTTGGTGTGACTCTGAGTCACGTCGGGACTATGAGGATTTCGGTGATGTGCTGGTGTTCGACAGTACTTACAAAATTAATCGGTATGGAATGCCGTTCAGTCCTTTCGTGGGGTTGAACCATCACCACAGAACTATTGTTTTCGCATACGCAGTCGTCTCCAACGAGAGAACAGAAACATATGTATGGCTACTTCAAACATTTTTGAAAGCTATGTGTCACAATAAGCCAAAAGGGGTTATCATTGATGCAGACGGTTCAATGATGAAAGCCATTGGAATTATCTTCAAGGATGTTTGGCACCATGTATGTACGTGGCACATTGAAAAGAATATGAAAAAACACCTCAATCACGATTCTCTGAATGAATTCAGGTCATTGATATACTACAACACCTCAGAAGAGGTCTTTGAGCAGAGATGGAGCGCCTATATTAAGAAATGGCAGACGAAGGGAACCAAAGAGTGGCTGAGTAGAATGTATAAGAATAAGAGATGGTGGGCCACCACGTATCTAGCCAATGGCTTTTTTCTCGGAATGAAAAGCAATCAGAGGAGCGAGAGTTTGAACTCGTGCCTACACCTTCACCTTGACTCTAAAATGACACTGGTGGATTTGATCGTGCACTACGAGAACGCCATTAACCATATCCGTCAGGAAGATGCACGACAGTACTACGAGGACTCACAGACATTACCTTTGCCGATTACTAAATACAAAGATATTGAGTCTGCTGCTGTGAAAGTATTCACTGCAACAAACTTCTATATCTTGCAATTGGAGATGAAAAGAATTGATGGACTCAAGATTGCTGAATGTGCGCAAGGTGATTCCAGTGATAATAAGTACACTATGATATGGGCAGATAAAGCTACTAGGAAGTTTGACGTGACCTACATGCCTGACAGTGAGGAAACTATAAAGTGCTCCTGCAGAAGAATGTCTAGGAAGGGGCTACCTTGCAAGCACATCCTCTACATATTGGATCACCTACGACTAGAAAAAATACCAACTTGTTGTGTCCTTCGGTGCTTCTCAAAGAACGCAAGATTTGGATTGTCTGCGAAGCGCGAGAGCGATATGTTCGGATATGGATGGTCAAGTGGAACCGAGAGGACAATTTTTTCCGACTTGAATGTACGATCTCAAGAAGTTATCGCAGTGGTATGCCATGATGAACAGTCTCATCATGAATACGAGGAAGTCATGGATCGAATAATGCAAAGGACAAAGGGGCTCAGCAATATTCAAACAAGCTACTTCGATGCATATGCACAGAGCAGCAAGGGAAAAGCACCTCAAGTTGGTGATCGACTAAAAGTTAAATCCAAAGGCGCGCATAAGAAAAACAAACGAGTTGGAGCTGACGGTGCTAATCCACGCATGAGTAAAAATGGCAGACCACTATCATACGATGAACAAAAAACAAAGAAGAAGAAGGGGAATCACCTGTGCAGCACATGCAATACTGCTGGTCATAACATACGAAACGCTAAATTATGCAAACTACATCCACAGTAAGTCATTCCTTGAGTACAACTAAAAAGCATTATTAAAACTTTCTTTGAAATTGTCAATAGCTAACTGCGCCTTACTATTATGCATGCATGTATGTGGAGGTAGCAGAAAACTAGACGTTGTCCTTAATTCATAAACTTTGCTCATACCAAAGATAGAGTGCACCACACACATAACACAAAGAACTTTGTGCAGGCCAAGACAACCCTGTGAGCACAGCGTTCACGGTGGACTTCTACGTGCACTCGACTCGACTCCACTGCGTACTGCTACACCTGAGGTGGCATGCCAGCACTCGCCGGCATCGGCTCTCCATTGACACCAGCTCCCGCAGAGTACACGTCGCCGGAAGCGTCATCCTCACGCACCGAGATAGCCTCTCCGACACCCGAAGCTGAAGCCGCACCGCCATCACATCTGCCTCGCCGCGAGACGCACCCGATGACCACGCGCACCATGGACGACATCGTGCAGCCGAACACCCGCCTCGCCTCGTCGCCAAAAGGGATATGTGAAGCAGCAGGGCATCGACGTCGCGGACGCCTTTGCGCCTGTTGCACGGCTGGAGTCCGTGCGGCTCCTGTTGGCGCTCGCCGCGCACCGCGGATGGGCTGTGCACCATATGGACGTCAAGTCTGCTAGCCAGGGGCGCTAGGTGATGCGCCTGCACAAGCCACTCCACGGACTCCGTAAGGCACCTAGAGGCTAGAGCCTAGAACGCGAAGTTGGACGCCACGCTCGACGCACTCGGCTTCAGTTTAGGTGTTAGCCTGTCAGAGTTTCCGTTTCGTCAGGTTAGCACTTAGATGTTTTAGTTGGTTGATTTGGTCACAGGTCTAGCTCCGGTTCTGTTGTTACAAACTGGAGCGAGTCGTGCGGATAACGACCCGTTCGTGGGATGGCACGAACACAAGGATCATGGCCACATTTTTCCACTGTAAGAAAGAATAAAAGGAGAGAAAGTTAGCCAGAAATATGGAATATACATCATGTCATGGGTCTAGAGCCCAATGCAATGTTTGGATATATGAGGCACAAGTGTGCATCATGCCATAGGCATACCACTTTTATACTTAGAATCATGATTTGGCATAGTAGTTATATAGTTTGATGTAACCACTAGGTGGGATCACGTTGACCAAATATTGACTCATACAACCACAAAGATGATGAAGGTGCTCATAGACAACTCCCATAGGTGTTCATAGACAATTCCCATAGGTCAAGTGGGTGCGTATCCGGAATTTGTCTTTCTCGCCGTGAACACATGTTTTGGTTTTGCATCTGGGTTTATCCAAAACCTCTCTTTATATTGGTGATTCATGTGCGCCATACCCATCCTTTGCGTTGTACGTACTAAAAGTTCTCCAAAGACAGGGGCAACACTCCCATCATATGAAGTTGATACTTAAATTTAATTAAAGTTCGTGTTGTGCATATCAAATTTGGAAAAACCATAAATATGGTAAGACATTAAACAGTACAATAAAACATTTAAAAATATGTAAAGACGCATAAAAAATAGGAAAAAAAGACATTAAAAAGTAATAACCCTATAGGCCCAATTAAGTACCCACAACGAGGCCCAACGCCAGCAGTTAATCACGGAGGGCGTATCGGCACGTCGATCGTTCCACAACCCACGACTCAACCTAGGTAGGCCGCCAATCACTGCTTCCTCCATTACGAGCTGCCCTTGCCGACCCACATTGCCGCCTCCCTTCTCCACCCCTCTCGTGTGTCCTCTAGGGATCTACGCCGCCTCTCACCACTTCATCCTCGCAGGACTCCCTTTCGCCCTCTCTCATTGGTGCCACCCTTCGCCGACTCTTCTCATCTGTCGTCTAGGTACTGATTCCATGTGTCATCGATTGTTTGTCGTGCATACAAGATGCTCATATAGGTTTTTGGGGAACTCGTGTAGATTTAGATGGCGAAACATTAACACATTCTCTAAATGATTCGTGCAACATGGACGATTTATATGGGGAGATATTTTGTGGTGTCATGGAGAACGATGGATGCAATGATATGACTTCCACCGCGGGTAAGGAAGATGCAACAAAGTGTGCTAATTCTATCGATAGCGACAAAAGGGAAATTTACAATGGTCTAGGCAAAAGGAAACGCGTACCCAAGGGTAATAGTAAGTATGGTTCCCCATTATTTGAGCGACAGAAACAACCGAAACATAAATCAAAAATACGAAAATTATAATGTTTTATAGATTTCATTACTTATTTTTATTGAGCAAACAAAATGGTTCAGTGTGGTAACTTGTGTGTTTTCATAAATGTTATGCAGCGATATTATTTGAACATCATGATATTGGGGAATGTTACACTATGTTAACACCAGATGAAATAGAAGCTGCTATCAAATATGTTTCAACTTTGGCGAAGATCCCCAAAGAAGCTGTAACAAAGGCGTACAAAAACTCAGATGAGGCCATCTTGTCTTCGAAAGATCTTAACGATGTTCTTATAAAAGAATGGTTTAGTACTGCTGTAAGTAATTCACCAACCTATTATTGTTATTTTACAACAAAGAAGTATGAACATGCAATCATTGTATGATTTTTATTTTCAGATACTTGATGCCTACATTCTAGAGCTGGCTCCCCGTCTTGACTATGGACGGCACATATGTGGACCATTGAGGTCAAACTATCTTATCAAAGAAGCAATTAAAATGTACCAAACGAAAATAAACTTGAAAACTTTTGACGTAGAAGAAGTGCCAAGACCAGGAGCTGTAGGAAGGGTTATGAATGAATATTTTGCGCGTGACAAGGTAAAGAGTGTTTTTATAAAGTTAATGTTGTTGTTAAGTATTTAGAATCCTATATAGTACATGCTAGTGATCTTATTTTGTAGGCATATTTCCCTTTGAACATACGCAGAGAACATTATGTGATAGTTGTAATGCATAACGTCAAGCAGAAGTTCCAAGTCCTTGATCCTAAGTACAGTTTAACCTATTCGCATGCAGTTGTGGATGACTTGGTATTATCTACTTTTCTCATCAAAACCTTGTTATCTTTTGGAATTTCAGTAACTCTAAATCTTTTGCAGAAAGGATAAATTGCACTAGACATATGCTGGACAAACAGAACTACACGCAAACAATTTCCTGACATCGAGACTTGGACTATTAAAAAATATGAAATTGGAAAGCAATATGATGGGTAAGTACTTGTGGATCATATCACTTTATCACTACTGATGTCGTAAATGAATTTTGTTTCATCGTACGGCAGCAACTCATGCGGAATATGGGTATTGCAATGTCTAGAGCATTGGGACGGAGATCATATGACTAAGAAAATTGATCAGGTATGTACACTATTCCTTTATATAGTCGCAAAAATCAATATGATTATAATTCAATTTATAAACTCTTCTATATGCTACCGCAGACAACAATTGAAGAATCAAGAGGACCTACCGTTGCAACGATTCTGATGTCTAGAAGAAACAAGCTAGAGGCTGTGAAAAGGAAAGTTAGATCAGTGATTAATAACAGTGTACCTTGAGAATTTAATAGTGCCCCTGTAGGTTTCCATACCTGCTAAATTCATATGAAAGTTGTAAAGTTCGCAGGGGTAGAATTGTCCCCGTGCGTTTTCAGAGAAGGGCGCGCGAGGGTAGCCCCCGAAGCCCAAGTTCAGGCCTGTATTTCCACGTATCCGCATATGTACTATTGACTGCCACGATGTCAACCATTGCCACATCGCCACACCATCATATTTGACCATTCATTGCCACGTTGTCAACCATTGCCACGTCGCCACGATATTATTAGGTTTGATCACAAAAGGTATCGCGGCCACCATTTCCATAGACACCGCTCTAACCCTAAATTTTCGATCATCCTGCCTAGATCCGGCGGCGACGTGCGCCGGCGAAGCTCCGAGTACTGTGCACGGACCGCGTCGGCGAGTTCACGTGTCGGCCATGTTCGCTGTGCACAGTGCGCCGACACCGGATGGTGCCGTAATCACCCCAACAGAATGGGGTGATCGTGTGGTGCGACTAGACAGTCGTAGCGGCGGCCAGAAGCATTCTGAAGGCGAAGGGCATGCCAAATTACTTCTGGGGCGAGACCATTCTGAAAACGGTCTACGTGCTTAACCTGAACTGGGTGTTCACGCGCAGCGTTACCGGCATGATGCCATATGAGGTTTGGTATGTGCGGACCTTCGGCTACGTCGCACACGTACGCGAAGAGCACGCGTCCTCACCTGAAGAAGCTGGACGACCGGAGCACGCCAATGGTCTTTATCGGCTACGAGATCGGCACCAAGGGCTACCGTGTCTACGATCCCGTCACCAAGCGTGTGCACACACACGAAACATAGTCTTTGATGAGGACGCGAGCTGGGACTGGAGCATGCACGAGGACAACCCTGTGAGCACGACGTTCACGGTGGACTGCTACGTACACTCGACTCTACTCGAGCAGGCTAGGACTCGCCGACATCAGCTCTCCATCGACACCAGCTCCCACAGAGCACACGTCGCCGGCAGCGTCATCCTCGCGCACCGAGCTAGCCTCTCCGACACCCGAAGCTGAAGCCACACTACCATCACAGCTGCCTCGCCGCGAGGCGCACCCGATGACCACGCACACCATGGACGGCATCATGCAGCCGAACACCCGCCTCGCCTCGCCTCGTCGCCAAAAGGGATATGTGAAGCAGCAGGGCATCAACGTCGCGGACGCCTTTGCGCCTGTTGCACGGCTGGAGTCCGTGCAGCTCCTGCTGGCGCTCGCTGCGCACCGCGGGTGGGCTGTGCACCATATGGACGTCAAGTCTGCTGGCCAGGGGCACTAGGTGATGCGCCTGCACAAGCCACTCTATGGACTCCGTCAGGCACCTAGAGTCTAGAGCCTGGAACGCGAAGTTGGACGCCACACTCGACGCGCTCGGCTTCAGTTTAGGTGTTAGTCTGTCGGAGTTTCAGTTTCTTCAGGTTAGCACTTAGCCGTTTTAGTTGCTTGATTTAGTCACTTAGCAGTCCTACACTTACTTAGAGCATCCACATCCATAATACTTACATCCACTCAGTATTAGCTTAATGCTAAGAAGAAAAGTTCTCTTGGAAGCTCTGCCATCGTGGGAGTTTATAAATGGAGGGAAACCGAAGGGACTCGGTTCAGTTCTTCCACCGACCCGCCCACCCCCTCTCCCACTGTGCACATCTAGAGAAGTTCCCGAGAACAGTTCCTCAGAGCAGTTACTCAGAGCAGTTCGTCCCCTCCGATTGAGATTTCTCCTCTAATCCACTCCGCCTTCCCTTTTATTTCTTGGTTTCAGTTCTAATCCTTCTTTGTTTCTTCATTTGAAGAAGCTCTGTTCTTTTTTTGCATCTCCCTTCCATTCTCTTTCGACATCTTGATGGTGAGTTTTGCATCTCCCTTCCATTCTCTTTCTTGGTTTCCCTGTAATCCTTCCTGTGTTCTTCCTATCATCTTCTCCCCTCAAGATTTATTGTGATTATGGATCGATTCGATTAGAGTTCCATCGATTTACTAGTTATGTATTAGGGTTTTGTACTACTCAGATTAGAGTTTTTTATTATCGTGTAAATGAATTGTTTATAGAACATTATGATTTTAGATCACACGACTGGACATTATATATGATTTACTTGTTATGGATTAGGGTTTTTTAATTTTTCAGATTATGCATGCTTGATAACTGAATGCATAGTGTGCTGTAGTTTATGCCTGATAATTGATCTATTTTTCACTTTCTAGATTAGGATTCTATACTGTTAATTGCATATACCGCCCTCAGGTTTTAATGCACAATTCATTCCTTTAGTGCAGTGTTACTTTTTTCAGGTGTTTCTTGGAATGGAGTGTGTCGTGTGTGGACAGCCTGCCCACAATTGTGGTAGGACAAAGAGGAGAGCAGTCAGCTTTCAAGTTAACATTGTTAATGGTTTTCCCATCAATGGTGTGGTAAGTTTTTACATCTTTTCATTTTATGTACTGTTTCTTTTACTGTGTTGTTTTCCCATGAACTGAACTGTGTTGTTTTTTACCTTCAGGCAGTGCCATGCTCATTTAGGGAAATACTGAATGATTTCACTTCAAATAATTGGATGGTTGCGAACAGTGAATCATTAAGGAATTTTGATTTGTTCCTGAAGAAGTCTAATGTTAGGACAATCATCTTTGGTCCATACTGGAAGTCCTTGATGAGGGTTTATGCTATGATATATGACTTGGAGATGTAGTGCGTTTTGAATATGATGACGAAGACCCCCTTGATCATGTTGGTTTCAACTTGACCAACTTATTTCATGTCACTGCTTTCTCTAATGGTGAAGAGAAACAGGTTCATGAAGAAACTGGTATTTCCCTTATTTACTATAAATAATTTGCACTTATAGTTTCTCCTTGTCCTACTACTAAATCATCATAATAATATTTTTAATAATTAACATGTATTTCCCCTCATTGATCAGAGGTTGGAGACGTGCCTAGTTCCATCAAAAGCATTCTGCACATGACCATCTTCTCAGACATAAATGCAGTCACTAAGCAGGAAATGGCTTTCATCTTATTTGCCATTTACAAAGATGTTTATGTCACTGAACATGATTTTTTTGAAAGTAAAGATAAAAAGAATTTCTGGGTACACAAGATGGATATGGAAAACTATGAACATAATGCTCTGGTTAGTTTCCACATGATTCATTATATGTTTTTAGTTTCCACATAGAATTGAATGCATTTGTTAGTTTAGAATGCTTGTTCGAATACTAAGTTTAAACTTAATTGCAGTTCATGCCAATTGATGCTATAGATGGCTTCAGGTACCCAACTCAGGGCATAACACATTTGTACATGCAGGGACATGATCTTGAAGGAGAAGAAGATAATTTCATTGCATGTGCTTATATTGTACAAAGGGACCATGGACATGTCAGCTTCACCACAGGGTGGAATGACTTCACATTTTCTGCTGATGTTGGATGGGCATCTCTACTTATGATGAAAGTAGAGCATATGCAGGAGCACCTTGGTCTCAACTTTGTTGAGATTACCATGTAGTGTTTCACCTTGGAAGAAGCTTGTTCAGATAGTCATCTTTTCTTGTTTCATCTAGTGTTGAAGTCTAATGTAGTCGTGTTGTTTAATGAGTTGAACATATTGTATCTAGTGTAATGTGTTACTGAATTTATTCACTATGTTTAGGATGTTGTTTCTACTGTAATGTGTTACTGAATGTAAGTCGAACATGTTGATCATCATGTATGTATTGCATATGTGTATCTTGAATGTTGAATGTATTGCATCTTGGATCATCTTACTATGATGTACTCACAAGTATACCAGAATTCAAAAATGCAGGAATCTGTTACAGAAGGAAGTCAAGCGACAACACAAAAGAAGAAGAGGAAACTTGATGACATAGTTCATGATGTGGTTGCATGAGTCAACACTTGATAGCATGATCCTACCGAGTTGATAGATCATATTTTGCGTACGGAATAGATCAAACAAAACATGGAAAATTAACTGAAAATACGATATATATTACAAACTTTGACCCTACAACCACTTATTTCGAAACAACCCTAAACTACTCGGAATGCCAGTCGAAATCCGACGAGCCCAGAGTCGTCGACGACACCGGAGTGGATGTCCACTCGAAGGAGGGGGAGGAGGAGGAGAGGACGATCGTCAATGGGCCGGCGCCGTTTTTCTTCTCCTTCACCTTCCTCGCGGCTTTCTCTCCCTCTCCTTCTTCCTTTTCGCCGACTTCGCCCTCCTCTCCTCGCGATCCGCCTTCTTCGCTCCCTTCGTCGCTGCCTTCTTCTCGTAGAATGCGTCCATGACGGCGACGTCCTCCGGGAACTGCCGCGCCCACTCAAGGAGGAGGCGCTCGTCGAGCTCCGGCTTGATGAGCCGCTGCTTGAGCTTGCGCTGGCGCTGTTGCTGCTCGCGCATGACGGCCATACGCGGCGGCGCGAGCGATTCCGCCTTTTCCCGCGTCCACATGTCGTGGAAGTTCATCGTCCGGCGGGAGCGGCCGAGGCACCAGGCGACCGCGTCGTAGGAGCGCGCCACCTCGTGTGCTATCTCGAATGTGCCGAGCCCGATGCACTCGGCACCGCTGCGGATCTCGGCGTAGAACGTGCTACTCGGGCGCACGCGAACGCCTCAGTAGCCAGAGGTCGAGCGGCGTTGGGGCGACATCTTGTCGGGAGGTGGAGCGAGGTGGGAGGCGAAGCGAGGCGGGGGCGGCAAAGCGACAGGAGTGGGATGGCAGTCGACGTGGCAAGTTTGGCGCACAGGATGATGCAAAAGCGCGCGCGGCAAAAAGTTTTTGCGCGTCCACTGGAGGTTTGCGCGGGCTCCTGCGCGCGCCAAATCGGCGGTTGCTGTGTGCATGTGGTAGTTTCGTTTTCAGACGCTTCCCTTGGCATTCCCAGGCCTTCTTCAATAAATAATCGATGGTCTGTCTCTGGAACCGCTACCTCTGCCATTCGACGGGACCGAGACCACACGAACACCATCATCCATGGCCGGAAACAAGATGCAGGATTAGCCATGGGATGATCTCCCTAAGGGATTCATGCAGAAGATAGGTGACATCTTCCTGTCGATGGACGACTTCGACTACTACGCCGCCTTCTGGGCAGTCTGCAGCGCCTGGCACGGCTTCACAGAGGAGCGCTTTATACCAGCCAACTAGATTGTTCTAGAGCACCAGTGGTCGCCGGAGTATGGGGTAGACGACACTACCATCACATTGCTGAACGTGAGAACCGGCCGCTACCTTGAGAAGAAGATTAGTCGGGTTATTCGCAGGTGCTTTCTTGATATTCATCTGTATATGTGCGATCCTTTTTTTGCATTCACCTCCTATACGATATGTTTTACAAGTTTTGTTTCTCCATCTACTTTTTTACCTTGATTGAATCTTTGTCTGTTTACCTTGACTGAATCTCTGCTTCTCATCTCTCTCTCTCCCTCTCTGTGTCGCTCGAAGGTACTTTTACGTCGGTAGCAAAACCGGTGGCCTCCTTGTGCTTGGACAGAGGGTGCAGCCATACAAGACACGGTTGTACAACCCCTTCTCGGGCACTATCAAGCGCTTGAGGGTGGAGATACCGACCGAGCAGGTGGCTTCTGTCGCTGTGACGATGTTCCCGTCGTTGATGGTCTTTACATCAAACCTTGGGAACACCATCATTCGGTGGGAGGATGACGGAACCGAGGAAGGCAGTCACCCAAACTTTGGTGAAGGGTGGTACGACGCCGAATGATTTCTCGGAACTTTGTTGCATGACTTCTTACGCCGGTGATGTTTTCGTCGCAGACAGATATGGGTCTGTCTTCTCAACTATGGCTGATGCTGCCCATGGAGATGTCCAGATGCAGCGCTCCACACGGACCCTGAAGATGCATGCCACCATGGAAGGCCCTGTTCCGGGCTGCCAGTACCCAGAGAATCGTTTTTACCTCGTCGATACTGATGGGGAGCTGATGTTTGTTGTGAGTGGACCTGTCTACAGCAGCAGGCCCGTTTTTTACCGAGTTGATACACAGAACTGTGTCCTTCAGCCGGTTAGAGGCATCGACAACCGTGCTCTCTTTGTTGCTGACAATCGGTGCATCTGCGTCGACAGCGCCAAGGTACCCACAGTGCAGGCTGGCAACATCTACTATCCGGACCTATACCAAATTAGATCTTACAACTTTGAGGCTCTTTCATGGGAAGAGGAGCCAAGGGTTAACCATGGGTATGGAGTAGGAGGATTATGGATCAATGACCGTCCTTTCAAACTCGATCGATTGCTGGCGGAGTATTGCAGAATCGTAGAGCATTCTGAACTGCAGATGGTGCCGCCATATGGCAAATATGGTACCACTCACTATGATTACTACGACGGCTACCCGTCAGATTAGATTGATGGATCATGTTGGTCTAGTCCTGTTGTATTCTCTATCGTCTGTGAATTATATGCAAGTGCAAGTTGTATGGTGTGCCCTTAATACAATGGATAATCTATGTTTCAAAAAGATCATGTGTTGTACCTATTTCAATTTCGTTGTTTTCTATGTACATATAGTAATTCTGATACGTACTCGCTTCGTAAAAATCCATGCCAATAGTGCATGCGATCTTGACCTATCTTAGCTGTCTAGAAAAATCTTGATCATCTTGTTGTTGTGTATATGATCCTACGATATTGATAGATCTAACTATAATTTTGTTATGCCAAACCATGACACAAAATAAAGTTTTTTCATGTAAAACATATTGGAAAAGATGTTCAGCAAACAAACAACAATCTTGTATATATGAGATGCTAAGTAACTAAATTCGTGCAGACTTATTCAAAATGCCAAATATTATTGTAGTACAGAATGGAATGAAAAAAAATGCCTACATACACATTTCGTGCTCAACGGCCAGCATAAGACTAGAAGACCCTTATTCGCCAAGGATGCAGGCCCGCGTAGCTCAAAATTTTCATGTGTAGTCCAAAAGGCAGACAACTGACATCAATACGTGTCATTGTTGATTTGTTGAGAGAAGCTCGTGCCACATATGAATGCAGGGTATATAAGTTGGTCTAATCGGTTCTCTCTCGGCGATGTGGGACTAAACTCCAACCCGCGTCAGTCCTTCCCGCTACGATTTTCCGTTGGGCCCGAAAGAGCCCATTACTGTTTGATGCCCGGGATTAAGATGGGCCGCCCCAAACTACTTCATGCCCGGATGCAGCCGTGACGCGGGCGCGGGAGTATGAGTTGGGCTGGCTTGTTGCCTGCACGCCAAGTCTTACTTTTTTCTTCTATCTTATATTCCTTTTTATTTTCTATTTAAATATTTGAACAAAATAGCTATTTTAAAATTTTGATTTTTTTAAATAAATTACATATTCTTGACAGGCAACGTTGGTATAGCATGTGAAAAAATTTTGGGATCATTTGATGAACATCGAAAATTTGAAATAACCTAGATTTTTTTACACATGCTAACATACACAAACTAAGACATGTACAAGGTTTCACACAAATTTGAATGTTTTTGAATTTTTGGTGGCCCGGTCAAATTTAGGCCAAAAATCAAGGTGTCTAGTAAGGATGCCTAGGGTTAGGCATTTGTGATTTGAGACATGCTCCATGATGAAACATGGCATCGTCTACCAAGAAGCAATTTTAAATATGTCCAAGCTATCACACTATTTTGATATATTTTTTTGAATTTTAGGTGGCCATGTCAAATTTTGAATTTTTGCATGGGCTTCAGACCTCTCTGGGTTGGCTAGAAACACCTTCCCTAACTTGTGGTTGTGTGACTCAGCAGTTGGCCAACATGATCCTACCTACTTGATAGATCTAACTATAATTTTGCTATGCCAAGCCATGACACACACAACTGTGGTAGATGTGGGCCCATGCCAACATTGCATGGGATCTACACCTCTCTGGGTTGGCTAGAAACACCATCATCAACCTAGTGGTTGTGCGAGTCACTGCACCTAACCAACATGATCCCACCCGCTTGATAGATCTAGCTACAAGAGTGCTATGCCAAGCCGTGACACACACTTGTGGTAGATGTGGGCCCATGCCAACATTACATGGGATCTAGACCTCTTTGGGCTGGATAAAAACACCTTCATCAACTTAGTGGCTGTGTGAGTCACTACACCTGACCAACATGATCCCACCCACTTGATAGATCTAGCTATAAGAGTGCTATGCCAAGCCATGACACAAACTTGTGTCAGATGTGGGGCCATGCCAACATTGCATGGGGTCTAGACCTCTATGGGCTGGATAGAAACACGTTCACCAACTTCTTGTTGTATGAGTCATCACACCTAGCCAACATGATCCTACCTACTTGATAGATCTAACTATACTTTTGCTATGCCAAGCCATGACACACACAACTTTGGTAGATGTGGGCCCATGCCAACAGTGCATGGGATCTATACCTCTCTAGGCTGGCTAGAAACACCATCATCAACTTAGTGGCTATGTGAGTCACTACACCTGGCCAACATGATCCCATCCACTTGATAGATCTAGCTGTAAGAGTGCTATGCCAAGCCATGACACACTTGTGGTAGATGTGGGGCCATTCTAACATTGCATGGGGTCTGACCTTTCTGGGTTGGCTAGAAACACCATCATCAACTTAGTGGTTGTTTGAGTCACTACACTTGACCAACATGATCCCTCCCACTTGATAGATCTAGCTATAAGAGTGTTATGTGAAGCCACGACAAACTTGATGATGGTGTTTCTAGTCAACTCATATGGGTCTAGAGCCTAATGCAATGTTGGGATAACATGATCCCACCCACTTGATGGATCTAAGTATAACACTACTATGCCAAGAAATGATGAATTTTGAATTTTTTCTAAAAATTAGTTGAATTTTGAATCTAAAACAAAAAACTACTATAGAATTAATTAATACTCCTTCTGTCCCCAAATAGATGTCTCAGATTTGTCAAAATGTGAATGAATCTAGTCTATTTGGGGACGGAGGCTAGATTCATTCAAATTTTGAGAAATCTGTGACATCTATTTTGGGAGGGAGGGAGTAAGTTTTTTCATTGAAAACATATTGGAAAAGATGTTCAGCAAACAAACAACAAGCTTGTAAAGGGAATGAAAAAAATGCCTACTACACATTTCGAGCTCAACGGCCTGCATACGACTAGAAGACCATTGTTGGCCCAGGATGCATGCTCGCATAGGGAAAAATTTTCATGTGTAGTACATCAGGCACATAAGTTTCAGCAGTATGTGTCATAGTTGATTTGTTGAGAGAAGCTCATGCCAGATATAAATGCAGGGTATATAAGCTGGCCGAATCGATTCTCGCTCGGCGATGTGGGACTAAACTCCAACCCGTGTTAGTCCTTCCTGCTACGGTTTTCCGTTGGGCCCGAAAGAGCCCATTACTGTTTGATGCCCGGGATTAAGATGGGCCGCCCCAAACTACTTCACACCCGGACGCAGCCGTGATGCGGTCGCGGGAGTAGGAGTTGGGCTAGCTTGTTGCCTGCACGCCGAGTCTTACTTTTTTCTTCTATCCTATATTCCTTTTTATTTTCTATTTACAAATTTGAACAAAATAGCTATATTACAATTTTGAATTTTTTAAAATAAATTACATATTCTTGACAGGCACCGTTGGTATAGCATGTGCAAAATTTTTGGGATCATTTGATGAACATCAAAAAATTGAGAAATTTACGAACAACCCTTTTGGTCTCACCTATGCCTATTTTCCTAGCAATTTGTTTTTTCGACTTTCGTGAAACAACCTGGATTTTTTACACATGCTAACATACACAAACTAAGACACATGTACAAGGTTTCACACAAATTTGAATCTTTTTGAATTTTTGGTGGCCCGGTCAAATTTAGGGCAAAAATCAAGGTGTCTAGTAAGGATGCCTAGGGGTTAGGCCTTTGTGATGTGACACATGCTCCATGCTGAAACATGGCATCCTCTACCTAGAAGCAATTTTAAATGTGTCTAAGCTTTCACACAATTTTGATATTTTTTTGAATTTTACGTGACCCGGTCAAATTTTGAATTTTTGTATGGGTTTCAAGCTTCTCTGGGGTGGTTAGAAACACCTTCACCAACTTGTGGTTGCGTGACTCATCAGTTGGCCAACATGATCCTACCTACTTGATAGATCTAACTATAATTTTGCAATGCCAATCCATGACACACACAACCGTGGTAGGTGTGGGCCCGTGCCAACATTGCATGAGATCTACACCTCTCCGGGTTGGCTAGAAACACCGTCATCAACTTAGTGGCTGTGTGAGTCACTTCACCTGACCAACATGATCCCACCCACTTGATAGATCTAGCTATAAGAGTGCTATGCCAAGCCATGACACACACTTGTGGTAGATGTGGGGCCATGCTAACATTGCATGGGGTCTAAACCTCTCTGGGCTGGCTAGAAACACCATCATCAACTTAGTGGTTGTTTGAGTCACTACACTTGACCAACATGATCCTACCTACTTGCTAGATCTAGCTATAATTTTTCTATGCCAAGCCATGACACACACAACTTTGGTAGATGTGGGCCCATGCCAACATTGCTTGGGATCTACACCTCTCTGGGTTGGCTAGAAAGATCATCATCAACTTAGTGGCTGTGTGAGTCACTACACCTGACCAACATGATCCCACCCACTTGATAGATCTAGATGTAAGAGTGCCATGCCAAGACATGAGACAAACTTGCGGCAAATGTGGGGCCATGTGAACATTGCATGGGGTCTAGACCTCTCTGGGCTAGATAGAAACACCTTCACCAACTTGTTGTTGTATGAGTCATCAGTTGGACAAGATGATCCTACCCTCTTGATAGATCTAACTATACTTTTGCTATGCCAAGCCATGACACACACAACTGTGGTAGATGTGGGGTCATGCCAACATTGCATGGGATCTAGACCTATCTGGGTTGGCTAGAAACACCATCATCAACTTAGTGGCTGTGCGAGTCACTGCACCTGACCAACATGATCCCACCTGCTTGATAGATCTAGCTATAAGAGTGCTATGCCAAGCCGTGACACACACTTGTGGTAGATGTGGGGCCATGCTAACATTGCATGGGGTCTAGACCTCTCTGGGCTGGCTAGAAACACCATCATCAACCTAGTGGTTGTTTGAGTCACTACACTTGACCAACATGATCCTACCTACTTGCTAGATCTAGCTACAATTGAGAAATTTACGAACAACCCGTTCAAAATTTGAATTTTTGCATGGGCTTTATACCTCTCTAGGGTGGCTAAAAACTCCTTCGCAAACATGTTGTTGTGTAACTCAGCAGTTGGCCAACATGATCCTACCTAATTCATAGATCTAACTATAATTTTGCTATGCCAAGCCATGACACACACAACTATGGTAGATGTGGGGCCATGCCAACATTGCATGGGATCTAGACCTCTCTGGGTTGGCTAGAAACACCATCATCAACTTAGTGGCTGTGTGAGTCACTGCACATGACCAACATGATCCCACCCACTTGATCATTTTGGCCAGGTGATGAGTCACACAACCACAAGTGGATGAGGGAAATTCTAGCCAACCTAAAGAGGTCTAGATCCCATGCAATGTTGGCATCGACCCACATTTGCAGGGCACAAGTTTCTTGGTGGAGTACGTATTAGAGCATTTGCCGTCCATGTAGGGCACAAGTTTCTTCTTGGTGGCCAACATGATCCTACCTACGATCTAGCTATAATTTTGAGTCTTCCAAGCCATGACACACTAGCCTGTGGAAAATGTGGGGCCATGCCAACATTGCATGGGGTCTAGACCACTCTGGGCTGGCTAGAACCACCATCATCAACTTAGTGGTTGTGTGAGTCACTACACCTGGCCAACATGATCCCACCCACTTGATAGATCTAGCTATAAGAGTTCTATGCCAAGGCATGACACACACTAGCTTGTGGAAAATGTGGGGCCATGCCAACATTGCATGCATGGGGTCTAGACACCTCTCTGGGCTGGATAGAAAAACCTTCACCAACTTGTTGTTGTATGTGTCATCACGCCTGTCCAACATGATCCTACCTACTTGCTAGATCTAGCTATAATTTTGATTTTGCCAAGCCATGAAACACACTATATTGTGGCAAATTAATGTGGGGCCATGCCAACATTGCATGGGATCTAGACCTCTCTGGGTTGGCTAGAAACACCATCATCAACTTAGTGGCTGTGTGAGTCACTTCACCTGACCAACATGATCCCACCCACTTGATAGATTGCGGTGACCCAGCATACCACTGCATGTGTAGTACACTATAGTTGTTGACATGACATCCAAAGAATACCGTTCACGAAATATCACATCCCTCAGAGTGGTACAACAGAAACATTGCAGGTCCATATTACAAAAGTACACACATTATTATTATTACAATACCGGAAGTTCAAGACTTCCAAAAGATCCAACTTACAAACGAAATATAAAGCGTTCAGCGGAATTTAAAAGTAGCAACTCCAACTAGGAGTTGATCTCAATATCTTATTCTATAGATTTCATGCTGCTCGGCTCCGTTAGTTACTACCAACTAGGTACTTAGTTGGTCTCGTTCTCATCGACACCGTAGCGGATCTCGTAATCCACTCCTTCAACTACTCCGGATAGATCAGGTTCCTCGTAGAA
This sequence comes from Avena sativa, assembly GCA_916181665.1. Classification (NCBI taxonomy): domain Eukaryota; kingdom Viridiplantae; phylum Streptophyta; class Magnoliopsida; order Poales; family Poaceae; genus Avena; species Avena sativa. The sequence continues at coordinate 364,613,258 of OV702285.1, read as the reverse complement.
CACATCTTCTTGGCATTCAGCTGCATACATTGGCACGTCTTCGGGATCCTCAGAGTCTAAGCAAGGGATCAAAGGAAAGAATGAGTAACAACATTACCCAACAAGTTCATTATATGCAAGGTGGGAAGTTTGATGCTCTAACTACCACCTCGGATTATAAATCCTTGGCACTATGCAGTTTTTGTAAATCTTTCTTCAAAGATTGATTTTATTCCGAAAAACTATGACAATCAGCCTTCACAGGTTGGCCAGAACTTTCATGGAGTTCCTTTCCTGCCGCGTTCGTAGCTCCTTCCCGGAATAGGGAGTAACAAGTTAAAGTTCTTACACTCTACAGAGGTGCGTTACTTTACCCATGAGAGATCAACTCCTTGTTGCACAACCGGGCGTACTTTCCCGTCCACAATTCCATGATGTGGGGCCCAGTAGTTGGTCCAAGCCAATCACTTCCCCCTTCGTGGCCCCGCATGCCTCCTTGGTGTACACCATGCCCACATAATGAATTACGGCAATGGTTTGTACAAATCGTTAGATGCCAGAACTATCGTTGGATGATGAGGGTTCCCACCGATATGCTGCATATCCTCTACGAATTACCAATTAATATGCACGCTACAAGGATAACAGCCATGACCTGCACATCCGGCTTCATGCGAGAGGAAGAAGATACAGCTGACTTCTCTATCCCATTCCAAATCTCATGGCTAACGCGTAATATATGGTGCTAGAATCACTGATGTCAGGGTTTATTAAGTCCCTACTTGATCATCATTGTTGCAAATAGAAACCTAAGTTCTATTGCTCCATTATATCACCACTTAGGATGATATCTATGATTTTTTTATTTATGAAAATAATATTTTCTTTATTTTATAGTATATATGATAACACACAATTTGCAAATACTTTGATAAAGACTCTTCAAAGGACATGAGCAAGTGATGAACTTGCCTTGTGATGGCAAGGTAGTGAAGTTTGATGCTTGCACTGGACCTTGAGCTTCTAGTTCTACAAAAACATTATTATTGCCCGGTTAGGACAATATTTAAAGAAGCAAAATGATTATGCAAGTAATGTAATGCATTATCTAATTCTATATGCATTTTCCCTATATAAGGTGTCTTTTAATAAAGCATTTATAAATATTTTTTTTTATATTTATTGCATATATTGAATTATTTTATTTTATTTCCCTTCGACTATATTGATTTAATAATTCTTTTAGGAATTATTAATTATACATTAAAATTTATTATTAAATATTTGTTTAGTATTTTTCAAAACTACTATAATATTGATATATAATGAAAGTGTTTTTATTTATTTTTATCATCTTTCAATAATTTTGTAAAATTCCATAAAGAATATATAAACTACAAAATTCTTATAAAAATTTAAATGTCCAAAATTTGATATCTTATTTTATTTGGACAGAGTGGATTATTGTGAATCCAAAAATATTTTATTTATAATTTTTGGACTTTTATTTTATTTTCTATAATTTTATTGAGGTCAGGCGCATTTTGGTCTTTTCCAATTGATCAAAAAATTTATTAAACAACTTGGGCTGGCCTTTTGGGCTTATTGGGCCAGTGTGGCCCAATAGGGCAAGGTCTAAATATCACCCCGAGGGTTTTGGCCCACCTATGCCATTCTCTCTGCCTCCCTCTCTCTCTCGACCTTATCCTCTCCTCCTCTGACCCGACCCTGTGGCCAGCGATGCCGCCACCGTTGATTCCCGCCGCCGTCGGCCGTTCTGGTCGCCGTCGTGGTGTGATTTGGGGTAGTTGACGACACTCATTCGTTCTATCCACTTGGATTTGACCCCGGGGCTTCCCCGTTGCCAGGTCCATCCCGTTCCCGAACCCTAGGGTCAAGGAAAGGTGTTGTCGCCACCGCCGCGGTCTCGTTTGCGGTGGTGTGCTGGCATCGTGTGCTGCTGCGGCCGCCGCCGTGGCTGGTGCAGGTTGTAGCGCCCCCTGGGGTGCTCCCTGTGCCGCCGCGGTTCATCGGCCAATCTGCTTCCTCTTCGATTCGTCAGCGAGGACCTCGGGTAAGTTGCTCCTGTGGTTCTTGTTCCTGCTACTACCATGAATCTCTCCGTGTGTGTCTAGTGGATTATCATGCCTAGTGACTATGTTCTGCTTGGGGTTCATCTATGGATTAGAGTTCTTGTTCTGATTAGGGTTCATAACCCCATGTTGATCATATTCATGATGCTTTAGATTTAGTGATGATCATACTTGAGCATGAAGAATGATTGTCTGCTATGGTTAATGATTGGTAGTGGCTTTGATGATGCTAGTTGCCTGTCAGATTTATTCTAGTGATGATTCACTATGATCCCAAGCTAGTGTTTCTATGGAATCCCTGATTGGATTATGTTGTTGATCTGAGAATTTACTCTTCTGTCAGAATGGTTGTACTAACAGTAGTTTTCTCTTAGTAGTTGCTTACTGCAATTATAATGTAGGCTTGTATGAGATGATACACACTCAATCAAATCATTACATGTAATGATTTTTCTATGGATGTATAGATGCATATGATATTGATTCCTGGCACTTGGCTTCAGGAAAATGATATTTATTGGTTATCTGTGGAAACTAAGCAAAGATTGGTTTTAGTTTATTAAAAACATGTCCTTGTGATACCATTATGATCTGGCACACAAGTGATGGAGTTTTATTTCTGGGCTTAGCTTGATAATGCTTGTCATTAATACTGGTAAGATGAAATGAAAGCTTTTCTTAACTTTCCTGCCTATGATGTTGGTCTGAGGCTCTAGGATTTAATTCCTAGTTAGTTGAGCAAATAGTTTGTTTGGAACTTGTAAGATTAGAGGTGCTACTCTCTCTGGGACATGTGCCCTGATCTGATAAGATCAAATGAAGAATGATCTAAGTTGCAAAAAAATATCACTGAACTCAGTGATGCTGGTCTGAGGGTTTAGTGATTTTGGATGAGTTTGATTTCTTATCTTATACTTGAAATCTCTAGGATAGATTCACCTCTCTTGGGTGATTATTGAGAGATCACTTCATAAAGCAACACATGCTTTTATTTAAATGATATGATGAAATCATGTGATGGTCTTATGAGGCTCACCACAAAATTTGATGTTGGTGTAGTAGATTGATGATGATATTGATCTTGATCTTGATTTACTTTTGTTGGGCTCCTGAGCTTGCTCTTGAGCTTGACTGCTCCTCCTAGCTCCTGGGCTTGATCTTGCTGCCCACCAGATTCATCCCACTCCTTATGTCACCATCCTGCTGATGTTTGGGTTGATCTAGGTGGTTTGGTTTGGCTGCTGTTCTTGGTTTGGCTGCTGTCTACACTAGCTGTTCTAGTGTGATGTGTAGTGGAGTGATGCACTAGTGCTCCCCCACGGCTGTGTTGTGGTTTTGTGTGATTTGGCTGTGCTTGTGAGGTTGACAGCACACCATTTGCATGCTGGTGTGTGTCCAACTTGTGTGCCTGCTATGCATCTGTGGATAGGTTCAGAAATTTTGAACTTAGTATTACCAGCTTACTTTCACCTGGCTGGTGAATTGATCCTTCTTGGCTGTCATTTGACTTCTGGCTTTGAATTTATGAAAGATGAAATCTTTCATATTGGTGAAACTTGCCCCTTGATAACATTTCTCAATGATGAATTTGTCAAGTGCATTTCACTGACATATCTGAGAGAAATATTCTAACACTAATCTTATTTTGTTTCTATTTAGTCTTTGTTTTGCAGGTACAAAGATAAAGATGAAGATTTAGTTTAGATTTAGATATAGGATAGTTAGTAAATATTCCAATGTAATTTTCTTATTCTTTTGTAATTTTCTTTTATTATTCTTGTAATCTTTATTTTATGCATTTGTAATAAAGATTATATTATTATTAATAAAGAATATTCTTATTCTTTGTATTTTTACTTTTGTAAGTTATGTGGATGATTCAAATAAGTTATAATTTTATAACTTGATTATATATATTGATGATAAGAAATAAAATTTATATTCATTATTGTTTTTCTTTGGATAGAATTCAAGTCTAATATTTTAAATCCATTTGAAAACACATAACTCCTTAAGATCATCTCAAAGTTTATAACAATCATCTTTTAAGACTAAACCTAATCTCAAAGTATGAAAGAAACATTGATCACTTAGGTTTTTATTTGGCAAAAATTTTACCCACATTTTCACAAATAGATACATGCAATAATTCATATTCCTAAATCTACCTTACGTTAGGTTCCTAAATGCTGGGATGTTACATAGATCTAGCTATAAGAGTGCTATGCCAAGCCATGACACACACTAGCTTATGGCAAATGTGGGGCCATGCCAACATTGCATGGGGTCTACACCTCTCTGGGCTGGATAGAAACACCTTCACCAACTTGTTTTTGTATGTGTCATCACTTGGCCAACATGATCCTACTACTTGATAGATCTAAGTATAACTAGGTGGGATCATGTTTGAGCAAGTGTTGGCTCATACTACTACACGTTGGTCAGTTGTTTCTAGACAACTCAGATTGGTTAATTTTAGATCCCATGCAATGTTGTTGTGGGTCCATAATTGCCACAAGCAGCCTGGCTAGGTCAAATTTAGGCCAAAAATCAAGGTGTCTAGTAAGGATGCCTAGGGGTTAGACCTTTGTGATGTGAGAGTTGCTCCATGCTGAAACATGGCATCCTCTACCTAGAAGTAATTTTTAAATGTGTCCAAGGTTTCACACAACTTTGATTTTTTTTTGAATTTTTGGTGGCTCTGTCAAATTTAGGCCAAAAATTTAGGTGCCTAGTAAGGATGTGAAACTAGGTCCATATTGTAACATGGCATCCTCTACTTATAAGTGAATTTTTATGATGTGAAACTAGGTCGATGTTGTAACATGGCATACAACCACAAGTTGGTTAAAGTGTTTCTAGCCAGCTAAAAGAGGACTAGATCTCATGCAATGTTGGCATGGGTCCACATCTGCCACAAGTGTGTGTCATGTCTTGGCATAGCACTCTTATGCTTATATGTATCAAGTGGGTGGGATCATATTAGATCTTGGTGGGACAAGGTGCAATCAATAACATTTTTGTTAGAGCTTGGTGGGATCTTGCATAACACACTTTAGTTTGTATCCGTTTTAGCTTCATGCAAGTTTTATGGTTCTTCTATAGATGTTAACTGTGCCAACCGAATTGTGCCCTCAATACGAATTTTTGGGTCCTTTATACTTCCTTCGTTTCACAATATAAACCTTTTTAGCAAGCTACTTTAGTTTGCTAAAAAGCCTTACATTTTGGAACGGAGGTAGTAGTACCTTTTTTGTAGTCGAGTGCGGGGTTTAGCAGCAGTATATACGTCAGCAGCAGGTGCTGCAGAAGATCCTGTCGCTAAAGATTGTACATGTGCAGAATATTCCTGGGCACTAGCGCTCGACGACGTGCTGATTGGATCTCCTATCGAGGCGTCACTCCCGAAGCCGTCAGAAGAACCACGGGGAAGAGCTGGGCGGGAGATCCGCGCGTACACGCGTTGGTGGGGACCATGGGGAAGACGTGTCGGGCTCCCCATGGCCGCCATAGTTACTCGCAGAACGTGACGCAAGGGAGGGCCCAGACCTTGGGGACGTGGCGTGAGGGGACTGGCGCAGATCGATACGCCTAGGTGACAGCGCGTCAGAGTCTCGGGGGCAGATCCGAGGCAGATTTTTCCCCTGCATCATGCTCAGAGTCTGTGTTTTCTTGGCTTGTATCGGTGTTTTCTTCAGCCTCATTATCTGATGTGTTTTTATCAGTATTTTCGGCAGAATTTTGCGTGACTAGTTCGGTACAGCTTGTGGGAAGGGTGTCAGCTGTGGCCTGCTTAGATCAACGACAGGAACAATCGGCAGATATATATTGGTCATTAGTATGCACACCCCTAGTTATTTCTACCGAGGAGGAATTGTCTAAAGGAAGAAAAAGAATTTCATCATGGAGACGACGATCCACAATTTTGATGAAGTGTAACAAAGGGAAAAACATTTTCATCAAAAACTACATCCCTTGACACGTAGACACGACCAGTAGTACTATCAAGGCATTTTACTCTGTTGTGACAAGGACTATACCAAAGAAATACACACCATTTTGAGCGACAAGAGAAACACTGGTGAAGTTTCTAGCCAGCCTAGAGAGGTCTAGATCCAATACAATGTTGGCATGAGCCCACGTCTTCCACGAGTGTGTGTTATGGCTTACTCAGATGTATCAACTGAGTTTGATCATTTTGGCCAGGTGATGAGTCACACAATCACAAGTTGATGAGGGAGATTCTAGCCAACCTAAAGAGGTCTAGATCACAAAGCTAAAAACTCTTATATTTTAAAATTGTGTAATGTAATTCCCATTCATTTATATGTCTGGTCGGTTACTATTGGCGATTGTTGTATTTTAAGCATACACACTACAACTAGGCCTATGAACACTCCTCATCAAATCACAAATTGGCGAACATAAACAACCCAAACTTTACATTACAATCGTAAATTAAGCAAAACGACAAAACACTGTCATGAAACATTCTTCTGATAAAAACACAGCACCATGCGCGAACTGTTTAGCAATCGAACAACCCAACTTTGCGTAAATTGTTTAATAGTATACCAACATTCGCTAGGGAATTGGTAGTAGGACTTTTTGTTTCTTGAGATTTCAAGAATCTGCCAGCAGCTCCGCAATCTCAAGAACTCTGCTTTTTACCTTTTCGAATTTGTTTGTTTTCGACAAAATAATTTCTGCAACAGTACGTCTCCTATAATCATTTATCCTTTCCTGTAACAAAATATTAGCAGGGTTAATAAGGTCACATTCTAGTGTATATAAATATGCAAATGCCAAATAGAAATTTTGAATACCTGCGAGACTACATCTGTGAATTTATCTCCGTCAAAGTGCTCCATATAGCGTAGCACGAACATTCCACACGAGTTTCTGATCATAACGAATCTAAATTTGAATAACAGTACTAACACATAAAAAATGACATTAGTTCAACCAGAAACTCACGCATCATTTTGTCGTGGTGTTTTGCAGCTTACGATCTCCTAATTCGAAACATCATCAAACTTATACTTCGTATATTTGTTAGCCACTTGTATGTCTTTCGAAATTTGCTCTCTCTATGAAACAAAGAGGTTTAGTGTAATTCTTGGAGTAACCATATCGTCGCTAAATGTATAGAGAGAAAATATACCAAAGCTTCGACATTTTTCTGGACCCTTTTAAATTCAAACAGCGAGTCGAGCACTTGAAATATCTTCTTTGGACTATTCAGGACGACACAGCACCAGTGGCAATCGTTTATATTCAACGCGAAATATGCCTACCAAAAAGAGACAAGTGTTATCACATTACATAATCTGGTTTATACCCTGCATTTTTTTGTACAAATAGTACTTACCTTATCAGCACGAAAGTATTCTTCCATGCATCTTTCAGAGCATCCTGATATATCATACACAATTTCTGAATTTTTGTCCAAGGATTCTTTATTATGCTGGGATCTAGTTTTTCTTCTTGGTGGAGTATGTATTAGACTGTTTTCCTTCCATGCAGGGCACAAGTTTCGGTCATCCCCCATTCGAAGAGACAATTCTGCCTTGTAAGCACCTATAACCTACTGAAAAATTTAATAACGTGTGACAAACAATCCTTGTTGTTTGCATAAAATAACAAAACCATGGTACTTGGACTTACATCGCTACCCAGCCATAATTTATCAAGGATCACACTAATGTCGTTGGCAGTGACCTGAGTGTCGCCCTTGTTATCATAGACACTTTCATTCCAAAAATCTTTATTTTTTTGCTATTTCAACGTACAACACTGCAGCATCTATTTTTTGCGGTGTCAAACCGTCCAGGACTTCTGTGTCTTCGAAAAGAACTGCATACACAGAAACAAATATTTAATACGTGCATGTAACAATTTTAATTTAATACATGCACAACCGTGCAATTCAATGATGTTGCACTACCTTTTCTAACATTGTTTTTTGGTTTTTTACCCTTTTTGTCCGCCGACCTGAGCTTGCGCTAAACGCCAATGGCTCCTCTCTTCTCACCATTAATAGCTTTCCGGCAAATGGTATGTAGGCTATTAAACGAGTCAGATGATCCATTCGACAGAGTGTCTCCTACCTCACCATTTTTTCCTCCCCGCCCCTTTTTCAATGCAGCTGTGAATGCTTCTAATGGAATCGGCTCTGGGTCCGGTCACGTCGGTGAAGGACCCCTACCATCAAATAGTATTGGTGACGCTTGGATACTGCCGAGTTTCGATGGTGCGGTGTGGAAAGCATCAGTAGCATTCATTTCCTTCTTGTCTGTGGGTAACATGAATATGTCACCTTCAACCTCTTTATCCTTACTATTTGAATCCTTCTTTAAATTAGAGTCCTGTGCAAAGTCAAAGGAGTTACTTTTTGAGGTGTCTGAACGCTCCATGAAATCTTTTGGCATATATTTGGTGTTAGTAGAGGCGATTCCTTCACCATTCTCTACCTCCTTCTCTACCTCCTCCTCTTTATTGTCATTATCAGACATTTTTTATTTAGAAGGTCTGTACGCGACTCCTGTCGAGTTCATCATAATAAGAAGTTTCTACAAGATTGAAAATAAATGAATCATCATGTCATGTTTAAAAAAAGCATTTGTTTAACTCAGAGTAGATGACACATAGCGTGTATCACCTTAGCACAAGCTTGTGAGAAGACCTCCATCTTTCTATTAAAGGTTTCTTCAATTGTTCTATCAATATGCTCTGTTAGATTCTTCGTCATCTGTTCCAACACGACTTCTGTCCTTCCTTTAGCCCTGCTGGATGTAGAACCTCCATCCTTCTTCTTGTAGGGCCCTCTACTACATTTCTTACCAGATGCAATTTCGGGTGTATAGAGAACCTCTTCTTGATGCTTTTGAGTTATGTCATCGCCAATTTTCAAGATATGTGTATATAAACCAATTAATATTGATAACCTAGAACCGTTAGTAGAACAAAAAATAAGCCACGATATCACTTGTATTTACGTATCTTCCCCAAAGCACGACACTTTAATTCTAAGGCGTCTCTCGCTAAAGCCGCATCTTCTGTCCAATTCCTAATCAATGGCCTTCTGGACATATACTCGGCGCCATCTGGAAGTGTCTTCTCATAGTACAGATACTTCAAATATCACAAGAAAATTAGATTAAAACAAAGAAAAATGTATTGTAGATAATTATATACTCTCTTCGATTCAAATTATTTAACTCAGATTTGTCTAGATTTGGATGTATCTAGACATGTTTTAGTGCTAGATATATCCGAATCTAGAAAAAACCAAGTCAATTAGTTTGAATCGGAGGAAGTATGTAAGATGAGGATGGAATTTACCTGTAACAAGATGGTGCCGCTTGTCGGCCATTGCTTCGCTTCATATGCGTTGCCTACTTGTTTTAGGCTAGCAATGAGGTATGTCCATACATACTCATTGAAATTCAGCTTTTTAATACGTCTCACATCTTCTACTAATGCATAGTATTGTTTTGGGACGATCTTCTTGTTCTGTGGGGCAAAGACTGTCCTAATCAGAACCAGAACCACCTTGCGGATAAAGTCGTCATCCGCGAATTTATCCTTGATGACGTCGGCGATTAGGTCATCAATTACAAAATTACCTGTCTTTTTGCTTACAAAGCTATTAGGTATACAGGTCTTTGCGTCATCAGCTTCCTCATAAAGAATGTTCAATATATTCAATCCATGATTTTTTAAACCATAGATGCACTCAACATCCACTCCCGTAAGGGATATTTCACCATCATTTTTGCGTACATTAAATTTTTCTTTCACAAATTTGATCACCAGACATCTTGACTTCATTGGGGGAATCTCAAGCATGCACTGCAAGTCGGTTTCTCAAATTTTGGCACGTTGTGCCGGTGTTTCACGAAATGACACCACTTCTCAACAGCACAACACATTTCTCCGATTTCGTCTATCCTGTTGAAAAATAACTATATTTATTTATGTGTTTTGTTGGCATCTGAAGAAATAATACTATTCATAACACACATAAACTAAGATGGATAACACTAAGAGTACGTTATACTACATCATGTTAGGTAAAACTCTGGACGCGCCTAACTACCGATAAATCGAGAGCAGGATTTCGAACTTGTTTACACATATATACAATTACAAATATACTTACACATACAAATATAATTACAAATCTCTGCATGTTCAATTGCGTATAAAAATGTTTACACATATACTTCATTTTAAAAATGTTTACACATATATACAATTACAAAGAAAGAGTTTACACACATAGTTTTTTTGTAGTACATGTGTTTACAAACCTTTTATTGCAAACATATATGAACAATATTACACATAACCAGCTAAATTGAATAACAACAGGAGAATCAAACGTCTTGTTTTTTTATCAAAAGGGACTTCTACATCATTCATTTTTAAACACCAAACCAGCTAAATTGCATCTCAATACCGCATGTAGGCCCGAGATGCGATGACTAACACAGAACCAATTAACACAAGAAATTTATAGCAGAATTAACAGGCAACATCCTGCCAAACGATTTTCTGCCCTCAAACAGAGCCCAACAACTGGAATTCCTAACGGAGATCCACTAACAATTCTTCGACATAATGGTGAATACCCTTGGGCAGAAAATCTAATGACTAAACAAACATATCCATATGGATCAAGCTCTAATCGAAGTTCTGCTGAACTTAGAACTAGTAATACTGTATGATAAATCCATAGTGCATACAAAAATACCGGCAACGATAGTACGTGTGCTGCGATTATGTAGCTCCTCAAAAAGAAACGGCATGTCCTCGATGTAGCTCTCACGTAGGGCAGGATGAAAAGAATTCAAATCTCGTCGTTGGCGGAGATGGGCGGAGTCGAGGTGGGCGGAGTCGAGACGATCGAACAAGAAAATCCCGAGATACGATCTACGTCCCTCCGATATGCTGGTTGCCTCTTTGTGCTCACGTACAATGTGGGGTGTGTGCGTGGTGGGTGGGTGGGGGCTGTGGGGTTTAGGGTTTAGGTCCATGGATTAAAATGACGTGGGAGTATGATGCATGGGCTTTGGCCAGCACGTATGCCGGTCGTCCTGTCTCGGGCCAATTGTGGCCGGTCAAATGTGTCCAAGGTTTCACACAGTTTTGATGTTTTTTTTGAATTTTAGGTGGCCCAGTCAAATTTTGAATTTTTGCATGGGCTTTAGACCTATCTGGGGTGGCTAGAAACACCTTCACCAACTTGTGGTTGTGTGACTCAGCAGTTGGACAACATGATCCTACCTAATTGATAGAACTAACTATAATTTTGCTATGCCAAGCCATGACACACACAACTGTGGTAGATGTGGGCCCATGCCAACATTGCATGGGATCTAGACCTCTCTGGATTGGCTAGAAACACCATCATCAACTTAGTGGTTGCGTGAGTCACTGCACCTGACCAACATGATCCCACCCGCTTGACAGATCTAGCTATAAGAGTGCTATGCCAAGTCGTGACACACACTTGTGGTAGATGTGGGGCCATACTAACATTGCATGGGGGTCTAGACCTCTCTAGGTAGGCTAGAAACACCATCATCAACTTAGTGGTTGTCTGAGTCACTACGCCTGACCAACATGATCCCACCCACTTGATAGATCTAGCTATTAGAGTGCTATGCCAAGCCATGACACAAACTTGTGTCAGATGTGGGGTCATGCCAACATTGCATGGGGTCTAGACCTCTATGGGATGGATAGAAACACCTTCACCAACTTCTTGTTGTATGAGTCATCACACCTGACCAACATGATCCTACCTACTTGATGGATCTAACTATACTTTTGCTATGCCAAGCCATGACACACACAACTGTGGTAGATGTGGGCCCATGCCAACATTGCATGGGATCTATACCTCTCTAGGTTGGCTATAAACACCATCATCAACCTAGTGGCTGTGTGAGTCACTACACCTGGCCAACATGATCCCACCCACTTGATAGATCTAGCTGTAAGAGTGCTATGCCAAGACATGACACACTTGTGGTAGATGTGGGGCCATGATAACATTGCATGGGGTCTAGACCTCTCTGGGCTGGCTAGAAACACCATCATTAACTTAGTGGTTGTTTGAGTCACTACACTTGACCAACATGATCCCTCCCACTTGATAGGTCTAGCTATAAGAGTGCTATGTCAAGCCACGACAAACTTTGTTATGGTGTTTCTAGTCAAGTCATATGGTTCTAGAGCCTAATGCAATGTTGGGATAACATGATCCCACCCACTTCATAGATCTAAGTATAACACTACTATGCCAAGAAATGATGAATTTTGAATTGTTTCTAAAAATTAGTTGAATTTTAAATCTAAAACAAAAACTACTATGGAATTTATTAGTAAGTTTTTTCATGTAAAACATATTGAAAAATATGTTCAGGAAACAAACAACAAGCTTGTAAAGGGAATGAAAAAAATGCCTAATACACATTTCAAGCTCAACGGCCTGCATACGAATAGAGAGATCATTGTTGGCCCAGGATGCAAGCCCGCGTAGCCCAAAATTTTCATGTGTAGTACAACAGGCAGATAAGTGTCAGCAGTATGTGTCATAGTTGTTTTTTTGAGAGAATATCATGCAAGATATGAATGCAGGGTATATAAGCTGGTCTAATCATTTCTCGCTCGGAGATGTGGGACTAAACTCCAACCCGCGTCAGTCATTCCCGCTACGGTTTTCCGTTGGGCCCAAAAGAGCCCATTAATATTTGATGCCCGTGATTAAGATGGTCCGCCCCAAACTACTTCACGCCCGAACGCAGCCGTGACGCGGGCGCGGGAGTAGGAGTTGGGCTGGCTTGTTGCCTGCACGCTGAGTCTTACTTTTTTATTCTTTACTATATTCCTTTTTATTTTATATTTAAATATTTGAACAAAATAGCTATTTTACATTTTTGAATTTTTTAAAATAAATTACATATTCTTGACACGCACCGTTAGTATAGCATGTGCAAAATTTTTGGGATCATTTGATTTTTTTATCAAATTGAATAACAACAGGAGAATCAAACGTCTTGTTTTTTATCAAAAGGGACTTCTACATCATTCATTTTTAAACACCAAACCAGCTAAATTGCATCTCAACACCGCATGTAGACCTGAGATGCGATGTCTAACACAGAACCAATTAACACAAGAAAATTATAGCTAAATTAACAGGCAACATCCTGCCAAACGATTTCCTGCCCTCAAACAGAGCCCAACAACTGGAATTCCTAACGGAGATCCACTAACAATTCTTCGACATAATGGAGACTACCCTTGGGTGAAAAATCTAACGACTAAACAAACAGATCCATTTGGATCGAGCTCTAATCAAAGTTCTGCTGAACTTAGAACTAGTAATACTGTATGATAAATCCACAGTGCGTACAAAAATACCGGCAATGGTAGTGCGTGTGCTGCGATTATGTAGCTCCTCAAAATGAAATGGCGTGTTCTCGATGTAGCTCTCACATAGGGCAGGCCGAAAAGAATTCAAATCTCGTCGCTGGCGGCGATGGGCGGAGTCGAGGTGGGCAGAGTCGAGACGATCGAACAAGAAAATCCTGAGATACGATTTACGTCTCTCTGATAAGATGGTTGCCTCTTTGTGCTCACGCACAATGTGGGGTGTGTGTGTGGTGGGTGGGTGGGGGCTGTGGGGTTTAGGGTTTAGGTCCATGGATTAAAATGACGTGGGAGTATGATGCATGAGCTTTGGCCAGCACGTATGCCGGTCGGCCTGTCTCAGGCCAATTGTGCCCGGTCAAATGTGTCCAAGGTTTCACACAATTTTGATTTTTTTTTGAATTTTAGGTGGCCCGGTCAAATTTTGAATTTTTGCATGGGCTTTAGACCTCTCTGGGTGGCTAGAAACACCTTCACCAACTTGTAGTTGTGTGACTCAGCAGGTGGACAAGATGATCCTACCTAATTGATAGATCTAACTATAATTTTGCTATGCCATGCCATGACACACACAACTGTGGTAGATGTGGGCCCATGCCAACATTGCATGGGATCTAGACCTCTCTGGGTTGGCTAGAAACACCATCATCAACTTAGTGGCTGTGCGAGTCACTGCACCTGACCAACATGATCCCATCCGCTTGATAGATCTAGCTATAAGAGTGTTATTCCAAGCCATGATACACACTTGTGGTAGATGTGGGGCCATGCTAACATTGCATGGGGTCTAGACCTCTCTAGACAGGCTAGAAACACCATCATAAACTTAGTGGCTGTCTGAGTCACTACACCTGACCAACATGATCCCACCCACTTGATAGATCTAGCTATAAGAGTGCTATGCCAAGCCATGTCACAAACTTGTGTCAGTTGTGGGGCCATGCCAACATTGCATGGGGTCTAGACCTCTATGGGCTGGATAGAAACACCTTCACCAACTTCTTGTTGTATGAGTCATTACACCTGACCAACATGATGCTACCTACTTGATAGATCTAACTATACTTTTGCTATGCCCAGCCATGACACACACAACTGTGGTAGATGTGGGCCCATGCCAACATTGCATGGGATCTAGACCTCTCTAGGTTGGCTAGAAACACCATCATCAACTTAGTGGCTGTGTGAGTCACTACACCTGGCCAACATGATCCCACCCACTTGATAGATCTAGTTGTAAGAGTGCTATGCCAAGCCATGACACACTTGTGGTAGATGTGGGGCCATGCTAACATTGCATGGGGTCTAGACCTCTCTGGGCTGGCTAGAAACACCACCATCAACTTAGTGGTTGTTTAAGTCACTACACTTGACCAACATGATCCCTCCCACTTGATAGATCTAGCTATAAGAGTGCTATGTCAAGCCACGACAAACTTGATGATGGTGTTTCTAGTCAACTCATATGGGTCTACAGCCTAATGCAATATTGGGATAACATGATCCCACCCACTTGATAGATCTAAGTATAACACTACTATGCCAAGAGATGATGAATTTTGAATTGTTTCTAAAAATTAGTTGAATTTTGAATCTAAAACAAAAAACTACTACGGAATTAATTAGTAAGTTTTTTCATGTAAAACATATTGGAAAAGATGTTGAGCAAACAAACAACAAGCTTCTAAAGGGAATAAAAAAATGCCTAATACACATTTCGAGCTTAACGACCTGCATACGACTAGAGAGACCATTGTTGGCCCAGGATGCAGGCCCGCGTAGCCCAAATTTTTCATGTTTAGTACAACAGGCAGATAAGTGTCAGCAGTATGTGTTATAGTTGTTTTGTTGAGAGAAGCTCATGCAAGATATGAATGCAGGGTATATAAGCTGGTCTAATCATTTCTCGCTCGGCGATGTGGGACTAAACTCCAACCCGCGTAAGTCATTCCCGCTACGGTTTTCCATTGGGCCCGGAAGAGCCCATTACTATTTGATGCCAGGGATTAAGATGGGCCGCTCCAAACTACTTAACACCCGGATGCAGCCGTGACGCGGGCGTAGGAGTAGGAGTTGGGCTGGCTTGTTTCCTGCACGCCGAGTCTTACTTTTTTTCTTCTTTACTATATTCCTTTTTATTTTCTATTTAAATATTTGAACAAAATAGCTATTTTACAATTTTGAATTTTTTAAAATAAATTACATATTCTTGACAGGCACCGTTGGTATAGCATGTGCAAAAATTTTGTGATCATTTGATGAACATCGAAAAATTGAGAAATTTACGAACAACCCTTTTGGTCACACCTAGGCCTCTTTTCCTAGGAATGTGTTTTTTTGAATTTCGTGAAACAACTTGGATTTTTTTACACATGCTAACATACACAAACTAAGACACATGTACGAGGTTTCACACAAATTTGAATGTTTTTTAATTTTTGGTGGCCCCGTCAATTAGGCCAAAAATAAAGGTGTCTAGTAAGGATGCCTAGGGGTTAGGCCTTTGCGATGTGAGACATGCTCCATGCTGAAACATGGCATCCTCTACCTAGAAGAAATATTTAAATGTCTCCAAGGTTTCACACAACTTTGAATTTTTTTTTGAATTTTTGGCGGCCCGGTCATAATTTGAATTTTTGCATGGGCTTTAGACCTCTCTCGGGTGGCTAGAAACACCTTCACCAACTTGTGGTTGTGTGAATCAGCAGTTGGCCAACATGATCCTACCTACTTGATAGATCTAACTATAAATTTTCTATGCCAAGCCATGACATAGACAACTGTGGTAGATGTGGGCCCATGCCAACGTTAAATGAGATCTAGACTTATCTGAGTTGGCTAGAAACACCATCATCAACTTAGTGGTTGTGTGAGTCACTGCATCTGACCAACATGATCCCACCCACTTGATAGATCTATCTATAAGAGTGTTATGCCAAGCCATGACACACACTTGTAGCAGATGTGTGGCCATGCCAACATTGCATGGGGTCTAGACCTCTATGGGTTGGATAGAAACACCTTCACCAACTTGTTGTTATATGATTCATCACACCTGAACAATATGATCCTACCTACTTGCTAGATCTAGCTATAATTTTGCTATGCCAAGCCATGACACACACAACTGTGGTAGATGTGGGCCCATGCCAACATTGCATGGGATCAACACCTCTCTGGGTTGGCTAGAAACACTATCATCAACTTAGTGGCTGTGTGAGTCACTACACCTGACCAACATGATCCCACCCACTTGATAGATCTAGCTGTAAGAGTGCTATGCCAAGCCATGACACACTTGTGGTAGATATGGGGCCATGCTAACATTGCATGGGGTCTAGAGCTCTCTAGGCTAGCTAGAAACACCATCATCAACTTAGTGGTTGTTTGAGTCACTACACTTGAACAACATGATCCTACCTACTTGATAGATCGAGCTATGATTTTCTATGCCAAGCCATGATACACACAACTGTGGTAGATGTGGGTCCATGCCAACATTGCATGGGCTATTGACCTCTCAGGGTTGGCTAGAAACACCATCATCAACTTATTGGTTGTGTGAGTCACTACACCTAAACAACATGATCCCACCCACTTGATATATCTAGCTATAAGAGTTCTATGCCAAGCCATGACACACACTAGCTTGTGGCAGATGTGGGGCCATGCAACATTGCATGTTGTCTCTAGACCTCTCTGGGCTAGATAGAAACACCTTAACCAACTTGTTGTTGTATAAGTCATCACACCTGACCAACATGATCCTACCTACTTCATAGATCGAGTTATAATTTTTCTATGCCAAGCCATGACACACACTAGGTGGGATCATGTTGACCAACAATGAAAACTGTGACATGGATATGAAAATAGTGACTGAAATTCAGATGTGAAGCAATGAAAGTCAGGTGGGTAGGATCTACTCATTGTGGGAGGAATGGCCTCCAAAAGTATATTTCAAGGGTGGCTTTTAGTATTTTTATTGCGTTATGTCTTGTTATTTGTATGCAACATTGTAGTCAATGTACGAGATATTTTGTAACGACTACGGTTAAATATCCGTGTTTGAAATGTGGCTTATGCGGTTAAAAGTACAACTTCTCTTATGTGGTCCCAGTGTGACGTAAAACCGCACAAGCATGCAACTAGAAGGTTTCAAATTGTAGTTTTGGTACTTGCTTCACAAATGAAAGCCTGTTTTTGAGTTTGTTGGTTAAATTTTGAAAATTTAAAACCAAAATGGCTAGATACAATGGTAGCATCATTAGGCACATGGTGATAAACCCTCGTGCCAAATTTGAGTCCATTTGAATAAATGTAGATGAAAACATGATACACAAGTGGCTCTTTCGAGTAGTCGGACATGATCGTTGACCTGACTACCCCAAGTTTGGATAGATCTTGCTATAATTTTCCTATGCCAAGATATGACACACACAACTGTGGTAGATGTGGGGCGATGCCAACGTTGCATGGGATCTATACCTCTCTGGGTTCGCTAGAAACACCATCATCAACTTAGTGGCTGTGTGAGTCACTGCACCTGACCAACATGATCCCACCAACTTGATAGATTAGCTATAATCCGGCGGCGGCACCATCAACTTCATGTGCTCGGCAGTGGCGGCCTATGTGAGCTTAGGGGCATCCCATCGGTAGTGCGTAATCTCGAAACCCTATCTCATTCCCTGCGCTTGGATTTGGATCTGAGCCAATCGCTTTCCCTCTGATTTTTGATTTCTGAGCTAGATTGTTGTGGGCGAGTTGGCTGAATCGGGGAAATAGAGATGGAGAGGCAAGAGAGCACTTCCAATAGGTCAATCTCACTATTTTTTGATTTGATTTGATCGCATTTGGATAATCACCAATTCCTCTAGCTCACTCTTCCCGCCTCTACTCAAACAAAACATGGGTGATTATGAGCGGCGAAGAAAATTCCAATTCAATTTCAAGTTCTTCCCATCTGAAGAGAAACTAGGTGATGGTAGTGTACGTAACATCGAGATTGGTACATTTGTGGGTTGGGAGGTTGAGTTTGCAGATATTGATCCCAGCAACTACAGCAAATGGAAGAATTGGCCGTGAAGAATTTGGTGGAGAAAATTGGGCAAAGTGTTACTTGGGGTCCACAGCAGGAAGTTGCATTGTTACGGTTTGAAATTGGAAGGGAGAATATTTGAGAATTGAGGATGGAGAAGATTTAGGGTGTGTTTGGTTGAGATTTTGCAACCAGATTCACTATCAAAAAGCTAAAATCTAAACCAAAGGGGTTCCAGGCCAACCCAGATTCTGAAAACGCAGTAGATTTTCGTAGTGCAAAGAAAAAGTTGGGTCGACCCCAGATTTCCCTGCGTCGCATTAAGCCAAAAACTAGTAAATTACCCACCATGCCACTAGTAAGTAAAAAACTGACCGGTTCATCTTTCTCTATTCCACTCCAACCCTCCTCCTTCCTCCTTTTTTCCCCCACGACGCACACCAACAGTGGAGAAGCATGGATAGGGTTCCCCTTGCCGACCTATTCCGGCGGCCTTCGGCGAGGAACAGGCCGGGAATCGATCCCCCGAGCTCTCCACTCTGAATACCCTGCTAGACCGCCTCGACCGTTGACCCGACGTCAAGCTCTTGCCCCCAGCCTGCCGCCTCCCCCATAGCCTAGTCCATCACGCCGCCACCTCGAGGAAGGACGTGCGATGTCGGTCGGTCGGAGGTCGGATGGTGGTTCTCCCGTCCTATTTCTCCCCCTCTCACTCCATATATCCTTCCTCCTCTCTCACGTGGTTTGGAGATTGCTTGCAAGGTGTTTGTGAAAATGCTTGTAGAAAGACAAATACTTGCTATATGTAAATCTGAAGTGTTTGCTATATGTAAATCTGAAAAATGCAAGGTGTTTGTCGCTGAAGAACACCATGTTGTGAACCATGTATTTTGTGTAATGTTTGTTTGTTGTAATCTTATGACATCAATTTCTATTTCTATTAGCTATATGTATAAAATATAAGAAATGAAAATTTCCTTCCCAATTGGTCATTTACATGTCTATCGATGTTCAAATACTTGTTCAGCGGCCCATTAGCATACATATAATCTACACATTATCTCTCAAGGCCTGAGGACATTACCTACATTTTCTGTCGAATCCAAAGTTCACAGTTGTTCCAACCAAACAACTTCCAGCTTTCTTACAGTTGTTAGCTCACAGCAGCTTTTCGGCAGCAGATTTTCTACAGCTGATTTTTAGGAATCTACAGCTCAACCAAACACACCCTTAGTAGATGAAATTGATCGGCAAGATGGCTGGACAAACAAATAGGTTACTTTTCATGCTGAGCTCATCGATCTGGAAGTAGATTCCAAGGTTGGATATGTGGCTTCAAATTTTGCTTCGCAAATGTCAGATGATGATTGGGACTCACAGAGGCAGATGGTGCCCATACAAACTGAAGTGACAGTATTATCAGACAGAAATGATGTTGATGCAGGACAGGGTGTTGATGCAGGGGCTAGTATGTATGTTGATTGGAATTCAGTGGAGTTAGATGAAACTACTGATTTAGTCATAACACCAATGGCTAACACAGAAATGGCCAAAATATTTGTAATTCCAGTAGATGACAGAGATAAGGAAAAGACTGATGAAACTAATTTTGCTGATGATGATGGTGGTAACAGAACATTTTATGAAGATGTAGATAGAGAGATGATGGTGAATGCTGCAGATGATGTAAATGATGCATATTATGATGAGGTGGTTACTGTCTATGACAAGGAAAACCCTATTATTGCAGTAGGGAAACTGTTTCCAAGCATGGGTGAGTTTAGGATGTGTTTCAAAACTTTTGCAATCAAGAAGGAGTTTGATGCCAAGACTCAGTGGACTGATAAAAAAGAAGTTCTATGCTAGATGTAGAGGTTTTGATGGGGGCGCCAATCCTTGCAAATGGTACATTTCTGCTAGACGCCAACCAGATGGAAGCACCATTAGAGTTAATCAAATCCCTTTTGAACACACTTGCATTACTAGTTCATAGAGAGTATCAACAATGACATCACAAATTTGGGTTGCTGAAAAGATCACTCCTATTTTAGCCAAGACACCAAACACTACTACAAAGAGGCTAACAACAGACTTGGAAAAGGACTACCCAATTAAGGTGAATTATAGCACTGTGTGGATGTTGGGAATATGCCCTAGAGGCAATCATGTATGATGAGATTTCCCATTGTATTCATAAAGACATTAAGTAGTCCTTGTATAAAAATCTGATGTGTATCATTGAATATATGATTCAGTTGTGGAACTATGCATTCATGTTGTTTGTACTAAATATCCTTGGTCATTGAGGTTATGCTGGACACAGAACTTAGACCAATGTGAAAGTTGGCTTGATGACTCGGTTCCACTTGTCATGGGCATGGAGATGCTATTCCAACTTACACAGACTTGGCTAAAGAGTTTAGCGAGTCGGATTGACCCATATTGAGGTACAACGAACAAGTTGTCATTTGTATATCTCAATCAATGTAATCCTTAGACCTGAGGTTATTGCATAGTCCGAGTTGAGGATCACCGACTTAGGTTCTGTCAAACGCTGATCCGTAACTGGGAAGTTATAAAGGCAGAGTTCGGGTCGACTGAGAATCAAGCTGCGTGATGTGAATAACCAAGATGGGATTTTGCCCCTCCACTTGGAGAGATATTCTCTGGGCCCTCTTGTGAGATATGATTCGGAAAGCATGGCCATGCACGACTCGGTTAAGTGTTAACCGAGGCAATCGACTAAGAGTTAGTCGGGTGAATCACTTATCTCAGATCAAGAAGAGAGTCAGACTATTTAAGGGATGACAATTATTCGCCTATAGTCTGACAAGGTATGTCGTGAGGCAAAAGGGACTCGGACGTAAGTCGCATTGGAAAGGCAAGTCGTCATGACTCTTTGGTACTTGGGAGTCGGCACGTTCTGCTAGGAGCCGCTACCGACTGATCGATTGAGAGTCGGATTCCAATCGTGTCCAAGTAGCCATGAGCCTGCGGGGTCACACACTTAAGAGCGGGAGCAAGTTCGGATTGGATCTGAACCTATAATCTGGTTGGGTTGGACCTAAACCGGATTAGGACTGAGTTAGTGAGTTGGACTCACGGTGACTAGTGTTATATGGGCTTTAGTGAATGGGTCACGCGAGCAGAGCCCTTGTTCACTCCCTATATATAGTGGAGCACCGTAACCCAGAAAGGTTAATCATTGTTCGGTTAGGTCATTCCATGTGTTGGAAACCCTAGCTCCACAGCAGTCCTACCGTCGATACGAACCTAGAAGTTCGCCGCCGGTGCTCCTCCTTGTACGTGTGGATACCAGCAGAGGTGCTGTGCGATCAGCACCAGGATGATCGGATCGTGAGGACTGCACTGCATCAACTGACGCGCTTCATCAGTAATCCGCAATTGCGCGTCTAAGGGTAAACCTCGTGGCCTTCTACCTCAGCTAGATCTTGGGATCACCACGTTAGAGGAAAAGTTTTGTTTTATCTCTGCGTGGCCCAACAGTGGTATCAGAGCGATAGCTTCTGGTTTTAGGCTCGAGATCTCGCATATGTGATATGCGGTTGGCTATAGATGAGATCTATGTGCTGTTTGGTGGTCGATCTATGAGATAGATCGGTTTTGTACGAAGTTGATTGGATCAACTGTGCTCGGGGAATGGTAGATCTGATTTCCGTGATCATACTACTGAGGTCGTGGAATGACATACCGCCTGCTTCGCCCTATCGTAGCGCCTTAGATGTCGTTGCGAGTTTCACAGCGCTAGTAGATATTGTATCTATGCATAACTTGTTTTTGCAGGAAGTTGTGAATGGTATGGTTCATGTGCATGTGATGTATGTGTGTAATCCATACGTGATCTGCGAATCACGGTTTTTTTCAGCCGGCTGGAGCCTAGGTGCTGTCATTTTATTGTATAATGACCTGCGTGTCGGATTCTCCTTGTAATTTACTTTACTAAGCTAGTGTAGCTGTTTGGAGAACTCAGAAGGCATGCAAGGCGTTGTACATGTTGGCGACATGGAGTAAGACGGCAAGTGATAAGAGTTGGCACAAGTCGGATTACATGCTTTGTGGAGATGGAGATCGCCATGAAGAGAGCCATACCATTTCACATTATAATTGCTTTATTTTGTGTTATTGTTATGTCTCAGTTTTACCTCTATTAGATAGTCGGTAAAATTGAATCCCTCAAAGAAGGTCTAGTCGGTTTTCCCGCCAGTGTTTGCACCATCACAAGTCGGACATTTTTGGTAGTGGGCTCATAAAATTGAGGTGTTGCCAATTTTTTCCGACTAGGTGGGTTCGAGTCAGACTCTTACTGCAGAAACACTCAGTAAGCTAGACGGGTCTATCTCAACGGTTGTGGGCCTTGGGGAAAAGTCGGATGGGAGCCGGGGCATGTGATGCCACCCGTCCAACATGAGTCGAATGAGATACGATCGACAAGGAGTTGTCTGCCTAGATCACTTGGCGGCTAGCGGTGATGCTAAAGCTCACTAGCCGACTTGCTTATTTAGGATCCTGAATCACTAAGCAACCATCGGAGGGATGTTGGTTCTAGTGGGAGCATAAAATATTAAAATGTTTAATATGCTTGCTCTTTTATGAATACATGTCTTAAGTGTTTTGCATATTTTCTGTTGTAGATCATGGCACCAAGTAGCAGTCACTCTCAGATATCCGGTTTTGCGTTGAGAACCATTCTTGAGAAAGATAAACTGAACGACACTAATTTTACCAACTGGTATCGAAATCTGAGAATTGTTCTCAAACAAGAAAAGAAGGACCATGTCCTAGACAACCCACTTCCAGATGAGCCGAATGAGAATGCGATTGTCGCTACCACCAATGCCTACCGTCAGGCTAAGGATGAGTCCACAGATATTAACTGTCTTATGCTTGCTCACATGGAACCGGACTTGCAAAAGCAGTTCGAGCATGTTGAGGCCTACGATATGATCGAAAGCCTCAAAAGTATGTTCCAGGCTCAGGCGAAGACTGAGAGGTATCAAGTCTCTCAGGCTTTGCTGAGTTGCAAGCTTAAGGATGGTGATCCACTGAGTCCGCATGTGATCAAAATGGTTGGTTATGTGCAGTCTCTGGAGAGGCTTGGCTACCCCATTAGCGAAGAGTTCGCTACAGATATAATTCTGAACTCTCTTCCTAGTGCATATGGGCAGTTCATTTCGAACTACCACATGCATGGTATGCATAACAAGCTCACTGAGTTACATGGGATGCTCAAGCAGGCAGAGGCGGATCTCAAGAAGGGCGCCAGTCAAGTGTTGATGGTGCAGAATAAGGATAAGTTCAAGAAGAGTTCTTGGACTAAGAAGAAGGCTAAGTCAGGAGGAAAGCAGGCTCAGGACCTGGTCCCAAGCGCTTCCTCAGGGACTAAACCATCTCCTTCAGCCGGATCCACTTGCTTCTATTGCAAGGCGGATGGCCACTGGAAGAGGAACTGCAGCAAGTACTTGGCCGACAAAGCCAAGAGTGGAGGTATGACTTCCGACTCAGGTACACTTGTTTGCAATGTTATAGACATATATCTTGCTGATGCACCTAATAGTTCTTGGGTATATGATACCAGGATCAGTTATTCACATCTGCAACTCGTTGCAGGGACTGGTAAGAACTAGGAGCGTAGCAAGAGGCGAGGTTGATATTCGAGTCGACAACAAAGCAAGAGTTGCTGCGTTGGAAGTCGGCACGATGCAACTTAATTTACCTTCCGGATTCATTATGGAAGTGAATAATTGTTATTATGTTCCAGTGCTCAGTCGAAACATTATTTATGCTTCATGTTTGATGAGGCAAGGCTATGAGTCGAATATCAAGAATAATGGTTGTTCTTTGTATTTGAATGATATGTTTCACGGCTTTGCACCCGTCCAGGACGGGTTATTTATTTTGAATCTTGATGGTGAGTCGGTTTATAACATAAATGTTAAAAGGTTGAAACCAAATGATCTGAATATGAATTACTTTTGGCACTGTCGACTTGGTCATATAAGATGGAAACGCATGAAGAAGCTCCATGATGATGGATTCCTAACTTTTTTCGACTTGGAGTCATTCGAGACATGAGAATCTGCCTACTCGGAAAAATGACCAAGACACCTTTTGCAAGGAGTTGCGAAAGGGCGTCCGACTTGTTGGGACTAGTACATAGTGATGTATGTGGACCAATGAGCACGACAGCCAGGGGTGGTTATGAGTACTTAATTACCTTCATTGATGATTTGAGTAGGTATGGATATATCTACTTGATGAAACATAAGTCGGAAGCCTTTGAAAAGTTCAAAGAATTCCAGAATGAAGCACAGAATCAACTCGGCAAGAAAATAAAGTTTCTTCAGTCGGACTGAGGAGGCGAGTAAATGAGCCAGGAGTATGATGACCATCTGAAAAGTTGTGGAATAGTTCCTCAACTTACTCCGCCAGTAACGCCACAAAGGAATGGTGTTTCGGAAAGGCGGAATCGAACCTTGTTGGACATGGTACGATCAATGATGAGTTAGACAGATCTTCCTTTATCATTTTGGGGTTATTGTCTAGAAACAGCGGTGTTCACACTAAACAGATTACCATCAAAATCGGTAGAGAAGACACCGCATGATATGTGGACAGGCAAAAAGCCGAGTTTGTCTTTTCTTAAGATTTGGGGTTGTGAAGCATTTGTCAAGTGACTTCAGTCGGACAAGCTTACGGCCAAGTCGGATAAATGTATTTTCTTGGGGTATCCGAGGGAAACCTTGGGTTACTACTTCTACAACCGAGAAGAGGGCAACGTGTTTGTCGCTCGGAACGGTGTCTTCCTTGAGAAAGAGTTTCTCAGTCGGGGAGTAAATGGGAGCACGGTGCAGCTCGAAGAAATTCGAGAGGAACCGGCTAGTAGCGAGTCGGCAAAAACCTTGGAGGTTGAGCTGGTCGTGGCAGCTGAGCCGGCAGCAGCACCTGTACTACGAAGATCGGCAAGATTACGAAGTGTTCGTGATGTGTTACTGTTAGACAGTGATGAGCCGAAAAATTATTTGGAAGCGATGGTGGGATCTGATTCCGAGTAATGGCTTGGAGCCATGAGATCCGAGTTAAAATCCATGGATGAAAATCAAGTTTGGAACTTGGTTGATCTGCCAGACGGTGCAAGACCCGTCGAGTGCAAATGGGTCTTTAAGAAGAAAACTGATATGGATGGAAATGTTTCAATCTATAAAGCACGCCTTGTCGCGAAGGGGTTCCGACAAGTTCAAGGAGTTGATTACGACGAGACTTTCTCGCCTGTAGCGATGCTTAAATCAGTTCGGATCATGTTAGCTATAGCGGCCTATTTCGACTACGAGATATGGCAGATGGATGTCAAAACGGCTTTCCTTAACGGAAATTTAACCGAGGACACGTATATGATACAGCCCGAGGGTTTTGTCGATCCGGCTAATGCTGACAAAGTATTTAAACTTCAGAAATCCATTTATGGGTTGAAGCAAGCATCTCGGAGTTGGAATATTCGCTTTGATGAGGTAGTCAAATCGTTTGGCTTCATCAAGAGTGATCATGATTCTTGTTTGTACAAGAAGTTTAGTGGGAACAAAGTAAATTTTCTAATCTTATATGTGGCCGACATATTACTGATTGGAAATGATGTCCAGATGTTGCAAGAAACCAAGGAATCATTGGAAAGGAGTTTCTCAATGAAAGACTTGGGTGAGGCAACATACATCCTCGGAATCCGGATCTATAGAGATAGATCAAGGAGGCTCATTGGATTGAGTCAGAGTACTTATTTGGACAAAGTGTTGAAGAAGTTCAACATGGAATCATCTAAGAAGAGGTTCTTACCGATGTCCCATGGTGTAAAACTTAGCAAGACTCAGTGTCCTTCGAGAACTGATGAGCGAAGTCGGATGAGTGCGATTCCATATGCTTCTACAGTCGGATCCATCATGCACGCCCTGATTTGTACTAGGCCGGATGTTTCCTATGCTCTAAGTGTTGTGAGCACATACTAGGCTGATCCTAGAGAGATCCACTGGACAGTGGCTATAAATATCCTAAAGTACTTGAGAAGGACTAAGGATATGTTCTTGGTTTATGGTGGTGAAGATGAACTCAGTGTAAAGGGTTACACGGATGCGAGTTATCTTCCCGACTCTGATGATTCTTGTTCGCAATCCGGATACGTGTTTATTATAAACGGAGGTGCTGTGAGCTGGAAGAGTTCCAAGCAAGAGACTGTGTCTGCGTTTACAACAGAGGCTGAGTATATTGCCGCCTCGGAGGCAACAAAGGAAGCTGTTTGGATGAGGAATTTCCTCATGGATCTTGGTGTGGTTCAGGGCTCGTCCAATCCGTTGGACGTCTATTGTGACAACAATGGTGCTATTGCACAAGCCAAGGAACCTAGACAACACCAGAAGAACAAGCACATACTCATGCGGTACCACCTGATTCGCCAGTTCGTGGATCAGGGTGATATCAAGTTATGCAAGGTACACACAGATGAAAATATTGCGGATCTGTTGACAAAGCCGTTACCATAGCCGAAGCATGAGGCGCACCTGAGAGCCATGGGCATTAGATGCTTAGACATGTGATGTCAGAAGATTGACTCTAGTGCAAGTGGGAGACTGTTGGGAATATACCCTAGAGGCAATCATGTATGATGAGATTTCCCATTGTATTCATAAAGACATTAAGTAGTCCTTGTATAAACATCTGATGTGTATCATTGAATATGTGATTCGGTTGTGGAACTATGCATTCATGTTGTTTGTACTAAATATCCTTGGTCATTGAGGTTGTGCTGGACACACAACTTAGACCAATGTGAAAGTTGTCTTGATGACTCGGTTCCACTTGTCATGGGCATGGAGATGCTATTCCAACTTACACAGACTCGGCTAAAGAGTTTAGCGAGTCGGATTGACCCATATTGAGGTACAACGAACAAGTTGTCATTTGTATATCTCAATCAATGTAATCCTTAGACCTGAGGTTATTGCATAGTCTGAGTTGAGGATCACCGACTTAGGTTCTGTCAAACGCTGATCCGTAACTGGGCAGTTATAAAGGCAGAGTTCGGGTCGACTGAGAATCAAGCTGTGTGATGTGGATAACCAAGATGGGATTTTTTCCCCTCCACTTGGAGAGATATTCTCTGGTCCCTCTTGTGAGATATGATTCGGAAAGCATGGCCATGCACGAATCGGTTAAGTGTTAACCAAGGCGATCGACTAAGAGTTAGTCGGGTGAATCACTTATCTCGGATCAAGAAGAGAGTCGGACTATTTAAGGGATGACAATTATTCGCCTATAGTCTGACAAGGTATATCGTGAGGCAAAAGGGACTCGGACGTAAGTCACATTGGAAAGGAAAGTCGTCATGACTCTTTGGTACTTGGGAGTCGGCACGTTCTGTTAGGAGCCGCTACCGACTGATCGATTGAGAGTTGGACTCCAATCGTGTCCAAGTAGCCATGAGCCTGCGGGGTCACACACTTAAGATCGGGAGCAAGTTCGGATTGGATCTGAACCTGTAATCTGGTTGGGTTGGACCTAAACCGGATTAGGACTGAGTTAGTGAGTTGGACTCACGGTGACTAGTGCTATATGAGCTTTAGTGAATGGGACGCGCGAGCAGAGCCCACGTTCACTCCCTATATATAGTGGAGCACCATAACCCAGAAAGGTTAATCGTTATTCGGTTAGGTCATTCCATGTGTTGGAAACCCTAGCTCCACAGCAGTCCTACCGTCGATACGAACCTAGCACTTCGCCGCCGGTGCTCCTCCTTGTATGTGTGGATACCAGCAGAGGTGCTGTGCGATCAGCACCAGGACGATCAGATCGTGAGGACTGCACTGCATCAACTGACGCGCTTCATCAGTAATCCGCAACTGCACGTCTAGTAGTAAACCTCGTGGCCTTCTACCTCAGCTAGATCTTGGGATCACCACGTTAGAGGAAAAGTTTTGTTTTATCTCTGCGTGGCCCAACAGTGGAATGCAAAACAAAGGGCAATGAAATAATTGTATGGTGATTGGGCAAATACTTTTAGGATGTTGTATAACTTCAAAGGAGAGGTTGAGAAAAGGTCACCTGGCAGTGTTGTGGAGATAGATACTAAGGTCAGTGATGATGGCAAGGTGTTCTTCTCTAAGTTTTTATGGCTTTAAAGCCTTGCATCGATGGCTTCAAAGCAGGATGTCGTCCATATTTAAGCATAGACTCTTTATTTTTAACTGAAAAGTGTTATGGTCGGCTAGCAGCATGCAATGCTCTGGATGGACATAATTGGATGTTCCCCATTGCCATTGGGTTGTTTCAATCAGATACTGAGGCCTCATGGACATGGTTTATGATGCAGTTGAAAAGATGCTTAGGGCCAGTCTCACCTTTGGCAATTCATACAGATGCATGCAAAGGCCTAGAAAATGCAGTAAAGACTGTGTTTCCCCATTCTGAGCAAAGAGAGTGCTTTGGACATATGTGGATGAATTTGATCAAAAAGTTCAGAGGAGAATAATTTGGGTGCATGTGGCCTGCAGCAAGATCTTACACTACCCATACACATTCATATCATCTTGGTAAGATAATGGCAACATGTACTGAAAATGAATTTGGTACATGGTTGCAAACCTATCACTCTCTCTTATGGTATTGGTCAGGATTTAATACTGCCATCAAATGTGATCATATCAACAACAACATAGCAGAGAGTTTTAACAACAAGGTGAAGGATTTAAAGTACTTGCCTGTACATGACATGGTTGACCAAATTAGTATCATGATCATGCGCTTGTGGGAATTGAGAAGAAGAATTGGTGATGTCCTGCAAGGTGACAAGATTCCAGTAGAAGTACAACAGGTTGTCAACAGGAGTAGAATTCTTACAAATTTTAAAGTTTAGAAATCTTCTTTGTGGGGTGCTGAAGTTAGAGACACCAAAACTGGAAGGAGAAATGTTGTTGACACTGAAGTGCATGAATGCACTTGCCTGGAGTGGCAACACACTTGAAAGCCATGTGAGCATGCCCTACTCTTCTTGGCCTCCAAACCAAAGTTAAATACACACCTATATTTGCATGAATATTATTCAGTAGAAAAATTCAAAGCTGCATATGCAACTCCAATTCTAGCACTTACAGACCAATCTCAATGGCCTGAAGTAGAATTTGAATTTTCTATGTGTCCTCCACTGACCAAAAGAAAAGCTGACCGACCTAAGAAAAGTAGATTCAAGGCATGGTTTGAGAAAGGTGGGAGTAGTAAGAAAGGGAAAAAGGATGATAAGCCAAAAAGACCTCAAAAAGGTAACAAAAATAGATGCAAGCTTTGCCAGGAACTTGGGCACCGAGCTGGGTCTTCCAAATGCCGTTACACTCCTGAAAAGCCAAAGAAGTATGCAATATTTTTTTGTTACTATTACTGTTGTTTCTTCACTTTGTTTTGTTGCAAAATGACCTGTTATGTTTTTTTAGGAGAAAATGTCCAGTTCAGCCCCTTGTTGTTGAAAAATGCTGGCCAACCAAAAAGGCAAGACTTGGTGGATTCAGAAAAAAGAGAAACGTGCAGATCATGTTTACTGATGATCAAACAAGGCAAAATGAGGCTATTGAGTTGCCACCTGTTGTGGATGTTGCAATGGAAGAAGATCATGTCCTTGATCATATTGTGCTGCAATCTATTGAGTTGCCACCTGTTCTGGATGATGTGCAAACCGAAGAGGCAACAAAAGAGTATTGAGGTGCCACCTGAACATGTTCTGGAGGTTGTGTTGAACGACATCGCTGATTTGGCTGTTGAATTGCCACCAAAACCAGTTCAGGAGGTTTTGCTGCAAAAGTTGTGGGGGCCAACTGGTCCGGGTAAGAAAAACAGGAGCATCAACAAATTATTTCATGTTGAACCAAGCAGTGAAAAAAATAACAAGAGATCGAGCGGCAAGAGGCAAGCAAAATAGAGTGGGAACCATTGAAACATTATGTTTGTTGTACTTTGATGTGAAAACCTATATTTCATTGATGTAATCTTGATTGTTGTATTGGTTTGTGTACTTTGATGTGAAAACTTATGTGATGTGAATTGGAATTTGAACCGGAATTCAAATTTGAATTGACATTATAATTTGAATGAACATTCAATATTTTTAGAGTTTATTGGTTTGTTCTGTGATGTTTTAATTCTTTATGTACTATTATGCATGTTAGTTCATCAATCCTAGTCCTTTTGTGAAGTACATCTCATTGCCACCGAAAATGTGCTAGAAATGGCCTCCAAAGCAAGGGGAAACGACCCCATTGCTAAG
Organism: Avena sativa; assembly: GCA_916181665.1. Classification (NCBI taxonomy): domain Eukaryota; kingdom Viridiplantae; phylum Streptophyta; class Magnoliopsida; order Poales; family Poaceae; genus Avena; species Avena sativa. The sequence goes on along the minus strand of OV702285.1, from coordinate 364,582,387 downwards.
CATCTTATTTTTCGAACTTGTCCAAATCATCCAAATAAATGTCCTTAGCATCTATTCTACCTATATAGTATTAATACGAAATCTCACTATTTTTTGAATTAATCTTCATATTATTAAATTATTTTTGAAAGTATATGCTATTATACGAAATGATTAATAAAACAACTTTAAAACATGATATTGTAAAACAAAATTCAAATCCTTCTTAGTCACTCCAAGATGAATCTAGGGTGGGGTTTTTGATATTTTGCATTTTCAAAACCCCAAACCCTCTACTCTCTCCTTTGAACTCTCTGCAACCTCAGACGAGGTTGTTCAATTTGTGAAGGATTTTTCATGCAAATTTCTTTTTATCATGTTTATGATTTTTCCACCTAACTAGGTAACATAACATGACTATGTGCGAAGGTCAAAGTTATGCACGGTCAAAGTTATGCACGGTCAATGATTTTTTCGATTTTTTTGGGAATTAGTTATGCACGGTCAAAGTTGTCAAAACCCCGTTGACTTAGCTCAAAACCCTGTTCGTTGACCAGGCTAATCCTGAGGACCAACCTGGAGCGTCGATCTAACCCTAGCGCGCTACCCTGTCTGTTCGATCTGTTCTTCTAGAAGGATTCTGTGTGACGACAGCTAACCCTAACGACCAACCTCGACCGTTCATATGACGTTATGCGCTAAACTCCCGCCGTGCGATATGGTCTTCTAGGAGGAATCATGAGCGATCCGCGAGAGCCCAGTTTCTTCGACGTGATTGGCTGCCTTTTTTTCTTCCAGCGAGTCGCGTCTGGTTCCGCTGGGCCGTCCACGCATCATCCAATGGGCCTGTTTATGCCTCTGCTCGTGGCAGTCATGCCTCGGTGCCCGCCACCCGTTGCTGCCCTCTTTTCCAGCGCCTTTGACATGTAGCATTCCCATCGTAGCCTGGCTATTGAACATAGCGTCGCAGCCTGGCTATTGCGCGCAGCGTCACAACCTGGCTATTGCGTGCAGCGTCGCAGCCTGTATATTGCGCGCAGCGTTGTAGCATGCAGGGCACGCGCTAACGCAGCCTTACCATCCAGCCGGTTGGATAACCCGTCGATGCACACCGATGCACGTGCCGCTTGGATAACACGTCGATGCACACCGACGCACGCGCCGCTTGGATAACCCGTCCCCCCGCTTTGAAGGCTCTGCGACGGCTTTGACTGCTTGACAGAGACCAAACACCACCGCACACCTCTCACCTCCTATCTCTTCACACTAGGGTTTGCAATGGCCGCCCCTATATAATGGCACCATTTCTTCCCAATCTCCGCACACCTCTCTCACCCTCCTCTCTCTTCAGCCGCCAGCCCGCCACCGCATCTTCTTCAGCCGTCACCCGCTAGCCTCAACCATGCAATTCAACAGCCCCACCTTCCGTCGCCCACCCACCAAGCCCGAGCGGCAGTACGGCGATGTCATCGTCGAGAATGAACTGCGTGTGTGGGTGATCTCGAGGTGGATGGGGCTGACGGAACTAGCACATTTATTCCTCTCTGCCGGCTACCACCACCCCCCTAGGGGCTCACCACGCATGTTCATTGTGGAGAGGTACTATGACGGCAACACCGACTTGGATATCGACCTGTATGTGCACTTCACCAACCCATTCGACGCGTTCGCGCTCCTCGGGCAGGTTTTTTGGTGTGGATGCGAATTCATCGCATTCACAACCTACAACATCTTCACTGACTTCCATGCCATCTTCCCCTCCCCGGGCAACGTGCACACCCTCCCCTACCGCATGCCGAAGGACGACGATGAGTGAGGGGCGAGCCCCTACCCCGCAAGGAGGATCCAAGGAGGGAAGATGCGGCGCCTGGGAAGATGCCTCGTTGTTTTTCTGTTTTTCTAGTTGTAAGTTAGTTTTTATTATATAAGTTGTGTGTGTTTGTATCGTGTGCCCATCAGTGGATGGGTTTATGTAATGCTACTATAATATTATTTTTATCTATGTGGTTATAATTCGTGCAAACTAACTTAGCTAGTTGATGCAATGATTGAGACAACTCATTTTATTTAACACAAGAATAACAATTTAAAAAAAAGAGTGCTTGCCCGTGAATAACTACTAGGAAAATGAGGTTATTTAAGCTCAAAGTTATATGACAATGTGTTTTTGTCCATTGACTTAATTATGCTTCTTGTTTCTTCAAATGGAGGTAATGTTGTACACAAAACAAAAATTAGTTGTCATATATATTTTTTAATCATAAAAGGTGCAAGTTCCTTTCATATAAAACATCAACAAACATAAAATTTAGCCAAATTTGAGAGGGATTCGTTTCCTTCTTTTGTTTGAGCAACATGATCCTACCTACTTGATAGATCTAAGTATAACTAGGTCGGATCATGTTTGAGAAAGTGTTGGCTCATACTTCTACAAGTTGGTCAGTTGTTTCTAGACAACTCAGATTGGTTAATTTTAGATCCCATGCAATGTTGTTGTGGGTCCATAATTACCACAAGCATCAAGGCTAGGTCAAATTTACGAACAGCCCGGACAAATTTGAATTTTTGCATGGGCTTTAGACCTCTCTGGGGTGGCTAGAAACACCTTCACCAACTTGTTGTTGTGTGACTCAGTAGTTAGCCAACATGATCCTACCTAATTGATAGATCTAACTATAATTTTGCTATGCCAATCCATGACACACACAACTGTGGTAGATGTGGGGCCATGCCAACATTGCATGGGATCTATACCTCTCTGGGTTAGCTAGAAACACCATCATCAACTTAGTGGTTGTGTGAGTCACTGCACCTGACCAACATGATCCCACCCACTTGATCATTTTGGCAGGTGATGAGTCACACAACCACAAGTGGATGAGGGAGATTCTAGGCAACCTAAAGAGGTCTAGATCCCATGCAATGTAGGCATCGACCCACATTTGTAGGGCACAAGTTTCTTGGTGGAGTACGTATTAGAGCATTTGCCCTCCATGCAGGGCACAAGTTTTTTCTTGGTGGCCAACATGATCCTACCTACTTGCTAGATCTAGCTATAATTTTGAGTATGCCAAGCCATAATACACACTAGCCTGTGGAAAATGTGGGGCCATGCCAACATTGCATGGGGTCTATACCTCTCTGGGCTGGCTAGAACCATCGTCATCAACTTAGTGGTTATTGAGTCACTACACCTGGCCAACATGATCCCACCACTTGATAGATCTAGCTATAAGAGTGATATGCGAAGGCATGACACACACTAGCTTGTGGAAAATGTGGGGCCATGCCAACATCGCATGCATGGGGTCTAGACACCACACTGGGCTGGATAGAAACACCTTCACCAAATTGTTGTATGTGTCATCACACCTGGCCAACATGATCCTACCTACTTGCTTGATCTAGCTATAATTTTGAGTTTGCCAAGCCATGACACACACTAGCTTGTGGCAAATTAATGTGTGGCCATGCCAACATTGCATGGGATCTAGTCCTCTCTGGGTTTGCTAGAAACACCATCATCAACTTAGTGGCTGTGTGAGTCACTGCACCTGACCAACATGATCCCACCCACTTGATAGATCTAGCTATAAGAGTGCTATGCCAAGCCATCACACACACTAGCTTGTGGCAAATGTGGGGCCATGACAACATTGCATGGGGTCTAGACCTCTCTGGGCTGGATAGAAACACCTTCTCCAACTTGTTGTTGTATGTGTCATCACTTGGGCCAACATGATCCTACCTACTTGATAGATCTAAGTATAACTAGGTGGGATCATTTTTGAGCAAGTGCTGGCTCATACTACTACAAGTTAGTCAGTTCTTTCTACACAACTCAGATTGGTTAATTTTAGATCCCATGCAATGTTGTTGTGGGTCCATAATTTCCACAAGCATCATGGCTAGGTCAAATTTAGGCCAAAAATCAAGGTGTCTAGCAAGGATGCCTAGGGGTTAGACCTTGGTGATGTGAGAGTTGCTCCATGCTGCAACATGGCATCCTCTACCTAGAAGTAATTTTTAATGTGTCCAAGGTTTCACACTACTTTGATTTTTTTTTTTGAATTTTTTGTGGCCCGGTCAAATTTAGGCCAAAACTCTAGGTGCCTGATAAGGATGTGAAACTAGGTCCATGTTGTAACATGGCATCCTCTACCTATAAGTGAATTTTTATGATGTGAGGTCGATGTTGTAACATGGCATACAACCACGAGTTGGTTAAAGTGTTTCTAGCCAGCTAGGAGAGGTCTAGATCTCATGCAATGTTGGCATGGGTCCAAATCTTCCACAAGTGTGTGTCATGGCTTGGCACAGCACTCTTATGCTTATATGTATCAAGTGGGTGGGATCATGTTAGAGCTTGATGGGACAAGGTGCAATGAATAACATTTTTGTTAGAGCTTGTGGGATCTTGCATAGCACACTTCAGTTTGTATCCGTTTTAGCTTTATGCAAGTTTTATGGTTCTCCTGTAGATGTTAATAGTGCCAACCGAATTGTGCCCTCAGTACGAATTTTTGGGTCCTTTATACTTCCTTCATTTCACAATATAAACCTTTTTAGAAAGCTGTTTTAGTTTGCTAAAAAGCCTTACATTTTGGAACGGAGGTAGTACTACCTTTTTTGTAGTCGAGTGCAGGGTTCAGCAGCAGTATATACGTCAGCAGGTGCTACAGAAGAATCTGGCGCTGAAGATTGTACAGGTGCAGAATATTCCTAGGCACCAGCGCTGGACGACATGCCGATTGGATTTCTTGGCGAGGCGGCACTCCCGAAGCCGTTAGAAGAACCACGAGGAAGAGCTGGGCGGGAGATTCGCGCGTACACGTGTTGGTGGGGACCACGAGGAAGACGTGTCGGGCTCCCCATGGCCTCCATAGTTACGCGCAGAACGTGACGCAAGGGAGGGACCAGACCTTGGGGACGTGGCGTGAGGGGACTGGCGCGGATCGATACGCCCAGGTGACGGCGCGTCAGAGTCTCGGGGGTGGATCCGAGGTAGATTTTTCCCCCGTATCATGCTCAGAGTACATGTTTTCCTGGCTTGTAGCGGTGTTTTCTTCAGCCTCATTTTCTGATGTGTTGTCATCAGTATTTTCGGCAGCATTTTGCGTGACTAGTTCGGTACAGCTTGTGGGCAGGGTGTCAGCTGTGGCCTGCATAGGATCAACGACAGGAACAATCGGCACATATATATTGGTCATTAGTATGCACACCCCTAGTTGTTTCTACCGAGGAGGGATTGTCTGAAGGAAGCAAAATAATTTCATCATGGAGACGACGACCCGCAATTTTTATGATTTGTAGCAAAGGGAAAAACATTTTCATCAAAAACTACATCCCTTGACACGTAGACACGACCAGAGTACTATCAAGGCATTTTACTCCTTTGTGGCGAGGACTATACCAAACAAATACACACCGTTTTGAGTGAGAGGAGAAATGCTGGTGAAGATGTTTCTAGCCAGCCTAGAGAGGTCTAGATCCCATGCAATGTTGGCATGGGCCCACATCTTCGACGAGTGTGTGTCATGGCTTACTTAGATGTATCAACTGGGTTTGATCATTTTGGCCAGGTGATGAGTCACACAACCACAAGTAGATGAGGGAGATTCTAGCCAACCTAAAGAGTTCTAGATCCCATGCAATGTTGGCATCAGCCCACATTTGCCATAAAGTGTCTCAACATGTCTCAACATATCGTCCCACAGTCTAGCCAACCTAAAGAGGTTCAATCGATTAGTTGATATAGTAGGTCATGATGACATGTCAATTTTTTCTAACAAAACCTTGATCTTACTAGTAGCAAAACTACGGTTATTGGATAGTCATATTAGGCACAACTAATTACTAGTTTTTGAAAAAAAAAACTAGTGGCATCTTGACATGGAGTCTTGTTATGTATCCTACCACCAAGGAAAAATAAGAAACACGCGTGGGTAATGTAGTTTTTCCCAAAACCACTTCTCAACATAAGCTAGTAGCTATGAAAATGCGTGGCTATCGACTCAATCCCCTTCCCAAAACCCTATTTTGTCTGAATGAGGCCATATTTGGCACACAAGACTGATGGGTTTGTTTGTACAAAACACGCATTTTCCATTTTTCAAGTGGCAAAATGTGAATTCCCTCTTTCTGCTTAATTCTAGAATCTTTCTATACACGCATGGATGGACCAACGATGGAATGTAGGGTTCCACTATTTCTTGATTTTTTTTAATTTCTGGTGCTTCTTTCAATCTAAGGAAAAAACCACGACAGATGAGACTCTGAATCAGTAATCACAACTTGAGTTCTATGAGTAAAGCTGAAAGATAGTACTTACACATAATTATGAAAGCCACCACACAGAATTCTGAAAGCTACCACACTGAATTCTGAAAGTACTAAAAATAAATACATTGCAATTTTTTACTTCGAAAAGATCTGAACACGCTAGCGATTCAGCAAATAACCTAGGCTATTCAGCCCTATATATTTCATCAGCGTCCGCTCCTGTGTGATGCAGGACAAATTCATTGAACTCCCCCTGTCTGCAATGTGCTGCCAGTATCTGGTCGAGACGGTAAGGCCTCGGTAAACGTTCCAGATCATGTTGACCAAAGCCATGTACAGGTGTTGGTACCCCATCCCAGGCCTTAAGATTATGATTGTACGCTCTGATATAAGAAAAATCTGCATAGTAGATGCAACCGGCTTGGACTGTACTAGGGTGCACTCTAGTTTCGACGGAGATCGACCGGTTAAAATTAACGAAGAAGGCATGGCTTCCAATGTCACCTACAGCCTCGAGACAGTGTTTCTCCGTGTCCACCCGGTAAAGCACCGGTTGACCTTCGGCGAAAACCCTGCCCAACATAAGAAGAAGATCACCTTCTGACTCCACAAGGTAAAACTTGTAGACTCCGCGTATCTCTTCAAAGACTGGACCTGAAATTATTCTGTCCATCTTGACGGTGCTCGCGCACTGATCCACCTGGATGTTGGTCGACACGATGTCTCCACCATCCTGTACTGCATACACTTCACCATGGAACGGGGTCATGCATCGCACGTGCACATCGGACGACGGATAAATTCCTTCTCCAAATACTCCATTGAAATCCCCTGTCGGGGTGGCCTCATCGGCCCAAGCAATAGAATACTCATAATGTGCGGAAACAAACACCATCATGGGGGACTTCGTGTGGGCTACAAATGCCATAATATCTGATGGTATCTGCGCCTCAAACTTTGTGTTGGACTTACGGGTGAGTGGGTTCAGAAGGAGAATCTTGTGCGGCTCTTCACTCTGAGCAATAACGATGACGCCACGATAAACACCAATGAAGTAGAACCTTTTGATGAAGAGAACAATTAGCCCTAAGATATATGTACAATGGAAAATACTCTCTTTGTTCACTAAAATAAGACAGAGATTCTAGATATTTCAAAATGTACTAGATATATATATCCTAAAATGAGTGAACCTATACAATTAAAGTTTGCTTAAGAATGTTCAAGAACATGCATGTTTAAGAACCTACACAATTAACCATGCATGTTTAAGAATAACTTTGTATCCAAATAACAAATGAATGTTAGATCGGATGAATTGTGAACCTGCACTGAACTTCCATTAGATTCTTCGTGAAGCAACGACCTGTGGCGAGGTTGAGGAACGTGAAGTCGCCGACGTCTGGAAGTGTGTGATATACCAGGATCCAGTTGTTGAGATGGAACTCGGGTTCTTTTAACGCGCGTCACCAATCGCCGCAGACTCTCCGACAAGCAGCGTAGGCATCGACGTACTCCTCGTTCTCTAGGAAGGATTCGCCGATCTTGGCAAGTGGTCCGTCGGCCAGGAGATCGGACCAGTTCACCTTCAGTCGGCTGCTCGCCATGACTTCCTATCGAGGAATAAAGAAGACCAGGTGATGATGAGGAGAAGAACAAGGATAGGAGGAGTCAAAGAGGGAAGCACTGCGCTCGAACAAGGAGGCGAGGAGACGGAAGGAACTGCCACTAGGCCACTATGCGGTCGAGGAACTGGCAATTTTCTTTTCTTGTAATGTATAAGGACGTCGGCTAACCGCGCTGACAGGTGGGGTCAGTTCATCACGTAGATCACTCCAATGCTATAGGCATCTTTAGGTTGGCTAGAGACTCCTTCATCAACTTGTGGTTGTGTGACTCAACACTTGGCCAACATGATCCTAACGAGTTGATATCTAAGTATAAGAGTGCTATGAAACACACTTGTAGCAGATGAGTCAACACTTGGCCAACATGGTCCTACCTACTTTACAGATCTAAGTATAAGACTGCCATGCCTAGACATGATGAGACACTTTGCGCCAAATGTGGGCGCGCATGCCAACATTTCATGGGCTGGCCAGAAACTCCTTCATCAACTTGTTGTTGTATTTGAGTCAACACTTGGCCAACATAATCCTACCTAGTTAATAGATCTTAGTATAACAATATATGCCAAGAAATTATGATGAGACACTTTGTGTCAAATGTAGGCCCATGCATCATTTCATGGGATATATACTTCATCAACTTGTGGTTGTATATGGGTCAACACTTGGCCAACATGATCCTACCTACTTGATAGATCTAAGTATAATACTACTATGCCAATACATGATGAGACACTTTGTGGCAAATGTGGGCCCATGCCAACATTGCATGGGCTATAGACCTCTCTCGGTTGGCTAGAAACACCATAATCAATTTGTGGTTTTGTGATTCCACACTTGGGCAACATGATCCCACCCAGTTGATACATCTAAGTATAAGAGTGTTATTGCCAAGCCATGTATGAAAAAGCAAGAACCAGCGTACAAAATGTTTTTATCTTGTCACGACCAGGGATCAGGGCTAGACAAATACCAGATCCTCATCTGATATAAGCCTAACCTAAAATTCCGAAGCGCGCAGGGAAAGATCGGTAACATTACAGAACATACAAACCATACATTAATAAGGTAAACTCTTAAGAGAGTTACAAACCAGTCATACAAACCAGGGGTCACAAACCCATCATTACATCAAACAACGGAAGGAAACAAGTTGTTCTAAAGAACAATATTAGCAAAGGGCCTAAGAGGCCTTAATTAGAAGTAGTTGGAGTAGCATCATCTGTAGAAAAACATCAGCGAAGCAAGGCTGAGTACAGGGTGTACTCCGCAAGACTTATGGCTAGTGGAGTTATTTTGCGTAAAGCCATCTTTTGTTTTCAAAACAAGAGGGAGAAGAAACTCGCCTAGTCAGATCATTTTCAAAAGGGGATAAGAAGATTTCAACTCTAGCTCTTAGAATCATCTTTGATATCCACCAAGTATCATCATCAACTGAACCTCTCTTCCCGGACTACCCCCTCAAACAACCCTGAGGAAGTATTCTGGATCTCACTTTAGTTGGCAAGTTTTATCATTCGGTTATAGTTCTCTATGATCACAGAATACGTTCCCAAGTCGTCCATAACCACGGAAATGGCTTTTCGAAAAGATTAATAACCCTGGAGGGGTGCACAAGTTTACCCACACGTACCAACCGATTCTTAATGCCAAATTAATAGCCCTCTTCCTTGGAAGGCCGGTAGAGAGTGGTTGACCACGACCTTTACCTTGCTTTCGTCGAGACCATGATTCACGCACTAGGGAGATGCCGCCATAACGGGTCAAGTCCCGAATCCCTAATGATGTGCGCAGGGTTCAATATTACGGATGTCGGGCATCTCTTGTTCCCGGCCACGCTTACCTACCTGTTATGAGTGCACCTCCTTCACCTCCATTCAATAACAACCAATATGCGTATGTCGAATGGAAAGCCCGAACTATGTGACTCATGGAATCTACTAGGAAAGTTAGTGAGTCGAGGGGGTTTCCAGGCCCCCATGTAGTTGTACGCTCGTCTTGGTTCAAGAGGCGAGAACATCAGGTCTTAATGGTGGCAAGTATGGGACTGCAAAAACCACAACCCACGTGGCCTCCCATACAAGCCTTAGCATGTTTATTATCCATCTCTGATCACATCACACATCCTACCATACCAGATTCATTCGTGTGGCATCCCGCAAAAACCACTACTAGAAAATCGCGTTGTTTTTGTGCATTGCATCGTCATGACCGCATGCTCATGTCATCATGCCACATTGCATTTGAGCATCGGCATCATCTTGCATTTGCTTGCGTAAAACTATTTGCGGAAAAACCTGTTTGTGTTTTCTAAAAGCCCCGTCTTTATTCAAACGCAAAACCCGGGTCACCGGATTATTTTTGTTTTGTTTGCTATCGGTTGCAAAAGTCTGTTCGAAACAAATAAAATTGAATAATTATTTTAGTGGGGCAGTCGAACGGGCCGATTCGACCCAGTCGACCACCCCCATTACAAAACGGTCCACCTAAACCTGCCCCCCCTAATTCCTATTCCTACCTAGTCCTAATCTACCCACCCATCCAACCACATCACCCCCACCAATCTCTGGCTGCCACCTCACCCTCTTCCTTCCCTCTACCCAATCACAGCCCGCCACCTGGCCAGCCCCTCTCTCTGTCCCGCGGGACCCACCCCAAACCGCGGCCCACACCCCCACTCTCTCCACCCAACCCCCTTGGACCCGGTCCACCCCCACCCCCTCTGCCCCAGCGCCCGGGCCCCACCTGGTCCCACCCCTGGCCCGCGTCCCCGCTCTCTCTCCTTCCTCCTCTCTTCCCCTCGAGCCCGCACCGCCCCGTCCCCGCGTCACCTCCTCCCCAGCGCCGCCGCCGGCCGCCCTTCTTCCTCACTTCCCCTGTCTCCTCCGCTCCCGGCGCCGCTCCCCCCGATGCGCTGCCTCCCGAGCCTCCCCGCTAGCCGTCGGCCCTGCCTCCCCTCGCCCGGGCCCCTCTCCTCCAGCCCCGTCCGCCGCCGGCCTCCCCATCGAGCCGCCCGTCCCGCGTGAGCTCCGGCCTCCTCCGGCCTCCCCCTAGCCTCCCCGCCGCCGGAGCTCCCCCATCCTCCCCGCATCCGGCGCGCTCCGGCCCGACCTCTGCATCCTGCGCCCCCTCGCCGTCCGCCCACGCCACCCCGGCCCGAGCTTCCTCCATCCTCGCCAGCCCCTCCCGCGGACCCTCCCCTCCTCCGCCAGGCGTCCGGCGCCGTGTGGCCCTCCTCCCGCCCTCTGCTCTTCGCCCCGAGCCGCCTCTGCTCCTCCATCTCCTCCGGCCGCCCGCGCCAGGTCCGCGCCCTGCCGCCGTCGCCTACCTCCGCAGGCCGCCGCTAGAGCCGGGCACCCCACGCCGGCGAACCCTCCTCTCCGCCTCCGCGGCTCCCTCGCGCCGCCACCTGCGCCTGGCAGAGCTCTGCCCCGCGACGCCCTCCTCCAGACGCCGCCGCCCTTCCCTCCTGCAGCCGCCCTCGCCTGCGACCTCGCTGCGTCGCCGCCGATGCGTCGTCCTCCTCGGCTCGAGCTCACCATCCGCTGTCCCGGCCGGTGCCCTGCACCTACGTCTTGCCGTCCTCGCGTTGTGCGCACGCAGAGCCCAGGAAGCCGATGTGTGCCTCGGTTGCTGTGAGCATGGACATCGCTCGATGACCCGTCCCGGCCCAGACCAAGTTCCTAACGCGAAGATCTTCCGAGAAGCATGTACCATGTGCCGATGTCGAATCAAGTTCTCCACGGAAACCGCAAGACCTCCTTCCCGGGCGCGCCAAGTTCTTCGAACCGAGACCCCGGTGCGACAAGTACTTCATCCCGGACGCCATGACCTCCTTCAAGGATCCGATGGCCGAGGCCCTGAAGACCGATCTAGAGCGCCAAGGCCTTCGCATGGAGTCGGTAAGGTCATCCGGAAACACCAAGATCTACTGCGCGGGCCCGACAAGATCGACACCAATCGGGGCGAATCCGATGCCCCGATGCCATAACAAGTACTTCCTCCCGGAACGCCAAGAACTCCGCGTGAGACGTCAAGACCGACAACATGGCCCGACCACCGCGGATGCGGCAAGACCCACCTCCGTTATCCGAGACCGAGGCCGTCGAACCCTGAACCCTGAGACCGGACCCCGAACCCCGGAACCCCAAGATCGTCGAACCCTAATGTGTGACCCTTTCTCGAGCCTATTTTATAAAAGTAATATCAAATTGTTGCATATTAAATTGTTCATGCATGCATGCTTGTCTGTGGTTTGGGGGCCTTATGCCGATTCACTTCCTAATTAAATATGGGGCCCATATGCGGGCAAAGCTAGCCTTATATTGGCCTCATTTAAATTGGTGTAGCGAACCGAAGCCATGTTTGATCTCGCTAATTCAACATTTAATTTGCGGGGTAGATAAATACTTGAACCGTTTAATTAATTGTCGGGACCCCGGTTCTGCTTAATCTTGGCTAATTGCATCGCACCTTTGCCATGTCATACATCATACACGCATCATGCCCGATCTTTTACCGTAGTATTAAATAGTGCATCCGGTGTTTCTTCTAGTGTTTGGCTTCTTCGCGGATAAGGCCGTTGAGTTGATGCGAGTGTCGACCCGATCTTCGGTTGAACCTTCGGCAATGTTTTCAGGCGAGCATCTCCCCCTTTCTACCTATCTTGCTCTTATAGTATTTATTCCCTCCTGTTGATCTATTGCTATCTGTGATGCGATGCTCTAGTTTCCGTACCCGAGATATCCCTTGCAGCCCTATACTGCCTTGGACACATCCTATTACCGGTTGTTTGGTAGATAGTTGGACTTGCGCGTCGTAGACGCTTGCTCAAGTGCTGTTGCGTGTCGTCAAGTGCCACAGTTGTTGGTGTATTGCCGCATGTTGATGTTGGAGATGATCATGGCTTTATTTATTGCTCACTTTAATTATTGTTTAACAACTAAAATTGAAGTAGGTAAGCAGAGGCACAGGTGGGCAATAGATGTTATTTGGTTGTTAACCGTCCACTTGTGTCCCGTAGGACCCCGAGTACTTGATACCTGTTCCTTGATTTATCGCGCTATCCACATACGGGGAATTATGGGCCCCCCTTAGCTAGAGCTTGATTCAGTCTTATTTCTTGGGGCCACAAACTAGTTTGGGGTTTTATTACTATCCTGTACTTATGCCATGCTTTACTGCTTTATTTACGATTGTGCGAGGAGCACACTGTACTGTTTAGGATCGGGACACGATTCCGCGGTGTCGACAAGCTCAGTTTTGGGTTCCCAGTCGTTCACAGCCGTCCACCCAAACCTTGAGGCCGTCTCGGAGCCGGCCGACTTTGTTGCGGGTCTACTTTAAGGGGTGGCCCCCTGAAATATTTCTGAATCTTGTGATTGCTTTGTCGTGAAAGCCTCGTTGGGTTTTGATTTGGTTTTTCCGAGGTTGATCGTGTGTGTGTTGCTATTGGTGCACCCCGGCCGGGTTAAAACTTTCTGAAAGCCGTGTCCGCGGTTATGGACGACTTGGAGCACAGTATCTCGATCATAGACAACTATAACTAAATTAGTGCTATAAATTTGACTTTATAATGACTAGTAATCAGCTTCACTATAATGGAATGGCTAAATAAAATTGCCAACAATTGTTTGTTGGGTTGTCGCTCGCGACCACTGTACCTGACTAGTAAGTATTGCAACTATAACGGAATGGCTAAATAAAAGTACCAACAACTGCTGGGTTTTGGGATACCTCATGCTAATTGTAACTGACTAGTAAGTGTCGCAACTACAATGGAATGGTTAAATAAAAGTGCCCACTGCTTATCTTATCAGGATGACTATCTATACCTGACTAGTAATTGCTGCAACGATAACCGAATAAGTAAAACTGCCAACTGTGTGAGTTCCTCGGTGGACTTCCTCGATTGGTCTCGAGGGGGAAATACCAGGATGGGTTTGTTTGATGGTAGCATCAGGTTGGTTCCGAATAGGTCTTTCTTACCCCTCTCTAATAGCCGCCAGTTGTATCGAGTCTCTATAGGTTGTTTAGTGCATGCTGCCGCTGCCGCTTCAGTCCACCATACCTATGTAGGCGAGGACCGCCGAATTCTAGTCTCGCCGTGTACTGGCCTCAGTACTGACGCTCCTCTTTTCCTTTGCCCTTTGTCGGCACCCCTTTTGTTTAAGTAGGTTTTGAGATCGATGTCGTTAGCAGGGTTACCCTTCCGGCTTGGCCTGGGCAGGGTTATGGACGCCATTGGTTATTCTTCAGGGCTCTTAGCCCCATTTGCATCTTGTCCGTAGTCGGACGCTCTATCATTTTCAAGGTGATTTGGATCTTTGTATATTATATCTGTATTCTTGACTCTTTGAATCGCTGTTGTATATATATCTGTTATGTGGGTCCCATCGAGGATTGTTGTGTAATGTTATTACTTCGTTTTCCACCCGCACGAAAGTGCCTGGTGGGCACCTTTGAATCGTTTCTATGCGGGTTTGGCGGGAATCGCTAAAACTTGCATAGGGTCGATTCTGAGGGTGTTACAATTCGCACCTCTGGTGCATCATCCGAATGATCAGCATCGGACCACTAAGCATGGCTAAGCTTGACTGAAATGTTGCACTAGCGAGGCTCATAAGCCAAACCCTAGTTATGCAAGGAGCGGTGGATCAGGTAATATAGTTCACAAAGGGAAACATGCATCAGATAATATTACTCTGTCTACTGATAAAAGACTATTGAACCGAATGCATATGACGAGAAAGAAATACTTTATGACCATAGGATTCATATGAATGAGTGGGGCTTCGCTTGCCTTGTCCGTTGTTGGACTGATACTGCTCCTCGGTGGCGTTGACTTCAGCTTCGGGTTCGGTTCCTATTCGCGAGAACCAATCACCGGAAAGGAGAAAGAAACACTCAACACATGGCATGTGCAATGGTCATACAATATGGATGATATGACAAATTAAATAGTGTTGAAATGAACCCTAGAACAAGCTTGGTCACTTTAAAGGGGGTCCGAGATGTGCAAACCCTAATACATGGGAATCATCGGAATCACCTATGGGGTTCAATTGGTTCTTCTAGTTAGACTTGCCATCAAATTTTATTAACAATGTATTATTACAACTTAGTTAGATAGGTTTCATTTTTATGATCATTTTGATATATTATTTGTATTTTTCTGATTTAAAATGAATTAGTTATGAATTTATCAAATTTTAATTCATTTTAAATCATTTTTGGAATATTTGAAATAATTTCCAAACTTGGGCCCACATATCAGACTTTTAATCATTTCAGAAAATATTTACAGAAAATAATAAAATCCTTACAGGTATGACCCACCTGTCAGGGATTTTCCATTTACAGAAATAATTACAGAATTCATTTATAGAATTGATAAAAAGAAAAGGAAAAGAATATTGCACAGGCATGACGTCATGCTGACGTCATCCATGGCAACCTTGCAGATCATCGATCGATCGACTGATCCAGGGCTCGCGGGGCGACGGGAGTAGCGCGCTGGAAGCGGACGAATGCGGGGAGCCTAAAAGTGGCGGCGCCGCTGTGGTTTGACCGCTAGAGTGTGGTCGGCAACGAAAAACAATGGCGGCGGCTACAGTCGCATGGCGGCAGCTCAAACTAGAGAGGGAGGGAGACGATGGGGAGGTCTAGGGGGACCTCAAGCTCATCACGAACGCGTCGGTGGTGACGGGGACGCAAGGCGAGGTCGGACGGTGATGAATCGATGGTGACAACGGCGGCGGCAGACGACGCTTCTTGCTTGATTCTGACCAGAGGAGGTCGTCCCGGCTCGCGTGCTTCAAGGAGGAGGACGAGGGCGGCGAGGCAAGGCTCCTGGACACCTCGGTTGGGAGAGGGGTGCTCGGAAACGGCGGTGACTGGCGGTTCCTGATGGCTAGGGTTTGGTCCTCACGCGGGAAAGAGAGGTTAGGGAGGGGGAGAGTGCGTGCTAGGGTTCTCCGGCAGCGTCAGCGAGATATTTGTAAGCGCTGGCGGGCGGCGGCGCTTATCTTGGCGCATCTCCAGCGACAGACGGCGGACGATGCGACTGCGAGCTGGTTCCTCGTCGGGGACGAAGACGACGGCAGAAAGATGAATCGAATCGGTATTGGGCTGGAGCAGGCCGAATCTGGCCGGCTACTGGGCTACAGGAAAGGTTGCGCAGCTGCTGCTGCTGGAAGCACTGGGCGACCGAGATAGAGAAGAGGTGGGCTCGGCCCAGTAGCTAGGTTAGTTAGATTTTTATTTCAGAAACCTTTTCTATTTCCGTTTTTCTGATTTTTTTTGTACTTTGAATTCAAATTTGTTTTTGAATAATTTTAAATTACAAGAACTTTTATAAAGTATATAAAATAATGTGGAACCCTTTTATTCACTTTGGGTTCCATTCATTTTGATAGTTTTTTTAAATATAAAACCCATTTGAATGGTTTAAAATAGAGAGGGGAGTTAGGGTTTAGGGTTTTGTTGGTTCTTTCTTGATTAAACCAAGGTGCAAGTGTTATGCATGCATGCAATGCTCAAACATATCTTATTTATATTACACATAAGGTGGTATGTTATAGCTCTACCCCACTTACAAGAACCTCGACCCGAGATTCCTAGGTTTTAGAAAAGAAGGCAGGGTACTTAGATCGGAGACGATCTTCGCTTTCCTAGGTTTCTTCTGACTCGGAGTGATGAGACCATTGAACTTTCAAGAACTTGATGGTTTGACGATGAGTCTTGCGCTCGGTTTCATGAAGAATACGAACAGGGTATTCTCGGTAGGTTAGATCATCTTGGAGATCCAAAGTTTCATGGTCCAGACCACGAATGGGATCCTTGAAGCAACGCTTGAGCTGAGACACATGAAAGACATCATGAACCTCTGGAAAATATGAAGGTAGATCCAATTGGTAGGCAAGCTCACCCCGCTTGGAGAGAATGCGAAAGGGACCAACATAGCGAGGAGCCAATTTGCCTTTGATACCGAAACGATGGACACCCTTCAGAGGAGTGACCCAAAGATAAACTTGATCACCAACTTCATAATGAACATCAAGATGATGACGATCATAGTTGGTCTTCTGACGAGATTGAGCAGCCTTCAGACGCTCTTGAATTATGCGAACTTGATCTTCTGCTTCTTGGATCATGTCCGGACCAAAGAATTGTCTTTCGCCGGTTTCTGTCTAGTTCAGCGGTGTTCGACATGTTCTCCCATACAGGAATTGGAAAGGTGCCATGCCCAAACTGGATTGAAAACTGTTGTTATAGGAGAACTCTGCAAAAGGAAGACATTTCTCCCAGTTCTTTCCAAAGGATATGACACACGCTCTGAGCATGTCTTCAAGAATTTGATTCACTCTTTCAGTTTGACCACCGGTTTTAGGATGATAAGATGTAGTGAAGGAGACCTGAGTTCCCATTGCTTGTTGGATACTAGCCCAGAATTTGGAAGTAAACAAACATCCACAATCAGAGATGATCTTCTTGGTAACACCATGAAGAACGACTATCCGAGATACATATTGCTTCGCCAACTGGCTTGCAGTAATGCTTTCCCGAACAGCAAGGAAGTGAGGAACTTTGGATAGTCGATCCACTACTAATCATATGACATCATTGCCTACTTGTGTCCTTGGGAGTCCAGTGATAAAATCCATACCAATTTCATCCCATTTCCACTCAGGAATTTTCAATGGTTGCAGAAGTCCAGCAGGCCTTTGGTGTTCAGCCTTCACACGACGGAAAACGTCGCACTCTCCAACGAAGCGAGCGATTTATGGTTTCATTCCACTCCACCAGAATCTTTGATGGAGATCTCAGTACATCTTGGTACCACCAGGATGGATAGACATAGGGGACTCATGAGATTCTAGTAGGATTAGATCTTTGATTTTCCGACTATTTGGAACCACTAGCCGGTTAGTGAAGTATAGGATACTTTGATCATTGACGGAGAAACATTTAGCTTCACTGCTTGCAACACGTTCTTTGATCTTGGTAACTTCATCATCTTGCTTTTGAGCTTCCTTGATTTGGTCCTTGAGAGAAGATTTTATTTCAAGGTTAGCAAGGAATCCACAAGGAACTACTTCAAGGTTAAGACGCTTGATTTCCTCGTAGAGAGCGGGTTGGGCTTGTGAAATCATCAGATTATTGCAATAAGACTTCTGACTAGCGCATCAGCAATGACGTTGGCTTTTTCAGGTTGATAGTTGAGACCCAAATCATAATCTTTGATGAGTTCCAACCATCGTCTTTGCCTGAGATTCAGATCTGGCTGGGTAAAGAGATACTTCAGGCTTTGATGATCCGAGTAAAGTTCACAACGGTTACCGATGAGGTGATGTCGCCATTGCTTAAGAGCATGAACAACAGCAGCGAGTTCGAGATCATGGGTTGGATAATTGTTCTCATGTGGCTTCAACTGCCGAGAAGCATAGGCCACTACATGACCATCTTGCATCAACAAACAACCGATCCCTTGAAGAGAGGCGTCACAATAGATGACGAATTCCTTGCTTGTGTTCGGAAGGACAAGCACAGGGGCGGTGGTTAGCTTAGTTTTCAAAGCTTGGAAGATTTCTTCTGCCTTTTCTGACCATTCAAACTTCTTATCTTTCTTCAGAAGATCAGTCATAGGCTTGGCCATCTTGGAGAAGTTCTCGATGAATCGGCGGTAATATCCAGCCATTCCAAGAAAACTTCGGACTTCCTTGACCAAAGTAGGTGACTTCCATTCCAGAATGGTCTGAACCTTATCTGGTATGATAGCAACACCACTTGCAGACACAACATGACCGAGGAAGACGAGCTCTTGTAACCAGAACTCACATTTGTAAAACTTGGCATAGAGACGATGTTCACGAAGTTTAGTCAATACCAAATGTAGATGTTCGGCATGATCTTCTTCAGTTTTGGAGTAGATTAGAATGTCATCAATGTATACCATGACGAACTTGTCGAGATATTCCATGAATACGGAGTTCATGAGCCTCATAAATGTGGCAGGGGCATTGGTTAACCCGAAGGACATCACTGTATACTCGTAAAGACCATAACGAGTTGTGAATGTTGTCTTTGGGATATCCTCCTTTCTGATCTTGATTTGATGATACCCTAATCTTAAATCCATTTTGGAGAGGACGGTGGCACCACTTAATTGATCAAAGAGGTCATATTTATCCGGGGAAGTGGGTACTTATTCTTGATTGTCACCGCGTTGAGTGGACGGTAATCAACCACCAATCTTGGAATATTTGTATCCCGCTTCTTGACAAAGATGGCAGGGCAACCCCAAGAGGATGTGCTAGGTTGGATGTATCCTAGACCCTCTAACTATTCAAGTTTCTTCTTCAACTCAACCAACTCATGAGGAGGCATGCGGTAAGGTCTTTTGGAGATAGGAGCAGTTCCAGGAACTAGCTCTATGACAAAATCCACACTTCGATCAGGTGGCATGCCACGCAACTCTTCAGGAAATACATCTAGGAAATCACAGACTACATGGACATCTTGGACATCAAGAGCAGGTAGGACATCCATTGCATACATCTTCGAGAAAGGTTTAAGGATCGCTGACGGAGACTTTGAACCATCAGTCCAATACTTGACAGTTATGCCAGTAGGAGAGGTCACAGAAACTATTCTAAGTGCATAGTCAATGACGACTTGATACTTGGTTAACCAGTCCATGCCCAGAATGACATCTATGTCAGTTGACTTGAGTGCAACGAGGGAAGTGGGAAACTTCTGATATGCTATATCTATCTCAACCCCATGAGTAACCCAGATGGTCTGCCAACGAGACCCATGAGTACTAATCTCTATAGGGGAAGACATTGCTTCAAAAGGTATACCATGCTCCCGTGCAAACTCTTGTGATATGAATGTATGCGATGCTCCAGAATCAAACAAGACTGTTGCGAGAATTGAATTGACATGGAGCGTACCCAAAATGACGCGTGGATCTTCCTGAGCTGCCTCAACAGTGACATGGGTCAGACGACCACGTCCAGCACCTTGAGCCTTATCAATCTTCTTTGTCTGTTGATCATTGCGTCCGACAGCCCTTTGAGAACACTCCCTTGAGTAGTGACCAGGCTGACCACAGGAGTAACAGGTAACTCCAGTGTGAGAACCAGCAGGAGGATGATAGTTTGCTCCACCAGTATTTGACTGTGGCTGACAAGAATTATTGCCAGAAGACTTGGGTGCATAAGGAGCACGAGGCACAACACTGTATGGAACAAAGACACGATGCTTCTTGTTACAAGAGGAAGAAGCACGAGAATTTCCTTCTTCACGCTTCTGAGAGACTTCCATATCCTTCCTTCCATGCTCTAGAGTAAGAGCCTGATTGTGCAAATCCTGGAAAGACTGGAACTTGAAGGGCAGCAACTCATAACGAAGTGTAGGGTTAAGTCCCTTACGGAACAGCTCTTGCTTATCTTCATCATTGGTCACATCCCTGGTTGCATAGCGAGCCAGGCGAGTAAACTCACGCCCATAGGTTTCAATATCCTTGCGCCCCTGAGTCAGATCTAGAAACTCCCTCCTTTTGAGATCCATGACGGGCATAGGGATATAAGATGCACGGAATGCTGCAACAAACTCCTCCCAGGTAACAACATGTCCTTGAGCTTGCAGATTCTGAAATCCTTCCCACCAAACACCAGCCTCACCTTCTAGTTGATAGGTGGCGAAGTTGACACGGTTAGCGGGACGGACGCGGAGAGCACTGAACTTGATCTCTATGGTGCGGAGAGCGGAAGAAATCTCCAAGTGTGACACAGTCGTCAGGACGACATTCAGTGTTCTGCGCCACACGCTCTAGAAGGCGTTCATTCCTCAGACGGTTGGTCTCAATGTTGTTGAGAACCTCGGCCATTGTGGGAGGTGGCGGAAGTTCCTGATCATCATTGTTGTTTGCTCGATGGCCAACAGAACCACGAGTACCAGACGACATCCTGAGGAGAAAACAGAAACCATGAGAATGGATTCACCAAAAAGGGTACGTCAAAGAATGACGAAAACCATAGCAAAAGATCATGGTAGAAGTGATCATGTGGATGAAGATGATATCAATGCATTAAGTAGGGCAGTAGAACAAGCATATGAAACGTATACGCTACCAACTTAGATACAAACTATAACAATGGAATGCAAGCATGATATGATACCAAAAAGTCACAAAAGAATAGAGAGCGGGATTAGAGGCATCTTTAGTAAAGTTAAAAAACAATGCTTCAGTTGCACAGATTTATCTTGGAAACTCTGAGCCTTGCAACCAAGTACGGCGTACTTAGGGAAAAAACAACCCAAACCCGTATATCCTAAAGGTTTGAAATGATAGACGAGAAGTGAAAACTTTGCAAAGCAAACGAGGTAAGATAACTCAGCAATAGAACAACCTTGGATAAGGAGTAAAAAGGGTCCTATTCAGAGTTTGCAAATAGTTTTTAGCTTACAAATAGTTTTCTCAAACTCTAGACTCAACCTCGACCAGCTAGAAGGGTTTCCTACAGGCAGTCCTGCTTTGATACCAAAATCTGTCACGTCCCGGGATCAGGGCTAGACAAATACCAGATCCTCATATGATATAAGCCTAACCTAAATTCCGAAGCGTGTAGGGAAAGATCGGTAACATTACAGAACATACACACCATACATTAATAAGGTAAACTCTTAAGAGAGTTATAAACCAATCATACAAACCAGGGGTCACAAACCCATCATTACATCAAACAACGGAAGCAAACAAGTTGTTCTAAACAAAAACTTAGCAAAGGGCCTAAGAGGCCTTAAACAGAAGTAGCGACCCTTCCATAGATCCTAGGATGCTGCCCGGGAACCCCGACTACTCGTCGACTTCGACGTAGAAACCACCTTCAGTTGGAGTAGAATCATCTGTAGAAAAACATCAACGAAGCAAGGCTGAGTACAGGGTGTACTCCGCAAGACTTATGGCTAGTGGAGTTATTTTGCGTAAAGCCATCTTTTGTTTTCAAAACAAGAGGGAGAAGAAACTCGCCTAGTCAGATCATTTTCAAAAGGGGATAAGAAGACTTCAACTCTAGCTCTTAGAATCATCTTTGATATCCACCAAGTATCATCATCAACTGAACCTCTCTTCCTGGACTACCCCCTCAAACAACCCCGAGGAATTATTCCGGATCTCACTTTAGTTGGCAAGTTTTATCATTCGGTTATAGTTCTCTATGATCACAGAATACGTTCCCACGTCGTCCATAACTGCAGACACGGCTTTTCGAAAAGATTAATAACCCTGCAGGCGTGCACAACTTTACCCACACGTACCAACCGATTCTTAATGCCAAATTATTAGCCCTCTTCCTTGGAAGACCGGCAGACAGTGGTTGACCACGACCTTTACCTTGCTTTCACCGAGACCATGATTCACGCACTAGGAGATGCCGCCATAACGGGTCAAGTCCCTAAGCCGGTCCCAAATGATGTGTGCAGGGTTCAAGATTACGGATGCCGGGCATCTCTTGTTCCCGGCCATTCTTACCTACCTTTTATGAATGCACCTCCTTCACCTCCATTCAAGAACAACCAAGATGCGTATGTCGAATGGAAAGCCCGAACTATGTGACTCATGGAATCTACTAGGCAAGTTCGTGAGTCGAGGGGGTTTCCAGGCCCCCGTGTGGTTGTACGCTCGTCTTGGTTCAAGATGCGAGCATCAGGTCCTAATGGTGGCAAGTATGGTACTGCAAAAACCACAACCCACATGGCCTCCCATACAAGCCTTAGCATGTTTACTATCCATCTCTGATCACATCACAGATCCTACCATACCAGATTCATTCGCACCTCCGGTGCATCATCTGAATGATTAGAATCAGACCACAAAGCATGGCTAAGCTTGACTGAACTGTGGCACTAGCGATGCTCGTAAGCTAAACCCTATTTATGCTAGGAGCGGTGGATCAGGTAATATAGTTCACAAAGGGAAACATGCATCAGATAGGATTACTCTATCTACTGATAAAAGACTATTGAACCGAATGCATATGACAAGAAAGAAATACTTTGTAATCATAGGATTCATATGAATGAGTGGGGCTTCGCTTGCCCTGTCCGTTGTTGGACTGATACTACTCCTCGGTGGCGTTGACTTGAGCTTCGGGTTCGGTACCTATTCACGAGAACCAATCACCGGAAAGAAAAAAGCAACACTCAACACATGGCATGTGCAATTCTCATACAATATGGATGATATGACAAATTAAAGTGTTGAAATGAACCCTAGAACATGCTTGGTCACTTTAAAGGGGGTCCCAGATGTGCAAACCCTAAAACATGGGAATCATCGGAATCACCTATGGGGTTCAATTGGTTCTTCTAATTAAACTTGCCATCAAAGTTGATCAACAATGTATGATTATAGCTTAGTTAGATAGGTTTCATTTTTCTGATCATTTTGATATAGTATTTGTATTTTTCTGATCTAAATGAATTAGTTATGAATTTCTCAAATTTTAATTCATTTTAAATCATTTTTGGAATATTTGAAATAATTTCCAAACATGGGCCCACATGTCAGACTTTTAATCATTTCAGAAAATATTTACAGAAAATAATAAAATCCTTACAGGTATGGCTCACCTGTCAGGGATTTTCCATTTACAGAAATAATTACAGAATTCATTTATAGAATTGATAAAAAGAAAAGGAAAAGAATATTACACAGGCATGACGTCATGCTGACGTCATCCATGGCAACCTTGCAGATCATCGGTCGATCGACTGATCCAGGGCTTGTGGGGCGACGGGGAGTAGCGCGCTGGAAGCAGACGAATGCGGGAAGCCAAAAAGTGGCGGCGCCGCTGTGGATTGACCACCAGAGCATGGCCGGCGACGACAAACAACAGCGGTGGCTAAAGACACATGGCAGAAGCTCGAACCAGTGAGCGAGGGAGACGATGGGGAGGTCTAGGGGGACCGCAAGCTCACCACGAACGCGTCGGTGGTGACGGGGAGGCAAGGCGAGGTTGGATGGTGATGAATCGATGGTGACAACGGCGGCAGCCGATGGCGCTTCTTGCTTGATTCCGGCCATAGGAGGATGTCCCGGCTCGCGTGCTTCGAGGAGGAGGACAAGGGCGGCGAGGCGAGGCTCCTGGACACCTCGGCTGGGCAAATGGTGCTCGGAAACGGCGGTGACTGGCGGTTCCCGGTGGCTAGGGTTTGGTCCTCGCGCGGGAAAGAGAGGTTAGGGAGGGGGAGAGTGCGTGCTAGGGTTCTCCGGCAGTGTCGGCGAGATATTTGTAAGCGCTGACGGGCGGCGACGCGTATCTTGGCGCATATCCGGCGACAATGGCGGACGGCGCGACAACGAGCTGGTTCCTCGTCGGGGACGAAGACGACGGCGGAAAGATGGATCAAAGCGGTATTGGGCTGGAGCGGGCCGAATCGGGCCGGATACTAGGCTACATGAAAGGTTGCGCAGCTGATGCTGCTGGAAGCACTGGGCGACCAAGATAGAGAAGAGGTGGGCTCGACCCAGTAGCTAGGTTAGTTAGATTTTTATTTCAGAAACCTTTTCTATTTGTATTTTTCTGATTTCTTTTGTACTTTGAATTCAAATTTGTTTTTGAATAATTTCAAATTACATGAACTTTTATAAAGTATATAAAATAATGTGGAACCCTTTTATTCACTTTGGGTTCCATTCATTTTGATTTTTTTTAAATATAAAACCCATTTGAATGGTTTCAAATAGAGAGGGGAGTTAGGGTTTAGGGTTTTGTTGGTTCTTTCTTGATTAAACCAAAGTGCAACTGTTATGCATGCATGCAATGCTTTTTATTCAGAGCTTGCAAAGCATGAGGAAGCTAACTGATACACTTATTACAGTGTCTACTGCTTAATGATCAGCAGATAGACCAACCCAAGAGCAACTGCACAAAAATAAAATACAGCATTCATCATGTTCGCCTGCTTGTTGAAATTGATAATCTGCATAAACTGCTTGTTGAGTTTCTTCAGTTCTCCCTTAAATTCTGCATCACCCGTCGTAGCCACAATTTCAGAGCCCAAGCTCTCGACCATATGAGGGTAATTGAGCTCAATCGATGCGCCCCCCTTCCGATCAACTTCGCCCTCTAGCTTAATCCTCTCAATGTACTCATCCATCCACTCAAAATGCCTACAATTCTTCAGATCCTGAAATCGTATGGGTAGATGAACCGTGATTCAAATCCCAAATCCGGGGAAGAACCAAAATTGGCAAACGAAATCAACAAATTGACTTGAAGAACTCAAATCTAACCTTCGCCTCCTCTGGCTTGCTCTCGCATTAAACAAATTCGCGCCCACAGTTGCCATTTTCCTCATTCTTAGTGACCAATCATTTCAGTGGAACGATGTGTGGATAGTCAGGGCACCTCGTCATCTGCACTGCCCCATACCACGGCCATGAGGGGCCAGAGGTTGTAATGGAGTTCGGCATCTATCGCTGGCATTGCGGGATTGAAGAAAGGCACCCAAAGAAGAAAGAGAAAGAAATGGAAGGAAATGGCGGCTCGGGTTCCTGTTTCCCCCTTTTCTAAAGGTAATGATGAGGTGAATATGTGGTGGGTCCCGCGATGTTTAAGACCGGTGGCTACATCAGGACGGGATGCCAGATGAGCGCGGCATACGCATCAAACACAGTACATGCAAACAAAGTTTGGTACGCACTTACACTACAAAATATAAGATGTTTCATGTCTCTGAAGAAAATGAATCTAGATTCACCCCAAAGTTGAGTGAACCTACATCCTAAAACAAGTCTAGATACATTTTCTTCACAAAGCGAAAAACTCTTATATTTTGAAACTGTATAATGTAATTCCCATTCATTTATATGTCTGGTCCGTTACTCTTTTGGCGAGCGTTGTATTTTAAGCATACGCACTACAACTAGGCCTATGAACATTGCTCATCAAATCCATAAATTGGCGAACATAAACAACCCAAACTTTACATTACTATCGTAAATTAAGCAAAATGACAAAACCACAGTCATAAAACATTCTTCTGACAAAAACACAGCGCCATGCGCGAACTGGTTAGCAATCAAACAACCCAACTTTGCATAAATTTTTTAATGGTATACCAACATTTTCCAGGGAATCGGTAGTTGGATTTTTTCTTTCTTGAGTTTTCAAGAATCTGCCAGCAGCTCCGCGATCTCAAGAACTCTGCTTTTTACCTTTTCGAGTTTGTTTGTCTTCGACAGAATAATTTCTGCAATAGTACGTCTCCTATAATCATTTATCCTTTCCTGTAAGAAAATATTAGCAGGGTTAATAAGGTCACATGCTAGTGTATATAAATATGCAAATGCCAAATAGAAATTTTGAATATCTGCGAGACTATATTTGTGAATTTATCTCTGTCAAAGTGCTCCATACAACGTAGCACGAATATTCCACACGAGTTTATGATCATAACAAATCTAAATTTGAATAACAATACTAACACATCAAAAGAAATGACATTAGTTCAACCAGAAACTCACGCATCATTTTGTCGTGGTGTTTCGCAGCTTACGATCTCCCAATTGGAAACATCATCAAACTTAGAATCCATATATTTATTAGCCACTTGTATGTCTTTCGAAATTTGCTCTCTCTATGAAACAGAGAGGTTTAGTGTAATGCTTGGAGTAACCATATCGTCGATAAATGTATAGAGAGAAAACATACCAGAGCTTCGACATTTTTCTGAATCCTTTTAAATTCAAACAGAGAGTCGAGAACTTAAAATATCTTCTTTGGACTATTCAGGACAACACAGCACCAGTGGCAATCGTTTATATTCAACGAAAAATATGCCTACCAAAAAGAGACAAGTGTTATCACATTACATAATCTGGTTTATACCCTGCATTTTCTTGTACAAACTATACTTATCTTATCAGCACGAAATTATTCTTCCATGCATCTTTCAAAGCATCCTGATATATCATAAACCATTTCTGAATTTTTGTCCAAGGCTTGTTTCTTATGCTAGGATCTAGTTTTTCCTCTTGGTGGAGTACGTATTAGATCATTTGCCCTATACGCAGGGCACAATTTTCGGTCATTCCCCAGTCGAAGAGACAATTCTGCCATGTAAGCACCTATAACATACAGAAAAAATTAATAATATGTGACAAACGATCCTTCTTGGTTGCATAAAATAACAAAACCATGGTACTTGGACTTACATTGCCACCCAGCCATACTTTATCAAGGATCTCACTAATGTGGTTGGCAGTGACCTAAGTCTAGACACATTGATTCCTAAAATCTTTATTTTTTTGCTGTTTCAACGTACAACACTGCAGCATCTATTTGTTGCGGTGTCAAACCGTCCAGGACTTCTGGGTCTTTGAAAAGACCTGCATACATAGAAAAAAATATTTAATATGTGCATGTAACTGTTTTAATTTAATACATGCACAACCATGCAATTCAATGATGTTGCACTACCTTTTCTAACATCATTTTTTGGTTTTTACCCTTTTTGTCCGCCGACCTGAGCTTGTGCTTCTCGCCAACGGCTTCTCTCTTCTCACTATTAATAGCTGGTTGTTCCTCTAATAAGATGGTTGCATCTTTGTGCGCACGTACAACGTCGGGTGTGTGTGCGTGGTGGGTGGGTGGGGGCTGTGGGGTTTAGGATTTAGGCCAGCCCATATGCCGGTCGGCCTATCTCGGGCCAATTGTGCAATCGGGCAATTGTGTCTATGTATGATTCTAAAGAGTAGGCCTTGTTTGGATACGTCGTTTTGAGATAACTCGTTTCCCTTATCCTCACGTAACTGTGTAACAGACTAAAACTCTGTTTGGCTTCGGCCCCCAAAACGGGAATAAGTAAAGATCGGTTTCCCCAAAGCCAATAAACTGCGTTTTGGCCAAAACGACTATTATACATTTTTCTTAAAACGCGATTACACAAAACTGGGCAACGCGGTGTCGTGTATTGTTTTTTCGAGGGCTACGTGAAGGAACAAGCAGCAGAGACTACACCGAAGTTTATCTCCAGGTTCGCCGGACGACCCCAGCGCCTACGGTCAACACGCCATCTGGGTTTCGCTCATGGCCTTCCGGTGATAGGAGTGACCGGGGCGACCTTGGCTAGAGACTTCATAGGCAGACGTACATGGCGAGCTGGCCAGGCAAGACCGACGCAAAGACATCGCTGGACGAAGAGCTCATGCTGACGAGGAACATGGGGAGGAAGACGAGTTATGCACCTGCGCCACCGTCAACGAACACGCTGCCGCCGGACACAGAGCTCACGCTGACGCCGGGAACATGGCATTGCTTGAGGAGGACGATGAGTTCTGAGACACCGTCTCCCCGGACGCGCTGCCACAAACCAGGAAAGTTGCATCGTGATTTTCTCTGGGGTCGCCATCACATCCAGGCTTGCCGGTGCTCCGGGATGCAATCGTAGGTGTGTCAACGACATATGCATTAGAGTTTCTGTCGGCATGCTGGTGTTCACGGCGGCGGCCTCCTTGAGAGCCTTTCCGCTGCTTTGCGAAGCTTTGTCGCCGTTAATTCTCTCATGTCTATGTGCATCGCTGTCACCATTAATTGTCATGTCAGTCTCGCGTCTCTGCCTCCATCCAAAAACCAGTTTTACAATTTCCTAAACCAAACATGGATTTCGGTGTGCCTATTATTAACTGAAATTTTGGCAAAACAGGTTTTCCTAAAAATCATCTTAAAAATCGTTTTACAAAAACTAGGAGCTAATCTTCCGTATCCAAACAACCACTATGAGTGGCTAACCAGTGCATGAGTGGGTCTACACGTGGCTTCGTGCATCGAAAGTAGTCATTATTAGTGCATCAAAAGTTACTTACGTAATCACGACAAGGTTTGTGCTATGAATAAATTTGGAATTGCAACGTTTCATAGTAACATATTAGGAATATTTGAAGAGAATATTAAAAATGTATACATTGCTAGGTTCGAAGGGAGAATATTAAATATGTATACATCGCTAGGCCAATAATATTAACTCATCGGAATAATAATGTTCTTACATATGGCGGCGAAATAGATAAATAATTGTTTCAGGATAGCTACAAATAAATAAACATCGATCTTAAGAAACAAGTAGCTAGATGATGTCGATGATAAACATAATGTTCAGGCCAACTTGTTTTATGGTCCTAGGAGTAATGAGCAAGGCTTGTCCAACTTGTAGATCATCTTCTTTTGTATGGAAATCCTTTAATGCCTTTTTGTTGAATATCAGCCGAGCATCGTTGTCAATCGTTTAGGCAATGTTGCTGACTTCGAAATCTCCAACCCGCAGCCCAACCAAGCCTTCCTCGGGAATGTTAAGGCAGGCAACAAATTTTTTAGGTAGTTTCTGTGATGCCGTCGTGGATGATAAAATCAAAAGAGTAACGATGTGAGACGATTGCCATAAGTTATGCACATATAAGGAGGAACAACATAATTATAATTACCCCCTCTGTCTCAAAATAGATGTCTTAGGTTTAAATTGGGATGAATCTATATACTAAATTGTGTCTAAATTCGTCTAAATTTTGACAATTTTTGACAAAATTGAGACATCTATTTTGAGACAGAGGGATTACGAGGATAACATACCATGTTATGTTCCCCAAGATTGGTACGTGTTAACGGGTTACTAATGGGACCCCAACAATAGTACTTCCTGCATTGTATAATATTTAAGAGGTGCCCATGCTCATCTTCGCTCAGTTCGCATACTTGGGAGATGATGGTAGAGTAATACGGGTCTTTATCGCCACTGCTGAAATAGACAATACTGATACTCGGTGTTTTTTCTCCCAACGAAAACACAATCATTTAATCTCCCCCAAACATATGGTTCTGTCTAACGAATTCTTTCCATCCATCACCACCCATACGGGTCAAAGCCTTATCTTTCACCACATCAACGTCATATGCACACCTAAGTGCTAGAAAGCGCATACTAGTCTTCTCTTCTACATATTCATTAAACATGAACCTTGCATTGAACAGAATAATCTACGCACAATTAACCGAATATATACACGTTTAAAAAAAGGTAGAGCGCCATCAACAAAGATTACAAGATAGCAATAATGTAAGGAAAAATAGTGTGTTTCGTACCAATGAATCTTCAAACTCTTCGTGCATAAAGACACTAAATAATAACCCCGAGATCAAGGAGTCGCACACACTCTTGCATTTTCCAGACAACGCCATGTCTCCTAAAACAATAACATAATCATATAAATCCATTACACATGTCATACACTAGTACACACGTCAAAAACATCAGTCATGCACATGTTCAACAAATAAAAATAATGTATAGTGAAAGATCTACATAAATCAGCTACACAATTAATATATTGTATACTACGTAGTTCATCTAGACAATGAAATCAGACCTAGCCTAAAAATTTAATGTAAACGTACGAGCAATAACTAGTCTAGGGCTCACGGACGATGGCGGATCGACGTCACGAACGGGAGCAGAGACGTCGAGAGAAGATGGACGTGGGGCGGCGGCGAGAGGAGAGGATAGGCGCGGCGGTGGGACGAGTAAACCTATTTATGCATTTTATAGGAAACTAATGTTGAGCCGGAAGCGCCGCCGCGTGACGCTTCCATCGGTAGACTCATGGGCCGCCTTGTAGGCAGCTGACGAGTTGGCCCATCTCCTCCCCACTCCGCTCATCCGCTAGCGCTGTACAAAGGGCCCAAATATGATTTTGTTATTTTCCTTTTCTTTTTCTTCTATTTATCCCTATTTTCTTACTTCCGTACTTTATAGTCCCTTAGTTCCGTTTACATTCATTTTACAAAACTAAAACGTCTTAAATTTTGCAACGGAGTATGTTGGCATGGAGAATTATTTGTATACATGGCATTTTGAACTTAATAATCGAGCATTCATGTAGATGTATGAACACATGTCATGTAGGCTTAAAAAATTAAAACCGGTACGAAAATAGGATAACATAATTCAGGTGTCCACTAACAGATCAAGTGCAACATTCAATACGAAAAATAACTACATGACATCATCAGGAGAACGGGTAACAAACAAGTAAGGCACTTTATAGACTTGGTACTGCAATAATAACATCTTGACACCCAATCCAAGTGTAGGCTCCTTGTCCATGAAATTCTTCCAGCTACTCAAACAGAGACGGCCATCCTTGTTTGAAATGGTGTATGACCCCTGCACCATTGTGTGAGGATAACACACAATGGTCATGCCACCTTCTTTGTCCATCGTATTTGGGACAAGACATTTTGGGATTTTATGATTTAAAAATAAAGTAGCATGACACCAAAAAAATTGTCAGTTAAACTTGGAATGAAACATAAATGATACTCCCTACATTCACTAAATATAAGCCTTTCCGTTCACTAATACTCCCTCCGTTTAGAAATATAAGACGTGTTAGAGCGAGCTTTGTGAAACAAATTTGTCTAGACAACTTTTGTACTCCCTCCGTCCAAGAATAGATGTCTTAGGTATTTCAAATCTTGAATGAATCCATATACTAAATAGTGTCTAGATTCATCCACATTTTGACAAATTTGAGACATATATTTTAGGACAGAGGGAGTATATAGATTCAGAGTGAACCTATACACTAAAATACATCTAGATACATTCTTTTTACAAAGCTAAAATGTTTTATATTTCTGAACGGTGGAGTATCTTATATTAGTGAACGGAGGGAGTACCAAATAAGACCAGTTTGACATTTACAATAAACTTAAAAAGAAAGAAACAAGTTGCTAATGATTACCAGGTGTTTGGTTTGGCTGCGACAGTTAGTCCAGTTTAGGGTATGGACCATTGCTACAGTTGATCCTGGTACATAATCTCCAACATAATAACGTGATAGCCTGTAGTGCAAAGTCTCTACAGTTTCTATGTTTTCTTCATCATCCTCTAGTTTATCTTAGTTCCGTTGGTGGCCTTAATAGAGTCAACAATGCCACGTATTTCAGGCGAGAGTCGTAAATATTCTGCAATTTATGATTTGAGAAAATTAAATGTAAAAATGGTGGCCTTAATAGAGTCAACAATGCCACGTCTTTCAGGCGAGAGTCGTAAATATTCTGCAATTTATGATTTGAGAAAATTAAATGTAAAAATGATTACACTAAAATATGATATTATTGGTACAAGATGAATTATGTTGGAACACTACTTGGATGGGTGACTGGGAGGTTCCCAATTGTGACACAATTTCAAGGATCTTTGGTGTTCACAGTGAAGTACATTTTCTGGCCAACTTGAATATTGTAGATTATTGCAACTTCCTTCCATGCTCTGCCACTAATGTAGGTTAGAAATGGTTGGTTTGTGACATCAACTTCAAATTCGAAGTCCTCCTTGGTCCTTAGAACAATGGTGAAACTCTCTGTGTCGTCCTTGCGCACAAAATATGGCATAAGGAAACATGCTCCCACGTAGCACGGGATGACCTAACAACATATATGTGATTAAAATTAGATTACCACGTCAAAGAAGGTCTAAGAGTCATGAAATTATATATATGCCTTATCTTGATGTTTTTTAGCAGTAAGATCTAAGAGCCATGCAGTGCAAACCATAATCATATAGTTTATTGTCTTCGAACTTTTCATAATACTAGACTTCATCAAATTTATATTGAGGTCCAAGACACTAACACAACTAAAAAGAGCAATTACTCTTAATATCAAACATGCACATAAAACTTCAAAAATTACATGCAGGTCACGCATTAATGACTTAAATAAACAACAAAATATGCCAACCACATAGTAAGAAAGAAATAAACAACATGATATACTCGTTGGTAGCTGAATACCATGGTGTCTACAAATCCCTCTTGAAACGTCAAATCAAAGTTTGTCATGTAGATATCCCCATGGCCGCATAAACCATTTGTGTCAAAGCAAGTGGGACACTATGATAGAATATAGATCCGATCAGTAATACTAATCGGGAGAAATTTAGTGGTAGGAAGAGACCAAACATGTATGGAACCTCTTTGGTGCCAGCCATCCTTGTTGCCGATGAGTGTGGTGGGTAAATCTACCACGAGAGAGTAGTTATCTTTCTATGGAGGTACGGACGGCGTCTGCGACAGTAGAGCGATGAAGGCGCTGCGCGACGCCATGTCACAAAGATGGGATCGTTTGTTCGGGGAGGAACGGAGACTAGGTATTTGGCAAAACCCTACACGCATGGCTGGGCCACTATTGGTCCGGCCTGTTAAACGGTTGACGCGCATCCGCCCTAAACGGCAGGCCCAGTTGCATTTCATGTGCTTTTGTTTTACTATATTTAGTTGTGCGCTTGAGACATTGACAAAGTACTAAGTGTGACATATCATCATTATGTTGTATTAAAATTGGTTAAGCACAAAAAGGTAATTGAATCCAAGAAGCATTGAGTCTATATTTAGTTAAGCAAGCGATATTAGCTAGTTAAAAATCAAATACATCATAGAAGATTCTAGAATTAAGCAAACAAAGGGAATTCAAAATTTTCCAATATTTTTTTATTTTAGATTAACAATTGTACTAATTTTTAGAAACAATTCTCTAATATTTTTTGAATAGACTATATTTTACCAATATTTTGCTTAAATTTTCTAGCCAAATTGTGTACATTTTGGACACTCCACATTGTCTCAATAATTCAACACAACAAGATTGCTAGGAGCAAATTGGAACTCAAAACGAGATTAATGAACTAACTAATTTGAACATATGATCAGCTATGTAGAATAATTAGAAAGGATGACAATACCAACTAGAGATTCATATTTAATTGAAGGGTGAAGGTGTTTCTATCTAGCCAAGAGAGGTCTACATCCCATGCAATGTTGGCATGGCCCCACATCTGCCACAGGTGTGTGTCATGGCTTGGCATAACACTCTTATACTTAGACCTATCAAGTGGGTGGGATCATGTTGGTCAAGTGTAGTGACTCACACAACCACTAGATTGATGATGGTGTTTCTAGCCAACCCAGAGAGGTCTATAGCCCATGCAATATTGTCATGGCCCCACATCTACCACTATTGTGTGTGTCATGGCTTGACATAGTAGTGTTATAATAAGATCTATCAATAGTGTGGCATCATGTTGGCTGAGGCACACAAACACTAGGTTGATGATGGTGTTTCTAGCCAACCCAGAGAGCTCTATAGCCCATACAATGTTGGCATGTGCCTACATCTGCCATAAGTGTGTGTCATGGCTTGGCATAGCAAATTTATATTTAGATCTATCAAGTAGGTAGGATCATGTTTCTATCTAGCCCAGACATGTCTAGATCCTATGCAATGTTGGCATGGCCCCACATCTGCCACAAGTGTATGTCATGGCTTGGCATAGCACTCTTAGATCTATCAAGTGGGTGGGATCATGATGATCAGGTGTAGTGACACGCAACTAGTAAGTTGATAAAAACACATTGCTAGGAAAAGCCTAGGTGAGACCAAAAGGGTAGTTTGTAAATTTCTCAAAATTTCGATGTTCATCAAATGATCCCAAAAATTTTGCACATGCTATACCAGTGGTGCCTGTCAAGAATATGTAATTTATTTGAAAAAATTCAAAAAAATTTAAAATAGCTATTTTGTTTAAAATTTTAAATAGAAAAAATAATAAAAATATAGGATAGAAGAAAAAAGTAAGACTCGGCGTGCAGGCGCCCAACTCCTGCTCCCGCGCCCGAGTCACGGCTGCATTAATAGGTGGGTACAATTACAAGAAGGGCCTTAGAGATAAACAAAAATACAGCCATGCCTTAGACTTTTACAAAAAGGACCTTGTAAAAAAAGAAGAAAAAGCAATCAGATCCACCAAGTCCTTCTCCACCGGAAACAATGGCGAGCTCGACGCCGTGGCCGACAGCACTTGCATCGGGGATGAAACCACTTGACGTAGGCACGTCGAATCTTGCCATGGACGAGATGCAAGAGGGCCTCCACTGGAGGTTGAAGAAGAAGCGCCAAAGAAGCCTTATTGAGAGGGATCCAAGGGCCTCTCCACCTCGCTACCCACACTGCCTGCCACCGACGGAGCTTAGGGAAGCAGAAGAAGCACAGGACACGGTGGATCTGGCTGCCGGAGATCGCCGTCCTACCCTCAGACGCCATAGTGGCAAACTCCACAAGGGGAAAACTAGAAAAGCCTACTCTACTGCTGTACAGGGGAGGGACCCTCACCCGACTCGACGCCGACCATCGCCGGAGAGGAGCGGGGAGGGGCCTGACGGCCCAAGACATGGAGGAGGACGAGGGGAACAGGAGGGTTCAGAGAGGAAGAAGAGAAAGTCTCCCGACCACCCAACGGCTATTTCAACATCAATACTAACATTAGTAAACCAAAAGAAACATCATCATACATATACTGATGATGCAATCCTTCACAAGCTCACCACAGCCTTAGTCGAAGTACTCCATGACCTTGACAAGGGCAGAATGGTTGGCCTTGTACACTTGTTTGTAATATATTTGCCGGTCGAATAAAGATTTTCATTGCAAATGGCCAATGCCTACATCGATATATCATACATGGCACGCACACAACCTAGCCTACTCATCAGAGTCGGAGGAGTGTGTGGTCGAAGACGCTAACACCAAACTTTCCTTCACCCTCGTACCTAAAGACGAGGATGTTGCCCGCTTCGATCTGGTGTGAGCGGGCGAAGCGCTCCCAGCCGTTGCCGAGGTACATCTGGCCGAGGTGGTCGAACTGCAGGTCGACTAGGTACCTGCCTATCCTGAAGCCGTTTGCCCGCAGCATGGCGAGCGGGGGCGGCTCGTCTCTGATCAGCAGAACAAACCCGCGCGGCAGGAGCAGCCTGTCACGCGGCATGCTGAGGTGGATGGCCACGGCGAACTAGGCGCCTGGGTTGAAACCTTCGGGGGACGACGACGGTGAGGGAGAGCGTGGTGGCGCGGTGATTTGGCTGCGTCCTCCATGCCTCCCTCAACGTCCATGGCCTCCGCGCCCTCCCCTCGATCCAGCACCGTCGGCCATGGCTAGCTACAGGTAGTGGAGAACGAAAAGGAGAAGGACGAGAGGATGTGGTTCTGTGGGGAGAAAATGGCCGCGGACGACCAGTTAAAAGGGGCCAGCATCGGATGTCGGCGCGGAGGCCGAGGATATAGCATTGATGTGTCTAGGCAGTCAGTGTGCAGTCTCGTCGCCATTGATGGCGCAGGATGCCGCCGGAAGCGGTTGCGTCTGAATCGGTGCCTCTGCGCACATCTGAATCAACACCACAGTGGCTCACGGGTGGGCCAGCGGCACCAACGGGCAGGACGAGTTTTCCGCGCGCGTCCGGTGGGAGATGCGTCGGCCCGATGGAGATGCACAGACGGGATGCGTCGGCCCGGTGGACGAGTTCGCTGGGCGGGATGCGTCGGCTCGGTGGATATGCCTTGAGGTCCTACCAGGTCCCAGCGGTAGGGCGCACGGTTGGCCCGGCCCAGCGCTCACATTCGTCGAGATAAAACCCTAATTCCTCAAGCCGCAGGACTGCACACCACGATACCACCCTCCTCCCTTCGCAGGCCATCAAGCGAGTCCGTGGTGATGAGCCGTGGCTGCAGCCAAGTGGAGGATCAGAGGATGCTCCTGCGGCGGTCGTGGCTGTAGAGGTCGGCGCTGCTGCTCCGGGCAGTCCGGACTCTCCTGGCCCCGCCATAATTGCTCCAGCTTCCGACGCTGCGGTCATCGGTGACCACGAGGATCAGGTGAAGGACGATGTCGTGGCCTCCCTATGCAGATCGGGACGAGAAGCAGGCGAAGCGCATGGAAATCTTCGATTTCAAGGAGGAGGACTACGACCCGAATGCAAACGTCGAGGAGGACTACGAGGTGTAACCGAATGAAAACATCGAGGAGCACTACGAGGTGTACCCGGATGCAAACGTCGCCCACCTTCGAGGTCCCAGAGAAAGCTACGAGTTCGAGGTTAAGGTCATTAACGAGTACAAGATGTTTCTCTGTTAGAGTGTTAGTTGATTACTGTTCGTATATTTTGCTCTCGCTGTAGACTGATTTGATCTGCCACCAAGTTGATTTAGCCATATTTTATTTTCGGTTTTGCTAGTTCTCGGGCGCCTGGGAACTTCTTAGGTCTCAGTCGCCTCTTTCACCGTTCGATTTACCTCGTGATTCAGCAAAGTGAAAGTTACACATGAGTTGCAACTAGGGTGTAACCGAGAATTTAATGAGTGAACTAGGTTGCAACTAAGAATTAGTACAAATATTATGAGTTGCAACTAGGTTGCAACTGAAATTTTAGCAAAAATATTAGGATGACATCAGGCACCTGAGATCTAGGCATAGGGTTGGTGGTTTCATTGTATTGTATATTGATTCGATCTGCAAGTTAGTAATTTTATTTATATCTAATCATATTACTTAATTATTAATAATGATAGAATACTAATTTATAATCAACGTGATTAAGTACCAACTGATTTTTGTAGGTCGTAACCATGAATAATAAAAGTTATTGCACTTGCTTTCATGAAGGCATATGTTTATTGTGTACTACCTAAGGCTGGTCATAGTGGTAGTATCATGCATATGATATTAGTTTATGATACTATCTTCGTAGTGCATGG
This sequence comes from Avena sativa, assembly GCA_916181665.1. Classification (NCBI taxonomy): domain Eukaryota; kingdom Viridiplantae; phylum Streptophyta; class Magnoliopsida; order Poales; family Poaceae; genus Avena; species Avena sativa. The sequence goes on along the minus strand of OV702285.1, from coordinate 364,544,847 downwards.
TATCATACCGTAGTATCATACCAGTACTATATTTAATGATTTATATAATCTCAATAAAAAATTGTGTACAAGATTTATTTATATGAGGATTTTCTAGTTTTACATGCTATGATATAGTATTTACCTATGATACTCTAACCATCTCTTTCTTCATTAATCGTTGTGCCACATCAGATTTTTGCCAACATGGCGTGCATGATACTAGCTATGATAATCCCACTAGGACCAGCCTATGTAATGCACTTGGTAGTAACCATATCAAATGCATGCAAATTGATTCGATGCACACTTTTCTTAATGTAGATTAGTACCAATATGATGATTCCATATTTGATGCATACCGTTTATCTTATATTTTCAAATTCTCGGATGCATGTTACATACCAATCGATGTATTGCCAAGATGAGATGCATGCCCGTTTTATCTTATAATTCAAATTCTTACATATGATTTAATTCATGATGATAATAATTTTTTAAAGCTTGAATTTATATTTCAAGTAAATTAATTTTGTCACTTCTTCGTATTTAATAAATCCAGGAGTATGACAACATCGGAGATGACAAGGAGGCCAGGAACAACAAAAGCATGAACATACATAAGAAGCTCAAGTATGTCAACACTGATACGGTGCCCCTCGACGCCGATCCTAAGGCCAAGATTTGATTGTGCTACCAATGCTTTGGTCCCCTCTAAATTTTAGTTGTTATCGTTGAAACTATTTGTTGCAGAAACTGATGTTATTTTGTCGTTTGTGATGGAACCTCGTTTAATCCATAAATATGCCTTACGAGTGTCTGCTACTTCATGAGATGTAGTTTTGGTTCGTGTTTATGCACATTGAATTGTTTATATGGTTGTTTATTGACGCACACCAAAATTCTTGGAGTATTAGATAGATTTGTCTGATCCAACTATTTTCTACAAATCGCAATGGAGAGAAAAACTATGGTATACCTTATTATTTCAATATTCCAAATGTTACATTTTATGGCAAATAGGACACCAATTACAAAGGAAAAATGCGAAAGGGTTTCTAGCCAACTCAGATTAGTGTAGAGCCCATGCAATTTTGGGATGAGGCTATATGAGGTACAAGTGTGCATCATAGCAGTTATTTAGTTAATTAGAATTAACAACTAGGTGGGATCATGCACTACAAGAAGATCCCCTCTACAACAACACACTTATGTGTATCTAAATGCTCATATAGGCGTTGCTAACGACTTTACCAACGGATAAAAATGCGTTCCGTTTTTGGGTGTTGCAAGGGTGTAATGCAACGTATATACATGTGTTGGTAAGAAATGGGACAGGCGTTGCAGAATTGCTACAGATTCCAACATCGGCAATATGCGTTGGTAGAGGTATAATATAGAGGAAATTATAATTTCACAAAAACAATTTTCCTGAATGGATGGATGGTTTGTTCGCTCTAGAAGATGGAATTTTTTTACCCACTTAAAGACTATAGTCCACATAACACATACTTCCTCCGTCCCGGTTTAAAGGACACAATTTGCAAATCATGCAATTCCAAAATACATAGACACAAAAGCATTTAATCTCTATAATTACTCCAGTGTGAAAAGAATAAACTGCTTGCATGTATATGTGTGAACAAATGTGAACGCTTTCATAACTCTTTTTCTCCTCATGCATGTTCTACTTCATGCTATTAAATGGACCAATTAGATGACACCTAGGGCCTAGAGAATTGCAAATTGTGTCCTTTAAACCGGGATGGAGGGAGTACCACATCACAATTGATTCATTAAATAAGAATGCATTGAATCACAAATAATTCAATATTTATTATAGGAACACCATTACATGTATTGAAATTATCTGAAGAGTAGAAAAATTACAATCTTGCATCAAAACATGATATTCTACTAGTTCTATATATGTTCTGTCTAATATTTGGCCTGTCTTCTGATGTGTCGGACCTGCAAATAGAAATTAGATTTTAGTACTCACTTTGGTAACATGACAAAGCTAAGTTAGTAAGCAATGTAGCAAAAGTAGCTTGATAGGTATCGTGAATTCTACCTAGTATTTTCTTCAGAATGTTTAGTTATACTCACTTTGGTAACATGACAAAGCTAAGTTAGTAAGCAATAATTGTTGCTACGATTTTCATTTGAAGAGCTAGTCCGGCGTACAAATCATGGTGGTTGCCACATAAATGGAAATATAGGCTGAAGTCTGAAAAAGAAATAACCATGCTGAGATCTAAAATATCCATCTTTAATCCTTTAATAACTACACTGTTCATGCAACAATAGAGTGTACAGATTTTGAGGCCTATCAAGAAAATCCAACCTTTTTTGTGCATTATTCAGGGTTAAAGCTACATCATTCCAGTGACGCAAACCCCTCACTGCTGACCTTTGCCCGTTGGCTTAATTCCTGTAAAGAAAATGGAGTTCTTTGGACTCAAGAAAAGCTATTAAACAAGGAAATTAGAAACCACTCCAAGATTTGATGAAAAAATAGATCCACCTTATCTGAAGAGACACTGAACGAACATGATTAACGATGGTGATATTATCGCCTGAATCTGGCAGTGCATCAAACTGTCAGGTATAGCCCCCTGCATCATCAACTTCAAAGGACAATCTTTCGTCTTAACTTTAACTACCAGATGCAAAAATTCTTGACTAATCTCTCGTCACAAAGAACCAGAATGAGTGGTCTGCACTACTATTGTGCTTCTTGTCTGCTGCACCCTAGTGAGCATGAGACATAACATGAGTGATAGCACTGCGGCAAAATCAGCTTCGAAATTTGACAACAAATTTGATCCACCATACCTGAAGAGACTCTGAACCAACGTGATTGAGGACGGTGATATTATAGCCTGAATCCCGCAATGCATCAAATTGTCAGTTATAGCTCCTGCATCACCAATTTCAAAGGACAATATTTCGTCTTAACTTTACCTTCTAGATGCAAAATTTCTTTCTTGACCGATATGAGATATCCTGTGGCAAGAAACCAGAACGAGTGGCCTGCACAACTCTTGTGCTTCTTGTCTGTTCACCCTTGCGAGAATCAGGCATGACCTGAGTGATAACACTGCGGCAACAAGAAAGATTTCGACCTGATTTTTCACGTAAGACTAATTCTTGGCAGAACCTCCCAGCTCACACATGGTTGAATATCTTACCTGTGGTAATAGGAAAAGTAGTCCATCCCGAACCTGTTCATCTCCATGTCATCCAAAAAGCTTGATGTCACCGTTGCAGAATCGTCCACATCAACATTTATTGCCGTCGCAGAATTGTTTCTCTCGACACAGATCAACGTGAGAGGCTCTTCTCGACGCCTGTGTTCCCACCCCTAGGAGAGCCAGGACGCCGCCAGCGTGGCAGAATTTGGTTGTACAAGGAACTCGACCAGGGATCCCATGTCGCCCCCATGATTTCCACTCTGCAATCCAGTTGTCACTGGTCACCTGCGATCGAGGGATCGAGATCAGCAGTGAGGTGCCCTGGAGGAGCAGAGGGAGGCGGCTAGGTTTTGGGATGAGTGGGACTGTAGGGTGCGGCCATGCGTTCATGTTGACGGTGGCTTAGAGGAATTAAGGGACTCGTTAGTGGGCTGGGCTCTTTTTCTCACACGTTGGATCTGTATAATGGACAACGGATCTTCCTACCACACATATATGCGTATCTATGACAGAATTTTTGCAACGAATATTTAGAGCGGTGCTAAGTATACATTGCTATACAGGGGTTCTTCTTGTAGTGATGTTTGAGCAAGTGTTGGCTCATACTAATACAAGTTGTTCAGTTGTTTCAAGACAACTCAGATTGGTTAATTTTAGATCCCATGCAATGTTGTTGTGGGTAATTATTTGCCTATAAACACCTTCATTAATTTGTGGTTGCATGAGTCATCACTTGGATAACATGATCCTTCTCGGTTGATAGATCTTATTATAACACTTATAGAAACACCTTCACCAACTTGTTGTTGTATGAGTCATCACACCTGATAGATCTAACTATAATTTTGCTATGCCAAGCCATGACACACACAACTATGGTAGATGTGGGCCCATGCCAACATTGCATGGGATCTAGACCTCTCTGGATTGGCTAGAAACCGCCATCATCAATTTAGTGGCTGTGTGAGTTACTACACCTAACCAACATGATCCCACCCACTTGATAGATCTAGCTATAAGAGTGCTATGCCAAGCCATGACACACTAGCTTGTGGCGGATGTGGGGCCATGCCAACATTGCATGGTGTCTCTAGACCTTTGTGGGCTCGATATAAACACCTTCCCCAACTTGTTGTATGAGTCATCACACCTGACCAACATGATCCTACCTACTTGCTAGATATAGCTATAATTATGCCATGCCAAGCCATGACACACACAACTGCGGTAGATGTGGGCCCATGCCAACATTACATGGGATCTTGACCTCTCTTGGTTAGCTAGAAACACCATCATCAACTTAGTGGCTATGTGAGTCACTACACCTGACCAACATGATCCCATCCTCTTGATAGATCTAGCTATAAGAGCTCTATGCCAGGCCATGACACACACTTGTGGCAAATGTGCGGCCATGACAACATTACATGGGGTCTGGACCTCTCTGGGCTAGATAGAAACACCTTCACCAAATTGTTGTTGTATGAGTCATCACACCTGACGAACATGATCCTACCTACTTGCTAGATCTAGCTATAAATTTGCTATACCAACCCATGACACACACAACTATGGTAGATGTGGCCCATGCCAACATTGCATGGGATCTATACCTCTCTGGGTTGGATAGAAACACCATCATCAACTTAGTGGTTGTGTGAGTCACTACACCTGACCAACATGATCCCATCCACTTGATAGATCTATCTATAAGAGTGTTATGCCAGGCCATGACACACACTTGTGGCAAATGTGCGGCCATTCCAACATTACATGGGGTCTAGACCTCTCTGGGCTGGATAGAAACACCTTCACCAACTTGTTTTTGTATGAGTCATCACACCTGACCAACATGATCCTACCTACTTGATATATCTAACTATACTTTTGTTATGCCAAGACATGACACACACAACTGTGGTAGATGTGGGCCCATGCCAACATTGCATGGGGTCTAGACACCTCTCTAGGCTTGATAGATCCTACCTAGTTGATAGATCTAAGTATAGCACTGCTATGCAAAAACATGATGAGACACTTTGTGGAAAATGTGGTTTGCATGGGCTATAGACATCTCTTGGTTGGCTAGAAACTCCTTCATCAACTTGTTGTTGTGTGGCTCAGCACTTGGCCAGCATGATCCCACCCAGTTGATACATCTAAGAATGAGAATGCTATGCCAAGACATGACACACACTTGTGGTAGATGTGGGCCCATGCCAACATTGCATGGGATGTACACCTATCTAAGCTGTCTAGAAACACATTCACTAACTTGTGGTTGTGTGACTCAGTAGTTGGCCAACATGATTCTACCTAGTTGATAGATCTTACTATAACACTTATATGCCAAGACATGATGAGACACTTTGTGGAAAATGTGGGCCCATACCAACATTGCATTGGCTATAGACATCTCTGGGTTAACTAGAAACAATACCATCAACTTGTGGTTGTGTGGCTCAGCAGTTGGCCAACATGATCCAACCCAGTTGATACATCTAAGTATGAGAGTGCTATGCCAAGCCATGACACACACTTGTGGCAGATGTGGGACCATGCCAATATTGCATGGGATCTATACCTATCTGGGCTGTCTAGAAACACCTTCATCAACTTGTGGTTGTATGAGTCATCACTTGGATAACATTATCCTACCTAGTTGATAGATCTAAGTATAACACTTCTATGCCAAGACGTGATGAGAGACTTTGTGGGAAAGGTGGTATGCATGGGCTATAGACCTCTCTTGGTTGGCTAGAAACTCCGTCATCAACTTGTGGTTGTGTGGATCAGCACTTGGCCAACATGATCCTACCTACTTGATAGATCTGAGAATGAGAATGTTATGCCAAGACATGACACACACTTGTGGTGGATGTGGGCTCATGCCAACATTGAATGGGACGTAGACCTATCTAAGCTTTCTAGAAACACCTTCATCAACTTGTTGTTGCATGTTTCATCACTTGGATAACATGATCTTTCCCAGTTGATATATCTCAGTATATAACATTGCTATGCCAAGACATGATGAGACACTTTGCAGCAAATGTGGGCCCATGCCAACATTGCATGTGCTATAGACCTATCTGGGTTGGTACAAACTCCTTCATCAACTTGTGGTTGTGTGCCTCGGCACTTGGACAACATGATCCCACCTAGTTGATACAGCTAAGTATGAGAGTGCTATGTGAAGCCATGACAAACACATGTGGTAGGTGTGGGCCCTATCTAATATTGCATGGGCTATAGAACTCTCTAGGTTGTCTAGAAACTCCTTCATCAACTTGTGGTTGTATGAGACATCACTTGGATAGCATGATCCTACCTAGTTGATAGATCTAAGTATAACACTGCTATGCCAATACATGATGAGACACTTTGTGGCAAATGTGGTCCCATGTCAACATTGCATGGGCTATAGATCTCTCTAGGTTGGCTAGAAACTCCTTCATCAACCTTTGGTTGTGTGACTCACCACTTGGCTAACATGATCCTACCTAGTTGATACATATAATTATGAGAGTGCTATGCCAAGACATGATGAGACACTTGTGGCAGATGTGGGACCATGCAAACATTGCATGGGCTATAGAACTCTCTTGGTTGGCTAGAAACTCATACAACCAGTGATGGTGTTTGTAGCCAACTCAGATAGGTGTAGAGCCCACGCAATGTTCGCATTCTTTGCATAAATCTGAAAGCTACCATACATCATTCTAAAAGTGCTATGAGTAAAGGTGGAAGGTGTGAAATGAATTCATTAAAAAATTGCACTTTGAATAAACCGGAGCATGGTGTGGAAACCTTTTAGGGCATGAAAACTGTACCTTACCCATGTTTATTACTTATTATACTATTATATAATGATGATGTTTGAGTAAGTACACCGACGCTAGCACATCATAGTGGTACGAGCGATGATAGCCTGTGGTTTTATGCCCGAGATCGCGCATCTGTGATATACCCCGTGTGAACGATTTTATATGCACAAATTACGGTAGGTAAGGTTTTGGGCCACTATTGGGTTGGCCTTCACGTTATATACTCCGTGACCCCTGATTCCCTGGTTCCTTCTCTAGCGATGGCGAAGACGGTGGGCGGTTCATCGTGGAGGCTGCGACAATCGACACAACTCGAGGTAAACGAAGGTTAAGTTCTTGACCCCTTCCTCTTCTACACAACGTAGTTGCGCAAGTAATGATAGGGTTTGCCACTACTATTGTTGGGAGTGGTTTTGGTAACGGAAACAACGGATTTTGCTGAATTTTGTATTGAATTTAACTATTATCTCCTAAATTCTATCGCATTGTACTTTTATTTCAGGTAATTCATGGATCCTAGGGAAATTTTGTTGGTGAGATTTCATTGCGGAGGGGAGTTCATCAAAGTTGGGCCAAATCTAGACTACGTTGGAGGAGATGATGTGCTTTCAGAGATAGAGAGGAAAAAACTTTCGCTGCAGGAAGTCAAAGGATTTGTTAAAGATCACATGGCATCGAAGGAAACGATAAAATTATATTTTCTTATTCCAGGGAAAGATCTTGTGGATGGGTTGGTGTTGCTCTATGATGACAGTGTCTGTGTCGAGATGGCTCATTATGTTCGCCCTGGGAGAGTGGCTGATGTGTACGTTGAGTACCACGGTGAGGAAGACAGTAAGCATAGTTGCATCAGGTGTTCTTTCAAGGATGAAGTGTGGGAATTGAGTGATGGAGAGGAAGAACCAGAGGTTGTTTTCATAACTGCAGTTAAACCTGTTGAGTATGAAACCAGATGTTGCCCACTGAGGCAGAAGAAATCATTCAATAAAAGACCAGTGCAAATAGAAAGTGATGAAGATGATGTGATAATGACAGAACCAGTATTATCTCAAGTGGTGAATCGTACACAAGGTGCAGCTTTTTCATCTTTAGGTCAAGATCATCATCCCATGCCAGCAGCTTCAGGCCATGACCAGCAACCAAATCCAGCATCTCCAGGACAATACGGTGAAGTACAATATATTATACTGTCAGATTCAGAGAGTGACGTGGAATACATTGCACATAATAATAACAAAGGGGAAGATTCAGAGGTTGTGGAGATAAGAAGGCAAGGTAGAAAGTTTAATAAATGTATGACAGACTCCAAGAGCTGGATTGGTATAGATGCAACTGCCACTACCCCTCCAACTGCCCCTGCGTCACATGGAACTGCAGCTGCCCCCTCAACTGCAAGGTCTCAACCAGTTGTAAGAACTGCAGCTCCTGCAGGTGCAAGATCTCTAGCTACTCCTGGGGGAGCATCTGGTAGCAGAGGAAGACGAGCATGAAGAGCCAAAAGGGGAAAAAGAGTGCCAGCATCCCGCGTTCTCATATACTCTTATTTCACTTGCAGTGACAACTACTGAATGTCATTTTCTTATGTTAATGTAATGTTACATACAGTGCGGAAACCTTCTAAGGGACATGTTATGACCTTACCTGAATCTCTATGATTTTTGCTAAATTTATATGATTTTTGTGGAATTTATATGATTTCTGTTAAATTTATTCTGGTAATTTGACCAAAATATACATTATTTCTGCTGTCTTGGGAGTACAAGATAGAAGAGGGAGACATCATCCTCTTCGACTTTAATCCAGATAGTAATGGTGCACTGCATCTGATCATGGTGGGGTTAACAACAACTGAAGACCCTGCTGAAAGTACTTATTAGTAGAACCTGCTGGAACCTGTTATGTTAACTTGCTGTGTGTGTGCAAACTAGTGACAGTGCTAGAACATAGAGAATATACCATCGGGTTCCAATCGCATCAATTCTACCATTAGCATGTACTGTGATTCATCATGAGCGGGTGCAACCAGAAACCATAGATGCATCTAATTCCATCTAATAACACCATGTTGTAGCCTCATATGTGATGCCCACACGAAAACCAGGGATAAGAATCTGTACAACCAAGAACAGTGCATGCTTTCGTGCCACCAATTGTGATCTTGGACACATAATGCAAATTAATCATCGGCTGGGCAGGGCACCTCCCATCATCACCTTGTAGGACTGACAAAAAACATACTCCCTCTAGTTTATATTAATGGCCTCAACTTTGCCTAGATACGATTGCATCTAGTCTAAATACTTAACTAGATACATATGAATTTAGATAAAGTTGAGTCCATTAATATGGACCATAGGGAGTACACAATTTCAGCACATCACATTCTGCTAAACACATATTGCCTCACATATGCCAAAGGTATTCTCCCAGGACCAACATAAATGAACACACAAATATTCTGTAGAGCTGGTGAGACCTGAAATTATATTGTACAGATCTAGGGTGCTGGAACATAATGATAGAGGTTTGAAATCTTCCGCATCCATAAAAAACATAATAGATAAGTTGTTAAACTAAAACATCTTGATAACATGAAAATGATCCTTGTTCTTTAGTTCGAGGTATGGATGGATTCGAAAGAGTCATCAGGATGATTCCTGTAATGCACCTTGTTTGTCTTTGCCTTGTCAAAGTACTTGATACACTTTGTAACACCATTGAAAAGATAAAACTTGATCATGAATCTATCAACAAAGTAATTCCTCAGTGTCATTGCTTCAGCATTGACAGGATCGACAAATTTCATTTACAGGATCCCATCTTGATCAACATCATGTTTGAACCTAAAGTCTGATGGAACAACCCTGAGTGGATAGAAAATAGTACTAGTACGGAAAATGTACTTCACAACAACTCTAGTTAGGCCTGCTGGAGTACCCTCAGACACACCATGAATTTTCATGGTTGTTTCTGACAGATAAGGATTCTTCCATTTCTCAATTGGGTCTCCCTGGCATGAAAATCCAGTAGGGTAACTTAGTTGACGCATGCGATCAACTGACAGGTGGTCATATTCCTATGGATATGTACACAACGGCATGTTCAATAGCTTGTCCTCCTTCCTTGGCACAAGATTGAGCTCAACAATCTTGTAAATCTTGACAACCGCGTGAGCTAAACTAAATGCTTTTTCCTTTGCAGACGCACTGTGAAGAACATCATTATCAGCAGTGGAAGTGGCCCTCACAAACACTTGTGCTTCATAGGAATCATTCAGCAAAAACTCAAACTCTCTTCTGAGAAGAGTCTTTGCCATATGCAGAACTGTGAAAATTCCTTCTATGCACGTACTGCCCAATAATCTGAAAAGGAATAAGCCATTGACTGGACCTGTCCTTTCTCCTAGACAGGCCAGAACATGCTGAGTGACCTGTGACTTCCTGTGCTGGGAGATGTACCCCGTTTCCTTCACCCCCTGGTGGATAATACATTAATAAAATCAACCCAGATGCATTGAACAGAGGAGAACAAATTCATCAATAAAAAGCCACCAAGTGTACTACATATTAGTAAAAAAATATGGTTGGCAATGCAGTTATATCATGATGAAAACAAGTTCAATTATCCCTATATGCTTATCAAGTTTCAATCTAAACAATCATGTAATTAAAATAAAATTCAGTTCTTCTAATATTAACACATCATACAGAATACAAACGGTTGTAAAACACTTTCGAGAAGATAATGAACCCCAAAGAGGGGAGCAATGATCATAGATATTACATACTACTGTCACATCTATATACTGATGATAAGGTATCTTTGATTTGCATATTCTCTATTGCAAAAAAGGCAAAACAAAGGGCCCTATCCTCTTGCAATTGCAACACCAACTTTCCACCTAAATGAGACCACTTAGGTGGTACATTCACATTCAATTAATATTTGATAAATTCCAGTGCCTTATTCACAACAAATACCAATGTTTGAATAAATTACAAATAAAAGCTGGGCAATAAATGGAAAAAATAAAAGGTTGACATGTATAATTGCTGGCAAGATTCTACTTAGATCAGGGCCTCTTTCAGTCTATACATCTGTCAGAAAACTTACCAACTCGTCTCTGTCGGAGGAGTACCCAAGGTGCACCTTCCTCTTCTGCCCACCTTCTGATGGCTCCCCTTCCTGTTTGAATAAATAAACAACACTTCACCTGACATGATCAAGTTTGAAAAGAGGTAATTATGGAAATAAAAAAATTGGCAGGTTATAATAGAAATATTAATGGGAAGTAAAACTTCTAAGTTCAAATACTTTCTGAAATTATGGATTAAGGCAGTGGAAGGAAATGAAATCCTTTATGATGGATATCTAAACACTACTCATCTCTAAATGCATTGTCAGGTTCCACTAGACCAGCAACAATTCAATTTAAATCCCTGATCTGAAAGTATTTCATAGATTTCATAGCACATGACAATATGTTCTGATTTTATGATTAAGATTCTACCGGATAATAGGGTATTGTAAAACAAAATTAAGTTTTTTAATTGTCTCTGTATGCTTATCTAGTTTAAACCTACACAAACTTGTAATTCAAATAGAACTCTGTTTTGTAATTTTAACACATCAGACAGATTACCAAAGATTGTAAAACACTTTCAAGAACATAAAGAACCCCAAAAGAGGGGAGCAATCTTCACATATTATATACTACTATCACATCTATGTATTGATGAAAAGGTGTATTTGATTTGCATATTGTCTATTGCAAAAAGGGCAAAACAAAGGGCCGTATCCTCCTACAAATGGAACACCAACTTTCCATCTAAATGAGACACACTTAGATGGTACATAACCATTCAATTTAATATTTTATAAATTGCAGTGTGTTCTTTAGAACAGATTCCAGTGTTTGAATAAATGACAAATAAAAGCTGGGCAATAAATGAAAAATAAAAGCTTGACATGTATAATTGCTAGCAAGATTCTACTTAGATCAGGGCCTCTTTTAGTCTATACATCTGTCAGAAAACTTACCGACTCGTCTCTGTCTGAGGAGTACCCAAGGTGCACCTTCCTCTTGTACCCACCTTCTATTGGCTCCCCTTCCTGTTTGAATAAATAAACAACTCTTTAGCTCACAAGAGCAAGAGTATAATAAGTTTGAAAAGAGGTACTCCCTCCATCCAGAAACAACTGATTATGGATTGAGGCAATGGAAGGAAATGAAATCATCTATGATGAAAATGAACTGTCAATTTATAACTGTCATGTATATCTAAGCACTATCATCTATGTATGCTTATCAATTTTCGACCTACACAATATTGTAATGCAAATAAAACTCAGTTTTGTAATGTTAACACATCAGACAGATTATAAAAGGTTGTAAAACACTTTCAAGAACATAAAGAACCGAAAAAGAGGGGAGCAATATTCACATATTATTACTGTCACATATATGTACTGATGACAAGGTTTATTTTATTTGCATATTGTCTATTGCAAAAACAAGCAAAACAAAGGGCCTATCCTATTGCAAATGGAACACCAGCTTTCCATCTAAATGAGACACACCTAGTAGATAACCATTCAATTAATTTGATAAAATCCAGTGCCTTCTTCACAAAATATGCCAGTGTTTGAATAAATGACTATGTAAAGCTAGGAAATAAATGTAAAATAAAAGCTTGGCATGTATAATTGCTGGCAAGATTATACTTAGATCAAGGCCTCTTTCAGTCTATACATCTGTCATAAAACTCACCGACTTGTCTCTGCCAGAGGAGTACCCAAGGTGCAACTTCCTCTTCTCCGCATCTTCTGCTGGCCCTCCTTCCTGTTTGAATAAATAAACAACACTTTAGCTCACATGATCAAATTTGAAAAGAGGTAATTATGGAAAGCAAAATAATTGGCAGGTTATAATATAAAGAATAATGGGAAAAAACTTCTATTTTCAAATACTATCTGAAATTATGGATTAAGGCAATGTAAGGAAATGAAATCCTCATCTCTCAATGCATTGTCAGGTTCCACTAGACCAGCAACAATTCAATTTAAAACCCTGATCTGAAAGTATTGAAATTTGACTTCAGATTCCATAGCACATGACAATAGGTTTTGATGTTATCATTAGGATTCTACCAGATAATAGGGTATTGTAAAACAAAATTAAGTTTTCTAATTGTCTCCGTATGATTATCAAGTTTAAACCTACACAACCTTGTAATTCAAATAAAATGCAGTATTGTAATTTTAACACGTCAGACAGATTACAAAAGGTTGTAAAACACTTTCAAGAACATAAAGAATCCCAAAAGAGGGGAGCATCTTCACAGATTACGTACTACTGTCATGTATATATACTTATTACTAGGTGTCTTAGATTTGCATATGTCTATTGCAAAAACAAGCAAAAAAAGGGGCCCTATCCTTCTACAACTGCAACACCAAGTTTCCATCTAAATGATACACACTTAGATGGTACATAACCATTCAATTAGTATTCATGCACAGTTTCAGGTACACAAAAACTTAAAAATAACTCACTATGGTCCACTTGGCAAATGACCAAGAGAGAAAAAGATATATACAACATATAAGATGCAACTGTCAACCTATTCCATGATGCCAAAGCTCAAACTCAATACTATAAATAATGGGAGCAATTTGATAAATTTTAGTGCATAGTTCACAATAGATACCAGTGTTTCAATAAATGATAAATAAATGCTTGGCATGTATAATTGTTGGCAAGAATCATTATATAGTTGATCAGCCACAAGATTATAAAAAATAAGTCTATTTATTTGTGGTCAGGGTCTCTTATAGTCTATTTGTTGGTGGTCACAAGTAATAATTATATAGTAGATCAGCAACTAGAATATAAACAATGCATGAACAAAACTACACCCTGAAGCACATGCTCCCTCGGCAAATAGTACAAGACTGAAAATAATAATTCCATCCATATAAAAGTTGTCAAAGAACACACATACTTAATTTCAGACACATAAATTTGCAGTATCATTTCATGCAAAATCAAACGTTTAAGCTTTGGGTAAAAGGAACAAATTTAAAGCTCCTAACATATATAATTTTGTGTGGTGCACTTATACTGTGTAAACATGACGCATTTATATACATCTTTAGTAATGTCCGGAGATGAATAATTTATTAACATGTGTACACTTTTTCTGAATGTTTAGATATCATAAATTATATTTTTTTATAACGCACATAAATATTATAACTTATCAGTTGCCGAAGATGTATATTGTTATTATGCACTAATGAATTCCAGCATTCAATCCAGAGAAATTTTATCACACACATAATTCTTCAAACTATAAACATTCAATATCTATGATCCTCTCTGCAAAGTCCTATCAACGATGCATAGAGTGTGTCCATTTACTCTTCAATGCCCCCAAAAGGTGTTGACCACTGAACGAAGTACAACAACAACCTCGTACTAACATTCAAATCCTAAGAATCAACCCTAAAAATCAAACCCTAGTTATAAGTACAAAAAATGAGAAGTGGAGGTTAAAGAAAACACATAGATGCACCACCGCAAGCTACTGGGCCTTCACCACCAGATTCTCGTTGGAGCCATGCTTCGCTCCCAGATCCAGCACGTCCACCTCAACGACCACCACAGTCTCCTTCTCGTCCTGATCCGGTGCCGCCGCGGCAAAACCGGCCAACTTGGCCGCACCACCAACCACACTTCCGTGGGAACCGCCAACCTCCTTCACCACATCTATGCTGGTGACGGTGCGCTTCTTGTCCACAGTAGCAGCGGCTGCGTCGGCTGCGCTGCTCCCCGCCTTCATCTCTGGCGGAGTCGACGAATGTGTGGGGAGAGGGAGAAGAATCGAGTGGGAGGGGCTAGAGTCGATGGAGTCAGACGAGGGTTTTCTTCTTCCGGATTTGGGGGTAAATGGGTGGGGAAAAGGAGACGAATCAGCCGACGAACCCTTTTATACATGGTGTCGTTTCAGTTTTGCCCACGTCACTCCTCTACCACCATGTACGCCATAAACGTCGCATACGCGTACGGTGCGTGAAACAGCATGACCAGAGCAGCAGGGTTACTAGGTCGGCCCGTTATCTAGCGCCCGCTTCCAATTTCTATCATACAATTTTTCATGTATGGGATTGAACATACTTCAAATATAAATTACCTGAAATCTTCAGCAGAAATATATTAGTTTACTACAATAAGTTGACGATTTAGGTATCTTTTGCTTTAATTCAAATTCAAACAATAGGAGTGTCATATGGAATATGCATCACGGGTTTTTCATACTTCCAATTATCGATGCATCTAACATTGTAAATTAATGAAATTAAAATTGAGCACTGAAAACACATGAACCACTATGCATAGGCATACACATATATATAAGTGTAGCATCAAGTGTCCATCATACCATGGGCATAGCAAGTTTTTACTCATACTACAACAAGTTGATGATGGTGTTTCTAGTCAACTCACATGGGTCTAGAGCCCAATGCAATGTTGGGATATATGATCCTATATGAGGCACAAGTGTGCATCATGCCATGGGCATACCACTTTTATACTTAGAATCAATGTCATGATTTGGCATAGTAGTTGTATAGTTTGATGTAACAACTAGGTGGGATCATGTTGACCGAGTGTTGACTCATACAACCACAAAGATAATGAAGGTGTTCATAGACAACTCCAATAGGTCAAGAACTCATGCAATGTTGGCATGGTGCTATATGTGCTACAAGTGTGCATCATCCAAAGGCATAGCACACTTGTGGCAGATCTAGACCTATCTCAGCTGTCTAGAAATACCTTCATCAACTTGTGGTTGTATGAGTCGTCACATTGGACAACATGATCCTACCTAGTTGATAGATGTAAATATAACACTGCTATGCCAAGACATGATGAGCCACTTTGTGGCAGATGTGGGCCCATGCCAACATTGCATTGGCTATAGACCTCTCTGGGTTGGCTAGAAACACCAGCATCAACTTGTGGTTGTGTGACTCAGCAATTAGCCAACATGATCCCACCTTGTTGATACATCTAAGTATGAGAGTGCTATGCCAAGCCATGACGCACACTTGTGGCAGATGTGGGCCCATGCCAACATTGCATGGTATCTAGACCTATATAGGCTGTCTAGAAACACCTTCATCAACTTGTGGTTGTATGAGTCATCACTTGGATATCATGATCCTACCTATTTGATAGATCTAAGTACAACACTGTTATGCCAAGACATGATGAGACACTTTGTGGTAAATATGGGCACATACAAACATTGCAGGGCTATAGACCCATCTGGTTGGCTAGAAACTCCATCAACTTGTGGTTGTGTTGCTCAGAACTTTGCCAACATGATCCCACCCAGTTGATACATCTAAGTATGAGAGAGCTATGCCAAGCCATGACACACACTTATGGCATATGTGTGCCCATGCCAGCATTGCATGGGATCTAAACCTATGTGATCTATCTAGAAACACCTTCATGAACTTGTGGTTGTATGAGTCATCACTTGGATAGCATGATCCTTCCCAGTTGATATATCTTAGAAATGATGAGACACTTTGTGGAAAATGTAGACCCATGCAAAAGTTGCATGGGCTATAGACCTCTCTTGGTTGGCTCCTTCATCAACTTGTTGTTGTGTGGCTCAACACATGGCCAACATGATCCCACCAAGTTGATACATCTAAGTATCTGAATGGTATTCCAAGCCATGGCATAGACTTGTGTCAAATATGGTCCCATGCCAACATTACATGGGATATAGACCTATCTGAGTTGTCTAGAAACACCTTTATCAACTTATGGTTGTTTGAGTAATCACTTGGACAACATGATCCTACCTAGTTGATATATCTAAGTAAAAGACTATTATGCCAGGACATGATGAGAAACTTTGCGGCAAATGTGATCCCATGCCAATATTTCATGGGTTATAGACCTCTCTGGGTTGGGTTGAATGTACTTCATCAACTTGTGGTTGTGTGGCTCAGCACTTGGCCACCTAGTTGATACATCTAGGTATGAGAGTGTTATACCAAACAATGACACACACTTGTGGCAGATGTGGGCACATGCCAACATTGCATGGGATGTAGACCTATCTAAGCTGTCTAGAAACTCTTTCATCAACTTGTGGTTGCATGAGTCATCAATTGGATAACATGATCCTTCCTAGTTGAAAGATCTTATTATAACACTTATATGCCAAGACATGATGAGACACTTTGTGGCAAAGGTGGGCCCATGCAAACATTGCACGGGCTATAGAACTCTCTTGGTTGGCTAGAAACTCCTTAATCAACTTGTGATTGTGTAGCTCAGCACTTGGCCAACATGATCCCACCCAGTTGATACATGTAAGTATGAGAGTGCTATGCCAAGCCCTAACAAAACCTTATGTCATATGTGGTCCCATGGCAACATTGCATGGGATGTAGACCTATCTAATATGTCTAGAAACACCTTCATCAACTTGTGGTTGCATTACTCATCACTTGGACAGCATGATCCTACCCAGTTGATACATATAAGTATAAGACTGCTATACCAAGACACGATGAGACACTTTGTGGAAAATGTGGTCCCATGGAAATATTGCATTGCTATAAACCTCTCTAGGTTGGGTTGAATGTACTTCCTCAACTTGTAGTTGTGTGGCTCAGCACTTGGCCACCTAGTTGATACATCTAGGTATGAGAGTGCTATGCGAAACCATGACACAACTTATGGCAGGTGTGGGCACATGCCAACATTGCATGGGATGTAGACCTATTAAGCTGTCTCGAAACTCCTTCATCAACTTGTGGTTGCATGAGTCATCACTTGGATAACATGATCGTTCCTAGTTGAAAGATCTTATTATAACACTTATGCCAAGACATCATGAGACACTTTGTGGAAAAGGTGGGCCCATGCAAACATTGCATGGGCTATAGAACTCTCTTGGTTGGCTAGAAACTCCTTAATCAACTTGTGATTGTGTAGCTCAGCACTTGGCCAACATGATCCCTCCCAGTTGATACATGTAAGTATGAGAGTGTTGTGCCAAGCCCTGACAAAAACTTGTGGCATATGTGGGCCCATGGCAACTTTTCATGGGATGTAGACCTATCTAATATGTCTAGAAACACCTTCATAAACTTGTGGTTGCATGAATCATCACTTGGACAGCATGATCCTACCCAGTTGATACATATAAGTATAAGAGTGCTATGTCAAGACATGATGAGAGACTTTGTGGAAAATATGGTCCCATGGCAATATTGCATGGGCTATAGACCTCTCTGGGTTGGCTTGAAAATCCTTCATCAGCTTGTGGTTGTGTGGCTCATCACTTGGCCTCCTAGTTTATACATCTAAGTATGAGAGTATTATGCCAATCCATGACACACACTTGTGGCAGATGTGGGCGCATGCCAACATTGCATGGGATGTAGTCCAATCTAATATGTCTAGAGACACCTTCATCAACTTGTGGTTGTATGAGTCATCACTTGGATAGAATGATCTTACCTAGTTGAAAGATCTAAGTACAACATTATTATGCCAAGACATGATGATACACTTTGTGGCAAATGTGGGCCCATGCCAACATTGCATGGGCTATAGATCTCTCTTGGTTGGCTAGAAACTCCTTCATCAACTTGTCGTTGTGTGGATCAGCACTTGGCCAGCATGATCCCACCAAGTTGATACATCTAAGTATGAGAGTGCTATGCCAAGCCATGACACACACTTGTGACAGTTGTGGGTCCATGCCAACATTGCATGGGATCTAGACCTATGTGAGCTCTCTAGAAACACCTTCATGAACTTGTGGTTGCATGAGTCATCACTTGGATAGCATGATCCTTCCCAGTTTATATATCTTAGTATAACACTACTATGCCAAGAAATGGTGAGATACTTTGTGGCAAATGTGGACCCATGCCAACATTGCATGGGCTATAGATATCTCTTGGTTAGCTAGAAACTCCTTCATCAACTTGTGGTTGTGTGGATCAGCACTTGGCCAACATGATCCCACACACTTGATACATCTAAGTATGAGAATGCTATGCCAAGCCATGAAACACACTTGTGGCAGATGTGGGCCCATGCCAACATTGCATGGGATCTACGCCTATCCTAGCTATCCAGAAACATCTTCATCAACTTGCCGTTGCATGGGTAATCACTTGGATAATATGATCCTTCCTAGTTGAAATATCTTATAATAACACTTATATGCCAAGACATGATGATACACTTTGTGGCAAAGGTGGGCCCATCCAAACATTGCATAGGCTATAGACCTATCTGGGTTGGCTAGAAACTCCTTGATCAACTTGTGGTTGTGTGGCTAAGCACTTTGCCAATATGATCCCACCCAGTTGATACATGTAAGTATGAGAGTGCTATGACAAGCCATGACACACACTCGTGGCAGATGTCGGTCCATGCCAACATTGCATGGGATCTAGACCTATCTGAGCTGTCTAGAAACACCTTTATAAACTTGTGGTTGCATGAGGCATCAGTTGGATAGCATGATCCTTCCTAGTTTATATATCTTAGTATAACATTCTATGCCAAGAAATGATGAGACACTTTGTGGCAAATGTGGACCCATGCAAAAATTGCATGGGCTATAGACCTCTCTTGGATGGCTAGAAACTCCTTCATCAACTTGTGGTTGTGTGGATCGGCACTTGGCCAACATGATCCCACCCAGTTTATACATCTAAGTATGAGAATGCTATGCCAGCCATGACACACACTTATGGTAGATGTGAGACCATGCCAACATATTATGAAATATAGACCTATCTGAGCTGTCTGGAAACACCTTCATCAACTTTGATCTACTCCCTCCATCTCATATTATGTTGCGCATAATTTGCATGCAAGTCAAACTTTGCAAAGTTTGACCAAGAATATACAAAATAATATAAATATGTATGATATAAAATGTATATATTATGAAAATATAATTCAAGACAATTCTAATAATATTATTTTGGCGCCGTATTAGTTTATAGTTGTATCAAACTATTTGGTCAAACATTATACAGTTTGACTTTGATAAAATCTTATATGCAACCTAAATTGGGACTGAGAGAGTAACAACTAGGTGGGATCATGTTGACCAAGTTTTCACACATACAACCACAAGTTAATGAAAGTGAACACTTGGTCTAGAGTCCATGCAATGTTGGTAGTATGAGGTGGACGTCACGTGCGCCGGTGACGTCAGCGGAAACGAATCGATGGGACGTATAAGAGCCCTCTCGGCCGCTCCGCGTCGCCAGATCCCCACCATTTTCCCCCTCCTCCCTTTTGTCTCACCTGATACTGGAAGGAGTGAGGAGTGAGAAACCCTACCTCACGTCATTGTCTCCTCCGCTTCCGGCCTGAGTGTCGTCGTCCTCCGCGCGATTTTGACTCCGGCAATGGCGGGAGTGGGCTCCGGAGCCGATCCAGGCGGTTCTGCTAGGGTGGGGATGGGATTCGTGACCCGCCCGTATGCAGTCGACGAGGTCGAGCGCCATGGCGGTGGCGGTGGTGGTACGGCCTCTTTGGCCTTTTTGGCCTATGCGGCTTTGGGAGAGGAGGAGATGCTGGATGCAGAGGTCGGCGAGGCGGACTGGCTATATCTGAACGTGGTGCTCGGCACCGGGGAGGATCTGTTGCCGGTGCAGCCTCAGGAGGTTGCTGCGATGCAGGTAAGAGGTTTTTTTCTGCTAACTTCCGTTTTCCCTCTTTAGATTGTTTGGATGGAATCTTGGTTATGTAGATTTAGTTATATCAGTATTAGGGATTGACATTAGGTATTCTTTGGATGGAAGCTTGATTCTGTAGATTCCTGGGTAGATTTTTTTTAGGGATTTATATATTTCAATGAAAGTTATTCGTTGCAGCATATATCTAGCCCTAGGAAATAGTTCAGTGCATCGGATTATTCGGGATGATTAACTATGAAATTACATAATGTTGCGTGCATATTTTTGTTGTAGTTTTTTTCCTTAACTTGTATGATCATATCTTAGACTAGTTCTGTTAAATGAATACGTAGCTGCGAGGGATGTCCCTAAGATATGATATTCAGTGTAATTTAAGTAGTTAGGATAGTGCAATATCAGTTTATCATTTTTCCATGATTTTGCATGGTGATCAAATGGTAAATGGCTACATGATCTAAACGGTATTAGCATACTGAGTTGCGGCTGTTTTTGACACTTGAACTGGAGAGTTGTCCTGAAAGTTCAGTCAGATTATCTTCATGATCTGTTATTGAAAATCCTGGTGGTTTGTGTTGTTTATACCTCTACTCTATGACAATTAATACAATAATCTTAGCCTTTTAGGTTACCTTGTTTCTGTGGCTGCAATACTTGTAGACTGATGTCAGCTGCCTCTTTAATTTTGCAAGTTTTAAACATTGATTCCTGACTATCTAAGGCAATAACATGTATGGGCATCAGATTTAGTTGATTCAGGCCATGCTATATCCTGAAAAGGTATGTAGAGTTTTAAAATGTTCTAATCCTTGAACATGTTGCTGCAGTTAAATGTTTCTTTATTAAATGATGTCTCCTATTTTGGAATATTTCTTTCATGGATCATGGAGTAGTGATTTTTTCATGGTGTGATGTTGGGATTGTTGATGTGTTGTTGCCATGTTTAAGTAATATAAGATTAGGTCATATATTTGATAGAAGAAAGTTTGCATTTGTTGTATTTTATTTTTATGTAACATAAGTGCATAATCCTTGTTATTTATTGTCATCTAGCATAAATATATTTGATATATTAGTTAATCATATTGAATGATGTTGCCCTTTGTGAAATCTTTCTTTTATGGATCATCTAGTAGTGATGTTGCCATAGTGAGATGGTGGAATTACAGCAGTTATGTTGGCAAGTTGTAGTGATAGGAAAATTTGATTATATGTATGATAGAACAAAGGTTGCATAATTATGGTCTAATTATGTACATGTAACATAATTGCATCCTTGTAATTTAATGACATGTAGTATAAATAGCATTGATGTACTACTTAACCACCGTTAGTTTAATGATCAGATTTGTGAACCTTTAATTGTTATGCTATAAATTTTTGCTAGTGTTATTCATTTACTTATATTGAATGCTTTTAATAATTACTGTTTTAAATATTTTTGGCAGGCACCAAACCCAGGTGTTGTCTATGATGTACTCTCCCCGTGGCCCGATGAGTAGGTTTTTTCTTCGAAGTTGTTCTAGTGCATTTAGACATGCACAAAAGTAGTAGTTGTTGTATTAACTAGGAAGTACTAACTGTTTTGTTGTTTTCTTGATTGTGTAGTACTTTTCTGGTTTAGATGTTGATGTGGAGCAATGGACCTACAAGTCCTTTGTGAAGAAAGAAGAGAAGAAGCTGAGGCGTCAGGGAGTTTCTGCCTACCTTCCATTCACCACAGAGTACTACAGGTGCCCATTCCACCACTTCAAGACACATAGGGGCCTGAGGGTGGGACTTTTCCAGCATGTCCGTGAGATGGCCACTCGAGGATGTTTGTGTGAAGACTTTCAGGGTGACCTGCATGATCATGGCAGGTATGAAGCTCTCCTGAGGGTCCTCGAGCCAGATGAGTTTGATTTCAGCGTGTCGGAGGATGAAGAGGAGTGAATGGAAGTTGGTAGTTTGTATGGTACATCATCATTATAGTGATGATATTTATGTAGGTTAAATATGTTGAACTGCTTAAGTCTTCGGGTCGAGAACTTGGTTATTTTGGTTGTGTGATGTGCACTGGTAACCTTCTGTTGGTGATGTTCCCGTAGGACTACTATGTTATCATTCTACTATTAATGTATATATGGTTATGGTAATATGCTGTCATTTACTTCTTTTTTATTTCCCTATCTGTGATGTGGCATGATAGCAGTGTTGTCACTCTGTAATCAATTTTTCATTGTGTCATTTCTAAATTGGATGGTTTTGATAGTTGCCGTACATTCTAGTATTGTTTGAAAATTTGAAATAGTTTGAGTAATTAGAATTATCTAGATTTTGCAATGCTGTATTATCTTCTATAACATAAAAATGAATAGAAGTGTAGAGAAAGTGCTCTATATCCATTATGCCAGCCAAACTTGTATACATAACGTCTAAGTTTATGTTTAAACTAGTTGATACCCCGCGCGTTGCGACGGGCATTAAAGATGATTTTCTTGAAAACAATAGCAAGAACATCCTTGAATTGAAAGATATTAAGTTTTCTTTAGTTGGTATACGGATGAAGGAATAAAACCATGGCATAAGTTAATCAATTATAATTTAGGGAATAAAATGCACGTGCATCATTGATAGCACAACAATAGCACCGATTGTAAATCTGAAGTAGAACATGGCTCTACTACATTTTTGATAATATATATTTTAACAGATGAATTGTTCAAATTGATCATCTAGAAATCATCACGGTAGGCAGGCAAAACAACAAATTGAATAGATAGAACGATAGACATTCTTTTGACTGTAACCTGCAAGTACTAAAAAGGAAAGAAAGAAGACGCATCAGGTAACATATTCACTTTTTATAGATACACAATGAGAATCCATGCCAAGGATAACCATTCTCTTATTTTCTTGATGCACGAAGGAAGGTCAGGTCAGTTCACACAGGAATTTTACAAAGCATCTAGCAAACAAAAATGATGAGACGCAGATGGTGTCATGAAAGATCAACATCACAGAGCGATCAGATTCCCAATGGAGTCCCAGCATGAAGTATCGAAGGGGAAATTCCAGTACAGATGATCATGCGACCTGCTCTCTTCTAAACTGCAAAGCACGCAGTCATATTAAGTCTGTCGTTGAACAGCAGTCAGGCAAAATCTTTTTGTATTTATGGAGGAATTTCATGAGGAAAGAACGGGACTAAAATATTGATGACGCCTGAACCTCCACTGCCTTTGGGCTTGTAGACTCTGTCCCAAATTGCTAAATATTTAGTCGGCAAGAAGTGAAGAAACCATACATGCAATGCAAATAATCAACAGTTAGCAAAAGAGTTGTTAAAAAACAAATTAGAAATTAATTGTGGAGTCAACCGAAGGGACAATTACATATGAATCTTATGGCGCAAGATCGACTTTGGTTAAGATTCAGCGACAAAGTGCGCCCAGCCTTCCTTGATGAACCTTGTAACAGAACAATTTCCACATTAATATAATGAATGGAAGTCCACGTCTAGACTCTATAAATATAGAGAGAATTAGAGAAGCATATCGGGAGAGAGAAGAAAGAGGGGTTCTGCGCGCTACTTGGAACAGAGTTCAAGGGAAATATATTCGGCAAGACCACCAGAGCGAGGCAACAATCACATCGAGCAGGTTGCTAGAGAGGGGCAAATGAGGTGGTATTTAAAGAGGAGGCAATCGGGAGTTCAAATACACGATCAACCACATCAGTCAGCCGCTGAAAGCCATTAAAATCCATAGAACTAATCGTGGGAGATCGAGAGGAGTAAAAACGACAGCTACGTGGGAGATCGAGAGGCAGGCTGAGACAGTTTCGGTAGGACTGTAGGAGGCATCCGGCTTGGAGAATCTCTTGCCGAATGCCGACCGACCGAATTAACCCTTTGTTTTCTCTTCGTGCCGCGGGTTGAGAGAAGAAGAGCCAGAGGTGAGCTTTGAAGGAGGCATATTGGACTGGGCTAGGCCGGCAGAGCAAACGGTCAGTTTGGCTCCTGATAGAGAATTAACGTGTCACATGGTACACGCTTCAGTTTTTTGCTGCATCTTGACCGCATCTTTTGAATCCGATGGTTGGAGATCAATGGGGTGACGTGGCTACACCAGATTTCAGCTTGCAAACATTAAATGCATCTTAGTGGGGATGAACTTTATAGATATTATATATATAGAGGAAAAAAGATAAATAAAAAAAAAAAAGCCCGCCCGCTAGCAGGATATTTCTCAAGCTAACCACGGCCTGCATACGACTAGAAACAGAACGAACGGCAAGGATACATGCCCGTGCAACGGGATTGGTAAAATATAGTCTATTCAAAAAATATTAGAGAATTGTTTGTACAAATTAGTTGAATTTTGAATATAAAATAAAAAACTACTATGAAATTAATTAGTAAGTTTTTTATGTAGATGTTCAGCAAACAAACAGACTTGTATATATAAGATGGTAAATAATTAAATTCGTGCAGACTTATTCAAAATGCAAAATATTATTGTATTTCAGAAGGGGATAAAAAAAATATGCTTACCTACACTAGAAGATCATTGTTGGCCCAGGATGCAGGCCCGCATAGCGCAAAATTTTAATGTGTAGTCCAACAGGCAGATAAATGACAGCAGTATGTGTGAGGTTGAATTGTTGAGAAAAGCTCATGCCAATATCATGAATGCAGGGTATATAAGCTGGTGGAATCATTTCTCGCTGGGCGATGTGGGACTAAACTCCCACCCGGATAAGTCCTTGCCATAGCGGTTGTTCGTAAATTTCTCAATAGCCTAGGGTTGTTCGTAAATTTCTCAATAAACCCGCCTCTTTTCCTAGCAATGTGTTTTTTCGACTTTCGTGAAACAACCTAGATTTTTTACACATTCTAACATACACAAACTAAGACACATGTGCAAGGTTTCACACAAATTTGAATGTTTTTGAATTTTTTTTGGCCCGGTCAAATTTAGGCCAAAAATCAAGGTGTCTAGTAAGGATGCCTAGGGGTTAGACCTTTGTGATGTGAGACATACTCCATGCTAAAACATGGCATCCTCTCCCTAGAAGAAATTTTAAACGTGTCCAAGGTTTCACACAATTTTGATATTTTTTTGAATTTTTGGTGGCCCGGTCAAATTTTAAATTTTTGCATGGGCTTTAGACCTCTCTGGGGTGGCTAGAAACACTTTCACCAACTTGTGGTTGTGTGACTAAGCAGTTGGCCAACATGATCCTACCTACTTGATAGATATAACTATAAATTTGCTATGCCAAGCCATGGAAGACACAACTGTGGTAGATGTGGGCCCATGCCAACAATGCATGGGATCTAGACTTCTCTGGGTTGGCTAGAAACACCATCATCAACCTAGTGGCTGTGTGAGTAACTGCATCTGACCAAAATGATCCCACCCACTTGATAGATCTAGTTATAAGAGTGTTATGCCAAGGCATGACACACACTTGTGGCAGATGTGTGGCCATGCCAACATTGCATGGGGTCTAGACCTCTCTAGGCTAGATAGAAACACCTTCACCAACTTGATGTTGTATGAGTCATCACACCTGACCAACATGATCCTACCAACTTGCTAGATCTAGCTATAATTTTGCTATGCCAAGCCATGACACACACAACTATGATAGATGTGGGCCCATGCCAACATAGCATGGGATCTAGACCTCTCTGGGTTGGCTAGAAACACCATCATCAACTTAGTGGCTGTGTGAGTCACTACACCTGACCAACATGATCCCACCCACTTGATAGATCTAGCTATAGGAGTGCTATGCCAGGCCATGACACACACTTGTGGCAAATGTGTGGCCATACCAACATTGCATGGGGTCTAGACCTCTCTGGGCTGGATAGAAACACTTTCACCAACTTGTTGTTGTATGAGTCATCACACCTGACCAACATGATCCTACCTACTTGATAGATCTAACTATATTTTTGCTATGCCAAGCTATGACACACACAACTGTGGTAGATGTGGGCCCATTTCAACATTGCATGGGGTCTAGACACCTCTCTCGGGTGTATAGAAACACCTTCACCAACTTGTTGTTGTATGTGTCATCACACCTGGCCAACATGATCCTACCTACTTGCTAGATCTAGCTATAATTTTTCTATGCCAAGCCATGACACATACTAGCTTGTGGCAAATGTGGGCCCATACCAACATTGCATGGGATCTAGACCTCTCTGGGTTGGCTAGAAACACCATCATTAACTTAGTGGCTGTGTGAGTCACTACACCTAACCAAAATGATCCCACCCACTTGATAGATCTAGCTATAAGAGTGTTATGCCAAGCCATAACACACTAGCTTGTGGAAGATGTGGGCCCATGCCAACATTGCATGGGATCTAGACCTCTTTGGGTTGGCTAGAAACACCATCATCAACTTACTGGCTGTGTGAGTCACTACACCTGTCCAACATGATCCTACCTACTTGCTAAATCAAGCTATAATTTTTCTATCCCAAGCCATGACACACTAGCTTGTGGCAAATGTGGGGCCATGCCAACATTGCATGGGGTATAGACCTCTCTGGGCTGGCTAGAACCACCATCATTAACTTAGTGGTTGTGTGAGTCACTACACGTGGCAACATGATCCCACCCACTTGATATAGCTATCTATAAGAGTGTTATGCCAAGGCATGACACACACTAGCTTGTGGAAAATGTGGATCCATGCCAACATTGCATGCATGGGGTCTAGACACCTCTCTGGGCTAGATAGAAACACCTTCACCAACTTGTTGTTGTATGTGTCATCACAACTGGCCAATATGATCCTACCTACTTGCTAGATCTAGCTATAATTTTGAGTCTGCCAAGCCATGACACTCACTAGCTTGTGGCAAATTTGGGCCCATGCCAACATTGCATCGGTCTAGACCTCTCTGTGTTGGCTAGAACCACTATCATCAACTTAGTGGTTGTGTGAGTCACTACACCTGGCAACATGATCCCACCCACTTGATAGATCTAGCTATAAGAGTGTTATACCAAGGCATGACACACACTAGATTGTGGAAAATGTGGGGCCATGCCAACATTGCATGCATGGGGTCTAGACACCTCTCTGGGCTGGATAGAAACACCTTCACCAACTTGTTGTTGTATGTGTCATCACACCTGGCCAACATGATCCTACCTACTTGTTAGATCTAGCTATAATTTTGAGTCTGCCAAGCCATGGCACACACTAGCCTGTGGCAAATGTGGGGCCATGCCAACATTGCATGGGGTCTAGACCTCTCTGGGCTGGCTAGAACCACCTTCATCAACTTAACGGTTGTGTGAGTCACTACACCTGGCCAACATGATCCCACCCACTTGATAGATCTAGCTATAAGAGTGCAATGATATAGTTACATCTAACAACTAGTTGGGATCACACGTTGACCAATTGTTGACTCATTCAACCAGAAGGTGATCAAGGTATTTCTAACTAACTCAGATATATAGGTCTATAATGTCACGCTACAATAGGAAGTTTGAGAAGCACAAAATACTTGTCTTTATTCGTTCTCTCACAATCAGAATCACTCTGAATTTGCCAGTGAATCCTTTCTCTGCAACGAGGAGCGTGTGCCGTGGCGAAGCCTGCGCTTGATGTCGATCACCAGGGCCTCTCCCTGGTGATCTGGACTCCATTCTGTTCACCATCGATGGGGGTTCTCACCGCACCTTCACGTCGGCCACCGAGGACCAAGCTGCAGCGGCGACGGAGACCGGGCGCAAGCTTCGAGTACTGCGCATGAACCGTGTCGACGAGTTCATGTGTCGGCCACGTTCGCTGTGCACAGTGCACCGACACTGGCGTCAAGTGCCACCTAACGGTGCCATAATCACCCCAGCAGAATGGGGTGATCACGCGGCGCAACCAGACGGTCGTAGCGGCGGCCAGAAGCATGCTGAAGGCGAACGACATGCCAAATTACTTTTGGGGCGAGACCGTGCTGACAGCGGTCTACGTGCTGAACCTGAACCGGGCGTTCACGCGCATCGTCACCGGCATGACGCCATATGAGGCTTGGTATCTGCAGACCTTCGGCTACGTCGCGCACGTACGTGAAGAGCGCGCATCCTCACCTGAAGAAGCTGGACGACCGGAGCACGCCGATGGTCTTCATCGGCTACGAGAGCGGCACCAAGGGCTACCATGTCTACGATCCCCTCGCCAAACGTGTGCATGCACACGGAACGTAGTCTTTGACGAGGACGCGAGCTGGGACTGGAGCACGCACGAGGACAACCCTGTGAGCACGACGTTCACGGCGGACTACTACATGCACTCAACTCGACTCCACTGCATACCGCTACACCTGAGGTGGCATTCCAGGATTCGCCGACATCAGCTCTCCATCGACACCAGCTCCCGCAGAGCACACGTCGTCGGCAGCGTCATACTCGTGCACTAAGCTAGCCTCTCCGATACCCGAAGCTGAACCGCGCCGCCATCACATCTTCCTCGCCGCGAGGCACACCCGATGACCATGCGCACCATGGACGACATCGTGCAACCGAACACCTGCCTCGCCTCGTCGCCAAAAGGGATATGTGAAGCAGTAGGGCATCAACATCACGAACACATTTGCGTCTGTTGCACGACTGGAGTCCGTGTGGCTCCTGCTGGCACTCGCCGCGCACCGCGGGTGGGCTCTGCACCATATGGACGTCAAGTCTGCTGGCCAGGGGCGCTAGGTGATGCACCTGCACAAGCCACTCTACGGACTCCGTCAGGCACTTAGAGGCTAGAGCCTAGAACGCGTAGTTTGACGCCACGCTCGACGCGCTCGGCTTCAGTTTAGGTGTCAGTCTGTCAGAGTTTCAATTTTGTTAGGTTAGCACTTAGCCATTTTAGTTGGTTGATTTAGTCACAGGTCTAGCTCAGGTTCTGTTGTTACAAACTGGAGCGAGTCGCACGGATAACGATCCATTCGTGGGATGACACGAACACAAGGATCATGGCCACATTTTCCCACTGTAAGAAAGAATAAAAGGAGAGAAAGTTAGCCAAAAATATGGAATATGAATCATGCCATGGGTCTAGAGTCGAATGCAATGTTTGGATATATGAGGCACATGTGTGCATCATGCCATGGGCATACCACTTTTATACTTAGAATCAATGTCATGATTTGGCATAGTAGTTGTATAGTATGATGTAACAACTAGGTGGGATCACGTTGACCAAGTGTTGACTCATACAACCACAAAGATGATGAAGGTGTTCATAGACAACTCCCATAGGTCAAGAACCCATGCAATCTTGGCATGAGGCTATACGTGCTACAAGTGTGCATCATCCAAAGTCATAGCACACTTGTGGCAGATCTAGACCTATCACACTTGTGGTACAATGCTAGCATCATTAGGCTAGATACAATGCTAGCATCATTAGGAACGTGGTGATACACCCTTGTGCCAAATTTGAGCCCATTTAGCTAGCATCAATACATCAAAACATGGCTTATGAATTTGTAATTTAAACAATATGAATATTTCACTATTCTTAGTTATGATTAAGGGAGGGGTAATGTATGCATCATTCAGATCTAACACTAGTACTTTTTAATGTAATATTAAGTCATAATTATGAGATAAGATTTAACTTATAAATTACAGTACTATTCTATCATCACATAAGCACTAAGTTGATGAAGGACTTTCTAGCCAACCTATAGAGATCTATAGCCTTGGCTAGAAACTCCTTCGAAGGACTTCGAATTCATCAACTTAGTGATTACTAAGTTTCTAGAAACACTTTGTGGCAATTATGGACACATGCCAACATTGCATGATCTGCATGTTGATTTCACAGACGATTAATAAGGAGCTTGAGGCCAGCCGAGCTACCACGGAACCAAAACACAAATATTTCACCAGCCCTTATATCAAAATTGTTCATAACCTCCATCCACTTTGATGTTATCATGGCACCACATTTCAGTTTGCCTCTAGTGTTTGACTTGGTCATCACCATTTTAACTTTTGCAACTTCCATATTGTTCCAAAATACTTGAATGTCTGCTGGTAGTTCATTATATGGAACAGTATGCTCCATGGTGAAGCTCCTCGAAAAGTACTACATATAGATTACACCAATATATACATACAAATATCAATACCTAATAGTAGTAATGTAACAATTTGAAAAATTGTTACTAGTTCAAAAATTTTACCATTTTTGCTTTGCCTTTCAAGGTGTTTGATTTATTTATGGTGCATATATAAAATGGTCTTTTGGGAGGTTCTTATCAACTCCATACTTCAGTACATTAATTTCGGCATCATCCATCGCTACACGGTTATCATAATGGCAGAAATATTCAAATTCTTTCTCGAACTTTATTTCGGGACCTGCATGTAACAAATACATACATAAGCAGCAATATTATAACTGCATTGATTTTTATATTTTACATTACATACCTCTTATATGCAGAGGTTTATGCAACTTAAGAGCCGCACGAACATGACGAGTGCGAGCATACTCCTCGACCTAACCAGAAGTGCCATGTACACAAACTTTTTAGAATAAAGAAATCTATATTCTACCACCTCTTATTTTAGATACTTGAACATGGTTTGCATGTTCATAAAAACGCATGATATTCCAAAGCACCGAGTAGTGTTTATTAGATAATACAATTTTCTTAATAGTACATATAGATCTGACACGACATGCTTTCAGTGCTAACATATAATAGAGTGTTATTGTACTAGTTCATATGTAGATCTGATCTACACAATTATCATCGTCGTGCATTTTTAAAATTTGATCGTATTTCCTTTAGATCCGACGAAATTTCTGTACATCGCTCGTTCTAGATTTTCATATAGGAGTTGGCGAAAATATACATGATCCTTGAGTCTCTGATCCATGAACCTGTGTCGTCGCAAGCGTTGAATACTGGAGGCAGTCCTCGATGGAATTTTTGAGGTTGTTGTAGTAGAGGCGCTCGTGTGAGGAGGGATAGGAGGCGAGTCGTGGGCGGAGGCGACCGTGGAGTGACTAAATACCTAACGCGTCTACGCCGTCATACCTGCGCGCGTCTACTGGGCGCGGTTGGGCGGGCCCAAATAAGAAAGCAGCCGTTGCAGCGATAACACAGGCACAGGAACACGAGTTGGGCTGGGCTAAGTCTGCTTATTTTAGAATGTGTAAAAAATATTGAGGTTATTTCATGAAGGTAAGAGGCTCAGGTGAGACAAAACAGGCTATTTGTAGATTTGTCATTTTTTTGGAAAAAGAGGTTCCGGTGAGACAAAACAGGCTAGTTTGTAAATCAAAAACTATATGAAAAAGGAAAGAAGAGCAAAATAAGGCTACAACAGGGCATCACAACCAGCCAGCCCAATTTGGCTCTCTCTCTCTCTCTCTCGCTCTCTCTCTCTTCTAGAAATAAGTCCATGCACCACTTTTTGTCTATCTCTGCCAGGCTCACCTCATTCATTCCTTTTTGCCCAATTTGGTAGCAAATCTATACCAGCATCTATTCTCAATTGCTTAACTATTTCCCTTGAACCTTTCTGAAATAGGAAATCCCACCACACACCAACATGTACAAAAACAAATGTAGATAGTAAGCATCTAGAATGTAGAAACATAACAAGCAACTAATTAAGCATCTAAAATGTAGAAACATAACAAGCAACTAATTAAGCAAGGTTCAACACAAACTTGATAAGGCAGAGGTTCAACACAAACGCTGCAAAGAATCCAACATAAACACAGTTCAAACAAAAGCATGCTGCTTAAACCAGCAGCAGCACACACAAACAGGCACATCATTACATCACTGCCTCCTCGCCGCCTCTTCCTGGTCCTGCTTCCTCTACTTCCTGCTGCCCATAACTGGAACCTCTAGTGGCTTGGGCTTGGGAGAAGGCACACGACCAAGCTCGATAGCTCGGTTCAGTTTGTTCCTAAGGAAGATGCCATAGGCCATGTGATTGGCCATGAAGCCGTGGACATTGACAGTTTCCACAACTTTGACATGGCCAGATCCACAACCTTCAGCATGCTACAGGATGCTTTGGAAGTCCATCTTTATGCTCCTTTGCAGAAGGGGCAGCTGTTCATGCCATCAGTCTAGGGTTCACTCCAAAACCGGTCGAACCTCCCCGCTTTAAGCTTGTTGAGAGTGGCCCTGGTCTTCCTTTGACATGAGTCGACATCACTGCCAACATCATCAGTAGCCTGCTGAAATATGCAAAATACACATGTGAAGCAAATATGTAGAAACTGCAACTAAAATTGAATGCTTAACAAAGGAAGCAACATATAATAGTCTCCGGCTAGCAATAACAGAAAGTAATCAAGGGATCAAGAAGATAATCCACTTTCGTCGATCAATAAGCTAGCATTAATCCATAGAAATGAAAACAACAATCCAGAGATCCACAAATATTAATCGATTCTATCCATAATCGAACCCTAGATAGCAATAATCCATAGATCCACAAATATTAATCGATTCTATCCATAATCGAACCCTAGCTAGCAATAATCCACAAATCCATTAATTACACATCAATCGTAACAAATAACAAACTAATCTGATGCTAAGTGAAAACCCTAGGCCCCAAGATTAAAACATAACAAATGAATCTAACGCTAAGTGAAAACCCTAGGCCCCAAGCAGATAATCCATTAATTGGAACTTACCTCCTCCTCGTCGACGATGTTCTCGTTGAAAGCCGGCGGCGGCATGATGATGAGCTCGGCCTCCTCGTCGTCCTCCTGTGGTTTCTTCCGAAGATTGTACGCACAAGTACTGATAGCGGCGGGAGCCGATGAGGGACCGATGGGCCACCCTTCAGTAATGGCCTCCGCTTCATATTTCGCATCCGCTGCGGCTGTGATTTTCGCCCTTGCGGAATTTTGTGCCTCCATCGCGGCTCTGGCTGCCTCCTCCGCGGCTAACGCCAGCGTCACGGCCTTCTCCTTCGCTGTGGCGACAGTGTCGGATGGGTGCTCCATCGCCGGAATGGGAAGTGGAGCGGAAGCAGAAGGGGAGAGGGTTTTTTCCTGGTCGGCGGAGAGAGAGGAGTAGGGAGGGGACTAGGGGGACTTGGGAAGCGGTGGCGTGATGGAGTGAATGAGGGGAGGCGGAGAGACAGAGGGATGGGCTCTATATGGGGAGACGCAGACGTTTCGTGCTCCCGCAGTTCACACGTGTACGGTTCAGCAGCATACGCACGCGCACCTGCTCGCACAATGCACCGCGGACATGCGTAGTACGGTACTACACAGTTCACACGCGCACAGTGTGCCTCGGACACGCCTATGGTACATGCACGGTTCTCACGCGCTCGGTGGCCCCATTCGCCAACAATCTCTCTTTTTTTTTGAAGAATCTCACTCTCTCTCTCTCTCTCTCTCTCTCTCTCTCTCTCTCTCTCTTTGCTGACCCCGCCAGTGGCCCACCCACTCTTTTCCGATCGTGGCTACCTCCTTTTGCAACTATTTGAAGTTGAATTTGGAATACACAATTTGAATTTTAATGCACGCTTGAGTGTGTGTAATATCTAAGTTTAAGGTTTTTTTACAACAAAATTAACACTTGTCCAACATGGTCCCACCCAGAAGATAGAAACAACAGGAAGCATATAGTTTTCGGACTGCGCAAAACATGTCTCCCGTTGCAACTCATTGTTCGGATAGGTCAGTTTACAGTTGCAAAATAGAAATACATAGTTCAATTCAGTAGAGCAGCATCGAGGAAAGTCTGCTACATTACAGTCGTAGGCGACGTGCGAGCATGTCATGCTTGATCTTGACCTTCTCACTGAGCGAAGCCTCGAACTTCCAAATAAGGTTCATGTTCTCAACACGGAGATCGACATTATCATCTTTTAGCCTCGCATTATCCTTCGAGAGCCCCTCGTTGATGGATGTATTCAGTCGGTTCGAGGCTTGAATCTTCTTATGCAGTTTCTTCTAGGCAGCGTTGTCCCTTTTCAGCTTGTCGCCCTCCTCAGTAAGGGTAGTCACAGCTAATTTGAGACTTTCTAATTCCATTTCTTGTGTTTGCATTTTCTCCCTGTGGCTGCTTATTCATGCATTAAGCCAAGCATCCACCTAATTGATGAGTTTTGTCTTCTTTTGCTGGGACAAAGAATACGTGGTTTCAGTCCTATGACGGAATGGGAACAATAGTAATGTGTCATTATAGCACCGAGCTTTATGCAGAAATGGGCGGTGTGGAAAAGATCTAGGAGCAAAAACCCCAAATCATAGTCGCAAAAACCCCAGTGTATAGTGTTTACCTCGCTGATCCGGGGATCTGGGACGAACATGTATGCCGGTGAACCGACGCTCTGAAGGAGAAGTAGGTGATGATTAAGGAGAAGAAGAATGTTGGATCACACTATTAAGGAGAAGAAGTACATGACCTACCCAGAGGATCCCTCGCCTACGGGCACAGCCATGAGCATATGTTGTGACTCTTCAGTGCGTAAAGCATCACGGCGAGCTCTCTCTTTTCTCTCCTCGCGCATTCTCACCGCAGCACGCTTCCGAGAGGGAGCCATGCCTGCGTAGAGGGAGGGAGAAGGAGCGAGATGAGCAGGAGGAAGAAGAAAGGGATGAGGGTGCTAGTGACGAGTGGAGGTAGATAGTCAAAAAAGGCTAGGCAGACCAGTCTTATGCACCCCACCATCCTCTCCCCTACTGTGTGATCTGCCTTCTCAGAGAAGTTTTGTGCACACGTGGCAGGCAGAGAAGTGTAACGATGCGACCAATTGGATGCTCCACTAAGTCGATTGACAATGAAGTGACACTTAAGCGCTGATACAATGGTGCACACGTCCGGACTGCACGCGTCATGATGACACAGTCTTGCGTCGTCACAATCACATTTACAATTTACTTCTAGTTTCGAGAGCTTGGTTGTGTCAGACGTGCACCGCGTCGCAGGTGACGGGGGCGCTGCTATTTCCCGCCTATTGGTGAATGGGGAGGCACCTTCCTGATGTATCGCGATCCCCCGCTCTTATCCGCGCGTGCAACACAAACGGCCCACCGGTTGGAACAGAAATGCGGCCCAACAAACCACGTAGAGGTGTTGCCATGTTAGACTGCCGAGTTGGACGACGGGAATCCACATCGCGTCGCAGAATGCGCATGTACTAATCTGCTTTGGGCCCGTACGGGCTTTGTCGAGCTCTACACACGCGATCTAACCTTTCTGTATGCCAATCCTACCCCCAGGCGCGAAGGGGTATCCGCCCATCACAGCCCTCGATCGCACCTGAATTTTTCGCTCTTTCCTTGAGGGGCATATTGAATCAGAAGTCTTAAATGAGGGATCATATTATTATGGTAATAAAACACCAAACTAGCAATATAATATGCAACAAACATCACATGTGAAAAAGTGAAATGATATGGTTCTTGCACTTGATCTCCATCATGTGCATCGTGGTATGATCTTCACCATTCCTTTATGTGTAAGGCCAAGTTCTATGGAACTTACACGTTATGTGTGTTGTAATAGTATCAACTTATACTTTTACTTACAACATCACCATATCATGACACTAGCCCAGCAACAATCTAAACTAGACGCTTCTAATTTATCCATTGCAAGTTTTACGTGTCTTAGGGATTTCGAAGATAGAAACGTTCTTACCTACGAACATGGAACCACAACGAGGATAAACAAATTATTAACAACTCGTTGTAAATTAGATATTGACTATAGTAGGAGAGACAGACACCCGCTAGTCACTTATGCAAAACTAGTTGCATGTAAAGCGTGGAACAAGTCTCATGTGCGAGGACATGTAAAGTTTTTCCGGGCCGCTTCATCCCACTATGCCACCAATATCCAAAGTACAACTAAGAAGAAATAAAATGATCATCATCGCCAACATATACATATGTGTACTACCCGTGCAAAGCATCTACACATAGATCCGGCTCTAATACCAATGTAGGGTTCGCAGCATAGAAAACAAAAAAAATTCTACGATGGGAACAACTAAGTACCAAGTTCTATCTACTAGATACAAGGAACGGGTGGATATACATCCATAGAATACATACCCTCGAAGACCGAATAGTGTTAACGAGGTTGTACTCGTGAATGATGTAGTCAAACGCTGCCGATCTCAAGATAGCGATGAAGTCCATCTGGTCTAGCCGGTCCAGCACCGCAAAGCAGTGGTGCATCCGTGATCGCACACACATCCGGGTAACCCGACAACCTCCGTGCCCTCGCTCCAGCGAAGCAGCAGAAGCAACAAATCCTTCCATAAAAATCCACCGGGAACATGGATCTCGCTGATCCGAGACCATGGGGAAAATCTAAAAAGGGGAGAGAGATCCTTCACGAGGAGGTGTGAGTGGAAGTGAGAGGTGGGGCTCCTTTTATAGGAGGATGGGGGCATCCCACTAGCCATGTCCGGCGGCCAAGGTAGTGCCCCCATCTATTCCTCCATTCATGTGAGTGGAGCTCCCACTCACACAAATGCCCCTCCATTTCTTCCACTCAAAATCCCACTCAAATCGCATTAAATTTCCACCAAATTTAATGCAATATCTCATTAATTAAAACTCTTTTATTCAGAATTTTGTTAATTACTTGAATTAACAAACATTGACATAAACCCCTTACAACATTTCAATTTCACATGCAGAACCTGTTTCAGCAATTTCAACCGAAACAGTTCCGGTGTCTAGTGAAATAATTCATGCGCTTTCCTTTTTCTTTCTCTGGCATTATATTTGCTCCAAATGGTGTCGCTATCCCTTAAGTGTTTAACCCTACGGTTTGCGAATAATTTTGACATGATTGAGACCCTCGCCGATCAATAATCAGCAGCAGGACCTGGATATCCGTACTGACTCCCACACATTCAACGATGACTTCTATGATTGTGTGAACCTTATACGCATGTAACTCAATCCCTTTGTCTCGCGATATATTACATGTCCGAGATTCGATCATTGGTATATCCATACCTAGTTTGATCTTGTTACCGACATGTACTCTTTTCTTGTTCCGGTGATATAACATTCTAGTGATCAAATCACTCACTTGCAAGCTAACTAATGTGATATCACCGAGAGGGTCCAGAGTATATCTCTCCATCATAGGGATGGATAAATTCCACTCTTGATCCATGAGCGTCAACATAATACCTTCGTAGCACTGAACCCATCTTTATAATCACCATGTTACAGTGTGATGTTTGATGTTATCAAGATACTCTTCCGGTGTTAGTGATTGACATGATCTCATGGTCTAAGGACTAAGATTATTTCATATGATGTTATAGCAATATAAACACAATGACCTTGATCGTAATGCTATACTTCGAATGAATGTTCATCACACCATTCCAATAATGTTGTGACCTCGTTATTAACAACATCCAGAGTCCATGATCAGGAAATTTATCATCTTATTAATCAACGAACTAGTTTATAAGAGAGGCATAACTAGGAACTTTCCTTTTGTTTATTAAACACACATGTATTAATGTTTCTGTATTAATACAATTATTGCATGCAAAATAAACATTTATCATAAAAGGAATACGATAATAACCACTTTATTATTGCTTCTCGGGCATATTCCCTTCATGGTCGTGGAGAAGGTAGTGATTGGCTTGGATCTTAGGTTGGGCCTCAAACCAAGGAAGTTTGAATGGGGACATACTCCTGGTCGTGAAACAAAGCTTAAGATCTCTCATGGGAAAAGTAACAAACCTCTATAGAGTGTAAACTGTGACTTGTTACTCCCTGTTCCAGGAAGGAGCTACGAACGCAGCAGGAAAGGAACTCCACGAAATTTCTGGTAAACCTATGAAGGCTGGTGGACATAGCTTTTCAGAATAAAAGAAACCTTTGAAGAAATGTTTATGAAAACTTGCATTGCCAATGACCTATGGTATGTGGCTATAGATATAGTGCATCAAACACTCCTTTTTAGTGAACTTGCTGGGTACACTCGTACTCAACGTATCTTCTTAACCGTTGCTATATTCTGAAGCCAATAAGACGACGTCTACATCAACTATTGTTCAAGGGAATCTTCATCACCAACTCAAGCTCTTCAATGAAGTCAATGGAGTCAACATATACATCAACTAAAGTGAAGTCGAAGTTGCTGGTTAGATAGGAGTATAATCTCTAGCCATAGAACCAACTTCTTTAAAGTATTGCAATAGCAGCAATACAAGCTAAATAGTTAGATGCTAATCTTATTAGCATGATATTTATGAGTTGATTATTTCTAATTCTTCTTTGTAAGAAGTTTTCTTTCTCTCTATTTAACCTAGAGTGTTCTCTGGATATTTTGTAAAGATTCGAGTTGTAACCTATAGTCATGTCTTGGACCTGCTGTGTTTCTGTTGTACCACTTTGAGGGATGTAATACTAGTGAATGGTGTTTCATTGGTGTTATGTCAATGACTATAGTGTACTACACCATGTAGTGATATGTTGGGTCACCGTAGCTGGTATTAGAGCATATGGTTTGACCTTAGGATTAAAACCCTTTTAGGAAGATCTGTAGGTTGGATAGTCACTATAGAAAGCCATCTTATATAAACCAAATATTCTTATAACTTGGGATGAGTATCCACTTGAGGATAACTTTGTCACCAGATGCTATAATCATTTTTCTTAGGAGTAGGTATCTATCTTCTCTCAGCGAAGTGTTATTAAGTGTCTTCCGAAGGAGATATAACCCAACAAGATGCTTTAGGAAAGCCAATTGGTCACAGTAGAGTTGGATCAAGTTTAGTATGTCAATTGAAATAATACAAATGGTGTAATGTAACCCTAGAATTCAAGTAAGGCAGTAAAATCTTATTGTTAATTAGTAACAATAGATAACATAATAAAGACCATTAGAACATGTATAGTTGTAATGGCCAATAAATTATGTGGGATTCACTTGAGAATTCTACGTGAAGGAGTAAAATTATGCTAAAAATCAATGATAGTACAATGAGAAGTAAAGTCATCATGATGAGATTAGCTCATAAATCATGATGTATAGGTAAAACATAACAAGGTCATGGTGAAATTAGCTCCGAAACCATGATGTAGGTGTAAATATGACAAGTAATTAATAAATTATCTTCAAGTAAAGCAAGATAATAGCATGGTAGAACTATGATAGAAGTCACAAGTGTCATAATTCCTGATAAAATTTAGTTTTAGGTGTTTAATGGAAACTTATTAGTCATTTTGAGAGATCATGTGAGATTAGTTTATTAAATAATGAAAGGTTGGTTATAGTTAGTCGTTCCAAAAGTAAGACAAAAAGTTAGTCAAAACCAAATTGAGACCACTTTGTTCAGAATTATCCTGTTGCAATTGAGCAATTTGGGTAAATGTCAAGACATAGAATAGTTTGAACCCTAAGTGCTAAGTATCACAATGTAAACCTCAGGAGGTGTCATATACTACACAACTAAGCCTGAATTCTAGAGATATTATACTCAACTACTATGTTATGGGCTTAGAATATTGTGTGTTATAGGTACCACATTTGGATTTGTTTGTTTTTCTTGGATCATCTTGATTGACTAGATCTGTACATGAAGTTTGACTAGGTGTGCAAAAATGCATGTTGCAACATCCAGTTACTACTTGATGTTATAGACCTAGATAGAAAAGGGAATTCGTGTAAGGAAGTGACGAGTTCCAAAGACCAAGATGAAGACTTACATGAATAATGAAGCCAAGTATAAGGAATATCAACACAATTTGAAGGATGGATCAAGTTCAAATCATTATTAGTTAGCAACAAGAAGGAAGATTAGTGTAGAAAATGTGTGGAGCAACAAGAAGTGATGAACTTAAGTTCACCCAAAGTAGGTGATGTTGCTAAGAAGTTAATGAAGTAGTTGTACCCAGTTCATGGAAGTATCATGAATAAGTGCAAAGAAGAAGCTTTGGAACAAAATGGTATTCAAGCTCTGACAATTCAGAGAGAATACCAAAAGTACGTTGGAAACTGTAGGGTAATGCATACACCCTAGGATGGTACGCAACTGGTATCTTGTTCGCAACTGGTATTTTGTTAACTTAGTTAACCAGATCATCTTAGTATATCACAAAGAGCATAAAACTTGGCATAACTTAAGAAAGACATAGAGAAGCATAAGATTAAAGCGACCGTCTTTCGAGACGCTTCGCGAAATTAAGACTTACCAAAGAGAGATGTCCAAATAGTATGTAAGACAAATAATCTTGGAAGATCTATTTCGGGGACCCACAAATGTGTGGGTATATCGTAAGTTCTTTCGTGAAACCTTAAAGAAATAGAGTATAAGATGGACAGAGACCAACATCCTAGTTATAAATACAATGGTTACTATATAGGCAGTTTAGAGACTATTAGAAATCCCTAAGGTGGAGAGTAAACAGTATAGTGGAAGTATTGTTATCTGACTTTCCAAGTAAAGGTTGGAGAAGAAGTACTAACCTATGACAACATTAAGCCTTATTTTCATAAGGTCAAAAGAAGTCATCATTATAAAAGTACTCTTGGAAGTATGTCTGGATGAAAAATCGAAGTTTGCTTCGAAATAATAGGATTCAAACCTTAAGCTAATTATAAAAGGAAGTTGAAGAAGTACTTAAGGTAATCATAAAATATTATCTAAAGCCTACTAAAGTAAAAGCTTGAAGGAGAAAAAATAAATTAACCCTAACAGACTAATTCTAGAGGAAACAACTCTTAAGTGATCCTTAAGAGGTAATAAAGCACATCCAATTGAACATGTGTAGAGGAACAAGAAATTCTGATGGGTATGGATTAAGTGTGTTCAACACCAATCTTCGGAAGGACTACCGGTATAAACCATACAATGACAAACCAAAAAAAATTTCTTTTGTCCACAACTATTATCTAATAGAATTTAAAACCCTATTTTAGTGAGACTTCCTAAATCTTACATAGTATAGTACAGAAGTTCGATGATCAGGTAAATAAGTTGGATTAGGATATCTAATCAGGTAAATAATCTATAGAAGAGACTCCAATTTAAGGATTTTATAATAAGGACATATCCCTAAGGGACTATAGTGAAAGGAACTTTGTGGTATTAAAGACAACAAGTTGGAGATTGTCAAGTATGATGATAATTCAAGGAAAATATCTGGATATGGGATACTACAATTATTCCCATTTGAGGTTACCATGGACATGAGAAATGTCATAATCAATACAAGTCAATTCCTCATTCTGAAACGAAAGAGTGTACGATCTTCGAGGACGAAGTTTATTTTAAGGGGGAGAGTCTGTAACATCCCATCATTAGAGCTTAGAAATAAGCTGAACTCAAATGTGTGCATTGCATTCATGCATAGAAAAGCCAAATAATTTTCGCGCTTTTGAACAAAACTTGTCAAAGTGATTGAAGCTTCTCTTAACTTGATGGAATTGAAGTAGATCATCAAGTTGACTGCGATAAGTTTCAATATGACCTTTGCTAAAACCTTATTTTGGTTAAAGAAGATTTGATCTAAGGGTAGATCAAAGGCAATGAAACTAAACCACAACACATTACATAAGGATTAATATCTGATCCTTAAGAGATCATATCATAGTATTCATTACAATAACCCATGAATACCAAGCTATGAATATAAATTAAGTAATAAGAAATAACTAAATCTTGACCTATCTTGTTCTCATATATTTATACCATGAGCATCATGGTAATACTTAACCCTAACTCTTTAGTTATATGGAGTAGGAAGGAAACCAATTCAAGACCCTTCACCACATATCTTTCTTTCCATATCAATCCTTATCATCTCTATTGAACATTATCATAATATCTGTTGTACATCAATGTTGAGTAATCAACTATTTATCTATCAATTCTTAGACTATCAATTCTTTATTCAAGAGTATATGTTAGAAGTAACTACTTAATGGATTATAGGTTATCATTAGTGGAGTAGTTGATATAACCAAGTATAGTTATGAGAAGATTATGAAAAGCTTCAGTGACAAGCTTCTAAGATTTATAAGTGATATTACAAAGTAGTTGTGAAGTAAGAGAGTAAACATTCAAGTGGACTTGGATTCATAATAAGTATTCTAGATATGAGAATTATCTCTATGAGGAGATCATATAGAGCTTTAGTGTCCAGCTCATTGGATTTACAAATGGATTTAGAAGAAGAAAGTATTGATAAGAATATTCTTGTGAAGTAAAGCTCATCATGTTAACATATGATGATGGATATGAAGAAGTAGTATATATAGGAAAGGAATTGCTTAATTATAAGTCAAGAATTATGAAGTATGGAAGATAGGAATTCTTGGTAAACACTCAACCTTAAATCTATAATCAAGCTTAATATCTATCTCATCTGTTTGATCAATCATATTATTTCCATAATGGATTCTAGTAATATTTTCCTATAACAAATCATTTAAGTATATCTTGACACTTCAAAACATTAAAATCTTATGTGCCTAGAAACTATAATTATCAATTCTATCTCTTAAGCCATCCTAGAGAACAACCCCACTATTTTATCTTGGGTGGTGATACCATTCATGAACACAAGCATGAAGACAATATGTCTTAACCCTTACACTTTATTCACATCTATAAAAAAATATAAGTATATTAAATCTCCTAAAACTCATGGTAAACATTTATAATTTTAAACCCTAACTTTTATGCAAGTTATAACAAACAATATACCTTGATATCACTTAAGCTCATGGGAATAATATTAATCATATTAACTCCTTAGAACTTTATGTATCATATAATAATAAAGGATCACCATGTAAAAGTTTCCTTAAAACTATAAGTTAATGAGAACCAAGTTTTATGAATGATTAGAAATATATTCTGTAATAAGTTTATGGTATATTATGTAAATCAAATTCATAACAAAGGTCCCTAAAAAATATTAAAAGGAAAAGTACCTATATAAAGAAAATAAAGAAACTATAACATTATATAATAAAAACTTACAAAATGATTCTATATACACTTCATTATTACTGCAACTACTTAGCAAATAAATTCTATGAAGAGAATTTCACAAAAAGTGTGGAAATACAAAATTAGAAAGGAAAACAGAAAATAGAAATAGAAAAAGATAAAGAACAAGGAAAAAACAAAAGGAAATCGTTTCTGGCCCATAGCCCATTTTCTCCTCTCCTGTCTACCACTAGGTGCACCCAATAGTAGCCCAGTACCGGCCCAGCGAGGACACCTCGAGACATTTCTCTCTGGATGATGAGTGAGACCAGGGCAGGGACTGCGGGTTGAGATTGAAGATTGCCAGGTTTTTATTCGAAAAGAGCATGTTGTCGTCTTCCTCATGCGTCACAAGCAGCTCGCTGGAGGTACTGCCACTGCCCGATGCTGTCGTCGTCAGTAGTGCGCCGCGATGCCCACTGCCAAAACCTAGGGGGATAAGAACGCCACGAAGCTCTCCTTCCTCATCTCTATCCCCATTCGCTTCCTCTGCCTCCCATTTTCCCCTCTCACCGAAACCCTAGCTCGGAGTTGCCATCGATTTCCGCCGCTCTGAGCTCTCCCGTGCTCCGTTGATCAAGCACACGTCTTCGCCTTGTCCCCTGAGCCCCCTGGTCAAAGGAATCGAGGAGAGGCGCCGGGAGTCGACGCCGCAATGTCATCTTACCGAGCTCCTGCCACCGCTCTCGCCATCGACTCCGACCACGATTCGCCTCAATGACCGCACTGAGTTTGCGCCTTGTCCTAACTTCTCCGATTCGCTCCTCGACCTCTTTATTTCTCCGCCGCGGTAGCCTACACAAGCCACCGACGGAGCTCGTCGGAGCCGAAGCTCCGATGACCATTTATGAGCGGCGCTGCCAATATAAGGTTCACCACATCGCACTTGTTCGAGCTAGGCTAGCCACGCTTGCTACCGTGCCGTAAATCACCGTCGGCGACCACCAACTGACGGTGGTGGCTATGCTTACGTCACAGCAACGTCATGCACACGTCACCCTTGACCTAGTCCACCTATTTAACTAGTCCACACCTAGGTGGCAGCTGATGTGGTCCTGACCCCACGGGTCAGTGACTTAGGGTAGATCTAGTTTGGGTGTAAAAAGTAATTCCTTATTTAGAAAATCATTTATAAAATGAATAATCT
This sequence comes from Avena sativa, assembly GCA_916181665.1. NCBI lineage: Eukaryota > Viridiplantae > Streptophyta > Magnoliopsida > Poales > Poaceae > Avena > Avena sativa. The sequence continues at coordinate 364,499,930 of OV702285.1, read as the reverse complement.
TATAAATTCAATATCTTTTGTTTTATAATTCAGAAAAAATATGTTTAATATAGGAAAATGTTTAGAAAAATAAAATCCAAGTTTATTATCATATATTATTATGTTAGCCATTCAGATAATTATTATTTAATAAATATTTTATAAGTAATAAAACTTTGAATTTAATAATGGTAAATAATAAAAATATAAATAATATACCAAAATTCTTAGAAAAATAAGAACTATAATTTAATACTATAATCATGTATTAAGTATTTATTATATATTAAGTATTTATAAAATAATAAATCTTATAAAAATCATATTTTAATAGTTAAAAATCATAAAAATATTTATAATATACAAAAATGATCACAAAAACAATATCTACATGTTAAATATATAACATACCACATTGGAGGAAAATAAAAAATTAAACACTCTAATAACTTGAATTTAAACCAATTTCCTTAATTGATAATTCATACAAGGATAAATAAAAATTTGCTAATAATTCTAACAATTATACCTCTAAGGCCTAATAATAGTATTTGACTTAAATATTGATAGTATAAAATTCATATAATCCAAAAAATCTTAATTACAATTTTTGATGAATTATCATTCATCTATAAGTGTAAATTATTTTCTAAAAGGATTCTTATAAGTTTATAAAATCTTCAAGAATGATATTTTTAACCAAATAAAACCTTAAACCATTACTTCCACCGTAATTTTATAAATATATTATAAATCCAAAGAAGATTCATAAGTAGTTAAATAATATTGTTTCCATGTCATGAATTGTAACCACTCATTTATAAGAACATAAATAATTCTATTCCATTATAATGTTAAGAAAACATGACTCAAATAGAAGTAATACCAATATTAATTAACCTTAAAGAAAAATTATGAATTAAACAAATTATAATACCATCTAATGACCAAGATAGATAAGTCTCAAATACTAATGATATCAGAAATTCAAATGGAACAATTCTTTCATACTTAAGAACTATAACTTGTAAGAAAACCTAAGAATGCTAACTTAAAGTTTAAATGCTTTCATTTATTTAAGTAAGATTTTCTTGAAAAGTTATTCTTTTAAGATACATTATAAAGCAAGACATAAGCATTTCTATGAAAGCTCTAAATGATGAACAACCCTTATATACACAATCTTTAGATACATTCCACACTTAAGTATTCTATTTTTATATATACTTTATTATACTTACATGTTGTTTCACACAAACTCACGAGCCTTAATAAGAAGAAAAAGTGTGAAACTTAATCTAAAAGGGCAACACATTCCAAAGAAACTATTTCCAATTCCCAAACCCTAGATCAACGATGCTTATTCCAGGAATACGAGTTTATCAAATTGCATTACATTACTTATGTATAATAGCATCTTGCTTCTTTAAACATTAGTCCTTACCAGACCAATGATGCTGATTTCAGATATTGGATCTTTTATTGTCTCGAAGACCGCGAGTGCATAATCTTGCAATCACAAAAGGCAAGTTCACACTTTCTCATGTCCTTTATTATTTTCTATAAAGTATTTTGCAAATCTAGTGTTGTCATCACCTGCATTTCAAAAAGCTTAGAAAACACTATTATTATAATAATATGATTATGGATTCAAAATCTTGTTCCAGAGACCAGTCAATCTGCAAGTAATTCCAAACTCTCTGACTAAAGTTACATTCGAAGAAAAAATGTACTCTATCTTCATGAGATCTTGTTGGACAAAGAACATAATGTTTGTCTTCAGTGACCTTCCAATGTCTTCTGTGCAACAAATCCCTAGTGTTCAGCCTATCCGAATGCAATAGCCAAGAAAAGAACTTAATCCTCATCATACAAGAAGATCTCCATATCCATTTAAACACACCCATGACAGGAATATTTGCATGAATATATTTGTAAAACATGGAAGGTGTGTAGGTGCAGCCCCAAACATATGTCCAAGAATACCTGTCAGAGGAAAGAGGATTGACTCTCATTTGAGTCAAAAGGGTGGAATACTCACTAAAAGCCTGTGCAGACAATGGCAAGTAGAACAAACCAGACATGTCTCTAGATCTAAAAAACCCTGCAGCTGAAAGCTTGGGATTAAGAGCATATGTAAACAACCTGGGAAACCTCTCTGATAGGGGTGTAGTAGAACCAGCAAACTCCCACTTATCTTACCAGAAAATAAAACTGTCCCCTCTACCAGGTTTAATAATAGATACATATATAAATTGTTCCACAAGCTTAAGAACATCCCTCCACCAAAAGGAGCCACACAAATTTTCAGCATGGGGCACAGCATCCACATAATAGGAATCCCAGATCAACTTCACCCAAGGAATGTCAGCCCTGTTATAAAATTTATCCAAGTGCTTCAGAAGCAGAGCCTCATTTTTCCTTTTAAAATTTACAATACCAACTCCACCTTTGTCCTTTGGCTTTACAAGCATTTCCCAGGCAGCAAGGGACTATTTAGGGGTAATAGTGTTACCCCTCCAAAGGCATTGCCTCAAGATCCTCTCAATAGGCTTTATGATGCCAGGAGCCAATTGGAACATGCATAGGAAGAAAACAAGCATGGAGGCAAGAGTAGAGTTAATCAATTGCAACCTAGCACCCTGAGATAAGAAGCTCGAAATGCATGTAAGTCTTCTTTCCAACTTACAGACAACAGGCATCATATCCTGTAGGTGTGGTTTAGTTGTCCCCAAGGGCAAAGCCAAATACGTGAAAGGCAGTGTAGCAATCTGACAACCAAAAGCCATTGCCAGATCCTTTATTTTTTCACCAGAGACATTAATTGGCACTATATTAGACTGATGAAAATTCACCTTCAGACCAGTAGACAGAGAAAAATCATTAAGAAACCCTTTTAAAGCCATTAACTGATCTAACTCAGCAGGTAGGATCAGTAAAGTGTCATCAGCATACTGCACAATTGGGAAATCTGGATCTCCAGTCTGAATAGGCAAGGAAATCAAACCTTGATGCATCAGGTCATTAACAACACACTGCAACAATTCAGAGCCTAACACAAATAAAGCAGGGGAAAGAGGGTCACCCTGCCTTACTCCCCTCTTGCATTGAAATTGCTTTCCAGGAACACCATTCAAAAGAATTTTCGAGGTTCTAGAGCTTAAAATATCTTTCACCCATCTCAGGAAAATACTGTCAAAACCCATGTGCTGTAACACCTGAGTGATAGCTGCATGCTCAATTGTATCAAAAGCCTTAGCAAAATCTAGCTTTAGAATGACAATAGGTTTCTTGGACATATGACACTGGTACAGATATTCAAAATACCAAGCAACATAGTCCTGAATAGTCCTAGACTTCAAAAAACCATATTGGTTCTTGTGAACATAACTCAAAATCTTACTCTGAAGTCTATTAGCTACCAGTTTAGTAAGAAACTTTAAGCAAAGATTTGTCAAAGAGATAAGCCTAAAATTGTTGACATCCTCAGGAGTTTGAACTTTAGGGACCAAGGTGATAAAAGATTCATTAATATTTTTTAAGTTTATAGTCCCATCATGAAAATCTTTTGCCAGCTCATAATATTCCTCCCTCACCAGAGACCAACACTTTTTCAGAAACAACCCATTGAAGCCATCTGGTCTAGGTGCCTTATTAGAAGGCATTTCCTTATCAACAAGATCCATCTCCTCTTTTAGGAATGACATAGATAAGTCCTCCAAGCCATCCACCCTTTTAATAAATCTATCTAAATCAAATCGCATGTCAATTCCTTCAGTTCTACCCATTCTATCATTATAGCAGGACCACAATAATCCTGCCATCTCATCATGGTCTGAAACCACTCTTCCATCCACATCTTTTAACATGGAAATAGTATTTCTTCTAAATCTGAGTTGCCATAGCATGAAAAAAATTGGTATTATCCTCAGATAACTTAATCCACCTCATCGTGCATCTCTTTTTCCAATAATTACACTCAATAGACAGAAGATTCTCTAAGTGCAATTTAACAATAGCCCTGAAATTAAATTCAGTCACAAATAATGGCCTTTGCTCTTCCATATTATCCAACAATAAAATCACTTTATTACAATTTTGAATCAACAGCTTTAGTTTTGACAAACTCAAATGCCAATGTTTCAGCGCATGCCTCAGGGATTTAAGCTTATCAGCAATAATAGCTGATCTATGATTCTTGCAAGAAGGTTGTTCCCAAGATTGTTTCACACAGTCCAGGAAACTAGACTGGTCCACCCAAAAGTTTTCAAATCTAAAAATATTGGACTTTGGGATATAAGTATCAATGTTAAGAACACAGGGGACATGATCAGACTTTGTATGAGCAAGAGGCAGAACCAGGGAGTTTGGGAAAGAAATAATCCAATTTGCACTAGTAAAGAACCAGTCAAGCTGCTCAAGCAGGGGCTCCTCCTGCACGTTAGACCATGTGAATTTTCTGCCTTTTAAAGGTAAATCCAACAAACCTAAATGTCCAATAATCTCATTAAATAACAGCATATCATTGACATTTCCCCCACACTTATTTCTATTTACATCCGATCTTTTAAAATTAAAATCTCCCAACAATAGCCAATTACTATCCACATGTATCTGAATGTTATATAGCCATTGAACACAATTATCCCTCATAACACCCTAGCAAGGACCATAAATAGACACAAGAGTCCAAATCTCACCATTATGTGTGGAACAAAAATGTATAGTTATACCAAAAATCTGGATATCAAGCAGGGTCCCAGAGAACACAGCAGAGTTCCACAACACAATCAAACCCCCAGATGCACCAACGAAAGGGGAATAAACAAAATTGTCAAACCTTTTGGGGCAAAATTTCCTAATAAAACGTTGATCAAAGAAATCACACTTGGTTTCTTCTAAGCAAATGATAGAGCACTGACATTCTTCCACCTTAGCTCTGACGTCTCTTTGCCTTTCTTCATAATTTAAACCTCTCACATTCCAGCACAAAACCTTCCACTTTCTGAAATATTTTGTATTCAATTGATAACAAAATAAGCAAAGAGCAAAATAGGTCCAGTGCATCTAGACTAGAGGTAAAACCCAACACAATGTACAGATAAGTAGGTCAACACCAACTCATCAGCAATACATAAAGACCATAATTTCAATATGACCACATAGTTCACAACCAACCAGTAACGGTTCCATATTACAGACCAGAGACTCCAACAAAATAACCCCATAAGAATAGTGAAAATTACCAGCTGAGCAAGGAAAAAGGAGTGCCCACTCCCATTATCAGCCAACAAATTATTCATCATTTTGACCAATCTTTGGCTTCTTTCCCTTAGGAGTAGCCTTAAGCTTCTCCTCAGTCAGCTCCTCTGGTGGAATCCCCAAACCTTCACCAATCTGCTAAAGAAGCATCAGAGGGGTCTCTGGCATAGCTTGGTTCTCCATGTCCTGTCTTCCATCTTCTCCTTCTATGTCCAAATGTTGCACTTCCACATTTAACTCTACAATCTGCACAGAGGACTTAACTTTCTTCCTTGGCCTGGGTATAGTGTCACTCATAGATTTTTTCCTACAGCCACTGTTCACCACACACTTCCTTGTGCTTCTCCTCACCTCTTCATCTGAATAAGGTGTAACCTGCTTTCTCCCTCTGTCTGTACCCTTCTTCTTCACCATAGAGGCTGGAGAGGCAGATAAAACACATTGTGGCATATCCATAGCATTATCCACAGATTCCTCAAAAGAAAGGGACCTTGCAACTTTTCAAGTGGAAACAACAAAAGTTCTGTCCAGAACTCTAGCCTTCAACTGAACATTTCCCAAACTGGAAGTTATCAGATCAAACTGTTCAAAAGCCTGCTGCCAACTTCTCTTGGATAGAGTGACTAAGAAAGACATGTCAGTCATAGGCCTCTCAATATTATATGCAACCAAGTTAAAAAGAGTAAGCTTGAAATTCCTCTCCCAAAGCATAGCAGGTGGCAATTCAGGCCCAAAAGTAGTCGTAACCAAGTTAACCTGAATAACCAGCTGCTGATCAGGCTCTAACTGGATAGGTTGCAGCTAAAAAGGCTGTAATTGCTGGTCTACCTCTTGGTTGAACAAATTCATATTTCCTGATCCATCAGTTGAAACAGAGTCCAATGAGGGGTTAAAAACCACTGAGTCATCAATCTGAACTTCCTCTGGCTCCTGCATATTGTTCTGCTCACCCTCATCATTGTGTTGCTGATTCTGCATTGGATCAGCGTCCCCATTTTGCTGCTGCTGTATAGGATCAACATCCCATCCTATTTCCGGGTATTGAGGCCCCACAAACAGGTTGTTATTGGGTTGCATTTGTCCTGGCATAGGATGCGGATTGCCATAAAACGGCATAGGATCTTCATCAGGTGGCAAAACTACAGCAAACCCTGCCTCCATAATGTAGACAGCAGTAGTCCAGGTCTCCCTGACATCACCTAAGTCAGCATACCTACCAAAGACCACATCCCTCGGCACCTAAGCAGGAGAAGGATAAGAAGCAAAAACCATAGTATGATCCAGGAGTACATCATCTTGGTGCCAGTGGTGATAGGTACCAAAAGTTGCGATAGCATTAGAGATATCAAAAGTATTGCGATAATCTAAGGGCAGTCCTAGAAACATCAACCATCCTGATCTATGGCCCTGAATAGCACGATGATTCAACCTATCATTATGAGGCACAAATATGAAAAAGATATCATCATCAAGCTCAAACGGGATTTGTTGCAACAAAGCAACCACGGATGCAGTACTGCGAAGCTGATATAAGCCTAACCCAAACAAAGCCGGTTGCACACTATCAACTATTCTCTGATGATGTTGAACAATGAAATCTCTAACATGATCACGCCAGATTGGCGCATCAGTAGCAGGAGGAGCAGGTTCGAGAATAGCCACAACGTAATTACCATGTGTTGCCGACGGTGGTTAAGAAGGACTGTAGAAGGTACAGGGAAGCCTCATAGGACCTCCATCGATAATGTGGTGCCCAAGAGGAAGCCACCTTGCAGGGTCAATCTCAAAGTTCGCCATGGGTGGATCCTCTTCAGGTAGGGTTGTCTGAGGTTCAGGTGGCGGCGAAGGCGAAGAGACGGGAGGCGACAAAACAGAGTTGTTCTGAACCGAAACGTCGCCCTCTATATTACCTGAAACAGGGGTCATAAGGTCTCGTTGTGCCTGTTTAGGAGCCCACCGCATAGCATATTTGGACAACCAGTTAAAACAATTCTTTTTAATGTGGCCATACTGGAAACAGAAACCAAAACGGATATCGTCCATGCACTGAGAACATTTATGAACAAAACTAAGACATCGACCACAATTATAAACCTGAAAAACCATGTCATCAATCATTGCCTCAAAATCCGCATCATCATGTGTTGTTGGTAAATTTGGCCCAACAGGAGTGGGCTCAGAGGAGAACAAAGGGGATCTGTCTTGTGAATCCAATGGAGCAGCTTGATCAGGCCTAGAAGTATCAAGATCACTGACTTCCACCTGTGGAACAGGTAACTTTTGTAGTGTACCAAAAGTGATACATGGCTGGGTGTCAGTTTTTAGAAGATCAGGTAAAACCACGCCAGATTTTGTCACACCATTAGGACCCTGGTAACCCTTACAAGCAGAGTAACAAATAGACTCAGCAAACAAAAGCTTCTTTTTTGGATTAGCAGAGGACATAATAATGGAACAAGGCTTTGTTTTCATAGCAGCAAGACCCAATCGAGAAAACCTTTTGGAAGGGCTTATTAGAGTCCACCCTTCCTTGCATTCCTTCTGCCAATAATGAAATTCCTTTACCCAATTTGGTCCTCCACGACCCCATAAGTGAAAGTGACATTTGAACTAAGGAAACTCAAAAAAATCTGAGATTTAAAACCTGAAAACCAACTTTCTTGTTGAAAACACAAAAGAAGAAGACCCTGTCAGCCAGAGCAGAGACTTTAAGCTCACCACAAAAACCTCCTAAAGCTGCCTCTAGAACAATGCTCACAGATTCGTCATCAAGATGGAAATTGGCTCTCCCGAAAGACACAACCATGATAAAGTTTCCTGAGGAAGCAGTTGGGTGAACCGAGGAATTAAACCTTCTTTTAATCTGTTTAGCAAAATTCAGTCCTGTAGAAAAATTCAGTCCCATAATCAAGGATGATTGAACCGCAGATCTTATGGGAGTATCCAAATTTTTTAGATCAGAACTGACATCCACATCACAAGTACCAAAAATCTCATCCAAAACTTGAACCTGATCAGCCAGAATGGCAACACCAACTCTGACAGTATGATCTTTAAAAAGGATCTTCGAGCCCAACTTGAAATAATCAGATCTATGCAACGATTTACGAGCAATTGGCACACCCTTAGCATTTTTTAAAACCAGCCAATTATCCTGTTTCCAAAGTACCAGTGAGACATCATAAGCCTTCATGCGACCTCTATCAAGATCCTTCACAGTGGAGTACGTAATTTTCCAAACTTTAGCTCGTGGCGGATCAAGGACAGAATGATCCAAACAAACACCAGGAGTAGATTGGACAATCTCCGAACCAGATGCGGACTCACTTGTCAACACCCGGATTTTTAATCCCAGATGCCAGTTATGCCATACATCGCAATCCCAGGATTACCATTTTTGCGAGACATAACAGAATTGGATACCACAGTACATCATCCAATACAAACCATACATAAGGTCTTACACAAATAAGGATCTCATGATCCAGTTCTTAATACAACGCAAGCAGCGGAATACGTAATAATAACGGTAGCGTAGGTGAAGCTCCATCTTCGGGGTCACAGGCAATGCTGACGATGGGAGATGATCCTAGTTGTTGTAACCTTCCTGGGGTCCATCCTCCAGGTACTCCTCTTCATAGTCTGGCCACGGTAATAGCCAGGGACAAAGCCATGAATACTCTTTAAGTACTCGCAAACTAATACTAACAAGTGAAGGGGGGTTTTTGTAATAGGACACTAATCTCTATGGTTCTTTTGCAAAATGCCAGATTTATATCTACTAAGTTCAGACGTAAGAAAAGCTAGTTGAAATTTTATACACCTAAGTGGGAACTTGTATTTCATATCACAACCCTGTTGTGGTCAAGTCAAAGTCTCGATTCATTTCATAAGTCATTTTGAAAACATCTGACGGGGGAACAGTATGGCCACTCCAACTGTCCATAACCGCGGACGCGGCTATTCGAATAGTTTGACACTCTGTAGAGATTGTACACTTTCACCACAACATTCGATACATCCGTCAGGAACAAATTCTGAATTCACCATACTCAGTATGCGGATAATCAATCCTAACCTTTCAATTACACGCCCTAGTATAAGCACCTCTCCTGTGAGTTTGGCCTCCCAACCATGACCAACTGTCATCTTAGGTACTGCATAGGTGGAAAATCTTCACAAGGTAGCCTCAGCTCAGACCTTGGCCGTGAGGGAACCAATACTAAGGTATATAAGTTTTCAGTCAAGCCCTACCCAATCTTCGGGTATTGTGGTTGTAGGTAAAATTGGAATGGTATAGCATCCAGACAACCATCAGTTTTATAAAGGGCTAAGGCTCATGCCTCAACATTTTCATCACCAAAATCATCTGGGGTTCGGAAACACATGTCAAAACATCTCAGTAGAATGATCCATCATTCTAAGGTTTTCATAACCATTTTCACCAAGTATTCCCATCTAAAGTTGATCAAGTTTTATGCCTAGCACTAGCATCTACAAGTGGGGGTAAGTACTAATGAGGGGTGGTAAACTAAGTTCAATCTCATGTCTTAGGATGACATACAGATTATCTAGGTTAGGACAAATTTTATGCTCTTTATGCAACCTTCAATTATCTTTCTAGTATCTACAATTCACTTAAGTAAACTCTAAGTAATAGCTTTGATAAAGAAATAAAGTATAAAGCTTATAAGTAAAACTAGGATTGGTTTATCAAGTGGTTATGATCATATATGCTTTAAGGCATATAGTTGGCATGGTAGCAAGCAAGTATTTGCTTGCATATGTCAACTTGATTAGTAAGGCTTTGTAAGATCCCTCCTTTGTAAAGGAAAAGGATCCGTGTGATTGCAATGCTAGTCCCTGGATCATTGCTAGCATCCACAGTTTAAGATGAAGTACACAGATACAAAGGTCATTTATTACATTCATTCCAGAGATAATACATAGTCTTTTACAACTCAGGGCCATAGGCCTAATACAAGAGTTTTTGGAATAAGTAAATAAACATAAGTCTTCATCTTCATGTGCCACAGGCAAGCATGTTGAGTGTAGACTCATGACTCCTAATCATCATCGGAGTAACCTGCAACATCACAAGTTACAGCCACAGTGGGTCAATACTTTGGAATAGTATTGGCAAGTGATACCTTAGTAATTTTAAGTGGACTATATTACTATATGCATTTTGGCTAAGTGTAGCTTGGCTTGCTTTTCTTGAAAATAGGTTTTTCCTATTAGTTGAAATCACTAAGTTTTTCTTTGTCAAAAACTTTCCCAAGAAACCACCAATAGACATTGCGGTCCTTCACCCTTGTTCACCCATAAGTTTTACTTAGAAGTTGGAGTGATGAGATTCTTGTAGCTTCCATGTCTTGATGCTCAAGTTGTCCATTGCCATGGACTTAGCTAAGTACTTAGATTTTCCATCTGCAGAGGTTGTGCACTTTCCCCACCAGACTTGGTTTCCCAAGACAGGACCTTTCAGAAGCCTTTCCTTAGTCAAATGGATGCGCTCCAACCTATTATTCCCACTACCACCAACTGTCCAAGTGACTAAGTTCTAGCAACCTATATGATCATGGCAGAGCCAATATTGCCAAGTGGTTGCACTATAAGCTTTCTCAACATTTGGCCTCCAAATCCCTTTGTGCCTGGGTGGCATACCACAAGTGAGATACACAAGCCATATCCATGGCCTTGTGTAACCACTCAACCAAAAACCACCAATACAAGTCCCATTCCACCTAGGAGGTTCATTGACTTAGTTGTTTTATTAAGAAAAGCATAAGTCCAAAAGACTTATAATTATTTTCATCATAGCATGTACATACTTTACCAACCCTTGGTTTGCTACTAGCTAGGCTAAGCATGTCATAGTAACTTAACTTAGGAAATTCCCTAGCAATTCTACAATTTTACAACTACTTAGGATTTCCCAACATAGCATTTGGCAAAAGTAGCATGCAAGATATAGCAAAAATAATTCTAATGCTTATTAAAAATAAAGGGGTGGAAATATCATGAAGTATCACTTGCCTTGGTAATGGGGAGAGTAGCACTCTTCACAATCATAGTCACTAGCAAAATCTACACCAAAATTTGTAGCACACAATTACATACAATTCATATACAAACAAAAATATGAATGCATGCATGCAAGAAAATGCTAAGTGATGATTTTGAAAACTCCACCAAGCAAGTGTATGATACAGAAACATAACCAAGTCAAAAAGTTTGCTAACCAAACTTATTTAGCCCTAAAACAATTTGCTAAACAAAATCTATACTCAAAATGGACCTAAATATGTTTCTGCATACAAAGTCATTTTAACAGAAACTTTTTGTTAAACACATTGCAGATTCAGAAAGGGCTTGACTCACTGATTCCAACGGTATAAAATTTGCAAAAATCTAACGTGGAAATCTCAAGTTATAGCCATTTGAAAATTGGATCTAAATCTGATTTGAATTCTAATTTTGAATCCAATCCTAGACACGCGTCACGATTTTACTGGTGCATACCGGTTTGCACCGGATCACCCTTCCGCGCCGTTGGTTCTAACTATCGCTGCACGGCTCAGATCTATCCATACGCCTTCGGATAGGATCTATCGTGTCCACTGGATCTGAATCGAACGATCCTAAGCAAAGGACCAACAAGTGGCGGCGCTAGCAGCGGTGACAGGCGGCGGCGCGTCTGACAGCGGCGGTGCTGGCGCTCCAGGTCGCGAGGGGGTGAGGGAAGTAGCTTACCAGATCCGTGGTGGCGTGCTGAAGCTCGAGGTGGCGTTGGCTCGGAAAGGGGCGCACTGGCATGGTCTCAGGAGCTCGTCGGAGTAGCGGGCGGCGTCGGTCGCTTGCAGACGTGGTGCTTCCCGAGGTTTGGCGTCGCCCTAGCACGAACCAGAGGCATCAGGAGTTGCGCAAGACGCAGGCAAACAAACTCGCGTGAAGGAGGGGGCAAGGGGCGCTCGGGTTTTACCTGAATTGGTCGCCGGAGTCTATCGGCGGCGCAGGTGGTTTCGGTCGAGGACGGAGACGACAACCTAGGTCACGAGCATGCAAAAGGAAGGCATCAGCGTATGCGCAATATCAAGCTGGGCATCCTCGTTTGAACCAGAGAGAGGGGGGCGGTCGAGGCTCACTGGAATTGGACGCCGGAGTCGTCGGTACCGCGGGGCTTCGAGAGCAAATGCGCGCAGCCTGGTGGCGGGGTGAGCGAGGAGAGTGGGGGAAAATGCTCGCGGTGCAGAGGGGATTTTATAGGTCCAGGCGCAACATTAAACGCCTGCGGAATAATGGCTAATTACGCCGCGCCATTACTGGCCTTGACAGCAGCGGCGACGTGGTCGCGGGCGCGGTTTGAGGAAGGCGAGGGCGACGTGGACGGGGCCCGCTTGTCGGCGAAATAAGCAGAGGGGGTGTGGGGTCTGGCTGTCAGTGGCTGAGTGGGTGTGCTCGCGCGTGCGAAAGGAAAAGAAATGGCCCGGGTGGGCTAGTTGGGCCTGTTCAGATGCTGGGCTCGATTGGTGGCGGTAGGCCCTTTTCATTTGTTTGCTCTTTTTCTTTTTCTGATTCGATTTTCAGAATAGGTTTTCAAATGAATTCAAGTTCCATTTGAATTCAAACTTTCTTGGGATTTTTGCAGTGTGTAGTAGTCTCAAATTAGGCACAAAGTCAGGTGGTTTGCTAAGTAAAGGTTTGGTCAAGCTTGGAGATCAAAATAACAGAGACTAGGCACTTGGTTTGCAAAATTTGAAAAATGGTTTTTGAAACCATTTCCAATTTGAAAAACTTGGTTTAAATTATACACTCAAACCTATCCTCATAAAAGGCAACAAACTTGGTTCATAAACAATCAAACTTTCAAATGGGGATAGCCATTTGATTTAAATCTGCTCACATAAAATCATAGCACTATGTTCTTCTGTTTTTCTGAAATGAGTTTGAACTTGATCTCAAATCTATATGCATGCATGAATGATATGCAAACTTTGAAATCATGATTTTTAGGGATGTTACAGGCTTGCATCAGTGTCAATATAAGCTTGCCTTGTGCAGAGCAGTGGTTGAAGTTCTCCTCGGCTTCTTCTTCGTAGTATCCTCCTTCCTCCTCGTATCCTTGGTCGGTACTAGCGTCTATGAATAAATACAAGGTACACAATCACCAAACAATACTTAAATACTTGCATCATCACACACAAGGGTTCTATAGATGATCTAGCATCATCACTAACATTACAAGATTAAAGCTTGGTTTAATTCCTTTTATTTTTAGAAAAGTAATTTCTACTCATTGAAAAACTACTTAAGATTTAATATTCTCCAAACCAAACATGGGATAATGTTGACACAGGAATCCCCACATATTTTAGTCCATGGGAATGTGATTTAAAGTGGTGTCACAATTTAATAAGGTTTTACCCTTTTATTTTAATTAAAAAAGTGGCTAGAAATGCCTATGTGGCATTCTTTTATTACTTGAACATTCTTTATGTAAGTAAACCTATATGTTTTTATATATTCTGAAAGGTATGATCAAATGTGATTTTTGAGAGTTGGAATCAACTCAGAAGATATCATGGTTTAAATTTGAAAAATGTTTGAATGCAGAAAAGGTTCTGCCTTGTTATTTTTACCAAGGGTAATCTACATATCCAAATTATTTGAATCCAATGGGCTTGGATTCGCACTTCCAGACCTTTCTAGCAAAATTGGTTTCATTCAATTTGGTTCACTGAATCGAGATGGGTTGATTTTTGAAACTAGGTACAGAACTGTGTTTGAAATAATATGGAAAAGGTTAAATTCAAATGACTGGGCTGCGCGGGAAACGATACCGGGCCGGCCTGCTAAGCACAGCGCTTACGCGGGCTGGTTAAGTTGTTGTCCCCACGCGTCAGTGACACAGGGGGGTGCGAAGCGGTACGGGGCAATGTGGTGCGTTCGATCTAGTTCTAATCCAACGGCTGAGGGTCGTCGTCCACGTCGGGCAGCGCCAGCGAGACAAAAACCTAACGCGGTAGGTGGGGGTCGTCGGGGGCTCACCGGGGCTCAGGCGAGGGTCGACGAGGCGGGTGAATGACGAAGTCGACGACGGTGAACCTCCTGGTACCGGCAGCTTCTCCTGGGGCGGCTCCAATCGCTGGCCCCCTTCTTCTCCAGCAGCGCCGGGCTCCAATCGCTGGCCTTCTCCAGCAGCGGCGGGCTACGGTGAAATTCCGGCGAAGCGCTGCTCGCCTTGCTCCGGGAACGGGGTGGAACGATCAGTGAGGAGAGGGGAGTGAGATGGTGTGCTCAATTCGGCTGGGGGTGGCCTCTATTTATAGTCTCGACGACGAGACCGAACGGGATGGGCAGGCGACGGTGGCGACATGGCTACGCGCTGCTAGAGGCATGGCCGGCGGTGGCGATCGCTTGGTGGTCTCCTGCCGATGCTCTACGGCTTTAATGCGCGTGTAGGGGCGGTGGCAAATGGTCTGGAACACGCGATGCTCAGCGCGGCAGAGGCGGTGTCTTTGACGGCGAGCGGTGGCTGTGAGGCATGGGGTGGCGAACGGGGATGTCTAGCGGTCTCCTGGGTCGGTGGTGATCGCGTATGCACGCGGCGAGGGCGGCGCGTGGTCTGTGGGCGTGTGTCGAGGGCGGCGCTCTGGCGCATGCTCGGCATGGTTGATAGAGGCACGGACACGGCATTCCTGGGTGCTCTGGTCGATGTCTTCGAGGCAGGGCTGGTCGAGAGGGGGCGGTGAGGCATGGGTGATCTCCCAGACAAGGTTGGCACGGCTAGTTCCTCTCCTAGCTTGTTGTCTACACTGGGGTGGCATGGGTGGCTTCGGCTGTTCACCATTGATGACATTGCCAAGCTTACAGTGGTGCTAGACGTTTAGAAATGAACTAGATGATCTACTAAAGCCTAGTTGCAACCACAGAGGGAACAAGTTAGGCTCAAATCACTGCTCCAAATAGTGTTTGGATTTTATTTGATTTGCATCTACAAGGTGTTTGATGAAATGGTCGCAAGAATTCAAGTTTCGAATTTTGAAAAGTTTTTTGGTGGGTGTGCTAGGTAGGTGCTGGTGAGTCTGTGGATGCTTGGGTTTTGAAAGTTGAGCTTGTTTGAGTGGTTTTTGAAAAAGTGGGATCTTACCATATGATAAAGATTCAATTTTGAATTGTCCTTTAAACTATGCATTTGAATGTTTTTGGATGATCACTAAGTGGGCCTTGATACTTTGTAATGAGTACTATCAAGGGGTGTAAAGATCCAAACAAGTTTCTGTTAAGTTCTGGAAGTTTGGGACAGCCAAAGTAGGCATGGGAGTTAAATTGGTCAAAATGACCATTCACTCAATTTGGTTTGTTTTGAATTATTTGTCTTTGGGAAAGTTTGGGAATTGTTTAGATGATGTTTATTTCACCTAAGAATCCTTTTACAAGCAAAGAAAGACATAAACAAGGAACTTCAAAAGAATTTAAAATGGAATGCATACACACATGCATGCTTTCATATTTTTATTTAGAAAAGTTTTTGTTAACCCTAATTTTGATGATTAGAGTTTGATGATTCTAGTTTAATATTTTTGGGATGTTACAAACCTTCCCCCCTTAAACAAAATCTCTTCCCGAGATTTGAAAAAGGACGAAAAGATTACCTAGGATTTGAAGAGATCGGGAAACTCCGTCCTGATGTGATCTTCGTGCTCCCAGGTAGCTTCCTCTTCGGTGTGGTTGCTCCACTGAATCTTGAGAAACTTGATGCTTCGGGTTCTGTTGGTTCGAAAAGCTTCCCCCAAAATACGAATGGGTAATTTAGGATAGGTCAGGTCATCGTTGATCTCTATGGTCCGGTGATTAATATTCTTGAACACTTCCGTCTTCTCTGGAACTTCGAGGCACTTGCGAATTAATGATATATGAAACACATTGTGCACGGCTGACATATCTTCGGGCAGTTCCAGTTGATACGACACTTCTCCTCGATGGTTTAGAATTTTGAAGGGTCCGATATATCTGGGGGGGCTAACTTTCCTTTGAGTTGGAAACGCTGCATTCCCTTCAATGGCGATACTTTCAGATATACAAAATCTCCTATGTTGAAGGCGAGGTCTCGACGTCTCTTGTCGACGTAACTCTTTTGTCTTGACCGGGCTGTCTTGAGGTTGTAGAGGTTCCAATCTTTAATAAGATAGAGCCCCCTGTGTTTACAATGCTAGTCCCTGGATCAATAGCTAGCATCCACAGTTAAGATGTAATATCAAGAAACAAAGGTCATAATATAACTTTATAACCAGGAATAACATAATTTTATTACATCTTACATAGCTCATTTGGCTATTTACATTACATTGCAGCGGAATAACTATAAGCATGGGTCCTTCATCTTCAAAGTGCCACAGGCAGATCTTGGTTGTAGACTTGTAATCCTAATCAATCAATCTTCACTAAAATCAATCAAACCTGCAACATACAAGTTACAGCCACAAGGGTCAATACATTTGAATTGTATTGGCAAGTGATACTATGGTAGTATAGTGGAGTCTATCATCTATATGCATTTGGCTAAGTGGGGTTGAGGCTTGCATTGCTCAAAATAGAATTTTTCCTTTACATTTGAAAATACTAAGTTTTGCTTGGCAAAATCATTTTTCTCAATCAGAGATTTGAAGATCCTTAACCAAGGCATCTCTCAATCAAAGATTGAAGATTTCAAACAACCCTTGTTCAAAACACAAGATTTTTAACTTTGAAATTTGAATGATGAGATTCTTGATTGCATCCATGTCTTGATGCTCAAATTGTCCTTTACCAGGGACATGGCTAAGTACTTAGATTTTACACTCTGCAGAGGTGGTGCACTTTCCCCACAAGACTTGGTTTCCCAAGACAAAATCTTTCAGAAGCTTTCCCTTAGACCAAAATGGACGCGCTCCAACCTATCAAACACTACCACCCACTGTCCATATGGCTAAGTTCTTGCAACCTATATGATCATGGCAGAGCCCATATTGCCAAGTGGTTGCACTTGAAGCTTCTCAACATTTGACATCTCAAATCTCTTTGTTCCTGGGTGGCATACCACAAGTGAGATACACAAGCCAAGTCCATGGCCTTGTGTAACCACTCAACATAAACCAATCCTTCCATTCCACCCATGTGATTCATTAACTTAGTTGTTTTATTAAACAAAAACATAAGTCCTCAGACTTAGAGATTTTTCCATAGTGTGAATATATTTTCCACCCATGTTTTCTATTAGCTAGGCTAAGCTTGATAGTAGTAGGAATCTTAACTTAGGAAAATCCTACTAAGGATTCATCTACTAGGTTTTCCTATGGCAAGGTCCATACTTAGCAAAATTCCATGCAAGTTTTACTTAGCAAAATCACTAATGCATAGTGGAAGTAATGGGACAAAAAGTATGAAGCATCACTTGCCTTTTTGGTAGGGAATGGTGGTTCACTCCTTGATCTTTCTAGTCTCACACTTCACTACAAGTCAATCAAGCAAGCACAAATTCAATTCTCATTCCAAACCAAAGTCAAACAAACAATATTTCACACACAAAGTAATGGAATCTAAGTCATGCATAAGCATGCAAAGGTTGGTTCTATTGCAAGGATGGTCTCCACTAGGCTTCTAAACTTTGTAAGTTCCAAATTGGTCATTTACCAAAATGGCAAAGTCATTTGCAAATGGGTTTTATCCATAAACCATTTTCAAATCCTTTCATCATTTTATGTGGTGAAAAACATTTTTCTCAATACCACAACCTTAAATGGTTTCACCAATTAAGTTGTTGTTTCTTAAAACTTGGTGTTTTTGGTCAGTAGGTTTGGTCCAAAACATTTCCTCCAAAGTTTTTACTCAAAACCATTTTCATAACAAAACAATAGTTTTATTTGGCTAGAAATGGACTAAACTAATTAATCCATTCTAAACTTTTCCAAATTCATTTTCCAAACCATGGGTTGGTTCCTAGTGTCAGTAAGGTCACAATAAACCATTTTGCAAAAGTTTTAACCCTAAAATCATTTTTAAACAATTTTTCTAATCTAAACAAGCACACAAATGAATCTGCAAAAACAAGTAAATTAACAAATACTATTTACTAAACCAAGGGCATGGTTGGCTAGGGCTTGTTCTCCTGATTTCAACGACATAAAATTTGTAATTTTTGGACGTGTGGTTTGAAAGTTACAAGGGTTTCAAAATGGTATTTAAATCTGGTTTCAAAATCTGTTTTAATCAGAACCTGGCCACGTGGCTTGCTCCTATTCGCCAGTACCGGCTCGCACGGATTGGTTGTTGTGGAGCGTTGGATTTAAATTTGATCGAGCGGCTCAGGATCTATCTTACCCCTTCGTTTAAGTCATCTGTTTCTACGCGTCTGATCTAAATCGAACGGTCCTGATCCAATCAACCACAAAGTGGCGGCGCTGGCGGCGGTGGTTGGCGGCGGAGCGGCCAGTCGATGATGGCGCCGGAGGTACAGGAAGCAAAGGAGGGTGGGGAGATGCTCACAGTGATCGCCGTGGAATGCTGGTGCTCAACATGGTCGTCTCCGTCGAAGGGGCGCTCGGGGTGGACGGCAATCGCTCGCCGGAGATGAGCTGGGCTTCGGGCGGTTCAGGAGGTCGTCGTGGGCGAGGATAGGGGGCGCCCTAGGACAAACGAATAGCACCATTAGGTCCGCGAGAGCATGGCGGTCATCATCGTATCCACGGGGAAGAGAAGGGTGGTCGGATTTTACCGGGGAGACGTCGTCGGAGAACGGCAGAAGACGGCGGCGCTCGGTCGTGTTCCTTGTCGGCGTTCTAGAGCACGCGCGGATGTGGGGTTGGTTCTGGGATATGCGTAGGGAGATGGGGAGTCTCCTGGTGTGCTCAGGGAGGCACGGGGCACTGTTGAGTCGCCGGAATCGGCACCGGAGTGTCGTCGAAACAGAGCCGCTCGGGGAGAAATTGTGGCGGCCTGGGGGCGTGTCGAGGAGGGGAGACAGAGGGGAACCAGAGAGGAGAGGAAGACGATTTATTGTGCGTGATCACTGTAGGTTTTACTCGCGGCATTAAGGCAAATTAAGCAGGAGAAATCAACGACAGAACGGGGGAAGAACTGGTCGCTGCGGTGAGGACGATGGCTAGCGAAGTGGGGCCGTTGCGTCAGTGGGAAAAGGAGTGAGGGAGAGGTCCACCGGTCAGTGACTTAGCGGGTTGCTTCTGTGGTGAAGAAAAACGGTTCGGGGCGAGGGTGAGGTGGGCTAGGTGGGCTGTTGGGTTGGAACTGGGCCAGATGGTTGGCTGCTCGTTTTGTTCTATTTTTTTCTGTCTGATTGATTTATTCTTTTCTATTTCTATTTACTGATTTGAAATTCAAACAAATCCAACATTCAAACAATTCAAACACTTCCAAACTTGTGTTGAGTTTTTTGTTCTGTTTATTAACATAAACCAAATCCCAAAATAAAAAATAATATTTTTATTTATTTTAGGATCCATTCATTAATTAAATAAAATGGACCTTTAGTTATTTAATTAAATAGGGTTTGATTTATTTAATAAAATCTTCATTTGAAATCCAAATATTTTCAAAACCAAATCAGTAGGTTTTATTTGGAAATAGTGAATACTTGGAAACTTGTTTAAAATAAAACAACCTTTTATTTTCGGGTCCATTAATAATTAAATACAATAGACCTTCATTATTAAATCAACTAGGATTTATTTTATTTAAAAATATTTATTTTGAAATATAAAATAAAGTCAAAACACTTCAGTAGGTTTTATTTGAGAATATAAAATATTTGGAAAACTTATTTAAAATAATTTAATAAGTTTTGATGTTTCATTTAAAATGGTAAAACCATTTATTCAAATAAAATTGGATATTAAATCCTTATTAATTTATTTAAATAATCCTTTGCTATTTTTTTATCCAAAACAAAACATTTTATTTTAAATACTTGGCTAAGGTTTAATTTAGCTCTGTAAAATAATCTTTATTTATAAATCCACTTTTTCTTTTGAAAGCCAAAACCTTTTATTTAAAAGATCCAAAATAGTAAGTCTAAATATTTCTATTTTCCCTTATTAAATGTTTATCTTTTTAAATCCCTTTAGGATTTATTTGATCCAAATTGGTTTGAAGGTTCCATTTGGATTCAAAAAGTTTCTTCTGGCCCTGAAAATCAAACAAAGTTTTATTTTATTCATTTATTTTCACATTACAAGATTTGGAAAATCTTGGGATGTGACAGGCTACCACCCTTAAAATAAATCTCGTCCCGAGATTTGGGGAGGCTAGGGTTACAATCAGGTTCAAAACAACTAGGGTACTACCACCCTTAAAAAATTTTCAAACAAAAATTACATATTGTCCTTCTTGGGATCCTGGGGAAAATTTCTCTAAGCAAACATTTGCATGGTGTCCTTGGTTTCCATACTTGACTCATGGGCCAAGGTTGAGATCCTTCATAGACTTGTTTAACTTGTTCTTCATCTTTTCTGGACAATTGCTTGCATAGTGGCCTAGTTCCTTGCATTTGAAACACATCACTTGGCTGATATCTTTCTTTTCCTTTGGTATCATTGCCTCTTGTTTGTTTCTTTGGTTCTTCTTCTTCTCTGGGCATTCATTGGCATAATATCCCATCTCTTTGCAATTTTAACATTGCACTTGAGTAATGTCCTTCTTGTTAGGGTTGGGGCATTTCTTCTTCTTTTTGGGTCTCTCCAAAGCTAGGAGTTCTTCTAGTTCATGTTCTTCATGAGTGGGAGATCTTTCTCTCTTCTTGGGGCATTGATCTTCATGTTTCTTGGATGTATGATCCTTGTATCCACAAGTATTGCTAACTTGGGTTCCTTCTAGATTAACATCTTTGTCATCCTTGTTGTCATTAGCTCTTTGGGAAAAGTTTTCTCCCATGTTGATCATTTGAGTAAACAATCCTTGCAACAATTGGGATTGAAGTTTCAAAATCCTTTGTATGGCTGGGTCTAGTCCATTGTTGTTGGCTAAAATCTGAGTTGTCTCTTGGCTCAACTGGTTTTGGGTTGCTATAAGTTCTTTCATGTTGTCCTCTTGGTTGTTGTTGTTGTCATCAACCTTGATGTTGGTGTCTCATGGAGTAGTCATCTGTTTGGGTTGAAGGGGAATTAGAATAGGCAAGATATTTCTAAGGAGTCAATTCTAATCACACACATCACAATTCACTCAAGCAATGTGCAAGCAATCACAAACAAACATTTCACTCAATCAACAAAGTTCAAGCACATTTTAGGCAACAAAATATTTTTGTTACACCTCTTAGGTTGGTGTGTTTGTCTTAACTAAAATATGGTGGTCCATCTATATGGTTCACTTGTGATTTTTCCTTCCTTCATGATTCTTCTTGTATGAGATCATGGTTTCCTTGAGAAAAACTCTTGGTTGCAATACTTCAAATTATGTAGGCTCCTTCTAACTTTTGCATTCCCTCAGTCTCTAAATCTTGAACAAGATTTCCTTGTCTCACTTGTAGTCCTTAGTATCATCCAAGTTGGAGGTCCTTGGTGAATATGCTGAAGATGTTGAAGTCATTGGAGTTGAATAAGTTGAAGTCATTAGAGTTGAAGAAGTCCTTTGCACATGGTGTAGTCTTTGGCCATGGTTAGGTTTTTCCATCAAGTTTGAAATAGAAGAGATGTAGAGTTGAAACCAAAATGGTTGAGGAAAGAGTTTACAAGTGTTTTTGTATATAAGTTTTGGATCAAAATATAACTCCTATTCTTCTAAGGGTTTTTGTCCAATCCTAGGGTTTACAAATCCTATAGGCAACACAATGCTCTGATACCATCTGTAGAGGTTCCAATCTTTAATAAGATAGAGCCCCCTGTGTTTACAATGCTAGTCCCTGGATCAATAGCTAGCATCCACAGTTAAGATGTAATATCAAGAAACAAAGGTCATAATATAACTTTATAACCAGGAATAACATAATTTTATTACATCTTACATAGCTCATTTGGCTATTTACATTACATTGCAGCGAAATAACTATAAGCATGGGTCCTTCATCTTCAAAGTGCCACAGGCAGATGTTGGTTGTAGACTTGTAATCCTAATCCATCAATCTTCACTAAAATCAATCAAACCTGCAACATACAAGTTACAGCCACAAGGTTCAATACATTTGAATTGTATTGGCAAGTGATACTATGGTAGTATAGTGGAGTCTATCATCTATATGCATTTGGCTAAGTGGGGTTGAGGCTTGCATTTCTCAAAATAGAATTTTTCCTTTACATTTGAAAATACTAAGTTTTGCTTGGCAAAATCATTTTTCTCAATCAAAGATTTGAAGATCCTTAACCAAGGCATCTCTCAATCAAAGATTGAAGATTTCAAACAACCCTTGTTCAAACCACAAGATTTTTAACTTTGAAGTTTGAATGATGAGATTCTTGATTGCTTCCATGTCTTGATGCTCAAATTGTCCTTTACCAGGGACATGGCTAAGTACTTAGATTTTACACTCTGCAGAGGTGGTGCACTTTCCCCACAAGACTTGGTTTCCCAAGACAAAATCTTTCAGAAGCTTTCCCTTAGACCAAAATGGACGCGCTCCAACCTATCAAACACTACCACCCACTGTCCATATGGCTAAGTTCTTGCAACCTATATGATCATGGCAGAGCCCATATTGCCAAGTGGTTGCACTTGAAGCTTCTCAACATTTGACATCTCAAATATCTTTGTTCCTGGGTGGCATACCACAAGTGAGATACACAAGCCAAGTCCATGGCCTTGTGTAACCACTCAACATAAACCAATCCTTCCATTCCACCCAGGTGATTCATTAACTTAGTTGTTTTATTAAACAAAAACATAAGTCCTCAGACTTAGAGATTTTTCCATAGTGTGAATATATTTTTCACCCATGTTTTCTATTAGCTAGGCTAAGCTTGATAGTAGTAGGAATCTTAACTTAGGAAAATCCTACTAAGGATTCATCTACTAGGTTTTCCTATGGCAAGGTTCATACTTAGCAAAATTCCATGCAAGTTTTACTGAGCAAAATCACTAATGCATAGTGGAAGTAATGGGACAAAAAGTATGAAGCATCACTTTCCTTTTTGGTAGGGAATTGTGGTTCAATCCTTGATCTTGCTAGTCTCACACTTCACTACAAGTCAATCAAGCAAACACAAATTCAATTCTCATTCCAAACCAAAGTCAAACAAACAATATTTCACACACAAAGTAATGGAATCTAAGTCATGCATAAGCATGCAAAGGTTGGTTCTATTGCAAGGATGGTCTCCACTAGGCTTCTAAACTTTGTAAGTTCCAAATTGGTCATTTACCAAAATGGCAAAGTCATTTGCAAATGGGTTTTATCCATAAACCATTTTCAAATCGTTTCATCATTTTATGTGGTGAAAAACATTTTTCTCAATACCACAACCTTAAATGGTTTCACTAATTAAGTTGTTGTTTCTTAAAACTTGGTGTTTTTGGTCAGTAGGTTTGGTCCAAAACATTTCCTCCAAAGTTTTTACTCAAAACCATTTTCATAACAAAACAATAGTTTTATTTGGCTAGAAATGCACTAAACTAATTAATCCATTCTAAACTTTTCCAAATTCATTTTCCAAACCATGGGTTGGTTCCTAGGGTCATTAAGGTCACAACAAACCATTTTTCAAAAGTTTTAACCCTAAAATCATTTTTAAACAATTTTTCTAATCTAAACAAGCACACAAATGAATCTGCAAAAACAAGTAAATTAACAAATACTATTTACTAAACCAAGGGCATGGTTGGCTAGGGCTTGTTCTCCTGATTTCAACGACATAAAATTTGTAAATTTTGGACGTGTGGTTTGAAAGTTACAAGGGTTTCAAAATGGTATTTAAATCTGGTTTCAAAATCTGTTTTAATCAGAACCTGGCCACGTGGCTTGCTCCTATTCGCCAGTACCGGTTCGCACGGATCGGTTGCTATGGAGCGTTGGATTTAAATTAGATCGAGCGGCTCAGGATCTATCTTACCCCTTCGTTTAAGTCATCTGTTTCTACGCGTCTGATCTAAATCGAACGGTCCTGATCCAATCAACCACAAAGTGGCGGCGCTGGCGGCGGTGGTTGGCGGCGGAGCGGCCAGTCGATGACGGCGCCGGCGGTACAGGAAGCAAAGGAGGGTGGGGAGATGCTCACAGTGATCGCCGTGGAATGCTGGTGCTCAACGTGGTCGTCTCCGTCAAAGGGGCGCTCGGGGTGGACGGCAATCGCTCGCCCGAGATGAGCTGGGCTTCGGGCGGTTTAGGAGGTCATCGTGGGCGAGGATAGGGGGCGCCCTAGGACAAACGAATAGCACCATTAGGTCCGCGAGAGCATGGCGGTCATCATCGTATCCACGGGGAAGATAAGGGTGGTCGGATTTTACCGGGGAGACGTCGTCGGAGAACGGCAGAAGACGGCGGTGCTCGGTCGTGTTCCTTGTTGGCGTTCTGGAGCACGCGCGGATGTGGGGTTGGTTCTGGGAGATGCGTAGGGAGATGGGGAGTCTCCTGGTGTGCTCAGGGAGGCACGGGGCGGTGTTGAGTCGCCGGAATCGGCACCGGAGTGTCGTCGGAACAGAGCCGCTCGGGGAGAAATTGTGGCGGCCTGGGGGCGTGTCGAGGAGGGGCGACAGAGGGGAGCTAGAGAGGAGAGGAAGACGATTTATTGTGCGTGATCACTGTAGGTTTTACTCGCGGCATTAAGGCAAATTAAGCAGGAGAAATCAACGGCAGAACGGGGGAAGAACTGGTCGCTGCGGTGAGGACGATGGCTAGCGAAGTGGGGCTGTTGCGTCAGTGGGAAAAGGAGTGAGGGAGAGGTCCACCGGTCAGTGACTTAGCGGGTTGCTTCTGTGGTGAAGAAAAACGGTTCGGGGCGAGGGTGAGGTGGGCTAGGTGGGCTGTTGGGTTGGAACTGGGCCAGATGGTTGGGCTGCTCGTTTTGTTCTATTTTTTTCTGTCTGATTGATTTATTCTTTTCTATTTCTATTTACTGATTTGAAATTCAAACAAATCCAACATTCAAACAATTCAAACACTTCCAAACTTGTGTTGAGTTTTTGGTTCTGTTTATTAACATAAACCAAATCCCAAAATAAAAAATAATATTTTTATTTATTTTAGGATCCATTCATTAATTAAATAAAATGGACCTTTAGTTATTTAATTAAATAGGGTTTGATTTATTTAATAAAATCTTCATTTGAAATCCAAATATTTTCAAAACCAAATCAGTAGGTTTTATTTGGAAATAGTGAATACTTGGAAACTTGTTTAAAATAAAACAACCTTTTATTTTTGGGTCCATTAATAATTAAATACAATAGACCTTCATTATTAAATCAACTAGGATTTATTTTATTTAAAAATATTTATTTTGAAATCTAAAATAAAGTCAAAACACTTCAGTAGGTTTTATTTGAGAATATAAAATATTTGGAAAACTTATTTAAAATAATTTAATAAGTTTTGATGTTTCATTTAAAATGGTAAAACCTTTTATTCAAATAAAATTGGATATTAAATCCTTATTAATTTATTTAAATAATCCTTTGCTATTTTTTTTATCCAAAACAAAACATTTTATTTTAAATACTTGGCTAAGGTTTAATTTGGCTCTGTAAAATAATCTTTATTTATAAATCCACTTTTTCTTTTGAAAGCCAAAACCTTTTATTTAAAAGATCCAAAATAGTAAGTCTAAATATTTCTATTTTCCTTTATTAAATGTTTATCTTTTTAAATCCCTTTAGGATTTATTTGATCCAAATTGGTTTGAAGGTTCCATTTGGATTCAAAAAGTTTCTTCTGGCCCTAAAAATCAAACAAAGTTTTATTTTATTCATTTATTTTCACATTACAAGATTTGGAAAATCTTGGGATGTGACAGAGGTGCTCACGAATCTTGTGAACCTTCTCTTCCGCTTCTCGTAGGATGTCGGGTCCGAAAATCTGACTCTCTCCTACTTCCGACCAGTTCAAAGGGGTGCGACACTTCCTTTACGTACATGAATTCAAATGGCGCCATTTGCAAACTATCTTGATAAATGTTGTTGTACGAAAATTCTGCAAACGGAAGACAGTCTTCCTACTTATATCCATATTCTAACACACATGCTCTCAGCATATCTTCGAGTATTTTATTTACTCGCTCCGTTTGTCCATCGGTCTGAGGGTGATAAGCAGTGCTGAAATATAGGAGGGTTCCTAAACCTTCTTGAACTTTCTTCCAGAATCTCGAGGTAAACTGAGTTCCTCGAAACTATACAATGTTCTTAGGGAATCCATGCAAACTAACGATTCTAGCGATGTATAACTCTGCTAGCTTCGAACTCTGATATGTGGTCTTGACGGGTAAGAAATGGGCGACTTTGGACAATCTGTCCACTATGACCCAGATAGAGTCATTTCCCCTACTATAAGTAGGCAATCCGGTGATAAAGTCCATTCCAACAGAATCCCATTTCCATTCCAGAATCTGCAATGGTTGCAACAATCCAGCGGTTCTTTGATGTCCTGCATTGACTCGCTGACATATATCACACTTGGCGATATATCTTCTGATTTCTCTCTTCATTTTATGCCACAAAAATTGCTCTTTCAAATATTGATACATCTTAGTTCCTCCGGGGTGGATAGAATAAAGAGTATCATGAGCTTCCTTCAAAATAACCTCTTTCAACTCTGAATCTGCGGGTACACAAAGGCGTCCTTTGTACCACAGAACTCCTTCTTCGTCTTTGGTGAATCCAGGTACTTTTCCTGTACCGATACGACGCTTGATTCCGTCGATACTAGCATTTCCTTTCTGCGCCTCTTTGATCTGGCTGATCAAAGTGGGTTGAAGTTCTATGCTAGCCAAAAATCCTTCACTTACTAATTCCATTCGAAAATCTTCCATCTCTTTGTGCAAGCTTGGTTGCTCCTTCAAAATCATGGAGTTCAAGCGGCACGGCAATCTACTAAGGGCATCGGCTACCACGTTGGCTTTACCGGGATGATAGTGAATGTCCAGATCGTAATTCTTAATTAGCTCAATCCATCTTCTCTGCCTCATATTTAGCTCCTTCTGAGTGAATATATACTTCAGGCTCTTGTGATCCGAATAAATCTCACAACGGTTTTCCATCAGGTAGTGCCTCCATGTCTTCAGGGCTAGAACTACGGCTGCGAGTTCGAGGTCATGGGTTCGGTAATTCTGCTCATGTTGTTTCAGTTGTCGAGATAGATAAGATATAACTTTGCCTTCTTGCATTAGCACACATCCGAGACCGATCTTGGATGCGTCACAATACACGTCGAAGGGCTTCGTGATATCCGGCATGATTAAGATTGGGGCAGAAATAAAGCTCCTCTTGAGTTCTTGAAAACTCGCTTCACATTTGTCGGTCCATTCAAACTTCTTGTCGTTCTTTAGCAATTGGGTCATGGGTCTGGCGATACTCGAGAATACTTCTACGAACTTGCGGTAATATCCCGCCAATCCGAGAAATGCTCGAACTTGGGTTTGAGTGGTTGGGGCTTGCCAATCTTCGACATCTTTCACTTTTGCAGGATCAACGGCAATTCCTCCGGCTAATACAATATGACCGAGGAATCCTACCTCCTGTAACCAGAATTCACATTTGCTAAACTTGGCATACAGCTGATGCCCTCTAAGGGTTCCAAGAATGGTCCTTAGGTGTAGCTCATGTTCTTCTTCCGATTTGGAATAAATCAGAATTTCATCAATGAAAACAACGACAAACTTATCCAGGGAGTCCATAAAAATCTTATTCATGAGATTCATAAAATAAGCGGGGGCATTGGTTAATCCAAAGGACATAACGGTATACTCGTATAATCCATATCTGGTGGTAAAGGCAGTCTTGCGAATATCCTCTGCACGAATCTTGAGTTGATGATAACCAGTTCTAAGATCAATCTTAGAAAACACTTTGGCACCGGTCAACTGATCAAACAATTCTTCTATCTTGGGCAAGGGGTACTTGTTCTTGATAGTGACGTCATTCAACTTCCGATAATCCGTACACAAATGGTTACCTCCATCTTTCTTGTCCACAAACAAAACAGGTGATCTCCATGGTGACGCACTTGGTTGAATCAATCCAATTTCCAGCATGGCATCCAGTTGCTTCTTCAGTTCGGCTAGTTCAGACTGGTTCATACTATATGGTCTCTGGGCTATGGGTCCTGTTCTGGGGATTAGTTCAATGATAAACTCGATATCTCGATCTGGGGGCATACCGGGCAAAACATCTGGAAATACATCGGGGTATTCACAGACTATCCGGACTTGGTCAATGGTAGGTTGGGCTATACTCTTGTTGCACTTGAATTGGCGAGGTAAGGTTTCAGATATATGTTCTACTGATATTCCGGCTGTACTGGTCATGGTTATGGATTTCTTGGTACAGTCAATCAATCCTTTATGTTTGGACATCCAATACATTCCTAGTACTAGTTCCAAACCTTTAGTTCCGAGTACTATCAGATTAGCATAAAAATCTATGCCATGGATTTGGATAGGGACGGATTTGCAAATTTGCATAGCCTTGGTGGTTGATCCGGGAATTTGAACAATCATAACATGCTTCAGTTTTGTGGGTTGAATCTTACTAGTGCAGGCAAATTCTTCGGTGACAAATGAATGCGATGCACCAGAATCAAACAACACTCGAGCAAGTACTGAATTAACAGAAAACATACCCAGCACGACGTCTGGCGCTTCCTAAGCTTCTTCAGCATGCATGAGAAAAAGACGGCCGTTGCGGTTGAGTGAATTTCCTCGGGCAAACCTCCTTCCTTGCTGAACACGACGCTGCTGCTGAGCTGGGGCATTGGTATTGGGGGCTGCGGCATTCTTCATGTTGGGGCACTCGTTGGAGTAGTGACCCTTATTTCCACAGTCATAACAAGTCACTTGCGACTTCTCCTTTGCTGCTACAGGCACAACATCGCTTCCAGTCCTCGGGGAAGTGTTGGTGTTGGCGGTAGCATTGTTTTTGATCTTGGGTGGGGAACGGTTGAAATTGCTAGAGTTGCCGGGGTTGTTGTGATTTCCTCCGGGCCTAGGGTTTCCACGGTTGGGATAAGTCAGACGGTTCATCGGGGGTCTGTTGGTTCTTGGGGCAAATCCTGGAGATGGGTTAGGGCGATACTTTGGGGTCTGATGGGCTCCTGGCTGATGCATCATGCGACGCTTGCGGTTCTCATTGGCTTGGTTGATCTTTCCTTCCATCTGGATGGCAGAGTCGACAAGGGCTTCGATATCAGCAAAGGGGATATTGACTAACACAGTCTGCATCTCATCGTGCAGACCATTCAGGAATCTTTCTTTCTTCTTGGCTTCAGTGTCGATATCATCCGGGGCATACCTAGCTAATGACAAGAATTTGTCACGGTATTCCACTACGGTCATCCTTCCTTGCTTCAGTTCTCTGAACTCGTCTCTCATTCTCTTGATCAAACCCGGTGGCACATGGGTTCTACTGAACTTGACTTTGAATTCCTCCCAGGTCATCATCTGTCCTCCGGTCATTGCACGAACACTGTTCCACCATGCTCTGGCATCTCCGGCTAGATAGTGGGTGGCGAACAGAACTTTCTCGTTAGCTTCCACTCCGGCGACTTCTAGGTAGTTTTCCATGGTCTGCAACCAATCGTCGACGTCTAAGGGCTCTTCGGACTTAGTGAAAACAGGTGGGTTGGTATTCTGGAAATTCTTAAGCTTAGATCCATGGTTGTCCTGATTTCCTTGGCCTTGGTTATTGTGGGCTAGCTGGGCTATCTGCTGAAGGGTAGCTAAATTGGCTTGACGTTCCACTCTTTCAGCTTCGCGGTCCGAAACCAACATTTGTAGGATCTGCAACATTGGGTCCGGGGATGAACCACTTCCTCCGCGTGGCATCTGAAGATTGAGATAGATCATGAGAAAAGAGGGAAATTTCTATGGTTCAAGGACTTTGAAAAGTTTTTAAAGTTTGACTCGGATTTTCTAGCAACTTGATTTTCATTCATTCATTCATAGCATAGGATACAAACACACACCACAACAAAGGAAATAGATGGTTTTAAGAACCATTCTGGAAACTACGATACAGTGGGACCGAATACTACTCACTACGCTAGTGCTCCAGTGCTACTACTCCTCGGAGTCGGTGTAGTCGTCATCCTCATCATCCTCGTCATCATTGATGAAGGCGTAATCGTCCTCATCGGTGAAGAAATCCATAGCCTGATCCTCCAGAAAGTCATCATCATCGCTGAGACAGGAGTAGGGGTCTCCACGAAGATCCTCTCCGGCATTCTCCCTTTCTTCCAACTGCATGTCTCTCTCGTGGATGGTCTCCTCCAAAGATGAGATACGGTGGCAAAGACGGGCAATGATGCGCTCCTTCTTGTCGAGCTGACGGCGGCGAGACTTGCGATCCTTCGCTAGCATGGCGATGGTCTGATCCTTCGTATTGATAATGGCGGACTTGTGGTTAGAGTAGTCACGGCAATTATCCAACTCCTGCTGGCGATCGTACATCATGAAGCTGAGGTGGTCCAACTGAGTCTTCAGCTCATGGTGGAATGGGGCTTCCAGTGGCTGTCCATTAGCATCACGCCTTGGGCAAAACTCAAAGCGGGTACCCTTGATCTGGTTGATACTCTACCCACACAGACGGGCAAGAGCTTCCTGCATGGCCCTGGCAAGTCCATCGAGTCAGTTGTTCTCTCTTACGGTGAATTGAATTCCCTCAGCAATGGGAGGTTCAATCTTTCCTCGGAGATTTGCAACAATTAGCCACTGCAGATCTTCTCCTACTTGATCATTGAGCTGAGCTCTGAAGAACTCGGGGTGCGGACGCTCCAGAAGTTCCGAAAGCTGGTCCAAATCCCTCTCAAATATAAGGTCTCCTCCATTCCCCAACTGATAAAACTTGCTATACTTCACGTCCATCTAAAAGAATAGAAGATGAGTAAGTTAGTAGAGTGATAAAGTGTGTCAATTTTTATGTATTTTGTAAGAGTTTTGAGGAACATGAATTTTCATGAAAGAATCAAGTGATAAGAATGGGAATAAGTTTTTGTAAATATTTGCTTTCTTTGGTTTTGAAACTAAGTTTTTGATTCTAAACGTCCAGTCTAACTAGGGTCTCCTATGGCCAGGATGGCTCTGATACCAACTGGTCAACACCCGGATTTTTAATCCTAGATGCCTGTTATGCCATACATCGCAATCCCAGGATTACCATTTTTGCGAGACATAACAGAATTGGATACCACAGTACATCATCCATTACAAACCATACATAAGGTCTTACACAAATAAGGATCTCATGATCAGTTCTTAATACAACACAAGCAGCGGAATACGTAATAATAACGGTAGCGTAGGCGAAGCTCCATCTTCGGGGTCACAGGCAATGCTGACGATGGGAGATGATCCTAGTTGTCGTAACCTACCTCGGGTCCATCCTCCAGGTACTCCTCTTCATAGTCTGGCCACGGGAATAGCCAGGGACAAAGCCATGAGTACTCTTTAAGTACTCGCAGACTAATACTAACAAGTGAAGGGGGTTTTTGTAATAGGACACTAATCTCTATGGTTCTTTTGCAAAAAGCCAGATTTATATCTACTAAGTTCAGACGTAAGAAAAGCTAGTTGAAATTTTATACACCTAAGTGGGAACTTGTATTTCATATCACAACCCTGTTGTGGTCAAGTCAAAGTCTCGATTCATTTCATAAGTCATTTTGAAAACATCTGACAGGGGAACAGTATGGCCACTCCAACTATCCATAACCGCGGACGGGGCTATTCGAATAGTTTGACACTGTAGAGATTGTACACTTTCATCACAACATTCGATACATCCGTCAGGAACAAATCCTGAATTCACCATACTCAGTATGCGGATAATCAATCCTAACCTTTCAATTACACGCCCTAGTATAAGCACCTCTCCTGTGAGTTTGGCCTCCCAACCATGACCAACTCTCATCTTAGGTACTGCACAGGTGGACAATCTTCACAAGGTAGCCTCAGCTCAGACCTTGGCCGTGAGGGAACCAATACTAAGGTATATAAGTTTCCAGTCAAGCCCTACCCAATCTTCGGTTATTGTGGTTGTACGGTAAAATTGGAATGGTATCGCATCCAGACAACCATCAGTTTTATAAAGGGATAAGGCTCATGCCTCAACATTTTCATCACCAAAATCATCCGGTGTTCGGAAACACATGTCAAAACATCTCAGTAGAATGATCCATCATTCTAAGGTTTTCATAACCATTTTCACCAAGTATTCCCATCTAAATTTGATCAAGTTTTATGCTTAGCACTAGCATCTACAAGTGGGGGTAAGTACTAATGAGGGGTGGTAAACTAAGTTCAATCTCATGTCTTAGGATGACATAAATATTATCTAGCTTAGGCCAAATTTTATGCTCTTTATGCAACGTTCAATTATCTTTCTAGTATCTACAATTCACTTAAGTAAACTCTAAGTAATAGCTTTGATAAAGAAATAAAGTATAAAGCTTATAAGTAAAACTAGGATTGGTTTATCAAGTGGTTATGATCATATATGCTTTAAGGCATATAGTTGGCATGGTAGCAAGCAAGTATTTGCTTGCATAGGTCAACTTGATTAGTAAGGCTTGCATCAGTGTCAATATAAGCTTGCCTTGTGCAGAGCAGTGGTTGAAGTTCTCCTCGGCTTCTTCTTCGTAGTGTCCTCCTTCCTCCTCGTATCCTTGGTCGGTACTAGCGTCCATGAATAAATATGAGGTACACAATCACCAAACAATACTTAACTACTTGCAATCATCACAAACAAGGGTTCTATAGATGATCTAGCATCATCACTAACATTACAAGATTAAAGCTTGGTTTAATTCCTTTTATTTTTAGAAAAGTAATTTCTACTCATTGAAAAACTACTTAAGATTTAATATTCTCCAAACCAAACATGGGATAATGTTGACACAGGTCATCCCCACATATTTTAGTCCACGGGAATGTGATTTAAAGTGGTGTCAGAATTTAATAAGGTTTTACCCTTTTATTTTAATTAAATAAAGTGGCTAGAAATGCCTATGTGGCATTCTTTTATTACTTGAACATTATTTCTGTAAGTAAACCTATATGTTTTTATATATTCTGAAATGTATGATCAAATGTGATTTTTGAGAGTTGGAATCAACTCAAAAGCTATCATGGTTTAAATTTGAAAAATGTTTGAATGCAGAAAAGGTTCTGCCTTGTTATTTTTACCAAGGGTAATCTACATATCCAAATGATTTCAATCCAACGGGCTTGGATTCAGCACTTCCATACCTTTCTAGCAAAATTGTTTTCATTCAATTTGGTTCACTGAATCGAGCTGGGTTGATTTTTGAAACTAGGTAATGAATTGTGTTTGAAATAAAATGGAAAAGGTTAAATTCAAATGACTGGGCTGCGCGGGAAACGATACTGGGCCGGCCTACTAAGCACAGCGCTTAGGCGGGCTGGTTAAGTTATTGTCCCCACACGTCAGTGACACAAGGGGGTGCGAAGCGGTACGGGGCAATGTGGTGCGTTCGATCTAGTTCTAATCCAACGGCTGAGGGTCGTCGTCCACGTCGGGCAGCGCCGGCGAGACAGAAACCTAACGCGGCAGGTCGGGGTCGTCGGGGGATCACCGGGGCTTAGGCGAGGGTCGGCGAGGCGGGCGAACGACGAAGTCGACGACGGCGAACCTCCTGGTACTGGCAGCTTCTCCTAGGGCGGCTCCAATCGCTGGCCCCCTTCTTCTCCAGCAGCGGCGGGCTCCGGTGAAATTCCGGCGAAGAGATGCTCGCCTTGCTTCGGGAACGGGGTGGAACGATCAGTGAGGAGAGGGGAGTGAGATGGTGTGCTCAATTCGGCTGGGGGTGGCCTCTATTTATAGTCTCAACGACGAGACCGAATGGGATGGGCAGGCGACGGTGGCGACATGGCTATGGTCTGCTAGAGGCATGGCCGATAGTGGCGATCGCTTGGTGGTCTCCTAGCGAGGCTCTACGGCTTTAATGCGCACGTAGGGGCGGTGGCAAATGGTCAGGAACACGCGATGCTCTGCGCGGCAGAGGCGGTGTCTTTGACGGCGAGCGGTGGCTGTGAGGCATGGGGCGGCGAACGGGGATGTCTGGCGGTCTCCTGGGTCGGTGGTGATCGCGTATGCACGCGGCGAGGGCGGCGCGTGGTCTGTGGGCGGCGCTCTGGCGCATGCTCGGCATGGTTGATAGAGGCACGGGCGCGGCGTTCCTGGGTGCTCTGGTCGATGTCTTCGAGGCAGGGCTGGTCGAGAGGGGGCGGTGAGGCATGGGTGATCTCCCAGACAAGGTTGGCACGGCTAGTTCCTCTCCTAGATTGTTGTCTATACTGGGGTGGCATGGGTGGCTTCGGCTGTTCACCATTGATGACAATTCCAAGCTTACAGTGGTGCTAGACGTTTACAAATGAGCTAGATGATATACTAAAGCCTAGTTGCAACTAGAGAGGGAACAAGTTAGGCTCAAATCACTTCTCTAAATAGTGTTTGAATTTTATTTGATTTGCATCTACAAGGTGTTTGATGAAATGGCCGCAAGAATTCAAGTTTTGAATTTTGAAAAGATTTTTGGTGGGTGTGCTAGGTAGGTGCTGGTGAGTCTGTGGATGCTTGGGTTTTGAAAGTTGAGCTTGTTTGAGTGGTTTTTGAAAAAGTGGGATCTTACCATATGATAAAGATTCAATTTTGAACTGTCCTTTAAACTATGCATTTGAATGTTTTTGGATGATCACTAAGTGGGCCTTGATACTTTGTTATGAGTACTATCAAGGGGTGTAAAGATCCAAACAAGTTTCTATTAAGTTCTGAAAGTTTGGGACAGCCAAAGTAGGCATGGGAGTTAAATTGGTCAAAATGACCATTCACTCAATTTGGTTTGTTTTGATTTATTTGTCTTTGGGAAAAGTTTGGGAATTGTTTAGATGATGTTTATTTCACCTAAGAATCCTTTTACAAGCAAAGAAACACATAAACAAGGCACTTCAAAAGAATTTAAAATGGAATGCATACACACATGCATGCTTTCATATTTTTATTTAGAAAAGTTTTTGTTAACCCTAATTTTGATGATTAGAGTTTGATGATTCTAGTTTAATATTTTTGGGATGTTACATCACTCATCAGGGGCAGCCAAACCAAAGAATGATCACCATTCGGCGTGATCGTGCATGACCCAACCAACGCAACGTGGGAAGAAAATTTTACCTCCGATCCTAAGGAGATTAACTCCCCAGGTAGAAGATGTCTGCGGATGATCCCAGCACCGTTAGCATTGTTCAGGAAGATCCAATCCGACCAGATGCAAACAGCGCCGTCATGATTATTGGTGTTCCCAAGATCCCAATATTGGGAAGAGAGATGCGTCGGCTTCCAGCTCCACGTGGGAGGCAACATGATCTAGGGTATAGGAATGTAGGGAGAGGGTGGGTGTAGAGGATGGTTGGGAAGGATTGCGGCGGCGATCACCAGAAATGGAGATCACCGGCGGCGAGGGCTATCTAGGGCTAAGGTTTCGGCAGCGCCATAGTGTCCCTAGTCCTCCTTAACGCACAAAATGAGAATAATCAAAGGCCCATCCTTTCTTCATGGAGGCAGTTATGATGGGCTGTTGGCACATATGGAAACAGCGCAACAGATTGATTTTTGATAATCAAAGGCCCACATTCTCTGGGTGGCGGAGAGACTTCCTGCATGATATGTCCTTGCTTGGTTATAGGATTAAAAGGAAGTACCATACTACCTTTATGGCCTGGATAGGCAGCTTATATTAGTTATATTTTGATGGGTTAGTCTGTATAGGTAGTTTCTTCTTCTTCTCTCTCTCTTTTGGTTCCTTTTTTGTACAGCTTTGTAACTTTTACTTGACTTTTTTGGTATTAATAAATTGTTGTGGGGCTTTTGCCTTACAGTCTCATAGCTCAAAAAATATGATTATGGATTATTTACCATGAGGTAATAACCTACTATGAGAGTTCCATTGTTAAAGGAACATATTATCTAGGACTTAACAACCAATGTCTCTAGTGATTCTTGCGTCGTATATTACGCGTTGACCATGAGATTTGGAATGGGACGGAGAAGTCAGCTGTATCTTTTCCCTCTCGCATGTAGCCGGATGTGCGGGTCATGGCTGTTATTCTTGTAGCGTGCATTAATTGGTAATTCGTAGAGGATATGCAGCATATGGGTGGGAACCCTCAACGTCCCACGATAGTTTCGGCATCTGAATGGTCTGTACTGCCCATTGCTGTAATTCAATAGGTGGGCATGGCGTACACCAAGGAGACATGTCGGGTCATGAAAAAGGTAGTGATTGGCTTGGATCTTAGGTTGGGCCACAAACCAAGGAAGTTTGAACGGGGGCATACTCCCGTCCGTGCAACAAAACATAAGATCTCTCATTGGAAAGTAACGCACCTCTACAGAGTGTAAGAACTATAACTTGTTACTCGATGTTCCGGGAAGGAGCTATGAACGCAGCAGGAAAGGAACCCCACGAAAGTTCTGGTAAACCTGTGAAGGCTGACTGACATAGCTTTTTAGAATAAAAGGAACCTTTGAAGAATTTTTTATGAAAACCTGCATTGCCCGTGACCTATGGTCTGTGGCTGTAGATATAGTGCATCAAACACTCCTTTTTAGTGAACTTGCTAAGTATGCTCGTACTCAACGTATCTTCTTAACCCTTGCTAGATTCTGAAGCCAATACAGACGATGTCTACATCAACTATTTCTCAAGGGAATCTTCATCAATATCTCAAGATCTTCAATGAATTCCATAAAGTCAACATATACATCAACTAAAGTGAAGTTGAAGTTGCTAATTAGATAGGAGTATAATCTCTAGACATAGAACCTACTTATGTAGAGTATTGCAATAGCAGCAATACAAGCCAAATATTTAGATGCTAATGTTATTAGCATGATATTTATGAGTTGATTATTTCTAATTCTTCTTTGTAAGAAGTGTTCATTCTCTCTTTTTAACCTAGAGTGTTCTCTGGATCTTTTGTAAAGAGTCGAGTTGTAACCTATAGTCATGTCTTGGACCTGTTGTGTTTCTGTTGTACCACTCTGAGGGATGTAATACTAGTGAACGATGTTTCATTGGTGTCATGCCAATGACTATAGTGTACTACATCATGCAGTGGTATGCTGGGTCACCGCAGTGGCAGCGAGGACTATCAGAGCATGATGGTGAACAGTGAGTTGGCCCTTAAAAAGAGGCATGACACAATGATCACAAAGACACGTAGGATAAGGAGAAAAATATATTCTATAAGGAGGATAACTCGGGTAAGCAAGGATGCCCTTGTAAATAATATATGACTCGGATAAGGTCAAGAAAGACCAAAGAAATTAGCGAGTCATGAAATAGTAAGGCCAAATAATACTTGGCAATGGACGACGTATAAATATGTCGGCAGAAGGAGCATAATTTCAGAATAATATTGAACCTGCTATGGCCTCTTCGGCTAAGAGCCGCCGAGACCGCACCAGCTTCGGGGACTAATGTTGGGGATGATCCCAGGTAGGATCAAGCTAAGGAATAAAGGCAATGATAAAAGAGTTATAAGCCGACTAATCTAGGTTGGCCGAATGAGGACCAAGTTACCTAGGCTGAGTTATCCAATCCGGGTTAACTAGGCAAGAGTCGGCCAACATATGCTATATGTCGGCACATTATCTACGTGTATTCTTATATGCAGGTACCATCGTGCCGAGTCATCTAGGATAGGGGCGACTCTTGGGTTGGTGAGCACCAGAAAGTGCGACCCGGCCTCAGAGTCAGCGCTAGTCACTGGATTCACGGAGGGGACATTGTTAGAGCACCAACGGTATGAAGGGATGTGAAGGTCATGCCCCACGATGTGAACAGGATCTGGCTTGTCAACTACTTATGTACTATGGAATATACTGAGAATATGCTTGACACGTCAGCTCTAGATGTAACCTGGCCACCCCTTTATAAGGTGCGTCAGGGCCTTCAGAGAGGGGGTCGGTTCATTGGGAGATAGAGCAAGTAGTCGAGAGCAAGCCAGGAGCGTTTTCTTCTTCTTCCTCCTCTTGATACAGCTCAAGGAGCCACTGTACTTGTCCATTAATCATATTATAAGATCTAGATGCAGGAGTAGAGGTTTTATCTCACTAGGAGAGCCTCGAACCTGGGTATATCGTTTCTCAGCTTGTGTTCTCCGTGTGCGGTGTTAACCGCACTATCCCTCCCTGGATATCACTAGGGTCCATCCAGTCCCATCTTTTAGCCTATCCATGACATCTTCCTTGACGCCACCACGACAAAGATAAATATTTTCGACTCTGTTTGACTGCTTAGTATTACCAAAACCATTGTATTCCTAAACTGCACTATTCTGATGCCTGGCACTAAAATTAGTTTGGAAAACCACATCTTTCAAATGTTTTAGCAAAAACCTGAGGTGTTTGGGAATATGTGAACGCACTATAGTATTTAGATGCCCTATTCTATGGAGCAGACCCGCCCAATGACCACAAGTGAACTATCTTGACATGATCCTGCATGTGAACTATCTTGATAGGCCGCTCTCACCGTAGCAAAAAACCAACATACATGCTAACTTTTCTTGATTGACTTTTAGCTAGGCTCGAGAGGGGATGGAACAGGAGAGACAGACGCGAGAGCCTGAGCGAGAGATGAGAGCGCCCTACCCCCCTCACTAGCGGACACTCCGGCATCGGCACCTACCCACCCTCGTCGTCCCCGACCCCGGTGACGGCACCCTCCTCCCCCCTCGCCTCCCCTACCCCTCCCCCAGCCCTTCCCTGGTGAGCATGTGCGTGGTCGTGAGGACAGTTGGCGCGGGGGTCTTGACTCTGACTCCGACAGCACACTGATGACGTACAGAGACGCGCTAAGGGGAAAGAAGCCAGCGGTAGAACCGTCACGCGTGCCGCGGTCAGAGGTCCATAGGGAGCCTGGATTGGCGGCAATTGATGAGCTAGACTAGTCAGACGAATCCCTCGAGGGCGGCAATGACGCGCCATGGGAGCAGCCCAAGTCGAAGCATGCAAGAGGCCGCCATGCCGGGAGGAAGGTTGCAGCGATGCTCGCGGCACGGGATGGTCACGAGGTCAGGGCCTACGACGCGTACCGTGGGTTGTGTCTCCTCTGCCACGAGTCGGGCCATCGAGCGCGAGACTGCACGGTCGGTGCGGTGTGCTTGCGTTGCGGTCACGTAGGCCACATGGCAAGGGAGTGTCGCATGCCGCGGCCGCGCACCCCCCGGAGGCTGTGGACGAGCCTGCCCGCAAGAAGGTGGCTAGCGGCGCTACCTCAATCGCCCCGACACGTGCACCACCTGCTGCAGCGTCCACCGCACGGCTCCCGCTTGTGCCGGCAGTGGTAAGGCGTGCTCTTGTGCAGCTTGCCACGGCTGCGGGAGGTGGTGTCCAGGTCTCGGTTGCACCGGCGCGCGCTCTGGCAAGCCCCAACACCGGCCGTAGGGGCCTCTCGCTAATTCGTGACATGCTACGCACGGGCGATCCTCGCTCCTCGCAGCAGCGCGTGATGGTTGTGCCTGGCCGCAGCAATGCGCCGGCAGCGCCTCTGAACCTACAGGGCTGCAACAATGCACCGACGGGTGAGCCCCGATACGTCGCCTTGCCCAGACGGCGGGCACGCAACCTGTGCTGGTGGATGAGCGTGCGGTTGTGGCCCCACTACCCCTTCTGGCCGCCGGTTCCTTCCCGGACCATGGCACCGTCGTCATCGCACCGCCGCTAGTGGCCATTGATGGTGAGCTCACCCGTAGACCGGCGTGAACAACCTGCATCTTCCCATGCTCACACGAGGTGGACGAGGCCGAGCATGCTCTCTCCAATGTCCTCATTGGCGTGTTTGTGGGGGCTCGGGGCCTGGACGCCTCGCTGGCAGACGTCGTGGATGCCATTCAGGAGCTCAACGACCTCCTGTTGTAGGTGTTCTCCGTCCATAGGCACGGCGGCAGCTCCATGTTGATCTACTTCGTGGCGAGGGAGGATCTGGACACTGTTCTGCAGGCACAGTTCATGTTATCCCATTATTTCAAGCTGATGGTGAAGCCATGGTCACGCATGGCGAACGCCGCCACCAGGAGCCTCGGGGTGCACGTCAACTTGTAAATCGAAGGAATGCCGGCGAACTCCTAGAGCTTGGCACGAGCAGAGACGCTTCTGGCTCCGAACTCCTGGGTCGAGCGTTTGGACCCGCTCACCAGGACGCGCACCGATATGGATTTCTTCTGTATCTCGGCATGGTGCCTTGATCCATCCCTCATCCCCAAAGTTGTCAACTTCCACGTGATCGAGCCGGAGGCAATGCCGTTGGTGGAGGTGATGGCGGCGCCGATAGAGCAAGTTACTCCCCCCCCCCTCCCCCAAGTTGCCACCCTGATCCACTTGCTGCTCGTCGATGTCACCTTGTGCACCGACCTCCGACAGCGGCCGTCGGGCGTGGAGGGAAGGGTTGGTGATGAACCAGCTCCTGGATACCCTACCACACGCCAGTATTCGTACGAGCGGGGGCGTCCGGACCAGCTGCCAGGCACCGCGGGTGCTGGCTCTGGCCATGACCAAGCGCGGGCCTGTGGTGGCAGTGGGCTGGCAGATGGGTCCCACCACCGACGTGTTGGGGCGCAGCTGGCAGTGCCAGGTGGGCCTCCAGCCGCTTCGTCGCGACACCGAGGAAAGTGGTGTATTGGTCATAAAGTCGTCCTCCTGCCACGGCTGACGGTGCCCCTGCACCAACGGTCGGGGCCGGCGCTCCACGCCAGGATGGGTTGGTGCATGACAGCACCAGAAGGATGCGCGAAACATCGCCACTAAACCCAGGGTGGAGCTGACATAGCTGGTCCATGCGAGGCGATGTCTCTATCGCGGCGCCAAAAGAAGAGGAGGGACAAGATGATACGCAAGCGGGCCAATCGCCATGTGAAAGCTGCTGCTGCTTTGGCCAGCGCCGCACTTTTGACCAGTGATACTACCGAGGGGGAGCGAGGTGGAGATCTCCCTCTGTTGTTGGTTGGCACTGTGCAGGAAGGGGCGGATCGGGTTCTCTCCTCTCTGTCGACGACGGATGGGGATGAGGAACAGGACAACTCGCGTGCGCCATGTGTTGTTGGTGGAGATGGGCCAGTCCGGATGATCTCGTGGGAGTTGGTGGTTGGGCACGCGGACAAGGCCCAGGACTGCGTGTTGACCTGTGCGGCGGCTACACCTACCCATGGGTAGACTGGGGACATGGCGGTCCAGGCCCAGGATGATTTGGAGGATGGCGAACCAGACCCTGTGATGCCTAGGCCAGCTCCGGGTCAGCAAGTTGGCGTGGCCCACGATGGTTGTGGGGCGATGGTGGTATTTGTGGATCGTACCGAGCCCGGGCCCGACGCGGAGGCGCAGTTGGGTGTTGATGCCGATGTTCAAGCGCATTGTAGCTCTGCTGCACGGGCTCAGGGTGAGGGAGTGGTGGGCACGTCTGGGGGCGAACTGGGTATGCCCAGCTGGCTCTTTGACGTCGACAAGCATAGTCGTCTGCAGGAGGTCCCGACTACCACTACCCTAGTGGAGTTTGTCCCCACACCACAACCGACCCCCACAAGCTCGGCTATGTAGGAACCATCGGTTGCAAGACTCGCCTCTCCCCCGATCCACTACAGCAGGAGGGGGCGAACACAAGTGTTGATGCCTTGGGTACCCCACGACCGCCTCGGCCCTGCACCCTAGGGGAGTTCATGGCGGCAGCCAAACTGCGTTCGGATGCTCTACTACTCGAACCACCGATGCAGCGCAGGCTGGTGGCCCTAAACTTCTAGCCACATAGGACCTCCAGGATCACGGGACAGCTGGGTGGGCTCAACTCCGAGCAAAAGGCAATCCGCAACCTTATGAGGAAGCTAGGGCTGATCACTCAAGACGAGGCGCCCTCAGACGCCATGCTAGAAGCCTTTCATAGGATGTTCGAGACACCTCTCACGGACGAGATGATAGAGGCGATGGGCGAGCTCTATGAGTGGACTCTTTCGGCGATCACAGGATGTGCGATGCCCCCACAAGGGGTGCTGCCAGGTGGCCACTTGGTGGTGGTGTGACCGTTAGGTCATTCTCGGGTGTTACATCATTCTGATGCCGTACGACTCAATGTTATTGGTGTCG
Source organism: Avena sativa (assembly GCA_916181665.1). Taxonomy (NCBI): domain Eukaryota; kingdom Viridiplantae; phylum Streptophyta; class Magnoliopsida; order Poales; family Poaceae; genus Avena; species Avena sativa. The sequence continues at coordinate 364,457,411 of OV702285.1, read as the reverse complement.
AACATGCGCGACCTCAATGACCGTGGACGTCATACGAGTGTAAGGAGTGTTGTCGCTACGAAAAACGCGTCCATCGTGTGTTTGCAAGAAACTAAGCTCGATGTTGTATCACCTTCGATTGTAATGGAAACCCTAGGCGTGGACTTTGATGCTTACTTCTGCTTGCCGGCATCCGGGACTAGAGGTGGTATTATTTTGGCTTGGAAGAGTAGGTTGGTGCAGCTGGATAGCACACATGTGGATGTAAACAGCATAACTGCGAGGGTCTTGCCTACTGGTGGCATGTCGTGGTGGCTCACCTGTGTCTATGGGCCGCAGGACGAAGCTGCCAAGGTCACCTTCCTCTCCGAACTCCAGGAGATCAGGAGGCTGCGCCCAGAACCCTGGGTGTTGTGCGGAGACTTCATCATGATCTACCGTTATGAAGAAAAGAATAATGATAACCTTCACTGCCGCATTATGGGACGCTTTCAACGATTCCTAAATGATTGCGTCTTGAAAGAGATCTATCTGCATGGTAGGAGATACACCTGGTCCAATGAGCGCGAGACCCCTACGTTGGTCCGCCTAGATAGGGTGTTCTGCTCGTCGGATTGGGAGGAGTTGTATGGCAGCTTCTCCTTGCGTTGCGTCTCGATGGTGATCTCTGACCATTGTCCCTTGGTCCTAGACTATACCCGGTGGCAGCCGGGCGGGGGGTGGTTCTAGTTTAAGCAGTTCTGGATGAAGCTGGACAGTTTCGATGAGGTGGTGGAGTCCGCCTGGACGACTATCGATGGTGAACCCGACCCCTTTCGGAGGCTTGTGGCCAAGCTCAAACGCACATCTAGGCAGCTGATGAGCTGGGATGACAAGAAAGTGGGATCGGTCAAACTGCAACTTATGACAGCACGGGTCATTGTCTACCACCTGTATGTGGCTATGGAGACCAGACAGCTTTCACCGGATGAGCGGGCCCTTCACGCAATGCTGAAGCGCACCTATCTGGGGCTTGCCTCCCTAGAGCGCACGATGGCACGCCAGAGGTCCAAGATCAGATGGCTGGAGGAGGGGGATGCCAACACAGCGTTCTTCCACCAACATGCCTCTTACCGCCGTCAAAAGAATGTGATTCGCAGCCTACGGGTTGATGACGCGATTTTGGTGGACCATGCTGTCATCGCTAAGGCCTCGTACAACCACTTTCAGGGCCTCCTGGGTACAGACGTGGCACGTTTACACTCGCTGGACCTCGACTTCCTCGAGTGCCACCATGAGGACTTGACTGACCTCGATGCCCCATTCTCCGAGGAGGAGGTATGGGACATGATCAAGCATCTACCTCATGGCAAAGCACCGGGACCTGACGGTTCATGTCAGAGTTCCTCCAGCACTGTTGGGGGGGGGGTGGTCAAGGCCGACTTCATGGCAGCCTTCACCAAGCTATACGACATGAACGGGCACGGATTCCAGGGCCTCAACCAGGCTCTGGTTATACTGCTTCCCAAGAGCAGTGATGCGGCTGCCCTTGGTGATAGGCCGATTAGCCTTATTCACATCTTCGCCAAGATTGGGGCGAAGGTGTTGGCATCGAGGTTGGCCCCTAGGCTTGGGGCCATGGTTGAGCAGAACCAATGCGCCTTCATCAAGAAGCGCTCCATACATGACAACTTCATCCTGGTTCAGCACACTGCGCGCCTGCTGCATAGGCTCAAGGAGCCGCGAGTAATGCTCAAGCTAGATATAGCTAAAGCATTCGACTCTGTATCCTGGGCGTTGCTGTTCAAGGTGCTGCAGAAGGTTGGTTTCGACTACCGGTTTCGCGAGCTGGTGGCCATCCTGCTCTCGACGGCGAGTTCACTGGTGATGCTCAACGGCGAGCCGGGCCCTCTGATCTGGCATCGATGGGGCCTGAGACAGGGGGACCCTCTCGCCGATGTTGTTCGTGGTGTTCATCAACACGCTCAATAGAGTGCTGGCCAGAGCCTTAGAGTTCGGCGTGCTAAAGAAGGTCGCACCCCATGATTTGGTTATGATCGTCTCCCTTTATGTGGATGACGTGGTGATCTTCTGTCACCCGGATGAGACAGAGCTGCACATCGTGCGCGCTCTCCTTGCACTCTTCGGAGAAGCCTCGGGACTTCGCACAAACTATGAAAAGTGCTCGATATCCCCGATTGCATGCTCCGATGAGGATGCCTTGCAGGCTGCTGCGACCATGGGATGTCGGCTAGCGCCATTCCCGGTCAAGTACTTGGGAATACCTCTGTCGCTGCGACGGGTATCTGTGGCAGCTCTCCAACCCCTGGTGGACAGCATCGCGAACAGGCTGTCGACCCGGAGAGCCGCCATGATGGACAAGGCTAGGCACCTGACATTGGTTAAGTCTGTCCTTATGGCGATCCCCCTACATCAGATCATTGTGTTGGGGCTCAATAAGCGGACGCTCAAACAGATCCAGAAGATAGCGAGGGACTTCCTTTTGCCTGGGAGGGCCGAGGCCAACGGTGGACACTGCCATGTCAACTGGGAGAGGGTGTGCAGGCCGAAGCACCTCGGAGGCCTAGGGGCCCCGACCTTGCTCGCACCGCGATCAGTCCGCGCACCCACTAGATCTGGAGGATGCGGACGGACCCAATGAGGCCTTGGCGTGGCCTAGATGTGCGCTTTTTAGAGAAAGAGCTACAGGTGTTTAACGCCTCCACCATGATGAGGGTCGGTGATGGGACCACACGCTATTCTGGCTTGACCGCTGGCTCGGCGGAAAGACTGTCAAAGAGATTGCGCCAGCACTCTTCGCGCTTATTCCAAAGCGTGCTAGGAGGCGCAGGTTAGTGAGCGAGGCGCTCGTAGAGCGCAGATGGATTACTGACATCCAGGGAGCGTTGAGTCCGCTTGCCCTATGGAAGTACGTGCAGCTTTGGATCCGAGTACGGGACTTCGAGTTGGCTGCCGAGCCAGACACCCTACTCTGGCGCTGGACATCGAACGCCCAGTACTCTGCCAAATCCTGCTACGAATTCCTCTTCCAAGGATCTACCACATCGAGGTACTGGCACCTGAACTGGCGCACCTGGGATCCACCTAGGGTCAAGTTCTTCGTGTGGCTGGCCTGCCAGGATCGCTATTGGATGGCTAAGCGGTTTGCGAGACGGTGACTGTCTCATCCCCCGTTCTGCCCATGTTTGACCAGACGGATGAGACCATGACTCACCTCTTGGTGGATTGCCCCTTCTCCAAGGAAATCTAGCACGAGGTTCTATCTTGGATTCATTCCACGGCCACACCACCAGATGGAGAAGGGGACTTTGTGGATTGGTGGCAGCAGGCTTCGTCATCCACCCCGCGCGCTCTGCGAAAAGGGACATCTTCGCTGATCATGTTGACGGCCTGGTGGATCTGGAAGCAGCGCAATGCGGTCGTCTTCGACAACGCATCACCAAACATGGGTACCCTTCTCGGTACAATTCGCTCTGAGGCTCGGGATTAGGCTGCGGCTGGTGCGACTGGCCTCCGCGTCTTGCTGCCGACAGCCTAGTAGGCCTAGTGGGTTGAGTTGTACGGGTGACGGCTCTCTTGAGCTTGTATATATGTTGTATAGAACTATCTTTTCCTATCAATGAATCGAAACGCAAAGTTTTTTGCGTTTTCGCGAAAAATATATAATAACCGCTTGATGTAATCATCATTCGTGTACTTTAATTCCGTTGCATCGTACAAGTATTTAACTAGTTTTCCTATAAAAAGTATGATGCCAAGAACCAAAATAAGCTCTCACCATAGTATGACTCTTACGTTATAATCTAAAATGGTTAAAAAATTACGTAGAATAAGCCCTTTCTATTAGCTTTCCTCATAGCTTCCACCCGAAACAAAAAAAAGAGCTTCTGCTACAAAATAGTTTATACTCGTTTTTTGATAATGGGAAACATGTTAGTATTAGGTTGAAATTGTTTGATATCAATAAAATGTGCCATGCTGGATTTCCCTATAAAATTATGATGCCAAGAACCAAAATAAGCTCTGACTTGTATGAGTCTTACGAAATAATCTACAATGGTTTAAAAAGCACGTAGCCATTGTTTTCAAATTAAAAGGAACACTACTACTTATCTTGAGATACTGCAATTTTTTATGTTTCCCAGCCAAAAAAACCCGGAGGAGACACAAGTTTGTTACCATTTCGACTGCGGCAAAAATTTAATCAAATAAGTGTGGTATCAATTGAACAAAATGCCGGACAATGTCACGCGTACTTCACTAAGGGTTACTGTCGACAGACAAGAGAAGGTGGATTCTAGATTGTGTTTCTTGACATGTCTCCATGCATGCAGCCATGCAGGCGTCTCTACATCGTACAGTCTATACCAAAAGCCCTTCGTTTTCTCTGAAAGATGGCTTTCCAAAACCCTGCCTTTTTGGTACAATGTGTGTCTCAACTTTCTCTCAAAAAGGTCTGTAAAGTTACAATCTATTGAACAGGGCTTTTACAAATTAATCTCACTTACAGAAGAAGCTGCAAGTATGCTCATACCATGAGAACCAGTGCTGCTAATTGACATGGATGACATTAGCATGTACTCTCTCCGTTCCAAAATACAAGATGTTTTAGCTTTTTGGAGCAAATGTATCTAGACTTTTTTTAGTATGTAAGTTCACTCAGGTTTAGAGTGAATCTAGACACTAAAAGAAGTCTAGATGCATTTTTTTCATAAACTTAAAACATCTTATATTTTAAAACGGAGGGAATACCCGTAGCAACCTTGATCTGTCAGTTGCTAGTGTGGACTTGTACATGGGTGCTGTCTGCGGCGTGAATGATGTGAAGCCCCACTTAACCCCCACAAAAACAAAATCCTTGCTTGCAGCTTAGGGGATCAGCAAGCTGTTCATCTCTGCTACAGCACTCCATGTGCCACTAGCTTTGCACAGTTGTTACTACTAATCACTATGTTATCTACCAACAGTGTTTGCCAGTGTGTGTGGGGGGAAATTAAATTAAATGATTAATTAAGCCAGGAGGATGGTGATGTTTTTCTTTAAAATTCGAGTGAGACAATGAGATGCTAGAGATTGTTTATATCTTGTCATGGGCACCAACCTTTTTTCCCAGAATCTTTGAATAGGAACGAAATGGAGAACTTATACAATCTATTAATTAAACCGCTTCATTTTTATCAATGTAAAATCAACATAAGATCTCTAATCTTTTCTTATCAGCATTTATTTTCTCTCATTTTTTTATCTGTAGATGGGATGATGTGTGTTATATGTTGATCCAAATTCTATAAAGTATAGGCCAACTTCCACTGGTGGAAAAAGGGCGTCCAGTCCCGGGCCGCGACTGGCTCTAGTCCCGACTTTGGGCCCGGAACTGCCAAAACGGGACTAGAGCGCCCCCCCCCACCTCTAGTCCTGCTCGCTACGGCCCGCAACTGATAACAGCCATGTGGCTGTTTCAGCGACGCTGGGGGTAGAAACCCTATGGTCCCGGGCCGTAACACCACCCGGGACTATACGGTTTCCTGCCGTGGCAGAGAATTGTGTGTTTCTCTGCCGCTGCAGAGATTGTGTATTTTCTTTTTTTGCCATTTCGTTCCTTTTTCGTTTTGTGTTTCACTATAATTTCAAACATATATTTCAGTACACATATTCTAAGCTAGTACATACAGTACATGTTGATGCATCTGCATAATTAATCGATCCCTTGCAAGCATACATTGATGATATATATATCAAAAGGAAGAAATGTTTTGAAATTACATGGTCATTGATGATATATATATATCATATCAACTACATGGAGATCCCTAAGGCAAATCAAGTTCCACGTCATCCGCATAATGCTCTCCATGTACATCAAGGACCTCCTTCATCATAAATCCCGCCAACTCCTCTTGAATTGCTCGTATGCGCTGGTCTGGCTCTAGTTTCTCCCGCAAACCATAAATATAATGTGAGTCAACTTTCCGCTCATTGGCCAACTCGCGGATGTACTCGCAGACGTAGTATCCACATAAATGAGTTCCTGGTGGCTGCTGTAAACTCTTCACCATTTTATAAGTTAGCTCCTCTTTGAATCGACCTAGTATTTTCTGTCTGAACAGTGTCCAACACCTGCTCGGCAAAGAAAATGAACAAAGGAGTTATTAGTTACTTGATATCAAGAAATGAACCAAAGAGGCCAATATAATGCGATAATGATTGAAATTACTTATGGAGCATTGCTTTCATGTCGCTCCACTGCTCTTGGTCCCAACATAATGAGTCGTGGACTTTAACTAGGGACTTGTCAACTTGAGCTCCACTGCTCTTGGTCCCAACTTAATGAGTTGTGGACTTCAACAAGGGACTTGTCAACTTAAATGTTTAGCAAGATCTAGTGGAATCTGCAGACGTTTACATAAGCATATATGCATAGCTCATCGAGTAAGCAAAAATAAAAGGTGTACAAGGTAGAAACACTCACTTGAAGTTGTAACGAAATAGTATTTCCTTAACAAAATTATTCTCGGTTAAGAACCTACACAGGTCTTCCTCCATGTCCTTGGGGTTATTCTTTAACGCATATTCATTAACGATATATGGGTCAATGAACCCAACGTCATATCTTGTAGCTCTTTTTATTCAAGCATCTTCATTCTGCAGAATATAATATCATACAAAAGGATATATAGTTAGGATAATATATTAAATGCAATAAACGAGCTGAGCTACAAACTTAATTATAGAAATAAATCACTTACAGACAGTAGCAACCAATGATAGATTTGTCGAGGGCGCGCTAGTTATATAACTGAAATAGTTCGGTCATTTGAACATGTATCGAGTATGGTTTGAAGTGATGCTCCTTTCTAACGTCCACTGGAAACCAATCTTTCTGATGCTTTTTTTCTTCTTGCGACATGTACCATTCGTGCAGATTTCGCATATGTGTGGATAGACGTGTGAGCTCCTCATTACTGACTAGAGGCTCCCCCCGGACATACTTCCGTACTATATGACCCACTGGCATATCTTCATATCCTAAATATTGACCAAGAGACATATTTGCTTCGGTAGCAAGTGCTTTGGCCTGCGATACAGTGATGCCCATTAGTGCAACATTAGTATGGGCTCTGGGGTCCATTATTTGCATGTCCATATCCATTTCAGCTCTGAAGGCCATGTCGAGGTCTGAAATGACTTTGAGCGGGGCGACCGATTGATTCTTCTGTGCTCCGAGCTGGGCAACTTGCTTCCCGCTTTTTGCACTTGTGCTTTTTTTTTATTTGCTTGCTTAATAATCTTCCGGTCATAGTATGATTCTAGATTCATCGATATCTGGGATGGTTTCTCAAGAAAGGCTTAGCCCACTTTTTGGTTTCTTCATCATATACCGTCTTTGGCTTAGGCTTTTTAGGTGCGAAATGCGCATTAACTTGGGCAGCCACATCCGCGTTAGTTTCCTCATCGGTCTTGTCATAAGGTCTCTTTGGAAGAGCCGGCGGGATGTCGACTATCTTCGCTGTTTGACCTTTCTTCAATGTGGGGCGCGGGGGAGCGTCGACCTTCCATTTTTTTGACGAGGTAGTAGTATTGCACGGAGGCGGAGGCGGAGATTGAGTATTACACGGAGGCGGAGATCGAGTTGATGTACTCCTGCTGCAGCGATCATCAGCGGGGCGGGGTGGACTTGGAGGTTGATGATAATCGGGTTGGGGTGGACTTGGAGGTTGACGATATTCGATGCGGGGTGGACTTGGATTCCTTGGAGTCGGTGGCCTTGGCGCCGAGCCTAGAAACTTGATGTACTTCTTATTCCATAGAATGATGTTGCGCTTGACATCTCCTAGTTTCGTAAGGCCTTCAGGCGTAGCGATGTCAATCTATAGGTCCGCAAAATCCTCCACTATGTCATCCACCGTGACACGAGCATAGCCAGGTGGAATCAGAAGTGAATGGTGGAGTGCTCCAGGTAGACAAGGTAAAGCAATGCCAATCGCCACCTTGAAGGACAGGTTGTTCATTGGCTGATGTAGCTCACATTGTGCCATCTCTCTAACATCATCCACGGGATAGTGAGGAGCCGATGCATCATACAGCAGTGCTTGATCATCATCCCGGACCTCCATGGAAGCCACGCTACTTCTCCGCTGGCTAAGATCCAATGCAGGATCATCAGCCCGCAGGTGAGTTGACGACGGCGGCCTTTGGCTAATTTCTTGCATGAGGTTCTTCAGATCAGCTAGGTCCTGCTCTACCTTGGAGATCCGGTCTGCCTCCCGGTCCTTCTTTCTCTGACGGCTTCTGTAACTGGCATCGTACTGAGGAAACCCTTTCTTCCACGAGAAACAGGCGCCTTTGCCACGTGTTTGTCCACCCTTTTCAGGATTCCCTAGGGCGTGTGTCACCTCATCGTTCTCTCTCTTAGGATGGAACAATCCCAATTGAGCATCGTTTATTGCTTGAACAAGGTCTTCAGAGGGTTTTAGAATTTGTTCATGAAATAATGTCTTCCCTATTTCTGGGTCCAACGATCCCCCGTGCCCGTACCACCAATGCTTTAACCTCTCGGGCCATCCATCTGTACCAGGAGTGACGCCTCTAGCCCTCATGTCCTTCTCCATGATTTCCCACTTAGGGACAACACTCTTGTAGCCACCCGTCCCTATTTTATGATGGTATTTCTTTTGGGCAGCATTTAACACATTCTTTGCCGAATTTGCCTTTGCTTTATTAGGTTGCTTGTACATTACAAAATCGGGCCACTGTTCTCTCAACTTCTCGTTTGCTCCTTTGAATTCTGTAGTTTTCTTTTTCGCGACATATTTCGTGTATAAACTTTTCTTGTGGTTCTGGTACTGTTTGGCCATCTTGCTCAGAGCCCACTCCTTGACTTTCGCTCTTATTTCAAGCCCACCCGGCCTTGGTGTCATACCATCTGCCTCAAATTCTTCATACTCTGGAGGTAGTATGAAATGCGCTATGAGCTTCTGCCAAAGGTCATCATTGGCATCATCGGTGACATAGCTGTTGGATTCTTCACTGGGTTTCTTTGACTTGTTCCATTCTTGGATGGTGATCGGCAAGTTGTCCCTAACAAGCACCCCGCATTGATTTGTAAACATGCTCTGGTGCTTCTCTAGAGCAATCGGTTCACCATCATCATCTATTTCTTCGATGGTGAACCTCTGATTACCATCCAACTTTTTGTTTGGCCCTCGTTTTGTTCGAGCTGTCGATTGCTTCGATCCGGTGGGCTAAAAGAAGAAGATAAAGTGATTAATATATATATTGATATATCTATATCAATTAATGAATAGAGGTAACATGAGGCTTTATATATATGTACCTCGCCAGATCCTGTCGAGGGTCCATCATTATTGTTGTTATTTGTTTGCCCTTCGTCCATCCGGTCTTCCCCTTGGTATATCAGGTTTTCCTCTAGTCCATCACCGGATGGATTCAGATATGAGGAAATCTCTTCCTCGAGCAAAATATATTCACCGGTAGTAATATTAAGAGGAATTTCACCTCTTATCATGCCCTGAAGAAAACCTTCACCAATGCGACCAGGATCATCGGATGGATCCATGACTTAACTATAACAGAAAGAGAGTTAAACAGGTTAGAAAAAAATTTAATAATATACTATACTAACAATATACTACTAACAATAACTAATAATACAATATTACCACAAAATGTGATATTTACTAAAACAATAACTAATAATAGCATTTATATATTAATAACAACTAAAACAATTAATATTCCTAATATTGTTAGGGTTATTGTTATTACCACAAATAATATAATATTACCACAAAAATTTAATAATATACTATACTAACAATAACTAATAATATAATATTATCACAAAATGTGATATTTACTAAAACAATAACTAATAATAGCATTTATATATTAATAGCAACTAAAAACAATTAATATTCCTAATATTGTTAGGGTTATTGTTATTACCACAAATAATATAATATTACCACAAAACTTTAATAATATACTATACTAACAATATACTACTAACAGTAACTAATAATATAATATTACCAAATAATGTGATATTTACTAAAACAATAACTAATAGTAGCATTTATATATTAATAACAACTAAAAAAATTAATATTCCTAATATTGTTAGGGTTATTGTTATTACCAGAAAGGTAATAACCCTAATATTATTTGTGGTAAAACTAACCCTAATAACTAAAACAGAAAAAAAAACCTCCTATACATACTAATTAACCGACGCCGGCGGCAGCACGCGTATGACGGCGGTGTTGCGGGGCGGCGGCACGACGGGACGGCGCGCGGCGGCATGGCAAGGCACGCGGCAGCATGGTGTGGGGAGGCGGCACGGCACGTGGCAGCACGGTGGGGCGCCGGAGACGAGGGCGCGCTGCGACGCGGTGGAATCGGCGGACAGCACCTCCCCTGCGTTCTATGTGTCGGCGGACAGCACCTCCCCTTCGTCTTCGTCTTCGTCGAAATGCTAAGTTCCGGGCCGTGGCTTAACCCGCGACTAAAGACCCCCTTTAGTCGCGGGTTCAGCCATGGCCCGGGACTAGTGTGTTTTTTGACCACTTCGTTTTCGCGCGCGCAGGCACCCTCTAGTTCCGGGTCCAGCCACGACCCGCGACTAGTTTATTTTATAAATTTTCTTTTTTTAATTCAAATCAAATATAAACTTTGTAAAATCATATCTTCTATTGTAAAAATCCAAATAAAACAAATAATATGTCTATTATTATCAGAAAATATAAAGAATCTTAATATAATATCCATACATATGTTTGCATCATTTATAAATTATTTCATTTGTAAATTTTCTTTTTTTTATTTCAAATCAAATATAAAACTTTGGAAAATCATATCTTCTATTGTAAAAATCCAAATAAAACAAATAATATGTCTATTATTATCAAAAAAATATAAAGAATCTTAATATAATATCCATACATCTGTTTGCATCATTTATAAATTATTTCATTTGTAAATTTTCTTTTTTAATTCAAATCAAATATAAAACTTTGGAAAATCATATCTTCTATTGTAAAAATCCAAATAAAACAAATAATATATCTATTATTATCAGAAAATAATAAATAATGCTAATATAATATCCATACATCTGTTTGCATCATTTATAAATAAGTTCATTTGTAATTTTTTTTAATTCAAATCAAATATAAAACTTTGGAAAATCATATCTTCTATTGTAAAAATCCAAATAAAACAAATAATATGTCTATTATTATCAGAAAAATATAAATAACCTTAATATAATATCCATACATCTGTTTGCATCATTTATAAATTATTTCATTCATAAATTTTCTTTTTTTAATTCAAATCAATTATAAAACTTTGGAAAATCATATCTCCTATTGTAAAAATCCAAATAAAACAAATAATATGTCTATTATTATCAGGAAAATATAAAGAATCTTAATATAGTACCCTTTTAGTCTCGGCTGTAGTCACTAACCGGGACTAAAGATATTTCCCGCCATTTTCCACCGCTTTCCGCCAAGTTTTCCCGCCCTTTCCCTTTTACCAGAGCTTTTAGTCCCGATTGTAGTCACTAACCGGGACTAAAGATATTTCCCGCCATTTCCCACCGCTTCCCGCCAAGTTTTACCGCCCTTTCCCTCTATATCTAGGGAGAATGCACCATGGCTATCCACACATCCACACCTTCCTCTCTCATAACAATGGACAACGCCTACTGTGCCATTCTGACCCTCGAGGAGACCGAGGCGCTGTGCGCCTCCAGCTACCCTTATCCGCCGGGCTACCGGCCGCCCGCCGGCTGGATGCTGAGCGCTGGAGGGGTTCATGTCCCTCCCATCCCTCAAGGTTTTGCATGCCAGGCGGCCATCACGAACCACTTCTACCACGATTTCACGTCAGAGTAACGGATGGATCCCAAGTGGGATCCCGACAACTACGACACCTAGAATGCCTTCTTCGCTAACTGGCGGGAAAGGGAGCTCGCCAGGTACGAGGGTGATGGCCCGCCCTTGGTGAACCACAACGAAGCCGATAGCCGTCTGTGGTGGGCGAACCATACTATCATCGGCGTGATGCGCTACATCGCCGGGGGAGACCATCCTCTCCTGCGGTGCCCACAAGTCCACCCGCCACAGAGCCACAAGAAGGCCCCTCCCCCGCCAGACGGTAGTGGCATCGTCTTCCAGGAGACCCCTGCCACGCCCGCCGTGAATCCGAGGCCGGAGTGGAAGGTGCCCCCGGTATATGCCATGGCTGGGCTGAGTATCCCCGGAGTGGCAGGTGATGATGATGATGATGATGATGATGATGCCGATGACGAAGAAGACCCTGAAGCTGGGTACTATAGGACTAGGCATGATTATGACTAAAGGGGGCGGCTTTAGTCCTAAGTGTTAGCTAGTCCCGGTTTGTCCCGGTTTTTAATATTAATAAATGTCTTGAGTGTTACCTAGTCCGGGACTAAATATGAAGATGTTGTTGTATTCTTGTGAGTTCGCTCAGGTGATCAAATGCTGTTTTTTTCTACCTACCTACAGCAATCAAAATTCCATAGTATTGAAAACAATAAATGTATTGAAACTAATACATCTTGCTCAATCAAACTGGACGATGACTCACAGTGCCTAAGCCGCGGTAGGAGAAAACCCAAAGAGACGGAACCATCACACGAGCATAGCTCTGGTGAGATCCCTGAAGAATCTGCCAGGTATCGTCGACCCTGGTATCCAACGCAGCCATATAGCGACGGACGTGCTCGTCCTCCTCCCTGACACGACGTCGTACCACCTCCTTGGTGGCCGAATTCCTCTGCACCCTTCCTGGACCAGGCGACCTCCACCAAAGAATCTCCGGGTCAAAGACGACACCCGGATTCCTCACCAAGCTACGGGTCTCAGAAGGTACCACCATCTAGTGCCAGCCCGGAGGAGCCCAGTCTCGGACATGCCCGATGGAGCCCAGTACTCCATCGTTGCCGCCGAGTCGACTACAAGGATGCGGGATGGGCATCCTAAAGCACCAAGAATGTGTGTATGTGTGGGTGGCCATGACGGTCTCCCTATAAATAGAGGAAAAGGCCTATAAATATAGCAGCCTATAAATAGAGGAAAGGGCGGGCAGGCTGGATCAAGCAGCCTATAAATAGAGGAAAAGGCATATAAATAAAGGGAAATGCCAAAGAGAGGGTTCATATTTAGTCCCGGTTGGAGAAACCAACCGTGACTGAAGAGATTGCGGCAGACTGGGCCAGGCAGCACTAATAATAGGGGTGAGTGTCGACATTATGTCGTGCGGCTTGTACCTTGTCCCGGATGGTGTCACCAACCGGGACTAAATATGAACCTTTAGTCCCGGTTGGAGACACCAACCGGGACAAAACATGAGTCAGCACTAATAATAGGGGGTGAGTGTCGACACTATGCCGAGCTGCTTGTACTATAAATAGGCATCCTTGTGATTCTAGTCCTCCAGCCAGTTTGAGGCATCTCCAAGATGGTTTTCGAGAGCAGGGACAACACTACAGCCAGTTCCAGGGAGATGCCGTCGGAGCCCAGTCCTCCGGCATCTCCAAGAAACTGGTCATAGAGGCACTCCCTAATATTGTGAAATTAGTTAGCTCACAGGCGTATTGGTCTAGTTAGAGAAGTTACAAGCTGCAAGATGGTGTGCGAGAGCAGGGACACCACTATGGCCAGTTTCAGGGAGATGCCGCCGGAGCCCAGTCCTCCAGCATCTCCAAGAAACTGGTCATAGAGGCACTCCATAATATGTGATCACACGCGTTTGGAGATCAGATCTTAATGGTAAGTACGAATCGAGACTAATGGCCCCCTTTTTAGTCCCGGTCCAGCCACAAAACGGGACTAACACACTCAAGATGGTTTGCAGACAACACTATAAAAATGGACACATGGAGCATCTTCACTCATAAAATGTTACAATTATTTCACATCATTTCTTCGCGTGTGTCCCTTTCTGATCCCGCTGTATCCATGGAGCATCTTCATTCATTAACATGATGCTTGGGTCATCCTTCACTGCGAAGGGCGGAATTTCATGAAACTTATCACAATCTTCTGACATGCCTGTCTTGTCCTCCACTCCCACGATGTTTCTTTTTCTTGAAAGAACTATGTGGCGCTTTGGCTCATCGCCTGATGTATTCTTTTTCTTATTTTTTCTTTTTCTAGATTTGGTAGACATGTCATTCACATTGAAAACCTGAGCCACATCATTGGATAGGACGAATGGTTCGTTTAAGTACCCAAGATTGTTGAGATCCAACGATGTCATTCTGTATTTCTTGTCTACCTCAACCCCTCCTCCTGTCAGCTTGACCCATTTGCACCAAAAAAAGGGGACCTTAAAAGTAGGTCCATAGTCAAGTTCCCATATCTCCTCTATGTAACCATAATATGTGGTCTTTGAACCATTGTTGTCTGTTGCATCAAAGCGGACAACAATGTTTTGGTTGGTGCTCTTTTTATCTTGGGTGATCGTGTAAAATGTATACCCATTTATCTCGTACCCTTGGAAAGTCGATATAGTCGAAGATGGTGACCTAGACAACAAGTATAGCTGATCTCCAAGAGTGTTGTTTTTTATGAGATGTTGCAACCAACCGCCAAAACTCTTCATGTGTTCATCTCTAATACAAGAGTCATGCTTTCCAGGGTTGTTGGAGCATAAGATTTTCTTGTGTTCCTCGATATACGGGGCTGCCAAGATAGAATTCTGTAGAACTGTGTAATGTGCTTCGGTGTAAGAATGTCCGTCCCTACATATTATTGATTTCCTTCCTAGAGTACCCTTTCCACTCAGTCTCCCCTCATAACGCGATTGAGGAAGACCAATCGGCCTAAGGTCCAGAACGAAGTGAAAGAACATTTCTTAATCCCTAGTGTTTTGTGTGTTAGATAAAAATACCAAGGATCATTTAATGTGTGTTGAAGTGTTGCAGCTCTATTTGAGAATAAAGGGAAAAGAACTCTGCCTTTGGGGGCGGATAATCCGGCCCCACCAGGGGCGGATAATCCGCCCCTCCCTTTGCCCAAGCAGGCGCAAGCCCTAGAAGGGGGGCGGAATTTTGGCCGGATTTTCCGGCCCCGCCGGATAATCCGCCCCTCAGGGGGGGCGGATAATCCGCCCCCTGCTCATCGCCAAGGCGCAAGCCCCAGAGAGGGGGCGGAGTTTTGGCCGGACTTTCCGGCTTGGCCGGATAATCCACCCCTCAGGGGGGGCAGATTATCCGCCCCCCAAGATCTTCACCAAGCTTCACCAAGGCGCAATCCCCAGAGAGGGGGCGGAGTTTCCCCCGGAGAATCCGCCCTTGGGGCGGAGTTTTCCTCGGGGGCGGATAATCCGCCCCAAGTGGGGGGCGGATAATCCGCCCCCAAAGTTGTGCAACGGCCAGATCTGGGGAGGGGGTATTTAAGCCAGCCTTCCCCCTCCTGCCAGAACTCTTGATTCATCTCGAAAAAGACCAGATCAGATCTGAAAGCTTCATCCAAGAGTGCTCCACCTAGATCCACCCAAAGGCCCCATCCCTTGGGGAATCGAAGGAGGAGAACTCGATCTTCATCATCAGCAATCAAGCGCTTCATCTCCTCTCCATTCATTTGGAGAACCCCGATCTAGTATTTCTTGCAAATACCTAGATCCTTGTTTTTGTTTATATTGATAAACCTTGTTCTTGTGGCAGCTTGTTGTCATCTCGGGAGCCCCCAATTCGGTTGTGGGTGTGTGCCCCGATAGTGTTGTAAAAGGCACCGGTTCCCGCCTCGAAGGGATCCAATAGTGGAGAAGGTGGATCAGGCCTCTCGTGGCGAGATCTATCGGAGAATAGGGTGAGGCCTATTGTGGCGTGGTGGTCTTAGAACCGCCCACCCCTCCAACGCAGATGTACTTCCCTTAACAAGGAAGGAACTGCGGTAAAACAAATCCCTGTGTCTCCGCGTGCTCCACTACGGTTTCCTCGGTCCTCTTTTACGTGCTTAGTAGTTAGGGTTACATATAGGGAAATTCTCGTAGTTGCATATCTAGAGAATTTACTTTGTATCAAGCCTAAAATTGAAAAAGTATTAAAAATTGGTTAGCACCTATTCACCCCCCCCCCTCTAGGTGCCCATACGATCCATTTCAATTGGTATCAGAGCCTCGGCTCTTATTTCAGGCTTAACCGCCTAAGAGAAGTATGGGTTCCAAGGTAGATGGGAGTGATGCTCTGGAGGTAGTCACCATGAACGATCTCAAGACGTTGGAAACAACCTTGGTGAGTTCAATGGAGGCTAAGATGGAAGAGATGCGTCAATTGATAATGCGTCTCTCCACATCCGCAGCATCACCTCCATCTAACTCGGAGGATACCACTCCGCAATCCAAGGAAACGGGTAAAACTGTTTCCAAAGATAACGAAGTGGTTGGTGATGATACTAGCAAGAGATCCTCCTCGAAAAAGGATAGCGGTAAGGATGGATACAATGAGGTTTCTCATGTGTATTCCCCTGATCCGCCTATCCCTCACCCACATATACATAATAGGGGTGATCCACCCAAACTTTCTACATCTACTTTCTCTCAATGGCAATTTTTGATGAAATCTCATGTGTGCAGTTCCTCCATAGAGTTGTGGAAGATCATCGAAAATGGTCTTCATGTTGGAAACCCTAACAATCTCACAAGAAGAGATGTGGTCGATAGCAAACTCAATGCTACATCTCTACACATGATACAGCTTGGTGTGGGTGACAAAGACATGCCACACATTCAGCATCTTAGCACAGCTAAAGAAGCTTGGGATGCCCTCACCGAGCTCTTCATCGGAAATGAAAGTATGAGAAGGAATATATATGATGCCTTGAGCAATGAAGCTGAAGGATTTTATATGCTGGATGGAGAAGACCACGAGGACATGTATAGGAGGCTCAAGGCAATAGCCACAACCTTCATAAACCACGGTGCAGCTCATGTTGATGATGCTTGGATCAAGCGCAAGTATGTCAGTGCTCTTATGCCATTTGAGCCCACAGATTTGAAAAGTCTCCAAGGTAGGCATAACTATCACCTCATGTCATCCAATGAGGTAATGCAAGAAATGGCCGCCTTCAAAGTGGCTTCCAAGAATGCCGAAGATGCTCGTGCTCTAGCTATGGGGATGCAAAAGGGGGTCAACATGGCCTTGAAGACTAGTGTGATTGATCATGATGAATATGTGATAGAAGGTCTGGACTGTCCCAAAGATATAAAAAGGATCCACGGACAATACTTGGCTCTTTATGCAAGAAACTTTTGGAAATATCCAGCCAAGGCTAAAGCTGAACTAGATCGCAAGAGTGGAGCATATGGAAGAAAAGAAAATGGTCCCAAGCTGAGAACATGCTTTAATTGTGGTGACCGACTGCACTTCGTAGCTGAGTGTCCATATCAAAGTAGAGAGGATAATGGAGGAAGACTCATTTTCAAGGACAAATCAAAAGCTCCACGTAAGAAACAGTTTGTAAAGAAGAATGCTCCTTTCAAGAAGCAACCAAAGATTGTTCTAGTGGCTCAAGAAGAATATTCATCGGGGAGTGAAGATGAGGACGAGGATGATAGCTCTCAAGAGGTGGCTGCTATAGCCACCACATCTACATCAACATCTCTCTTCGACTCTCCGAATGAAAACATCATCAACAAGAATGCTACTTGCCTCATCGCACGAAGCTCTGAGGTAACTTCTTCTAACTCTTATTTTCCCAAGACTATGATAGACATGGATGATCCTACTAGTCTTAAGGTTAAAGAAGAGATTATTGCTTTGGATTATTTCTACACTAACTTGCCAGGTGAGCACAAAGTTCGTTTTGAAGCTCTCATGGATCAACTGGCCCAAAACGAAGCACTCCTCGAAGAAAAGGGCAGAATTGAAAGGGAGGATGCAATGGAAATTGCATCCCTAAAAATGCTCTTGAAGAAGAAGAAGAAGCTCGGGTCTCTCTTGAAGAGAGGCTCGAGTCTATGGAAGAGTCACATGAAGAAATTGTGACTAAACTTGTTAAGGAACGTGACAATGCTGTCACCAAAGCAAAGAAGTTAAAGAAGGAAAGGATTGACTTTGGGGCTGCTCATGATAGACTCTCCGATGAATTGGAGAAACTTGACAATGCTCACAAGGCGTTGAAAAACGAGTTCTCTATTCTCAATGAGTCACATGATCAGCTTCAAAGTCGATTGGCCAAATATGATACTCCTAGCTCGTCCAACTCAACATATAGTAACAAGAAAAATGCTAGTGTGGAAAAATAAGTGATCAAGGACATCACTACAAAGGACAAAGGTGTGCTTGATGAAGTCCTTGGCAAGCAAAGGTCAAATCATGGTAAAGAGGGACTTGGGTATGTCACCAAGTCCAAGAAGAAGAAAACCAAGAAGAACAAGACCAAGAATGTGCAATTAAAGACAAGCACTGCTGAAAAGGTTGTCACAAAAGCCAAGACTAATAATATTGGTTTTGCAGGGTCTCACAATCCGAATTA
This sequence comes from Avena sativa, assembly GCA_916181665.1. Lineage (NCBI taxonomy): Eukaryota > Viridiplantae > Streptophyta > Magnoliopsida > Poales > Poaceae > Avena > Avena sativa. The sequence goes on along the minus strand of OV702285.1, from coordinate 364,438,902 downwards.
TGAACTCTTTTGTGATGACTATGGCGATGTTTATGCTTATTATGTTGGTCCTTTTGATGAATATATTGCTTGGTCTATTTGGGTCCCAAAGACCCTTGTTACTAACATGAAAGGACCCATTGAAAAATGGGTACCTAAACCCAAGAAGTAATTTTCTTGCAGGGCTATGCTTTCGGTGGGTCGAAATGGGTGTTGGATAGTGGCTGCACTAGTCATATGACCGGAAGCAAGGAGATCATCACGGAGATGCGTCCAAATCATGATAATATCACAGTCTCCTATGGTGATAAGTCAAAATCTCAGGTATTGGGTATTGGCAAGGTTGTGGTTGCCCACGATATCTCTCTCGTGGACGTCATGTTTGTTGAGACCCTCGGTTACAACCTTCTTTCTGTTCGTGCCCTTGGCAAGATGGGTTTTGCTGTTTTTATCGATGATGATTTGGTGGTACTCTTGTGGAGCAAGTCTCTAAAGGTCGCTTTCGTTGGATACGTTGAAAATGACCTGTATGTGGTGGACTTCTCGGGGAAAACCACTTCGGGTCCGATGTGTCTATTCGGAAAGGCCGACGTGGGCTGGCTATGGTATCGCCGTTTAGCCCATGTCAACATGAGAACTTTGCAAAGTCTCCAGAAGGGTGGCCACATCCTTGGACTAAAAGACAATGTCTCTTTTGCCAAAGATCGTGTTTGCAGGGCTTGTGTAGAAGGAAAAATGCATGACTCTCCCCACAAGAGGAAGACTATTGTGTCATCAAAGAGAATCTTGGAATTACTTCATGTGGATTTATTTGGTCCTCCTTATCATGCAAGTCTTGGTGGAAATAAATATTGCTTGGTCATTGTCGACGATTACTCAAGATATACACGGGTCTATTTCTTCAAGCTGAAAAGTTAGACTCAACAAACTGTCATCGACTTTGCCAATGAAGTTCAACGTCAACACAATGTTCCTATCTTGGCAATTAGAAGTGACAACGGCTCCGAATTCAAGAACTACACTTTAAATGAGTTTCTTAGCGAAGAGGGGATTAGACATCAATATTCCGCTGCGTACACCCCTCAACAAAATGGTGTAGCCGAGAGGAAGAACCGGACTTTGATGGATATGGCAAGATCTATGCTAGCTGAATTCAAGTCTCCTTATAATTTTTGGGCTGAAGCCATATCCACTGCTTGTCACTCATCTAACCGGCTCTGCCTTCGAAAGATTTTGGACAAGACTCCTTATGAAATACTTACCGGTAACAACCCCAACATCTCATACTTCAGAGTATTCGGGTGTAAGTGTTTCTTTCTTATTAAAGGTGTCCGTTTGTCAAAATTTGAGTCCAAGGCTTTAGAAGGTATTTTTGTTGGTTACGGTGCCGAATACCACACTTATAGAGTCTACAACAAGCTCACTGGGATTGTTGTAGAATCTCGTAGTGTGGAGTTCGATGAAAATAACGGCTCCTTTGTAGGGCAAGTTGATGTTTGTGATGCAGATGTTGAAATACCCCAAGATGCCATAAGAAGAATGGGCGTGGGATTTTTCCGCCCCATTGAGGAACCCCTTGTGGCGGATCGGGAAGGACAATGCTCCACACATGTGGATCCCTCATCTACACAAGATCAACAAGCTCCTACTGTTGGAGACAATCCTGCACCAACACCACAATCTGCTGAAGATCATCTGTCCCCTGAACATGTTGGTAGTCCCAGGCCAGACTTTCCGCCCCCTCCAAGGGGCGGACAATCCGCCCCTAGCACTCCAACTCATTCCAGAGGATCCGAAGGAGAAGTCAGCAACTCTGAAGCTCCCAGGCCGGATTCTCCGGCCCCCGAGGGCGGATTATCCGGCCCTGGGTCTCCAACTCTCATCAGGCATTCTCAGGAAGATGGCTCGGGTTCTTCACCTCCCAGGCCGGATAGTCCGACCCCTCCAAGGGGCGGATTATCCGGGCCTGAAGAAAATGTTCAGCAACAATCTTCTAGCAGTAACGGTGACCAAGATCAAGGGCAAGGTAGTAATCAAGACAAGGATACACATATTGAATCAACTCCTTCTAGAAACAATAAGGACATTGAGGCTCGTCGCAAGGCTCGTGCTGATCGGAACCTTGAACTAAGAGGTCACACTCTTGACAAGGTTGTTGGTGATCTACGACGAAGGGTATCCACTAGAAGAGAACTTGCAAGCTTCTGTGATCATCAAGCTCACATTTCCATGGTTGAACCGAAGAAGGTTTTTGATGCTCTTGAAGATCCCGATTGGGTTGTTGCAATGCATGAAGAATTAAATAACTTCGAACGCAACAAAGTTTGGAAGCTCGTAGAAAAGCCAAAGGATTGCCGCAATGTTATCGACACCAAGTGGATCTTCAAGAACAAACAAGATGAAAATGGCATTGTTGTGAGGAATAAAGCACGACTCGTGGCTCAAGGATTCTCTCAAGTGGAAGGAATTGATTTTGGCGAGACTTACGCTCCTGTGGCTCGTCTTGAGTCCATCCCTTATGACTGACAGGTTTGAGATGTCCATGATGGGTGAGCTCAGGTTATTTTTTGGATTTGAGATCAAACAACTTAGAGAGGGAACCTTTATTAATCAAGCTAAGTACATCCAAGACATGCTCAAAAGGTTCAAGATGACGGATCTCAATGGCGTTGCTACCCCAATGCAAACAAAGTGTCATCTTGAGCTCAATCCCAAGGGTAAAGACGTGGATCAAAAGGTATACCGATCCATGATCGGCTCTCTCCTTTACCTTTGCGCATCTAGGCCTGATATCGTGTTAAGTGTAGGAGTGTGTGCAAGGTACCAAGCCGCTCCTAAACAAAGCCACTTAGTGGCAGTCAAGCGAATCTTCCGATATTTGGTTCATTACCCAAATTTTGGGTTATGGTATCCCAAAGGTTCAAGTTTCTCTCTATGTGGTTACACTGATTCAGATTGGGCTGGTGACAAAGATGATAGGAAATCAACCTCTCGTGCATGCCAATTCTTGGGCAAGTCTCTAGTGTGTTGGTCATCAAAGAAACATAATTGTATTTCACTCTCAACCGCCGAAGCTGAATATGTTGCTGCTGCAAGTGCTTGTACTCAATTGTTATGGATGAGGCAAACTTTAAAGGAATATGGTGTCAATTGTGACAAAGTTCCTCTTTTATGTGACAATGGAAGTGCTATCAAAATTGCTTACAATCCCGTGCAGCATACAAGAACAAAACATATAGAGATTCGCAACCACTTTATTCGGGATCATGTTGCTCGTGGAGATATTGCTCTATCCTTTGTGAGCACGAAGAACCAACTTGCTGATATTTTCACGAAGCCTCTTGATGAAGCAAGATTTTGTTATTTGAGGAATGAGCTAAATATCATAGATTCAAGGAGCTTGGATTGACTACCCTTGCACACTCACTTGCTCTTATTCATGTATTTGGTTTAGATGTGGGCATAGACATAGGGGGAGTGTGGTCCTAATTGATTGGGCCAACCCTCCCCCCATAATGCCGAAAGCAAGTAAAATCATTTCCCTTAATATCATTTTGTGATATGTGGGTCATCGATGAGCATTGGTTTTGAACTCAAGATACATCTTCGCGGTGTCATGCCATGCGCTCCAACATGGTGGCTTTGGCCACCGCCCTCTTCCTTGAGAAGAGTTGGTTTTTCATGGGTCCCGTTGGATTTTCTTGCATATCTCTTGTTCTTATGGAAAACACACTCAAATTTGGCTTTTGATTGATTTGATTCTTGCAAATTTGGGTGTGTAGTACCATCTCAGTTTGATGCTCTCAACCCAAGCCTTTCTCTCCCTCCTTGAACCATCTATTCTTTCACTCAAGTCCTCTAAAACACCATCGAGAGGTTTGCTAGGTTGCTCTGGCCTGATTCTGAGGAGGAGTGATCTCCAGGGCGTTAGCATCGCTCTTCTTCCTTTTTGGCGTTTCGATGCCAAAGGGGGAGAAGTAGTTCTACTAGGTCTCGTGGATTTGCAAGGGTCGGGCACAAGCTTTTCAATTTTAGTCGTTCTTATTTGCTTGCTTGTGCCTTTTCTAGCGTGAACTCAGTTGCTATTTGTGTTTGTTTATGTAAGACTATGTCGTACTCCACAGTTTGGTACTATGTTTGGTATTCGTACCCCTCAGGGGGTTCAGATAATCCGCCCCCTGCTCATCGCCAAGGCGCAAGCCCCAGAGAGGGGGTGGTGTTTTGGCCGGACTTTCCGGCTTGGCCGGATAATCCGCCCCTCAGGAGGGCCGGATTATCCGCCCCCCAAGATCTTCACCAAGCTTCACCAAGGCGCAAGCCCCAGAGAGGGGGCGGAGTTTCCCCCGGAGAATCCGCCCTTGGGGCGGAGTTTTCCCCGGGGGCGGATAATCCGCCCATGGTGGGGGGCGGATAATCCGCCCCCAAAGTTGTGCAACGGCCAGATCTGGGGAGGGGGTATTTAAGCTAGCCTTCCCCCTCCTTCCAGAACTCTTGATTCATCTCGAAAAAGACCAGATCAGATCTGAAAGCTTCATCCAAGAGTGCTCCACCTAGATCCACCCAAAGGCCCCATCCCTTGGGGAATCGAAGGAGGAGAACTCGATCTTCATCATCAGCAATCAAGCGCTTCATCTCCTCTCCATTCATTTGGAGAACCCCGATCTAGTATTTCTTTCAAATACCTAGATCCTTGTTTTTGTTTATATTGATAAACCTTGTTCTTGTGGCAGCTTGTTGTCATCTCGGGAGCCCCCAATTCGGTTGTGGGTGTGTGCCCCGATAGTGTTGTAAAAGGCACCGGTTCCCGCCTCGAAGGGATCCAATAGTGGAGAAGGTGGATCAGGCCTCTCGTGGCGAGATCCATCAGAGAATAGGGTGAGGCCTATTGTGGCGTGGTGGTCTTAGAACCGCCCACCCCTCCAACGCAGATGTACTTCCCTTAACAAGGAAGGAACTGCGGTAAAACAAATCCCTGTGTCTCCGCGTGCTCCACTACGGTTTCCTCGCTCCTCTTTTACGTTCTTAGTAGTTAGGGTTACATATAGGGAAATTCTCGTAGTTGCATATCTAGAGAATTTACTTTGTGTCAAGCCTAAAATTGAAAAATTATTAAAAATTGGTTAGCACCTATTCACCCCCCCCCCCCCTCTAGGTGCCCATACGATCCATTTCATGAAGTCAACACAAAACTCAATGACCTCCTCTGTTCCATAGCCAGGAGATGCTTCCTTCTGGCCTAGCACGGTTACGAACATATTTCTTTAAGATTCCCATGAACCTCTCAAAGGGAAACATATTGTGTAGAAATATAGGACAGAGAATGGAAATCTCTTCGACTTGGTGAACCAGTAGGTGCGTCATAATATTGAAGAAGGATGGTGGGAACACCAACTCAAAACTAACAAGACATTGGACCACATCATTCTGTAACCGTGGTAGATCTTCAGGATTGATTATCTTTTGAGAGATTGCATTGAGGAATGCACATAGCTTCACAATGGATACTCGAACATTATCTGGTAGAAGCCCCCTCAATGCAATCGGAAGCATTTGTGTCATAATCACATGGCAGACATGAGACTTTAGGTTTTGGAACTTTTTTTCTGCCATATTTATTATTCCCTTTATATTCGACGAGAAGCCAGACGGTACCTTAATATTGCTCAGGCATTCAAAAAAAATTCCTTCTATTGTTTGGTAAGAGCGTAGCTATCATGACCTTGAAACCATTCTAGATGCAGGCCATATGGGTCTTTCATACGTTGATGGTCCTTTCGTGCTTCCGGTGTATCTTTTGTCTTCCCATACATGCCCAAGAAGCCTAGCAGGTTCACGCAAACATTCTTTGTCACATGCATCACATCGATTGCAGAGCGGACCTCTAAGAATTTCCAATATGGTAGCTCCCAAAATATAGATTTCTTCTTCCACATGGATGCGTGTCCTTCAGCGTCCTTCGAAACAAATTTTTTGCCAGGACCCTTTCCAAATGTTACTATTTGATCCAAATCCTTGACCATATCAAATATATCAGCACCAGTATGATCCTTAGGCATCTTCGGGTGACATGCCAGACCGTTGAAATGCTTTCCTTTCTTTCTTAAGGGATGCTTGGCTAAAAGAAATCGACGATGCTCATTATACACATTCTTCTTACAATGTTCCAAATATATACTTTTAGTCTCATCTAAACAGTGTGTGCATGCATTGTATCCCTTGTTTGACTATCCTGAAAGGTTACTAAGAGCATGTCAATCGTTGATTGTTACGAAAAGAAATGCTCAGAGGTCAAATTCTTCCTTCTTGTGCTCATCCCACACACGTATGTCGGGTTCGTGCCACAACTAGAAAAGTTCTTCAACTAATGGCCTTAGGTACACATCAATGTCGTTTCCGGGTTGCTTCGGACCTTGGATCAACACTGGCATCATAATGAACTTCCGCTTCATGCACAACCAAGGAGGAAGGTTATAGATACATAGAGTCACGGGCCAGGTGCTGTGACTGGAGCTCTCCTCCCCAAAAGGATTCATGCCATCTGTACTTAGACCAAACCTTAAACTCCTTGCGTCATCTGCAAAGTCCGGGTACTTTCTATCAATTTTTATCCATTGCGACCCATCAGCGGGGTGTCTCAACATCCCGTCTGACTTACGTTTCTCTTTATGCCATCGCATCAACTTGGCGTGCTCTTTGTTTCTGAATAAGCGTTTCAACCGTGGTATTATAGGAGCATACCACATCACCTTGGCAGGAACCCTCTTCCTATGGGGCTCGCCCTCAATGACACCAAGGTCATCTCGTCTGATCTTATACCGAAGTGAAGTGCATACCGGGCATGCATCCAAATTCTCGTACTCCTCACCGCGGTAGAGGACGCAGTCATTAGGGAATGCATGTATCTTCTGAATCTCTAAACCTAGAGGCCATACAACCTTCTTTGCTTCGTACATACTAGTAGGCAATACGTTATCTTTTGGAAGCATATTCTTCATCATTTTCAGCAACTTTTCAAATGAGGAGTCAGGTATAGCACACTCAGCCTTCCATCACAGCAATTCCAGTGTGCTGCCCAGCTTTTTCAGACCATTTTCGCAATTTAGGTAGAAAATTTTTTTGTGATCCTCTAACATGTGATTGAACTTCTCCTCTCCTTTTCAGTTTCACAGTCTCTTCGTGCATCGGCAATGGTCCTTCATCCTGTGTGTCTTCTTCATGTGTCTCTTCTTCATCCTCCCCTTCAGCATCCCCCATGAAAGTATCTCCATACTCAGGGAAACCATGATAGTTGGCATCCTCCTCCTCCTCCTCTTCATTGTCTTCCATTATAACCCCTCTCTCTCCATGCTTGGTCCAACAATTATAACTGGGCATGAAGGCGGACTTCAACATGTGGTTGTGAAGGGTTTTTGAGTCAGAGTAATCCTTCTGATTCCTACATCCACTACATGGACAGAATACCAAACCATTGTGCTTGTTTGCATCAGTAACACGGATGAATTCATGCACGCCATTAATGAACTCGCCAGAGCGTCGGTCAGTACCGTACATCCATTCCCGGACCATCTGCATTATAGTAAAAGTATATCAAAAACCATTACACAACATTATAAAATTATTACAAGTTATATTGAGAGCTTCTAGAGCATTAATTTTGAATTTTGAAAAATTTACATGCACCAATTTGTGAATTGGAGAAAACATTTAACATGATAAATGTGGAGTTTTTGATTATTGTTCTATCAGTGAAAACCTCATTCCATTCTAAGCTCTGAAACTCTAAAATTACACATTTCAATTTTCAGTAACTATGTGCCTAATCAAAATTTGTTACACATATCAAAATCCTTCTACTTCTATAGCATGCATGCATTAATCCATATCTCTATACTTCTAGAGCATTATAGAGCTAAAGTAGCAATAATAGATGAAATAATGAAGTTCTAACCTTTTAAAACTTTGGATTTAAGGGTTGCAAATTAAATCTTGACTAATCTTGAGAAAAAAATGGCATGAACTTGCTTGATTCTTTGAGTAAAATGGCCACCATATGGTTTAGGGCAGGTGTACAGGAAGCAGAATATATACTGGTGGACAACTAGTCCTGGGCCGTGATACAACCCGGGACTAATAGTCCACGAAAAGACCAGCTGGCCAGCTCCAGGTTATTAGTCCCGGGCCGTATTACGGACCGGGACTAGAGATCTGGTCCGGCTCGGGACTAGTGTCTACGGCCATTTCTAGCCGTTAGAGGCCTCACGGCCCGGAACTAGTGCTAGCACTAGTCGTGGGCCGTGATAGGCTAGGACTGCTGGCTTTGTTCATATCGAACCGAAGACCATTTTTCCAGTAGTGTTCTGACGAGTGGAGCGAGGCCCGTCGCGGGAGGCTTGGGCCGAGTGTACGGATCCCCTTGTAAGCCGCCGGTTGGGATAAGTTGCATCTATGAAAATCCCCGGCGTTTGTAAACACTCCTCTATATAGTGAATTTTCGCTGGCTGGCGCCCGTGGTTTTTTCCTCTCTTTGTTGGAGAGGTTTTTCCACGTTAAATCTGTGTCCCCTTGCTGTGTTTTCATTTTCGTTCTTTGTTATCTTCTTGTCGCAATTGTAACAAGTGGTATCAGAGCCCTAGGTTCTAATCTAGGGTTTGCGACATGTCGTCATTCAAGTTCGATCTACCACAGCTGGACTACACCACAAGATTCTCCTTGTGGCAGGTGAAGATGCGGGCGATTCTCGCCCAAACTTCTGATCTGGATAAAGTGCTGGATGGATTCGACGGGAAGGATGCTAAGACCTGGTCCGCCGAAGAGAAGCGGAAGGACCATAAGGCTTTGTCTTTGATTCAAATTCATCTGTCCAATAATATTTTGCAGGAAGTACTGGAGATGAAATCTGCTGCTTCCCTATGGGAAAAACTAGAAATGATATGTGTGTCAAAGGATCTAACCCAGTAAGATGAACGTGAAGATGAAGTTGTTCTCGCATAGGCTGCAAGAAGGCGGATCGGTAATGAATCACATATATGTTTTTAAAGAGATTGTTTCAGACTTGTAGTCTATGGAGGTAAAATATGATGATGAGGATTTAGCTCTTCTAGTCTTATGCTAGTTGCCTAGTTCATATACACATTTTCGTCATACAATATTGTTGAGCCGTGATGAACTAAACCTTGCCGAAGTACGCCCTCAAACAGAGGGAAACGATGAAAACTATGGTAGGGTCAGATGGGACGTCATCCAAGGCCGAGGCTCTGCAGGTTCATGGCAGGACCGAGCAGAGGAACAACAACTATGGCAATAGAGATAAGAGCAAGGATGACAGAGGTCGTTCAAAGTCCAAGGGAAAGGATAAATTCTGCAGGTATTGTAAGAAATCTAATCACGTTATTGATGATTGTTGGAAGTTGCAGAATAAGGAGGAAAGGAACGGAACTTACCAACCGAAAGATAGGTCTGAAGGTGCTGGTAAGGCTGATGTTGTTTCTGATAGTTCTGATGGTGAATGCTTAGCTATTTTTGCTGCTTGTGCTTCTCGTGATGATGAATGGATACTTGATACTGCATGTTCCTTTCATATTTGCTGTAACAAAGATTGGTTCAGTTCATATGAGTCTGTGCAGACTGGAGACTTTGTGCGTGTGGGGAATGACAACCCATGCCATATTGTTGGTGTTGGATCTGTTAAGATCAGGACACATGATGGCGTGACACGCACGTTGAGTGAGGTGAAGCACATACCAAGCATGGCCAGAAATTTGATCTCCCTGAGTACCATGGACGTTGATGGATACAAGTATGCCGGTGGGCATAGAGTTCTGAAGGTATCAAAAGGTTCTCTTATTCACATGATAGGTGATATGAATTCTGCTAAATTATATGTTCTTAGAGGTAGCACTTTGCCTAGTATTGCTGATGCTGCTGTAACTTCTAATGATTCTGATGATTGTGGTAAAACACATCTATGGCATATGCGTCATGGGCATATGAGCGAACAAGGCATGACAGCGTTGGTCAAGAGAGAGCTGATTAATGGTTGTAACTTGAGTAAGTTTGAGTTCTGTGAGCACTGCATTTTTGGTAAAGCATAAAAGAGTTAAATTCAATGCTTCTGTTCATACCACCAAAGGCATATTAGATTATGCGCATGCTGATGTTTGGGGTCCGTCTTGTAAGACTTCTATTTGTGGTGCTAATTACATGCTTGCTATTATTGATGACTACTCAAGAAAAGTGTGGCCTTATTTTCTGAAGCATAAATCTGATGTTTTTTATGCTTTTAAGAAGTGGATAGTTATGGTTGAAAAGCAAACTGAGAAGAAGGTAAAGGTACTACGTGCTGACAATGGTATGGAATTCTGTTCTAATGAGTTTGAGGAGTTTTGTAGTAACGATGGCATGATCAGGCATCACACCATCCCATATACTCCTTAGCAGAATGGCGTGGCTGTGCGCATGAACATGACCATCATCTCGAAGGATCGATGTATGATGTCTAATGCATGTATGCATAGGCGTTTCTGGGCTGAAGCAGCCAACACGGCGTGTTACCTCATCAACATGTCACCTTCTATTTCACTTGAGAAGAAAACTCCCATTGAGGTATGGTCAGGTTCGCCTGCTGATTATTCATAGTTGAGAGTTTTTGGCTGCACTGCATATGCTCACGTTGATAATGAAATATAGAGCCTAGGGTTGTTAAGTGCATATTCCTTGGTTATGGTTCATGAGTTAAGGCATATAAACTATGGAATCTTGAAACTAAAAAGATTTTGCTAAGTAGAAATGTTGTTTTCAATGAGTCCATTATGTATCATGATAGCTTGCCATCAGATACCTCTCCTGTTGCTGTTGGAGAGGAGGGAGTTAGTGTGCAGGTGGTGAACCTGCAGAAAACTGTTGATAATGATGCTATCGTTGAAGATACACATGAGGAAAACATTGATGATATTGATGTTCAGCACTCACCTACTGTTTTGCAACAGCCACATGAGTCCATTGCTGCTGATAGACCGAGGCATAACTATGGTCCTCATCCTCGTTTAATTGAAGAGTGTAATCTTGTTCATTATGCTTTGAGTTGTGCTAAACAGGTGGAGAACGATTCTGAACCTGCTACATACAATGAAGCCATTGCATCTGTTGATCGCGAGAAGTGGATTTCTGCTATGCAAGAAGAGATGCAGTCGCTTGAGAAAAATGGCACATGGGATGTTTTGCCCTTGCCCAAACAAAAGAAGGCGGTCCGCTGCAAGTGGATCTTCAAGAAAAAGGAAGGTTTGTCTCCCAAAGAGCCTTCAAGGTACAAGACAAGGTTAGTAGCAAAAGGGTTTAGCCAGATTCCAGGTATTGATTACAATGATGTGTTCTCCCTAGTTGTAAAGCATAGTTCCATTCACACTTTCTTTAGTATTGTGGCTATGCGTGATCTTGAGCTTGAGCAGTTAGATGTCAAGACTACTTTTATGCATGGAGATCTTGATGAGGAAATATACATGGACCAACCAGAAGGGTTCATAGTGCCTGGTAAAGAGGAATTTGTGTGCAAATTAAAGAATTCTCTTTATGGCTTAAAGCAATCTCCAAGACAGTGGTATAAAAGGTTTGATTCATTTATGATCTCACATGGTTTTGAGAGGTCTAAATATGATAGTTGTGTTTATATCAAGTTTGTTGATGGGTCACCTATATACTTGCTGCTATATGTTGATGATATGTTAATTGCTGCCAAGGGCATGAAAGAAATCACTACTTTGAAGGCACACCTAAGTAGTGAGTTTGAGATGAAGGACCTTGGTGCTGCTAAGAAGATCTTAGGTATGGAGATTACCCGAGATAGAAAATCTGGTTTGTTATTTCTTAGTCAACAAAGTTACATTAAGAAAGTTCTTCATCGTTTTAATATGGATGGTGCCAAGTCAGTTAGTACTCCTATTGCTCCTCATTTTAAATTGTAAATTTCTCAATGTCCTACTACTGATGAAGAGTTTGAGTACATGTCAAAGGTGCCATACTCTAGTGTTGTTGGTTCTTTGATGTATGCCATGGTTTGTTCTCGTCCTGATTTATCATATGCTATGAGTTTGATAAGTAGATACATGGCTAATCCTGGTAAAGAACATTGGAAGGCTGTTCAGTGGGTTTTCATGTACCTTCTCTTGGCACTCTCAATGCTTGTTTAAAGTTTGGCAGGACCGATGAGGGACTCGTTGGCTATGTGGATTCAGATTTTGCTGCCGATTTGTATAAGAGAAGATCCCTCACAGGTTATGTGTTTAATGTTGGTGGTTGTGCTATTAGCTGGAAGGCTACGTTGCAGGCAGTTGTTGCACAATCTACTACTGAAGCTGAATACATGGCTATTGCTGAAGCTTGCAAAGAATCTGTTTGGTTGAAAGGTTTGTTTGCTGAGCTTTGTGGAGATGATTCTTGCATTACTTTGTTTTGTGACAGTCAAAGTTCCATATACCTTACAAAAGATCAGATGTTCCATGAGAGAACTAAGCACATTAATGTCAAGTACCATTTTGTTAGAGACATTGTTGCTCAAGGTAAATTAAAGGTATGCAAGATCAGCACTCATGATAATCCTGCTGATATAATGACTAAACTTGTACCTGTTGCTAAGTTTGAGCTTTGCTCGAACTTAGTTGGTTTAACTGACTAGCCCAAGTGGCTATTGGCGCTGAAAGTATTTTCTTTGTTTTGTTCAGGGAGATGGTTGCTGTTGATGCTACAAGGAGGAATTTGTCTCAAGGAGGAGTTTGCTATATGTTGATCCAAATTCTATAAAGTATTGGCCAACTTCTGACGAGTGGAGCGAGCCCCGTCGCCGGAGGCTTGGGCCGAGTGTACGGATCCCCTTGTAAGCCACCGGTTGGGATAAGTTACATCTGTGAAAATCCCCGGCGTTTGTAAACACTCCTCGATATAGTGAAGTTTCGCTTGCTGGCGCCCGTGGTTTTTTTCTCTCTTTGTTGGAGAGGTTTTTCCACATTAAATCTGTGTCCCCTTGCTGTGTTTTCATTTTCGTTCTTCATTATCTTCTTGTCGCAATTGTAATAAGGTGGAACTCTTACCCTTGTTTAAAAAAACGTTGACCCCCAGGAAATTAAATTAAATGATTAATTAAGCCAGGAGGATGGTGAGGTTTTTCTATAAAATGTCGAGTGATACAATGAGATGCTAGAGAATGTTTATATCTAGTAATGGGCACCAACCTTCTTTTTACCAGAATCTTTGAATAGGAACGAAAGGGAGAACTTATACAATCTATTAATTAAAGTGCTTCATTTTTATTGATGTAAAATCAACTTAAGATCTCCACTCTTTTCTTATCAGCATTTATTTTCTCCAATTTTTGTTATCTATAGATGGGATGAGGTGGAACTCTTTCCTTGTTTAAAAAAAGTTGACCTCCGGGGAATGATCTCTTGCGAGCTATATGTTGTTAGGTAGATGAGACCTCTTCAGCAACGGATTGTACGCGCTTGGATAAAACCCTGTTTAATTTAGTTACATGAAGACTTGAACCCGGGTGGACTGGTAGCGCACTCGCTAGCCTTGTGATCAAGTCAGCGCTTGGTTCTCACTCTTACCCTTGTTTAACACAACAACAAAATATAAAAATAGAGTCCGTAATAGACAGATTGTATTAGTGTCGTAGCTAGCAGTGGAGGGCCACATGGCCACATTGCCGTAAGAGGAAGCTGCAAGGACAGCCCCAATGGTGGCAAATGGGGCCATGCAAAGAATAAGGAGAGAAGACTGCATTACAAGATAGGGGTGACATCTTAACCATCCTGAACTAGCTTAGCCTAACCAACCATTGAGTTGAGACAGAGCACTAAGGACAGTGTATGATCAAAGGTTCTAGCAGCTGAAATTAACTTATTTTCTGGTAATATTTCTTCTATGGAGACAGTGGCTACTGGCTTAGCTTTGTAGGCCCCTTACCCAATAGTGCCTCTGTTGCTCCTTTCTGAAGCTAGGTGCTAATCATTTCGCAATCTGCTTTGACAAAAAGGTCCCTGCTTGCTACAGTGGTCCCCAAAATAAAACACTCCGATGGGCCTAATTAACCATATTTCCCTTTAATTAAGTCCACTAATTGTGTATCTCAAGGTTGGTGTTAAAAGTTAGTGACAAAGTTGTAAAACTAAGTTTGCTCGCACCCTATACTATTAAGGTCATGTCCTCGGGCGTCGGTGCTTCCACACTTTCATCATTAACAATCTCCTGACAAAGGAAGAGATCGGACTATTTTGTGAGAAAATCGTGCAAAAGCAATGTGAAACTTCAACTTTTATGAGATCCTCGGTTCCAGTGTTCCCACAAGCTAGAGATTATTTCACAGATATTAAGATACTGCTTTGGGCGTCGGTTCTTTCCCGCTTCTAGGGTTAACAACTTCCTGATTCCTTATGATGGAAATTTGCAAAATTTCACACAAAATTTCTATGAAAATCCATTTCATAAGACCCCAATCAAACTATGAAAGTTGAGAGGATTATTTACCCCGAAAATTCAGTTACTCTGAAAATTGTATGATAAACTAATATGTTCAATGCGATCCACATCAAGATTAATCAATGTGTTGAGAATAAGGTTTCATTAGACTCTACTCTATGGAATAGGACTACAATTGGAACAAAGGTAATAGAGATCTTCCTCTAGTTTGTTTATTCAATTCACCCATGGATGGATTGCTATCCGTCCAAGCAAATATGGAAGGAGAAAGAGAGGTGAGAGCTTGAGATACTCACATCAGAGATGGTGAGTAATTAGCCTCAACAATCAAATCAAAGCAGTCACGCGTCATCCGTGGCTCTAGCTAGTCCTCTGCCGTAGAAAAACATTATGGCCACGACGATAACTAACATAAGCAATAATAATTACACGCTAGCTAGTAGTAGTACTTTGTGACGATGACCTGTTAACACACATATCCATGAACACATATGCTGGTCCTTATATCGATCTTTCCTTTTCTTTGTAGAAGCACCAGTACCACTGGCCACTAGCAGACCAACCCTGTTTCTGAGACCACTAAGGAAACCGAATTCACGTTGGAGATTATATGAGAAAAAAGGAGGCAACTTTGATGAAAACTCTAATAATATGATTTCCATATGAAAATGAGTCCAAATAATTATGCGAGAAGGTTTTGAAGGTTGACCGCCGACATCCTAAAATCAGCGACATCTAGAACAGGACAAGGAGAAAGCTGTACTGGCTGTGCATTTCGTTTCTGACTGGCACCTGAAATCCATTGGGGTACACAATGAACTGAAAATTCATAATAACTTAGATAGCTTGCAAAGGAAGAAAAATAATATCAAATCAAGATCACTCACAATATAATTCAAAGCAACAACTGAACGTGTTGGCCAGTTGTTTTTAGCTTTCTCTGAAAATCCATGCACCTATTTGATCATAGCATGTAGCTTGCTTATCTGTCATGTGTGCAAACCACATATTCAGAAAAAAAATGAGAGAGAGAGAGAGGAGGTTCAAAAGGTTCTTGACCACATGCTTCCGCTGCCTGTCTTTCTGGTGAAGGGCCCTTCTCATAAAATTTCTGGCCATTTTAAACTAATTGCCACTAGATCCCTATAATATGGACAATAAGAATCGCTTTGTTTCTACTTCATCTTTTCTTCTCATTCTTTGATTTGTTAGAGAACAACCTGGTTGAACTGAAACGATCCTAGGCACTGATGCTTCACTCAACTCTGATCAGGTGTGGAACCCCTTTTTGTCCAAAATATATTTAAGTAATAATTAACAAATATATTTCAAATAACCATGAAGAAAACAACCAACTAATCCATCCAGGAGTAATTAAGTAATCTCTTAAATAAAGATCAAGAAAACAACAACCTTGCCTCCCTGTGTTAACAAAATGACACTCCTGCTCACCAGATGCATTCATCATGCATTGCTACAGCAGTAGCAAGAGGCCAAATTCAGGCCACCGCCGCAGTTACAGCGATGCAGACACACACCACTGATTTATTGTATTGTACTCCCGTACATGAACATGGAATGGTCCTTGTAGTACTCGCCTTTCAGTTAGTTACCAGCAGGGATCCCCCTCCCGCCCCTGATGAGGTGGAGGTAGCCCTAGAGCGTGCCCCTAGGGGTAGGCCTCGGGGCAGACCTCCCAAGGCTGCCGCTTCCCGTCCCCGGACCGGTCGTGCTTTGTCGGCCCCCACCAAGGGGGCCCCCGAGGCGTGAGGTCCCATATGGACCTCATCCGGGCCTTCCGGGCGTTCATCTGGAACATCCGGGGGTTCGGGAACGAAGGTCGCCGCCGGCAGATCAAGGAGTATATTCGCTTGGAATCGCCGGATATTGTCGGCCTCCAGGAGACGATCCGCCAGGACTTCTCCATTGCTGAGCTTGAGGGTCTCTCTCGTCGCAAGTTCTGCTGGACCTGGCTCCCAGCCCATGGCCACTCGGGAGGCATCCTCCTTGGGGTCAAGGAGGATACCTTTGCGGTTGATGATATGGACCGCGGGGACTTCTTTCTGAGCATGTCTCTCACCCATAGACAAACCCGTTTTAAATTTGAAATGGTTATTGTCTATGGCCTCGCGGACCATAGGAGATCCGCGGAGTCCCTGCTCGAGCTGAAGCTGAAAGTGGAGCGGGCTGAGATCCCAGTGGTCGTGGCCGGGGATTTCAACCTCATCCGCGCGGCCGAGGACAAGAGCTCGGCGAACGTGGATCTCCCTAGGATGCGGATGTTTAATGACTGCATCGCGGACCTTGCTCTCCGTGAGATCGCGCGGGTGGGTGCTAGGTTCACGTGGACCAATAAGCAGCTTGCTCCGATTCGTTGCGTCCTCGACCGTGCCTTTGTCTCCGTGGACTGGGAGGTGATGTTCCCGCTCTGCTCGCTGAGGGCTGTCACGCGGATTGGCTCCGACCATACCCCCCTTCTCCTCTCCTCGGGAGGGGGCAGCCCTCCTAGACCGAACCGCTTCCACTTTGAGTCCTTCTGGCTGCAGAAGCAGGGATTCGTGGAGGCAGTTCGGGCCAGGTGGCTGATGGCGGCCTCCTCCCCTCCCCGTGCTCACTCTGCGGTGGATATTTGGCATCACTGCACTAAGGTGGCCCGCCAGTTCATGCGCGGGTGGGGAGCCAACTTAGGGGCGGAGCTCCGTGCCCAAAAGGTCTCTATTCTGCGGGAGATTCAGGACTTAGACCGGGAGGCTGACCTGGTTGGCTTGTCCGCTGAGGCCTGGGCCCATAGGTACTCCCTGGAGACCTCCATTATGGAGATCTACAGGGGAGAGGAGGCGTTCTGGCGCCAACGGAGTCGCCAGAACTGGACGGTCCAGGGGGAATCGAACACGGCCTACTTCCATGCCATCGCAAATGGTCGGAGGAGGAAGTGCTCGATCCCCTGCCTCTGGGAGGAGGGGGTCCTGTTGGAATCCCCGCAGGCGCTCTCCTCTCATATCTATTCCTTCTACAAAGCCCTCTTCGCTGCGTCCGAGCCCTCGGGCATCTCGCTGGCGCCTGACTTCTGGACAGATGGGGCGCTGGTCACCCCGGCTGAGAATGCGGACCTGACTCGACCGTTTCTCGCTGAGGAGATATCGGCAGCTCTAAAGTCTATGAAGACGGGTTCGGCCCCCGGCCCCGACGGCCTGCCGGTTAGCTTCCTACAGGCTGTCTGGGTCCAGGCCTAGCCGGTGATCTTGCGTATGTTCCAGGAGTTCTACACAGGGACCCTGGTGATGTCGCGTCTGAACTTTGGGGTGATCACTCTGATCCCCAAGGTGGTTGGGGCCACTGATATCCGCCAATTCCACCCTATCACTGTGATCAATGTCATCCAGCGCCTCTTTGCGAAGGTCTGCGCTCTCCGGCTAGCTCCTGTGCTGGAGAGGCTCACCCACCCCCTCCAGTTCGCCTTCTTGAAAGGACGCCTCATTCACGATGACGTCCTTGCCCTTCATGAGATTATCCATGAGGTCAAGTCACGACATCAGAAAGCGGTGTTTCTCAAGTTGGACTTCCAGAAAGCCTACGATAGGTTGGACTGGAGGTTTCTGCGCCTGGTCCTGGAAAGGAGGGGTTTTGATGACCGTATGGTCTGCTGGATCATGCAGTTTGTGATGAGTGGGAGGACGGCGGTCAACATCAATGGGGAGATTGGCCCCTACTTCACCCCGTCCTGTGGGGTGAGGCAAGAGGACCCGATTTCCCCCCTCCTCTTTAATGCCGCGGTGGATGCCCTTGCAGAGATTTTGGATAGAGCCAAAGTCGCTGGCCACATCACGGGTGTGGTAGGACATCTGATCCCGGGAGGGGGTATTTCGCATCTGCAGTACGCGGATGATACCTTGATCATGATCCAGGGCTCGGATCTCGACATTCGGAATTTGAAGTTTCTGCTGCTATGCTTCGAGGCCATGTCAGGTCTCTCGATCAACTTCGATAAGAGCGAGGTCATGGCTCTAGGCTTTGACGACTTCGAGCGGCAGCGGATTGCTGACAACTTCAACTGCTGCTTGGCGGAGTTCCCCATTACCTACTGGGGTTCCCCTTGCGAGGGTCTAGGGTGTTGATCAAGGACCTCGCCCCCCTGGTTACGCGGGTACGCTCCAGAGCGGAGCCGTGGCGCGCGCGTCTCACCTCGAAGGGGAGCAAAACGGTCCTAATCAATTCCTGCCTCTCGAGTCTTCCCATGTATCAGATGGGACTTTACCTGCTGCCCGAGGGAGTTCATGCCGACTTCGCTAAGGAGTTGTCGCGATTCTTTTGGGCAGCGCGGGACGGTCACCAGAGATATCATATGGTGAAGTGGGCGGACGTATGCGCCCCCAAATCTTTTGGGGGCATAGGTATCCTGGACTCCCGCCGCTTCAATGTGGCCCTGATGTTGAAATGGGTCTGGCGTATCTTGAGGGACGACGGGGGTTTGTGGCTCCAGCTGATCAAGGCCAAATACCTCCGGGGTCGACCCCTCTTGGCGTGCGAGCGGCGGGAGGGGTCACAGTTCTGGAGATCCATCCAGGACATTAAGCACTACATCGGCCGTGGGATCTCTTTCGTGGCTGGGGACGGTCAGGGGACCCGATTCTGGCTCGACCCTTGGTTGTTCCCAGTACCCCTGGGGATCCAGTTCCCCGCCCTCTTTGCGATCACGGCCTCCCCGGCGTCGCTTGTCGCGGAGAACTTCCGGGATGGCTCCTGGAACCTCATTTTCCGCCGCGTCTTCAACGTGGTGGAGACGAGCGAGTTCCAGAGCCTGTTGGGGTCCCTGCCCGCCTCCCTCTCTGAGGATAAGGATGCGGCCACTTGGCTGCTCCTCCCCTCAAGGGAGTTTTCGGTGAGCTCGGCCTATAAGGCCCTCTTTCCGGGTCCGGAGAGGTCGTGGACTGCCCCCCTTTGGAAAGCCCCCTTGCCACTTAGCATTCGTATCTTTGTCTGGCAACTTCTCAGGGACCGCTTGCCCTCGGGGGTGGAAGTCCTCAAGCGTTATGGCCCTGGCAACGGCCGCTGCCCCCTATGTGGGACGCCGGAGACGTGTGCCCATATTATGTTCTCGTGCTCTGCGGCTCAGTTTCTTTGGAGTTTTTTTCGCGAGGCTCTGGGCCCGGCTTGGCAGGCGCATGATTTGGGAGAGTTTCTACAGGCCCAGGCTAACCGGACCGGAGGAGGGCGCCGCCTCTTCTGGCTCCTCTTCGCTGCCCTAGCCTGGACCCTGTGGAATGTGCGCAACAAGATGGTGATCGAACGGATTTTCCCCACCCGGGCGTCTGACTCTGTTTTTTCTGTGCTTGCCTTTCTCCAGCAGTGGTCCCCCCTGGTGCGCCCGCGTGACCGCGCCGGGTTCGAGTCTTCGCTTCAGGCGCTTCGTACGGCGGCTCTCCCCCTCACGGCTCCGTCGGCAGCAGCCCACGCTCCTCCCCCACCTCCTTCGCCTTGAGGGCCGCCATGTTGGTCGCCGTCGTCCGTGGCGCTCCCCTCCTTTTTTGCCTTCTCGTCTTGGGCTGTGTTGTGCTGTGGCCCCAGCGTTTCTGTGACTTGTTCTTGTTCTTGTTTTTCCTTTGGCTTCGGCCGGGTGGGCGGTGTATTCGGATATGTACTTGGATGTTGCTTTATATATAAAGCGGGGCGCGAGCCTGTTTCGAGAGATATAGATGTAGATGTAGATGTAGACGGAGCATAATGTATCTAGCTGCAAAATTATTTTCTTCAGACAAATTAATTGCCCATTGGTTACTGGCGATCCGTTATGGAGTACATCAATCTCCGTTGCATGAGTCTGCAGGAGATTATTATTATACATCAAATTCAGGTCGCAGACAAGGATCCTGCAGAGAATGATTCAGACACAAGTTACACTGAATTAATGCGCTTGCAATGCACGGTGAGGGGGAAGGAACCGTGATGAAGCGTCGCGCCTGCGCGATCCGACCCGTTGAAAGCGCCATGGCCGCGGCGAAGGCGATCGGCGTCGGAGATGGGCCAGTACCAGCGACGTCGGAGGTACATGATTGAGGGCGAGGGAGGGGGAGCAGAAGGACGAGCGGATGGGGACCGAATATTGCTTTTTTGGCCCCCCGCAATGCAGATCATCTTTCTGCTTCCTGTTAACTGTTAAGATCGAGATATTCCATGCAAAATTTCTTCAGAACCCCGAAAAGACAGGAAGGACCGCTGCAATTCAAAGAGATGAATGGCATAGAGCATGTCTAATATGCCCCGTATATTTTCGCCCTTAAAACACGAGTAGAGAATCCTGTACTCACTTTTCGCCGGCCGAAAACTCGAATAAGCTACCAGAACCCGTATCCCCACCCCGTATTCTGTTTTACGGGGTGGGGATACGGGTTCTGCTAGCTCGTCCGAGTTTTCGACCCCTCAAAACAGGGTTTTAGACAACAATTTGCACAACAATTACAAATCAAACATAGCACATCCAAAATATGTGATGCATAATTCATAGTTTTTAACATCACAACGCGATCATAGGCAATATTCAAGCCACAAAAGTTTCCAAATGTGATCAACCATCAACGAGTCCATCGCCAGCGGCGCCACCACTCGCCGGAGACTCACCTTGAGCACTTGCGGCACGAGCTTCACGCGCAGCCTTCTTCCTCGCCATAATGTCTGCCTTGGTCTCCTTCCACCACGCCAGCTGATCCTCGTCCATGCCGTCGGTGCGCATCATCATGATATCCCTCTCCTCGGCCAAGAGCTCCTTCATGGCCTTGGCTTCTTTGAGTGCGATCATCCTCAAGTCAAGCTCGGCCTTCAACTTGGCATCTTCCCGCCTTGCTTCCACCATGGCAAGCTTGACCTCCTTCTTCTTCTCGGTGATAAGGAGCTTGGTCTCCAATGTCTTGAGCATGTCGGCGTCCAAATCTACCGCGGATTCATTGAGCATGTCCATGTACGATGTTGTGGACTCAACATCGAACACCTTGTCTACGTCCATGGTGGGTGGCGGCGGCGCGGGCATCGCATCGGACGGAACGGAGGGAGGAGGGGCCGTGGCCTTGGAAGACGGTGGAGGCGCGAGGCTGATGCGGCTAACCTGCTTTGTCTTCACCTTGGGCTGCGGAGCACCCCTCGGCCCGGCCGCCTTCGTCTTCATCCTGCCCCCCCCCTTTCTTGGCAGCCGGCGGGGCTGGGGCCGGCGGAGCTGCGGCCGCCGAAGGAGCTTCAAAGAATTGCCTCGGAATCCTCTTTCTCTTCGACGGGATGGTGGCGGAGATCATGGCCGACACGTCGCCGGCGTTGGCGGACCTCCGACGGGGACATCAACCACCGCGGCCGTTGGAGATGCACCGCCGGCGGTAGGCGTCCCATGCGGAGGATCCGGACGCGACGTTGCCGGGAAGGGCGGGGCGGAGGAGATCGAGAGGTGGCGGCGGCGGTTGGGTTTCGCTGAAACCGTTCACGCGCAGTGGAGGATACTGGTTTGGCCCACTATTCCCGCTCCTACCCCGCCAAGGTAGGGGCGAAGGCCCGCCCCGTAATCGAAAACAGCAAAAAATGGAGCAGGGGCCGTTTTTACGGGGCCTGCTAGACGGCCGGGTGCAGCTCAAAGCCGTATTTCGGCGGTTATTATACGGGTTTGGCCCTTTTAAGGGGTCTGTTAGACATGCTCTTAATATTAGATTGAGAACACAGTATAACAAAAACACGCACCCCTATGAACATCTCTAAAGGACCACCTACCACTAAAGAAATAGCACCAGATAATCCTAAAATAAATCCATGTAAAGGTAAACACCCAATCCAGGTCTAGAACTTGAACCTAGGTGGGTTGGTTCAACCACAAGGAACCCAACCATCAAAGCCAAGCTACATTTGCGTATTTTCTTTTTTTAGAAAAGTTGATCAAATGATCTTGAACTTAGTATAGTAGTATACATAACTAATAGGTTAAGTATGATGATCTAGCTACTGAGGCCAAAAAGTCGCATGGCTGTTTTGCTTTAGACAATGGAAATTAGGAGCCTTCTTATGTTTCTTGTCAGAAAGAGATGGATTAAGCTCTTGGGAGTTGCTTAGGACTGGGTGCATTTTTTTCTCCTTTCAGTTAGTTCCAGGAGAGATCTCCGATTTGAACAAAGCTGTTTTCACCAAATTTCTGGCTGAAGCTAGCCTTGCAATTCGTCTTCCGTTAATCTCATACTACATAATCAGAACAAATCAACACTGACAGGATGCCTAAAATCATGCGCTGCACAAGCAACATTATTACCAGAATCATCAAATCGATCCATGGGTCGCAAAGTACATGCTCTGTTAGTAGTACAAGATTGAGTTAATTAATTCATGCTGATGTTTATTAGCAACTAGCACTATAGCTATATAAGCATTGCTGTTTCGATCAATAATTTCGGAACAGTGCCACCTACTGCTGAAGTGGTGATATAGCTCAAGAAATTAATCTAAGGTCGACTGAGCATAACCCTAGCACATAAAATCACTGTGACAATCAATGAGATCATCTGCTAGGAAGATGCAACCGGTCTATTCGATCGGAACTGCTCAGGAAATAAACCGCTCCATGGACCGGTCGAAATCGTACAGTTGATGTGAGATCTATGGTTGCAAGGAGATTTGAAGGGAACGTCTCCTGCATTCGGCCCTGCGCGCTGTCCACACCACCACGGACGTTCATCTCCCGCGACACGCCCTTGTCCCGGCAGCTACCGCTGGGCCCATCGGGTGACGTACCGCGAATCATGCGTCCATGACCTGTAGGGCCGATGCCACTGGGGTGAACTTCAACTTGCCATGCTTAATTGCTGATTACACTGCTGCATGACAACGATTATGTGAACAGGGACTGTCGCTCTAGCTTAGTAATGGTAGTACAGAAGTTCATATCGAAGCTAAAATTTTGCTTTAGGGATAAATAAGTTAGCCTAGCTAGCGAATAAGCCTTTTTTATATTATGGAACGGAGGGAGAAATTTGTAAAACCAAACCTCACACAAAAAATAATTAAGTTTGCTCCGATCTTTCAGTGGAATGAGCTTGCTGCATTTCAGAGCTGAACCACCTAGGTAGTTAAGGTGTTAGCACTAGTGCACAATCAGTGTCCAATCAGAGTGATCATTTTCTTTATTTATAAAGAGCATATATTAATATCGCGGGTATCAATTCACTTAGCCTCTGCATTGCTCTAGCGGCCTTACGAATATATACAACCTAGAAAAAAGGAAGAAGAATTACAAAAAAAAAGAAGTCTCCCTACAGGAACGATTCCTCGTTGCAACGGCTAACTCCATCAAAACAACACAAATAGTCTAACCACTCTAATAACGACACCTTAAAAAAAATGGTACACCTAGACGAAAGCATATGTAAATGCTAATTACGTAAACACAAGTTTCGACCAAATTTTTAGTTGCGCTCCAAGGACGACCCATGTAAAAACCATAGCCACCCACGCCCCAACCCTCCTCTCTCCCAACCCACCTGCTACCCTAGAGGAAACGGGAGAGCAAAGCCTAGCGCGATAGATGGCGGTCGGCAGGCTCTCGTCTCCTCGCCCCTTCCCGTGATACGAGACCTCCGGCCGGAGCACAACAGTTGGCCCAGACATTTGAGGCGGAGTCTCCGGGGTGGCATCCTCAAGATGGTGGAGGTTGGGCAGACGGGGTTATGAGGGATGCCGGTGTTGGCCCGACGACAATGTCGAGGCAGCTATGGCCTGGTTCTGATGGGATTCGCAACATAGACAACAAAAAAATTCCTACAGAGAAGTGAACAAGAGACCAAGATCTAATCTACTAGATGCAAATAACAATATGGATTAGATCTACAAAACCTTGTAGAACACGCGCATTAACGATCAAGAGATTATGGAATGATGTAGTCGTACTTTCATCGGATCAATCCGATGTAGCACCACACGAGCGGAACCTCCAAGTTATCTAGAAAGCAAGAGGTGAACTGGATGAGATCGATCCGCACAACACGACAGCGTGGTGGCAGAAGTATGGTGGAAATCCAACAGAGCTTTGCTAATTCTACGTAGAGGAGGTGTGTGCGGGAAAGAGAGGGAGGCGGCGGCCAGCAAGGGGAATTATGTGTTGTGCCCCAGCCCTCCCCTCACTTTTATATAGGCGTGGGATGGCTGCCTTGGCCCCTCCTCCAAGCCCTAGGGTCGGCCAAAAAGGGCGAGACTTCCCCCAAGTTGATCCCTAATTTTATGGGATTTTGCCTTATGCCTTAGCCCCATGCGCATGGGCCTAGGAGGCTAGCGTGTCAGTCCATGTGGTCTGTATAATTTCCCTCGGGCCATGTAGGACTTCTGAGACAGGTGGTCCCCACTATGATGCCCTCTGAAACCTTTGAGAACCTCCACTACAATACCAAAAAATCTCGAACTTTTCTCGTAACCCCAAAAATACTTTTCCATATGTTTTTATTTATCTCCAGACCATTCTAAAGCTCTTCATTATATCTAGGATCTCCTCTGAGACTTCGAACCAAGATTAGATAAAACCAAATAATTAACTCATCAAACCCTAGAGACATCGAACGTTAAGGGTATGACCCTACGAGTTCGAGAACATGTGGACATGACCGAGACAACCTCTCCGATCAATAACCAATAGCGGGTCCATGGTCCAACATATTCTAGAAGATCTTTCATCGGGTGAAACATGATGTGGGGATTCAAACAATCATGTATGCAATCCTCTTTGTCTTGCAATATACAACTTTCCCGAGATCTCATCGTCTGTATCACCATATGTTTTTCAATCTCGTTACTGGCAAGCTCTCTTTACTCGTTACATAATGAAGGAGATATTCCCTATATACCAATAATAAAGTTGCTTTATTTGATATATCTCTAATGTTCATAATAGTTTTGTATCATGCTAGAACTGTATTAAGTTGGAACATTAATACATGTGTGGTATATAAACAAACTAGGTCCCTAGTATGGTCTAGTACTAGTTCTTTTGGCAGCTGATGATCGAGGCTTCCTAATCATGGAATTATCAACGTCAACTGACAACGAGGTCACTTCATTAGATGAATGATGTGATGGACACACCCGACCGTAGTATTGTAATTTGATCCAGTCACATAGTTCAACATTGTGATATCTAAAAAAGCATAGTGGTTCAATCCTTTGACCGTGGGATCATATTTAATCACTATCTCCCGCGGCTGTTTTGATCATATCAACCGTCATGACCATAACTGGGTGACCATAAAGGTGTGTGTTGAGTATTCCAAATGAATAGGTTGAGGCGTATGTATCGAGATCGGGATTTTCCTATCCGAGTGAGAGATACATACTCTAGGCCCACTTGGTGAAATTACATCAATGAGCTTGCAAGCATGTGACTAGGTTATGAGGATGTAATATCAAGGGAACGAGTAAACATGTTTGTCAGTAATAAGATCGAACTAGGTATGTCGATTGATGAGGGTTTGACTTGTCAATGCCCATTGTTATGGACTTGGGTTTTGGAGAAGGAGGGTATGCTGGAGATCGTGGAACGACTAACAGATTCGCAACACGGGTACACGAGGTTTACCCAGGTTCAGCCCCCTGAGGGAAAACCCTACTCCTGCTTGTCTGTTCTTGATTGATGGCGGAACCGAAGGTTACATGGGTACACAGATTGGACCTGGCGTGGTGTATGCTAGGGTTCTGGATTTTCCTCCTCGTCGTGCCCTCCTGGCCTTTATATGGGGAGGCCAGGTCTCGGGGTTAGGTCGAGTCGGTTACAAGTTAGGGTTTGACCCTTTGAAATTCTACCTACAGCTGGCGGTATTCCCCAAGAAGTCGAATCCTTATGGGCCTAGGTCACATGAATCATTCCTAGGCTTCGCCATCCTAGCGGGTGATTATGTGGGCCTCTGCCAGGCTGATACCGGGTAGGCTAACATAACGCACCGGTAGGCCATACCCATGTTAGTATCCCCCAAGTGTTCAGTCTAATCGTAGATTCGATTAGAGACTCTTAAGTCTTTTGGGTGCTTTAATCCGAACAAGTTTTGATCAATGTCTTGGTGTTGGAGATATGCCCAAGAGGCAATAATAAAGTGGTTATTATCATATCTTTATGTTTATGATAATTGTTTACATCCCATGGTATAATTGTATTAACCCGAAAAATTAATACTTATGTGATTTGTAAACATGTGAGAGTCCCTAGTAAAGCCTCTTGTTAATCTATTTTGTTGGTTAATAGATGATCATGGTTTCCTGATCATGAACATTGAGATGTTGTTAACAACAGGGTCATATCATTAGAGAATTATGTGATGGACATACTTCTATAGTTAAGCGTAGCATAAGATCAAGTCATTCAAATAGTTTAATTGCTATAAGCTTTAAAATACATAGTAACCTAAATCCTTTGACCATGAGATCATGTTAATCACCATCACCGGATGGATGCTTTGATGACGTCAAACACCACTTCGTAACTGGGTGGTTATAAAGGTGGCATTGATTATTCTGAAAGTATGTGTTGAGGCACATGGATTAAGAGTGGGATTTGTCCATCCATATGATAGATAGATATACTTTGGGCCCTCTCGGTGGAATGTCATCCAATTAGCTTGCAAGCATGTGACTGGCTCACAAGGGATCACATATCACATGAACGAGTAAACAGTACTTATCGGTAACGAGGTTGAACTAGGTATGCATAGATACCGATGATCAAACCTTGGATAAGTAAAATATCGCGAGACAAAGGGAAATTGGTATCGTATGTAAATGGTTCATTCGATCATGAAGTCATCATGCAAATATGTGGGAGCCATATGAATTTCTAGATTCCTATATTGGTTATTTATCGGAGAAGAGTCTCGGTCATGTCTGCATAATTCACGAACTGTAGGGCGACACACTTAAGGATTCGATGTTGTTTATTAGATATGGAAAGTGAGTAAAGAGACCTAATGTTGTTCGGAATCTCGGATTGGATCCAGTACATCACGAGGAGATCCGGAATGGTCCGGGGAATAAGATTCATATAAGGAAAGTCCAATTCCAGAGTTCGGAATATGTTTCGATGTTTTCACCGGAATATTCTAGAAGGGTCTATAAGGTCCACCGATCCGGAGTGGTAAGGGTACATGTATGTGCCATGACAAAGTGGAATGGTTGCATCATGTCTTAGGTCACTTGGCTAGGCAATGGGAAGAGAGAAATTAAACTCTACTTTGAAAGTCAAACGCCAGTTTGAAAAGTCAAATCAAGGATTCCTCCCTCTCCCTTGGCGCCGACCACAAGGAGGAGTTGGGTGAGGACTCCCATCCCCCAAACCGCCTCTCCCTCTCATAAATAGAGGGTAGGGGCGCCCCCTTTCCCCGCACTTGAAACCCTAGGTTGGCCGCCGCCCCCTATCTAGTTGCAGCCACCCTAGATCTCCTCTAAACAATCTCCGTCTAGCTAATCCCTAGCCGCTGGCTACCTCCATCCCTCAGCCCTCTAAAATCTAGATCGCTGAGGCTCTCTCTACACCACCATACTCGCTCCGGCTTAGGCGAAGCCCTGCAGGATTTCCTCTCTACTTCTGACACCAAGATGTTGTGCTGTCGGAATCGCGAGGAGAGATCTACAACCTCCGCTGCCTGCTGGAACAAGGGAGATAAAGGTCTTCATCAAGTATCGAACGCGTGATCGACTGCGTGAGCGCATCCGGAATGAGGCGCCATAAGGATCGTCTACATGATCTTGAGATCGGCAAGTGAACGACTACATCACCCACGAGAATCCAATTTCGTTAACTACTTTGGAATCTTCAAGGGTTAGTACTCTATTGACTCATTGCTACAATCTAGTAGACAGATATTGGCTTGTGTGTATTCATGCGGTAGAATTTTTTTGTTTTCCATGCTACGAACCCCTAAAGTGTTATCAGAGACGTGTCTATAAGTAGATCTGTTGCACGAGTATAACACAGTGGTCATTGTGGGCGTTGGTGCTTTTATTATCAATTGCTTCTTGTGTACTTTGCATCTTGCGGGATGGTGGGATGAAGCGGACCGGGCGAACCTTACATACCATCGTTCATGAGACTTTCTCCACACTCGACATGCAACTTGTATTGCATAAGTGGATTTGCGGGTGTCTGTCTCTCCCGTCATGGTGAACATTCAATTTACAACGGGCACTTGATAGTACTTGCATCAACGTTGTGGTTCATGTTCATAAGTTATAACGGTTCTTATGAAAAAGCCCCAGCCACGTAAAACATGCAAAGAAAGATTAGATGCGTCTAACTTGTTTTTGCGGGGCTTGTGTTGTGATGTGATATGGCCATGATTGTGATTATATATGATGTATGCAATGATCCTTATTGTAAGTTGTCAACCGGCAGGAGCCTTATGGTTGTCTTTTAATTTCGTTAAGACTTGCGTGTCTATTATTCAAAGTAGTTGTAATAGTTGATGCTGGTGGACGACAACCATGGAGCGGCGCCATTGACCTTGACGCCACGCCGATGATGATGGAGATCATGTTCGTTCTTGGAGATGGAGATCGAAGGCACCAGAAGAAAGGCCATATCATATCACATATTATGAATTGCATGTGATGTTAATCCTTTTTATGCATCTTGTATTGCTTAGATCGCGGCGATAGAATTATAAGATGATCACTCTCACTAAATATCAAGTAATAAAGTGTTCGTCCTTAATAGGCACCGTTGCTAAGACTCATCGTTTCGAAGCATCACGTGATGATCGGGTGTGATAGATTCTACGTGTGCATACAACGGGTGCAAGCCAGATTTGCACATGCAGATACTAAGGTTAACCTTGACAAGCCTAGCATATATAGACATGGTTTCGGAACAAGGAATACCGAAAGGTAAAGCATGAGTCATATAGATGATATGATGAACATGTTGATTGTTCGCCTTGAAGGGAATATGCCCGAGAGGCAATAATAAAGTGCTAATTATCGTATTCCTTATTTATGATAAATGTTTATTTTGCATGCTATAATTGTATTAATACGGAAACGTTAATACATGTGTGTTTAATAAACAAAAAAAGGAAGTTACTAGTTATGCCTCTCTTATAAACTAGCTCGTTGATTAACAAGATGATCAAAGTTTTCCTGATCATGGACATTGGATGTTGTTAATAACGAGGTCACAACATTAGTGTAATGATGTGATGAACATTCATCCGAAGTATAGCATTACGATCAAAGTCATTGAGTTAATATTGCTATAGCAACTTACGAAGTGATCCTAATTCTTAGACCATGAGATCATGTCAATCACTAACACCGGAAGAGTTTCATGATGACATCAAACGTCACACCGTAACTAGGTGATTATAAAGATGGATTCAGAACTACTAAAGTGTTATGTTGAGGCACATGGATCGAAAGTGGAATTTTTTCATCCTGATGATGGATAGATATGCTCTGGGCCCTCTCGGTGATATCACATTGATTAGCTTGCAAGCAAGTGATTTGATCACTAGAATGTTATATCACGGGAACGAGAAAAGAGTGCATGTCGGTAACGAGATCAAACTAGGTATGGAGATACCGATGATCGAATCTCGGACATGTAATATATCGTGAAACAAAGGGATTAATGTTGGAGATATGCCCTAGAGGCAATAATAAATATAGTTATTATTATATCTTTGTGTTTATGATAAATGTTTGCATTCATGCTATAATAGTATTAACAAGGAAACCATTAATACTTGTGTGAATTGTAAACTTAATTTGAAGTCCCTAGTATAGCCTCTATACTTCACTAGCTTGTTGGTTGATTGATGATGTGGTTTCTTTGTCATGAACATTGAGATGTTATCAACAACAAGATCATATCGTTAGGAGAATGATATGGTGGACATACTCCTATAGATAAGCGTAGCATAAAGATCAAGTCATTTCAATAGTTCAATTGCTATATGCTTTCTGATACATAGTAACCTAATTCCTTCGACCATGAGATCATGCATATCACCTTTACTGGATGGATGCTTTGATGTCATCAAACACCACACCGTAACAGGGTGGCTATAAAGGTGGTATTGAGTGTTCGGAAAGTATTGGTTGAAACACATGGATCAAGAGTGGGATTTGTCCATCCACATGACGGATAGATATTCTCTGGGCCCTCTCGGTGAAATGTCATCCAATTAGCTTGCAAGCATGTGACTGGGTCACAAGGGATCACATATCACGGGAACGAGAAAAGAGTACTTATCAGTAACGAGGTTGAACTAGGTATGCAGAGATACCGAAGATCATAACCTCGGATAAGTAACATATCGTGAGACAAAGGGAAATTGGTATCGTATGTAAGTGGTTCATTCGATCGCAAAGTAATCGTAGAAATATGTGGGAGCCATATGAATTTCCAGATTCCTCTATTGGTTATTGTTCGGAGAAGTGTCTCGATCATGTCTGCATAATTCACGAACCGTAGGGAGACACACTTAAGGATTCGACGTTGTTTGAGTAGTTATGGTATTATGAGAAAGAGACCGAATGTTGTTCGGAGTCTCGGATGGGATCCGGGATATCACGAGGTGATCCGGAATGGTCCGGAGAATAAGATTCATATAAGGAAAGTCCCGTTTCGGAGTTCGGGAATGATTCCGGTGTTTTCATCGGGAACATTCTAGAAGGTCCCGGAATGTCCGGCACTCCGGGAGGGAAGGGGTACATGAATGTGTCATTGCATGTTGGAATGATTGCATCATGTACTAAGTGTTCTCGCTGTCCGAAATAAAGGGTTAATTCAAATCCTAATTGAAAAAGTCAAACTGCCAGTTTTCGGTCAAACTGCCAGTTTTCGGAAAGAGGAGAAAGAGGAGGAGAGGTGGAGGCCGAGTTGGAGGAGGGTTCCTCCCCTTGGCCGGCGCACCTCCCAAGGCCGAGTTGGGGAGGAACTCCTCCCCTTGGCCGCCGGCCCTCCCACCTATAAAGGGAGGGGCAGGGCTCCCCTCTCTACACAACACTACTAGTTCCTACCCTCTAAACTAAACCCTAGATCTAAAACCCCGGTTTAGAGCTATTTTGGTTTAGAGCCTTCTAATTGGTTTAGAGCCCTCTAATTGGTGTGTCTAATTACTAGACCACTAATAGCCTCTCTCATAAGCTCCACCATACTCGCACCGGCTTAAGGCGAAGCCCTGCGGGATCTCCCCTCTACTTCCGGTACCACGCCGTTGTGCTGCCGGAATCGCGAGGAGAGTGCTACAACCTCCGCTGCCTGCTGGAACAAGGGAGAGGAAGGTCTTCGTCGAGTACCGAACGTGTGACCGACTGCGGGGGCGCTGCTGGAACGTGGCGCCGGAAGGATCGTCTACACGATCTTGAGATCGGAAAGAGTACGACTACATCACCCACGAGAATCTGCTCTCGTTAAACACTTTGGAATCTTCGAGGGTGAGTTATTCCATCGACTCGTTGCTACAATCTAGTAGATAGATCTTGGCTTGTTTGTTTGTATGCGATAGAAAATTTTTGTTTTCCATGCTACGAACCCCTACAGTGGTATCAGAGCCGTGTCTATATGTAGATCTGTTGCACGAGTAGAACACAATGGTCATTGTGGGCGTTGATGCTTTTATTGTAGATTGCTTTTTGTGTACTTTGCATCTTGCGGTATGTTGGGATGAAGCGGCCCGGGCTAACCTTACATGACATCGTTCATGAGACTTGCTCCACGCTTAACATGCAACTTGTATTGCATAAGTGGCTTTGCGGGTGCCTGTTTCTCCTAGCATAGTAAAGATCCAATTTACAACGGGTAATCAACAATGCTAGTATCAATGTTGTGGTTCTTGTTCGTAGGTTAGAACGACACTTATGGAAAGCCCCAAACCACGTAAAATATGCAAAGAAAGTAGAAGCGTCTAACTTTGTTTTGCAGGGGTGTGCAGTGATGTGATATGGCCATGATTGTGATTATATTTGATGTATGCAATGTTCCTTATTGTAAGTTGGCAACCGGCAGGAGCCATATGGTTGTCTTTAATTTCTGTTAAGACCTGCGTGTCTATTCAAAATAGTTGTAATAGTTGAAGCTGGTGGACGACAACCATGAAGAAGCGTCATTGACCTTGATGCTATGCCGGTGATGATGGAGATCATATTCGTGCTTGAAGATGGAGATCGGAAGCACAAAGAAGAAAGGCCATATCATATCACATATTATGAATTGCATGTGATGTTAATCCTTTATGCATCTTGTATTGCTTAGTAGACGACGGTAGCATTATAAGATGATCCCTCATGCACATAAATTTCAAGTTCTGAAGTGTTCACCCTTAGTATGCACCGTTGCCAAAGCTTGTTGCTTCGAAGCACCACGTGATGATCGGGTGTCTTTGATTCCGCGGGTGAATACAACGTAAGCAAGCCAGATTTGCTTATGCGGTAACTAAGGTTTGATCTTGACGAGCCTAGCATGTACAGACATGGCCTCAGGAACACGGATCGCCGAAAGGCAAAGCATGAATCATATAGTAGATATGATGAACATGATGATTGTTCGCCATTAAAACTATATCGGCTCTCGTGATGATCGGTGTTGATATAGTAGTTTTGGTTCGTGTGATCACTAAAACAATGTGAGGGATGTTGTTTTGAGTGGGAGTTCACCTAGTTTAATTTCATTAATTAATTTGAGCTCAATTTGTCATAAACTTAGTCTAAACTATTGCAAATATGTTGTAGATCAATGGCAGCCCCTACCATCAATTTTAATGCGTTCCTAGAGAAAGAAAAGTTGAAAAACAATGGAAGCAACTTCGCGGATTGGTTCCGCAATTTGAGGATTGTCCTCACAGCTGGTAATTTGACCTATGTGCT
The DNA here is from genome assembly GCA_916181665.1 of Avena sativa. NCBI lineage: Eukaryota > Viridiplantae > Streptophyta > Magnoliopsida > Poales > Poaceae > Avena > Avena sativa. Next base: position 364,405,602 of record OV702285.1, on the reverse strand, counting down.
GGATGCACCGCTAGGTGACCCACCTGCAGCTGATGCTACCGATGAAGTAAAGAATGTTTACCTCGCTCGGAAGAATCAGTACTCCATAGTTCAGTGTGCTATCTTGTATGGTTTAGAATCGGAGCTTCAGAAAAGGTTTGAAGAGTCAGATCCATATGATATTGTCGAGGATCTCAAATTAATTTTTGAGACTCATGCGGCAATTGAAAGTTATGAAGCTTCTGAAAAGTTCTTTAACTGCAAGATGGAAGAGGGTAGCTCCGTCAGTGAGCATGTGCTTAAGATGTCTGGGCACGCAAATAAACTTCAAAGTTTGGGTATAGTGATTCCTAATACTTTGGGAGTTTACCGCATCCTCCAATCACTACCACCAAGTTACAAGAACTTTGTGATGAACTACAACATGCAGAACATGAACAAAGAGTTGCCAGAACTATTTGCTATGTTAAAATCTGCAGAAGTGGAGATCAAGAAAGAGCACCAAGTGTTGATGGTCAATAAGACCACCAAATTCAAGAAAGGCAAGTCTAAGCAAAAGGGACACTTCAAGAAGGGTGGTAAGAAAGTTACCATGCCAACGAAGAAGACCAAGGCTGGACCTAAGCCTGAAACTGAGTGCTTTTACTGCAAGGGAGAAGGTCACTGGAAGCGGAATTGCCCAAAGTACTTGGCGGATTTGAAGAACGGCAACATCAAGAAGAAAGGTATATTTGATATACATGTTATTGATGTGTATCTCACTAGTATTCGTAGTAGTGCCTGGGTATTTGATACTGGTTCGGTTGCTCATATTTGTAACTCGAAACAGGAGCTGCAGAATAAACGGAAGCTAGCGAAGAACGAGGTGTCGATGCGTGTGGGAAACGGATCAAAGGTTGATGTGATCGCGGTCGGCACGCTACCTCTTCATCTACCATCGGGATTAGTTTTATACTTAAATAATTGTTATTTGGTGCCTGCGTTGAGCATGAACATTATATCGGGATCTTGTTTATTGCGAGACGGTTACTTGTTTAAATCAGAGAATAATGGTTGTTCGATTTATATGAGTAATATGTTTTACGCACATGCACCTTTGATAGATGGTCTATTCTTATTGAATCTCGATAGTAGAAATACACATCTTAATAACATTGAAGCTAAACGTTTGAAATCAAGCGATAATTCGACCTATATGTGGCACTGTCGTCTTGGTCACATTGGAGTGAAACGTATGAAGAAACTCCATTCCGATGGACTTCTTGAATCACTTGATTTTGAATCACTTGAAAGATGCGAAGCATGTCTGATGGGTAAAATGACTAAGACTCCATTTTCTGGTATAATGGAGCGAGCTACGGACTTATTGGAAATCATACATACCGATGTGTGTGGTCCAATGAGTGTAGCATCGCGCGGTGGTTATCGTTATGTTCTTACCTTCACGGATGATTTGAGTAGATATGGGTATATCTATTTCATGAAACATAAGTCCGAAACTTTCGAGAAGTTTAAGGAGTTTCAAAGTGAGGTAGAGAATCAACGTAACAAGAAGATTAAATTTCTACGTTCTGATCGTGGAGGTGAATATCTAAGTTACGAGTTTGGCGAGCATTTAAAGAAGTGCGGAATACTTTCACAATTGACACCGCCGGGAACACCACAGCGTAATGGTGTGTCCGAACGTCGTAATCGAACTCTCTTAGATATGGTTCGTTCTATGATGTCACTTACAGATTTACCGCTATCATTTTGGGGTTATGCATTAGAAACAGCCGCATTCACTTTAAATAGGGCACCATCTAAATCCGTTGAAACGACACCGTATGAATTATGGTTTGGGAAGAAACCTAAATTGTCGTTCCTTAAAGTTTGGGGATGCGAAGCCTATGTAAAGAAGTTACAGCCGGACAAGCTTGAACCCAAAGCGGAAAAATACGTCTTCATAGGATACCCAAAGGAAACTATTGGGTATACCTTCTATCATAGATCCGAAGGCAAAATCTTCGTTGCCAAGAATGGATCCTTTCTAGAGAAGGAATTTCTCTCGAAAGAAGTGACTGGAAGGAAAGTAGAACTCGACGAGGTTGTCGAACCTTCTCTCGAAATTGCGAGTAGCGCAGCACCGGAAGAAGTTCCTGTGGTGCCTGCACCAATAAGAGAGGAAGCTAATGATGATGATCATGAAACTTCGGTTGAAGTTGCTACAGAGCCTCGGAGGTCAACGAGAACTCGTACCACTCCAGATTGGTATGATTCCGTTATGAATGTCATGTTGGTGGACAACACCGATGACCCCGAGACATATGAGGAAGCGATGATGAGCCCAGATTCCAATAAATGGCAAGAAGCCATGAAATCCGAGATTGGATCCATGTACGAAAACCAAGTATGGACTTTGGTGGACTTACCGGATGGCCGGAAGGCTGTCGAGAACAAATGGATTTTCAAGAAGAAAACAGATGCTGATGGTAATGTTACTGTCTATAAAGCTCGACTTGTCGCAAAAGGGTTTCGACAAATTCAAGGAGTTGACTACGATGAGACTTTCTCACCAGTAGCGAAGCTAAAGTCTGTGAGGATTATGTTAGCAATCGCTGCATATTATGATTATGAGATATGGCAGATGGATGTCAAAACAGCATTCCTCAATGGAGACATTGATGAAGAGTTGTATATGATGCAACCCAAAGGTTTTGTCGATCCTAAAGATGCTAACAAGGTATGCAAGCTTCAACGGTCCATCTATGGATTGAAGCAAGCATCCCGAAGTTGGAATCAACGTTTTGATAAGGTAATCAAAAGTTTTGGTTTTATACAAACTTATGGAGAAGCTTGTATTTACAAGAAAATGAGTGGGAGCTCTGTAGCATTCTTAATACTGTATGTGGATGACATATTGTTGATTGGGAATGATGTAGACCTTCTTAATAGTGTCAAGGAATATTTGAATAATAGTTTTTCAATGAAGGATCTTGGCGAAGCAGCTTACATATTAGGCATAAAGATTTATAGAGATAGATCGAAACGCCAAATATCATTGTCACAAAGTACATATTTGGACAAAGTTCTAAAGAGGTTTGGAATGGAAGATAGCAAGAAAGGGTTCTTGCCCATGTTGCCCAATACGACCTTGAGTAAAACTCAAAGTCCGACATCGGCAGAAGATAGAGAAAGGATGAGTAAGACTCCCTATGCCTCAGCCATAGGATCTCTAATGTATGCCATGCTATGTACTAGACCCGACATTGCATATGCTGTTAGTTTAACTAGCAGATATCAAAGTGATCCAGGAGTGGATCATTGGACAGCGGTCAAAAACATCCTTAAGTACTTGAGAAGAACTAAGGATATGGTTCTTTCTTATGGAGGTGATGAACAGCTCGTTGTTAATGGTTACACCGATGCTAGTTGGAACACTGATCCGGATGATTCTAAATCACAATCTGGATACGTATTTATTTTGAATGGTGCAGCAGTTAGCTGGAGGAGTGCAAAGCAAAGCGTTGTGGCGAGATCTTCAACTGAATCGGAATACATGGCTGCTTCGGAGGCTTCACAAGAAGCGATATGGATGAAAGAGTTCATTACAGAGCTGGGTGTGGTTCCTAGTGCGCTGGACCCAATGTCTATCTACTGTGATAACATGGGCGCCATAGCCAATGCGCAAGAACCAAGGTCACACAAGAAGCTGAAGCATATCAAGCTACGTTTTCACGCTATTCGAGAACATATCCAGGATGGGGATATAAAGATTTGCAAAGTACACACAGATCTGAATGTGGCGGATCCGTTGACTAAACCTCTCCCGAGGGCAAAACATGACCAACACCAAACTGCCATGGGTGTTCGGTATATTACCATGTAATCTAGATTAGATGACTCTAGTGCAAGTGGGAGACTGTTGGAGATATGCCCTAGAGGCAATAATAAATATAGTTATTATTATATCTTTGTGTTTATGATAAATGTTTGCATTCATGCTATAATAGTATTAACAAGGAAACCATTAATACTTGTGTGAATTGTAAACTTAATTTGAAGTCCCTAGTATAGCCTCTATACTTCACTAGCTTGTTGGTTGATTGATGATGTGGTTTCTTTGTCATGAACATTGAGATGTTATCAACAACAAGATCATATCGTTAGGAGAATGATATGGTGGACATACTCCTATAGATAAGCGTAGCATAAAGATCAAGTCATTTCAATAGTTCAATTGCTATATGCTTTCTGATACATAGTAACCTAATTCCTTCGACCATGAGATCATGCATATCACCTTTACTGGATGGATGCTTTGATGTCATCAAACACCACACCGTAACAGGGTGGCTATAAAGGTGGTATTGAGTGTTCGGAAAGTATTGGTTGAAACACATGGATCAAGAGTGGGATTTGTCCATCCACATGACGGATAGATATTCTCTGGGCCCTCTCGGTGAAATGTCATCCAATTAGCTTGCAAGCATGTGACTGGGTCACAAGGGATCACATATCACGGGAACGAGAAAAGAGTACTTATCAGTAACGAGGTTGAACTAGGTATGCAGAGATACCGAAGATCATAACCTCGGATAAGTAACATATCGTGAGACAAAGGGAAATTGGTATCGTATGTAAGTGGTTCATTCGATCGCAAAGTAATCGTAGAAATATGTGGGAGCCATATGAATTTCCAGATTCCTCTATTGGTTATTGTTCGGAGAAGTGTCTCGATCATGTCTGCATAATTCACGAACCGTAGGGAGACACACTTAAGGATTCGACGTTGTTTGAGTAGTTATGGTATTATGAGAAAGAGACCGAATGTTGTTCGGAGTCTCGGATGGGATCCGGGATATCACGAGGTGATCCGGAATGGTCCGGAGAATAAGATTCATATAAGGAAAGTCCCGTTTCGGAGTTCGGGAATGATTCCGGTGTTTTCATCGGGAACATTCTAGAAGGTCCCGGAATGTCCGGCACTCCGGGAGGGAAGGGGTACATGAATGTGTCATTGCATGTTGGAATGATTGCATCATGTACTAAGTGTTCTCGCTGTCCGAAATAAAGGGTTAATTCAAATCCTAATTGAAAAAGTCAAACTGCCAGTTTTCGGTCAAACTGCCAGTTTTCGGAAAGAGGAGAAAGAGGAGGAGAGGTGGAGGCCGAGTTGGAGGAGGGTTCCTCCCCTTGGCCGGCGCACCTCCCAAGGCCGAGTTGGGGAGGAACTCCTCCCCTTGGCCGCCGGCCCTCCCACCTATAAAGGGAGGGGCAGGGCTCCCCTCTCTACACAACACTACTAGTTCCTACCCTCTAAACTAAACCCTAGATCTAAAACCCCGGTTTAGAGCTATTTTGGTTTAGAGCCTTCTAATTGGTTTAGAGCCCTCTAATTGGTGTGTCTAATTACTAGACCACTAATAGCCTCTCTCATAAGCTCCACCATACTCGCACCGGCTTAAGGCGAAGCCCTGCGGGATCTCCCCTCTACTTCCGGTACCACGCCGTTGTGCTGCCGGAATCGCGAGGAGAGTGCTACAACCTCCGCTGCCTGCTGGAACAAGGGAGAGGAAGGTCTTCGTCGAGTACCGAACGTGTGACCGACTGCGGGGGCGCTGCTGGAACGTGGCGCCGGAAGGATCGTCTACACGATCTTGAGATCGGAAAGAGTACGACTACATCACCCACGAGAATCTGCTCTCGTTAAACACTTTGGAATCTTCGAGGGTGAGTTATTCCATCGACTCGTTGCTACAATCTAGTAGATAGATCTTGGCTTGTTTGTTTGTATGCGATAGAAAATTTTTGTTTTCCATGCTACGAACCCCTACAATTAAGATACTAGCATAAAAGGTTCCGACGATCACAGGAAAGTCATCATTGAATGTGTGGGAGTCAATATGGATCTCCAGGTCCCGCTTCTGATTATTGATCGGAGAAGGGTCTCGATCATGTCTACATTATTCGCGAACCGTAGGGTGGCACACTTAAGGGACACTGACATCCAATTGGAGCAAAAGTTTCATGCCGGAAAGAATAACAAGCGCAGGAATTTATTTCACTAGACACCGAAACTATTTCGGTTGAAATTGCTGAAAATGGTTCTGTATGTGAAATTGAATACTAGAAAGGGGTTTTATGTGAATGTTTGTTAATTAAAGTAATTAACAAAATTCTGAATAAATAAATAAAGAGTTTTATTTAAATGAGAGCTTGCATTAAATTTGGTGGAAATTTAATGCATGTGAGTGGATTTTTGAGTGGAGGCTCTTTTATGGTAGTGGATGCTTTTCATTTTGAGTGGGACCTCCACCCACATGAATGTGGAAGAGGTGGGGGCAGCCACCATGGCTGGCGCCATGCCCCTTGGGGTGCCCCCCTCTCCCTATAAAAGGCCCGCTCTCCGCCTCTCAAAGCACACCTCCTCGTGAAGGATCTCTCTCCCCCTCTAGAATTTATCCCCTATGTTCTCGGACTAGCAAGATACATGTTCCCGGTGGATATTCGGCAAGAAAGGGTTGTGCTTCTGCTGCATCGCTGGAGCGAGGAGGCGGAGGTTGCTCGATGTCTTGTACGTGTGTGCGAGCACGGATGCGCTGCTGTTTTGCGGCGCTCGAACTTCCTCTCGATCTTGAGATCCGCAAGAGATCATCTATATCAACCACGAGTTTGGACTCGTTAAGCTTTGTCGGTCTTCAAGGGTATGTTCTCTACGGATATACATCTGCCCGTTGTTTGTATCTAGTAGATAGATCTTGGTACATAGTTGTTCCCATCATAGGAATTTTTTTAGTTTTCTATGCTGCGAACCGTACAGTCCTTTAAAGCTACATCATCTCTCGTGATGATCGGACTTGGTGTAGTGGATTTGGTTCATGTGAACACTAAAACAATGTGAGGGATATTGTTTTGAGTGGGAGTTCATCAATAATATGATTAAAAGTTGAACACTATTTATCATAAATTAAATCAAAGTGAATTTGCATAGTTGTTGTAGTCATTGGCATCCGTTTACCACCTTATGCTTAGTTATAACTAAGATAATTGAACTATAGAATTTTGTATAATTACTTTACAAACTGGTATCGTATTGTTTTGAATATTAATCTAAAGTTTAAAAGTCCTATTGCAAAATTTCAGCAAACTCCATTTACTCCGTGAAGTTTAATAATTGGTATTAAATCAAGAGTAACAATTCCACTGTTAGTATATAAGTATCATCTGTCTCTATGATACTTGATATTCGAAAGATTTTTTTAATATCAAGGTTATCTAGGAGCTGAAAGAATTGTTTCAGAAACCATCATGTGTGGAAGATATTGCGATATCTGAAATGATGTTTTGGTTGCAACATGATAGAGTATAATATGGCAAAGTTTATGTTCTCATATTTGATGAGAATTTGCAAAAGGTTAGAGACGCTAGTCATCCTAATCCTCCTAAAGGTATTGGATAGCAACATTATACTCGTGATTCACCCTTATAAGCTAAAGTAGCTTGATCATTGAAATTTCCATGATAAGGATGAATATAAGATATAGGTAAAATGTTTACTACACTAAAATATTACTAAATAATGGAATTCGAAAGAACACCAAACATTTGATGATGGTGATCTACTTCAAAGTGCAAGTCCAAAGATATTAGTATTTGACTATACACACTTTGGACTATGTGTCATGTGTATGGCGCCACTGTTGATGTTGCATCACCCCTTTGTTCCTGAACCTTGTTTGTCGAGATCTTCAGTCTGAATTCTAAGGGTTGGTTGCATAATTCATCTGTTCGTGTACTGAGTAATGCTTTGAGTGCGGGATGGAGTCGCGACCATACCACTACTCTTATCATTTGCTTTGTATATTGAATGGTGGGTCGATGCAATTCTACTCCTTCCATGGAAGTTAGAGGTGGCCTTACCTTTAACTTCGTCCGTTGTTTATCCGGAGTGTTCTCTTGACGAACGTGAACAACGACCCTTTGTTGGTGGTGTCGCCCTTTTTCAAGCTGAATAAAGAACCCTTGTTAGTGGTGTCGCGAGGATATACACGAAGCGAGAAGACGCAGATCGCCGACCTTCCTTCCGGTACCATTAGGCGGATCTCGAGGGCGAGATCCATTGTTAGTGGTGTCGAATTGTGGCATCCCGCAAAACCACTACTAGAAAATCGCGTTGTTTTTGTGCATTGCATCATCATGACCGCATGCTCATGTCATCATGCCACATTGTTTTTGTTCAAACACAAAACCCGGGTCTCCGGATTATTTTGTTTTGTCTGCTATCGGTTTGCAAAAACCCTGTTTGGAATAAATAAAAGATTTAATTATTTTAGTGGGGGCAGCCAAACCGGGCCGATCCGACCCAGTTGGCCACCCCCAGCACAAACCAATCGGTCCGCCCCAAAATCCCTAAGCTACCTAGTCCTAATCTACCCACCAATCACAGCTTGCCATCTCACCCTCTCCCCCAATCCCTACCCACCTTGCCACCTCATCAATCCACCCTGCACACCCCTCTCTCTCTCACCTAGCCCCATCTACCCTCCCCTCGCTTACACCCCGGTCCCACGCCCCACCTGGCCCCACCCGCTCAGACCGGCCCCTGCCTCCCTCACCCTCTCCCTGGACCAGGTCCACCCCTCCCCGCGTGGCCCTGCTCCCCCTGGCCCACCCCCTGGCCCGCGACCCCGTTCCCCACCTCCCGCTCCTCTCTCTCTCTGTTCCTCTCCCACCCCGACGCGTCCCCCGTCTCCTCCCTCCTCTCCCCCATCCTCCGCGCGGCCCCGCCTCCTCTTCTCCGGCCGCCGCGCTGCCGCCCGACCCCGTGCTCCGGCCGCGCCTCCCGCCTCCTCCAGCGCGTCCTCCGGCCACCACCTCCCCGTCTCCCCTCCGCAGATCGCCGGCCGCCCGTCCTCGCGCCGCTTCCCTCCTCCCCGTCCCCGGCGTCTGCCTGCCGCGCCGCCGCGGGCCCTTCCGCCGCTGGCACGCGGTACCGCGTCTAACCGCCTCGCCGCCAGCCTCCCTCTACGCCGGCGTCCCCTTCCGCCCTAGTCCCTCTCCTCCGCCTCCGTTCCCCTCGTCGTCGGCCGAGCCTCTCCCCGTCGCCGGCGCGCCCGCGCCCCCCGATGCAGAGCCGCCAGAGCCGACCTCCACCTCCGCCACCAGCCTGCCACTCTCCCTCTGGCCGGCCCCGCCTGCAACCCCCTCCGCCATCCACGCCATGACTGTCTCCTCCTCCGGCGAGCCGCCGCCGGCCTATTCCTCCTCTGCCTCGCGCGCGTTCCTCTCCAGCAGCTCGCTGCCTGCCGCTCGAGCCCGTCCTGTGCCGCGTCGGCCTTCCTTCCTGCCCGGCGTGGCCCTGCAGTAGCCGGCCTCGGCCTCCCGAGCGCTGCCGCTAGCCTCCTCCAAGCCCCACCAGCTGCCACCCCTTCGCTGTGTATGTCCCCTGCAGGTTTTGGCCGTCAGAGTTCGTTCTTCGCATATGTGGTGCTTGTCACGTGGTTGTATCTGTTAATGGAGGAGATAGAGTGGTGTGTGGATGTTGGCGATGCCGTGGTATTGCTCAAGACAGAAGCCGAGAGCTCCTTCAGGATCAAGACCCCGACAAGTTCTATGATCGCCAAGGCTTTCTCGTCCACAAGACTAAAGGGGCACGGACCCAAGATCGACACCGACTTAGAAGAATCCGATGAACCATCGGTGATGGACCCGAGTTCGTCACCAACGCCACAACCTTCGACAAGGAACCGACAAATCGCCTAAGTTCTCCTTAGAGAACCCCGAGTACCCGAAGACCAAACTCCGAAGACCGATCTCGGCGCGCCCAGGTCATCGAGACGGATACGCCAAGTATGCTGACATGGAACCGACCAGTTCGCCGAGAACCGCTCCCGGACCCGATGACCGCCAAGATCGCCATGGAACGACAAGTACTCCTTCCCGGATGCGATGCTCGAGAACCCAGACGGTAAGGACACCGACGCAGAACGCCAAGTTCTTCTTCCCGGAACGCCAAGTTCTCCATCTTGTATCCGAACCTCGCCGATCCCGCCGAGACCGATCCCGTCAAACCCTGAACCCTGAGACCGGACCCCGAACCCCGGAACCCAAGATCGCCAAACCCTAATGTGTGAATCTTTTCCCGAGCCCTATTTTATAAATGCTATATATAAAACTTGTTGCATTAACTCATTCATCTCGCATGCATATTGTCATGTGGTTTGGGGGCCTTATGCCGATTCACCTCATAATTAAATAGGGGGCCCATATGCGGACAAATCTAGTCTCATATTGGCCTCATTCAAATTTGTGTAGCGAACCAGGGATATATTTTGTCCTGTTAAGACAACAATTAAATTGCGGGGTAGCTAACTAACTTGAACCATCTGAATAATTGTCGGGACCCCGGTTCCGCTTAATATGACCTAATCGCATCGCACCTTTGCCATGTCATACATCATACATGCATCATGCCCGATCTTCTGCCGTTGTATTAAATAGTGCATCCGGTGTTTATTCTAGTGTTTTGCTTCTTCGCGGATAAGGCCGTTGAGTTGATGTGAGCTTCGCCCCGATCTTCGGATGGACCCTTCGACAATGTTTTCAGGCGAGCATCTCCCCCTTTCTACCTATCTTACTTTTATAGTATTTATTCCCTCCGTTGATCTATTGCTATCTGTGTTGCGATGCTCTAGTTTTCGTACCCGTGATATCCCTTGCAGCCTTATATTGCCTTGGACACATCCTATTACCTGTTGTTTGGTAGATAGTTGGACTTGCGCGTCGTAGTCGCTTGCTCAAGTGCTGTTGAGTGTCGTCAAGTGCCACAGTTGTTGGTGTATTGCCGCATGTTGATGTTGGAGATGATCATGGTTTTACTTATCGTTCACTTTAATTCCTGTTTAACAACTAAAATTGAAGTAAGTAAGCAGAGGCACAGGTGGGCAATAGATGTTATTTGGTTGTTAACCATCCACTTGTGTCCCGTAGGACCCCGAGTACTTGATACCTGTTCCTTGAATATTCGCGCTATCCACATCCGGGAGGCTTATGGGACCCCCCTGAGCCAGAGCTTGATTCATTCTTATTTCTTGGGGCCACAAACTAGTTTGAGGTTTTATTTACTATCCTGTACTTATGCCATGCTTTACTGCTTTATTACGATTGTGCGAGGAGCACACTGTACTGTTTAGGTAAGCGGAGTTTTTTCGCGGTATCGACAAGCCCAGTTTTGGGTTCCCAGTCGTTTACAGCCATTGTCGCAAACCTTGAGTCCGTCTCGGAGTCAGCTAGCTTCGTTGCGGGTGTACTCCAAGGGGTGGCCCCCTGAAATATTTCTGAATCCTGTGATTGCTTTGTCGTGAAGGTCTCGTTGGGTTTTGATTTGGTTTTTCCGAGGTTGATCGAGTGTGTGTTGCTATTTGTGCACCCCGGCCGGGTAAAACTTTCTGAAAGCCGTGTCCGCGGTTATGGACGACTTGGAGCACAGTATCTCGATCATAGACAACTATAACTAAAGTAGTGCTATAAATTTGACTTTATAATGACTAGTAATCAGCTTCACTATAATGGAATGGCTAAATAAAACTGCCCACAATTGCTTGTTTGGTTTGTCGCTTGCGACGATTGTATCTGACTAGTAAGTATTGCAACTATAACGGAATGGCTAAATAAAAGTACCAACAACTGCTGGGTTTTGGGATATCTCATGCTAATTGTAACTGACTAGTAAGTGTTGCAACTACAATGGAATGGTTAACTTAAACTGCCCACTGCTTCTTATATCAGGACGACTATCTATACTTGACTAGTAATTGCTGCAACGATAACCGAATAAATAAAACTGCCAACAGTGTGAGTTCCTCGGTTGACTTCCTCGTTTGGTCTCGAGGGGGGAAACACCAGGATGGGTATGTTTGGTGGTAGTATCAGGTTGGCTCCGAATAGGTCTTTCTTACCCCTCTCTGACAGCCGCTAGTTGTATCGGGTCTCTATAGGTTGTTTAGTGCATGCTGCGCTGCCGCTGCAATCCACCATACCTATGTAGGCGAGGACCGCCGAATTCTAGTCTCGCCGTGTACTGGCCTCAGTACTGACCGCTCTCTCTTTTTCCTTCACCCTTTGTCGGCACCCCTTTTGTTTAAGCAGGTTTTGAGATCGACGCCGTTAGCAGGGTTACCCTTCCGGCTTGGCCTGGGCAGGGTTATGGACGCCATTGGTTATTCTTCAGGGCTCTTAGCCCCATTTGCATCTTGTCCGTAGTCGGACGCTGTATCATTTTCAAGGTGATTTGGATCTTTGTACTGTAAATCTGTGTTCTTGACTCATTGAGTCGCTGTTGTATGTATATCTGTTCTATGGGTCCCATCGAGGACTGTTGTGTAATGTTATTACTTCGTTTTCCACCCGCACGAAAGTGCCTGGTGGGCACCTTTGAATCGTTTCTATGCGGGTTTGGCGGGAAGCGCTAAAACTTGCATAGGGCCGATTCTGAGGGTGTTACAGAGTGGTATTAGAGCTCAGCAGTTGCGATACCCCACAAGTCCAGCCTGTAGGATAACCTAGCTAACGGCCGAAGTAGAGTGTCAAAACTATTTTTCAAAATCGGTTGGATAGTTCTGATTAGGTCTGATTTTACTCCTTACCCCTCTGCTAGTCTCTTCTTACCTCTGCGTGTTTTGAATCCGCTCTCTTCTCTCTCTTCGAGTCCAGGATTTCTCGTGGTTGGGTTCCATCGTACTTTCAGGGTTTCGCTTCCTCCTTTGGTAACAGTGTCGCTACATCTGGTCTTCATGCTATCCGAGGAATCCTTCGTCTGGTGGACTTCTCTTTGTTCCTTCTCGTGCCTTCCGGTGTTTTCCGACGCGCCGACATCATCCACGCTAGATCTGATGCAGAGTCTGCATCACCCCTTTGTTCCTGAACCTTGTTTGTCGAGATCTTCAGTCTGAATTCTAAGGGTTGGTTGCATAATTCATCTGTTCGTGTACTGAGTAATGCTTTGAGTGCGGGATGGAGTCGCGACCATACCACTACTCTTATCATTTGCTTTGTATATTGAATGGTGGTTCGATGCAATTCTACTCCTTCCATGGAAGTTAGAGGTGGCCTTACCTTTAACTTCGTCCGTTGTTTATCCGGAGTGTTCTCTTGACGAACGTGAACAACGACCCTTTGTTGGTGGTGTCGCCCTTTTTCAAGCTGAATAAAGAACCCTTGTTAGTGGTGTCGCGAGGATCTACACGAAGCGAGAAGACGCAGATCGCCGACCTTCCTTCCGGTACCATTAGGCGGATCTCGAGGGCGAGATCCATTGTTAGTGGTGTCGAATTGTGGCATCCCGCAAAACCACTACTAGAAAATCGCGTTGTTTTTGTGCATTGCATCATCATGACCGCATGCTCATGTCATCATGCCACATTGCATTTGAGCATCGTCATCATCTTGCATTTGCTTGCATAAAACTATTTGCGGAAAAACATGTTCTTGTTTTCTAAACGCCCCGTCTTTGTTCAAACACAAACCCGGGTCTCCGGATTATTTTGTTTTGTCTGCTATCGGTTTGCAAAAACCCTGTTTGGAATAAATAAAAGATTTAATTATTTTAGTGGGGGCAGCCAAACCGGGCCGATCCGACCCAGTTGGCCACCCCCAGCACAAACCAATCGGTCCGCCCCAAAATCCCTAAGCTACCTAGTCCTAATCTACCCACCAATCACAGCTTGCCATCTCACCCTCTCCCCCAATCCCTACCCACCTTGCCACCTCATCAATCCACCCTGCACACCCCTCTCTCTCCCACCTAGCCCCATCTACCCTCCCCTCGCTTACACCCCGGTCCCACGCCCCACCTGGCCCCACCCGCTCAGACCGGCCCCTGCCTCCCTCACCCTCTCCCTGGACCAGGTCCACCCCTCCCCGCGTGGCCCTGCTCCCCCTGGCCCACCCCCTGGCCCGCGACCCCGTTCCCCACCTCCCGCTCCTCTCTCTCTCTGTTCCTCTCCCACCCCGACGCGTCCCCCGTCTCCTCCCTCCTCTCCCCCATCCTCCGCGCGGCCCCGCCTCCTCTTCTCCGGCCGCCGCGCTGCCGCCCGACCCCGTGCTCCGGCCGCGCCTCCCGCCTCCTCCAGCGCGTCCTCCGGCCACCACCTCCCCGTCTCCCCTCCGCAGATCGCCGGCCGCCCGTCCTCGCGCCGCTTCCCTCCTCCCCGTCCCCGGCGTCTGCCTGCCGCGCCGCCGCGGGCCCTTCCGCCGCTGGCACGCGGTACCGCGTCTAACCGCCTCGCCGCCAGCCTCCCTCTACGCCGGCGTCCCCTTCCGCCCTAGTCCCTCTCCTCCGCCTCCGTTCCCCTCGTCGTCGGCCGAGCCTCTCCCCGTCGCCGGCGCGCCCGCGCCCCCCGATGCAGAGCCGCCAGAGCCGACCTCCACCTCCGCCACCAGCCTGCCACTCTCCCTCTGGCCGGCCCCGCCTGCAACCCCCTCCGCCATCCACGCCATGACTGTCTCCTCCTCCGGCGAGCCGCCGCCGGCCTATTCCTCCTCTGCCTCGCGCGCGTTCCTCTCCAGCAGCTCGCTGCCTGCCGCTCGAGCCCGTCCTGTGCCGCGTCGGCCTTCCTTCCTGCCCGGCGTGGCCCTGCAGTAGCCGGCCTCGGCCTCCCGAGCGCTGCCGCTAGCCTCCTCCAAGCCCCACCAGCTGCCACCCCTTCGCTGTGTATGTCCCCTGCAGGTTTTGGCCGTCAGAGTTCGTTCTTCGCATATGTGGTGCTTGTCACGTGGTTGTATCTGTTAATGGAGGAGATAGAGTGGTGTGTGGATGTTGGCGATGCCGTGGTATTGCTCAAGACAGAAGCCGAGAGCTCCTTCAGGATCAAGACCCCGACAAGTTCTATGATCGCCAAGGCTTTCTCGTCCACAAGACTAAAGGGGCACGGACCCAAGATCGACACCGACTTAGAAGAATCCGATGAACCATCGGTGATGGACCCGAGTTCGTCACCAACGCCACAACCTTCGACAAGGAACCGACAAATCGCCTAAGTTCTCCTTAGAGAACCCCGAGTACCCGAAGACCAAACTCCGAAGACCGATCTCGGTGCGCCCAGGTCATCGAGACGGATACGCCAAGTATGCTGACATGGAACCGACCAGTTCGCCGAGAACCGCTCCCGGACCCGATGACCGCCAAGATCGCCATGGAACGACAAGTACTCCTTCCCGGATGCGATGCTCGAGAACCCAGACGGTAAGGACACCGACGCAGAACGCCAAGTTCTTCTTCCCGGAACGCCAAGTTCTCCATCTTGTATCCGAACCTCGCCGATCCCGCCGAGACCGATCCCGTCAAACCCTGAACCCTGAGACCGGACCCCGAACCCCGGAACCCAAGATCGCCAAACCCTAATGTGTGAATCTTTTCCCGAGCCCTATTTTATAAATGCTATATATAAAACTTGTTGCATTAACTCATTCATCTCGCATGCATATTGTCATGTGGTTTGGGGGCCTTATGCCGATTCACCTCATAATTAAATAGGGGGCCCATATGCGGACAAATCTAGTCTCATATTGGCCTCATTCAAATTTGTGTAGCGAACCAGGGATATATTTTGTCCTGTTAAGACAACAATTAAATTGCGGGGTAGCTAACTAACTTGAACCATCTGAATAATTGTCGGGACCCCGGTTCCGCTTAATATGACCTAATCGCATCGCACCTTTGCCATGTCATACATCATACATGCATCATGCCCGATCTTCTGCCGTTGTATTAAATAGTGCATCCGGTGTTTATTCTAGTGTTTTGCTTCTTCGCGGATAAGGCCGTTGAGTTGATGTGAGCTTCGCCCCGATCTTCGGATGGACCCTTCGACAATGTTTTCAGGCGAGCATCTCCCCCTTTCTACCTATCTTACTTTTATAGTATTTATTCCCTCCGTTGATCTATTGCTATCTGTGTTGCGATGCTCTAGTTTTCGTACCCGTGATATCCCTTGCAGCCTTATATTGCCTTGGACACATCCTATTACCTGTTGTTTGGTAGATAGTTGGACTTGCGCGTCGTAGTCGCTTGCTCAAGTGCTGTTGAGTGTCGTCAAGTGCCACAGTTGTTGGTGTATTGCCGCATGTTGATGTTGGAGATGATCATGGTTTTACTTATCGTTCACTTTAATTCCTGTTTAACAACTAAAATTGAAGTAAGTAAGCAGAGGCACAGGTGGGCAATAGATGTTATTTGGTTGTTAACCATCCACTTGTGTCCCGTAGGACCCCGAGTACTTGATACCTGTTCCTTGAATATTCGCGCTATCCACATCCGGGAGGCTTATGGGACCCCCCTGAGCCAGAGCTTGATTCATTCTTATTTCTTGGGGCCACAAACTAGTTTGAGGTTTTATTTACTATCCTGTACTTATGCCATGCTTTACTGCTTTATTACGATTGTGCGAGGAGCACACTGTACTGTTTAGGTAAGCGGAGTTTTTTCGCGGTATCGACAAGCCCAGTTTTGGGTTCCCAGTCGTTTACAGCCATTGTCGCAAACCTTGAGTCCGTCTCGGAGTCAGCTAGCTTCGTTGCGGGTGTACTCCAAGGGGTGGCCCCCTGAAATATTTCTGAATCCTGTGATTGCTTTGTCGTGAAGGTCTCGTTGGGTTTTGATTTGGTTTTTCCGAGGTTGATCGAGTGTGTGTTGCTATTTGTGCACCCCGGCCGGGTAAAACTTTCTGAAAGCCGTGTCCGCGGTTATGGACGACTTGGAGCACAGTATCTCGATCATAGACAACTATAACTAAAGTAGTGCTATAAATTTGACTTTATAATGACTAGTAATCAGCTTCACTATAATGGAATGGCTAAATAAAACTGCCCACAATTGCTTGTTTGGTTTGTCGCTTGCGACGATTGTATCTGACTAGTAAGTATTGCAACTATAACGGAATGGCTAAATAAAAGTACCAACAACTGCTGGGTTTTGGGATATCTCATGCTAATTGTAACTGACTAGTAAGTGTTGCAACTACAATGGAATGGTTAACTTAAACTGCCCACTGCTTCTTATATCAGGACGACTATCTATACTTGACTAGTAATTGCTGCAACGATAACCGAATAAATAAAACTGCCAACAGTGTGAGTTCCTCGGTTGACTTCCTCGTTTGGTCTCGAGGGGGGAAACACCAGGATGGGTATGTTTGGTGGTAGTATCAGGTTGGCTCCGAATAGGTCTTTCTTACCCCTCTCTGACAGCCGCTAGTTGTATCGGGTCTCTATAGGTTGTTTAGTGCATGCTGCGCTGCCGCTGCAATCCACCATACCTATGTAGGCGAGGACCGCCGAATTCTAGTCTCGCCGTGTACTGGCCTCAGTACTGACCGCTCTCTCTTTTTCCTTCACCCTTTGTCGGCACCCCTTTTGTTTAAGCAGGTTTTGAGATCGACGCCGTTAGCAGGGTTACCCTTCCGGCTTGGCCTGGGCAGGGTTATGGACGCCATTGGTTATTCTTCAGGGCTCTTAGCCCCATTTGCATCTTGTCCGTAGTCGGACGCTGTATCATTTTCAAGGTGATTTGGATCTTTGTACTGTAAATCTGTGTTCTTGACTCATTGAGTCGCTGTTGTATGTATATCTGTTCTATGGGTCCCATCGAGGACTGTTGTGTAATGTTATTACTTCGTTTTCCACCCGCACGAAAGTGCCTGGTGGGCACCTTTGAATCGTTTCTATGCGGGTTTGGCGGGAAGCGCTAAAACTTGCATAGGGCCGATTCTGAGGGTGTTACAGAGTGGTATTAGAGCTCAGCAGTTGCGATACCCCACAAGTCCAGCCTGTAGGATAACCTAGCTAACGGCCGAAGTAGAGTGTCAAAACTATTTTTCAAAATCGGTTGGATAGTTCTGATTAGGTCTGATTTTACTCCTTACCCCTCTGCTAGTCTCTTCTTACCTCTGCGTGTTTTGAATCCGCTCTCTTCTCTCTCTTCGAGTCCAGGATTTCTCGTGGTTGGGTTCCATCGTACTTTCAGGGTTTCGCTTCCTCCTTTGGTAACAGTGTCGCTACATCTGGTCTTCATGCTATCCGAGGAATCCTTCGTCTGGTGGACTTCTCTTTGTTCCTTCTCGTGCCTTCCGGTGTTTTCCGACGCGCCGACATCATCCACGCTAGATCTGATGCAGAGTCTGCATCACCCCTTTGTTCCTGAACCTTGTTTGTCGAGATCTTCAGTCTGAATTCTAAGGGTTGGTTGCATAATTCATCTGTTCGTGTACTGAGTAATGCTTTGAGTGCGGGATGGAGTCGCGACCATACCACTACTCTTATCATTTGCTTTGTATATTGAATGGTGGTTCGATGCAATTCTACTCCTTCCATGGAAGTTAGAGGTGGCCTTACCTTTAACTTCGTCCGTTGTTTATCCGGAGTGTTCTCTTGACGAACGTGAACAACGACCCTTTGTTGGTGGTGTCGCCCTTTTTCAAGCTGAATAAAGAACCCTTGTTAGTGGTGTCGCGAGGATCTACACGAAGCGAGAAGACGCAGATCGCCGACCTTCCTTCCGGTACCATTAGGCGGATCTCGAGGGCGAGATCCATTGTTAGTGGTGTCGAATTGTGGCATCCCGCAAAACCACTACTAGAAAATCGCGTTGTTTTTGTGCATTGCATCATCATGACCGCATGCTCATGTCATCATGCCACATTGCATTTGAGCATCGTCATCATCTTGCATTTGCTTGCATAAAACTATTTGCGGAAAAACATGTTCTTGTTTTCTAAACGCCCCGTCTTTGTTCAAACACAAACCCGGGTCTCCGGATTATTTTGTTTTGTCTGCTATCGGTTTGCAAAAACCCTGTTTGGAATAAATAAAAGATTTAATTATTTTAGTGGGGGCAGCCAAACCGGGCCGATCCGACCCAGTTGGCCACCCCCAGCACAAACCAATCGGTCCGCCCCAAAATCCCTAAGCTACCTAGTCCTAATCTACCCACCAATCACAGCTTGCCATCTCACCCTCTCCCCCAATCCCTACCCACCTTGCCACCTCATCAATCCACCCTGCACACCCCTCTCTCTCTCACCTAGCCCCATCTACCCTCCCCTCGCTTACACCCCGGTCCCACGCCCCACCTGGCCCCACCCGCTCAGACCGGCCCCTGCCTCCCTCACCCTCTCCCTAGACCAGGTCCACCCCTCCCCGCGTGGCCCTGCTCCCCCTGGCCCACCCCCTGGCCCGCGACCCCGTTCCCCACCTCCCGCTCCTCTCTCTCTCTGTTCCTCTCCCACCCCGACGCGTCCCCCGTCTCCTCCCTCCTCTCCCCCATCCTCCGCGCGGCCCCGCCTCCTCTTCTCCGGCCGCCGCGCTGCCGCCCGACCCCGTGCTCCGGCCGCGCCTCCCGCCTCCTCCAGCGCGTCCTCCGGCCACCACCTCCCCGTCTCCCCTCCGCAGATCGCCGGCCGCCCGTCCTCGCGCCGCTTCCCTCCTCCCCGTCCCCGGCGTCTGCCTGCCGCGCCGCCGCGGGCCCTTCCGCCGCTGGCACGCGGTACCGCGTCTAACCGCCTCGCCGCCAGCCTCCCTCTACGCCGGCGTCCCCTTCCGCCCTAGTCCCTCTCCTCCGCCTCCGTTCCCCTCGTCGCCGGCCGAGCCTCTCCCCGTCGCCGGCGCGCCCGCGCCCCCCGATGCAGAGCCGCCAGAGCCGACCTCCACCTCCGCCACCAGCCTGCCACTCTCCCTCTGGCCGGCCCCGCCTGCAACCACTCCGCCATCCACGCCATGACTGTCTCCTCCTCCGGCGAGCCGCCGCCGGCCTATTCCTCCTCTGCCTCGCGCGCGTTCCTCTCCAGCAGCTCGCTGCCTGCCGCTCGAGCCCGTCCTGTGCCGCGTCGGCCTTCCTTCCTGCCCGGCGTGGCCCTGCAGTAGCCGGCCTCGGCCTCCCGAGCGCTGCCGCTAGCCTCCTCCAAGCCCCACCAGCTGCCACCCCTTCGCTGTGTATGTCCCCTGCAGGTTTTGGCCGTCAGAGTTCGTTCTTCGCATATGTGGTGCTTGTCACGTGGTTGTATCTGTTAATGGAGGAGATAGAGTGGTGTGTGGATGTTGGCGATGCCGTGGTATTGCTCAAGACAGAAGCCGAGAGCTCCTTCAGGATCAAGACCCCGACAAGTTCTATGATCGCCAAGGCTTTCTCGTCCACAAGACTAAAGGGGCACGGACCCAAGATCGACACCGACTTAGAAGAATCCGATGAACCATCGGTGATGGACCCGAGTTCGTCACCAACGCCACAACCTTCGACAAGGAACCGACAAATCGCCTAAGTTCTCCTTAGAGAACCCCGAGTACCCGAAGACCAAACTCCGAAGACCGATCTCGGCGCGCCCAGGTCATCGAGACGGATACGCCAAGTACGCTGACATGGAACCGACCAGTTCGCCGAGAACCGCTCCCGGACCCGATGACCGCCAAGATCGCCATGGAACGACAAGTACTCCTTCCCGGATGCGATGCTCGAGAACCCAGACGGTAAGGACACCGACGCAGAACGCCAAGTTCTTCTTCTCGGAACGCCAAGTTCTCCATCTTGTATCCGAACCTCGCCGATCCCGCCGAGACCGATCCCGTCAAACCCTGAACCCTGAGACCGGACCCCGAACCCCGGAACCCAAGATCGCCAAACCCTAATGTGTGAATCTTTTCCCGAGCCCTATTTTATAAATGCTATATATAAAACTTGTTGCATTAACTCATTCATCTCGCATGCATATTGTCATGTGGTTTGGGGGCCTTATGCCGATTCACCTCATAATTAAATAGGGGGCCCATATGCGGACAAATCTAGTCTCATATTGGCCTCATTCAAATTTGTGTAGCGAACCAGGGATATATTTTGTCCTGTTAAGACAACAATTAAATTGCGGGGTAGCTAACTAACTTGAACCATCTGAATAATTGTCGGGACCCCGGTTCCGCTTAATATGACCTAATCGCATCGCACCTTTGCCATGTCATACATCATACATGCATCATGCCCGATCTTCTGCCGTTGTATTAAATAGTGCATCCGGTGTTTATTCTAGTGTTTTGCTTCTTCGCGGATAAGGCCGTTGAGTTGATGTGAGCTTCGCCCCGATCTTCGGATGGACCCTTCGACAATGTTTTCAGGCGAGCATCTCCCCCTTTCTACCTATCTTACTTTTATAGTATTTATTCCCTCCGTTGATCTATTGCTATCTGTGTTGCGATGCTCTAGTTTTCGTACCCGTGATATCCCTTGCAGCCTTATATTGCCTTGGACACATCCTATTACCTGTTGTTTGGTAGATAGTTGGACTTGCGCGTCGTAGTCGCTTGCTCAAGTGCTGTTGAGTGTCGTCAAGTGCCACAGTTGTTGGTGTATTGCCGCATGTTGATGTTGGAGATGATCATGGTTTTACTTATCGTTCACTTTAATTCCTGTTTAACAACTAAAATTGAAGTAAGTAAGCAGAGGCACAGGTGGGCAATAGATGTTATTTGGTTGTTAACCATCCACTTGTGTCCCGTAGGACCCCGAGTACTTGATACCTGTTCCTTGAATATTCGCGCTATCCACATCCGGGAGGCTTATGGGACCCCCCTGAGCCAGAGCTTGATTCATTCTTATTTCTTGGGGCCACAAACTAGTTTGAGGTTTTATTTACTATCCTGTACTTATGCCATGCTTTACTGCTTTATTACGATTGTGCGAGGAGCACACTGTACTGTTTAGGTAAGCGGAGTTTTTTCGCGGTATCGACAAGCCTAGTTTTGGGTTCCCAGTCGTTTACAGCCATTGTCGCAAACCTTGAGTCCGTCTCGGAGTCAGCTAGCTTCGTTGCGGGTGTACTCCAAGGGGTGGCCCCCTGAAATATTTCTGAATCCTGTGATTGCTTTGTCGTGAAGGTCTCGTTGGGTTTTGATTTGGTTTTTCCGAGGTTGATCGAGTGTGTGTTGCTATTTGTGCACCCCGGCCGGGTAAAACTTTCTGAAAGCCGTGTCCGCGGTTATGGACGACTTGGAGCACAGTATCTCGATCATAGACAACTATAACTAAAGTAGTGCTATAAATTTGACTTTATAATGACTAGTAATCAGCTTCACTATAATGGAATGGCTAAATAAAACTGCCCACAATTGCTTGTTTGGTTTGTCGCTTGCGACGATTGTATCTGACTAGTAAGTATTGCAACTATAACGGAATGGCTAAATAAAAGTACCAACAACTGCTGGGTTTTGGGATATCTCATGCTAATTGTAACTGACTAGTAAGTGTTGCAACTACAATGGAATGGTTAACTTAAACTGCCCACTGCTTCTTATATCAGGACGACTATCTATACTTGACTAGTAATTGCTGCAACGATAACCGAATAAATAAAACTGCCAACAGTGTGAGTTCCTCGGTTGACTTCCTCGTTTGGTCTCGAGGGGGGAAACACCAGGATGGGTATGTTTGGTGGTAGTATCAGGTTGGCTCCAAATAGGTCTTTCTTACCCCTCTCTGACAGCCGCTAGTTGTATCGGGTCTCTATAGGTTGTTTAGTGCATGTTGCGCTGCCGCTGCAGTCCACCATACCTATGTAGGCGAGGACCGCCGAATTCTAGTCTCGCCGTGTACTGGCCTCAGTACTGACCGCTCTCTCTTTTTCCTTCACCCTTTGTCGGCACCCCTTTTGTTTAAGCAGGTTTTGAGATCGACGCCGTTAGCAGGGTTACCCTTCCGGCTTGGCCTGGGCAGGGTTATGGACGCCATTGGTTATTCTTCAGGGCTCTTAGCCCCATTTGCATCTTGTCCGTAGTCGGACGCTGTATCATTTTCAAGGTGATTTGGATCTTTGTACTGTAAATCTGTGTTCTTGACTCATTGAGTCGCTGTTGTATGTATATCTGTTCTGTGGGTCCCATCGAGGACTGTTGTGTAATGTTATTACTTCGTTTTCCACCCGCACGAAAGTGCCTGGTGGGCACCTTTGAATCGTTTCTATGCGGGTTTGGCGGGAAGCGCTAAAACTTGCATAGGGCCGATTCTGAGGGTGTTACAGAGTGGTATTAGAGCTCAGCAGTTGCGATACCCCACAAGTCCAGCCTGTAGGATAACCTAGCTAACGGCCGAAGTAGAGTGTCAAAACTATTTTTCAAAATCGGTTGGATAGTTCTGATTAGGTCTGATTTTACTCCTTACCCCTCTGCTAGTCTCTTCTTACCTCTGCGTGTTTTGAATCCGCTCTCTTCTCTCTCTTCGAGTCCAGGATTTCTCGTGGTTGGGTTCCATCGTACTTTCAGGGTTTCGCTTCCTCCTTTGGTAACAGTGTCGCTACATCTGGTCTTCATGCTATCCGAGGAATCCTTCGTCTGGTGGACTTCTCTTTGTTCCTTCTCGTGCCTTCCGGTGTTTTCCGACGCGCCGACATCATCCACGCTAGATCTGATGCAGAGTCTGCATCACCCCTTTGTTCCTGAACCTTGTTTGTCGAGATCTTCAGTCTGAATTCTAAGGGTTGGTTGCATAATTCATCTGTTCGTGTACTGAGTAATGCTTTGAGTGCGGGATGGAGTCGCGACCATACCACTACTCTTATCATTTGCTTTGTATATTGAATGGTGGTTCGATGCAATTCTACTCCTTCCATGGAAGTTAGAGGTGGCCTTACCTTTAACTTCGTCCGTTGTTTATCCGGAGTGTTCTCTTGACGAACGTGAACAACGACCCTTTGTTGGTGGTGTCGCCCTTTTTCAAGCTGAATAAAGAACCCTTGTTAGTGGTGTCGCGAGGATCTACACGAAGCGAGAAGACGCAGATCGCCGACCTTCCTTCCGGTACCATTAGGCGGATCTCGAGGGCGAGATCCATTGTTAGTGGTGTCGAATTGTGGCATCCCGCAAAACCACTACTAGAAAATCGCGTTGTTTTTGTGCATTGCATCATCATGACCGCATGCTCATGTCATCATGCCACATTGCATTTGAGCATCGTCATCATCTTGCATTTGCTTGCATAAAACTATTTGCGGAAAAACATGTTCTTGTTTTCTAAACGCCCCGTCTTTGTTCAAACACAAACCCGGGTCTCCGGATTATTTTGTTTTGTCTGCTATCGGTTTGCAAAAACCCTGTTTGGAATAAATAAAAGATTTAATTATTTTAGTGGGGGCAGCCAAACCGGGCCGATCCGACCCAGTTGGCCACCCCCAGCACAAACCAATCGGTCCGCCCCAAAATCCCTAAGCTACCTAGTCCTAATCTACCCACCAATCACAGCTTGCCATCTCACCCTCTCCCCCAATCCCTACCCACCTTGCCACCTCATCAATCCACCCTGCACACCCCTCTCTCTCTCACCTAGCCCCATCTACCCTCCCCTCGCTTACACCCCGGTCCCACGCCCCACCTGGCCCCACCCGCTCAGACCGGCCCCTGCCTCCCTCACCCTCTCCCTGGACCAGGTCCACCCCTCCCCGCGTGGCCCTGCTCCCCCTGGCCCACCCCCTGGCCCGCGACCCCGTTCCCCACCTCCCGCTCCTCTCTCTCTCTGTTCCTCTCCCACCCCGACGCGTCCCCCGTCTCCTCCCTCCTCTCCCCCATCCTCCGCGCGGCCCCGCCTCCTCTTCTCCGGCCGCCGCGCTGCCGCCCGACCCCGTGCTCCGGCCGCGCCTCCCGCCTCCTCCAGCGCGTCCTCCGGCCACCACCTCCCCGTCTCCCCTCCGCAGATCGCCGGCCGCCCGTCCTCGCGCCGCTTCCCTCCTCCCCGTCCCCGGCGTCTGCCTGCCGCGCCGCCGCGGGCCCTTCCGCCGCTGGCACGCGGTACCGCGTCTAACCGCCTCGCCGCCAGCCTCCCTCTACGCCGGCGTCCCCTTCCGCCCTAGTCCCTCTCCTCCGCCTCCGTTCCCCTCGTCGCCGGCCGAGCCTCTCCCCGTCGCCGGCGCGCCCGCGCCCCCCGATGCAGAGCCGCCAGAGCCGACCTCCACCTCCGCCACCAGCCTGCCACTCTCCCTCTGGCCGGCCCCGCCTGCAACCCCCTCCGCCATCCACGCCATGACTGTCTCCTCCTCCGGCGAGCCGCCGCCGGCCTATTCCTCCTCTGCCTCGCGCGCGTTCCTCTCCAGCAGCTCGCTGCCTGCCGCTCGAGCCCGTCCTGTGCCGCGTCGGCCTTCCTTCCTGCCCGGCGTGGCCCTGCAGTAGCCGGCCTCGGCCTCCCGAGCGCTGCCGCTAGCCTCCTCCAAGCCCCACCAGCTGCCACCCCTTCGCTGTGTATGTCCCCTGCAGGTTTTGGCCGTCAGAGTTCGTTCTTCGCATATGTGGTGCTTGTCACGTGGTTGTATCTGTTAATGGAGGAGATAGAGTGGTGTGTGGATGTTGGCGATGCCGTGGTATTGCTCAAGACAGAAGCCGAGAGCTCCTTCAGGATCAAGACCCCGACAAGTTCTATGATCGCCAAGGCTTTCTCGTCCACAAGACTAAAGGGGCACGGACCCAAGATCGACACCGACTTAGAAGAATCCGATGAACCATCGGTGATGGACCCGAGTTCGTCACCAACGCCACAACCTTCGACAAGGAACCGACAAATCGCCTAAGTTCTCCTTAGAGAACCCCGAGTACCCGAAGACCAAACTCCGAAGACCGATCTCGGCGCGCCCAGGTCATCGAGACGGATACGCCAAGTACGCTGACATGGAACCGACCAGTTCGCCGAGAACCGCTCCCGGACCCGATGACCGCCAAGATCGCCATGGAACGACAAGTACTCCTTCCCGGATGCGATGCTCGAGAACCCAGACGGTAAGGACACCGACGCAGAACGCCAAGTTCTTCTTCCCGGAACGCCAAGTTCTCCATCTTGTATCCGAACCTCGCCGATCCCGCCGAGACCGATCCCGTCAAACCCTGAACCCTGAGACCGGACCCCGAACCCCGGAACCCAAGATCGCCAAACCCTAATGTGTGAATCTTTTCCCGAGCCCTATTTTATAAATGCTATATATAAAACTTGTTGCATTAACTCATTCATCTCGCATGCATATTGTCATGTGGTTTGGGGGCCTTATGCCGATTCACCTCATAATTAAATAGGGGGCCCATATGCGGACAAATCTAGTCTCATATTGGCCTCATTCAAATTTGTGTAGCGAACCAGGGATATATTTTGTCCTGTGAAGACAACAATTAAATTGCGGGGTAGCTAACTAACTTGAACCATCTGAATAATTGTCGGGACCCCGGTTCCGCTTAATATGACCTAATCGCATCGCACCTTTGCCATGTCATACATCATACATGCATCATGCCCGATCTTCTGCCGTTGTATTAAATAGTGCATCCGGTGTTTATTCTAGTGTTTTGCTTCTTCGCGGATAAGGCCGTTGAGTTGATGTGAGCTTCGCCCCGATCTTCGGATGGACCCTTCGACAATGTTTTCAGGCGAGCATCTCCCCCTTTCTACCTATCTTACTTTTATAGTATTTATTCCCTCCGTTGATCTATTGCTATCTGTGTTGCGATGCTCTAGTTTTCGTACCCGTGATATCCCTTGCAGCCTTATATTGCCTTGGACACATCCTATTACCTGTTGTTTGGTAGATAGTTGGACTTGCGCGTCGTAGTCGCTTGCTCAAGTGCTGTTGAGTGTCGTCAAGTGCCACAGTTGTTGGTGTATTGCCGCATGTTGATGTTGGAGATGATCATGGTTTTACTTATCGTTCACTTTAATTCCTGTTTAACAACTAAAATTGAAGTAAGTAAGCAGAGGCACAGGTGGGCAATAGATGTTATTTGGTTGTTAACCATCCACTTGTGTCCCGTAGGACCCCGAGTACTTGATACCTGTTCCTTGAATATTCGCGCTATCCACATCCGGGAGGCTTATGGGACCCCCCTGAGCCAGAGCTTGATTCATTCTTATTTCTTGGGGCCACAAACTAGTTTGAGGTTTTATTTACTATCCTGTACTTATGCCATGCTTTACTGCTTTATTACGATTGTGCGAGGAGCACACTGTACTGTTTAGGTAAGCGGAGTTTTTTCGCGGTATCGACAAGCCTAGTTTTGGGTTCCCAGTCGTTTACAGCCATTGTCGCAAACCTTGAGTCCGTCTCGGAGTCAGCTAGCTTCGTTGCGGGTGTACTCCAAGGGGTGGCCCCCTGAAATATTTCTGAATCCTGTGATTGCTTTGTCGTGAAGGTCTCGTTGGGTTTTGATTTGGTTTTTCCGAGGTTGATCGAGTGTGTGTTGCTATTTGTGCACCCCGGCCGGGTAAAACTTTCTGAAAGCCGTGTCCGCGGTTATGGACGACTTGGAGCACAGTATCTCGATCATAGACAACTATAACTAAAGTAGTGCTATAAATTTGACTTTATAATGACTAGTAATCAGCTTCACTATAATGGAATGGCTAAATAAAACTGCCCACAATTGCTTGTTTGGTTTGTCGCTTGCGACGATTGTATCTGACTAGTAAGTATTGCAACTATAACGGAATGGCTAAATAAAAGTACCAACAACTGCTGGGTTTTGGGATATCTCATGCTAATTGTAACTGACTAGTAAGTGTTGCAACTACAATGGAATGGTTAACTTAAACTGCCCACTGCTTCTTATATCAGGACGACTATCTATACTTGACTAGTAATTGCTGCAACGATAACCGAATAAATAAAACTGCCAACAGTGTGAGTTCCTCGGTTGACTTCCTCGTTTGGTCTCGAGGGGGGAAACACCAGGATGGGTATGTTTGGTGGTAGTATCAGGTTGGCTCCGAATAGGTCTTTCTTACCCCTCTCTGACAGCCGCTAGTTGTATCGGGTCTCTATAGGTTGTTTAGTGCATGTTGCGCTGCCGCTGCAGTCCACCATACCTATGTAGGCGAGGACCGCCGAATTCTAGTCTCGCCGTGTACTGGCCTCAGTACTGACCGCTCTCTCTTTTTCCTTCACCCTTTGTCGGCACCCCTTTTGTTTAAGCAGGTTTTGAGATCGACGCCGTTAGCAGGGTTACCCTTCCGGCTTGGCCTGGGCAGGGTTATGGACGCCATTGGTTATTCTTCAGGGCTCTTAGCCCCATTTGCATCTTGTCCGTAGTCGGACGCTGTATCATTTTCAAGGTGATTTGGATCTTTGTACTGTAAATCTGTGTTCTTGACTCATTGAGTCGCTGTTGTATGTATATCTGTTCTGTGGGTCCCATCGAGGACTGTTGTGTAATGTTATTACTTCGTTTTCCACCCGCACGAAAGTGCCTGGTGGGCACCTTTGAATCGTTTCTATGCGGGTTTGGCGGGAAGCGCTAAAACTTGCATAGGGCCGATTCTGAGGGTGTTACAGAGTGGTATTAGAGCTCAGCAGTTGCGATACCCCACAAGTCCAGCCTGTAGGATAACCTAGCTAACGGCCGAAGTAGAGTGTCAAAACTATTTTTCAAAATCGGTTGGATAGTTCTGATTAGGTCTGATTTTACTCCTTACCCCTCTGCTAGTCTCTTCTTACCTCTGCGTGTTTTGAATCCGCTCTCTTCTCTCTCTTCGAGTCCAGGATTTCTCGTGGTTGGGTTCCATCGTACTTTCAGGGTTTCGCTTCCTCCTTTGGTAACAGTGTCGCTACATCTGGTCTTCATGCTATCCGAGGAATCCTTCGTCTGGTGGACTTCTCTTTGTTCCTTCTCGTGCCTTCCGGTGTTTTCCGACGCGCCGACATCATCCACGCTAGATCTGATGCAGAGTCTGCATCACCCCTTTGTTCCTGAACCTTGTTTGTCGAGATCTTCAGTCTGAATTCTAAGGGTTGGTTGCATAATTCATCTATTCGTGTACTGAGTAATGCTTTGAGTGCGGGATGGAGTCGCGACCATACCACTACTCTTATCATTTGCTTTGTATATTGAATGGTGGTTCGATGCAATTCTACTCCTTCCATGGAAGTTAGAGGTGGCCTTACCTTTAACTTCGTCCGTTGTTTATCCGGAGTGTTCTCTTGACGAACGTGAACAACGACCCTTTGTTGGTGGTGTCGCCCTTTTTCAAGCTGAATAAAGAACCCTTGTTAGTGGTGTCGCGAGGATCTACACGAAGCGAGAAGACGCAGATCGCCGACCTTCCTTCCGGTACCATTAGGCGGATCTCGAGGGCGAGATCCATTGTTAGTGGTGTCGAATTGTGGCATCCCGCAAAACCACTACTAGAAAATCGCGTTGTTTTTGTGCATTGCATCATCATGACCGCATGCTCATGTCATCATGCCACATTGCATTTGAGCATCGTCATCATCTTGCATTTGCTTGCATAAAACTATTTGCGGAAAAACATGTTCTTGTTTTCTAAACGCCCCGTCTTTGTTCAAACACAAAACCCGGGTCTCCGGATTATTTTGTTTTGTCTGCTATCGGTTTGCAAAAACCCTGTTTGGAATAAATAAAAGATTTAATTATTTTAGTGGGGGCAGCCAAACCGGGCCGATCCGACCCAGTTGGCCACCCCCAGCACAAACCAATCGGTCCGCCCCAAAATCCCTAAGCTACCTAGTCCTAATCTACCCACCAATCACAGCTTGCCATCTCACCCTCTCCCCCAATCCCTACCCACCTTGCCACCTCATCAATCCACCCTGCACACCCCTCTCTCTCTCACCTAGCCCCATCTACCCTCCCCTCGCTTACACCCCGGTCCCACGCCCCACCTGGCCCCACCCGCTCAGACCGGCCCCTGCCTCCCTCACCCTCTCCCTGGACCAGGTCCACCCCTCCCCGCGTGGCCCTGCTCCCCCTGGCCCACCCCTGGCCCGCGACCCCGTTCCCCACCTCCCGCTCCTCTCTCTCTCTGTTCCTCTCCCACCCCGACGCGTCCCCCGTCTCCTCCCTCCTCTCCCCCATCCTCCGCGCGGCCCCGCCTCCTCTTCTCCGGCCGCCGCGCTGCCGCCCGACCCCGTGCTCCGTCCGCGCCTCCCGCCTCCTCCAGCGCGTCCTCCGGCCACCACCTCCCCGTCTCCCCTCCGCAGATCGCCGGCCGCCCGTCCTCGCGCCTCTTCCCTCCTCCCCGTCCCTGGCGTCTGCCTGCCGCGCCGCCGCGGGCCCTTCCGCTGCCGGCACGCGGTACCGCGTCTAACCGCCTCGCCGCCAGCCTCCCTCTGCGCCGGCGTCCCCTTCCGCCGCCACCCAGGAGCCGCGCCGCCCTGGTCCCTCTCCTCCGCCTCCGTTCCCCTCGTCGCCGGCCGAGCCTCTCCCCGTCGCCGGCGCGCCCGAGCCCCCCGATGCAGAGCCGCCAGAGCCGACCTCCACCTCCGCCACCAGCCTGCCGCTCTCCCTCTGGCCGGCCCCGCCTGCAACCCCCTCCGCCATCCACGCCATGACCGCCTCCTCCTCCGGCGAGCCGCCGCCGGCCTCTTCCTCCTCTGCCTCGCGCGCGTTCCTCTCCAGCAGCTCGCCGCCTGCCGCTCGAGCCCGTCCTGTGCCGCGTCGGCCTTCCCTTCCTGCCCGGCGTGGCCCTGCAGTAGCCGGCCTCGGCCTCCCGAGCGCCGCCGCTAGCCTCCTCCAAGCCCCACCAGCTGCCACCCCTTCGCTGTGTATGTCCCCTGCAGGTTTTGGCCGTCAGAGTTCGTTCTTCGCATATGTGGTGCTTGTCACGTGGTTGTATCTGTTAATGGAGGAGATAGAGTGGTGTGTGGATGTTGGCGATGCCGTGGTATTGCTCAAGACAGAAGCCGAGAGCTCCTTCAGGATCAAGACCCCGACAAGTTCTATGATCGCCAAGGCTTTCTCGTCCACAAGACTAAAGGGGCGCGGACCCAAGATCGACACCGACTTAGAAGAATCCGATGAACCATCGGTGATGGACCCGAGTTCGTCACCAACGCCACAACCTTCGACAAGGAACCGACAAATCGCCTAAGTTATCCTTAGAGAACCTCGAGTACCCGAAGACCAAACTCCGAAGACCGATCCCGGCGCGCCCAGGTCGTCGACACGGATACGCCAAGTACGCTGACATGGAACCGACCAGTTCGCCGAGAACCGCTCCCGGACCCGATGACCGCCAAGATCGCCATGGAACGACAAGTACTCCTTCCCGGATGCGATGCTCGAGAACCCAGACGGTAAGGACACCGACGCAGAACGCCAAGTTCTTCTTCCCGGAACGCCAAGTTCTCCATCTTTTATCCGAACCTCGCCGATCCCGCCGAGACCGATCCCGTCGAACCCTGAACCTTGAGACCGGACCCCGAACCCCGGAACCCAAGATCGCCGAACCCTAATGTGTGAATCTTTTCCCGAGACCTATTTTATAAATGCTATATATAAAACTTGTTGCATTAACTCATTCATCTCGCATGCATACTTATCATGTGGTTTGGGGGCATTATGCCGATTCACCTCATAATTAAATATGGAACCCATATGCGGGCAAATCTAGTCTCATATCGGCCTCATTTAATTTTGTGTAGCGAACCGGTGCTATCTTTTACCATGTTAAGACAACATTTAAATTGCGGGGTATCTAAATAACATGAACCTTCTAAATAAATGTCGGGACCCCGGTTCCGCTTAATATGGCCTAATTGCACCGCATATTTGCCATGCCATACATCATACATGCATCATGCCCGATCTTTTGCCGTAGTATTAAATATTGCATCCGGTGTTTATTCTAGTGATTTGGTTCTTCGCGGATAAGGCCGTTGAGTTGATGCGAGTGACGACCCGACCGTCGGTTGAACCTTCGGCAATGTTTTCAGGCGAGCATCTTCCCCTTTCTACCTATCTTACTTTTATAGTATTTATTCCCTCCTATTGATCTATTGCTATCTTTGTTGCGATGCTCTAGTTTTCGTACCCGTGTTATCCCTTGCAGCCTTATATTGCCTTGGACACATCCTATTACCTGTTGTTTGGTAGATAGTTGGACTTGCGCGTCGTAGTCGCTTGCTCGAGTGCTGTTGCGTATCGACAAGTACCACAGTTGTTGGAGCATTGCCGCCTGTTTAATGTTGGAGATGATCATGGCTTTAATTATTGTTCACTTTAATTACTGTTTAACAACTAAAATTGAAGTAGGTAAGCAGAGGCACAGGTGGGCAATAGATGTTATTTGGTTGTTGCCCGTCCACTTGTGTCCCGTAGGACCCCGAGTTCTTGACACCTGTTCCGAGATCGAGCGCGCTAACCACATGTGGGGAGATATGGGCCCCCCATCGATTTAGTACCTGATTTCAAAGTATTGTACTGGGGGCCACAAGTAGTTTGGGGCTTTATTTACTATCCTGTACCTATGCCATGCTTTACTGCTTTATTTACGATTGTGTGAGGAGCACGCTGTACTGTTTTGGAAGCGGAGTGTTTTCGCGGTATCGACAGTCCCAGTTTTGGGATTCGCTATCGTTTACAGCCACTGGCGCAAATCCTGAGTCCGTCTCAGAGACCGGCCGACTTTGTTGCGGGTGTACTTAGTGGGGTGGCCCCCCGTGCTTGCTTTGGGTCTGGGAAACGTCATGACTTAGGCCCCGCCGACATACCGATGGGTGTATGTTAACTGATCTGGCAAAAAGGGTCGAAGTGCGTGTGGATACTTTGGTGCACCCCTGCAGGGTTTAATCTTTTCGAGAAGCCGTGTCCATGGTTATGGACGACTTGGAGCACAGTGCTTGATCATAGACAACTATAACTAAAGTTTACTGTTATAATTTGACTTGTATCCGATATGACTAGTAATCAGCTTCACTACAACGGAATGGCTAAATAAAAGTACCAACAACTGCTGGGTTTTGGGATATCTCATGATAATTGTATCTGACTAGTAAGTGTCGCAACTACAACGGAATGGTTAATTCAAAGTGCCCACTGCTTATTTTATCAGGATGATTATCTATACCTGACTAGTAATTACTGCAACGATAACTGAATAAATAAAACTGCCAACTGTGTGAGCTCCTCGGTTGACTTCCTCGTTTGGTATCGAGGGGGGGATACCAGGATGGGTTTGTTTGGTGTTGGATTCAGGTTGGTTCCGAATAGGTTTTTCTTATCCCTCTCTGATAGCCGCCATTTGTATCGAGTCTCTATAGGTTGTTTAGTGCATGCTGCGCTGCCGCTTCAGTCCACCATACCTATGTAGGCAAGGACCGCCGAATTCTAGTCTCGCCGTGTACTGGCCTCAGTACTGACGCTCCTCTTTTTCCTTTGCCCTTTGTCGTCACCCCTTTTGTTTAAGCAGGTTTTGGGATCAACGTCGTTAGCAGGGTTACCCTTCCGGCTTGGCCTGGGCAGGGTTATGGACGCCATTGGTTGTTCTTCAGGGCTCTTAGCCCCATTTGCATCTTGTCCGTAGTCGGACGCTCTATCATTTTCAAAGTGATTTGGATCTTTGTATATCATATCTGTATTCTTGACTCCTGGAGTCGTGTTGTATACATATCTGTTCTGTGGGTCCCATCGAGAACTGTTGTGTAATGTTATTACTTCGTTTTCCACCCGCACGAAAGTGCCTGGTGGGCACCTTTGAATCGTTTCTATGCGGGTTTGTCGGAAATCGCTAAAACTTGCATAGGGTCGATTCTAAGGGTGTTACAGAGTGGTATCAGAGCCCAGCAGTTGCGATACCCCACAAGTCCAGCCTGTAGGATAACCTAGCTAACGGCCGAAGTAGAGTGTCAAAACTATTTTTGCAAAATCGGTTGGATAGTTCTGATTAGGTCTGATTTTACTCCTTACCCCTCTGCTGATCTCCTCTCACCTCTGCGTGTTTTGAATCCGCTCTCTTCTCTCTCTTCGAGTCCAGGATTTCTCGTGGTGGGGTTCCGTCGTACCTCCAGGATTTCGCTTCCTTCTTTGATAACGGTGTTGCTACATCTGGTCTTCATGATATCCGAGGAATCCTTCGTCTGGTGGACTTCTCTTCGTTCCTTCTCGTGCCTTCCGGTGTTGTCCGACCCGACGACATCATCTACGCCAGATCCGATGCAGAGTCTGCATCACTCCTTTGTTCCGAACCTCGATTGTCGAGATCTTCAGTCTGATTCCGAGAGTTGGTTGCATAATCCGCCTATTCGTGTGCAGAGTAATGGTTTGGGTGCGCGATGGACTGATCACCATCCGACTACTCTTATCATTCGCTCTTGTACATCGAATCAGTGGATCCAGCAATTTTACTCCGTCCACGGAAGCTAGAGGTGGCTTTATTTGTCGATACCTCTACCTTCGACCTTTTGTCCCCGGAGTGTTCTCTCGACGATCACGGACAACGACCTCTTGTTAGTGGTGTCGCGAGGATCTACATGAAGTGAGAAGACGCAGATCGCCGACCTTCCTTCCGGTACCATGAGGCGGATCTCGAGGGCGAGATCCATTGTTAGTGGTGTCGAATTGTGGCATCCCGCAAAACCACTACTAGAAAATCGCGTTGTTTTTGTGCATTGCATCATCATGACCGCATGCCCATGTCATCATGCCACATTGCATTTGAGCATCGTCATAATCTTGCATTTGCTTGCATAAAACTATTTGCGGAAAAACCTAATTTTTTTGTTTTCTAAAACGCCCCGCCTTTGTTCAAACACAAAACCCGGATCCCCGGATTATTTGGTTTTGTCTGCTATCGGTTTGCAAAAGCCTTGTTTTAAACAAATAAAATATTAAATTATTTTAATGGGGGCAGCCAAACCGGGCCGACCCGACCCAGTTGGCCACCCCCAGTACAAAAATCGGTCCACCCCAGATCCCTTTTACACCCAGACCTAGTCTACCCACCCAGCCTCCACCTCACCCCGCCCAATAACCTGCCGCCACCTCATCACCTCCCCTCCCCCTATCCAACCCCAACCCGCCACCTGGCCACCCTCTCTCACACCACACCGACACACACAGCACGCCACACGTGCGCCTGCCCAAAACCCCCACTCTCCTTCCCCCGCGGCCCCACTTGCCAGTGCCTCATCCCCCGCCTGGACCCCGCTTGGCCCCACCGCAGCGACCCCGTCCCCCACGCGCT
This sequence comes from Avena sativa, assembly GCA_916181665.1. Lineage (NCBI taxonomy): Eukaryota > Viridiplantae > Streptophyta > Magnoliopsida > Poales > Poaceae > Avena > Avena sativa. Next base: position 364,370,669 of record OV702285.1, on the reverse strand, counting down.
CATCTCCCTCCCCCACCCTCTTCCTCCTCTAGCCTGCAGCCTCCTCCCTCCTCTGCGTCCGCCCTCGCCCCGAGGCAGAGCCCGCCGGCGCTGCGCCCTCCGCCGTGGCCTCCCTCCGTCGGTCGACCCCGCCGCCGCGCCGGCGCGTCCTCACTCCTCCTCCCTCCGGGCTCGGCCTCCTCGCCCTGACCCCGCGCCGGCCTCCTCCGGTCCGCCCGCCGCCCATGAGCCGCCTCCGGCCGCGGCGTCGCCCTCCTCCTCCTCCCGCCGCCCTCGGGCCGGAGCCCGCGCCGCCAGGGCCTCCTCGCCGTTCGCCCCGCCCCCGCGACCTCCCCTCCTCCTGCAACCACCCGACCCCGCCGGGCTTCTCCTCGCAAGCCACCGCCCCGCCGGGCCCACGTCGCCGCCGGCCCCCCTCAAGCTCGCCCCGAGCACCCCCGCCGGCCTCGCCTCCTTCACCGCCATGGACGCGCCAGACGTTCCCCGGCCTCGAGCGCCACCGCCCCGACGTCGTCTTCGTCTCTCTGCTAGGGCCTCCTCTGCTCCGTCCGGCGGGCCACCACCAACCTCGCCCCTCCGTCGGATGCTGGATGCGACCCCGAGACCTCCTGCGCCTCTGCATACCGCGGCCCTGCGCCTCTATCACCGCCCCTGTCGCACACTGTACCAATGGGTTCCCGCTGTCTGTGGTGTTCTGACAGTAGCTACCACTCACAGACACGGGTAGCACCTGTACTGTATGCGTGTGGTATAGTGGTACTATGGTGGCTTTGCAAAGATGTGCTATTTTGGAGATGAGGTGCAGTGGTGGAAGATTGGTGGAGACGATTTAGAGTTTATGCAACCCGAGAACTCCGCCGCGGTACCCGGAAATCTCCTACATGGAACCATCGGGCCACGCAAGACCATCGACGCCACACCCGAGTCCGGCACCGACACCCGACAACCTCAATATAGGACGCCAAGGTCTTCCCCCCCGGAACGTCGAGTGCTTCTTTCCGGATCCGAAGCCGCCAAGCTTGCCATAGAACGACAAGCACTTCACCCCGAACGCCAAGACCGTCCCGACTCGAGGACCCGACAAGATCTGCGCAACGATAAGAACGACACCGACCCGGAAGAACCCGATGCGCCCCCGACACCAAACCAAGTCCTCCTTCCCGGACGCCGTTTCCGCCGAGAACGAATTCGCCGAACCCTGAACCCTGAGACCGACCCCGAACCCCGGAACCCCAAGCTCTGCCAAACCCTAATGTGTGAACCCCTTCCCGAAACCCTATTTTATAATATAATACAACTTGTCGCATATTAATTGATCATGCATGCATACTTATCATGTGGTTTGGGGGCATTATGCCGATTCACCTCATAATTAAATATGGAACCCATATGCGGGCAAATCTAGTCTCATATCGGCCTCATTTAATTTTGTGTAGCGAACCGGTGCTATCTTTTACCATGTTAAGACAACATTTAAATTGCGGGGTATCTAAATAACATGAACCTTCTAAATAAATGTCGGGACCCCGGTTCCGCTTAATATGGCCTAATTGCACCGCATATTTGCCATGCCATACATCATACATGCATCATGCCCGATCTTTTGCCATAGTATTAAATATTGCATCCGGTGTTTATTCTAGTGATTTGGTTCTTCGCGGATAAGGCCGTTGAGTTGATGCGAGTGACGACCCGACCGTCGGTTGAACCTTCGGCAATGTTTTCAGGCGAGCATCTTCCCCTTTCTACCTATCTTACTTTTATAGTATTTATTCCCTCCTGTTGATCTATTGCTATCTTTGTTGCGATGCTCTAGTTTTTGTACCCGTGTTATCCCTTGCAACCTTATATTGCCTTGGACACATCCTATTACCTGTTGTTTGGTAGATAGTTGGACTTGCGCGTCGTAGTCGCTTGCTCGAGTGCTGTTGCGTATCGACAAGTACCACAGCTGTTGGAGCATTGCCGCCTGTTTAATGTTGGAGATGATCATGGCTTTAATTATTGTTCACTTTAATTACTGTTTAACAACTAAAATTGAAGTAGGTAAGCAGAGGCACAGGTGGGCAATAGATGTTATTTGGTTGTTGCCCGTCCACTTGTGTCCCGTAGGACCCCGAGTTCTTGACACCTGTTCCGAGATCGAGCGCGCTAACCACATGTGGGGAGATATGGGCCCCCCATCGATTTAGTACCTGATTTCAAAGTATTGTACTGGGGGCCACAAGTAGTTTGGGGCTTTATTTACTATCCTGTACCTATGCCATGCTTTACTGCTTTATTTACGATTGTGTGAGGAGCACGCTGTACTGTTTTGGAAGCGGAGTGTTTTCGCGGTATCGACAGTCCCAGTTTTGGGATTCGCTGTCGTTTACAGCCACTAGCGCAAACCCTGAGTCCGTCTCGGAGACCGGCCGACTTTGTTGTGGGTGTACTTAGTGGGGTGGCCCCCCGTGCTTGCTTTGGGTCTGGGAAACGTCATGACTTAGGCCCCGCCGACATACCGATGGGTGTATGTTAACTGATCTGGCAAAAAGGGTCGAAGTGCATGTGGATACTTTGGTGCACCCCTGCAGGGTTTAATCTTTTCGAGAAGCCGTGTCCACGGTTATGGACGACTTGGAGCACAGTGCTTGATCATAGACAACTATAACTAAAGTTTACTGTTATAATTTGACTTGTATCCGATATGACTAGTAATCAGCTTCACTACAACGGAATGGCTAAATAAAAGTACCAACAACTGATGGGTTTTGGGATATCTCATGATAATTGTATCTGACTAGTAAGTGTCGCAACTACAACGGAATGGTTAATTCAAAGTGCCCACTGCTTATTTTATCAGGATGATTATCTATACCTGACTAGTAATTACTGCAACGATAACTGAATAAATAAAACTGCCAACTGTGTGAGCTCCTCGGTTGACTTCCTCGATTGGTATCGTGGGGGGGATACCAGGATGGGTTTGTTTGGTGTTGGATTCAGGTTGGTTCCGAATAGGTTTTTCTTATCCCTCTCTGATAGCCGCCATTTGTATCGAGTCTCTATAGGTTGTTTAGTGCATGCTGCGCTGCCGCTTCAGTCCACCATACCTATGTAGGCGAGGACCGCCGAATTCTAGTCTCGCCGTGTACTGGCCTCAGTACTGCCGCTCCTCTTTTTCCTTTGCCCTTTGGCGGCACCCCTTTTGTTTAAGCAGGTTTTGGGATCAACGTCGTTAGCAGGGTTACCCTTCCGGCTTGGCCTGGGCAGGGTTATGGACGCCATTGGTTATTCTTCAGGGCTCTTAGCCCCATTTGCATCTTGTCCGTAGTCGGACGCTCTATCATTTTCAAGGTGATTTGGATCTTTGTATATCATATCTGTATTCTTGACTCCTGGAGTCGTGTTGTATACATATCTGTTCTGTGGGTCCCATCGAGAACTGTTGTGTAATGTTATTACTTCGTTTTCCACCCGCACGAAAGTGCCTGGTGGGCACCTTTGAATCGTTTCTATGCGGGTTTGGCGGAAATCGCTAAAACTTGCATAGGGTCGATTCTGAGGGTGTTACAGTTATGGACGACTTGGAGCACAGTATCTCGATCATAGACAACTATAACTAAAGTAGTGCTATAAATTTGACTTTATAATGACTAGTAATCAGCTTCACTATAATGGAATGGCTAAATAAAACTGCCCACAATTGCTTGTTTGGTTTGTCGCTTGCGACGATTGTATCTGACTAGTAAGTATTGCAACTATAACGGAATGGCTAAATAAAAGTACCAACAACTGCTGGGTTTTGGGATATCTCATGCTAATTGTAACTGACTAGTAAGTGTTGCAACTACAATGGAATGGTTAACTTAAACTGCCCACTGCTTCTTATATCAGGACGACTATCTATACTTGACTAGTAATTGCTGCAACGATAACCGAATAAATAAAACTGCCAATAGTGTGAGTTCCTCGGTTGACTTCCTCGTTTGGTCTCGAGGGGGGAAACACCAGGATGGGTATGTTTGGTGGTAGTATCAGGTTGGCTCCGAATAGGTCTTTCTTACCCCTCTCTGACAACCGCTAGTTGTATCGGGTCTCTATAGGTTGTTTAGTGCATGCTGCGCTGCCGCTGCAGTCCACCATACCTATGTAGGCGAGGACCGCCGAATTCTAGTCTCGCCGTGTACTGGCCTCAGTACTGACCGCTCTCTCTTTTTCCTTCGCCCTTTGTCGGCACCCCTTTTGTTTAAGCAGGTTTTGAGATCGACGCCGTTAGCAGGGTTACCCTTCCGGCTTGGCCTGGGCAGGGTTATGGACGCCATTGGTTATTCTTCAGGGCTCTTAGCCCCATTTGCATCTTGTCCGTAGTCGGACGCTGTATCATTTTCAAGGTGATTTGGATCTTTGTACTGTAAATCTGTGTTCTTGACTCATTGAGTCGCTATTGTATATATATCTGTTCTGTGGGTCCCATCGAGGACTGTTGTGTAATGTTATTACTTTGTTTTCCACCCGCACGAAAGTGCCTGGTGGGCACCTTTGAATCGTTTCTATGCGGGTTTAGCGGGAAGCGCTAAAACTTGCATAGGGCCGATTCTAAGGGTGTTACAACATATGAAATACATGTTATGGCAGTATTCTTTGCTTGTTAAACAATGTAGTTCTTGAGTATTTGATACTGAATTTGTTGGTGTGATTTTTTTTTCAAAACAACACAATTCATGAACTACAAAGTCCTAAGTAAATAGGAAAAGAATATGTGATGGTATTCATCAAAAACAAATAAAGAGTTATTGTGTTTCTCATTGACATCAAAGATTGCCTTCAAGATTTGTTTTAATCAGGTGTTATGAGAACAAAGGGTTGTTCAAATAATTGCCGTAATCCATAAAATAGTGATGATTTACAAATATCGTTGAAAGATCACTTAAGAAGTGACATCGCTGTTTAAATTATATTGGAAAGAAAACATGAAGAAACTCCATGGTTGATAGAATTTTGGAGTCTGTTGATTTTTTATGAAATGTAGCTTCTGAAACTTTCCTAGAGATAATTAAAACTCTCTTCATAGGCCAAAAGGGAATGAATTACTAGCTTATTGGAACTTATACATATAGATGTACGAAGCCCATTATGTGTAGTCGAGAGCGATGGATTTCAACTTCATATGATTTCTCCAAAAATTTGAGTGAATATATGAATATTTACTTAATGAGGATGAAGTGTGAAACATTTGAAAAAGTTCGAAGACTCTTGTCAGATCCCAAAATTTTCCAAATTTTGTAATGTGAAAAATAAATAATTGTTGAAATTTAGGGTGAAAAGAAACTTTTTGTTTCTAAATGAAAACTTAAAATCCCATCTTGAACAAACTTTGGTTAATGTTTGAATCCAACTAAATTCAAATAAAGTGGATTGCTATCCTCATAAATGCATCTGGAAATTTAAACACTTGGAAAATAAACCCAAACCCTAAAACCCTAATGGAAGAAAAACATTTCCAAGTTATCTCTAAGCCAATGGTTTTGATCCACATAAAAGTGGTAAACAAACAATTCAAAATGATCAAGAATGACAAATAAAAATATCATAAAACCATATGAATTGGTTTCACTTAATTTGGAGCCATAAATAAAATCCTATGATTTTAAAAAGATAAGGAAATTGAATTTCCAAAGCTAATAAAGCACCTATCTAGAAATCCATACCAAATGGTGAGCAAATAATCCTAAATAGATTTAAAAGGATAAACAAATATTAAATAAGATTTTACCAATTAGAATCACCAAGTTTGGATCTTTAAATAAAAAGATATGAATTTTATAAGTTAAAGAAAGAAATATAAAATGAGGAATATTTAAAGACCAAATTAAATCTTGGCCTAATCCATAAGCAAATGGAATAGTTATAATCCAAATCGAAATAAAAGGATAAGAGAATTTTCAAATAAAATAAAAGGGCATTAACCAAATTCTATTTCCATCTGAATAAAGACAAAATCCCTATTAGAAAAGATTAATTAAATCATGGGAAAATAATATTTGGAATTTACCCAAGTGGATTAAAAGTTATTTAATTAACTTAAATGGAATCAAGGAAATCACCTAAATAAAATTTATGGAATTAAAACTATAATTGATTTCATTGGAATAAAGACAAATACCCAATTTAAATGATTAATAAATCATATTAAAAATATTCCAAGGTGAATTATTTGACACCCTAATAAATAAATAAAACCTACTGAATAGGTTTGGTAAAAATATGGATTTCAAATAAAGTTTTAAAACAGATTAAAACCTTTTTGAAATAAAGACAAATGTCCATTTATAAAATAAATAAAAGACCCTAAAAAGAATAAAAGAATTATTCTAAATTTGACCTTAGAATGAACTATTAATCAGTATTAAAATCTACACAAAGTTTGGTTGAAGTTTGAATTCAAATGTTTGTTTGAAATAATTAAACAAAATCAAAACAGAATAATGAATACAGAAAAAGAAAAGATTCAGAACAAAAAAATGGAGGAAACCAGCCCAACTAACCCCAGGCCCATCTAGCCCAACTAACCCCCTTCCCCGAAGCGTTTTCTTTTACTCGACACCGAACCCACTCAGTCGCTGACAGCCTGGACCCACTCTTCCTCTCTCTCCTTCGCTGACGAAGCGACCCCACCGCCAGCTCCCCTTCGTTCTCACCCGCGCGCGAAGACCACGCCCTCCCGACTGTTTCTGCCATTAGCTCCTCGGAGTAAATTCGCGGTGATGGCTCAACGATAAATGCTCGCGACCATGCTCGATTTAGCGCCCGCCCCTTCTCCCCATTTCCCCTCTGTTTCCAGCTCCTCTCCGCCCTAGGGCTACCCTAATTGCTCGCTGCAACCTCACCGGCTCCGACGAGGTTCCGCTCAAATTCCGGCGAAGCCAGCCAATCCCACTGCCTCTGGATCACACGAGCGTTCTCGCCAGCACCAGGCGTACCTTCCAGTAGAGGTAGCTCGCTCGCGCGCACCCCAGGACGTCGCCTCCGACGACACCAATACGCCACCGCCTCCTGCTCCATCTCCGGCGACATCTCCCCGGTAAACCCGACCGCCCCTCTCCCCCTCGTGGACACTCTCATGATCGCCATGCACTTGGGAACCTAACTGTGTATTCCCTTTGTCTTAGTGCGCCCTCCATCCTTGCCTCCGGCGACAAACAGAACATGCCCGACGCTGCGACAACTCCGGCGAGCGATTGCCGTCCACCCCAAGCGCCCCTTCGACGGTGAAGACCACCTTGAGCGTCAACTCGCCACGGCGACTCTGGTAACACCTTTCTTCCCCTTGCTTGCTTCCTGAATCGCCGGGAACACCTCCGTCTGACCGCACACCGCCACTCGCCGTCGCCAGCGCCGCTGGTTCTTGGTCGATGAGTTGAGGACCGTCAGATCTAGATCGTAAGGATGAGATAGAATGACTAACCGAAGAGGTATCGAGTGATGCGAGCCGTGCGATGCACATTAGATCTGACGCTCCACGTTAGTCGATCCGTGCAAACCGTTACTGGCCAGTAGAATCACGCCACGTGGATCACTCTGTTTTATAAAAACCAGAAATGATCTATTAGATGTTCAAGTTTGTAAAATTCATAACTTTTGATCCACATGTCCAAATTTTGCAAATTTTACATCAATGGAATCAGCAAGACAAGTAATATCGAACCATGCACTTTGTTTAATAAATTGCTTCTGGTAAAATGGTTGTTTTGCAGAAACTTGTGTAGGCATAATTTGAATATAAAATTCATTCTAAAATTATTTCTGTGATAAAATCTTTGGCAAATGTATTTTTTTGAAGCTACTGACCATATAAACCAACTTGTGGATTCAAAAACATATGTTGTGAGGCAAAAGAATAAATCTTTGATTTAGAACATTTCTAGTCAAATAAAAATAATGTCTATATGTTAAAAATGCTTTTGGAGGAAACCCTTTGAGAAATGTTTTGATTTAAACTCTCTGACCCTAAACACAAATTTTTATGATATAAAAATATATTTTTTGAACCCTATAAAAATTATTGCTTTGCTAAAGGCATTTTTAACAACATAAAATATTGATTTAGTGTAAAAATGGTTTATAGGTGAAACCTTTTACAAATGGTTTTGATATCAAACACTTGACCTTAAAACACTAACATTTGTGTTAAAAACATATTTGGTAAACACTAGAAACATTCTTTGGATTTAAATCCTTTCTAGCAAAACAAAAATGATTTCAATAGCCATTTTCACTAACTTAATATCAAATGGTTTTACCACATTACAAATGACCTTGCCACTTTTGTAAATGACCAATAGGTGTTTTCAAATGTTTATAACCTATTATAAACCACTTTTTCAAATAAAACAACCTTTGGCATGTTTGCATGCATTGATTTGTTTCTATTATTTTATGTGATGTTTGCTTGAATGGTAGATTGAATATTGCTTGCTTGGTTGAATTGTAGTGGAAATTGAAGAGTGTGAATATTGCAAGATCAAGGAGTGAACTTATAATTCTCTACCAAAAGGCAAGTGATGCTTCATACTTTTGTCCCATTATTTTCACTATGCATTAGTGATATTTCTAAGTAGGACTTGCATGGAATTTTTGCTAAGTATAAACTATGCCATGGGAAATCCTAGTAGATGAAACCTTAGTAGAATCTTCCTAAGTTAATATTCCCACTACCATAATGCTTAGCTTAGCTAGTAGAAAACAAGGGTGGTTTATATTCATGCTATGGAATATTTCTAAGTCAAGGACTTGTGTTTTGTTTAATAAAACTACTAAGTGAATGAAACACCTGGGTGGAATGGAAAGAATGGTTTGTGTTGAGTGGTTATACAAGGCCCATTTATATGGTTTACCTTGTGTATCTCACTTGTGGAATGCCACCCAGGAACAAAGAGATTTGAGATGTCAAATGTTGAGAAGCTTCAAGTGCAGCCACTTGGCATTATGGGCTCTGCCTAGATCATATAGGTTGCAATAACTTAGCCAAATGGACAGTTGGTGGTAGGGGATTGATAGGTTGGAGCGTATCCATTCTGGTCTAAGGGAAGGCTTCTGAAAGATCTTGTCTTGGTGAAACCAAGTCTTCTGGGAAAGTGCACCACCTCTGTAGAGTGTAAAATCTAAGTACTTAGCCGTGTCCCTGGTAAAGGACAATTTGAGCATCAAGACATGGAAGCTATCAAGAATCTCCTCATCCCAATTTTCTAAGTTAAAACTTGTGGGTGAACAAGGGTGAAGGTACACCAATTTCTATTGGTGATTCCTTGGGAAAGTTTTGTCAAAGAAAAACTTAGTGTTTTCAACTAATAGGTAAAACCTATTTTGAGCAAGCAAGCCTAAGCTACACTTAGCCAAATTAATGTATTATCTAGATGCTAATATTCTACTAAGGTATCACTTGCCAATACAATTCAAATGTATTGACCCTTGTGGATGTAACTTATTATGTTGCAGGTTTGTTTAGTGTGTTGATTAGGATTACAAGTCTACAACCAACATGATTGCCTATGGAACTTTGAAGATGAAGGACTCCATGCTATAGTTATTTCTGCTGCATTGTTTTGAGATAGCCAAATGAGCTATGTAAGATTTAATGAATTATTTTATTCCTAGTTATAAATTTGTATTATGACCTTTGTTTCTTGATATTAAATCTTAACTGTGGATGCTAGCTATTGATCCAGGGACTAGCATTGTAAACACAGGGATCTCTACCTTATTAAAAGTTGGGACCTGTACAGATGGTATCAGAGCACTGTGTTTCCTGTAGGATTGTAACCCTAGGATTGGACAAAACCCCTTAGAAAAATAGGAGTTGTATTTGTTCCAAAACTTATTTACAAACAATCTTGTAAACTCTTTCCTCAACCATTTTTGGTTTTGATTCTACATCTTGTCTATTACAACTTGATGGATAAAGCCTCCACCATGAGCAAAGACTTCAACATGAGCAAAGGACTTCACCAACTCAAGTGATTTCAACAAGGACTTCAACTTGGACATCACTAAGGACTACAAGTGAGACAAGAAATATTAATCAAGACTTGAAGACTAAGGAAACACAACTTAGAAGGAACCATCATCACCTTTGAAGTTTTGAGACCAAGACACAAGAATTTTTCCAAGGAAACCATGATCTCATTCAAGAAGAAACAACAAAGAATAATGGAAGGATCTCAAGTGAACCATATAGTTGGACCACCATATTTAGATTAAATCAAACACACCAACTATTTTGGTGTAGCAAAAATATTTTATTGCCTAAAAATATGCTTGAAACTTGTTGTTTGAGTGGAATGTTTGTTTGTGATTGCTTGCACATTGCTTGTGTGAATTGTGATGTGTGTGATTAAAATTATTCCCTTAGAAATATTTTTCCCATTCTAATCCCAATCCAACCCAAACAGATGACTACTCCAAGAAACTCCAACATCATGAATGGTAACAACAACAACAACCAAGAGATGCACATGAGAGAACTCATAGAAACCCAAACCCAGTTGAACCAAGTGACAACTCAGATTTTAGCCAACTACAATGAGTTAGACCCAACCATGCAAAAGTTTTTGGAAACCCAAACCCAATTGTTGCAAAGGATGACAAACCAAATGATCAACATGGGAGACAACCCTTCCCAAGGTGTTTGTGACAACAAGGATGTCAAGGATGATATTATAGAAGGAACTCAAGCTTGCAATATTTGTGGAGACATGGATCACACTTCCAAAGAGCATGAAGATCAATGCCCCAATTGTGAAGAGAAACATCCAACTAATCAATGCCCCACATCTCAAGCTACTTGTTTCCTATGTGAAGGAAATAATCATGTCCCTATCCAATGCCCCATCTATTTCATAGTTCAACAAAGGAAACAAGATGGAGTGCATCAACAGTTTGTAAACCCTCATGAAGGAACAACTTCTGCCAAGAAGGATGAACGCAAAGTCAAAACCATGCATCATAAGGCCAAATCCAAAGTGACCACAAAGTGTTGCTACTCTTGTGAAGAAGAAGGTCATATCTCTAGTAACTGCCCCAAGAAGAGAGAAATATTTCCCACCTTTGTGGTGAAATATGAAGAGCATGAACTAGAAGAACTCCTAGCTTTGGAGAGACCCAAGAAGAAGAAGAAATGCCCCAACCCTAGCAAGAAGGATATTACCCAAGAGCAATGTTACACTTGCAAAGAGATGGGACACTATGCCAATGAATGCCCAGAAAAGAAGAAGAACCAAGGAAACAAACAAGAGGCAATGATACCAAAGGAAAAGAAAGATATTAGCCAAGTGATGTGTTTCAAATGCAAAGAACTAGGCCATTATGCAAACAAGTGCCCAAAGAAAATACATCAAGATCCCAAGTAAGCCAAGATGTAATCTAGTTGGAAAACTTTTAAGGGTGGTAGTACCCTAGTTGCTTTGAGCCAACTTGTAACCCCTATCTTTCCCAAATCTCGGGACGAGATTTCATTTAAGTGTGATAGCCTGTCACATCCCAAAATTTTCCAAATTTTGTAATGTGAAAAATAAATGAACAAAATAAATAATTGTTGAAATTTAGGGTGAAAAGAAACTTTTTGTTTCTAAATGGAAACTTAAAATCCCATATTGAACAAACTTTGGTTAATGTTTGAATCCAACTAAATTCAAATCAAGTGGATTGCATTCCTCATAAATGCATCTAGAAATTTAAACACTTGGAAAATAAACCTAAACCCTAAAACCCTAATGGAAGAAAAACATTTCCAAGTTATCTCTAAGCTAATGGTTTTGATCCACATAAAAGTGTTCAAAAAACAATTCAAAATGATCAAGAATGACAAATAAAAATATCATAAAACCATATGAATTGGTTTCACTTAATTTGGAGCCATAAATAAAATCTTATGAATTTAATAAGATAAGGAAATTGAATTTCCAAAGATAATAAAGCACCTATCTAGAAATCCATACCAAATGGTGATCAAATAATCCTAAAGAGATTTAAAAGGATAAACAAATATTAAATAAGATTTTACTAATTGGAATCACCAAGTTTGGTTCTTTAAATAAAAAGATATGAATTTTATAAGTTAAAGAAAGAAATATTAAATGAGGAATACTTAAAGACCAAATTAAATCTTGGCCTAATCCATAAGCAAATGAAATAGTTATAATCCAAATACAAATAAAAGGATAAGAGAATTTTCAAATAAAATAAAAGGGCATTAACCAATTTCTATTTCCATTTGAATAAACACAAAATCCCTATTAGAAATGATTAATTAAATCATGGGAAAATAATATTTGGAATTTACCCAAGTAGATTAAAAGTTATTTAATTAACTTAAATGGAATCAAGGAAATAACCTAAAGAAAATTTATGGAATTAAAACTATAATTTATTTCATTGGAATAAAGACAAATACCCAATTTAAATGATTAATAAATCATATTAAAAATATTCCAAGGTGAATTATTTGACACCCTAATAAATAAATAAAACCTACTGAATAGGTTTGGTAAAAATATGGATTTCAAATAAAGTTCTAAAACACATTAAAACCTATTTGAAATAAAGACAAATGTCCATTTATAAAATAAATGAAAGACCCTAAAAAGAATAAAAGAATGATTCTAAATTTGACCTTAGAATGAACTATTAATCAATATTAAAATATACACAAAGTTTGGTTGAAGTTTGAATTCAAATGTTTGTTTGAAATAATTAAACAAAATCAAAACAGAATAATGAATACAGAAAAAGAAAAGATTCAGAACAAAAAAAGGAGGAAACCAGCCCAACTAACCCCAGGCTCATCTAGCCCAACTAACCCCCTCCCCCGAAGCATTTTCTTTTACTCGACAACAAACCCACTCAGTCGCTGACTGCCTGGACCCACTCTTCCTCTCTCTCCTTCGCTGATGAAGCGACCCCACCGCCAGCTCCCCTTTGTTCTCACCCGCGCACGAAGACCACACCCTCCCGGCTATTTGTGCCGTTAGCTCCTCGGAGTAAATTCGCGGTGATGGCTCAATGATTAATGCTCGCGACCATGATCGATTTAGCGCCCGCCCCTTCTCCCCATCTCCCCTCTGTTTCCAGCTCCTCTCCGCCCTAGGGCTACCCTAATTGCTCGCTGCAACCTCACCGTCTCCGACGAGGTTCCGCTCGAATTCCGGCGAAGCCAGCCAATCCCACTGCCTCTGGATCACACGAGCGTTCTCGCCAGCACCAGGCGTACCTTCCAGTAGAGGTAGCTCGCTTGCACGCTCCCCAGGATGTCGCCTCCGACAACACCAACACGCCAACACCTCCTGCTCCATGTCCGGTGACATCTCCCCTGTAAATTCGACCGCCCCTCTCCCCCTCGTGGACACTCTCATGATCGCCATGCCCTTGCGAACCTAACGGTGTCTTCCCTTTGTCTTAGTGTGCCCTCTATCCTCGCCTCCGACGACAAACAGAACGTGCCCGACGCTGCGACAACTCCGACGAGCGATTGCCGTCCACCCCGAGCACCCCTTCGATGGTGAAGACCACCTTGAGTGTCAACTCGCCACGGCGACTCTGGTAACACCTTCCTTCCCCTTCCTTGCTTCCTGAATCGCCGGGAACACCTCCGTCTAACCGCGCGCCACCACTCGCCGCCGTCAGCGCCGCTGGTTCTTGGTCGATGAGTTGAGGACCGTCGGATCTAGATCGTAAGTATGAGATAGAATGACTAACCGAAGAGGTATCGAGTGATGCGAGCCGTGCGATGCACATTAGATCTGACGCTCCACGTTAGTCGATCCGTGCAAACCATTATTAGCCAGTAGAATCACGCCACGTGGATCAGTCTGTTTTATAAAAACCAGAAATGATCTATTAGATGTTCAAGTTTGTAAAATTCATAACTTTTGATCCACACGTCCAAATTTTGCAAATTTTACATCAATGGAATCAGCAAGACAAGTACTATCGAACCATGCACTTTGTTTAATAAATTGCTTCTGGTAAAATGGTTGTTTTTTGCAGAAACTTGTGTCGGCATAATTTGAATATAAAATTCATTCTAAAATTATTTCTGTGATAAAATCTTTGGAAAATGGATTGTTTTGAACCTATTGACCATATAAACCAACTTGTGGATTCAAAAACATATTTTGTGAGGCAAAAGAATAAATCTTTGATTTAGAATATTTCTAGTCAAATAAAAATAATGTCTATATGTTAAAAATGCTTTTGGAGGAAACCCTTTGACAAATGTTTTGATTTAAACTCTCTGACCCTAAACACAAAGTTTTATGATATAAAAATATATTTTGTGAACCCTATAAAAATTATTGCTTTGCTAAAGGCATTTTTAACAACATAAAATATTGATTTAGTGTAAAAATGGTTTATAGGTGAAACCTTTTACAAATGGTTTTGATATCAAACACTTGACCTTAAAACACTAACATTTGTGTTAAAAACATATTTGGTAAACACTAGAAACATTCTTTGGATTTAAATCCTTTCTAGCAAAACAAAAATGATTTCAATAGCCATTTTCACTAACTTAATATCAAATGGTTTTACCACATTTACAAATGACCTTGCCACTTTTGTAAATGACCAATAGGTGTTTTCAAATGTTTATAACCTATTATAAACCACTTTTTCAAATAAAACAACCTTTGGCATGTTTGCATGCATTGCTTTGTTTCTATTATTTTATGTGATGTTTGCTTGAATGGTAGATTGAATATTGCTTGCTTGGTTGAATTGTAGTGGAAATTGAAGAGTGTGAATATTGCAAGATCAAGGAGTGAACTTATAATTCTCTACCAAAAGGCAAGTGATGCTTCATACTTTTGTCCCATTATTTTCACTATGCATTAGTGATATTTCTAAGTAGGACTTGCATGGAATTTTTGCTAAGTATAAACTATGACATGGGAAATCCTAGTAGATGAAACCTTAGTAGAATCTTCCTAAGTTAATATTCCCACTACCATCATGCTTAGCTTAGCTAGTAGAAAACAAGGGTGGTTTATATTCATTCTATGAAATATTTCTAAGTCAAGGACTTGTGTTTTGTTTAATAAAACTACTAAGTGAATGAAACACCTGGGTGGAATGGAAAGAATGGTTTGTGTTGAGTGGTTATACAAGGCCCATTTCTATGGTTTACCTTGTGTATCTCACTTGTGGAATGCCACCCAGGAACAAAGAGATTTGAGATGTCAAATGTTGAGAAGCTTCAAGTGCAGCCACTTGGCATTATGGGCTCTGCCTGGATCATATAGGTTGCAATAACTTAGCCAAATGGACAGTTGGTGGTAGGGGATTGATAGGTTGGAGCGTGTCCATTCTGGTCTAAGGGAAGGCTTCTGAAAGATCTTGTCTTGGTGAAACCAAGTCTTCTGGGGAAAGTGCACCACCTCTGCAGAGTGTAAAATCTAAGTACTTAGCCATGTCCCTGGTAAAGGACAATTTCAGCATCAAGACATGGAAGCTATCAAGAATCTCCTCATCCCAATTTTCTAAGTTAAAACTTGTGGGTGAACAAGGGTGAAGGTACACTAATTTCTATTGGTGATTCCTTGGGAAAGTTTTGTCAAAGAAAACTTAGTGTTTTCAACTAATAGGTAAAACCTATTTTGAGCAAGCAAGCCTAAGCTACACTTAGCCAAATTCATATAGTATCTAGATGCTAATATTCTACTAAGGTATCACTTGCCAATACAATTCAAATGTATTGACCCTTGTGGCTGTAACTTATTATGTTGCAGGTTTGTTTAGTGTGTTGATTAGGATTACAAGTCTACAACCAACATGATTGCCTGTGGCACTTTGAAGATGAAGGACTCCATGCTATAGTTATTTCTGCTACATTGTATTGAGATAGCCAAATGAGCTATGTAAGATGTAATGAATTATTTTATTCCTGGTTATAAAGTTGTATTATGACCTTTGTTTCTTGATATTTCATCTTAACTGTGGATGCTAGCTATTGATCCAGGGACTAGAATTGTAAACACAGGGATCTCTACCTTATTAAAAGTTGGGACCTCTACACCTTTCTAGATGATGTGCAAAATCAATGTAACAAGACAATAAAGAATTTATGATAGGATCATAAAGGAAGATATTTGAGTTACAAGTTTAGCATAACACCTAAGATTGGAGGAATCGTTTCATGGATTTGCGTTTCTCGAAACACCATATGAGTATGGAGTGTTCGATATATGCAACGAAACCTTGTTTGACATGGTGAGATCAAATGTGTTAGTAATAAAACTACCATAGTATTTTAAAGATTAAATCTTTAGTGATTATCGCTTTTACACTGAAAATAGCTCCATCCTGATCCGTTGAAATGACACCATATAAACTCAAGTTGTCCTTTCTTAAACATTGGTATGCTATGCATCAGTAAGATGTTTACAACCAAAGTCGGATGAGAATGTCTTTGATGGTTATTTTGGATAATCGTTGGGTACTCCTCCATAAACACCAAAAACAAAAATGTTTGTCACTTAGAACGTCAAGTTTATTTTAGAGGAAATTTTTCCGTGAAAAGTTAAGTGGGAGGACAGTAGAACTTTGATAAGGTTAAAAGAACCTTAGCTATATGTGCTGAGTTGCGCAGCACCGGAAATTGTTCCGGAGGCAGCAACAATGCTCATGGCTCACCTGCCTCAAAGGTTGTGGTCACGGAGGTCTAAGTTCCTATTGAACCAAGTTAGTCGGGTAAACAATCAAATACCAAGATTTGAGAGTTAAATCATTATTTTACAATGATGAACCGACTACATGCAAAGAGGCGATGATGGACCCTGACTCCATCAAAATGGCTTGAAGCCATAAAATCCGTGATAGTTTCATACACGAGAAATCAAGCTTTAGACTTGAAAGACCCTCTGGAAAGTTGTAAGACCTTACAGTAATGTTTGGATCTATAAAGAAATAGACATGGATGTTTCACATCTATGAAATAGTCGACATGTCGGGAAAATAGTTTACGACAATGTTCAAAGGTTGACTATGACAAGATTTGATCTTTCATAGCGATATTTAGTCTAGATGGATTAATGTAGCAACCACTACATATAATTTTATTATATGGTAGTTGAACAAACAAAGCAAAGTTCTTGTAATAGAATTGTTACCTAGGACGTCTACATGGCACGATCCAAAGTTTTTTTTTAATTCAAAGGATGCTAAAAGTGCATGCAAACTTCAATGGTTTAAATAAGCATCAAGGAGTTGGAATCTTCACCGTGATAAAATTGTTAAAGGGGTTTAATTTCATGGGAGACGATGAAGATGCTTGCATTTGCAAGAAATTAAGTAGGAGCGCTAAGACATATTTCTAATACATTATGTGAAAGACATATTGTTGATTGGAAACGATGTATCTTTTATGGTCATAGGTTAAGAATTTCATGTCGATGAAAGACTTAGGCAAAACCCGAATATTTGGCATCAATATCTATATAGATAGATTGAGACGCTAATATAGTTGTGCCAAATGTACATAGATAAGATATTGAATTAGTTCAATATGGAAATGACAAGAAAGGTTCTTGCCACACATAAAGGATTAAATCAAAATTCAAGTGTATCGACACTTGGTAAGTGAAACAAAGATTCAGGTATAGTTGATACTTAATGAATAAAATCACAAAGAGTGTTTTTCAATCATAGTGTGATATGTACACATCCAGATATGTCCTACGCTCAAAAGTTTATGAGCATATACCAGAATGATTCATAAAGATGATTATTGGACGATAGTAAGGATGTACTTATGATCTTTTGGAAGAACTAAGAATATGTTATTTTTGTAGAGGTGACAAATAGATGGATAGTTCATTGTAAAGTATTACATTGATACTATTTTTGTCACAAAATACAAAATAAGATTATCTCAATTTAAACTATGGGTGGCACAATGTAATGGAAAGGAAGTTCCATAATGTATTTGGATGAGTTCCAAAGTTAAA
This sequence comes from Avena sativa, assembly GCA_916181665.1. Classification (NCBI taxonomy): domain Eukaryota; kingdom Viridiplantae; phylum Streptophyta; class Magnoliopsida; order Poales; family Poaceae; genus Avena; species Avena sativa. The sequence continues at coordinate 364,352,685 of OV702285.1, read as the reverse complement.
GACATTGTGACAGATACTACAACAAAAACATAAGTATATGACTGTTATTGTAGCAGCAAAAGAGGGCATTTGTGTCAAGTAGTTTGTCATCAAACTAGGTGTGGTTCACAGAGGGCTAGCAATATGAAGATATATTGTACAACAATTGTATCGACATGATTTGATCCAAGGAAACTAAAGGTCTCACCAGAGGACCAAATTTATAAAAAGCTATCTCATTAGAGAATGAGTGATGCGTAGAGACGCAAAGACATGCAATTACACACGGACCTAAAAGTGTCGGATCTGAAGATCAGTTAACCACTAGTAATCATGTATATACAACACCGGAAAGCCATAGGTGTTGAAAGCACAAAGGTTTGAAACTAGATTATTGTCTCTAGTGCAAGTGGGATACTATTGGAGATATGCCCAAGAGGCAATAATAAAGTGGTTATTATAATATCTTTATGTTTACGATAAATGTTTACATCCCATTCTATAATTGTATTAAACGGAAACATTGATACTTGTGTGATTTGTAAACATGTAAGAGTCCCTAGTAAAGCCTCTTAATTAAACTAGCTTGGTTAATATATGATCATGGTTTCCTGATCATGAACATTGAGATGTTATTAACAACAAGGTCATTTCATTAGGAGAATGATGTGATGGACATACTCCTATAGTTAAGTGTAGCATAAGATCAAGCCATTCAAATAGTTCACTTGCTATAAGCTTTCAAATACATAGTAACCTAAATCCTTCGACCATGAGATCATGTTAATCACCATCACCAGATGGATGCTTTGATGACATCAAACACCACTTCATAACTGGGTGGTTATAAAGGTGGCATTGAGTGTTTGGAAAGTATGTGTTGAGGAGCATGGATCAAGAGTGGGATTTATCCATCCATATGACAGATAGATATACTTTGGGCCCTCTCGGTGGAATGTCATCCAATTGGCTTGCAAGCATGTGACCGGCTCACAAGGGATCACATATCACAGGAACGAGTAAAGATTACTTATCGGTAACGAGGTTGAACTAGGTATGCATAAATATTGACGATCAAACCTCGGATAAGTAAAGTATCGCAAGACAAAGGGAAATTGGTATCGTTTGTAAATGGTTCATTCGATCATGAAGTAATCATAGAAATATGTGGGAGCCATATGAATTTCTAGATTCATCATTGGTTATTGATCGGAGAAGAGTCTCGATCATGTCTACATAATTCACGAACCGTAGGGAGACACACTTAAGGATTCAATGTTGTTTAGTAGATATAGAATGTGATTTGGAGACCGAGTGTTGTTCGGAGTATCGGATTGGATCCGGTATATCATGAGGAGATCCAGAATGGTCAGGAGAATAAGATTCATATAAGGAAAGTCCAATTCCGGAGTTCGGGAATGGTTTTAGTGTTTTCACTAGAATGTTCTAGAAGGGTCTAGAAGGTCCATCACTCCAGAGAGGGAAGGGTACATGGATGTGTCATGACAAAGTGGAATGGTTGCATCATGTCCTAGGTCACTTAGCTGGGCAATGGGAAGAGAGAAATCAAACTCTAGTTTGAAAGTCAAAAATCCAATTTGAAAAAGTCAAATCCCAACATGGTTGCCTAGTGGAGGGAGAGAAGGAATCCCACTTAGGGAAGGATTATGTCCCTCCTTGCTGCCGACCAAGCAAGAGGAGTTGGGGGAGGACTCCCCTCCCCTAGCCACCTCTCCCACCTATAAAATGAGGGGGTGGGGCGCCCCCTTGGACTCACCCCAAACCCTAGGGCGCCGCCCCGTCCCAGGTCGCCGACGTCCTAGACTCTAAACCGCCGCCGCCGTATAGTCTAAATCTTAGCTGCCAGCTGCCCTCCTCCCCTTGGCATCTAAACCCTAGCCACCGAGGGCCTCTATAAATCCAACATACCCGCTCCGGCTTAGGCAAAGCCCTACAAGATCTATTCCTCCACCTCCACCGCCGTGCTACTGGATTCGCGAGGAGATCTACAACCTCCGCTACGTGCTGGAACAAGGGAGTGAAAGGTCTTCATCGAATACCGTATGTGTGACCGACTGCGGAAGAGCTACCGGAACGCGGCGCCGTAAGTATCATCTATGCAGTCTTGAAATCGACAAGTGAACGACTACATGAGCCACGAGAATCCGATCTCGTTGAATGCTTTGGATCTACGAGGGTTAGTACTCTATCAACTTGTTGCACCGATCTCGTAGATTAGATCTTGTCTTGTGTGTGTTTATGCGATAGAATTTTTTTATTCCCCTACAAACTCTCCAATAGAGAACTAAATACCATCCTCGAGAACACGATGGACAAATCAAGAAAAGACTGGTCATACAAGTTGAATGACACTCTATGGGCATACCTACTGCGTTTAAAAATCTAATGGGTATGACACCATATAAGATGGTTTAAGGTAAGGCGTGCCATTTACCTTTAGAATTGGAACATAAAGCTTTTTAGGCGATCAAGAACTTAAACTATGATTTTAAAGCAGTAGGAGAAAAACGTCTATTAGATATTCATGCTTTAGATGAGTTTAGAAGTGAGGCTTATGAAAATGCTAGATTTTTTAAAGAAAAAGTAAAAATATGGCATCATGGAAAAATAGAAAATAAGGTCCTTAAAAGTGGAGACAAGGTGTTGCTCTACAATTCTCGTCTTAAGTTGTTTCTAGGAAAGCTCAGATCGAAGTGGGAATGCCCCTATATAGTTGAAGAAGCTTATTCATCGGGAGTAATGAAGCTCCAAGGAAAACCACTCTCTTTCATGGGTGGTGAATGGACAACTCTTGAAGAATTATCGAGCAAAATAAGATATAAGTGTAGTCACCATACATGTGATCACCCCAGAAGAAGTTATTAAGCAAAGATATACAAGGAACGGAAACTACAAGAAGGATAAAATCGAGACAAAATGAGCAACATCATGGTCTAGCTATTGACCATAAAAGAGCGCTTCATGGGAGGCAACCCATGTGAAATAAAGGTTTGAGTAAGTTTTAAATTTTCAATTAAGTTTTGGTTAAGCTTGTGTTGAATAAATAACATTTAAAGCTCTAGTGAGTAGAAGAAGTTTGGTTATGGTAAAAACCCGTTCAATAGATGTTAATGTTGGTTGAAAATTTAAGCTGTCATTTTTTTTTGTCAAAACTTGGTATTTCATTAGGTTTCATATTAATAAAGAATTATGGGAGAAGCAGGAAATTTTTGGTGGCTCTAGTAGGTTTAATGACCAACTAACGGCGGGAATTAAATTTCTAGCCGTAGAGTTGCGGTCGTATAGTTTTCCACCCATCTCTGAAATTTTATATCAGGATACAGAAGTTTTAACGACCAACTATATGACGGGAATAAAATTCCCGCCCAGATATTTTCAGCCGTATAGTTGGTACCGCCATAGAAAAAAAATTATGTAGGTTAATAACTATACAGAGGGACCTATACGGGTTGCGCCCATATAGTTTCTTGTTACGGACAACGGCTAGGGTTTTTGACCTTCCCTTTTAAAGCCAATCGCATCTAACCTTTTTCATTAAGTTTTCGCAGAGCTACAGTCTCCAACCTCGGAAAATCATTGCCATCCCTATACAAGCCCTTCTAACAATATACGTACAACGAAGCCATGCAGCCTTTCCATGTCAACAAGATTTGGAGGAAGAAAGAAGTGACGCCCGTGAAGAGGATCGAAGAAGTAGAGCCTAAAGAAGCATCATCGTCATCCAGTTTGGAGATCAAGCTGCTCCCAAATTGGGAGGACATGTTCCCGCAGAGGATGGAGATGATGAGGCAAGCATAGCAGAGAAAGAGCAAGGATGAGTATCTCCCTAATCCCTATCGTCACAACATAGTATCTTATTATAAACCTTCTCTCGGTCCGCCACCTCTTAAGCCTAAGAAGGTGTGACAATATGAGATTCATGATAAGATCTATGAATTGGAAAAAGCTTCGAAAGCATGTGTTGAAACTATTGGAGAATGGATTGACTCCTACTGGATGAGAAAAGACCTTGAGCAAAAGGTCAATGAAATTGATGGTAGAGTTGGTTTCTTGATTAAAACTATTTTTGAGTTGACATATGAGAATAAATTCCTCCAGAAGAAAATTTTGAAGCTTCAATTCAACATGGCTGAGCTTAGCATCCACCTTGCAAGCATAGCTAAAGTTTGCAACATAGGGGAAGAAGGCAATACTCTTCTCGCCCACGAGGAGGAATAGGTACCAACAAGGAGTTATTTGATCCCGCCTGGCTTGATTCCAAGCTTGGGGAGATCTTTAATACCTTGTAATCTATCTTATAAGTTTTATATTACTATGTTAGTTTTGCATTAGTTCGATCTTCGAAATAAAGTTTGCACCATTTGAATTCCCTTCAGGAATAGTCGATCCCATTTATGAAATTCTGAGTTTATTATTATATATGGAGCATTATTGAGTTTATTCTTGTCTTATTGGATATATTAATGGCTTGAGTATAATTTTACTTGCACTTTATGATAGCAATAGGAGTCTTCCACACCATTGGTATTAACGGAACATACATAGATAATTTATTCAATATGTTGTAAGTTCATGGTTTTATTTACAAAAGGAAAAACTATCTAATCAATCAAGTGGAGAAGAAAACCTTGAACAAAGGAAAATTAAAAGTGCTATAAAATTAGAGTGAGAACAAGACGAGGTAAAGTATCCAAGCCATAAAGATGCTTCATATACAATTGGAATTTGACAATTGAGATCGTTAATCTTTGAATTCCCTCATGGAGTGGAATGTATGGCTAGCTTCTTTGCACAACAATTAAAAGTGTGAGCATATATATAAAAAGGAAGAAGAAAAGAGAGAATATGCAAAGAGCAAATAGGCATACACCACTGTCTTATGGTGAGACAAAGGAACGTTTGAGATGTTAAATCCCAAGTGAATATATTAATCCTAAAAACACTTGGGACTACCTCGCTAACTCATTTGGTCAAAATGAATACTTTGACATCATGTTTCTTTTGAACTAGGAGACTGTGAGGCAAAAGCCCCACATCAATTTATTTCAGCTAAAAAAGGCAAGTTCATTTACAGATCTATACAAGCACGAAGTATAAGAAAAACATAAAAATCTACCTATACAGACTAACCCAAAATTTACAAGGCTAATACAGACTGCCTATCCAGGCCATGTAAGCAGTATGGTGTTTCCTTTTAATCGTATGCCCAAGCAAGGACATCTCATGAAGGAAGTCTCGCCTCCACCCTGAGAATGTTGGTCTTTCATTACCAAAAATCTTTCCGTTGCGCTGTTTCCATATGTGCCAACAACCCATCATAACCACCTCCATGAACAAAGGCTTTCCAAATTCTGCTTTAGCTGCCACAAAAGCAGTTTCAAAATCTTGTCCCAAAGACTAATCAATTTGTAAGTAATTCCAAACTTGTTGAATGAAATTGCATTCAAAAAACAAATGCATTCTATCCTCATGAGCTCTTGTTGGACAAAGGACGCAATGCTTGTCCTTAGTGACCTTCCAATGACGTCTGTGCAACAAGTCCCTAGTATTCAGTCAATCTGAAAGCAACAGCCAAGCGAAGAACTTAACCCGCATCATACAGGAAGATCTCCAGATCCACTTAAACACACCCATGATAGGAATATTTTCATGAATATGCTTGTAATACATGGAAGACGTGTAAGTGTTGCCCCATACATATGTCCAAGAATCCCTGTCAGAATATAATGGATTGACTCTCATTTGAGCCAAAAGGGTGGAATATTAATTAAATGCCCGCGCCGACAACGACAAGTAGAGCAAGCCTGACATATCTCCTGAACTGAAAACCTCTGGTTTTATGACAGAGACATCTCTGAATACTTTTACATCATGTTTTAGTTCGCACACACCTTTTATGAAGTAATATTTTGTAAACTATTAAATCCTAAGGTGTGGAAAACTGCTAATATTATTTGGATGGTTCGAGTAAGATACTATTCATGAACTTATGCCTATGTATAATATATGATAAAGACATGCTGCAACTTCCATTTATTTTATCGACTCAGCTTCATGAATATGAGGATCACATCCATTAAGCTAAACTTGCTCGGAACGAGCAAGAGTCTAAGCTTGGGGAAGTGTATGAGTACATATTTGCATCATGTTTTATATTATTATTTTGCATTGTAGTGGTAGGATCTTGGTATTTTAAGGCATTCACACGCACCTTTTATGTTTATTTTCACTAGGATCAGGACAGACGATGGATACGATGGACACAACTCTTGGACCAGTTGTACTGGAGTTAAAAGGATTAAAAAAACAACGTAAATCGCTAAATTGGGAAATATCAATAACACCAGAAGAAAATCCGAAGCGATTGAAGGACACAGAAGGTTTAGCGACCAACTATATGATGGGAGCATGTTTTCCGAAGTATAGTTACCGCCGTATAGTTGGCGCCGCCACCGCCTCCTCAAATAGTTTCACCCCGTGCAACTGGTTTAGAGAGACGACATATGGAACACCCAGAAATCGCTGAAAACCTCACCTCCGGAAGGGATCTGGAGGGGGAACACACCCAAGGGATCCATCTTCACCCTAAGCATATCTAGGAGGCCAAGGCATTGATCTACATCTTAATCAACCACTGCATCACCATCATCTCCATCCATCCCATCCATCCCATCTAGATCTTGTTGTAATTCTAGCACTAGTTGTGGACTTATACAAGAACTATTCATCTATAATTATTTCTATTATCATTGCCATAATGTTGTTTGCCTCCATGTCTGAGTAGATCATTAGTTCTTGGGGAGATGGAGAAACCCTAGTATGTTATTGAGATGAGATAGAGATTATTATGTTATATATCATTATGTGTATGCGTTAATTGTCTTCATCTTGATGTTGGGAGTTGTGCACATCTTTAATATTTGCCTCTTATGAGGACTTGATGAAGGAGGTTATTTGTTGGTAGACCGAGGGATGATAGAACTTACTGGGACTATAAAGCTGTTGTCGTTCTTTACGTACTAACTTGGGGAAGCAAGCAGAATATTAAGCCATGTCCATGCCACGGGAGAAATCCCTTAATAGTGATATAATAGGATTGATGTCGTTTATCTGTCAGCTGTGGTTATGAAGGATGATGTGAACAGTGGTTGCTTCCTATTCGTCCATATATAGAGCTCCTCCCACATACATACATGTGATGAGAATATTTATTATGATAATCTTGATTACTCAGTCTAAATTTCTAGCGGTGTATCCACCACTCCCCGAGAACGCCTTTTTCCCTATTATAGTTCCAAGCTTTCTTACATACGCGATTCCTATTTTCTATATTAAGTTTACTGTATTGTTTTTCTCAATCAAAAACCCCAAAACAATTCTACTTTTCTTGCATCTTAAAATTATTCCTTAATTAATTCGTTTAGTTTTAGTTAAAAGCATTTTAGTCTTTTGCCTACTGCTCCCTGTGGGATCGATATCTTTATTTCAAAACTAGCTACAAATGATCTGTGCACTTGCAGTCATCACTCTCCTCTCTCTATCCCTAGTTGTCTCCTTGTGCTAGTATGGTCCCATGGAAGGACTGCTTGTGCAAGAGATGATGCACTAGCAGCACGCCGTTGCACTATGGAGATTCCAAGCCGGAAATCTACTTCCACACTCCCGACAGGGATCAAGGAGCCATAGATCGTCATCATACACCATATGTGTATGAAACCACGAGGGGCCACACTTGGGTCACCTTAGATGTCATGAGCCGTACTACTGCACGATGGTGGATCAAGGGGTGACATGCAAAGAGCTTTGCGACCTTAAGGTCGGCTACGAGCAAGACTACTTCAACCAGGTTCCCCTCTGAACGTTAACCGCTTTCGTACTACAAGGGTATGTAATTGAAACCTTCAGCCGTTACTGCATTACTTCTAGATAGATCTTGGGCAGTTAGGGTGTTCCGACATAGAATTTTTTGGTTTTATGCACCGGAAAGCCAACAATTACTATCTCTAAGATTTTGCATGAGAACCGTACATGTGACTCATCATCACATGTCATTCTCCCTATTAAATGGATAGAATCATAAATATATTGGACTGGAACATTAGGGGCATCAATTCCCTAAATAGATGTGATGATTTATCTGACAAAATCAATTAGAGCAATAGCATGATTATCTTCCCTCAAGAAACTAAAAAAATAAGAATTTGGCATCTCATTTATTAGAAAATTTTGTCCTAGAAGATCGAACCAATTTGTTTACCAACCCTCTATTGGAAATTCTGGTGTCCTATTCATTATCTACAATTGTCGCATGTTCACTAGTTATGTTGAAAGCCAATCAAATTTTCAAATAACTATGAAATTTTATGTAATTTTTCCATAAGAACTTGGTACATCACAAATGTTCATGGTCCCTATACTAATGATGGAATAAAATTTTCTCCAATTGAATATATATTTCAACTAAAATTAATGATATGTGGATGATTATGGGAGATTTTGATATGATTAGAAGTAATGATGACATGAACAGACCTAGTAGTAATTAAAACAACATGTTGTTATTTAACTCAATTATCCAGGAACATGACCTTGAAGAGATTCCCCTTAAAGGTATAGCATTTACACGGTCAAATGTGCAAAAACTCACCTTTACTAGAGTAATATTTTCACTTCTCACTCTTGGTCATCTCAATTTCCTAACACCACTGCCACTCCAACACGTCTAGACTTGGATATGATATTCATGTTAATATCCAAATTGGGACTAAAATTCATAGAGCACAAATATTTAGAGAAATATTGCTTAGAATTTTATGGATTCAGTGATATTGTACAACAATCATGGATTAATAATGGAGTATATAAAAATGATGAGGACATTACTAATATATTAAAATCAATGAGACATAGCATGAAAAGGAGTAGAAATATTTCTAAACTATGTGCTATTATTTAAAATTGCAACTTTTTCCTCTCCTTACTAGATGGTCTTGAAGAACAAAGAGATTTATCAATACCTTAAAGAATTTCGGAAAATTGCTCAAATATCATCTACATCATCTACTAGAGGCCAAAACGTTATATTGGAGAAAAAAGGCCAACATCAGATGGGCAAAGTTAGGTAATGAAAATACAAAGTTTTCCCATGCTATTTCTACTTGAAATTATAGACACAATTACATTGGCATGCTCATAAATAACCAAGATATGGAATTAACTGATCATGAGCGGAAGGTAGCACTGCTCTAGACATCTTTCAGGAATAGAATAGGTCAGTCCATTGAAAGTGAAATGGTTTTTAACCTTGAAGATATGATCTGACCTCATGAATTATATTAACTATAAACTACCTTTTCTAATGAGGAGATTTATGATGTAATCTAGAACATGCAAAATGAAAAATCACCAGGACCAGATGGCTTCAATTCTTTATTTATGAGAAGATATTTGCACATAATTAAGCATCAATTTTATAATCTGCGTAATAGTTTATTTAATGGAATCTTGAGCATCACAACATCAACACTGCCTACATTTCATTGATTCCAAATATCCAAAATCCTTTGAGACCCAATGACTATAGGACCATTTCACAAGTGAGATGGCCCTCATAATCATCACCAAGCTAGTTTCCAACGGAGTTCAGAAAATTATTATTCCTATTGTCAGTAAAATTGAATATGGATTCATTAAGTCAATGACCTTCCAAGACTGCCTAGCATTGGCATTTGAATATATCTGCAATTATCATAAATCAAAGAAATAGATTATTCTTCTCAAACTTGACTTTGAGAAGGCATTTGATATGGTGTAATATAAAACTCTCTTTACTATGTAATTTTGGTTTTGGTGATAAATTTATATCCCGGATTAGGAAGGTTATTTTTAGTGCCTCAACATGTTTGTTTGTGGCATGGAAAATAAATTGAAAATATATTGAAAAGAAAGGGAAAAGCTTGGTCCATTGGGACAAAGTATGTCAGTCAAAAAAAAGTAGGAGGCTTGGGTATCTTAAATCTTAGAGAGTATAACAAGGCACTACTCATCAAGAATCTTTTCAAAATTTTCAATCAGCATGACTTTCCATGGGCTAATCTATTATGGAAATAATATTATGTAAATAGTGTCATGCCTAGAAAACATCATCATAAAGGATCATTTTTGTGGAGAAATTGCCTGTCCAATCTTGAAGAATTTAAAAAATGACAACATGTATACTAGGACAAGGTAACAACATACTTCTTTGAAATATAAATGGAATGGAGTATCTTTGGCTGAACAGTACCCACAACTACATTCATTTTCCAAAAATAAATTGATTACCATTCAGAGACAAAAGGAACAAAATGAGGATAATTATTATGATTTGTTCGAGCTGCCCTTATCTATGATTGCTAATGAACATCTTACTAATATGAGAGCTCTTCTAGAATCTATTGGATCCTAGAATCAACATGACACATGGACATTTCCCTAGGGAGGTAACAAATATTCTATCAAAAAAGTCTATGAGGGAATCAATAAATCCCCTCATGTTCCTGCCCATTTCAAATGGATTTGGAAATCATCTGGTCTTCCAAACCAGAAATTCTTGTTTTGTCTTCTGATCTAGGACAGGCTAAATACCATGGAACTAATGCAAAGTAAAAACTTCAATATTGAGACAGCAAAATGTGTTCTGTGTGATGATAATATACTGAATCATGCATTCACCTCTTTTTCAAATGTGACTTTAGTAGGAACTTCTGGTGGAAGGTGGGAGAAGAGTGGAATAAAAAATTTCCACTCATTGAAATGTTAAAGGAAGCCAAAGATAGGTCTTTAAACCCTTTCTATAAGGAAGCATTGATTATTGGATGCTAGAGCAATTGGAATCACAGAAACATGATTATTTTTGACAATGAATAGAGAGAACACGGACAATGCTATTCTTTTTTCAAGCAAGATGTCTAGGATATTAGACTTAGAGTTAAACCAGGGTATGCAAGCTTGGCTGGTTTGTATATAATGTTTCTTTTTTGACTTTTCCTTCCACTCCTTTTATACATCTCCATTCCGTGTTTATATAAACTAGTTCTTTGCGCTCCCCGGGGTGTGGCTGCTAGAAAGAATGCTATAAGATTAAACACAGAAAGTAAATGTAGCCGACATTAGTAGAAAGGGACTAAGCAGGTGGTATAGGTTGAATACAGAGTCACACGCGCAAGAAGATGTAGTTGTATTATAGTGTTAAAAAACAAGCTATCTTATTCTCCTAACGCTAAAAGAATAAAATACTAAATCTAATAATGAGATTTTAGGATCTCTTTTGACCTCCTTGACATGCTTCCCGCTCGTCATCGCGGCGCAGTTCTGACCTCCATTGTCATCGCGACATGCGTTGTGACCTCCTTAACGATGCAACCACAATTACATTCCTTACATGCTCTGATGACCTGGGGACACGATCAGGACAACTTTGCCAAAGATCCTACCGTCGCCCTCGGTGAGTCTATTCTACCAAACTATTGGTGGCGATTCTACAAGAGAAATGGATGCTATATTAGAAAAGGCGAACGAAGAGATCAAGGAAACACAATTCAAAACATGTAATAGTGAACATATGGATTAGCGATGGACGACTCCAGCACGATGTGAGAAGATCTATTAGGATAGGCCGAGTACCGCTTAGGCATATTTGCGTTCAGAGTGGAGGAGGACCTGAGATTTTGATCTAGAGTTGTGAACGAAAGAAGGAGATCCTGAGATTTAGATCCACCAGTAAAGGGAGTGCGTCGTCATGGCAGGCTGAAGCGAAGGTGTGCTACCTGTATTATATATTAGACGGTCTAGGTGGATGTGAATAGGGTTAGTTTTATGGGCCACTTCGCGAGAAACTATGGCCAACATCGCTCGTGGATGGGATCTGCGTACTACATCCTACATCGTCTCCGCTATTAGACATGCTCTCCGCCGCGAGAACCTGCAGCAAGATATAGTCTACGATATTAACTGGGGCTCTATGGGAGTACATCCTACGCTGCCTCCGCTGCCCTCGCTAATAGACATGCTCTTCGCCACAAGCACCCGTAGCAACTTATTGTTTATAATAGTAAATAACGAGGGTTCGACTCATCAATGCCCATTGTTATGGACTCGGGTTTTGAGGAAGATGGGTGCTCTAGAGACCACGTTCGACTAACAATGTGGGACACAAGGTTTACCTAGGTTCATGTCTCCGAAGAGAAAACCCTACTCTTGCTTGTCTGCTCTTGATTATCAGCGAAAACGAAGGTTACTGGGGATGTGCAGATGAGATCTAGTGGGTATGTATGCTAGGGTTGAGCATTGTAGATCTGTTGTATCTATTGTGGCGTATGTCCTCCTTGTTGGACCCTCCTAGCCTTTATATATGGGGAGACTAGGTCTCAGGTACCAATACGAGTAAGTTACAAGTTAGATTTGAACTCCGCTCTTAAGCTTTTCTTGTCTTGCACTCTTGAAGTCTGTGTCCATATGGGCTTCGTACCAGCTGAACCGTCATATGCATCATGGACCTTAGCATGTCGTCGAGTGGGCCTTCCGTTGGGCTGCACCAGGTAGGCTGTAATTGGGTGCCCGTTGGTCATACCTATGTCAGTAGCCCTCGAGTGTCCATCCAAATCATAGATTCCGGTGGAGACTTAGTTTTCTTGATCCTTGCATTAGGATGTCGGAGTCGACAATTGTGTCGAGTGCGAAGCACTTCACCCGGAAGTTAAATCAGGTCATCCAAATTTGTAGACATTCATATGGATGTTGGTTAAAGTTCCTGGTGGTTTCGACATATCAGGACCAGTTAATTGCTCGAGGGCAAAAACAATGTCACCTACTCAAACTCGAGTCCCTAGACTCGAATTCAAAAATTGTTGGCGTAGTTCGACTCATGCCACGGAAGTCTTACTGAGCCGAACTCTAGTTTTAATGCATATGTACACAATGCGTCCGTCAGGATTTTCGTCAGGCTTGTAGGTGCGGTAATTAACTGGTAGAGCATAGCGGATGTGGTTGCCAGGCCATTAGATTGTACCTGTAAGTCTTATATTTACGTTGTAGACGTACCATCCAAATTTTTGTCACCACAAAGGTGATTTGGGTGGTTAGGAAGAAGTTATCTCTGAACCTGACAATGTAGTGTAAAGTGGGTGAAGTCGCTAATGCGTTCGGTTGTTGTAAGCGAGTCGAGATTGTGGACGCTGTCAACACAATGGACTATGTCGTGAATCTTTTTTTTCTATAGGGTGTGCGACAAGTGCTCCCTATGGGAGTAGCCACTGAGTGCTTGCTCGAGTCGTAGACTCGATCAGAGACTTGTAGCTGTCGGTTGCATAGACACAACAATCCGGAAGTGCTTTGGATGATCATGCAAATGCCATCAATGTCGGCGCTTTTTCGAATGCGCGAACAACATGCCCTATTGGAGTAGTCCGCGAGTCCCTGTTCGAGTCATAGATTCGAATGAGGAATCAGAGCATGCCACTCGAAGATCATGTATGTGAGTGACTAGCGCTCTAGTTTGGAGTAGCCCCTGAGTGCCTGGCCGAGTCGTAGACTCGCGCAGAGACTCAAGTCTTGTATCTTGTAGACACAATTGAAAATCATGTGAGGATAATACATTGACCCGGAAGTGCATCGAGTCTGCGTCTCGCACATAAGGAACCAAGAGTCGACAATGCAGTCAGAATTGACGTAGCGGAGTCATATGACGATGCATATGGAGTAGATGTATTCGCTTCTATTGAGTGTGTGTCCAACGTCGCGTCTGTGTGGCATCAAACGATGCAACCATGCAAGGAGGGACTCGACTCGGGTCCTAAGTTTATGGCGTAGCATGTTGTTTTTCCGACTCCTATTGGTGGAACCAATAGAATAGCTCGATGTAGTCCTATGCCCTTGTAGGCTATATAAAATACAAAAAATTGTGAAGTACTTGTATCTTATAAAGGATATTACCCTTAGTCTCACTACCTTTCCGAGGTACTCGGAGTTCAAGGATTCAACGATTAGGCAGAATCAGCTACTCGGGCTTTTGTGTATGAGGTGATCGAGTGTGCGGAGTCAATGGCACATTAGGCTACTCGAAGAGGGCGTAGCCCCCGAGTGTATCGAGTGCAATTAAAGTAAGAACAAAATAAACACTAAGTAGAGAACTTAGATTTGTTGGTTGTCGACGAGCTGGATGGGTCGCAGGATCCAATAAAATCGGCGAATCATGAGAGCCAATGCAACTGGTGGGTCACGGTCACGACAGCCAATATGACTGGCGGGTTGCTGATAGCTGTGAGATTCTATACCTATTTAATGGTTTTTCTTGATGGTTTTCGTCTTGATTTGATGCTTTTCTAGCTTTACCTAACGCGAATACTTCGGTAGTGAAGAAAACTTGGTTTTCAATGTGTGTTTCAGTTTCTGAACATCAATAGAAGGTTTCAACAGAAAAAATATAATATTCAGGCAAAAACAAGAAAATCTCTTTTTGGAAGCAATCAAGAAAGTCAACCAGAAGGTTTAACGACCAACTATACGGCGGGAATATTTTTTCTGGCCGTATAGTTCCACCCGTATAGTTGCCACCGCCTTCGTCCTGTCAAAAGGAACAACTTTCGTGAAGAAGGCATACGTGAAAACACAACACAACAACCGCCATTCCATCCAGAAGGGAGAAAGTAGAGATCCAGAGAAGAAGGGGAAGACGTTCTTCATATCGCTCCACGATCTTCAACCTCCTAGCCACCATACCCCCATATCCATTACTTGTACTTGAGAGAGAGATCTTCAACTTGCAATATTAGGGTTTGAGATTGTTTCTTCCTATCTTGAATTGTGTTGGATTGATTTTCTATTCATATTGTGTATCTCCACGGTAATATCGAGAAAACTCCTTTTATTTAATTATAGCAATGATCTTCTCTCATGTGTGAGTAAGTTCCTTTGGGCATGGGAGATGTAGGGGATTGGTGAGATGTGATGTGCCTATATATTTTCCATTAGTTTGTGATTGATTTTAATTACTATATTATGTGTCCTTGACTATCTGTGGGATGCCTAATGCTTGTTGTCCAATCAAGGGCCCAGACAACATGATGCTTTGTTCTACATAGATAAGATCTTGTTCGCTAGCAGACTGGAGACCCCCGAGTGACACGGGGATATCAATGGGAAACTAGTTTTACTCGAGGATTACGAGGAACCACTGTGCTTATTGCATTAGTACAATCCAAGGAGATTAATTTCTAAGCAACCTAAAGGATCTTAATCACCTAGTGACTAACCATGGTTTTGGTAACAGACTAGTAGAATTATTGAAGTTGGGATGAAATCTACCAAGATGAGTTCCGGCTAATTATGGGTTGCTCGCCTACACACATACTTATAAGATTATAATTGTTACACTTATCACTCATCCACCTGGCACAGTCACTATCACCATGAACTATATCTCCCCACGCCTGCTTTGTCATCTACTGAAAACAACAAACAATCGAATCTTTCATTACTTTTATGCTTTTTATTTCTAAACTTTACATTTTAGTTTTATTTAAATACATTCAATTTAATCCAAATTTTGTTCTTATTTCAACACTTGCAGTCAATTCACTCGAAGACCTTGACAACTTTGAGTGTGACAGAAACTTCATTCATAAACACTTTCCTTTGTGATCCCTGTGGGATCGATATCTTAACTTCGAAACTAGATACAACCGATTTATGCACTTGCAGACATCAAGCTATTTTCTGGTGCTGTTGTCGGGGAGCTAAGTTCTAAGTGTTTGTCTCTTGACATTTTAGGTGTTACTACTACCAATTGGTCTCCCTAGGAGACAAAGGGTCTACACGCTCTGGTAGGACCTATCTACAAAATTATTTTGAGCGCGTGCCTGCTCAAAGGCGTGAAGAAATTATTGAAAAACTTTTGAGATCAAATAAGGTTGAAGTTGAAAACCTGAGTGATTTCATGGAAATCATGTCCATTCATAGGACAAATCCCAAGAAACCTGAGAAAACTCTTAGAGAATACAATGCTCCAAATCCTGCTTATCTTAAACAACCAATAGAATTTCCTAATCCTGAAGTTAGAGAATATCGACTTGATGGTGAAAATTATTAAAATTTTGCAGGAAAAAGATTTCAGTGGAAGGGAAGACGAAGACCCAGGAAGACATCTTAGAGAGTTCAATGATGTGATAACATCAATTGTACCAAAAGGTTTGCCTAGAGATTTCTCCATTCTAAAAGTATTCCGTTGGTCTCTAAAAGGTAAGGCTCTAGACTGGTTATATTCTCTCCCTCGTCACTACATTAAATGCTGAGAAATTTTTATTGTCAAATTCATATACAAATTTAATCCTTTTAAAAAGGTAACTGGAATTAGAAAGAATATATGAAACTTCAGTCAGAACATGGGAGAAAACTACCCACAAGCTTGGGATAGATTTTTTGGAATGATCAATAGTATTCCTAATCATGGCTATTCTGAGTCAACTGTTTGCCACTTATTTTACCATGGTCTTAATACTCAATGCAGAAAATTGCTTGACTTATTAGCAGGAAGATTGATAAATACTTTAACTACTAAAGCCTGTTTGGAATTGATGTACACTAGGTATGAGAATGATTCTCTTTATAATCCTGATTTTGGTACTAAGCTGGAAAAAGGGATACTTCGTATAACCCCAGATCTTATGCCTGAAGTACGCAAAACAATGAAATAAAAAGGTATTCCTTCTGACTGTGTTAAGGAAAACAATGTAGATCTATTACAGATTTTTATTGAAGAATATGAAACTAGGAATGTTTTCAAGAATTAAAACATCGACAAGCCAAATCTCATAATAACACCCATAAGAAATTTCAAAGACATAAGAAGATTTTGGCAGAACTCATGGAAAATTATGATGATATTGGCCAAGAAATAAAATTATTTAACAAGTACCTTAGTATGATTGAAACTCAATGTGAACAAATAGCATTTGGTTATCAATTTTTTCTTCAAGATGATATAAATTTTCCTGTTTCTACTAATGTTGTTACAAGGAGAGGTGCAGTTGTTATAGGACCATTAGGACCACCAGAATATGAAGCTGAAAAAGATCAAAGGGAAAAAGCCTTGCTCAAAGGAAGCCAAGAAGATGATACACTGGTGGATCCTCAAGATGAAACTTCTCAAGAAACACAAGACCAAAACGTGGAGGAGCAAAATGATGCACATGATTACGACTATGTCTTTGATGCAGAGACTATTGATCCAAGAGAAGAAAAAGAGATAAGCAATGAAGATGAAGTTGTTGCAGTAGAAAATAAGTAAAGTGATAAGAAGCAACAAAAGAAAACAACTGAAGAGCCTGATCCCCCACAAAAGGTATAATACAAGAATAAGAAAGGCGAGAAAAAACATCCATATCCATACCGCAGGATGAAAGCACCGGATCAGGTAATCTATGATTCTTTCAAAAAGCCACTTTGTGATCTCCATCTAGAAATTCCATTTGCGGATGCAATAAAAGTTCCTACCTATACTAAATTTCTCCATGATATTCTTCATAGAAAGAAAGAAATAACTGAAACCGTTGCGATGGTGCCTAGTTATCCTGCAAATGGGAGGTTATTGTCTAAGTCGGGAGATACCGGAATACCAAATATTTCATGCTCAAATTGGCAAAACTGATATTCACAATGCCTTGTGGGATTTAGGTGAAGGAGTTAGTGTAATGACATATTCCCTCTATAAAATGTTAGGATTGGGGGAGTATTCCCCTGCTGTTATCACTTTACAGATGGCTGGCAAATCCACTAAAAACCCATTGGTATGATTGAGGATGTTCTACTTAGAATAGATGAGCATGTTATTCCCACTGATTTTATTATACTTAAAATGCTAGAGGATGAAAAATTATCTATAATACTTGGAAGACCTTTTCTTAGTACTACATGAGCTTCAGTTGATTGTGTTGAGGGAAAAATAATCTTTAATGTTTACGATGATGAAATCATCTGGTATTTTACAAAGAAGCTAGAAGTAGGAGAAAGGTATATTCCATAGGCAAAATGAGTTCAAGTGGTAAGTGCCCTTGATAAGGGGCAACCCATGGTAAGAATTCGAGAACAAAGAGATGGTTGAAATATTTGACCATTCTTAATAAAATGCTTAATGGGAGTCAACCCATCACATTAATAAAATAGTTGAATAATAAAATGTTCATCGCATTCCTACAACTTTTTCACAAACATCCTTGCGAAAGCGCGCCCGTAAAGATGTGGCTGTCAATAAGTAGTAGAAATATCGACTGAACAAGTGTAGAATAAATATAAAAATTAAGTTTGAGTTTTATCTGCAAAAACTATCTTAAACATATTGTTCAGATTAAAATGTGAATCTCTCGAAAATTGGGCGAAAAAGCATGGTCCAGAAGGTTTAACGACCAACTATACGGCGGGAATATTTTTCCAGCTGTATAGTTATCGACCCCTTTCTCACAAATTGTATCTCGGGATACATAAGGTTTAATGACCAACTATACGGCGGGACCTTTTTGGTCTAGCCATATAGTTGCGCCCATATAGCTGGGATCTGGCAAAAAGAAACCCTAATTCTCGTTGCCGCCGCAACTATACGGTGGGAACTACATATCCCGCCCATATAGTTCCTGCAGTATAGTTTGTGCAACCACTTAAACGAGCGCCAGGGCTAGGTTTCCTCCTCCTCACTTTTTCCCTCATCTCTCTCCAAACTCCTCAAAACCCACCTAGAATTCTTGATTCTTCGTGGATTTCGTTTGTTTGAGTTGGGGAATCAACAGATCGGTATGTTTCTCTCCATATCCATGATTTATTTTTAGAATTCCATGGTTTAAACTCTTACATTAATCTAGTGGATGAACTCAAGCTTGTTTGATTTTCCCTTTTGATTTCTCATGTTAGGATTCAATTTATCCACGTAGAATTGTTCGTATATCATGTAGAAACCATATGCCTAAGGTTTTATGTTGTATTTTTTCAGTACATAAAGATGAAGAAGCTTGGTAGCATTTTCCGCAAGAGAAAGCGCCAACTTGATGAGGGCTTAGGACTCAGGTCTGAGCTCGACAACAATTACGCCATGGTTTCATCAAGGATGGTGATGCCCATACGTTGGGATGATGATGCCTTTATCACCGCGACAGGGTTGTGAGCGGATTTCGACCACATGTGTGCAAGTGCAGGGCTATCACTCCTCACCTACGCAAGCCACTACACCTACAATGATCTCACCTTTGAGTTCCTTAACTCCTTCTACGATGACTACAGGGAGAAATATAATGCATGCACAGTGAGCTTCACCATAAACCAACATCTATATCAAATTTCCTTCCAACAATTTTGTGATGCTTTTGGATTCCCTCATGATGAGGAGTCAACTGTTACAAATTTATATAGCGTCTCAAGTGGAGATACTTGGGAGGTTATTTCTGTTAACGGTTTCAGGAACTTCTACCAAAAGAAGATATTCACCATTCAGAACCCAACAATTCTCTACTTCGCCTTGTTCCTCGCTAATATTCTGTTGGGAAGAGGAGATACCGGTTCCATGGCCAATGCAGACATGGCCATGATCACCAAGGCACTCTTCCCCGATGCACCGCAGAGTCCCAATCCTGTGGATCTACTCCTCCAGCACTTTCGCCACCAGAGCAACAAAAGAAAAGTGGACATTCGCATTGGTGGATTGGTAACCCACCTTGTCCAAGCATGTAACATTCCAATACCTGTTATTCAACCTGTTGACGGCTCCATACTTATGGACGTCAAATATATAACTGCCTGTGGCTTCCTCGGTGTCTACCAAGCTGACAAGAGGCTCCGAGCATATTAGTTTGGTTATCTTGATGCCTCACAGGATGAGCACGTGCCGTTTCCTTGTCCACAAGCTTTCTCGATTTTGGAGAAGGACAAATGGATCCTCACCAAAGATCAAGTGATGGAGATCATGGCTGAACTCCAGCCTAACCAAGTAGAAGATGAAGAAGGAGAGCAGTAGGATGAGCAGGAGCAGGAGCACAACCCAGCTTGGGAAGGACAACAACAACAACAACAGGAAGGACCCTGGGACCCGTGGACCAATAAGCAGCAATAGCAGGGGTTCAACAATGTCCCCTATCAAGATTTTTTGCAAATCAACCAGCGCGTTGTTGAGATCGACCACACTCTTCACGGAGTGAATGAGGATGTTAGTACCCTAACTAATAGCTTTAGTCACTTCATGACTAACTTCCCCAACTACTACCAGCAATACCTGTACCACCCGCCGAATGACGGCAACAATGAAGCCTGGCAACAACCTAAGCTTGGGGAGGTTTGAAACCTCCAAACTTTGCATTCATTTTTTTATTTCTTCTTTTTATTTATTTTACTTCTTTAAAAACTGCATGTTTACTTTTAGTTTTGAATTCCTAAATCAAAAAACAAAAAAAATTAGTTATAACTTCTATTGCAAATTTGTTTCTTTGTCTCTCTCGTAGATTGCTAATATCAGGTGACTTGGCAATAGGAAAGCATAGCGGGGTTCAACTCAAATACAAGAACGAAGCAAGTAAGAGGAGGTATCACATTCCTTTCATCACCTCTTCTGCAATTTTAAATTGACCCTGCAACTATGTCACATCCCAAGATTTTCCAAATCTTGTAATGTGAAAAAATAAATAAATAAAATAAAACCTTGTTGATTTTCAGGGCTAGAAGAAACTTTTTGAATTCAATTGGGACTTCAAACCAATTTTGATCAAATAAAATCCTAAAGGGATTTAAAAAGATAAACATTTAATAAAGGAAAATAAAATATTTTGGTATTACTATTTTGGATCCTTTAATAAAAGATTTTGTTTTCAAATAAAAAGGTGGATTTATAAATAAAGATTATTTTAAAAAAAAGCCAAATTAAAACATTGGCCAAGCTTTTAATTAAAACATTTTTGAATAAAAATAGCAAAGGTTTATTTAAATAAAATAATAGGGATTTAATATCCAAATCTTATTAAAGTAAAGGTTTTTCCCATTTTAAATAAAACACTAAAACTTATTTATTTTAAATAAGTTTTACAGATATTTTATATTCTCAAATAAAACCTACTGAAGTGTTTTTGTTTTATTTTAGTTTTCAAAATAAAGATTTTAATAAAACAAATCCTATTTGAATTAAATGAATAAGGTCTATTCATTTAATTGGTATTGGACCCTAAAATAAAATGTTATTTTATTTTAAACAAGTATTTCAAGTATCTTATATTTTCAAATAAAATCTACTGATTTGGTTTTGGAAAATATTTGGATTTAAATAGAGCTTTGAAATAAATCAATCCTATTTTGATTTATTAACAATGGTCCATTTATTTAATTAATAATGGACCCTATTATTAAAATTATTATTTTGAATTTGGATTTTGATTCATGTTACTAAACAGAACTAATTTCAATATTACAAAGTTTGGTGTTGTTTGAATTGTTTTGGTTGATGTTTGAATGTTTGGGAATTCAAAACAGGAAATAGAAGTAGAAAAAGGAAAAAGATTCAGAATAAGAAAAAAATAAAGATTAGACCGACCCAACCCAGCAGTCCACTAAGGCCCAGCGCCAGCCCAGCTCCTCTATCCATAGCGAAATGTTTTCCTACCTAAACACTAACCCGAACAGACGCTGACCGGTGGACCCTTCTTCCCTCTCTCACTCCGCTGACCAATCGACCCCACGCAGCCAACTCACCTTCTTCCTCCTCGCGCTAACGACGCCTGCCGTTGCTGCCTTCAATCCGCGCGTTCAATTCGCATTGATGCCGCGCCTTAAACCTCGCCGTGACTGCACGCTATTAAGCGCCTGCGTCTTCTCCTCCGTTCCCCTCTGTCTCCTCCCCCAATCCCGCCCCCAGGCCGTCGAATTTTACTCGAACACCGCCTCTGTCCGACGATGCTCCGACGCCGATTCCGGCAGCCCCTCGCCGCCCCTCTCCTCCCCGACCAAGCTCACACCTTCCCCACTCCCAGGAGCATCTCCCGGCACTTTCCATTTACCCGCGGGCGCCCAGAGCGTCGGCAACGACCAGCTTCTAAACGCCGCCGCGACTGGTTCTTCTCCGACGACGACTTCCAGGTGAACCAGACCGCCCCTTCACCTCTCGTTCACGCACACAACCTTGCCTTGGTCCTGCGCATCTAACTGCGTTTTCGTTATGCCTTGGGGTGAACCACAGCACATCACACGACGACCACCTGACGCACCCAACGCCGTCCTCCACTCCGGCGAGCAATCCTGCTAAGACCAGAACGCCCCTCGCCCGACCAACACCTCCTCGAGCTTCACCATGACCTCCTGAACCTGGTGAGCATCTTCATTTTCCCCTTTGCTTCCTGTAACCGTCGTAGCACCACCGCCTGGCCGTGCTCCGCCGCTAGCCACCGCCGGCGCCGCTCACGTTTGGTCACCACGATGATAGCCGTAGGATCTGGATCGAACGATTACGATAGATCACTTAAACCGCGAAGAGTTACGCCTTCTGATCCACACGATTCATTTAGATCTAACGTTCCACAGAGCCGATCCGGCCGAACCGGTATCGACCAATGAAACAGCGACGCGTGGCCAGTATTAAAGCTAAAAACAGATTTGAATCAGATTTATTTGCAAACTTCAAAACCTTGTAACTTTGGATCCACACGTCCAAAAATTACAAATTTTATGTCGTTGGATTCAGGAGAGCAAGACCTAGCCAACCATGCCCTTGGTTTAGCAAATAGTATCTGTTAGTTTGCTTGTTTTTGCAGATTCTTTTGTGAGCTTATTTAGAGTAGAAAAATTGTTTAAAATTGTTTTTAAGGTTAAAACCTTTAAAAATTGGTTTTTTGTAAACTCACTGACCCTAGGAACCAACCCTTGGTGTTAAAAATGATTTAGGTAAATTTAGGTTGGATTATTAGACTTAGCCAATTTCTAGTCAAATAAAATTATTAAGTTTATTATGAAAATGTTTATGGAAAGAAAACTTTGAGAAAATGGTTTGGACCAAACCTACTGACCCAAAAACACCAAGTTTTGCAATAGCAACTCATTTGGTGAAAAATTTAAAAGGTTTTGTTTTGATAAAAACATTTTTCACCACATAAAATGATGAATGGATTTTAAAATGGTTTTGAGATAAAACCCTTTTGCAATTGACTTTGCCATTTTGGTGAATGACCAATTTGGATCTTACCAAGTTTAGAAGCCTACTGGAGACCATCCTTGCAATAGAACCAACCTTTGCATGCTTATGCATGACTTAGATTCCATTACTTGTGTGTAAAAAATTGTTTGTTTGACTTTAGTTTGGAATGTGAATTGAATTTGTGTTTGCTTGATTGACTTGTAGTGAAGTGTGAGACTAGCAAGATCAAGGAGTGAACCACCATTCCCTACCAAAAAGGCAAGTGATGCTTCATACTTTTTGTCCCATTACTTTCACTATGCATTAGTGATTTTTCTCTAAGTAAAGCTTGCATGGATTTTGCTAAGTATAAACCTTGCTATAGGAAAACCTAGTAGATGAATCCTTAGTAGGATTTTCCTAAGTTAAGATTCCTAGTACTATCAGGCTTAGCCTAGCTAATAGAAAACATGGGTGGAAAATATATTCACACTATGGAAAAATATTCTAAGTCCGAGGACTTGTGGTTTTGTCTAATAAAACAACTAAGTTAATGAATCACCTGGGTGGAATAGGATTTCTTGGTGGTTTTTGGTTGAGTGGTTCACAAGGCCATGGACTTGGCTTTTGTATCTCACTTGTGGTATGCCACCCAGGAACAAAGAGATTTGAGATGTCAAATGTTGAGAAGCTTCAAGTGCAACCACTTGGCAATATGGGCTCTGCCATGATCATATAGGTTGCAAGAACTTAGCCATATGGACAGTGGGTGGTAGTGTTTGATAGGTTGGAGCGCGTCCATTTTGGTCTAAGGGAAGGCTTCTGAAAGATCTTGTCTTGGGAAACCAAGTCTTGTGGGGAAAGTGCACCAACTCTGCAGAGTGTAAAATCTAAGTACTTAGCCATGTCCCTGGTAAAGGACAATTTGAGCATCAAGACATGGAAGCAATCAAGGATCCCATCATTCAAATTTCTAAGTTAAAACTTGTGGTTTGAACAAGGGTTGTTTGAAATCTTCAATTTTTGATTGAGAGATGCCTTGTAAAGGATCTTCAATCTTTGATTGAGAAAAATGATTTTGTCAAAGCAAAAACTTAGTATTTTCAAATGTTAAGGAAAAATCTATTTTGAGCAATGCAAGCCTCAAACTCCACTTAGCCAAATGCATATAGATGATAGACTCCACTATACCACCATAATATCACTTGCCAATACAATTCAAATGTATTGACCCTTTGTGGCCGTAACTTGTAATGTTGCAGGTTTGATTGATTTTAGTGAAGATTGTTTGATTAGGATTACAAAGTCTACAACCAACATCTGCCTGTGGCATTTTGAAGATGAAGGACCCATGCTTATAATTATTCCGCTGCAATGTAATGTAATAGCCAAATGAGCTATGTAAGATGTAATAAAACTATGTTATTCCTGGTTATAAAGTTATATTATGACCTTTGTTTCTTGATATTACATCTTAACTGTGGATGCTAGCTATTGATCCAGGGACTAGCATTGTAAACATAGGGGGCTCTATCTTATTAAAGATTGGAACCTCTACAAACTATTTGCATGCTTTCACTTGAGTCACTCCCCACTTAGCTTGTTATCCTATAAATCCTATTAATTTGCTAGTGTCTCCTTTTTAGCTTTGAAATAATAAGAAATGAACTTGGTTAAAATAATTCCAATATTTTTACAACAAGAAAAAGCATCCAAAAGATGGCTTGAGTCCATGTTTAGCCCAAAGGATTCAATTTTAGAACTACTCAACCCCATGAGCTTAATGTAATAGAATTGATAGCACTTTTGAATGAAATTGTTTGATTAAATAGACACTTTGAAGTAGTAGAGATTATGACATAGTTTTTCTAATAATTAAAGTAAGATATTTCTTTACGTGTGTCATTATAACAATGTCGTGCTCAATGGGTAACTATTAACTCCGCTAGCCAATGAATGATCTAAATGTGAGAAACCACTTGATTTCGGCTATTGAGTTATGTAAGCGTCTGTAGCTGCAATGCTATGACGAGTAAAATTTTTATTCTCCTCGTGGTCTCACGTTCCAAGTGAAGTTCTAGTACTCCTCTGGCCCATTATTGCTCAACGGTTATCTACTAGCATGGTCGCGAGTACGCAACACAGTCCCAATTCACATGTTAAAAACAGTGGCATGATTTATATATGGAAAAGCTGAATTTTTTGAAAAGCAAGGAAAGGAAAAATGTTCTTTGAGGGTCTTGAAATTTTGATGTGGGAGTAGATGAGTTGTTCCTAAATTTAATGTTTCTGGTGCCAACTTGAGTACTCTGAATTAATTAAATAAACAAGGGCAAAAAGTCTTTCACGTCTCAACAAAGAGAGAAACCAAAAGAATTTGTTTCACTTTCCTAGCTAAACTATTGATATTTGCTCGGGCATATAATTTATTTGCTAGCAAGATATACGTGGTTAGGAAGTGGACTCATTGCAATCTTGTGAATAATCCCTCCGATCCATATTACTTGTCATTAGATTGGATGTATCTAGCTCTAAAACATGTCTAAATACCTCCATTTTTACGACAAGTAATATGAATCGGAGGGAGTACTTTAATGATCATGTTTGAGGTTGCAGGAATTGTGAAGAAAGGAATTTGGCACCAGTTCGAGCTTGTAAGTCCTTTTATTTCAGTTTCAAATCTCTGCTATTCTTCTTATTTTCTTGTCACTCGAGGGTGAGAAACATCTAAGCTTGGGAAAGTTGATAGCTGTGAGATTCGATACATTTTTATTGGTTTTTGTTGATGGTTTTCGTCCTGATTTGATGGTTTTCTAGCTTTAACTAACGCTAATACTTCGGTAGCAAAGAAAACTTGGTTTTCAATGTGTGTTTCAGGTTCTAAACATCAACATAAGGTATCAACAACAAAAATACAATATTCAGGCGAAAACAAGAAAATCTCTTTTTGGAAGCAACCAAGGAAGGAAACTCGAAGGTTTAACGACTAACTATATGGCGGGAATATTTTTCCAGCCGTATAGTTGCCGCTGCCTTCGTCCTGTCAAAAGGAATAACTTTCATGAAGAAGGCATACGCGAAAACACAACACAATAGCCGCCGTTCCATCCAGAAGGGAGAAAGAACAGATCCGGAGAAGAAGGGGAAGACGTTCTTCCTCTCTCTCCATGATCTTCGACCTCCTAGCCACCACAACCCCATACCATTACTTGTACTTGAGAGAGAGAGATCTTCACCTTGCAAGATTAGGGTTTAAGATTGTTTCTTCCTATCTTGAATTGTGTTGGATTGATTTTCTGTTCTTATTGTGGATCTCCATGGTAATATCGAGACAAACTCCTTTTATTTAATTATATCAATGATGCTTTCGTCTCTCATGTGTGAGTAAGTTCCTTTGGGCATGGGAGATGTAGGGGATTGGTGAGATGTGATGTGACTATATATTTTCCATTAGTTTGTGATTGATTTTAATTACTATATTATGTGTGCTTGACTATCTTTGGGATGCCTAATGCTTGTTGTCCAATTAAGTCCCCAGACAACTTGCTTTGTTCAATTGGAGCTTGCATGTAGAACTCCTGGTGGTGACGAAAATATTTTACTTTTTGTTCTACCTCCGCCACTAGAACTTGGTCCGGATTGCACCATGACGGCTTGCACCAATTTACTAGATGATGAAAAATAATCCCAATTGGCTATAATTAATCGACAAACATGCAATTCCAGTTTTTGTTGGACACTAAATCACGACAGCAATTTGACTGGTTGGGAGACAGATCGCGAGAGATGGAAACCGTTCACCATCTAGATCGATGTGTGTGCGCCTGCTGTTGGGGATATGCTAAATGAGTATCACCATTGCACGTCTCTAATCTGGATTACCCGGGTGGCCCATAGTCGGTAGCATGTCCTATGGCCTGCTGGGCGGCCCAGTTAGATGGAACCAGAAGGGAGGCCCATGTCGGATAAAGGAAGGTTACGTGAAGTCACCAGCATAGCCGGAGTCTTGGAGTGCAAGACACGTTAGACTAATTGTATACCATGTAGAAATCTGTAACCTGTCCGTCTAGGACTTTCCCTGTAACCCTAGGATCTGGCTACTATATAATCCTGACCTACGTGGGCCTTTAGGGAACGATACAACTCAACACCTCGCACAGCGAACCAATCCCTGTAACTCGGCGTATTGCCATTATAGTGATTTAAAGGAGTAGGATTCCACCACATTCGTGGGATCTGGACCTGGGTAAGCTGTGTTACCTCGTAGCCGCTAACCTTCCACCTTAACCCACGTCTCTAAAACCGCACTGTGAGGACCCCTCCATGGCATACTCGTCGACAATACCACGACAGTTGGCGCCCACCATGGGGCAAGAGGCGCTTCAGGCTCTACAACAGGTGAGGTCAAAGATCTTCGCGGGAATCGGTGAAACCGTAGCCATCGGCCGTGTTCTCTTATCCGACAATGTTCTGATCGTCCCTCCTGACGAGTTATGGATCCCGGAAAGACGAACCCCACCCGCTGCTCGATCGTCCCAATCGGGGACATCCATCTCTTCATCAGTGAAACCGACTCGGGCACTAGCTCCCTGGAAGTTGGAGGATCGTCAAGGCCCGCACGGACCGCCTACGGGAAGGATACGTTCGCGGAAGGATTGAAGTCGGATCTCTCTTTGGAGTTTGCCAGCTGAGATTGGAAAAATTCAAGGCCCACCAAAACTGCCCCTGTGCGGGATATAATGGTGGAAGATCGATGCAAATCCGTCGGCTTCGCCCGTGCGTCTGGAAAGCAGAGATCGTAGTTTTTCGGCGTGGTGACTATCTTCGATCTGGCGCGATGCGTCTAGAGAAAGGATGAAAACCCCCGCGATTACCTCGCCAGATGGCTCCGTATATGGGACGATTTGGAACATTACTCCAGTGATGATGCTATTTATCACTTTGTGGAAGTACTGGATCACGGTACACTTCTCCGGCATACGCTAAGGCAGCAACAGGCCGCGGGGCTCCTCACCTTCGAGAGCATGATCAACACCGTCAACAACTACACGGCCGCTGAAGCAGCTACTCAGGCCGAGATCGCTGCCATACCCGGGCCACCACTGCCACAAACTCCGCCGCCACCGCCTCCAGTCAACGTCCCTACAAGCTCAACATCTTCTTCCATCATTGAGGAAGCCCCCGCACCCCCTGACTCTGTTTTGGACGTGCTCTATGCTGACATCAGCGTGGACTCGGAGGAGATGGATATCAACCAGGTGGAACTCGACTCTGCTATGCAGGAGATGGAGGAGGACATCAAGCACGAGGAGCATGCCAATAAGTCCATCACATCCCGAGAGGTATTCATCGCCATTGGGAGCGTGATGTAAGAAGACCAACCCGGACAAGCTCTGCCTAAACCGCGGGACAAGGGGAAGGTACCAGCTGATGCTATCGACAATGATTGCGCAAAGGCCATACCCCCTTCGCCTAACCCAGCGCAGCAGCCACATGAGCTCAACATCGGTCTGAGTAACCCCAACACCGCAAATCTACCACCTCCAGCATCTACGTCTATGGCCGCCCAAGTTACTCCAGTCGATAGAGTGATGTAGGAAAATTTACTCGTCGAGCCCATGACTATGGCTCACATACGGAACATATTCCAGCTTGATGAGAAGCGCCAGCAGCTGCTGGAGGAAGCGTAGGACATCACGGAGCAGGGCGCTAAGCTAGATCAAGATCTGGCCAAGGCGCAAAAATCAATCGAGAAAGCTAGAGCCATGGAGGCCGAGTACAAGACTTTGCTCAAGCAGCAGAAGGCTAGGAAAGCTCCGGCTTGCGTTATCAACGATCCTGGTGTACGGTGCAACTTAGGATGGGCTCCCCCGAAGCCACCACAAGCCAAGCCATACATCGACAGCGAGGGCAGGTAGGTTATGCCCACTCCTATCCTCAACTTAGACATCGCCAAGACCCTACTAGAACAGGATATATCACCTGCAGCTGTGGAACATGTCTATGACCTTGTAGCAAAGGCAGTCAAATAGCAGGAAAAGGCAACCTCTCGGAGGCTTGAGTCTGATCCAGCATATTGCCAGTCTAGCAATCCTAAACTGCTAAGGGAGAGATCTCCTCATGAGGTCGGGTCCCAGACGGGTTCATCAGAACGAAGACGGAGGGATGCACACAATAGGAAGGATGCTATCCCCATATCCTCTGACCACGGAGGCAAGGCTCATCCTCGTCGCCCATCTCCTCCGCCGTGGTCCCCCCGACATCACGAAGACCCAAAGGCTCACCACCGTACGAGCATGCCTCCGCCAAGACACTCTTAGGGTGGAATTGTCATTCGCGACAATGCGGAGCAGACCCGTCATGGTGGAGAGCGCAACGGCAACCAAGGACACAAGAGAAGGTCACGCCATGACCCTCCACGTCCGACAAGCAACCGTGACAGACGCGAGGTGCCGCAGGAGGGTAACAACAAGAAGGCTAACCCACCGCCACCTCCGCCTCTGTCGCCACCTAGCAGCCACCATGTCGGAGGAGGGCCGCGTCGCTCGCACAGCCCTTCCCATGATGGAAAGAAGAAGAAAGCAAGCCCGGAGCCATACGATACACGTTCACGCCTGGAAAAGATTCACGAGGCCCAGCAAGGACAATACCTGGGACCATGTTGCTTTGGACCTATAATACGGACCACAACTTACCCCAAGGGTTTCTGGATAGACAAGACGATCAAGTCCTATGAAGGCACCGCCAAACCAGCTACGTGGTTGCAGGATTATGGCAACACGGTGGAGATTGCCGGGGGAAACCCCAACATTGCTATCAAGTACCTCCCAGTGATGTTGACGGGCACGGCCCGCCAATGGATTAATTACTTGATGGAAAAGTCCATATCCAACTGGTTGGATATGCAAGAAGCGTTCACCAAAAACTTCGAGGGTACGTACAAGCGACCTTGCACTATTGGCGATCTACAGCGATGCGTGCAAGATAAAGACGAAACATCTCGATCCTACCTCTCCCACTAGCTGGACATGAAAAATTCCTGCGCAGGAGTGCACGATCAGACCGCTGCCTACATTGACGGCTTGGAAAAGAGTACATTGCTCCGACATAAGTTGAAGCGCCTGCAGGACAATCACATGCTAGATCTCAATTAGATGATCTCGCTCACCAGTGAGTTTGCGGCTGCCGACAATGATGCTCACGGCTCCTTGCTGGCAATTTCCATCCCAACCCAAGCCAAGAGGAATAACAAAACAAAGCGGAAGAGTCCGCCAGAAAAAAAAAGCCAACCTCCGACATGGTCACGATGACGTTTGCAGGAAGAGGTGATGGCGGACATCGTGGCCGAGGATGGGGGTTGGTCGTGGACAGCAGGAAGGTAGTGAAACTACCCCGATAGTTCCCCGCATTCCCTAAACGTACGAGGATTACCGTGATATGCCATGCCTTGTACACCTCGATGCCAACAGCAAAGCCACTCACACCAATCGCCATTGCAAGTTCGTCAACAACCTCAAGGAAGACCCGGAGTCTGGCTACAAATGAAGCCGAAAGAACCGACCGCGAGGCAAGGGCAAAGGGAAGAAGAAGGAAGAGGAGTCCAAGGATTCAAGTGACATGGACGAGGACGTTCACCCAAAGCACGCCAACAAGGGCGATGGCAAAGGCAAGAACCCCTTCGAGTAGAAGGACCCCGTCTACCACACTTTCCTTGGCACCCCAACTGTCCGGGCACAGAAAACCTCACTAAGGATACTGATGGCCACCCTACCCCCAGTTCCCCAATACCTGCGCTGGTAGGCAGTTTAAATCACTTGGGACAGGAAGGATCACCCAGACCTCGTTCCAACACAGAACTAATATGCCATGGTCATCAACCCTTTGATTGACGTCAACGAGTTCACCAAATGCATGGTGGACAGTGGAAGCAGCATCAATATCTTGTACCTGGATACACTGCACAAGATGAACTTGACGGAGACCAACCTAAGGCGGACCAGCACTGTGTTCCATAGCATAGTTCTTGGCCGGGTGGCTCGGTCCCTTGGGTGCATCACGCTTCCGGTCGCTTTTGGTGATGTTAACAATTACCGCCAAGAACACATGACCTTTGAAGTGGTCCCCTTCAAGAGCGTGTACCATGTCGTATTCGGACGCGACATCTTCCACGCCTTCATGGCCAAGCCATGCTTCGTCTATAACAAGCTCAAGATACCCGGACCCAACGGTGTCATCACCGTATCTGGAAGCTTTTAAAAGGCAACAAACTGGGAGATTGGAGAAGCAGCCTTTGTAGAAGCTTCCCTCTACAGCAAAGAATTCAAGGAGATCCAGAGCAAGGTCGACCCCTCGGAGATGCCGGCATTGAAGAAGCAGATTTCTGACTCCGATACTGCCTTCAAGGCCGCCATCGAAACCAAGTCGCTGGAACTTGTGGTATGAGATTCCTCCATGGTCACCGCCATTGGGACGAACCTGGACCCTAAATAGGAAAGCGCGCTCGTCGATTTCCTCCGTGAGTACAAGGACATCTTTGCCTGGCAACCTGCCGACATGAAAGGTGTACCTAGGGAACTTGCCGAGCATATCTTGAATATTGATCCAAAATGCAAACCGGTGAAACAACCTCTACGATGCTTCCGAGACAAGAAGAGACGCACCATAGGCAAAGATATATCTAGGTTACTTAAGGCTAGTTTTATCCGAGAAGTCCTTCACACCCAATGGGTGGCCAATCCTATACTTGTCCCCAAAAAGGGAACCAAAGAATTAAGAATGTGCGTTGATTACACCGGCTTGAACAAAGCATGTCCAAAGGATCCATTTGCTTTGCCTCGCATTGACCAAGTCATTGACTTATGGCTGGTTCGGAACTTCTATGTTTTTTAGATGCATACTCAGGATACCACCAGATAAAGATGAGGAAGTCACAGCAATTGGCCACTTCGTTCACCACACCTTATGACACGTTTTTCTATGTCATGATGCCCTTTGGGCTGAAAAACGCAGGTGCAACTTACCAGCGGACTATGCAACGTTACCTACATGACCAAATTGGTCAGAACGTTCACGCCTATGTGGACGATATCGCGGGGATGTCTAAAAAGTCAAATGACTTAATCTCGCTCTGAAACCTTTGATAATCTTCGAAAATACAACATGATGCTTAACCCTAAGAATTGCGTCTTTGGGGTTCTAGCCGACAAATTGTTGGGCTTAATCGTTTCCCTGAGTGGAATCGAGGTTAACCCGGAGAATATCAAAGCCATCCTAAACTTAACCCATCGACATGCCTGAAGGACATCCAATGGTTCACTGGCTGCATTGCAGCGGTAAGCCGGTTCGTCAGCCGACTTGGAGAGAAGGCTCTGCCGCTATACAAGTTGGTGAAGAAGGCGGACAAATTTACATGGATGGACGAAGCTGATGCTGGGCTTAAGGAGCTAAAGGGCATACTCTCCTCGGCACCTGTACTCGCAGCGCCCGAGCCTATGGATCCTATGTTGATTTACATGGAGACCACTAACCGGGTAATCAGCATTGTCGTCGTGGTGGAGCGGAAATAACCAACGCATGAGTACGGAGAGCAATGACCAGTTTACTATGTAAGCGAGGTCATGATAGAGTCCAATCAACGTTACTCGCACTACCAGAAGCTAGCTTATGGAGTGCTCCTTGCTTCTTGGAAGCTAAGGCACTATTTCCAGGAGCACTCTATCACAGTTGTGATCAAGGCACCACTGTCCGACATCATCAATAACATCGACGCTACGGGAAGGGTTGCAAAATGGGGCATTGAACTTGCCGCCTTCGAGATCACCTATAAGAGACACGATGCTATCAAATCATAGGTCTTGGCAGATTTTATTGCAGATTAGACGGAGATGTTGGATGCTACCCCTATACCAGAGCCAGAATACTGGGTGATGCACTTTGACGGATCAAAGCTACTCAATGGCTCGGGGGCTGGTGTACTGCTACATTCACCAACATGGGAAAAATGCACTAGGTTCTGCAGATCCACTTTGAGGCTACAAATAACATGGCAGAATATGAATCACTCAATCACGAAGTTCGTGTAGCCAAGGATATTGGCATCAAGCACATAGTTTGCTATGGAGATTCTGACTTGGTTGCCCAGCAAGTGGCTGGCACCTGGAACGCACGGAACCCTACGATGGCGGCATATCAAGACGAAGTATATGAGATAGCCAAGTGCTTCGAGGGCTACGAAGTCAAGTATGTCAAAGGGAGGAAAATGAGGCGGCTGTTCTACTGTCAAATCTTGGATCAGGGCGCAAACCAATTCCGCCTGGCGTTTTTCTGGAGCATCTATGGACACCATCCGTGAAGGGAGCGGACCCCGAGAACCCGGATAGAGTTGATTCTTTTGTTCATACAGTAACAAAGGTCCCTCTGGCTTGGAACTTTGCCCATCGACGAGTTCGAAAGTCGGCAAATAGTACGTCGAGCTAAGGGCTATACTATAATCAATGGATAGCTCTATAAAAGAAGCACCACTGGTGTATACCTAAAGTGTGTTTCCCAGCAAGAAGGTATTGAAATCCTTAGTGAGATCCATCTCGGAGAT
The DNA here is from genome assembly GCA_916181665.1 of Avena sativa. Taxonomy (NCBI): domain Eukaryota; kingdom Viridiplantae; phylum Streptophyta; class Magnoliopsida; order Poales; family Poaceae; genus Avena; species Avena sativa. The sequence goes on along the minus strand of OV702285.1, from coordinate 364,318,930 downwards.
TGCGGGCATCATGCCACTCCTCGATCATTGGTTTCGAAAGCCTTCCGGCAAGGATTCTACTGGCTGACCGCGAAGGCGGATGCCGACAAGCTGCTTGAGAAATGCATGGGATGCCAATACTATGACCGACAACCACATGTACCAGCTCAGGAATTGCGAAGCATCCCAATAACTTGGCCATTTGTAGTCTGGGGGCTAGACATGGTTGGTCCATTACAGACGGCACCTTGTGGTTTTACGCATCTGCTAGTAGCATTTGATAAATTCACAAAATGTATAGAAGCTAAACCCATTAGAAAGCTTGATGGGGCAACTGCCCTTAGGTTTGTCCGGGATCTAGTGGTGAGATTTGGTCTCCCACATAGCATTATCACCGACAATGGTAGAAACTTGTCACTCGGAGAAGTGGAAGCTTATTGTTGGGAGAAGGGCATCCGACTTGATTTGGCTTCTATGGCACATCCATAGTCCAATGGGAAAGTTGAGCGAGCTAATGGCTTAATTCTGCAGGGAATCAAGCCACGTATAGAGGCACCGCTACATAGCCAAGTTGGAGCCTGGGCGGAGGAATTACCATCTGTTTTGTGGATTTTACGAACTACACCCAAAATATCCACCGGCTACACCCCTTATTTCATGGTATATGGAGCAGAAGCCATCCTGCCTTCTGACATCCTTCACGATTCACCAAGAGTTGCCGCCTACGACGAGGATGACGCTAAAGAATCCAGGCGCCTATATGTGGATCTTCTCGAGGAAGAGCGCATATTGGCATGCCAAATATCCGCCATCTACTATTAGAAGCTACACAGCTACCATAGTCACCACGTTCGGCATCGCTCGTTTAAAGAGGGGGATCTGGTGCTCCGACTTAAGGAGAACAAGTCACACAAATTATCCCCGCCATGGGAAGAACCGTTCATCATAAGCAAGTTGCTACTCAATGGATCTTACTACCTCGTTGATAATCGTGAACTAGATGATAGACCAAATGAGGATCATAAGTGTAAGCAATGTGACCCGGATGATGACTACCAGAGCTTCATCGGCCATGGAACATAGCACATCTACGTCCTTTTTACACTTAGCATATTTTTTTACTGTCTACTGTGTTCCTCTTATATGATGAATGAAATAAAGCTCTTTGGCTCACTCATATGATTGAGTCTTTTACCTCCTTTGGTGTTCATTTTTGGATCGTATAAAACCTTTATGCGCAAGTTTTGCATTTGCACTTGTGAAAATTCCGCCTACGGGCGTTAGCTTAATTTTTCTGGTCTACACGTTCTTTGTTGTTTTTATGTGGATTCTGGAGTAGTGACTTTTGGTACTCGTAGTCGGCGATTTGTATTTAGGTTTTTGACGGTGCCATTAGGTATCATCACCTGAGCGCATAGTTCTGACTATGGATCTTCCGACTCACGAAAAGTCAAGCATAAAAACCAGAGTAATGGATAAGCCAGGACTTGCTTAAAAACATATACATGTTGGAATTAGTACTTAAGTAGCAGGAAACATATAGCTATTTTTTCCGCCTTAAGAATAACCCATTGTTTTACGCATACAAATCACCCAGAGGAAACAAATATTACATAGTTTTTTATTCCTTTGGTGCAGGAGATTTTGATGTAACGTCATCGGCTGCATGAGAGCCATCTGGCCCATCAGTGAAGTCGGCAGTCTTGAGGGACTCGGAGGAGCTGGCTTGGTTGGCATCAATTACCTCAAGGGGCACAGATGTGTTTGCATCCACCAACTGGGCGACTCTAGTGTCATAGCCGGCGAGCGATGCCTAGATAGCTCCGTGATCGATCTTCTAGCCGTCATCGTCTATGTCGGGCAAGCCGGAGATCACAGGATTGATGTCAGCATCATCATAGTGGGCCTTGACCATAGACAACGCCATCCTTGCACTAGCCCGGGTACATGTAGCTTTCCAGCTTACGATACGCTCGGGGGCCTGGCGCAGGAAATCCGAGTACTTCATGACGGAGTCCACCACTTTGATATTGATGTTCAAGGGCTTGGAAATTTCTTTTGCTTGGGTGATGGTGGTGCTGATGAAGTTGCCGGCAAGAACCATGCATTCCTTTGGCGGTGGAGGATTATTGGTCAAACCAATAGGAGCTACATTTTCCAGCCAAATGATTGAGTACATGAGTTCAATACAACAAAAGTTCAGAGTACCTGGTTTACAGAAGTACAAGACGTAGTATGCATACCAAAGATGCTATCCTCAGCTTGCTGAAGAATCTCCGCCATGGAGTCCCGTTCTTGTTGGAGGTCCTTATAATCTTCAAGGTTACGAGTATTCTGCTCTGCGGCATCTTTGTTCTGTTCCTTGAGGATTGAAATTTCCTCCTTTAGACGGTTGATCTCCGTGTTAGCGGATTCTTGCACGGCAGCCATAGACTTTTCATGCATCTTCAGTGTGTCAGCTCTCTCCTGCTTCAGGGTTTTGTTTTTGCTATCCAGCTCTTATATGTGCTTGGATTGCTCGACAATGTCCTTCGCCTTGGAAATAGCTTCTGCATGCCGGAGAAATGACAAGGCACAATGAGTAGTCAGAGGTTAATTCAGCAAGACCAAGATTGAGTGCGAAATTGAAAAGAAAAACAGACTCTTGATCTTGGTGATTTGATCCTTCAAGAAGGCAGTTTTACCCTTTTCAGCTTCAAGATCTGCACGCATCTTGTGGAACTTGTCGTTGGCGATGTTCCTCCGAGCATTAGCATTCTGCAAAATGAGTAAAGTTACTTAGTCTGCTTGAAGCATCTAGCTGGATAAATATCTGCCTAGAGGCTTGGGGGCTATAATACGAGTTTTTAACTCAGCAATATGTTTAGTCTATCTTTAAGCATCTAGTCGAAACTAATTTTGTTTCAACTAGAGACTTGTGGGCTACAATATCGAAAATTACAAACACTGCGTATGCTACTCTGAAAGTATCTAGTCCGAATAATTCATTCAAACTACATACTTGGGGGCTACACTTCAAAGTTTCTAGCTTGGTCACTCTTAGAGCATTCAGACCCAAAGACCTATGATTTTCCGTCTAAATCCTCGGGGGCTACAGTGGGATACTACATATGAAATGCAAAAGGCATATAAAACTTACAAGTGCAATGATCTTGAGGTTGCTGGCGCTCTCGGAGAATATCTTGCTAAAAGCAAGTCTGTTTACGTGCAAGATCTCCGCCTTCTTGAGTAGCTCCTCAAGACCACATGTGGGAGAAGTCGGTGCTGAAACAGTAGCCAGAGCTGAGCTACTTGGTGTAAGCACCGGGTAGACGATCTTTGGGAGCTCTGTTGGCGTCTTGGGTGCAACGGCTCCGCCTACTTCAAAATTTCCACCTTCCACCATGGCCTTACCGCTATTAGTGGCATCCTTAGCCGGAGCTTCGGCCACTTTAGAGGGCATGCTCTCTTGAGTCGCCTGCTTGGCGACAACATGGGGATCCGCGGCAATGTCTAGGAGATCCTGAGAAGGAGTTGGGTCCACTTCCATGGCGGAAGGTTTAGACGTTACCTTTGTTGGAACACTTGTCCGTGCGGTAGTAGGCTGGACACTCGGAGTCAGAGGGGCGATGGCGGAGATGCTTGGTTAAACATCTATTTGATGCTTTTAGAAGCCCCCGATGTTTTGGAGGTCTTCTTCAAACTCATATTGGCATTCTTCTTGAAACATGCAAAAAGTATAAGTACATGAATAAGACAAGAAAGAGACAATGTCGGATGTTAAGAAGCTTACACAACGGTTGTTGCCTTGGTTAACGGGATACCTATCATTCTTATTTTCTCCGCCTCCAGGGAGGCGGTGGATCTCTTGGAGGCTCCACCCTCTGTCTTCTTTCTCTTGGCTCCGTCGGCAGCGCTAGAGGTGGAGATCTTCCGCTTTCGCGCTAGCGGGACATCATCATCGGACACGACGGTGACTTCCTTCATCTTGGGATCGTAGACTTGGGCAGCCATGCTACCTTTGTCTAGATTCTTTAGCTGTTAAGTGAATCATAAAGTGTTAGACGCAAAGGTTAAGGCAAGACGGAAGAACTGGAGTATATGTCATACACACAAAAAAATAAGTACCTCTGGGCACGTGCCGCCCTCGAACATTTCATAGGTTCTAGTGAGTCACTCGAAAAGTTGTCCTCAGAGATGCGGAGGCTATCCTTCCTATCCTTGGAATATTCGTGCATAAGCTTCACGCAGTGCTGTAGTGGCTGGATCCGGCTGATGAAGCAGCACATGGCTAGGTCCAACCCGGTCAGACCTGTCTCTACGAACCAATCTATCCGCCTTATGGTGCGAGAGGCTTCATTGTCGGAGGGGAGGAGGGCTTGGGATCTCCATGTCGGGGCTTCAGCGGCAGCTCCATTGACAAAGTCCGAGTACGTTTTTTCTCGGCCAGCTAGACGAATGTCTGGGCCATAGAAAATACATCCTCTGCCAGTTCTTGCAGGATTCGTGGCCAACGATGTAGGGGAACCGCCGTCCAGGCCGTATCTTGAAGATAATAGTTCCACAGTTCCTAAGATCCTCCTTGCTCACTCCGGCTTCCTTCTTGACGGTAAAAAATAAATAAACAAATCTAACCTAGGCCTGATCCCTAGGTAACCCTCACAGAGTGCCGCAAAATTGCTAAGCGTGAGGATGCTATTTGGGGATAAGTTCTGAGGTTGAACCCGGTAATGGCTAAGGACTTCTATGTAGAAGTCAGAGATTGGGAAGGATACACCACGAACTAGTTGGGCTTTGAGTTATACCTTTTCTCCGGCTAGGGGAGAAGGGACGACCTCGTCGGCCGGCGCCGCCCGCCATACCATACCATCCGAAGCGAGGAGGTACCCCTCGGCGAGCATCTCTTTGAGATCGTTCTCGGTGATGTCCGAGCCACGCCATTCCCCCATGTGCGAATCAGCATCCTCTTCCAGCAGTTCCAGCCCCGCTAGAATATGGTCGCCGCCGGTGGATTCCACAACCTCGGTACGCGGCACCACCATGCCATCTGGTGGGACATGGACATAGCCTGTCGGCTTGGCCGTGGCCTCTCCCGACACCACCATGGATGGAGTAGTGCTGCTGCTAGCCATTGGTACAGAGGGAAAGTGATTGTGAGATTGGAAGAAGAGTTAGGGTTTTTCCTCTGTGCGCGCGGAGAGCTCGAGGAGACGTTGGCTAGAGGAAGAAGACGATGCAAGGAAGAATGAGGTGAAAATATAAAAATCACCACGGTTACAATATATAGTACTCGGCATCAAGATTCGTGCAAGTTGATCGAACAACTGCTACGTGGACTACGCGTGCACGAGCTTGCACGGAAATTTTTTGCTATGTTCCCACCGCCGCCGCCAACGTTTCGTATCCTTCGCGTGGGAAAACGGCTATGATTACGTTATCTACATGTGTAAGTTACGAGGCGTCGCTGACCTATGGTCTACGTCACTCTATTGTCATAGGCAGGTGAACCATCCCATCTGAAGATTCTGGCATAGACGGATCCAGTCCGGCTATGAGAAGAATACGATGGAAGATTCACCAAACTCTTCGACTTACATGATTGAAGACGGAGAACATCGCAGGGTTCTTGGGAGGACAACAAGATATTGATTAGAGATTTGCCGACATCCATCTAGACAGAGCATTCAATATGAAGAGGCAAGACGACGCAAGATCTCGGAGTTCTCCGGGTCTACTATTGGGGATATGCTAAATGGGTATCACCATTGCATGTCTCAAATCTGGATAACCCGGGTGGCCCATAGTCGGTAGCAAGGCTTATGGACAGCTGGGCGGCCCAGTTAGATGGATCCAGAAGGGAGGCCTATGCCGGATAAAGGAAGGCTACATGAAGTCACCAGCGTACCCGGAGGCTTGGAGTGCAAGACACGTTAGACTAGTTGTGTACTGTGTAGGACTCTGTAACCTGTCCGGCTAGGACTTTCCCTGTAACCCTAGGATCTGGTGACTATATAAGCCTGACCTACGGGGGCCTTTAGGGAACGATACAACTCAACACCTCACACAACGAACCAATCCCCGTAACTGAGCATATTGCCATTAATAGTGATTTATAGCAGGAGTAGGATTCCGCCACCGTCGTGGGATCTCAACCTGGGTAAGCTGTGTTACCTCGTACCCGCCAACCTTCCTCCTTACCCCACATCTCTAAACACGCACTATGAGTACCCCTCCATGGCGTACTCGTCGGCAATACCATAACACCTGGCCAACATTGTCATTGAGTGATGGCGCCTGAAAGCGCTTCATCGGGAAACCCCAAGAGCAAGGTGTGAAGATCACAACAGCAAGTCTTCCCTCAGTAAGAAACCGAGGTTATCAAACCAGTAGGAGGAAGGAAACGTCTCAAAGGTGTTGCAAGCAACTTGGATACATGCACAACACAAACTCAAGAATTTTCCCCAACGAAAGTGAGGTTGTCAATCTCACCGGTTGCTGTAACAAAGGATTAACTTGTTGGGCCACGCAGAGATAAAACAAAACTTTTTCCTCTAACGTGGTGATCCCAAAATCTAGCCGAGGTAGAAGGCCACGAGGTTTACCACTAGACGCGCAGTTGCAGATTACTGATGAAGCGCGTTAGTTGACGCACTGCAGTCCTTTGCGATCCGATCGTCCTGGTGCTGATCGTACAACACCTCTGCTGGTATCCACACGTGCAAGGACGAGCACCGACGGCGAACTGCTAGGTTCGTATCAACGGTAGGACTACCGTGGAGCTAGGGTTTCCAACACATGGAATGACCTAATCGAACAACGATTAACCTTTCTGGGTTACGATGCTCCACCATATATAGGGAGTGAACATGGGCTCTGCTCGCGTGGCCCATTCACTAAAGCCCATATAATATTAGTCCCTATGAGTCCGACTCACTGACTCAGTCCAAATCAGGCTCGGCTCCAACCCAACCAGATTTCCAGTTCAGATCCAATCTGAACTTGCTCCCGCTCTTATGTGTGTGACCCCGCAGGATCATGGCTACATGGACACGATTAGAGTCCGACTCTCAATCGATCAGTCGGTAGTGGCTCCTAGCAGAACGTGCCGACTCCCAAGTACCAAAGAGTCATGACGACTTGCCTTTCCAATGAGACTTGCGTCCGAGTCCCTTTTGCCTCACGATATACCTTGTCAGACTATAGGCGAATATTTGTCATCCCTTAAATAGTCCGACTCTCTTCTTGATCCGAGATAAGTGATTCACCCGACTAACTCTTAGTCGATCGGCTCAGTTAACACTTAACCGAGTCGTGCATGGCCATGCTTTCCGAATCATATCTCACGAGAGGGCCCAGAGAATATCTCTCTGAGTGGAGGGGCAAAATCCCATCTTGGTTATTCACATCACGTAGCTTGATTCTCAGTCAACCCGAACTCTGCCTTTATAACTGCCCAGTTACGGATCAGTGTTTGACAGAACCTAAGTTGGTGATCCTCAACTCGAACTATGCAACAACCTCAGGTCTAAGGATTACATTGATTGAGATATACAAATGACAACTTGTTCGTTGTACCTCAATATGGGTCAATCCGACTAGCTAAACTCTTTAGCCGAATCTGTGTAAGTCGGAATGGCATCACCATGCCCATGACAAGTGGAACCGAGTCATCAAGCCGACTTTCACATTGGTCTAAGTTGTGTGTCCAGCACAACCTCAATGACCAAGGACATTTAGTAAAAACAACATGAATGCATAGTTCCACAACCGAATCACATATTCAATGATACACATCAGATGTTTATACAAGGACAACTTTATATCTTTATGAATACAATGGGAAATATCATCATACATGATTGCCTCTAGGGCATATTCCCAACAGTCTCCCACTTGCACTAGAGTCAATCTTCCGACATCACATGTCTAAGCATCTAATGCCCATGGCTCTCTGGTGCGCCTCATGCTTTGTCTGTGGTAACGACTTTGTCAACGGATCCGCAACATTTGCATCCGTGTGTACCTTGCATAACTTGATATCACGCTGATCCACGAACTGGCGAATCAGGTGGTACCGCATGAGTATGTGCTTGTTCTTCTGGTGTTGTCTAGGATCCTTGGCTTGTGCAATAGCACCATTATTGTCACAATACACGTCTAACGGATTGGACGAGCCCTGAACCACACCAAGATCCATGAGGAAATTCCACATCCAAATAGCTTCCTTTGCTGCCTCCGAGGCAGCAATATACTCAGCCTCTGTTGTAGATGTAGACACAGTCTCTTGCTTGGAACTGTTCTAGCTCACAGCACCTCCGTTTATAATAAACACGTATCCGGATTGCGAACGAGAATCATCAGAATCGGTAAGATAACTCACATCCGTGTAACCCTTTACACTGAGTTCATCTTCCCCACCATAAACCAAGAACATATCCTTAGTCCTTCTCAAGTACTTCAGGATATTTTTAGCCGCTGTCTAGTGGATTTCTCCAGGATCATCCTGGTATCTCCTCACAACACTTAGAGCATAGGAAACATCCGGCTTAGCACAAATCATGGCATACATGATGGATCCGACTACAGAAGCATAAGAAATCGCACTCATCCGACTTCGCTCATCAGTTGTCGAAGGACACTGAGTCTTGCTAAGTTTTACACCATGGGACATCGGTAAGAACCCCTTCTTAGACGATTCCATGTTGAAATTCTTCAACACTTTGTCCAAATAAGTACTCTGACTCAATCCAATGAGCCTCCTTGATATATCTCTATAGATCCGGATTCCGAGGATGTATGTTGCCTCACCCAAGTCTTTCATTGACAAACTCCTTTCCAATGATTCCTTGGTTTCTTGCAACATCTGGACATCATTTCCAATCAGTAATATGTCATCCACATATAAGATTAGAAAGTTTACTTTGCTCCCACTAAACTTCTTGTATAAACAAGAATCATGATCACTCTTGATGAAGCCAAACGATTTGACTACCTCATCAAAGCGAATATTCCAACTCCGAGATGCTTACTTCAACCCATAAATGGATTTCTGAAGTTTACATACCTTGTCAGCATTAGCCAGATCGACAAAACCCTCGGGCTGTATCATATACACGTCCTCGGTTAAATTTCCATTAAGGAAAGCCGTTTTGAAATCCATCTGCCATATCTCATAGTCGAAATAGGCTGCTATAGCTAACATGATCCGAACTGATTTAAGCATCGCTACGGGCGAGAAAGTCTCGTTGTAAGTAACTCCTTGAACTTGTTGGAACCCCTTCGCGACAAGACGTGCTTTATAGACGGAAACATTTGCATCCATATCAGTTTTCTTCTTAAAGACCCATTTGCACTCGACAGGTCTTGCACCGTCTGGCAGATCAACCAAGTTCCACACTTGATTTTCATCCATGGACTTTAACTCGGATCTCATGGCTCCAAGCCATGACTCGGAATCAGATCCCACCATCGGTTCCAAATAATTTGCCGGCTCATCACTGTCTAACAGTAATACATCACGAACACGTCGTAATCTAGCCGATCTTCGTAGTACAGGTGCTGCTGCCGGCTCAGCTGCCACGACCGGCTCAACTTCTAAGGTTTTCGCCGACTCGCTAGTAGCCGGTTCCTCTCGAATTTCTTTGAGCTGCACCGTGCTCCCAGTTACTCCCCAACTGAGAAAGTCTTTCTCAAGGAAGACACCGTTCCGAGCGACAAACACTTTGCCCTCTTCTCGGTTGTAGAAGTAGTAACCCAAGGTTTCCCTCGGATACCCCATGAAGATACACTTATCCGACTTGGCCGTAAGATTGTCCGACTAAAGTCGCTTGACAAATGCTTCACAACCCCAAATCTTAAGAAAAGACAAACTCGGCTTTTTCCCTGTCCACATCTCATGCGGTGTCTTCTCTACCGATTTTGATGGTACTCTGTTTAGTGTGAACGCCGCTGTTTCTAGACAATGACCCAAAAATGATAAAGGTAGATCTACCCGACCCATCATTGATTGTACCATGTCCAACAAGGTCCGATTCCGCCTTTCCGAAACACCATTCCTTTGCGGCGTTCCAGGCTGAGTAAGTTGAGGAACTATTCCACAACTTTTCAGATGGTCATCAAACTCATGGCTCATGTACTCGCCTCCTTGGTCCGACCGAAGAAACTTTATTTTCTTGCCGAGTTGATTCTGTGCTTCATTCTGGAATTCTTTGAACTTTTGAAAGGCTTCTGACTTATGTTTCATCAAGTAGATATATCCATACCTACTCAAATCATCAGTAAAGGTAATGAAGTACTCATAACCACCTCTGGCCGTCGTGCTCATTGTTCCACATACATCACTATGTACTAGTCCCAACAAGTCGGACGCCCTTTTGCAACTCTTTGCAAAAGGTGTCTTGTTCATTTTGCCGAGTAAGCAAGATTCGCATGTCTCGAACTACTCCAAGTCAAACGAAGTTAGGAGTCCATCATCATGGAGCTTCTTCATTCGTTTCCAACTTATATGACCAAGACGATAGTGCCAAAAGTAAGTCATATTCAGATCATTTGGTTTCAACCTTTTAACATTTATGTTATAAACCGACTCACCATCAAGATTCAAAATAAATAACCCGTCCTGGATGGGTGCAAAGCCGTAAAACATATCATTCAAATACAAAGAACAACCATTATTCTTGATATTCGACTCATAGCCTGGCCTCATCAAACATGAAGCAGAAATAATGTTTCGACTAAGCACTGGAACATAATAACAATTATTCAGTTCCATAATGAATCCGGAAGGTAAGTGAAGCTGCATCGTGCCGACTTCCAACGTAGCAACTCTTGCTTTGTTGCCGACCCGAATATCATCCTCGCCTCTTGCTATGCTCCTAGTTCTTACCAGTCCCTGCAACGAGTTGCAGATGTGAATAACTGATCCGGTATCATATACCCAAGAAATATTAGGTGCATCAGCAAGATATATGTCTATAACATTGCAAACAAATGTACCTGAGTCAGAAGTCATACCTCCACTCTTGGCTTTGTCGCCCAAATACTTGCTGCAGTTCCTCTTCCAGTGGCCATCCGCCTTGCAATAGAAGAAAGTGGATCCGGCTGAAGGAGATGGCTTAGTCCCTGAGGAAGCGCTTGGGACCGGGTCCTGAGACTGCTTTCCTCCTGACTTAGCCTTCTTCTTAGTCCAAGAACTCTTCTTGAACTTAGACTTATTCTGCACCATCAACACTTGACTAGCGCCCTTCTTGAGATCCGCTTCTGCCTGCTTGAGCATCCCATGCACTTCAGTGAGCTTCTTATCCATACCATGCATGTGGTAGTTCGAAATGAACTGCCCATATGCACTAGGAAGAGAGTTCAGAATTATATCTGTAGCGAACTCTTCGCTAATGGGGTAGCCAAGCCTTTCCAAAGACTGCAGATAACCAACCATTTTGATCATATGCGGACTCACTGGATCACCATCCTTAAGCTTGCAACTCAGAAAAGCCTAAGAGACTTGATACCTCTCAGTCTTCGCCTGAGCCTGGAACATACTTTTGAGGCTTTCGATCATATCGTAGGCCTCAACATTCTCGAACTGCTTTTGCAATTCCGGTTCCGCATAAGACAACTAATATCTGTGGACTCATTCTTAGCCCGACGGTAGGCATTGGTGGCAGCGATAGTTGCATTCTCATTCGGCTCATCTGGAAGTGGGTTGTCTAGGACATGGTCCTTCTTTTCTTGTTTGAGAACAATTCTCAGATTTCGATACCAGTTGGTAAAATTAGTGTCGTTCAGTGTATATTTCTCAAGAATGGTTCTCAACGCAAAACCGGATATCTGAGAGTGACTGCTACTTGGTGCCATGATCTACAACATAAAATATGCAAAACACTTAAGAAATGTATTCATAAAAGAGCAAGCATATTAAACATTTTAATATTTTATGCTCCCACTAGAACCAACACCCCTCCGATGGTAACCTAGTGATTCAGGACCCTAAATAAGCAAGTCGGCTAGTGAGCTTTAGCATCACCACTAGACACCAAGTGATCTAGGTAGACAACTCCTTGTCAATCGTATCTCATACGACTCCTGTTGGACGGGTGGAATCACATGCCCCTGGCTCCCATCCGACTTTTCCCCGAGCCCCATAACCGTTGTGATAGACCCGTCTAGCTTACCGAGTGTTTCCGCAGTAAGAGTCCGACTCGAACCTACCTAGTCGGAAAGAATTGGCAGCACCTCAATTTTATGAGCCCACTACCAAAAATGTCTGACTTGTGATGGTGCAAACACTAGCGGGGAAAACCGACTAGACCTTCTTTGAGGGATTAAATTTTACCGACTATCTAATTTAGGTAAAACAGAGACATAACAATAAAACAAAATAAAGCATTTATAGTGTGAAATGGTATGGCTCCCTTCATGGCGATCTCCATCTCCACAGAGCCTGTAATCCGACTCGTGCCAACTCTTGTCACTTGTCGTCTTACTCCATGTCGCCGACATGTACATCGCCTTGCTTGCCATCCGGGCTCTCCAAACAGCTACACTAGCTTAGTAAAGTAAATTACACGGAGAATCCGACACGCAGGTCGTTATAAAATAAAATGACAACACCTAGGCTCCAGCCGGCTGACAAAAACCGTGATTCGCAGATCACGTATGGATTACACACATACATCACATGCACATGAACCATACCATTCACAACTTCCTGCAAAAACAAGTTATGCATAGATAAAATATCTACCGGCATTGTGAAACTCGCAATGACATCTAAGGCTCTACGACATGGCGAAGCCGGCGGTCCCGCTCTTCGATCAAACTTTTTGATCTTCGATCACCGCCTCTGGATTTACGTGTCACAGTCTACCCCAATGGCGGAAGCCGACCGGTAGGGGTATGTCGTTCCACGACCTCAGCAGTATGATCACAGAAATCAGATCTACCATTCCTCGAGTACAGTTGATCCAATCAACCTCGTACAAAACCGATCTATCTCATAGATCGACCACCAAAACAGCATATAGATCTCATCTACAGCCTACCGCATATCACATATGCGAGATCTCGAGCCTAAAACCAGAAGCTATCGCTCTGATACCACTATTGGGCCACACAGAGATAAAACAAAACTTTGCAATCCTAGCCGAGGTAGAAGGCCACGAGGTTTACCACTAGACGCGCAGTTGCGGATTACTGATGAAGCGCGTCAGTTGATGAAGTGCAGTCCTTTGCAATCCGATCGTCCTGGTGCTGATCGTACAACACCTCTGCTGGTATCCACACGTGCAAGGAGGAGAACCGGCGGCGAACTGCTAGGTTCGTATCGATGGTAGGACTGCTGTGGAGCTAGGGTTTCCAACACATGGAATGACCTAATCGAACAACCATTAACCTTTCTGGGTTACGGTGCTCCACTATATATAGGGAGTGAACGTGGGCTCTGCTCGTGCGGCCCATTCACTAAATCCCATATAATATTAGTCCCTGTGAGTATGACTCACTGACTCAGTCCAAATCAGTCTCGGGTCCAACCCAACCAGATTTCCAGTTCAGATCCAATCCGAACTTGCTCCCGCTCTTAACTGTGTGACCCCGCAGGCTCATGGCTACTTGGACACGATTAGAGTCCGACTCTCAATAGATCAGTCGGTAGCGGCTCCTAGTAGAACGTGCCGACTCCCAAGTACCAAAGAGTCATGACGACTTGCCTTTCCAATGCGACTTGCGCCCGAGTCCCTTTTGCCTCACGATAAACCTTGTCAGACTATAGGCGAATATTTGTCATCCCTTAAATAGTCCGACTGTCTTCTCGATCCGAGATAAGTGATTCACCCGACTAACTCTTAGTCGATCGCCTCGGTTAACACTTAACTGAGTCGTGCATGGCCATGCTTTCTGAATCATATCTCACGAGAGGGCCCAGAGAATATCTCTACGAGTAGAGGGGCAAAATCCCATCTTGGTTATTCACATCACGCAGCTTGATTCTCAGTCGACCCGAACTCTGCCTTTATAACTGCCCAGTTACGGATCAGCATTTGACAGAACCTAAGTCGGTGATCCTCAACTCGGACTATGCAACAACCTCAGGTCTAAGGATTACAATGATTGAGATACAAAAATGACAACTTGTTCGTTGTACCTCAATATGGGTCAATCCGACTCGCTAAGCTCCTTAGCCGAATCTGTGTAAGTCAGAATGGCATCACCATGCCCATGACAAGTGGAACCGAGTCATCAAGCCGACTTTCACATTGGTCTAAGTTGTGTGTCCAGCACAACCTCAATGACCAAGGACATTTAGTACAAACAACATGAATGCATAGTTCCACAACCGAACCACATATTCAATGATACACATCAGATGTTTATACAAGGACAACTTTACATCTTTATGAATACAATGGGAAATATCATCATACATGATTGCCTCTAGGGCATATTCCTAACATAACTGTATGGTGTGGAAGGTAATAGTGGTTTGCAGAAAGTAAACAGTAACAGTGGAAGATGTATCAATGGTAAAGATTGGACCAGGTTCCATAGTTCACTAGAGGTGTTCTCCTTAGATAAACAAACATGGCATGTTGGGTAACAAATTATAGTAGGGCAACTGACATGACTGAGCAAGGCATAACAATACAATACTACACATCACGATCCTATGAGATTCGATTGGGCAAGACAACAAGATACATAGACCGCCATCCAACTCCATCTATGACTAGAAGTCCACCTTTTGGTTATCATCCGAACCCCCTCCAGTATTAATTTGCAAGCAATAGACAACTGCTTTAAGCAAAGTGTGTAAGGTAAACAATCCACTTGTTCCATGAACAAGAGACCGTTGTTTTCTCCCTAGTGGAAACATCACATCTACAACCTTAGAGATTTCTGTAACTTCCATTAGATTAAATAGAGGCATGAACCCACTATCGAGCATAAATATTCCCTCTTGGAGTCACTAGCAACTACTTGGCCAAGATAGCTACTAACAACGAAGAGCATGCAAGATCACAAACAACACAGACATGATAGAATCAATAAGACAAAACCATTAATCAATCTCACATAGTAATCTCAATATCCATCGGATCCCCGCAAACACAACATGCATGATTACAAATATATGAGATCTTGATCATGAATGGAGCTCACAAGATCTAGACATGAAAGCAAAAAGGAGGAGATACAACCATCTAGCTACTACATGGACCCGTAGTCCAAGGTGGAACTACTCACGCTTCATATCGGAGGCTGGCATGATGAAGAAGAAGGCCTTCGGGATGATCTCCTTTCCGGCAGGGTGCCGGGAAGAGCTTCAGATCCCCCCTATCTAGGGGGAACAAGTGGCAATGGTGCTCTCGGCATGCTTGCCATTAATGGCTAGGCTTGCTCACAGTGGTGCTAAAGATTGTTAAAGAGGCTAGATGATCTACTAAGGGCTAGTTGCAACCAGAGAGGGAACAAGTTAGGCCAAATTTACTGCACACTATAGTGTTTGATGTTTTTTTGATTTGAATCTGCAAGGTGTTTGATAAAATGGCTGCAAGAAATTTAAATTTGAATTTTGGATTCAAACTTTGTGGGTTTGCTAGGCACATACTAGGGAGTGTCTGGTTAGTTGGATTAGTCAAGGGGCATTGGTTTTGTTGGGTTGTCAAAATGGATGATCTTCACATATGAATAACATTCAAATTTGAATTGTGATTTGAATGGGGTTGCCAAATGTTTCTGCAAGTTTGAAAGGTGGGCCTTGATTCACTTTTACTAGTTCTATCAAGTTTGTGGATTTGCTAGGCACATACTTTTGCTTTGTTTTTGATTTTCTTTTGATTTGTTTCTGCATGGAAATGTTTTATATGATGTTATTTTCATCTTTAAACCATTTCTTGCTATTTAGATTAATCACACAAGTCCATTCATGCATTTTTCAAATCATTTCATTCACACATGCATTCATATGATTTTAATTAATCAAAGTTTTTGTTAACCCAAATTTTAGAGTTTGATGATCCTTGTTTTATATTTTTGGGATGTTAAAAAAACAGGCAACTGACACTGTGGCATCTTGTTAATAGGTTAGTACCAGAAAACATATAAAAACACCTCAAAGTGTAGACAAAGCAAAGTAGAGTAGATACTAAACAAGCATGGAACATCAAAAAATATAGATACGTTTCCGACATATCAAGCATCCCCAAGCTTAACTCCTGCTCGTCCTCGAGTAGGTAAGTGATAAAAGAATAATTTTTGAGGTGACATGCACCATCAAAATCAAGATCAAACCATTTGCAAGCATTGAAAGCTGGGATCAAAGAACTCTAAACATGAGAATGAAAGATGGAGTTCTAACAGTAAGACAAAGTAACTATCCATGCAACATGAAAGGCTACAAACAAAGATCATAAATAACATGCATTGAAAAATGTTTGTTTGTTTGTTTCACATACAGAAAACATAGCATAGTGGCATTCAACTTGTCCCTCATGGAGCAGCAAATAGATGCATAGGACACCTTCAAAGTTCATAGGAGTGACTAGATAGAAATAGCACAAGAACAAGCAATATCAACAATATGCATCAATCAATAAGTTTTGGGACAATGCACATAGAACTAAGAATGGAAACTATGCTCTCTTAACTGGTGCCTAAAGGTAGAAGGTGGAGACTCAATATAATGGTGGAAGAAAGGCCCTTCATATAGGGAAGCAGGAATTTCAAGTTTCAAAAAGAGCTTCCAAAAATTATGGTACTTGTTAGCTTTCAGCCCTCATTGCCCCTATCATAAGCATCTTGAAGTGATTAAGGTTAAAGTGAAGAAACTATGGAGTATATTCTTGACAAACTATAAGTTGGCAATCTCATGTCCCTTAAATACGAGGGCCTCTCCTCATGCTACTCAACTTTAGTCACCTGTAGGTTCTTGTCATAGTAAGTACATGTGTATCATAGAGAACCGCCAACGGGGTACCCCTTGCACATGGTACATGAGCTATCCCATAACCAAAATGACAAGTAAAGCAGACAATGAGAATTTCAGCGATCTTTTTATTTGCTATTTGTATATATTTTTATTAAGGATGCTTCACAGATTGCTCATTATGGTGATGCTGCAAGTTTCCACCATGATTAGGCATGGCTTAGGCTAGCGGCCGAGGCGTTTCTCTAACACACAAACATAACTCCATGGACTTACAAGACCCCCTTTTATTTCACACCGACGTCATCCATAGACAAAAGAGCATGATATCAACTGTGTACAAAGTACATGTGCAATGTTGAAAGTGTTCCTCGTGACAGCACGGTTCTGCTAATTCCAACGTATAAGTGCAAGCATATACAACATAGATGACACAATGGTTCAAGTTTATTAGGGGAAAGGAAAATAAAGTGTGCCATCAAGTTTGTGAGAGCTTTAATCACTAAGATTTTACATAAAAAATACTTTTTAATTGGAATATAAATGAAAACAAGAATATACTTGGATTGGTGTAACACACCATGCATAGGAATTTATAGTGGACACTTTGGAATAACTTGGTTTCTTGGGAGTTGGATGCATGAGTAGAGCTTACTCATACAAGTGTAGGCTAGCAAAAAGACTGGGAGCAACCAACTAAGAAAGCAATAATGGCCATAATCATATAGAGCGACAAAACATTACTAATCAAAGCATAGAGTGGTAATACAGGTCAAGGACTAAATGATCATAGAGGCTATGGTGACTTGTTCATAGTCATAACATGGTGTGAGCATGTGCCAAGTCAACCCAAACAAAGCATCAAAGGAGAATACCACAATACCATGCTTTTGCATGCCAAAACAACACATGATTCTTTCAAGGAACACTAAGAAATCTCAATTGTTTGGAACAAGTCATGCTAAATCAATAATCACTAAGTATAAGGTCAAAAAAACACCTAGCATGACATGCTAAAGTCTAAGTCATAGTCAAAGCAAGCTCCTCTTGCACTATTTCAAGCAAGAACTTTCTACTCCTTTCCAACACCAATCAACTTATTTGAAACAACACAGCGAGAACGGGTGTCCAAACTACTTTATTCAAGCAAAATAAACAAACTAAGCAAAGCAAATGAAAACTAAGATGCTCCAAGAACAACACAACAGTGCATGAAACAATAAAAAACTGAAGTGTTTAGAAAGACCTGAGCTTTTTATTGATCAAGAAGGGGATGCCTTGGGCATCCCCAAGCTTTGACGCTTGTACCTCTTGAATATTTCTTGGGGTGGCATCGCCAATCTTGAGCTTTTGTCTATTCTTCATCTTATTACATAATTCTCTCTCTACACCTGAAATTTTTCCTTCATACAAAACTTCACACAATCTTCATTAAAACATTAGTGTATTCAAAAGATAATAGACCCTTGGGTTTTAGATTTAGAACAGAAAAACTTTCACTAAAAACACAAGCTACTGTATCAATTCCCTCAAAAAGATCAATTTCCCAAAAAGAACCCAAAAAGGAATCAATAAGAAGCAAATGCAAATAATGGCAGAAATCTGCCAAAACAGACCAGCGGGTAGAAACCGATTTTTTCAAAGACCTTCTGTTGCTCAAATCAAAAAGTGTTGAACTAACGAAAGTTAGCTAACATACTGGGGGATTTATTAGTAAATTATAAGATCAATCCAAATTACAGAGATTCGTCACGAATGTTTATGGTGGAGCACAAAAATCTGTTTCGGGGCAGCAACTCCCCAAATCTTACTTCCCTCTCATTAGAGGTCATTCTTGGCACAAAAAGAAAACAAAAAGGATAAGGAGAGGCCATTACTGAATTAATAACTTCCAAGACTCAAGGAAACTCTTGGGTTATATCCCAACAAGTACTTTTGTTTAACGCCTTTAAGTTAGGCACGAGAAGCAAGAATCAAGTATTTTCAAATGAAGAAGCATTAACATCAAACCTTGCTTTCAAAGGAGGAGCAAAAAGCAACTTCTCTCTCCTCATAGGGAAGTGTTCAATACCTTCTTGAATGTAAATTGATATTTAATGGTGCCTTCTTTCATATCAATGATGGCACCAACAGTTCTAAGAAAAGCTCTTCCCAAAGTAATAGGACATGAAGCATTGTATTCAACATCCAAAACATAGAAATCAACAGGGACATAAGCACTGTTAACCATAATGATAACATTAGTAACACTCCTCATGAGTTTGTTCTTACCATTATCATTAAGTGGGACATCCAAATAACAATATTCCAAAGGTGGCAAATCAAGCATTTCATAAATCTTCCTAGGCATAATAGAAACACTAGAACCAAGATCACACAATGCTTTGAGATCAAAGTCATTCACTTGCATATTAATAATTGGTTCCCAACTATCTTCTACTTTCCTAGGGATAGAAGATTTGTGTTTCAACTTCTCTTCCTTAATTTTAACAAGAGCATCTGTAATGTGTTTGGTGAAAGCTACATGCATATCACTAGCATCAGGACTTCTAGCAAGCTTTTGCAGGAACATAATCAATTCAGAAATCTTGCAACCATCAAGATCAAAATCAAACTTAGCATCACTAGTAGTAGACTCAATGAGCTTTGGCATTGTAGGAGGAGGAGGGATAGGGACTTCTTGTGGTTTAATGGCATCCATATTGGTGGTGGTGATAGTGCAAACACTATTGAGAGCAATTTCAGTTTCTCATTCCCAATTAGCATGAAGTTGGGCTAACAGTCTAACATTTTCATCAATGGTAACTTGTATGTCATGAGTAGAAGCAAAGGTACTTTCCATGGTTTCAGGTTTAGCAGCCATTTTATTAATAAAATAGGACTGTGCTTCAGACAAAGAGGAAATATTTTTCTCAGCACTCAAAATTTTTGACTATAAACTAGGAATTTCTCTATTTAGATTCTCAAGCTGATGACTAATATTTTTCAAGATAACAGATTGTTCTTCCATAGTTTTAGTGAATATCTTGTTTTGCTCATATTGAATTTGCATGAAGTTTTTAGTGGATCTTTCAACTTCTAGAATCCTATATTCACTAGGCATTCCAGATCTACCATGATAAGTATTTCCATTATTAGGGGGATAGGGCCTATAATTGTTACCATAAGCATTGTTGCCAAAATTATTATTCCTAATAAAGTTCAGATCAACTTGCTCTTGTTGAGCAACCAAAGAGGCTAAGGGAACATTATTTGGATCTAAAGGAGCTTTCCCATTAACAAGCATAGCCATGATAACATCAATCTTATCACTCAAAGAGGAGGTTTCTTCAACAGAATTTACCTTCTTACCATGTGGAGCTCTCTTAGTGTGCCATTCAGAATAATGAACCATCATATTATCAAGGAGTTTTGTTGCAACACCCAAGGTGATGGTCATAAAGGTACCTCCAACAGCTGAATCCAACAGGTTTCTTGAAGAGAAGTTCAAACCTGCATAAAAAGTCTGAATAATCATCCAAGCAGTAAGTCCATGAGTGGGACAATTCTTAACCAAAGATTTCATTCTTTCCCAAGCTTCAGAAACATGTTCATTATCAAGTTGTTTAAATTTTATAATATCACTTCTCATAGATATAATCTTAGCAGGAGGGTAGTACTTTCCAATAAAAGAATCTTTGCACTTAATCAAGAATCAATACTATTTCTAGGCAAGGATAGAAACCATTATTTAGCTTTTCCTTTCAAGGAGAAAGGAAACAACTTGAGCTTAATAATATCCCCATCTACATCCTTATATTTTTGCATCTCACAAAGTTCAACAAAGTTATTGAGATGGGTAGTAGGATTATCAGAACTAGCACCATAAAATTGCTCTCTCATCACAAGATTCAACAAAGCAGGCTTAATTTCATAGAAGGTAGCATCAGGAGCAGGTGGAGCAATAGGAGTGCTTAGAAAATCATTGTTGTTTGTGCTAGTGAAGTCACACAACTTGGTGTTCTCAGCAGAGTTCATTTTGGCATAAGTGGAGAAAGCCAACAGTAGCAACAACTAGAGCAGGAACTAATTTTTGTGTTTTTGATAAGAGAAAGCAAACCAAACTAAACTATTTTTTTTGGAGTTCTTGATAAAAAGAGGCAAACAAAACCAAGCAAAAGAAACTAAGCAAAACAAAAACAAAGTAAAGATAAAGTTTGAGAAGGACTCCCCTTGTGAATACGTCCTTAGCCTCCCCGGCAACGGCGCCAGAAAACTTGTTGATGGCGCCTAAAAGTGCTTCGTCGGGAAACCCCAAGAGCAAGGTGTGAAGAGCACATCAGCAAGTCTTCCCTCAGTAAGAAACCGAGGTTATTGAACCAGTAGGAGGAAGGAAACGTCTCAAAGGTGTTGCAAGCAACTTGGAGACCTGCACAACATAAACTCAAGACTTTGCCCCAACGAACAGTGAGGTTGTCAATCTCACCGGTTGCTTTAACAAAGGATTAACTATATCGTGTGGAAGGTAATAGTGGTTTGCAGAAAGTAAACAGTAACAGTGGAAGATGTATCAATGGTAAAGATTGGACCGATGTCCATAGTTCACTAGAGGTGTTCTCCTTAGATAAACAAACATGGCATGATGGGTAACAAATTATAGCAGGGCAATTGACATGACTGAGAAAGGCATAACAATGGAATACTAGACATCACGATCCCATGAGATTCGATTGGGCAATACAACAAGATACATAGACCGCCATCCAACTGCATCTATGACTAGAAGTACACCTTTAGGTTATCATCCGAACCCCCTCCAGTATTAAGTTGAAAGCAACAAACGGTTGCTTTAAGCAAAGTGTGTAAGATAAACAATCCATTTGTTCCATGAACAAGAGACCATTGTTTTATCCCTAGTGGCAACATCACATCTACAACCTTAGAGATTTCTTTAACTTCCCTTAGATTAAATAGAGGTATGAACCCACTAGCGAGCATAAATACCCCCTCTAGGAGTCACAAGCAACTACTTGGCCAAGATAGCTGCTAACAACAGAGAGCATGCAAGATCACAAACAACACATACATGATAGAATCAATAATACAAAACCATTAATCAATCTCACATAGTAATCTCAATATCCATCGGATCCCCGCAAACACAACATGCATGATTACAAATAGATGAGATCTTGATCATGAACGGAGCTCACAAGATTTAGACATGAAAGCACAAAGGAGGAGATACAACTATCTAGCTACTACATGGACACGTAGTCCAAGGTGGAACTACTCACGCTTCATACCGAAGGCTGGCATGATGAAGAAGAAGGCCTCCGGGATGATCTCCCCTCCAGAAGGGTGCCGGGAAGAGCTTCAGATCCCCCCGATCTAGGGACGATGGTGGTGGCGGCTACAGACGGTTTCGTGGAATATTGATTGGGTACTTAGGGTTTAGGCATCGGGGGGTCTTTATAGGCGAAGAGGCAAGGCAGGGGGGTCGCCAGGGACCAAAAACAGGCAACTGGCACTGTGGCATCTTGTTAATAGGTTAGCACCAGAAAACATATAAAAACACCTCAAAGTGTAGTCAAAGCAAAGCAACGTAGATACTAAACAAGCATGGAATATCAAAAATTATAGATACGTTTCCGACGTATCATGAGCCTCGGACACATACGCATGGACAAGAAGATAAAGCTTTCAGGCCGTGCCAAATAGGATGAGTGCTAGATGCGATCTCGCTGGTAGCAGCGAGGGTTCTCAGCCGGATCATGATTTTAGGCACAAATTTATCCCACAAATGAGTCGTAGATTGCTTGTGATGGATCCATCAAGATCGCAACATCCGCGCTCCCAGTTTCCACAGGTGGCGCCAATTGACAAGGGCTCGACTTGTCAATCCCCATTGTTATGGATTTGGGTTTTGAGGAAGAGGGGTGCACTAGAGATGCGTCTGGCTAACAGACAAGCAATACGGGACACGAGGTTTACCCAGGTTCAGTCCCCGGTGGGAAAATCCTACTCCTGCTTGTTAGCTCTTGATTATTAGTGAAACCGAAGGTTATAGGAGGTGCGCAGATGAGATCTGGCGGGTGTGTATGCTAAGTTTGAGCTTGTCTAGATGTATTGTATCTATTGTGGTGTATCTCCTACTCGTTGGACCTGAAAGAACATTTCATAATCCCTAGTGTTTTGTGTGTTAGATAACAATATC
Organism: Avena sativa; assembly: GCA_916181665.1. Classification (NCBI taxonomy): domain Eukaryota; kingdom Viridiplantae; phylum Streptophyta; class Magnoliopsida; order Poales; family Poaceae; genus Avena; species Avena sativa. Next base: position 364,295,855 of record OV702285.1, on the reverse strand, counting down.
AAGGATTATTTAATGTGTGTTGAAGTGTTGCAGTTCTCTCTAAGGAAAAAGGAAAAGAAATCTGCCTTTGGGGTCCGGATAATCCGCCCCACCCTTCTCCCAGATAGGCGCAAGCCCCAGAAGGGGGCAGAGTTTCAGCCGGATTTTCTGGCCCCGCTGGATAATCCGCCCTTCAAGGGGGCCGAATAATCCGCCCCTCATGCTCATCTTGAAGTTTGCCAAGGCACAAGCCCTAGATGGGCGGCGGAGTTTCCGCCGGACTTTCCGGCCATGCCGGATAATCCTCCCCTAGAGGGGGCCGGATAATCCGCCCCCCAAGGTCTTCATCAAGTTCTTCAAGGCGCCATCCCTAGAGAGGGGCGGATTTTCTCCCTGGAGTATCCGCCCTAGGGGCGGAGTTTTCCCCGGGGGCGGATAGTCTGCCCCTAGTGGGGGCGGATAATCCGCCCCCAAACCTGTTGAACGGCTAGATCTGTGCAGGGGGTATTTAAGCCAGCCTTCCTCCTCCTTCCAGATCTCTTGGTTCATTCGAAAAATTCAAGATCTGATCTGCAACCTTCATCCAAGAGAGCTCCACCTAGATCCTCCCAAAGGCCCTGTCCCTTGGGGAATCGAAGGAGGAGGACTCGATCTTCAACAACTGCAATCAAGAGCTTCATCTCCTCTCCATTCATTTGGAGAATCACCGATCTAGTATTTCTTGCAAATACCTAGATCCTTGTTTTGTTTATATTGATAAACCTTCTTCAACTTGTTTTCATCTCGGGAGCCCCCAATTCAGTTGTGGGTGTATGCCCTGGTAGCGTTGTAAAGGCACCGGTTCCCGCCTCGAAGGGTACCAATAGTGGAGAAGGTGGATCAGGCCTGTCGTGGCGAGATCCATCGGAGAATAGGGTGAGGCCTATTGTGGCGTGGTGGTCTTAGAACCGCCCACCCCTCCAACGCAGATGTACTTCCCTTAACAAGGAAGGAACTGCGGTAAAACAAATCCCTATGTCTCCGCATGCTCCACTACGGTTCCCTCGCTCCTCTCTTTACGTGCTTAGTAGCTAGGTATGCATATAGGGAAATTATAGTAGCTACATATCTAGAGAATTTACGTTGTGTCAAGCCTAAAATTGAAAAAGAACTAAAAATTGGGCAGCACCTATTCACCCCCCCTCTTGGTGCCCATACGATCCATTTCAATTGGTATCAAAGCCCCGACTCTTATTTCGGGCTTAACCGCCTAAGAGAAGTATGGGTTCCAAGGTAGATGGGAGTGATGCTCCGGAGGTAGTCACCATGAACGATCTCAAGACATTGGAAACAACCTTGGTGAGTTCAATGGAGGCTAAGATGGAAGAGATGCGTCAATTGATAATGCATCTCTCCACATATGCAGCATCACCTCCATCTAACTCTGAGGCTACCACTCCGTAATCCAAGGAAACGGGTAAAGCCGATTCCAAAGATAACGAAGTGGTTGGTGATGACACTAGCAAGAGCTCCTCCTCGAAAAAGGATAGTGGTAAGGAAGGATACAATGAGGTTTCCCATGTGTATTCTCCTGATCCACCTATCCCTCACCCACAAATACATAATAGGGGTGATCCACCCAAAGTTTCAGCATCTACTTTTACTCAATGGCAATTTTTGATGAAGTCTCATGTGTGCAGTTCCTCCATTGACTTGTGGAAAATCATCGAAAATGGTCTTCATGTTGGAAATCCCAACAATCTCACAAGAAGAGAAGTTGTCGATAGTCAAGTCAACGCTACAACTCTACACATGATAGAGCTTGGTGTAGGTGACAAAGATATGCCACAAATTCAGCATCTTAGTACAGCTAAGGAAGGTTGGGATGCTCTCACCGAGCTCTTCATCGGAAATGAAAGTATGAGAAGGAATAGATATGATGCTTTGAGCAATGAAGCTGAAGGATTTTGTGTGTTGGATGGAGAAAACCACGAGGACATGTATAGGAGGCTCAAGGCAATAGCCAAAACTTTCAGGAATCATGGTGCCGCTCACGTTGATGATGCATGGACCAAGCGCAAGTATGTCACTGCTCTTATGCCATTTGAGCCCAAAGATTTGAAAAGTCTCCAAGGTAGGCATAACTACCACCTTGTGACATCCAATGAGGTAATGCAAGAAATGGCCGCTTTCAAAGTGGCTGCCAAGTATGCCGAAGATGCTCGTGCACGAGCTATGGGGATGCAAAAGGGGGTCAACGTGGCCTTGAAGACTAGTGTGATTAATCATGATGAATATTCCATAGAAGGTATGGACTGTCCCGAGGATATAAAAAGGATCCACGGACAATACCTGGCTCTTTATGCTAGAAACTTTTGGAAAGACCCGACCAAAGATAAAGCTGAACTAGACCGCAAGAGTAGAGCCTATGGAAGAAAGGAAAATGGTCCCAAGCTAAGAACATGTTTCAACTGTGGTGACCGGCTGCACTTTGTAGCTGAGTGTCCATATCAAAGTAGGGAAGATAATGGAGGAAGACTTATTTTAAAAGACAATTAAAAGGCTCCACGCAAGAAACAGTTTGTAAAGAAGAATGCTCCTTTCAAGAAGCAACCAAAGATTATTCTAGTGGCTCAAGAAGAATATTCTTCGGGCAAGTGAAGATGAGGACGAGGATGATAGCTCTCAAGAGGTGGCTGCTATAGTCACCACATCTACATCAACATCTCTCTTCGACTCTCCGAACGAAAACATCATCAACAAGAATGCTACTTGTCTCATGGCAAGAAGTTCCGAGGTAACTACTTCTAACTCTTATTTTCCTAAGGCTATGATTGAAATGGATGATTGTAACACCCCCGGCCACTCCGGACCCGGGCTGACGGCTATCACTTCTGGAAGCTCAATAAGATCTCTAGACTAACCCCACAGACCAACACTAGTCTTTTCTGCGCACTTTGTCCTCACTCGTGCGCACCCGGTTACCCACTTCCCGTCGGTAACCGGGTGCGCACAAGTGAGGACAAAGTGCGCAGAAAAGACTAGTGTTGGTCTGTGGGGTTAGTCTAGAGATCCCATTGAGCTGCCATAAGTGACAGCCGTCGGTCCGGAGTGACCAGGGGTGTTACAAAGTAGTATCAGAGCCGACCCTCGCGGTTACATGAACATGTGCTGGCCAGTGACGGACATGTGTAGCATGGCGCGTGTGGCCCGGAGTGGACACGGCATGGCAATGTGCCGGCACCTGACGTACAGACGTGTGCTAAGAGGGGACGTTCCTGGCTTGTGGTTGATCGATGAGGACGTCGATCTTCTAAGGGTGGGTGTATGTGAGACCCTGGCGCATGGCTCAATAGGATTGATAGGAAACCCATACCAACAAGTTGCAACTTCTTTTCCGAAAGCTCATTCGAAAAGAAATCTAAGGTTAAGCGTGCTTGTCCTAGAGCAATTCTAGGATGGGTGACCGACCAGGAAGTGGGTACCGGGTGCGCACGAGTGAGGAAAAAGTGCGCAGAAAAGACTAGTGTTGGTCTCTGGGGTTAGTCTAGAGATCCTATTGAGCTGCCAGAAGTGACAACCGTCGGTCCGGAGTGACCGGGGGTGTTACAATGATCCTACTAGTCTTAAGGTTAAAGAAGAGATTATTGCTCTGGACTATTTCTTCACTAACTTGCAAGGTGAGCACAAAATACGTTTTGAAGCTCTTATGGACCAGCTGGCCCAAAATTAAGCTCTCCTCGAAGAAAAGGGCAGAATTGAAAGGGAGGATGCAATGGAAATTGCATCCTTAAAAAATGCTCTAGAACAAGAAGAGGCTCGGGTTTCTCTTGAAGAGAGGGTTGAGTCCATTAAGGAGTCACATGAAGAAATAGTGGCTAAACTTGTTAAGGAATGTGACAATGCAGTCGCCAAAGCAAACAAGTTAAAGAAGGAAAAGATTGACTTTGGGGCTGCTCATGATAGACTCTCTGAGGAATTGGAGAAACTTGACATTGCTCACAAGGCGTTGAAAAGCGATTTCTCCATTCTCAATGAGTCACATGATCAGCTCCAAATTCGATTGGCCAAGTATGATGTTCCTAGAACATCCAATTCGACATATAGTCACAATGAAAATGCTAGTGTGGACGAAGAATTTGTCAAGGACATCACTCCCAAAGATAAGAGTGTTCTTGATGAAGTTCTTCGCATGCAAAAATCAAATCATGGTAAAGAGGGACTTGGGTATGTCACCAAGTCCAAGAAAAAGAAAAACAAGAAGAACAAGACCAAGAATGTACAATCAAAGACAAGCACCGCTGAGAAGAATGTCACAAAAGACAAAACTAACAATATTGGTTTTGCAGGGTCTCACAATCTAAATTATAAACTCTTTTGTGATGATTATGACGATGTTTATGCTTATTATGTCAGTCCCTTTGATGAATATATTGCTTGGTCTATTTGGGTTCCAATGACCCTTGTTACTAACATGAAAGGAACCATTGAAAAATGGGTACCTAAAACCAAGAAGTAATTCTCTTGCAGGGCTATGCTTCCGGTGGGTCGAAATGGGTGCTGGATAGTGGATGCACTAGTCATATGACCGGAAGCAAGGAGATCATCACGGAGATGCGTCCCAATCATGATAATATTACAATCTCCTATGGTGATAAGTCTAAATCTTAGGTATTGGGTCTTGGCAAGGTTGTGGTTGCCCATGATATCTCTCTCATGGACGTCATGCTTGTTGAGATCCTTGGTTACAACCTTCTTTTTGTTCGTGCCCTTGGCAAGATGTGTTTTGCTGTTTTCATTGATGATGATTTGGTGGTACTTTTGTGGAGCAAGTCTCTAAAGGTTGCTTTCGTTGGGTACATCGAAAATGACCTGTATGTGGTGGACTTTTCGGGGAAAACCACTTTGGGTCCGATGTGCCTATTCGGAAAGGCCGACGTGGGCTGGTTATGGCATCGCTGGTTAGCCCATGTCAACATGAGAACTTTGAAAAGTCCCCACAAGGGTGGCCACATCCTTGGACTAAAAGACAATGTCTCCTTTGCCAAAGATCGTGTTTGTAGGGCTTGTGTTGAAGGAAAAATGCATGACTCTCCCCACAAGAGGAAGACTATTGTGTCTTCAAAGAGGATCTTGGAATTACTTCATGTGGATTTATTTGGTCCTCCATCTCATGCCAGTCTTGGTGGGAAGAAATATTGCTTGGTCATTGTCGATGATTACTCAAGATATACATGGGTCTATTTCTTCAAGCTAAAGAGTCAGATTCAACAAACGGTCATTGACTTTGCCAATGAAGTTCAACGTCAACACAATGTCCTTATCTTGGCAATAAGAAGTGACAACAGCTCCGAATTCAAGAACTACACTTTGAATGAGTTTCTAAGCGAAGAGGGGATAAGACATCAATATTCCGCTGCGTACACCCCTCAACAAAATGGTGTAGCCGAGAGGAAGAAACAGACTTTGATGGACATGGCAAGATCAATGTTGGCTGAATTCAAGTCTCCATACAACTTTTGGGCTGAAGCCATTTCCACCGCTTGTCACTCATCTAACCGGCTCTACCACCAAAAGATTTTGGACAAGACTCCATATGAAATACTTACCGGTAACAAGCCCAACATCTCATACGGCAGGGTATTCGGCTGTAAGTGTTTCTTTCTCATTAAAGGTGTCCGCTTGTCTAAATTTGAGTCCAAGGCTTTAGAAGGTATTTTTGTTGGTTACGGTGCCGAATACCACACTTATAGAGTCTACAACAAGCTCACCGGGACTATTGTAGAATCTTGTAGTGTGGAGTTTGATGAAAATAACGGCTCCTATGTGGGACAAGTTGATGTTTGTGATGCAGATGTTGAAATACCCCGAGATGCCATAAGAACAATGGGCGTGGGATTTTTCCGCCCCATTGAGGAACCCCTTGTGGCAGATCGGGAAGGAAAATGCTCCACTCAAGTGGAGCCCTCATCTTCACAAGATCAACAAGCTCCTACTGCTGGAGAAAACTCTGCACCAACACCACAACTTTCTGAAGCTCATCTGTCTCCTGGACAAAATGGCAGTCCCAGGCCGGATTATCCGCCCCTCCAAGGGGCGGACAGTCTGCCCCTGGCACTCTAAATCGTCCCAGGGGATCAGAAGAAGAAGAAATCAGTCAAGAAGACTCCAGGACGGATTCTCCGGCCCCCGAGGGTGGATTATCCGGCCCTGGAACCCCTAGCTCTGTCAGGCACTCTCAAGAAGAGGATGTTGCAGCTGCTTCACCCAGGCCAAATAGTCCGGCCCCACCAAGGGGAGAATTGTCCGGCCCTGAAAAAAATGTTTAGCAGCAAGCTCCTGTTGTCAACTCAGAACAGGATCAAGGGCAAGATCAAGATCAAGGGCAAGGTAGTGGACAATACAAGGATACCAATGCTGAATCAACTCCTCCTAGAAACAATAAGGATATTGAGACTCGTCGCAAGGCTCGTGCTGATCGAAACCTTGAGATTAGAGGACACACTTTTGACAAGGTTGTCGGTGATCTTCGAAGAAGGGTGTCTACTAGAAGAGAACTTGCAAGCTTCTATGATCATCAAGCTCACATTTCTATGGTTGAACCGAAGATGGTCTCTGATAATCTTGAAGATCCCGATTGGGTTGTTGCAATGCATGAAGAATAAAATAACTTTGAGCGCAACAAAGTTTGGAAGCTCGTAGAGAAACCTAAGGATTGCCACAATGTTATCGGCACCAAATGGATTTTCAAGAACAAACAAGATGAAAATGGCATTGTTGTGAGGAATAAAGCAAGACTTGTGTCTCAAGGATTCCCTCAAGTGGAAGGAATTGATTTTGGCGAGACTTATACTCCTGTGGCTCGTCTTGAGTTCATCCGTATCCTTCTTGCCTATGCCGCCCATCATAATTTTAAATTACAGCAAATGGATGTTAAGAGTGTGTTTCTTAATGGTCCACTACATGAGTAGGTATACGTCAAGCAGCCCCCGGGTTTTGAGGACCCAAAATTTCCGAACCATGTCTACAAACTCGATAAGGCGCTCTATGGCGTTAAACAAGCCCCACGTGCGTGGTACGAGCACCTTAAAGAGCTTTTGTTAGACCGTGGATTCGAAGTTGGGCAAATCAATCCCACTCTTTTTACTAAGAAGGTTATTGGGGAGTTGTTTGTATGCCAACTTTATGTAGACGACATTATTTTTGGCTCTACTAACCAAGCTTTTAACAATGATTTTTCAAAGCTTATGACAGACAGGTTTGAGATGTCGATGATGGGTGAATTGAGGTTCTTTCTTGGATTCGAGATCAAACAACTTAGAGAGGGAACTTTTATTAATCAAGCTAAGTACATCCAATACATGCTCAAGATGTTCAAGATGACGGATCTCAATGGCGTTGCTACTCCAATGCCAAACAAAGTGTCATCTTGAGCTCAATCCCAAGGGTAAAGACGTGGAACAAAAGGTATACCGATCCATGATCGTCTGTCTCCTTACCTTTGCGCATCTAGGACCGATATCGTGTTAAATGTAGGAGTGTGTGCAAGGTACCAAGCCGCTCCTAAAGAAAGCCACTTAGTGGCGGTCAAACGAATCTTCAGATACTTGTTTCATTCCCCAAATTTTGGGTTATGGTATCCCAAAGGTTCAAGTTTCTCTCTATGTGGTTACACTGATTCGGATTGGGCTGGTGACAAAGATGATCGAAAATCAACGTCTGGTGCATGCCAATTCTTGGGCAGGTCTCTAGTGTGTTGTCTTCAAAGAAACAGAATTGCATATCACTCTCAACCGCCGAAGCTGAATATGTTGCTGCTGCAAGTGCTTGTACGTAGTTATTATGGATGAGGCAAACTTTAAAGGAATATGGTGTCAATTTTGACAAAGTGCCTCTATTATGTGACAATGAAAGTGCTATCAAAATTTCTTACAATCCCGTGCAGCATACAAGAACAAAAAATATTGAGATTCGCATCCATTTCATTCGGGATCATGTTGCTCGTGGCGATATTGCCCTATCCTTTTTGAGCACGAAGAACCAACTTGCTTATATTTTCACGAAGCCTCTTGATGAAGCAAGATTTTGTTATTTGATGAATGAGCTAAATATCATAGATTCAAGGAGCTTGGCTTGACTACCCTTGCACACTCACTTAGTCTTTTCATGTATTTGGTTTAGATGCGGGCATAGACATAGGGGGAGTGTGGTCCTAATTGATTGGGCTAACCCTCCCCCCATAATGCTGAAAGCAAGAAAAATCATTTCCCTTAATATCATTTAGTGATATGTGGGTTATTGATGAACTTTGGTTTTGAACTCAAGATACATCTTCGTGGTGTCATGCCATGCGCTCCAACATGGTGGCTTCGGCCAACGCCCTCTTCCTTGAGAAAAGTTGGTTTCTAATGGCTCTCTTTGGATTTTCTTGCATATTTCTTGTTCTTATGGAAAACACACTCAACTTTGGTTTTTGTTTGATTTGATTCTTGCAAATTTGGGTGTGTAGTACCATCTCAGTTTGTTGCTCTAAACCCAAGCCTTCTTTCCCTCCTTGAACCATCTATTCTTGCACACAAGTCCTCTATACACCATCTAGGGGTTTTGCAAGGGTGCTCCGGCCTGAATCTATACTAAATAGAAAATTCAGAGGGAGGGCGGACTATCCGCCCCAAGTGGGGGCGGATTATCCGCCCCGGGCGAATTCTGCCTCTTAAGGGCTGGGTCGGGGAGGCCAGGCTCAAACAGAGCGGCCAACCCTCCCCCAACCCTAGCTCTGCCCCTAGCCGCCGCCGGAGCTTTTGCCCCTCCCCGGAGTCGATTTGACCACCGAATTCTCCGGGCCCTCCCCGGATCTGCTTCACCTCGTCTCCGGGTATCTTCTCCTCTGTGATTTTCCTCCAATGAGTTAGGGTAATTCCCTCATCTCTCTCCTTTTGTATGGGATGCTTTTTTGTGTGGAAATCTCGTTGTAGAAGATCCTTGGTGTTTTCCTTGCTTGCTAGAATCAGTAGTATTGCAACCCTAGTGCCCGATCTGTTTTGCCATGGTAAATCTGGGCCGTTCCAGAATTTTTCTGCAGGGGGCGGATTATCCGCCCCTGCCAGGGCCGGATAATCCAGCCTGGAGATTAACATCTGGTCTGGTTTGGTCCTGATTTCTGCAAGGCACATCCTTGGCTTCTGGATTGATTTTCTACTATTTCTACCTTTTCTCCTGGACTTGTGTGTGTGCTTATCTCCATGCTATCCCTCTCATTCTTTACATAGGTGGTTCCAAGGCTACTAGGACCTTCTCTCGTCGTCCCCGTGCCCGTTATCTCAAGCCCACTGCAGAAGGGACGTTCATTGATGAAACAGAAGTTAGCAGAGCAGCAAGAGAGGCTGAACGGATGGGAGAGGCATCAAAGAAAACCAAGAGGACTGCATCTCGCAAGGGAAAACAGTCTCGGCCCAACTACAAGGCTATGGACAGTCTTCAGTATGCCTCCATTCGCCAAACTGATTACTATGATGAGGCTGATAGTGATGGTCCCCTAGATGACTCTATTTTTTGGAATGCACACTTTCAGGCTATTCATGATGATGTGTATGCCACTCTCAAGCTTCGTCCCATGCACCCCATCAATATGGCTGAGGCCCAATCCAAGGCAAGGCTCCTTGAGGCATTGGATGTGACCAACAAGATGGGGCTTCACCACCTTATGAATCTCCAATGCAACTATGATTTCTCCATGGTGAGGCAGTTTTTCTCGACACTTGTGATTTGTGGTGATGAGCGCCGTACCATGCAGTGGATGACCAGGACAACAATGATTCAGTCAGACTTCCGCATTTTTGGGCAGGTTCTTAGGTATGCTTTCCATGGCCGTGACACCCCTTCTGGACACCGCATCATTTATCCACTAAAGCCATCCAAGGACACTATGCTTGCTCCTTGCCTTTCTCCTGATGGCATTGCTGGTACTTTCGCTGGACTCTCTCCCTTGTATGCCTCCCTTGTGGCATATTTAGGGAAAGCATATCTCCGAGTGGAGGCAACAATGACAAGATCTGTGGCTACCTGGTTCCTCTCCTTGCTTTTGCTCATGAGTGTGCCACCAATTCTGGTTCAGCTATAGGTTACAAACTGGATGTCATGGACTACATATATCATGATATGACGGATGCTATGATCAACAGGCTCTCTATCCCATATGCTCCTTTCATTATGATGCTCATCAAGCATATGTTGCCCCTTGAGGACTTTGGCACTTATTTGGATGGTGTTCACAAGCCCAAGAAAATCTACAACAAGGCTCAGAAGACCCATCACCCTTCCACTGCCCCTGAGTCCTTCATGCGTGATGTAAGGGCTAGTGGTCGTCGTTCTGCGGTGTCCCCAATGGCACGCGAGGTTAAATATCTTTGCATGGGCATTGACAGTCACAAGGGCCAGTATGAGGAGTACCAGAGGAGCCATGAGAGGGCTCACACTCAGCAGCTTATTCTTCACCATGTCTCTGGTGCCACTGGCGATCCACCTCCTCCCACTGCTCTGGAACCATATGCTCAGTGGAACACTTCAGGGATCAACTATGGTGAGCTCGAGAGTTGCTTTTTTCCTCCACCTCCGAGGGCACCCACTCCTCCAGCTGATGACTATGATGATGAGTATAATGAAGAGGAAGGGGACAGGGATGACTACCACGAGGATGAGGAGGCGTGATCTTCTGGGGCGTTAGCATCGCTCTTCTTCCTTTTTGGCATTTCGATGCCAAAGGGGGAGAAGTAGTTCTATTAGGTCTCGTGGATTTGCAAGGGTCGGGTGCAAGCACTTGTCTTTCAGTAGTTTATTTGCTTGCTTGTGCCCCTTTTAGCGTGAACTTATTTGTTATTTGTGCTTGGTTTATGTAAGACTATGTCGTGCTTTACTCTTTTTGGTCTTCTGGAATTCCGGATTTATATTATGGATCTACTCTCATGGAATTCTGGATTTATCTATGGAGTCTATTTGATGGTATATGGATTCATGGGATTATCTAATGTATGCATCAATATTGTGGTATGTGCTTGGAGCCTGACAATCTCATTATTTTCTTTGACTATAATCACATCCGGTGGTATGACCTTGTCTCCTAACCCACCTTGTTTCAATTATCATTGCTATGAAAGTTGTGTTCTCTCTAGTGTGTGTATTTGTATTCAAATGCAAATTGTAAATATGCACACATCTAGGGGGAGCCTCTTTCATTTTTTTTAAGGTGTCGTTAGCAGGTTTCATTGCAAATCCTAGTATTGTCATCTAACACCAAAAAGGGGGAGATTGAAAGAATATTTCATAATCCATAGTGTTTTGTGTGTTAGATAACAATATCAAGGATTATTTAATGTGTGTTGAAGTGTTGCAGTTCTCTCTAAGGAAAAAGGAAAAGGATTCTGCCTTTGGGGGATGGATAATCCGCCCCCACCAGGGGCGGATAATCCGCCCCACCCTTCTCCCAGATAGGCGCAAGCCCCAGAAGGGGGGCGGAGTTTCGGCCAGATTTTCCGGCCCCGCCGGATAATCCGCCCCTAATGCTCATCTTGAAGTTTTCCAAGGCGCAAGACCTAGAGGGGGGGCAGAGTTTCAGCCGGACTTTCTGGCCACACCGGATAATCCGCCCCTGGAGGGGGCCGGATAATCCCCCCAAGGTCTTCATCAAGTTCTTCATTGCGCCATCCCTAGAGAGGGGCGGATTTTCTCCCTGGGTGGAGTTTTCCCCGGGGGCGGATAGTACGCCCCTAGTGGGGGCGGATAATCAGCCCCCAAACCTGTTCAACGGCCAGATATGTGTAGGGGGTATTTAAGCCAGCCTTCCCCCTCCTGCCAGATCTCTTGGTTCATTCAAAAAAGTTAAGATTTGATCTGCAACCTTCATCCAAGAGAGCTCCACCCAAAGGCCCCGTCCCTTGGGGAATCGAAGGAGGAGGACTCGATCTTCAACAACTGCAATCAAGCGCTTCATATCCTCTCCATTCATTTGGAGAATCACTGATCTAGTATTTCTTGAAAATACCTAGATCCCTATTTTGTTTATATTGATAAACCTTGTTCTTGTGATAGCTTGTTTTCATCTCGGGAGCCCCCAATTCAGTTGTGGGTGTGTGCCCCGGTAGCGTTGTAAAGGCACCGGTTCTCGCCTCGAAGGGTACCAATAGTGGAGAAGGTGAATCAGGCCTGTTGTGGCGAGATCCATCGGAGAATAGGGTGAGGCCTATTGTGGCGTGGTGGTCTTAGAACCGCCCACCCCTCCAACGCAGATGTACTTCCATTAACAAGGAAGGAACTGCGGTAAAACAAATCCCTGTGTCTCCGCGTGCTCCACTATGGTTCCCTCGCTCCTCTCTTCACGTGCTTAGTAGCTAGGATTGCATATAGGGAAATTCTCGTAGCTACATATCTAGAGAATTTACTTTGTGTCAAGCCTAAAATTGAAAAAGAACAAAAAATTGGGTAGAACCTATTCACCCCCCTCTAGGTGCCCATACGATCCATTTTAGGACCCTCCTAGCCTTTATATATGGGGAGGCTAGGTATCAGGTACCAATAAAAGTAAGTTACAAGTTGGACTCGAACTCTAGTCTTGATCTTTTCTTGTCTTGCGTGTTTGGAGTTTGTCGCCATATGGGCTTCTTACCAGCCGAACTGTAATAGGCCTCATGGACCTTGGCAGGTCATCGAATGAGCTTTCTATTGGGCCGCACCAGGTCGGCTATAATCGGGTACCCGTTGGGCATACCTATGTCAATAACTGGGGCTCTACGCGCATACGTGTTCACACATGCATCGATATGCGAAGAACATACAAGAATACAAGAAAAAGGTATAGCTATCATTATTTACTATGATTTTATTCTGCACCGTACAAGGAAGTACATGGTAAGAACATACACAAACATAATAAATATGTTCTTTTACAAACCTATGGTAAACCTAGGCTATAATGAGAAGTTGCGTCTAACATCGAAGAGGATCTGAGGATGAGGATATACAAATTCACAGCGCATTAACAATGCCAAGTATCGCCAAGATCCAACAACTCGTCTTCGTGCAATTCCTTGTTGTCTTCGGAGGCACCAAACGCGAGGAACTCGCTTGTGGCCACAGGCAAATCATCGTTGATATCACGCATATCGCTCTCCTGGGCATGTTGGACAACGTTGGAGGCATCGAGCATGCGAACCTTAGTCATCGCTCCGCATTCCTATATGTAACATCCCTAAAATCATGTTTTCAAAGATTGCATATCATTTAGGGTTCAATTTCAAACTCATTTCAAGAAAACAAAAGCACTGAGTGCTATTATTGTATGTGAGCATGCATTGATCTAATGCCACTCTCAAGTGAGAATAATTGTTTTAAACCAATATTAGTTTCCTCTTAAGATGCTTTGGTTGTGTGCCAAGGCTTGGAAATTTTTTTACAAAACAAATATGGTTTTAAACCATTTTCAAAACCTATTCAAATCATGTGCTAAGGCACTATTTATTTTGATTTTTCAAAAAGGACCAAGCAAGTACAGAGAGACAACATGGTTTTATGCCCAAAAATATGAAGGTTACACATTGCAAAAATCCAGAAAAAGATTGGAATTCAAATGCTTTTTATTTCATTTGAAAATGATTCCTGAAAATCAAATTAGAAAAAGAAAAGAGTTTAGGAATCAGTACTGGGCCTGGCGCCACGTTTTCGGCCCAGCAAGCAAGCAGCCCACCTGGGCCAACTCTCTCTCTACCATTCCTCACCGTGCCCGCGCACACCCTCTCGCTGACCACTGGGCCCCGCAGCCACGTCACCTCGTCGTCCCCAAATCACGCCTGCGACCAGCGCCGCCGCGGCCGTTTCCTCCCCGACGCAAATGCGCTTAATTGGCGTTGATTTCTCGCGAGATTCTCGCCCCTGCTCCGCCTACATAACCCCCACCCCTCTGTGACCATTTCCCCTCACTCAGCGCCCCCTCTCCGCCACCAGGCTGCCCACACTCTCGCTTGCACCGCAGCTGCACCGAACCACTCCGGCGTGCGATTCCGGTAAGCACCATCCTCCCCTGTCTCTGATTCATACGAGCGTGATCAGCGTGTCCTTGCGCATCTTCTCATGCCTTCCTTTTTCTCTGTATCATCCTAGAGCGTCATCACCGTCCACCTCTGGCAGCAACCCAAGATCAGCGCAACTCCGGCGACCCCTCCTGGTAGTTCCCGACCACCCCTTCCTCTCTTCTGGATACTCACTTGTTCGCCAGGCTTGTGCGCATCTAACAGCGTCTCTGGTTTGTCTCAGCGCGCACCAGAACCTCGCCCCCGACGACGCCAGAGCTTGCCCGATGACAGGCTCCACCCCGACGAGCAATATCAACCAAATCCGAGCGCCCCTGTCCCTCCCTCGACCAGCTTGAGCTTCACTGCAGTCCCGCGAACACGGTAACCACCTCCACCCCTCCCCGCGCGATCTGAATCGCCGGCAACATCTCTGACAGAGCCCCGTGGCCGCATCGCCGCCTCTAGCGCCGCCCGTCTGTGGTCGTTTGATCCGTGGCCGTAGGATCTAGAACCAGCGATTAGAAATAGATCTGTAGCGAAGCGGTATGAGCAGATCTGGGCCGTGCGTGTTAAGTTAGATCTAACGGTCCGCGAGTGTGATCCGGTGCGAAACGGTATCGGCCAATCAGGGAGCGCCGCGTGGCTAGCTCTTTGTTTTAAAAATAGAAATTTAGATCTAATTGTGTTTCAAACTTGCAAACTTCATAACTTTTGATCCACACGTGCAAATTTTGCAAATTTTATGTGGAATCAGGAAAGAAAATCCTATCTGTTTATACAATATGTTTAATGTTTTGCCTCTGTAAAAATGGTTGTTTTTACCAAAACATTTGTAGGCATAATTTGTGTATAGTAATTGTTTGAAAAATGATTTGTTGATCAAATAAAGTTTATTTGGTGTGTTTTGGACTTGTGTAGGATTCAGTACTGTATACTTGTCTTGTTTGGTGTAGAAAAATCATCACATGGCATTTGCATGCATTCATATATTTTTTTTTGTATATTTTGATATGTGATCTTTGTGCCATTATTTTATGTGTAGATTTTGGTGCAAATAGTGATTGTGATTGTGAAGATTGTTTCTACTCCCCAAACTACCAAGGCAAGTGGTGCTTCATGATTTTATTCCTATATTTTTCAACTATGCACTAGAAATATTTTGTATAGGACTTGCATGAATATTTTGATAAGTATCTATATGCTATGCTTGGGAAATCCTAGTAGTTGTAGAATTGTTAGAAATTTCTCTAAGTTAAGATGCTTACCATTTCCATGCTTAGCCTAGCTAGTAGAAACCAATGGTGGTTATATATTCATGCTATGTGAAATATTTCTAAGTCTTGGACTTGTGTTTTTGCTAATAAAACAACTAAGTGAATGAAACACCTGGGTGGAATGGAAAGAATGGTTTGTGTTGAGTGGTTACACAAGGTCCAGTTCTATGGTTTACCTTGTGTATCTCACTTGTGGAAAGCCACCCAGGAACAAAGGGATTTGAGATGCCAAATGTTAAGAAGCTTCTAGTGTAGCCACATGGCAATATGGGCTCTGCCTGGATCACATAGGTTGCAATAACTTAGCCATTTGGACAGTTGGTGGTAGTGGGATGATAGGTTGGAACGCGTCCATTTGGTCTAAGGGAAGGCTTCTGAAAGGTCCTGTCTTGGTGAAAATCAAGTCTTGTGGGGAAAGTGCACAACCTCTGCAGATAGAAGAATCTAAGTAGTTAGCCATGTCCCTGGTATTGGACAACTTGAGCATCAAGACATGGAAGCTATCAAGAATCTCCTCATCCCAAATTCTAAGTTAATACTTGTGGTTAAACAAGGGTGAAGGATCACCAATGTGTATTGGTGATTCCTTGGGAAAGTTTTTGTCAAAGAAAAACTTAGTGTTTTCAACTGATAGGTAAAACCTATTTTGGGCAAAGCAAGCCTAAGCTACACTTAGCCAAAATGCATATAGTATCTAGATTGCTAATATTCTACTAAGGTATCACTTGCCAATACTATTCCAATGTATTGACCCACTGTGGCCGTAACTTGTGATGTTGCAGGTTATTCTGATGATGATTAGGGGTTATGAGTCTACACTCAACATGCTTGCCTGTGGCACATGAAGATGAAGACTTATTTATCTTATTATATATTTGAAATCTTGTATTAGGACTGTGGCCATGGAGTTTGTAAAAGACTATGTTTGTCTCTGTAATGATATGTAATAATGACCTTTGTTTCTGTGTACTTCATCTTAAACTGTGGATGCTAGCATTGATCCAGGGACTAGCATTGCAATCACAAGGATCCTTACCTTTATCAAGGGAGGGATCTTACAGATGGTATAAGAGCACTGTGTTGCCTGTAGGATTATGACCCTAGGAATGGATTAGAAACCACTAAGGAAAAATTTTCAACAACTTCCACACTTGTCTTTTTCTTCTCGTAAGCTTTTCTAATCTTCTTTCTCATCTCTATTTGTAGATGAAATCCATCAACAAAGCCGTGAGGAAGGGACCACTCATGACTATGACTTTGGAGTGTGAGACAGAATTCCCCAAGGCTCTCAAGGACCTCATGGTTGCCATGGGAATACATGGTGCAGCTGTGTAGAAAGGTTTCCCCGTGATGGATGAAGGAGTGGAGTACTGGTGGGTGCAAATTAACTTGTATAAAAACAAGGAAGACAACCACAAGGAATCAGGATTCTGCATGGTCACCAACTCAGTGATGCACACCACATTCTTTGATTCTGCAAGGGATGCAGCTTGGAAGGCCATCAAATAGCTTGGTGCTAGAATCAAGTGCAGAATGCTCAACACCCAGAATGACGTTAGAGAAGAAAAGAAACATACCCAAGAGTTAGAGGCTACCAACCAACGTTTAAGAGAGGACATCATAGACTTAGCAATGGAGTCATGTGATCAGGATCGACAGATTTCCTCTAGGGATGCCCTGTTAGCCAACTTGGCAAGTGAGATGGGATTGTAACGTACTTCATTAGTTGGACCACCACACTTATCATTTCCTTTCCAAATTTTTTGTCTACGTTATGTTGAACCTTGGATGCTTGTAATGGATTTATGTATGCCATGACTTGTGTGTTTGATTTCCAAAAAAAATATGCTTGTGATGCTTTGTCTTATGATTTTCTCTATCTATGTTGATTCTAACTTTTCTATCTTATAAAATAGATGCCTAATGTTACTATCAGCACGGCTGAAGAGTTCAAGGGAACTCGTTTTGGCACTCATCTTATTGAGCTCACTAGTGTGCTCAATCTTCCGCTTCCTAGCATCATGATGCTTCCCCTCACCAAGTTCGAGAGGAAGGACCTTTGGGGCTTCAAGGTTACTCAGCCAGGACGTCAGACTGAGCCAGCCACGAAGGCTATCACATTCAAGCTCATGCATGATGACAAGGAGAGAGGCCTAGAGGTAGTCATGCAGGATTTGCTTGGACGTTTTCTAGGGAGGCACTCTCGAGAGATTAGAGGTACTCACTTCCACGCCTTCGGTAGACATGACGAGGATGGTGAGGCCATTGACTTCGAGGATACTGCTAGAGAGACAGCAGAGCCGATTCGTCTATACCTCCAGGACTTAGAGGTTCTTCGTAGGCACCTTGATACTGATAGGACAAACGTCATGCTTAGCAATGACGAACTCTAGGTGCAGCTTCGTGAGAAGGACAAGCTCTTCGCGGAGCAAGATGAGATAGTAAAGGAAATGGAGGCCAAGTTTGAGAGTCAGGATAGAAAGTTCAAGAGTCAAGAGAAAAGAGTCGAAGATAGGAACAAGAGGATTCGAGAGATGACTGCAGAACTAGAGGCCAAGGTATTCGAGCTCGAGCATCACCAGGTGGTGATTGAGAGACTTCGTTCACAGAAGAGGGCTCTCAAAGCCAAAGTAGAGACCTTGACTACCAATGTCGAGGAATACAAGACCGTTATGGAAAATGCAGGTATTACACTTGTTGATGAGGATGTTGATGCAGAGGAGTAGTGATGACTACTCATTTACATTTTATTTATCATGCTTTTGATTATTGAGTCGCAATGACCATCCAACATGTGGATGGCTTGCTATTGATGTGTTTGCTTTTCAGAACTTGTTGTCTATGTTGTTAAACTTTTGTTATCTTGATGCTTGTTTGTGTTTGTCTATGTGATGTATTGTGCATGTTAAGCATCTCTGGGTATCTCATTCTTATCCTTATTGAAAACCACAGATGCCTCCTCGACGTGCCAATCCCAACTCGAGCAACAACAATGTCACCCTAGAGATGCATGAGCTGATGACAGCTCAGACGCAGCTGATGCAGATGATGATCACTTTTATACAGAATGAGATTAATAACAACAACAACAACAACAACAACAACAACAATAACAACAACAACAATCAGAACAATCCACCAAGTTTTGATATGCTCACCAGATTCCTAGGACTGAGGCCAGCAAAGTTCTCAGGAACTACTGATCCCATGGTGGCCAATGATTGGCTACGCTCAGTGAACAAGGATTTGGTAACTGTCGGCTGTACCGATGAGGAGAAAGTCAGGTTTGCAGCGCACTTGTTGGAAGGACCAGCAGCTACTTGGTGGGATAACTTCCAGATCACCACTCCCATTGAGGATGTGACATGGGCTATCTTTGAAGATGGTTTCCGTACTGCTCACATATCATCCGGGGTGATGAGTTTGAAGAAGAAGGAATTTCATAACTTGAAGCAGCGCCACCGCAGCGTGGCTGAATATATTGAGGAGTTCAACAATCTGGCGCGTTATGCACCAGATGAAGTTGACACTGATGCTAAGAGGAAAGAGAAGTTCCTCGAAGGATCGAACAATGAACTGAACCTGCAGCTATCTGTGGCCTATGTCCCCACTTATCAGTCTCTTTGTGACAATGCTGCCATCTTGGAGAGCAAGATGAAACAGGTTGAAAGCAGGAAGAGGAAACACTCTGACAAGCATAGCTCGGGATCGTCTCACAAGCGTTCCCATTATGATGATAGTGGGAATTCTGGATCCCACAAGCATGGAAAGTACAACAAACACCACAACCACAACCGTCAGCATGACAACAAGCATCACCGTAGTCATGACAATGACAAGTACAAGAATCACAAGAGTGGGTACAAGAACCACCACAATGGAAGTGGAAGTGGTAGTGGAAACCAGCCTGTCAAGAAGGATCTTAGTCAGGTTGAATGTTTCAAGTGCAAGAAGATGGGGCATTATGCAAATGAATGCCCAGAAAAGAAAGTTGAAGGACCCAACAAGCCTAACCCTTTTCAGAAGGGACAGGTGAACCACATCAATGTGGAAGAGATCTATGAGGAACTTGATGCTGTTGCTGGTAAGTTCAAACTCAATTCTGTTCCAGCATTTTTTCTCTTTGATACTAGTGCATCTCATTCATTCATATCAAGAGCATTTGTTGAAAGAAATGAACTACCGGTAGAAATTATTGGGTGTCCTATAAAAGTAAGTTCTCCTGGCGGAGAAATGATAGTGAACTCAGGATGTCATGATCTAGTCATAGAGTTTGGGAAGTATAAGTTTCCCATTAATCTGATTATCCTAGATTCCCAAGGATTGGATGTCATTTTGGGAATGGACTGGATGACTAAGCACAAGGGAGTGCTATATTGTGCCAATCATACTGCCACACTCACAACTCCAGAAAACAAAAGGATTAGATTCAAGACTAACTTTGAACCGAAAGGGAGTAAGCTAAATTCTCTTAAGGAGGTTAGCATTGATAGTGTGCCAATTGTGAGTGAATATACGGATGTGTTCCCGGAAGAATTACCAGGAATGCCACCAGATAGAGATGTGGAATTTTTGATTGATTTGCTACCAGGATCTGGACCAATAGCAAAGAGACCGTACAAGATGCCAGTTGATGAGTTGAAAGAACTCAAGAAACAACTTGGAGAACAGTTGCAGAAAGGATTTATTCAACCAAGTTCTTCGTCTTGGGGAGCACCGGTGTTGTTTGTGGAAAAGAAGGATAGAAGTCAAAGGTTATGCATAGATTACCGTTCACTCAATGAGGTGACTATCAAGAAAAAATATCCTTTGCCCAGAATCAATGACTTGTTTGATCAGTTAGAAGGAGCCTGTGTGTTCTCAAAAATTGATCTCCGATCAGGATATTTCCATCTCAAGATAAGAGAACAAGACATACCTAAGACAGCCTTCACCACTAGGTATGGATTGTATGAGTATGCCGTGATGCCATTTGGTTTGGCCAATGCAACAGCTTACTTTATGAATATGATGAACAAGGTGTTCATGGAATTCCTTGACAATTTGTTGTCGTTTTCATCAATGACATTTTGATCTACTCCAAGAGCAAAGAAGAGCATGAAGGACATTTGCGTTTGATACTTGAGAAGCTTAGAGAGCATAAGCTGTATGCCAAATTCAGCAAGTGTGAATTCTGGTTAAATGAGGTTGGATTTCTTGGACACATTGTGTCAGGAGATGGTGTAGCAGTTGGTCCTGCTAAAGTGTCAGCTGTAACTGAATGGGAATCTCCTAAGTCAGTAAAAGATGTTCGTAGTTTCCTTGGCTTGGCAGGATACTACAGAAGATTTATTGAGAATTTCTCCAAGATAGCTAAGCCAATGACAAAGTTGCTAAAGAAAGACAAGAAATTTGCTTGGTCTGAAGGATGTGAACTCAGTTTCCAAGAATTGAAGAAGAGACTAGTGACAGCACCAGTCTTATGTTTTCCAAATTTGGAGAAGGATTTCCAAGTATATTGTGATGCATCTCATCATGGATTATGTGCAGTGTTAATGCAAGAAGGGAAAGTTGTGGATTATGCCTCGAGACAACTCAAAACTCATGAGGTAAATTATCCTACTCATGATTTAGAGTTAGCCTCTGTTGTCCAGGAAGTCAAAACATGGAGACATTATCTTTTGGGAAAGCGATGCGAAGTGTTCACAGATCACAAAAGTTTGAAGTATATCTTCACCCAGAAAGAAATCAACATGAGACAAAGAAGATGGCTAGAACTCATCAAGGATTATGACTTGAGTTTGCAATACCATCCCGGTAAAGCAAATGTTGTAGCAGATGCTCTAAGCCGTAAGGTTTTTGTGAATGACCTTACTAAGGGAGAATTGCCAGATGATCTGTGTGCCCAATTTAGAGATCTCAGATTGGAGATTGTGCTAGAAGGACATCTCATGTCATTGGACGTTCAGCCCACCTTGTTGGACAAAATCAAAGAATCCAAAAGACAGATAAGGAAATTGAAGAGATTAAGGAAAAGATTGGCAAAGGAAAAGCCAAAGGATTCCATGAAGACGAACAGGGTACTTTATGGTATGGAAAATGTATCTGTGTTCCACAAGATCCAGAGCTTCGGAAACTGATTTTACAAGAAGCACATAACTCACCATATTCCATTCATCCGGGTAACACCAAAATGTACATGGATATGAAAGAAATATTTTGGTGGAATAATCTCAAGAAGGACATCGCCGAACATATTGTTTGTGTGATGTATGTAGTAGAGTGAAAGCGGAACATCAGAAACTAGCGGGATTGATACAACCACTACCCATTCCTGATTGGAAGTGGGACAAGATTGGCATGGATTTCATCACCGGATTGCCAAGGACCAGGTCAGGATATGATTCTATTTGGGTAGTAGTGGATCGCCTAACTAAAGTGGCTCATTTCATACCCGTAAAGACAACCTATACAAGTGCTAAGTTAGCCAAGATCTATATGAGTAGAATTGTATGTCTACATGGAGTACCCAAGGGTATTGTGTCTGATAGGGGAACTCAATTCACTTCTCATTTTTGGAGGCAACTACATGAGTCATTGGGAACGACGTTGGAATTCAGCACTGCTTTTCATCCTCAGACTGATGGTCAGACAGAAAGAACCAACCAGATTCTTGAAGATATGTTGAGAGCATGTGCTCTAGACTATGGAGCTAGTTGGGATGAAAGTCTGCCTTACGCAGAATTCTCTTACAATAACAACTATCAAGCCAGTATTGAGATGGCACCATTTGAGTTTCTCTATGGGAGAAAGTGTACCACCCCATTACTATGGAATGGTGTGGGAGAAAGAAGTTTGTTCGGACCAGAACTAATCAAAGAGGCTGAAGAAAAAGTCAAACTAGTTAAGGAAAGATTGAAGATAGCACAGTCCCGACAGAAAAGCTATGCAGATCCTAAGCGTAGAGAGGTCACCTATGAAGTAGGTGATAGAGCCTATCTTAGAGTGTCACCAATTCGTGGAGTGAAGAGATTTGGAGTCAAAGGAAAATTGGCCCCAAGATATGTTGGACCATTCAAGATTACGAGTCGTAAAGGAGAAGTAGCTTATGAGATTGAATTGCCAGAGTCATTGTCTGCTGTTCACAATGTGTTTCATGTGAGTTAGCTAAAGAAATGCCATCCAGAAATGGAAGAGACTTCTTTGAAGGATACTATACCTTTGGAGGAGGTCCAATTGGAAAGTGATCTCACTTACGAGGAGAAACCTATCAAGATTCTTGAGACTGCAGAGAGAGTTACTCGGACAAAGACTATCAAATTCTGCAAAGTTCAATGGAACCATCATTCCGAAGAAGAAGCAACATGGGAAAGAGAAGATGATCTTCGGAAAGACCACCCTCACCTATTTGCTAGCCAACCCGAATCTCGAGGGCGAGATTCACCTTAAGGGGGTTAGATTTGTAACATCCCTAAAATCATGTTTTCAAAGATTGCATATCATTCATGCATGCATATCATTTAGGGTTCAATTTCAAACTCATTTCAAGAAAACAGAAGCACTGAGTGCTATTATTTTATGTGAGCAAGGATTGATCTAATGCCACTCTCAAGTGAGAATAATTGTTTTAAACCAAGATTAGTTTGCTCTTAAGATGGTTTGGTTGTGTGCCAAGGCTTGGACAAAAATTTACAAAACAAATATGGTTTTAAACCATTTTCAAAACCTATTCAAATCATGTGCTAAGGAACTATTTATTTTGATTTTTCAAAAAGGACCAAGCAAGTACAAAGAGACAACATGGTTTTATGCCCCAAAATATGAACGTTACACTTTACAAAAATCCAGAAAAAGATTGGAATTCAAATGCTTTTGATTTCATTTGAAAATGATTCCTGAAAATCAAATTAGAAAAAGAAAAGAGTTTAGGAATCAGTACTCGGCCTGGCGCCACGTTTTCGGCCCAGCAAGCAAAGCAGCCCACCCGGGACACCTCTCTCTCTGCCTTTCCTCACCGCGCCCGTGCACACCCTCTCGCTAACCACTAGGCCCCGCAACCACGTCACCTCGTCGTCCCCAAATCACGCATGCGACCAGCGCCGCCGCGGCCGTTTCCTCCCCAACGCAAATGCGCTTAATTGGCGTTGATTGCTCGCGAGATTCTCTCCCCTGCTCCGCCTACATAACCCCCACCCCTCTGCGACCATTTCCCCTCACTCAGCGCCCTCTCTTCGCCACCAGGCTGCCCACACTCTCGCTTGCACCGCCGTGGTACCAAACCACTCCGGCGTGCGATTCCGGTAAGCACCGTCCGCCCCCTGTCTCTGATTCATACGAGCGTGATCAGCGTGTCCTTGCGCATCTTCTCATGCCTTCCTTTTTCTCTCTATCGTCCTAGAGCGTTGTCACCATCCACCTCTGGCAGCAACCGAAGCTCAGCGCAACTCCGGCGACCCCTCCTGGTAGTTCCTGACCACCCCTTCCTCTCTTCTGGATACTCACTTGTTCGCCAGGCTTGTACGCATCTAACAACGTCTCTGGTTTGTCTTAGCACGCACCAGAACCTCGCCCCCGACGATGCCAGAGCTTGCCCGACGACAGGCTCCACTCCGACGAGCAATAGCAGCCAAATCCGAGCGCCCCTGTCCCTCCCTCGACCACCTTGAGCTTCACTGCAGTCCCGCGAACATGGTAACCACCTCCACCCCTCCCCGCGCAATCTGAATCGCCGCCAACATCTCTGACAGAGCCGCGCCACCGCATCGCCGCCGCTAGCGCCGCCCGTCTGTGGTCGTTTGATCCGTGGCCGTAGGATCTAGATCCAGCGATTAGAAATAGATCTGTAGCGAAGCGGTACGAGCAGATCTGGGCCGTGCGAAACAGTATCGGCCAATCAGGGAGGGCCGCGTGGCTAGTTCTTTGTTTTAAAAACAAAATTTAGATCTAAATGTGTTTCAAACTTGCAAAATTCATAACTTTTGATCCACACGTGTAAATTTTGCAAATTTTATATCATTGGAATCAGGAAAGAAAATCCTATCTATTTATGCAATGTGTTTAATGTTTTGCCTCTGTAAAAATGGTTGTTTTTACAGAAACATTTGTAGGCATAATTTGTGTATAGTAATTATTTGAAAAATGATTTGTTGATAAAATAAAGTTTATTTGGTGTGTTTTGGACTTGTGTAGGATTCAGTACTGTATACTTGTCTTGTTTGGTGTAGAAAAATCATCACATGGCATCTGCATGCATTCATATATTTTTGTTTGTATATTTTGATATGTGATCTTTGTGCCATTATTTTATGTGTAGATTTTGGTGCAAATAGTGATTGTGATTGTGAAGATTGTTGCTACTCCCCAAACTACCAAGGCAAGTGGTGCTTCATGATTTTATTCCTATATTTTTCAACTATGCACTAGAAATATTTTGTATAGGACTTGCATGAATATTTTTGATAACTATCTATATGCTATTCTTGGGAAATCCTAGTAGTTGTAGAATTGTTAGAAATTTCTCTAAGTTAAGATGCTTACCATTGCCATGCTTAGCCTAGATAGTAGCAACCAAGGGTGGTTATATATTCATGCTATGTGAAATATTTCTAAGTCTTGGACTTGTGTTTTTGCTAAATAAAACAACTAAGTGAATGAAACACCTGGGTGGAATGGAAATAATGGTTTGTGTTGAGTGGTTACACAAGGCCCATTTCTATGGTTTACCTTGTGTATCTCACTTGTGGAAAGCCACCCAGGAACAAAGGGATTTGAGATGCCAAATGTTAAGAAGCTTCTAGTGCAGCCACATGGCAATATGGGCTCTGGCTGGATCACATAGGTTGCAATAACTTAGCCATTTGGACAGTTGGTGGTAGTGGGATGATAGGTTGGAACACGTCCATTTGGTCTAAGGGAAGGCTTCTGAAAGGTCCTGTCTTGGTGAAAATCAAGTCTTGTGGGGAAATTGCATAACCTCTGCAGATGGAAGAATCTAAGTACTTAGCCATGTCCCTGGTATTGGACAACTTGAGCATAAAGACATGGAAGCTATCAAGAATCTCCTCATCCCAATTTCTAAGTTAAAACTTGTGGTTAGACAAGGGTGAAGGATCACCAATGTGTATTGGTGATTCCTTGGGAAAGTTTTTGTCAAAGAAAAACTTAGTGTTTTCAACTGATAGGTAAAACCTATTTTGGGCAAAGCAAGCCTAAGCTACACTTAGCCAAAATGCATATAGTATCTAGATTGCTAATATTCTACTAAGGTATCACTTGCCAATACTATTCCAATGTATTGACCCACTGTGGCTGTAACTTGTGATGTTGCAGGTTATTCTGATGATTATTAGGGGTTATGAGTCTACACTCAACATGCTTGCCTGTGGCACATGAAGATGAAGACTTATTTATCTTATTATATATTTGAACTCTTGTATTAGGCCTGTGGCCATGGAGTTTGTAAAAGACTATGTTTGTCTCTGGAATGATATGTAATAATGACCTTTGTTTCTGTGTACTTCGTCTTAAACAGTGGATGCTAGCATTGATCCAGGAACTAGCATTGCAATCACAGGGATCCTTACCTTTATCAAGGGAGGGATCTTACACTATATGGCCAGGTCGTCGAACACGGCAAGCATCTTGGCCAGTCTCATCGTAGCGCCGTCTTCGTTTGGAACGTCGTCCAAATTACGTCTCCCCACATTCGATTGACAGTGACGGCCATATGCTACTATGGAACGCAGAAGGTGAAGCCCCCCAGAATCTCCCTGGTATCACCGAAACGATGGTGCCGTTTCGTCCTCAAAAGCCTTTGCAGTTGTGCTGCATGGAAGAGAACTTAGAGCTATCGAGCACCCAGAGCATCAACCAGCAGGCCTCCTCGGCTGCGCGCATAGGAAAGGAGCCGGCATGACCGTACTAAAAACAAAAGACAGCTAACGTTAGCATCTTGTGAAGAAAAAATAGAACGATAGAGCCGAGACTTACGACTCCGTGTCTGACAGGCGCGCCTAACATAGACGGCAAAATTATCCAGCCCAAGGTATGCACCTAGAAAGAAGGAAAACATGTATCCTTCAGCAAAAGTCTTCTAAAAAATAGAACAAATAAAATAGCAGTAAAAAACTGAAATAAAAAACGTTTCAGCGTAATCGGGCGATGCGCGTGTTAGAAGCACGCAGGCGCATTACGTAAAAGAATGGAGAAAAAGGTTCGCGTTAGAAATAACATACCTGCCACCCGTTAGAGCTTATGAGGAGAAGCTTCGTATGAACCTCGGAGAGCTGCAAAAGAAATACAAAACACGTAAAGCTAACCATCAGCGTCCAAGATATAGAGAGAATACGTAGAAGAAAATAAGGACAAAAGATATGGAGCTGAAAGGCCAGAAATACCAATTGTGTAGAAGCGTACCGAACATAGACGTCGACGAACTAGAGGAGCAAAAACTACAACAAAACGTAAACATTGAGTTAACAAAGAATGCATGGAATAGAACGGAGAAGAGGGAAAAAACTAAAGCGTAACTTACCATGGAAGTGGCGAGAATGGCGCAGAACTGCTATACACCGCACGTCGGTGGAGAAGATGAGATGACCAAGAATAGGAAGCAAGGAAGAAAGAGGAGGCTGAGATGGTAGAAGAGAGAGAGAGACTATCTAAAGTGTAGCGCGTCGACAAAATATCCAGAGTGTTCTTTTAGTCTAAACAATAGCGACCGTACGATGTAGCCGCGAGAACCCGCTACGTTTATGGTCTACGGTGCAGAGTCGG
Organism: Avena sativa; assembly: GCA_916181665.1. Taxonomy (NCBI): domain Eukaryota; kingdom Viridiplantae; phylum Streptophyta; class Magnoliopsida; order Poales; family Poaceae; genus Avena; species Avena sativa. The sequence goes on along the minus strand of OV702285.1, from coordinate 364,268,809 downwards.
CTTTCCGATCGCGAGAACCCGCATTTTCTATAATATACGCTGCCAGACGATTTGAATTTAAGGCGCCACATAAGCTGAGAGATGACCCCAGAGGCGGGAGAACCCGCGGTTAGCTAGATTCTACCGCACCACAATGTCATCGTATAGGTCTGCGTCCGCGAAAAACCACGTCCGGCATGGGCCGACGACGCCAGTAAGGTCCGGGCGGGCCCAATAAACGTTACAAACCGTTGGAGGCATAGGCTCATGATGCCACGGCGGCTCTCGATGGGCCCATAGCCGCGAAAAACTACGACCGTCTAGAGACTACGGTGGCACGTTTGTTCTGAATGGGTCCCACCACTAGTGAAAAACGGTGCTCTAGTTCCGGGCCATAACGGGCTCTTGTCTCGGTTTCACACCCAGGACTGCGAATTCGGTACTAGAGGATCCTATGTCTAGTCCCTGTTTGCTACTAATCGAGACTAGAGGTTACCGCATGGCAGCGGCAACGAGGCGGGGGCTGGAGGATCTCTAGTCTTGGGCCGTAACACCACCTGGGACTAAAGCTTTTCCTGTCGTGGTAGAGATTCGTGTGTTTCTCTACCGCGACACGATTTTGTGTTTTCCTTTTTATTTTGTTTTTTCCATTCCGTTTATTTTTTAATTTGTGTTTTATTATAATTTCAAACATGTTTCTGTCCAGATATTCTATGCTACTGCATACACAGTACACGTTGATGCATATATAATTAAGATTCGATCTCTTGTGAGCATACATATACAATTTGATATATATAACTATTTAGTTACATGGAGATCACTAAATGATATTGAGTTTCTCGCCCTCCACATAATGTTCTCCCTTTTTATCAATGACCTCCTGCATCAGAAATCCCGCAAATTCTTCTTGAATTGCTCATATGCTGTATTCTGGGTTGAGTTTCTCCCGTAAATGGTGAATATAAGTTGAATCAACTCTCTTCTTACTGGTCAACTCATGAATGTACTCGCAAACGTAGAATCCACATAAATGAGTCCCCGGTGGCTGCTGCAAATCCTTCACCATTTTAGAAGTTAGCTCATCTTTGAATGGACCTGACTTTTTCTTTTTGAACCGTGTCCAACACCTGCTCGGCAAAGAAAATGAACAAATGAGTTATTAATTACTTGATATCAGGAAATGAATGAAAGAGGCTGATATAATGTGATAATTATTGAAATTACTTCTGGAGCATTGCTTTCATGTTCCTCCACATCTCTTGGTCCCAACTTAATGAGTCATTCATTTCAACTTGGGACTTGTCAACTTGAATATTTAGCAGAATCCAGTGGAACCTGTGGACGTTTACATAAGCAGACATGCATAACTCATAAATTACACTTAACATCGAGTAAACAAAAAAAGGATGTGTACTAGACAAAAACACTCACTTGAAGTTGTAAGGAAATAGTATTTCCTTATAGTCATTATGCTCGATTAAAAAGGTGGACAAGTCATCCTCCAGGTCGTTGGGATGAATGTGTAACGTATGTTCATTAACGACATATCGGTCAATGAACCCAGCATCATATTTTCTATCTCTTTTGCATTCAAGCATCTTCATTCTGCATAATAGCATTCAAAAGGATATATAGTCAGGATAATATATTACATACAATGAACGAGCTGAGATAGAGACTTAATTATAGAAATAAATCACTTACAGACAATAGAAACCGAAGATAGATTTGTCAAAGGCACGCTGATTGTATAACTGAAATAGTTTGTTCATTTGAATCGATATCAAGTAAGGTTTGAATTGATGCTCCACTCTAAGGTCTACGGAAAACCATTCTTTCGAGTGATTGTTTGGTGTTTGGATTATGTATCAGTCGTGCATATTTTGCATATGTGTTGATATACGCGTGTATTCCTCCTGACTGACCAGATAGTGCCCTTTGACATAATTCCATGCTATCTCACTCATTGGCGCTTCTTCATAGCCTAAATATTGCGCAAGAGACATACTGTAACACCTTCGGATCAGTCCTATACAAGTTTTAGCGATTCCGCCAAACCCGCATAGAAACGATTCAAAGGTGCCCACCAGTAAGTTTCATGCGGGTGGAAAATAAAGTAATACCATTACACATTAGTCCATGATGGAACCCACAAAATAGATTTACACAACAACGACTCCATGAGTAAAGAATACATATATACAATACAAAGATCCAATCACCTTGAAAACGATACAACGTCCTACTACGGACAAGATACAAATTGGGATAAGAGCCCTGTAGAATAACCAATGACGTCCATAGCCCTATCCAGGCCAAGACAGAAGGGTAACCCTACTAATGACGTCGATCACAAACCTGCTAAAAAAAGGGTCACTGATAAAGGGCAAAGGAAAAAAGAAAGCGGTTAGTACTGAGGCTAGCACACGGCGAGACTTAGAATTCGGCGGAGCTCGCCTACATAGGTATGGTGGACTGAAGCGGCATCGCATCGTGCACTAAATAACCTATAGAGACTCGATACAACTATCGGCTATCAGAGTGAGATAAGAAAGACGTATGCGGAACCAACCTGATACTACCACCAAACTTACCCATCCTGGTATTTCCCCCTTAAGACCAAAGGAGGAAGTCATGCCGAGGAAACTCTCACGGTTGGCAGTTTTACTCATTCTTTCCATGGTGGTTATCCAACTTACTAGTCATATCAGATATATGTGAAATTATAATAGTAAAATGTATTTATAGTTATCTATGATCAAGAAATTGTGCTCCAAGTCGTCCATAACCACAACCATGGCTTTTTGAAAAGATTTAACCCTGCAAGGGTGCACCAAAGTTTCCACATGCACTTCAACCCTTTTTTCCAGATCAATCAACATACACCCATCAGTATGTCGGTCGGGCCTCAGACATGACTCTTTCCCAGACCGAAAGAAAGTATATGGGGTCCACCCCACTAAGCTAGCCATAACGAAGTCGGCCGACTCCGAAGATGGACCTAGAGGCTGCGAGATCGGCCAAGAGATCAGAGGCTATAGATATAATCCTGAACATAATGACCCACATCCTAAACAGTATACTAGTAAACGCTCATCGAGCAACATATAATAAACATGGCATAACATCCCATACATGGCATGAAAACTTCAAACTAGTTTGTGGCCCCTAGTATAGTACTTTGAAATCAGGTACTAAGCCGATAGTGGTGCCCATACACCCCACATGTGGTTAGAGCGCTTAGTCTAGGAAGAGGTGTCAAGAACTCGGGTCCTAGGTGGACATAGGGGGCGAGATAATAACCAGATCTCAACTATTACCCCTCTATTCCTCTGCATTAGTTATGTCTACTTTCAAGATTAACTATTAAACTGTATTTAAAGCCATGATCATCTCCACCATTAAGCATGTCCCAACCCTCAACATCGGTGGCACTCGACGATGCGAGGCAGCACCTGAGCAAGCGACTACGACTCTTAAGGCCAACTGCCTACCAAGAAACAGGTAATAGATGGTGTCCAAGGCAATATAGGATGCAAGGGGAATAATTGTACAGAAAAATATTTCATCGATGACAAGGATAGAAAGAGATCAACAGGAGGAAGTAAAGACTAGAACTGCAAAATAGGTAGAAAGGGGAAGAATGCTCGCCAGAAAAACACTAGCAAAGACTCATTATCCGAAGAACTTGTCGAAGCCCACAACATCTCATCGTCCTATCTGGGAAGAATCAAAGCACCAAAAAGGAACAAGCGATGCAACAATTACAACTAATGCAGAAGAACCGGCATGATCATGATATGATGCATGGTATGGTGAGTTGATGATGCAACTATATTGGAAATATGGCATGAGCATGGCATATCGATGATACAACATTAGTGAGGCATCCTCAACAATAAATAACTATTTTTCCATTTTATTTAACATGTTTTCCTTGCATAAACAATTCTGATCTTACAAGTTCTCCCTAATGCACGACGCAAATGCAAGTTAGGAATGCACAGTTGGAAAGGGATCATCGCGCTGATCGGTTTAAACATATCATTTGTCGAATTTGGAATTACAGTTTACAAGTTATGCATTTATTAGAAAAGGCATTTTAATAACATTTAAATAATTTTGAAATTTTATTTGTCCAAAATTATTTTGGAAGATATATTATTAATCCTTGCATTTTCTTGATCTAAAAACATATATTATTTGCAATATTTGAATTTATTAATAAAAATGTGGAATTAAACATTATTAAAGAATTTAATAATAATTGGAAAATATTTATTATTTTGAAACGTTTGACAAAACAAACAGAGGCCAGATTCATGTTTAGAATTCAAAAACAAACAAGTTTCATGTTTTAAGTTTGACCTAATTCATTACACAACATTATAGAAACAAGGTCAAAGTTTACATTAGGTTTGACTTATTTTAAAAACAGTTTGAATTTGAATTTTGGAAATTTGGAGTCGGGCAGAATTTTCTCGCCAAGCTCAACCGACCCACAGACACTAGCAGGTGGACCTACACTACAGGCTGGACCAGCAGGGCTGCGGGGTGATAGGTGGCTGACGGGCGGGGTTAGGGAGGGGTGCCGGGTTTAGAGGGTAAAACCTCAGGGGCTTGAATGCAAAAGAGACAGCGGCTCGCTAACTGAAACTGCATCTCCACCTCTGAACTTCGTCAGCTATTAGATCGAAGGTGACGACTTTCGGTGATGAGGGCGAGGGCTATGGTCAATGGGTTGAGGTTCCGTGAGATGTTCTGGGGAGGTAGGATCTCCCTCTACGCGTATGTATGTGCCTTGGCACCGGAGACGAACTGAGGCGGCCATAAGAGGCGGGGGAACAACAATCTGTAGCTCTGTTTTTCCGCATGTGCGCGGTGTCTGTCTAATGCACGCGTGATGGGGATATGCCTACCGGGGTATACCCAACAGGACGTTTCCTACTGGCCCAAGCGTCAGCGAGTGGGCCTGCAGGACGGCGACTGGATCAAGACTTGGCGTGGACTCAAGCGACTGGAAGCTGAAGGCCCAGAAGCATAGCTAGGCCCAGTCGGACTAGGTCATAGGATCTCCGAATCCTTAACTAATTCGGTTGAGATCTGTAAACCCTAGGGAGGTGAGTCTATATAAACCTCCCTGGAGGACGCATAGAGGATACGTTCCATCATACACCCTAGAGACTCGTCGCGTAGCCGCCGAGCTCGCCCCATTATACTCTCACCATAATACAATCTAGCAGGAGTAGGTCTTTACCCTCCAGGGGGCCGAACTTGGGTAAACCCTTGTGTCTCAGCCCTCATCTCGCACCGCAGAAGGCCGGCCGCCCTTGCCCCATATTCTACTACTCGTTGCCGATTGCAGCATCTGCCGTGGACATTCCCACGACAGTGGCGCCCACCGTGGGGCCTGGTCAGTCAGGCCGGTGTTCTACGGCGAGATCCAATCTGCCCATCAACGAGTCGACGCCACCGGCCGCATGATCACGATCGGCGAGATGCTCCAGATCTTGCCGAGCAGCTATGTCCCGGCGGCGCGACCCGTCACGCATAACATGATCCTGCCGGTCGGCACGATCAGCCTCTTCGTCGGCCTGACCGACGTCATCATCTCGGAGGACTCGGCTCGCATCCGCGAGTCGCCGCCATGAGACCGGCTCTCTGAGAGCCAGGTCCGCACGATCCACCGCCTCGCCTCCGAGTACGACTCGACCCACACAAACATGGCCGAAACCACGGCAGCCGCGGAAGACGCGACCCTCAACGACGACGCCGATTCGGCGACCCCGGCATCACTCGCTGGATCCATTGTCGCCGCGTCACCCGCGGGCTCCATCACCCAGGTCCCCAACGTCGGAGACTTCGAGGATCCCTCTATCCTCGGGATCTTCGACTTCGATTCCGGGTCGGAGAACTCCGCCGACCTCCGTGACGGAACCGGTCGCCACACCGCGACCTACATGGCAACTGGCGCCGACCCGCCGGAAGATCCATTCCCCACGCCGATCCCTCCAAACACGACGGCGACGGAGGTCGAAGAACTCCGGCTAAAGCTGGCGGAGGCAGTCCGCAAGGAACAAGCCGAGCGCGAACATTTTCGCCTCGGGCAGGTGACAGCGCAAGAGCTGTCGCGCTACCACCAACTACGAATCAGGTCGCACCTGAACCCCACCGTCCAGGGGCGCGCCCTGAATTTCGACGACGAGAACGACCCGGCCCGCGCGGCCGAGCGCGCGATCTGCGAGAACGCGCCGCCAGGAGGAAGCACTCGGCCCCCACCAGGAGCAACGGCCAATGGCGCCCCGCCATCACCCAACCGCGCACCCCCCAGGGACCAGCCAAGGATCGTGGTCTCCTCACGGGAGCGAGACGCGAACAGCCTCCCGTTTTTCTCCACCCCAATGGACAACCTCGTCGCGGTCCGAGCAGCAGCCGACGACATCGCAGCCACTGGTGATGGCGCCCTGCAGATCCAATACGCCAAGGCTCTGCTCGCCAAAGCGGTCGAGCAACAAAACGAGGGCGTCGACTCACAGGGTCGGATGTACTCGCGTTCATCAGGCAGTAGGGAGGCCTCAAGCGGCCTCCCCATGGCGCCAAACACTCTCAACTTCCCGCCACCCGAACCCCGACAGCTCCAACACCGACCCGCAAACGCGGCACTCTGCACCAACGACCCTAGGCCGGCGACCAACTTCGTCGCCGCCAACGGACAACCCGTCGACGCCCGCACCCACATCATCAACAACCAGAGCTGGCGCGCACGCCAGCCTGATGACCTGTGGCACACCCTCACAAACCGCCGCGACGGCCAGCCGAGGGGATCGCTGAGCCGCATCGGGCCCCAGTGCTTCAGACCGATGATCTGAGGTGAAAGATACCCGGCGAACTTCAAAGCGCCGAAGGAAATAGAGAAGTATGACCCTTCGTACGACCCCTCCGTGTGGCTGGATACCTACCTCATGGCGATGGGGATCGCCGGCCACACCGATCTACTAGCCGCCTGCTACCTCCCCCTGATGATGGAGGGGACGTGCAGGAAGTGGATTAACACCCTTCCCGCGGAAAGCGTCGACTCCTAGGAAGAGATGTGCGAGGCCTTCGTCAGGCACTTCGAGGGTTCATACACCCGCGCCACCACCATTGAGGACCTGGAACGGTGCGTCTAGGGACCCCGCGAGTCGACCCGCAGCTGGGTCCAACGGTGGCAAGATCTGTGGTACAACGCGGTCGGCATCCACCCAGACACCGCGATCCACTACTTCAAGACCTCGTGCTGCTACGAGCCCCTGGTCGCCAAGCTCAAACGAGCGTACCGCACACTCGACAACATACCAGATCTCTTGGAGATCGCAAAAAGGTATGCGGAGGAGGACCCAAACCAAGAAACCGACGACGAGTCGGGAGGACACCGCCGCACGAGTGGCCACGACAACGGGAGACGACCCGACTTACGCTATAGCAATACTCGCTTCACTGGCAAGCGCCGCAGTGACGGGCGAGTCGACTTCGTCGCCAACGCTGGATAAGCGCAGCGCGAGCCCAAGAGCTTCCGCCGCGACGGTGGCAACTACAAGGCGAAGCCGAGGTTCGACCCCGCGGCCCTTCTTAACCAACCTTGTGTATTTCACAACAGGGAAGGAAAACCCGCCACGCACACGACCGCCGACTGCCACTCTCTCAAGGAGATCGAGAAGGCACGGCGCGCTCGGGAAGACCCCGACAACAACCCGCCAAACGGCGGAAAATTCGGCAGCGTCACCGGCTCGCTCCACACCTGCACAGGTTTCAACACGAAGCGCGAGAAGAAGGTCAACACCCGCGCCGTCGCCGTCAACACGGTGGCCCAGATAGATATCCCCCAGTTCCTCAACTGGTCTGAACAACCAATCACTTGGAGCCGCGCGGACCACTCGCCACGGATCGAGTATCCGAGCTGAGTCGCCCTGGTGGTCAAGCCCAAGGTGGGAGACTACTGGCTCCCCAAAACATTGATGGATGGCGGCAGATCCATCAACATCCTGTACCTGGACACCTTCAGGCGACTGCGGCTCCTGCAGTCGATGATCGAGACGACCTACACCATGTTCCACGACATCGTCCCCGGTCGAAAGGCATACCCGACCGGCAAGGTGACGCTGCCAGTCACCTTCGGCACACCGGCAAACTTCCGCACCGAGTGGATCGTCTTCGAGCTGGTGCCCTTCGACAGCCCCTACCACTGCGTCCTAGGGCGCCAGGCGTTCGCCAAGTTCATGGCAGCACCCCACTACGCGTATAACATGATGAAGCTGCCCGGGCTGTGCGGCGTCATCACCATCCACGGCGACCCCGACATGGCCGCCGAGTGCGAGGCCAAAGGAGCCGAACTCGCCGACGCCGTCATCGCGGCAGAGGCCAACCACGCCGAGGAGCTCGCCAAGTACGCGAGCGAGGTCAACAACGATGACCCACCATACTCAAGAAGCCCAACTCGGAGGGCGGCAACCCCACCGCCTTTGAGGCAACGATGCATACCCGCACCGTCGAGCTGGTCCCAGGCGACTCCAGCAAGACGGTGACGATCGGGACGGGCATGAGCCCAGCATAGGAAGGCGCGCTCATCGAGTTCCTCCGTGAGAACAGGGACATCTTCGCGTGGAAGCCCTCTGACATGTCTGGTGTCCCGAGGGAACTCGCTGAGCACAAACTCAACACCGACCCCAAAGTGCGACCTGTCAAGCAATCGCTGTGGCCCTTTAATGAAGAGCACCGCCGAGCCAACGCCGAGCAGGTGCAGTGTCTACTCGCTGCAGGCTTCATCCGTCCAATCAAGTACTCCAAGTGGCTGGCAAACCCAGTCCTGGTCGAGAAGAAAAACGGGACCTGGAGGATGTGTATCGATTACACAAACTTAAACAACGCCTGCCCGAAGGAGTAATTCGTCCTCCCGCGGATCGACCAAATCATCGACTCCACCACGGTATCGGAGTCGCTATGCTTCCTCAATGCCTACTCTGGGTAAAACCAGATCAAAATGGCTGTCGAGGACGAAGAGAAGACGACGTTCATCACGCCATTCGGATCCTTCTGCTACACTGCCATGACCTTCGGCCTCAAGAACGCCGGGGCGACCTACCAGCGGTGCATGCAGGAGTGCCTTGCGAGCCAAATTGGCCGCAATATCCACGTCTACATCGACGACGTGGTGGTGAAGTGCGCCTGCCAGAACGACTTACTCGCTGACCTGGTGGAAACATTCGCCAACCTACGGAAGTACAAGATAAAGCTAAACCCAGGAAAATGCACCTTCAGTGTACCAGCTGGACAACTACTGGGATACGTTGTCTCCAAGCGCGGGATTGAAGCGAACCCCACCAAGATCGACACGATCGCTCGACTCGGCAAACCCGAGTGCCTGCGCGACGTCCAGAAGCTGGCCGGGCGAGTTGCGGCTCTCAGTCGCTTCATCCCCCGGTTGGACGAAAAGGCGATGCCCCTCTACCGCCTAATGCGCAATAACCCCACCTTCCAGTGGGACAAGGAGGCAGATGACGCGCTCCGCGACATCAAGAAGGTGCTACTCGCCGCCCCCGTCGACAAGGAACCCATGCTGGTCTACATCGCGGCTTCCGAACGCGTCGTCAGCGTCGTCATGGTCGTCGAACGACCAGAGGAAGGAAAGGAGCGCCCAGTGCAGCTACCAGTCTACTACATCAGCGAAGTCCTCACCGAGTCGCACCAGCGCTACCCACAATACCAGAAATTGGTATACGCGGTCTTCAGAGCACAGCGGCGACTACCGCACTACTTCCAGGAGCACTCGATAACGGTCGTCTCCTCAGCACCGTTGCAGGACATCATCCGCAACCGTCAGGCGACTGGGCGAGTCGCCAAGTGGGCCGTCGAGATCGGCGTCCACAACATCAAGTACGAGCCATGCAAGGCGATCAAGTCACAGGCTCTCGCAGACTTCATCGCCGAATGGGAGGAGGCCTAGCAGCTAGAGAAGCTGCCATACCTCCATTACTGGAGCTTACACCTCGACGGCTCCAAGAACACGGACGGTGCAGGAGAAGGGATCGTGCTAACCTCTCCGAAAGGCGAAAAGCTCCGCTATGTCCTCTGCCTCGACTTCACCCCCTGCACCAACAACATGGCCGAGTACGAGGCGCTACTCCACGGCATGCGAGCTGCCAAGGAGATGAACGTCAACCGCCTGCGCTGCTATGGAGATTCCGACCTCGTCACCGGGCAAGTCGCTGGCACCTGCGATGCCGTCTCCCCCACCATGGTGGCATACCTCCAAGCAGTGGACAAGCTGGGTGGACACTTCGCAGGCTACACCGTCGAGTGGATTTACAGGCGGAAGAACGAGGAGGCCGACGCACTCTCTCGCATCGGCTCGGCTCGACTCGCACCACCCGCCGGCGTCTTCCTCGACACCATCACCAAGACTTCCGTCTCTCCCCCAAGGGAGATCGACATCGGAATCCTGCTGCAACCAGAGGCAGCCCTGGTCGCACTACTCGCCGAGCCAAACGACTGGACCGCGCCGTACATTGCCTACTCGGAGGCAGGCACCCTGCCAGCGGATGAAACGGACGCCCGGATGATAGCACGCCGCTGCAAATCCTTCGTCATCATCAGCGGTGAGCTCCACAAGCGCAGCGTGACCGGCGTGTTCCAACGCTGCGTTCAACCCGCTGAAGGACGCAAAATCCTCCAAGATATTCACTCCAGCGACTGCGGCCACCACTCCGGCTCCCGCTCTCTAGTCGCAAAGGCTATGCGACATGGCTTCTACTAGCCCACCGCACACGCAGACGCTGTCAAAATAGTCCAGCGGTGCGTCGGATGCCAGAAATACGCCAACCAGACCCACGTGTCGAGCTCGGCGCTCAAGACAATCCCCATCACCTGGCCGTTCGCCGTATGGGGCATGGACATGGTAGGCCCATTCAAGAAGGCCCCCTTCGGCTTCACCCACCTCCTAGTCGCAGTCGACAAATTCACAAAATGGGTGGAGGCCAAGCCAGTCCGCAAATGCGACGGGAAGACCGCCACCAAGTTCCTACGCGAGCTCATCTATCGCTACGGGTTCCCAAATAGCATCATCATGGACAACGGCACCAACTTCACCTAAGGATCCATGGCCGAGTTCTGCGAGGAACACCACATTCGACTCGACCTCGCCTCAGTCGCCCACCCGGAGTCCAACGGACAGGCAGAACGCGCCAATCAGAGCATCCTCCATGGCCTGAAGCCACGGCTCCAAGTACCACTCGAGCGCACCGCCGGGTGCTTGGTCGAGGAGCTACCATCCGTCATCTGGGGCATCCGCACCTCCGTCAATAGGTCGACAGGGTTTACACCCTTCTTCAAGGTGTACGGCGCCGAGGCAGTCATTCCCACCGACCTAGAGCATGACTCGCCAAGGGTGGTCAACTACACGGAGGCTGCAAACGAACTCGCACGCCAAGACTGAGTCGACCAGCTCGACGAGGCACGCGACCTAGCTCGCTCCCGCACCGCCATCTACCAGCAAGGGCTCTGCCGCTACCATAGCCGGCGAGTAAGGACTCGCACTTTCCAGGAAGGCGACCTGGTACTGTGTCTAATCTAGGACAAGAAGGGAATGCACAAGCTCTCCCCCCCCCTTGGGAGGGACCATTCGCCATCGGGCGAGTCCTAGGAAACGACGCCTACTACCTCACCGACATCCGAGGGGACGGGAAACTCGACGTCAAGCGGCCATGGAATGTAAACCTCCTACGGAAGTTCTACTCCTAGAACCCCATACATGTACTCTCCACCCGCTATGAAATAAAGCAGATCGGTCACCGAAAATTGTGTTTACTCTCCGTGTCTTGTGCCACTCGCACTCGTAATAATAGCGTTATGCCATTCGCAGATGTCAACCTCTGGTAAAGCGACCAACACGGCCAAGTAGTGAGGTACGAGGGCACTGGGAAACCCCAGGCCTCGTAACATCCACGAAAAATGCCAACCCGGAGCCCCATTGGAGTCGCCTAGCTCGACTGGCTTACCGAGCCAAGACAACTGCCCTTGCTCCTCACAGAGACCAAGGTCCTCCGCATCCTTGGCACAGCGACTCAAATGGCCAAATACCACGCTCGGGGACTGATGTCCAGTCAAATACGAGCGGCTAGGGAAAAACGCCCAGTATGAGAGCGTGCCTAGGACTCGCCATGCAAGTGATCCTTCGGGTCAGGCATGAGTGACGCGCTTACTCTAACGCGCTTAGTCCTCACCTACCTTGGAGCTGCGACTAGAACCACCAAGTACCACGCTCGGGAACTCGGCTACCCGACCTCGTTCGCACACGGGAAAATGGTCAAGTAAAGAGCACCCATGGGAGTCGCCCTGCGACTGGCTTTCCGAGCCCTGGCGAGTCGACCTCAATCCATTAAAAATTCGCAAACACATAACAAACGAGGTAAACCCCATAAAAAGGGCGGACGCGCTCGGGGAATCGTTCAATCAAAATCCAAAATCGCAAAGCAAATGACAAAACAACACGAATTTCCTTTATAGCAGCACAAAGTTGTTCCAAAATACAAGGAAAGTTCAATAGCTATTTTATACTAACGCCCAAAGGCACAATGCTTCCACTCCGCAGGTTTCGACGCCGACTCGTCGCCACCCCTGCGGTTACGGATGAAGGGCACGTACGGGTTCGACGGGTACGTCGTCAGCTCGCCCACCATCGCCACACGGAACGGCTGCTCAACATTGAAGTCCCGATGCTTCGGCTCAGGATCGTTGGGGGCGACAACCGTCTCCTGATAAGGGATGAGATCGCCCATCGCCCAAACGCGGTCGGCGTACACCGCGGCCCGGTCCGTCATCTTCAGCACCTCGGCAATCTACACCGAGCCCGTTGACGACTGGTAGCCGCTCGTGACATCGTCGAGGTCGAAGTCTTCCAGGAAATGGGCAAGCCCAAGGCTGAGCGTCGTCGCTGCCCCACGCCGGAAGGCCGACCGCGTCATGAACTCGACCACCGACGGAGCCTTCTCCAGATAGCGCCATACCTCGACAAGGTCACTAGGGATCACCTTCATGGGCGATATCTCCTAAAGATATGCTCGAAGGCAAGTCGCTGACAACGTGACCGAGTCGACCAGAGTGTCCACGCAGTGCCGCGCGTCATAAGACTGCGCTTCTTCCACGTTGTCAGTAATCCGGCCTGCAGCACATCAATAAACAGTAAGCGACTCGTCGACATCACAATAAAGTTAGTACCACCGAGAATTGGGTGAAGGAGAATTCACCAATCAGCGGGCGGAAGAGGTCCGTGATGAAACGTTGAAGAGAAGAAAGGTCATCCTGCAGCCCACCAACGAGCGCGTGAGATAATTTCCGCTCTTCAGCGGCAGAAGTGACAGCCTCTTTCGCACGCCCCTCCGCTGAACTCGCTTCCGCCCTCGCTTCCTTGAGCTCACGCTCCAGGTTAGCGACCCGCTTTTCGGCCAAGCTCAAAGCAGACCGAGCCGCTGTCAAGTCACCAACCGGGACAAGGCCCCGGCGGACCTCCTCCGCCTTGGATGCAATTGCTTGAAGCCCCTTGTTCGTCTCCTGGACGGCAACGAGTTCCTTCTCCAAGCGACAATTTGCAGCAAGCCGATCGGCCGATTCGCGCTGCAGGCCCTGCGCACAAACTGCAACGTCAACAACAACGAAATTCCTAAGTGCCCACTCGCTGAAATTCAGCGACTAGGCACTCGGGGACTGGACATCGAAAATCCTAAGTACCCACCCGCTGAAATTCAGCGACCAGGCACTGAAATTCAGCCACTCGCTGCGGCCGCCTTCGCCATGAAGCGAGGGAAGGTCGCTGCAGATGCCGCGGCGCCACTCAGAGCCGACTCGGCCACTTCGGGTGAGGCAACAGCCTCCTTGGTCTTCGAGGCCACTTCCGCCGCGGTCGGAGGTTCGCTCGGAGCAACCACCGGGTCGTCAGAGACCGTGACAATGTCGTCGCCTTTCGCCCTCTTGACACCTTCGGCGGAAGAAGTGGCTTCGTCGGTTTTCCTCTTCCGCGAGGAGTCCGCCTCGGTGACGACTGGCGGGACCTTGGCCATAGAAGGATGGCCAATCTTTTTGACACCAGTCCTGAGAAGCAGCGCTATGAATAAGATCGTCCGACTAGAACAAAAAACGAGCAGATGAACAACACTTACTTGGCGACCGGAATGAACCGTAGACCGGTGCGGATGCTGGCCGGCTTTTCCAACTCGGGCCCCAACCTCCGACTGAGGCCCGTCTTGAACACATCGTGTGCCCAAGACACTAACGGCTTCTTCGAAGATGAAGCCGCATCAGGAGCCTCCGCGATAATTGCCGCGGGAGCCTCCCTTGGAGGCCAGGCCCCTGTGGTTGGAGCATCACCCAAACCAGCGATTGGGAAGAATGGAGGTGGTAGCGACGCCAGCGGCGCCTCCTCCCTGGGGGCGGAAGCGTCCGGCGCCACGGTCGCGTGTGCCGCTACGTCCCTAGCCGAGCTGCTGGCGTCAGAACTGGTCGCGGGTCGGGGCGGAGACATCTGTTTCGCCAGCTTCGCCTTCTTCTTCGACAGAACCTTCTTCTTATTCTTCTTCTTCTTCTTATTCTTCGATAGCGTGGCCTCATGATGTGAGGTGTGCTCAGGAAGCTCGTCATCGTCATCATCGTGAGGCTCGAGGCTTTTACTCGCTTCGAGCTCGCGCTGGTGTTGCCCGCGGGTCTTGCGAACTATGGGGGCAGCGACTTCCACGGGCTCGTCTTCGTCGTCGTCATCATCACCCTCGTCGCTCTCGGCGTCGCCTTTGGCGGGCAACGACTCGCTCCTGTCCTGGACGGACGAGCTCGAGTTCTCGTCCTTTGCGGGTGGAAGCCACCCTTCCACCACTTGGAACAACTACAATAAGAACAAGACAACGTTAGTACAACCGCGAATGCACCATCTGCGACTGCGAGTGGTGACGAAATGACGGCTTACTGTTGGAGCAGGGCGCCTTGCAGTATAGGGGGCGACCCCGGCCTTCGCGTCAAGATACACCGCCTGGGTAATCTTCTTCAGGGCCAGGGTGTAGTCTTCGAGATGCCATTCGGCGAGGGAGGACTTCGTCGGATCGTCCTTACCCGTATACTCATACATGTAGTGGTCGCGGCGGGCCAAGGGCACGAGCCACCGCCCGAACCAGCAGTTGTAGAGGTTGATGGTAGGAGGCCCTTCTTCTTCAGGCCGCGGATAGTCTGCAGCATTTCGTCGACAACCATCCGTTGATCTAGCGGGAGCTTGATGACCTGGAGTCGACGCGGTTCGGGCCGATCGGTGGAGTACCTTGGAAGCGCCACTTCGCCATCAGGAGTCGACTCGGTGATGTAGAACCAGGACTTCTTCCATTCTTTCGCCGCCTTGGCGGGCAGCATCAGGTCGAAGAACGACGCCTTCGACTTCAGGTGGAACGTCAGGCCACCCGCGGCTAGCATCGGGCCGCCTGAATCTTCGCGGCTGATTCTCCCGTGGAACAGATCTTGCCACAGGGGGAAATAGGGCCTTCAGCCCAGATAGCACTCGCAGAACGCCACGAAGTTGGCGAGCTGCTCGATACTATGCGGACCTAGGTCCGATGGCTGGATCCCGTAGTAGGCGCAGAAATGCCGGAAGAACAGGGAAGTAGGAAAGCCCAGCCCCCGCTCCAGGTGGCTGGTGAAGTAGATAAACTCTCCCTCGCACGGGTCCGGAGTCACTTCTCCGGCCGCGGGGATGCGCCATCTGCCGGCGCGGAGAATCCCGGCCTCCTTGAAGGATGCCAGTAGCGCCTTGGTGCATTTGGATCTGCCCCATGGCTCAGTGGAGGGGGCCATCGGTTGGAGATTCATGGGGGTCGGAGCTCTCTGGATTGTTCAGATCGCTGTGCGGAATGGGGAAACGGAGACAAGCGAGATCGGAGGAAGAAAGAAGAACCGTTTCCCTACCCGCCTATCATTCTACTTATATAGCGGTTGCTACCCGCCAGTTTCGAGAGCCGTTACTACGCGGTAATTACGCCAAAGTTACCGTTGGATTACCCAACGGCTAGTTTGACCCCAATTGACGGTCCAACTTCATCCATTCGACTCGTCGTTCCCAGCGAGTTGACGACTCGCCGACACGATCACTATGACGATGACTAAGAGTCTGCCGCCGATTCGACTGGATGTCCGCATTGGACACGCATAGTCCGGCTGCCAGCAAATGCCTGCGACAAATCAATGACGGCCTCGGGGACTACTGATGGGGATATGCCTACCGGGGTATACCCAGCAGAACGTTTCCTACTGGCCCAAGCGTTAGCGAGTGGGCCTGCAGGACGGCGACTGGATCAAGACTTGGCGTGGACTCAAGCGACTGGAAGGTGAAGGCCCAGAAGCGTAGCTAGGCCCAGTCGGACTAGGTCATAGGATCTCCGAATCCTTAACTAATTCGGTTGAGATCTGTAAACCCTAGGGAGGTGAGTCTATATAAACCTCCCTGGAGGACGCATAGAGGATATGTTCCATCATACACCCTAGCGACTCACCGCCTAGCCGCCGAGCTCGCCCCATTGTACTCTCACCATAATACAATCTTGCAAGAGTAGGTCTTTACCCTCCGGAGGGCAGAACCTCGGTAAACCCTTGTGTCTCAGCCCTCATCTCGCACCTCAGATGGCTGGCCTCCCTTGCCCCATGTTCTACTACTCGCTGCCGATTGCAGCATCTGCCGTGGAAATTCCGACGACAACGCGCGTGCGCATGAGTGTCACGTGCTACGGCGAGCGCGGAAGGGGCAAGGCCAAGGATGCAGGGAAAGGAAGGAGCGGAGAAGGAAGCTCACCTATACCGATTCCCACCGGAATCGGGGTAGGAGGTGGTCGGGGCGATGGGGACGGCGGAAAATTGTGACGACGTGCTCGTCTTTGAGAGATAGGAAGAAGGGGAAGCAATCACGGTGTTGGCTCCTCCTCTACATTTAGTTGGCTGGTGGCAGACGAACGGGGAGATGGCGCTTGCGCTCAGCTCGGCTCGAAGGAGGGCATGGTCACAAGGATGAATGGAGGTTCACAGGCGGCTCGGTTGTGAGGTGGAGAAAGAGAGGGGAAACATGATGGAAGCTAGGGTTGCAGGTGGTGCGATGCAAGGACATGAAGGGGAGGAGCTAGGGTTAACGGGACGCTACCTCAAAGTTATTTATCGACCTTGGGAGGCGCGCATGGCCGCTCATCTCATGCATCGCGATAGGAAGAGCTACTGATGCTCTCTCCTGCACAAGAAGACGACGGTAGCGTCACTCGCCTAAACGGTATGGCTGGAAGCTAGCGGAAGCTTCGGGCTGGCCCGATAAAAGGGAAGGGGATGCGGGTGGGATTTGGTTGGGCCAAAAGAAAGACCAGGCTGACTTCTCTCTCCCCTTTAGTTATTAGGTGTTCTCTTAAGTATTTTTATTTTTTTTATTTTATAAGAAACCATTTTAGATTCATATCAAAATTTGTAGGGATTTTATATAGGGAGATAGAAGCCTTGTAAAATAGAGACTAGAGGAAGTAAAGTAATAGCAAGGTCAATTCCCCATAATCATGTTGGGAATGCTACTAGATAAAGTTTAGGGTTTTGCAATAGAACAAAAATATTTTTCGGAAAATAATGTTGGGGCCTAGCAAACACAAAAATAGTGAGAGTTAAAATAGGGAGAGAGTAGTGATGATAGCACAACACAAGTAACACAAGCAAGAAAAAAATGCAATGTTTGATATGTGCTCAAATGCAATGTGGAATGGTGATATGAGCATGATATCATGATGATGCACAAAAACAAAACAACAAGCAATTTTATAGTAGTGATTTTACCAGGGTGGTACACATACTTATTGCGGTTGAATTTTCTTTGGCCTGCGCTACAGTGGTACCTAGTTTTCTAGCAGTAGCCTTGGCTCTAGGGTCCAATAATTGCATGTCCTTATCCATATCGCCTCTGAAGTCCTTGTCGATACAGGAACTCACTATGTGTAGGGGGACCGATTGATTTTTCTGTTGTCTAAGATGGGGAATTTGTTTCCCGCTTTTTGCACTTGTTTTTTTGTTCTACTTAGGCTTAGCACTTGCTTTCTTAATAATTTCGCGGTTATAGTCTGATTCTAGATTCATCGATATTTGGGATGGTTTCTCAAGAAAGGACTTAGCCCACTTTTTGGTTTTTTCATAGAATACATGCTTTGGCTCAAGGTGCTTTATTTAGGCAGCCACTTCAGCAGCGTTTTCCTTATTAGTCCTATCGTAAGGTCTCTTGGGAAGAGATGGCGGGATGTCGACTGTCTTTTCCATACTACCATTTTTCAACGACGTAGTATTGCACGAGGCAGATATTAATATGTCCTCGTGCTTTGGCAATAGACATCCCTCTCAATTAGGGGTGGACTTGGAGGTTTACAATCAACAGGGGGGGTTGATACGTCCATTTTTCATCACTATTCTATATCACAATTTACTGTTATTCATTGATATATTTCATATTAAGAGGTGATACTTATGTTGTTTCATCTAATTTTTGCATGTTGGATGACTTTTGAAGGATGAATTGTCGAAGTCTGGATTCTGATGAAAAAAGCGGTGTTTTGATGCAATATTCGCGAAGATCAGAAAATTCCAGAAAATACATGGAAAATCATATTTTTCCAGAAGACGAAGCAAGCCAGAATGGGAGGCTGAGATGGGCCACATGGGGCCCACACCCCCATGCGCGGGCCACCTTGGGCCGCCCCACGAGGGGGTGTGGCCACCCTTCCCACCTCCTTCTTCGCCCCTTCGCCTATATCTTCCTCCCGAAACCTTAATACATGGGAAGCGACCACAGAAAGATTTTGCCGCCTCTGCGGGCAGAAACTACAGAGAGAGAAAGAGATCTCTAGTAGGCATATTTCTATCGAGGAAATTCCTTCCCGGAGAGGGGAGATCATCGTCATTAACACCGTCATCAAGCTATACTTTATCTGGATCATCATCATCCTCACCACCATCTCCACCAGCACCATCATCACCACTCCATCCCGCTGTAACAATTGGGTTAAATATTGCATAGTTCTTAGGGAAAACTTTCCCAGTGTTGATTACTTTTGTAGTTGATGCTATTGAGTGGAACCATTGAATTATTTTCTATGTTCATATTGTTATTCATCCTCATATCATCTTAATATGGGTATCCTCATAGCATGTCTCTTATCCGGATAACCCGGTTGGCCCAAAGTTGGTAGCATGGCCCATGGCCTGCTGGGCGGCCCAGTTAGATGGATCCAGAAGGGAGGCCTATGCCGGATAAAGGAAGGATACGAAGGAGTCACCGACGTACCCGGAGCCTTGGAGTGCAAGACACGCTAGACTAGTTGTATGCAGTGTAGGACTCTGTAACCTGTCCGGCTAGGACTTTCCCTTTAACCCTAAGACCTGGCGACTATATAAGTCTGGCCTATGGGAGCCTTTAGGGCATAACATAACTCATACCTCGCACAGCGAATCGATCCCCGTAACTCAGCGTATTTCCATTATAGTGATTTATAGAAAAAGTAGGATTCCGCCACCGTCATGGGATCTGAACCTGGGTAAGCTGTGTTACCTCGTACCCGTCAACCGTCCGCCTTACCCCATGTATCTAAACACGCACTGTGAGGACCCCTCCATGGCATACTCGTCGGCAATGCCACGATAGTTGGCGCCCAACGTGGGGCAAGAGGCGCTTCAGGCTCTACATCGGGCGAGGTCCAAGATCTTCGCGGGAATCGGCAAAACCGTAGCCATCGGGCGCGTTCTCTTCTCCGGCAACGTTCCGATCGTTCCTCCTGACGAGCTCTGGATACAGGCGAAGACGAACCCAACGTGGTGCTCAATGGAACCCATCGGAGATATCCACCTCTTCATCGGCGAAACTGACTCAGGCACTAGTTCCCTGGGAGTCGAAGGAGCATTGTCAACACCCGGATTTTTAATCCCAGATGCCTGTTATGCCATACATCGCAATCCCATGATTACCATTTCTGCGAGACATAACAGATTGGATATCACAGTACATCATCCATTACAAACCATACATAAGGTCTTACACAAATAAGGATCTCATGATCCAGTATTTAATACAATTCAAGAAGCGGACTAACGTAAAAATAACGATAGAGTGGGCGAAGCTCCATCTTCATGGTCACAGGCAATGCTAATGATGGGAGATGATCCTAGTTATCGTCAGCTTCCTGTTGTCCGTCTTCCTGATACTCCTCTTCATAGTCTGGCCACGGGAATAGCCAGGGACAAAGCCATGAGTACTCTTTAAGTACTTGCAAACTAATACTAGCAAGTGAAGGGGTTTTTGTAGTAGGATACTAAGTTCTAGGGTTTTTTTTGCAAAAAGCCAGATTTACCTTAACTAAGTTCAGAAGCAAAGAAAGCTAGTTGAAATTTTTATAACACCTAAGTGGGAACTTGAGTTTCATATCAAACTCTGTTGTGGTCAAGTCAAAGTCATAAATCATTTCATAAGTCATTTTGAAAACATATGACGACGGAACAATATGGCCACTCCAACTGCCCATAACCGCGGACACGGCTATTCAAATAGTTTGACACTCTGCAGAGATTGTACACTTTCACAACAACATTCGATACATCCGTCAGGAACAAATCCATACTCAGTATGTGGATAATCAATCCTAACCTTTCAATTACGCGCCCTAGTATAGGAACCTCTCCTATGAGTTTGGCCTCCCAACCATGACCAACTGTCATCTTGGGTACTGCACAGGTGTACAATCTTCACAAGGTAGCCTCAGCTCAAACCTTGGCCACAAGGGAACCCATACTAAGGTATATAAATTTCCAGTCAAGCCCTACCCAAATTTCGGGTATTGTGGTTGTACGGTAAAATTGGAATGGTATTGCATCTAGACAACCATCCGTTTTGTAAAGGGCTAAGGCTCATGCCTTAACATTTTCATCATCAAAATCATCTGGTGTTTAAGAACATATGTCAAAACATTTCAGTAGAATGACTCATCATTCTAAGGTTTTCATAACCATTTTCACCAAGTATTCCCATCTAAAGTTGCTCAAGTTTTATGCTTAGCACTAGCATCTACAAGTGGGGGATCAACACAAATGAAAGGTTATAAGAAAGTGTATCTTATCTAAGTTCAATCTCATGCCTTAGGATGACATCAAGATTATCTAACTTAGGTCAAGTTTTATGCTCTTTATGCTACCTTCAATTATCTCTCTAGAATCTACAACTCACTAAGTAAACTCTAAGAGCAAGCTTTAGTAAAGAAATAAAATATTAAGCTTGCAAGTAAAACTAGGATTGAGTATCATCAAATGTATCTAACCAAGCATGCTTAATGCATTGCATAGGTTATCTTACTTTCATAGTTTCAAGTGTTAGCTTGCAAAGTCAGTAGCTTGCCTTGTGCAGAGCAGTGGTTGAAGTTCTCCTCAGATTCTTCCTCGTAGTATCCTCCTTCCTCCTCGTATCCTTGGTCGGTAATAGAGTCTATAAATAATTATGAGGTACATAATCACCAAACAATACTTAACTATTTCTATTTATCACACAAAGGTTCACACTAGATGATCTAGCATAATCACTATATCACAAAGATTAAAGCAATTGTCTTATTTATTTTATTTTAGAAAAGTAATTTCTACTCATTGAAAATCTACTCAAGATTTAATATTCTCCAACTCAAACATGGGATCATGTTGACACATGTCATCACCACATATTTCAGTACTTGGGAATGTGATTTAAAGTGGTGTCACAATTTAATAAGGTATAACCTTTTTATTTTAATTAATTAAAGTGACTAGAAATGCCTATGAGGATTTCTTTTATTACTTGATCATTATTTCTGCAAGTAAACTTATATATTATTATATATTCTGAAAGGCAGGGTTAAATGTGATTTTTGAGAGTTGGAATCAACTCAAAAGCTTTCGTGGTTGAATTTTGAAAAATGTTTGAATGGAGAAAAGATTCTGCCTTGTTATTTTTACCATGGGTGATCTACAAATCTAAATGGTGTGAATCCAACGGGCTTGGATTAAGAACTCCAGAACCTTTCTAGCAAAATTGGTTTCATGCATTTTGGTTTAGTGAATCGAGCTGGGTTGATTTTTGAATCTAGGTACATAACTGAGTTTGAAATTAAATGAATAAACCTATGTTTGAATTAATGGGTCGCGCGGGATGTTTAACTAGGCCGGCCCACTATGCACAGTGCGCGCGGGGGCTGGTTAAGTGAGAGACCCCACTCGTCAGTGAGACAGCAAGTGGCGAAGCTGTACGGAGCGATTAGGGCCGTGCGATCTAACTCTAATCCTACGGCTCTGGTTCATCGTCCACATCGAACAACGCCGGTGAGACAGAACCCTAGCGCGGCCAGTGGGGGTCATGGGAGGATGACTGGGGCTCCAGCGATGGTCGGTGATGGGGGCGAATGATGAAGTCGAAGACATCCATCCTCCTGGTACCGGCATCTCCTCTTGGGGCAGCTCCAATCGACGGCGCCTCTCCTTCTCTGTAGCGGCGAATTCCGGTGCAATTCCGGCCACCCGGTGCTCGCCTTGCTCCGGGGGTGAGTGGGTGTGTTCAGTGAGAGGTGGGGAGTGAGATGGTGTGAAGGGTTTGAGCTGGGAGGGCCTCTATTTATAGTGTCTGAAGGGGACCGACAAACGCGGATGGAGCTTGTCGTGGTCGACGACATAGAGTGCTACTGGCATGGGCAAAAGTAGGGGGCGGTGCTGTGCTCCCTGGCAAAGCTCATCGGCACGGTCACGCGGCGTGGGGCGGTGCTGAACAGTCAGAATGCCGCTTCTCTCTGGGCGGGTCTGACGGAAAGTTTAAAGGCGCACAGCGTGCGTGGTCCGCGCGGCGGCGAACGGGGTTGTCTGGAGGGGTGCTGGGTGCTGGCGATCACGTATGCAAGCGGCGAGGGCGGCACGCGGTCTGTGGGGTGGTGTCGCATGCGGCGCAGTGGCGCGCTTTCGGCTCGCTCTAGAGAAGCTTGGCATGACCTTGCCATGTGGTCTAGGGGCTGGCAATACTCGGGGCTGGGATAGGGGGTGGCGATGGACGGTGGTCAATGCTCCAGACAAGGTTGGCGAGGCTAGTGCTTCCTCTAGCTTGCTGGCGACATGGGGGTGGCAAGTTTGCTCTCGGCATGGTCACCATTGATGGCTAGGCTTGCTCACAGTGGTGCTGGATTGTTAAAGAGGCTAGATGATCTACTAAGAGTTTGCTGCAACCAGTGAGGGAACAAGGTTGGCCAAATTCACTGCTTCAAATAGTGTTTGTTGTTTGTTTTTTTGTTGATCACAAGGTGTTTGATGAAATGGCCGAAAGAAATTCAAATTTTAATTTCGGATTCAAACTTGGTGGGTTTGCTAGGCACATACTAGGGAGTCTTGGGTTAGTTGGATTGGTCAAGAGGCACTGGTTTGGTTGGGTTTTGAAAATGTGTGATCTTCACATATGTTAAAGATTCAATATTGAATTGTCATTTGAATGTGGTTGCTAAATGTTTCTGTAATTTTGAAAGGTGGGCTTTGATTCACTTTTACTTGGTCATGAAAGGGGTGAAAAGAAATGGAAAAGTTTTTGTTTGAAATCTTGGACTAGAAACACTCAAAGTGACCTAGTGAGCAAGATTAGCAAAAATGACCATTTTCCTTATTTGATTTGGTTTTGATATTCTCTTGATTTGTTTCTATTTGGAAATGTTTTAGATGATGTTATATTCATCTTTAAATCATCACATACACACATGCATTCATTTGGTTTTTATTTAATCAAAGTGTTTGTTAACCCTAATTTTAGTGATTAGAGTTTGAGGATCATGATCAATAGTTTTGGGATGTTACAAACCATCCCGCCTTAAATAAAATATCGTCACGAGATTTGAAAAAGAAGAAATAAGGTTACCTAGGATTTAATGAGATCGGGAAACTCCATCCTGATGTGATCTTCTCGCTCCCAGGTAGCTTCTTCTTCAGTGTGGTTGCTCCACTGAATCTTGAGAAACATGATGCTTTAGGTTATGGTGGTTCTAAAAGCTTCCTCCAAAATACTGATGGGCACTTTAGGATACGTCAGGTCATCGTTGATCTCTATGGTCCGGTGATCAATGTTCTTGAAAACTCCGGTCTTCTCCGGAACTTCAAGGAATTTGCAAAGTAACGATATATGGAACACATCGTGCGTGGCTGACATTTCCTCCGGCAGTTCCAATTGATATGATACTTCTCCTCGACAATTGAGAATCTTGAAGGTTCCGATATATCTGGGGCTAACTTTCCTTTGAGTTGGAAACGCTGCATTCCTTTCAAAGGCGACACTTTAATATACACAAACTCTCCAATATTGAAGGCGAGGTCTCGACGTCTCTTGTCGGCGTATCTCTTCTATCTTGTCTGGGCGGTCTTGAGGTGCTCACGAATATTGTGAACTTTCTCTTCTGCTTCTCGTAGGATGTCGGGTCCGAAGATCTGACTCTCTCCTACTTCCGACCAATTCAAAGGGGTGTGACACTTCCTTCCATACATGAACTCAAATGGGGCCATTTCCAAACTAGCTTGATAACTGTTGTTGTAAGAAAATTCTCCAAAAGGCAGACAGTCTTCCCATTTAGATCCATACTCTAGAACACATGCGCTCAACATATCTTCGAGTATTTGATTTACTCGCTCTGTTTGTCCATCAGCCTGAGGGTGATAAGCTGTGCTGAAATCCAATCGGGTTCCTAATCATTCTTGGACTTTCTTCCAGAATCTCGAGGTAAACTGAGTGGCTCGATCCGATACGATGTTCTTGGGGACTCCGTGCAAACTGACGATTCTAGCGATGTACAACTCCGCTAGATTCGAACTATGGTATGTGGTCTTAACTGGTAAAAAATGGGCTACCTTGGACAATCTGTCAAGTATGACCCAAATAGAGTCATTTCCCCTACTAGAAGTAGGTAATCCAGTGATAAAGTACATTCCAACTGAATCCCATTTCCATTCGGGAATCTGTAATGGTTGCAACAGTCCTGCGGGTCTTTGATGTCCCGCCTTGACTCGCTGGCAAATATCACACTTGGCGATGTAGCTTCCGATTTCTCTCTTCATATTATGCCACCAAAATTGCTCCTTTAGATCCTGATACATCTTTGTTCCTCCGGGGTGGATAGAATAAAGAGTATCATGGGTCTCCTTCAAAATAACTTCTTTCAACTCTGAATCTGCTGGTACACAAAGACGTCCTTTGTACCACATAACTGCTTCTTCATCCTTGGTGAATCCGGGTACTCTTCCTTTACCGATACGACGTTTGATTCCGTCGATACTAGCATTTCTTTTGTGCGCCTCCTTTATCTAACCGATCAAAGTTGGTTGAAGTTCTATGATAGCCAAAAATCCTTCACTTACTAATTCCATTCTTAAATCTTCCATCTCTTTGTGTAAACTTGGTTGCTCCTTCAAAATCATGGAGTTCAAGCGGCATGGCAATATGTTAAGGGCATCTACTACCACATTGGCTTTACCAGGGTGATAGTGAATGTCCAGATCATAGTCCTTGATTAGCTCGATCCATCTTCTCTGCCTCATATTTAGCTCCTTCTGAGTGAATATATACTTAAGGCTCTTGTGAAATGAATAAATCTCACAACAATTTCCCATTAGATAATGCCTCCATGTCTTCAGGGCTAGAACTACGGCAGCTAGTGCAAGATCATGGGTAGGGTAATTCTGTTCATGCTGCTTCAGTTGTCGGGATAGATAAGATATAACTTTGCCTTCTTGCATTAACACACATACGAGACCGATCTTGGATGCGTCACAATACACATCAAAAGGCTTCGTGATATCCGGCATGATCAAGATTGGGGCTTAAATCAATCTCCTCTTGAGTTCTTGAAAACTCGCTTCACATTTGTCTGTCCATTCAAACTTCTGGTCCTTCTTCAGCAATTGGGTCATGGGTCTTGCGATACTCGAGAATCCTTCTACGAACTTGCGGTAGTATCCTGCTAATCCGAGAAATGCACGAACTTGGGTTTGAGTGGTTGGGGCTTGCCAATCTTCAACATCCTTCACCTTTTCAGGGTCAACGGCTATTCCTCCGGCTGATACAATGTGTCCGAGGAATCCTACCTCCTGTAACCAGGATTCACATTTGCTAAACTTGGCATACAGTTGATGCTCTCTAAGGGCTACAAGAATGGACCTTAGGTGTAGCTCATGTTCTTCTTCTGATTTTTAATAAATCAGAATGTCATCGATGAAAACAACGACAAACTTATCCAGGAAGTCCATAAAAATCGTATTCACGAGGTTCATGAAATAAGCGGGGGCATTGGTTAATCCAAAAGACATGATAGTATACTCATATAATCCATATCTGGTGGTAAAGGAAGTCTTTGGAATATCCACTGTGCGAACCTTGAGTTGATGATAGCCAGTTCTAAGATCAATCTTAGAAAACACTTTGGCACTAGTCAACTGGTCAAACAGATCTTCTATCTTTGGCAACGGGTACTTGTTCTTGATGGTGACATCATTCAACCTCCGATAATCCATACACAAACGGTTACCTCCATCCTTCTTGTCCACAAATAAAACAGGTGATCTCCATGGTGACACGCTTGGTTGAATCAATCCAATTTCCAGCATGGCATCTAGTTGCTTCTTCAGTTCCACTAGTTCAGACGGGTTCATACTATATGGTCTCTGGGCTATGGGTCCGGTTCCAGGGATTAGTTCGATGATAAACTCGATATCCCAATTTGGGTGCATACCGGGCAAAACATCTAGAAATACATCGGGATATTCACAGACTATCCGGACCTGGTCAATGGTTGGCTGGGCTATACTCTTGTTGCAAGGTTTCAGATATATGCTCGACTGATATTCTAGCTGTACTGGTCATGGTTATGGCTTTCTTTGCACAGTCGATTAATCCTTTATGTTTGGACATCCAATCCATTCCTAGTACTACTTCCAAACCTTTAGTTCTGAGTACTATTAGATTAGCATAAAAATCTATGCCATGGATTCGGATAGGTACGGCCTTGCAAACTTGTCTAGCTTTGGTGGTTGAACCGGGTATTTGAACTATCATAACATGCTTCAATTTGGTGGGTTGAATATTACTAGTGCATGCAAATTCTTCAGTAACAAACGAGTCCGATGCTCCAGAATCAAACAACACTCTTGCAAGTACTGATTTAACAGAAAACATACCTAGCACTACATCTGGCGCTTCTTGGGCTTCTTCAGCATGCATGATAAAGAGTCTGCCGTTGCGGTTGAGCGAATTCCCTGGGGCAAACCTTCTTCCGGGCTGAACACGACGCTGCTGCTGAGCTGGGGCATTTACATTGGGGGCTGCGGCAATCTTCTTGGGCACTCATTAGAATAGTGACCCTTGGTTCCACATTCATAACAAGTCACCTGAGACTTGTCCTTTGCTGCAACAGGCACATCATTCCTTCCAGTCCTTGGGGCAGTGTTGGTGTTTGTGGCAGCATTATTGTTGTTGAACTTTGGTGGTGCATAGTTGAAATTGCTGGGGTTGCCGGGGTTGTTGTGATTTCCTCCCGGCCTTGGGTTTCTACGGTTGGGATAGGTCGGACGGTTCATCGGGGGTCTGTTGGTTCTTGGGGCAAATCCTGGAGATGGGTTGGGGCGATACTTTGGGGTATGGTGGGTTCCTGGTTGATGCATCATGCTACGCTTGCGGTTCTCATTATCTTGGTTGATCTTTCCTTCCATCTGAATGGCAGAGTCAACTAATTCTTCAATATCAGCAAATGGAATGTTGACTAACACTGTCTGCATCTCATCGTGCAGACCATTCAGGAACCTCTCCTTCTTCTTGGCTTCAGTGTCTATCTCATCTGGTGCATACCTAGGCAATGACAAGAATTTGTCACGCTATTCCACTACTGTCATCCTTCCTTGCTTCATTTCCCTGAATTCATCTCTCATCCTTTTGATCAAACCCGGTGGCACATGGGTTCTGCTAAACTTGACTTTGAACTCTTCCCAAGTCATCATTTGTCCTACAGTAATGGCACGAACGCTGTTCCACCATGCTCTTGCATCTCCTGCCAGATAGTGGGTACCAAACAACACCTTCTCGTTAGCTTCCACTGCTGCAACTTCTAGGTTGCTCTCCATGGTTTGCAACCAATCATCTACATCTAGGGGCTCTTCTGACTTAGTGAAAATAGGTGGATTGGTGTTCTGGAAATTCTTGAGCATAGATCCATGGTTGTCCTGATTTCCATGGCCTTGATTGTTGTTGGCCATCTGAGCTATCTGTTCAAGGGTGGCTAAATTGGCTTGACGTTCTGCTCTTTCAGCTTCGCGGTCAGAAACCAACATTTGCAAGAGTTGCAACATCGGGTCCAGGGCTGAAGTGCTTCCTCCGCGAGACATCTAAAGATTGATATAGATCATGAGAAAAGAGGGAAATTTCTAAGGTTTAGATATTTTGTTTTGGAAAAGTTTTCAAAGTTTGACTCAGATTTTTCTAGAAACTTGCTTTTCATTCATTCATAGCACACGATACAAACACACACCACAACAAAGGAAAACAGATGGTTTTAAGAACCATTCTAGGAAACTACGATACAGTGGGACCGAATACAACTCACTAACGGTAGTGCTTAAGTGCTACTGCTCCTTGGAATCAGTGTCCTCGTCATCCTCATCATCATCATCATCATCATCATCATCGATGAAAGCGAATTCATCCTCATCGGCGAAGAAGTCCATGGCCTGATCCTCCATAAAGTCATCATCATCGCTGAGATAGGAGTAGGGGTCTCCACGAAGGTCTTCCCCTGCATTCTACCTCTCCTCCAACTGCATGTCTCTCTCGTGGATGGTCTCCTCCAAATCTGTGATCCGGTGGTGAAGACGGGCAATGATGCGCTCCTTCTTGTCAAGGTGACGGCGACGAGACTAGCGATCCTTCACTAGAATGGCAATGGTATGATCCTTCTTGCCGGTGATGGCGTACTTGTGGTTGGCATAGGAGCGGGCATTGTCCAACTCCTTCTAACCGTCATACATCATGAAGCTGAGGTGGTCCAATTGAGTCTTCAGCTCATGGTGATATGGGGCCTCTAGTGGCTGTCCCATAACATCACGGCTTGGGTAGAACTCAAAGTGGGTACACTTGATCTGATTGATATTCTGCCCACACAGACGGGCAAGAGCTTCCTGCATGGCCCTGGCAAGTCCATCGAGGCAGTTGTTCTCTCTGAAGGTGAACTGAATTCCCTTTGTAGTGGGGGGTTCAATCTTTCCCTGGAGACTTGCAACAACTAGCCACTACAAATCCTCTCCTTCCTGATCATTGAGTTAAGCTTCAAAGAACTCGGGGTGCGGACGCTCCAGCATCTCTGCCAGCTGGTCCAAGTCACGCTCAAAGATGAGGTCTCCTCCATTCCCCAACTGATAAAACTTTTTGTACTTCACGTCCATCTATAAGAATATAGGATGAGTAAGTTAGTAGAGTGATCAAGTGTCTCAAATTTTAAGTAAGTTTGTAAGAATTTTGGAGGAACATGAATTTTCATGAAAGAGTCTAAGTGATAATAATGAGAATAAGTTTTCATAAATACTCACTTCCTTGGTTTTGAAACTAAGTTTTTCATTCAAACGTCCATTTTAAACTAGGGTCTCTATGGTCAGGATGGCTCTGATACCAACTTGTCAACACCCGGATTTTTAATCCCAGATGCATGTTATGCCATACATCGCAATCCCAGGATAACCATTTTTGCGATACATAACAGATTGGATATCACAGTACATCATCCATTACAAACAATACATAAGGTCTTACACAAATAAGGATCTCATGATCCAGTATTTAATACAATTCAAGCAGCGGAATAACACAAAGATAATGATAGCATGGGCGAAGCTCCATCTTCATGGTCACAGGCAATGCTAACGATGGGAGATGATCCTAGTTATCGTAACCTTCCTGTTGTCCGTCTTCCTGATACTCCTCTTCATATTCTGGCCACGGGAATAGCCATGGACAAAGCCATGAGTACTCTTGTCACATCCCAAGATTTTCCAAATCTTGTAATGTGAAAATAATTGAATAAAATAAAACTTTGTTTGATTTTCAGAGCCAGAAGAAACTTTTTGAATTCAATTGGAAATTCAAACCCATCTGAATCAAAATAAACCTAAAGGGATTTAAAAAGATAAACATTTAATAAAAGGAAAAATAAAAACATTTGGAAATATTATTTTTTTTAAATAATTAAATGAAAAGATTTGTTTTTCAAATGAAATAGAAGTTTATAAATAAAGAATATTTTATAAAGCCAAATTAAAACTTGGCCAAGTTTTGGAATTAAAACATTTTATTCTAAATAAATTTAGCAAAGGTTTATTTAAAATAAATTAATAAGGATTTAATATCCAACTTTATTTAATAAAAGGCTTTACCATTTTAATTAAAACATCAAAACTTATTAAATTATTTTAAATAGGTTTTCCAAGTATTTTATATTCTCTAATAAAAACCTACTAAAGTGTTTTGGCTTTATTTTAGATTCAAAATAAATATCTCAAATAAAATAAATCCTATTTGAAATAATAATGAAAGTCTATTATATTAATTAATAATGGACACTAAAATAAAAGATTATTTTGTTTTAAAACAAATTTCCAAATATTATATATTTCCCAAATTAAACCTACTAATTTGATTTTGAAAATAGTTAGGTTTCAAATAAAGATTTTATTAATAATTTTATTTAATTATTAATGGACCCTAAAGTAAAAGGATTATTTTATTTTAAACAAGCTTTACAAATATTCTTTATTTCCAAATAAAACCTACTGATTGGGTTTTGAAAGCATTTGGATTTCAAATGAAGATTTTATTAATGAACCAAACCCTATTTTATTAATAAACCATGGTCCATTTTATTTAATTAATAAATGGAACCTAAAAAGATTTAAAATATTATTTGGTTTTGGAAGTTGGTTTATGCTACTAAATAGAACCAAAAACTCATTACAAGTTTTAATTGTTTGAAGGGTTTGAATTGTTGATTAAATCATTTGTTTGAAAATCAAATCAGAAAATAGAAATAGAAAAGAATAAAACAAACAGGTAGAAAAAAAATATGGAAAAGGACAGACTCAACCCAGCAGCCCAGGAAGCCCACCAACCAGCCCAACTCCCCTCCCCCGAAAGAAAACGTTTCACACTCCTTTTTAAACCCACGGAGCAACTGACATGTGGACCTCCCCCTCTTCCCTTTTCCCACTGACGCAACGGCCCCACTCCTCCTGTTCTTCCTCTTCACCCCGCTCGACCTTTTCTTCCCCCTCTCCTCGCCGTTGCAGACTTAATTTCTCGGCTTGATTATGCCTTAATGAGACAATCTTTACTCGCAGTGATCGCACACCTTAAAGCGCCAGCCACCCCTCTTCCGTTTCCCCCAGACGCCCCTCCTCGACACGCCTCCAGGCCGCCACAATCTCTCCTCGACTGCCTCGGCTCCGACCACTGTCTCCGGCCAATTCAGGCCAGTACACGCCACCCCCTGCCTTCTCGAGCATCCTAGCAGCTTCCCCACTCCCAGACACTCCTCCCCGTACCACCCGTTCGACCACGGACACCCCTGAGCCTCGCCAACGACAACCTCCAGTACCGCCGCCGTCTGCCTCTACTCCGACGACGCCCACAGGTTAATTCCGACCACCCCGTGTCCTCTAGATCACGCACACATCTTTGCCATGGTCTTGCGCAGCTAACCCCGTCCTTCGTTTGTCTTCCCGTGGACCACAACATCGTCCTCGACCTCGACCGCACGCGACCGTCGCCAGAACCAACTCCGGCGAGAAATCCTGCCCATCCCCGTGCGCCCCTTGCCACGACGACCACACGAACAGCATCACCTCATCCTCGCGACCTCGGTGAGCTTGCTCCCTCCCTGTTTCGTTTCCTGCCTCGCCAGCGCCGCCGCCAACTGGCCGCTCCGCCGCTCGCCGGTGAACTCGCGCCGCCAGTTCTTGGCTATCAGATAGGAGCCGTCCGATCCCGATCTGATGGATAGGATAGAGTAACTTAAACGCGAAAGGGTACGCCTCCAGAGCCGCACGATTTGTTTAGATCTAACGCACAGCAGCACGCGATCCAGACGAACCGGTATCGGCCAATCACGACGTGACGCGTGGACATGTTTTGATTTAAACACAGATTTGAATCTGTTCTAGATTCAATTTTCAAACCTCTATAACTTTCAAACCACACGTCCAAATTTTATAAATTTTATATCAATGAATTCAGGAGAACAAACCCTAGCCAACCATGCCCTTAGTTTAGAAAATAGTAGCTGTTAGCTTGTTTGAAATTGCAGAAACATTTGTATGCTTGTTAAGAATGTAAAAATTGTTTTAAATTGAATTTAGGGTTAAAATCTTTGGCAATAGGATTGATTTGAACCTACTGACCCTAGGAAACATTTTGTGGACACAAAAATGTATTTGGAGAAATTAAAAAATGATCCTTTAATTTAAAACCATTTCTAGTCAAATAGAAATGTAATTTATTTATTGAAAATAATTTTGAAGTAAAACCTTTGCAAATTGATTTGTTGTGACTTTACTGACCCTAGGAACCAACCCTTGGTGTTAAAAATGATTATGGAAAGATTTAGGTTGGATTACTTGACTTAGTCATTTTCTAGCCAAATAAAAAGAATGGTTTGTGTTATAAAAATGTTTATGAAAAGAAGACTTTAAGGAAATGTTTTGGACCAAACCTACTGACCTAAAAACACCAAGTTTTGCAAATTAGCAACTCATTTGGTGAACAACTTAAGAGTTTTGCCTTAATAAAAACATTTTTCACCACATGAAATGATAAATGGATTTAAAATAGTTTTTGGACAAAACCCTCTTGCTAATGACTTTGCCACTTTGGTAAATGACCAATTTGGATCTTACAAAGTTTAGAAACCCCATAGAGACCCCTTTGCAAAATAAAACTATCTTGTGCATACTCCCATGCATGAATTGGTTTCCATTGTCTTGTGTGTGTGAAATTGTTTGAGTGATTATTGGTTTGGAATGTAAATTGAATTAGTGTTTGCTTGTTTGATTTGTAGTGAAGTGTGAGACTAACAAGATCAAGGAGTGAACTACCATTCCCTACCAAAAAGGCAAGTGATGCTTCATACTTTTTATCCCAATACTTTCACTATGCATTAGTGATTTTGCTAAGTAAACTTGCATGGATTTTGCTAAGTATAGATCATGCTATAGGAAAACCCAATAGATGAATCCTTAGTAGGATTTTCCCTAAGTTAAAGATTCCTACTACTACCAAGCTTAGCCTAGCTAATAGAAAACATGGGTGGAATATATATTCACACTATGGAAAAATATTCTAAGTCTAAGGACTTGTGATTTTGTCTAATAAAACAACTAAGTTAATGAATCACCTGGGTGGAATGGAATAGCTTGGTGGAGAATGGTTGAGTGGTTCACAATGCCATGGACTTGGATTGTGTATCTCACTTGTGGTATGCCACCCAGGAAACAAAGGGATTTGAGATGTCAAATGTTGAGAAGCTTCAAGTGCAACCACTTGGCAATATGGGCTCTGCCATGATCATATAGTTTGCAAGAACTTAGCCATATGGACAGTGGGTGGTAGTGTTTGATAGGTTGGAGCGCGTCCATTTTGGTCTAAGGGAAAGCTTCTGAAAGATCTTGTCTTGGGAAACCAAGTCTTGTGGGTAAAGTGCACTACCTCTGCAGAGTGTAAAATCTAAGTACTTAGCCATGTCCCTGGTAAAGGACAATTTGAGCATCAAGACATGGAAGCAATCAAGAATCTCATCATTCCAATTTCTAAATTAAAATCTTGTGGTTTGAACAAGGGTTGTTTGAATTCTTCAATCATTGATGGAGAGATGGCTTGGTACAAGGATCTTGAAATCTTTGATTGAGAAAAATGATTTTGTCAAGCAAAAACTTAGTATTTTCAAAATGATAAGAAAAATCTATTTTGAGCAATGCAAGCCTCAACTCCACTTAGCCAAATGCATATAGATGATAGACTCCACTATACTACCATAGTATCACTTGCCAATACAATTCAAATGTATTGACCTTTGTGGCTGTAACTTGTATGTTGCAGGTTTGATTGTTTTTAGTGAAGAATGATTGATTAGGATTACAAAGTCTACAACCAACATCTGCCTGTGGCATTTTGAAGATGAAGGACCCATGCTGATAAATATTCCGCTGCAATATAATGTAATATCCAAATGAGCTATGTAAGATGTAATAAAACTATGTTATTCCTGGTTATAAAGTTTTATTATGACCTTTGTTTCTTGGTATTACATCTTAACTGTGGATGCTAGCTATTGATCCAGGGACTAGCATTGTAAACATAGGAGGGATCAATCTTATTAAAGGTTGGGACCTCTACAGATGGTATCAGAGCATTGTGTTGCCTGTAGGATTTGTAAACCTAGGATTGGACAAAAACCCTTAGAAAATAGGAGTTATATTTTGATCCAAAAACTTATTTACAAAAACACTTGTAAACTCTTTCCTCAACCATTTTGATTTTAACTCTACATCTCTTCTACTTCAACTTGATGGAAAAACCTACCCACGACCAAAGACTACACCATGTGCAAAAGACTTCTTCAACATCTTTAACTCTAATGACTTCAACTTCTTCAACTCTAATGACTTCAACATCTTCAGTATATTCTCCAAGGACTTCCAACTTGGAAACTGCTAAGGACTACAAGTGAGACAAGGAAATCTTGCTCAAGATTTAGAGACTAAGGGAATGCAAAATAAGAAGGAGCCATCAACAAATTTGAAGTATTGCAACCAAGAGTTTTTCTCAAGGAAACCAAGATCTCATGCAAGAAGAATCAACCAAGAAGGAAGGAAAGATCACAAGTGAACCATATAGATGGACCACCATATTTTAGTTAAGTCAAACACACCAACTTATGTGGTGTAATAAAATATTTTGTTGCCTAAGTATGTGCTTGACCCTTGTTTGAGTGAAATGTTTGCTTGTGATTGCATGCACATTGTTTGTGTGAATTGTGATGTGTGTGATTAGAAATAATTCCTTAGAAATATTTTGCCTATTCTAATCCCAATACAACCCAAACAGATGACTACTACAAGAAACTCCAACATCAAGGATGATGACAACCACAACCAAGAGGACAACATGAGAGAACTTATAGCAACCCAAAACCAGTTGAGCCAAGAGACAACTCAGCTATTAGCCAACAACAATGGACTAGACCCAGCCATACAAAGGATTTTGAAACTTCAATCCCAATTGCTACAAGGATTAGTTACTCAAATGATCAACATGGGAGAAAACTTTTCCCAAAGAGCTAGTGACAACAAGGATGACAAAGATGTTATTCTAGAAGGAACCCAAGCTAGCAATGTTTTTAGAGACAAGGATCATGCATCCAAGGAACATGAAGATCAATGCCCCAAGAAGAGAGAAAGATCTCCCACTCATGAAGAACATGAACTAGAGGAACTCCTAGCTTTAGAGAGACCCAAAAAGAAGAAGAAAGACATAAGCCAGTTGCAATGTTACAATTGCAAAGAGATGGGACATTATGCCAATGAATGCCCAGAAAAGAAGAAGAACCAAGAATACAAACAAAGGCTAGTGAAATCCAAGATGAGGAAGGATATTAGCCAAGTGTTGTGCAAACACTGCAAAGAGTTAGGACATTATGCAAACAACTGTCCAGAAAAGATGAAGCATAAGATAAACCAGCCTATGAGGGATCTCAGCCTTGTCACATGTTTCAAATGCAGGGAACTAGGCCACTATGCAAACAATTGCCCAGAAAGGATGGAGAACAAGTTAAACAAGTCGATGAAGGATCTCAACCTTGGCCCATGAGTCAAGAATGGAAATAAAGGACATAAATGCAAAGTTTGCTCAGAGAAAGTATTTCTCATGATCCCAAGAAGAACAATATGTAATTTTTGTTTGAAAATTTTAAGGGTGGTAGAACCCTAGTTGTTTTGAACTTGCTTGTAACCCCAGCCTCCCCAAATCTCAGGACGAGATTTATTTTAAGGGTGGTAGCCTGTCACATCCCAAGATTTTCCAAATCTTGTAATGTGAAAATAATTGAATAAAATAAAACTTTGTTTGATTTTCAAAGCCAGAAGAAACTTTTTGAATTCAATTGGAACTTCAAACCCATTTGAATCAAAATAAACCTAAAGGGATTTAAAAAGATAAACATTTAATAAAAGGAAAAATAAAAACATTTGGAAATATTATTTTTTTTAAATAATTAAATGAAAAGATTTGTTTTTCAAATGAAATAGAAGTTTATAAATAAAGAATATTTTATAAAGCCAAATTAAAACTTGGCCAAGTTTTGGAATTAAAACATTTTATTCTAAATAAATTTAGCAAAGGTTTATTTAAAATAAATTAATAAGGATTTAATATCCAACTTTATTTAATAAAAGGCTTTACCATTTTAATTAAAACATCAAAACTTATTAAATTATTTTAAATAGGTTTTACAAGTATTTTATATTCTCTAATAAAAACCTACTAAAGTGTTTTGGCTTTATTTTAGATTCAAAATAAATATCTCAAATAAAATAAATCCTATTTGAAATAATAATGAAAGTCTATTATATTAATTAATAATGGACACTAAAATAAAAGGTTATTTTGTTTTAAAACAAATTTCCAAATATTATATATTTCCCAAATTAAACCTACTAATTTGATTTTGAAAATATTTAGGTTTCAAATAAAGATTTTATTAATAAAAATCAAACCCTATTTGATTTAATAACTAAGGTCCATTTTATTTAATTATTAATGGGCCCTAAATTAAAAGGATTATTTTATTTTAAACAAGCTTTCCAAATATTCTTTATTTCCAAATAAAACCTAGTGATTGGGTTTTGAAACCATTTGGATTTCAAATGAAGATTTTATTAATGAACCAAACCCTATTTTATTAATAAACCATGGTCCATTTTATTTAATTAATAAATGGAACCTAAAAAGATTTAAAATATTATTTGGTTTTGGAAGTTGGTTTATGCTACTAAACAGAACCAAAAACTCATTACAAGTTTGAATTGTTTGAAGGGTTTGAATTGTTGATTAAATCATTTGTTTGAAAATCAAATCAGAAAATAGAAATAGAAAAGAATAAAACAAACAGGCAGAAAAAAATATGGAAAAGGACAGACCCAACCCAGCAGCCCAGGAAGCCCACCAACCAGCCCAACTCCCCTCCCCCGAAAGAAAACGTTTCACACTCCTTTTTAAACCCACGGAGCAACTGACATGTGGACCTCCCCCTCTTCCCTTTTCCCACTGACGCAACGGCCCCACTCCTCCTGTTCTTCCTCTTCACCCCGCTCGACCTTTTCTTCCCCCTCTCCTCGCCGTTGCAGACTTAATTTCTCGGCTTGATTACGCCTTAATGCGACAATCTTTACTCGCAGTGATCGGACACCTTAAAGCGCCAGCCTCCCCTCTTCCGTTTCCCCCAGACGCCCCTCCTCGACACGCCTCCAGGCCGCCACAATCTCTCCTCGACTGCCTCGGCTCCGACCACTGTCTCCGGCCAATTCAGGCCAGTACACGCCACCCCCTGCCTTCTCGAGCATCCTAGCAGCTTCCCCACTCCCAGACACTCCTCCCCGTACCACCCGTTCGACCACGGACACCCCTGAGCCTCGCCAACGACAACCTCCAGTACCGTCGCCGTCTGCCTCTACTCCGACGACGCCCACAGGTTAATTCCGACCACCCCGTGTCCTCTAGATCACGCACACATCTTTGCCTTGGTCTTGCGCAGCTAACCCCGTCCTTCGTTTGTCTTCCCGTGGACCACAACATCGTCCTCGACCTCGACCGCACGCGACCGTCGCCAGAACCAACTCCGGCGAGAAATCCTGCCCATCCCCGTGCGCCCCTTGCCACGACGACCACACGAACAGCATCACCTCATCCTCGCGACCTCGGTGAGCTTGCTCCCTCCCTGTTTCGTTTCCTGCCTCGCCAGCGCCGCCGCCAACTGGCCGCTCCGCCGCTCGCCGGTGAACTCGCGCCGCCAGTTCTTGGCTATCAGATAGGAGCCGTCCGATCCCGATCTGATGGATAGGATAGAGTAACTTAAACGCGAAAGGGTACGCCTCCAGAGCCGCACGATTTGTTTAGATCTAACGCACAGCAGCACGCGATCCAGACGAACCGGTATCGGCCAATCACGACGTGACGCGTGGACATGTTTTGATTTAAACACAGATTTGAATCTGTTCTAGATTCAATTTTCAAACCTCTATAACTTTCAAACCACACGTCCAAATTTTATAAATTTTATATCAATGAATTCAGGAGAACAAACCCTAGCCAACCATGCCCTTAGTTTAGAAAATAGTAGCTGTTAGCTTGTTTGAAATTGCAGAAACATTTGTATGCTTGTTAAGAATGTAAAAATTGTTTTAAATTGAATTTAGGGTTAAAATCTTTGGCAATAGGATTGATTTGAACCTACTGACCCTAGGAAACATTTTGTGGACACAAAAATGTATTTGGAGAAATTAAAAAATGATCCTTTAATTTAAAACCATTTCTAGTCAAATAGAAATGTAATTTATTTATTGAAAATAATTTTGAAGTAAAACCTTTGCAAATTGATTTGTTGTGACTTTACTGACCCTAGGAACCAACCCTTGGTGTTAAAAATGATTATGGAAAGATTTAGGTTGGATTACTTGACTTAGTCATTTTCTAGCCAAATAAAAAGAATGGTTTGTGTTATAAAAATGTTTATGAAAAGAAGACTTTAAGGAAATGTTTTGGACCAAACCTACTGACCTAAAAACACCAAGTTTTGCAAATTAGCAACTCATTTGGTGAACAACTTAAGAGTTTTGCCTTAATAAAAACATTTTTCACCACATGAAATGATAAATGGATTTAAAATAGTTTTTGGACAAAACCCTCTTGCTAATGACTTTGCCACTTTGGTAAATGACCAATTTGGATCTTACAAAGTTTAGAAACCCCATAGAGACCCCTTTGCAAAATAAAACTATCTTGTGCATACTCCCATGCATGAATTGGTTTCCATTGTCTTGTGTGTGTGAAATTGTTTGAGTGATTATTGGTTTGGAATGTAAATTGAATTAGTGTTTGCTTGTTTGATTTGTAGTGAAGTGTGAGACTAACAAGATCAAGGAGTGAACTACCATTCCCTACCAAAAAGGCAAGTGATGCTTCATACTTTTTATCCCAATACTTTCACTATGCATTAGTGATTTTGCTAAGTAAACTTGCATGGATTTTGCTAAGTATAGATCATGCTATAGGAAAACCCAATAGATGAATCCTTAGTAGGATTTTCCCTAAGTTAAAGATTCCTACTACTACCAAGCTTAGCCTAGCTAATAGAAAACATGGGTGGAATATATATTCACACTATGGAAAAATATTCTAAGTCTAAGGACTTGTGATTTTGTCTAATAAAACAACTAAGTTAATGAATCACCTGGGTGGAATGGAATAGCTTGGTGGAGAATGGTTGAGTGGTTCACAATGCCATGGACTTGGATTGTGTATCTCACTTGTGGTATGCCACCCAGGAAACAAAGGGATTTGAGATGTCAAATGTTGAGAAGCTTCAAGTGCAACCACTTGGCAATATGGGCTCTGCCATGATCATATAGTTTGCAAGAACTTAGCCATATGGACAGTGGGTGGTAGTGTTTGATAGGTTGGAGCGCGTCCATTTTGGTCTAAGGGAAAGCTTCTGAAAGATCTTGTCTTGGGAAACCAAGTCTTGTGGGTAAAGTGCACTACCTCTGCAGAGTGTAAAATCTAAGTACTTAGCCATGTCCCTGGTAAAGGACAATTTGAGCATCAAGACATGGAAGCAATCAAGAATCTCATCATTCCAATTTCTAAATTAAAATCTTGTGGTTTGAACAAGGGTTGTTTGAATTCTTCAATCATTGATGGAGAGATGGCTTGGTACAAGGATCTTGAAATCTTTGATTGAGAAAAATGATTTTGTCAAGCAAAAACTTAGTATTTTCAAAATGATAAGAAAAATCTATTTTGAGCAATGCAAGCCTCAACTCCACTTAGCCAAATGCATATAGATGATAGACTCCACTATACTACCATAGTATCACTTGCCAATACAATTCAAATGTATTGACCTTTGTGGCTGTAACTTGTATGTTGCAGGTTTGATTGTTTTTAGTGAAGAATGATTGATTAGGATTACAAAGTCTACAACCAACATCTGCCTGTGGCATTTTGAAGATGAAGGACCCATGCTGATAAATATTCCGCTGCAATATAATGTAATATCCAAATGAGCTATGTAAGATGTAATAAAACTATGTTATTCCTGGTTATAAAGTTTTATTATGACCTTTGTTTCTTGGTATTACATCTTAACTGTGGATGCTAGCTATTGATCCAGGGACTAGCATTGTAAACATAGGAGGGATCAATCTTATTAAAGGTTGGGACCTCTACAGATGGTATCAGAGCATTGTGTTGCCTGTAGGATTTGTAAACCTAGGATTGGACAAAAACCCTTAGAAAATAGGAGTTATATTTTGATCCAAAAACTTATTTACAAAAACACTTGTAAACTCTTTCCTCAACCATTTTGATTTTAACTCTACATCTCTTCTACTTCAACTTGATGGAAAAACCTACCCACGACCAAAGACTACACCATGTGCAAAAGACTTCTTCAACATCTTTAACTCTAATGACTTCAACTTCTTCAACTCTAATGACTTCAACATCTTCAGTATATTCTCCAAGGACTTCCAACTTGGAAACTGCTAAGGACTACAAGTGAGACAAGGAAATCTTGCTCAAGATTTAGAGACTAAGGGAATGCAAAATAAGAAGGAGCCATCAACAAATTTGAAGTATTGCAACCAAGAGTTTTTCTCAAGGAAACCAAGATCTCATGCAAGAAGAATCAACCAAGAAGGAAGGAAAGATCACAAGTGAACCATATAGATGGACCACCATATTTTAGTTAAGTCAAACACACCAACTTATGTGGTGTAATAAAATATTTTGTTGCCTAAGTATGTGCTTGACCCTTGTTTGAGTGAAATGTTTGCTTGTGATTGCATGCACATTGTTTGTGTGAATTGTGATGTGTGTGATTAGAAATAATTCCTTAGAAATATTTTGCCTATTCTAATCCCAATACAACCCAAACAGATGACTACTACAAGAAACTCCAACATCAAGGATGATGACAACCACAACCAAGAGGACAACATGAGAGAACTTATAGCAACCCAAAACCAGTTGAGCCAAGAGACAACTCAGCTATTAGCCAACAACAATGGACTAGACCCAGCCATACAAAGGATTTTGAAACTTCAATCCCAATTGCTACAAGGATTAGTTACTCAAATGATCAACATGGGAGAAAACTTTTCCCAAAGAGCTAGTGACAACAAGGATGACAAAGATGTTATTCTAGAAGGAACCCAAGCTAGCAATGTTTTTAGAGACAAGGATCATGCATCCAAGGAACATGAAGATCAATGCCCCAAGAAGAGAGAAAGATCTCCCACTCATGAAGAACATGAACTAGAGGAACTCCTAGCTTTAGAGAGACCCAAAAAGAAGAAGAAAGACATAAGCCAGTTGCAATGTTACAATTGCAAAGAGATGGGACATTATGCCAATGAATGCCCAGAAAAGAAGAAGAACCAAGAATACAAACAAAGGCTAGTGAAATCCAAGATGAGGAAGGATATTAGCCAAGTGTTGTGCAAACACTGCAAAGAGTTAGGACATTATGCAAACAACTGTCCAGAAAAGATGAAGCATAAGATAAACCAGCCTATGAGGGATCTCAGCCTTGTCACATGTTTCAAATGCAGGGAACTAGGCCACTATGCAAACAATTGCCCAGAAAGGATGGAGAACAAGTTAAACAAGTCGATGAAGGATCTCAACCTTGGCCCATGAGTCAAGAATGGAAATAAAGGACATAAATGCAAAGTTTGCTCAGAGAAAGTATTTCTCATGATCCCAAGAAGAACAATATGTAATTTTTGTTTGAAAATTTTAAGGGTGGTAGAACCCTAGTTGTTTTGAACTTGCTTGTAACCCCAGCCTCCCCAAATCTCAGGACGAGATTTATTTTAAGGGTGGTAGCCTGTCACATCCCAAGATTTTCCAAATCTTGTAATGTGAAAATAATTGAATAAAATAAAACTTTGTTTGATTTTCAAAGCCAGAAGAAACTTTTTGAATTCAATTGGAACTTCAAACCCATTTGAATCAAAATAAACCTAAAGGGATTTAAAAAGATAAACATTTAATAAAAGGAAAAATAAAAACATTTGGAAATATTATTTTTTTTAAATAATTAAATGAAAAGATTTGTTTTTCAAATGAAATAGAAGTTTATAAATAAAGAATATTTTATAAAGCCAAATTAAAACTTGGCCAAGTTTTGGAATTAAAACATTTTATTCTAAATAAATTTAGCAAAGGTTTATTTAAAATAAATTAATAAGGATTTAATATCCAACTTTATTTAATAAAAGGCTTTACCATTTTAATTAAAACATCAAAACTTATTAAATTATTTTAAATAGGTTTTACAAGTATTTTATATTCTCTAATAAAAACCTACTAAAGTGTTTTGGCTTTATTTTAGATTCAAAATAAATATCTCAAATAAAATAAATCCTATTTGAAATAATAATGAAAGTCTATTATATTAATTAATAATGGACACTAAAATAAAAGGTTATTTTGTTTTAAAACAAATTTCCAAATATTATATATTTCCCAAATTAAACCTACTAATTTGATTTTGAAAATATTTAGGTTTCAAATAAAGATTTTATTAATAAAAATCAAACCCTATTTGATTTAATAACTAAGGTCCATTTTATTTAATTATTAATGGGCCCTAAATTAAAAGGATTATTTTATTTTAAACAAGCTTTCCAAATATTCTTTATTTCCAAATAAAACCTAGTGATTGGGTTTTGAAACCATTTGGATTTCAAATGAAGATTTTATTAATGAACCAAACCCTATTTTATTAATAAACCATGGTCCATTTTATTTAATTAATAAATGG
This sequence comes from Avena sativa, assembly GCA_916181665.1. NCBI lineage: Eukaryota > Viridiplantae > Streptophyta > Magnoliopsida > Poales > Poaceae > Avena > Avena sativa. The sequence goes on along the minus strand of OV702285.1, from coordinate 364,225,604 downwards.
AACCTAAAAAGATTTAAAATATTATTTGGTTTTGGAAGTTGGTTTATGCTACTAAACAGAACCAAAAACTCATTACAAGTTTGAATTGTTTGAAGGGTTTGAATTGTTGATTAAATCATTTGTTTGAAAATCAAATCAGAAAATAGAAATAGAAAAGAATAAAACAAACAGGCAGAAAAAAATATGGAAAAGGACAGACCCAACCCAGCAGCCCAGGAAGCCCACCAACCAGCCCAACTCCCCTCCCCCGAAAGAAAACGTTTCACACTCCTTTTTAAACCCACGGAGCAACTGACATGTGGACCTCCCCCTCTTCCCTTTTCCCACTGACGCAACGGCCCCACTCCTCCTGTTCTTCCTCTTCACCCCGCTCGACCTTTTCTTCCCCCTCTCCTCGCCGTTGCAGACTTAATTTCTCGGCTTGATTACGCCTTAATGCGACAATCTTTACTCGCAGTGATCGGACACCTTAAAGCGCCAGCCTCCCCTCTTCCGTTTCCCCCAGACGCCCCTCCTCGACACGCCTCCAGGCCGCCACAATCTCTCCTCGACTGCCTCGGCTCCGACCACTGTCTCCGGCCAATTCAGGCCAGTACACGCCACCCCCTGCCTTCTCGAGCATCCTAGCAGCTTCCCCACTCCCAGACACTCCTCCCCGTACCACCCGTTCGACCACGGACACCCCTGAGCCTCGCCAACGACAACCTCCAGTACCGTCGCCGTCTGCCTCTACTCCGACGACGCCCACAGGTTAATTCCGACCACCCCGTGTCCTCTAGATCACGCACACATCTTTGCCTTGGTCTTGCGCAGCTAACCCCGTCCTCCGTTTCTCTTCCCGTGGACCACAGCATCGTCCTCGACCTCGACCGCACGCGACCGTCGCCAGAACCAACTCCGGCGAGAAATCCTGCCCGTCCCCGTGCGCCCCTTGCCACGACGACCACACGAACAGCATCACCTCATCCTCGCGACCTCGGTGAGCTTGCTCCCTCCCTGTTTCGTTTCCTGCCTCGCAAGCGCCGCCGCCAACTGGCCGCTCCGCCGCTCGCCGGTGAACTCGCGCCGCCAGTTCTTGGCTATCAGATAGGAGCCGTCCGATCCTGATCTGATGGATAGGATAGAGTAACTTAAACGCGAAAGGGTACGCCTCCAGAGCCGCACGATTTGTTTAGATCTAACGCACAGCAGCACGCGATCCAGACGAACCGGTATCGGCCAATCACGACGTGACGCGTGGCCATGTTTTGATTTAAACACAGATTTGAATCTGTTCTAGATTCAATTTTCAAACCTCTGTAACTTTCAAACCAAACGTCCAAATTTTATAAATCTTATATCAATGAATTCAGGAGAACAAACCCTAGCCAACCATGCCCTTAGTTTAGCAAATAGTAGCTGTTAGCTTGTTTGAAATTGCAGAAACATTTGTATGCTTGTTAAGAATGTAAAAATTGTTTTAAATTGAATTTAGGGTTAAAATCTTTGGCAATAGGATTGATTTGAACCTACTGACCCTAGGAAACACTTTGTGGACACAAAAATGTATTTGGAGAAATTAAGAAATGATCCTTTAATTTAAAACCATTTCTAGTCAAATAGAAATGTAATTTATTTATTGAAAATAATTTTGAAGTAAAACCTTTGCAAATTGATTTGTTGTGACTTTACTGACCCTAGGAACCAACCCTTGGTGTTAAAAATGATTATGAAAAGATTTAGGTTGGATTACTTGACTTAGTCATTTTCTAGCCAAATAAAAAGAATGGTTTGTGTTATAAAAATGTTTATGAAAAGAAGACTTTAAGGAAATGTTTTGGACCAAACCTACTGACCTAAAAACACCAAGTTTTGCAAATTAGCAACTCATTTGGTGAACAACTTAAGAGTTTTGCCTTAATAAAAACATTTTTCACCACATGAAATGATAAATGGATTTAAAATAGTTTTTGGACAAAACCCTCTTGCTAATGACTTTGCCACTTTGGTAAATGACCAATTTGGATCTTACAAAGTTTAGAAACCCCATAGAGACCCCTTTGCAAAATAAAACTATCTTGTGCATACTCCCATGCATGAATTGGTTTCCATTGTCTTGTGTGTGTGAAATTGTTTGAGTGATTATTGGTTTGGAATGTAAATTGAATTAGTGTTTGCTTGTTTGATTTGTAGTGAAGTGTGAGACTAACAAGATCAAGGAGTGAACTACCATTCCCTACCAAAAAGGCAAGTGATGCTTCATACTTTTTATCCCAATACTTTCACTATGCATTAGTGATTTTGCTAAGTAAACTTGCATGGATTTTGCTAAGTATAGATCATGCTATAGGAAAACCCAATAGATGAATCCTTAGTAGGATTTTCCCTAAGTTAAAGATTCCTACTACTACCAAGCTTAGCCTAGCTAATAGAAAACATGGGTGGAATATATATTCACACTATGGAAAAATATTCTAAGTCTAAGGACTTGTGATTTTGTCTAATAAAACAACTAAGTTAATGAATCACCTGGGTGGAATGGAATAGCTTGGTGGAGAATGGTTGAGTGGTTCACAATGCCATGGACTTGGATTGTGTATCTCACTTGGGGTATGCCACCCAGGAAACAAAGGGATTTGAGATGTCAAATGTTGAGAAGCTTCAAGTGCAACCACTTGGCAATATGGGCTCTGCCATGATCATATAGGTTGCAAGAACTTAGCCATATGGACAGTGGGTGGTAGTGTTTGATAGGTTGGAGCGCGTCCATTTTGGTCTAAGGGAAAGCTTCTGAAAGATCTTGTCTTGGGAAACCAAGTCTTGTGGGTAAAGTGCACCACCTCTGCAGAGTGTAAAATCTAAGTACTTAGCCATGTCCCTGGTAAAGGACAATTTGATCATCAAGACATGGAAGCAATCAAGAATCTCATCATTCCAATTTCTAAATTAAAATCTTGTGGTTTGAACAAGGGTTGTTTGAATTCTTCAATCATTGATGGAGAGATGGCTTGGTACAAGGATCTTGAAATCTTTGATTGAGAAAAATGATTTTGTCAAGCAAAAACTTAGTATTTTCAAAATGATAAGAAAAATCTATTTTGAGCAATGCAAGCCTCAAATCCACTTAGCCAAATGCATATAGATGATAGACTCCACTATACTACCATAGTATCACTTGCCAATACAATTCAAATGTATTGACCTTTGTGGCTGTAACTTGTATGTTGCAGGTTTGATTGTTTTTAGTGAAGAATGATTGATTAGGATTACAAAGTCTACAACCAACATCTGCCTGTGGCATTTTGAAGATGAAGGACCCATGCTGATAAATATTCCGCTGCAATATAATGTAATAGCCAAATGAGCTATGTAAGATGTAATAAAACTATGTTATTCCTGGTTATAAAGTTTTATTATGACCTTTGTTTCTTGGTATTACATCTTAACTGTGGATGCTAGCTATTGATCCAGGGACTAGCATTGTAAACACAGGAGGGATCAATCTTATTAAAGGTTGGGACCTCTACAACTCTTTAAGTACTCGCAAACTAATACTAACAAGTGAAGGGTTTTTTGTATTAGGATACTAAGCTCTAGGGTTGTTTTGCAAAAAGCCAGATTTACCTTAACTAAGTTCATAAGCAAAGAAAGCTAGTTGAAGGTTGTATAATACCTAAGTGGGAAATTGAGTTTCATATCACAACTCTGTTGTGGTCAAGTCAAAGTCATAAATCATTTCATAAGTCATTTTGAAAACATCTCACGCCGGAACAGTATGGCCACTCCAACTATCCATAACCGCGGATGCGGCTATTCGAATAGTTTGACACTCTGCATAGATTGTACACTTTCACCACAACATTCGATACATCCGTCAGGAACAAATCCTGAATTCACCATACTCAATATGCGGATAATCAATCCTAACATTTCAATTACACGCCCTAGTATAGGCACCTCTCCTGTGAGTTTGGCCTCCCAACCATGACCAACTCTCATCTTGGGTACTGCACAGGTGGACAATCTTCACAAGGTAGCCTCAACTCAAACCTTGGCCGCAAGGGAACCCATACTAAGGTATATAAATTTCCAGTCAAGCCCTACGCAAATTTTGGGCATTGTGGTTATATGGTAAAATTGGAATGGTATCGCCTCCAGACAACCATCGGTTTTGTAAAGGGCTAAGGCTCATGCCTTATCATTTTCATCATCAAAATCATCTGGTGTTCAACAACATATGTCAAAACATTTCAGTAGAATGACTCATCATTCTAAGGTTTTCATAACCATTTTCACCAAGTATTCCCATCTAAAGTTGATCAAGTTTTATGCTTAGCACTAGCATCTACAAGTGGGGGATCAACAAGTGAAAGGTGATAAGCAAGTGTATCTTATCTAAGTTCAATCTCATGCCTTAGGATGACATCAATATTATCTAACTTAGGTCAAGTTTTATGATCTTTATGCTACCTTCAATTATCTCTCTAGAATCTACAAGTCACTAAGTAAACTCTAAGAGAAAGCTTTAGTAAAGAAATAAAATACTAAGCTTGCAAGTAAAACTAGGATTGGTTATCATCAAATGTATCTAACCAAGCATGCTTAATGCATTGCATAGGTTATATAACTTTCATAGTTTCAAGTGTTAGCTTGCAAAGTCAATAGCTTGCCTTGTGCAGAGCAGTGGTTGAAGTTCTCCTCAGATTCTTCCTCGTAGTATCCTCCTTCCTCCTCGTATCCTTGGTCGGTAATAGCGTCTATAAATAAATACGAGGTATACAATCACCAAACAATACTTAACTATTTCTATTTATCACACAAAGGTTCACACTAGATGATCTAGCATCATCACTATTATCACAAAGATTAAATCACTTGTCTTGTTTATTTTATTTTAGAAAAGTAATTTCTACTCATTGAAAATCTACTCAAGAATTAATATTCTCCAACTCAAACATGGGATCATGTTGACACATGTCATCACCACATATTTCAGTACTTGGGAATGTGATTTAAAGTGGTGTCACAATTTAAAAAGGTTTAACCTTATTATTTTAATTAATTAAAGTGACTAGAAATGCCTATGAGGCATTCTTTTATTAGTTGATCATTATTTCTACAAGTAAACCTATATATTTTTATATATTCTGAAAGGTAGGGTTAAATGTGATTTTTGAGAGTTGGAATCAACTCATCAGCTTTCATGGTTGAATTTTGAAAAATGTTTGAATGCAGAAAATCTTCCGCCTTGTTATTTTTACCATGGATGATCTACAAATATAAATGGTGTGAATCCAACGGGCTTGGATTAAGCACTCTAGAACCTTTCTAACAAAATTGGTTTCATGCATTTTTTATCAGTCAATCGAGCTGGGTTGATTTTTGAATCTAGGTACAGAACTAAGTTTGAAATTAAATGAATAAACCTATGTTTGAATTAATGGGTCGCGCGGGATGTTTAACTAGGCCGGCCCACTACGCACAGCGCGCGCGGGGGCTGGTTAAGTGAGAGACCCCACACGTCAGTTAGACAGTGAGTGGTGAAGCTGTACGGAGCGATTAGGGTCGTGCGATCTAACTCTAATCCTACGGCTCTGGTTCATCGTCCACATCGAACAACGCCGGCGAGACAGAACCATAGCGCGTCCAGTGGGGGTCATGGGTGTAGGGGTTTGTAGCATGGAAAACAAAAAATTTCTACCGCATGCAAACAAACAAGCCAAGATCTGTCTACTAGATTGTAGCAACAAGTCGATTAGAGTACTCACCCTCGAAGATTCCAAAGAGGTTAACGACAGCAGATTCTTGTGGGTGATGTAGTCTTACACTTGCCGATCTCAAGATCGGGTAGACGATCCTTCTGGCACTGCGTTCGGTACTCGATGAAGACCTTCCTCAACCCTGTTCCAGCAGGCAGCAGAGGTTGTAGTTCTCCCCTCGCGATTCCGGCAGAACGACGGCGTGGTGTCAGAGGTAGAGGGAAAATCCCGCAGGGCTTCGCCTAAATCGATGCGAGTTATGGTGGATCTAGGATTTCCTAGTGATCTAGGGTTTAGAAGACCAGGAGGAGGAGGAGGAGGTGTCGGCAGCGGCTAGGGCGGCGGCGATGGACCGGCGGCGGCTTGGGTGTGGGAGGGCTAGGGCTTGTGTGTTTGGGGAAGCCCTCCCCCTCTATTTATGAGAGGGGGGCAGCCTTGGGAAGGGTGGGTTTGAATCCAAACCCAAACCCAAGTTGGATTGAGAGAAGGACTCTTTCCTTCTTCCACTAGGAAACCATTGTTCTAGTTTGACTTTTCAAACTTCCCGTTTGACTTTCAATTTAGAGCTTTAATTCTCTCTTGCAAATGCCCAAACCAAGTAACCTTGGATATGATCCATTCATTCCACTTATACATGACACATTCATGGTCTATTCCCCTTCCGGTCCGGTGAACCTTCTAGACCCTTCTATAACCTCTCCGTTGGAAACATCAGAATCTTTCCCAAACTCCGGAATCGGACTTTCCTTCTATGAATCTTATTCTCCGTACCATTCCAGATCTCCTCGTGATATCCCGTATCCCATCCGAGACTCCGAACAACATTTGGTATCCCTACTAACATTCCATATCTACTAAACATCATCGAATCCTTAAGTGTGTCTCCCTACGATTCGTGAATTATGCGGACATGACCGAGACACTTCTCCGATCAATAACCAATAGAGGAATCTGGAAGTTCATATGGCTCCCACATATTTCTACGATTACTTTGCAATCGAATGAACCACTTACATATGATACCAGTTTCCCTTTGTATCGCGATAGTTTACTTATCTGAGGTTTTCATCATCGGTATCTCTGCATACCTAGTTCAACCTCGTTACCGATAAGTACTATTTTATTGTTCCCGTGATATGTGATCCCTTGTGAGCCAGTCACATGCTTGCAAGCCAATTGGATGACATTATACCGAGAGGGCCGAGAGTATATCTATCTGTCATATGGATGCACAAATCCCACTCTTGATCCATGTGCCTCAACACATACTTTCCGTACACTCAATGCCACCTTTATATGCACCCAGTTACGGTGGCGTTTGATGTCATCAAAGTATCCTTCCGGTGATGGTGATTAGCATGATCTCATGGTCGAAGGAATTAGGTTACTATGTATCAGAAATCTTATAGCAACTGAACTATTGAAATGACTTTATCTTAATGCTACGCTTATCTATAGGAGTATGTCCATCATACCATTCTCCTAATGATATGATCTTGTTGTTAACAACATCTAAATGCTCATGATCAGGAAACCACGATCATCTATTAACCAACAAGCTAGTATTACATAGAGGCTTTACTAGGGACTCTAATTTAGTTTACAAATCACGCAAGTATTAATGTTTCCAGTTCATACTATTATACCATGAATGTAAACATTTATCATAAACACAAAGATATAATAATAACCACTTTTATTATTGCCTCTAGGGCATATCTCCAACAGTCTCCCACTTGCACTAGAGTCAACTAATCTAGATTACATGGTAATATACCGAACACCCATGGCAGTTTCGTGCTGGTCATGTTTTGCCCTCGGGAGAGGTTTCGTCAACGGATCCACCACATTCTGATCCGTGTGTACTTTGCAAATCTTTATGTCACCATCTTGGACATGCTCTCGAATAGCGTGAAAACGTAGCTTGATGTGCTTCAGCTTCTTGTGTCACCTTGGTTGTTGCGCATTGGCTATGGCACCCATGTTATCACAGTAGATAGACATTGGGTCCAGCGCACTTGGAACCACACCGAGCTCTGTAATGAGCTCCTTCATCCATATCGCCTCTTGTGAAGCCTCCGAAGCAGCTATGTATTCCGATTTAGTTGAAGATCACGCCACAACGTTTTGCTTTGCACTCCTCCAGCTAACTGTTGCACCATTCAAAGTAAATACGTATCCAGATTGAGATTTAGAATCATACGGATCGGAGTTCCAACTAGCATCGGTGTAACCATTAACAACAAGATGTTCATCACCTCCATAAGAAAGAACCATATCCTTAGTTCTTCTCAAGTACTTAAGGATATTTTGACCGCTGTCCAATGATCCACTGCTGGATCACTTTGATATCTGCTAGTCAAACTAACATCATATGCAATGTCGGGTCTAGTACATAGCATGGCATACATGAGAGATCCTATGGCTGAGGCATAGGGAGTCTTACTCATATTTTCTTTATCTTCTGCCATTGCAGGACTTTGAGTTTTACTCAAGGTCGTATTGGGCAACATGGGCAAGAATCCTTTCTTGCTCTCTTCCATTCCAAACCTCTTTAGAACTTTGTCCAAATATGTACTCTATGACAATGATATTAGGCGTCTCGATCTATCTCTATAAATCTTTATGCCTAATATGTAAGCTGCTTCGCCAAGATCTTTTCATTGAAAAACTATTATTCAAATAATCCTTGACACTATTAAGAAGGTCTACATCATTCCCAATCAACAATATGTCATCTACATATAGTATTAAGCATTCTATAGAGCTCCTACTCACTTTCTTGTAAATACAAGCTTCTCCATAAGTTTGTGTAAAACCAAAGCTTTTGATTACCTTATCAAAACGTTGATTCCAACTTCGGGATGCTTGCTTCAATCCATATATGGACCGTTGAAGTTTGCATACCTTTTTAGCATCTTGAGGATCGACAAAACCTTTGGGTTGCATCATATACAACTCTTCATCAATGTCTCCATTGATGAACGCTGTTTTGACATCCATCTGCCATATATCATAATCATAAAATGAAGCGATTGCTAACATAATCCTTACACACTTTAGCTTCGTTACTGGTGAGAAACTCTCATCATACTCAACTCCTTGAATTTGTCGAAACCCTTTTGCGACAAGTCGAGCTTTAAAGACAGTAACATTACCATGAGCATCTGTTTTCTTCTTGAAAATCCATTTGTTCTCGACAGCCTTCTGGCCATCCGGTAAGTCCACCAAAGTCCATACTTGGTTTTCATACATGGATCCAATCTCGGATTTCATGGATTCTTGCCATTTATTGGAATCTGGGCTCATCATCGCTTCCTCATATGTCACAGGGTCATCGGTGTTGTCCACCAACATGACACTCATAATGGGATCATACCAATCAGGAGTGGTACGAGTTCTTGTTGACCTACGAGGTTCCGTAGTAACTTCAACAGAAGTTTCATGATCAACATCATTAGCTTCCTCTCTTATTGGTGTAGGCGCCATAGGAACTACTTCCGGTGTTGCGCTACTCGCAAGTTCGAGAGAAGGTTCAACAACCTCGTCGAGTTCTACTTTCCTTCCAGTCAGTTCTTTCGAGAGAAACTCCTTCTCTATAAAGGAACCATTCTTCGCAATGAAGATTTTGCCCTCGGATCTATGATAGAAGGTATACCCAATAGTTTCCTTCGGGTATCCTATGAAGACGCATTTTTCCGCTTTGGGTTCAAGCTTGTCGGGCTGTAACTTCTTTACATAAGCTTCGCAACCCCAAACTTTAAGGAATGACAATTTAGGTTTCTTCCCAAACCACAATTCATACGGTGTCGTTTCAACGGATTTAGATGGTGCCCTATTTAAAGTGAATGCGGCTATTTCTAATGCATAACACCAAAACGATAGCGGTAAATCTATAAGTGACATCATAGAACGAACCATATCTAAGAGAGTTCGATTACGACATTCGGACACACCATTACATTGTGGTGTTCCCGGCAGTGTCAATTGTGAAAGTATTCCACATTTCTTCAAATGCATGCCAAACTCGTAACTTAGATATTCACCTCCACGATCAGATCGTAAAAAATAATCTTCTTGTTACGTTGATTCTCTACCTCACTTTGAAATTCCTTAAACTTCTCGAAAGTTTCGGACTTATGTTTCATGAAATAGATATACCCATATCTACTCAAGTCATCCGTGAAAGTAAGAACATAGCGATAACCACCGCACGATTCTACACTCATTGGACCACACACATCGGTATGTATGATTTCTGATAAGTCCGTAGCTCGCTCCATCATACCAGAAAATGGAGTCTTAGTCATTTTACCCATCAGACATGCTTCGCATCTTTCAAGTGATTCAAAATCAAGTGATTCAAGAAGTCCATCGGAATGGAGTTTCTTCATACGCTTCACTCCAATATGACCAAGATGAAGTGCCATATATAGGTCGAGTTATCACTCAATTTCAAACGTTTAGCTTCAATGTTATTAATGTGTGTATTACCACAATCGAGATTCAATAAGAATAGACAATCTATCAAAGGTGCATGTGCATAAAACATATTACTCATATAAATCAAACAACCATTATTATCAGACTTAAACAAGTAACCGTCTCGCAATAAACATGATTTAGATATAATGTTCATGCTCAACGCAAGCACCAAATAACAATTATTTAAGTATAAAACTAATCCCGATGGTAGATGAAGAGGTAGCATTCCGACCGCGATCACATCAACCTTTGATCCATTTCCAACGCGCATCGTCACCTCGTTCTTCGCTAGCTTCCGTTTATTCTGCAACACATGTTTCGAGTTACAAATATGAGCAACCGAACCAGTATCAAATACCCAGGCACTACTACGAGGACTAGTGAGATACACATCAATAACATGTATATCGGATATACATTTCTTCTTGATGTTGTCGTTCTTCAAATCCGCCAAGTACTTAGGGAAATTCCGCTTCTAGTGACCTTCTCCCTTGAATTAAAAGCACTCAGTATCAGGCTTAGGCCTTGCCGTGGTCTTCTTCGCCAGCGGGGTAACTTTCTTACCGCCCTTCTTGAAGTTTCCCTTTTTCTTAGGCTTGCCTTGCTTCTTGAATTTGGTGGTCTTATTGACCAACAACACTTGGTGCTCTTTCTTGATCTCCACTTCTGCAGACTTTAACATGGAGAAGAGTTCGGGCAACGACTTGTCCATGTTTTGCATATTGTAGTTCATCACAAAGTTCTTGTAACTTGGTGGTAGTGATTGGAGGACACGGTGAATCCCCAAAGCATTAGGAATCACTATACCTAAGCTTTGAAGCTTGCTTGCGTGCCTAGACATCTTAAGCACGTGCTCACTGACGGAGCTGACCTCTTCTATCTTGTAGTTAAAGAACTCTACAGAAGCCTCATAACTCTCAACTTCCGCGTGAGCCTCAAATATCATTTTGAGTTCACGGACAATATCATGTGGGTCATGGTTCTTAAACCTTTTCTGAAGCTCCGATTCCAAACCATACAAGATAGCACACTGAACTATGGAGTACTGATTCTTTCGAGTGACGAAAACATTCTTTACCTCATCGGCAGCATCAGCTGCAGGCGGGTCACCTAGCGGTGCATCCAGCACATAGGTAAAATTACCAGCATTGAGGACAATCCTCAAATTGCTGAACCAATCCGCGAAGTTGCTTCCATTGTTTTTCAATTTTTCTTTCTCTAGGAACACATTAAAATTGATGGTAGGGTCCGCCATTGATCTACAACATATTTGCAATAGTTTAGACTAAGTTTATGAAAAATTGAGTTCTAATTAATAGTTAAATTAATCTAGGTGAACTCCCACTCAAAACAATATCCCTCACATTGCTTTAGTGATCACACGAACCAAATCCACCACATCAAAACCGATCATCACGAGAGTTGATGTAGCTTCAATGGCGAACAATCAACATGTTCATCATATCTACTATATGACTCATGCTTTACCTTTCGGTGATCCGTGTTCTGAGACCATGTCTGTACATGCTAGGCTCGTCAAGATCAAACCTTATCTTCCGCATGAGAAAATCTGGCTTGCTCACGTTGTATACACTCACAAAATCTAACACACACGATCATCACGCGGTGCTTCGAAACAACGAGCTTTAGCAACGGTGCTTACTAAGGATGAACACTTTATAACTTGAAATTTTTGTGCTTGAGGGATCATCTTGTAATGCTACCGTCGCAAACTAAGGAATACAAGATGCATAAAACGATTAACATCACATGAAATTCATAATATGTGATATGATATGGCCTTTCTTCTTGTGCTTCCGATCTCCATCTTCAAGCACGAACATGATCTCCATCATCACCGGTATGGCGTCAAGGTCAATGGTGCCGCTTCATGTTTGTCGTCCACCAGCAGCAACTATTACAACTACTTTGAATAGACACGCAGGTCTTAACGGAATTAGAAGACAACCATATGGCTCCTGCCGGTTGCCGACTTACAATAAGGAACATTGCATACATCATATATAATCACAATCATGGCCATATCACATCACAGCACACCCCTGCAAAACAAAGTTAGACACCTCTAATTTTGTTTGCATATTTTATGTGGTTTGGGGATTTCAATAAGTGTCGTTCTAACTTACAAACAAGAACCACACCGTTGATGTTTGAACTATCAAGTACCCGTTGTAAATTGAATCTATACTATGATGGGAAAGACGGACACCCGCAAAGACACTTATGCAATACAAGTTGCATGTTGAGCGTGGATCAAGTCTCATGAATGATGTCATGTAAGGTTAGCCCGGGCCGCTTCATCCCATCAAACCGCAAGATGCAAAGTACACAAAAAGCAATTGATAATAAAAGCACCACCGCCCACAATGACCATTGTGTTCTACTCGTGCAACAAATCTACATATAGACACGGCTCTGATACCACTGTAGGGGTTTGTAGCATGGAAAACAAAAAAATTCTACCGCATGCAAACAAACAAGCCAAGATCTATCTACTAGATTGTAGCAACGAGTCGATTAGAGTACTCACCCTCGAAGATTCCAAAGCGGTTAACGAGAGCAGATTCTCGTGGGTGATGTAGTCATACACTTGCCGATCTCAAGGTTGCGTATACGATCATTCCGGCACTACGTTCCGGCAGTGCTTCCGCAGTCGGTCACATGTTCGGTACTCGATGAAGACCTTCCTCTCCCTTGTTCCAGCAGGAAGCGGAGGTTGTAGTTCTCTCCTCACGATTCCGGCAGCACGACGGCGTGGTGTCGGAGGTAGAGGGAAGATCCCGCAGGGCTTCGCCTAAACCTATGCGAGTTATGGTGGATCTAGGGTTTCCCGTTGATCTAGGGTTTAGAAGACCAGGAGGAGGAGGAGGTGTCGGCGGCGGCTAGGGCGGCGGCGATGGACCGGAGGCGACTTGGGTGTGGGAGGGCTAGGGCTTGTATGTTTGGGGCAGCCCCCCCTCTATTTATGAGAGGGGGTAGCCTTGGGAGGGGTGGGTTTGAATCCAAACCCAAACCCAAGTTGGATTGAGAGAAGGACTCTTTCCTTCTTCCACTAGGAAACCATTGTATTAGTTTGACTTTTCAAACTTCCCATTTGACTTTCAATTTAGAGATTTAATTATCTCTTGCAAATGCCCAAACCAAGTTACCTAGGATATGATCCAATCATTCCACTTATCCATGACACATTCATGGTCCATTCCCCTTCCGGTCCGGTGAACCTTCTAGACCCTTCTAGAACCTCTCCGATGAAAACATCAGAATCTTTCCCGAACTCCGGAATCGGACTTCCCTTAGATGAATCTTATTCTCCAAACCATTCCGGATCTCCTCGTGATATCCCGGATCCCATCCGAGACTCCGAACAACATTCGGTATCCCTACTAACATTCCATATCTACTAGACAACATCGAATCCTTAAGTGTGTCTCCCTACGGTTCGTGAATTATGCGGACATGACCGAGACACTTCTCCGATCAATAACCAATGGAGTAATCTGGAAATTCATATGGCTCCCACATATTTCTACGATTACTTTGCAATCGAATGAACCACTTACATACGATACCAATTTCCCTTTGTCTCGCTATAGTTTACTTATCTGAGGTTTTGATCGTCGGTATCTCTACATACCTAGTTCAACCTCGTTACCGATAAGTACTCTTTTCTCGTTCCCGTGATATGTGATCCCTTGTGAGCCACTCACATCCTTGCAAGCCAATTGGATGACATTCCACCGAGAGGGCCCAGAGTATATCTATATAACATATGGATGGACAAATCCCACTCTTGATCCATGTGCCTCAACACACACTTTCCGAACACTCAATGCCACCTTTATAGCCACCCAGTTATGGTGTGGCGTTTGATGTCATCAAAGTATCCTTCCGATGATGGTGATTAGCATGATCTCATGGTCGAAGGAATTAGGTTAGTATGTATCAGAAAGCTTATAGCAAATGAACTATTGAAATGACTTGATCTTAATGCTACGCTTATCTATAGGAGTATGTCCATCATACCATTCTCCTAATGATATGATCTTGTTGTCAACAACATCTCAATGCTCATGATTGGGAAACCACGATCATCTATTAACCAACAAGCTAGTATTACATAGAGGCTTTACTAGGGACTCTAATTTAGTTTACAAATCACACGAGTATTAATGTTTCTGGTTAATACTGTTATAGCATGAATGTAAACATTTATCATAAACACAAGGATATAATAATAACCACTTTTATTATTGCCTCTAGGGCATATCTCCAACAATGGGAGGCTCATCGGGTCTCCGGCGATGGTCGGCGATGGGGGCGAACGACCCTCCTGGTACCGGCAGCTCCTCCTAGGGCGGCTCCAATCGACGGCACCTCTCCTCCTCTGTAGCGGCAAACTCCGGTGCAATTCCAGCCACCTGGTGCTCGCCTTGCTCCGGGGGTCAGTGGGTGTGTTCAGTGAGAGGTGGGGAGTGAGATGGTGTGAATGGTTTGAGCTGGGAGGGCCTCTTTTTATAGTGGCTGAAGGGGACCGATGGGCGCGGGTGGAGCTCGTCGTGGTCGAAGACACAGAGTGCTACTGGCATGTGCAAAGGTAGGGGGCGGTGCTGTGCTCCCTGTCAAAGCTCATCGGCACGGTCATGCGGCGTGGGGCGGTGCTGAACGGTCGGAACATCGCGGCACTCTAGGCGGGTCCGATGGCAAGTTTAATGGCGCACAGCGTGCTTGGTCCGCACGGTGGCGAACGGGGTTGTCTGGCGGGGTGCTGGGGTGCTGGCGATCATGTATGAAAGCGGCTAGGGAGGCGCGCGGTCTGTGGGCTGGTGTCGCGTGCTGCGCACTGGCGCGCTCTCGGCTCGCACACATAGAAGCTTGGCATGAGCTTGCCATGTGGTCTAGGGGCTGGCAATGCTTGGGCCTGGGACAGGGGGTGCCGGTGGATGGTGGTCAATGCTCCAGACAAGGTTGGCGAGGCTAGTGCTTCCTCTAGCTTGCTGGCGACATGGGGGTGGCAAGTTTTCTCTCGGCATGGTCACCATTGATGGCTAGGCTTGCTCACAGTGGTGCTAAGTATTGTGAAAGAGGCTAGATGATATACTATGAGTTTGCTGCAACCAATGAGGTAACAAGGTTGGCCAAATTCACTGCTGCAAATAGTGTTTGATGAAATGGCTAAAAGAAATTCAAATTTGAATTTTGGATTCAAACTTGGTGGGTTTGCTAGGAACATACTAGGGAGTCTTGGGTTAGTTATATTGGTCAAGGGGCACTGGTTTGGTTGGTTTTTGAAAATGTGTGATCTTCACATATGTTAAAGATTCAATTTTGAATTGTCATTTGAATGGGGTTGCTAAATGTTTCTGTAAGTTTGAAAGGTGGGCTATGATTCACTTTTACATGGGCTTGCAAGGGGTGAAAAGAAATGGAAAAGTTTCTGTTTGAAATCTTGGACTAGAAACAATCAAAGTGACCTAGTGAGCAAGATTGGCAAAAATGACCATTTGCCTTATTTGATTTGTTTTTAATTTTCTCTTGATTTCTTTCTGCTCGGAAATGTTTTAGATGATGTTATATTCATCTTTAAATCATTCATTACTATTTAGGTTAATCACACAAGTCAATTCATGCATTCATAAAATCATCACATACACACATGCATTATTTTGGTTTTTATTTAATCAATGTTTTTGTTAACCCTAATTTTAGTGATTAGAGTTTGAGGATCATGATCAGTAGTTTTGGGATGTTACAGGCATCAAGACCCGCACGGACCGCCTATGGGCAGGATATGTTCGTGGAAGGATCGATGTTGGATCTCTCTTTGGAGTTTGCCGGCAAAGATCAGAAAATTTCAAGACCCACCCAGACCGCCCCTATGCAGGATATAACGGTGGAAGATCGTTGCAAGTCCGCCGGCTTCACCCGTGCGTCTGGACAACAGAGATCCAAGTTCGACAGAGTGGTGACCATCTTCGATCTGGCGCGTTGCATTCAGAGAGATGGCGAAAACCCCCGCGACTACCTTGCCAGGTGACTCCGTATACGGGCCGATCTGGCTCATTACCCCAATGATGATGCTATGTATCACTTTGTGGAAGGAGTGGACCAAGGTACGCTTCTCCGGCATATGCTAAGGCGGCAGCAGGCTTCAGGACGCCTCACTTTCAAAAGCATGGTGAACACAGTCAACTATGCGGAGGTTGAGGAGGAAGCTCAGATAGAAATTGCGGTCGTCATCACCACAGCTCCGTCGCCACCTCTAGTCATCATCGCTGCTATTGCGCCTCCATCCCCATCATCGAGGAAGCCCTGACACCCTCCGACTCTGTGCTTGACGCGCTCTACGCCGACATCAGCGCTGACTCGGAGGATATAGACTTCAGCCCGGAGGAGCTAGACTCTGCCATGTAGGAGATGGAGGAGGATTACAAGCGCGACGAGCAGTCCAACAACGCCTCACTGTCACATCCCAAGATTTTCCAAATCTTGTAATGTGAAAATAAATGAATAAAATAAAACTTTGTTTGATTTTCAAGGCCAGAAGAAACTTTTTGAATTTAAATGGAACCTCAAACCCATTTGAATCAAATAAAATCCTAAAGGGATTTAAAAATATAAACATTTATTAAAGGAAATTAAAAATGTTTTGGAATTATTATTTTGGATCTTTTAATAAAAGATTTTGTTTTCAAATGAAAAGGTGGATTTATAAATAAAGATTATTTTATAAAGCCAAATTAAACTTGGCCAAGATTTTGAAACAAAAGAGTTTTCTTTGATTAAAATAATAAAAGTTTATTTTGAATAAAGTAATAAAGATTTAGCATCCAACCTTATTTGAAGATAAAAGGTTTTACCAATTTAAATTGAAACATCAAAACTTATTAAATTATTTAAAATAAGATTTCCCAATATTGGAAATTCACAAATAAAACCTATTAAAGTGTTTTTGACTTTACTTTAGATTTTAAAATAAATATTCTCAATAAAACAAATCCTATTGAATTTAATAATGAAAGTCTATTATATTTAATTGATAATAGACCCTAAAATGTTATTTGTTTTAAAACAAATTTACAAATATTATATACTTCCCAAATTAAACCTACTAATTTGATTTTGAAAATATTTAAGTTCAAATAAAGATTTTATTAATAAAATCAAACCATATTTTGATTTAATAACTAAGTTCCATTTTATTTAGTTATTAATGGACCCTAAAGTAAAAGGATTATTTTATTTTAAACAAGTTTTCAAATATTCTTTATTAACAAATAAAACCTACTGATTTGGATTTGAAAACATTTGGAATTCAAATGGAGATTTTATTAATTAAACCAAACCTTATTTTATTAAATAAACCATGGTCCATTTTATTTAAACTAATAAATGGAACCTAAATAGATTTAAAAATATTGTTTTATTTTGGATTATGTTGAAAAACAGAACCAAATTCAAAGTGAAGTTGAATGCTTGTTTGAATTGATTTGAGTGTTGTTTGAATGTGTGAATAATTGTTTGAAATTCAAATCAGAAAATATAAATAGAAAAGAATAAAACAAACAGGCAGAAAAAAATATGGAAAAGGACAACCCAACAAGGCCCAGCCCAAACAGCCCACCTAGCCCAGCTCTCCCTCCCCCGAAGCGTTACTTTTCTCACCCCAGAAGCAACCCACGCAGACACTGACTGGTGGACCTCTTCCCCACTCTCTTCCCCACTGACAGAGGACCCCACTCCCCTGTTCTTCTTCTTCACCCTCTGTGACCCGTTCTTTCCCCCGTTCTGCCGTTGAATTCCCAGCGTAATTCACCTTAATGCCACGAATTAAACCGGCAGTGATCACGCACGTTTAATCGTCTCCCTCTTCTCTACGTTTCCCCTCTTCCTTCTCCCCCGAGCATGCCTCCAGACCATTCCAATTTCTCCTCGACTCCCTCTGCCTCCGACGGCCGTTCTCACCGAATCCGGCCAACAAACTCCACCTCTGGCCTCCTCGAGCACGCAACGGTGATCAGCAACCCCCAGCGTACTCTTCTGCAGTCACAGTGCACCCGCGGGCACCCCTAAGCCTCGCCAACAACAAACTCCAGTACCGCCGCCGTCTGCCTCAACTCCGACGACACCCACAGGTTAATTCCGACCACCCCGTGCCCTCTGGATCACGCACACATCTTTGCCATGGTCCTACGCAGCTAACCCAACTCTCCGTTTGTCTTCTCGTGGACCACAGCGTCGTCCTCGACCTCGACCGCGCGCATCCGTCGCCAGACCGAACTCCGGCGAAGAATTCCTCTTGACCTCGTGCGCCCCTTCACCAGCCAGTGCCTCCTTGAGATCCCCCAAGCGTCTGCGAACACGGTGAACATCCTCTCCCTCCTTCTCGCTTCCTGTAACGTCGGCGACACCACTGACCAGCCGCCGCCGCCACGCGTCAGAGCCCAGCGCCGCCAGCTTATGGTCGGGGCACTGAGAGCCGTCCGATTTTGATCCGTTGGATAAGATAGAAGGTAGAGCGAAGGGGTATGCATCGATCTGAGCCGCGCGTTGATAGTTAGATCCAACGGCCAGCGTCGCCCGATCCGGCCGAACCGGTATCGCCCAGTAAGATAACGACGCGTGTCAGTAGTTGTGTTAAAACAGATTTTTGAAATCAGATTGATATGCAATTTTCAAACCATTGTAACTTTCAAACCACACGTCCAAATTTGACAAATTTTATATCAATGAAATCAGGAGAACAAGCCCTAGCCAACCATGGCCTTAGTTTGACAAATAGTATCTGTTAGCTTGTTTGAATTTGCAGAAACATTTGTGTACTTGTTTAGAGTATAAAAATTATTTAAAAATGAGTTTTGAATTAAAACCTTTGAAAAATGGTTTGTTGTGACCTTACTGACCCTAGGAACCAACCCATGGGTTAGAAAATGAATTTGGAAAAGTTTGGAATGGATTAATTAGTTTAGTCCATTTCTAGCTAAATAAAATTGTTGATTTTCTTATAAAAATGTTTATGAAAAGAAAACTTCAAGGAAATGTTTTGGACCAAACCTATTGACCAAAAAACACCAAGTTTTGCAATAGCAACTCATTTGGTGAACCCTATAGGCTAATGCCTTAGTAAAGAAATATTTCTACACCACATAAAAATAACACTTTGTTTTGAAAATGGTTTTAAAGTGAAACCTTTTGCAAATGACTTGGCCACTTTAAGAAATGACCATACCCAAATGACTATGACTCACTAGGAACCACCTTTTCAAACAAAACAAAGCTTGGCATGCTTGCATGCATTTCTTTGACTTTGTTATTTATGTGTGTTGTTTTGCTTGATTGGTAGATTGAGTTTGTGCCTTGCTTGATTGATTTGTAGTGACTTGAAGAGTGTGATTGTTGCAAAGATCAAGAAGTGAACCTATACTCTACCAAAAAGGCAAGTGATGCTTCATACTTTCTACTCCAATACTTTTATTATGCATTAGTGATTTTGCTAAGTAAAACTTGCATGATTTTGCTAAGTATAGATCTTGCTATAGGAAAACCTAGTAGATGAATCCTTAGTAGGATTTTCATAAGTTAGAAATTCCTACTACTACCAAGCTTAGCCTAGCTAATAGAAAACATGGGTGGAATATATATTCACACTATGGAAAAATATTCTAAGTCTAAGGACTTGTGATTTTGTCTAATAAAACAACTAAGTTAATGAATCACCTGGGTGGAATGGGCTTGCTTGGTGGAGAATGGTTGAGTGGTTCACAATGCCATAGGCTTGGCTTGTGTATCTCACTTGTGGAATGCCACCCAGGAAACAAAGAGATTTGAGATGTCAAATGTTGAGAAGCTTCAAGTGCAACCACTTGGCAATATGGGCTCTGCCATGATCATATAGGTTGCAAGAACTTAGCCATATGGACAGTGGGTGGTAGTGTTTGATAGGTTGGAACGCGTCCATATTGGTATAAGGGAAAGCTTCTGAAAGATTTTGTCTTGGGAAACCAAGTCTTGTGGGTAAAGTGCACCACCTCTGCAGAGTGTAAAATCTAAGTACTTAGCCATGTCCCTGGTAAATGACAATTTGAGCATCAAGACATGGAAGCAATCAAGAATCTCATCATTCAAATTTCTAAATTAAAATCTTGTGGTTTGAACAAGGGTTGTTTGAATTCTTCAATCATTGATGGAGAGATGGCTTGGTACAAGGATCTTGAAATCTTTGATTGAGAAAAATGATTTTGTCAAGCAAAAACTTAGTATTTTCAAAATGATAAGAAAAATCTATTTTGAGCAATGCAAGCCTCAACTCCACTTAGCCAATGCATATAGATGATAGACTCCACTATACAAATATAGTATCACTTTCCAATACAATTCAAATGTATTGACCCTTTGTGGTTGTAACTTGTATGTTGCAGGTTTGATTGATTTTAGTGAAGATTGATTGTTTAGGATTACAAAGTCTACAACCAACATCTGCCTGTGGCACTTTGAAGATGAAGGACCCATGACTATATTTATTCCGCTGCAATGTAATGTAATAGCCTAATGAGCTATGCTTGATGTAATAAACTTATGTTATTCCTGGTTATAAAGTTATATTATGACCTTTGTTTCTTGATATTACATCTTAACTGTGGGTGCTAGCTATTGATCCAGGGACTAGCATTGTAAACACAGGAGGGATCAATCTTATTAAAGGTTGGGACCTCGACAGATGGTATCAGAGCATTGTGTTGCCTGTAGGATTTGTAAACCCTAGGATTGGACAAAAACCCTTAGAAAAATAGGAGTTATACTTTGATCCAAAACTTATTTACAAAAACACTTGTAAACTCTTTCCTCCACCATTTTGGTTTCAACTCTACATCTCTTCTACTTCAACTTGATGGAAAACCTACCCATGGCCAAAGACTACACCTTGTGCAAAGGACTACTTCAACATCTACAACTCTAATGACTTCAACATCTTCAGCATGTTCACCAAGGACTTCCAACTTGGATATCACTAAGGACTACAAGTGAAACAAGGAAATCTTACTCAAGAATTAGAGACTGAGGAAATGCAAAATAAGAAGGAGCCATCAACAACTTTGAAGTATTGTAACCAAGAGTTTTTTTTCCAAGGAAACCATGATCTCATAAAAGAAGAATCAACCAAGAAGGATGGAAAGATCACAAGTAAACCATATAGATGGACCACCATTTATAGTTAAGTCAAACACACCAACTTATGTGGTGTAACAAAAATATTTTGTTGCCTAAAAAATGTGCTTGAACTTTGTTGTTTGAGTGAAATGATTGTTTGTGATTGCATACACATTGTTTGTGTGAATTGTGATGTGTGTGATTAGAAATAATTCCTTAGAAATATCTTGCCTATTCTAAACTCCCTTCAAACCCAAACAGATGACTACTCCAAGAAACTCCAACATCAAGGTTGATGACAACCACAACCAAGAGGACAACATGAGAGAACTCATAGCAACCCAAAACCAGTTGAGCCAAGAGACAACTCAGCTTTTAGCCAACAACAATGGACTAGACCCAGCCATACAAAGGATTTTGAAACTTCAATCCCAATTGTTGCAAGGATTGGTTACTCAAATGATCAACATGAGAGAAAACTTTTCCCAAAGAGCTAATGACAACAAGGATGACAAAGATGCTATTCTAGAAGGAACCCAAGCCAACAATAGTTTTAGAGACAAAGATTATGCATCCAAGGAACATGAAGATCAATACCCCAAGAAGAGAGAAAGATCTCCCACCTATGAAGTACATGAACTAGAAGAACTCCTAGCTTTGGAGAGACCCAAAAAGAAGAAGAAGGACATAAGCCAGTTGCAATGCTACAATTGCAAAGAGATGGGACACTATGCCAATGAATGCCCAGAGAAAAAGAAGAACCAAAGAAACAAACAAAAAGTAATGATACCAAAGGAAAAGAAAGATATCAGCCAAGTGATTTGTTTCAACTACAAGAATCCAGGACACTATGCAAGCAATTGTCCAGAAAAGATGAAGAACAAGTTAAACAAATCTATGAAGGATCTCAACCTTGGCCCATGAGTCAAGAATGGAAACCAAGGACACCATGCAACTGTTTGCTTAGAGAAAGTATTTCTCATGATCCCAAGAAGGACAATGTGTAATTTCTGTTTGAAAATTTTTAAGGGTGGTAGTACCCTAGTTGTTTTGAACTTGCTTGTAACCCCAGCCTTCCCAAATCTCGGGACGAGATTTATTTTAAGGGTGGTAGCCTGTCACATCCCAAGATTTTCCAAATCTTGTAATGTGAAAATAAATGAATAAAATAAAACTTTGTTTGATTTTCAAGGCCAGAAGAAACTTTTTGAATTTAAATGGAACCTCAAACCCATTTGAATCAAATAAAATCCTAAAGGGATTTAAAAATATAAACATTTATTAAAGGAAATTAAAAATGTTTTGGAATTATTATTTTGGATCTTTTAATAAAAGATTTTGTTTTCAAATGAAAAGGTGGATTTATAAATAAAGATTATTTTATAAAGCCAAATTAAACTTGGCCAAGATTTTGAAACAAAAGAGTTTTCTTTGATTAAAATAATAAAAGTTTATTTTGAATAAAGTAATAAAGATTTAGCATCCAACCTTATTTGAAGATAAAAGGTTTTACCAATTTAAATTGAAACATCAAAACTTATTAAATTATTTAAAATAAGATTTCCCAATATTGGAAATTCACAAATAAAACCTATTAAAGTGTTTTTGACTTTACTTTAGATTTTAAAATAAATATTCTCAATAAAACAAATCCTATTGAATTTAATAATGAAAGTCTATTATATTTAATTGATAATAGACCCTAAAATGTTATTTGTTTTAAAACAAATTTACAAATATTATATACTTCCCAAATTAAACCTACTAATTTGATTTTGAAAATATTTAAGTTCAAATAAAGATTTTATTAATAAAATCAAACCATATTTTGATTTAATAACTAAGTTCCATTTTATTTAGTTATTAATGGACCCTAAAGTAAAAGGATTATTTTATTTTAAACAAGTTTTCAAATATTCTTTATTAACAAATAAAACCTACTGATTTGGATTTGAAAACATTTGGAATTCAAATGGAGATTTTATTAATTAAACCAAACCTTATTTTATTAAATAAACCATGGTCCATTTTATTTAAACTAATAAATGGAACCTAAATAGATTTAAAAATATTGTTTTATTTTGGATTATGTTGAAAAACAGAACCAAATTCAAAGTGAAGTTGAATGCTTGTTTGAATTGATTTGAGTGTTGTTTGAATGTGTGAATAATTGTTTGAAATTCAAATCAGAAAATAGAAATAGAAAAGAATAAAACAAACAGGCAGAAAAAAATATGGAAAAGGACAACCCAACAAGGCCCAGCCCAAACAGCCCACCTAGCCCAGCTCTCCCTCCCCCGAAGCGTTACTTTTCTCACCCCAGAAGCAACCCACGCAGACACCGACTGGTGGACCTCTTCCCCACTCTCTTCCCCACTGACAGAGGACCCCACTCCCCTGTTCTTCTTCTTCACCCTCTGTGACCCGTTCTTTCCCCCGTTCTGCCGTTGAATTCCCAGCGTAATTCACCTTAATGCCACGAATTAAACCGGCAGTGATCACGCACGTTTAATCGTCTCCCTCTCCTCTACGTTTCCCCTCTTCCTTCTCCCCCGAGCATGCCTCCAGACCATTCCAATTTCTCCTCGACTCCCTCTGCCTCCGACGGCCGTTCTCACCGAATCCGGCCAACACACTCCACCTCTGGCCTCCTCGAGCACGCAGCGGTGATCATCAACCCCCAGCGTACTCTTCTGCAGTCACAGTGCGCCCGCGGGCACCCCTAAGCCTCGCCAACAACAAACTCCAGTACCGCCGCCGTCTGCCTCAACTCCGACGACACCCACAGGTTAATTCCGACCACCCCGTGCCCTCTGGATCACGCACACATCTTTGCCATGGTCCTACGCAGCTAACCCAACTCTCCGTTTGTCTTCTCGTGGACCACAGCGTCGTCCTCGACCTCGACCGCGCGCATCCGTCGCCAGACCGAACTCCGGCGAAGAATTCCTCTTGACCTCGTGCGCCCCTTCACCAGCCAGTGCCTCCTTGAGATCCCCCAAGCGTCTGCGAACACGGTGAACATCCTCTCCCTCCTTCTCGCTTCCTGTAACGCCGGCGACACCACTGACCAGCCGCCGCCGCCGCGCGTCAGAGCCCAGCGCCGCCAGCTTATGGTCGGGGCACTGAGAGCCGTCCGATTTTGATCCGTTGGATAAGATAGAAGGTAGAGCGAAGGGGTATGCATCGATCTGAACCGCGCGTTGATAGTTAGATCCAACGGCCAGCGTCGCCCGATCCGGCCGAACCGGTATCGCCCAGTAAGATAACGACGCGTGTCAGTAGTTGTGTTAAAACAGATTTTTGAAATCAGATTGATATGCAATTTTCAAACCATTGTAACTTTCAAACCACACGTCCAAATTTGACAAATTTTATATCAATGAAATCAGGAGAACAAGCCCTAGCCAACCATGGCCTTAGTTTGACAAATAGTATCTGTTAGCTTGTTTGAATTTGCAGAAACATTTGTGTACTTGTTTAGAGTATAAAAATTATTTAAAAATGAGTTTTGAATTAAAACCTTTGAAAAATGGTTTGTTGTGACCTTACTGACCCTAGGAACCAACCCATGGGTTAGAAAATGAATTTGGAAAAGTTTGGAATGGATTAATTAGTTTAGTCCATTTCTAGCTAAATAAAATTGTTGATTTTCTTATAAAAATGTTTATGAAAAGAAAACTTCAAGGAAATGTTTTGTACCAAACCTATTGACCAAAAAACACCAAGTTTTGCAATAGCAACTCATTTGGTGAACCCTATAGGCTAATGCCTTAGTAAAGAAATATTTCTACACCACATAAAAATAACACTTTGTTTTGAAAATGGTTTTAAAGTGAAACCTTTTGCAAATGACTTGGCCACTTTAAGAAATGACCATACCCAAATGACTATGACTCACTAGGAACCACCTTTTCAAACAAAACAAAGCTTGGCATGCTTGCATGCATTTCTTTGACTTTGTTATTTATGTGTGTTGTTTTGCTTGATTGGTAGATTGAGTTTGTGCCTTGCTTGATTGATTTGTAGTGACTTGAAGAGTGTGATTGTTGCAAAGATCAAGAAGTGAACCTATACTCTACCAAAAAGGCAAGTGATGCTTCATACTTTCTACTCCAATACTTTTATTATGCATTAGTGATTTTGCTAAGTAAAACTTGCATGATTTTGCTAAGTATAGATCTTGCTATAGGAAAACCTAGTAGATGAATCCTTAGTAGGATTTTCATAAGTTAGAAATTCCTACTACTACCAAGCTTAGCCTAGCTAATAGAAAACATGGGTGGAATATATATTCACACTATGGAAAAATATTCTAAGTCTAAGGACTTGTGATTTTGTCTAATAAAACAACTAAGTTAATGAATCACCTGGGTGGAATGGGCTTGCTTGGTGGAGAATGGTTGAGTGGTTCACAATGCCATAGGCTTGGCTTGTGTATCTCACTTGTGGAATGCCACCCAGGAAACAAAGAGATTTGAGATGTCAAATGTTGAGAAGCTTCAAGTGCAACCACTTGGCAATATGGGCTCTGCCATGATCATATAGGTTGCAAGAACTTAGCCATATGGACAGTGGGTGGTAGTGTTTGATAGGTTGGAACGCGTCCATATTGGTCTAAGGGAAAGCTTCTGAAAGATTTTGTCTTGGGAAACCAAGTCTTGTGGGTAAAGTGCACCTCTGCAGAGTGTAAAATCTAAGTACTTAGCCATGTCCCTGGTAAAGGACAATTTGAGCATCAAGACATGGAAGCAATCAAGAATCTCATCATTCAAATTTCTAAATTAAAATCTTGTGGTTTGAACAAGGGTTGTTTGAATTCTTCAATCATTGATGGAGAGATGGCTTGGTACAAGGATCTTGAAATCTTTGATTGAGAAAAATGATTTTGTCAAGCAAAAACTTAGTATTTTCAAAATGGTAAGAAAAATCTATTTTGAGCAATGCAAGCCTCAACTCCACTTAGCCAATGCATATAGATGATAGACTCCACTATACAAATATAGTATCACTTGCCAATACAATTCAAATGTATTGACCCTTTGTGGCTGTAACTTGTATGTTGCAGGTTTGATTGATTTTAGTGAAGATTGATTGTTTAGGATTACAAAGTCTACAACCAACATCTGCCTGTGGCACTTTGAAGATGAAGGACCCATGACTATATTTATTCCGCTGCAATGTAATGTAATAGCCTAATGAGCTATGCTTGATGTAATAAACTTATGTTATTCCTGGTTATAAAGTTATATTATGACCTTTGTTTCTTGATATTACATCTTAACTGTGGGTGCTAGCTATTGATCCAGGGACTAGCATTGTAAACACAGGAGGGATCAATCTTATTAAAGGTTGGGACCTCTACACTCACGTCCCGAGAAGTGTTCGTCTCTATTGGGACGGGGATGGATGAAGATCAACCCGGACGAGCTCCGCCTATAGCACTGTTTAAGGGGAAGGGACCACCTGTTGCTGCCGACAATGATCGCGCAAAGGTCATGCCCCCTCCGCCTAACCCAGTGCAGCAGCCGCAGGAACTCGGCACTGGTCCGAGCAATAATAACACCGCAAACCCTCCGCCTCCGACATCTATGTATGCTTCTGCCCAAGTCACTCCAGCTGATAGAGTGATGTACAACAATATCCTCGCCGAGCACATGACTGTGGCTCATATCCGCAATGTAGTCCAGCTTGACGAGAAGCGCCAGCATCTGCTGGAGGAAGCACAGGCCATCGCGGAGCAGGGAGCTAAGCTAGATCGAGATCTGGCCAATACACAGAAGTTAATAGATAAAGCTAGAGCAATGGAGGACGAGTACAAGACTATACTATAGTAGCAGAAGGATAAGAAAGCTCTGTCTCGCGTCATCAACGATCCTTGTGTACAGCGAAACCTAGGATGGGCTCCCTCGAAGCCGGGACAGGCTAAGCCATACATTGATAGTGAAGGTAGGCAGGTGATGCCCACCCCTCTTCTCAACCTCGCCGTCGCCAAGACCCTTCTAGAATAGGATAGATCACCCACAGCTGTGGATCAGGTCTATGACCTAGTGGACAAGGCGGTGAAATAGCAGGAAAAGGCCACCTCTTAAAGGCTTGAGTCTGACCCAGCGTTCTGCCAGTCTAGCCAGCATAACCGCCAAGGGACATATCTCCTCATGATGTCGGGTCCCAGACGGGTTCGTCAGAACAAAGACGGAGGGATGCGTGCAATAGGAAGGACGCTATCCCATATCCTCCGACCATGGAGGCAAGGCTCAACCTCGTCACCCATCTCCACCACCCCATTCTCCCCGACATCGCGAAGACACCAAGGCTCATCGTCGTACGGATATGCCTCCGCCAAGGCAGAGCGACATCGTCATCCGCGACAACACGGAGCACACCCGTCATGACGGAGAATGCAACCAAGGACACAAGAGCAGGTCGCTCCATGACCCTCTGCCTCCGACAAGCAACCGCGACAAGCGTGAGGAGCGCAGGAGGGTAACAACAAGAAGGCTAACCCACCACCACCTCCGCCTCCGTCGCCACCCAGCAGCCACCATGGTGGAGGAGACCGTGTTGTTCTCGCAGCCCATCCCCTGATGGCAAGAAGAAGAAAAGAAGCCCGGAGCCATACGATGCATGTTCACGGCTGGACAAGATCCACAAGGCCCGGGAAGGACCATACCTGGGACCACGTTGTTTTGGACCTGTGATACAGTCTGCAACTTACCCCAAAGGTTTCCGGATTAACAAGACCATGAAGCCCTAGGACGGCACCGCCAAGCCAGCTACATGGTTGCAGGATTACGGTAACGTGGTGGAGATCGCCGGGGGTAACCCCAATGTCGCCGTCAAGTACCTACCGTTGATGTTGGCGGGCACGGCCCGACAATGGATTGATGACTTGCCGGAGAGATCCATCTGCAATTGTTTGGACATGCAAGAAGCGTTCACCAAGAACTTTGAGGGTACGTACAAACATCCCTATACTGTTGGCGATCTACAACGGTGCATGCAGGAGAAAGACTAGACATCTCGCGCCTACCTCTCTCGCTGGCTGGATATGAAGAATTCCTATGCAGAAGTGCATGCCCAAACCGCCATGGCCGCCTTCATCATGGGTTGGAAAGGGGCACGTTGCTCCGACATAAGTTGAAACGCCTGCATGAGAATAACCAGCTAGATCTCAACTAGATGATTCAGTTGGACAGTGAGTTCACGGCTGCCGATGACGATGCTCGCGGCTCCCTGCCGGCAACGACTGTTCCAACTCAAGCTCGGAGGAATAGCAGCACCAAGCGGAAGACCCTGCCAGAAGAAAAGCAAACCTTCGACATGGTACCTATGATATTTGCAGCGCGAGGTGATGCGGGACAGCGTGGCCGAGGACGGGGAGCTGGTCGTGGGCAGCAGTGAGGCAGTGAAACTACCTCAGCAGCGCTCCGCGTTCCCCAAACTTATGAAGAGTACCGTGATATGCCGTGCCCCATATACCCCGACGCCAACGACAAAGCCACTCACACCAATCACCATTGCAAGTTCATCAACAATCTCAAGGAGGACCGAGAGTCTGGCTACAAGGGAAGTCGAAAGAACAGACCGCGAGGCAAGGGCAAGGGGAAGAAGAAGGGAGAGGAGTCCATGGATTCAAGTGACATGGATGAGGATGTTGACCCCAAGAACGTCGCCAAGAGTGATGGCAAGGTCAAGAACCCCTTCGAGAAGAAGGCGGCAGTTTTCCACACTTTCCTCGGCACCCCCACTGTCCGACAACATAAGACCGCTATGAGGATACTAATGGCCATTCTACCCACAGTTCACCAGTACCTGTGCTGGTCGGAGATTCCAATTACTTGGGACAGGAAGGATCACCCAGACCTCATCCCTACGGAGAACCAATACGCCATGGTCATCAACCCCTTGATTGACGATAATGAGTTCACCAAATGTATGGTGGATAGTGGAAGCAGCATCAACATCATCTACCTGGATACACTACACAAGATGAACTTGACGGAGGCTAACCTAAGACAGACTAGCACCATCTTCCACGGTGTAGTTTCTGTTCGGGAGGCTCGGTCCCTTGGGTGCATCACACTTCAGGTCGCTTTTGGCGATGTAAATAATTACCACCAAGAACGCATGACCTTTGAGGTGGTCCCCTTCAAGAGTGTGTACCACATCATATTCGGCCGCAACATCTTCCACGCCTTCATGGACAAGCCATGCTTAGTCTACAACAAGCTCAAGATACCCGGACCAAACGATGTCATCACCGTATCCGGAAGCTTTACCAAGGCAAGGGACTGCGAGATTGGAGAAGCAGTCTTTGCAGAAGCTGTCCTCTATAGCGAAGAATTCAAGGAGATCTAGAGCAAGGTCGATGCCTCAGAGATGTTTGCGTCGAAGAAGCAGATTTCTGACTCCGCCCCATCTTTCAAGGCCGCCATCGAAACCAAGCCGATGGATCTTGTGGTAGGCGATGCCTCCAAGATGACCGCCGTTGGGACGGACCTGGATCCCAAATAGGAAAGCGTGATCGTCGAGTTCCTCCGTGAGAACAAGGACATCTTTGCCTGGCAACCTGCCGACATGAAAGGTGTACCTAGAGAACTTGCCGAGCACAGCTTGAATATTGATCCAAAATGCAAACTGGTGAAACAACCTCTACGACGCCTCGGAGACGAGAAGAGACGCGCCATAGGCAAGGAGATAGCTAGGTTTCTTAATCCAAGTTTTATCCGAGAAGTCCTTCACACGTGATGGGTGGCCAATCCTGTACTTGTCCCCAAAAAGGGAACCAAAGAATTAAGAATGTGCGTTCATTACACTGGCTTAAACAAAGCGTGTCCCAAAGATCCGTTCTCTTTTCCTCGCATTGACCAAGTCATTGACTCGATGACTGGCTCGGAACTTTTGTGTTTTCTTGATGCATACTCAGGATACCACCAAATTAAGATGAGGAAGTCGGACCAATTCGCCACTTCCTTCACCACACCTTACAGCACGTTTTGCTATGTCACGATGCCCATTGGGCTGAAAAATGCAGGTGCTACGTACCAGCGGACAATGCAGCATTACCTACATGATCAAATTGGTCGGAACGTTCAGGCCTACGTGGACGATATAGCGGTGATGTCTAAAAAGTCAAACGATTTAATCTCCGACTTAAAAGAAACCTTTGATAATCTCTAGAAATACAACATGATGCTTAACCCTAAGAAGTGCGTCTTCGGGGTTCTAGCCGGCAAATTGTTTGGCTTCATCTTTTCCCAGCGTGGAATCGAGGTGAACCCGGAGAAAATCAAGGACATCCTAAACATAAACCGTCCGACGTGCCTGAAGGACATACAACGGCTAACAGGTTGCGTCGCAGCGGTTAGTCGGTTCATCAGCCGACTTGGAGAGAAGGCTCTGCCGCTAACAAGTTGCTGAAGAAGGCGGACAAATTTATATGGACGGACGAAGCAGATGTAGCACTGAAGAAGTTAAAGGAGATATTATCCTCGGCGCCTATCCTTGCAGCACCCGAGCCTGGGGAGCCCATGTTAATCTACATGGCGGCCACCAACCGGGTAATCAACATCGTCGTCGTGGTAGAGCGGAAAGAACCAGGCTACGAGTACGGAGTTCAACGACCAGTTTACTATGTAAGCGAGGTATTGAAGGAGTCCAAGCAAAGTTACCCGCACTACCAAAAGATAGCTTATAGAGTGTTCCTTGCTTCTCGAAAGCTAAGGCACTACTTCCAGGAGAACCCTATCACAGTGGTAAGCAAAACTCTACTGTCCGACATCATCAACAACAATGACGCTACAGGAAGGATCACGAAGTGGGGCATTGAACTCCCCGCCTTCGAGATCACCTACAAGAGACGCGACGCTATCATGTCACAAGCCTTGGCGAATTTTATCGTAGATTGGACGGAGATGCCAGATGCTACCCAATGCCGGAGCCAGAATATTGGGTAATGCACTTTGATGGATCAAAGCTACCCAATGGCTCGGGGTATGGTGTACTGCTACAGTCACCAACCGGGGAAAAGCTACACTATGTTCTACAGATCCACTTCGAGGCTACAAACAACATGGCAGAGCATGAATCACTCATTCACGGACTGCGCGTAGCCAAGGATATTGGCATCAAGCACATAGTTTGCTGCGGAGATTCCGACTTGGTTGCCCAGCAGGTGGCTAGCACCTGGAACGCGCGGAACCCTATGATGGCGTCATATCGAGACGAAGTGGACGAGATAGCCAAGAGCTTTTTGGGCTACGAAGTCACGTATGTACCTAGGGATCAAAACGAGGCGGCTGATCTACTGTCTAAGCTTGGATCAGGGCACAAACAAATTCCACCTGGCATTTTCCTGGAGCATCTACGAACACCATACGTGAAGGGAGCAGACATCTACAACCCGGATAGAGTTGACTCTTTCGTTCACACAGTGACAAAGGTCCCTCTGGCTTGGACACAACCGTTCATGGAATATCTCGTACACGAAACTTTGCCCGATGACGAAGTTGAAAGACGCCAGGTAGTACGTCGAGCAAAGGGCTATACCGGTATCAATGGATAGCTCTACAAAAGAAGCACCACTGGTGTATACCTTAATTGTGTTTCCCAGCAATAAGGTATTGAAATCCTACGTGAGATCCGTCTCGGAGATTGCGGGCATCACGCCGCTCCTCGATCTTTGGTCTCCAAAGCCTTCCGGCAAGGATTCTATTGGCTGACCGCGAAGGCGGACGCCGACAAGCTGGTTGAGACATGCGGGATGCCAGTATTATGCTCGACAACCCCATGTTCCAGCTAAAGAATTGCGAACAATATCAATAACTTGGCCGTTTGCAGTCTGGGGGCTAGACATGGTTGGTCCATTACAGACGGCACCATGTGGGTTTCCGCATCTTCTAGTAGCAGTTGATAAATTCACCAAATGGATAGAAGCTAAACCCATTAGAAAGCTTGATGGGGCAACTGCCCTTAGGTTTGTCCGGGATCTAGTGGTGAGATTTGGTCTCCCACATAACATTATCACCGACAACAGCAAAAACTTGTCACTCGGAGAAGTGGAAGCATATTGTTGGGACAAGGGCATCCGACTTGACCTAGCGTCTATGGAACACCCACAATCTATTGGCCAAGTTGAGCGAGCCAATGAATTAATTCTGCAAGAAATCAAGCCACGTCTTGAAGCACCGCTACATAGAGCAGCTGGAGCCTGGGCGGAGGAACTACCATCCGTGCTGTGGAGTTTACGAACTACACCCAACAGATCCACCGGCTATACCCCTTACTTCATGGTATACGGAGCTGAAGCCATCCTGCCTTATGACATCTTTCATGATGCACCAAGAGTTTCCTCCTACGACGAACATGATGCTGAAGAATCTCGACGCCTAGATGTGGACCTTCTCGAGGAGGAGCGTGTTTTGGCATGCCAAAGATCCGCCATCTACCAGCAGAAGCTATGTAGCTACCATAGTCGCCAGGTTCGGCATCACTCGTTTAAAGAGGGAGACCTGGTGCTCCGACTTAAGCAGAAGAATTCACACAAATTATACCCGCCATGGGAAGGACCGTTCATCATAAGCAAGGCGCTTCTTAATGGGTCTTACTAACTTGTTGACAATCATGAACTTAAGGATAGACCTAGCAAAGATCATAAGCGTAAGCGACGTGACCCAGATAATGACTACCCGTAGCTTGATCGGCCATGGAACATAGCACAGCTACGTCCTTTTTACACTTAGCATATTTTTTTACGCTCATATTTGCTGAGTCTTTTACCTCCTTTAGTGTTCATTTTTGGATCTTATAAAACCTTTATGCGCAAGTTTGCATTTGCACTTGTGAAAATTCCGCATACAGGCGTTAGCTTAAGTTTTCTGGTCCACACGTTCTTTGTTGTTTTTATGTGGATTCTGGAGTAGTGAATTTTGGCACTTGTTGTCGGCAATTTTGTGCTTAGGTTTTTGACGGTGCCATTGGGCATCATCACCTGAGCGCATGGTTCTGACTACGAGTCTTCCGACTCATGAAAGGTCAAGCATAAAAACCAAAGTAATGGATAAGCCAACACTTGCTTAAAAATATATACATGATGGAACCAGTTCTTGAGTAGCAGGAAAATACAACTATTGTTTTTCTGCCTTAAGTTAACACGTAATTTTTTCCGCATACAAATTCTAGAGGAAACAAATATTACATATTGTTTTTCATTCCTCTATCACAGGAGACTTGGAAGCAGCATCATTAGTGGCAGGAGAGCCATCCTCTTCGAAGTCGGTGGTCTTGAGGGACTCGGAGGAGCCTTGGTGATAGCCTTCAATGGTCTCGAGAGTCACAAAGACATTGTGGTCAACCAACTCAGCAACCCTTGTGTCATAGCCCGTGAGATGCCCAGATAGACTTATGCTCAATTTTCTGGCCGTCATCGTCTACGTCGGGAAGACCTGAGGTTACCACGTTGATGTCGGCATCTTCATAGTGCGCCTTGACCATCGACAGTGCCATCCTTGCACCAGCCCTTGTACATGAAGCTTTGTAGCTTAGAATACGCTCGGGGGCTTGGCATAGGATCTTTGAGAACTTCATCACGGAATCCACCGCTTTGATGTTTATCCGGAGGGGCTTGGCTATCTCCTTGGCTTGCGTGATGGCGGTGCTGATAAAGTTGCCATAAAGGACCATGCATTCCTTAGGCGGAGGAGGCGATTGGGTTAATCCAATAAGATCTGCAATTCCGACAAGGGAGCACATGAGTTCCATAACACAAAAATTCAAAGTACCTGACTTACAGCAACCTTCTTCTGCTCTTTCAGCATCGCAATCTCCTCCTTCAAGCGGTTCATCTTCGTGTTAGCGGACTCCTGTAGGACCTTCATGGAGTCCCCGTGCATCTTCATCATATCTTTTCTCTCCTGCTTAAGGATCTTGTTTTTGCTATCCAGCAACTCAATGTGCTTGGATTGCTCAACAATATCCTTGGCCTTGGCAATGGTTTCTGCAAGTCAAAGAAAGAACAATTCACAGTGAGTAGTCGGAGAATGGTGGCACAAGACCAAGTCAGAGTACGAAAACGAAAGGAAAAAGAGACTCTTGCTCTTGGTGATTTGTTACTTCAAGAAGGCAGTTTTACCCTTTTCAGCTTCCAACTCCGCACGCATCTTGTGGAACTTCTCATTGGCGACACCTCTCCGCGCATTCTCATTCTGTGGATAGAAGAATTAAAGATGTTTAGTCTACTTGGAGCATCTAGCCGGATAACTATCCACCTAGAGGCTTGGGGGCTACAGTGAGAATTTTAAATTTGGCAATATGCTTTAGTCTTTCTTTAAGCATCTAGTCGGAACTCATTCAATTTTGAACTAGAAGCTTGGGAGCTACAGTATAAAGTTTTTTAACACAGTCATATGCTTAGTCTTTCTTTAAGCATCTAGTCGGAACTAATTCAGTTTCCAACTAGAAGCTTGGGGGATACATTATTGAATTTTACAAACACTTCATATGCTACTCTGAAAGTATCTAGTCGTAATAATTCATTCAAACTAAATACTTGGGGGCTACAGTGAGAAGTTTTCTAGTTTAGTCACTCTTAGAGCATTCAGATGCAAAGACCTAAGGTTTTCCGTCTAAATACTCGGGGCCTATAGTGAGATACTCATATGAAAGGAAAAATGCAAATAATAACTTACAAGTGCAATGATCTTGAGGTTGGTAGCGCTCTCGGCAAACAACTTGCTGAAGGAAAGACTGTTTCCTTGCAAGATATCTGCTTGTCGAAGGAGCTCCTCAAGACCGCAAGTTGGAGATGTCGGCACTACACCAGGATCCAGAGTGGAGATACTCGGTGTAAGCGCAGGGTATACTATCTTTGGGATCTCTGTGGTTATCCTAGGTGCAGAGGCGCCGCCTTCGATTAATGTTCCATCCACCACCACCGCCTTACCGCTACAAATGGCATCCTTAGCTGGAGCTTTAGCCATTCTAGTTGTGGTGCTTTCTTGCGTCGCCTGTTCGTTGGCAACGACGAGATCCGCGGAGGCAGCTGAGTCCACTTCCATGGCGGAAGGGCCAGATGCATCCTTAGCCAGAGAGCTTGTCAGAGCAGGCGTGGGCTGGACGCTGGGAGTGACAGGGGCGATGGCGGGAGATGCGTGATGGGACACATCATGATGCAACATATCTTTAATGTTTCTAGAAGCCCCCAAAGTTTTGGAGGTCTTCTTCAAACTGACACTGGCTTTCTTCCTGAAACATACAAAAAATATAAGTACAGGAATAAGATGAGCAAAGGACAATGTCGGAGGATGAGAGACTTACACAACTGTGGGTGCTTTGGTGAAAGGAATCTCGGTGATCTTTCTCTTCTCCGCCTCCAGGGCGGCAGTGGACTTCTTGGAGGCTCCACCCTCCGTCTTCTTCTTGCCTCCGTCGGCAGCGTCAGAGGTGGAGCTCTTCCGCTTTTGCGCAAACGGGACATCGTTGTCGGACATGACGGTGACTTCCTTCATCTTTGGGTCATAAATTTGGACAGCCATGTCGTCCTCCTTTAGACTTTTAAGCTGTTAAGAGAAATCATAAGGTGTTAGATGACAAAGGCAAGACGGAAGAACTGGAGCAAATGTCATACACGGAGAATAAACAGGTACCTCTGGGCACTTGCCCTCCTCGAACATGTCGTAGGTGATGGTGAAGCCACGCTTCCTATCCTTCACCTTGACGATGTCCTTGAGGCGGAGCTTGACAGAGTCACTAGAGAAGTTGTCCTTGGAGATGCGGAGGCTATCCTTCCTCTCCTTAGAGTACTCATGCATCAACTTCGGGCGGTGCTGCAAAGGCTAGATCCGCCTGACGAACCAGCACATGGCCAGGTCCAATCCGGTCAGACCCATCTCTACGAACCACTCTATCCGCCTTATAGTGCGGGAAGCGTCAATGTCGGAGGGGAGGGAGGCTTGGGATCTCCATGTCGAGGCTTCGGCGGCAGCTCCATTGACAAAGTCCGGATACGTTGCTTCTTGGCCAGCCAGAGGGATGTCTGGGCCGTAGAAGTACGTCCATTGCCAGTTTTTGCATGACTCATGGCCGACTATGTCAGGGAACAGCTGGCCAGGCCGGATCATAAAACTAATTGTGCCACAGTTCCTAAGCCCGTCCTTGCTGGCTCCGGCATCCCTCTTGACGGTGAAGAAATAAATAAAGAGATCTAACCTAGGCCTAATACCTAAGTAACCCTACCAAAGCACCGCGTAGTTGCTAAGCGCGAGAATACTATTGGGGGAGAGGTTCTGAGGTTGAACCCGGTAGTGGTTGAGGACGGCTAGGAATAAATTGGCCATGGGCAGGGAAATGCCGCGTACCAGTTGTGCTTTGAGGTACACCTTCTCTCCGGCTTGGGGAGAAGGGGTGACCTCGCAGGACGGCGCCGCCCGCCAGATGATCCCCTCCATCGCAGGGAGGTAACCCTTGACGAGGATCTCCTTGATGTCGTTGTCCGTGATGTCTGAGACGCGCTAGTCCCACTTGTGGGAATCGTTCTCTTCTTCCAGCAGCTCTAGTGCCGCTGGATTATGGTCGCCGCCGGTGGATTCTACCACCGTGGCCTTGGGCAGTACCAGTCCCTCTGGGGGCACATGGACGGTGCTCGCCGGCTTCGCCGCGGCATCGCCTGACGCCGCCATGGAGGGAGTAGAGCTGCTGCTCGCCATTGGAGAGGGAGAGTGGTGATTGGAATGATTGGGAGGCTAGGGTTTTTTCGCGCGTCGCGCAGAGGGCTCGAGGAGGTGCTCGCTGGAGGAAGAAGATGACGCGGAGGATGAATGAGGTGAAAAGTAAAAATTCACCGCAAATGTGATTTATAACCTCAGGCGTCAAGATTCGTGCGAAGCGATCGAATGGTCGGCGCGTGGAAGACGTGTGTGGGCGCGTGCACGGTAGTTTCGCCATGTTCCCAACCGTCGCCGCTAAAGGTTCGTATCCTTCACGCGGGAAAAATGGACATGATTGCGTTCTCTGCATGTGTGAGTTACGAGGCATCGCTGACCTATGTCTACGTCATCCTTGCTGTCACTAGCAGGTGAACCATCACATCGGAATATTCCGGCATGGACGGATCCAGTCCGGCTACGAGAATAGTACGATGGAAGATTCAGCGTTTCTCTAACTTGCAAGTTGAAGACGGAGAATGTTGTAGGGTTCTTGGGAGGACTACAAGATATTGCTTGGCGATTTGCCGACATCCATCTAGACGGAGCATTCAAACTGAGGAGGCAGACGGCGCAAGATCTCAGAGTTCTCCGGGGGCTACTGTTGGGGATATGCTATATGGGTATCCACATAGCATGTCTCTAATCCGGATAACCCGAGTGGCCCACAGTTGGTAGCATGGACCATGGCCTGCTGGGCAGCCCAGTTAGATGGATCCAGAAGGGAGTCCGATGCCGGATAAAGGAAGGCTACGGAGGAGTTACCGACTTACCCGGAGCCTTGGAGTGCAAGACACGCTAGACTAGTTGTATGCAGTGTAGGACTCTGTAACCTGTCCGGCTAGGACTTCCCCTGTAACCCTAGGACCTGGCGACTATATAAGTCGGGCCTATGGGAGCCTTTAGGGCATAACATAACTCATATCTCATACAGCGAACCGATCCCTGTAACTCGGCGTATTACCATTATAGTGATCTATAGCAGGAGTAGGATTCCGCCACCGTCGTGGGATCTGAACCTGGGTAAACTGTGTTACCTCGTACCCGTCAACCGTCCTCCTTACCCCATGTCTCTAAACACGCACTATGAGGACCCCTCCATGGCGTACTCGTCGGCAATACCATGACACATGATGTCTCGTGAGTAGTTCGTTTAGTTACTGAGGACATGGGAGAATTCATGTTGTTAGTACTGGAAGTGTGTTGAGGTATTATTCAATGGTTTGATATTTAATTTGTGGTGCTATTCTTCTAGTGATGTCATGTGAACATCGACTACATGATACTTGACCATTTATTGGCCTGGGGG
Source organism: Avena sativa (assembly GCA_916181665.1). Lineage (NCBI taxonomy): Eukaryota > Viridiplantae > Streptophyta > Magnoliopsida > Poales > Poaceae > Avena > Avena sativa. The sequence continues at coordinate 364,187,205 of OV702285.1, read as the reverse complement.
AATGCATTGTGTATTTGGCTACTAATTGTGGGGTTGCCGGAGTGACTGAAACCTGAACCCCCGTTAGGAAACCTTTGCACAAGGGAGTGTAGGATCTCAGAGTTTAATGCTATAGTTAGGTTTTTATCTTAATTACTTTCTTGTAGTTGCGGATGCTTGCAAGGGGTTTAATCACACGTATGTATTAGTCCAAGTAAGGTCGGTACATTATCACAGGTTCACCCACACAACACTTATCAAACCAAAGAAGATTAATCAACTATATGAAGCAAAAGCACTTGACAGTATTCTCATGTGTCCTCGAAAACGTTTGGTCCTCATAAGTATTACAACCGTCTTGTCCTTTGCTAATAAAGGATTGGGACATTTGCTTCATTTATTTGTTGTCTTTATTTACTTGCACTTTGTTTCTTTCCTTTATCAAAAACCCCTAAAAATCTGTTTGCTAAGTATTTACAGAAATTTCCTACTCCAAACCACTAGTCAACACCTTCTGCTCCTTGTTGGGATCAACACTCCTATTTATCGAAAGTACTACGATACACCCCCTATACTTGTGAGTCATCAAGACTATTTTCTGGCACCGTTGCCGGGGAGTGAAGCGCTACTGAAGAGTGGAACTGGTAAAGGAAACTACTACAGTGAATATGGATAACCCACTTGGTTTCCTATTTGGGAAAGCTACTACCACTGATAGGGTAGTAGATGAACCACCACCTGCTGAGATAGATCCTTTTAGGATACCTACAAGAATTATTGATCGTGTTATGTATAATTATTATTTTGGGGATGGAACTGTCCATCCCGGTGATCACTTTCTTTTTATCCATGAATTATGCGGGTTGTTTAAGTGTGCAGGCATCACAATGGAACAAGTTAAGAAAAAGTTACTCTCTATATCATTGAAAGGAAGAGCTGAAGAATGGTATAAGCTGCTGAAGAATGGACAATCTATGGAATGGGAGGAAATAGTACCTCTCTTTTATTCTAAATTATATCCTCCTAGTGTGATTCATAAGGATAGGAATCAAATATATAACTTTTGGCCTAGTGATGGAGAGAGCACATCCCAAGATTGGGGGAGACTGAAGTTACTAATGCTTAAATGTCCTATTCATGAACTCCCTAATAATAATATTATTAGTAACTTTTATGCAAGTCTTTCTCTTCATGATAAAGATTTATTAGATGCTTCTTGTGCTGGATCATTCACATGTATGAAGGAAGAAGCTAAATGGGACCTTCTAGACCGTATCCAAGAAAATACTGAAGCATGGGAGAATGACAAAGGAAGAAAGTCAGGTATAAATTATGATTATGAATGCATTACATCTTTTATGGGAAATGATGACTTTCATGATATTAGTACTGAGTATGGTCTTGATTCTCAAAGTATTGGCAATTGTTTTAAGCACTTTGCCTCTTATATAGAAATTCCCAAAAATAAGTGGAACAAGTACCATGCACCTTATAAAGATACTATTAATCATGTTCCTGTTTGAAACACTGAAGTTTGTACTGTTGATCCTATTTTGCCTGAACCTTATGTTGAGAAAGTACCTTTCCCTGCTAAGGTAAAGGAACATTATATTATAGCTAATGTGGTTCGCAAAAGTACAAATAAATATGTTGAACCTAATGAACAAATAAATATTGAACTTGTAGTAGCCATTGTGAAAGACCTTGTCACTAAAAATGTAGAAGATAGGCACATTATATTTTGTGAAGATGCTTCTAATATTGTCTCTCATCCTAGTAAAGCTAGGAAAGCTATTGCTCCTGTGCTTTCTGTTAGAATTGGTGAGAATTTCTATTATGGTTTATGTGATATTGGTGCATGTTCTAGTGCTATTCCTTATGAGATTTATAGAGAAATTATGCATGAAATTGGTCCTTGTGAGATTGAAGACATTGATGTGGTTATTCACCTTGCTAATAAGGAAACCATTTGACCTATTGGTATTGTAAGAGATGCGGAAGTTCTTTGTGGTAATATTAAATATCCTGCTGATTTTCTAGTGCTTGGTTTAGCAGCTAGTAAAACTTGTCCTATCATTTGGTAGAACTTTCTTGAATACTTGTGGAGTTATTATGTATTGTAATAAGGAGTAAGTTTTAACTAAGTTTGATGGAGAATCTTATGCGTTTAACTTTTCCAAATTTGCTAAAGCTCCTTATAAAAATAATTTTCCTAATGTGGATTTTAGAGTCGAACAACTTGCTTCTATTGATCCAGTTTATGACCTTAGAACTCTTTTTGATGATTGTAAACATGCTCACTCTAATGATAAAGTTGTTTCTTGTGATAGTTATATTGTTAAATTTATTCAAAGTTCTACTGAAAGTTATTATAAAAGAGGGAAACATGGTTTTATGCATCTCAATAATATTAAGTTTCCCGGTTTATGTTGAAAGCTTTGAAGGTGCACTTGTTTTGTCTTCCTTTGCTAGTAGACTTTTGTTTGAATAATTTGTGTTCTTACAAAACTCCCTTGCATAGGAAGTGGGTTAGACTCAAATGTGTTGGATTTTTGCTTCTTGATGCCCTCTTTTATTTAAAATTCATATCTCCTATGAGAACATCATTGAAATTTTCATGCCCATCTTAATGGCTATAAAGAAAGAGCTTTTGGGAGACAACCAATTTTAGTTTGCTTTTGGTATTTGTTTCTTTGAGTCTTGGAAGATATTACCTCTGTAATAACCGTTCCTTATCCTTTTTGTTTGGTTTTTGTTTCAAGATCAGCCTCCTTTGAGAAATAGGAGAGTTGTGAGAAGTTGCTGTCCTAGGGAAGATTTTTGTTCCTCACTGTAAAAATTATTGAAAAATATCAGTATGTCGTACGGAGCTGTAATTTTCTGTTCTTGTGCCCAAGTTGTTACCCAACTTTCATTAGTTTTTCAATTTTTGATTTGAGCAACAGACAATTTTCAAAAAAATCAATCTTTACCTACTGGTCTGTTTTGACAGATTTCTGCCTTTATTTGCATTTGCCTCTTAAATCGATTTCCTTTTAGATTATTTTTTGTCTTTTGGAAGGAGTTGTTTCAGTAGATTATGTTTTGATGGTTTTCAGTTGAATTTTGAAGCCAAAGGTTTATTGTTTTTGTATACACTGATGTTGCTAATCAAGATTGTGTGGAGCTTTGTATGAAAGGAACATTCAAGTGTTGGAGAGAAGGAATCTGCACAGTCCGTTTTCGAATAGGTAAAAGTGCTGAAAATAGAAGGTTTGTGAAAAACTTTTATGTTTATATTTTGCAGTTTTTATTCCAAATTGAAGGCAACAAGATGAAACAGGGAAGGAAACGGAGCCCGGGTGGCCCACACCACCCAGTGGCGTGGGCCCTGCCTGGCAGCGCCACTAGGGGGTGAGACAACCCCGGAGTCCGTCTCCATCCCGTTTTCGCCATGTAGCTTCCTTATGTCGTAAAACTTCGTAATATATAACCCCCCCGATCCTCTGAGGATCATATATCATGTTCTCGTCGTGTTTTTGTTTCGATCTGTTTCTGTCAGGAAATATTCTCAAGTTTAGAGGCATCATGGTCTCCGCCAACGACAAGGGCAAGAAACCCGTGGAAGAAGAAAGGATTATAGCTAGGCACGAATACATGGATTAGAGCGTCGAAGAGGAAGTAAAGAACATGTCAGCAGACATGAAGGGACAAACTGCTACAGGATCAAGGGTGAGAAAACCTACTTTTGTAGGGTCAATTAACACTGGACGTGCTTTTCTCATAATATGCAGAGGGTGATGACCTCCGTTCTGGACTTCAGTTCCTTCTCTGAGGCAGTGAAAGCCGTTCGAACCACTGATGAGTTTTGTGATAAGTACCGAGCTCTAAGGAGGAAGGTGGATATACTTCAAGAGGAGAATAACAGGCTTCGTAAGATGTTGGAGGGTTTCCTCACTCTAAACAAAACACTACCACCGAAGGAGTAATTCATCATCAAGTTTTGGCATCCCCTTGGTTTGTTCCAAGCTTGGGGGAGTGTCGCGATATCACATCATTAACTTTCGCTTTTTTACCTTTTTAGTAGAGTCATATCTTGAATATAGAAGTTATCATATAGGATGGTTTGCATTGTGGAAGTATCTCTCCTTTAGTTGGTTATCTATGTATCCCTTGGTGGGAGTGCCTTTATGGAATATTAATGAGAAGTTTCATCTTTTACTATTTTCCCATCTTCTTTTAGTTTGCAATCTTTGTTATATGATTGATTTTGTTGATTAGTGTTGGTATCACTTTGGGAGCATCAAGGAAATCTAAATTGGTTTTGGCAAACCGAGCTATGGTCAGTACCAACACTTTTTGAGGTTTGAAAGGAAAAGAGAAAAACAATTACATGTATTTTATATCATTTTCTTTCTTTCTTGATTGGCTCATAAGCTTAGTATTATTTAGTTAAGATCTTTTGTGTTTTCAAGGAAGATTGCATGTTTGACTTTATCACTTGTATGTTTGCTTGTTTCCTTCAACTCTTTTGCTTACTACCTAGCCTTGCTAGCCATAAACCTGTACTGAGTGGGAATACTTCTCGTGCATCCAATCCTTGAACTTAAAACCCTTGTCATTTGTGTCCACCATATCTACATATTAGCATTATTGCTATTCCAAGTAAATTCTCGAGTTTCATCTATCTTTCAAATTAAAAATTCTTTTGTTATGTGAAAACTAGTTAGTAATGCTCTCACGAACTTGATGGCACACCTTATTTTTCCTGCCCTTAATAGACTTGAACCATTGAATCATCTATTTTGTATATTCTTGCACCTATAAGTTGGGAATTAGTAGAACCGTGCTGTCATGGGGAACACTTTCAACACTTGTAAATATCTACCCCGTTGATATCATGATCTTTTGTTTGCGGATGTCGGCGGTGTGAAATAAAAGGGGAGCTTGCAACTCCATGGAGTTATGTATATGTGTTAGAAAAATGCCTAGGCCGCTAGCCTAAGCCATGCCTAATCATGGTGGAAACTTGCAGCATCACCATAGTGAGCAATCTATGAAGCATTATTCTTATAAAAAAGTGAGATAGAAAAAAGAGAGGAGAAAAAGAAAAAAAGAGGAAAGAAGAGAAAAATGCAACATTTTCCCATGGTAAATAAGAAGATTGTTGATATGCTCACTGTCTGTTGCCTTGTCATTTTGATATGGGATAGTCCTGTGTCATGGGGCAAGGGGTAACCCATTGGAGGTTCTCTATGATACAAATATATTTACAATGACAAGAACTTACTGGTAACTAAAGTTGAGTAGCATGAGGAACGACACTTGTACTCAAGGGACATGAGATTGCCAACTTATATTTTGTCAAGAATATACTCCATCTTTGTTCACTTTAACCTTAATCACCTCAAGATGCTTATGATAGGGGCAATGAGAGCTCAAAGCTAGTAAGTACCATAATCTTTTGAAAGCTCTTTATGAAACTTGAAATCCCTGCTTCCCTCTGCGAAGGGCCTTTCTTTTACTTCTTAGTTGAGTTAGTAAACCTATTCCTTTCTATCTCTAGCAAGCATTTGAGTTATTGTGTTTCAATCATTCATATGATGATTTATTAAATCATGTTTGTTATCTTCCTTGTTTTGCACATTGTTCTTATCTGAATGAGTATTACTTTGAAATCCATCATTGTGAAAAGCCTTTTATGTTTGAGAAAAAGGACTCCTATTATAAACTTCATTACAAAAGCTTTGCTTGAAAACTATGTATGATTTGTCAACTGTTCTCTTACCAAGAACAAAGTTTGCCATTACCAATTATTATTTTTCTTTATGCATCTTTATTGTGACTCCCATACTCATTGCAAGTTATGTTATATAATGGTGAGTTTCTTTCTATTATGAGTTGTGTATTGGTAAGTGTGATGCTTCTTGTCTGTATTATTTTTATCGACACTTCACTCCATAAACCTGTGGGCGTGTTTAGTGAGATCAGTTTTCGCTTGGTGACAAGCGAGGTCTAAGCTTGGGGAGTTGATACGTACATTTTGCATCACTATTCTATATCATAATTTACTGCTATTCATTGATATATTACATATTAAGAGGTGATACTTATGTTGTTTCATCATGTTGGATGACTTTTGGAGGATGAACTGCCGGAGTTAGGATTCTGATGAAAAAGTGGTGTTTTGATACAATATTCGCGAAGATCAGAAAATTCCAGAAAATACATGCAAAATCCTATTTTTCTAGAAGACGAAGGAAGCCAGAAGGGGAGGCTGAGATGGGCCACAGGGGGCCGATACCCCCCATGCGCGGGCTACCCTGGGACGCGCCACCAAGGGGTGTGGCCACCCCGTCCCACCTCTTCCTTCGCCCCTTCGCCTATATCTTCCTCCCGAATCCCTAATACATGGGGAGCGACCACGGAAAGATTTCGTCGCCTCTACGGGGCGGAAACTACAGAGAGAGAAAGAGCTCTCCGGCAGGCAGATTTCTGCTAGGAAATTCCTTCCCGGAGAGGGGAGATCGTCACCATCAACACCTTCATCAAGCTAGACTTCATCGGATCATCATCATCATCCTCACCACCATCTCCACCAGCACCATCATCACCACTCCATCCCGCTGTAACAATTGGGTTGAATCTTGCATTGTTCTTAGGGGGAACTTTCCCAGTGTTGATTACTTTTGTACTTGATGCTATTGAGTGGAACCATTGAATTATTGTCTATGTTTAGATTGTTATTCATCATCATATCATCTTTTATCTTGATCCATATGATGTCTCGTGAGTATTTTGTTTACTTCTTGAGGACATGGGAGAAGTCATGTTGTTAGTAGTGGAATTGTGTTGAGGTATTATTCAATGGTTTGATATTTAAGTTGTGGTGCTATTCTTCTAGTGGTGTCATGTGAACGTCGACAACCTGATACTTCACCATTTATGGGCTTAGGGGAATGCATTGTGTATTTGGGTACTAATTTTGGGGTTGCCGGTGTGACAGAAACCTGAACCCCCGTTAGGAAACCTTTGAACAAGGGAGTGTAGGATCTTAGAGTTTAATGCTATGGTTAGGTTTTTATCTTAATTACTTTCTCGTAGTTGCGGATGCTTGCAAGGGGTTTTATCACAAGTATGTATTAGTACAAGTAAGGTCGGTACATTAGCACAGGTTCACCCACACAACACTTATCAAGCCAAAGAAGATTAATCAACTATATGAAGCGAAAGCACTTGATAGTATTCCCATGTGTCCTCGAGAATGCTTGGTCCTCATAAGTATTACAACCAGCTTGTACTTTGCTAAGAAAGGATTGGGCCACTTGCTGCATTTATTTGTTGTCTTTATTTACTTGCACTTTATTTCTTTTCTTTATCAAAACCCCTAAAAATCCATTTGCTAAGTATTACAGAGATTTCCTGCTCCAAACCACTAGTCAACACCTTCTGTTCCTCGTTGAGATCGACACTCCTATTTATCAAAAGTGATACAATACACCCCCTATAATTGTGGGTCATTAGGGGGGGTAGACTTGGATTCCTCAGAGTCGGTGGCCTTGGTGCCAAGCCTAGAAACTTGATGTACTTATTTTTCCATAGAATGATGTGGTGCTTACCATCTCCTAGTTTCTTATGGCCTTCAGGTGTAGCGATGTCAATCTCTAGGTCCTCATACTCCTCCACTAGGTCATCCACCAGGACACGAGCATAGCCAGGTGGAATCGGAAGTGAATGGTGGAGTGATCCAGGTAGACAATGTGGCATGGATATACCCTACGTGTGCCTCACATTGGTATACCCGGTCCAGCCCAGGGAAGGCCCACGTGAAGACTTGCCGTCCAAGAATATTTCGGGTGGCCCAAGCCCATTACAAGTTCGACTCCTTGAAGGACACGACTGCTTGTAGATAGAATTTCAAATGGTTCAACCCTAACCTATAACCGACTAGACCTACCCTCGGGACCTGGCATATCTATATAAAGGCCAGGAGGGAACGACGAGGAGTATCATCCAACTCATACACATACCTCATGCCAGATCGCATCTGTGCACCCCCTGTAACCTTAGGTTTCGATGTAATTAAGAACAGAAAAGCAGGAGTAGGGTTTTCCCTCCGAGGGCCTGAACCTGGGTAAACCTCATGTCCCCATGTTGCTTGCCTGTTAACCGTCTCGCGACTTCCAGCATCCCCATCTTCTCCAAAACCCAAGTCCATAACAATGTGCATTGACGAGTCGAACCCTCATGAATTAGAGTCATCTATGGGAACTGGGGACGCTGATCGTGTGGGCGTGACGGTCCCATCCGGAGTGATCTACGATTCCTCAGTGATGGAGAATCACCTCCTATTCAGCGCCTTCTAAGTCACCGCCCACTCACCGGCCACCCAAAAATATTTTGAGTCTGTAGGCGACGGAATCTAGATGTTGTTCGGGAGTTTCTGCTTCCAGGTGGAGCAGATCGGCACCCTCCGCCTCCCAGAGAGGGTGCCACTTCCATCAATCAGGCCCGCTTCATGGGTCCCACCCATCGATGCCTCGCGCACAATGTCACTGACAGGCTATTCGGATGACAGCAGCTGCTGCAACTCTGATCTATGCGACCCCCCTTCAGATGAAGGAACCTACGGTTTCGGATCTGAAAGTGAAGCAACGACCCTCTCCATGAGCGTTACTTGTGCACCGTCATCCATGGCGGCAATGTCAAAAACAGAGCCGATCCACCGCTGGATCAAACACCCAATCCCCCTCCCAACCCTCAGGTCGAGAACGGAGGAAAGAGGGTGAACCCGCCTAATAGGGGAGCTCGAGGCACTGAGGGCGTAAATTGTGCCCACAATGAAATCCACCTCAACGAAGAGGGCTGGGAGATCGCGCACTAGGATGTATGGGGTAATCACATCTTACCTGTTGATGCCTCCCGCAACATGCTGATGGCCTATCACTGGCTCCTCATCAAGGAACACAATCGACAAGTCAAGCTACAAGGGGACCTCGAAAAATGCAAGAGGGCAGCTGACAAATCAAGCATGAGGTGAGTTGTGCTCTCCACCGTTGGCGGCTCCTCTTCACATGGCAACGACCCCCGCAAGTACCGCTCTCGCCTGGAGCGCATGGACCCCGCCGCACGATGCGAGGTCACCAAAGCACTTGACACGTGCTTCATGACGATGGACTCGCAAGGCAACATCATGCCGAAAACGCCCAGGTTGCGATCATGGCGGGCACCACCTATCTCGCATCCAACCCGCCACCAGCGGGAGACCCGAAGAATGCGATCCATAAGTCTGCGCTTGCAGGCCTCGGACTCGTCGGAGTTTCGCTCCATGACGAAACACCCGCAGAGTCAAAGAAAAAGGTCGCGGTGAGGTTCACTCGAAGCCGCATACTCTCATCCGAGGAAGAAGAGCATGACCTACCTCAACGTCGTCGGAGCCCACGGCACCGTAGCAACAACTACGATGATCGTAGCGAGCTCACACAACGCAAGATCAACAAATCATGCACTAAGCGCGCGTGCTAAACTGAGTCCGAAGTGGACGACGGAGAGCTATGCAGATCTAGATGCTTTAGCAGGTCCGTTCGGCAATCATGGATGCCAAAAACTTCAAGCTCCATTCGGACAACCCGGAGATTGATGGCGCGCAGGAGCCAAAAACCTGGCTTGACGACCATCTGTTGTCAATCAAGCTCCATGGTGGGAACAAGAACACCGCCCTGAAATGCCTCCAGCTGCAGCTGACAGGCGCAGCCAGGGTCTGGCTGAGCAGCCTCCGCTCTGGTTCCATCCAAAGCAAGGAAGATCTGGCATACAGCTTCATCCGCAATTTCAAGGGCACCAGCAAGAGGCCAGCCTCAATCGAAGAGCTACGGGCCTGCACCCAGCGGGCCATAGAGTCCATCCGGTCATACATACTACTCTGGTCCGTCATCAAGTACTCTGCCCCAAACATCTCTAAGGAGAGGGAAATCGATGCCTTCAAAGACGGCGTTAGGCGCTGTGAATTCAAGCAGGAGCTCGGGTGCGTCAGGCCCAAAACCCTTGATCACCTGATGGATATCGCCAACCATTGGGCAGATGGCAAAGATGTCGTCAACCGAACACATTCGGATGACGAAGATGACTTCGGCCACAGGTGAGATCGCCGCGGAAAGAGAAGACCGCGCGTCTAAGACTATCGCGAGGAAGTTGAGATGGTTGCGACTAGATACGCCGATTGCCGCGATGATGGAAACCGCAACAGTGGGTACCACGATGGTGGGCAACCCACCCAAACATGCCAACATCGCAATCGAGATGAAGAACCTTCGGCATACGACAAGCTATCAGGTCCCTACACCATCCACTTCTACATCGATAAACATGATGATAAGAAGAAGGCCAGCCACATGCTCAAGGATTGCCGGGAGTTCTAGAAACTCAGTGTAACACCCCCGGCCACTCTGGACCGACGGCTGTCACTTCTGGCAGCTCAATAGGATCTCTAGACTATCCCCACAGACCAACACTAGTCTTTTCTGCGCACTTTGTCCTCACTTATGCGCACCCGGTTACCCACTTCCCGGTCGGTCACCCATCCTAGAATTGCTCTAGGCCAAGCACGCTTAACCTTAGAGTTCTTTTTGAATGAGCTTCCGGAAAAGAAGTTGCAACTTGTTGGTATAGGCCAAGCACGCTTAACCTTAGAGTTCTTTTCGAATGAGCTTCCGGAAAAGAAGTTGCAACTTGTTGGTATGGGTTTTCCTATCAATCCTATTGAGCCATGCGCCAGGGTCTCACATACACCCACCCTTAGAAGATCGACGTCCTCGTCGATCAACCACAAGCCAGGAACGTCCCCTCTTGGCACACGTCTGTGCGTCCAGTGCTGGCACATGTGCCATGCCGTGTCCACTCTGGGCCACACGCGCCATGCGCCACATGTCCGCCACTGACCCGCACACGCCCGTTTAACCGCGAGGGTCGGCTCTGATACCAATTTGTAACACCCCCGGTCACTCCGGACTGACGGATGTCACTTCTGGCAGCTCAATAGGATCTCTAGACTAGCCCCACGGACCAACACTAGTCTTTTCTGCGCACTTTGTCCTCACTTATGCGCACCCGGTTACCCACTTCCCGGTCGGTCACCCATCCTAGAATTTCTCTAGGCCAAGCACGCTTAACCTTAGAGTTCTTTTCGAATGAGCTTCCGGAAAAGAAGTTGCAACTTGTTGGTATGGGTTTTCCTATCAATCCTATTGAGCCATGCGCCAGGGTCTCACATACACCCACCCTTAGAAGATCGACGTCCTCGTCGATCAACCACAAGCCAGCAACGTCCCCTCTTGGCACACGTCTGTGCGTCTAGTGCTGGCACATGTGCCATGCCGTGTCCACTCTGGGCCACACGCGCCATGCGCCACATGTCCGCCACTGACCCGCACACGCCCGTTTAACCGCGAGGGTCGGCTCTGATACCAACTTGTAACACCCCGGCCACTCTGGACCGACGGCTGTCACTTCTGGCAGCTCAATAGGATCTCTAGACTAGCCCCACGGACCAACACTAGTCTTTTCTGCGCACTTTGTCCTCACTTATGCGCACCCGGTTACCCACTTCCCGGTCGGTCACCCATCCTAGAATTGCTCTAGGGCAAGCACGCTTAACCTTAGAGTTCTTTTCGAATGAGCTTCCGGAAAAGAAGTTGCAACTTGTTGGTATGGGTTTTCCTATCAATCCTATTGAGCCATGCGCCAGGGTCTCACACTCAGCGAGGGCCTCACCCAGATGCGACGCCAAACAGTAAACCCAGGATTCGCACCGGCTCTAGGAGCCGTAGCTCACGGGGCTCCGCCACCACCACCTGGAGGAACCTCGCAACCTCCGACTGCACCAATGCAAAATAATGGTGCGGACGGATATCCTCCACCAATAGGATCTATGATGATACAGAAGGGACGTCCAACCACCAGGGTGTGGAAAAAGATCACCCGCCAAGTGAACTTGGCCGTGACCTCCCCACCAGCCATACCTAAGTACCTCAGCGGCTCGGAATCCTGCATCACGTTCAACCGCTCGGATCACCCGCGCAAGATACCTCGCCCAAGTCACTCTGCCCTGGTGCTCGAGGCCCAGATCGGAGGGTTCGAGATGAGCCGCGTCTTCATGGACGGCGGTAGTGGCATCAACCTGATGTTCGCTAGCACACTCGCAGCCATGCGGATCCCGCTCTGCATCCTAGAGACGTCGGACACAACGTTCCACGACATCGTCCCAGGTAAGGGCATATACCCCCTGGGAAAGATATGGCTCGACGTCATCTTCGGCAAACCCGAAAACTTCAGGCGCGAGCAACTGGAGTTCGAAGTGGTGGATGGGCCCTCAGAGTAACACACCATCTTTGGGCGTGTGGCATTCGCAAGGTTCCTGGCGGTACCGCACTATGCATACCTTCTGCTGAATATGCCAGGACCCAGGGGCGTCATCATCGTCCCAGGAAGCTTCACCAGGTTAGACAGCTGTGACAGGGTCCGCATGAAGGAGGAGCTAAAAAGCCTCAAGGAGGTCACAGACAACGAGGCACCCCCAGTCACTATGCAAAATGCACTTGATATGTAGTTTGACTCCACTGTCAACCATAAGAAGGTACAGGTCCACCCGACGGATGCCTCCAAGACGGCGTTGATCGCCAATGACCTGAGCCCCGCATAGGAAAGCACGCTCATAGAATTCCTTCGTAAGCGCTAGGAAATTTTTGCCTGGTGTCCTGCGGACATGCCGAGAGTTACCAGGGAATTCGCCGAGCATGCACTCAATGTGTTTCTAGATGTGAAGCGAGTCAAGCAGTCGATGTGTCGACTATCCGAGCCAAGAGATGAAGTCGTTGGCATCGAAGTCAACAAACTCCTTGATGCTAACTTCATCAGGGAGATCAAGGAAAGCGAGTGGCTGGTCAATCCCGTGCTGGTCCCCAAGAAGGACACAGACATTTTGTGGATGTGTGTGGACTTCACATCACTTAACATGCATTGTCCCAAGGACCACTTTCCTCTCCCATGGATCGATCAAATCATCGACTGCACTGCAGGATGCGAGAAACTCTCCTTCCTCGATGCCTACTCAAGCTACATTGAAATTTGGCTGAAGTCCAAAGATCAAGAGAAAACGGCATTCATCACAGCGTTCGGGGTGTTCTGCTACAACAATATGCCTTTCGGGCTGAAGAACGCATGCGCCACTTACCAGAGATGCATACAGGCTTGTCTAGAGGACCAGATTGGTCGCAATATTCAGGTCTATGTTGACAACATAGTGATGAAGACCTAGTGGTCCAGGACGCTCATCGACGACCTCTGCAAAACATTCGAAAACCTTGATCGCTACAAGATCAAGCTGAACCCATAGAAGTGCACTTTTGGCGTCTCGTCTGGCCAATTACTCGGGTACTTCATCTCTCAGCGTGGCATCGAGGCAAACCCAAAGAAAATTAGGGCTATACTAGCCATGGAGAAGCCTAAGAACCTCAAGGGAGTCCAACAGCTGGTTGGGCGAATCGCGGTGCTCAGCAGGTTCATCAGTCGCATGGGCGAGAAGGCCCTCCCCTTTTATCAGCTGCTGCAAAAAGCCGACAAATTCAAGTGGACGACCGAAGCAGATGAAGCATTTGAGGACCTTAAACGGCTGCTCTCCACATCACCCGTCCTGGTGATGCCGAAGGATATAGATCCCTTGCTATTGTACATAGTAGCTACACATCAGGTGGTCAGCACGGCACTCATTGTCGAATGACCCGAAGACGTCAAGACCCACATGGTACAACACCCAATCTACTACCTCAACAAGGTACTGACCCCGACAAAGCATAGGTACCCCCATTACTAGAAGATCGCCTACGGCGTATTCATGACGGCGCGTCGGTTGAGCCATTACTTCCAGGAGCACCAGATCATGGTCATCAATGACGCCCCACTATCTACAATCCTAAACAACTCCAAAGCTACGAGGCGAGTATCCTTGTGGGGCATCGAATTGTCTCCTCGAGACATCATCTACGAGTGGCGCAACGCCATCAAGTCTCGGGTCCTCCCTGATTTCCTTGTCCGCTAGATGGAACTTCAGCTGCTGGACACTCTGGACATGTCGCAGTCCTGGACAATGCACTTCGACGGCTCCAAGCGCGCGGCTGGAGCAGGAGCCGGCGTCATACTGACGTCCCCTCAAGGGGAAAAGATGAGGTATGTCCTTTGGATGAAATTAAGCGCATCCAACAACAAGGCCGAATACGAGGCACTCATACACGTCATGAGGATGGCCAAGGTGTGCGGCGCCACACGCCTTGTCATCTACGGCGACTCCAACCTCATCATCCAGCAAACCATGAACGAGTGCGAAACCCATAGAGGTAACATGATCGCATACCGTGCGCTCTACAACTCACTCAAAGGAGACTTTGACAGTTGCGAAATTCGGCATGTTGGCAGAGAAAGAAACGAAGAGGCCGACAAGATCACCAACATCGGCTCCACATGAGCCTAGTGCCACCAGGTGTGTTCCTCGAACAAATCTGCGTACCCTCAATTGAGCGGAAATTTCCAAAGGGCACAGTAGAAGCCGCAGAAAACTCGGGGGCTGTGCCACCCGATTGACAAGAAGGACCCGAAAATCTCAACACGGAGGTCGAGTTGGTAAGCCTTATGCAGGTCATGGCGGTTGAGGAAACATGGAACCAACCGTACCTCCGCTACCTGATGAGCAAGTAGATTCTGAGGACCCGACAGACGTCTGACGCATATCTCGCCGATCAAAGGACTTCACCATCATCAATGGTGAGCTGTACAAGCATAGCATTTCGGGTGTGCTCGAACGATGCATCACCATCAACGACAAAGGGTATCTGAGGCCACCACGCAGGTGATACGTTGGAAACGTATCTATAATTTTTTATGCTCCATGCTTGTTTAGTATCTACTTTGCTTTACTTGTCCACACTTTGAGGTGATTTTTACATGTTTTCTGGTACTAACCTATTAACAAGTTGCAACAGTGCCAGATGCCTGTTTTCTGCTGTTTTTGGTTTCAGAAAAGTTAGTAAAGAAATATACTCGGAATTGGACGGGATGAAGGACAAAGTCAATTACTTTCCGTGGGGAACAAGAAGTCCAAAGGGGAGCCCAGAAGGACAACTAGGGGGGCTAGACCCACCCTAGGCACGGGTGGGCCCAGCCTGGCGCCTGGCTAGGGTTTGGGCACCATGGCCGCCTCCCGGTCTCGCCCCTTCGCCTATAAGAAGCCCCCGATACAGAAACCCTGGGTACCCGATCAGAGATCCACAAAACCGTCTATAGCCGCCGCCACCATCGTCCCTAGATCGGGGGGGGGGTCTGAAGTTCTTCCCGGCACCCTGCCGGAGGGGAGATCATCCCGGAGTCCTTCTCTCCGGTATGATTCATGAGTAGTTCCACCTTGGACTATGGGTCCATGTAGTAGCTAGATGGTTGTATCTCCTCCTTTTTGCTTTCATGTTGGTTTGATTAATGGTTTTATCTTTATGATTCTATCATGTCTGTGTTGTTTTGAATCTTGCATGCTCTCCGTTGCTAGTGGTTATCTTGGCCAAGTAGTTGCTAGGGACTCCAAGAGGGAGTATTTATGCTCGATAGTGGGTTCATGCCTCTAGTTTCCAAGGGAAGTGACAGAAATCTCTTCGGTTGTAGATGTCCTGTTGCTACTAGCGAGAAAACAACGGTCTCTTGTTCATGGAACATGTGGACTGTTTACCTTACACACTTTGCTTAAAGCAGTTGTTTGTTGCTTGCAACTTAATACTAGAGGGGGTTCGGATGATAACCTGAAGTTGGACTACTAGTCATAGATGCAGTTGGATGACGGTCTATGTATATTGTTGTATTGCCCAATCAACCTCAGAGGATCTTTCTAGCTAGTAATTGCATTGTTATGCCTTGCTCAGTTCCTGTCAATTGCCCCTCTGTAATTTATTTACCCTTCATGCCACGTTGTTTATCTAAGGAGAGCACCTCTAGTGAACTATGGACCCCGGTCCATTCTTTACCATTGATACATCTTCCACTGTTACTTGTTTACTTGCTGCAAACCATTACCTTCCACACCATACGTTTAATCCTTTGTTACAGCAAACCGGTGAGCTTGACAACCACACTGATTCGTTTGGACAAAGTCTTGGGTTTGTGTTGTGCAGGTCTCCACGTTGCCAGCAACACCTGTGTGACGTTTCCTTCCTCCTTCTGGTTCGATAACCTCATTCTCTACTGAGGGAAGACTTGCTGCTATGCTGCTTCACACCTTGCTCTTGGGGTTTCCAACGAAGCGCTCCTACATCAACTTAGGCGCCATCAGCAGGCAGCCGCGCTCTAGTCAGCAAAGCTCTACGAATTGGCTTCTACTTGCCAACCGTAATGAATGACGCCAAGGAGATAGTCCAGAGGTGAAATGCCTGTCAGCGGTACGTAGACAAGCCACTTGCGCCTTTCGCCCAATGGGGGCTCGACATGATTGGCAAACTGCCAAAGTCCTCACCAGGATGACATGTCTTCCTCCTGGTAGAAGTCGACAAATTCTCTAAATGGATCGAGGCCATGCATGTTACTAACCAAAGAAGCGCCACCACCATTAAGGTTTTTGAGTCCATTGACTACATGTTCAGAGTACCACATAGCATCATAACGGACAACGGCTCGAACTTCATCTCGAAGGAGTTCTAAGGCTTCTGAGAATTCCTCGGAATCAACATGTCGTATGCCTCTGTGGAGCATCCGCAGACCAATGGACATGTCAAAAAGGCCAACGGCCTCATCGGCAATGGCTTCAAGAAGCGTCTTCTACGCCCACTCAAAAGGCTTGCGGGAGCCTGGGCGGATGAGCTACCCTCCATTCTCTGGAGCCTACGCACAACTCCAAATAGCTCAGCTGGCTAAACGCCCACTTCATGGTGCACGGAGCCGAAGCCATGCTACCCGCCGAGGTACGCTACAAAGCCCCTCAGGTGGTCACATACAACGAAGCCGAATTATCGGCTGCACTCGAAGACGCCATTGACACGCTGAATGAGGCACGCGACATTGCCGTGGATCACTCAGCGGTGAATCAGTAGAGCCTCCGCAACTAACATAGCCGCCGGCTGCATCCAAGGTCCTTCGTCGAAGGAGACCTTGTTCTGCGACTCAAGTAGGAAGGTCACAAGAAGCTCGAGTCACCCTTGGAAGGACCCTAAATCATCACTGAAGTCATACCAGGTTGCGCCTACTGCCTCATGGACGTCGAATCAGGAGTCAAATACTCCAACCCTGGAATGTCACAAGACTGCGATGCTTCTACCCTTAGTTACCCTTTACTTTTAGTAAGGCCATTCAACCGAACAATGTACCTCCTACATTACGATGAATAAAAGCTATGTTCCTTGGCCCAAACCTTTCTCCCTTATATTATTTATCGCTAAAACACGCTCGGGGCTGCGCCTCGCCATACGAATTCGTCGATTGACAACAACGCATATAACCTGAGTAGCTGACCATGTTAGGCTAACGAAAAGGACATGCATACTCTATAGTCAAACAACGCACCACGTGCCAATATATACAACTTTACAAGGGCATTACAAGCCCCACTCGAAAACATACAGTCTTTCAATTATTATTTTTATTTACAGGACTCAACTATGCTGAAGCAGAACGTTTGTCCGCTCCTCAAACACATCTACAATTTGTTCATCGTATTGCGGCACAGCCGCACAGTGTGGACGCATATCCCATGCCATACCATCCGGAGGAGGAGGTGGCCCAGCCACTATCTTCGCAAGATTAACATCGCGGGGATGCAGTCGAATAAGAGACATGGTTGCCTTCACGCCCGCCACTAATTGATGGCGCATCAGGTCCTTCACGTGACCTGCATCTCGAAACTTCCCAAGCAAGCCTAGAAAACTAGAAGGTGTAGAGTCTAAGGGGAACATGGTGGCCCAAATCGCGAAGAGAGACGACCTCGCCCGCTTTAGCACTCTAAGAACTTGATGGACGCGATCTTGCACCGTCGCAAGGAAAATTGCTCTATCGCGGTCCATCGAGAAGAAGATGCTGGCCTCCAACTCTTGTTGCGTTAAACAATTCATTCAAATTGCAAGACGCTCTTTCTCTTCCATCGGAAGAAGATTCACAATGGCACAACACAACGGGTGAGCTGACATAAAAATAACCGACACACTCGAAAAGACAAAGGATCAAGATGACTTACATTGGAGTTGCTCGCCCACCTACCGAAATTCCTTAAGAAGAAACTCTTCCTTGGCAATGGCTCGCTCAGCGTTGGACTTCCACACATCCGTGTGACCACGGATACTAAGGATGTCCTTCTCCAAGCTTCAGACGCGATCACGCAAAAACAGCAACTACGACGACTCGGTCAACGATGGGCGAGTGCTAGGCATAGGAGAAGGTGTAACCACTGGAACCGCACCCAAAGGACCCTAAGGGTGCACATGAAAACATCAATATCACAACATTTGACAATAGTCCAAATACGCATTCATATATACACAATTAAAAGCCACTACATGGAAAAGTGACACTTGTTCAGCCCAAAAGGCGTTACATATGCAAAAGAGACAGAAAGCTAGACAAGATACAAGGCATAAGGGCCTAAGCGTCAGCACCCGGAGCAGCTTCAGATCCAGACTGCCTACTCTTGGCCACTCAGTGCTGCTCCAGCGAGTAGTTGGCCAGAAGATCTATCAGCTTAGGTCCAAAATATATGCAGCGGGAGGCAAATGAGGAAAAAGCTACCTCATTGCCATCCGCCACCATTGGCTTCCTGGATGTGACCTGCGGTAGATCCAGCTGAGCTCCAGACGCCATCGCCATCGCCATCGCCAGCCCCATTGCAGTGCCGACCCCCTTTTGCGTCCGCTTGTACTTCGCCGGAACATCATCCGTCAGATCCTCCGCAAGGGATTCGACGTCCTCGAGGGCAACGCCCTTCGGGTTGATCTCCTTGTAGAAGCGAGCAAGGACCTTCTTGGCCTTGTTGAGCGACTCGATGTCGGAGGTGCAACGATCTTCGATTGCTACAATAGCATCCGCCAGAGGATCACCGTGCTACAAGGCGTCATGGTCAAACGTAACAACTCAAGCATCTACAAAGTAAAACGGCAAACCCTTCGGATGAGAAATAAGGAATCACACCTGAAGCATGGAACACTCAAAGGTAGAACAAGGTGGCTTACCGGATATAGCCTTGGCAGCAGCCATAAGCTTTTCAGCAATGGCTTTCTCCAGCGTCGCTGTGACGGCTGTGAGCTGCTGCTCACTGTCTTCGGCCTCCTTCTGCTGATGCTGGAGGGCCTCTGCAGCATCCTTTGCCTCCTTCTCCGCCTTGCCGAGACTCTTTTTGAGTGCGTTTAGCTTGCGGAGGGCATCGTTTTTCTCATCTACATCATTGGGCAACAAAAGATGAACAGAAGAGCATATTATGCCAAGCAATCGCAATCGAACAAGAATAAACACGCACCTTAGAGCTGCTTTAGGCTGCCTTCCAGAGAAAGGTGCTGCTGGATTAGGCGGTTGGCATCACGAACAAAGGCTACAAAGAAAACAACACACCTGATGTTAAAGGGCTCGGGGGCTCCCCCACACAAAACAAGAATGACACTTACATGATTAGCTGTGGACTCCGAAGGTTTTGTTTGCATCTTCCGAGTGATGAGTGCATGAGCCCCTTGCCTTAGGGAGCTCGAATGATCATCGTCAGAGTTGGCCACCATCTTGGGGAACAAAGAATCAGGCTTCGATTATGCAAACATTTCTTCGGGCTCCTCATCGAGGGACTCCTCCGAATGATTGCTACTAGCACTTAGGATGAACCAAATCAACAACAAGCTAATACTTCTCATATCAACAAAATAACAAGGCTCAAACAGAGCAACTAATGACGGTATGCCTGACAGGTTGAAGACATGAGCCTCCTTCTTCTTCTTCTTCTTCTTCTTCTTCTTCTTCTTCTTCTTCTTCTTCTTCTTCTTCTTCTTCTTCTTCTTCTTCTTCTTCTTCTTGGCCGGCGGTTGCGGGGCCATCGCCCGAACATGCACATTCGTGATTGGGGAGGAGGTTGCACCCTCATCGCCGCTGTGATGCTCGAGGAAGGAGGGACGCTTTGGCGTTAGCAGCGTAGCTCCATTTGAAAATTTGCTCCGGGACCTCTTTCGAGTGTGCCCTTCGCTAGGCTCGGGGGCTTCCAAGGAAGGAGACTACAGAGGGGAGAGCTCGGAATTAGACTCCGCCTCCTCGTTGTCGGGCGCAACCATGTGTAGGTAGAGGGGGCATCATTCCCGCTACCTTGCAGCCCTACAAATTGAAGACAAGAGATAAAACGATATAAGTATTTATAACAACCAACAAGAACTCGAAAAGCGTTATGTGCAACTACAAGTTTCGCCTGAGGGACTGCTTTCTTGGCACTGAACGAAGGAGTCAGGGACTTCCCTGGAAGGTCCTCATCGGCCTTGTGCTTCAGCAGAGGACGAAGTTCCCTATAAGGTTAGCCTAATACATCTCCTCCGGAAAGCCCTTGTCAGGGCACTGGCTCCAACGTATAAGAACATCGGGTGCGCCCTCGCTTGGAGCGGCTACACCCAACGCTTGAGGAAGGTGCGAATGATGTCGAAACCGTTGACCTCTTTGCCTGGCACTAGCTGAAGGGCCTCCACCCGCTTGTAGAGCTTCTCCACCTCTTTAGATTCACCCTCCAAAAATGTCGTTCGACCATGAACGCTTTCAGATGATATTCTAGGTGGAGTCGAAGGGAGCGAGCCTGCAATGCTGACCGTCCAGCTTGACTTTGCTGATGTAGAACCACTTCCTCCGCCACTGCTGGACGGCCTCGCAAAGATAAAAAGAGAAGAACTGGACTGAGGAGCAGATGGAAACCCCGCAGCCTCCCAGTGGATAAACACCACCGGTGCCAGATTGCCTCTTCATGAAGTAGAGTCTCCGAAAGAGGCCAAAGTGAGGCTCGATACCAAGCCAACACTTGCAGAGCGTAATCAAGCAGGAGATATGGAGAAGAGAATTGGGAGACAAATGATGAAGCTGAATCCCATAGAGAAAAGGAGCCCACAAAGAAATTCATGGGCGGGAAAAGAAAGACCGTAGATGATAAACACAAAGAACATAACCCGGAACCCTTCGGGTGGGCGCGGGATTACCTCTTGCTCCGGCAGGACGGTGTTGCCCTTGGTCTTGGAAATCGAGTCAGCCTCATGCAATTTGCACAAGTCTGACTCGCGCATCTCCGTGCGCCGCCACCCGCCATCGGTGGTACGTCTCGGAGAAGCAACTTTCTTGGCGGTGCCGACGGCGCTTGAGCCCACTACAGCGAATGAGCTCTTCTTCGGCTTGCCAATTGAGGAGCGGCGAGCGCGGCGGTGCAAATGGATAAATGAGGAAGGAAACACACGGAGGATGTCCAGTGCACAATGAAAGCAAGAGCTCAGGAAATGGTGGCAATGGTGAAGGAGCAATGAAAATGGCGAAGGGGTAAAAATCCTCTGTTTTCCCTCATGGTGTAAAAGGACAAGGATGACGAAGCAAAGCCGTCGATTCAGAAGCCCTAACACGTGCCCCAGATCTCACTGTCCACATGTTAGCACCAACCTGAACCGTCCCACACACGCCATCCACTACGCACAAAAATCGAGGAGATGCCGTAATTTCCTCCATGATGACGCGTGACTAGTAAAATCCAAGTCAGGTGATGGGACCCACGATCGTCCCGGTGCATCGTCTCTACTGCCGCAGACGTTTGAGCTCACCAATCGTCAGCAATGATGTCATCAAAGCAAAGCTAGCAACGACTCGAAGATTTCGACTTAACATAAAGTACTTACTTGAGTCTATGACTCAACCAACTACTCGGGGGCTACTCCTATCAGGAGCGCTGGCAGCGCACCTAAGAAATTACAATGGTAACCTCACCTCGAAAATATCTTCGAGTCCTTCGTCGAGTCCGCGACTCCACTATGGACTCGGGGGCTACTCCCATAGGTAGCGCTGATCGCGCATTCAAAATGCGTCCTTTGGACAGATAATTGAAGAAAATGCAAATGAATGAACTAAAGTCTCCGCTCGAGTCTACGACTCAAAAAGACACTCGGGGACTACTCCCATAGGGAGCGCCGGTCGCGCACCCTATGAACTATTCGAGTGAGATCCTTCAGATCAAGTATGATAAAAATCTTTTTGGCAACTTTGCCCAAATTAACGCTAAGTGAGAAATAGTCTCCTTGGTCACCTGAAACACCTTCGCGGTGATAAAACTTCGGATGTTGTGTCTACAACGCAAAGATAAGCCCTACATATATCATCTAATGGCATGGTAACGCACCAGATTGCACTCTGCCAGTAAACTCCCGTGTCAACAGGTACGATGAAAATCCCAACAGACGCGTTGGGTACATCACTTGAAAATCACTGGGATTCGACTCCTATAATACCTCAACATCCTAGGTCAAATTACACCAGCATCTGTTCTAGATTCAAGTCTAGGGACTCGAGTCTGAAGAAGATCGTGGTGTTTTGTCTTATGATAGTTAACTAGCCCTGATCTATCAGGTGATTTAGGAACACGTATGAACAATCCCTATGAACTAACATGCTTATTCCTAAAGACAAGTTCAAATGAGAAGCACCTGAAAGATTATAGAGTCTCCAGTCGAATCTATGATTTGACTAAACACCCGGGGGCTACTCACATGGACATACCCTATGGATGCCTCAAATTTTTATACCCGGTCCAGCCCAGGGAAGGCCCACGTGAAGACCTACTGTCCAAGATATTTCGGGTGGCCCAAGACCATTACAAGTTCGAATCCTTGAAGGACATGACTGGTTATAGATAGAATTTCAAAGGGTTCAACCCTAACCTGTAACCGACTCTACCTACCCCCGGGACCTGGCCTATCTATATAAAGGCCGGGAGGGCATGACGAGGAGGATCATCCAACTCATACACGGACCTCATGCCAAATCGCATCTGCGCACCCCCTGTAACCTTCAGTTCCACCATAATCTAGAACTGACAAGTAGGAGTAGGGTTTTTCCCTCCGGGGGCCTGAACATGGGTAAACCTCGTGTCCCCATGTTGCTTTCCTGTTAACCGTCTCGCGACTTCCAGCATCCCCATCTCTCCAAAAGCCAAGTCCATAACAATGGGCATTGACAAGTCAAACCCTCATCCCAAGGTATAGCAGTTCCGATCACCACCTTGAAGGACAAGTTGTTCATTGGCTGATGTAGCTCACGTTGTGTCATCCCTCTGACATCATCCACAGGGTAGCGAGGCGCCGGTGCATCATCTAGCAGTGCATGATCATCAGCCTGGACCTCTGTGGAAGCTATGATGCTTCTCTGTTGGCTATGATCCAATGCAGGATCTTCCTACGTCTGAGATGACCTTTGGCTAAGTTCTTCCACTACTAGCTTATTCATCCCAGCTAGTTTCACTTCTATATTGCCGATTTGGACTTCCTCTCGGTCCTTCTTTCTCTTACGATTTCTGTAACTTTCATCGTACTCGGGAAACCCTTTCTTCCATGTAACACCAGCGCCTTTGCCTCATGTTCGTCCACCTTTTTAGGATTCCCGAGGGCGCGTGTCAGCTCGTCTTTCTCTCTCGGGCTGGAACAATCCCGCTTGAGCATCGTCCATTGCTTTAACAAGTGCATTGGAGGGTATTAGAATTTTTTCTCAAAAAATTGTCGCCCCTATTTCTGGTTTCAGCGTTCCCCCATGCCCGTACCACTGGTGCTTTGACCTCTCGATCCATCCATCTATACCTAGAGTGATCCCTCTAGCCCTCATGTCGGCCTCCATAGCTTCCCACTTTGTCGTGGTATTGCCGACACGTATGCCAGAGGGGTATCGCAAAGGGGATTTTAGAGACGTGAGGTAAGGCGGAGAGCGTCTGGGATCGCCTGACATAGTTTACCCAAGTTCATATCTCATGAAGGTGGCAAGATCCTACTCCTGCTATAAATCACTATAATGCAATACGCCGAGTTACAGGATTGTGGGGTTCGCTATATGCGAGTTGTGCTATGCACTTCTGTCTATATCTAATATATGCCATAAAGGCCCCAATAGGCCAGCTTATAAAGGCGCCAGGACCAAGGGTTACAAGGAGAGTCCCAGCCGGATACGGTTACAGAGTCCTAGACTAATACATAAACTATTGTCTTGTCCTCCAAGGCGCTGACTTGTCAACACCCGGATTTTTAATCCCAGATGCCTGTTATGCCATACATCGCAATCCCAGGATTATCATTTTGCGAGACATAACAGATTGGTACCATAGTTCATCATCCATTAGAACCATAATAAAGGTCTTACAGATAAATGATCTCATGATCCAGTCTTAATACAATCAACACAGCGGAAATTAAACGTAGCGGGGCTTCATATTTAGGGTCACAGGCAATGCTGATGATGGGAGATGATCCTAGTTTGACTTCCTGCTGTCCATCATCCTGGTAGTCCTCCTCATAGTCTAGCCAAAGGAATAGCTAGGGATAAAGACATGAGTATTCTTTAAGTACTCGCAAACTATCACTAACAAGTAAAGTAGTTCGAGTAGGAATGAGTACTCTTTAAGTACTCTAGGCCATGAGTACTCTTGAAGTACTCTTTAAGTACTCTAGGTTTATTTACAAAAAGCCAGGATTATTTCAAACTGAGTTTAGAAGTAAATAAAACTAGTTTAATGTTTTACAACACATAAGTGGGAACTTTGTTTTCATGTTCACAACCCTATTATGGTCAAGTCAAAGTCATAGTTCATTTCACAAGTCATTTTGAAAACATCTAACAACGGAACAGTATGGCCACTCCAATTTTCCATGACCGCGGACACGGCTATTGGAATAGTTTGACACTCTGTAGAGGTGGTACACTTTCACCACAACATTCGATACACCCGTCAGGGATAACCCTAAATCATCATACTTAGTATGCGGATAATCAATCCTAACCTATCAAATACAAACCCTAGTATTGGCACCTCCCCTATGAGTTTGGCCTCCCAACCATGACAATCTATCAACTTGGGAACTGCATAGGTGGACATTCACATTCACGAGGTAGCGTCAGCTCAACCTCTTTCCGCAAGGGAACCCATACTAAGACATATAAACTTCCAGTTAAGACCTCCCCAATTCATGTATTGTGGTTGTACGGTAAAATTGGTATGGTATCGCATTCGAACCCAACCATCAATTTTTATAAAGGGCTAAGGCTCATGCCTCAACATTTTCATCATCAAATCATCTTATGTTCATAACACATGTCAAAACATTTCAATAGAATGAATCTGTTGGAGATATGCCCTGGAGGCAATAATAAATATAGTTATTATTATATCTTTGTGTTTGTGATAAATGTTTACATTCATGCTATAATAGTATTAACCAGAAATATTAATACTTGTGTGATTTGTAAACTAAATTAGATTCCCTAGTAAAGCCTCTTCATAATACTAGCTTGTTGGTTAATAGATGATTTTGGTTTCCCTATCATGAACATTGTGATGTTGTTAACAACAAGATCATATCATTAGGAGAATGGTGTGATGGACATACTCCTATAGATAAGCGTAGCATAAATATCAAGTCATTTTAATAGTTCAATTGCTATAAGCTTTCAGATACATAGTAACGTAATTCCTTCGACCATGATATCATGCTAATCACCATCACCGGAAGGATGCTTTGATGACATCAAACACCACACTGTAACTGGGTGGCTATAAAGGTGGCATTGAGTGTTTGGAAAGTATGGGTTGAGACACATGGATCAAGAGTGGGATTTGTCCATCCATATGACGGATATATATACTCTGGGTCCTCTCGGTGGAATATCATCCAATTAGCTTACAAGCATGTGACTGGATCACAAGGGATCACATATCACGGGAACGAGAAAAGAGTACTTATCGGTAACGAGGTTCAACTAGGTATGCAGAGATACCGACGATCAAAACCTCGGATAAGTAAACTATCGTGATACAAAGGGAAATTGGTATCGTATGTAAGTGGTTCATTCGATCGCAAAGTAATCGTAGAAATATGTGGGAGCCATATGAATTTCCAGATTCCTCTATTGGTTATTGTTCGGAGAAGTGTCTCGATCATGTCCGCATAATTCACGAACCGTAGGGAGACACACTTAAGGATTCGATGTTGTTGAGTAGTTATGGAATGATGAGTAAGAGACCGAATGTTGTTCGGAGTCTCGGATGGGATCCGGTATATCACGAGGAGATCCGGAATGGTCCGGAGAATAAGATTCATATAAGGAAAGTCTTGTTTCGGAGTTGGGGAATGATTCCGGTGATTTCATCGGGAATGTTCTAGAAGGTTCCGGAAGGTCCGACACTCCGGAGGGGAAGGGTACATGAATGTGTCATGACAATGTGGAATGGTTGCATCATGTACTAGGTATCATGGCTGAGCAAAATAACGGGATAATTCAAATCCTAGTTTGAAAAAGTCAAACGCCAATTTGAAAATTCAAACGACAAGTTTGCTTGGTGGAGGGAGAGTAGGAAACCTACTTGGGGAGGAGTTCCTCTCCCTCCACCGCCGGCCAAGGAGGCCGACTTGGGGGAGGACTCCCTCCCCTTGGCCGGCGCCCTCCCACCTATAAAAGAAGGGGCAGGGGTGCCCCCTCTTCCCTACACCTCTCTCCACCAAAACCCTAGCCCTAGCCGCCGGCCACCACAAGTCGCCGCCGCCCTAGGGTTTGCCCTAGCCGCACGGTTGGGGCTCTCCCCAAGCCCTAGCCGCCAGCCTAGCCTCCTCCCCTTGGTGCCTCTAAACCCTAGATCGCCAAGGCATCTCCCATAGTCCACCATACTCACTTCGGCTTAAGGCGAAGCCCTGCGAGATCTCCCCTCTACTTCCGGTACCACGCCGCCGTGCTGCCGGAATCGCGAGGAGAGTGCTACAACCTCCGCTGCCTGCTGGAACAAGGGAGAGGAAGGTCTTCATCGATTACCGAATGTGTGACCGACTGCGGAAGCGCTGCCGGAACGCAGCGCCGGAAGGATCGTCTACATGATCTTGAGATCGGCAAGAGTACGACTACATCACCCACGAGAATCTGCTCTCGTTAAACACTTTGGAATCTTCGAGGGTGAGTTCTTCTATCGACTCGTTGCTACAATCTAGTAGATATATCTTGGCTTGTTTGTTTGTATGCGGTATAAATTTTTTGTTTTCCATGCTACGAACCCCTACAGTGGTATCAGATCCGTGTCTATATGTATATCTGTTGCATGAGTAGAACACAATGGTCATTGTGGGCGGTGGTGCTTTTATTATCAATTGCTTTTTGTGTACTTTGCATCTTGCGGTATGATGGGATGAAGCGGCCCGGGCTAACTTTATATGACATCGTTCATGAGACTTGCTCCACGCTCAACATGCAACTTGTATTGCATAAGTGGCTTTGCGGGTGTCTGTCTTTCTCATCATAGTATAGATCCAATTTACAACGGGCACTTGATAGTTCAAACATCACCGTTGTGGTTCTTGTTCGTAAGTTAGATCAACACTTAATGAAAGCCCCAAACCACGTAAAACATGCAAATAAAATTAGAGGCGTCTAACTTTGTTTTGCAGGGGTGTGCTGTGATGTGATATGGCCATGATTGTGATTATATTTGATGTATGCAATGTTCCTTTTTGTAAGTTGGCAACCGGCAGGAGCCATATGGTTGTCTTTAAATTCTGTTAAGACCCGCGTGTCTATTCAAAGTAGTTGTAATAGTTGGAGCTGGTGGACGACAACCATGAAACGGCGCCATTGACCTTGACGCAATGACGGTGATGATGGAGATCATGTTCGTGCTTGAAGATGGAGATTAGAAGCACAAGAAGAAAGGCCATATCATATCACATATTATGAATTGCATGTGATGTTAATCCTTTATGAATCTTGTATTGCTTAGTTAACGACGGTAGCATTATAAGATGATCCCTCATGCACATAAATTTCAAGTTTTAAAGTGTTCATCCTTAGTAAGCACCGTTGCTAAAGCTTGTTGTTTCAAAGCACCACGGGATGATCGGGTGTGTGTGATTCTGCAAGTGTATACAACGTGAGCAAGCCAGATTTTCTCATGCGGAAGCTAAGGTTTGATCTTGACGAGCCTAGCATGTACAGACATGGTCTCGGAACACGGATCACCGAAAGGTAAAGCATGAGTCGTATAGTAGATATGATGAACATGTTGATTGTTTGCCATTGAAGCTACATCAACTCTCGTGATGATCGGTTTTGATGTGGTGGATTTGGTTTGTGCGATCACTAAAACAATGTGAGGGATATTGTTTCGAGTGGGAGTTCAACTAGATTAATTTAACTATTAATTAGAACTCAATTTGTCATAAACTTAGTCTAAACTATTGCAAATATGTTGTTGGTCAATGGCAGCCCCTCATCAATTTTAATGCGCTCCTAGAGAAAGAAAAGTTGAAAAACAATGGAAGAAACTTCGCGGATTGGTTCCGCAATTTGAGGATTGTCCACAATGCTGGTAATTTGACCTATGTGTTGGATGCACCGCTGGGTGACCCGCCTGCAACTGATGCTACCGATGAAGTAAAGAATGTTTACCTCGCTTGAAAGAATCAGTACTCCACAGTTCAGTGTGCTATCTTGTATGGTTTGGAATCGGAGCTTCAGAAAAGGTTTGAGAACCATGACCCACATGATATTGTCTGTGAACTCAAATTGATATTTCAGACTCATGCGGCAGTTGAGAGTTATGAGGCTTCTGAAAAATTCTTTAACTGCAAGATGGAAGAGGGCAGCTCCGTCAGTGAGCACGTGCTTAAGATGTCTGGGCACGCTAACAAACTCCAAAGCTTGGGTATAGTGATTCCTAATGCTTTGGGGATTTACCGTGTCCTCCAATCACTACCACCAAGTTACAAGAACTTTGTGATGAACTACAATATGCAAAGCATGAACAAGCAGTTGCCAGAACTCTTCTCCATGTTAAAATATGCAGAAGTGGAGATCAAGAAAGAGCATCAAGTGTTGTTGGTCAATAAGACTACCAAATTCAAGAAAGGCAAGTCTAAGCAAAAGGGTAACTTCAAGAAGGGTGGTAAGAAAGTTGCCTCACCAGCGAAGAAGACCAAGGCTGGACCTAAGCCTGATACTGAGTGCTTTTACTGCAAGGGAGAGGGTCACTGGAAGCGGAATTTCCCAAAGTACTTGGCGGATTTGAAGAACGACAACATCAAGAAGAAAGGTATATCCGATATACATGTTATTGCTGTGTATCTCACCAGTACTCGTAGTAGTGCCTGGGTATTTCATACTGGTTCGGTTTCTCATATTTGTAACTCGAAACAGGTACTGCAGAATAAATGGAAGCTAGCGAATAACGAGGTGACGATACGCGTTGGAAATGGATCAAAGGTTGATGTGATCGTTGTTGGCACGCTACCTCTTCATCTACCATCGCGATTAGTTTTATACTTAAATAATTGTTATTTGGTGCCTGCGTTGAGCATGAACATTATATCTGGATCATGTTTGTTGCGAGACGGTTACTTGTTTAAGTCCGAGAATAATGGTTGTTCGATTTATATGAGTAATATGTTTTATGCACATGCACCTTTGATAGATGGTCTATTCTTATTGAATCTCGATAGTGGAAATACACATATTAATAACATTGACGCTAAACGTTTGAAATTGAGTGATAACTCGACCTATATGTGGCACTGTCGTCTTGGTCACATTGGAGTGAAGCGTATGAAGAAACTCCATTCCGATGGACTTCTTGAATCACTTGATTTCGAATCACTTGAAAGATGCGAAGCATGTCTGATGGGTAAAATGACTAAGACTCCATTTTCTAGTACGATGGAGCGAGCTACGGACTTATTGGAAATCATACATACCGATGTGTGTGGGCCAATGAGTGTAGCATCGCGCGGTGGTTATCGTTATGTTCTTTCCTTCACGGATGACTTGAGTAGATATGGGTATATCTATTTCATGAAACATAAGTCTGAAACTTTCAAGAAGTTTAAGGAATTTCAAAGTGAGGTGGAGGTGAATATCTAAGTTACGAGTTTGGCGAGCATTTAAAGAAATGTGGAATACTTTCACAATTGACACCACCGGGAACACCACAGCGTAATGGTGTGTCCGAATGTCGTAATCGAACTCTCTTAGATATGGTTCGCTCTATGATGTCACTTACAGATTTACCGCTATTGTTTTGGGGTTATGCATTAGAAACAACCGCATTCACTTTAAATAGGGCACCATCTAAATCCGTTGAAATGACACCGTATGAATTATGGTTTGGGAAGAAACCTAAATTGTCGTTCCCTAAAGTTTGGGGTTGCGAAGCCTATGTAAAGAAGTTACAGCCGGACAAGCTTGAACCCAAAGCAGAAAAATGCCTCTTCATACGATACCCGAAGGAAACTATTGGGTATACCTTCTATCATAGATCCGAAGGCAAAATCTTCGTTGCCAAGAATGGATCCTTTCTAGAGAAGGAATTTCTCTCGAAAGAAGTGACTGGAAGGAAAGTAGAACTCGACGAGGTTGTTGAACCTTCTCTCGAACTTGCGAGTAGCGCAGCACCGGAAGAAGTTCCAGTGGCGCCTACACCAATAAGAGAGGAAGCTAATGATGATGATCATGAAACTTCGGTTGAAGTTGCTACAGAACCTCGCAGGTCAACGAGAACTCGTACCACTCCTGATTGGTATGATCCCGTTATGAGTGTCATGTTGGTGGACAACACCGATGACCCTGCGACGTATGAGGAAGCGATGATGAGCCCAGATTCCAATAAATGGCAAGATTCCATGAAATCCGAAATTGGATCCATGTACGAAAACCAAGTATGGACTTTGTGGACTTATCGGATGGCCGGAAGGCTATCGAGAACAAATGGATTTTCAAGAAGAAAACATATGCTGATGGTAATGTTACTGTCTATAAAGCTCGACTTGTCGCAAAAGGGTTTCGACAAATTCAAGGAGTTGACTACGATGAGACTTTATCACCAGTAGCGAAGCTAAAGTCTGTGCGGATTATGTTAGCAATCGCTGCATATTACAATTATGAGATATGGCTGATGGATGTCAAAACGGCGTTCCTCAATGGAGACATTGATGAAGAGTTGTATATGATGCAACCCAAAGGTTTTGTCGATTCTAAAGATGCTAACAAGGTGTGCAAACTTCAACGGTCCATATATGGGTTGAAGCAAGCATCCCGAAGTTGGAATCAATGTTTTGATAAGGTAATCAAAAGTTTTGGTTTTATACAAACTTATGGAGAAGCTTGTATTTACAAGAAAGTGAGTGGGAGCTCTGTAGCATTCTTAATACTATATGTAGATGACATATTGTTGATTGGGAATGATGTAGACCTTCTTAATAGTGTCAAAGAATATTTGAATAATACTTTTTCAATGAAAGATCTTGGCGAAGCAGCTTACATATTAGGCATAAAGATTTATAGAGATAGATCGAGACGCCTAATATCATTGTCACAAAGTGCATATTTGGACAAAGTTCTAAAGAGGTTTGGAATGGAAGATAGCAAGAAAGGGTTCTTGCCCATGTTTCCCAATACGACCTTGAGTAAAACTCAAAGTCCAGCAACGGCAGAAGATAGAGAAAGGATGAGTAAGACTCCCTATGCCTCAGCCATAGGATCTCTAATGTATTCCATGCTATGCACTAGACCCGACATTGCATATGCTGTTAGTTTGACTAGCAGCTATCAAAGTAATCCAGGAGTGGATCATTGGACAGCGGTCAAAAACATCCTTAAGTACTTGAGAAGAACTAAGGATATGGTTCTTTCTTATGGAGGTGATGAACAACTCGTTAATGGTTACACCGATGCTAGTTGGAACACCGAACCAGACGATTCTAAATCTCAATCTGGATATGTATTTACTTTGAATGGTGCAGCAGTTAGCTAGAGGAGTGCAAAGCAAAGCGTTGTGGCAAGATCTTCAACTGAATCGGAATACATAGCTGCTTCGGAGGCTTCGGAAGCAGCGATATGGATGAAGGAGTTCATTACAGAGCTCAGTGTGGTTCCAAGTGGGCTGGACCCAATGTCTATCTAATGTGATAACATGGGCGCCATAGCCAATGCGCAAGAACCAAGGTCACACAAGAAGCTGAAGCACATCAAGCTACGTTTTCACGCTATTCGAGAAAATGTCCAAGATGGTGACATAAAGAGTTGCAAAGTACACACATATCTGAATGTGGCGGATCCGTTGACTAAACCTCTCCCGAGGGCAAAACATGACCAACACCAAATTGCCATGGGTGTTCGGTATATTACCATGTAATCTAGATTAGTTGACTCTAGTGCAAGTGGGAGACTGTTGGAGATATGCCCTAGAGGCAATAATAAATATAGTTATTATTATATCTTTTTGTTTGTGATAAATGTTTACATTCATGCTATAACAGTATTAACCAGAAACATTAATACTTGTGTGATTTGTAAACTAAATTAGAGTCCGTAGTAAAGCCTGTTCATAATACTAGCTTGTTGGTTAATAGATGATTGTGGTTTCCCTATCATGAACATTGAGATGTTGTTAATAACAAGATCATATCATTTGGAGAATGGTGTGATGGACATACTTCTATAGATAAGCGTAGCATAAAGATCAAGTCATTTTAATAGTTCAATTGCTATAAGCTTTCTGATACATAGTAACCTAATTCCTTCGACCATGAGATCATGCTAATCACCATCACCGGAAGGATGCTTTGATGACATCAAACACCACACCGTAACTGGGTGGCTATAAAGGTGGCATTGAGTGTTTGGAAAGTATGGGTTGAGACACATGGATCAAGAGTGGGATTTGTCCATCCATATGACTTATAGATATACTCTGGGCCCTCTCGGTGGAATACCATCCAATTATCTTGCAAGCATGTGACTGGATCACAAGGGATCACATATCACGGGAACGAGAAAAGAGTACTTATCGGTAACGAGGTTGAACTAGGTATGCAGAGATACCGACGATCAAAACCTCGGATAAGTAAACTATCGTGATACAAAGGGAAATTGATATCGTATGTAAGTGGTTCATTCGATTGCAAAGTAATCGTAGAAATATGTGGGAGCCATATGAATTTCTAGATTCCTCTATTAGTTATTGTTCGGAGAAGTGTCTCGATCATGTCCGCATAATTCACGAACCGTAGGGAGACACACTTAAGGATTCGATGTTGTTGAGTAGTTATGGAATGATGAGTAAGAGACCGAATGTTGTTCGGAGTCTCGGATGGGATCCGGGATATCACGAGGAGATCCGGAATGGTCCGGAGAATAAGATTCATATAAGGAAAGTCTTGTTTCGGAGTTGGGGAATGATTCCGGTGATTTCATCGGGAATGTTCTAGAAGGTTCCGGAAGGTCTGGCACTCTAGAGGGGAAGGGTACATGAATGTGTCATGACAATGTGTAATGGTTGCATCATGTACTAGGTATCATGACTGAGCAGAATAACGGGATAATTCAAATCCTAGTTTGAAAAGGTCAAACGCCAATTTGAAAAGTCAAACGGCAAGTTTGCTTGGTGGAGGGAGAGTGGGAAACCTACTTGGGGAGGAGTTCCTCTCCCTCCACCCGCTGGCCAAGGAGGCCGACTTGGGGGAGGACACCCTCCCCTTGGCCGACGCCCTCCCACCTATAGAAGAAGGGGCAGGGGTGCCCCCTCTTCCCTACACCTCTCTCCACCATAACCCTAGCCCTAGCTGCCGGCCACCACAAGTCGCCGCCGCCCTAGGGTTTGCCCTAGCCGCCGAGTTCAGGCTCTACCCAATACCTAGACGCCGGCCTAGCCTCCTTCCCTTGGTGCCTCTAAACCCTAGATCGCCAAGGCCTCTCTCATAGTCCACCATACTCGCTCCGTCTTAAGGCGAAGCCCTGCGAGATCTCCCCTCTACTTCCGGTACCACGTCGTCGTGCTGCCGGAATCGTGAGGAGAGTGCTACAACCTCCGCTGCCTGCTGGAACAAGGGAGAGGAAGGTCTTCATCGAGTACCGAACGTGTGACCGGCTGGGGAAGCGCTGCCGGAACACAGCGCCGGAAGGATCGTCTACACGATCTTGAGATCGGCAAGAGTACGACTACATCACCCACGAGAATCTCCTCTCGTTAAACACTTTGGAATCTTTGAGTGTGAGTTCTTCTATCGACTCGTTGCTACAATCTAGTAGATAGATCTTGGCTTGTTTGTTTGTATGCGGTAGAAAAGTTTTGTTTTCCATGCTACGAACCCCTACAGAATCTTCATTCCAAGGTTTTCATAATCATTTTCACCAAGTATTCCCTCTAAAGTGATCCACTTTTATGCTTAGCACTAGCCACTAAAATTGAGGGTATTCACTAATGAGGGGTGTTAATCAAGTGTGACTATCCAAATCTAGTCTCATGCCTTAGTATGACATCTAGTTCTAACTACTTAGGCCTAGTCTTATGCTCTTTATGCGATCTATACTATATTTCCAAAACTCACAAAGCACTAACTCAAAGTAATAAAGAACTTTGGTAAAATAAAAGAATAAAGCTTGCAATTAAAACTGGGATTGGTGTAATCAAAGTTGCATAAGCAAAGCATGCCTAATGCATCTTTCATAGGTTAACTTGCATAAGTAGCATGCAAAGTTCTAGCTTGCAAGTGTTAGCTTGCATAGGTAACATGCAAGTGTTAGCTTGCCTTGATTGGTGCAGTGGTTGAAGTTTTCTTCTTCTTCTTCTTCTTCTTCGTACTCCTCCTCCTCATAGCCTTGGTCGGTACTAGCGTCTATAAATGAATACGAGGTACACAATCACTAAACAATACTTAACTACCTCTATTTGGCACACAAAGGTTCACACTAGATGATCTAGCATCATCACAATCATCACATGAAATAAAGACCTAGTCTTTTTATTTTATTTAGGAAAGTAATTTCTACTCATTGAAACCTACTTAAAATTTAATATTCTCCAATTAAAATATGGGATCATGTTGACACATGTCATCACCACATATTCTAATACTTGGGAATGTGATTTAAAGTGGTGGTCATATTTTATAAAGTTTAAATTACTATTTTATATAATTAAAGTGATTAGAAATGCCTTTATAACATTCTTTTAGTACTAGTCCAAGAGCACTGCATGTAAACCTAAACATTTTTAAATTTTCAGATAGATCTTGTCAAATGTGATTTTTTGGGAGTTGGAATCAACTCAAAAGAATCTATGGTTGATTTTTGAAAAATGTTTGAATGTGGAAAAGTCTCTGTCTTGTTATTTTTACTATAGGTGATCTATAATTTCAAATGGTTTGAATCCAACGGGATTGCATTGATAATTTCAATACCTTTCTAGCAAAATTGGAATCATACAATTTGGTTCAGTTAATATCTTTGAATTGAATTTCAAAGTCACTGACTGAACTAGGTTTTGATTAAAATGGAAAATATCTATTTGAATCACTGGGCTACGCGCGGGAAAGGAAATGGGCTGGCCCAACTGTTCTGACAGGGGGTCCCATGCGTCAGCGGCTCATTCTAAACAAAGCGGTACGTTTCAATCTAAGTCCTACGATTAGACTAAGATCTACGACCGACGTTCGTCATCTCTGTCGCACAGCTCCGGCGAGACTGAACCCTAACGGTGACGGTGGGGGTACGCGATGGCTCACCTAGGCTCCAGTTAGGGTCGGCGATGGGGGCGAACGATGATGTCGATGATGACGGTTCAAATGGTGGTCGCGGTGGATCCTGGGGTGGCTCCAATCAACGGCTCCTCTTATCCTCTGCAGCGGCGGACTCCGGCCAAATTCCAGCGGGCTGGTGCTCGCCTTGCTCCAGGGAAGGGCCAAGGGTGGTTCTGAGAGAGAGGGGAGTGAGATGGTGTGAATAATTGAGGCGGGGGTGTACTCTATTTATACACCGGCGATGGGGACCAATCGGGATGGTCTGGGATCTTCGGTGATGACGATACAGAGGGCTAAAGGCATGGCTAAGGGCATAGGACGGTGCGGTGTCTCCTGGCAATCATCACTAGCTTCAAGGCACGGAATGGGGTGGTCGAGGATGATCGGGAGCGGTCTCAGCTCTGCGCGGGAACGACGGTGTTCGAGATGGCGTACAGAGGTTTCGTGTCGCGCGGCGATGAACGGTCATGTCTGGGAGGTAGCTAGGGTCATGGCGAGTGCAGGTACGCGCGGTGAGAGCGAGGCGCGACGTGTGCATGCATGTGTTGGGAATATGCCCTAGAGGCAATCATGTATGATGATATTTCCCATTGTATTCATAAAGATATTAGTCCTTGTATAAACATCTGATGTGTATCATTTAATATGTGATTCGGTTGTGGAATTATGCATTCATGTTGTTTGTACTAAATATCCTTGGTCATTGAGGTTGTGCTGGACACACAACTTAGACCAATGTGAAAGTTGGCTTGATGACTCGGTTCCACTTGTCATGGGCATGGAGATGCTATTCCAACTTACACAGACTCGACTAAAGAGTTTAGCGAGTCGGATTGACCCATATTGAGGTACAAAGAACAAGTTGTCATTTGTATATATCAATCAATGTAATCCTTAGACCTGAGGTTGTTGCATAGTCCGAGTTGAGGATCACCGACTTAGGTTCTGTCAAACGCTGATCCGTAACTGGGCAGTTATAATGGCAGGGTTCGGGTCGACTGAGAATCAAGCTACGTGATGTGAATAACCAAGATGGGATTTTGCCCCTCCACTCGGAGAGATATTCTCTGGGCCCTCTCGTGAGATATGATTCGGAAAGCATGGCCATGCACGACTCGGCTAAGTGTTAACCGAGGCGATCGACTAAGAGTTAGTCGGGTGAATCACTTATCTCGGATCAAGAAGAGAGTCGTACTATTTAAGGGATGAAAATTATTCACCTATAGTCTGACAAGGTATATCATGAGGCAAAAGGGACTCGGACGTAAGTCGCATTGAAAAGGCCAGTCGTCATGACTCTTTGGTACTTGGGAGTTGGCACGTTCTGCTAGGAGCCACTACTGACTGATCGATTGAGAGTCGGACTCCAATCGTGTCCAAGTAGCCATGAGCCTGCGGGGTCACACACTTACGAGCGGGAGCAAGTTCGGATTGGATCTGAACATGTAATCTGGTTGGGTTGGACCTAAACCTGATTAGGACTGAGTTAGTGAGTTGGACTCACGGTGACTAGTGTTATATGGCTTTAGTGAATGGGTAGCGCGAGCAGAGCCCATGTTCACTCCCTATATATATTGGAGCACCTTAACCCAAAAAGGTTAATCGTTGTTCGGTTAGGTCATTCCATGTGTTGGAAACCCTAGCTCCACAGCAGTCCAGGCGTCGTTACGAACCTAGCAGTTCGCCACCGGCGCTCCTCCTTGTACGTGTGGATACCAGAAGAGGTGCTGTGCGATCAGCACCAGGACGATCGGATCGTGAGGACTGCACTGCATCAACTCACGCGCTTCATCAGTAATCCGCAACTGCGCGTCTAGTGGTAAACCTCGTGGCCTTCTACCTCAGCTAGATCTTGGGATCACCACGTTAGAGGAAAAAGTTTTGTTTTATCTCTGCTTGGCCCAACAGCATGTCGGCTGGCACGCCCTAGTGTGCTCTTGGCATGGCGCGGATAAAGTGGGCACGGCTGTTTTCTGGTGGTACATTGCTTGGTTGCGCTCGAAGGGTGGACAAGGAGTGGCGGTGGATGGTGGCCTGTCTCCTAGACTTCGTGGACGGGCGCGGCGCTGGCTCCTACGAGCTGTCCATGGTCAACCAACAAGGGCGGCTCGTGTGGTGCGGCACTGGTACAACAACGAGGAAAGGGGGTTCTTCAATGCAATGCTAGGCACTGGGGGAGACAAGGGGAGTGAAATGGGGGCAATGGGTATACAAGGCATTGATCAAGAACAGTAATAGGTTGGCAGCTATTACTATGCTCACGAGGTGTTTGATAAAATGGCCGCATGAATTCAAAGTTTGAATTTTTGGTTGAATTTTGGTGAGTGCTCTAGTCATAAGGTTGGTAGTCTAAGGTTGCTTGGGTTGCTCTGGTCATCATGGTGTTCAATCGACACGGCAATCTGCTAAGAGAATATCCTACCACATTGGCTTTGCCGGGGTGATAGTGAATGTCAAGGTCATAGTCCTTGGTTAACTCTATTCATCGCCTTTGCCTCGTGTTTAGCTCATTCTGGGTGAAAATATACTTTAGACTCTTGTGATCCGAATAAATCTCATAGCGGTCGCCCATGAGGTAATGTCCCCATGTATTCAAGGCTAAAACTACGGCTTCTAGTTCGAGGTCATGGCTAGGGCAATTCTGCTCATGTTGGTTCAGTTGTCGGGACAGATAGGATATGACTTTGCCTTCTTGCATCAGCACACATCCTAGACCAATCTTGGATGCATCACAATACACATCAAAAGGCTTCATGATATCCTACATAATCAAGATTGGGGCTGAAATCAATCTCTTCTTGAAATTTTGAAAACGTTCTTCACATTTGTCCGTCCATTCAAACTTATCTTTCTTCAACAACTGGGTCATGGGTCTTGTGATGCTCGAGAATCCTTCTACAAACTTGCGATAAGATCCCTCTAATCCGAGAAATGCACAAACTTGGGTTTGAGTGGATGGGGCTTTCCATTCTTCAACATCCTTAATCTTGGCAAGGTCGACAATAATTCCTCCTACCGACACGATATGTTCTAGGAATCCTAATTCCTTTAACCAGAATTCACATTTGCTAAACTTGACATACAACTGATGCTCTATAAGGGTTTCAAGGATGATCCTCGGGTGTAGCTCATGGTCTTCTTCTAATTTGGAATAAATCAGAATATCGTCGATAAAAACTACGACAAACTTATCCAGGAAGTTCATAAAAATCTTATGCATGAGATCATGAAATAAACGGGGGTATCGATTAATCCAAAATACATGACATTGTAATCATACAATCCATATCTGGTGGTGAAGGAAGTATTTGGAATATCCATTGCGCGAATCTTGAGTTGATGATAACCAGTTCTAAGATCAATCTTAGAAAACACTTTGGCACCGGTCAACTGGTCAAATAGGTCTTCAATCTTTGGTAGTGGGCACTTGTTCTTAATGGTGACATCATTCAGGTTCTGATAATCCATGCACAAACGGTTTCCTCCTTCTTTCTTATCCACAAACAAAACAGGTTATCTCCATGGCGACGCACTTGGTTGAATCAAACTTATCTGTAGCATAGCATCCAGTTTCTTCTTTAGCTCAACTAATTCAGATGGGTTCATTGATACGTCGGAAACGTATCTATAATTTTTGATGCTCCATGCTTGTTTAGTATCTACTTTGCTTTGTCTACACTTTGAGGTGTTTTTATATCTTTTCTGGAACTAACCTATTAACAAGTTGCCACAGTGCCAAATGCCTGTTTTATGCTGTTTTTGGTTTCAGAAAGCTAAAAAATAAATATTCTCGGAATTGCACGGGACAAAAGCCAAAGTTCATACTTTTCCCTAAGCGATACGGAAAATCGAAGACGAGGCGGAGGAGGAAACGAGGGTGGCCACACCCTAGGTGGGCGCGGGCCTATCCTAGGTCGGGCCCATAGGGGGTGTGGGGGGCCCCTAGACCTCTACCGACCTCGCCTCCTTCGCCTATAAGAAGCCTCCGACCCAAAAACCCTAAAGAATCCAGAAGAAATCCACGAAAACCTCTGTAGCACCGGCGCCACCGAAGGGGAGATTCAGGGGACAGAAAGTCTCTGTTCCGGCACCCTGCCAGGACGGGGAAGTGCCCCTGGAGCCATCTCCATCGATCTCCACCACCATCTCCATCACCGTTGCTGATTCCCATGATGAGGAGGGAGTACTTCTTTGTAGCACCCCGGGTAAACGAATACTAGAAAATTTCTTGTTGTTTTTGTTTTTGGTGCATCATCAAGATATCCTGCTCATGTCATCATGCCACATTTTATTTGGGCATCATATCAAACCTTGTTTTGTTTTGTCTTGCTTGTGTTGTTGCTATCACAAATACTCTCTCCCTCTTTGTATCCCTATCTTGTTTTGTACAAACAAGGGCCATTGTTAGGGTCCAATATTTTGAAAAAGGGTTTTATTCTTTTACTAAAACCCTAATCTAGTAAAATGCCAAATAGACACATACACCTATTATGTATTTGGGCATCATCTCCCCTCTTGATCTTGTTCCCTCTCATCTAACTTGTTTCCCTAAACCTCCTTCAAATGTTCCTTAAAAGTTTCAAGAGTTTTGAAATCAATTGCTTGTTTAAAATGAACAAACAAATACTAATAATAAACAAGAAGCAAAGAAATATAAGGAGGAGAGAGACCTTACCAACGCAGTATCCCTCCAGAGCAGCTCCAGAACCAACCCAGCAGCGCGCCTTTCCCTGATCATTCTTTTCTCCTTCAGTGGCCCGTAACCCTTCAACGCCGTCTCCTGTTTCTCTTCATCCGTCGCCACCTCTCTCTGCCTCGCTAACGGGAGGGAGCAGGTGGACGTCGCCCCCGTCATCCGCGTCACGCCTAGCACACTGTCCCTTTATCCTCGTGCCCTGGAACCCCTCCAGTAACCCTAGTCCGCCTTCCCTCCTTTCTCAGCGTCGCCGTTTCCCCTGTCGTTCTTCTTCTTCACCAAAATCACCGAGAGACCCTATGGTATATCTGTCATCGTCGCCATGGAGCCCAGGACTAGGAGGCCGAATTGATCTCAGGAACGGAGAAACCCGGTTCTCTTCGTCCTCTCTGCTGCAGCACGGGTGCCGGAGCTGCACGGAGACGTCGCCCGCATCGTCTCCTTCCTGGACTGTACTGAAGCTTCGCTGCGCCATCGCCTCCTTCTGTCCCCGACTCTGTTACCTAAGGGAATTGGGCGAGGTGAGCTTCCTGGACTGTTTCCCCCACGTAATTGCATCTCTCATTGCCTGTTTGCGCGTCTCCGCCGCCGTTGGTGCTCGCCGCGCGCGCAGTCAGGCCACAGCCGTTCCACCCG
Source organism: Avena sativa (assembly GCA_916181665.1). NCBI lineage: Eukaryota > Viridiplantae > Streptophyta > Magnoliopsida > Poales > Poaceae > Avena > Avena sativa. The sequence continues at coordinate 364,146,114 of OV702285.1, read as the reverse complement.
AGCTAGCAGTCAACAGCGTCGCAACTTGCACAGTCCTCTGTTCCGGTCGATGCCCCGTCAACACCTAATGAATTTTTGCGAAACACTCCTGAACAAAAGTTATAGATTAGGGATCCCTCTTCGTTTTTCATTTTTACATCATCTCCTTTTTCGCTTTGTATCAATCGCCACTGACCTCGCGAGATCAGGAAAAACCCCGGTGTTCTGTCAACGAATTTCAGTCCTTTTGCCCTCAGGTCGGCCTCTGTTCTTCGTTGATTCCCGGCGCGTAGAGTCCTCCGCTGGAGAAAACCTAAACACGAAAGTCGTAGGACTATGTCCCTTCTACAACTTTGGTTTTTACGGTGTCACAAAAATCCCGGTGGTTTGCTCGCCATCGTCTCTCCAAAACTCGATTCAGCTAGCAGAATTTGTGTTCGTGAGATAACTCCCGTCAGATCCAATCTCCAGCATATTTCCACTTAGGCCCCCGTAGTTTTCCTGATCTGTACCCGCAGCCCCAGGCTCGCCTATGTGTCGCCTCCTCGCTGGACCATGCGTGTGTTGTGGCCCTGCTATTCCCAGGCCCACCTGTCATTGACTGTGGGTAGACTAACCTGAGTAAGAAAAGTCAGGAGCTGTTTCAGAATTCAAAATTAAAACTGAATTACATTCTGTTTAAATACAAACTCATTTATAACTTCTAAACAAATAATATTTTAAATAAAAGTTTAATATGAAATATGTTTAGTTTTTCAATAGGAATTCCTCATATTCAAATATTTCCAAATCTGGGTCAACTAGTCCAATCTTTGACTTTGGCCCCTCTTAAATAATTTTGACTTAAATAATATTTTAAATTCACAATTTCAAATCATACAAGTAATATATGTTTTTTTAATCAGAAAAATGTGAGGAATCTGTTTATACTATTTATATTATTATTTGAGCAATTTAAAAATTTCGGATTAATGAATATTAATAATTATCTTTTCTTAATTATTGCATAACTTTAAATCCGTAACTCCGAATTCGACAAATGATATGTCTAAATCGATCAGCGCGACGAGACCTCTCCAACCATGATATTCATGTTGTCATTTGCACCATGCATTAAGAGAAGTTTTATAATAAGTATTGTTTATGCAAGAAAAACATGCTAAATAAAATTGGAAACTAATTGATTCTTATTAATAAAGCCTCACAAGTGCTATACCATCAATGTGCTATGTCTTTAATACTTTTTCGACATAGTTTGCATAATTAACTTACCATGTCATGCATCATATCATGGTCATGCCGATTCTTTTGCATTAGTTGTAATTGTTGCATCGCTTGTTTCTTTTAGTGTTTTGCTTCTTCCCGGATAGGACGATGAGATGTTGTGAGCTTCGACAGGTTCTTCGGTTACGAAACTTCGGCAATGTTTTCAGACGAGCATTCTCCCTCTTTCTACCTATTTTATCTTTATAGTCTTTATTCCTTCCTGTTGATCTATTGCTATCTGTGTTGCGATGCTCTAGTTTTCGTACCCGTGATATCCCTTGCAGCCTTATATTACCTTGGACACATCCTATTACCTGTTGCTTGGTAGATAGTTGGACTTGCGTGTCGTAGTCGCTTGCTCAAGTGTTGTTGCGTGTCGTCAAGTACCACAGTTGTTGGAAGAGTCATATGCTTTATGTTAGAGTTGATCATGACTTTAATTACCGTTTAATAACTAAAATTGAAGTAAGTAAATAATGTAGAGGCACAGGTGGGCAATAGATGTTATTTGGTTTTTAACCGTCCACTTGTGTCCCGTAGGACCCCGAGTACTTGATACCTGTTCTTTGAATATTCGCACTATCCGCATGTGGGACCATGAATCCCCCTAGCCAGAGCTTGAGTCATATTTATTTCTTGGGGCCAGAAAGTAGTTTGGGGCTTTATTACTATCCTGTACTTATGCCATGCCTTACTGCTTCATTTACGATTGCGTGTGGAGCACCTGTACTGTTTAGGAACAAAATGTGGAATGTTTTCGCAGTATCGACAAGCCCAGTCACACTTTCGGGTTCCCGGTCGTTTACAGCCATTGGCACAAACCTCTGGGTCCGTCTCGGAGCCGGCCAACTTCGTCGCGGGTAGCTTGGTGGGGTGGCCCCCTGAAATTTATATGAATCTTGCAATTGCTCTGTCGTGATGCCTCATTGGGTTTTTATTGGTTTTTCTCGAGGTTGATCGTGCGTGTGTTGCTATTTGTGCCCCCCTGCAGGGTAAAACTTTATCAAAGCCGTGTCCGCGGTTATGGACGACATGGAGCACAGTATCTCGATCATAGACAACTATAACTAAAGTAGTGCTATAAATTTGACTTTATAATGACTAGTAATCATCTTCACTATAATGGAATGGCTAAATAAAGGTGCCAACAATTGCTTGTTTGGGTTGTCACCTATTACTATTGTATCTGACTAGTAAGTATTGCAACTACAACGGAATGGCTAAATAAAATTACCAACAACTGCTGGGTTTTGGGATGCCTCATGCTATATGTATCTGACTAGTAAGTACTACAACTAAAACGGAATGGTTAACTAAAAGTGCCCACTGCTTATTATATCAGGATGACTATCTAGACCTGACTAGTAATTGCTGCAACGATAACTGAATAATTAAAACGGCCAACTTTGTGAGTTCCTCGGTTGACTTCCTCGTTTGGTCTCGAGGGGGAAATACCAGGATGGGTATGCTTGATGATAGTTTCAGGTTGGATCCGAATAGGTATTTCTTATCCCTATCTGATAGTCGCCAGTTGTATTGAGTCTCTATAGGTTGTTTAGTGCATGCTGCGCTGCCGCTTCAGTCCACCATACCTATGTAGGCGAGGACCGCCGAATTCTAGTCTCGTCGTGTACTGGCCTCAGTACTTACCGCTCTCTCTTTTTCCTTTGCCCTTTGTCGGCACCCCTTTTGTTTAAGCAGGTTTTGAGATCGGCGTCGTTAGCATGGTTACCCTTCCGTCTTGGCCTGGGCAGGGTTATGGACGCCATTGGTTATTCTTCAGGGCTCTTAGCTCAATTTGCATCTTGTCCGTACTCGGACGTTGTATTGTTTTCAAGGTGGTTTGGATCTTTGTACTGTAAATCTGTATTCTTGACTCTTTGAGTCGATGTTGTATATATGTGTTTTGTGGGTTCCATCGAGGACTATTGTGTAATGATATTACTTCGTTTTCCACCCGCACGCAAGTGCCTGGTGGGCACCTTTGAATCGTTTCTATGCGGGTTTGGCGGGAAGCGCTGAAACTTGCATAGGGTCGATTCTGAGGGTGTTACATTCTTCCTCAAGGATAAGGGCTCTACCGGTAGCTATGTGTTCATCTCTCTCTGTATGCATGATCTTGTTGTGGTCATGAGCTTTGTAATCAAGTAGATCTACCTTGCTACTCAAGTGATTCAATAGATCTCTGCTCACCCCATGTGTGTGAAAGTGACAGCGTGCACGCCATGGTGGCACTTATGTTTGAGTCTGCATAAATACTCTTTGTGCTTTAATAGATCTATGCTTTTCCCCACCAGTGTGAAAGTGACAGCGTGCATACTATGTGTGGCACTTTGGCAAGATTGAATATTTGTTATGAGTTATATTTGGAGTTGGATGTCTCTATGAAATTGTGGTGTTTGTTGGAACCATCTAGCGCTCAAGGTGACAGTATGGGGTTATCTTGATTGGGGAAGGCAGACTTTGAGGAGTGCTATTTTATCCCTACCGATGATTAGAGTGTCCAACCGGAGAGTAGTTAAGAATAGTATCATGAAGAGAGGATATCTATATGAGAGACTGTTCGATAGTGAAAGTATGATTCCTAGGCCTTGTTTCTAAGCATTGAAACACCGTTTGCTACTAGATCTGTTGCATGTTTGCTTGCTTTAGTCCTCCACGCCATCAGCTATTTTCTGGCACCGTTATCACTTGTATTTCACTATCTCTTCGCCGAACTAATGAATCTATATTGGGTGTGTTGGGGACACAAGAGACTTCTTGTATCTTGATTGCAGGGTTTCTTGAGAGGGATACCTTTGACCACTTCCACCCTGAGTTTGATAAACCTTGGGTGATCCACTAAAAGTAAACTTGTTGCTGTTCTACAAACTTCTGCACTTGGAGGCCCAACAACTGTCTACAAGAATAGAAGTGCGTAGACATCAAGCTCTTTTCTGGCGCCGTTGCCGGGGAGGTAAGGTAAAAGGTACTCACATCCTCCGGTGTGAGTGCTCGAAGTTATTTCCTTTAGATTTTGCAATTTTGTCTTTTTGTTTCTTGTTTTCACTAGTTAGGCTTAATGGAAAACAACAAAAAAATTAGAGAGCTTTATAGTGTTTATCTTGAGCTAGGACATGAAGTGTTTGAAGAGAAAATTAAAAAACCTATGGAACTTTATTTGCATGCTAATAACAATGTTATTAGTATGAACTTTTTGAACACCATTGTTGCTAATGCTATGGAAAAGTCTAAGCTTGGGGAAGCTAATTTTGATGAAAATGATCTTTTTAGTCCCCCAGCTTTGGAAGATAGCTATTGTATTGCTTATGATGATACCAAACCTCCAATATATGATGATTACAATGATGAATATGATATTTTTAGTCCACCTACTATAGAGGATGAAATTGATTGTGATTACAATATGCCTCCTATATTTGATGATTATGGTGATGAGAATAATAGTGATAGCTATTTTGTTGAATTTGCTCCCACAACAATTAATAAGAATGGCTATGCTTATGTGGAGAGTAATAATCATTGTATGCATGTGGATCATGATAAGAATGTTTTATGTGATAGTTATATTGTTAATTTTATTCATGATGCTACTGAAAGTTATTATGAGAGAGGGAAACATGGTCTTATGCATCTCAATAATATTAAGTTTCCCCTCCTTATGTCAAAAGTCTTGAAGTTGCACTTGTTTTGCTTTCCTATGCTTGGTGCTTTATGCTTTCATGACTTGTTTATTTACAAGATTACTATGCATAGGAAGTGGGTTAGACTTAAATGTGTCTTGAATTTGTTTCTTGATGCTCTCTTTTACTTTAATTCATATTTCTTATGTGAGCATCTTCATAAACTATCAAGCCTAACTTAAAGGCGTTAAAGAAAAGTACTTGTTGGGAGATAACTCAATAGTTTTATTGAGTCTTGGAAGTTATTACTTCATTAATTACCTCTCCTTATCCTTTTTTTGCTCTTTGTGCCAAGAATGACCTCTAATAAGAGGGGAGTAAGATTTGGTGAGTTGCTGTCCCGAAACAGATTTCTGTCCTCCACCATAAAAATTCATGAGGAGTCTCTGTAAGTCGGACTGATCTGAAAATATACAAATATATCCCCCAGTATGTTATCTAACTTTCATTAGTTCAACACTTTTTTATTTGAGCAACATAAGGTCTTCGAAAAAATTGGTTTCTACCTGCTGGTCTGTTTTGACAGATTTCTGCCATTATTTGCATTTGCTTCTTATTGATTCCTTTTGGGGTTCTTTTTGGGAAATTGAGCTTTTTGAAGGAGTTGCTACAGTAGCTTGTGTTTTTAGTGAAAAGTTTTTCTGTTTTGAAACTAAACCCAAAGGTCTATTATCTTTTGAATACACTAATGTTGCTAATGAAGATTGTGTGAAGTTTTGTATGAAAGAAAATTTCCAGCTGTAGAGAAAGAATGATGTAATGAGATGAAGAATGGAAAAAAGCTCAAGATTGGGGATGCCACCCCATGTCACCCCAAGAAATATTCAAGAGGTACAAGCTTCAAAGCTTGGGGATTCCCAAGGCACCCCCTACTTCATCAATAAAAGCTTAGGTCTTTCTAGACACTTCGTTTTTATTATTTCATGCATTGTTGTGTTTTTCTTGGAGCGTCTTAGTTTTTGTTTTTGGTTTTTGATTGCTTAGTTTGCTTGAGTAAGTTGGTTGGTTACACCACACTTCTTTTGGATAGAGACACACTCTGTTTTCATTGCCTAGAACACTCTAGTTTTCATTCTTATTGTTCTGTGAGTGTTCTCTTTTGCTAGCACTGTGTTTAGCCTTAGTTTTCTTGTGATTTCAGCTTATAGCTTTTTAGTTCTTCTTTGTGGAGTTGTGAGATAATCTCACTGGTCTTTATTGATTATTATCTTTGTGAGTTGCTTCAAATAAGTTGTTTGGTGTTGGAAAAGAGTAGAAAGTTTCATGCTTATAGTGGTACAAAAGGGAGCTTGTTTTGACCGTGATTTAGACTTTATCAAGTCATGCTAGATCTTGTTTTGACCTTATGCATAGTGATTATTTCTTTAGCATGACTTGTTCCAAAAAATTAGGATTGCTGAATGTGCGTTGAAAGAATCATCTGTTGTTTTAGCATACAAAAGCATAATATTGTGGTATTCTCTTTTGATGGTTTGTTTGGGTTGACTTGGCACATGCTCACACCATTTTATGACTACGACAAGTCACCATAGCCTCTATGATCAGTTAGTCCTTGACTTGTAGTACCACTCTATACTTTGATTAGTAATGTTTTGTTGCTCTGCATGATTATGGCCATTATTGCTCTCTTAGTTGGTTGCTTCCAGTCTTTTGATATCCTCCACTTGTATGAGTAAGCTCTACTCATGCTTCCAACTCCCAAGAAACCAAGTCATTACAAAGTGTCCACTATAAACTCCTATGCATGGTGTGTTACACCATTCCAAGTATATTCTTGTTTTCAGCTTTCTTCCAATTAAAAACTATTTTCTTATGTGAAAACTTAGTGATTAAAGCCCTAACAAACTTGATGGCACACTTTATATTCCTTGCCCCTAATAAACTTCAGCCATAGTGTCATATTTGTTGTATATGCTTGCACTTATACATTGTAATTAGCAGAACCGTGTTGTCACGGGGAATGTTTTCAACATTGTACTTGTACTTTGTACTCAGTTGATATGATGCTCTTTTGTCTATGGATGTCACCGGTGTGAAATAAAAAGGGAATTTGTAAGTCCATGGATTTTTTATTTTGTGTTAGAGAAATGCCTGGGCCGCTCGCCTAAGTCATGCCTAATCATGGTGGAAACTTGCAGCATCACCATCGTGACATCTATGAAGCATTCTTCTGATAAAAAAGAGACACATTGAGAAAAGAGGAAAGAGAGAAAAAAGCACCATATTCCCATGGTAAATCACAAGATTTCTGAGATGCTCATTGTCTGCTTTCCTTGTCATTTTGGTTATGGGATAGCTCATGTACCATGTGCAAGGGGTACCCCATTGGCGGTTCTCAATGATATGCAAATACTTACAATGACAAGAACTTACAGGTGACTAAAGTTGAGTAGCATGAGGTGTGGCCCTCGTATTCAAGGGACTTGAGATTGCCAACTTATACTTTGTCAAGCATATACTCCATCTTTGTTCACTTTAACCTTAACCAAGATGCTTATGATAGGGGCAATGAGGGCTGAAAGCTAACAAATACCATAATTTTTGGAAGCTCTTTTTGAAACTTGAAATCTTTGCTTCCTTTTTTGAAGGGCATTTCTTCCACTATTATATTGAGTCTCCACCTTCTACCTTTAGGCACCATTAAGAGAGCATAGTTGCCATTCTGTGTGCAGTGTCCCAAAACTTATTGATTGATGTATATTGTGATATTACTTGTTCATGTGCTACTTGTTTCTAGTCACCCTTGTGAACTTTTAAGGTGTCCTTCGCATCTATTTGCTACTCCATGAGGAACAAGCTGAATGCCACTATGCCATGTTTTCTGTTTGTGAAACAAACAAAAGTTTTTCAATGCATGTTATTCATGATCTTTGTTTGTAGACTTTCATGTTGCATGCATAGTTACTATGTCCTATTGTTAGAACTCCATCTTTCATGCACATCTTTAGAATTCTTTGATCCCACCTTTCAATGCTTGCAAATGATTTGATCTTGGTTTTGACGGTGGATGTCACCTCAAAAATTATTCTTTTTATCACTTACCTACTCGAGGATGAGAAGGAGTTAAGATTTGGGATGCTTGATACGTCGGAAACGTATCTATAATTTTTGATTATCCATGCTTGTTTAGTATCTACTTTGCTTTGCTTTGTCTACACTTTGAGGTGTTTTTATGTCTTTTCTGGAACTAACCTATTAACAAGTTGCCACAGTGGCAGTTGCCTATTTTCCTCTGTTTTTGGTTTCGTAAAGCTAAAAAATGAATATTCTCGGAATTGGACGGGACAAAAGCCAAAATTCATATTTGTCCCTGAGCGATACGGGAAATCGAAGACAAGACGGAGGAGGAAACCAGGGTGGCCACACCCTAGGTTGGCGCGCGCCCACCCTAGGCCGCGCCCACAGGGGGTGTGGGACCCCTGGACCTCCACCGACCTCGCCTTCTTCGCCTATAAGAAGACTCCGACCCAAAATCCTAAAGAATCCAGAAGAAATCCACGAAAACCTCTGTAGCGCCGCCGCCACCGAAGGGGAGATTCGTGGGACAGAAAATCTCTGTTCCGGCACCCTGCCGGGACAGGGAAGTGCCCTCGGAGCCATCTCCATTGATCTCCACCACCATCTCCATCACCGTTGCTGATTCCCATGATGAGGAGTAAGTAGTTATTCCTCGATTCTAAGGGATCTACCGGTAGCTATGTGTTCATCTCTCTCTCTATGCATGATCTTGTTGTGGTCATGAGCTTTGTAATCAAGTATATCTACCTTGCTTCTCAAGTGCTTCAATAGATCTCTGCTCTCCCCATGTGTGTGAAAGTGACAGCGTGCACGCCATGGTGGCACTTAGGTTTGAGTCTACATAAATACTCTTTGTGCTTTAATAGATCTATGCTTTTCCCCACGTGTGTGAAAGTGACAGCGTGCATACCGCGTGTGGCACTTTAGCTAGATTGAATATTTGTTATGAGTTATATTTGGAGTTGGATGTCTCTATGAAATTGTGGTGTTTGTTGGAACCATCTAGCGCTCAAGGTGATAGTGTGGGGTTATCTAGATTGGGGAAGGCAGACTTTGACGAGTGTTGTTATAGCCCTACTGATGATTAGAGTGTCCAACCGGAGAGTAGTTAAGAGTAGTATCATCAAGAGAGGATATATATATGAGAGAGTGTTCACTAGTAAAAGTATGATCCCTAGGCCTTTTTTCTAAGCATTGAAGCACCGCTTTCTACTAGATCTATTGCATGTTTGCTTGCTTTAGTCCTCCACGCCATCAGCTATTTTCTGGCACCGTTACACTTGTATTTCACTATCTCTTCGCCGAACTAGTGAACCTATATTGGGTGTGTTGGGGACATAAGAGACTTCTTATATCTTGATTGGGGTTACTTGAGTGGGATACCTTTGACCACTTCCTCCCTGAGTTTGATAAACCTTGGGTGATCCACTTAAGGGAAACTTGCTGCTGTTCTACAAACCTCTGCACTTGGAGGCCAAACAACTGTCTACAAGAATATAAGTGTGTAGACATCATTCATACTATAAGGTCTCTGAGATATGGGTCTAGTTCCAGGGATTAGTTCAATGAAAAAATCGATATCCCGATCTGGGGGAATACCTGGCAATTCATCTGGGAATACGTCTGGGTATTCACAGACTACTCTGACTTGGTCAATGGTTGGTTGGGCTAGACTCTTGTTGCACTTGAATTGATGGGGCAAAGTCTCAGATACATGCTCTACTAATACTCCAGTGGTACTAGTCATGGTTATGGCTTTCTTGGCACAGTCGATTAATCCTTTATGTTTCGACATCCAATCGATTCCTAGTACTACTTCCAAACCTTTGGTTCCAAGTACTATTAGATTAGCATAAAAATATATTCTATGGATTCTGTTAGGTACGGCCTTGCAAAATTTTCTAGCTTTGGTGGTTGAACCAGGTATTTGAACTATCATAAAATGCTTCAATTTTGTTGGTTGAATCTTACTAGTGCATGCATATTCTTCTGTAACAAACGCGTGCGATGCTCCAGAATCAAACAACACTCTTGCAAGTACTGAGTTAACAGAAATCATATCCATCACACCATCTGACGCTTCCTGGGCTTCTTCAGCATTCATGTGAAACAGATGGCCATTGCGGTTGAGTGAGTTCCCTGGTGCAAATCTCTCTTCCAGGTTGAACACGACGCTGCATCTGAGCTGGTGCATTGACATTGGCTGCTGCAAGATTCTTGGGGCACTCGTTGGAGTAGTGACCCTTGACTCCGCATTCAAAACAAGTAATCAAAGACTTGTCTTTTCCTGCAACAGGCACGACATTGCTTCTAGTCCTTGGGGAAGTATTGTTGTTGTTGGGGTTGTTGTTGTCGTTGGACTTGGGCGGTGCACAGTTGAAATTGTTGGAGTTGTTAAGGTTGTTGTTGTGGTTTCCTCCGGGCCTTGGATTTCTTCCTCCACGGTTGGGATAGTTCGGACGGGACATCGGGGTTCTATTTTTTCTCGGCGCATATCTTGCAGACGGGTTGGGGCGATACTTTGGGGTATGGTGGGATCCTAGTTGATGCATCATTCGACGCTTGAGATTCTCGTTGGCTTGGTTGATCTTGCCTTCCATCTGGATTGCAGAATCCACTAAGGCTTCAACATCAGCGAAGGGAATGTTGACCAGCACTGTCTGCATCTCATCATACAGACCATTCAAGAATCTCTCCTTCTTCTTGGCTTCAATACCAATCTCATCAGGGGCTCACCTAGACAAAGAAAAAAATCTGTCACGGTACACTACCATAGTCATCCTTGCCTTCTTCAGCTCCTTGAATTCATCCCTCATCCATAGAATTAAACCCAGTGGCACATGGGTTCGGATGAACTTGAGATTGAATTCATCCCAAGTCAACATCTGTCCTCCATTCATGGTACGGATGCTATTCCACCAAGCTCTTGCATCACCTGCCAGATAATGGGTGGAAAATAGTACTTTGTCATTGGCCTCCACTCCTATGACTTCTAAGTTGTTCTCCATGGTCTGCAGCCAGTCATCAGCATCTAATGGCTCTTCAGACTTACTAAATATGGGGGGATTTGTGTTTTGTAAGTTCTTGAGCTTGGAGCCATGGTTATCCTGGTTTCCATGGCCTTGATTATTATGGGCCATCTGAGCTATCTGTTAAAGGGTGGCTAAATTAGCTTGAAGTTCAGCTCTTCCAGCTTCACGGTCAGCAACCAGCATTTGTAGGATTTGCAGCATTGGTTCCTGAGATGAACTGCTCCCTCCGTGAGGCATCTGAAGATTGAGATAGATCATGAGACAAGAGGGGAATTTATAAGGTTCATGGATTTTTTTTGAAAAGCTTTTAAACTTTGAGTTTGACTCTCGTTTTGCCAACTAGCAACTTGCTTTTCATTCATTCATAGCACCCAATAGAAACACACACCACACTAAGGTAACATATGGTTTTAGGAACCATTCTATGAAGCTACGATACAAACCACACTAGGGTAACATATGGTTTTACAACTCCACCTACGATAGTGCTCAAGTGCTACTACTCATCAGAACCGGTGGCTTCTTCATTGTTAATGAAGGCAGAATCATCATCATCAGTGTGGAAGTCCATATCGAGGTCCTCCAGGTAGTTATCATCATCACTAAGGTATGAGTAGGGATCTCCACGGGTATCTTCCCCCTCGTTCTCCCTCTCCTCAAGTCGCATGTCCCGTTAATGGATGGTCTCCTCCAAAGATGACACCTTGTGATGAAGGCGGGCAATGATGTGATCCTTCTTGTCACGCAGACGGCAAAGTGACTTGCACTCCTTCACAAGGATGGCGATGGTCTGGTCCTTCTTGACTGCAATGGCATGGTTGTGGTTGTCGTAGGCGCGGGCGTTGTCCAACTCCTTCTGCCCATCATACAACATGAAGTTGAGATGATCCACCTGATGCTTCAGCTCCAGATGGCCTGGCACCTCCAATGGTTGTCCCATAGCATCACGCCTTGCGTAGTAAGCGAAGCGAGTGCCATTGATCTGGTTGATGCTTTGCCCACATAGACGGGCAAGAGCTTCCTGCATAGCCCTGGTGAGTCCATCTAGCCAGTTGTTCTCCCTCAAGCTGAATTGGATCCCCTCTGAGGTGGGTGCCTCCATCTTGCCTCTGAGATTTGCAACTATCAGCCACTGTAGTTATCCTCCTTGCTGATCATTGAGCTGTGCCCCAAAGAACTTGGGGTGCGGGCGCTCAAGAAGTTCCGAGAGTTGGCCTAAGTAGCGCTCGAAGATGATCTCTCCTCCGTTGACCAACTGGTAGAACTTGCTATACTTGACTTCCATCTATAAGAATGGAGGATGAGTAGGTTAGTTAGGTGATCAAGTGTGTCAAATTTTATGTAGGATTGCAAGAATTTTTGAGGAACATGAATTTTCTTGAAAGAATCTTAGTGATAAGAATGAGAATTGTTTTTCATAAATACTCACTTGTTTTGTTTTGAAACTAAGTTTTTGATTCAAGCGTCCATTCTAACTAGGGTCTCCTATGGTCGGGGTGGCTCTGATACCAACTTGTCAACACCTGGATTTTTAATCCCAGATTCCTATTATGCCATACATCAAAATCCCAGGATTACCATTTTTGCGAGACATAACATATTGGTACCATAGTTCATCATCCATTACAAACCATAATAAAGGTCTTACAAATAAAGGATCTCATGATCCAGTCTTAATACAATCAACGTAGCGGAAATTAAACGTAGCGGGGCTTCATCTTCAGCGTCACAAGCAATACTGATAGTCCTCCTCATAGTCTGGCCATAGGAATAGCTAGGCACAAAGCCATGAGTACTCTTTAAGTACTCGCAAACTATCACTAACAAGTAAAGTAGTTCGAGTAGGAATCCTAAGCTCTAGGTTTATTTGCAAAAAGCCAGGTTTATTTCAAACTTAGTTTAGAAGTAAAGAAAAATAGTTTAATGCTTTACAACACGTAAGTGGGAACTTAGTTTTCATGTTCACAACCCTGTTGTGGTCAAGTCAAAGTCATAGTTCATTTCAGAAGTCATTTTGAAAACATCTGACGACGGAACAGTATGGCCACTCCAACTATCCATGACCGCGGACACGGCTATTCAAATAGTTTGACACTCTGTAGAGGTGGTACACTTTCACCACAACATTCGATACATCCGTCAGGGATAACCCTGAATCATCCTACTTAGTATGTGGATAATCAATGCTAACCTTTCAATTACACACCCTAATATAGGCATCTCCCCTATGAGTTTGGCCTCCCAACCATGACCATTTGTCATATTGGGAGCTGCATAGGTGGACATTCACATTCACGAGGTAGCCTCATCTCAACCTATTTTCGCAAGGGAACCCATACTAAAACATATAAAATTCTAGAAAGCCCTACCCAATTCAGGTATTGTGGTTGTATGGTAAAATTGGAATGGTATCGCATCCGAACCCAACCATCAGCTTTTATAAAGGGCTAAGGCTCATGCCTCAACACTTTCATCATCAAATCATCTTGTGTTCATAACACATGTCAAAACATTTCAATAGAATGAATCTTCATTCCAAGGGTTTCATAATCATTTTCACCAAGTATTCCATCTTTTATGCTTAGCACTACCCACTTTTATGCAGTAGCTCACCTAGGCTCTAACTAGGGTCGACGATGGGGGCGAACTACGTTGTCAACGACGACTATTTGAACGGTGGTCGCGGCGGCTCCTGGGGTGGCTCCAATCAACGTCTCCTCTTCTCCTCTGCAGCGGCAGACTCCGGCCAAATTCCGACGGGCTGGTGCTCGCCTCGCTCCGGGGAAGGGTCAGGGTGGTTCTGAGAGAGAGGGGAGTGAGATGGTATGAAGAATTGAGGCGTGGGTGGCCTCTATTTAAACACCGGCGATGGGGACAGAGCGGGATGGTCTGGGCTCGTCGGTGATGACGATACAGAGGGCTAACAGCATGGCTAAGGGTGTAGGACAATGCGGTGTCTCCTGGCGATCATCACTGGCTTCAAGGCGATGCACAGGGCGGTTGAGGATGGTCGGGAGAAGTCTGTGCTCTGCGTGGGACCAGCGGTGTTGGAGACGGCGTACAGAGGTTTCGTGTCACACGGCGGTGAACGTTCGTGTCTAGGAGGTAGCTAGGGTAATCGCGAGTGCAGGTACGCACAGTGAGAGCGAGGCGCGGCGTTTGCGCGCGTGTCGACTGTGGCGCTCTGGTGCGCTCTCGGCATGGTGCAGAGAAAGTGTGCGCAACTGTTTTCTGGTGGTCCATGGCTTGGCTGCGCTCGAAGGGTGGACAGGGAGTGTAACATCCCAGCATTAGAGCTTAGAAATAAGCTGACCCAGATGTGTGCATTGCATTTATGCATAGAAAATCCGAATAATTTTCGCGCTTTTAAAACAGAACTTGTCAAATTGATTGAAGCTTCTCTTAACTTGATGGAATTGAAGTAGATCATCAAGTTAACTGCGATAAGTTTCAATATGACCTTTGCTAAAACCTTATTTGGTTAAACATGATTTGGTCTAAGGGTAGACCAGATATAATAAAATGTCACTCATAATACATTGCTTAAATGATTCATATATGATCCTTAAGGGATCATATCATACTATTCATAATATCAACCTATGAATACTAAGTTAAGATTACCACTAAAATAATAACAATGCAATGATTAATGCTGACCTATCTTATTTTTATCTATTCTTACTATGAGTATCATAGTAATACCTAACCTTAAACTCTTTAATGAGTTGGAGTTGGAAAGAGACTAAGTCAAGATCATCCACTATATATATTTCTTTCTATAACAATCTTTATGGAACTTATCTTAATATATGTTGTTCATCAATATTGGGTAATTCCCCATTGATTCATAATTCTTTAACTATCAATCCTTGATCTACTATTTCTTGATCTTATCATAACATCTAATTAAATCTTTTAAAGAGGGTATAGTCCAGTAATATCCTTAATCCAATATAAGATACTAAGAAGATAATTTCAAGACAATGGAAAAGTAGGATTGATAAAGCCTTGCTTAGCCAACTAAGAACTTAAGAAATAAATGATTAAAGTATTATAATGGTAATGCTTTAGCCACCAATATTGAATGCTTATATTTAGTATAAGTAATACTGGTGGGTAGAACATGATTGGAACCTTAGAAGAGATAAGTTATCCTAGAGTAGTCATTGCAAGCCACATAAATATAATTTAGGGTTGGAGTAAAGTGAATATAGGATGATATTATTCAATTAAAGCCAGTATAGCATAGAGTTAGAGAAGTGGTGTTATTCATTTTAAAGGATGGTCAACTTTAGAGAAAGGTAGTTGGATGCATACAACTAATAGAGATACATTAGTAATGAATGGTTAAGAAGATTATGAGTAGAGTTTGAAGGAACTATTTGTTGGATGGAAGGCTATCAACAGTAGAGTAGTAAATACAACCAGCAAGGATATGAGGAAGTTATGAAATACTTTAGTATCAAACTCATTGGATTCATCCATGAGTTTAGAAGGTTCATCAGTGAATAAGAATATTCTTATGAAATAAAACTCATCATGTTAATCATGATGATAAATAGAAAAAGGTAGTATATCTAGGAGAGGAATTCCTTAATAAGAAGTCTAGAATTATGAATTATGGAAGATAGTAATTCTTGGTACACAATCAACTCTAAATCTCAAAACCCAATTATAATATCCATTTCATATTAAGAATTCCTCATCTTATATCTATATCACTTGATAGGAACATTTCTCTACAAGAAATCACATAAGCACATCTCTGCCAATTCCAACCATCATAACTATATGTGCCTAAGTATATCTTTATCAATTTCTTTCTATAAAACATTCAAGATATAACTTTCTAGTACTAAAGGTGATGTCATCAAATATTCCAAACAGAAAACAATATGCTTAGTTATGGAGTCTTTAACCACATACATTAAGGAGTCTATGTATATTAAAAAAACCTAAACCCTAGGTTAAATAACCATAATCCAAAATCCTAAACCTCTTTGTTTATCATCATAGAATATATACATTGTCATTTTCCAAATTAATGGAAGTAGTAGGAATCATATTAATTTCTTTCATATTTCATGCATCAAATAATGATATAGGATCATTATACATATAAAAATTTATATTCAAACTCTGAACCAACTAGAGTTTAGTCTTATAAACAAATAAGAATATATCATTCAAGAAATCCATCACTAAAAGAGGAGAGAAAATAATAAGAAAAGTTTCTACAAATTATTAAAAAGGGGTTCATATTGAGTAAATAAAAGAAATACAAAAAGATTATATAATAAAATTTAACAAATGATACTAAATATACCTTAGTATTATTGCAATTATCCAGCAAATAAATCCTACAAAGAAAAGTTAAAAATATAAATCAAATTCAAATCTGAAAAGGAAAACACAAAATAGAAAAAGGTAAAACAAATAAAAACATTACATGGCCGTGGCCCAACATTTCTTTCCTTATCTGACGCCCATGTGTAGCCCACAACAGTCCAACAGCCAGCCGAGCTCTTTCTCTACTGTGACTGACAAGTGGGGCCAGGGAAGACTGCAGATTGAGAAGAAAGAAACGCCAGGGGGTTATCCGCAAAACAACATGTTGTCGTCATCCTCATGCACACAGACAGCTCGCTGGAGGAGCTCGTCGCCGCCCGATGCCGTCGTCGTCGTCATCTATGCGGGAAGATGCTCGCCATCGTTCCAGAAGGTGATAAGAAGGCCACCGCGACGCCCAGCCTCAATCCCTATCCACAATCTCTCCTTATCCTCTCTGATTTGAATGGGGCCGAAACCCTAGCTCACCGGAGCCACACCTTGCCGTCGAACCACATCTCCCCACACCCTTCCAAGCAGCCATGGAGAAGCACCGTCCTCCGTAGATCCTCTGAGAGAAATCCTGCATCAAGGGGAGCACTAGAGTGGACGAATTTGGCCGTCGGATCTCGTCGGAGTTGAGGCTTGGATGACCATTTCTGGGCGGTGCGGCCACTTTAGGACTCAGCACGATGCACTGATTCGAAATAGGTTCATGATGTTTGCTAGGGCGCAGTAGATCATCGCCGGTGAACAACCAGTGACGGCGGTGGTGGTGCTGACGCCATAGCTATGTCATGCCGATGTCACCCTGAACCCAGTCCGTTGTTTGACCCGGTCTTTGTCTCACGTGGCAAGTGACGTGGCCTTGGGCCCATATGTCATTGTCTAGGGGTCAAGACAGGGTCGGTAATAAATGTATTTTATTTAAACAGCGTGCTAAGGTGGTCACTGGCCCACCAGTCAGTGACTGAGGCTAGGTTTAGGTGCGGCGTAAAAAGTATTTCCTGTTTAAGAAATAGATAAAATGTTATAAACTTAATTATTAATATTCCAAAAATCAAATAAATGATAAATATTGTTTAAATAATAACTTTTGTTTTGTAATTTAGAAAAATGTGTATAATATATGAAAATTTTCAGAAAAATAAAATGTATAACCTAAAACTATTATTAAATCTTATTGTGATAACTATTTAAACAAATAATATTTAATAAAGGTCTTATAAGTAATTAAACTTTGATAATACATAATTTAATAATGGTAAATGTTAATAATATAAATAAAATACCAAAAATCTTAGAAAAATAAAAATTATAATTTGAAACCATAATAATATATTATTATTTCACTTAATTAAATATTCATTATTTATTAAGTAATTATAAAGTAATAAAATTTATAAAAATCATATCTTATTATTTATAAATCACAAAATAAATGTAGTATACGAAAATGATCACAAAAATAATATCTACATGTTAAAAATCTAATATTCTACTTTTGAGTTAAATAAAAATTCAAATATTTTAATAACTGAAAATTTAAACTTATTTACTTCATTAATAATTCATATAAGGATAAATAAAATTTATTAATATTCCTAAAATGAGTAAATTAAGTATCATAAATAGTATTAATTTTAAATGATTATAATATGAAGCCATAATGGTTAAAAACATTATAAATATTTTTATTTTAGAATTATCTTCAACCTTAAGTGAAGACTACATTCTAAAAGGATTCCTACTCAAAATAAAAACATTAAAGAACAACTTGTGACTAAATCAGATCATTCCTATCTACTTTAACCACCAAATTACAAAAACTACCACAACACTACAGAAAATTCATAAGTAGTTAAGTGACAATATATCTTGGTTTATAAACTATACTCATTCATCTATAAAAGAGAAATGATACTACTCCATTATAAAATCAAGAAACCACTACACCGAGTAAGAGGATAACCAATTTTAAGTAACCTAAAGGAAACATTCCAGATACACAAGCTAAAAATGTTATAAGTATTATACTTTCAAAACTATCTATATTTTAAAGTTAAGTTTAGTCTCCAAGAATTTAAATATAATACTATAAACATTACTATATGTTTTATAGTTAACTTTGATCTGAACTAGTTAAGTTATAAGGATCTCAAGCCAAAACTAAACAGGCAAACACAAATAACATCAACCACCAATAACTAACCATAAAGATTGTTTAAACGTTAGAAAAGGAATTTATTCTTCAAAAGTTATTCAGTTTGCCACTTCAGACAATGTATGACAAATAATCAAAATCACCTTACTTCATATTTGACTGGTATACCTAGGAGCAATAACACATAAGCTATTTATAAATGACTATACTTATAAAGTCAAGTTTGAAAATAAACAATTAAAGTATAAACAATCTTGAAGAGCATTTCATAGGTGTATATTTTATTGCTACATAAATACGTGTTGTTCACACACACTCACAATCCCTAATAAGAAGCACAAGTGTGAAACTTATCTAAAAGGACAACACATTCTAAAGTAACCATTTTCGGAATTCAAACCCTAGGACAACGTTATCCCCGGGATTTGCGTTTAGAACGTGCATCACATCACTTTTGCATAAAAGCATATTGCTTCTTTAAACATTAGTCCTTATCGGAACAATGATGCTGATTCCAGATTTTGGATATTATCCTGACTCGAAGACCGTGAGTGCATAATCTTGCAATCACAAAAGGAAAGTTCACACTTGCCCATGTCCTTTGTTTATTTTCTGTAAAGTATTTTACAAATCCAGTGTTGTTATCACCTGCATTTGAAAAAGGTCTAAAAACACTATTTTCGATAATAATTTGAACTATTGGTTACTAATCCAGGGTGATCAGCTAATCTATTAAATCTGACAGTTGGAATACCACTGTTCAGAACTATATCACCTAGGACTTAACAACCAATGTCGCCAGTGATTCTTGCGTTGTATATTACGCGTTGACCATGAGATTTGGAATGGGACGGAGAAGTCAGGTGTATCTTCTTCCTCTCGCATGAAGTCGGATGTGCAGGTCGTGGTTGTTATCCTCGAAACATACATATTAATTGGTAATTCGTAGAGGATATGAAGCATATGGGTGGGAACCCTCATCGTCCCACGATAGTTCTAGCATCTAACGGTTTGTACAAACCATTGCCGTAATCCAATATGTGGGCATGGTGTACACTAAGGAGGCATGCGAGGTCGTGAAGGGTGTAGTGATTGGCTTGGATCATCTTTTGGGCCCCACATCATGGAATTGTGGATGGGAATAAGCTACCCGGTTGTGCAACAAATAGTTGATCTCTCATGGGTAAAGTAACGCACCTCTACAGAGTGTAAGAACTGTAACTTGTTACTCCCTGTTCCGGGAAGGAGCTGCGAACACGGCGGAAAAGGAACTCCATGAAAGTTCTGGTAAACCCGTGAAGGCTGACGGACATAGCTTTTCATAATAAAATCAACCTTTGAAGAAATGTTTATGAAACTTGCATTGCCTACGACCTATGGTCTATGGTTGTAGTTATAGTGCATCAAACACTCCTTTTCTAGTGAATTTTCTGAGTACGCCCGTACTCAAAGTATCTTCTTAACTCTTGCTAGATTCTGAAGCCGGAATAGACAACAACCACATCAAGTTATGCTCCAGGACTTATCATGCAAAGATAAAGATCTTCAATGAAGACAAGGAAGTCAACATAGACCTCAACTCAAGTGAGGACGAAGCTACTGATTAGATAGGAATATAATCTCTAGCCAAAGAACCTAATTCTGCAGTGCATTGCAATAGTATCAATGCCAATCCCTTAGTTAAAATACTAGTTCTAGTAGTATAATAGTTCTTGCGGTATTCTTCTCCGTAAGAAGTTCTTTCTCTCTCTTTAACCTAGAGTGCTCTCTAGATCTTGTGTAAAGAGTGAGTTTTAACCTTTAGCCATGTATTGGACCCGTTGTGTTTCTATTGTGCCATTCTGAGGGATGTAATACTAGTGAATGGTGTTTCATTGGTGTTATGTCAATGACTATAGTGTACTACATCATGCAGTGGTATTCTGGGTCACCATAGTTGGTATCAGAGAATATGCTTTAACCTTAGGTTGGAAACCTAGTAAATGGGTAGAACCTGTAGAACACATCCTAGTGATAATAAAGATTTCTCTAGTGATATGAGGGATATTCATTTGAGAATAATCCTGTTATGTTACTAGTGCGATAACTCTTTTATATGATTGCAATTCCGATCTTTACCCAAGAGTTTTAACTCTATGTGACTGATGATAATTTCTTATCTACAGTTCCACATGGAACCTCGATATCCACCCCGAAATGTTCAAGTGATGAACATGACGTTGGATGACTACGGAGGGGATTGGACAGACAATCTCCGACGACTTCTATGGAGTTTGGAATGTGAATCGAGACTTTTGGTCAAGATTTACAGTTACTATGATGGGCAGGTATTAGCTAAATACCGTGTGATGATCATGTTACCCAAGAAGTTAGGACTTAAGGGAGAAATTCCATCAAGAGAGGCAAGGTGCATGGCATCTTCATATCAGATTGCCGTAGCAGCAGCCATAACCATGATCCGAGAACAAAAATCCCAAGCTCTACAGGGTAGTACTCACACCATTATACCACATGAAACCACAAACTTAGAACATGAGTTAGATCATTCTACCTTAGTCCAAGCTGAACCTACTCTAGCTGTAGAGTATATGGATCGTTCTCGGTCTTTGCTACACTTATCATAACACTCACCAAGTCTTAGTTCAGGAGCTGGATACGGTCATTGAGGATTTTACTAATCCTGATAAAGCAATGGCACGTAGGAAGAAGTTAGATAAATAAGCAAGGCATCCCAAATAAATACCTTCAGGAGAAGTGTTTGAGGAAACTGAATTTGATGATCCAAACTCAGAAAATTATGCCTATTACCAAAAGGACTTCAAGCCACCTGAAGACCTATGGACCAAGTATAACTCCGAACAACAGGAATGGAATAAGGCTATTCCAAATAACCCTGAGCCCAACAAGTATGGATGGGAAGTAGAATCTCAAGGTGGGACCATAGGAAACCCTATACCTTGTGATACAAGTATTGAAGAAGAGATCAACTATAACCATAGAGAGCCTTATGGACCATATGGAGGTAATACTAATCCAATCGACTTACAAGAGTATTCCGATAGCTACTACACCAATATATATGACTGGATCCAAGAAAAAGCTAAGGAACCAACTTACTATGAGGAAGCGTTGCCGGAAAACCCGGAATATTCTATAGAGGATTACACCAACTCTAGTCATTTTTCAATGACTAATCTCAGTCTCGGTACTTCTAATCAAGAATACGCACCTCCTGGATGCTCCTACGCTCCAGAAGGCAGTCGTAGGACTTCACGTCATCATGGACGGAACTCCAGGAAGCACTAGAGGAAGATGAGAGTAAGAAAGTAACGACATCCCAAGGGATGAGGGCTTGAATAATGTATATAGAGGGTAATGCGTATTGTAGTTTGAAAGGTTTGCCGAAATAAGTGAGGATATATCCACAAGAACAAGAAGTTCTTGTAAGATATTTGTGTAAATAGGTATGGATCAAACCGTTGGAACATCTAGTACCTTTGTAAATTATTTAAAACCTATGTGTAATACATGGTATATGTTTTGTTGTTTATCGACTTTTGGATCTTATTGGATCTTCTTGATTGACTAGATCTGTACATGAAGTTTAATTAGGTTTGCAAATGCATGATGTAACACCCAGTTATTACTTGATGTTATAGACCTAGATAGAAATGGGAATTCGTGTAAGGGAGTGACGAGTTTCGGAGATCATAAGGAAGACTGACTTGAAGGATGAAGCAAGATATAAGGGGTATTAACACCATTTGGAGGATAGATAGAGCATAGGTCATTTTTGGCCAGCTCAGGAAGAAAGTCTGGTGTATAGAAGATGTAGGGAGCAACAAGATATGATAAACTGAAAGCTCATTCAAAGTAGGTAAGATGCTAAGAAGTTAATGAAAGAGTTGTACCAAGTTCATGGAAATATCATGAAAAAGTACCAAGAAGATGCCTGGAACCAAAAGGGTATTCAAGCTCTAAAAATTCAGAGAGAATATCAGGTGTAGGTCGGAAACTATAAGGTAATACCTACCACCCAGAATGATCTGCCATTGGTATTTAATTCCTAGTCGGCATTCTGATCCACAGTTGATATTTTGTCCGCAGCTGGAATTTGGTTGACATAGTTAATCAGATCATCTTAATGATTGCATAAAGAGCATTAAATTTGGCCTAAGTTAAGTAAGACCTAAGGAAGTATATAAATTAAAAGGTGATCGTCTTTCGAGAGGCTTCGCAAAGATAGTTTTATACCAGCGAAAATGTCCAATAGTAAATACGACATTTAGTGTTGAAAGATTCGTTTCGGAGATCCACAACTATGTGGATACACCATATAATATTCATCGGATCCTAAACGGGTGAAATATAAGCTGAACAAGACCCAACATTTAGTTTAAGAACCAATGGTCTCTATGTATGTAGTTTAAAGACTATTAGTAAAACCTAAGGGGGAGAGTAGACATTATGAATGAAAGTTGAAGAAAGTACTATAGGTAATAATGAAAGACTATTTAAAAACCTTAAGAAGGTATAATCTTGAAGGTGATAAAGGATACATTTAACCAACCAATTCTAGAAGAAACAACTCTTAAGTAACCCTTAAGAAGTATTAGAGAACACCCAACTGTACAAGCATTGAGAATAAGAAATTCCAATATGTATGGACTAAATGAGTTCAAATCCAATCTTGGAAGGAATACTAGTATCAACTATACTATGACATGAATATAAATATAGAATTTTGACCATAAACAATGGGCATATAGAAACTTAAAACATGTTTTATTAAGAGCCTCTAAACTATACTTAAAATAGTAATAAATTTTGATGATTAAATAAAAACAATTGGATTAGGATATCTAATCAGGTTATGGAATGCTCCAATTATTTCCATTTAAGTTCATCATGAAGTGGAGAATGTAGCAACCACTACAAAACAATTTCTTACTCCGAAACATGAGAGTTTGCGAACTTCGAGGACGAAGTTTATTTTAAGGGGGAGAGTCTGTAACATCCAAGCATTAGAGCTTAGAAATAAGCTGACCCAGATGTGTGCATTGCATTCATGCATAGAAAATCCGAATAATTTTAGCGCTTTTAAAATAGAACTTGTCAAATTGATTGAAGCTTCTCTTAACTTGATGGAATTGAAGTAGATCATCAAGTTAACTGCGATAAGTTTCAGTATGACCTTTGCTAAAACCTTATTTGGTTAAACATGATTTGGTCTAAGGGTAGACCAGATATAATAAAATGTCACTCATAATACATTACTTAAATGATTCATATATAATCCTTAAGGGATCATACCATACTATTCATAATATCAACCTATGAATAATAAGTTAAGATTACCACTAAAATAATAACAATGCAATGATTAATGCTGACCTATCTTATTTTTATCTATTATTACTATGAGTATCATAGTAATACCTAACCTTAAACTCTTTAATGAGTTGGAGTTGGAAAGAGACTAAGTCAAGATCATCCACTATATATCTTTCTTTCTATAACAATATTTATAGAACTTATCTTAATATATGTTGTTCATCAAAATTGGGTAATTCCCCATTGATTCACAATTCTTTAACTATCAGTCCTTGATATACTATTTCTTGATATTATCATAACATCTAATTAAATCTTTTAAAGAGGGTATAGTCCAGTAATATCCTTAATCCAATATAAGATACTAAGAAGATAATTTCAAGACAATGGAAAAGTAGGATTGATAAAGCCTTCCTTATCCAACTAAGAACTTAAGCAATAAATGATTAAAGTATTATGATGGTAATGCTTTAGCCACCAATATTGAATGCTTATATTTAGTATAAGTAATACTAGTGGGTAGAACATGATTGGAACCTTAGAAGAGATAAGTTATCCTAGAGTAGTCATTGCAAGCCACATAAATATAATTTAGGGTTGGAGTAAAGTGAATATAGCATGATATTATTCAATTAAATCTAGTATAGCATAGACTTATAGAAGTGGTGTTATTCATTTTAAAGGATGGTCAACTTTAGAGAAAGGTAGTTGGATGCATACAACTAATAGATATACAGTAGTAATGAATGGTTAAGAAGATTATGAGTAGAGTTTGAAGGAACTATTTGTTGGATGGAAGGCTATCAACAGTAGAGTAGTAAATACAACCAAGCAAGGATATGAGGAAGTTATGAAATACTTTAGTATCAAACTCATTAGATTCATCCATGAGTTTAGAAGGTTCATTAGTGAATAAGAATATTCTTATGAAGTAAAAATCATCATGTTAATCATGATGATAAATAAAAAAGGTAGTATATCTAGGAAAGGAATTCCTTAATAAGAAGTCTAGAATTATGAATTACGGAAGATAGTAATTCTTGGTACACAATCAACTCTAAATCTCAAAACCCAATTATAATATCCATTTCTTATTAAGAATTCCTCATCTTATATCTATATCACTTGATAGGAACATTTCCCTACAAGAAATCACATAAGCACATCTCTGCTAATTCCAACCATCATAACTATATGTGCTCAAGTATATCTTTATCAATTCCTTTCTATAAAACATTCAAGATATAACTTTCTAGTACTAAAGGTGATGTCATCAAATATTCCAAACAAAAAACAATATGCTTAGTTATGGAGTCTTTAACCACATCCATAAAGGAGTCTATGTATATTAAAAAACCCTAAACCCTAGGGTAAATAATCATAATCCAAAATCCTAAACCTCTTTGTTTATCATAATAGAATATATACATTGTCATTTTCCAAATTAATGGAAGTAGTAACAATCATATTAATTTCTTTCATATTTCATGCATCAAATAATGATATAGGATCATTATACATATAAAAAATTATATTCAAACTCTGAACCAACTAGAGTTTAGTCTTATAAACAAATAAGAATATATCATTCAAGAAATCCATCACTAAAAGAGGAGAGAAAAATAATAAGAAAATTTTCTACAAATTATTAAAAAGGGGTTCATATTGAGTAAATAAAAGAAATAAAAAAATATTATATAATAAAAGTTCACAAATGATACTAAATATACCTTAGTATTATTGCAATTATCCAGCAAATAAATCCTACAAATAAAAGTTCAAAATATAAATCAAATTCAAATCTGAAAAGGAAAACAGAAAATAGAAAAAGGTAAAACAAATAAAAACATTACCTGGTCGTGGCCCAACATTTCTTTCCTTATCTGACGCCCATGTGCAGCCCACAAAAGCCCAACAGCCAGCCCACCTTTTTCTCTCATGTGACTGACAAGTGGGGCGAGGGAAGGACTGCGGGTTGAGAAGAAAGAAATGTCAGGGGGTTATCCGCAAAACAACATGTCGTCGTCATCCTCACGCACACAGACAGCTCGCTGGAGGAGCTCGCCGCCGCCCGATGCCGTCGTCATCAGCTGTGCGTCAAGATGCTCGCCGTCGTTCCAGAAGGGGATAAGAAGGCCACCGTGACGCCCTGCCTCAATCCCTGTCCACAATCCCTCCTTATCCTCTCTGATTTGAATGGGGCCGAAACCCTAGCTCACCGGAGCCACACCTTGCCGTCGGACCACATCTCCCCACACCCTTCCAAGCAGCCATGGAGAAGCACCGCCCTTCGTAGATCCTCTGAGAGAAATCCTGCATCAAGGGGAGCACTGGAGTGGACGAATTTTGCCGTTCTTCTTTGCGGTAGTTCGTCGGAAATCTTTTCAGAGAGCTCGCCTCCTATCGCGCCTGTCCTCGCCGACCTCTCTATCATCATCAGGGTGATTTCCTGAACCTTCCAGTATCCTTAAATCGCCGTATCTTGTTGAGAATCGTCGTCTCACCATGTGCCATCGTCGGCCACCATCGGAGCTCGTCGGAGCTGAGGCTCCGATGACCATTTCCGAGTGGCTCCGCCACTTTAGGACTCAGCAGGATGCACTGATTCGAACTAGGTTCATTTTGTTTGCTAGGGCGCAATAGATCGTCACCGGCGACAAACCACTGACGGCGGTGGTGGTGCTGACGCCATAGCTACGTCATGCCAACGTCACCCTGAACCCAATCCGCTGTTTGACCTGGTATTTTTCTCACGTGGGAAGTGACGTGGCCTTGGGCCCATATGTCATTGTCTAGGGGTCAAGACAGGGTCGGTAATAAACGTATTTTCTTTAAACATCGTGCTGAGGTGGTCACTGGCCCACCAGTTAGTGACTGAGGCTAGCTTTAGGTGCGGTGTAAAAAGTATTTCCTGTTTAACAAATAGATAAAATGTTATAAACTTAATTATTAATACTAGTGTTGGTCTGGATGTTTTTTCTTTTAACTAGATTTAATCTACAAGATCTTTTGATATGATTCTAAATAAACATGTTATGTATTTAAAATACCTCTATTAATAAATTGGAATTAATCTTGTTGGAGTTACAGAATTACTGTAGTCAAATTATTGGTGAGTTACTATGCACAGATCAGTTAATTCACAATAACGCAAAGATTCCTCAATAAATACTAGGCTCCTAGGGTTTCATAGATGTTATGTATTATGAATTATGTGAGTTTGAATTAGGGAAGTACCTATTTTAATTTGACCTAGAGGAATTCCTAATTGCAGAAAAGGGATATTTTTATTATTTTTACCAGGGAAAAATATGAAACAAAATATGCTGGGGACAAGGTGACGTGCAGGGTATCACTGATACCTTTTAGGACAAAAGGGTTCAATTCAATTGGAGTTATATAACTCTCAAAAATATTTTATGAAGGAAAAGTATACATCTAGGCACTTGGTTTATTTGAATAGTTCTAGACATTATTAGAGTCAAAAAAAGGTGTTGCATGTTACGGAACACATACATAGGCATGTGGAAAAATAGATATGGGCCTTCCTAACAATTTTACATTTTTGTTGGCATTTAAACTAAGCATCTATTTTCCAGATCTATAGAATGGTTTTAAAGAAAAGAAAAGCAGAGGGAGGGACACGGGCCGGATCAGGAAGGGAATGGGCAAAGCGGCACTGGGCCAGCCCATCCAGCGGACCGAGATGCACGTGCGGGAGGACTTTAATAGCCGGCCATGGGCCCGCTAGTCAGCGACTCGAAGAGGCGAAGGGGTACTAGGCCTCATTCGTCGTTGGATCTATGGAAGATCGACATCGCGGGGCCATTGTCTCTGCTAAGACATGTGCCGCCGAGGGAAACCCTAGCAAAGCACGGTGGCGCATAGGGAGCTCATCTAGGGGCTTGGAGGGGCGCTAGGGAGGGTCCACGGCAGCGCGGTTTGTCGGGGTGAGTTCGTAGAGGGGCGGCAACCACCGGTATGGCTACGGAGGAAGGCTCCCATGGTGACACCAGCGACAGTAGTTCTGCGCTTAGTCGGGAAGGCGACATCGTGCTATCCTGGGCCAAACAAGAGCATGGGGAGAGTCATGGGAGGTAGGAGAACATGATAGGGTAACATGCAGAGAGGGAAGTGCGAGGGAGATGGAGCTATGCTTGGATTTCCTGATATGGTCAAATCTCCTTTGGCTTCTTCTCTCAGGCAAGGCAAGGCAGCGAGTGAGCAGGGGTTCGTGGGGGAGGTAAGTGGGGAGCAGATGGAGGAAATGAGAGGCAGAGAGGCGCAGGGGTGGCCTCTAGCCTATTTATTTATGGGAGGAGTAGGTTCATGGTGGTCTTGGTCCATTTGGGGCATGAGAGGGGGAGGGATCTGGGAATTTGCTAGGAGGGGTGGTGCTATGGGTGTGTGGGCCAGGTGCTCGATCAGATGAGTGGAGGCAGGGGTGGTGGCTATTGTTATCTTTAATCTTGAAGATATTTGTAACCCTCTATCTCTCTCTATCTTCCAAGAATTTAGGGTTAAGGGGGAGGGTGCTACTGTACATTTCTACAGTGGAGCATGACCAAGAGGGAGTGAGGTTTCTATGCAAGTTTGGTTTGACTAAGTTGATTGAGATTTGATGGGGTTTATCTTGGGGTTTTGCTTAGTTTGGCCAATTTGATCAAATGGTGCTTATTTAGGGAAATATAGAAATAGGCATTGACAAGGTGAGGAAAAGGTACTGGTGGATAAACAAGGTCAAAGTACCTCTATAAGAATTATCATAGATGTTTCCAACAATTTTCTAGTCCTCTTAAAATCATTTATTCAGAAAGTGCTAAATTGGTTTCTGGAAGCTCATTTGCTAATTTTACATTGGAAAAGGTTAGCTTTTGATGTGAGATGGTCCTAAACACCATATCACACATTGGAGATTTTTCTTGGAATTTATTTGAAAGGAAAAGTATTTTAAGCTATTATGTTATTTGTTCCTTTTAAGAAAAAGGGCAAAAAGAAATAATAAAGAATCTCAAAAATATTTATTTTTTAGATGGGAAGGTAGGGTATGATGTATAGGACTCAAATGTCCCTTGAGTTGGGAAAGTGATTTGGAGAAAAATAAACTTGCCTTTATGGGTAAGGTTTTGAAGATTTTTCAAAGAAGGGAATTTAATTAGCTTTAGGTTCCAAATAATTATGGAAATTATTTGGGAAATGTATTTATACAAGGTGTATATTGTAGACTTGAGGTATCCATTATTATCAACATTGGGTTTTGCAATTCTACCTTGCAATTGAAGGGAAACTGGATTTGGAGGATCTAGGACATTCCTATTTTTATACCATCTAAACTTGGTTGGATTAGGGAGCTCAGAACTCACCTTGATACAAGGGATAGATGGATAGTTATACCAAGTTATATAGATGATAATGGAAGCAAGAGTTGGGCTTGTTTGTAGTTGTGGTGATTTAGACGTGATGGAAAACTTTGTTGAAAATAAGGTTTCCATAGCATATGTGTCATGAAGCCTCATAAACCATGGGGGTTTAAGAAGCACAAATCTCCACTGGAAACCAGTGAAGGGTGGATTTATAGACCATGGTTATTAGGTTATAACCATTCAGAGAGTTGGTCAAGAGAAGGTAGCATATGTATGTGAGATCCTGCCAAAGTAGGCAAGATGATAAGATTTGCACAAAAGATTATTATCTTGTCTACAAAACCATCAAGGATGAGTGGGTCAAAGAAGAGTGGGATTTTGTAGTACTAATGATATATTACAAGATGGTTCAAGTACATTATCAAGAATGCACACTGGTAGGAATAGGTGGAATTCCAAAGATTGAATCTAGATAAGTGTTTCAGACTTGGCCAAATTTGGCAGAGTTATGGATTTGGACAAGTAGGCATAGGGGAGGGTTTGGATGAGTTGCAAGGGTTGATTATCCTCATCATCTGTATGATAGATAAGTACAAAATGATGGGGGTGAAAACATGCTTATATTTTGTGTTTGATGATTTGGATGCTAATGAAAAGGATTAGCTTAGGAATGATCTGATTTGGAGGATTAGGGGGTTACTTAGGTGAATTAAGATAGATCTAGCTTAGGATGCTTGGTTTGAGATTGGTGATCTCAACCATTGGTTTTATCCTGAAAGATGATATCCTAGATTGGCTCATTGCTACTTCCTAAGAAGATCAAAGCAATTCATCATATAGCATATCAAGGAAATTCATCAAATAGCAGATCAAGGCAATTCATCTTATCAAAAATATCTAACTACTACTAACATTACCATCAAGCCTTGCTTGAGGTAAGCATGGGTGTTTTGAGGAGGTTGTGATTTGAAGTAAGATAATGGCCTCTTGGTATTTCTACCAAGATTAGAATAAAAAGGTGTTAGGAAAGGTTTTAGAAAACCTAGAGATGAGATTAGGTGAAAGTTCTATCTTGAAGACATAAGGATATTATATATAGGTCTCCATTGTTTTGTTAATAGAAACTAGTAAAACATTTGGTTGTGGCAAAGTCATCTTGCTCAAGTTTGAAAGGCCAGAACATTTGAGAAAATGTAAGGTGAGCCAAGACATCTCTTTTGTAAAATAGTTTTCTCAACTAAGGTTAAGGTAAGGAGTACATCATCCAATACATAATTAGTTGCATGAACACAAGCAAACAAGTAAGCAAGCATTGTAGCACTTAATAAGAAATAGTTTGTGTTCTCCCTGATTTTTTTCCCTTTGGACAACAAATCAGGGTTGCTGAAATTGGGATGTTACAGGGCTCATGTCCCTCCTGTGCCTCAAGGTTCCACCCACCAAGCGGCCATCACGAACCACTTCTACCCCGAGCTCATGCCAGAGCAGCGGATGGATCCCCATTGGGATACCGACAACTACGAAACCTGGAATGACTTATTTGCTAACCGGGAGGAAAGGGAGCTCGCCAGGTATGAGGGTGACGGCTCGTCCCCGGTGAACCACAACAAAGACGGCCACCGCCTATGGTGGGAGAATCAGACTTCGCTGGCATGATGCGCTACATCACAAAGAGAGATCATCCTTGCCTGCGGTACCTGCACCCTGCTTAGAGCCACAAGAAGGGTGGTATTAGTGAAGGCCGTGGGCGTAGGGGAATTGTCATCCTGGAGCCAACTCCCCCACGCATCGTGTATCTGAGGCCGGAGTGGCAGGTACCCCCCTAGAATATGCCATGGCTGGGCTGAGGATCCAGCCTCATGCGCCTAGCGACAATGACGATTAAGATGACGAAGACGATCCTGAAGTTGTGTACTATAGGGATAAACATGATTATTACTAATATTTATTTCTTAATATTAATAAATGTTTTGAGTATTAGTCTCGGTTTGTGGCTAGACCGGGAGTAAAGGGGGGCTTTAGTCCCGATTATGTAGTCCTGGTTTTCGAACCAGGACTAAAGGCCCTTATGAACCGGGACTAATGGACCATTTCCTACTAGTGTTAGTCTCTCTACAACCTTCCCGAACTTTGAAGATGTTGTTGTATTCTTGTGTATTCGCTCAAAAGTGCGTATTTTTTAATATTAATCAATGTCTTGGGTGTTGGTCACAGCGTCTCATGATCACATCATCTGAAATCAAGGAACAAATGTAGTGCCGCCCTAGCATTTTAATCATCGGCCATTGCAACAAAATTAAGAACCAAAACTATGAAGATCAAGTACTATAGGGTCCCATACTTATGTGGGACAAAAAAATCACAGGGACGGAGTGAGCAAGCCAAGTAGGATTCCCAATATATGTTGGCGGTTTGTAAAATAATTATTCTAACTCTTCAAACTATTAACCATTGTGCCATTTTAAATTAATAATGCATTAACTCATATATGTTCATAGATTTAGACAACCAAGGTACATATAAGCCTTTTTGGTATCACTGCAACTCTCCTGAACTATGAAGATGTTGTTGTAATCTTGCGTGTTCTCTTTGACACTAGTAATAGTGGCATTGGCTTCTGTGGAATCCCACCAACCTATAGACTAGTGGTGGCGTTGGACTAATATAAATGCCACAAGTACAAGATTTATTATCCTCCATATCCTCGCATCCCGGCCCCCTGTCACATTTAAACATCATCGACACACCCTTACTCCTTTCTGCCCCCTCTCCCTGCCACCGCCACCCCGTAGATCTGCCCCCTCTCCCCGCCACCTCCGACCCATATCGGATGATTTGTCGCCACCCTCCCCACCACGCATCCCACGATTTTCCGCCACCCCTCCCCCATATCCAATGATTTTATGCCGCCCCGCCGGGCCTCGTCATCGACCTCACGGTGAGCCACCCTCCATGCCTCCACTTTTTAGGTTGATTTTGGTTTTGTACTTTCATATGGCTGATGATTAAAATGCGAGGATGCAATGTCGGGTCGTGTGAGCGAGCCTTGTCGTCAATTTTCTTAAGATTATTTAGTTTAGGGATTATTTGTTAACATCAATTTGGAGAAACCGCACACTTAGGAGTTCGTTATTTTGATCAAATGCCTACTTTCGGATGCCAACCCCTCATCCTCGTTGTCAACTCGGCGGCAATTACGGAGGAATAGGTTTCGCCAGGCATGTCCGAGACTGGGCTCCGCCGGGCTGGCACTGGGAGGTGCTACCTTCCGGGATGCTTAGCTTGTTGACGAATCCGGGTCTCATCATCGACCTCGAGCTTCTTTGGTGGCGCTCGTCTGGTCCACTATCGGTGCAGAGGGAGTCGGCCCCCGAGGAGGTGGTACAAAATCGTGTCAGAGAGTAGGAAGAGCACGTCTGTCTCCATATGGTTGCGTTGGACGTATGGTTCTCCAATAACTGGCAGTTTCTTCAGGGATCTCGCCTGAGCTATGCTCCTGTGATGAATCCTTCTCTTTGGGTGTTCACCGCCCGCAGCTCAAGATCTCGGAGTTCGTGTTCAGTTTGATTGAGCGAGATGTTATACTGAACCGCTTGTGATGTGTTGAACCACTTGTAATGTGATAATCCATTTCCGGATGTTATATTGTGCCATTTCTATGAATATGTTTTGTTGCGCTGTCAATATTCAATTGGATGCACCAGATTTTTTAACCGCTTGTAGGCCTAAGTATGTGACACATGGAGAAGGAATAAACTTAACTAGTCACAATGAATAGCAATACTAAACCTCCCTTGTGAATCAACAATTGCCTATTGAAAGTCAGTTCATATCTATATTAGCAAATCAGTTAAATGAAGAGATTGTCTTGGGAACTATTCAGAATGCTCAAAAACAATACATTACATAAATATTTTCTTCTGAGTTTTTAGAACATAGTTACATAAAATGTTTAATACATTATTACACATCATTTATTCGCGTGTGTCCCTTTTTGATTGAGGCATAATCATGGACCATATTCATTAATTAACAGGGTTGTTGGATCAGTGTACACTCTAAATGGCGGAATTTCATGAAACTTATCATAATCTTTTGACATGTCTGTCTTGTGCGCCACTCCCACGATGTTTCTTTTCCCTAAAAGAATAACGTGGCGCTTTGGCTCATCGTCTGATGTATTATTTTTCTTATTTTTTCTTTTTATCAGTTTGGTAGACATGTCCATCACATAGAAAACCTGAGCAACATCATTGACTAGGAAGAATGGTTTGTCTAAGTACGCAAGTTGGTTTAGATCCACTATTGTCATTTCGTACTGCACATCTACCTTTACCCCTCCTCCTATCAGCTTGACCCATTTGCACTAAACAAGGGGACCTTAAAAGTAGGTTCATAGTCAAGTTCCCGTATCTCCTCTATGTAACCATAATATGTGGTCTTTGTCACATTATTGTTTGTTTCATCAAAGCGGACACCACTATTTTTGTTGGTCCTGTTTTTATCTTGGCCGATCATGTAAAATGTATTTTCATTTATCCCGTACCCTTGGAAAGTCGATAAAGTCGAAGATGATGACCTAGACAACAAGTACGGCTGATCTCCAAGAGTGTTGTTTTTGATGAGATGTTGCAAAGAACAACCGGAAGTCTTCATGTCTTCATTTGTAATCCAGTCGTCATGCTTCCCAGGTTTGTTGGAGCGTACAATTTTCTTGTGTTCCTCCATATACGGATTTGACAAGGTGGAGTTCTGTAGAACTATATAACGTGCTTCAGTGTAAGAATGTCCATCCCTACATATTATTGATTTCCTTTCTAGAGTTTATTTTCCACTTAGTCTCCCCTCATGCCACGATTAAGGAAGACCAATCGTCTTAAGTTCAGGAACAAAGTCAACACAAAACTCAATGACCTCCTCTATTCCATAGCCCTTGGAGATGCTTCCTTCTGGCCTAGCATGATTACAAACATATTTCTTTAAGACTACCATGAATCTCTAAATGTAGAACATATTGTGTAGAAATACAGGACCGAGAATGGAAATCTCTTTGACTAGGTGAACAAGGAGGTGCATCATAATATTGAAGAAGGATGGTGGGAACACCAACTCGAAACTAACAATACATTGGACCACATCATACTATGGTAGATCTTTAGGATTGATTACCTTCTAAGATATTGCATTGATGAATTCACATAGCTTCACAATGGGTACTCGAACATATTCCGATAGAAGCACCCTCAATGCAATCAGAAGCAATTGTGTCACAATCACATGGCAGACATGAGACTTTAGGTTTTGGAACTTTTCTCTACCATATTTATTAGTCCCTTTATATTCGACGAGAAGCCAGACGGGACCTTGATATTTCTTAGGAATTCAAAATTATTTCCTTCTCTTGTTTGGTAAGAGCATAGTTGGCAGGACCTTGAAACCGTTCTGGATGCAGGCCTTCTGGGTCTTTCATACGTTGCTGGTCCTGCCGTGCTTCTGGTGTATCTTTTGTCTTCCCATACACGCACAAGAAGCCTATTAGGTTCATACAAACATTCTTCATCATATGCCTCACGTCGATTGTAGAGTGGACCTCTAGGAATTTCCAATAGGATAGCTCCCAAAATATAGATTTCTTCTTACACATAGGTGCGTGTCCGTCAGCATCCTTCTGAACAGATATTCTACCAGGATCCTTTCCAAAGGTTACTATTTGATCCTAATCCATGACCATATCAAATACATTAGCACCAGTACGTTCCTTCGGCTTCGGCTGGTGACATCCCTGAATGTTGGCATGCTTGCCTTTCTTTCGGATTCTTGGCCAAAATAAATCGACGATGCCCCGGGTACACATTATTCCTACAATGTTCCAAATATATATTTTCAGTCTCATCTAAATAATGTGTGCATGCATTGTATCTCTTTTTTGTCTGTTCTGAAAGGTTACTATGAGCAGGCCAATAATTGATGGTTACGTACATCAACGCTCGTAGGTCAAATGGCACTTGTTTGTACTCATGCCATACACATACACCTTCATCGCGCCACAACTGTAGAAGTTCTTCAACTAATGGCCTTAGGTACACGTCAATGTCATTGCTGGGTTGCTTTGGACCTTGGATCAGCACTGACATCATAATGAACTTCTGCTTCATGCACAACCAAGGAGGAAGGTTATAGATACATAGAGTCACAGGCCAGGTGCTATGTCTGGAGCTCTGCTCTCCAAAAGAATTCATGTCATCTATACTTAGACCAAACCTTAAGTTCATCCAAATCCCGGGTACTTTCTATCAATTTTTATCCACTGTGACCCATATGCGGGATGTTTCATCATCCTGTCTGACTTACGTTCCTCTTTATGCCATTACAACAACTTGGCATGCTTTTTGTATCTAAACAAACGTGTCAACCGTGGTATTATAGGAGAATGTCATCACCTTGATAGGAACCCACTTCCAGGGGGGTTGCCCTCAACATCACCAGGATCATCTCGTCTTATCTTATACCGTAATGCAGTATATACTGGGCATGCATCCAAATTCTCGTACTCCTCACGGTAGAGGATGCAATCATTGGGTCATGCATGTATCTTCTGAACCTCTAAATCTACAGGGCATACAAACTTCTTTCCTTCGTACGTACTAGCGGCAATACGTTATCCTTTGGAAGCATATTTTTCATCATTTTCAGCAACTTTTCAAATCTGGAGTCAGATAGACCACACTCTGCCTTCCATTGTAGTGAATTCCAGAGTGCTACCAGCTTTTTCAGACTATTTTTGCAATTCAGGTACAACGAATTTTTGTGATCCTCTAACATATGATCGAACTTCTCCATCTCCTTTTCATTTTCGCAGTTTCTCTGTCCATCAGCAATGAACCGACCAAGATCATCAGCGGGTGATACGTCATAAACGTATCTACAATTTTTGATGTTCCATGCTTGTTTAGTATCAAATTTGCTATGCTTTGTCTACACTTTGAGGTATTATTATACATTTTCTGGGACTAACCTATTAACAAGATGTCGCACTGCCAGTTGCCTATTTCTGCTGTTTTTGGTTTCAGAAAAGCTAGTAAGGAAATATTCTTGGAATTGGATGGGACAAAATCCAGGGCAGGGTGTGGGCCCCCTGGCCGCCCTCCTGCCTCGCCCCTTCGCCTATAAAAGCCCCCCCAATGCAGAAACCCTAAGTACCTGATCAGATCTCCATTAAACAGTCTGTAGCCGCCGCTACCATCGTCCCTAGATCGGGGGGATCTGATGCTCTTCCCGGGACCCTGCCAGAGGGGAGATACCATCCCGAAGGCCTTCTTCATCACCATCCCAGCCTCCGGTATAATCCGTGAGTAGTTCACCCTTGGACTATGGGTCCATGTAGTAGCTAGATGGTTGTTTCTCCTCCTTTGTGCTATCATGTTTAGATCTTGTGATCTCCGTTCATGATCAAGATCATCTATTTGTAATCATACATGTTGTGTTTACGGGGATCTGATGGATATTGACATACTATGTTAGATTGATTATCGATTATATCATGTCTTATTAATTATTGATTATTGATTCTATCATGTCTGTGTTGTTTGTCATCTTGCATGCTCTCTGTTGCTAGTAGCTATCTTGGTCAAGTAGATGCTAGTGACTCCAAGAGGGAGTATTTATGCTTGATAGTGGATTCATGCCTCTATTAAATCTGGGAAGTGACAGGAATCTCTAAGGTTATAGATGTGTTGTTGCAAATAGGGAGAAAACAATGATATTTT
This sequence comes from Avena sativa, assembly GCA_916181665.1. Classification (NCBI taxonomy): domain Eukaryota; kingdom Viridiplantae; phylum Streptophyta; class Magnoliopsida; order Poales; family Poaceae; genus Avena; species Avena sativa. Next base: position 364,109,178 of record OV702285.1, on the reverse strand, counting down.
GTTCATGGAACAATTTTATTGTTTTCTTTACACACATTTCTAAATGAAATTATCCGGTGCTTGCAACTTAATACTAGAGGGGGTTCGGATGATAACCTAAAGGTGGATTATTAGTCATAGATGCAGTTGGATGGCGGTCTATGTATATTGTTGTAATTCCCAATCAAAACTCATAGGAATCATGAGTGTCTAGTATTTGCATTATTATGCCTTGCTCAGTCCTGTCAATTGCCCCGCTGTAATTTGTTCACCCAGCATGCTATTTATCTTAAGGAGAACACCTCTAGTGAACTGTGGACCCCGGTCCAATCTTTACCATTGTTACATCATCTACTGTTACCGTTTACTTTATGGAAGCAACCATAACCTTCCACACTATATGTTTAATCCTTTGTTTTCAACAAACCAGTGAGATTGACAACCTCACTATAAGTTTTGGCAAAGTCTTGAGTTTGTGTTGTGCAGGATTCCAAGTTGCTAGCAACACCTTGGAGTTATTTCCTTGCTCCTACTGTTTCGATAACCTTGGTTTCATAACTAAGGGAAGACTTGCTGCTGTGCTCATCACACCTTGCTCTTGGGGTCTCCCAACGAAGCTTTGCAATTGACTGAGCCACGTCAAGATTTTTCTGGCGCTGTTGCCGGGGAGTTTAAGGACAGATTCACAAGGGGATTCTTTCACAACCACTCTCTTCACTTTGTTTTTGTTTTTCTTTGTTTATTTTGCTTTGTTTACTTGCTTCTTTCTTTCAAAAATTAGATTCGTTTGGTTTGTGTCGTCGTTATGGAAACGACAGAGCCTAAGAAGGCTAGATAGAGGTGTGGGAGCAAGCAGGGAAGCGAGCGACGGCGTCTGTAGGCGGGATTAGATACAAGCAAGCATCGGGTACACAAGAAGTACCCAGGTTCGGAGCCCTCGAGGTGAGGTAAAGCTCCTACTCCTGCCAAACTGACTATCGGGATGAACACGAAGGACTACAAGGCTCCTTGAGCTGTATCTGGTCTAGCTATCAGTGAATGAGGGTCCAACCCCTGCTATGTTGTCCCTGCCGCCCCTTATATAGGTCGGGGCAGCGTGAGCAATGGACTGGCCGACTGGCGGGTCTCATAGGCGGGCCCCAGCCGGCTAGTTAATCTACAGTGGTCGACATGGAGGGCGTGTACCCACAGTCAAGCCCATGACGCCACGCCGTCTATAGTGGCCGTCGTGCGGGTAGTTACGCACAGTACCACCTACAGTCTACTGTTGCAACCATCATTGGTGAAGTCGTCGGTATGGGCCGAGTGTCTGAGTCTCCTTTATGTCTTGTCCATCGTCCTGCGTGCTGTGCTCCGCATCATCTTGTACCTTGCCTGTCTTGAGTGGCCGGCTAGGATGGCCAGCCGGTTGATCTGCCCGTGCCAGGTGGTTGGTTCCATCTGGCTAGTCTTCTTCCTTTGCTTGTCTCATCCGGCTGATTGTTCTATCGGTTCTCTCTTGGACTGTCTTGCCCTATCCGGCTGGCATGGTCCAGCCGGCTAGCTTCCTTGGGTGATGATTTTTATCTGGCTGACTGGTTCGCCAGCTTGGTCTTCGTCTGGCCTTCCTTCTGGTCTGTCTTTGATTTTCTTACGACCAGTTGCCCAGCCGGCTAGCAGGTTGTGCCGCTTTTTATGTTGCCCGGTTAGCCTACCCGGGGGTGATCCCCCCGACAGTTTTCCTTTTCTTATAAAAACACATAAAAAATTGGTTCCTACTATAGTTGTTGGTTTGTTATTGCCTTGCTTTGTCATGCTTTCTATCAATGGTTGGTTTCTTTGAAACTAGTTCTTATTGGCAAGGTGGGTTCACGGAATAACAAAAATATTATTATAAGGAACACCGCTTGTCACAAAAAGGGAAACACTTATGGGAACAAATTGATAAATTGAATACCATTGCTAGAAACGTGTGTTTACATATAATGTTACTTGTTGCTGTGATAAATATTTTTGCTGTAGGAGGTATAAACACCTCACTTTTTCAAGTGAGTATAATGATAATGTTACCATATCTTCTTATGTTAAAGTAAATTATGACTTTTATGATGTGGAACAAATTGAAGAATTTATTGCTTGGAAGGGTGCATTTGAACTTGCTAGTTTGCTTGAAAATACTAATGATTCACCTTATAAATATGAAGTTTATGATATAATTAAATTTTGCTTTGATAATTACAAGGAAGAAAATGGCTATATTCTTGAATATATTAATAGATGCTTTCCACAAACGGAAGAGACTAATGCCTTGTAGGAGCCTATGGACGAAGAAATTGCTGAAACTGGAAGCTCATTAGATGAAAAAGAGGAGGAGAGTGATGAATAAAAGGAGGAAGAATGGATTAGCTACCATGCCTACCTTCTAATGAGAGTAACTCTTTGTCCCTTCCATTATTTGATTGTCCCCCATGCTTACAAAAGGAGGATGAACGTTATGTTCCTATGGATTCTTTAGAAATATCTACTATGGGTAAAACTTGTGATAATAATTATGCTCGTATTATCTATGATAATCCTTTATTTGTGCCTAACTTCGAAATGCATGCTACTAAAGAGTTTTGCTTAGAAAATGTTTATGATAAAGCTCTAGATGATGGTCCTATATTGGTGGATAATATTGATAGTAATACTATTGAAAATGAGATTGGAGGGATGTTGACTTTATCTTGGAACCATACCTCTTGAGAATGATAAATCATCTTGTTATAAAATTGTTAAAAGTGAGTTTGAAGGTTTTAATCCCACTATTTTTAAGCTTGATAAAAATTATGTGTTTGTAGATCATGAAAAGCATACTTTATGTGATAGTTATATTGTTGAGATTATTCATGAGGATACTAAAAATTATTATGAGAGAGGAAATTATGGTTGTACAAGTTTTCATGGTACTGAAACACCTCTCTATGTGCTAAAAGTTTTGAAGTTAATCTTGTTTTATCTTCCTATGCCTGTCACTTTGTTCTTTGTGAATTTATTTGTGTACAAGATTCCTATGCATAGGAAGTAGGTTAGACTTAAATTTTTTTGAATTTGCTTCTTGATGCTGTTTTTACTTCAATTCATATTTCTTATGTGAGCATCTTCTCAAACTATCATGCCTAACTTAAAGGCATTAAAGAAAAGTACTTCGGAGATAACCCAATAGTTTTCTTGAGTATTGGAAGTTATTACTTCTGTAATAACCTATCCTTATCCTTTTTATTTGACGTTTGTGCCAAGAATAACCTCTAATGAGAGAGAAGTAAGATTTGGGGAAGTTGTTGTCCCGAAACAGATTTTTGTGCTTCACTGTAAAAATTTGTAGAATGATATGATGATATGAAGAATGGACAAAATCTCAAGCTTGGGGATGCCACCGCGTGTCACCCCAAGGAATATTCAAGAGGTACAAGCGTCAAAGCTTGGGGATGCCCAAGGCATCCCCTTCTTCATCAATAAAAATCTCAGGTCTCTTTCTAGACACTTCATTTTTATTGCTTCATGCACTGTTGTGTTCTTCTTGGAGCATCTTAGTTTTCATTTTTGGTTTTCGTTTGCTTAGTTTGCTTAAAAAAGTAGTTGTACTCCTTCTTTCATTGTGTTGTTTCAAATAAGTTGATTGATGTTGGAAAAGAGTAGAAAATTTCATGCTTAAGTGGTACAAAAGGGAGCTTGATTTGACTGTGACTTAGACTTTATCATGTCATGCTAGATGTCATTTTGACCTTATGTTTAGTGATTATTGTTGTAGCATGACTTGTTCCGAACAATTGATATTTCTTAATGTGCCTTGAAAGAATCATGCGTTGTTTTAGCATACAAAAGCATAATATTATGGTATCCTCCTTTGATGCTTTGCTTGGGTTGACTTGGCACATGCTCACACCATGTTATGACTATGAACCAGTCACCTTAGCCTCTATGATCATTGACATTTTGACTTATGGTACCACTTTATGCTTTGATTGATAATGTTTTGTCGCTCTACATGATTATGTCCATTATTGCTCTCTTAGTTGGTCGCTCCTAGTCTTTTTCTAGCCTCCACTTGTATTGAGTAAGCTCTACTCATGCATCCAACTCCTAAGAAACCAAGTTATTCCAAAGAGTCCACTATAAATTCCTATGCATGGTGTGTTACACCGTTCCAAGTATATTCTTGTTTTATCTATCTTCCAAATTAAATTTGTTATGAGAAAATTAGTGATTAAAGCTCTCACAAACTTGATGGCACACTTTATTTTTCTTGCCCCTAATAAACTTCAATCATTGTGTCAGCTATGTTGTGTATGCTTGCACTTATAAGTTGGGAATTAGCAGAACCGTGCTGTCACGGGGAACACTTTCAACACCTGTTAATATCTACCCAGTTGATATCATGCTCTTTTGTTTATGGATGTCGACGGTGTGAAATAAAAGGGGAGCATGTAAGTTCATGGAGTTATGTATGTATGTTAGAGAAACGCCTGGGTCTCTATCCTAAGCCATGCCTAATCATGGTGGAAACTAGCAGCATAACCATAGTGAGAAATCTGTGAAGCATCCTTAGAAAAAAGAATATAGAAAAAAGAGAGAGAAAATTATGTACAATGCTCATGGTAAACAAGACGATTGCTGAGATGCTCACTGTCTGTTGCCTTGTTATTTTGATATGGGATAGCTCTTGTGTCATGGGGCAAGGGGTACCCCATTGGCGGTTCTCCATGATACACATATACTTACAATGACAAGAACTTATCGGTGACTAAAGTTGAGTAGCATGTGGAACGGCCCTCGTACTCAAGGGACATGAGATTGCCAACTTATGATTTGTCAAGCATATACTCCATATTTTGTTCACTTTAACCTTAATCACTTCAAGATGCTTATGATCGCGACAATGAGAGCTGAAAGCTAATAAGTACCATAATTTTTGGAAGCTATTTATGAAACTTGAAATCCCTGCTTCCCTGTGAAGGGCCTTTCTTCTTACTTTTACATTGAGTCTCCACCTTCTTTCTTTATGCACCAACTAGGAGAGAAGAGTTGTCATTCTTATTTCTATGTGTGTCCCAAAACTTATTGATTGATTAATAATGTTGATATTTCTTGTTCTTGAACTATTTGTATCTAGTCACGCTTATGAACTTTGAAGGTGTCTTATGGATTTATGTTTTGCTACTCCATGAGGGACAAGCTGAATGCCACTTTGCTATGTTTTCTATATGTGAAACAAAGGAACGTCTTTCAATGCATTATTATTCATGATCTTTGTTTGTATCCTTTCATGTTGCAACATAGTTGCTATGTCTTATTGTTATAACTTCATATTTCATGCTCATATTTAGAGTACTTTGATGCCAACTTTCAATGCTTTGCAAATGGTTTTATCAATATTGTGATGGTGCATGTCACCTAAAAAATTATTCATTTTATCACTTACCTACTCGAGGACGAGCATGAGTTAAGCTTGGGGATGCTTGATATGTCGTAAACGTATCTATAATTTTTGATGTTCCATTCTTGTTTAGTATCAACTTTGCTATGCTTTATCTACACTTTGAGGTATTTTTATACATTTTCTGGGACTAACCTATTAACAAGATGCCGCAGTGCCAGTTGCATGTTTTCTGCTATTTTTTGTTTCAAAAAATCTAGTAAGGAAATATTCTCGGAATTGGACGGGACAAAATCCAAAATAAATGTTTTACCGAAACGAACACAGAGACCGAAGGGCAGCCGGAGGGGCGCCATAGGGCGGCCGAACCCCCCCCCCCAGGCATGGGCCCACCCTAGGCCGCGCCAAAGAAGGGTGTGGGCCCCTGGCCGCCCTCCTTCCTCGCCTCTTCGCCTATAAAATCCCCCGATGCAAAAACCCTAAGTTCCCGATCAGATCTCCACGAAACAGTCCGTAGCCGCCGCCACCATCGTCCCTAGATTGGGGGATCTGAAGCTCTTCTCGGCACCCTGCCGGAGGGGAGAGACCATCTCAGAGGCCTTCTTCATTACCATGCTAGCCTCCGGTATGATGCGTGAGTAGTTCACCCTTGGACTATGGGTCCATGTAGTAGCTAGATGGTTGTTTCTCCTCCTTTGTGATATCATGTTTAGATCTTGTGAGCTCTGTTCATGATCAAGATCATCTATTTGTAATCATACATGTTGTTTTTGCGGGTATCCGATGGATAATGAGATACTATGTCAGATTGATTATTGATTCTATCATGTCTTATTGATTATTGATTCTATCATGTCTGTGTTGTTTGTAATCTTCCATGATCTCCATTGCTAGTAGATATCTTGGCCAAGTAGATGCTAGTGACTCCAAGAGGGAGTATTTATGCTCGATAGTGGGTTCATGCCTCTATTAAATCTAGGGAAGTGACATGAATCTCTAAGGTTATAGATGTGATGTTGCTACTAGGGAGAAAACAACAATCTTTTGTTCATGGAACAATTGTATTGTTTACTTTACACACATTGCTTAATGCAATTATCCGTTGCTTGCAACTTAATACTGGAGGGGGTTCGGATGATAACCTGAAGGTGGATTATTAGTCATTGATGCTGTTGGATGGCGGTCTATGTATATTGTTGTAATGCCTAATCAAATCTCATAGGAATCATGAATTTCTAGTATTTGCATCGTTATGCCTTCCTCAGTCCTGTCAATTGCCCCGCTGTAATTTGTTCACCCAACATGTTATTTATCTTAAGGATAACACCTCTAGTGAACTGTGGACCCCGGTCCAATCTTTACGATTGTTACATCATATACTGTTACTGTTTACTTTCTGGAAGAAACCATTACCTTCCACACTATACTTTTAATCCTTTGTTTTCAGCAAAACAGTAAGATTGACAACCTCACTGTAAGTTGGGGCAAAGTCTTGAGTTTGTGTTGTGCAGTGTAAGATCCCTCCTTTGTAAAGGAAAAGGATCCCTGTGATTGCAATGCTAGTCCCTAGATCATTGCTAGCATCCACAGTTTAAGATGAAGTACACACATACAAAGGTCATTTATTACATCCATTCCAGAGATAAAACATAGTCTTTTACAACTCAAGGCCACAGGCCTAATACAAGAGTTTGGAATAAGTAAATAAACATAAGTCTTCATATTCATGTGCCACAGGAAAACATGTTGAGTGTAGACTCATGACACCTAATCCTCATCGGAGTAACCTGCAACATCACAAGTTACAGCCACAGTGTAACACCCTCAGAATCGACCCTATGCAAGTTTCAGCGCTTCCCGCCAAACCCGCATAGAAACGATTCAAGGGCGCCCACCAGGCACTTGCGTGCGGGTGGAAAACGAAGTAATAGCATTACACAACAGTCCTCGATGGGACCCACGGAACAGATATATATACAATAGCGACTCAATGAGTCAAGAATACAGATATAATATACAAAGATCCAAATCACCTTGAAACTGATAGAGCGTCCGACTACGGACAAGATGCAAATGGGGCTAAGAGCCCTGAAGAATAACCAATGGCGTCCATAACCCTGCCCAGGCCAAGCCGGAAGGGTAACCCTGCTAACGACGTCGATCTCAAAACCTGCTTAACAAAAGGGGTGCCGACAAAGGGCAAAGGAAAAAGAGGAGCGTCAGTACTGAGGCCAGTACACAGCGAGACTAGAATTCGGCGGTCCTCGCCTACATAGGTATGGTGGACTGAAGCGGCAGCGCAGCATGCACTAAACAACCTATAGAGACTCGATAAAACAGGCGGCTATCAGAGAGGGGTAAGGAAGAACTATCCGGAACCAACCTGATACTAACACCAAACAATCCCATCCTGGTATTCCCCCTCGAGACCAAACGAGGAAGTCAACCGACGAACTCACACAGTTGGCAGATTTATTTATTCAGTTATCGTTGCAGCAATTACTAGTCAGGTGTAGATAATCATCCTGATAAAATAAGCAGTGGGCCGTTTAAGTTAATCATTCCGTTGTAGTCGCGACACTTACTAGTCAGATACATATAGCATGAGATAACCCCGAAACCCAGCAGTTGTTGGTACTTTTATTTAGCCATTCCGTTGTAGTGAAGCTGATTACTAGTCATATCGGGTACAAGTCAATTATAACAGTAAACTTTAGTTATAGTTGTCTATGATCAAGCACTGTGCTCCAAGTCGTCCATAAGCGCGGACACGGCTTCTCGAAAAGATTTAACCCTGCAGGGGTGCACCAAAGTATCCACACGCACTTCGACCCTTTTTGCCAGATCAATTAACATACACCCATCGGTATGTCGGCGGGGCCTAAGTCATGACGTTTCCCAGACCCAAAGCAAGCACGGGGGGCCACCCCACTAAGTACACCCGCAACGAAGTCGGCCGGTCTCTGAGACGGACTCAGGGTTTGCGACAGTGGCTGTAAACGACAGCGAATCCTAAAACTGGGACTGTCGATACCGCGAAAACACTCCGCTTCCAAAACAGTACAGCGTGCTCCTCACACAGTCGTAAATAAAGTAGTAAAGCATGGCATAAGTACATGATAGTAATAAAGCCCCAAACTACTTGTGGCCCCCAGTACAATACTTTGAAATCAGGTACTAAATCGATGGGGGCCCATATCTCCCCACATGTGGTTAGCGCGCTCGATCTCAGAACAGGTGTCAAGAACTCGGGGTCCTACAGGACACAAGTGGACAGTTAACAACCAAATAACATCTATTGCCCACCTGTGCCTCTGCTTACCTACTTCAATTTTAGTTGTTAAACAGTAATTAAAGTGAACAATAATTAAAGCCATGATCATCTCCAACATTAGACATGCGGCAATACTCCAACAACTGTGGTACTTGACGACACGCAACAGCACTTGAGCAAGCGACTACGACGCACAGGTCCAACTATTTACCAAGCAACAGGTAATAGGATGTGTCCACGGCAATATATGGCTGCAAGGGATAACACGGGTACGAAAACTAGAGCATCGCAACACAGATAGCAATAGATCAACAGGAGGGAATAAATACTATAAAAGTAAGATAGGTAGAAAGGGGGAGATGCTCGCCTGAAAACATTGCCGAAGGTTCAACCGAAGATCGGGTCGATACTCGCATCAACTCATCGGCCTAGTCCGTGAAGAAGCAAAGCACTAGAGGGAACACCGGATGCACTATTTAATACAACAGCAGAAGATCGGCATGATGCATGCATGATGTATGACATGGCAAAGATGCGATGCAACTAGGCAGGATTAAGCGGAACCGGGGTCCCGATAAATATTAAATGGTTCAAATTATTTAACTACCCCACAATTTAAACGTTGCATTATCAAGGCAAAAGATAGCACCGGTTCGCTACACAAATTTAAATGAGGCCAATATAAGACTAGATTTGCCCGCATATGGGCCCCATATTTAATTTAGGTGAATCGGCATAAGGCCCCCCAAACCACATGACAATATGCATGCAAGAACAATTAATATGCGACAAGTTGTATTATATTATAAAATAGGGTTTCGGGAAGGGGTTCACACATTAGAGGGCCTCGACGAACTTGAGGTTCCGGGGTTCGGGGTCGGTCTCAGGGTTCAGGGTTCGACGGATTGGCCTCGGACAACGGAGGTAGGTCTTGTTGCATCCGAGGGGAATAACTTGGCGTTCCGCGTCGGTGGTCTTGGCGTCCTTCAGGTTCGGGTCCCGGCGCTTCGGATCGATCTTCAGGGGTCCGTGAAGGTGACCTTGGCGCTCGGGTTCGGTCTTCGTATCCGGATAGGAGGTCTTGGCGCGGCACCGGGTTCGGGGTGTCCAGGCTTGGTCTTCGGGTCCAGGAAGAAGCACTTGGCGTTTCATGTCGACGTTCTTGGTCCGAGGTCATCGGCCCGCCTCTCGATGATCTTGGGGTTTGCGGCTCCACTTTCGATGACGATCTTGTTTTAATTGCCGGAGCCTTCGGAAGATCTTGTCGACATCAATGTTGCTCCTATGCCACGTCTTGTTCTCGTTCGCCGAAAGGTCTCAATTGCGGCAACACACCAACACCACACGGTTACCCTAATAACAAAAACGGGGCCAACACACGCAGATGCCAGGCATGGGGTGAACAACACCGTGGGGGCATGGCGGCGGTTCCCGCGGGTCAGCTGCCAGGGACGCAGGCGGACGACGCCACCGGCGCGGACGGGGGAGCACCGGGGAGGCAGCGCACAGGAACGAGCGAGGCCGACGGTGGCCGGCTCGGGAGGACGGTGCAGAGGCAGAAGCTTGAGGCAGAGGATGGTGGCACGGGGGCGGGGCGTTGATGGAGCCACGGCGGAGGCGGAGAGGAGGGGTCGCCGGCGTGGGGTGCCCGGCTCCAGCGGCGGCCTGCGGAGGGTAGGCGACGGCGGCCGGAGGAGATGGAGGAGCAGAGGCGGCGGGAAGACGGGTGCTGGCGGAGCGAGTCGAGGAGGGAGGCGCCGGAGACGCGGGCTCGGTGGCGCTCGAGGGGGACGGGCCGGCGAGGAGCTTGGTGGGGGCGCGGCCGGCGACGCGGAGGCGCGGAAGAGGAGGCCCGGGGGCGAGCGCTCGAGGGCAGCGGGGCGGGGAGGAGAGGAGGAGGCCGACGAGGAGGGGAGAAGGAGGAGGAAGGACGTCGGGGTGGTTCGCGGCGGCGGAGAGGGAGAGAAGGAGAGCGCGGGGCGCGTGAGGGCGGGCGCGGCCGCGCGTCGGTGGGGAGAAGAGGAGGGAGCGGCGAGCGGAGGCGGCCGCGGCTGGCGGTGGCGAGCGAGGCGGCGGGGCCGCAGACGAGGAAGGAGGGGCGGTGAGGGGCGATGGGGAGGCGGGCTCGGCGGGGTCGGCCAAGGGAGGGAGAGGCAGAGAGGAGGGAGGTGGGGGAGAGGGGAGCGCGTGGGGGAGGAGAGAGGTGGTGGTGGGGCCGGGTCGCGGGCCAGGTGGAGCAGGGGGGATCACGCGGGTGGAGTTGGTGGGGTGGTTTGCTGCGGGTCTGCAGGTGGGACCCAGGGGCGGTGGGGTCCGAGTGGAAGGGAGAGGGGGTGTGCTGCGTGTGTGGGTGTTGTGTGGTGTTGTGTGCGTTTGGGTGTGTTGTGTGTGTGTGGCATGAGTGGAGAAGGGAGAGAGAGAGGTGAGGTGGCGCGATTAGAGTGGTGGGGGGTTTGGGGAGGGGTGAGGTGGCGACATAGGATAGGTTGGGGTGAGGTGGAGGTAGGGTGGGTAGATTAGGACTAGGTAGAAATAGGATTTAGAGTTTGGGTGGACCGATTTTATTCCGGGGGTGGTCGACTGGGTCGAATCGGCCCGTTCGACTGCCCCACTAAAAATAATTAAGTATTTTATTTATTTCAAACAGGGCTTTTGCAAACCGATAGCAGACAAAACAAAATAATCCGGAGACCCGGGTTTTGCGTTTGGAACATAGACGGGGCGTTTAGAAAACAAGAACCGGTTTTTCCGCAGATAGTTTTATGCAAGCAAATGCAAGATGATGACGATGCTCTAATGCAAGGTGGCATGATGACATGAGCATGCGGTCATGATGATGCAATGCACAAAAACAACGCGATTTTCTAGTAGTGGTTTTACGGGATGCCACAATTCGACACCACTAACAATGGATCTCGCCCTCGAGATCCGCCTCATGGTACCGGAAGGAAGGTCGGCGATCTGCGTCTTCTCGCTTCATGTAGATCCTCGCGACACCACTAACAAGAGGTCGTTGTCCGTGACCGTCGAGAGAACACTCCGGGAACAAAAGGTCGAAGGTAGAGGTATCAATAAATAAAGCCACCTCTAGCTTCGATGGAAAGAGAGAACCGATGCATTCTCATCCACTTCAATGTACACAAGCGAATAGAAGGGGTAGTCGGCATGGGGGCCAATCCATCACGCACCCAAACTATTACTCTGCACAATCAGTAGAAAAGCGTGCAACCATTCTCGGAATCAGACTGAAGATCTCGACAACCGAGGTTCAGAAACAAAGGAGTGATGCGGACTCTGCATCGGATCTGACGTAGATGATGTCGTCGCGTCGGAAAACACCGGAAGGCACAAACAAGGAACAAAGAATGGTACCACAGATAAAGGACCACTCAGAAAGCAGGAGGACCGGATGTAGAAACACCGTTATCAGAGGAAGGAGCGAAACCCTGAAGGTACGACGGAACCCAACCACGAGAAATCCTGGACTCGAATAGAGAGAAGAGAGCGGATTAAAAACACGCAGAGGTGAGAGGAGAGTAGCAGAGGGGTAAGGAGTAAAATCAAACCTAATCAGAACTATCCTACCGATTTTTCAAAAATAGTTTTGACACTCTACTTCGGCTGTTAGCTAGGTTATCCTACAGGCTGGACTTGTGGGGTATCGCAACTGCTGAGCTCTGATACCACTCTGTAACACCCTCAGAATCGACCCTATGCAAGTTTCAGCGCTTCCCGCCAAACCCGCATAGAAACGATTCAAGGGTGCCCACCAGGCACTTGCGTGCGGGTGGAAAACGAAGTAATAGCATTACACAACAGTCCTCGATGGGACCCACGGAACAGATATATATACAATAGCGACTCAATGAGTCAAGAATACAGATATAATATACAAAGATCCAAATCACCTTGAAACTGATAGAGCATCCGACTATGGACAAGATGCAAATGGGGCTAAGAGCCCTGAAGAATAACCAATGGCGTCCATAACCCTGCCCAGGCCAAGCCGGAAGGGTAACCCTGCTAACGACGTCGATCTCAAAACCTGGTTAACAAAAGGGGTGCCGACCAAGGGCAAAGGAAAAAGAGGAGCGTCAGTACTGAGGCCAGTACACGGCGAGACTAGAATTCGGCGGTCCTCGCCTACATAGGTATGGTGGACTGAAGCGGCAGCGCAGCATGCACTAAACAACCTATAGAGACTCGATAAAACAGGTGGCTATCAGAGAGGGGTAAGGAAGACCTATCCGGAACCAACCTGATACTAACACCAAACAATCCCATCCTGGTATTCCCCCTCGAGACCAAACGAGCAAGTCAACCGAGGAACTCACACAGTTGGCAGATTTATTTATTCAGTTATCGTTGCAGCAATTACTAGTCAGGTGTAGATAATCATCCTGATAAAATAAGCAGTGGGCCGTTTAAGTTAATCATTCCGTTGTAGTCGCGACACTTACTAGTCAGATACATATAGCATGAGATAACCCCGAAACCCAGCAGTTGTTGGTACTTTTATTTAGCCATTCCGTTGTAGTGAAGCTGATTACTAGTCATATCGGGTACAAGTCAATTATAACAGTAAACTTTAGTTATAGTTGTCTATGATCAAGCACTGTGCTCCAAGTCGTCCATAAGCGCGGACACGGCTTCTCGAAAAGATTTAACCCTGCAGGGGTGCACCAAAGTATCCACACGCACTTCGACCCTTTTTGCCAGATCAATTAACATACACCCATCAGTATGTCGGCGGGGCCTAAGTCATGACGTTTCCCAGACCCAAAGCAAGCACGGGGGGCCACCCCACTAAGTACACCCGCAACGAAGTCGGCCGGTCTCCGAGACGGACTCAGGGTTTGCGACAGTGGCTGTAAACGACAGCGAATCCCAAAACTGGGACTGTCGATACCGCGAAAACACTCCGCTTCCAAAACAGTACAGCGTGCTCCTCACACAGTCGTAAATAAAGTAGTAAAGCATGGCATAAGTACAAGATAGTAATAAAGCCCCAAACTACTTGTGGCCCCCAGTACAATACTTTGAAATCAGGTACTAAATCGATGGGGGGCCCATATCTCCCCACATGTGGTTAGCGCGCTCGATCTCAGAACAGGTGTCAAGAACTCGGGGTCCTACAGGACACAAGTGGACAGTTAACAACCAAATAACATCTATTGCCCACCTGTGCCTCTGCTTACCTACTTCAATTTTAGTTGTTAAACAGTAATTAAAGTGAACAATAATTAAAGCCATGATCATCTCCAACATTAGACATGCGGCAATACTCCAACAACTGTGGTACTTGACGACACGCAACAGCACTTGAGCAAGCGACTACGACGCGCAGGTCCAACTATTTACCAAGCAACAGGTAATAGGATGTGTCCACGGCAATATATGGCTGCAAGGGATAACACGGGTACGAAAACTAGAGCATCGCAACACAGATAGCAATAGATCAACAGGAGGGAATAAATACTATAAAAGTAAGATAGGTAGAAAGGGGGAGATGCTCGCCTGAAAACATTGCCGAAGGTTCAACCGAAGATCGGGTCGATACTCGCATCAACTCATCGGCCTAGTCCGTGAAGAAGCAAAGCACTAGAGGGAACACCGGATGCACTATTTAATACAACAGCAGAAGATCGGCATGATGCATGCATGATGTATGACATGGCAAAGATGCGATGCAACTAGGCAGGATTAAGCGGAACCGGGGTCCCGATAAATATTAAATGGTTCAAATTATTTAACTACCCCGCAATTTAAACGTTGCATTATCAAGGCAAAAGATAGCACCGGTTCGCTACACAAATTTAAATGAGGCCAATATAAGACTAGATTTGCCCGCATATGGGCCCCATATTTAATTTAGGTGAATCGGCATAAGGCCCCCCAAACCACATGACAATATGCATGCAAGAACAATTAATATGCGACAAGTTGTATTATATTATAAAATAGGGTTTCGGGAAGGGGTTCACACATTAGAGGGCCTCGACGAACTTGAGGTTCCGGGGTTCGGGGTCGGTCTCAGGGTTCAGGGTTCGACGGATTGGCCTCGGACAACGGAGGTAGGTCTTGTTGCATCCGAGGGGAATAACTTGGCGTTCCGCGTCGGTGGTCTTGGCGTCCTTCAGGTTCGGGTCCCGGCGCTTCGGATCGATCTTCAGGGGTCCGGGAAGGTGACCTTGGCGCTCGGGTTCGGTCTTCGTATCCGGATAGGAGGTCTTGGCGCGGCACCGGGTTCGGGGTGTCGAGGCTTGGTCTTCGGGTCCAGGAAGAAGCACTTGGCGTTTCATGTCGACGTTCTTGGGTCCGAGGTCATCGGCCCGCCTCTCGATGATCTTGGGGTTTGCGGCTCCACTTTCGATGACGATCTTGTTTTAATTGCCGGAGCCTTCGGAAGATCTTGTCGACATCAATGTTGCTCCTATGCCACGTCTTGTTCTCGTTCGCCGAAAGGTCTCAATTGCGGCAACACACCAACACCACACGGTTACCCTAATAACAAAAACGGGGCCAACACACGCAGATGCCAGGCATGGGGTGAACAACACCGTGGGGGCACGGCGGCGGTTCCCGCGGGTCAGCTGCCAGGGACGCAGGCGGACGACGCCACCGGCGCGGACGGGGGAGCACCGGGGAGGCAGCGCACAGGAACGAGCGAGGCCGACGGTGGCCGGCTCGGGAGGACGGTGCAGAGGCAGAAGCTTGAGGCAGAGGACGGTGGCACGGGGGCGGGGCGTTGATGGAGCCACGGCGGAGGCGGAGAGGAGGGGTCGCCGGCGTGGGGTGCCCGGCTCCAGCGGCGGCCTGCGGAGGGTAGGCGACAGCGGCCGGAGGAGATGGAGGAGCAGAGGCGGCGGGAAGACGGGTGCTGGCGGAGCGAGTCGAGGAGGGAGGCGCCGGAGACGCGGGCTCGGTGGCGCTCGAGGGGGACGGGCCGGCGAGGAGCTTGGTGGGGGCGCGGCCGGCGACGCGGAGGCGCGGAAGAGGAGGCCCGGGGGCGAGCGCTCGAGGGCAGCGGGGTGGGAAGGAGAGGAGGAGGCCGACGAGGAGGGGAGAAGGAGGAGGAAGGACGCCGGGGTGGTTCGCGGCGGCGGAGAGGGAGAGAAGGAGAGCGCGGGGCGCGTGAGGGCGGGCGCGGCCGCGCGTCGGTGGGGAGAAGAGGAGGGAGCGGCGAGCGGAGGCGGCCGCGGCTGGCGGTGGCGAGCGAGGCGGCGGGGCCGCAGACGAGGAAGGAGGGGCGGTGAGGGGCGATGGGGAGGCGGGCTCGGCGGGGTCAGCCAAGGGAGGGAGAGGCAGAGAGGAGGGAGGTGGGGGAGAGGGGAGCGCGTGGGGGAGGAGAGAGGTGGTGGTGGGGCCGGGTCGCGGGCCAGGGGGAGCAGGGGGGATCACGCGGGTGGAGTTGGTGGGGTGGTTTGCTGCGGGTCTGCAGGTGGGACCCAGGGGCGGTGGGGTCCGAGTGGAAGGGAGAGGGGGTGTGCTGCGTGTGTGGGTGTTGTGTGGTGTTGTGTGCGTTTGGGTGTGTTGTGTGTGTGTGGCATGAGTGGAGAAGGGAGAGAGAGAGGTGAGGTGGCGCGATTAGAGTGGTGGGGGGTTTGGGGAGGGGTGAGGTGGCGACATAGGATAGGTTGGGGTGAGGTGGAGGTAGGGTGGGTAGATTAGGACTAGGTAGAAATAGGATTTAGAGTTTGGGTGGACCGATTTTATTCCGGGGGTGGTCGACTGGGTCGAATCGGCCCGTTCGACTGCCCCACTAAAAATAATTAAGTATTTTATTTATTTCAAACAGGGCTTTTGCAAACCGATAGCAGACAAAACAAAATAATCCGGAGACCCGGGTTTTGCGTTTGGAACATAGACGGGGCGTTTAGAAAACAAGAACCGGTTTTTCCGCAGATAGTTTTATGCAAGCAAATGCAAGATGATGACGATGCTCTAATGCAAGGTGGCATGATGACATGAGCATGCGGTCATGATGATGCAATGCACAAAAACAACGCGATTTTCTAGTAGTGGTTTTACGGGATGCCACAATTCGACACCACTAACAATGGATCTCGCCCTCGAGATCCGCCTCATGGTACCGGAAGGAAGGTCGGCGATCTGCGTCTTCTCGCTTCATGTAGATCCTCGCGACACCACTAACAAGAGGTCGTTGTCCGTGACCGTCGAGAGAACACTCCGGGAACAAAAGGTCGAAGGTAGAGGTATCAATAAATAAAGCCACCTCTAGCTTCGATGGAAAGAGAGAACCGATGCATTCTCATCCACTTCAATGTACACAAGCGAATAGAAGGGGTAGTCGGCATGGGGGCCAATCCATCACGCACACAAACTATTACTCTGCACAATCAGTAGAAAAGCGTGCAACCATTCTCGGAATCAGACTGAAGATCTCGACAACCGAGGTTCAGAAACAAAGGAGTGATGCGGACTCTGCATCGGATCTGACGTAGATGATGTCGTCGCGTCGGAAAACACCGGAAGGCACAAACAAGGAACAAAGAATGGTACCACAGATAAAGGACCACTCAGAAAGCAGGAGGACCGGATGTAGAAACGCCGTTATCAGAGGAAGGAGCGAAACCCTGAAGGTACGACGGAACCCAACCACGAGAAATCCTGGACTCGAATAGAGAGAAGAGAGCGGATTAAAAACACGCAGAGGTGAGAGGAGAGTAGCAGAGGGGTAAGGAGTAAAATCAAACCTAATCAGAACTATCCTACTGATTTTTCAAAAATAGTTTTGACACTCTACTTCGACTGTTAGCTAGGTTATCCTACAGGCTGGACTTGTGGGGTATCGCAACTGCTGAGCTCTGATAGCACTCTGTAACACCCTCAGAATCGACCCTATGCAAGTTTCAGCGCTTCCCGCCAAACCCGCATAGAAACGATTCAAGGGTGCCCACCAGGCACTTGCGTGCGGGTGGAAAACGAAGTAATAGCATTACACAACAGTCCTCGATGGGACCCACGGAACAGATATATATACAATAGCGACTCAATGAGTCAAGAATACAGATATAATATACAAAGATCCAAATCACCTTGAAACTGATAGAGCATCCGACTATGGACAAGATGCAAATGGGGCTAAGAGCCCTGAAGAATAACCAATGGCGTCCATAACCCTGCCCAGGCCAAGCCGGAAGGGTAACCCTGCTAACGACGTCGATCTCAAAACCTGCTTAACAAAAGGGGTGCCGACCAAGGGCAAAGGAAAAAGAGGAGCGTCAGTACTGAGGCCAGTACACGGCGAGACTAGAATTCGGCGGTCCTCGCCTACATAGGTATGGTGGACTGAAGCGGCAGCGCAGCATGCACTAAACAACCTATAGAGACTCGATAAAACAGGCGGCTATCAGAGAGGGGTAAGGAAGACCTATCCGGAACCAACCTGATACTAACACCAAACAATCCCATCCTGGTATTCCCCCTCGAGACCAAACGAGGAAGTCAACCGAGGAACTCACACAGTTGGCAGATTTATTTATTCAGTTATCGTTGCAGCAATTACTAGTCAGGTGTAGATAATCATCCTGATAAAATAAGCAGTGGGCCGTTTAAGTTAATCATTCCGTTGTAGTCGCGACACTTACTAGTCAGATACATATAGCATGAGATAACCCCGAAACCCAGCAGTTGTTGGTACTTTTATTTAGCCATTCCGTTGTAGTGAAGCTGATTACTAGTCATATCGGGTACAAGTCAATTATAACAGTGAACTTTAGTTATAGTTGTCTATGATCAAGCACTGTGCTCCAAGTCGTCCATAACCGCGGACACGGCTTCTCGAAAAGATTTAACCCTGCAGGGGTGCACCAAAGTATCCACACGCACTTCGACCCTTTTTGCCAGATCAATTAACATACACCCATCGGTATGTCGGCGGGGCCTAAGTCATGACGTTTCCCAGACCCCAAGCAAGCACGGGGGGCCACCCCACTAAGTACACCCGCAACAAAGTCGGCCGGTCTCCGAGACGGACTCAGGGTTTGCGACAGTGGCTGTAAACGACAGCGAATCCCAAAACTGGGACTGTCGATACCGCGAAAACACTCCGCTTCCAAAACAGTACAGCGTGCTCCTCACACAGTCGTAAATAAAGCAGTAAAGCATGGCATAAGTACAAGATAGTAATAAAGCCCCAAACTACTTGTGGCCCCCAGTACAATACTTTGAAATCAGGTTCTAAATCTATGGGGGGCCCATATATCCCCACATGTGGTTAGCGCGCTCGATCTCGGAACAGGTGTCAAGAACTCGGGGTCCTACGGGACACAAGTGGACGGTTAACAACCAAATAACATCTATTGCCCACCTCTGCCTCTGCTTACCTACTTCAATTTTAGTTGTTAAACAGTAATTAAAGTGAACAATAATTAAAGCCATGATCATCTCCAACATTAGACATGCGGCAATACTCCAACAACTGTGGTACTTGACGACACGCAACAGCACTTGAGCAAGCGACTATGACGCGCAGGTCCAACTATCTACCAAGCAACAGGTAATAGGATGTGTCCACGGCAATATATGGCTGCAAGGGATAACACGGGTACGAAAACTAGAGCATCGCAACACAGATAGCAATAGATCAACAGGAGGGAATAAATACTATAAAAGTAAGATAGGTAGAAAGGGGGAGATGCTCGCCTGAAAACATTGCCGAAGGTTCAACCGAAGATCGGGTCGATACTCGCATCAACTCATCGGCCTAGTCCGTGAAGAAGCAAAGCACTAGAGGGAACACCGGATGCACTATTTAATACAACAGCAGAAGATCGGCATGATGCATGCATGATGTATGACATGGCAAAGATGCGATGCAACTAGGCAGGATTAAGCGGAACCGGGGTCCCGATAAATATTAAATGGTTCAAATTATTTAACTACCCCGCAATTTAAACGTTGCATTATCAAGGCTAAAGATAGCACCGGTTCGCTACACAAATTTAAATGAGGCCAATATAAGACTATATTTGCCCGCATATGGGCCCCATATTTAATTTAGGTGAATCGGCATAAGGCCCCCCAACCCACATGACAATATGCATACAAGAACAATTAATATGCGACAAGTTGTATTATATTATAAAATAGGGTTTCAGGAAGGGGTTCACACATTAGAGGGCCTCGACGAACTTGAGGTTCCGGGGTTCGGGGTCAGTCTCAGGGTTCAGGGTTCGACGGATTGGCCTCGGACAACGGAGGTAGGTCTTGTTGCATCCGAGGGTAAGAACTTGGCGTTCCGCGTCGGTGATCTTGGCGTCCTTCAGGTTCGGGTCCTGGCGCTTCGGATCGATCTTCAGGGGTCCGGGAAGGTGACCTTGGCGCTCGGGTTCGGTCTTCGGATCCGGATAGGAGATCTTGGCGCGGCACCGGGTTCGGGGTGTCGAGGCTTGGTCTTCGGGTCCGGGAAGAAGCACTTGGCATTTCATGTCGACGTTCTTGGTCCGAGGTCATCGGCCCCCCTCTCGATGATCTTGGGGTTTGCGGCTCCACTTTCGATGACGATCTTGTTTTAATTGTCGGAGCCTTCGGAAGATCTTGTCGACATCAATGTTGCTCCTATGCCACGTCTTGTTCTCGTTCGCCGAAAGGTCTCAATTGCGGCAACACACCAACACCACACGGTTACCCTAATAACAAAACCGGGGCCAACACACGCAGATGCCAGGCATGGGGTGAACAACACCGTGGGGGCACGGCGGCGGTTCCCGCGGGTCAGCTGCCAGGGACGCAGGCGGACGACGCCACCGGCGCGGACGGGGGAGCACCGGGGAGGCAGCACACAGGAACGAGCGAGGCCGATGGTGGCCAGCTCGGGAGGACGGTGCAGAGGCGGAAGCTTGAGGCGGAGGACGGTGGCACGGAGGCGGGGCGTTGATGGAGCCACGGCGGAGGCGGAGAGGAGGGGTCGCCGGCGTGGGGTGCCCGGCTCCAGCGGCGGCCTTCGGAGGGTAGGCGACGGCGGCCGGAGGAGATGGAGGAGCCGAGGCGGCGGGAAGGCGGGTGCTGGCGGAGCGAGTCGAGGAGGGAGGCGCCGGAGACGCGGGCTCGGCGGCGCTCGAGGGGGACGGGCCGGCGAGGAGCTTGGTGGGGGCGCGGCTGGCGACGCGGAGGCGCGGAAGAGGAGGCCCGGGGGCGAGCGCTCGAGGGCGGCGGGGCGGGGAGGAGAGGAGGAGGCCGACGAGGAGGGGAGAAGGAGGAGGAAGGACGTCGGGGTGGTTCACGGCGGCGGAGAGGGAGAGAAGGAGAGCGCGGGGCGCGTGAGGGCGGGCGCCGCCGCACGTCGGTCGGGAGAAGAGGAGGGAGCGGCGAGCGGAGGCGGCCGCGGATGGCGGTGGCGAGCGAGGCGGCGGGGCCGCAGACGAGGAAGGAGGGGCGGTGAGGGGCGATGGGGAGGCGGGCTCGGCGGGGTCGGCCAAGGGAGGGAGAGGCAGAGAGGAGGGAGGTGGGGGAGAGGGGAGCGCGTGGGGGAGGAGAGAGGTGGTGGTGGGGCCGGGTCGCGGGCCAGGGGGAGCAGGGGGGATCACGCGGGTGGAGTTGGTGGGGTGGTTTGCTGCGGGCCTGCAGGTGGGACCCAGGGGCGGTGGGGTCCGAGTGGAAGGGAGAGGGGGTGTGCTGCGTGTGTGGGTGTTGTGTGGTGTTGTGTGCATTTGGGTGTGTTGTGTGTGTGTGGCATGAGTGGAGAAGGGAGAGAGAGGTGAGGTGGCGCGATTAGAGTGGTGGGGGGTTTGGGCAGATAGTTTTATGCAAGCAAATGCAAGATGATGACGATGCTCTAATGCAAGGTGGCATGATGACATGAGCATGCGGTCATGATGATGTAATGCACAAAAACAACGCGATTTTCTAGTAGTGGTTTTGCGGGATGCCACACACAGTGGGTCAATACTTTGGAATAGTATTGGCAAGTGATACCTTAGTAAATTTTAAGTGGACTATATTACTATATGCATTTTGGCTAAGTGTAGCTTGGCTTGCTTTGCTCAAAATAGGTTTTTCCTATTAGTTGAAATCACTAAGTTTTCTTTGTCAAAACTTTTCCCAAGAAACCATCAATAGACATTGAGGT
Organism: Avena sativa; assembly: GCA_916181665.1. Lineage (NCBI taxonomy): Eukaryota > Viridiplantae > Streptophyta > Magnoliopsida > Poales > Poaceae > Avena > Avena sativa. The sequence continues at coordinate 364,087,437 of OV702285.1, read as the reverse complement.
CCTTCACCCTTGTTCACCCACAAGTTTTACTTAGAAGTTGGAGTGATGAGATTCTTGATAGCTTCCATGTCTTGATGCTCAGTTTGTCCATTGCCATGGACTTGGCTAAGTACTTAGATTTTTCCATCTGCAGAGGTTGTGCACTTTCCCCACCAGACTTGGTTTCACCAAGACAGGACCTTTCAGAAGCCTTCCCTTAGCCAAATGGACGCGTTCCAACCTATCATCCCACTACCACCAACTGTCCAAATGACTAAGTTCTAGCAACCTATGTGATCCAGGCAGAGCCCATATTGCCAAGTGGTTGCACTATAAGCTTCTTAACACTTTGCCTCTAAAATCCCTTTGTTCCTAGGTGGCATACCACAAGTGAGATACACAAGGTAAACCATGTCCATGGGCCTTGTGTAACCACTCAACCAAAAACCACCAATCAAGTCCCATTCCACCCAGGTGATTCATTGACTTAGTTGTTTTATTAAGAAAAACATAAGTCCAAAGACTTAGAAATATTTTCATCATAGCATGTATATACTTTACCAACCCTTGTTTGCTACTATCTAGGCTAAGCATGGCATAGTAACTTAACTTAGCAATTTCCTAGCAATTCTACAACTACTTAGGATTTCCCAACATGGCATTTGGCAAAAAAAAGTAACATGCAGGACTTAGCAAAATATTTCTAATGCTTGTATAAAAATATAGGGATGAAAATATTCATGAAGTACCACTTGCCTTGGTAGTGGGGAGAGTAGCACTCTTCACAATCACAATCACTAGCACCAAAGTATACACAAAGAATAGTATCACAAAATTACACACAATTCATATACCAACATAAATATATGCATGCATGCAAAATGCTAAGTGATGATTTTTGAAACCCAACCAAGCAAGTGCATAGTACTGAATCATAACCAAGTTAAAAACTTGCTAAACCAAGTTTATTTTACACTAAAACAATTTTCTAAACAATTTCTATACTCAAAATAGTCCTAAACATGTTTCTGAAAATAAAACCATTTTAACAAAAACTAAACATTAACCACATTGCATAAACAGAAAGTTCTTGTCTCCCTGATTCCAACGGTATAAAATTTGTCAAATTCTAACGTGTGGATCAAAAGTTATAGCTAAATCAAAATTGGATTCAAATCTGTTTTTTAAACTCAAACCCTAGCCACGTGTCTTAATCTTACTGGCGTGTACCGCTTCGCACCGGATCACGCTCGGCTAACGTTGGATCTAACTAACATGCACGGCTCAGATCTAAACTTAACGGTTCGATAAGTGATCTAATCCTATGCGCTGGATCTGGATCCTACGGCTCTCGATCAAGCGACCACGTTCTGGCAGCGCGCGGCAACGGCGAGCGGCGGAGCGCTCTGTCAGTGGCGACGCTGGCGTTCTAGGTCGCTCAGGGAGGGAAGGGTGTGCTTACCAGAACCGCAAGGTCGAGGCGAAGCTCAACGTGGAGGTGGCTTGGCAAGGGGCGCACGGGGTCGTCGGGGATTCCTCGCCGGAGTTCGCGAATGCGTCTGGTGCGGCTGCTGTCGACGTTGGCGAGGTTCTGCGTCACGCTAAGTCAAAAGGAGGGCACCATTAGACGCGCAAGACGATGGGATCCTAATCGTACCAGACAGAGGGCAAGGGGTGGCTGGTACTTACGGGGAGAGGTCGCCGGAGTTCGTGCAGAGGGCGGCGGCGCTCGGTCGAAGTCGTTGCCGAGGCTATAGATCATGCGAGAACAAACAAGGCGTGTCAGTGGATGCGCAAGAAGTTGCTGAGCCTGATAGCATGAGTCAGGGACAGAGGGAGACATGGTGCTCAAGGAAATTCGTCGGCGCGGTCGTCGGAACAGCGGCGGCGTCGAGCGAGTTGCGAGCAGCCTGGGGGCGTGAAGGGGGAATTGGTTGAGGGGAAATGGTCGCGAGAGAGAGGGGGTTAAGTAGCCAGAGGCTCGACAAGAAACGCCCAGGGATTCAATGCCATTTACCTCATGGAATCAAAGCACTAACGGGCAGCGGCGGAGTTCGTGTGCGAGATTTTGGGGAAGACGACGATGACGTGGACGGGGCCCGCTTGTCAGCGAAATACACAGAGAGAGAGTGGGGTCCGCGCGTCAGTGACCGCGTGGGTGCGTCTGCGCGTGCGAGAGAGAGAGGGAGGCCGGGTGGGCTAACTGGGCCGGTTGTGCTGTTGGGCTAGAATAGGAGCGCCTGGCCTTTTTCTTTTCTTTAATCCTTTTCTTTTTCCAGAATGAACTTCAGGAATGGTTTTCAAATGATTTCAAACTCCTTTTGAATTCAAATCTATTTGGGATTTTTGCAGTGTGCAACAGTCTCAATTCTAGGCATAAAACCATGTGGTTACTTTGAAAAGGCTTGGTCATTTTTGGAGAAACAAAATAACAGGGACATTGCACTAAGTTTGCAAATGTTTGAAAATGATTTTTGAAACCATTTCTATTTGTAAAATTTTGTTCTAACTCCACACTCAAACCAATCAACAAGGGAGATAAACAATCTAGGTTTAAAACATTCAAACTCTCAAATGGGGATGGCCATTTGATTTAAGTTTGCTCACATAAAATGATAGCACTATGTGCTTCTGTTTTCTGAAATGAGTTTGAAATTGATCTCAATTCTATATGCATGCATGAATGATATGCAATCTTTGAAATAATGATTTTAGGGATGTTACAAATCTAACCCCCTTAAGGTGAATCTCGCCCTCGAGATTCGGATTGGCTAGCAAATAGGTGAGGGTGGTCTTTCCGAAGATCATCTTCTCTTTCCCATGTTGCTTCCTCTTCGGAATGATGATTCCACTGCACTTTGCAAAACTTGATAGTCTTAGTCCTTGTGACTCTTTCCGCAGTCTCAAGAATCTTGATAGGTTTCTCTTCATAAGTGAGATCACTTTCTAGTTGAACTTCCTCCAAAGGTATAGTATCCTTCAAAGAAGTTGCTTCCATTTCTGGATGACATTTCTTAAGCTGACTCACATGAAACACATTATGGACAGCTGACAGAGATTCTGGCAATTCAATTTCATAGGCAACTTCTCCTTTGCGACTCAAAATCTTGAATGGCCCAACATATCTTGGTGCCAATTTTCCTTTGACTCCGAATCTTTTCACTCCACGAAGTGGTGACACTCTAAGATAGGCTCTATCACCAACTTCGTAGGTGACTTCTCTACGCTTAGGATTCGCGTAGCTTTTCTGTCGGGACTATGCTATCTTCAGCATGTCCTTAACCAACCTGACCTTCTCTTCGGCTTCTTTGATAAGATCTGGCCCGAATAAACTTCTTTCTCCCACACCATTCCATAACAATGGGGTGGTACACTTTCTTCCGTAGAGAAACTCAAACGGTGCCATTTCAATGCTGGCTTGATAGCTGTTGTTATAAGAAAATTCTGCGTAAGGCAGACTTTCATCCCAACTGGCTCCATAGTCTAAGGCACATGCCCTCAACATGTCTTCAAGAATCTGATTAGTTCTTTCTGTTTGTCCATCAGTTTGAGGATGAAAAGCAGTACTGAATTCCAACCTCGTTCCCAATGACTCATGTAGCTGTCTCCAAAAATGGGAAGTGAATTGAGTTCCCCTATCAGACACAATACTCTTGGGCACTCCATGTAGACATACAATTCTACTCATGTAGATTTTGGCTAACTTAGCACTTGTATAAGTTGTCTTCACGGGTATGAAATGAGCCACTTTAGTTAGGCGATCCACTACTACCCATATTGAATCATATCCTGACCTGGTCCTTGGTAATCCGGTAATGAAATCCATACCAATTTTGTCCCACTTCCAATCAGGAATAGGTAGTGGTTGAAGCAAACCTGCTGGTTTCTGATGCTCCGCTTTCACCCTACTACACACATCAGACAAAGCAATATGTTCGGTGATGTCCTTCTTGAGATTGTTCCACCAAAATCTTTCTTTCATGTCCATGTACATTTTGGTGTTACCCGGGTGAATAGAATACGGAGAGTTGTGTGCTTCCTGCAAAATCAGTTTCCGCAACTCCGGATCTTGTGGAACACAGATACATTTCCCATGCCATAAAGTACCTTGTTCGTCTTCATGGAAACTTTTGGCTTTCCCTTGGCCAATATTTTCCTTAATCTCTTCAATTTCCTTATCAGTCTTCTGGGCTTCTCTGATCTTGTCCAACAAAGTGGGTTGAACATCCAAAGACATGAGATGTCCTTCAGGCACAATCTCCAATCTGAGTTTTCTGAATTGGGCACACAAATCGTCTGGCAATTCTCCTTTGGTAAGGCCATTCACAAATACCTTACGACTTAGAGCATCTGCTACAACATTTGCTTTACCGGGGTGGTATTGCAAACTTAAGTCATAGTCCTTGATAAGCTCTAACCATCTTCTTTGCCTCATATTGATTTCCTTCTGGGTGAAGATATACTTCAAACTCTTGTGATCAGTGAACACTTCACAACGCTTTCCCAAAAGGTAGTGTCTCCATGTTTTGAGTGCATGGACGACAGAGGCTAACTCTAAATCATGAGTAGGATAGTTCACTTCATGAGTTTTGAGTTATCTCGAGGCATAAGCTACAACTTTACCGTCTTGCATAAGTACTGCACCCAAACCTTGATGAGATGCATCACAATATACTTGGAAGTCCTTTTCCAAATCTGGCAGACATAAAACTGGTGCTGTCACAAGTCTCTTCTTCAACTCCTAAAAGTTGAGTTCACAACCTTCAGACCAAGCAAACTTCTGGTCTTTCTTTAACAATTCAGTCATGGGCTTAGCTACCTTAGAGAAATTCTCAATAAACCTTCTGTAGTAACCTGCTAAGCCAAGGAAACTACGAACTTCTTTCACGGACTTGGGAGATTCCCATTCAGTCGCAGCTGAAACCTTTAGCAGGATCAACTGCTACACCATCCTTTGTCATAACATGACCAAGAAAACCAACTTCCTCCAACCAAAACTCACACTTGCTGAATTTGGCATAAAGTTTATGCTCCCGTAACTTCTCAAGTATCAAACGCAAGTGTCCTTCATGTTCTTCTTTGCTCTTGGAGTAGACTAAGATGTCGTCGATGAAAACGACAACAAACTTATCAAGAAATTCCATGAACACCTTGTTCATCATATGCATGAAGTATGCTGGAGCATTGGTCAACCCAAAAGGCATTACGATATACTCATACAATCCATACCTTGTGGTGAACGCTGTTTTAGGTATGTCTTGTTCTCTTATCTTGAGTTGAAAGTAGCCTGACCGGAGATCAATCTTTGAGAACACACATGCTCCTTCTAGCTGATCAAACAAGTCACTGATTCTAGGCAAAGGATATTTGTTCTTGATAGTTACCTCGTTGAGTGAACGGTAATCTATGCATAACCTTTGACTTCTATCTTTCTTCTCCACAAACAAAACTGGGGCTCCCCAAGATGAAGAACTTGGTTGAATAAATCCTTTCTGCAACTGTTCTCCAAGTTGCTTCTTGAGCTCTTTCAGTTCATCAACTGACATTTTATATGGTCTCTTTGCTATTGGTCCAGACCCTGGTACCAAATCTATCAGAAATTCTACATCTCTATCTGGTGGCATTCCCGGCAATTCTTCCGGAAACACATCCGGATACTCACTCACAATTGGCACATTGTCCATGCTAACCCCCTTAAGATAATTAAGCATACTCCTTTTTGCTTGAAAACTGGTCTTGAATCTGATCCTTTTGTTTTCTGGAGTTGTGAGTGACACAGTATGGTTGGCGCAATCTATCACTCCTTTGTACTTAGTCATCCAGTCCATTCCCAGAATGACATCCAATCCTTGGGAGTTTAGAATTATCAAGTTAACGGGAAACTTATACTTCCCAAATTCTATGACTAGATCATGACATCCCGAATTCACTATCATTTCTCCACCAGGAGAACTTACTTTTATAGGACACCCAATAGTTTCTACCGGTAGTTCATTTCTTTCAACAAATGCTCTTGATATGAATGAATGAGATGCACCAGTATCAAAGAGTACAAATGCTGGAATAGAATTGAGTCTGAACTTACCAGCAACAGCATCAGATTCCTCATAGACCTCCTCCACATTGATGTGGTTTACCTGTCCCTTCTGGAAAGGGTTGGGCTTGACAGGTCCTTCAACTTTCTTTTCAGGGTACTCATTTGCATAATGCCCCATCTTCTTGCATTTGAAGCATTCAACCTGACTGATGTCTCTCTTAGCAGGCTGACTTCCACTTCCATTACCACTGTGGTGGCTCTTATGTCCACTCTTGTGGTTCTTGTACTTGTCATTGTCATGACTGCGATGATGCTTGCTGTCATGACGGTTGTGGTTGTGGTGCTTGTTGAATTTCCCATGCTTGTGGGATCCTAAGCTTCCACTGTCATCATAATGAGATCGATTGTGAGACGATCCCGAGCTGTGCTTGTCGGAGTGCTTTCTCTTTATACTCTTGACTTGCTTCTTTTTGTTCTCCAATATAGCAGCTTTGTCACAAAGCGACTGATAAGTGGGAACATATGCCACAGCCAATTGCAGATTCAGCTCATCATTCAAGCCTTCCATAAATTTTTCCTTTCTCTTGGCATCTGTGTCAACCTCATCCGGTGCATAACGCGCCAGATTGTTGAACGCCTCAATGTACTCAGCCACGCTGCGGTGGCGCTGCTTCAGATTGTGGAACTCCTTTTTCAGGCTCATTATTCCTGATGAGATATAAGCAATGCGAAATCCATCCTCAAAGATAGCCCATGTCACCTCATCTATAGGAGTGGTGATCTGAAAGTTGTCCCACCAAGTGGCGGCTGGCCCTTCCAGCAGATGTGCTGCAAATCTGACCTTTTCAGCATCCGTGCAGCCCACGGTTACTAAGTCCTTGCTTACAGAACATAGCCAATCATTGGCCACCATGGGATCAGTCGTCCCTGAGAACTTAGCTGGCCTCAATCTCAAGAATCTGGTGAGCATATCAAAACCCGGTGGGTTATTGTTGTTGTTATTGTTGTTGTTATTGTTTTGGTTCTGGATGAATGTTGTCATCATCTGCATCAGCTGTGTTTGAGCAGTCATCATTTGCTGCATTTCTGGAGTGATGTTGTTGTTGTTGTTGTTGTTGTTGTTGTTGGGGTTGGGGTTTGCACGACGGGGAGGCATCTGTGGTTTGTTCAAATAGAGATAAGAATGAGATACCCATAGATGTTTCCATGCACATTACATCACATAAGCAAACACATAGCATGCAACACAAGATAAAAGTTCAACAACAAGATAACAAGTTCACAAAGTAAAACACACAAGTAGCAAGCCATCCACATGTCGGATGGTCTAAGAACAAGTATGATAATAAAAGATAAACGAGTAGTCCAGTCTACTCATCAACATCAATCTCCTCCTCGACAAAGGTAAGACCTGCGTTCTCCATCGCGGCCTTGTTCTCCTCAATAGTAGTGGTCAAGGACTCAATCTTGGCCTGGAGAGCCCTCTTCTGGGAACGAAGCCTCTCTATCACCGTCTGCTGCTGCTCTAGCTCGAAGTCCTTGGACTGCAGTTCTTCAGTCATGTCCCGAATCTTCTTGTTCCTATCCTGGACACGCTTCTCCTGACTCTTGAACTTCCTGTCCTGGGTCTCGAACTTCGCCTCCATTTCCTTGACTATCTCGTCCTGCTGCGCGAAGAGCTTGTCCTTCTCGCGAAGCTGCACCTGGAGCTCGTCATTACTGAGCATGACATTGGTCCTGTTTGTGTCCACGTGCCTAATGAGAGACTCTAAGTCCTGGAGATACAGACGTATCGGCTCTGCTGCGTCCCTCGAGTCGTCCTCGAAGTCGATGGACTCTCCATCCTCATCACGTCTTCCGAAGACGTGGAAGTGGGTGCCTCTAACCTGTCGGGAGTGTCGACCTAGCAGACGTCCTATCAGGTCCTGCATAACTACCTCCATGCCTCTCTCCCTGTCATCGTGCATAAGCTTGAAGACGATGGCCTCCGTAGTAGGCTCTGTCTGGCGTCCGGGCTGGTTCACCTTGAAGCCCAGAGGTCCTTCCTCTCGAACTTGGTGAGTGGATGCACCATGATGGTGGGAAGAGGGAGATTGAGCAAAGTGGTAAGCTCAACGATACGAGGACCAAAGCGGGTAACCTGGAACTCCTCAAGAGTGCTGATGGTAATAGGCATCTATTTATAAGATAGAAAAGTTAGAACAACACAATTTAAGATAAAACAAGGACAAACATCACATACATATCCTTGGAAAGCAAAATCACACAAGTCATGCATACATGAATCCATTACATCAACCAAGGTTCAATCTTATTTTAGAGTAACATTTTGGCAAATAAGGTGATAGGTGGTGGTCCAACTAACGAAGTACGTTTACAATCCTATCTCACTGGATATGTTGGCTAACACAATGTTCCTAGAAGCAATCAGCCTATCTTGCTCACATGATTCCATCACTAAGTCTATAATATCTCCTCTTAAGGTTTGGTAGGTAGCCTCCAACTCCTGGGTATGTTCCTTCTCTTTCATCAAGTATTTTTGGAGGTTGAGCATTCTGCACTTGACTCTAGCACTAAGTTCTTTGATAGTCCTCCAAGCTTCTTCTCTTGCTGACTCAAAGAATGTGGTGTGCACAATAGTGTTGGTGTACATGCAGAATCCTGTTTCTTTGTGGTTGTCCTCCTTGTTTTTGTACAAGTGAAGTTGCACCCACCAGTACTCAACTCCTCCATCCATCACTGGAAAGCCTTTGTACACAGCTGCACCATGTATTTCCATTGCCACCATGAGGTCCTTGAGAATTTTGGGAAACTCTGTCTCACACTCCAAGGTCATGGTCATGAGTGGTCCTTTCCTTACGGCTTCGTTGATGGAGTTCATCTACAAATATAGATGAGAAAGAGAAGATTACAAAAGTTTACGAGAAGAATAGACAAGTGTAGAAGTAGTTGAATTTTTTTTCCTTAGTGGTTTCCAATCCTAGGGTCATAATCCTACAGGCAACACAGTGCTCTGATACCATCTGTAAGATCCCTCCTTTGTAAAGGAAAAGGATCCCTGTGATTGCAATGTTAGTCCCTGGATCATTGCTAGCATCCACAGTTTAAGATGAAGTACACAAATACAAAGGTCATTTATTACATCCATTCCAGAGATAAAACATAGTCTTTTACAACTCAAGGCCACAGGCCTAATACAAGAGTTTGGAATAAGTAAATAAACATAAGTCTTCATCTTCATGTGCCACAGGCAAACATGCTGAGTGTAGACTCATGACACCTAATCCTCATCGGAGTAACCTACAACATCACAAGTTACAGCCACAGTGGGTCAATACTTTGGAATAGTATTGTCAACTGATACCTTAGTAAATTTTAAGTGGACTATATTACTATATACATTTTGGCTAAGTGTAGCTTGGCTTGCTTTGCTCAAAATAGGTTTTTCCTATCAGTTGAAATCACTAAGTTTTCTTTGTCAAAACTTTTCCCAAGAAACCATCAATAGACATTGAGGTCCTTCACCCTTGTTCACCCACAAGTTTTACTTAGAAGTTGGAGTGATGAGATTCTTGATAGCTTCCAAGTCTTGATGCTCAGTTTGTCCATTGCCATGGACTTGGCTAAGTACTTAGATTTTTCCATCTATAGAGGTTGTGCACTTTCCCCACCAGACTTGGTTTCACCAAGACAGGACCTTTCAGAAGCCTTCCCTTAGCCAAATGGACGCGTTCCAACCTATCATCCCACTACCACCAACTGTCCAAATGACTAAGTTCTAGCAACCTATGTGATCCAGGCAGAGCCCATATTGCCAAGTGGTTGCACTATAAGCTTCTCAACACTTGGCATCTAAAATCCCTTTGTTCCTGGGTGGCATACCACAAGTGAGATACACAAGGTAAACCATGTCCATGGGCCTTGTGTAACCACTCAACCAAAAACCACCAATCAAGTCCCATTCCACCCAGGTGATTCATTGACTTAGTTGTTTTATTAAGAAAAACATAAGTCCAAAGACTTAGAAATATTTTCATCATAGCATGTATATACTTTACCAACCCTTGTTTTCTACTAGCTAGGCTAAGCATGGCATAGTAACTTAACTTAGAAATTTCCTAGCAATTCTACAACTACTTAGGATTTCCCAACATGGCAATTGGCAAAAAAAAAGTAACATGCAAGACTTAGCAAAATATTTATAATGCTTGCATAAAAATATAGGGATGAAAATATTCATGAAGTACCACTTGCCTTGGTAGTGGGTAGAGTAGCACTCTTCACAATCACAATCACTAGCACCAAAGTCTACACAAAGAATAGTAGCACAAAATTACACACAATTCATATACCAACATAAATATATGCATGCATGCAAAATGCTAAGTGATGATTTTTAAAACCCAACCAAGCAAGTGCATAGTACTGAATCATAACCAAGTTAAAAACTTGCTAAACCAAGTTTATTTTACACTAAAACAATTTTCTAAACAATTTCTATATTCAAAATAGTCCTAAACATGTTTCTTCAAATAAAACCATTTTAACAAAAACTAAACATTAAACACATTGCATAAACAGAAAGGTCTTGTCTCCCTGATTCCAACGGTATAAAATTTGTCAAATTCTAATGTGTGGATCAAAAGTTATAGCTAAATCAAAATTCGATTCAAATCTGTTTCAAATCTGTTTTTTAAACTCAAACCCTAGCCACGTGTCTTAATCTTACTGGCGCGTACCGCTTCGCACCGGATCACTCTCGACTAACGTTGGATCTAACTAACATGCACGGCTCAGATCTAAACTTAACGGTTCGATAAGTGATCTAATCCTATGCGCTAGATCTGGATCCTACGGCTCTCGATCAAGCGACCACGTTCTGGCGGCGCGCGACGACGGCGAGCGGCGGAGCGCTCTGTCAGTGGCGGCGCTGGCATTCTAGGTCTCTCGGGGAGGGAAGGGTGTGCTTACCAGAACCGCAAGGTCGAGGCAAAGCTCAACGTGGAGGTGGCTTGGCAAGGGGCGCACGGGGTCGTCGGGGATTCCTCGCCGGAATTCGCGAATGCGTCTGGTGCGGCTGCTGGCGAGGTTCTGCGTCGCGCTAAGTCAAAAGGAGGGCACCATTAGACGCGCAAGACGATGGGGATCCTAATCGTACTAGACAGAGGGCAAGGGGCGGCTGGTACTTACGGGGAGAGGTCGCCGGAGTTCGTGCAGAGGGCGGCGGCGCTCGGTTGAAGTCGTTGCCGAGGGTACAGATCATGCGAGAACAAACAAGGCGTGTCAGTGGATGCGCAAGAAGTTGCTGAGCCTGATAGCATGAGTCAGGGACAGAGGGGGACATGGTGCTCACCGGAATTCATCGGCGCGGTCGTCGGAACAGCGGCGGCTCGAGCGAGTTGCGAGCAGCCTGGGGGCGTGAAGTGGAATTGGTTGAGGGGAAATGGTCGCGAGAGAGAGGGGGTTAAGTAGCCAGAGGCTCGACAAGAAACGCCCAGGGATTCAATGCCATTTACCTCGTGGAATCAAAGCAGCAACTGGCAGCGGCGGAGTTCGTGCGCGAGATTTTGGGGAAGACGACGATGACGTGGACGGGCCCCGCTTGTCAGCGAAATACGCAGAGAGGGAGTGGGGTCCGCGCGTTAGTGACCGCGTGGGTGCGTCTGCGCGTGCGAGAGAGAGAGAGGGAGGCCGAGTGGGCTAACTGGGCCGGTTGTGCTGTTGGGCTAGAATAGGAGCGCCTGGCCTTTTTCTTTTCTTTAATCCTTTTCTTTTTCCAGAATGAATTTCAGGAATGGTTTTCAAATGATTTCAAACATCTTTTGAATTCAAATCTATTTGGGATTTTTGCAGTGTGCAACAGTCTCAATTCTTGGCATAAAACCATGTGGTTACTTTGAAAAGGCTTGGTCATTTTTGGAGAAACAAAATAACAGGAACATTGCACTAAGTTTGCAAATGTTTGAAAATGATTTTTGAAACCATTTCTATTTGTAAAATTTTGTTCTAACTCCACACTCAAACCAATCAACAAGGGAGATAAACAATCTAGGTTTAAAACATTCAAACTCTCAAATGGGGATGGTCATTTGATTTAAGTTTGCTCACATAAAATGATAGCACTATGTGCTTCTGTTTTCTGAAATGAGTTTGAAATTGAGCTCAATTCTATATGCATGCATGAATGATATGCAATCTTTGAAATCATGATTTTAGGGATGTTACATGTAGGATTCCAAGTTTCTAGCAACACCTTGGAGTTGTTTCCTTGCTCCTAATGGTTCAATAACCTTGGTTTCATAACTGAGGGGAGACTTGCTGCTGTGCTCATCCCACCTTTCTCTTGGGGTCTCCGAACGAAGATCTGCAATTGACCGAGCCACGTCAGCGGGCTCATCATGTGCCTCTTTTTCAGCCTCCCCTTCAGCTTCCTCCATGTAAGTACCACCATATTCATGGAACCCATGATAGTTGTTATCATCCTCTTCTTCTTCATTTTCTTCCATTATAATCCCTCTCTGTCTCCGTGCTTGGTCCAACAATTATAGCTGGGCATAAAACCGGACCGAAACACAGGTGGATGTTAAGGACTTTTGAGTCAGAGTAATCCTTCTAATTCTTACAGACACTACATGGACAAAATACAAAACCATTCCGCTTGTTCGCATTAGCTACACAGAGGAATTCATGCACACCATTAATGAACACGCCAGAGCATCGGTCAGTACCGTACATCCATTCCTAGACCATCTACATTATTGTATAAGTATATCAAAAAATCATTACACAACATCATGAATAGAGATCAGTGACCAATTTAATACATGTTTTTCATCACATTAAAACAAAAAAGAGTATAGTGGACCAAATGTTATTATTGCAAAAATAAAAAACTATGCACTAATTTAAAAAAATTCTACTCCATACCCATTTTGAGCAATTACTAAGCAAACAACATCTACACATATGCAAAATAACAAGTTAATGTGAGTTTCTAGAGCATTAAATGAGCAACACTATTTAAATAAAAAACCTATTACCTCTCTTTACAAGGCAACACTATTTTCTATAACCCTAATATGTTTCTGTGCAAAACCTTCTCATTTTTAAACTATTTTCAAAAACAATTTGCTAAATGGGCTAGTACCCAAAACAGGTGCACCTACTGTGTACTAACAACATATAAAATCTTGGATCATTTTCGCTTCATTTACTTATTGAAATATAATTTTTTGAATTTTGAAAATTGCACCAATTTTTTAATTGGACAAAACAATTAACATGAAAATTGTGAAGTTTTTAATTATTGATCTATAAGTGAAAACCTCATTTCATTCTGAGCTCTAAAACTCTAAGATTACATATTTCTATTTTCAGTAACTTTTTTCCTAATCAAAATTTGCCTAAAATTACAGATATAAAATTCCCTCTACTTCTAGAGCATGAACTCCCTCTCTACTTATATAGAATTGAGCTAAACTAACAATGAGATATGAAAATATGAAGATGTTAACCTTTTAAAACCATGGATCTAGGGGTTGCCACAAAATTTTAACAAATATTGGAGAAAAAATGGGCATGAACTCAGCTTGCCTGGAGGAAAAATGCCCATGGGCTCGGCACAGACAAAGCCAAATTATATAGAGAAACCAATAGTCTCGGTTGGTATTAAGAATCGGGACTAGTGATTGACCTCTAGTCTCGGGCGGTGATACCAACATGGACTACAGGATCCTACATGTGGGGATGGCTGGCGCGAGCCCTCTAGTTCTAGGTCGTGTCATGAACCAGGACTTGTGGTCCAGAATGACTCGGGACTAGAGATTTCCTGGCCTTCTAGCCATTGTAGACGGGACGAACCGAGACTAGTGCTCACACTAGTCCTGGCCCAAAACCCACCCGGGACTAGAGCCAAAATCTACTCCAAACCAAAGCCCTTGTTTCTACTAGTGCACGCTCGTGACAAACCACGACCGACATGAGCCCAGGGAGCCACATCGCCACCAGGCGGGACCCATGACCGTGAGAGACCGCGGCCGGCATGGGATCATGACACCATGTCGGCTCTCACCGGGCCTCGCCACCTGGCGTGTGTGAACGCCTATCACGCTGGGAACTCACTGTGCGCGGTCCTGCATGCAGATGATGACAGTGGGCCCATGGCGTGCACGAGGTTGACCGTCCTGCTTCACAGGGTAGGACATCACGCAGGTCACATGTCCATGTTATGGAATCTCCCACCCTGGTATGCAGTGGGTCTCATCTCCCGGAGGAGCAGGGCTCCTTTGCGAGCGCGTTGTGTGTCCTCTCCGGTGTCCATCCCACTGCCAAAAAGAATCGGTGTGATATGGATAGCAATTTGGGCCGAAACAATCTAGCGTTGTTATTTACTCTGACGAAAAATGACTAAGTGGGGCTTTTAAAAAACCCAGCAGAGGTGCATTATCTTTCGTGATAGTTTAGGATACGGAAATAGGATACGGAAATTTTGCCTCTTGGAAGCAACGGAAGTGGATATTGAAGACCAACTCACAACCGAGGGTCCGAGAAACTGTCAAGTACCATATGGGATTCTTAATCAACATTGCAACTGGCATAGTCCAAATCCTAATGAGGTGTTCTTCGGTCCTCCCCTCCTAAACTTAAGCTACATGGGCTTTTTTATTTTTTTATCCATCAAAACCATATCGAGGCCACGTATATCTTTGTATATGTGTACTCGGTCGAACTGGGTATAAGCCATGTTCCGGCCGGCTGATCCCATCTTTCATTATCGCGATCTTCATCTTTGCTTGTCCTATTTAAAAAATTTATTGTTGTTGTTATATAACTTCCGATTTTCGCCTTCCATAGACACATGAGTATACGTGTATGGTGAGTATACGTCTAAAAAAACCATACAGATTTCGGGTGGATTCGTACGGTCGTCTAAACAAACAGTATCGAGTTTTTGTTTGTCAAATTTTGAAAAGAAGGAGGAGGGGAGGACCTAAACAAAGAGCAATCCGAATAGCCATGAAATTCCGAAGTTAGAAGTGAAAAAATATTTTTGAGGTACGATCCCCTACCGTCCACTGCGTGCGATGGAAGCTTGAATTTGGTTAGTCAAAATAAGCCTTCCATGCTCTGGTGGTCTACTCATGTAGGCAAATAAAACATGCTTTTGTCCTGTTCAACAATTATGAGTTTATGACTACCGAAACGACGCCTGCATACGTACAAATCTCAATACTGGAAAAACCATCTTCGGTTCGACACAGCCGCGACTAGTGGGAGCACTAGTGCCGGGCCCGTGAGGCCTCTAACGGCTAGAAACGGCCGTAGTCACTAGTCCCGGGTCAGACCAGATCTTTAGTCCTGATCCGTAATACGGACCGGGACTAATGACCTGGAGCAGGCCACCTGGTCTTTTCGTGAACTATTAGTCCCGGATCATATCACGGCCCAGGACTAGTTATCCACCAGTATATATTCTGCTTCCTGTTTTGCTGCCCTAAAGCATATGGTGCCATTTTTCTCAAAGACGCAAGAGAGTTCATACCATTTTTTTCTCAAGATTTGTTAAGATTTAGTTTGCAACACCTAAATCCAAAGCTTTAAAAGGTTAGAACTTCATTATTTCATCTCTTATGCTACTTTAGCTCTATAATGCTCTAGAAGTATAGACATATGGATCAATGCATGCATGCTCTAGAAGTAGCTAGAAGGATTTTGATATATATATGTGTAACAAATTTTGATTAGGCACATAGTTACTAAAAATTGAAATGTGTAATTTTAGAGTTTCAGAGCTTAGAATGGAATGAGGTTTTCACTGATAGAACAATAATAAAAAACTCCACATTTATCATGTTGATTGTTTTCTCCAATTCACAAATTGGTGCATGTAAATTTTTCAAAATTCAAAATTAATGCTCTAGAAGCTCTCAATATAGCTTGTAATAATTTTATCATGTTGTGTAATCATTTTTGATATACTTTTACAATAATGCAGATGGTCCGGGAATGGATGTACGGTACTGACCGATGCTCTGGCGAGTTCATTAATGGCGTGCATGAATTCATCCGTGTTGCTGATGCAAACAAGCGCAATGGTGTTGTATTCTGTCCATGTAATGGATGTAGGAATCAAATGGATCACTCTGACTCAAAAACCCTTCACAGCCACCTTTTGAATTCCGGCTTCATGCCCAGTTATAATTGTTGGACCAAGCACGAAGAGAGAGGGGTTATAATGGAAGACAATAAAGAAGAGGAGGAGGATAACAACTATCATGGTTTTCCTAAGTACGGAGATACTTCCATGGGGGATGCTGAAGGGGAGGATGAAGAAGATACACATGATGAACCCGCTGATGATCTTGGTGGGACCATTGCCGATGGATGAAGAGATTGTGAAACTAAAAAGGATAGGGAGAAGTTCAATCACATGTTGTTGTACCCAAATTGCGAAAATGATCTGAAAAAGTTGGGCAGCACACTGGAATTGCTACGATGGAAGGCTGAGTGTGCTATACCTAACTCCTCATTTGAAAAGTTGCTGAAAATGATGAAGAATATGCTTCCAATAGATAACGTATTGCCCGCCAGTACGTACGAAGCAAAGAAGGTTGTCTGCCCTCTAGGTTTAGAGGTTCAAAAGATAAATGCATGCCCTAATGACTACATCCTCTACCACGGTGAGGAGTATCAGAATTTGGATGTATGACCGGTATGCACTTCACTTCGGTATAAGAATAGACGAGATGACCCTGGTGACGTTGAGGGCGAGCCCCCCGGAAGAGGGTTCCTGCCAAGGTGATGTGGTATGCTCCTATAATACCACGGTTGAAATGCTTATTCAGAAACAAAGAGCACGCCAAGTTGTTGCGATGGCATAAAGAGGAACGTAAGTCAGACGGGATGTTGAGACACCCCGCTGATGGGTCGCAATGGAGAAAAATCGATATAAAGTACCCGGACTTTGCAGATGACGCAAGGAGTTTAAGGTTTGGTCTAAGTATAGATGGCATGAATCCCTTTCGGGAGCAGAGCTCCAGTCACAGCACCTAGCCCGTAACTCTATGCATCTATAACCTTGCTCCTTGGTTGTGCATGAAGCGGAAGTTCATTATGATGCCAGTGTTGATCCAAGGTTCGAAGCACCACGGAAACGACATTGATGTGTACCTAAGGCCATTAGTGGAAGAACTTTTATAGTTGTGGCACGAACCCGGGATACGCGTGTGGGATGAGCACAAGGAGGAATAATTTAACCTCCGAGTATTGCTTTTCATAACAATCGATGATTGGCCTGCTCTTAGTAACCTTTCAGGACAGTCAAACAAGGGATACAATGAATGCACACACTATTTAGATGAGACTGAAACTATATATTTGGAACATTGTAAGAAGAATGTATACAATGAGCATCGTCGATTTCTTTTGGCCAAGCATCCCTTAAGAAATTCAGGCAAGCATTTCAACGGTCTGGCATGTCACCAGACGAAGCCTAAGGAGCGTACTGGTGCTGATATATTTGATATGGTCAAAGATTTGGATCAAATGGTAAACTTTGGAAAGGGTCCTGGCAGAAAATCTGTTCTGGAGGACGCTGAAGGACACGCACCCATGTGGAAGAAGAAATCTACATTTTGGGAGCTACCATATTGGAAATTATTAGAGGTCCGCTCTGCAATCGATGTGATGCATGTGACGAAAAATCTTTGCGTGAACCTGCTAGGCTTCTTGGGCGTGTATGGGAAGACAAAAGATACACCGGAAGCATGAAAGGACCATCAACGTATGAAAGACCCAGATGGCCTGCATCTAGAATGGTTTCAAGGTCATGCCAGCTACGCTCTTACCAAACAAAAGAAGGAAATATTTTTTGAATGCCTAAGCAGTATTAATGTCCCGTCTGGCTTCTCGTCGAATATAAAGGGAATAATAAATATGGCAGAAAAAAGTTCCAAAAGCTAAAGTCTCATGACTGCCACGTGATTATGACGCAAATGCTTCTGATTGCATTGAGGGGGCTTCTACCAGATAATTTTCGAGTACCCATTGTGAAGCTATGTGCATTTCTCAATGCAACCTCTCAGAAGATAATCAATCCTGAAGATCTACCATAGTTATAGAATGATGTGGTCCAATGTCTTGTTAGTTTTGAGTTGGTGTTCCCACCATCCTTCTTCAATATTATGACGCACCTGCTGGTTCACCTAGTCGAAGAGATTTCCATTCTCGGTCCTGTATTTCTGCACAATATGTTTCCCTTTGAGAGGTTCATGGGAATCTTAAAGAAATATGTTCGTAAGCGTGCTAGGCCAGAAGGAAGCATCTCCAAGGGCTATGGAACAGAGGAGTTCATTGAATTTTGTGTTGACTTTGTTCCTGACCTTAGGCCGATTGGTCTTCCTCAATCGCGGTATGAGGGGAGACTGAGTGGAAAGGGTACTATAGGAAGGAAATCAATAATATGTAGGGACGGACATTCTTACACCGAAGCAAATTTCACCGTTCTACAGAATTCTATCTTGGAAGCCCCATATATCGAGTAACATAAGAAAATCTTATGCTCCAACAACCCTGGAAAGCATGACTCCTGGATTAGAGATGAACACATGAAGAGTTTCGGCGGTTGGTTGCAACGTCTCATAAAAAACACTCTTGGAGATCAGCTATACTTGTTGTCTAGGTCATCATCTTCGACTATATCCACTTTCGAAGGGTACGAGATAAATGGGTATACATTTTACACAATAGCCCCAGATAAAAAGAGCACCAACCAAAACAGTGGTGTCCTCTTTGATGCAACAGACAACAATATGTAAAAGACCACAAAATAAGGTTACATGGAGGAGATATGGGAACTTGACTATGGAACTACTTTTAAGGTCCCCTTGTTTCGATGCAAATGGGTCAAGCTGACAGGAGGAGGGGTTGAGGTAGACAAGAAATACGGAATCACATCGTTGGATCTCAAAAATCTTGGGTACTTAGACGAACCATTCATCCTAGACAATGATGTGGCTTAGGTTTTCTATGTGAAGGACATGTCTACCAAACCTAGAAAAAGAAAAAATAAGAAAAAGAATACATCAGACATTGAGCCAAAGCGCCACATAGTTCTTTCAAGAAAAAGAAACATCGTGGGAGTGGAGGACAAGAAAGACATGTCAGAAGATTGTGATAAATTTCATCAAATTCCGCCCTTCGCGGTGAAGGATGACCCAAGCATCATGTTAATGAATGAATATGCTCCATGGATACGGCGGGATCAGAAAGGAACACACGCGAAGAAATGATGTGTAATAATTGTAACATTTTATGAGTGAAGATGCTCCATGTGTCCATTTTTATAGTGTTGTCTGCAAACAATCTTGAGTGTGTTAGTCCCGTTTTGTGGCTGGACCGGGACTAAAGGGGGGCCTTTAGTCCCGATTCATACTTACCATTAAGATCTGATCTCCAAACGCATGAGGTCACATATTAGGGAGTGCCTCTATGACCAGTTTCTTGGAGATGCCGGAGGACTGGGCTCCGGCGGCATCTCCCTGAAACTGGCCGTAGTGGTATCCCTGCTCTCGAAAACCATCTTCCAGCTTGTAACTTCTCTAACTAGATCAATACGCCTCGGAGCTAACTAATTTCACATATTAGGGAGTGCCTCTATGACCAGTTTCTTGGAGATGCCGGAGGACTGGGCTCCGGCGGCATCTCCCTGAAACTGGCCGTAGTGGTGTCCCTGCTCTCGAAAACCATCTTGGAGATGCCTCAAACTGGCTGGAGGACTGGACTCACAAGGATGCCTATTTATACTACAAGCAGCTCGGCATAATGTCGACATTCACGACATAATATCGACACTCACCCCATATTATTAGTGCTGACTCATGTTTTTTCCGGTTGGTGTCTCCAACCGGGACTAAAGGTTCATCTTTAGACCCGGTTGGTGACACCATCCGGGAGAAGGTACAAGCCGCACGACATAATGTCGACACTCACCCTATTATTAGTGCTGCCTGGCCCAGTCTGCCGCAATCCCTTCAGTTGCGGTTGGTTTCTCCAACCGGGACTAAAGATGAACCCTCTCTTTATAGGCATTTCCCTCTATTTGTAAATTATTTATTTGGATTTTTACAATAAAAGATATGATTTTCCAAAGTTTTATATTTGATTTGAATTAAAAAAGAAATTTACAAATGAAATAATTTATAAATGATGCAAACAGATATATGGATATTATATTAATATTATTTATATTTTTATGATAATAATGGACATATTATTTGTTTTATTTGGATTTTTACAATAAAAGATATGATTTTCCAAAGTTTTATATCTGATTTGAATTAAAAAGAAATTTACAAATGAAATAATTTATAAATGATGCAAACAGATATATGGATATTATATTAAGATTATTTATATTTTTCTTATAATAATAGACATATTATTTGTTTTATTTGGATTTTCACAATAAAAGATATGATTTTCCAAAGTTTTATATCTGATTTGAATTAAAAAAAGAAATTTACAAAGGAAATAATTTATAAATGATGCAAACAGATATATGGATATTATATTAAGATTCTTTATATTTTTCTGATAATAATAAACATATTATTTTTTTTATTTGGATTTTTACAATAAAAGATATGATTTTCCAATGTTTTATATTTGATTTGAATTAAAAAAAGAAATTTACAAATGAAATAATATATAACTGATGCAAACAGATATATGGATATTATATTAAGATTATTTATATTTTTCTGATAATCATAGACATATTATTTGTTTTATTTGGATTTTTACAATAAAAAATATTATTTTCCAAAGTTTTATATTTGATTTGCATTAAAAAAAGAAATTTACAAACGAAATAATTTATAAATGATGAAAACAGATATATGGATATTATATTAAGATTCTTTATATTTTCTAATAATAATAGACATATTATTTGTTTTATTTGGATTTTCACAATAAAAGATATGATTTTCCAAAGTTTTATATTTGATTTGCATTAAAAATAAATTTACAAATGAAATAATTTATAAATGATGCAAACAGATATATAGATATTATATTAAGATTCTTTATATTTTTCTGATAATAATGGACAAATTATTTGTTTTATTTGGATTTTGACAATAAAAGATATGATTTTCCAAAGTTTTATATTTGATTTTAATTAAAAAAAAGAAAATTTACAAAAAATAAACTAGTCACGGATCGTAGCTGGACCCGGGACTAGAGGTTGCGTGCGCGCGCGAAAACCAAGTGGCCGAAAAAACGCATTAGTCCCGGGCCGTGGCTTAACCCGCGACTAAAGGAACCGGGACTAATGACCCTCTGGTCCCGGCTGGTGGCTTAGCCCGGGACTAAAGGGGTGGGGGTATAAGTCGCCTGCCCCTGGCCTCCCCCACCTAGCACTTGGTGAAATCGAGGAGGTGGAGACGAATAGACAACGGCGAGCTTGATCGACGCAAGGGAGGTGCTGCCCGATTCCACCGCACCGCCGCCCTCGTCTCCGGCCGCCCCACCGTGCCGCCGCGCGCCATGCCGCTGCCCCACTGTGCTGCCGCGCTCCTCGCCATGCCGCCGTGCGCCGTCCCATCGTGCCGCCACGCGCCGTCCCGCCGCCCCGGAACGCAACCGCACGCTGTCCCGCCGCCCCGCAACGTCGTCGCCTCGTCGTGCGTCGATCTTAGCATTTTTTATATAATTGTTTTTAGTTGTTTTAGGAATATATATAATTGTTTTAGTTGTTTTTAGGAATATATAATTGTTTTTAGTTTCTTTTTTTAGGAATATATAATTGTTTATATAATTGTTTTTAGTTGTTTTTAGGAATATATAATTGTTTTTAGTTTCTTTTTTTAGGAATATATAATTGTTTTTAGTTGTTTGTAGGAATATATAATTATTTATATAATTTTTTAGGAATATATAATTGTTTACATAATTGTTTTTAGTTGTTTTTTAGGAATATATAATTGTTTATATAACTTTTTTTATGAATATATAATTGTTTATTTGGTTTATTAGGAATATTAATTGTTTTTAGTTGTTTTTAGGAATATATAATTGTTTTTAGTTTTTTTAGGATTATTAATTAGTGTTATTAGGGTTATTAATTATATAACTATTAGGGTTATTAATTTGTGTTATTAGGGTTATTGTTTTTTTGTTTTAGTTATTAGGGTTATTGTTTTTTCTAACCTGTTTAACTCTCTTTTTGTTATAGTGAATTAAGTCATGGATCCATCCGAAGATCCTGGTCGCATTGGTGAAGGTTTTCTTCAGGGCATGATAAGAGGTGAAATTCCTCTTAATATTAATACCGGTGAAGTTATTTTGCTCGAGGAAGAGATATCCTCATATCTGAATCCATCCGGTGATGGACTAGAGGAAAACCTAATGTACCAAGGGGAAGACCAGATGGACGAAGGGCAAACAAATAACAACAATAATGATGGCCCCTCGACAGGATCCGGCGAGGTACACATATATATATATATAAAGCCTCGTGTTACCTCTATTCATTAACTGATCTAGATATATATTAATCACTCTCTCTTCTTCTTTTAGCCCACCAGATCGAAGCAATCGACAGCTCGAACGAAACGAGGGCCGAACAAAAAGTTGGATGGTAATCAGAAATTCACCATCGAAGAAATAGATGATGATGGTGAACCGATTGCTCCAGAAAAGCACCGGAGGATGTTTATAAATCAATGTGGGGTGCTTGTTAGGGACAACCTGCTGATCACCATCCAAGAATGGAATCAGTCAAAGAAACCCGGTGAAGAATCCAACAGCTATGTCACCGATGATGCCAAAGATGACCTTTGTCAGAAGCTCATAGCGCATTTCATACTACCTCCAAAGTATGAAGAATTTGAGGTAGATTGTATTACCCCAATGCTAGGTGGGCTTGAAAATAGAGCGAAAGTCAAGGAGTAGGCTCTGAGCAAGATGGCTGAACTGTACCGGAACCACAAGAAAAGTTTATACGCGAAATATGTCGCGAAAAAGAAAACTCCAGACTTCAAAGGAGTAAACGAGAAGTTGAGAGAACAGTGGTCCGATTTTGTACAGTACAAGCAATCTGATAAAGAAAAGGCAAAGTTAGCAAAGAACGCGTTAAATGCTACCCAAAAGAAATACCATCATAAAATGGGGACAGGTGGCTACAAGAGTGTCGTCCCTAAGTGGGAAACTATGGAGAAGAAAATGAGGGTTAGAGGCGTCACTCCTGGTACAGATGGATGGCCCGAGAGGTCAAAGCACTGGTGGTACGGGCACGGGGGATCCTTGGACCAGAAACAGGGAAGACATTATTTCATGAAAAAATTGTAAAACCCTCCCAAGACCTTATTCAAGCAATGAAAGATGCTCAATTGGGATTGTTTCGTCCCGAGAGAGAGAACGACGAGCTAACACGCGCCCTAGGGAATCCTGAAAAGGGAGGACGAACACGAGGCAAAGGCGTCGGTGTCTCGTGGAAGAAAGGGTTACCTTAGTACGATGCCCGTTATAGAAGCCGTCAGAGAAAGAAGCACTGGGAGGCAGACCGGATCTCCAGGGTAGAGCAGGACCTAGCTGATCTGAAGAACCTCATGCATCAAATTAGCCAAAGACCGCCGTCATCAACTCACCCGCGGGCTAATGATCCTGCATTGGATCTTAGCTAGCAGAGAAGCAGCGTGGCTTCCACGGAGGTCCGGGCTGATGATCAAGCACTGCTGGATGATGCACCGGCTCCTCACTACCCCATGGATGATGTCAGAGAGATGGCACAATGTGAGCTACATCAGCCAATGAACAACCTGTCCTTCAAGGTGGCGATCGGCACTGCTTTACCTTGTCTACCTGGAGCACTCCACCATTCACTTCCGATTCCACCATGCTATGCTTGTGTCACGGTGGATGACATAGTGGAGGATTTTGCGGACCTAGAGATTGAAATCGCTATGCCTAAAGGCCTTACGAAACTAGGAGATGTCAAGCGCAACATCATTCTATGGAATAAGAAGTACATCAAGTTTCGAGGCTCGGCGCCAATGCCACCGACTCCGAGGAATCCAAGTCCACCCGCATCGAATATCGTCAACCTCCAAGTCCACCCCAACTCGATTATCGCCAACCTCCAAGTCCACCCTGCCCAGCTGACGATCCCCGCAGCAGGAGTACATCAACTCGATATCCACCTCCGCGCAATACTCGATCTCCGCCTCCGCCTCCGTGCAATACTACTACCTCGTCGAAGAAATGGAAGTTCGACGCTCCCCCGCGCCCCACATCGAAGAAAGGTCAAACGGCGAAGATAGTCGACATCCCGCCGGCTCTTCCAAAGAGACCTTATGAAAAGACCGATGAGGAAACTAACACGGATGTGGCTGCCCAAGTTAAGGCGCATTTTGCACCCAAAAAGCCTGAGCCAAAGCCGGTATATGATGAAAAAACCAAAAAGTGGGCTAAGTCCTTTCTTGAGCAACCATCCTAGATATCGATGAATCTAGAATCAGACTATGACCGGGAGATTATTAAGCAAGCACAGAAGAAAAAAATCACAAGTGCAAAAAGCGGGGAGCAAGTTTCCCAGCTCGGAGCACAGAAGAATCAATCGGTCGCCCCGATCAAAGTCATTAAAGACCTCGACAAGGCCTTCAAAGCTGAAATGGATATGGACATGCAAATAATGGACCCCAGAGCCCGTAATAATGCTGCACTAATGGGAATCACTGTATCGTAGGAAAAAGCACTTGCTACCGAAGCAAAAATGTCTCTTGGTCAATATTTAGGCTATGAAGATACGCCAGTGGGTCAGATAGTACGGACGTATGTCCAAGGGGAGCCTCTAGTCAGTAATGAGGAGTTCGCGCGTCTATCCACACATATGCGAAATCTGCACGAATTGTACATGTCGCAAGCAGAAAAAAGCATCAGAAAGATTGGTTTCCGGTGGACGTTAGAAAGGAGCATCACTGTTTCAGTTATACAACTAGTGCGCCCTCGACAAATATATCATTGGTTGCTACTGTCTGTAAGTGATTTATTTCTATAATTAAGTTTGTATCTCAGCTCGTTCATTGCATTTAATATATTATCCTAACTATATATCCTTTTGTATGATGATATTATATTCTGCAGAATGAAGATGCTTGAATGCAAAAGAGCTAGAAGATACGACGTTGGGTTCATTGACCCATATATCGTTAATGAATATACGTTAAAGAATCACCCAAAGGACGTGGAGGAAGACCTGTCCAAGTTCTTAACCGAGAATAATTTTGTCAAGGAAATACTATTTCCTTACAACTTCAAGTGAGTGTTTATATCTTGTACACATTTTATTTTTGCTTACTGAATGAGCTATGCATGTATGCTTATGTAAACATCTATAGATTCCACTAGCTCTTGCTAAACATTCAACTTGACAACTCCCTAGTTGAAGTCCACGACTCATTAAGTTGGGACCAAGAGCAGTGGGGCGACATGAAAGCAATCCTCCATAAGTAATTTCAATCATTATCGCATTATATCGTCCTCTTTCATCCATTTCCTGATATAAAGTAATAATAACTCCTTTGTTCATTTTATTTGCCAAGCAAGTGTTGGACACGGTTCAGACAGAAAATACCAGGTCCATTCAAAGAGGAGTTAACTTATAAAATGGTGAAGAGTTCACAGCAGCCACCGGGAACTCGTTTGTGTGGATACTACGTCTGCGAGTACATCCCCGAGTTGACCAGTGAGCGGAAAGTTGACTCACATTATATTTATGATTTGCGGGAGAAACTAGAGCCAGACTAGCGCATAAGAGCAATTCAATAGGAGTTGGCGATTTATGATGAAGGAAGTCCTTGATGTACATGGAGAGCATTAGGCGGATGACGTGGAACTCGATTTGCCTTGATCTCCATGTAGCTGATATGATATATATATTCATTAATGACCAGGTAATTTCAAAACATTTCTTCCTTTTGATATATATATCATCAATGTATGCTTGTAAGGGATCGATTAATTATATAGATGCATCAACGTGTACTGTGTATGTAGTAGTGTAGAATATGTGTACTTAAATATATGTTTGAAATTATAGTGAAACACAAAACAAAAAAGGAATGAAATGGCAAAAAAAGGAAATACACAATCTCTGCCGCGGTAGAGAAACACACAATTCTCTGCCGCGGCAGGAAACCTTATAGTCCCGGGTGGTGTTACGGCCCGGGACTAGAGGGTTTCCGCCCCCCGCGGCGCTGAAACAGCCACGTGGATGTTATCAGTTGCGGGCCATAGAGAGCCGAGACTAGTGGGGGGCTCTAGTCCCATTTTCGCAGTCCCGCCCCAAAACCGGGACTAGAGCCTGTTGCGGCCCGGGACTAGAGGCCCTTTTTCCACCGGTGTCTAATTATCAACAAGACGTATACATCCATGAACCGGGACTAGAGGATTAGGCATTAGTCCAGGACCAGTCACCAGCCGAGATAAATGGTTGTCCACGTGGTCTCCGCGGCGCGCTCCTAGTGCACCCCACTAGTCCCAGTTGGTTTTAAGGATCGGGACTAGCGGTTCCCTGTCGCGGCAGCATTTTGTGCCCTTTCTCTGCCACGGCAGAGAATTCATTTTGTATTGTTTTATTTATTTCTTTTTCATTTCAAAAACATTTTTGAACATTTTTACGCCACCACATATCGTACATGTTCGTTCATAGATAAGATAACTTGTATTATGATATCGAGCATACAAAAATATATAATTTTGATAGTTACATGGAGATCACAATTACCGGGACTAGAGCTCGTCTGTTCGATTACATGGATATCATTAGCGCCTATTCACACTAAAAATTCTCCACCATCGTGTACGATCTCTGTGAAAATAAATCCCTCCAGCTTCTCCGCAATTCCTAGTACGTGTTGCACTGGTAGGAGTTGATCCCGCATTATCTCGAACTATATAACAAAAATGAGATCAATATCAATATCAATCATGATAACAAAAAGTGATGGTAATAAAATAATGGTGTGAATGTATTGCTTACGTCGACTCTATAATCTTTGTGCTCGGTGGTAAACGTGCGAATAAACTCGCAAACGTTGAATCCACATAGATTCGACCCCCGCGGCTGCCTCGCGCACTTTACAAGAATAGAATTCATGATGGGGATATGCCGAGTGGGATATACCCAGCAGGACGTTCCCTACTGGATCCAACCCCCAGCGAGTGGGCCTGCAGGACGGCGAGTGGATCACGATCCAAGAAGGATCCAAGCAACTGGAAGCTAAAGGCCCAGAAGCGTAGCTAGGCCCAATCGGATTAGGTCAAAACCCTCCGAGTCCTTATCCGACTCGGTTGTAAATCTGTAAACCCTAGCGAGGTACCCCTAGATAAACCTCCCTAAGGTACTCATAGCACTCACGTTCCATCAGATACCCATCAACTCACCGCCTAGCCGTTGAGCTCACCACTGTAATCTCTTGATAATACAATCTAGCAGAAGTAGGTCTTTACCCTCCGAGGGGCGAACCTGGGTAAACCTTCTGTCTCTGCCCTCATCTCGCACCGCAGATGGCTGGCCACCCTTGCCCCTTGTTCTAGTACTCGCTGCTAATCACAGCATCTGCCGTGGCCATTACCACGACAGTGGCGCCCACTGTGGGGCCTAGCCAGTCAGCCCTGAGTTCTACGGTGAGAACCTACCTGCCGATCAACCAATCGATCGCCACCGGTCGCATGATCACGTATGGCGAGATCCTTCAGATCTTTTCCAGCCGCTCCGTCCCGGCGTCACGCCCGGTCCGCACATCGTCATCATGCCCGCATGCTCCATCAACCTCTTCGTCGGCTTCAAGGACGTTATCGTCTCCGAAGATTCGGTGCTCATCGGCGAGTCGCCGCCACGCGATCGGCTCTTTGAGAGCCAGGTCCGCACCATCCACTTCCTCGCCTCCGAGTACAACTCGGCCAATAGCGACATGGTCGAGACCGACATGGCCGCGGACGATGCAACCCTCCATGATGATGAAGACTCGGCGACACTAGCCTCGGTCTCTAGATCCATCATCGCCGCGTCACCCGAAGGCTCCATCACGCGATTCTTCAACATGGGAGATTTCAAGGATCCATCCATCCTGGGGATCATCAACTCTGACTCCGGGTCAGACAATTCCGGTGACCTCCATGCCGGATCATTCGCTTCAACGCGACATACATGGAGAGCGGCACGAGCTCCCTGCCAGACCCCTTCTCCACTCTGATCCTACCTACCACGATAGCAACAGAGGTCGAGGAAGCTCGTCAGCACCTAGAGGAGGCGGTGCGCAAAGAGCAAGCCGAGCGTGAAAAATTTCGCCTCGAGGAGCAGACGGCACAGGAGCTATTGCTCTACCACCAGCGCCGTATCAGGACACGCCTAAACCCTACTATTCAGGGCCGCGCCCTGATCTTTGATGAAGAAAATGATCCCGCTAGCGTGGCCGACCGAGTGATCTGTGAGAACGCACCAACGGGCTTTAGCCCCCGTCCGCCACCAGGAGCACCAGCGAGTGGAGCTCCCCAACCACCACCCGGCCGCATGCCCCCTCCCAACCATCCGAGAGTTCGCATCTCTTCGCAAGAGCGGGATGTGAACAACCTCCCACTATACTCCACCCCGATGGACAACGTCATCGCGAGGCAGGTAGAAGTCGCCAACCTCAACATCACAGGGGAAGGCGTGCTGCAAATCCAGTACGCCAAGGCCCTACTCGCCAAGGCCGTCGAGCAGGAAATCGCAGGAGCCGACTCACGGGGGCGAATGTACTCCCGCTCCTCCCGAAGAAGGCGTCCTCGAGCGGCCACCCTAGATGGCAAACACCCTCAACTTCCCGCCACCCGAGCACCTGCAGCACCAACCATGGATCGCACACCCAGCGCTCTCCACCAACAACCCGCGACCGCTGGGCAGCCAGTCGGCGTACGAACCCACATCATCAACAACCAAAGCTGGCGTGCATACCAGCCCAACGACCTGAGGCACACCCTCACAACCGCAACGACGGAGAGCCAAGGGGCTCCCTCAGTTGATTCGGCCCTAGTGCTTCAGACCGATGATCCGTGGCAAGAAATACCCTAAAAACTTCAAAGCACCAAACGAGATCGAAAAGTATGATCCTACGTACGATCCAGCCATGTGGCTGGACACATACCTCATGGCGATGCGAATCTCCAGCCATACCGACCTCCTATACGTTCGCTACCTCCCCCTGATCATAGAGGGAGCGACTCAGTAGTGGATCAACACCCTCCCCGCAGACAGCATCGACTCATGGGAGGACATGCGCGAGGCCTTATTCAGGCACTTCGAGGTCTCCTATACCCGCGCCACCACCATCGAGGACCTGGAGCGATGCGTCCATGGACCTCGCGAGTCGACCCGCAACGGGGTCCAACGGTGGCAGGACCTGTGGATCAATGCCGCTGGCATCCAACTAGACACAGCGATACACTACTTCAAGAACTCATGCCGATACGAGCCATTGGTCGCCAAGATCAAACGGGTGTATAAGACGCTCAACGACATCCCTAACCTCCTAGAGATCGCCAAATGATACGTGGAGGAAGATCCGAACTAGGAAACCAACGACGAGTCGGGTGGGAATCGCCGCCCAAGCAGCCAAGACAACTGCGCTATAGCAACACTTGCCTCACCGGAAAGCGCCGCGATGATGGTCGAGTTGACTTCGTCGCCAACGCCGGCTACGTGCTATGCGACCCAAGAGCTTCTGCCGCAACGAAGGTCATCACTGCGCCAGCGGAAACTACAAGGCAAGGCCGAAATTCGACCCCGCAGCTCTCCTCAACCAACCCTATGTGTTCCACAACAGGGAGGGGAAACCCATCACGCACACAATCGCCGACTGCCACTCTCTGAAGGAGATCGAAAAGGCATGGAGCCCAAGGGAGGACCCCAACAACAATCCGCCAAATGTAGGGGAAATCGGCAACAACGTCGGCTCGCTAAACAACTTCACTGGGCTCAGCACCAAGCGCGAGAAGAATGTACTTGCCCATGTCGTTGCCGTCAACGCGATGTCCTAGGTCGACATCCCTCACTTCCTCAATTGGTCTGAGCAGCACATCACTTGGAGCCATGAAGAGCACTCGCCACGGATCCAGTAGCCCGGGCGAGTGGTCCTAGTAGTCAAGCCCATAGTGGGTGACTACTGGCTCCCCAAGAAGTTGATGGACGACAGGAGCTCCATCAATATCCTCTACCTGGACACATTCAGGCGACTGAGGCTTTCGTAGTCGATGATCGAGTCGACCCTCACCACCTTCCATGGCATCGTATCCGGTCGGAAGGCGTACCCGATCGGCAAGGTGACGCTGCCAGTCACCTTTGGCACACCAGCCAACTTCCGCACTGAGCGGATCATATTCGAGATGGTGAACTTGAACAGCCTCTACCACTGCGTCTTGGGGCGGCAAGCATTCGCCAAGTTCCTGGAGTCACCGCATTATGCGTAAAACATGATGAAGCTCCCAGGGCCATGCGGCATCATCATCGTCCACGGCAACCTTGACATGGCCATCGAGTGCAAGGAAAAAGGGGCACAGCTCACCGATGCCGTCATTGCCGCGGAGGCCAACCACGCAGAGGAGCTCGTGAGATACGCGAGTAGGGTTGACAAAGACGAACCCACAATACTAAAGAATCCCAACACGGAGAACGTCGGGTCAACCGCATTCGAGCCTACCACGCACACCCGCACCGTCGAGCTGGTCCCAGGCGACTCCAGCCAGACGATCATCATCGGGGCGGGCGTGAGCCCTGCATAGGAAATCATGCTCGTCGATTTCCTCCGTGAGAATTGTGACCTCTTGCAAGGAAGCCATCTGACATGCCAAGTGACCCAAGGGAACTTGCCGAGCACAAACTCAACATCAACCCCAAAGCGTGACCCGTCAAGAAGTCGCTGTGGCCCTTCAGTGAAGAGCGCTACCGAGCAAGCGCCGAAGTAGTGCAGGATCTACTCGCTGTAGGCTTCATCCGTCCAATCAAGTACTCCAATTGGATGGCAAACGCTGTCCTGGCCATGAAGAAGAACAAGACTTAGAGGATGTGTATCGACTACACCAGCCTCAACAGCGCTTGCCGAAAGGAGCAGTTTTTCCTCCCGCGCATCGATCAGATCATCGACTCGAGTGCGGGCTCGGAGTTGCTGTGCTTCCTCGATGCGTACTCTGGGTACAACTAGATCAAGAAGGCGGTCAGAGATGAGGATAAGAAGATGTTCATCATGCCATTCGGCACCTACTGCTACACCGCCATGACGTTCGTCCTCAAGAACGCCAAAACGACCTACCAACAGTGCATACAGGAGTGCCTCGCGAGCCAAATTGGCTACAACATCCACGTCTACATCGATGACATGGTAGTCAAGTCCAATCGCTAGAGCGACCTACTCGCCGACATGGCCAAGACCTTCACAAATCTGCAGAGGTACAAGATCAAGCTCAACCCAAAGTGCACCTTCGGCGTACCCACTGGACAACTCCTGGGGTACGTAGTCTCCAAGCGAGGCATTGAGGCGAACCCCACCAAGATCAAGATGATCGCACGGCTCGGCAAACCCGAGTGCTTCCGCGACGTCCAGAAACTGGTCGAGCGAGTCGCGGCTCTTAGTCGCTTCATCCCCCTGCTAGGTGAGAAGGCAATGCCTCTCTATCGCCTGATGCACAAGAACCCCATGTTCCAATTGGACAAGGAGGCAGACTACATGGTCACTCAAAGAATTGCTACTCGCTGCATCGCTACTCGCTGCCCCCATCGACAAGGAGCCGATGCTCGTCTATGTCGCGATGTTTGAGCGAGTCGTCAACGCCGTCATGGTCGTCGAGCGACCAGAGGAGGGAAAGGAGCGCCCTGTACAGCGCCCGGTCTACTACATCAGCGAAGTCCTCACGGACTCAAGACAGCGCTACCCGCAATACTAAAAACTGGTGTACACGGTCTTCCGAGCTCAGCGACGGCTACCGCACTACTTCAAGGAGCACCAATAACGGTCGTCTCCTCCGCGCCACTGCAGGACTTCATCCTCAACCACGAGGCGACTAGGCGGGTCGCCAAGTGGGCCGTCGAAATCTGCGTCCACAACATTAACTACGAGCCACGCAAGGCGATCAAGTCGCAGGCTCTAGCAGATTTCCTCGCCAACTGGGAAGAGGCGCAGTAGCCAGAGAAACTGCCATACCTCCACTACTGTTTGCTCCACTTCGCAGGGGCGGACGGCGCAGGGGCAGGAATCATACTTACCTCACCCAAGGGCGACAAGCTCCGCTACGTGATGTACCTCGACCTCACCCCCTGCACCAACATCATGGCCGAGTACGAGGCCCTCCTTCACGGCATGCGAGCCGCCAAGGAGATGAACATCAATCGCCAGCGTTGCTACGGTGACTCCGACCTTGTTGCCGCGCAATTCGCCGGTACCTGCGATGAGGCCGGTACCATCTCCGCCACCATGGCAGCATACCGCCAAGTAGTGGACCAGCTGGGGGGGCACTTCATCGGCTACTCCGTCGAGTGGACCGACAGGCGCAAGAACAAGGAGGCTGACGCCCTCTCCCGCACCGGGTCGGCTCGACAAACCCCACCCGTGGGCGTCTTCCTCGATGCCATCCACAAGCTCTCCGTCTCTCCTCCAAAGGAGATCGACCTCGGGATCCAGCTCTAGTCGTAGAACCAAGCGACTAGACCACACCATACCTCGCCTACCTCAAGAGCGGGACCCTGCAAGCGGATGACACAGAAGAATGCATGATCGTGCGGACATGTAAGTCCTTCGTCATCATCAACGACGGGCTCCACAAGCGCAGCATAACAGGCGTGTTCCAATGCTGCGTGCAACCTAGGGAAGGACGCAAGATCCTCCAAGACATCCACGCCGGCGACTGCGGCCACCACGCCGGTGCCCGGTCCCTTGTCACCAAGGCCATGCGACACGGCTTCTACTGGCTCACCATGCATACTGATGCAATCGACATCGTCCAACGCTGTGTCGGATGCCAGAAGTACGCCAACCAGACACACGTACCCAACTCGGCACTCAAGACGATCCCCATTACGTGGCCATTCTCCGTATGGGGCATGGACATGGTGGGCCCCTTCAAGAAGGCCCCCTCCAGCTACACCCATGTCCTAGTCGCAGTCGAAAAATTCACCAAGTGGGTGGAGGCCAAGCCAGTCCGTAAGTGCAATGGGAAGACAGTGGACAAATTCCTCTACAAACTCATCTACCGCTACAGATTCCCGCATAGCATCATCACGGACAACGGCACCAACTTTGCCAAGGGTGCCATGGTCGAATTCTGGGAGGAGCACAACATACGGCTCGACCTTGCCTCAGTCGCCCACCCGAAGTCCAACGGCCAGGCGAAACGCACCAATCAGAGCATCCTCCATGGCCTCAAGCCGCGACTACAAGTTCCCCTCGAGCGAACTCCGGGATGCTGGGTCGAAGAGCTCCCCTCCTTCATATGGGGCATCCGCACCTCCATCAACTGGTCGACATGGTTCATTCCCTTCTTCATGGTATACGGTGCAGAAGCCGTCATGCCGACTGACCTGGAGCACAACTCGCCCCGGGTCGTCAACTACGTGGAGTCCGACAATGAGCTCGCACGCCAAGACGGGGTCATACCAGCTCGATGAAGCACATGACCTAGCTTGCTCCCGCACTGCCATCTACTAGCAGGTGCTCCGTCGGTACCACAGCTCGTTGAGTCCGGACTCGCACTTTCCAGGAAGGCGACCTGGTCCTGCGACTGATACAGGACAAGAAGGGCATGCACAAGCTCTCTCCCCATGGGAGGGACCACTCTCCATAGGGCGAGTCCTCAGCAACGACGCCTACTACCTCATCGACGTTCGAGGTGATGGACAAATCGACGTCAAGCTACCGTGGAATGTAAATCTCCTAAGGAAGTTCTACACATAGAACTCCGACCCGTACTCCCCAGCCGTGCAATACAATATATTGGACTCGCACAAATTGTTCTCACTCTCCAAAACTTGTGCCAATCGCACACGTAATTACAGCAATATGCTACCCATGGAAGTCAACCCATGGCCGAGCGACCGGCACGGCTAAGTAGTGCGACACAAGGGCACCAAAGATATTTGGGCCTTGCGACATCCACGAAAACGCCAACCGGAGCCCCCATCGAAGTCGCCTCGCTCGACTAGCCCGCTGGGCCAAGACAACCATACACGCTTCCAACAGCGACCAGTCCTCCACAT
The DNA here is from genome assembly GCA_916181665.1 of Avena sativa. Taxonomy (NCBI): domain Eukaryota; kingdom Viridiplantae; phylum Streptophyta; class Magnoliopsida; order Poales; family Poaceae; genus Avena; species Avena sativa. The sequence goes on along the minus strand of OV702285.1, from coordinate 364,053,136 downwards.
CCTCGGCACAGTGACTTGAACAATGAAGTACCAAGCTCGGGGACTCGCCTAAGTCTAAACCCACACGGCTCGGGGACACACCAAGTATGAGAACGTACCCCGGACTCTCCACACGACTGGCTCTCCGAGTCAGGTGGAGTGGCGTGCAACAAACAATGCACTTCGTCCTCATCTACCTTGGGCATGCGAATAGAACGGCTAAGTACCACACTCAGGGACTCGCCCAACCGACCCCGTTCGTGACCGGGAAAACAGATAAGTACAAAGCGCCCCTTGGGGTCACCAAGCAACTGGCTTTCCAAGCCACGGCGAGTTGACCTTAACTAACTAATAGTCCAAAACAAACAAATACAAAAGCGCGAGGTAAACCCCGTTAAAGGGAGGACGCGCTCGGGGACTCGCTCAACAAACAAATCAAAGTCAAATCAAACTGACTCGACATATTCTCATTTCCTTAAGCAGCAAAATATATTTTTCACAGGAAAAGACTGATATAGTTCTAATTATACTAATACAAAAGCCACTCGGCATGTCTTTATTCCGCAGGCTTCGAGGCTAACGCGCCTCAATTGCTGCAGACCGGGATGAAGGGTATCCACGGATTCGCCGGATACGTCGTCAGGCTATTCGCCATCGCAGACTGGAATGGCTGCTCCGTCTTGAGGTCACGATGCGCTGGCTCGGGGTCGTTTGGAACCACCTTCGTCTCCTGGTACGACAATAGATCGCCCATCGCCAGCACCCGCTCGGAGCACGTGGCCACCTTTGTGGTCATCTTGAGAACCTCGGAGATATCCATAGAGCCGGTCGTGGACGGGTACCCACTGGTTGCATTGTCGAGTTCGAAGTCGTCAGGGAAATGCGCGAGCCCGAGACTCAGCGCAATCGTGGCCCCGCGGCGAAACACCGACCGCGACATGTACTTGACCACCACCGGAGCCTTCTCAAGATAGCGCTATACTTCCATCAACTTGCTGGGGATCACCTCGGTGGGCGAGATCTGCTAGAGAATGGCGTGGATGCACGTTGCCGAGAGGGCGGTCGAGTCCACCAGTCCGGTCACGCACTTCTTGGCGTCATACGACTGCACTTCAGGGTCTTCCGCAGATATTCACCCTGCGAACAACACCAAATCAGAATCAAAAGGACACACAATTTCAGCCTCACCCGCTTGGGGACTCGCCAGCGTAGTGACTCGCCCGCTCAGGGACTCGCCAGCGTAGCGACTCGCCCGCTTGGGTACTCGCTGGAATAGCGACCCGATTAAACACTCACCAAGAAGTGGACGGCAAAGCCTCGTGGTGAAGTCCCGAAGACCTGTCAGCTCATCCTGCAACCCAGCAACAAGAGCGTCGGAGACCTTCCGCTCGTCCACTGCTGCAGCGACAGCGGCCTTGGTGCTCTCCTCCGACAAGCTTGCTTCCGCCTTCGCAGCCTTCAACTCCTTCTCCAGTTCGGCAACCCGCCTCTCAGTAGTGATCAATGAAGATTTATCATTCTCCAACTTGACGGCTAGGACAAGACCCTCGCGGGCGTTGGCAACAGTGGCAGAGTGTTCCTCAGCAAAGGAAACAAAAATAAGACTCTACGCAACAAAACTCAAAGGAACTACCAAAGTACTCGAAACACCTACCTGCCATCGCCTGAAGCTGCTAATTCAACTCCTACGTGGATCGGAGATCGTGCTCCAAGCGCTCCTTTGCTGCTAGTCGCTCCACCGACTCATGCTAAAGGCCCCGCGAAAAGAAAACGCACGTAAGAGGACAACAAAAGTTCCTAAGTGCCTAGCCGCTGAAATTCAGCGATTAGCCACTCGGGGACTGGACACCAAAACTTCCTAAGTGCATAGCCACTAAAGTTCAGCGACTAGCCACTCGCGGACTGGACACCAAAACATCCTAAGTGCATAGCCGCTGAAATTCAGCGACTAGCCACTCGGGGACTTGACAACAAAAAGAAATAAGAATCTACCCGCTAAAATTCAGCGAGCAGATCCTCGAGGACTGGACATACCTGGATAGTTACGCCCAACATGCTATGCAGCTCGACAGCGTCCACTGACGGTAGCATAAATGTCGTCCGACTACGACGCTGCCTGACGTCCGCAGCTAAAACCTCAGGCACCTGAGGCGACTGCGTCGTAGCTCCCGCGGCGGAAGCCCTCGCCATGAAGCGAGGAAACGTCACCTCCACCGCCCCAGAAGCGCTAGTCGTGGGCTCTGATGCCCCGACCAACGCGACTGGCTCGCCCAGGTGCGACCACGTGACCACGCCGACCTTCGCGGCCGTGTCAACTTCAATCAGCGCCTCACTCGGCGCGTTGGCTGGATTATCCATGTTTATGACAGAGTCATCGCTTTTCTTCTTCTTCGTGCCCTTAGCGGGCGCCTCGGCTTCATCACCCTTCCTCTTCCTCGAGGGATCAACATCACCTCCGGTGGTGACTGGTGGTACCTTGGCCACCGAAGGGTGACCAATCTTCTTCACACCAGTCCTATAAAAAAGGCATGATTAGAAACTCAGACAACAACTACAAAACGCTACTCTGAATCGACTCATCAAAGGCGTACCTGGCGACTAGAATAAAATGCAGACCGGTGTGGATGTGCACCGGCTTCTCCAACTCCGGGCCCAGTTTGCGACTGATGCCCGTCTCGAACACGGTCGGGGCCCACGACACCGCGTCCTTCTTCGATGACGAGGCCACAATAGTGGGAAGCTCTGCTCTAGTCGTCAATGGTGCCTCCTTCGACGGGGAGGCCGTCGTAGCTGGAGCAGCTCCAAGCCCCGAGACCGCCGAGAATGGAGGTGGGATCGCTGTAAGAGGCATCTTGTTCTCTACCACGTCCTCTTCCCTCAGATCCATCGCCTCCGGAGCTTTCATCGAAGCTTCGGCCTTTGCGTCGTTGGCTTCACTGCCCGACTCGGTGCTGGCCGTAGGCTAGGGCGGAGACGCCACTTTAGGCGCCTTCTTCTTCGTGGGCGACTTCTTCTTCGATGGTGTGTCCACGCACCGCGAACCGTGTTCTTGAACGTTGCCCTTGCCCGCATCATGCCCCTCGAGGCTCTGGCTAGCCTCAAGTTTGCACTGCCGCTGCCTGCGGGTCTTCCGGGCCACGGTCGCGGGCGTGGCAACTTCCACCGCCTCGTCATCATCATTGGAGGATTCGCTTGAATCCCCATTGACCTCCTTGGGGCTCTCTTTGTCGACGAGAGGGAGCCAACCTTCTAGGATTTGGAACAGCTAAAAAGGACAAGTACATGTCAGCAAACCGCGACAACATTTCTGCGACTACAAAGACATAAAGGATAAATAAACTCACCGTTGGTGCCTGGCACTTTGCGGTATATGGGGGGATCCTGGCCTTCGGATCGACGTACTCCGTGTCGGTGATATTCCTCAGAGCGGCGGCGTAGTCGTCGACCTTCCAGTCGGCGGTGCAGGCCTTGGAGAAAAAATGCCCATGGGCTCAGGAACAGAAGAAGCTGAATTGTATAGAGAAACCAATAGTCCCAGTTGGTATTAAGAACCGGGACTACTGATTGACCTCTAGTCCCGGGCCGTGATACCAGCATGGGCTATAGGCTCCTGCACATGGGGCTGGCTGGCGTGATCCCTCAAGTTCTGGGTCGTATCATGAACCATGACTAGAGGTCCGGAATGACCCGGACTAGATCTTTCCCGGCCTCCTTGCCATTTGATCAGGGACGAACCGAGACTAGTGATCACACTAGTCCCGGCCCAAAACCCACCCGGGACTAGAGCCAGAATCTGCTCTGAACCAAATCCCTTGTTTCTACTAATGCACGCTCATGACAAACCGCGGCCGACATGAGCCCAGTGCGCCACATCGCCACCAGGCGGGACCCATGACCGTGAGAGACGGCAGCCGGCATGGGCTCATGACAGTATGTCGGATCTCACTGGGCCTCGCCACCGGGCATATACGAATGCATGTCACGCTGGGAACTCACTGCACGGTCCTGCATGCAGACGATAATAGTGGGTCCATGGCGCAGACGACGTTCACCATCCTACGACGCAGGCTAGGACATCACGTAGGTCACATGTCCATATTCTGAAATCTCTCGCCCCGGTACGCAGTGGGCCCTGGTACGCCGATGCAGCAGACATCGTCCAACGCTGCAGGGTAGGACATCACGTAGGTCACATGCCAGAAGTACGCCAACGAGACGCACATACACAGCTCGGTGCTCAAGACGATCCCCATTACCTAGCCATTCGCCTTATGGGGCATGGACATGGTGGGCCCCTTCAAGAAGGCCCCCTCTGGCAACACCCACCTCCTAGTCACAGTCAACAAATTCACCAAGTGGGTTGAGGCCAAGCCAGTCCGGAAGTGCGACAGGAAGACCGTGGCCAAATTCCTCCACGAACTCATCTATGGCTACAGATTCCCGCACAGCATCATCACGGACAACGGAACCAACTTCGCCAAGGGTGCCATGGCCGAATTCTGTGAGGACCACAACATACGGCTCGACCTCGCCTCAGTCGCCCACCCGGATTCCAACGGCCAGGCGGAACGCGCCTATCAGAGTATCATCCATGGCCTCAAGCCACGACTACAAGTTCCCCTCGAGCGAACTCTAGGGTGCTGGGTCGAAGAGCTCCCCTCCGTCATATGGGGAATCCGCACCTCCATTAACCGGTCTACAGGGTTCACGCCCTTCTTCATGGTATACGGTGTAGAAGCCATCATGCCGACCGACCTGTCGCACGACTCACCCCGGGTCGTCAACTACGTGGAGGCCGACAATGAGCTCGCACACCAAGACGGGGTCGACTAGATCGATGAAGCACGCAACCTAGCTCGCTCCCGCACCGCCATCTACCAGCAGGGGCTCCAACGCTACCACAACCGTCGAGTCCAGACTCTCACCTTCCTGGAAGGCGACCTGGTCCTATGACTGATCCAGGACAAGAAGGGCATGCACAAGCTCTCTCCCCATGGGAGGGACCATTCGACATAGGGCAAGTCCTCGGCAACGACGCCTACTACCTCATCGATGTTCGAGGTGATGGACAGCTCGACGTTAGGTGGCCATGGAATGTAAATCTCCTAAGGATGTTCTACACATAGGACTCCGACATGTACTCCCCTGCCGTGCAATACAATATATTCGACTCGCACAAATTGTGCTTACTCTCCAAATCTTGTGCCAATTGCACTCGTAATTACAGCAATACGCTACCCACAGAAGTCAACCCATGGCTGAGCGACCGGCATGGCTAAGTAGTGTGATGCAAGGGCAGCGAAGATATTTGGGCCTTGTGTCGTACATGAAAACCCGGAGCCCCCATCGGAGTCGCCTCGCTCGACTGGCCCGCTTGGCCAAGACAACCGTACATTCTTCCTACAGCGATCGGTCCTCCACATCCTCGGCACAGCGACTCGAACGGTTAAGTACCACGCTCGGGGACTCGCCTAAGTCTAAACCCATGCGGCTCGGGAAAACACTAAGTATGAGAGCGTACCCCATTCTCGCCACACGACTGGCTCTCTGAGTCAGGTGGAGTGACGCACAACAAACAACGCGCTTTGTCCTCACCTACCTCGGGCATGCGACTAGAACGGCTAATAACACGCTCGGGGACTCGCCCAACCGACCCCATTCGCGACCGGGAAAACGGCTAAGTATAGAGCACCCCTTGGGGTCTCTAAGCGACTAGCTTTCCAAGCCACGGTGAGTTGACCTTAACTAACTAACAGTCCAAAACAAACAAAATAAAAAAATGCAAGGTAAACCCAATTATAGGGCGGACGCTCTCCGGGACTCGCTCAACAAACAAATCAAAGTCAAATCGAACTAACTGGACATATTCTAATTTCCTTTAGCAGCAAAATATATTGTTCACAGGCAAAGACTGATACAGTTCTAATTATACTAATATAAAATCCACTCGGCATGTCTTTATTCCACAGGCTTCGAGTTCGACGCGCCGCCATTACTGCGGACCTGGATGAAGGGTATCCACGGATTTGCCGGATACGTCGTCAGGCTATTGGCCATCGCCAACAGGAATGGCTGCTCTGTCTTGAGGTCGGGGTCGTTCGACGCCACCTCCATCTCCTTGTACGTCAACATATCGCCCATCGCCAGCACCCGCTCAGAGTACATGGCCGTCTTCACGGTCAGCTTCAGAACCTCAGATATTTCCACCGAGCCGGTTGCGGACGGGTACCCGCTGGTTACATCGTCGATGTCAAAGTTGTCAAGGAAATGCGCGAGCCCAAGAATCAGCGCAGTCGCGGCCCCGCGGCGAAACGCCGACCGTGACATGTACTCGACCACCTCTGGTGCCTTCTCAAGATAAATGCACACTTCCATCAGCTCACTGGGGGTCACCTCGGTGGGCGAGATCTCCTGGAGAACGGCACAGATGCACATCGCTGAGAGGGCGGCTGAGTCTACCAGTGCAGTCACGTTCTGCTTGGCGTCATACGACTGCACCTCAGGGTCTTCCGCACATATTCTCCAGGCAAACAACACCAAGTCAGAATCAAAAGGACACACAATTTCAGCCTCACCCGCTCGGGGACTCGCCAGCGTAGTGACTCGCCCGCTCGGGGACCCGCTGGCATAGAGACCCGATTAAAAGCTCACCAAGTAGTGGATGGCAAAGCCCCGTGGTGAAGACCTGTCAGCTCATCCTGCAACCCGACAACAAGAGCGTTGGAGACCTTCCGCTCGTCCGCTGCTGCAGTGACAATGGCCTTGGGCCTCTCCTCCGACGAGCTCACTTCCGCCTTCGCAGCCTTCAGCTCGTTCTCTAGCTCGGCAACCCGCCTCTCCACGGCGTTCAATGAAGATTTGGCAGTCTCCAACTCGACGGCTATGACAAGACCCTCGCGGGCCTTGGAAACAGCGGCAGAGTGTTCGTCTGCAAAGGAAATACAAATAAGACTCTATGCAACAAAAAGCAAAGGAACTGCCAAAGTACTCGACACACCTACATGCAGTCTCCCGAAGCTGCTGATTCAACTCCTGCGTGGGTTGGAGGTTGCGCTCCAAGCGCTCCTTTGCTGCTAGTCGCTCTGCCGACTCATGCTGAAGGCCCTGCAAAAAGGAAACGCACGTAAGAGGACAACAAAATTTCCAAAGTGCCTAGCCGCTGAAATTCAGCGATCAGCTACTCGGGGACTGGACACCAAAACTTCCTAAGTTCTTAGCCACTAAAGATCAGCGACTAGCCACTTGGGGACTAGACACGAAAACTTCCTAAGAGCTTAGCCGCTGAAATTCAATGACTAGACACTCGGGGACTGGACAACAAAAAGAAATAAGAATCTACCCGCTGAAATTGAGCGATCAGATCCTCGGGGACTGTACATACCTGGATAGCTGCGCCCAACATGTTGTGCAGCTCGACGCCGTCCACTGACGGCAGCACAAATGGCCTCCGACCGCGATGCTGCCCGACGTCCGCATCTAAAACCTTAGGCACCTGAGGCGACTTCGTCATAGCTCCCGCGGTGGAAGCCCTCGCCATGAAGCAATGAAACGCCGCCGCCACCGCCCCATAAGCGCTAGTCGTGGGCTCCGATGCCCCGACCAATTCCACTGGCTCCCCCAGCTACGACTCCGTCACCACATCGGCCTTCACAGCCATGTCTACTTCAATCGGCGCCTTGCTCGACGCTTCAGCTGGCTCATCAACGTTTATGACAGAGTAATCGCTATTCTTCTTCTTCGCGCACTCAGTGGGCGCCTCGGCTTCATCGCCCTTCCTCTTCTTCGAGGGATCAACCTCCCCTCCCGTGGCGACTGGTGGTACCTTGGCCACCGAAGGGTGACCAATATTCTTCACACCAGTCATGTAAAAAGCCACGATTAGCAACTCAGACAACAACTACAAAACGCTACTCTGAATCGACTCGTCAAAGGCGTACCTGGCGATTGGAATAAAACGCAGACCGGTGTAGATGTGCACCTGCTTCTCCAACTCCGGGCCCAGTTTGCGACTGATGCCCATATCGAACAAGGCCAGGGCCCACGACACGACGGCCTTCTTTGACGACGAGTCCGTGGCAGTGGGAATCTCTGCTCCAGTCATCAACGGTGCCTCCTTCGACGGGGAGGCCTCCGTAGCTGGAGCGGCTCCAAGCCACGAGTCCGCCGAGAATGGAAGTGGGATCGCTGAAGGAGGCACCTTGTTCTCCACCATGCTCTTGGCCCTCGGATCTGTCGCCTCCGGAGCTTTCGTCGAAGCTTCGGCCTCTGCGTCATCGGCTTCACTACCCGACTCAGAGCTGGCCATAGACTGAGGCGAATATGCCACTTTAGGCGCCTTCTTCTTCACGGGCGAGTTCTTCTTCGATGGCGTGGCCACACACCACGAAATGTGTTCTTGAACATCGCCCTCGCCCCCATCGTGCCCCTCAAGGATTCGGCTGGCATCGAGTTCACACTGCCACTGTTTGCGTGTCTTCCGGGACACGGCCGCGGGCGTGGCAACTTCCACCGCCTCGTCATCGTCGGAGGAGGATTCACTTGAATCCCCATCGACTTCCTCGGAGCTCTCTTCGTCGACGGGAGTTAGCCAACCCTCCAGGACTTCGAACAGCGGAAAGGACAGTACATGACACCAAACCACAACTACATTTCTACGATTGTGAATACAGAAAGGATAAAGAAACTCACCATTGGTGCCTGGCGCTTCGTGGTATATGGGGGATCCCAGACTTCGGATCGACGCACTCCGCGTCGATGATCTTCCTCAGTGCGGCGGCGTAGTCATTGGCCTTCCAGTCGGCGGTGCAAGCCTTGGTCCCATCATCCCTGCCGGTGTAATCATACATCTAGTGGAAGTGACTGGCCAGCGACACCAATCGCCGTCCAAGCCAATAGTTATACAAATTGATGATTTCGAGACCATCCTTCTTGAGCTGACGGATCATCGTCAGCATTTCTTCCATGACCATCCTCTGGTCGTGGGGGAGTTTGGCCACCTGTAGTCGACGCGGCTTACTTCTCTCAGTGGTGAATGCTTGGAGCGACACCTCACCGTCTGGGGTCGACTCGCTGACATAAAACCAGTACTTCTTCCACTCATTGGCCACCTTCTTCGGTAGGATGAGGTTGAGGAAGGGGTCTTTGTTCTTCAATTGGAAGGTGAGGCCGCCCGCTGCCAGCATCGGGCCGCTGGCCTCTTCGTGGCCGATGCGCCCATGGAACAGTTCCTGCCACAACGGGAAGTAGGGGCGGCACCCTAGGTAGCACTCGTATAACGCCACAAAAATGGCGAGATGCTCGATGCTGTGAGGCCCAAAATCTGAGGGATTAATGGCGTAGTAGGCGCAGAACCGCTGGAAGAAGACCGAAGTTGGGAATCCCAGCCCCCTCTCTAGGTGGCTGGTGAAGCAGATAAATTCTCCAGCGCCCATCTCTCCGGTCGAGGAAATTCGCCATCTTCCCTCACAGAGGATCCCCGCGTCTTGAAAGGATTTCAACGACGCCCTGGTGCCCTTGGATTTGCCCCACAACTCCTTTGGAGGCGCCATTGAGATAGAGAACTAGATTCGCTAGTTCGCTTTGGAAATTCTGGATCTGGAGGAAATGGAAGACTGAAGGGTGCGCGGGATCGGAGGAAAAGTGAGGAAGACTCGCAACTCCACCGTCACTCTCCTTATATAGCGGTTTCTTCTCGCCAGTTTCAGAGGATCCATTACCGCATGGTGATTATGCCAATATTACTGTTGGATTACCCATCGGCTAGTTTGACCAAAAATGACGGTCCAACTTCATCTACTCGACTCGCCGACCCATTCGCCAAAGCTGCGACTCGACTGCTTGCCAAATTGGTGATTCTACTGGTCGCCGATGTTGTGACTGAAGATATATGTTGAAGATTCTTTCCTTCATTGAGGGAATCCACCGCTGATTCGAATGGGTGTCCAAATTGGACCCGTATACTCCGACTGCCAAAGAACAACTGCGATGAATCAACGATGAACTCGGGGACTACTAATGGGGATATGCCGAGTGGGGTAGACCCAGCAGGACGTTCCCTACTGGATCCAACCCCCAGCGAGTGGTCCTGCAGGACGGCGACTGGATCACGACCCAAGAAGGAGCCAGGCGACTGGAAGTTGAAGGCCCAGAAGCATAGCTAAGCCCAGTCGGATGAGGTCAAGACCCTCTGAGTCCTTATCCAACTCGCTTGTAGATCTGTAAACCCTAGCAAGGTACCCCTATATAAACCTCCCTAGGGTACGCATAGCACTCACATTCCATCAGATACCCATCGACTCGCCGCCTAGCCGCTGAGCTCGCCACCACTGTAATCTCTTGATAACACAATCTAGCAGGAGTAGGTATTTACCCTCCAGGGGCCGAACCTGGGTAAAACCTTGTGTCTCCGCCCTCATCTCGCACCGTAGATGGCTGGCCGCCATTGCCCCTCGTTCTACTACTTGCTGCCATTCGCAGCATCTGCCGTGGCCATTCCCATGACAATTAAATCAAAATAATAATCTAGCATCATTATTTTATTGAAACTAGAAGTAAAGAGATGCACTGACATATCATGTGTTACTTACCGAGACCGCCTTAAATGTCAACTTCTGACTAAAGGTTCACGTAACCTCACGCTTGAACCGGATCCATACCCTGCCCGACGAGAAAATGAATGAGTTCTTCATTAACTGATATCTCGGAAAATCAACGAAAGATACCTATATAGCGCTAAACTTACTTCTGGAGCATGTCTTGCATGCTGCGGAAATCTTCCAGGTTTCTCTTTAAGGAGGTGAAGGAGGTGAAGGTGACATGCGACGACTCGGAGGAGGTGTTAGCCTTGGGGCCGATCCTGGAAACTTGATGTTGTTCTTGTCCCATAGAATGATACCACCCAGTACTTCTCCGAGTGTCCCCTCACCTTTAGGTCCAGGGATGTTAAGCTATATTGACTCCCACTCCGTTACCATTTGATCCACCCCGACTTTATCATAACTAGGTGGAATATCATGGCCATGGCAACGTGTGTCAGATGGACAAGGTAAAGCACATCCGACCGCCACCTTCACGGATATGTTCTTCAACTTCTGATCTAGCTCACAAGTTATCTGCTCCTTGTTTCCATCCATAGGGTAGCCGGGACCGCCATCTATCATATGTGCATCGTCAGACGAGGCCTCCGATTCAGCCATGCTGCTTCTCCGTTGAGATGGGTTGGCGATAATATCGAGTGGATGATCTTGCAGGCATGATACTCCTCTAAGTTCGTCGATCTGCTGCTGCTGCTTCTCAACTCATGCTAGCAGCTGCTTCTCAACTCTTGCTAGCAGATGATCTTGCAGCTTCGTCTCCCTCCTCCTCTCGTTGCTTCTTTGCTCTTGTTCGGCTTCTATAAGTACCTTGGTCCTTAGGAAACCCAGTCTCCCATGTGAAACTAGAGTCAAGGCCCCGGACTCGTCCTCCGTGTTCGTCATTGCCGAGGACCAAGGTCAGCAAGTCATTCTCTCTATCGGGATGGAACTTGTTTTATCCCATATTTAATCTCTTACAACCATTGTTCCAAAATAGGCCGAATTAGTGATTAATAGGCCGATTAATCACTACTAGGGACCTGACCGTGTCGATAACCACTAATCGTTTGTGTTAATCGTTTAGCCCGATTAATAGGTCTAACACTCTGATTACTAGGTATGTTCCCGATTAACCACTACACTTGGTCAAAAAAGTTGCAAAATTATCAACACATATCGCCCATCCATCCGCTAGCCCACCCCAATGAAGTAGGTTTTGCGAAGCTCCCGCTTGATCCCTGCCTCTACGAGCTTGATTTCTGCCATCACCAACCAGTTCCTTATCATTGTTGACCAATTCCTCGTAGTTGTCGACCAGACCATAGATACAAGTGCTAAAGCGCCTTGAGGATCTCATCTGGGAGCTTAAGGCTACCCTTAATAGGGTAGATGGTTGAGGTGCAAGAGGATTCATACGTGTTTTAGGTGCTAATTTTTGTAGGATTCACCAATTAATAGCCGACCGATTAAATTAGTTAATCGTTCGAATTCTGATTAGTCGCTACTCCCAAGCCAACCGAGCAGTTAACGATTACCGATTTCCTTACCATTGCTTACAACACTTTCACCCATGTATTCCTAGGTACCCTAAGCCCGTCACTGCAAACAATGTCCCCTGTAACTTCGTCATACTCACTCCCATGGCCAAGGAACAAATTTATTGCCCTCAAATCCCATTCTCCGCGAATTGGTTCTGGAATGATCCCTTTAGCAGACAGATCTTTCTCTTTTGCATCCCACTTTGTCATGGCAGTCGCGTAGCCCCCTGGCCCCATGTTATGGTGATATTTCTTTTTCGCAACATTTATCTTGTTTTTTCTGACTTTTCCTCTGCAACTCCTGACTTCCTCCGCCTCCTGTCATCTTGACCCATTTGCACCGAAACAAAGGGAACTTAAAATTAGGTCCATAATCAAGTTCCCATATCTCCTCTATGCACCCATAATATGTGTCCTTCTGCCCATTGTCATCCGTTGCATCAAAGCGGACACCACTATTTTGGTTGGTGCCCTTTTTATCTTGGGTGATCGTGTAAAATGTATTACCATTTATATCGTACCCTTGGAAAGTAAATATAGTCGAAGATGGTAACCTGGCCAACAAGTACAGCTGATCTCCAACAGTGGTGTTATTCATGAGATGTGTCTGCAACCAACTGCCAAAAGTAGCCTCGTGTTCCACTTTAATCCAGGAGTTAGGCTTCCCCAGGTTTTCCCAGTGCAGAATAATCTTGTGTTTCTCGATATACGGAGCCACCAAGGTGGAATTGTGTAGAACTGTGTAGTGTACTTTACTGAAAGAATCCCCATCCATACATACCATTGCTTTCCTTCCTAGTGTTCCTTTTCCAGTCAGCCTCCCCTCATACCGAGATTCAGGAACACCAATCGACTTAAGGTCAGGAAGAAAGTCAACACAAAACTCAGTGACCTCCTTTGTTCCATAGCCCTTGGATATGCTTCCTTCTGGCCTAGCATGGTTATGAACATATTTCTTTAAGACTCTCAAAGGGGAACATATTGTCTAGAAACATAGGACTAAGAATTCTAATCTCTTCGACTAGGTGAACTAGGAGGTGCGTCATAATATTGAAGAAGGATGGAGGGTACAACAACTTGAAGCTGATAAGACATTGTACGACATCAATCTGTAACCCTGATAGACTTTCTGGATCGATTACCTTCTGAGAAATTGCATTGAGGAATGCACATACCTTCACAATGGCCAGTAGATCATTTTTTCGGTAGAATATGCCTCAATGCAACCGGAAGCAATTGTGTCATAAGCATGTGGAAGTCATGAGACTTTAGGTTTTGTAATTTTTTCTCTTTCATATTTACTATTCCCTTTATGTTAGACGAGAAGCCACACGGGACCTTGATACTGAAAAAGACTTCAAGATTTCCTTCTCTTCCTTGGTAAGAGTGTAGCTGGCAGGACCTTGAAACTACACTGGTGCTTGCCGTCTCGTTCTTTATGACATTGCTGGTCCTCCCATGCTTTCAGTGTATCTTTTGACTTCCCATAAAATCTCAGGAAGCCTAGAATATTCACGCAAAGATTCTTCGCCAGGTGCATCATGTCGATTGCAGAGCGGACCTCATGGACTTCCCAATAGGATAGCTCCCAAAATATAGATTTCTTCTTCCACATGGGTGTGTGTCCGTTGGCATCTTTTGGAACTGGTTTTCTTCCAGGACCCTTTCCAAATATTACATTTAAATTCTTGACCATACCAAATACATCAGCACCAGTACGGTGGTTAGTGTCGTGGTGGTGGCACGGTAGATGCCATGGGTAGGCTAAAGTATGGGGCCAATGGATGCTAGAGGGATCCGGGGAGGGAAGATGCAGTGATTTCTACACTCAAATGACTAACATATAGATCTTTCTTTCTCCTTACAAGAACTACAAGTGCTCCTTGAGCTGTTAGCAGGGAGAAGAAGACTACAACTCAAGCCTTAAGGTCCAGAATGAATCGATCCCCTCTCAGGAGCCCGCTTCTCCCCTTATAAAGGGGTGCCTTGGTTCCTCCTAGGGCTAACGTGGCAAGCATATTCCAGGAATATGCTTGTCCCAATATGGTAACTCGGCGACCGTATTTCCGTGTCCCCCTTGTAACGACGGCAATGTTCCAGAGAGCCCCACCTGCGCGCCTCGGGCTCCATGACTGTCATCTCCATGACCTTCTTCTTCCCTTCTGCTGCTCTGCTCCTTGTCCTTTGTGCTTGGCTCTTTTCAGATTCTCCCTAGCTAGCGACTAGAGTTTGACTATAGGCCCCTCCTTCTCCTGCAAGATTCGTGTTACTCGGCCTTGTCTCGCATAACTCGGCTCGGTCTTCACCTGTATTCAAGTTAGTTAGACTTACTCGGCCGATTTAACTCATATATCGGCCGGATAAGGTGTTATCCTTCTGTAGCTGTCATGGCCTTGCTTAGGTCGGCCGACTCTTACATGACTCGGCCGATATAAACAGTAACTCGGCTCATGACAAGGGAGACTCCTTTCGTCTTTCCCCTGTCTTGACCCTATCCGGGGTCACCTCCCCAACATTAGTCCCCGAAGCTGGTGTGGTCCTTCCTGTAACCTCGGTCGGGCCACATCAGTTTCCCAACATATGTCTCTCCTTATTTCCGAGTGACTTTTTCCCGTTCGAGGTATCCGCGCGGCTTCCTGAGCATGCCTCGTCCTACGTGTAACACTCATCATGATTTTTCTAGTTTTTTGTTCCTCTACAGTGCCCACTGACAGGCTACAGTGTTTATTGCGCCCATCGTGTCGGCGCAGTGACGCCTCGTGCGCCGCATCGGTCAGGAGGCCCGATCCTCTCCTGCGCCGTGCGGCCTTTGGTGTGGCTCCACTCTGATGCGTGCGGTTCCGCCGCACACGTGATATACACGGTTAGCGTGCACACCCACGATCCCACTACCGTCAGGACTGCGCGGTTATAAGGAGGGGTGCGGGGCTGGAGGATCTACTTTCCCCCTTCGCTCACTGCTCCTCTTCTTCCTCCTTGCGCCCGTGCGTCTGTTCGTGCTCCCGCGGTTGCGCCATTATTGATCTCCTTGACGGCGATGCTGCAGTCCTTTCGCTCGGACGACCTCATCGCCATGCGCTTGCTCCGGCGCCACCGCCGGTGAGTTTTTCTATGGTCTCGTCGCTAGGTTCTTTGCCTAGGCGCATCCTCTGTTTCTCTAGATTCCCTGCGGCGGTTCTTTTCCGTTCCGCCGCCATGCTCGCTTAGAACCACGACGGGGCCCTTTACCTCTAGGCCTCTCTCCGCCGCTAGTCCTTCTTCCGTTGATTCCTCCGGCGACCCTATGTCTAGTTATGTTAGTGGAGCGCTCGTCGAAGACGATGACGTAGCATCCGGTCCAGAGCGGGTCTCTTGGCAGGTCTCCTCCATCACTCGTCGTGAGATTGAGTGGCTAATTAGGACTCGTCGGATTCCTGCCGAGGTAAGCTGTCGCTTGCCCGGCAGCGAATCCTCTCATGTACTCAACGAAGGCGAGTACGTTGTTTTCATGTCCCACTTTGCTCGTGGGTTCGAACTTCCCCTTAGAGATTTTGCTAGGGAATTCCTTGATTACTTCGACCTTCAGCCGCATCACCTTCTGTAACACCCTCAGAATCGACCCTATGCAAGTTTTAGCGCTTCCCGCCAAACCCGCATAGAAACGATTCAAAGGTGCCCACCAGGCACTTTCGTGCGGGTGGAAAACGAAGTAATATCATTACACAATAGTCCTCGATGGAACCCACAAAACATATATCCAACAACGACTCAATGAGTCAAGAATACAGAGGTACAATACAAAGATCCAAATCACCTTTAAAACGATATAGCGTCCGAGTACGGACAAGATGCAAATTGAGCTAAGAGCCCTGAAGAATAACCACTGGCGTCCATAACCCTGCCCAGGCCAAGCCGGAAGGGTAACCCTGCTAACGACGTCGATCTCAAAACCTGCTTAAACAAAAGGGGTGCCGACAAAGGGCAAAGGAAAAAGAGAGAGCGGTCAGTACTGAGGCCAGTACACGGCGAGGCTAGAATTCGGCGGTCCTCGCCTACATAGGTATGGTGGACTGAGCGGCAGCGCAGCATGCACTAAACAACCTATAGAGACTCGATATAACTGTCGGCTACCAGAGAGGGATAAGAAAGTCCTATTCGGAACCATCTTGATACCACCACCAAACATACCCATCCTGGTGTTTCCCCTCGAGACCAAACGAGGAAGTCAACCGAGGAACTCACGCAGTTGGCAGTTTTATTTATTCAGTTATCGTTGCAGCAATTACAAGTCAGGTATAGATAATCATCCTGATATAATAAGCAGTGGGCAATTTTAGTTAACCATTCTGTTGTAGTTGTGACACTTACTAGTCAAATACAATTAGAATGAGATATCCCAAACCCAGGAGTTGTTGGTACTTTTATTTAGCCATTCCGTTGTAGTGGAGCTGATTACTAGTCATATCGGATACAAGTCAAATTATAACAGTAAACTTTAGTTATAGTTGTCTATGATCGAGAACTGTGCTCCAAGTCGTCCATAACCGCGGACACGGCTTCTCGAAAAGATTTAACCCTGCAGGGGTGCACCAAAGTATCCACACGCACTTCGACCCTTTTTGCCAGATCAGTTAACATACACCCATCGGTATGTCGGCGGGGCCTAAGTCATGACGTTTCCCAGACCCAAAGCAAGTACATGGGGGCCACCCCACTAAGCTACCCGCAACGAAGTCGGCCGGTCTCTGAGACGGACTCAGGGTTTGCGTCAATGGCTGTAAACGACTGGGAACCCGAAAGTGTGACTGGGCTTGTCGATACCGCGAAAACACTCCGCTTTCCTAAACAGTACAGGCGCTCCACGCGCAATCGTACATAAAGCAGTAAAGCATGGCATAAGTACAGGATAGTAATAAAGCCCCAAACTACTTTGTGGCCCCCAGTACAGTACTTGGAATCAGGTACTAAATCGATGGGGGTGCCCACACACCCCACCTGTGGTTAGCGCGCTCGATCTCGGAACAGGTGTCAAGAACTCGGGGTCCTACGGGACACCAGTGAGCGGTTAAAATCCAAATATTGTCTATTACCCACCGGTGCCTCTGCATTTACCTACTTTCAATTTTAGTTATTAAACAGTAATTAAAGCCATGATCACCTACAACATTAAACATGCGGCAACACTCCAACAACTGTGGTACTTGACGACACGCAACAGCACTTGAGCAAGCGACTACGACGCGCAAGTCCAACTATCTACCAAACAACAGGTAATAGGATGTGTCCAAGGCAATATAAGGCTGCAAGGGATCTCACGGGTAAGAAAACTAGAGCATCGCAACACAGATAGCAATAGATCAAAAGGAAGAAACAAAGACTAAAAAGGTAAAATAGGTAGAAAGGGGGAGAATGCTCGCCTGGGAAACGCTGCCGGAGATCATATCCGGAGAACTTGTCGATACTCGCATCAACTCATCGGCCTAATCCGCGAAGAAGCAAACACTAGAAGAAACATCGGTTGCAATATTTAATACTACGACAGAAGATCCGGCATGCTTTTGATATGATGCAAATGCGGTGCAATTAGGCAATATTAAGCGAAACCAGGGTCTCGACAATTAATTAATAGGTTCGAGTTGTTTAACTACCCCGCAATTTAAATGTTGTAATAACAGGGCGAAGCATGGCATCGGTTCGCTACACCAATTTAAATGGAGTCCGGAATAAGACAAAGTTATTCCGCATATCGACTCCCTATTTAATTATGCGGTGAATCGGCATAATGCCCCCAACCCACAGACAGGTATGCATGCATGAACAAATTAATATGCGACAGTTTTATATCTAGCATTTATAAAATAGGGGCTCGGGAAAGGTTCACACATCTGGGCTCGGGAGATCTTGGTTCCGGGGGTTCGGGGCCGGACTCAGGGTTCAACAGGGATCGAGGTTCAGATTCAAGATGGAGAACTTGTTGTGTCGTGACGGAGAACTTGGGTCCAAGCGGTCGATCTTGCCGTCGCGAAGATCTTGTCGGGTCCGTGTATCGGGTCGGTCTTGGCGTTCGGGATGCAGAACTTGGCGTTCTGCGGCGAAGTGCTTGTCGTACCGGTGGCGATCTTGGCGGTCATCGGGTCCGGGAGCGGTTCTCGGCGAACTGGTCGGTTCCATGTCGGCGTACTTGGCGTTGCGTGAAGAGGATCTCCGAGTTCAGGGTCTCGGCCATCGGATCCGTGATCGGTCTTCGGGAGCGGCTCTGAGGCATCGAATCCGGGGTGTAGATCTTGGGGTCCAGCGGTGGCTGATCTTGTCGGTGGGCGGCGCAGGGCAGAGGTGCGCCGAGGCAGCCAGGCGCCTGGAGCGGCCTGCAGAGGAGACGGCGGCCAGGATGACGGGGACCCGCGGAGCTCCTGGCGGGGGCGGTCGCAAGGAGGGCTCCGGGACGGAGGAGAGTCCGCCGACGCGCAAGGCGGGAGAGGGCGAGGTCGCACGGGGAGGCCGGCTCCGGCGAGGAACCGCTCGCGGGCGAGCACGGGGAGGTGGAGAAGCGGCCGGCGAGAGAGAGGCGCTGCGGCGGGGTGGTAGAGACGGAGAGGGCCGGGCTCGGCCGGAGCGGAGCGGGCCCGAGGCGGCCAGATGCAGCGAGGGAGGAGGTCGCACGCCGGCGCGGGTCAGCGCGGTGGGGCGAGGGATCTGGCGGCGGCGGCTCAGGGGCTCGACGAGGGACGGGGAAGGGCGACGGGGTCGGCTCGGGCGACGACACGCAGGAGGGGGAGGCCGGGAGGTCGCGGCGGCCACGACCAGAGGACGGGCGGGGGCGACCAAGGGCGGCCGGAGACGCAGGTCTCGGTGGCGTGAAGGAAGACGCGGGGGAGACGGGCGCGGTAGGTGGGAGGGGATGCGGTCGCGCGGGGATCGAGGTGGTGGACCAGGGCGCGGGGACCAGGGTGGTCGGTCGGGGCTGGCTGGGTGAGTGGGCCGGGCGGGGGAGTTGGGCGGGAAAAACGGCGGCTACGGGTGTGTGCGCGCCCAGGCGGAATTTTGTCCGCGCGTGGGGCCAGCCAGGGGGCCTGGGGAGAAAAACGGGCGGCTGGCGATTGGTGGAGATTTGGGGTCAGGCTGATGTGGCGAGCTGTGGTTGGCCGGGGTGATGTGGAGGGGCTGGGTAGAATAGGATTGGGTAGCTTATATGGTGGAATAGGTTTTGGGAAAACTGGTTTTTGTACTGGGGATGGCCGACTGGGTCGAATCGGCCCGGTACGGCTGTCCCCTAAAAAATAAACTAAATATTTTATTATTTAAAACGGGGCTTTTGAAATCCATTGGTAGACGAAACAAAAATAATCCGGAGACCCGGGTTTTGGATTTTGAAATAAAGGCGGGGTATTTAGAAAACAAAATATGTTTTTCGAAAATAGTTTCAGACAAACAAATGCATGATGATGACGATGCTCAAATGCAATGTGGCATGATGACATGAGCATGCGGTCATGATGATGCAATGCACAAAAACAACGCGATTTTCTAGTAGTGGTTTTTTTTGCGGGGCGCCACACCTTCCGTCTAATGCCATCGCCTCCCTATCTGCTTATATCTTGGCCTCGGAGGGATACTTCAGCCTCTGGCCCTCTGTGTCCGTTTGGTCTAAATTCTTCTAGATCTGATCTAACGTCGTTCCAGACAAATCCCTTCACCCCTCTGAGAAATCCCTTACCAGTGTGGAGCCGCGTCCATCACACCTCGGAGAAAATCCGAGTTCCCTCGTGTTGCTGGCCTCGAGTCTTGCAAGAAGTGACATAGATCATTTTTCTATGTCAAAAACACTGGAAAAGAAGACAAGATTCGGCTCCCTGCCTTTTCTATAGCCCCCCCTTCCAAGAAGAACTAGAACTACAACCCCGGAAAGAGCCATGCTTTGGCCGAGGCTTCCGAGATTCGGCTGAAGGAGTTGATCCGCGCGGGGCTACGTGGTGAGGATCTGATGACCACATTCGTCAGCAGCCGAATCTGCCCTTTCCAGCTTCGCTCGCACAAGCTCTGTTATATGAGCGGTCCTCTCGATCCAAACCGAGTTTCGACGGTTGATATCGATGACTATCTTATTTACAAGCGTGTCCGAGCTATCTTCAAGACTGATATGGCGGAGGACTGGACATGGGGGCTAAAGTCGTTCACTCGCGGGAATCCCCCTCCCAAGGTAAATTTACGCATTTGTGTTTGTTTGCTAATTGCGTTTGTGACTTCTTTTGCTAACTCCACTTTGTTTCTTTTCTTGCAGAGGTTTACGGAGCAAAAGATCGAAGATGCCGAGGTTCTGGCCCTTCCGTGGACCGCAGATCGGAACACCCCGGACAGCGGGTAACCTGACTCGGAGGAGTTTGTTCCTAAGTCGAACGTCGCTCCGGCTCGCACCCGTGGCAAGACTTCGGCCCACAGGGAGGAAGGTGACTCGGACGACGTCCAAATTCTTGAGGTAGTCGCCGTGATGCCTATCTCTTATGCATTTCCGGCTTCTACTTTCCCAGCTAATCAGGTCGATCAGGTGCACGACGTCGAGCCTCTCGCCTCTCAAGCTCCTGCTACCTCGAGGAAGCGCACTGCTCCGGCAGGTCCCTCCGAAACTGATCCCAAGAAGCGAACCAAGAAATCAGCCTAGCACCTTCTGAAACATAAAACCATGCCCGGGGTTACTGGGTGAGTTTATTTTCATTTGTATTTCTTTCTTCTCTCTTTCTGTCTTTTGATTCGACTTTTTGTGCTTTTGCAGCGCTCCTCTCTCTGCCAAGCCAAGCGGTCCGAGTATGACGAGTCATACAACTCGGCTGCCTTCTCCTCCGCCTCCTGAAGATATTCGGTCTCCTAGTCCCTCTCGCGTTGACTCTCCTCCTGCACCGACTCAGACATCGCCTCGGCGAGATGTACCCACAGCTTCCATTGCTGATGCCGACATAACTCCGCCAGCAGATCATCCTATTGAATCTGTCACCCCTGTTATGACCACCGAAGTTTCCCCCTAAATTCTTTTAACCCCCGCAATTCCAGCTGCAACTCCAACTCCAGCCAAGGACACCACCATCTCGGCCCCTTTGGAAACCATAGTTCCTCCTGCCTCCAAGGATGCCACTCCTAGTGCCGAGGTCGCTGCCCCTGCCGACACTTCTTCTAAGGCTAAGAAGGTTGTTGTCACCAAACCTTCAGCATCTCAGAAGGGGCCAGCTAGTTCTTCTCAACCCAACTTAGCCCATGCATTCCGCAAGGAGGCTTCCTCTTCTAAGCCTGTTGTCACCCCGGCCGCTGATAGTCATCTTACTCTCCATAAGAGTCCCGCGGCGGTGGTGGTTACCCAATGGGTCCATGGTAAAGTGCTGACCCGTACTGAGAGTGGGAACATCCTCGGCTCTTTGGTGGAATATGCCAACAATTGGAATGCCGCCGACCAGCTTGAGGGCAATCCGAGTAATCAGCCATTTCAGCTTTCCGACATCATTAGTCGTTTGCACATGGCTGCAAAGATTGTTCTTGAAAGTGACAAGATGAATGAGGTAAACGCTTTTATTGATATTCGGTCTGTTATTCAAATGATAGTATACATACACTAGTCCCCGAAGCTTGCAACCGAATAACTTGTTGTTTGTTTGGAAGCTTTGTTAGGCTTCAAATGCATTATTTGCTAAGTAAATTTCTTGTATGACTTGAATTAATCGTGGTTCAACCGTACTCCATATTAAGCGTTGCTGAATCTTGATCTATTTTTGGCTTTGATTATCCAGCCATCTAGGTCCGAGTTAAGTTTTGCTTGATTCGGATCTATCTTAGCTTCGAATATCCAGCCACCTAGATCCGAGTTAAGTTTTGCTTGATTCGGATCTGTCTTAGCTTTGAATATCCAGCCACCTAGATCCGAGTTAAGTTTTGCTTGATTCGTATCTGTCTTAGCTTCGAATATCCAGCCACCTAGATCCGAGTTAAGTTTTGCTTGATTCGGATCTGTCTTAGCTTCGAATATCCAGCTGTGTAATTCATTTTGGTACTTAGGTTGCGCTTGATCGGCGGACAGCCGAATTCCAAAGGTTGCTCTTTGCGCACAAGAAATTGGAAGAGAAATATGAGAAAGTTCTTCCCGTGGTGAAGAAAACTGGTAACTTAACAAATTTTTGTATTGTCCCTTAAGTTCTTAATATTTTCGATTTGAGGTGCTAACCCATTTTTTTCCAGTAATCAGGTAATATCAATAATCTTAACATCCGTCTTAACAAGAAGGTCAAAGCTCTGGAAGGTTAGTTATTCTTATCCTATATTGATTTTCGTTCGAGACTTATCCTTGGTTTCTTATAATCCTCTGGCTTTGGTATAGCCGAGCTACAAACACTTGCAGCGTCGCATCAAGAATGCATATCCATGCCTGACATGATGCTACATTTTTTAGAGCAAGCCGCCACTCATTCGGCGCAACTGAAAGAGAAAGATGACGAGATAACCCGGTTACGTGCCGAGGTTGAGTCTCTCAAGCTTTCTCAGAAATCTGAATTGGAGAAAGTTGATCAGGAGTTCTCTGAAGAGAAGAATCAGCTGAGTCTGCAACTGCAGAAAGATAAAGAACTCCTCGAGGCTGCCGAGTTGAAGAACCGTACGATGAGCCAGGAAATCACTCGCTTTGAGAATAATAAGGCTAACTGGACCCAGGATCTCCAGAAAATGTTGAGTTATATTCATCGTAAGTTTCCGACCGTGGCCGAGTTATTTTCTTCTCTTTCTTATTTTTAACTGATACGTTTGCCTTTTATGTAGATCATTTTCCAGAAGCTAAACCAGCGAGTTCTAAGGCAGTGATTTCTGCTCGTCAACGCCGAGGTGTCTCTGCAGACTCGAATCCAGAATGTTCAATGGAAGATTTCCTGGTTACCGTCGGTGCTGCCATTGGGCCAATGAAAATTATGGGCAGAGATCTGGTGCAAGCAGCCATTCGGGCTTACCATGTTCTTTGGCCGAATACCTCTAGAACTCCTGATATCGACGAGATCAAAATACTTGTGGAGAGATTAATGGCATCTTAGACCTAGTTAAATCTCTGCAGGGAGTCTGCTGGGAGAGCTGGTGCTGATATGGCACTCATGGCCGTTCTGTCTTGGTACGAGGACATTTCGCTCGAGACTTTGATAAACTTGCGCACTGGCTCTCGTTGGGTTGAGGATCCAGAATTCGTCGCTCGCCGCCAAGCTCGTGCCTTCCAGCTTGTTGAGTATGCTGATGTGCATAATTGGATTGAAGGGTTCTGACCAATCCAGCTGATGACGTCGAAATTGAAGGCGCCTCTGATGATGATTCGGCCGACCAGGATGAGGCAGAGGGTGATTCGGACAACTCCGGTGATTCCATGGCAAGCTCGGATGAGGATGACGACACACGATCATCTTCCAAAGGGACTGGGCACTCTCGAGCTCAAACTAATGTTTCTCAGTAGCCCAGGATTTCCCCCGAGGCTACTATCGCTTCTGTTGAAGGTGAAGTAACTTCGGCCGAGGCGTCGTCTACCTCGGAGCGCCCAGTTCCTGAAAATGACCCTACACAGGAGACCGAGGTCGCGCCGCCATCATCCGAGATAGCCGTTCCTGAAGCCCCTGATCATGCTGCTGCCCCTTAAGGGTGCTCTGGCCCGTTTCGTTGTTTAGGTTCAAAAAACATCTTCAGTTATTTCGAGTCCACCGGTATGTCGGGCGTATGATGTATGTGAAACAATTGTCCGACTTTTGGTGTGGTGCGAACCTTTTTTCCTTTTGCCGCTTAGGAATGGGTGATGGTGATCATTATTAGTTTGTCTAAACAAGTCTTATTGCTTTACATCTTTGCTTTGGCGACCTTTGATTTCGTAGATTCAGATTGTACTTCTCCGCGTGGCTGACCTTAGTTCGGCATATATCTTGCCTGCCCTTTATAAACTCGACAGCATAGCTGTTGTGTTTTCTACTTCTGCCTGGGATACAAAGCCCGAAGCCCACATCTGATAAGGCGATACAATAAATTGCATCCTGTATCATACTTCGATTTGCTGGGGTTGTTGTTCTTTTTGCATTATCCTTAGAGATTTTTATTAGTTGAGGTATGGAACTTTTATGTTTCTGGCGGCAAATAGTGGGTTATACCAATTAGTCCCCGAGTTAAAACTTGGGTTATCTAGCTCTTTTGTGTGCTCAAAGAATTAACTTGGACCATGTGGCAGACCCCGAGTTATAAACTGGGTTGCCGAAATATATTTCACGAGTTAATGCAGAGAATACTACGGGTAGTCCCCGAGTCAGTGCTTAAGGTATCGAGGTTTTAATGCATAATCCGAGATAAGGGATAATACGGCGCAGTCCCCGAGTCCCTTCTCGAGGTCTTGAAACAAACACATAATTTAGGAATAAGAAATAACACGGTATAGTCCCCGAGTCACTGCTCGAGGTGCCGAGGTTTAACACATAACTCAAAATAAGAAATAACATAGAGTAGTCCCCGAGTCACTGCTCGAGGTGCCGAGGTTTAACACATAACTCAAAATAATAAATAACATAGAGCAGTCCCCGAGTCACTGCTCGAGGTGCTGAGGTTTACCAGATAGTCCTAAAAAATAAAGACAACATTGTGCGATCCTCGAGTCGTTGATCAAAGTGCCGAGGTTCGATACACGCTTGATACTCCGTCTTGACGCGTTACATTACGAAGTACCATATATGGCTCCTAAGTGTAGAATGGGCGAAGTAAGGCTATGTTCCATGGCCTTTTTGATTCGTCACCGGCTTTGTTTGCCTTGTTCTTTTCTGGTGACTGAGCATCGATTAGGTAATATACATCGTTGTGCAATGCTTTACTCATGATGAATGGTCCTTCCCATGGGGGTGATAGTATGTGCATGCCGGCTGTGCGCTGCACTAGCCGAAGAACCAAATCTCCTTTAAAGACTCGTGGATTGACTTTCTTGATGTGATATCGTCATAGGTCTTGTTGTTAAATGGCTGATCTTGACAGTGCCAATTCCTTGGCCTCCTCTAGTAAATCGACATCGTCTTGCCGAGCTACCTCATTTACCTCAGCAGTTGTGTACTGGGTCACTCGTGGAGAATCATGCATTATGTCGGCTGGAAGCACAGCTTCTGCCCGTATACCAGAAAAAATGGGGTATACCCTGTTGACCTGTTTGGTGTAGTCCTGAGGCTCCACAGTACTGCTGGTAGTTCCTCGATCCAACATCCTGCCGACCTTTCCAGAGGTTCGATGAGCCGGGGTTTTATTCCAGACAATACTAGTCCATTTGATCTTTCTACTTGACCGTTTGATGTCGGGTGAGCCATCGAGGCAACATCTAGTCTTATGTGCTTCTCTTGGCAGAACCTAGCAAAGGCTCCTTCGGCAAAATTTGTGTCGTTGTCTGTAATAACACTGTGTGGATAACCATATCTCAATATTATATCTTTGAGGAATTTTACTGTTGTTTGTCCATCACATTTTCTTATAGGTTTTACCTCGATCCACTTTGTGAATTTATCCACCATGCCTAGAATGTGAGTCATTCCGCCTCGGCCTAGCTTGAACGGGCCTACCAAATCCAAGCACCATACTGAGAATGGCCAAGTGACCGGTATTGTCTTTAATTCGGATGATGGCATATGTATATTGCTAGCGTATCTCTGGCAACCGTTACATTTTTCTACTATCTCTTTTGCCTCCTTCAACGCCATCGTCCAATAAAATCCATGCCTGAATGCTTTGGCTACTAATGCTCTAGACGATGCGTGATGCCCGCATTCTCCCTGATGTATATCCAGGAGTATTTCCTGGCCTTCTACCGAGTTAACACATCTTTGCAGCACGCTTGTGACGCTTCTCTTATACAGCTCATTGTTTATGATTGTGTAATCTTTTGCTCTTCTTATTG
The DNA here is from genome assembly GCA_916181665.1 of Avena sativa. Classification (NCBI taxonomy): domain Eukaryota; kingdom Viridiplantae; phylum Streptophyta; class Magnoliopsida; order Poales; family Poaceae; genus Avena; species Avena sativa. The sequence continues at coordinate 364,027,154 of OV702285.1, read as the reverse complement.
TCTGTCTAGCCAGTACCTCATTATTCGACAAGATTGCATCCTTGAGGAAGGAGAATATGGGTTGCACCCATGTCGGCGTGATTTTATCTGGGACAATTTCACTGTCGACTTCCATGTTTTCTGCCGACATAACAACTTTGAATCCTTCTGTATTTATTCGTGCGATGGCCATGTTCACTTTCAGAGAGCTTGGGTTGCACTCTTTGTCAATTTCCATTGGCACACTTCCTTCTTTTAATTCTACCGAGATATAAATGGACTTGGACTCTGGTGATGGTATAATCTATGGTTTTATCAGGTGCTCTAGGGCGATGCCTAGGGGAATTGACTGCCTAGTTGATCCGAGTTTTTACAATGTGTCTGCGGCATCATTTTCCGCCCGAGGTATGTGATGAAACTCGCATACATCAAAGTACCCACTGATTTTTTGCACATGAAATCTATATAGGGCCATATTCGCATCTAGTGCATCCCAATTGCCTGATACTTGCTGTACTACTAGATCTGAATCCCCGTAACATAAGATCTGACGTATACCAATTTCCTTTTCCACCTTTAACCCATGGACGAGTGCTTCATACTCGGCTACATTATTTGATGCGGAAAAATGTATTTGCAACACATATTTCAACCGATCTTTCTTCGGTGAAGTCAACACTATCCCTGCCCCCAAGCCATTTCTCAGTTTGGATCCGTCGAAATGCATTATCCAATAATTCGAATCTGGTAAGGGTGGTTCATATTGTACCTCGGCCCAATCCACAAAGAAGTCGGCCACTGCCTGAGATTTGATTGCATCTCTCCTATCGAATTGCGGAGCATAAGGTGATAACTCGATTGCCCATTCATCTACTCGGCCACTTGCATCTTTGTTGCTCAATATCTCGGCTATGGGCGCTTCACAAATTACTTTTATCGGATGTTCTTTGAAGTAATGTTTAAGTTTTTTCGCCGATATGTATACTCCATAGGCCATCTTTTGGTAGTGTGGGTAGTTCTGTTTTGAGGCTGATAGTACCTCGCTTAGGTAATATACCGTCCTTTGTATTGACTTGTCACCTTCATTTCGCTCCACGACAACCACTGCACTTACCACCCTATTAGTGGCAGCTATATAAAGTAACATAGGTTCTTTTGACAGTGGAGAGGCCAGGATTGGAGCTGTGACCAACATCTTTTTTAACTCATGAAATGCATTATCTGCTTGCGGTGTCCAGATAAATTTATCGGACTTTTTCATTAGTTGATATAGAGGTAATGCCTTTTCCCCTAGCCGACATACAAATCGACTCAGCGAAGCCAGACAGCCCGTGAATTTTTGTACGTCATTTAAAGACATCGGCAATTCCATTCTTTCAACTGCTCGTATTTTATTTGGATTTGCCTCTATACCTCGGCTGGATACGAGAAAACCGAGTAATTTCCCAGCCGGTACACCAAAGGTACATTTTTCCGGGTTAAGCTTCATTCAGAACCTTCTCAGGTTTGCGAACGTCTGCCGAATATCGTCTAGTAGTGTTTTGCTCTCTTTGGTTTCTATAACTACGTCGTCTACATATACTTGTACATTTTTTCCTATCTGGTCATGTAGACACTTTTGCATGCATCTCTGATAAGTTGCTCCTGCATTACGCAGGCTGAATGGCATGGTGCGATAGCAATAAGCCCCGTATGGGGTAATAAACGCAGTCTTTATTTGATCGGCCAGATTTAATGGTATCTAGTGGAAACCAGAATACGCGTCTACAAATGACAACAGCTCACAACCAGCGGTCGAAGCAATGATTGGTCTATCCTAGGTAAAGGAAAAGGATCTTTGGGACACGCCTTGTTTAGGTTCGTGTAATCAATACACATTCGCCATACGACGGCTACATTTGGGTCATCCTTTTTCTTTTCTACTAACACCGGATTTGATAACCAATCCGGATGAAGCACTTCCATGATGAACCCGGCTGGAAGGAGCCGAGCTATCTCATCCCCTATTATTTTTCTCCTGTCTTCGGCGAAGCGGCGGAGAGGTTGCTTCACCGGCCTTTCTCCTGGCCTTACATGCAAAGAGTGCTCAGCCAACTCCCTCGGCACACCTTGCAGGTCTTGAGTTGACCAGGCAAAGATATCCCGATTCTCACGGAGGAAGTTGGTGAGCTCGCCTTCCTATTTGGCATCTAGACCGGCACCAATCGTGATGGTGCGTTTTGGGAACTGCTCATCTATCTGGACCTTTTTTGTCTCCCTAGTCGGCTGGAAAGAAACACTCCCATGTGGATTGGCTAATGCTGGCTTATTCAGCTGTGCTGACTGAGCGAGAGCCGCTACCTCCTGAATCCTTCTTTTTTTCTCTTGCAATCACCAATGACTCGGCCAGGTTTGATCCGGCCGAGGCACATTCCATCGACTTCCTGTAATCTCCTGCTACTGTTATCACCCTTTGTGCTCCGGGTAACTTCATTTTAAAGTAAGTGATGTGGCAACTGCTCATGAATTTGGCCAGTGCTGGCCGTCCGATTAAAGCATGATAGCAACTTTCTAGGTCCACCACTTCAAACTCCAGATTTTCCGCTCTGCAATTCTCCCTTGTGCCTAATAATACATCTACTCGGACTTTCTCAATGGGTTCGCACGAAAGTCCCAGCACTATTCCATGGAATGTGGTTCTTGTGGATTGCAGCATATTCTGCGCTATTCCGAGTTTATGCATTGTATCTTTGTACATGATATTGATACTGCTCCCATTGTCAATGAGTACTTTTGAAAATTTCACATTAATGCTGGGCCCGACAAATGTCGGATCTAGTACGAGTGCGTACGACCCTGGATTCGGCATTATTTTTGGGTGATCCTTTATGTTCCAGGTTATTTCCTGATCTTTCCAAGGCACATATCTTGGTACCGCCGGCATAACCGCATTTACCTCCATATGCCGGCGTTGTACACTTTGCCTGTCTTGCTGTTCTGTTGTGAACATGCAATATGATTGATGATGCTCCCTGTAATCATTACGTCCATTATTTCCGGGGTTTGTTCTTCCATCCTGACCTTGATTTATCACTTGATGCACTGCATCTCTTCGGTCCGAGTTATCATACCTCGGAGGGGGAGGGGGTAACATTAACTGCTGTGCATTCGCCCCAGTTAACTGCGGCTGCTGCTGCTGATGCGCTTGATGAGAAGACGCTTGCATGCCCGCTGGGTTCCCCGTTGCATTTTTCATCTAGGCGCATTGCCGAGTTGTATGATTAGCCGGCTTGGCCGGATTTGGAGTATGGAACTTACACGGTTGATCCAACATGGACTCAAACGTGTATTTTGGTCTTTACTGCCACTGCTTCTTCTGTTCTGGTGTCCACTGTCTCTTCCCTTCGTTCCTTGGCGTCCACTGCTGAGGACCATTTTTCTGCCACTGACTGTTTCCCTGACTCGCCTGATCTTGCACTACTACTGCCACCTGATTGGATGCATATCTGTACTCCGGTCTTTCCTCTCTTCTTCTACTTCTGAACTCGTTGTGCCTCGATGATCCGGCTGCATCTCTTGCATATTGATCCTGATGCTCTTGATGTTCTGCCGACATCAGTTCTGGTTGTGTCAGATCCCCCAAAGTATATGAATCTGCTATCCTGATGGTTTCTGCCAAGGTGGTCGGTATATCTCTTTGCAACCTCTGCCACAAAACATTGGCGTATCGACAGCCTTGAGCGAACCAAGCTATCACTTGAGATTCTATAACTCCTTCACATGAGTTTCTAAGGTTGCACCACCGAGTCAAGAATTCTCTATCTGTCTCATTCGGCCTCTGCTTGCACATAGCAAGCTGCTGTGGCATGTTTGGTCTTTTGTAAGTACTGGTGAAGTTGCTGACAAACATCTCTTCAAAATCTAGCCAACAGTGGATACTGCCTGCTGGCAGATTGTTTAGCCATACTCTGGCTGGTCCTTCCAGCATCTGCGGGACATATCTTACTGCCCATCGCAAGTTTCCACTAGCTATCTTTACTGCAGTAGCATAGTAATCAACCAATCCTGTGGTTTGGTGCTCCCATTGTATGTTTTTGTGCCCCTTGCCAGCTGAAAGTTCGGCACTAGCGGCTCGCCCATGATCCGAGGTCTGAAACATGCCGGACCAGGCGGACCCTGCTCCTCAAACAACTCGGACCGGTACAACCTGTCCAGTTTTAATCTTGCATCATTTGATGGCAGGTTTCTGTACATGAGTCTCTCCTGCATTCCATAATGGTTATTTCCACCATGTCCTGCATACTCCATATCTGTGTAACCATCATTGTACCTCTCGTTTGCCTGATTATGGTGAGCTGGTCTCACTTCTCGTTCTTGCCGAGGTTCATACCTCGGCTGAGGGTCGGGTGGTGGGTCCCTCCTTCCTTCCGCCGTGCTATTTTTCTCATGATTCCCTCTTCCGAGGTCTCCATTACCTCGGCTTCCGTTGCCTTTGTTGGCACGGCCGGGGTTTCTTTCCCCACTGTTACCTCGGCTTCCGTTGCCTCTGTTCTCATTGACTTTTCCGGCTACTGCCGGATCATATGGAACAATTTGCTTATTTCTTTTTCTTGAAGTTACTACTCTATATTTTCGCGCATTGTTTCCGGGTGAGGATGCTGCTGCCACTGATAGTGCGGGCGCTGCTCCAGCCGAATGAACCATACGTGAGGCTCCCGGTCTTGCCGGGTCTGCCCTAAGCATTTCTTCATTCTGCTGGTTCGCGATGCATACTAGCTCATTCACTCTTTCTTGCTGTTTTTGCCGGGCTTCGTCGGTCAATCCTTCCAATTCCAATGCTGCGGCATTTGCCACCCTTAGGTTCTTTGCCGGGGTACTATACCTCAGCAAGCCTAGATCAACCGAATCTGCCTTTTGAGTCTCATGATCTTTGTTGATATCATTCATGAGGTGTTTTCCTCTCAATCTTAATTCATCTACCCGCTCGGGGTCAACATCTAGTTTATTTGCGTTGGCATACTCCCGCAGGGTCCTGTTCAAGGACTCCCGCAAGGCCGACACCTTTTTTGCCTCTACCAGTACTTTCTGCCTAGTCTCTTCTAACTCAGCCTGAGCATTAGCCGGATCAAGTATCGGTGCTACAGGAGTGGTCAGATTATCTATAGTTGCCTGGAGAATATTTTATGGTCTTTCCAGAGGTGGCCATCTTACCCTTGCTGCCATCGGGGTTGTCTCCTATACCTCAGATGACTTGGCTGCTGACGGATCTACCTCGGTGGGCGGTGGAGCTGCTTGATTTGTGGTCACCTTTCCTCCCGCCGCTGGTTCCTTGCTTGATCCAGCGCCTGCTGCTGCCGTCTGTGCCCCAGCTGCGACCATCACCTCTACGCTGCCGATGGGGCGTGCAGCACGCGGACCGTTCGTAGCGCTGAGGGGAGGCTCTCCTGCATCAATAACTCGGTGAGGATAAACGCAGGAGGTGTCGACGCCGACGTAGATCTGGTGCATGCCCAAGTTGATGAAGACGTCGTTGCGCGGTGGAGCTTTCCTCCTGAAGCTGCCTGCGTTATCGCTGACGTAGTCACAGAGATCAAATCTCTAGACTAAGCCAGAGACAACGCGCTCGCCGGTGTGAATGAAGTTTCCTGTCCGAATCTTGACTCCAGCTAGCACCGCTGCTGGCCCCACGGTGGGCGCCAACTGTCGTGGTGGTGGCACGGCAGATGCCATGGGTAGGCTAAAGTATGGGGCCAATGGATGCTAGAGGGATCCGGGAAGGGAAGATGTAGTGATTTACTCAAATGACTAACATATAGATCTTTCTTTCTCCTTACAAGAACTACAAGTGCTCCTTGAGCTATTAGCAGGGAGAAGAAGACTACAACTCAAGACTTAAGGTCTAAAATGAATCGGTCCCCTCTCAGGAGCCCGCTCCTCCCCTTATAAAGGGGTGCCTTGGTTCCTCCTAGGGCTGACGTGGCAAGCATATTCGAGGAATATGCTTGTCCCAATAAGGTAACTCGGCGACCGTCTTTCCATGTCCCCCTTCTAACGACGGCAATGTTCCAGAGAGCCCTACCTACGCACCTCGGGCTCCATGAATGTCACCTCCGTGACCTTCTTCTGCCCTTCTGCTGCTCTGCTCCTTGTCCTTTGTGCTTGGCTCTGTTCATATTCTCCCTAGCTAGCGACTAGAGTTTGACTATAGGCCACTCCTTCTCGTGCAAGCTTCGTGTTACTCGGCCTTGTCTCGCATAACTCGGCTCGGACTTCACCTGTATTCAAGTTAGTTATACTTACTCGGCCGACTTAACTCATATGTCGGCCGGATAAGGTGTTATCCTTCTGTAGCTATCATGGCCTTTCTTAGCTCGGCCGACTCTTACATGACTCGGCCGATATAAACAGTAACTCGGCTCATGACAAGGGAGACTCCTTTCGTCTTTCCCCTGTCTTGACCCTATCCGGGGTCACCTCCCCAACAGTTAGGCTTCTTCCGGTGATCTGCGTAGCCATCGAAATGCTTGCCTTTTTTCCTTAAGGGATGTCTGGGCAGAATAAAACGACGATTGTAAGGGTACACATTCTTCCTACATTTATCCACATATATAATTTTAGTCTCATCTAAACGTTGTGTACATGCATTGTATCCCTTGTTCGTTTGTCCTGAGATGTTACTAAGAGTAGGACAATCATTGATGGTTACGAACAGTAATGCTCGTAGGTCGAATGGCTCATGTTTGTGCTCATCCCACACACGTAAACCTAGTTTAGCCCACAACTGTAAAAGTTCATCAACTAATGGCCTTAGGTACATCAATGTCGTTGTCGGGTTGCTTCAGGCCTTGGATGAGCACTGGCATCATAATGAACTTCCACTTCATGCACAACCAAGGAGGAAGGTTGTAGATACAGAGAGTCACGGGCCAGGTGCTGTGACTGCAGCTCTACTCCCCAAAAGGATTCATTCCATCTGTACTTAGACCAAACCATAAGTTCCTTGAGTCACCATCAAAGTCAGGGAAGTCTCAATCGATTTTTTCCACTACCGACCATCACCGGGGTGCCTCAACATCCCGTCTTTCATACATTCTTCCATGTGGCATCGAAAAAACTTGGCATGCTCTTTGTTTCTGAACAAACGTTTCAACCGTGGTATTATAGGAGCATACCACATCACCTTGGCAGGAACCCTCTTCCTGGGTGGCTCGCCATCAACATCACTAGGATCATCTTTTCTGATCTTATACCGCAATGCGGTGCATCCGGGCATTTATCCATATTCTCCTACTTCTCACCGTGGTAGAGGATGCAGTCATTAGGGCACGCATGTATCTTCTACACATCTAATCCTAGAGGGTAGACGAGCTTCTTTGCTTCGTACGTACTGGCGGGAAATTCGTTATTTCTTGAAAGCAACTTCTTCATTAGTACCAGCAACTTTTCAAATCCCAAGTCAGTCACACCGGTATCTGCCTTCCACTTCAACAATTCCAGTGTGCTACCTAACTTCTTCTGGCCATCTTCACAAGTTGGGTACAACAATTTGTTGTGGTCCTATAACATCTGCTCGATCTGCAACCTCTCCTTTTCTGTGTCATAGTCTCGCTTTGCATCATAAATGACCCGACCAAGATCATCAGCGGGCTCATATGGTTTCCGTTAATCACCTCCTTCTTCTTTATTGTCTTCCATTACGGTATCAGCGTATTTAGGGAACATAGATCGATATATGTTATCATCGTTCTCTTCTTCACCGCCGTCTTCCATCGCAACCCCTCTTTCTCCGTGCTTGGTCCAAACATTATAGCCGGACATAAAACCAGACCGAAGCAGGTGGTTCTGAATAACTCTTGCGGAAGTGTGAGCCTTCTCATTCCTATAGTTAACACATGGACAACAATAAAACCATCCCGCCGCTTGTTCGTCTCGGCCACAAGACAAAAAAAACGCACGCATACTCTGAAAGCGGCAGAGCGTATGTCACCGTACATCCATGGATGGCTCATCTGTATCATACAAATATATATCAAATGCAATCACGATGCTAAAATTAGTACCGCGCGGTCTAAACGAGAAAATAATTGCTAACCTTTTAGCACACGTGAAAACAAAGATAAGAAAACTTAAGTATGGTGCGGGCACCTCATATTGTGACCTAAAGTCGCATCGGTCTAAGAACATTTCACCGAACATCTCTAATGCATATGGACAAGAAAAAAAATAGCACAACCCCACCACCTCCCATCAGAAAAAAAACAGTTAAAAGAGAAGAGGTTGTGCATATATATATAGGGTCAGACCACTAGTCCATGTTCAAGATACAAGCCGAGACTAAAAAGGGTGTCCGCAGTGAGCGACAGGACCCGGCCTCTTTAGTTCCGATTTGTATCTCAAACCGGAAGTAGTAGCCTCTAACGAGCTGGGACCTATGGTGCCATACTAGACGGCTCGGGGCCGTACGGTCCAGACCATTAGTCCCAGTTCTAGCCACAGCCGGGACTAATGACCCAGAAAAAAAGCAGTTTTCTACAAGTGATCAATGTTCACTTCACCGACGAAAAAGTAGTCGGGCTTGATAGATTCGATCGAATTCAACATCAAGATCACGCTTGTTCGTTGATCCTCGACTACCAAACTTCACATTTGCTTGCTAACTACCAACAAGAGACAGCACCACATATATGCTTTAATATTCTGTTGACAGCAACATCAAGTGCTTATTAAGAGACATGCATGCATGTGTACATGTGTATAGCATACATATGCATGCATGCACGCGTACTTCAGATATACTACTAGACTAGTGGAAATACTACAACTTGACAACATTGTTTTATACAGTTAGCATGGTCCTTGGAGATTTATGATTCTAGTTAGTTATGGTGCTATCATGCATAGGGATGTGTACAAAAACACAAACCGGCTGCAGGAAGCCTAGTTCATTTTTTCACATCTCCAATCCAAACCTCCAAACTTGTGCAAATTTTGAACTAGATAAAACCGGCTACTCCATACAAACCTCTTTTGCATAGGTCGTACGATAAACCTTTCTAGCAGTATAAATCCAACTGCTAAAAAAATTTATATTTCGAAACGCGTCGTAGTATTTGTGCTAGTATGCATACAAGTCAAGATCACTGTCATTCAGGCTAGTCTAGTATCGAGCTACTATTATACTCCCTCCATTTCAAAATATAAGATATTTTAGATTTATAAAAAAATATATCTAGACTTCTTTTAGCGTGTAGGTTCACTGAGATTTGGAGTGAACCTACATACTAAAAGAAGTCTAGATTCATTCTATTCACAAACCTAAAATATCTTATATTTTAAAACAGAGATAGTACAATAGTGATTAGAATGCGCCATTGATTAATTGTCTAGCTGGGTTCGATGCTCTGTCGCTATAGTGTTAGATAGAAAAGCGCCAACAAAAGGTAGGGCCCTCACAAGAGAGGAAAAAATTGCACATGAAGTGTCACGGTGATGCCTCCCGTCTTGCATATATTTCATGCCTAATGAGTAGGACTGATCCTTGAGGAAGCAAACCAGAAGAGACTAACAAAGATATTAATAAATTAATTAATTAACAGAAGAGTGAAGGGGGCAGAAGCTAGAGCTAGAAGAAAGAAAGGAAGGAAGGGGCCAAGACAGAGAGCTCAGATTTAAAAGGGGGCTAAACACCAACCAACCATTTGCATGCCCTATTGTTCCTTCCTTCTTCTTTCCTTCCATGCATGCTATGTCATGTTATGGCTAACTACTAAGCTAGCTAGCAGAAGGAGATAGTTCATATAACAGAAAGCAGCACATAGATGCACATCTACATTTCTGTTGCAAACTACACAGCTATCTAGCTTCCCTAGACATAAGACAATCAGATTGGTTGAGAGGGAGTGTGCATTGCGGTGGTTATCATCGCTTGAGGTGCATGCATGGGGCACCATTCTTGCTGCAACCAGCAGAAGGTAAAAAGGGGCCTGTGGTCTCCCGAGGAGGATGAGAAGCTCGTCAGGTACATCACCACCCATGGCTATGGCTGCTGGAGCGAGGTCCCCGAGAAAGCCGGTACGATCTCCCATCCCATCTCGCTTGTCGTTCTTGGATAAACAGCTGAAAATGAGCTCTCTCTTTGCAAATTTCTTTGCTTAATTCTAGTGCAATGTGATGTAGGATTGCAGCGGTGTGGGAAGAGCTGCAGGCTGCGGTGGATCAACTACCTGAGGCCAGACATCAGGCGAGGGCGGTTCACACCGGAGGAGGAGAAGCTCATCATCAGCCTCCACGCCATTGTTGGCAACAGGTAGCTAGGACAAACTGCCACATTCTTCCTGATTCGGGGGCATTCTTTCTCATGCTCAATTATTGTGTTCTATCCTAACTTGACAATGCCGCAGCGGCCTGCTTATTAATTACTAGTAGTACTCATATGACCTGGCAAAATCTTCTCCATGTTACTTTATTTTTATTTTTCAATGTGACATATATACAACATTGACTCAATTACCAACAATCTTCTAGCTAATGTCACAGATGTTAAAAGTGATTTGAAATCTCCTAAAAAGAAAGAGAAAAAGGTGATTTGAACTTTTGGAAGTGTCTTAATTCGGATTGTACTCCACCATGCATGGCCACAAGCTTGCTTCTATAGCTAACTAAGCTCTTTTTTCCAACTTAATTAACAGGTCTACATATATGCATACATCATCATTACATCATATATACGAGACAAACGGTGCCATACTAGCCGTCATTTTCTACTAGTTAAACTTGAACACGACTACCATAACAACAAATCGATGAATGAAGTGGTGGTACGTACACAAAAGCATGCTAAGTAGCTAGCTATACGGTTTCTTCAGACCAAAGGCTTCCAAAAGTAACTTAGTGATGACAAAAAGAAAATTCACATACTAACTTAGTGATGTAAACATGATCGTATCACAGGTGGGCCCACATTGCCAGCCACTTGCCTGGCCGGACCGACAACGAGATCAAGAACTACTGGAACTCGTGGATCAAGAAGAAGATACGCAAGGCTCCAGTGCCGGCGGCGAACGTGACCACCACCTCGTCCACCACGACGGCGACGTCGACGAGCCCCCCTAACAACGGCCTCGCTCCGTCCAGCCGCAGCACGGCGACATCGGACGTCCACCACCGCCGTATGCAGCATCCGACAGTAAGCTACACCGTGGCGGCAGACCACCTGCAGCTCGACGCCATAATCGGCGTCCACCAGAAGAATAGCCTAAACCTGCCGGTCTCCGGCGGAGGTGATCAGGACTCGCCGCCGGGGATGGCTCATAACTGTCCACTCTTCATGTTCGACACCGGCATCAGCCCTCCATTCGCGTCCGATGCGGCGCAGCAGCACCCGTTCATCGCCAGCTTCACGGCGGCGATGGCGGAAGCGAACGCCCCGGGCTGCTTCCACCTGCCTCCCCTTGTGGACGGCATGGGCGCCATGGGCATGGGCATGGTCATGGAAGCCATGGAAGATCACTGCGGCGGCGGCATGGGCAATGGATGCGACGGAGTTGAGCAGAAGCAGCAGCGGCGGCCGCCGCCGGAGCTGGAGGAGGAGGAGGGGGAGCAGCTAGGGCAGCATGAGCAGTGGGACAACGAGCAGCTGCTGATGTGGGATGATCAAGAAGTACTAACAGCGTCCAATATGGAGGCCATGCAAAGTGGTGCTCATCAGTCCCTCCTTTTTATGGGACCAAATGCATGATTTAAAGTTGGTAAATCCATGTGCATATATGTTTTCCTTGCTCCATGCATGCATGGCCCTCACATCTGATATTTCTCTCTCTAGCTCGCTCTGATCTCTGATCTGATCTGCCTACATGAAATAATGAGGTTTCCAAAGGTGCAATTAATTTATTGTGTTTGATTTTTCATTTCTTCATCTTTCTTAATTTTTTTTTGGTTTGGAGTGCTCATTGGGTTTTTGTAAAGAGATAACTTGCATGTTTGCATGGCATGGCAACTGGTTTGTACTTCGATTGATGTATACTAAATGAATTTATAATAAACCGGAATGAATGAAAGGGAACCTGCAGGTCTGGCGCTCTTTTTTCTCTTTTGGATTCTTATTGTGTTCGATTGCTATGGAGTGATCTGTAGCACCTTTCTAGTGACTAACTAATTTTTGTTTTTATTATTATGTTGTTTTGTTCCCTAAGGACAAAGAAGAGATAACATAAATTTTACACTCTTGCGGAAAAATATCTACCGCAAACGGCTTTATCGCCACATATGTACATTCTCTCAAACCATTTAATTTTACGAGTCACTGATAATATGAGGTCACACAAGGCCTTTAAACTGCCTTTGAAAATCGATGTACAAGAGATGGTTCATCGATATAAATGGTTTATGGAAATCAACTAGCACAGATGGTTGCAGAGAAAACTCTCTTCAAAGGAGTTCACCCCAAACGGCCCAATATCACAGATGGAGAACAATATTCAAAGAGGAACCTGTCATGGTTATCCATAGGGGCATAGCTAGAGCAAAGAACAAAGTTATCTCTTTTTGAAGAGGTGTAGATAGAAATAAACCCTATCGTTTTCCCTAAAAAAAATAGAGATGGTCCAGTATTGGCTTTTCTGCGATAGTTTCCCAAGGCATTCGTATGCACATTGATATGCCTGTCGGTATATAAATATTATTAGTATATACTTCCTATGTTCACCAAGACATTTTGATAAACTTTGCCAGAACTTCTTATGTTACCGAATGGAGGGAGTAGCATTTAAATGCATACATAAGTCGTGCATTCATGGCAGAATACATAACTCTCCCCAGATATATGTAGTCTTTACCGTCAGAACACTATATGAGTACTGCGTCTATAGCTAGCTTTCATATGTGCGCATGCCGACACCAATTGATCCCTAACAATATGTCAATTGCAAGTTACAGCGTCCTTTCATGCGCGAGGTGGCTATCTGGCTAGGTGCACACGTAAGAATATTGATGTCCGAGAGACGTCGGCACCATCCAAAAGCTAGAAATAACTAATTACCGTAAGGACTTCTTTTTCTAGTATAGAATTTTTAAGTTATTGATGAATTTAATGGACTACTCCACTTTTTCTAGTCTTAAGCTGGTTGAGATTTCCTTGGTAAGAAAGTCTACTTTTTACCCCCGAACTCTTGAGGAAATTCAATTTTTGTCCTAAATCTTCTGTTTAGTTTGAAACGAATCCTTTGACATGGAAAAGGTCCATATCCAGTCTTACTCGAGAAAACGCTTATGTGGACAACATGTTTTTTTTTCGAAATGAGGTTCATCAACAGATGCACACAGACTTTTATTAAAATGTTTCAAGATTTTCAAAGTTACAAATCACATATCAGACAAGGTCGATACAAATATTAACCATCGAAAAATAAGCCTAAAACAACTAGGACTAAACACTGTGAATACAATTAGAAGGCCACTAGGTAGTCTGATAGAAAATATCATGTGTAACCATCACCATGTGGTTGTATCTATTAACCATGCACTGTTGTTAATACATCAGGGAAGGAGACACCATAGTTGAATCCAGTGTACAACCATATAGATAACCTGCAAAATATTATTAAAAACCTTCCTGCTAAAAACAATATTGTTTCTAAAATTCCATATCGACGAACATAAAGCTAAAACTCATATAAGAATCCTAGCTATAGTTTTCTAGTTGATATCATTCAACAAATTTCCAAACATATTGGGGATATTAGTTGGTGGTTGTATGTTATAGTAGAATAAACAATTCTCCAAATTAATCTAGCAAAAGGGCATGAAAGAAATAAGAGTTCCATTGTTTCCTCTGCGTCACAAAAGCAACACTTTCTTACTCCCATTCCAATTACTTTTAGCCAAATTATCTCTAGTTAAAAAGACTTTTTTACTTCAGAACCACATGAAAACTTTAAGCTTTTAGTGGGATTTTTATTTTCCATAAATATTTGTGAAGGAAACTTGTATGTCCATTAGTTAGATCAACATACATAGTCTTAAATGTAAATTGCTTGGTATTTGTCAATTTCCAAACAAATTAAATAGATTTGTTATTTAAAGATACCCCATCGGTATTTGGCATAAGTTCATCCGAGAATTCTACTTATTCCCTGTCAGTTGTCTCCTAAAACCAATGTTTAAGGAAGTTGTTGACAACAGATTTGCTATGATAGCATGTTTCTATTGCACAATGTTATATAAAGAAGGATATTGTTGAGCTAGCGGCGTTGACCCAAACTGTAGTGCTCTACCAATTTTAAAAAGTTCTATGCTAAAGAAACATTCTTTAACTCTCGCGAGTCCCTTCCAAAAGCATGAATCATTTGTCTTTATTTTACAAGGGCTAATTTTTTTAGACAAATACTTATTATGTAATAGCTTCTGCCACACACCCTCTTCATTCATTAATTTAAACAACCATTTGCTAAGTAAATATTTGCTTTTAATATACAAAACTTCAATTCCAAGACCTAGTGATCTTTTGGTCGACAAAAAATGTTCCACATAGTTAACCGATTTTAGAAAAAACATGATCTGTAAAAGTCTAGACGTTTTCCTGCCCCTTTTGGTACTTCCCAAAAAAAGAGAACATAAATATCGGTAAAATAGTTAAAACTGAATTTATCAAAACAAGACGATCTCCATATGTTAGCATCTTGATTTCCCAGCAGCCAAGCTTTCCTTCGAAATGGCTTTCAATTGGGTACCACTCAAAGTTTTTTAGTTTTCTATAATAGATAGGTACTCATAAGTACCTAAAAGGGGGAGATCCAGATTCACAACCAAATACTCCCTCTGTCCAAAAATAAATGACTTGGACTTGTCTAGATTCACATGTATCTAGATACATTCTAGTGTATAGATACAGGATGTATAAACTGCTCAATCAGTTTGTATCACTCTAGTGCAAATCCTAGCATGTGTAACGTCTATTGCAATTGCAACGAAATTTTTTTATTTTATCATAAGCCTTCGCAAAGTCAATTTTAAATAATACAACATCTATTTTTTCCTATAAAGTTCATGGATAGTTTCATGAAACATGAAAACTCCCTCAAGTATATTTCTTCCAGACATGAACGATGTCTGTGTAGCTTTAATTACCTTTTCAGCAAATTTCACGATATGGTTAGTGGAAAAAATTTGAAGATCTTGAATCTAACATTCAGTAGGCATATAGGTCTGTATTATTGTATTTTGACCATATTTTATTTTTTGGGCAACAAAATAATGACATCAAAGTTAATTTAAACAACTGGAAATCCTCATTTCTCAGCTACGAAAACATTTCATCAAATAACCCTTAATTATTTTCCAAAATTTTGATAGAACTCGGCTGGAAACCCATATATCCATGAGCATTATTCATATTCATTTGAAAGATAGCCTCATGAACCTCCTCCTCATTTAATAATGTTATTTTCATAAGTACAGAATTGTGGAATATCATGAGTTATATCAATATGTGACATAAACAAGTGGGATGGAATCAAATTCCTAGCTTGGCGCTAAATCCCTAAACTTCCCCACATGAACCTTGTGTTGTCCTACTCTATCATGCTCCAGATAGTTCTCCATCTCAGCCCACACTTTCATGTCCACCCTCGAGCTCGTTAGACCTGACTACAACCCAACTCATCCACACACCTGTCTCGGTAGCATCTCTCCTTCTCAGACGAACTGATTTGAAGCTCATCGTCCACTCATGATTGATGGTGACATGCTATCATCGCCACACTTGTTGGGAGAATCTTGTGGCCGATGCATGCAGCCATGCTCTTTCAAGTTGGAAGGTGTAGCTAGCTGATCCACTTTGAGATGGCAACGCAATGGGACAGTCCATGCGATTTTTCTCTAATTAGACGGGTTGTGAACTTTTTACAGAATTAGATGTTCATTTTGAACCAAAAACAGTTTAAGGCTGAAATATAAAATTTCTTAACGGTTCAAAGAATAAAAATAAAGTGTACTTTCTTCTTTTCTAATCGAAGTCGGTTGAGTTTTCTTAGGTCTAGGTCGACGAACCATTTAGTGACATTAGTCATTATTTTCAGATGAGAAAATGATTGAGGTAAGGAGATCCTTTATTGCCTATGTTATTCAGTATTGTTGCGGATATGTTGGTTGTTCTGATTGCTTGAGCAAAGGAGAATGCCCAAGTGGGTGGATTAATTCCTCATCTTGTCGAGGGGGTGTGTCCCTCAAACAATACGCCGATGACACAATTTTATTCATGGATCATGACATCCATAAGGAAGTGAACATGGAGTTTATATTGTGTATCTTCGAGCTGTCGGGTCTTTGGAATAACTTTCATAAAATTGAAATTTATTGTTTTGGAAATGCTTCCAAACAAGAACAACAGTATAAGGATATTTTTGAATGTGATTCGGGTTCCCTACCGTTCATGTACATTGGGATGCCTATTTATTATAGTTAACTTCGAAATTCTGAATGGAATGTTGGGGATATGATAAATGGGTATCACCATAACATGTCTCTAATCCGGCTAACCCAGGTGGCCCTCAGTTGGTAGCAAGGCCTATGGCATGCTGGACGGCCTAGTTAGACGGATCTAGAAGGGAGGACCATGCCGGATAAAGGAAGGTTGTGGTACAGTCTAAGATTAACCCCTCAGCCTTGGAGTACAAGACACAAAGACTAGTTAGTATTAGCTAAAGAAATATATCCTTCTTGAAAAGACAGTTATCCTGGCCTCAACACACCTCTCACCGAAAACACTGACTCCCAACATCAAGGAAGCACCATTTTTTCAAGCTGATAATGGTCATTTAGAAATTGAGTGATTGGTACCCTACCCGCGAGTGTTTCTGCCAAGACCTCAATCAGTGTTGCTGTGCCAGCTCCAAAAAATACGGCGGACTCCTCACAAGAAGAGCAACCCCCAGAAAAGAAGTTGCCCCCCAAGACGCCGCTTCCCGGCACCTAGAATATGATCCCCTCCAAATATGCCCCCCGAATATGCCGCTCCCGCGGGATATTATATCACAGATAGTACGGGCCACTCCTGATACCGCCGCTAGTGTGCCCAAGGCTAAAGAAAATGAAGAGATAGCCCCCACCAGTGTGACCACCAAGACCAGGGTCTACATGCCAACTACTCCAACAAATAAGGTGTGATGTTAAAAGTGCCCCATGCAGCCCCAAAGATAGAAGAGAAACTAGTGCATGCAGCTGCCGTAAAAGTCTCTAGTACTATGTCCAATGCTAAACCACGCATATTTTGGACGCCAAGGGGTGCCACTAACACCAACTAGGCTCACGCGCTCAAATCCGCTTTCCAATCCCATAGGGAATCCTCGAGCTCCTGTGAAAACCAAAGCTACCACGGGCAAGGCCAAAAATAATGGCAGGACTACAAAATTGCAAATACCAAGCAGCAGTCGACGACTAATCTTGTTGATGCTGACCTCAGTCAAATGGACGCCGACCAGATGCATGCATTCTTTGAGGGGGCAGTAAGGTGGGGGTGGCGCAGATACACGAGACATTTTATAATCCTGGGGGAAAACTAATAAAAGGTGATGTTAGTAATATTTAAGCTGAGCTTGGCAAAGACATTGCATTGTTGCATAAGCACTATGTGGATAATTTAAAGAAGACATAGAGTAAGCAAAAATTTGGAATATTCGGTCGCTTACCTGCTGAAACCTTTCACCATCGTGACATCAGTGATGCTTCCAATTTCCCCGTGAGCTGGGAGAACTTGTACCTGGCTTTGAATCTGGAGAACTTCAACATCTACACAATGATATGTGTGCAATTGTGAGTATTTAACAATCAATGCGTCAATATATATTTATGCATGCATGGTTCTAACTATCGGCTACCTATACAGTTTTAAATTTGTTCATATATATGTGTATTTGTATGTAGGTTATTATTTGTGAGAGCCAGGACCCATAAGCATAAAATATTGTTCGTCGACCCCGCCATTTCATCGCAAGCGTGCATGGATAGTAACGAAAGGAATGTCGAGGATTACATCATGAACGTGTTGGAGAAGAGCAAAGATCAGGAACTAATTATATGACATTTTCATAAAGAGTAAGCTAGCTTAATTACTAAGGCATCCTCGTTTACGAATTCGAGTGGTTTCACCCAACTAACAATTGGTTCAACTTTTAGTTTTCACTGGATTCTTATCGCTATCTCACTTCTGGATGGCCATGTCCATTATCTTGATTCTTATCGTAGTAAAGGGAATGAAGATTATGACGATGTACGGAGGCTTCTTAATAAGTGATTTCATACTTTCATCTGCAGAATAATAGTGATATACATCCTGGTTGCATAATCATATCATTTTTTTCCTGCTTTTAGATCGTTTAAAGTAGTTCGTTCAAAAGAAGGAAATGCAAGGAAGAACTACAAAGATATAACCCGTCACATGGGTCAACCGATTAATCTCTACCAACACTTGTACACATATATATGCATGAATGTTAAATATATTGTCTGGGTAATATGGTCATTTCCATATATTCTCTATTTCAGTGCCACTAGCAGCCTCCATCGACGCGTCTTTGCGGCTACTATGTTTTCCAACATATGAGCATCATGATGGACAATCTGGTTATTCCTAGACTAGAACAACTAATATGAAATATAGCCATCCACGTTCCTACTTAAACTAGATATTATTCATATATTTGATGAAATATCTCTCTAAACCTTGCCACTAATGCCTAATGATCAAAGGGGTATGCAATTCTTTTTTGATATTTTTCCCTGCACAGATAATGACGTATAATGATGGGACTTACAATATAAATGCCAAAGATACGAGATTTCCAACACGTCAAAGAAACCAGGAGCCGTGAAGTGGAGGCAAAAGCCTTAACGACCAACTATACGACGGGAAATTTATTCCGTCCCTATAGTTCCGGCCGTATAGTTTCCATCGACTTCATTAGGTCAAACAGAACAACTTTCATGAAGGGACCCCTACATAAAGGGGCTTCGGGCGACGGGAAACAACGCTTATTTACGACCTCATCTCTCCCTGCCCCAGAAGCATCCACGTCGGAGTAATAGATCTAGATCTAAACCACTAAACCCTTGTCCACCACCATAACCATCTTCCACCACTTGTAATAGTATATATCTTCTCCAATAGACGACATTGTAAGACTCTTTGCTATCAATCTTATGATCTCTATTATAATGTTTATGATTGTTGATTTCATCTCTATGTGTGAGTATTCTTCTTGGGCTAAGGGTTTCGGCCTAGCTATGTAGCTTTTTGTGCATGTTATTTATCATAGATGGGATCATGTAATAGTTTGTATGACATGATGATTGTAGTACCCTCTCTTGCCTCGATCTAAGGACTTGTCATGTACCCAAGACCCCGAAGATTGATCCAGGTAAAGGGAGTGTGAGTAATGAATGATTTGTAGGATGGGAACCCTTGTGACAGAAGTGGTAGTACGGCTGTATGGGAGGAATTTACTTGGGATTAACGGTTACATCACTCTTCATATCATTAGTTCTCTTTATTCTATGGATGAGATTAGTAGGCTATTGCTATAATCTATTGCTAAGGCGATAACAATTATGGATGCACTCCCTACATATAATTATCTTGCGCTAACAATTACATGCATACTTTATTATTATCTTTTATTCCCATCAGATGTTTTGCACAGTTACTGGTGAAAACCGAAGACCCTAGGCCCTCTCTCTCTCCATCGTCAACAACAACAAAAATATCACAAACTCTTGGTCCGGTGAAAACAAAAAAGGAATTCTAAAACTCTCGAAGGTCCATTTAAGTAATCTCACTTTGGTTTCTACTTCCCGAGGATTCGATAAACCAAGGTCTACTAGGGAAAAATAGCTATACTACATCCATAATCCGGATAAAAGGTGTCAACCCTTTTTCTGGCACCGTTGTCAGGGAAGCAACAGCTACCCTGGTGAGGTTAGTAGGAACCTTGCTTGTTTTAATTCTTGTTTTTAATTCTGATAGTTTGCTTTCAGCCTTTATTTGAAAAACCAAAAAAATAGTTAGTATTTTAATTCTTGTTTTTAGCATCATTAGTACTTGTTTAAGAAAATCTAAAAACATAGGAAGTATGGCTAAAAAGAAGCTAGGGGAGTTTGCAATGCCCAACAATGATTATTTGCATACCCCTATTACTCAGTCAGCAATTGCTGCTGAAGATTATGAAATTAAGCCCCATTGTTTAAGTTTGGTTCAACATAATCAATTTGGAGGCTCTTCTGTTGAAGATGCAGGTCTGCACTTAAATACTTTCACTGAAATATGTGATATGATGTGCATTAAAAATGTTGACCCCGATGTGGTCAAGTTGCGCTTATTTCCTTTCTCTCTTAGAGGAAGAGCAAAAGAACGGTTAATATATTTTCCTAGAAATACTATTGCATCATGGGTGGAATATACTTCTTTATTTATGACTAAATTCTTTCCACCTACAAAGACTACAAAACTTAGATCTAATATTAGTGGTTTAAGACAGGAAGAGGGTAAGCCACTAGCGCTTACATAGGAGAGAATGAAAGAATGCATGATAAACTATCCCAGCAACGGGATGGAAGATTAATTGGTTAATTATCCATTTATGTTATAATGCTCTTAACACTTTGTCTAAGTCTATGCTTGATACAGCAGCTGGAGGAACATTTATGTTCGGAAAATTACTGAAGCAAATCAGCTGCTATACAATATGCAAGACAACCATGCTGAATGGCATGTGGAAAGATCAAACACGAAGAAGGTGAACTCTGTCACACCTCAAGAAAATGAAGAACTCAATGCTAAGTTGGATGAGATCATATTAACCGTCAAGGGTAAGGAAACCCTGGTAAGAGCTACTCTCGAACCAACTATTGAAGAAATAGACTTCATAGCTCATAATGATTATAACCCTGCTTGGAAGGAGAATTATAATCCAAATTTTCAAAAACATTATTATAATCCTGCACGTAACTCTAATAATAATATTGCATCAAGTAATAGTAGTCTCCAAGAAACTCTTAAATCTTTTATGGACTCACAAAATGAGCAAATAATATTCTAGTTAAAATTACGGAGAACCAAGATGCTATGCTTGGTAAATAATCCAACCAAGCTGTTAGTCACGAATTGGTAATATAACCGAGAGTGAAACTCTCATTATAGCTAAATTCACAGGTAAAGCTGAGCCCAATCTAGTTGAAGACCTCAAGATGATAAGAATCCAAAGGGAGGAGTCTAAAGAACTCGATTATAGCAATGCTCCTTCACCAAACTACACAGTTATAGATCTTGTAAAAAGGATCAATATCAAGATTCCGGTAAGTGAAGGAAATGAGGAAGCCATGTATCAACACTTCATTAATCAGGTAGCAATAAATATACGTGACCTTGAGGAAGAGTATAAGAAAATTGCTGAAAAATTGCCTGTTAAGATAGATGATATATTTGAGCCCGCCATTAAGATTATAATTTGGACTAATAAAATAGATGCACTGTGTGATCTAGGTGCAAGTGTTTCAATAATTCCAAAGAGTCTTTTTAATAAATTAAATCTTGGCTCTTTTGAAATCACCGAACTAAAATTGCATATAGCAGATTCTACTTACAAACAAGTAGTGGGAATTAAAGAAAATACCTTAGTGTATATTAAAGACTGTCCTTCTCTTATTGATTTTGTTATTGTTGACATGCCTGAAGATGCTACTGCTCCTATCATATTAGGATGTCCTTTCTTAAGAACTATTAAGGCTTTGATTAATTTTCATGAAGGGAACGTGAAGCTCCAGTTTCCTTCGCGGGATCCTTTTGTTATTCATTTTCCCAGGAAAAAGAAAGCCAAGAAAATGAAAAGGAGGCCATCACTTTGAAGGCCAACTAATTTGGAGTGGGTGTTCCACTTATATGGCCTAAGTAAGCAACATCAAGATCAAGCTATTGACCATAAAAGAGCGTTGTATGGGAGGCAACCCCTGTAAAATAAAGGTTTGAGTTAAGTTTTTAAGTTTTAGTTTAAGTTTTATGTTGAGTAAAGAGTGCTAGAAACCTCCAGTGAGAAGGAGAGATTCAGCGGTACTAAAAATTCCTGCTTTATACATGCCAAACTTGGTCCACAGTTTAGTATGTCATTTTTCTGCCAAAGAAAGGTGTTTCGCTAAGTTTCAGTCTAATAAGTAATTATTGAGGAAATAGAATTTTTTTGATGTGTAATGATGCTTTAACGACCAACTATACAACGGGAATAAAAATTCCGGCCGTATAGCTCCGACCATATAGTTATTTGATCCATCGACAATTTTTCATCTCGGGATGCAGTAGGTTTGACAACCAACTATACGGCGGGAAAAAAGTTCTGGACGTATAGTTATAGCCGCCAGGAAATAAACCCTAGAAACCCTAATTTTTTGCCCTCAGACCAACTATACGGCGGGAACAAGTATTCTGGTCATGTAGTTGTGGTTGTATAGTTGCGACCGACCACTTCAACGCACGGGAAGATACCCAAAATATCAAAACATCAATCTTTTTTCTCTCTTCTATCTCCAAACTCTCTCAAAACATCAAGGGATCTTCACCACTACTCAATTTCGTTCGTTTTCCTTGCACACAAGTGATCTATGTTATGTTTCTCCTCCGATCCTCCAATTACTTTTCATGAATTCATCTCTGATCTATTGTCATTATAAATCTAGGATGAGACTTATTTTGAACTAATTTCCATGATTCTCTTGCTTAGATTATTATGTTGAGGAGATTCTTTAGTGTTCTATTATGAGGAATATGTTATGACTATTATTGTTGGATCAAAAAGTTTTTAGATTTGTCTTTCTTATTTATTTTGAGAAGATGAACAAGAGGAGCTAAACATGTGCTCTTGCAGCCGCTAGTTATTCTTAGGCCGCAGCTTAGGAATGCATGGGGATTCGATTCAAGAACGAGTCCCACCGTGAATGTTTTGACATGATCAATAACCGAGATGTGAAGGCAACCAAGTGGGCTTGCCCCATCATATTGAACGAACTCGGTATTTCTAATGACTTTAATTTACTTTGCAATATGGCTGGCCTCCAAAACTCTGTATTTCATGATGCACCAACCTATCGCCGGTTAACCACTGAATTTTTTAGTTCTTTGAAAAGCACCGTTAAGACATGGCATGGAGAGGATAGAATTTCTTTCTGACTCATGAACAACAATTATTCTTTATCACTTGATGAATGGTGAAATTGTTTTGGTTTACCCAACAATGATCCTAATGCTTTGCGTGCATATTTTACAAGCATAGAACCTTCCCCTGAAATCTATTATAATAGAATGGGCTTTACCTCTAGAGTCAGCAAAGGGAAAAATATTGAACATCCCGCTATTCTCTATTTGTTCTATGTTATTGCTAACACCTTCCAGGAACGTAATGAGTTTGCAAGACTCAATGAGGAGGACATCTTAGTCCTTGCAAAAGCTTCTTTCAACTATGACAACTTGTATATCCACTTGGGCACAATTCTTGTGCTCTACTTGGACTACCAATCCTCCCAAAGCCAAGGACCAATCACTTGTGGAGGCGTCATCACCGTTCTTGATAATGCCCTAGGCATCGACCTAGGTGATTTACAATTGGTACTAGGTGAGCGACGTGTTGATCTCTCTACTTTGAGGGCTTATGGAATGCTCACTAGGATAGGTGGTGTTTATTATCTGCATATTGCTGGAGCTGGGCGTCTCTACCACGCTCCTTTGCCTAATGGTCTTTTCTCTATCGAGGAAGGACGTGTCCTTTATGACTTGCAGGTTGAGAAATACCAACCCCAGGAAGAGATTCCGGAAGAGGATGAGGACCAAGAGGAGGAGCAAGAAGTCCTCATCAGGAGGAGCATCCATCGAACCGGTTCGCTACATATCAAGATTTCTATGAACTTGGAGGAAATGTGGAGGGGATGCATAATATCGCCCTGAACCTCCAAGAAACAACAATTAACTTATCAACTCAATTAGCGGACTGGAGTTACAAATTTTTCCACACACCTCAATGATTTTAAGGGCTTGCAAAAGCCTAAGCTTGGGGAGGTTTTCTATCTATTTTTATTTGGATTTCATTTGCTTTACTTTATTTTTGAGGTTATGCTTTTATTTGAGTTTATAAGCACACGTGTTGGTTTCCCCAACACTTTATCTTTAGTTACTTTATTTTCTTTGAGATTTTGAAGCCGAGGTTTTTCCACCAATTATCTATTCTTTAATTCCCCTTCTCAAAAACCACAAAAACATTTCTCCATTTAACTTTATTTTCTTTTCGCCTCGAGGTTCTCATGAATTTGCACGAGAGTGATTGACTTCGAGTTTCCAAGAAAAAAATTAAAAGGGAAGACATAAGTGGAACCAAACATCAGAGGTATGCCTTATGACTCCCCAATTTAGAAGTTTGAGAAACCCATGCAAGTTTTTAGTAATGTTAAGATGTTATACCGGTGGAGCGAGTCTCTATATTCTAGTAAAATTTTGTTTGCATGGGTATTTAATTGAGTATGCTTTGTTCCAACTTTTGTAGTTAACCAAGTCTTGCCTAAAAATTTACTAAACAATTGAAATAAGAAAAAGTCTCACAATTGAAGGCTTGGGTGTTGTAGTGTTTAGTCTTGAAAGCTTATTCCTAGAGACACTCAACACCACAGAAAATAATGATTGACTAGATAGATGTCTCTGAAAAAATTTGTTCAATTGAATTAATGTTTAGAGGTTTTTGTGAGCATGCCAAAGTTTGACTTGTAAATCATAAGAATGATATAACTTTATGCGTGTCAAACTTCATGGGATGCAAACAACTCTGCTAGCCTACGAACGATCTTCGTGGAGGAAACTCCTAGATTTCGGCTATGAGTTGATTAAACATATGTAGCAGCAATGCTATAATGGGTAAGATTCTTGGCACTCCCAGGTAGCTGTAAACTTGATGGAATCACTCCTCTGGCTGATATGAGTATTCATTATGCAAAACGAACAAAAACCTTAGTGATGCCACGAGTTTCCATCACAGCCCGATAAACTAATGAATATTTTTTGGCATGCTCTCAATTAATTTAGAACTGAAATTCTTGAAGAACAATGAATAGAAAAGTAGTGCTTGAAAGGTCTTAATTTATTGATGTGGGAGAATTGAGATACTTTAGTGTATATTCTTTTCATGACAAACTCAAACACTCTTAATTCTACATGATTACACTTTATTGTTCAAAGGCAAGCTTATGAGTTAATTACAAGACATAGAATAAAGTTAATCTTTTGAATCATCCATGTTTACAATAAATTTGCCGTGCTATAAGGATTCATGAAACCCATATGATATGGTTGCCATTACTCTATCTATGATGAACTTTTTCAAATTAATAAAGTGGAGGAAACATGAGACTACCAATCATGAGTAAGATCATCATCTTGTTATTTCTGTTTAAATGCTGAATTCCTTTTTGATTTTGGTTTTCTTGCTCAAGGACGATCAAGTTTAAGCTTGGGGAGGTTGATGGCTGTGAAATATAGCCATCCACGTCCGCATTTAAACTAGATATTATTCATATATTTGATAAAATATCTCTCTAAACCCTGCCACTAATGCCTAATGATCAAAGGGGTATGCCATCCATTCTTGCTCTGTTTCCCTACGCAGATAATGACGTATAATGATGAGAATCATAACATAAATGCCAAAGATACGAGATTTCCAACACGTCAAAGAAACCAGGAGCCGTGAAGTGGATGCATAAGACTTAACGACCAACTATACGGCGGGAAATTTATTCTGGCCATATAGTTCCGGTCGTATAGTTGCCATCGACTTTGTTAGGTCAAATAGAACAACTTTCACGAAGGGACACCTATATAAAGAGGCTACGGTCGACGCTTCTTTTCGACCTCAACTCTCCCTCCCACCAGAAGCCGCCACACTAGAGGAATAGATCTAGATCTAAACCTCTAACCCCTTCTCCACCACCATATCCATGTTCCACCACTTGTAATAGTAGATCTATTCTCCAATTGACGACATTTTAAGACTATTTTCTATCAGTCTTATAATATCAATTACAGTGTTTATGATTGTTTATTTCATCTCTATGTGTGATTAATTCTCCTTGGGCTAAGGGCTTCGGCCTATCCATATAGCTTTTTGTGCATGTTATTTATCATAGATGGGATCATGTATTATTTTGTATGACATGATGATTGCAGTACCCTCTCTTGCCTCAATCTAAGGACTTGTCAGGTACCCAAGACCGCAAAGATTGATCTAGGTGAAGGGAGTGTGAGCAATGACTGATCTGCAGGATGTGAACCCCAGTGACAGAAGGGGTAGTACGGCTGTATGTGAGGAATTTACTTGGGATTAACGGTGAAATCACTATGAATATCATTAGTTCTATTTCTTCTATGGAAGAGACTAGTAGGCTATTTCTATAAGAGGTTGCGGAGGCGATAGCAATTATGTATGCACTTCCCACATATAATTATCTTGCTCTAACAATTACATGCATACTTTATTATTATCTTTTATTCCCATCAGATGTTTTGCACAGTTACTGGTGAAAACAGAAGACCCTAGGCCCTCTCTCTCCATCCTCAACAACTACCAAAAGATCGCAAACTCTTGGTCCGGTGAAAACACAAAAGGAATTCTAAAACTCTCGAAGGTAAGTTTAAGTAATCTCACTTTTCTTTCTTCTTCCCAAGGATTCGATAAACCCAGGTCTACTAGGGAAAAGGAGATATACTACATCCATAATCCGGATCGAAGGTATCAACCCTTTTTCTCGCGCCGTTGCCGGGGAAGCAATAGCTACCCTGGTGAGGTTAGTAGGAACCTTGGTAGTTTTAATTCTTGTTTTTAATTTTGTTAGTTTGCTTTCAGTCTTTATTTGAAAAAACAAAAAAATTAGTTAGTCTTTTAATTCTTGATTTTATCATCTTCAACAATGATTATTTGTGTACTCCTATTACTGAGGCAGTAATTGCTGC
The DNA here is from genome assembly GCA_916181665.1 of Avena sativa. NCBI lineage: Eukaryota > Viridiplantae > Streptophyta > Magnoliopsida > Poales > Poaceae > Avena > Avena sativa. The sequence goes on along the minus strand of OV702285.1, from coordinate 364,000,174 downwards.
TGAAGATTATGAAATTAATCCCCATTATTTAAGTTTGGTTAAACAGAATCAATTTGGCGGCTCTCCTGTTGAAGATGTAGGTATGCACTTAAATACTTTCACAGAAATATGTGATATGATGCGCATTAAAGATGTTTACCCCGACGCGGTCAAGTTGCGCTTATTTCCTTTTTCTCTTAGAGGAAGAGCAAAATAATGTTTGCTATATTTTCCTTGAAATACTATTGCATTATGGGTGGAATGTACTTCTTTATTTATGACTAAATTCTTTCCACCTGTAAAGACTATGCAACTCAGATCTAATATTACCGGTTTAAGACAGGAAGATCGTGATCCACTAGCGCTTGCATGGGAGAGAATGAAAGAATGCATGAGTAACTGTCCCAGCCACAGGATGGAAGATTGGTTAATTCTCCATTTATTTTATAATGCTCTTAACACTGTGTCTAAGTCTATGCTTGATAATGAAGTTGGAGGAACAATTATGGGTCAGTAAATTACGGAAGCAAAGAAACTCCTATAAAATATGCAAGACAACCATGCCCAATGGCATGTGGAAAGATCAAACACGAAGAAGGTGAAATGTGTCACACCTCAAGAAAATGAAGAACTCAATGCTAAGTTGGATGAGCTCATATTAGCCGTCAAGGGTAAGGAAACCCAGGTAAGAGCTACTCCCGAACCAACTATTGAAGAAATAGACTTCATAGCTCATAATGATTATAACCCTGCTTGGAAGAAGAATTATAATCCAAATTTTCAGAAACATTATTGAGGTATGTAGTGTAGTGTACATTGATTTGTGTGACATATTATGAAATTTGTGGTAGCTATGTCAAGGTTCTTGAGACTTTTCTTGAAAATAAATATAATATTTGTATTCCAAATTATTCTGGACCATCCGGATATTATGGCCGCTGGTAAACAGTAGCCAAAAGCTGCCTAATACAGGTATGAATCACTAGAGGCAGTTTCTTAAAAACTTCGTCTTGGTGCAAAGTGAACATAGAGACCGTCGGGCAAAAATACCGACTCCCCCTAGGAAACTCTAAGAGACTGTTGTAGGTTAACTCCATCTCAGATTGTAGAGGCGGGTGCTAGAATAACCAATCTCAAAGAGGAAATTTATTAGAGATGGATGAAATGAAGCCATCTTTGGTTTGAAAGTTATGGAGGCGTCTCGTAATAACGGCCGAGTTAGGTCGCCTAACTATTGGATACGGTCCATACTAGGGGCCGTCTGAGGTTGAGGAGTTCTTGCAAGTGGTCCTGAATATAGGCCGTCTCCAGCTAGTAGATCTTAGAGGTGTTTCCCTTTTTGCATCGTCTGAGGTCATTCTGGCGCCTTTATAGGCCGGACCTCTAGGAGACTTTAGGGCACATCTATTCACACACCTCGCACATCGAACCTATGTGTATAACTCGGTGTATTGCCATTATAGTGATTTATAGCAGGAGTAGGATTCCGCCACCGTCATGGGATCTAAACCTGGGTAATCTATTTTACCTTGTACCCGCCATCTCACCGCCTTCCCCCACCTCTCTAAACACGCTCTATGAGGACCCCTCCATGGCATACTCATCGGCAATTCCAGAAAGTTGGCGCCCACCGTGGGGCAAGAGTGCTTCCAGCTCTACAACGAGCGAGGTCCAATATCTTTGCTGGAATCGACAACACTGTAGCCATTGGACATGTCCTCTTCTCCGGCAACATTCTGATTGTCCCACCCGACAAGTTTTGGATCCCATCGAAGTAGAACCCCACTGCTGCTCCATTGTTACAATCGGGGACATCCACCTCTTCATCGGCGAAACCGACTCGAGCTCTAGCTCCGAGGAAGTCGGACACGCATCAAGGCCCGCACGGACCACCTCCGGGCAGGACACATTCGCGAAAGCATCAATCTCGGATCTCTCTTTGGAGTTTGCGAGCTTAAATCGGAACAAATCAAGGCCCACCCAAACAACCCATGTGCAGGATATAACGATGGAAGACCAAAGAAGATCCGGTTGGCTCACCAAGTGTTATATAAGCAGAGGTCGCACTTTGTCGGCGTCATCAATATCTTCGATATGGCTCACTACTTTCAAAGAACCAGTGAAAACCCACGTGAGTACCTTTCCAGATGGCTAAGGCTGAGGGCCGGCGTGGAGGGAGTTCCCAGCAATGACACGATCTACCACTTCGTCGAAGGAATCATGCCTGGCACACTTCTCTGGCATACGCTTCGGGGGCAGCAGGCTACTAGAAACCTCACTCTCAACTGTGTAATTGAGACTGTGAACAATTTATCCTAGGCTAATGAGAAGGCCCAGGACGACATCGCCGCCACAGCCGGAAAATACAAATTCATTGGCCAAATTGCCTCTAGCTCGGCCTCCACCACAGAAGAAGCCGATGCTCCCTCCGACTCAGTCTTAGACGCACTCTGCAACGACATCAGTATGGATTCGGAGGAACTCGAGGCTAACTCGGAAGAACTCGACGCTGCCATGAATGATCTTGAGGAGGAGATCAAGACGAAGAGCGCGCCGACCAGCCCATCACTTCCCACCAGGTACTGGTGGCCATCTGGAACGTGATCGAAGAAGATCAGCAAACTGGAGCTGGTCCACCAAAAGCAAGATATGATGGACAAATGATACCTTCGATCTTGATTACGGATGTAGTTAATCTCTTTTTCCCTAGAATACCTAGGTTATTGAATCCTCGGGAAGTGGAAAGCCTAGTAAAGTTACTTTAACGGATCTTCGGGAGTTTTATAATTCTTTTTGTGTTCTACCTGACCAAGAATTTGCGATCTTTTGTTGTTGTCGATGATGGAGAGAGATGGCCCGGGGATTTTGGTTTCACCTGTAGCTGTGCAAAACAGCTGATGGGAATAAAAGTTAATAATAAAGTATGCATGTAATTGTTAGAGCAAGATAATTATATGTGGGCAGCGCATCCATAATTGCCATTGCCACCGCAACCGCTTATAGCAATAACCTACTAGTATCATCCATAGAAGAAAGAGAACTAATGATATGCATAGTGATGTCACCGTTAATCCCAAGTAAATCCCTCACATACAACAGTACTACCATTTCTATCACTAGGGTTCCCATCCTGCAGATTAGTCATTACTCACACTCCCTATACCTGGATTATTCCTTGGGGTCTTGGGTACCTGAAAAGTCCTTAGATTGAGGCAAGAGAGGGTACAATAATCATCATGTCATACAAACTAATACATGATCCCATCTATGATAAATAACATGCACAAAGCTACATGGCTAGGCCGAAGCCCTTAGCCTAGGAGAATTACTCACACATAGAGATGAAATCAACAATCATAAACATTGTAATGGAAATCATGAGATTGATAGTAATAGTCTTACAATGTCGCCAATTGGAGATGAGATCAACTATTACAAGTGGTGGAGTATGACTATGGTGGAGGAGAAGGGTTTGGAGATTAGATCTAGATCTATCCCTCCGGTGTTGTTGTTTCCGATGGATGGGTGTCATCGGGGGCGAAGCGAGAGAGTTTTCTCGTCACCTGAGGCCTCTTTATATAGGGGTCCCTTCACGAAAGTTGTTCTGTTTGACCTACCGGTGTCAGTGGAAACTATACGTCCGGAACCATACGGCCAAAATTTAATTCTTGTCGTATAGTTGGTCGTTAAAGCTTCCGCCTCCTCTTCTAGACTCCTAGTTTCTTCGGGTTGTTGGAAATATCGTATCTATGACTTTAATGTTGTGATTCCCTTCATCAAACATCAATATCTGCGTAGGAAAAAATAGAAAGACAGGATTGCATACCCCTTTGATCATCAGGCATTAGTGGTAGTATTTAGAGAGATATTTCATCAAAAATATGCATAATATCTTGTTTAAAGGTTATTGATCCCTCACATCCGGCAAGGGCCATGCATCCTCCAGCCATCCCATCGACAAAGTTATCTATGGTGAAACCCTCGCTGATCCAATAACTGTTGCCCATATCCGGAGTGTGGGTCGAGCTCAACAAAAAGTGCGAGAAGTTACTGGAGGAAGCGCAAAACATTGTGGACCAAGGCGCGAAGCTAGATAAAGATCTGTCCTGAGAGCAAAATTCGATCGAGGCGGCAAAAGAAATGGAAACGGAGTACAAGAACCTGCTCAAGCAGCATAAGGCCAAGAAGGCTCTAGCTCACGTCGTCCACGATTCTGGCGTCAGGCGCAACTTGCGGTGGGATCCGTCGAAGCCGGTAAATGCTACCTCCTACATCGATGAGGCTGGGAATAAAGTCATGTCGACCCCCTGAAATCAACATGTCCGTCGCCAAAACTCTAATAGAGCAGGATAGATCACCCGCAACGCTGGATCATGTCTACGACCTTGTCGCTAAGGCTATCAAATAGTAGGAAAAGGTCACCTCTCAAAATCTCGAGTCTGACCCGACATATTGTCAGTCTAGAACCCACAACAATCACAAGGCAAGATCTCCTCACGATGTAAGATCTTGCACGAGTTCCTTGGAACAAAGACGGAGGGACGCGTGCAACAGGACTGATGCAATCCCCATATCCTCTGACCATGGAGGTAAGGCTCAACCTCGTCGCTCGCCCCCACCTTCTCGGAATTCCCGACATCACGAAGACCCAAAAGCTCACCATCGCACAAGCATGCCTCCAACTAGACGCCCTCAGGGCAACATTATTATTCACGATAACATGGAACATCCTCGGCATGACAGAGAGTGCAGCGGCAACAACAGACATAGAAGAAGGTCACACCAAGATCCTCTGCATCCGGAAAGCAACCGCGGCAGGCATGATGATTAACAGAACGATAACAACAAGAAAGCTAACCCACCGCCACCACCACCACTGACGCCGCCAAGAAGCCACCATGGCAGTGGAACACATAAGTCTCACCACTCGCTTCACTCTCCTCCCAATGACGATGATAAGCACGAGAAGCAATCAGAGCCATATGATGTGCTTGTGTGCCTTGAAAAGATCTATGAATTCCGAGAAGAGCCATACTTGGGACCACGTTGTTTTGGTCCAGTCAAATGAGACACAGCTTATCCCAAAGGTTTCCGAATTGAGAAGACTATTAAGCCCTATGATGGAACTTCCAGGATAACTACGTGGTTGTAGAACTACATTGAAGCTATAGAAATTGTAGGGGGTAAGCCCAACGTTGCCGTCAAGTACCTCCCTCTGATGCTGTCTAGCACTGCCCACCAATGGATCGACGAATTGCCAGAGAAATCAGTCTGCAATTGGTTGGATATGCATTAAGCGTTCACCAAGAACTTTGAGGGTACGTACAAACGTCCCTGTACTATCGGTGACCTGTAGCAGTGGGTACAACAGAAACACGAGTATATCTCTTGTTGGCTGGACATGAAAAATTCCTGTGCAAGAGTGCACGATAAAACCGCCGTGGCCGCCTTCATCGACGACTTGGAGAAAGGAACCTTGCTCCAACACACAATGAAGTGCACTCAAGACAAAGTAAAACTAGACCTCAAATCCATGATCGCCAAGGCCAGTGAGTTTGCAGCTGCTGACAATGATGCTCGTGGTTCCCTACTTATAGTGGCTATCCCCACCCAAGCTAAGAAGAACAACAATAAGCGGAAAAATCCGCCTGAAGAAAAGCCAGCAGCCAACATGGTCGCCATGAGATTCCCTAGCAGAGGAGAAGGCAGACAGCGTGGCCGTGTCCAGGGGGCTGGTCATGGGCAGCAACGTGGTAGTGAAACAACACCCACCGCGCCCTGCATTCCTCAGATGTATGTGGAGTACCGCATTATGCTATTTTTCGTGCATCTCAACACCAACGACAAAGATACTCACACAAACCGCCAATGCAAGTTTGTCAACGACCTCGAGGAATAACCCGAGTGGCTACAAGCGAAGTCAGAAGAGCGGACCGTGCGGCAAGGGCAAAGGGAAGAAAAAGTATGAAGAGTCAAAGGATTCAGATGATGTGATGAAGACATGGAACCCAAACATGCCGACAAGGGCGATGGTAAGGGCAATAACCCTTTTGAGAAGAAGGCTCCCATCTACCACACTTTCCTAGGCACTCCTTCCATCTGGGCACAGAAATCCTCTTTGAGGATACTGATGGCTACACTCCCTATAGTTCCCCAATACGTGCGCTGGTCAGAAATTCTAGTTACTTGGGACAAAAAGGATCGCCCAGACCTCATACCAACAGATAACCAATATGCCATTGTCATCAACCCTCTGATTGATGGCATTTTTAGCGAGTTCACCAAGTTCCTTGTGGATAGTGGAAGCAACATCAACATCATGTACCTTGATACACTCCACAAGATGAACTTGACAGAGACCAACCTAAGGTGGACCAGCACCGAGTTTCTTAGCGTCGTCCCTGGCCGAGAAGCTCGGTCCTTTTGGAGAATTACCCTTCCGGTCGCCTTTGGTGATGTTAACAATTACCGCCAAGAGCGCATGAGCTTTGAAGTGGTACCCTTCAAGAGATTGTGTCACGTGATATTTGGACGCAACATCTTCCACTCTTTCCACGCTAGGGCATGCTTTGTCTACAAGAAGCTCAAGATACCCGGGCCAAGTGGTATCATCACCATTGTGAGAAGCTTCAAAAAGGCAAGGGAGGGCAAGCTGAGTGAAGACACCTTCTCCGAAGCCGTCCTCTATGATGAAGAATTGAAGGAAATCCAAAGCCAGGTCGATTCCTCAGAGATCCTGGCCTCGAAGAAGAAGATTTCTGAATCCGACCCCGCATTCAAGGCTGCCATCGAGACCAAGCCAGTGGAAATTGCGATGCCTCCAAGACCATCTCCATTGGGACATGACTGGAGCCCAAATAGGAAAGCGCGCTCTTCGAGTTCCTCCGTGAGAACAAGGACATCTTTCTTGGCAACCCGTCGACCTGAAAGATGTTCCTAGGGAACTTGCTGAGAACATCTTAAACATTGATCCTATATCCAAACCGGTGAAACAACCTCTACAACACTTCGGGGATCAGAAGAGATGTGCCATAAGCAAAGAGATATCTAGCTTACTTAAGGCTAGTTTTATCCGAGATGTCCTTCACACCTAGTGGGTGGCCAATCCTATACTTGTGCCTAAACAGGGAACCAAAGAATTAACAATGTGTGTTGATTACACTAGATTTAACAAAGCGTGTTCGAAGGATCCGTTTGCTTTGCCTCGCATTGACCAATTCATTGACTCGATGGTTGGCTTGGAAGTTCTGTGTTTTCTAGATGCATACTCAAGATACCACTAGATCAAGTTGCGAAAGTAGGACCAATTGGCCACTTTGTTCATCACACCTTATGGCACATAATGCTATGCCATGATGCGCTCTGGGCTAAAAAAATGCAGGTGCTACGTACCAGCGGACGATGCAGCATTGCCTCCATGACCAAATTCTTCGAAACATACACGCTTATGTGGATGACATCGTGGTGATGTCCAAAAAATCAAACTACCTCATCACCAACTTTAAGGAAACCTTTTATAACCTCTAAAAGTTCAACATGATGCTCCACCCTAAGAAGTGTGTCTTCGGGGTTCCTGCCGGCAAATTGTTGGGATTCATCGTCTCATATCACGGAATCTAGGTCAACCTAGAGAAGATCAAGGTCATACTCGACATCAATCGTTTTACATGCTGAAAGGACATCCAACATCTCACAGGCTACATCGCAGTAGTAAGACGGTTCGTCAGCCAACTTGGAGAGAAGGCAATGCTGCTCTACAAGTTTCTCAAGAAGGTGAAAAAATTCGTATGGACGGACAAAGCAAATGCAACACTTTAGGAGTTGAAGAGAATACTCTCCTCCGCAGCTATAATTGCAGTACTAGAGGCAATGGAGCCCATGTTAATATACATGATCGGCAAAGCAATGGCCATAGGGATGAAGAGGAAGTGCGGCGCCAGCAAGAAAGGGACTAGAAAAGAATACCGCCTCCTAGGGACACTAGCCATCCGACTAAGCCTCGTCGTAATGAAGATAATTCTAGATAAAGAAACGACGAGGACCGCGCTGGTACAAGTTGGGACAATGGCCGATGTCGTGAAGATCCACCTTGGAGCCGACATAACGAAGCTGTAGGAGCCCATCGCTTAGCTGGAAATAACCCACCGGAGCCACCATTTCCCACCTAGCAGTGACCATGAAGGGTCTCACCACATACGTGGAAGCCACAAAGGTGGAGAGGAAAATGGTGGAAGAAGAAGCAGGAATCCAACTTCGCCACCACGCAGGCATAGCGAGCACCCAAGGACTAGATCGCTCTCGCCCAATGATGATCGCCATCTTATTGAATCCAACATAGAAGCATAGAGGTATGAGGAGGAAGACATGTACATGGGACCCAAATGTTTCGGTCCACTTATTCATCGAACAAAATTTCCGGTTGACTTCGGCATCTCCAAACACATTCAACCCTATGACGGTGTGGCTTGGCCGAATACTTGGATCCAGGACTTTTTCCAGGCTTGCTGCATCACCAAAGGAGAAAACAACTTGGTCATAGTCTGATATCTCCCACTTATGCTGTGGAAGATGGCTCGATCATGGCTCAATGAGTTGCCAGAAAACTCGGTAAACAACTTCTATGATATGTAAAGTGCATTCTTTTTGAATTTCGAGGGTACATACAGGAATACCTGCATAGTCGGAGACTTGCAACATTGCACCCAAAGACCCGGAGAAACTTTCCGGGATTACCTCGGATGATGGATCGACACGAAAAACTCCTGTGAGGGAGTAAATGATCACACCGCGATTGATGCTTTCATCGCAGGGCTCCCAGTCGGATTACTGCGTTATATACTGAAGCATGACAAAGTTATAGACTTGGGAGAGATGATAAAAAACAACGTGCAAATATGAAGACACCGATGATGATTCAGATGGATTGCTGAATATTCTGGCCATCCCAAATGCGACCAAACAACCATAATAACAAGATCAGAAGTGCAAGAACACCTCGAAAAATAAGCCTAATTCGGATAGTGCAGCTGTCAATGGAACTTTTGGATCTGGAGGAGGAGTAGGGCGTGGAGGCGGCAGGGGACAAGGTCGTGGAACTTCCCAAGTCTAGGGTAGGGGAGATCAGTAGCCCGGAAAAACTTATTCATGGGCCAACATTGCCAATAGCCCTTGTGTACATCACCTGGATGGGAACGGGGGTTCTTACCACACCAATGCTGAGTGTCGTTTCAATGAAGACATCAATAAAGAAGAATCCGCTAGATACAGGGACAAGCAACAAAAAGGAAAGAAAAATTCCGAGAAAGGCAAGGAGGCCAAGGAAGATTCCGACATGGAAGAAGCGGATGCCGCATAGCCCATGTCGGATGGAAAGAAGGATTATCCTTCAAAAAGACACTTATGTCTCATTCCATGGAACTCAGCTGGTCAAGAAATATAGGGGCTACCAAAAGTACGCCCGTCTAGCACACGTTTCGGCTGATCATCTAAGAACAACCCCTATTACATGGACATTTGCGGTCTAGGGGATTGATATGGTAGGTACGTATAGAACAGCAACGTGTGGATTTACCCATCTCCTAGTGATGGTGGATAAATTTACAAAATGGATTATGGCTAAACCCGTAACAAATTGCAATGGAGACATGGAAAGAAAATTCATCAAAGACGTAATTATAGGATTCAGATATCCGCACAGTATTATTACTAACAACGAGAGAAACTTTTCCATGGGAGAATTACCCAAATTCTGCGAAGATCAAGGGATCCAAATTGATACTACATCAGTCGCACATCCACAATCCAATAACAAGCCGAAATGGCAAACAGTCTCATTTTACAAGGACTCCGACCTCATCTCGAAGCACCACTTTGTCGTGCTGCGGGGCTTGGGCGGAAGAATTACTGTCTATGATATGGATCTTGCGAACAACTCCTAACAGGTCAACCGGATATACTCCTTTGTTCTTTGTCTATGATGCAGAAGCATATCTTCCGAGTGATTTAATCCACCAATCTCTCCGAGTCAAAGCATATATCAAAGAAGATGCAGAAGTCTCTCGATAAGATGATATCAATATAATCAAAAAGTTCACATCATTGCTGAGCACAGATCTACAGCCTATCAGCATAAGTTATGCAAGAACCATAGCCACAGAGTGCAAAATCATTCTGTCCGAAAGGGTGATTTCGTTCTCCAACTTGTGCAAAAAATGAAGCACAAACTTTCCCTGATTTGGGAAGGACCTTTTATGATCAGCCGAGTTCTGCATAATGGATCATATTATTTAGGGATTTCTATTTTTGTTCCCATGGTTCCTTAGTAGTACTCACTTTTCCCTAGCCTCTTAAAGTTTCCTCACTTTTATCCTTCTCCATTTTGGAAACTCATCAAAGATCTGGAACGGCAGCTGCCGTCAGGTTGAACATTGGTTGATGTGTGGGGCCGTGCGATGTGGGTCCACGTGGGGCTGGTTGGTCAGGAACATGTTATGCTGACATGTGGGGTCATGCCATGTAGGACTGCATGGGGATAGTTGGTTGGAACGTGTTATGGGGGACGTGGTGTGGGACCATGTGGGGTGCGTTTGGTGGTTACGTGCGCCCTATCGCCTAAATTGGAAGTTTTTATTTTTTGTTATTTTTATGATTAACCTTTTTAACAGCGCCTTTTCCCTCTCTCTCTCTCTCTCGCTAATAGTTGTGTCTTTTTGTCCAAAAAGGTAGCGAATCTAGATCAGATTCTCTCTTCATTCATTATTCCTTTTGGCCCTCGTTTTTTCCAATCTGGTAGCAAATATAGAGCAGCAAATCTAACCAGCACCATAAATACATTTAGCAAATAGAGCAGATGTAGGTAAAGAAGATAATATAGGATATATCGTACGGTACTTAACGAGGTTCGACAATTTGGCTTCTCAGAAGCATTGGACAAGTTCAACACAGACAATTGAAAAGAAGCTTCTTTACAACAGCAATAGCACAAGGATTAGTGGCCCCTCATGGCCTCCGCCTCCTCTCTCTTGCGCTTCCTCCACTTCTTGCTACCATGTCCCTTGATCTTGGGTGCCTTGGGCATGACTGAGGGCATGCGACCCTCTTCGATGGCCACCTTCTAGAGGTTGTATAGGTGTAAACGGATCGCCTAGTTCTTCGCTCTGAAGGCTTGGACATTCATGGTTAGGCGGCAGGTCTTCAGGTCCTTGGCATGCTTCACAAGGGAGTTGAAGTCGGTGGCGAGGAGCCTCCTGGTGTAGAAGGGGCACCTATAGACGTTGTTGGTGAAGAAGTTGTCGTATTGTCCGGACTTCAGCATCCCTCAGCACCTGACGAGTCTTGGTGTCCTTGAACTCGTCATCACTGTAGACATTGCTGCTATCCACCTGTTGGAAAAACAGTAACGTGCAATAAGGACATGACTGAGATACCTTGATTATCGGGATTGATTATTTGCATAAATTAACCGAATGAGGTCCCCTGATTATTCGCATGAATTAACCGAGTGGGTTAAATTCCCCAATCTCCAAATCTTAAACAAAATAAAATACTGATCACAACTATAGATCGACTCTAGTACTAACTAGGGAATCTCTTAACTACAACTCAGAGGACAAATAAAATAGGATTGAAATACGAATAGGGGGATTCATCAAAATATTAGATCTAACACAAGAGGATTAGTTGCTGTAAAAATACCTAGAATCCAACAATTGAAAATACGAACAACTGAACCCTAATAACACACGATCTAGCATCGAACAATGGGATGGGGGAAAACAAGGGAAGGGGAGAAAACTCTAGTTACCTCCAACCATGGTTCGATGATTATTTTGTCATAGTGGTTCTCCAGCCTGATGTAGTCCTCCTCCTCATAGGGGTCCCAGCCCAGCGAGATCTACCCGAGACCGGCGAGGGCCTCCACACCAGCGTCTATGGAGGAAACAGGGACAGGGGCCTGGACGGGGACGGCGGCTGCCTTCGATGCCTAGACGGGGGCCTATACGGGGACAAGGGCCTCCTCGCCTACGGCCTTGCATGCGATGATGGCCATCGCGCTATTCTTCTCCATCGCCATCGCGATTGGGGTTTCTTGGGGATTTGTAGAAGGTGATGGGACAGTGGAGACGATAGCGTGAGCGAGCGAGCGAGTGAGGAGTGAGTGATGAGTGAGAGTGAGGAGGCCTATATAAAGGCAAAGGGAAGGTATGTTTCTTTGCACCATCGTGCAGCACGTAACCGCGTATGCTACTACACCATGCACAGCCACACGCGTACCATGCGTAACGTTCTTTCCCTCGTGTCTAACCCCAGCGACTCAGTTGTTCTCAGTTATACCCTCGAGTGTAATACTGGTAGTTTGGTTGTACTTAGTTTTGCCCTCTAGTACTAACATTGTCGTGTGCAATATACTCACTTTTACCCTCCGGTGGCTGGTTAACAAAGAGTCAACGAATGGGTTTTAGCTAGCTAATTAAGTTATTTTATGCAGAACAAATTCAAAAAGATCAAAACATAGTTGCACCTAACCGGGGAGTCTTCTTATGTGAAATACCACCATAAGAAATGTATAGAAATCAAGTTTTAACCTAAATCACCACTTCTCAAATCATCTGCTATCTGTGAATGTTCATGGCTTTCTACTCAAGCCTCTTCCCAAAACAACCCTCCCCAAAACTTAGTTTGTCTGAATGAGGCAATAATTGACAAACTCATGTATATTTGAGTTCAAATAGTTTGATATATGCCAAGATGTATTTTATTGTATAAAAGATGTATTTTCCATTTTAAAATCTCTTTCTATTTTCTATTTGAATCCCTTTGTCAGTTTTGCCCTTGGTTTTTAAGTTCTACTCAGTTTACCCCTCTCTTAGTCACAAACTCTCACACATGTGCTCATATTGACTGCTATGCTCTGATTGGTCGAGAAAATTTTCATGCGGATCGTGCCCACCACCCATTGATACTCTGTGATCTAGCGGACGATAACCCCTATATCTGTCGGGGCACCCCTCTGTCCATGCAAAATGAATTTACTACTCGTACTTTAACTCCATAAACAAATGATTTTGAATATAATTTGAAGGAAAAGTGTTCAAAGGTGTATATTTTTCGTATTTGCAAGTTTATGCTTTACATTCCACTCTATGAAAATGAAAACCTCTCAAGATTTTCTTAGCACAACATTATCACGTCCTAGGTGCGGTTTCAAAGTGTTCAAAGGTGTGTAATTTTTTATATTCAAGTTTATGCATTACATTCCACTATGAAAATGATCATCTCTCAAAATTTTGTTAGAACAACATTATCACGTATTATGTGCAATTTCAAAGAGTTCAAAGGTGTATAATTTTCATATATGCAAGTTTATGCATTACATCCCACTCTATGAAAATGATAATCTCTCAATATTTTGTTAGCACACCATTATCATGTATTAAGTGCGATTTCAAAGTGTTCAAAGGTGTATAATTTTTGTATACACAAGTTTATGCATTATATTTCAGTATATGAAAATGATAAATGATCAAAATTTTCTTAGCACAACATTATCATGTATTAAGTGTGATTTCAAAGAGTTCAAAGGCATATAATTTCCATATATGAAAGTTTATGAATTACATTTCACTACATGAAAATGATAATCTCTTAAGATTTTGTTAGAACATCATTATGTTGTATTAAGTGTGATTTCATAGTGTTCAATGGTGTATAATTTTCATATACGCAAGTATATGCATTATATTTTACTCTATGAAAATGATAAACTCTCTAGATTTTCTTAGCACAACATTATCATGTCCTAAGTGCGATTTCTATTAGGGATATGCTAAATAGGTATTACCATTGCATGTCTCTAATCCGACTAACCCGGGTGGCCCATGGTTGGTAGCAAGACCCATGACCTGCTAGAAACCCGAGTTAGATGGATCTAGAAGGGAGGCCCATGCCGGATAAAGGGAGGATATGGAGTAGTCACCGACCAACCCGAAGCCTTGGAGTGCAAGACACGAAGACTAGTTAGTATCTGTGTAGAACTCTGTAACCTGTCCGGCTAAGACTTTTCTCTGTAACCCTAGGTTTTGGCGTCTTTATAAGACATGCCTCTGGGATCCTTTAGGGAACAACTCAACACATCAATTTACACACCTCGCACAGCGAACCAATCCCTGTAACTCGGCATAATGCCCTTATAGTGATTTATAGCAGGAGTAAGGTTCTGCCATCGTCGTGGGACCTAAAACTGGGTAAGCTGTGTTACATCGTACCCGCCAACTTTTGGCCTTCCCCCACCTATCTAAACACGCTCTATGAGGACCCCTCCATGGCGTACTCGTTGGCAATACCACGACAGTTGGCGCCCACCATGGTGTTAGAGGCGCTTCCAGATCGACAACAAACAAGGTTCAAGCTCTTTGCGGGAATCGGCAAAACCGTAGCCATAGGTCGACATTACGATCATCCCTCCTGACGATGGTGGAAGATCAATGCAAATCCACCTGGTTCCCTAGTGCGTCTCAAAAGCAACGACCTCACTTTGTCGGTGTTGTGACCATCTTCGATCTAGCCCATTGCATTCACAGAGAAGGTGAAAGCCCCCGAGATTACCTCGCCAGATGGCTCCGAATACAGGCAGACTTTGGAGGGCTACCAAAGCAATGATGCAATCTACCACTCCGTTGAAGGGCTTATGCATGGCACACTTCTCTCACATGCGCTGAGGAGGCAACATGCCACGGGGACCCTCACTTTCGAGCAGATGGTCAACATTGTTAACATCTTTGCCGCTACAGATGATGTAGCCCAAGTTGGCCCTATCGCTTTACCCGGGCCACCACCACTGCCGCCCAATGGTCTGTCACATCCCAAAATTTTCCAAATTTTGATATGTGAAAAATAAATAAACAAATTAAACAATTGTTGAAATTTAGGGTGAGAAGAAACTTTTTGATTTCCAATTGGAAAAATCAAAACCTATTTTGATCAAATAGAATCCTAAAGGGATTTAAAAATATAAATAAATAATAAATAAAGTTATATTAGTTGGAATCACCATTTTTGGATCTTTAAATAAAAAGATATGGTTTTTATAAGCAAAGGTAGAAATAATAAATAAGGACTATTTTAAAGAGTCTAATTTAATCTTGGCCAAGCATTTAAAATAAAATATTTTGTTTGATAAAAATAGTAAAGGTTTATTTAAATAAAACAATGAGAATTTATTTATATCCAAATTTCATTCAATAATAGACATTTTCCTATTTTGAATGATCATTAAAAAAAATATTGAAGAATTTTACATTATATTTCAAAGTGTTATGTTTTTAATAAAACCTACTGAAAATATTTTTGTAGAAATTTAGATTTCAAATAGAGTTTTTTTAAAATATATTACATCCTATTTGAAATAAAGACTAAAGCCCTTCTATTTATTTTTAATAAATAATAAATCCTAAAAATAATTATTTTATTTTGGACTTTGGAATATGTTGTTAAACAGAATTAAACTATACCTAAAGTTTGGTGGAAGTTTGAATTCATTTGGAGTTTGAATTATTTGAATGAAAAATCAAAACAGAAATTCAATACAGAAAAAGAAAAAGGTTCAGTATAAAAAAAATGGGAAACAAACCCAACCCACTAAACCTACCCAGCCCAGCAGAGCATCTGGCCCAGCAAGATCCCACCCGGCAACCCTCACCCGAATCGTTTTCTCACGCACAAACTCACCCGCTCAGTCACCGACACTTGGGCCCCACTCTCTCTCTCCCTCTCTCTCGCAGACAGCCAGGCCCCACTTGCCTGTTCATCATTTTCACCCGCCGCGGCCGTTTCTGGACGTTAATCCGCGCTGCAAATTCGCATCAACGCCGCGATTAATTTTTGCTGTGACCATGCACACTTATATGCCTCGCCCTCCTCTCTCATTTCCCCCAAGCCACGCTCCCTCTCGGCCACCAGGCTGCACGAATTGCACGCGCAAGCAACCACTGCTCCGACGAGCTCCTCCGTCGATTCCGGCGAGGACAGTCACCCCCGCAAGCCCTGCTTCACGCGAGCGTGATCCCTAGCCTCTGGCGCATCTCCCTGTGCTTTCCATTCATCTGCGCGAGCACCGTATCGTCGACAACGACCACACCCGAACACCACCGTCTTCTGCCGTTTCTCTGGCGAACTCCCCTGGTAAGCTCAGACCGCCCTGGTACTTCTCGATGATGCTCCCATGATCCCCAGTGCAGTATGCATCTAACCCCGTGTTCTGTTTGCCTTAGCGCGCCTTCAAACTCCGTCCCCGTCGACAAACAGAAGCATCTGGCGCCACCACTGACTCCGGCGAGCAATCCACGAAGCTCCGGTGTGCCCCTCGACAAGCTGACCACACCTCGAGCTTCACCGCACCTCTGCGAGCATGGTGAGCATCCTCACCCTCTCCCTCGCTTCCTGAATCGTCGCCAACGCCACCACCCGAGCGTGCGCCGCCGTCCGCCGCCGCCAGTCCTTGGTCAAACACGTTGTGCCCGTTATATCTTGATCTGGTGGCTGAGATTAGATTATAAACGAAGGGGTACGCGTCCATATGCGCCGTGCGTTTTAAGTAAGATCCAGCGTGGCCAGTATTAGTCGATCCGCACAAACTGTTACCCACCAATAGGATCGAGCCACGTGGACAGAGTTTGAATTAAAACAGAAATTTGATCTATTAGATTTGCAAACTTGGAAAATTCATAACTTTAATTCTACACGTCCAAATTTTGCAAATTTTATATCAATGGAATCAGCAGAAGAAGTACTTTGCAACCATGTGCTTTGTTTAATGTTTTGCTTCTGTAAAATTGGTTGAAATTGCAGAAACATGTGTAGGCATAATTTGAATATAAAAATTGTTCTAGATATATTTTTTAGGTGAAATCTTTGCAAAATGGATTGTTTTGAACCTACTGACCATAGGAACCAACCTATGGATTAAACAATGTATTTTGTGAAGTTAAGGAATAAATATTTGAATTAGCACATTTCTAGTCAAATAAAAATATTGTTTATGGTTTAGAAATGAATTGTTGAGTAAAGCCTTTGGGAAATGATATAATTCAAACCTTCTGACCCTAAACACCAAACTTTGAGATTTAAGAACATATTTGATGAACCATATAAAGTCATTACTTTGCTAAAAGATATTTTCAACTACATAAAATATCACCTTATCATAATATTTGGTTTATGAGATGAAACCTTTTGCAAATGGTTTTACCACTTTTGTAAATGACCACATTGAGCTTAAAAATGTTTACAGCCTAATAGAAACCACTTTTATAAATAAAACCATCTTTTGCATGCTTGCATGCATTGCCTTGTTTCTATTATTTTATGTGTGATAAATTGTTTGAATGTTGGTTTGAAAATGTGTTTGCTTGATTGAATTGTAGTGAAGTTAGAAGAGTGTGATATTTGCAAGATCAATAAGTGAACCAACATTCTCTACTAAAAAGGCAAGTGACACTATCATCCATGTCCTACTATTTTCATTATACTTAGTGAATTTTTTATAACATGCATGATAAGGACTACTATATTTTATGCTATGCTAAATCCTAATAGGATACCCTTATATCTTCCTTAGTGAAAACATTGTAGTTGTAGTAAGATTAGCCCTGCTATATATTTGGGATGGGATACATTACATGATTACATGAAGTGTTGAAAAGATATATGTTTTATATAATAAAACAAGTACTCAATGAACCACCTGGGTGGAAAAGGATACTCAAGTTTTGGACAAGGTGGCAACAAAGGAAACCATGTTTATATGGCTATCTTTTGTATGTGCACTAGAAGAAAACCACCCAGGGACTTAGAGATTGAACATGTTTCTCGTACAGTGGCTTCCGTGTACAGCCACATGCTAAATGGGCTCTAGCTTAGTCAACTACATAGTGGAAGACCCATGCATTGGCATCTTCAGGTTAACTAGGATTGTGTAAGGGAAATATATCCCTACATTGGTGCCTGGTAGACAAGCTAGCATTGTGTATTGGGAGGACTTCTATGGAAAGACTTTGTCACATTCTCGATCTGCCAGTACTCCATTTTGGTGAGTACTTATCCAGCGGCTACTGGTGGCATCAAGACGAGATTGTGTCATGTGGGTAAAGTGTACAACTTCTACAGAAGATCAAATTCTAAGTACTTAGCCGTGTCCCCGGTTATGGACAACTACTGAGCAACTAAGGCCTGAAGCTATGGAACATCTCGACATTCCAATTTCTCAAAGTTAAAATTTGATGGTGACAACAAGGGATCTGAAGCACTTGGAGTTTTCCAAGGAGTTCAGAAAGATTTGACAAAAGATCAAAACTATTTTGAAAAGATAGGACAAAACTATATTGCTTTCTGCAAAAGAGCCTAAACCCTACTTAGCCAAATATGCATGTAATGATAGGATCCACTTAATTCTACATAGTAGTGAAACTTGCCAATACAATTCAAATGTATTGACCCTTGTGGCTACAACTTATTATGTTGCAGGTTTGTTTGATGTTAGAGAAGTGTGTTGAATAGGATTACAAGTCTACAACCAACATGATTGCCTGTGGCACTTTGAAGATGAAGGACCCCATGCTATAGTTATTCCTGCTGCATTGTAATGAGATAGCTAAATGAGCTATGTAAGATGTAATGAATTATTTTATTCCTGGTTATAAAGTGGTATTATGACCTTTGTTTCTTGATATTACATCTTAACTGTGGATGCTAGCTATTGATCCAGGGACTAGCATTGTAAACACAGGGAACTCCACCTTATTAAAGGTTGGGAACCTTACATGGTCCCACTTCCCCAGCATCGTCCTCCGCCATAAAGAAGCTCCCGCACCCTCCAACTCTATTTTGGGCGCACTTTAAGCTGACATTAGCGTATACTAGGAGGATATCAACGTCAACCCCGAAGAGATCGACTCTTCCATGAAGGATATGGAGGAGATCAACAGCGAGGAGAGGGCCAATAAGGCCGTCACATCCCATCAGGTGGTAGTATCCATAGGGAGTGTGATGGAAGAAGATGAAACAAGAGGATCTTTGCCTAAGCCACGGGACACCAAGAAGGGACCAGCCGACAATGCCGACGATGGTCAGGAAAAATCTATGCCTCCTCCGGCTATGCCAGTGCAACAGACGCAGGAACTCGCCACCGGTCCAAGCAAAGATAATCCTACAAATCTGTCGCCACCGCCATCTATGTCTGTGGTGGCTCAAATCACTCCGACTGATAGAGTCATGTATGGAAATTTTCTTGTCAAGCTCATGACCATGGCCCATATTCGTAATGTTTTCTAGCTTGATGAAAAGCACCAAAAACTACTGGAGGAGGCGAAGGCTATCACGGAGCAAGGAGAAAAGCTAGATCTAGATCTGGGCAAGGCACAAAAATCAATCGAGGCGGCCAAAGCCATGGAGATTGAGTACAAGAATCTTCTCAAGCAGCAGAAGAACAAGAAATCTCGGGCTCACGTCGTCAACAATCCCGACGTATGAAGCAACTTGGGGTTGGCTCCTTCGAAGCCAGCGCAAGCTAAGCCATACATTTAAAAGATGGAAAGCAAGTCATGCCCATGCCTGCCCTCAACTTAGCCATCGCCAAGACTCTACTAGAGCAGGATAGATCACCCGCAGATGAGGATCAGGTCTATGACCTCGTCGCCAAGGCCGTCAAATAGCAGGGGAAGGCCACCTCTCAGAGGCTAGAGTCTGACCCGGCATCTTGTCAGTCTAGCTCTCCTAAGCAACATAGGGCAGGATCTCCTGACAATGTCGGATCTCAAACGGGTTCCTCGGAACGAATACGGAGGGATGCACGCAACATGACTGCCGCTATCCCCATATCCTCCGACCATGGAGTCAAGGCTCACCCTCGTCGCTCGCCGCCACCACCCCGACATTCTCGACATCACAAAGACCCAAATCTCACCACCGCACGAGCATGCCTCCACCTAGACGCCCCCAAGGCGGCATCGTCATTCGTGATAATGTGGAGCAACATCGGCATGACGGAGAGCGCAGTGGCAACCATGGGCACAGAAGAAGGTTGCACCATGACCCTCCATATCCGACAAGAAATCGTGACAGGTGTGAGGGGTCGCAGGAGGGTAATAGCAAGAAGGCTAACCCACTGCCAACTCCACCACCGTCGCCACCCAGCAGCCACCATGGCGGAGGAGGACTGCGTCGTTCACGCAGTCCTCCCCATGGTAGCGACGAGAACAAAGAAAACCTAGAGCCATACAATATACGTTCATGCTTGGAAAATATCCATGAGGCCCAGGAAGGACAATACTTGGGACCATGTTGTTTTAGCCCTATAATACGGACCACAACTTACCCCAAAGGTTTCTGGATTGACAAGATGATCAAGACCTATGACGGCACTGCCCGGCCGGCTACGTGGTTGCAAGATTACAGTGAGGTGGTGGAGATGGCAGGGGGAAAACCCAACTATGTTGTCAAGTACCTCCCATTGATGTTGACAGCCACCACCCGACAATGGATTGACGACTTGCTAGAGAAGTCCATATGCAACTAGTTGGACATGCATGAAGCATTCACCAAAAACTTCGAGGGTACGTATAATCTTCCCTGCACTATTGGCAATCTACAATGGTGTGTCCAGGAAAAGGACGAGTCATCTCGAGCCTACCTCTCCCGTTGGCTGGATATGAAAAATTCCTACGCAAGAGTGCATGATCAGACTGCTATGGCCGTTTTCATCGATGGCTTGGAAAAGGATACCTTGCTCTGGCATAATTAAAGCGACTGCAAGACAATCACAAGCTAGATCTCAATCAGATGATCACCTTGGCCAGTGAGTTCGTGGCCGCCGATGATGATGCTCGTGGCTCCTTGCCGGCATTGGCCATTCCAACCCAAGACAAGAGTAACAACAACAATAAGCGGAAGAATCCCAGAAGAAAATCCAGCTTCCGATATGGTCTCCATGACGTTCGTAGGCATAGGTGCGGCGGACAGCATGGCCGAGGCTGGGGGCTGGTCATGGGCAGTATTGCGGTAGTGAAACTACCTCGGCAGTGCCCCATGTTCCCTAGACATACAAGGAGTATCATGATATACCATGCTTCGTACACCTCAATGCCAATGGAAAAGCCACTCACACAAACCGCCAATGCAAGTTTGGAAACAATCTCAAGGAGGACCCAGAGTCCGGCTACAAGCGAAGCCAGAAGAACCGACCACGAGGCAAGGGAAAAGAGAAGAAAAAGGAAGAGGAGTCAAAGGATTCAAGACATGGACGAGGACGTAGACCTTAAGCACGCCGACAAGGGCGATGGAAAAGGAAAGAACCCCTTCGAGAAGAGGGCCCCCGTCTACCACACTTTCCTTGGAACCCGAACTGTCTGTGCATAGAAGACCTCACTGAGGATACTGATCGCCACCCTACCCGCAGTTCCGCAGTACCTGCGCTGGTCAGAAGTTCCAATTACATGGCACAGGACGGATCACCCCGACCTTGTTCCAATAGAGAACCAGTATGCCATGGCCATCAACCCCTTGATTGATGGAAACGAGTTAACTAAGTGCCTTGTGGTAGTGGAAGAAGCATCAACATCATGTACCTGGATACACTGTACAAGATGAAATTGACGAGGGCCAACCTAAGGAGGACTAACACTGTGTTTCATGGCGTCGTTCCTGGCCGGGAAGCTCGGTCTCTTGGGTGCAGCACCCTTCCAGTCTCCTTTGGTGATGTCAATAATTACCGCCAAGAGCGCATGACCTTCAAAGTGGTCCCCTTCAAGAGCGTGTCCCACGTCATATTCAGACGCGACATCTTCCACTCCTTCATGGCCAAACTATGCTTTGTCTACAACAAGCTCAAGATACCCGGACCTAATAGTGGCATCACCGTTGCCGGAAGTTTCACAAAGGCATGGGACTGCGAGATTCGAGAAGCAGCTGTTGCTGAAGTCGTTCTCTACAGCGAAGAATTCAAGGAGATCCAGCGCCAGGTCGACGAATCGGAGATGCCGGCATCGAAGAAACAGATTTTTGACTCCGATCCCGCCTTCAAGGCCGCCATGAAAAATAGGAAAGAGCGCTCGTCGAGTTCCTCCATGAGAATAGGGACATCTTTGCCTGGGAACCTGCCGACATGAAAGGTGTACCTAGGGAACTTGTCGATCACGTATTAAACATCATCCCTAAATGCAAACCGGTGTAACAACCTCAATGACGCTTCAGAGATGAGAAGAGACATGCCATTGGCAAGGAGATAGCTAGATTACTTAAGGTTAGTTTTATCCGAGATGTTCTTCACACCCGATGGGTGGCCAATCCTGTACTTGTGCCCAAAAAGGGAACCAAAGAATTAAGAATGTGTGTTGATTACACCGGCTTGAACAAAGCGTGTCCGAAGGACCCGTTTGCTTTTCCTTGCATTGAACAAGTCATTGACTTGACGGCTGGCTTGGAACGTTTGTGTTTTCTAGATGCATACTTAGGTTACCACAGGATCAAGATGCGAATGTCGGACCAATTGGCCACTTTGTTTACCACACCATATGGCATGTTTCGGAACATTCACGCCTACGTGGATGATATCACGGTCATGGAAAATAAATCAAATGACCTAATCGCCAACTTAAAGTTAACCTTTGACAACCTCCAAAATAAGAACATGATGCTTAACCCTAAGAAGTGTGTCTTCGGGGTTCTAGCTGGCTGTTGGGCTTCATCGTTTCACAACATGTAATTGAGGTGAACCCGGATAAAATCAAGGCCATCCTCAACATCAATCGTCCGACATGCCTGAAGGATATTCAACAACTGAAAGGCTGTGTTGCAGTGATAAGCCGGTTCGTCAGCCGACTTGGAGAAGGCGGAAAAACTCGTATGGACAGACAAGGCGGATGCTACGCTTAAGGATCTGAAAAGGATACTTTCTTCCGCACCTATACTTGTAGCACCTGAGTCAATGGAGCCTATGTTTATTTACATAGCGGCCACCAACCGGGTTATCAACATCATCGTCGTAGTGGAGCGGAAGGAACAAACGCATGAGTATGGAGTACAACGACCAGTTTACTATGTAAGCGAGGTCTTGACGGAGTCCAAGCAGTGTTACCCGCACTACCATAAGCTAGCTTATGGAGCTTTCCCTGCTTCCCGGAAGCTAACGCATTACTTCCTAGAGCACTGAATGGTTCGCAGCATAGAAAACAAAATTTTTCCTACGATGGGAACAAAGCACCAAGATCTATCTACTAGATACAAGCAACGGGTGGATATACATCCATAGAATACATACCCTTGAAGATCGTATAACGTTAATGAGGTTGTACTCGTGGATGATGTAGTCGAACGCTTGCCGATCTCAAGATCATGATGAAGTCCATCTGGTCCAGCCGGTCCAGCACCATCACATCCAGCACCGCAAAGAAGTGGTGCATCCGTGATCGCACACACGTCCGGGTACCCCGACAACCTCTGCGCCCTCGCTCCAGCGAAGCAGCGGAAGCAACAAATCCTTCCAGAAAAAGCCACCAGGAACATGTATCTCGCTGATCTGAGACCATGGGGAAATTCTAAAGGGGGGAGAGAGATCCTTCGCGAGGAGGTGTGAGATGAGAGGAGGGAGTGGGGTGCCTTTTATAGGGAGAGGGGGGTGGGGCAGCCCCCTCCAATGGCGTGGAAGCCATGGAGGTGCCCCCACCTCTTCCACATTCATGTGGGTGCAGCTCCCACTCACATAAATAGCCATCCACTCAAAATTCCACTCACCTCCATTAAATTTCCACCAAATTTAATGTAATCTCTCATTAAATAAAACTCTTTTATTTATTTATTCATAATTTTGTTAATTACTTTAATTAACAAACATTCACATAAAACCCCTTGCTAGTATTCAATTTCACATGCAGAACCAGTTTCAGCAATTTCAACCGAAACAGTTTCGGTGTCTAGTGAAATAAATTCCTGCGCTTTCCTTTTTCTTTCTCTGGCATATTATTTGCTCCAAATGGTGTCGGTATCCCTTAAGTGTGTCACCCTACGGTTCGCGAATAATGTAGACATGATTGAGAACCCTCTCCGATCAATAATCAGCAGCGGGACCAAGAGATCCGTACTGACTCCCACATATTCAATGATGACTTATATGATCGTGTGAACCTTATATGCATGTAACTCAATACATTTGTCTCGCGATATATTACGTGTCCGAGATTCGATCATTGGTATCTCCATACCTAGTTTGATCTCGTTACCAACATGTACTCTTTTCTCGTTCCTGTGATATAACATTCTAGTGATCAAATCACTTGCTTGCAAGCTAACCAATGTGATATCACCGAGAGGGCCCAGAGTATATCTCTCCATCATCGGGATGGACAAATTCCACACTTGATCCACACATAACACCTTTGTAGCACTGAACCCATCTTTATAATCACCCTATTACGGTGTGACGTTTGATGTTATCAAGATACTCTTCCGGTGTTAGTGATTGACATGATCTCATGGTCTAAGGACTATGATTACTTCATATGATGTTATAGCAATATAAACACAATGACCTTGATTGTAATGCTATACTTCGGATGAATGTTCATCACACCATTACACTAATGTTGTGACCTCGTTATTAACAACATCCAATGTCCATGATCAGGAAACCTGTGATCATCTTGTTAATAAATGAGCTAGTTTATAAGAGAGACACAACTAGGAACTCCTTTTGTTTATTAAACACACATGTATTAACGTTTCTGTATTAATACAATTATAGCATGCAAAATAAACATTTATCATAAACAAGGAATACGATAATAACCACTTTATTATTGCCTCTCGGGTATATTACTTTCAAGCACCCAATCACAGTAGTGAGCAAGGCTCCACCGTCCGACATCATCAACAACAACGACGCTTCAGGGAGAGTGGCAAAGTGGGCATAGAGCTTGCCTCCTTCGAAATCACCTACAAAATATGTGACGCGATCAAATCACAAGCTTTGGCGGATTTATTGCATATTGGACGGAGCTGCCAGATGATACTCCTGCACCTGAACCATAATATTGGGTATTGCACTTTGACGAATCAAAGCTACTCAATGGCTCGAGGGACGGTGTACTATTACAGTCACCAACAGGAGAAAAGCTACAGTATGTCCTGCAAATCCACTTTGAGGCTACAAAAAACATGGTGGAATATGAAGCACTCATTTACGAACTTCGCGTAGACAAGGATATTGGAATCAAGTGCATAATTTGCTGTGAAGATTCCGACTTGGTTGCCCAGCAGGTGGCTAGCACCTGGAACGCGTGGAACCCTATGATGGTGCGATATCAAGATGAAGTAGAAGAGATAGCCAAGTGCTTCAAAGGTAAGACGTCAAGTACGCCAGGAGGGAGGAAAACAAGGTGGAAGATATGTTGTTAAAGCTTGGATCTACCCGTAAACCATTTCTACCAGGCGTTTTTCTGGAGCATCTCTGGACCCCATCCGTGAAGGGAGTATACCCCAAGAACCCGAATAGATTTGACTCATTTGTTAATGCAATAACAATAGTCCATCCGGCTTGGACAAAAGCATTCATGGATTATATCGAACACGGAACTTTGCCCATCGAAAAAGTTGAAAGACGGCAAATAGTATGCCGAGCGAAGGGCCATGCAATAATAAATCGGTAGCTCTACAAAAGAAGCACTACGGGTGTATTCCTAAATAGCATTTCCAAACAACAAGGTATGGATATCCTTCTGAGATTCATCTCCGAGATTGAGGGCATCACGCCGCTCCCCGATCGTTAGTCTCGAAATCCTTTCAGCAAGGATTCTACGAGATGACCGCGAAGGCAGATGCCGACAATCTATTTGAATATGCACTAGGTGCCAACATTATGCACGGAAAACACATGTACCATCTCAAGAATTGTTAATTATACCAATAACTTGGCCATTCGCAGTTTGGGGGCTTGACATGGTTGGGCCGCTGCAGACGGCACCTTGTGGGTTTACGCATATGCTCGCTTGTAAGACCTCACCCTTTAAGGTAGAGGTCCCTGTGATTGCAGTTCTAGTCCCTAGATCAAATTGCTAGCACCCACAGTTTAAGATGAAGTACACAGATACAAAGGTCATTATTACATCGAAATTCTAGGAGTACAATAGTTCTTACAACTCATTAGCCCAAGTATAACACATAGAGTTCTCATTACATAGTATATAAATAAAGTCTTCATCTTCATGTGCCACAGGCAAACATGTTGAGTGTAGACTCATAACCCTACTCACCATCAGAGTAACCCGCAACATAATAAGTTACAACCACAAGGGGTCAATACAGTTGGAATTGTTTTGGCAAGTGATATCATAGTTATATAGTAGAGACTATCAACTACATGAATTTGGCTAAGTGTGGTTTCAGGCTGGCTTTGCACAAAGTAGTTTTGTCCTACTAGTTGCAAACACTAAGTTTTTCTTTACAAGAACACTAAGGATCCACCAATAGACATTGGTGTACCTCTACCCTTGTTCACCCACCATTTTTAACTTAGAGAAATTGGGATGAGGAGATTCTTCACCGTTTCAATGTCTTTGATGCTGAAAATGTCCATGACCGGGGACACGGCTAAGTACTTAGGTTTTACCCTCTCGAGAGGTGGTACACTTTCCCCACAAGAGTCGACAAGTATTGAGATGAGACTTTTCAGAACCAATCCCTCAGGCCACCATGGACGCATTCCATCCTATCAACTCTACCACAATCTGTCCATCTAGCTGAGTTCTTGCAACTTAGTTGGTCAAGGCGGATCCCATATGCCATGTGGTTGCACTAGAAGCTTATCAACACTAAACATCTCAAATCCCTTTGTTCCTGGATGGCCATCCACAAGTGTGATCCACAGGGTAAACCATACACATGGGCCCTGTGTAACCACTCAACACAAACCATACAAGTCCCATTCCACCCAGGTGTTTCATTAACAAGTTGTTTTCTTAGTCAAAAACACATAGGCATAATCTTTCCATAATGACATAACATGAATATTCCACCCACTTATTATAATATCAAGTCTAAGCATTCTAGTATACCAGGGATCCTAACATAGGGTAAAATACTACCAATATATCATCTATAGGATCTACCATAGCATAGCATAGACTTTGAAAAATTACCATGCAAATCCTACTCAAAATAATACTAGTATAACAGGAAAAATAATGGGACAAAAAGATGAAGTATCACTTGCCTTGGTATCTAGGGGAATAGGTACAGTCCTCACAATCACACACTTCACAATCCACAAAATCTACACAACAAAATTAACAACAAAATATTCGCAAATCAATATACACACAAAAATAATATGAATGCATGCAAAATGCAATGAGATGATTTTCCACACTTTAGAAACAAAACTCTATAGTACTGAATACAAATCATATATTCTGAAGTCTAAATAACACAAAACCACCTAAAAATAATATTCTAAAACATTTTTATAGTCAAAATAGTCCTACAAATGTCTCTGCATAAAATCCTAATTTTACAGAATAAAAAGACCAAATCAAAGCGATAGATGCAAATATCACATTTTTCTGAATCCATATACACCTAATTTGTAATTTTTGGAATTACAGATCAAAAGTTATGAATTTTGCAAGTTTAAGCATCTAATAGATTGTTAGACCCCTCCTTTATAAAGGAAAGGATCCCTGTGATTGCAATGCTAGTCCCTGGATCAATGCTAGCATCCACAGTTTAAGATGAAGTACACAGATACAAAGGTCGTTTATTACATTCATTCCAGAGATAAAACATAGTCTTATACAACTCATGGCCATAGGCCTAATACAAGAGTTTTTAAGGAACAAGTAAATAAACATAAGTCTTCATCTTCATGTGCCACAGGCAAGCATGTTGAGTGTAGACTCATGACTCCTACTCATCATCAGAGTAACCTGCAACATCACAAGTTACAGCCACAGAGGGTCAATACTTTGGAATAGTATTGGCAAGTGATACCTTATTATATTTTAAGTGGACTATATTACTATATGCATTTTGGCTAAGTGTAGCTTGGCTTGCTTTGCTTGAAAATAGGTTTTTCCTATTAGTTGAAAACTCTAAGTTCTTCTTTGTCAAAAACATTCCCAAGGAACCACCAATAGACATTGGGGTCCTTCACCCTTGTTCACCCACAAATTTTTACTTAGAAGTTGGAGTGATGAGATTCTTGTAGCTTCCATGTCTTGATGCTCAAAAGTGTCCATTTCCTTGGACTAGGCTAAGTACTTAGGTTTTCCATCTGTAGAGGTTGTGCACTTTCCCCACCAGACTTGGTTTCCCAAGACAGGACCTTTCAGAAGCTTTTCCTTAGTCAAAATGGACGCGCTCCAACCTATCAACCCAACTACCACCAACTGTCCAAGTGACTAAGTTCTAGCAACCTATATGATCATGGCAGAGCCCATATTGCCAAGTGGTTGCACTGTAAGCTTTCTCAACACTTGGCCTCCAAATCCCTTTGTGCCTGGGTGGCATACCACAAGTGAGATACACAACCCAAGTCCATGGCCTTGTGTAACCACTCAACATAACCCAATCATTCCATTCCACCCAGGTGGTTCATTTGACTTAGTTGTTTTATTAAGAAAACATAAGTCTCTTGACTTAGAATATTTTCATCATAAACCATATAGATGTTCACCACCCTTGTTTGCTAAGTAGCTAGACTAAGCAGAATATGATAACCTAACTTAGGATATTTTCCTTAGCAATTCTACTATTCCATTCTACTTAGGATTTCCCATCTTTAGTACTAGGCAAAATATCATGCAATACTTTAGCAAAATATCTAATGCTAGTACAAAACATAGGACAGAAATATTAATGAAAATATCACTTGCCTTGGTAGTGGGGAGAGTAGCACTCTTCACAATCACAATCACTAGCAAAATCTACACAAGAAATAATAGCATACAATTACACACAAATATATACAACCAAAAATAATATGAATGCATGCATGCAAGAATCTACTAGGTGGTGATTTTTTTGAAAATTATACCAAGTATGCTCATGAGTACAGAAACTTAACATAACACAAATTTTGCCAACTAAACTTATTTGGCATACATTCATTTACTAAAATAATTTCTACTTAAAATGGCCTTAAAACATGTTCTACAAATAAAATCATTTTAACTGTTACTATATGCTAAATAAATTGGACATTCTGAAAGGCCTTGTTTCACTGAATCCAACGGTATAAAGTTTGCAAAAATCTAACGTGGCATTCAAAAGTTATAAGCATTTGAAGTTTGAATCTAAATCAGGTTTTAAATTCTGTTTTTAATTTAAACCTTGCCACGCGTCGCAACCTTACTGGCGCGTACCGCTTCGCGCGGATCGAGCGCTGTGGACCGCACGATCTAAATGGGATCTGGCGGCTCAGACACACGCGTACCCCTTCGGCCTAGATCTATCCTAGCCACGCGATGCAGATCCAACGGTCCAAACTCTCAAACCATAAACGGGCGGCGCTGGCGGCGTTGACTAGCGGCGGCGCGTCTGACTACGGCGGCGCCGGCGTTCTACATCGTCCGCGAGAGGGAGAGGAGTATTACCAGGTTCGCCGGAGGCTGCTGAAGCTCGTCGTGGTACTGGCATGCGGAGGGGCGCTCGGAGATGGGCTCTAGATCTCGTCGGAGTTGCGTCTGGCGTCGGGTGGGTGTTGTCGGAGTCGTTGCCGAAGTTCTTCGTCGCCCTAGCACGAACCAATGGGTTTAGGAGATGCGCAGGACAGTTGCGAACATGCTCGGGTGAATAAGAAAGCAAGGGGCGCTCAGAACTTACTGAGATTGCTCGCCGGAGTTGGGGTGGTCGTCGGGTGCCTACGGTGTCAAGTGAACACGTCGACCTGGGGCAGTACAGGATGCTCTGTTGTGGTTAGAAGGTGCGCGGGAGGTTTACTAAGCGTCTCGAACAAACCAGAGGGAAAGGGGCGCTCGAGGTTCACCTGAATCGGTCGCCGGAGTTGCTCTGTCTGCGGTGGTTTTGAGCGAGTCGGGGGCAGCCTG
Organism: Avena sativa; assembly: GCA_916181665.1. Lineage (NCBI taxonomy): Eukaryota > Viridiplantae > Streptophyta > Magnoliopsida > Poales > Poaceae > Avena > Avena sativa. Next base: position 363,970,109 of record OV702285.1, on the reverse strand, counting down.
GGGGCGTGAGTGTGCGATTGACTGGGGGAAAATGATCGTGGGGAGGTGGGGATCTTATAGCCGGTGCCTCGACAGGAAACGCCTGCGTTTAATTGCCCAATTAAGCCGCGCCATCACCGGCAGTCACTGCAGCTGCGACGTGGTCGCGGGCGGGGTTTGAGGAAGACGATGACAGCGTGGACAGGGCCCGCTCGTCAGCGATGTGCGCGAAATGAATGTGGGGTCCGTCTGTCAGCGACTGGCTGTGTGCATTTGCGCGTGAGAGAAGAATAAGAAGATCCCGGGTGGGCTTGCTGGGCTCGATTTGCTGCTGGGCCAGATTCTGGCCGCGCGGCCCTTTTCCATTGAGAAGTCCTTTTCTTTTTCTAAATTCATTTTCTGGTATGAATTTGATATGAATTCAAATCCTTTTGAATCCAAACTGCTTTGGGAAATTTTGCAGGGTTTTGTGGGTTCAAAAAAAACAGTCATTTTAACTAAGTGGTTACTTTGCAAGGTTTGGTCAAGCTTGGGTTTCAAAATAAACAGAGATTTGCTATAGTTTGCAAATATTTTGAAAAAGATTTTAAAACTATTTCTAAATTTGGAATCTTGGGTTAAAAGCTTCACCTAATCTTTTCATCAATGGAGGTAAGCAAACAAGTACCTAACATTTAAATTTCAAAGGGTGATGGCCATTTGAGATAAATTGCCCACATGAAATCATAGCTCAAACTTCTGTATCTAAATGATTTTTGAGAAAAATCCTAAATGGATGAATGATGCAAGAATGATATGAATGAGTTTTGGAATATGAATTTAGGGATGTTACAAATCTAACCCCCTTAAGATGAATCTCGCCCTCGAGATTCGGTTTGGCTAGCAAATAGGTGAGGGTGGTCTTTCCGAAGATCATCTTCTCTTTCCCATGTTGCTTCCTCTTCGGAGTGATGGTTCCATTGCACTTTACAAAACTTGATAGTTTTAGTCCTTGTGACTCTTTCTGCGGTCTCAAGTATCTTGACAGGCTTTTCCTCATAGGTGAGATCACTTTCTAGCTGAACTTCTTCCAAAGGTATGGTATCCTTCAAAGAAGACTCTTCCATTTCTGGGTGACATTTCTTAAGCTGACTCACATGAAATACGTTATGGACAGCTGACAGAGACTCTGGCAATTCAACTTCATATGCAACTTCTCCCTTGCGACTTAGAATCTTGAATGGCCCAACATATCTTGGTGCTAACTTCCCTTTGACTCCAAACCTTTTCACTCCACGAAGTGGTGATACTCTAAGATAAGCTCTATCCCCAACTTCGTAGGTGACTTCTCTACGCTTAGAATCCGCGTAGCTTTTCTGTCGGGACTGTGCTATCTTCAACATGTCCTTAACCAATTTGACTTTCTCTTCGGCGTCTTTGATAAGATCCGGTCCAAATAAGCTCCTTTCTCCCACACCATTCCATAACAATGGGGTGGTACACTTCCTTCCGTAGAGTAACTCAAACGGTGCCATTCCAATACTAGATTGATGGCTATTATTGTAAGAGAACTCCGCGTAGGGCAAACTTTCATCCCAACTTGCTCCATAATCTAAAGCACAGGCTCTCAACATGTCCTCAAGAATTTGGTTAGTCCTTTCCGTTTGACCATCAGTTTGGGGATGAAAGGCAGTACTGAATTCCAACCTTGTTCCCAAAGATTCATGAAGCTGTCTCCAAAAGTGAGAGGTGAACTGGGTTCCTCTATCTGACACAATACTCTTTGGCACACCGTGAAGGCATACAATTCTGCTCATGTAGATTTTAGCTAACTTGGCACTTGTATAGGTTGTCTTCACTGGTATAAAATGAGCCACTTTAGTTAGGCGATCCACTACCACCCATATGGAATCATACCCTGACCTGGTCCTTGGTAATCCGGTAATGAAATCCATACCAATATTTTCCCACTTCCATTCAGGAATAGGCAGTGGTTGAAGCAAACCCGCTGGTTTATGGTGCTCTGCTTTGACTCTGCTACACACATCACACAAAGCAATATGTTCGGCGATGTCCCTTTTGAGATTGTTCCACCAAAACCTTTCCTTCATGTCCATGTACATCTTGGTATTTCCCGGGTGAATAGAATACGGAGAGTTGTGACCTTCCTGTAAGATCAGTTTCCGCAATTCTTGGTCTTGTGGAACACATATACGTTTCCCGTGCCATAAAGTACCCTGTTCGTCAACATGAAAACTCTTAGCCTTCCCTAGACTAATATTTACCTTAATCTTTTCAATTTCCTCATCAGTCTTCTGAACTTCTCGGATTTTGTCCAATAGAGTGGGTTGAACATCTAAGGACATGAGATGTCCTTCTGGCACAATCTCCAATCTGAGTTCTTTGAATTGCTTACACAAGTCATCTGGCAATTCCCCTTTTGTAAGGCCATTTACAAATGTCTTACGACTTAGAGCATCCGCTACTACATTTGCTTTACCGGGATGGTATTGCAAACTTAAGTCGTAATCCTTGATAAGTTCTAGCCATCTTCTTTGTCTCATGTTGATTTCCTTCTGGGTGAAGATATACTTCAAACTCTTATGATCGGTGAACACTTCACAACGCTTTCCCAAAAGGTAATGTATCCATGTTTTGAGTGCATGGACGACAGAGGCCAACTCCAAATCATGAGTAGGATAGTTTACTTCATGAGTTTTGAGTTGTCTCGAAGCATAGGCTACGACTTTACCGTCTTGCATAAGTACGGCACCCAAACCTTGATGTGACGCATCACAATATACTTGGAAATCTTTTTCCAAATCTGGCAGACATAGAACTGGTGTTGTCACTAGTCTCTTCTTCAATTCTTGGAAGCTGACTTCACAACCTTCAGTCCAAGCAAATTTCTTGTCCTTCTTTAACAATTCTGTCATTGGCTTAGCAACCTTCGAGAAATTTTCAATGAACCTTCTGTAGTAACCTGCTAAGCCAAGGAAACTACGAACTTCTTTTACATTCTTAGGTGATTCCCAATCTGTCACAGCTGAATCTTTTGCAGGATCAACTGCCACACCATCTTTTGTCATCATGACCAAGAAAACCAACTTTCTCTAACCAGAACTCACACTTGCTGAATTTGGCATATAGTTTATGTTCCCTCAGTTTCTCAAGTATCAAGCGTAAGTGTCTTTCATGCTCTTCCTTGCTCTTGGAATAGACCAAGATGTCATCGATGAAAACGACAACGAACTTGTCAAGGAATTCCATGAACACCTTGTTCATCATATTCATGAAGTATGCCGGAGCGTTGGTTAATCCAAAAGGCATCACAGTATACTCATACAATCCATACCTTGTGGTGAATGCTGTTTTTGGTATGTCTTGCTCTCGTATCTTGAGTTGAAAATAACCTGACCGGAGATCAATCTTCGAGAATACACATGCTCCTTCTAGCTGATCAAATAAGTCGTTGATTCTTGGCAAAGGATATTTGTTCTTGATGGTAACCTCGTTGAGAGAACGGTAGTCAATACATAATCTTTGTGTTCTATCCTTCTTCTCCACGAACAATACCGGGGCTCCCCAAGATGAAGAACTTGGTTGAATAAACCCTTTCTGTAACTGTTCTCCTAGCTGTTTCTTGAGTTCCTTCAGTTCATCAACTGACATTTTGTACGGTCTCTTAGCTATTGGTCCAGAACCTGGCACCAAATCTATCAGAAACTCCACATCTCTATCTGGTGGCATTCCTGGTAATTCTTCCGGAAACACATCCGGATACTCACACACAATTGGTACACTATCCATGCTAACCCCCTTAAGAGAATTCAGCTTACTTCCTTTGGATTCAAAGTTTGACTTGAATTTTATTCTTTTTCCTTCTGGGGTTGTGAGTGTAACTGTACGATTGGCACAATCTAGTACTCCTTCATGTTTAGTCATCCAATCCATTCCCAAAATTACATCTAGTCCTTGGGAATCTAGGATTATCAGGCTTACTGGAAACTTATGCTTACCAAACTCTATAGTGAGATCCCGGCATCCAAGGCTTACTATCATATCTCCCCCCGGAGAACTAACCTTTATTGGACACCCAATGTTTTCTGATGCAAACCCATTTCTATCCACAAATGCCTTTGATATGAATGAATGAGATGCACCGGTATCAAAGAGTACAAATGCTGAAATTGAATTGAGTCTGAACTTACCAGCCACGGCATCAGGTTCCTCATAGACCTCCTCCACATTGATGTGGTTAACCTGTCCTTTCTGGAAAGGATTCGGCTTGTTAGGTCCTTCCACCTTCTTTTCGGGGCACTCATTTGCATAGTGTCCCATCTTCTTGCATTTGAAGCATTCAACCTGACTGATGTCCTTTTTAGTAGGCTGACTTCCACTTCCGCTACCATTTCCACTATAGTGGCTCTTATGTCCACCCTTGTGGTTCTTGTACTTGTCCTTGTCATGACCGCGGTGATGCTTGTTGTCATGACGGTTGTGATTGTGCTTGCTGAATTTCCCATGTTTATGGGATCCTGAGTTGCCACTGTCATCATAGTGAGATCGTTTATGAGACGATCCCGAGCTGTGTTTGTCGGAGTGTTTCCTCTTTCTACTCTCGACTTGCTTCATTTTACTTTCCAAAATAGCAGCCTTGTCACATAAAGACTAATAAGTTGGAACATATGCCACAGACAACTGCAGATTCAGCTCATCGTTTAAGCCTTCCAGAAATTTTTCCTTTCTTTTGGCATCCGTGTCAACCTCATCCGGTGCATAGCACGCCAGATTGTTGAACTCTTCTATGTATTCTGCCACGCTGCGGTGGCGCTGTTTCAGGTTGTGAAACTCTTTCTTTTTCAGACTCATTATCCCTGATGAGATATGAGCCGTGCGAAAACCATCTTCAAAGATAGCCCAAGTCACCTCATCAATAGGAGTGGTGATTTGGAAGTTGTCCCACCATGTGGCGGCTGGTCCTTCCAACAGATGTGCTGCAAACCGGACCTTTTCAGCATCCGTGCAGCCCACGGTCACTAGGTCTTTGTTCACAGAACGTAGCCAGTCATTGGCTACCATGGGATCAGTTGTTCCCGAAAACTTTGCTGGCCTCAGACACAGAAATCTGGTGAGCATATCAAAACCCGGAGGGTTGTTGTTGTTGTTGTTGTTGTTGTTGTTGTTGTTGTTGGGGTTGTTATTGTTATTCTGGTTTTGTATGAATGTTGTCATCATTTGCATAAGCTGTGTTTGCGCATTCATCATTTGTTGCATTTCCGGGGTGATGTTGTTGGGGTTGGGGTTTGCGCGACGGGGAGGCATCTGTGGTTTGTTCAAATAGATAAGAATGAGATACCCATAGATGTTTCATGCACAATACAACATAAGCAAACACATAACAAACAACATAAGAACAAAGGTTCAACAACCACATAATAAGCTCATGAAGTAAAACACACAAGTGGCAAGCCATCCACATGTCGGATGGTCCAATAATAAGTTCACAATAACAGGTATGAATATGAAAGGTAAACGAGTAGTCAAGTCTACTCATCAGCGTCAATCTCCTCCTCAACGAAGGTAAGACCTGCGTTCTCCATCGCGGTCTTGTTCTCCTCAATCGTAGTGGTCAAGGAATCGACCTTGGCCTTGAGTGCCCTCTTCTGGGAGCGAAGCCTCTCAATAACCATCTGCTGCTGCTCAAGCTCAAAGTCCTTGGACTTCAGTTCCTCGGTCATGTCCCGGATTTTCTTGTTCCTATCCTGGACGCGTTTCTCCTGACTCTTGAACTTGCGGTCCTGGGCCTCGAACTTTGTCTCCATCTCCTTGATCATCTCATCCTGCTGCGCAAAAAGCTTTTCCTTCTCGCGAAGCTGCACCTGAAGCTCGTCATTACCTAGCATGACGTTCGTCCTGTCCGTATCTACGTGCCTGAGAAGAGTCTCTAAGTCCTGAAGATAAAGACGTATCGGCTCCGCAGTGCTCCTCGAGTCGTCCTCAAAGTCGATGGACTCTCCATCAACATCACGTCTTCCGAAGACGTGAAAGTGAGTGCCCCTAACCTGTCGGAAGTGACGGCCTAACAGTCGTCCTATCAGGTCCTGCATGACTACCTCCATGCCTCTCTCCCTGTCGTCGTGCATCAGCTTGAAGACGATGGCCTCCGTAGTAGGCTCAGTCTGGCGTCCGGGCTGGTTTACCTTGAATCCCCAGAGGTCCTTCCTCTCGAACTTGGTGAGTGGGTACACCGTGATGGTAGGAAGAGGGAGATCAAGCAGAGTGGTAAGCTCAATGATATGGGGACCAAAACGAGTAACCCGAAACTCCTCAACATTGCTGATGGCAATAGGCATCTATTTATAAGATTGAAAAAGTTAGAACAACGCAATTCAATGTAAATCAAGGCAACATTCATACATATCCATGAAACATAATTGTCACACAAGTCATGCATACATAAGTCCCTTACATCATTCAAGGTCCATACTTATTTAAGGTATCATTTTGGAAAACAAGGTGAGAAGTGGTGGTCCAACTAACGAAGTGTCCTTACAATCCAATCTCACGGGATCTATTATTAAACACAATGTTCCTAGAGGCAATCCACCAATCTTGCTCTCTTGACTCTATCACTAAGTCTATGACATCTCCCCTTATTTCTTGGTTGGTGTCTTCCAACTCTTGGGTAAGCTCCTTTTCTTTCTCTAAGTCCTTTTGGAGGTTGAGCATTCTGCACTTGACTCTAGCACTTAGTTCTTTGATAGTCCTCCAAGCTGCATCCCTGGCTGACTCAAAGAATGTGGTGTGCATTGTAGTGTTGGTGTACATGCAGAATCCCCTTTCTTTGTGGTTGTCTTCCTTGTTTTTGTACAAGTGAAGTTGTACCCACCAATACTCCACTCCTTTATCCATCACTGGAAAGCCCTTGTACACGGCTTCACCATGTGCATCCATTGCCTCCATGAGATCCTTGAGAATATTGGGAAACTCAGTTTCACACTCCAAGGTCATGGTCATGAGTGGTCCCTTCTTCACGGCTTCGTTGATGGAGTTCATCTACAAAGGAAGTTGGAAGAGATTAGAAAACGTTTTCCGAGAAGAACAGACAAGTGTAGAAGTAGTTGAAAAACTTTTTCCTTAGTGGTTTTCCAATCCTAGGGTCATAATCCTACAGGCAACACAGTGCTCTGATACCATCTGTTAGACCCCTCCTTTATAAAGGAAAGGATCCCTGTGATTGCAATGCTAGTCCCTGGATCAATGCTAGCATCCACAGTTTAAGATGAAGTACATAGATACAAAGGTCGTTTATTACATTCATTCCAGAGATAAAACATAGTCTTATACAACTCATGGCCATAGGCCTAATACAAGAGTTTTTAAGGAACAAGTAAATAAACATAAGTCTTCATCTTCATGTGCCACAGGCAAGCATGTTGAGTGTAGAATCATGACTCCTACTCATCATCAGAGTAACCTGCAACATCACAAGTTACAGCCACAGAGGGTCAATACTTTGGAATAGTATTGGCAAGTGATACCTTATTATATTTTAAGTGGACTATATTACTATATGCATTTTGGCTAAGTGTAGCTTGGCTTGCTTTGCTTGAAAATAGGTTTTTCCTATTAGTTGAAAACTCTAAGTTCTTCTTTGTCAAAAACATTCCCAAGGAACCACCAATAGACATTGGGGTCCTTCACCCTTGTTCACCCACAAATTTTTACTTAGAAGTTGGAGTGATGAGATTCTTGTAGCTTCCATGTCTTGATGCTCAAAAGTGTCCATTTCCTTGGACTAGGCTAAGTACTTAGGTTTTCCATCTGTAGAGGTTGTGCACTTTCCCCACCAGACTTGGTTTCCCAAGACAGGACCTTTCAGAAGCTTTTCCTTAGTCAAAATGGACGCGCTCCAACCTATCAACCCAACTACCACCAACTGTCCAAGTGACTAAGTTCTAGCAACCTATATGATCATGGCAGAGCCCATATTGCCAAGTGGTTGCACTGTAAGCTTTCTCAACACTTGGCCTCCAAATCCCTTTGTGCCTGGGTGGCATACCACAAGTGAGATACACAACCCAAGTCCATGGCCTTGTGTAACCACTCAACATAACCCAATCATTCCATTCCACCCAGGAGGTTCATTTGACTTAGTTGTTTTATTAAGAAAACATAAGTCTCTTGACTTAGAATATTTTCATCATAAACCATATAGATGTTCACCACCCTTGTTTGCTAAGTAGCTAGACTAAGCAGAATATGATAACCTAACTTAGGATATTTTCCTTAGCAATTCTACTATTCCATTCTACTTAGGATTTCCCATCTTTAGTACTAGGCAAAATATCATGCAATACTTTAGCAAAATATCTAATGCTAGTACAAAACATAGGACAGAAATATTAATGAAAATATCACTTGCCTTGGTAGTGGGGAGAGTAGCACTCTTCACAATCACAATCACTAGCAAAATCTACACAAGAAATAATAGCATACAATTACACACAAATATATACAACCAAAAATAATATGAATGCATGCATGCAAGAATCTACTAGGTGGTGATTTTTTTGAAAATTATACCAAGTATGCTCATGAGTACAGAAACTTAACATAACGCAAATTTTGCCAACTAAACTTATTTGGCATACATTCAATTTACTAAAATAATTTCTACTTAAAATGGCCTTAAAACATGTTCTACAAATAAAATCATTTTAACTGTTACTATATGCTAAATAAATTGAACATTCTGAAAGGCCTTGTTTCACTGAATCCAACGGTATAAAGTTTGCAAAAATCTAACGTGGCATTCAAAAGTTATAAGCATTTGAAGTTTGAATCTAAATCAGGTTTTAAATTCTGTTTTTAATTTAAACCTTGCCACGCGTCGCAACCTTACTGGCGCGTACCGCTTCGCGCGGATCGAGCGCTGTGGACCGCACGATCTAAATGGGATCTGGCGGCTCAGACACACGCGTACCCCTTCGGCCTAGATCTATCCTAGCCACGCGATGCAGATCCAACGGTCCAAACTCTCAAACCATAAACGGGCGGCGCTGGCGGCGTTGACTAGCGGCGGCGCGTCTGACTACGGCGGCGGCGGCGTTCTACATAGTCCGCGAGAGGGAGAGGAGTATTACCAGGTTCGCCGGAGGCTGCTGAAGCTCGTCGTGGTACTGGCTTGCGAAGGGGCGCTCGGAGATGGGCTCTAGATCTCGTCGGAGTTGCGTCTGGCGTCGGGTCGGTGTTGTCGGAGTCGTTGCCGAAGTTCTTCGTCGCCCTAGCACGAACCAATGGGTTTAGGAGATGCGCAGGACAGTTGCGAACATGCTCGGGTGAATAAGAAAGCAAGGGGCGCTCGGAACTTACTGAGATTGCTCGCTGGAGTTGGGGTGGTCGTCGGGTGCCTACGGCGTCAAGTGAACACGTCGACCTGGGGCAGTACAGGATGCTCTGTTGTGGTTAGAAGGTGCGCGGGAGGTTTACTAAGCGTCTCGAACAAACCAGAGGGAAAGGGGCGCTCGAGGCTCACCTGAATCGGTCGCCGGAGTTGCTCTGTCTGCGGTGGTTTTGAGCGAGTCGGGGGCAGCCTGGGGGCGTGAGTGTGCGATTGACTGGGGGAAAATGATCGTGGGGAGGTGGGGATCTTATAGCCGGTGCCTCGACAGGAAACGTCTGCGTTTAATTGCCCAATTAAGCCGCGCCATCACCGGCAGTCACTGCAGCTGCGACGTGGTCGCGGGCGGGGTTTGAGGAAGGCGATGATAGCGTGGACAGGGCCCGCTCGTCAGCGATGTGCGCGAAATGAATGTGGGGTCCGTCTGTCAGTGACTGGCTGTGTGCGTTTGCGCGTGAGAGAAGAATAAGAAGATCCCGGGTGGGCTTGCTGGGCTCGATTTGCTGCTGGGCCAGATTCTGGCCGCGCGGCCCTTTTCCATTGAGAAGTCCTTTTCTTTTTCTAAATTCATTTTCTGGTATGAATTTGATATGAATTCAAATCCTTTTGAATCCAAACTGCTTTGGGAAATTTTGCAGGGTTTTGTGGGTTAAAAAAAAAACAGTCATTTTAACTAAGTGGTTACTTTGCAAGGTTTGGTCAAGCTTGGGTTTCAAAATAAACAGAGATTTGCTATAGTTTGCAAATATTTGAAAAAGATTTTAAAACTATTTCTAAATTTGGAATCTTGGGTTAAAAGCTTCACCTAATCTTTTCATCAATGGAGGTAAGCAAACAAGTACCTAACATTTAAATTTCAAAGGGTGATGGCCATTTGAGATAAATTGCCCACATGAAATCATAGCTCAAACTTCTGCCTCTAAATGATTTTTGAGAAAAATCCTAAATGGATGAATGATGCAAGAATGATATGAATGAGTTTTGGAATATGAATTTAGGGATGTTACATAGATAAAATCTGGATTTTAAATCAAACTCACAGACATGCGTCGGCTTCTGATTGATGCGTACCGGTTCACCCAGATCACGCGCGTGTACCGTCCGATCTAAGATAAATCCTAAGCCTCAGATCTGTCGATACCCTTTCGGGCTGGCGTCTAATCTAGACCACTGGATCTAGATCCCGTGGATCCTGTCGCTCTGACCTAAACTAAGCGGCGCAAATGAAAGCTGCGGTGGAGACGCGTCTGACGGCAACATGTCGGTGAGGCTAGGCGTAGGGGAGGGGGCACTGGGGCTTACCAGAGTCACGGAGACGAGGTGGTTCTCAAGGTTCTCACGGACGAGGGAGGGGTGCACGGACACAGACGGAATCGCTCATCGGAGTTCGGCTCATCGTTGGGTGCTCACAGTTGAAGACGAAGGCAACGCTCCGGTGCAAAATAAGGCAAGTGGCAAGCATCAGTAGGTGCGTAAGGATATGGAAAGCACAACCGCGTGACCTAGAGGCCAAGGGGAGCATGGGACTCACCGCAATGTGTCGCTGGAGCTTGTCGGGGCAGCGGCGGTGCGACGCGGAATTTGTGGAGCCTGGTGGCGCTCTAGGGTAATTGAGTGGGGGGAAATGGAGCAGGGAGGGAGGGGGTTAAGTAGCCGGGGGGAGGGAGGTAATCACGCATGCCATCAATGACAATTAAGCGCATATTGAATCGGCTTTGAAGGGGGAGAAACGGCAGCGAGTGTGGGTCTCCAACGCGTGATTGAAGACAATGAGCTGGCGTGGCAGCGGGACCCAGCTGTTAGTGAGTGGGTGCCCGCGTGCGGGGTGAGCAACAGAGGGGAGAGGGGGGCTCTCGGGTGGGCTGCGAGTTGGGACGCCTCTGCTGGTAGGCTGGTTTATATTTTTTCTCCAAAGCTTTTTCTTTTTCTGTTTTGATTCTCCAAATAATATTTGAATAACCAAATCAAGTCCAAATCTTTTCAAACTTTCACCAAACTTCTGTGGGGTGATCCTAGTATTTAAAAGTGTGTCAAACACAATAAATCACTCCAAAACATTTTGGGGTCATAAAATAAAAATAAAAACATGCCCCATACATGTAATATAAAAGGGGTATAAAATAGGGGTTTTGCTAGGGTTTGTGGCACCCCGGCTTTATGGTCCGAAAATACCCGTTATGCATACAATTCACGTTCCCATGATCTGTGAGCCGTGAGGATAACCGACTAGTATAATTACATCATCCTTACAACATCGAGTACAAACTAATAGGGTGGCCATTATGGCGATTACAATACGAATAGCGGAAGTATTCATCGCAGAGCCCATGCCTTAACCTACAGGTAACTGACTGGGAAGACGGCCTAGCTCGCATAGACGTCAGCACCTTCGATCCTTCTTAACATCTGCAATCTGGCCAAGTAAATAGCCAGGGACAATGTCGGTGAGTACTTTGAAGGTACTCGCAAACCACTGATAGAAGGTAATAAGATAATGCATATCTAGATGTGGCGAGATAGCTTTACACTATAGTTGTTTTTGAAAGATCTAACATTGGCATCTCTATATCTTTGTTGAAAAAGAGTTTTTATAAAATATGCCTCCTTTTTGGAAATCCGGACAACTCCACATCCTTGTTAAAAAAGATTTGAAAATAGTTTTGTTGTAAAACCCTTTTTAAAACATCTTCGACCATCACTGGTCAAAACCAACTTATTCTTTATCTTTTCTCGTGACCAAGTCACTTCTGTTAGTTCATCTCAACTTGTACGAAGGGTCCTCCTAGCACTTTCCTTTCCAACTGTCCTTGACCGTGGACACGGCTATTCGAATATATTAGACTCTGCAGAGTTTGTGCACTTTACCCACAAGAATCAATACATACGCCGCGATAAAACCACGACCTGCTACACACGATAGACAGGGGCTCGGATAATCAAACTTGAACCTTTCATTTGTCGATCCCTAGCAACGATGGATTTTCATTTTGGTTTTATCTCTCTGGTACGAGTATGGGGTACCATGACCCTGATCCTTCCATCTGTACTAACCGCTATCTCTAGACCAAAGTCTGGTAGATAGCAATACTGACAATCTTCCATCTGTACTACCTAAAAGCATACCGTCCGCGAGAGACCCAATTGTTGCACCAGTGCCTTACCCTACAGGTAGCCCGGATTTTAGGGGATTTCTCCCCTTTAGCGAGTAAGAGCAGCCCCGACTAAAGATCACAAACTACGAGCTAAGCCCCAGCGACTGGGGTAATGTGGTTGCACAGGTAAAATTGTTCCGGACATTGGCTTAGAACATCCCTTCCTTTCTCTTAATTAACTTTCTCTTCATCCACCTCATATCTTCTTTTATTAAATCTTCCACTTGGAAAGGATGCCTCTTTCCAAGGGTTTTATTTTGAAAACTTCCAGTAGGGTATAACCCAAAATAGTTTTATCGTTGGAAAACCGTGGGTTCCAAGAGGGAAGATGCTAATCACCTTAGCCTCGTTCTAAGGGGTATAATAGGTGTAAAATAGGGTAGGTGTCCAATGGACACCCAGTCATAACTTGGAGGAGCCAAGTTACTCACGTCTGTTTATTTGAATCAAACCATGTCTGTGATCATGCAATTTATAAACGAAATATGAAACAGTTGATAAACAGAAGCAGGACAATATAGGAGTTCAGGAACGGTGGCTTGCGTGTGACCCGCGAGAAGTCCCTTGACGATGTTAGATAACCAGAATACCGAGTACAATAATACTAAGAGAAACCCAATCCTTCCTTCTTCTCGGTGTCACACAATCTCAACTATCGTCCTTATCGATTATACATGCAAACAAACAAAACACCAATCAATCCAAGCATACAAGCATCAACCATACAGAAAGTAAAGGATGGATACATGGTAAACATTAGTATGATTTTGGAGGTTTGATTTGGTCGGATTGGAATAAGCTTTAGAGGCATTAGGGCATGAATCCTTTTGGACTTGAATTCTAGGAACTACCTAAGGGAGGGGTTTTTTACCAAAGTCTTGATCCGTATGATACCATTGTATAAAAATGATACCATAAGATAGATATTGATAAAATGAGGCCAGCAAAAGTGGTTTCACTACTTTCTCAATTTCCTTTGATTTATAATGATTTTTATAGTGATTAAAGTTCTAGTTTTAGGAAATAATTCACCAGAACTTCTCTGGAGTCCCAAAAATTATTTCCTTGGGTTAAAAGATATTATTTCGTGGACTGAATCAAGAGGAGTTGGAATCACCTCAAAACAATCACTAGAATGCCCATGAGAAATTCCCAAAGGCAGTACAGGACCAGTTTTGTCTTTTTCATCAGATTTATTCTACAAAAGCTTTTTAGTTGATTCCAAGGACACATGTTAGGTACTGAGAATACATTTCTGTAGACATTGGAATCGATCAATTTGGAGTACAGAGTTAATGGGGTGGTTTTGTTAGTGAATAAACCATGCACAGAAGAGTTTAATTCACTAAAATTAAACACATGCTCATAAAAATATGAGCTACGTGATTATGAAGGATATGGATGTGTGTGTCATCTGAAAGGTAGGGGTGATACCTTTCAGCACAAAGTGGACTCATGTTATTTGGAGTTGTAAATCTTTCTAGAGAATTTATTTAATGATTTGGATAGACCCAAGTATAGGATTTATTATATTTATTCTATACAACTTTTGGGCTAGCCAAAGTCTCTGCATATTAGGGAAAACACTCAGGAACTTGAGGAATTTTAGATCTGGAGGTTTTGAAGGCTTTTACATTTTTGTTTGGATTTAAACTGAGCTGGTAGTTTTTAGATCTGACAAAATTATTTAAAAGAAGAAGGGAAGGGGATTTTGGGCCGGATCTCGGAGGCAGACGAGCCGTGTGGGGAAGGGCGACCCCAGGCCGTTGGATTAGAGGGGATTCGACGGCCGGGAGTCGTCTCCTTGCCAGTGACGGCGAGGAAGGGAGGAAACCCTAGGGCCGGGTCAGGGAGATGCGGGGGAGCTCACCGATGTCTCGGGGGAGGTTGTGGGGGAGACGGGTCGACACGGTTGACGACGGCGAGAACGGGGATGGGCGGCGCGAGGGGTCTTGACGTCGGGAGAAGCTCGCGCGATGACGGCCGAGAGGGAGATCACCAGAGCTCGTCGGGGAGGCTCTAGGGATGTCTGCATGTCAAAGATATGGCCAGGGTTAGATAGAGGAAGAGGAGGGGAGTACTGTAGAGGGACATGTAGAGCCAAAGGAGCACAAGGGAAAGAGTTTTTCTCGATTCTATCTCGGAGGCCAAAGCTTGCTCTCCTTCTTCTTTCGAGCAAAACCGAGCAGGGGAGAGGAGGGGGAGTTTTGGGGAGTGACTGAGGGTGGAGAGGGGACAGATGAGGGAGCAGGGGAGAGCTGGGTGGCCTTGTGCCTTATAAACAAGAGAGGGTGTAGACAAGGTCCATTAGGGCAAGGGGCAAGATGGGGGCTGTCCATTGGGCGAGAGAGGCGGTGCTGGGGGTGGTGTGGGGCCAGTGGCTCGACCAGAGAGGGTGAGGGTAGTGGTGGCTATGGTGACACAAGTTTTGGAAGGTGGGATGGGACATGACCTTATGTCTCTCACATTAAACAGACATGTGAGACTAGAGGGTGGGGCATGCTACAGTGTTGGTCGACCAGAGGGGTGTGATGATGCTATGGTGTAGTGCTGAGAAAGATTTGAGCTGGTTTGGTCCTTGTTTGAATCAAGTTTTATTTGTTGATGTAAATTTGATCATTTGGAGGGTTGTGAAGGAGGTTGCAAAATTTGCATTGGACAAAGTGTGGAAATGGTACTAGTAGATAGATGGGGTAAATAATCTCTCCATGATTTAAATGGGATTTTTCTGATGATTGTAATCCCATTTAAATGCACTTCTTCAAAACATGCAGAAACAGATTATGGAAGCTAAGGTGAAAATTTTATATTGGGAAAGCTTGGATTTTGATGTTATATGGTTCTAAATACCATAGCACACGTTATAGAATTTTATTGGGATTTATTGAGGTGGAAAAGTATTTTTAGGAAATTATTTATTGTTTCTACCATTTAAGAAAAAGGGCAAAAAGAAATAATAAGGAACCTCAAAAATAATTATTTTTGAGTTTGGAAGATGGGGTATGATTAATAGGCATCAAATGTGCCTTAAGTTGGCAAGGTGATTTAGAGAAAAACAAACTTGCCTTTATAGACAAGGATTTTGAGAATTTGGTAAATAAAGGGAATTAAATAGTTTAAAAATCCAAATAATTGGGAGAATTATTTGAGGATGCTTATATCCAAGGTATATGATGTACACTTGATTTAGGCATCAATATCAACCTTGGTTTTGAAGAAAAGTGGTGAAAAGGGTGGAAACTAGATACTTGGCGGATCTAGGGTTTGATTAGTCTGATGTCATCTAAACAAGGTTGGATTAGGGAGCTCAGAGCTCACCTTGGTACACGGGGTATATGGATGGATATACCATGTCATATATATGATCAAGGAAACAAGAGTTGGGCTTGGTTGCATTTGAGGTGATCTAGGAGAGATGGCAAACTTTGTTTAAAATAAGGCTGCCATAACAGATACATCAGATAGCCTCCTAAACCATGTGGGTTTAAGAAGCACAAGGCGCCAATGGAAACAAGTGAAGTGGGTTTTCATAGGATATGATTAATAGGTCCTATCCATGCAAAAAGTTGGTCAAGGGTAGGTGGCATATAGAAATGAGCTTCTGCCAAAGTAGTTAAGATGATAAGATTTGTAGAAAAGATTATTATCTTGACTACAAACCTTCATGGGTGAGTGGGAATTCAACTGTCTTAGCCAAGAGAAAGAGTGGGCCTTGGTATTACTAAAGATGTACTACAAGATGTTTCAAGTACATTCTCAAGAATGCACAAAGGTTGGAAGAGGTAGAGCTCTAAAGATTGAATCTTGATAATGAATTCCAGACAGCCATTTTGGTAGATATTAGGGTTCTACACTAGAGTGCAAGGGTAGAATCTTTTGAGAGGATGCTAGGTTCCAAACTCATGATCGTATGGAGGATGTTGATGTGAGGGATAAGTAGATATTATCCCTGCTTATATTGGGTCTTCACTGAGTTGGAAACTCTAACACCCTCAGAATCGGACCTATGCAAGTTTCAGCGATTCCCGCCAAAACCCGCATAGAAACAATTCAAAGGTGCCCACCAGGCACTTTCGTGCGGGTGGAAAACGAAGTAATAACATTACACAACAGTCCTCGATGGGACCCACAGAACAGATATATATAACAGCGACTCAAAGAGTCAAGAATACAGATATAATATACAAAGATCCAAATCACCTTGAAAACGATAGAGCGTCCGACTACGGACAAGATGCAAATGGGGCTAAGAGCCCTGAAGAATAACCAATGGCGTCCATAACCCTGCCCAGGCCAAGCCGGAAGGGTAACCCTGCTAACGGCGTCGATCTCAAAACCTGCTTAAAACAAAAGGGGTTCCGACAAAGGGCAAAGGAAAAAGAGGAGCGTCAGTACTGAGGCCAGTACACAGCGAGACTAGAATTCGGCGGTCCTCGCCTACCTAGGTATGGTGGACTGAAGCGGCAGCGGCAGCATGCACTAAGCAACCTATAGAGACTCGATACAACTGGCGGCAATCCGAGGGGGGGAAGAGAGACCTATTCGGAACCAACCTGATACTACCACCAAACAAACCCATCCTGGCGTTTCCCCCCTCGAGACCAAACGAGGAAGTTAACCGAGGAACTCACACCGTTGGCAATTTTATTTATTCAGTTATCGTTGCAGCAGTTACTAGTCAGGTTTAGATAATCATCCTGATAAAGTAAGCAGTGGGCACTTTTAGTTAACCATTCCGTGATAGTGGCAACACTTACTAGTCAGATTCATTTAGCATGAGATAACCCAAAACCCAGCAGTTGTTGGTACTTTTATTCAGCCATTCCGTTGTAGTTGCAATACTTACTAGTCAGGTACAATGGTCGCAAGCGACACTCCAAACAAGCAATGGTGGGCAGTATTAATTAGCCATTCCATTATAGTGAAGCTGATTACTAGTCATTATAAAGTCAAATTTATAGCAATAATCTTTAGTTATGCTTGTCTATGGTCGAGATACTGTGCTCCAAGTCGTCCATAACCGCGGACACGGCTTTCAGAAAGTTTTACCCGGCCAGGGTGCACCAATAGCAACACACACTCGATCAACCTCGGAAAAACCAAATCAAAACCCAACGAGGCCTTCACGACAAAGCAATCACAGGATTCAGAATTATTTCAGGGGGCCACCCCATTAAGCTACCCGCAACGAAGTAAGCTAGCTCCGAGACGGACTCAAGGTCTGGGTATACGGCTGTGAACGACTGGGAACCCAAAACTGGGCTTGTCGACACCGCGGAATCGTGTCCCGATCCTAAACAGTACAGTGTGCTATCCATCGCACAATCGTAAATAAAGCAGTAAAGCATGGCATAAGTACAGGATAGTAGATAAAACCTCAAACTAGTTTGTGGCCCCAAGAAATAAGACTGAATCAAGCTCTGGCTCAGGGGGGTCCCATATACCTCCCGGATGTGGATAGCGCGATAAATCAAGGAACAGGTATCAAGTACTCGGGGTCCTACGGGACACAAGTGGGCGTTCGGAAACCAAATATTTTTTATCACCCACCGATGCCTCTGCTTACTTCAATTTTAGTTGTTAAACAGGAATTAAAGTGAACGATAAGTAAAGCTATGATCATCTCCAACAACAACATGCGGCAATACATCAACAACTGTGGCACTTGACAACACGCCACCGCACATGAGCAAGCGACTACGACGCGCAAGTCCAACTATCTACCAAACAACAGGTAATAGGATGTGTCCAAGGCAATATAAGGCTGCAAGGGGTATCTCTGGTACGAAAACTAGAGCAACGCGACACAGATAGCAATAGATCAACAGGAGGGAATAAATACTATAAAAGTAAGATAGGTAGAAAGGGGGAGATGCTCGCCTGAAAAACATTGTCGAAGGGTTCAACCGAAGATCGGGTCGACACTCGCATCAATTCAACGGCCTTATCCGCGAAGAAGCAAAACACTAGAAGAAACACCGGATGCAATATTTAATACAACGGCAGAAGATCGGCATGATGCATGTATGATGCATGACTTGGCAAGGGTGCGATGCGATTAGGTCATATTAAGCGGAACCGGGTCCCGACAATTCATTAAACGGTTCAAGTTATTTAACTACCCCGCAAATTAAATGTTGTTTTAACATGGCAAAAGATAGCACCGGTTCGCTACACAAGTTTTAAATGAGGCCAATATAAGGCTAGATTTGCCCGCATATGGGCCCCATATTTAATTATAGGGTGAATCGGCATAAGGCCCCCAAACCACACAAGATGCATGCGAGATGAACAATTCAATATGCGACAAGTTGTTATTATATTATAAAATAGGGTTCTCGGATAAGAGGTTCACACATTAGGGTTCGGCAGATCTTGGGGTTTCCGGGGTTCGGGGTCGGTCTCAGGGTCCAGGGTTCGACGGAAACGTTCTCGGACTCCGGGATCGTTCTCGGATTTCTGGGGTAGATCTTGGCGTTCCGGGAAGCCGGACTTGGTTCGGTGTCGGGGCGCATCGGATCTTCCGGGTCGGTGTCGTTCTTGTCGTCGTGCAGATCTTGTCGGGTCCCACAGGGTCGAGCTTGCCGTTGCGAGGGTCTTGTTGGGCCCGTGTACCGGGTCGGTCTTGGCGTTCCGGCCGTCTTCGGTCCTCGGATCCGAGAGGGTTCGGGGTCTTGACGGGGTTCGGGCGCGCCGGGATCGGTCTTCGGGTCATCGAATCCCAGAACGAGATCTTCGTGTCCTTGTAGTAGAACTTGGGGTCTTCGGATCCGTGAACGGTCTTGGAGATGACCCTGAATGTCCCCGGTCGATCTTGCAGGGCAAGCAGGTCTTGGCGATGGTCTTGGCGTTCGGGAAGGCGAGCTAGGGGCGTCGAGGGTTCAGTCTTCGGGAAAGCGATCTTGGCGTTTCAGCTTCACTTGTCGGTGTGGACTTGAAACCGGCACGGGGTGTCATTGTCATGTCATCTCCAAGCACACCACCATCAGACAACAACGGCCGGCAAGCACATGGACGGGGGCGGAGCCCGGGCGCGGCTGTTCGTGGCGTGGTTGGAACTTGGCGACGGCGAAGGCCATCTGCCCATCTCCCTCCCCTCCGTGGCTCACGTCTTGGTGCCTCTCCCGCGGGCAGCAGCTCCCTCTAGCGGCAGAACAGAGGCCCTCCATGGCCAACACGGTCGGGGTCGGGGAGATGCTCGCCGGCGACGGCGGCGCTCAAGTAGAGGGAAGGCCGGCAGGCCGGCAGGTCGACGGCGAAGGGGATCCTGGCGGCTGCGCCTGTTCCGCATCGAGGACGACCGCGCGGTTGGGGAGCGGTTCGAGGTGGGAGCGGGCCGGAGGAGGGGTCCAGGGAGGCGGCGGGAGCTCGCCGCAGCGGGGCGAGCCGATAGAGGGAGGAGCTCCGGCAGGCGGGGCGGTCGACGAGGCCGGGGGGGGGGCAGAGCGGAGGAGGCCGGCGGCGGAGGTGACGGCGGGGCGGCGTGCACGGGGAGGGAGGAGGGCGGCGACTGGTGGCGGGGAGGCTCGGGACGGCGAGCGAGGGGGAGCGGGTCAAGGTGGAGGGCGGGCGGCTCCCTGGGGCGGAGGCGGCCGCGACGGAGGGCAGGCGAGCGCCGGCGACGGGGAAGAGCGGGGTAGCGGGGCAGCGACGGCGGCAGGTGCCCGGGGCGGCGTAGGCGCTCGGGGGAGGGTCGGCTCGTGCGGGAGGGAAACGAGGGAGAGGACGGGTCGCGTGGGCGTGGGACCGAGGTGGCCCAGGGACGGCGACGTGCGGTTGGTGGGAGGGAGTGCTGAGCGTGCGTATGTGCGTGGGTGGCAGGGTGTGTGCTGGGTTGTGTTGTGTGGTGGGTCGGGTAGGGTCCAGGTGGAGGGAGTGGGAAGTGGGGTAGGGTGAGGTGGCGGTGTGGGATAGGGTGAGGGAGAGAGGAGAGGTGAGGTGGCAACTCGGGATTGGGTGGGGTGATGTGGAGGGGGGGCTGGGTAGGTTAGCTGGTAGCTTTAGGATTTAGAAGGGCGGGTTAGGTGGACCGTTTTATTTTCTGGGGTGGTCGTTCGGGTCATTCGGCCCGTTCGACTGCCCCACAAAAATATTTAAACATTTTATTTAATTAAAACGGGGCGTTTGCAATCTGTGTTTAGACAAAACAAAATATTCCGGAGACCCGGGTTTGAATTTGAAAACAAGACGGGGCGTTTTAGAAAACAAAACAAGCTTTGCGAAAAATAGTTTTAGGCAAACAATGCATGATGATGACGATGCAATGCACAAATTCGACGCGATTTTTTAGTAGTGGTTTTGCGGGATGCCACAGAAACCATCAAGGGGGATTAGCCCTGGATTGAGGTAAGCATGAGATGAGATGATCACTTGAGTGGCTTACGATAGATCCAGACTTGGATTCTTGCTTTGAGATTGAGGATCACAAGCCTAGATTGGGTCCTAAAGGATGAGCTACTATATTAGCTCATTCTAGGTCCTAGGAAAACAAGGCAAACAACAGATTAAGGCAAATCATCAGACAGGAGATCAAGGCAATTCACCTTGTTACTTATCCAACTAGTACTAGGGTTACCATCAAGCCTATATTGGGTAAGGATGGGTATTTTGGAAAGGTATTTTTCTCTGAAGTAAGATAAGTACCATCTTGGTATCTCTACCAAGATTTAGATTAAAAGTTTTTAATAAGGGTTTTTGGAAAACCCAGGGATAAGGGTAGTTGAAGGTTCTGTCTTGAAAACACAAGGAGATAATATATAGGTCTCCATAGTTTTGGCAATAGAAATTAGTAAATTATTTGGTTGCGTCAAAGTCATCTTGACTCAGGTTTTGAAATGCCAGAACATTTGAGAATATGAAAGATGAGACAATACATCTCTTTTTTAAAATAGTTTTTGTAAACTAGTGTTGAGATGAGGAGCACACAACTAATACTCAAACAGTGTCTTGAACACAATTGTGCAATGTAAACATGCCATGATGATATAAATGCAATGATGATGTTTTGGATTGATGAAATTTGGGATGTTACATCGTCATAGTTGAAAAATTCACAAAGTGGATAGAAGCAAAACTCATTAGAAAGCTCGATGGGGCAACTACCCTCGGGTTTGTCCGGGATCTAGTGGTGAGATTTGGTCTCCCACATAGTATCATCACCGACAACGGTAGCAAATTTTCACTTTATGAAGTAGAGTCTTACTGTTATGAGAAAGGCATCTGCCTTGCCCTAGGATATGTGTCTCATTCAAAATCTAATGGTCAAGTTGAACGGGCCAATGGAATAATTCTGCAGGGAATAAAGCTAGGTCTAGAAGCACCACTACATATAGCAGCTAGAGCTGCTGCCTATAATGAAGATGACGCTGAAGAATCCAGATTATCATGGTATATGGAGCGGAAGCAGTCCTACCTTCCGACATCCTCCAAAATTCACCAAGAGTTGCTGCCTACAATGAAGATGACGCTGAAGAATCCAGATTCTTGGATGTGGACCTGCTCGAGGAGGAACGCGTGCTGGCATGCCAGAGATCCACCATCTACCATCAGAAGCTACACAACTACCATAGTCGTCGCGTTAGGCATCTCTCGTTTAAAGAGGGTGATCTGGTGCTCTAATTTAAGAAGAAAAAGTCACACAAGTTATTAGCACCATGGGAAGGACCGTTCATCATAAGCAAGGCGCTACTCAATGGTTCCTATTACCTCATTGATAATCGTGATTTGAAACATAGGCTAGATGAGGATTTTAAGAATAAGCGACGTGACCTGGATAATGACTACACAGAGCTTGATCGTCCATGGAAAATAGCACAACTACATCCCTTTTACACTTAGCATAATTTATTATCTACTATGTACCTATTATATGATCAATGAAGTAAAGATTTTGTTCACTCATATGCCTGAGCCTTTTACCTCCTTTAGTGTTTATTTTTGGATCATGTAAAACCCTTTATGCACAATATTGCAATTGAACTTGGCAAAATTCCGCCTACGGGCATTAGCTTAATTTTTCTGGTCTACACACTCTTCATTGTGTTTATGTGGATTCTGGAGTAGTGACTTTTGGCACTCAAAGTCAGCGATTTTGTTCTCAGGTTCTTGACTGTGCCATTAGGCATCATCACTTGAGTGCATGGTTCTGGCTGAGGGTCTTCCGACTCATTAAACGTCAAGCATAAAAGCCGAAGTAATGGATAAGCCAGCACTTTCTTAAAAATATACAATCATACATGCTGGAACTAGTTCGTAAGTAGCTGGAGGCTTGAAGCCAAGTTTTCCGCCTTACATAAATCATTGTCTTCCACATGTTATAAATCATAAGAGACAAATATTACAAGTGTTTTTACTCTTCTGGCGCATGGGGCTTCAAGGCTACATCATTCACAACAGGAGATCCATCTTGTTCATCAACGAAGTCGGTGGTCTTCAAGGACTCAGAGGCAGCTTGTTGAACATAAATTACCTTTAAAGGCACAAAGACGTCTTCCTTGACCAACTGGGCGACCCTGGTATCATAGGCGGGGAGGGAGGAACATATTGCATCGTTGTCGATATTCTCTCTGTCCTCATCCATGTCAGGGAGACCAGCAATCACCATGTCGATGTTAGCATTGTCATAGTGAGCTTTGACCATGGCCATGGCCATCCTAGCACTAGCCCGGGTACAAGAAGCTTTCTAGCGTACGATGCGCTCAGGGGCTCGGCAGAGTATTTTCAAGTACTTCATAATAGAGTCCACTGCCTTGATGTTGATGTCCAATGGCTTGGAAATCTCTTTGGCTTGGGTGATAGCAGTGTTGATAAAGTTGCTGGCAAGAACCATGCACTCTTTTAGCAGAGGACCACTTTCACCCAAGTTGGCTAGGCCAATGGGAGCTGCATTTCCGACAAACAAATTGGGAGCATGAATACAACAAATCAGTTTAAAGTACCTGACTTGTAGAAATGAAAGATGGAGGAAGCTTACCAAAGATGCTACTCTTGGCTTGCTGGAGACCCTCCGCCAAGGAGTCCCGATCCAGTTGGAGAGTCTTATATACCTCAAGGTTGCGAGAATTTTGCTCGTTGGCACCTTTCTTCTGCTCCTTGAGGATCTCGATATTTTCCTTAAGGAAGGCCTTCTCCCTATTGGCTGATTCTTGCACTGCCGCCAACACCTCTTCATGCATCTTCAGGGTATCAACCCTCTCCTGCTTCAAGATATTGTTTTCACTATCGACCTCCTGGATATGCTTGGATTGCTCGACAATGTCTTTGGCCTTGGCAATAGCTTCTGAAAGTTGAAGAAATAACAAAGCATAATGAGTAGTGAGAATATAAAAGCCCAAGACCAACTCGAGAAGGAAGCTGAAAAGAAAACAGACTCTTGTTGTTGGTGATTTGTTCCTTAAAATAGGCGGTTTTACCCTTTTTAGCAACAAGATCCATGTGCATCTTGGCAAACTTCTCATTGGTGGTGACCCTCCGGGCATTCTCATTCTAAACTTCTTAGTATTCTTCGAGCATCTAGCCAAAACTATTTGGTTCTTCCTAGAGGCTCGAGGCTATAGTGTGAGTTTTTAACTCAAAACTATGCTTAGTCTCTCTTGAAGCATCTAGTCAGGACTATTTATGTCTCAACTATAGGCTTGGGGGCTATAGTTTTGAAATTTACAAACACTGTGTATGCTACTATAAAAGTATCTAGTCGGAATTGTTCATTCAAACTACATACTTGGGGGCTACAACACAAATTTTCTTACTTAGTCACTCTTAGAGCACTCAGACCGAAAGACCTATGGTTTTCCATCTAAGACCTATGTGAATTGCAAAGGAATAAAAAACTTACATATGAAATATTCTTGAGGTTATTGGCGGCCTTTGAGTACAGTTTGCCAAAGGCAACTATGTTCAGCCAAAGGATTTCTTCCTGCTTAAGTAGCTCTTCTAGGCCACATGTTGGAGAAGTCGGTGCTACACTAGGAGCCGAGGCAGAGGCCGTCAAAATGATTGTCGGGCTTATAAGCTTAGGGGCCCTTGCCTAGATCATGGTCGCCGTATATCCGCCTCCCACCACCAACTCATTTCCTCTTTTGGTGGCATCCTTAGCTGGAGCTTTAGCCACTTGGTAGGATGTGCTCTCCTGCATCGCCTGGTCACCGAAAACGATGACCATCTCGCCAACATCTGGGATCTAATGATGGATGTGAAATATAGCCATCCATGTCCGCATTTAAACTAGATATTATTTATATATTTGATGAAATATCTCTCTAAACCCTCCCACTAATGCCTAATGATCAAAGAGGTATGCAATCCTTTCTTGTTATTTTCCCTGCGCAGATAATGACGTATAATGATGGGAATCACAACATTAAAGTCCAAGATACGAGATTTCCAACACGTCAAAGAAATCAATAGCCTTGAAGTGGATCCAGAAGGCTTAACGACCAACTATATGGCGGGAATAAAATTCTGGCCATATAGTTCTGGCCATATAGTTGCCAGCGACTCCATTAGATCAAACAAAACAACTTTCGTGAAGGGACCCCTATATAAAGAGGCTTCGGGTGACGAGAAAACTTTCTAGATCTCTCTCTTTTCAATCACAACTCTCCCTACCACCAGAAGCCACCACGTCGGAGGAATAGATCTAGATCTAAATCTCCAAACCATTCTCCACCACCATAGCCATATTCCACCACTTGTAATAGTAGATCTCTTCTCCAATTGGCGACATTGTAAGACTATTAGCTATCAATCTTATGATCTCTATTACAATGTTTATGATTGTTGATTTCATCTCTATGTGTGTGTAATTCTCCATGGGCCAAGGGCTTCGGCCTAGCCATGTATCTTTTGTGCATGTTATTTATCATAGATAGGATCATGTATTAGTTTGTATGACATGATGATTATTGTATCCTCTATTTCCTCAATCTAAGGACTTGTCAGGTTCCCAAGACCCCAAGTATTGATCCTGGTATAGGAAGTGTGAGTGATTACTGATTTGCAGGTTGGGAACCCCAGTGACAGAAGGGGTAGTACGACTGTATGTGAGGAATTTACTTGGGATTAACGGTGATAGCATTATGCATATCATTAGTTCTCTTTCTTCTATGGATGAGACTAGTACGTTATTGCTACAAGTGGTTGCGGAGGCAATAGAAATTATGGATGTAATTCCCATATATAATTATCTTGCTCTAACAATTACATGCATACTTTAGTATTATCTTTTATTCCCATCAGATATTTTGCACAGCTAATGGTGAAACCGAAAGCCCCAGGCCCTCTCTCTCTCTCTCCATCATCAACAACAACAAATAGATCACAAATTCTTGGTTTGGTGGAAACATAAAAGGAATTCTAAAACTCCTTAAGGTCCGTTAAAGTAACTTCACTTTGCTTTCTGCTTCCGGAGGATTCGATAAACCTAGGTCTACTAGGGAAAAAACTATACTACATCCGTAATCCAGATCGAAGGTATCAACCCTTTTTCTGGCGCCGTTGCCGGGGAAGCAATAGTTACCCTGGTGAGGTTAGTAGGAACCTTGCTAGTTTTTATTCTTGTTTTTAATTTTGTTAGTTTCCTTTCAGTCTTTATTTGAAAAACCAAAAAAATTAGTTAGTCTTTTAATTCTCGTTTTTACAATCATTAGTATTTGTTTAAGAAAATCCAAAACATAGGAAATATGGATGAAAATAAGCTTGGGGAGTTTGCAACTCCCAACAATGATTATTTGCGTACTCCTATTACTCAACCAGCCATTACTGCTGAAGATTATGAAATTAAGCCCCACCATTTAAGGTTTGTTCAACATAATCAATTTGGAGGCTCTACTGTTGAGGATGCAAGTTTCACTTAAATACTTTTACTGAAATATGTGATACGATGTAAATTAATGATTTTGACAAGAAGAGCGTGAGCCACTAGTGCTTGCATGATAGAGAATAAAAGAATGCATGAGAAACTGTCCCAGTGATGGGATGGAAGATTGGTTAATTCTCCATTTATTTTATAATGCTCTTAACCCCGTGTCTAAGTCTATGCTTGATACTGCAGCTGGAGGAACATTTATGGGTAAACAAATTACGGAAGCAAAGCAGCTGCTAGACAATATGCGAGACAACCATGCCCAACTACATGTGGAAAGATCAAACATGAAGAAGGTGAACTCCATCGCACCTCAATAAAATGAAGAACTCAATGCTAAGTTGGATGATCTCATATTTGCCTTCAAAGGTAAGGGAACCTAGGTAAGAGCTACTCCCGAACCAGCTATTGAAGAAATAGACTTCATAGCTCCTAATGATTATAACCCTGCTTGGAAGAAGAATTATAATCGAATTTTTTAGAAACACTATTCTAGTCCTACAGTAACTCTAATAATAATATGGCATCAAGTAATGGTAGTCTCCAAGAAACTCTTAAATCTTTTATGGATACACAAAATGAGCAAAACAATATCCTAGTTAAAATAATGAAGAACCATGATGCTATGCTTGGTAAATTATTTAACCAAGATGTTAGTTTGAGGAATGATTTGCAGTCCCTCCAAGAAAGAACAAGGATTGTTGAGGGACAACTAGGTAAGATAACCGAGAGTCAAACTATCATTCTAGCTAAATTTGCAGGTAAAGATGAACCCAATACAGTAGAAGACCTCGAGATGATAAGAATCCAAAGGGAGGAACCTGAAGAAGTTCACTACAGCAATGCTCCTTCCCCGAATTAAATAGTTGAAGATCTTGTATAAAGTATCAATATCAATATTTTGTTAAGTGAAGGAAATGAGGAAGCCATGTATCAACACTTTGTTAATCAGGTAGCAATAAAGGTACGTGAGCTTGAGGAAGAATATAAGAAAATTGCTTAAAAATTACCTGTTAAGCTTGATGATATATTTGAGCCTACTATTAAGATTAAAATTATGACTAATGAAATAGCTGCACTTTGTGATCTAGGTGCAAGTTTTTCAACAATTCCAAAAAAGTCTTTTTAATAACTTAAATATTGCCTCTTTTGAAATCACTGAGTTAAAATTGCATGTAGCAGATTCTACCCACAAACAAGCAGTAGGAATTAAAGAGAATACCTTAGTATACATTAAAGGCTGTCCAGCTCTTATTGATTTTGTTATTGTTGACATGCCTGAAGATGCTACTTCTCCTATTATATTAGGGCGTCCTTTCTTAAGAACTATTAAAGCTTTGATTAATCTGCATGAATGGAATGTGAAGCTACAATTTACTTTGCGGGATCATTTTGTTATTCATTTTCCCAGGAAAAAGAAAGCCAAGCAAGATGAGAAGGAGTCCATCACTTTGAAGGCCAACTATTTTGGAGTGGGTGTTCCACTCATCTGGCCTAAGTGAGCAACATCAAGGTCAAGATATTGACCACAAAGGAGCGCTACATGGGAGGCAACCCATCTGAAATAAAGGTTTGTGTAATTTTTTTTTAGTTTTAGGTTAAGTTTTATGTTGAATAAAGAGTGCTAGAAAACTCCCGTGAGAAGGAGAGATTCAATGGTACTAAAAATTCCCTTTTTTATACATGCCAATGTTGGTCGAAAATTTAGTCTATCATTTTTCTGTCAAAACATGGTGTTTCGCTAAGTTTTAGTCTAAAAAGTAATTCTTGAAGAAATAGAATTTTTTTTTGTGTATACATACCTTTAACAACCAACTATACGACAGAAATAAATATTCTAGCCGTTTAGTTCCGTCCATATAGTTATTTGAGCCATCGACAAGTTTTCTTCTCCAGATATAGTAGGTTTAATGACCAACTATACGCGGGACCATTTTGGTTCGGCCGTATAGTTACAGCCACCAGGAAAGAAACCTTAGAAACCCTAATTTTTACCGTTAGACCAACTATATGACGGGAACAAATTGTTCCAGCCATATAGTTGCGACTGTATAGTTGTGTCCGGCCACTTAAACGCACGTGAAGGTACCCAAAACACCAAAACTTCAATCCTTTTATCTCTTCTACCTCCAAACTCTCTCAAAACCCCAAGGGATCTTCACCTCTAATCAATTTCGTTCGATTTCCTTGCACACAAATGATCTACGGTATGTTTCTCCTCCGATCCTCCAATTAGTTTACGTTGATTTATCTCTAATCTATTATCATTGTCAATCTAGGGTGAAACTTAGTTTGAACTAGTTGCTATGATTCTCTTGCCTATATATGTTGAGGAGATTCATTAGTGTTCTATGATGAGGAATATACTATTCTTATTATTTTTTGATCAAAAAATTTTATTTTTGTCTTTCTTATTCATTTTTAGAAGATGAATACAAGGAGCCAAACACGTGCTATTTCCGCTGCTAGTTCTTCCCAGGAGGCAGCTCAGGAACACATGGGGATTCGATTCAGGAATGAGTCCCACTGTGATCATTTCGACAAGATCAAGAACCGAGAAGTGAAGGCAACCAAATGGGCTTTCCACATCATATTGAACCAACTCAGTATTTCTGATGACTTTCATTCACTATGCAATAGAGTTGCCCTGCAAAACTTTGTATTTCATGATGCACCTACCTATCGCCGGTCAACCATTGAATTTTTAAGTTCTTTGAATAGGACCGTTAAAACATGGCATGGAGAGGATAGAATTTCTTTCTGACTTATGAACAACAATTATTCATTATCACTTGATGAATGGTGCAATTGTTTTGGTTTACCCAACAATGATCCTAATGCTCTACGCGCATCTTTTACTGGCATAGAACCTTCCCCAGAACTCTGCTATAATAGAATGAGCTTCACTTCTAGAGTCAGCAAAGGGGAAAATATTCAACATCCTGCTATTCGCTATTTGTTCTATGTTATTGCTAACACCTTGTAGGGGCGTAATGAGTTTACAAGACTCAATGAGGAGGACATCTTAGTCCTTGCAAAAGCAGCTTTCAACTACAACAACTTGTCACTCCACTTGGGCGCAATTCTTGTGCGCTACTTGGAGTACCAATCCTCCCAAACCAAGGACCAATCACATGTGGAGGCTTCATCACCGTGCTTGCCAATGCCCTGGGCATCAACCTAGGTGAGTTGCAACCGGTGCTAGGTGAGCGACGTTTTGGATTCTCTACTTTAAAGTATTGTGGAATGCTCACTAGGAGAGGTGGTGTTTATTACCTGCATATTGCTGGAGCTGGGCGTCTCTACCCAGCTCCTCTAACAAATCGTCTTTTCTCTATCAAGGAGGGACTCGTGCTTTATGACTAGTAATTTGAGCAACACCAACCCGAGGAGGACTTTACGGATGAGGATGAGGACCAAGAGGAGGAGCAAGAAGTTTCTTATCAAGAGGAGCAGCCACCAAACCGGTTCGCTACATATGAAGACTTCCAAGAACTTGGAGGGAGTGTGGAGGGGATGCATAATCTCGCCCTGAACCTCCAAGAAACAACAAGTAACTTATCAAATCAATTTGCGTACTGGAGTTACAACTTTTTCCCCACACCTCAATGATTTGAAGGTCTTGCAAAATCCTAAGCTTGGGGAGGTTTTCTATCTATTTCTTTTGGATTTCATTTGCTTTACTTTATTTTCGAGGTTATGCTTTTATTTGAGTTTATAAGCACTCGTGTTGGTTTCCCCAACACTTTATCTTTAGTTACTTTATTTTGTTTGCAATTTTCAAGCCGATCTTTGCCACCAATTTTCTATTCTTTAATTCCCCCTCTCAAAAACCACAAAAAGATTTCTCCGTTTATCTTTATTTTCCCTCTATATTTTCTTTTCTCCTCAAGGTTCTCATGAATTTGCAGGAGAGGGATCGACTTCAACTTTCCAAGAAACAAATCAAAAAGGAAGAGAGAAGTGGAACCAAACATGAGAGGTATGCCTTATGACTCCCCACTTTTGATGTTTGAGAAACCCATGCTAGTTAGTAGTAAAGGTTAAGATGTCATATCGGTGGAGTGAGTCTCTATATTGTAGTAAATTGTTTTTTGCATGGGTAGTTGATTATGTTTTGTTCTAGCTCTTGTAGTTAACCAAGTATTGCATAAAAATTTGCTAAACAATTGAAATAAGAAAAAGTCTCACAATTGAAGAATTGTGTGTTGTAGTGTTTAGTCTTGAAAGCTTATTCCTAGAGATACTCAACACCACAAAAAATAATGATTAACTTGATAGCTCTCTTTGAAAGGATTTATTCAATTGAATTAATGTTTAGCGGTTTTTGTGAGCATGCCAAAGTTTGACTTGTGAATCATAAGAATGATATAGCTTTATGCGTGTCAAACATCATGGGATGCCAACAACTCCACTAGCCTATGAATGATCTTCATGGAGGAAACTCCTAGATTTTGGCTATCAGTTGATTAAACATTTGTAGCAACAATGCTAGAATGGGTAAGATTCTTGGCACTCTCAGGTAGCTATAAAAATGATGGAATTACCCCTCTAGGTGATATGAGTAATCATTATGCAAAAGAAACAAAAACCTTAGTGATGCCATGAGTGTCCATCATAGATTGATAAACTAATGAAATTTTTTGTTATGCTCTCAGTTACTTAAGAACTGAAATTCTTGAAGGACAATGAATGGAAAATTAGTGCATGAAAAGTCTTCATTTATTGGTTTGGGAGAATTGAGATACTTTAGTCTATATGCTTTTTATGAAGAACTCTCACATTCTCAATTTTATATAATTATACTTTATTGTTCAAAGGCAAGATTATGAGTTGATTACATGACATGGTATAAAGTTTACTCATTTGAATCATCCTTTCTTACAATAATTTTGTTGTGCTATAAGGATTCCTGAAACCCATATGATATGCTTGCCATTACTCTATCTATGCTGAAGGTTTTTAGATTAATAAAGTGGAGGAAACATGAGACTACCAATCATGAGTAAGATCATCATGTCGTTATTTCAGTTTAAATGTCGAGTTCCTTATTGATTTTGGTTTTCTTGCTAGAGGATGATCAAGTTTAAGATCGTGGAGGTTGATGTATGTGAAATATAGCCATCCACATCCGCATTTAAACTAGATATTATTCATATATTTGATGAAATATCTCACTAAGCCCTCCCACTAATGCCTAATGATCAAAGGGGTATACAATCCTTTCTTGTTATTTTTCCCTGCGCAGATAATGACGTATAATGATGGGAATCACAACATTAAAGTCCAAGATACGATATTTCCAACACGTCAATGAAACCAGGAGCCATGAAGTGGATCCAAAAGGATTAACGACCAACTATAAGGCGAGAATAAAATTCCAGCCGTATAGTTGCCATCGACTCCATTAGGTCAAATAAAGCAACTTTCGTGAAGGGACCCCTATATAAAGAGGCTTCGGGCGAAGAGAAAACTCTCTCGATCTCTCTCTTTTCAATCACAACTCTCCCTACCACCAGAATCTACCACGCTGGAGAAATAGATCTAGATCTAAATCTCCAAACCCTTCTCCACCAACATAGCCATATTCCATCACTTGTAGTAGTAGATCTCTTCTCCAATTGGCGACATTGTAAGACTTTTTTCTATCAATATTATGATCTGTATTAAAAAATTTATGATTGTTGATTTCATCTCTATGTGTGAGCAATTCTCCTTCGGCTAAGGGCTTCGGCCTAGCCATGTAGCTTTTGTGCATGTTATTTATCATAGATCGGATCATGTATTAGTTTGTATGACCTGATGATTATTGTATCCTCTCTTTCCTCAATCTAAGGACTTGTCAGGTACCCAAGACCCCGAGGATTGATCCATGTATAGGGAGTGTGAGTGATGACTAATCTATAGGTTGGGAACCCCAGTGACAGAAGGGGTAGTACGGCTGTATGTGAGGGATTTACTTGGGATTAACGGTGGCATCACTATGCATATCATTAGCTTTTTTTATTCTATGGATGAGACTAGTAGGTTATTTCTACAAGCGGTTGCGGAAGCAATAGCAATTATGGATGCACTGCTCATATATAATTATCTTTCTCTAATAATTACATGCATACTTTATTATTATCTTTTATTCCCATCAAATGTTTTGCACAACTACTGGTGAAACCGAAAGCCCCTGGCCCTCTCTCTCTACATCGTCAACAAAAACAAAAAGATCGCAAACTCTTGGTCCGTTTAAAACACAAAAGGTATTCTATAACTCCCGAAGGTCCGTTAAAGTGACTTCACTTTGCTTTCTGCTTCCCGAGGATTCGATAAACCTAGGTATCCTAGGGAAAAAGAACTATACTACATCTATAATCTGGATCGAAGGTATCATCGCCTGAGAAAGAGTGATGTCCACCTGCATGATGGATGGTTCAGATGCCGCCATGGTCGGAGATTCGACAGGAATGACAGAGTATTGGAAGGTAGGAGTAGTAGGGGTGATGGAAGGAGAATCTTGGACAAACATACCACAAATTTTTTTAGAAGCCCAGCAGTCTTGGAAGTCTTCTTAAAACTCAAACTATACTTTTTCCTGAAACATACAAAGTATAAGTATAGTAAGAAGCAATACAAACAAAAATATCGAAGGAAAACAGGCTTAAACAGTAGTTGGCTCCTTGGTTAAGGGGATGCCAACTAGTTTTGTTTTCTCTGCCTCCAAGGAGGCGGTGGATTTCTTAGAGACTCCACTCTCTATCTTCTTCTTGCCTCCATCGGCAGCGTTAGAGGTGGAGCTCTTACGCTTTCATGATAGCGGGACCTCGTCGTTGGACACGACCGTGAATTCCTTCATCTTGAGGTTGTAGACTTGGGAAGTTATGCAGGTCTCTACCAAATCCCCCAGTTGTTAATTTATCAAATGTGTTAGACGGACGGATGTGTCAAAGTCATAAGAACTGGAGTATATGTCAAAACAATATAAAGAGGTGAACATTACCTTTGGGAACTTGTCGTCCTTGAACATGCCATAGTTGATGGCGAATCCATGCTTCTGGTCCTTCACCTTGACAATGTCCTTGAGGCGGAGCCTGATGGAGGGTTTCCTCAGAAATACGGAGGGTATCTTTTCTGTCCTTCGTGTATTGACACATTAGCTTCTCGCGGTGTTACAGATGCTGGATCCTCCTTATGAACCAGCACATATCTTGGTCCAAACCAGTCAGACCCGTGTCAACGAGCCACTGAATTATCCTTACGACGCGGGAGGCTTCATCGTCGGAGAGGAGAAGGGCTTGGGACCTCCATGTGGGGGCTTTGACGATGGCCCCATCTATGAAGTTCGGGTATGTTCCTTCTTGGCCAGCCAGAGGGATATCTGGGCTGTATAAGTAGGTATGGTGCCAGTTCTTGCAGGAACCGTGTCCTACAATGTCGTCGAACCGCCGACCAGACAGGATCTTCAAGCTAATGGTTCTGCAGTTCCTAATCTCCTCCTTTCTCACTCCAGTTTCCCTCTTGACGGTAAATAAATATATTAATAGATCTAACCTAGGCCTAATCCCTATGTATCCTTCGCACAAAGCTGTGTAGTTGCTAAGTGCTAGGATTCTATTGGGGGACAGGTTTTGAGGTTGAACCCGGAAGTGCCGGAGGACTTGGATGCAGAAGTCGGAGAGCGTCAGGGATATTCCATGCACTAGCTGGGCTTTGGGGTATACCTTTTTTCCAGCTTGGGAAAAGATACGATCTCGCCAGCCGGTACCGCTCGCCAGGCCATACCCTTCATCGCCGGAAGGTACGAGCCGCACCATTCTCCTTTGTGATAGTCCGTATCCTCCTCCAGTGGCTTGACCACCGCTAAAATATGGTTTCCGTCGGTGGATTCAACCACCACGGAATGCGCCACCACCACCCCCTCCAGCGGGACATGCACCATGTTTGAAGTCTTGACCTAAGCCTTGTCGGATGCCTCCATGGATGAAGGAGTGCTGCTGCTGCTGGCCATTGGCAGGGGAGAGATGGACTGGGAGCTGGGAGAGGGGCTAGGGTTTTCTCTGTGCGCGAGGAGCTCAAGGAAATCTTGGCGAGAGGAAGAAGACAATTCAGGAGTGAATGAGGGTAAGAATAAATTTACCTACGCCGTTAAAATCCTATAGACCCGACATCAAGATTCGTGCAGGATGATCCAACGGTCAACATGTGGATACCGCATGCGCGAGCGTGCGCAGATATTTCGCCACGTTCCCACCGCCACCGCTTGACGTTTCGGATTTGTCGCGCAGGAAAATCGCTATCATTATGTTTTCTGCATGTGTGAGTTATGAGGCGATGCTAGCTATGGTCGACGTCATCTCACTAATAAAAAAGAAGAAGAGTCCCATATGAAGATTCTGCATGGACGGATCTAGCCCGGCTATGAGAAGAGTAAGGTGGAACTCATATTGATTCTCTGACTTATGTATTGAAGACGGAGAATATTTCAGGGTTCTTTGGAGGACTACAATATATTGCTTGAATAATTGTCAACATCACCTAGACAGAGCATACAAATTGAAGAGGAAGGATGGTGCAATATCTCAGATTTCTCTAGGGGCTACAGTTGGGGATTTGCTAAATTGGTATCACCAATGCATGTCTCTAATCCGACTAAACTAGGTGGCCCACAGTTGGTAGAAAGGCTCATGGCGTTCTGGACGGCCTAGTTAGATGGATCCAGAAGGGAGGCCCATGATGTATAAAGGAAGGCTACAGAGCACTCACCGACCAACCCGGAGCCTTGGAGTGCAAGACATGAAACTATTTAGTATATGTGTTGAACTCTATAACCTGTCCGGCTAGGAATTTTCCCTGTAACCCTAGGTTTTGGCGTCTTTATAAGCTGGACCTTTGAGAGCCTTTAGGGCACAACTCAACACATCGATTTACATACCTCGCACGGCGAACAAATCCCAGTAACTCGGCGTATTGCCCTTATAGTGATTTATAATAGGAGTAGGGTTCCGCCAACATCGTGGGACCTGAACCTGGGTAAGCTGTGTTACCTCCTACCCACCAACTTGTCGCCTTCACCCACCTCTCTAAACACGCTCTGTGGCGACCCCTCCATGGCGTACTCGTCGACAATACCACAACAATTTCACAGCGTTCAAAGGTGTATAATTTTTGTATATGCACGAGACAGAAAGATTTTATTTTAGGGATCAATTTTCATGCTCTAAAAATGGTAAACTCTCAAGATTTTCTTAGGACAACATTATCATGTCCAAATTGTAATTTGTAAGTGTTCAAGAGTTGTTTCAATTATAAACGCTCTTTTTCATTAAGAGTGGTATAATTTTTTTAATTTGAGAGTTTTCAAGAGTTGTGTCATTTTATTATTTCTTATACTTACATCTCCCTAAATATCAAAGTTTTACTTTCACCTCATAGATTCACTTGATTGCAACAGAGACATAAACTCGATAAATAAATTAAATCATCAGAACGGCTCCTCTGTCGGCCGCATTCTCCACAGCAAGCTCGCGCACCCAATTGAGCTCCCGAGTTGCGCCAATTGATTGTCGACGGCAAGGGCCCCATCTAATTCGAACAATTTGGTGCGAGATCTAACCTTCCCTACGCACGGTTGCCAATGTCATCCTTCATAAAGGTCAAAGGGACTACATCATATTGCAGCCAAGATGAACGGGAGGCCAAAGTGAAGCTAGACAAAGTACCATCGTCGTCGGAGAAGAATAAGAAAGGGGAGGTAACAGCACAGGTGCGGGCGCGAGGCTGGCTCGGGGTCCCATCTTGCAAAACCAACCTAGGTAAGCTGTGGGTCCGGCGCTCTTGTGGATAAGTTGTGGGTCCCACACTGATATGGATAAGTTGAGAGAAGTGTCCACTACAACACTTGACAAAACTTGGACCCACTTGTTAGCACATAACAGCAAGGGTCCACTACAGGATCCGATAGAACGCGTCCACACTTGTCAGCATGTAACTGCGAGGGTCCATAACGGGACCCGACTGAACGCGACCCAACTTGTCAGCACATAACGGCAAGGCTGATGGACAACAAGTTTTAGACTGTGTGAGAGTTTTGGAGAAGGAGCTAGGAAAAAATGAGAAAAAGTTAAGCGGTTGGGGAAAAGTGAGTACAACTAACGAACTAAGGGCATGAAAATAGAAATCCCTACTATTTAACCAATATGAGATCAGTCAAGGAAAGACCTGATACTCGGAAGAGAAAAAGAGCTGGTGGTAGTACATACCCGGATGAATTAGACCATCCATGGAATATTGCACATCTACGTCCCTTCTATTCTTAATTATAGTTCCTTGTAATCATATGTACATGTTCAAAGTGAAATAAATTATTGGTTACCTCATAATTTTCTAGGAAGTTTTTTACCATCTTATTTCCAAAAGAGTATGTCAGTTTCAAAAATCCCAAGATGATTGAAAGTACTTTATGCTCATGTTCGTTCTGGTTATGATTTTTGAAAATCTATAAAAATGTTACCTTTAGGTGTAAATCTCATTTTATGTTTATACTTTGGTTTTTCATCTGATTTCTTAGACGCGGGCATTTTTCGAGTAATGAATTGTTGGTACTGGAAGCCGGCTTTGTTTCCATGTTTAAATTGGTTTAGCAATTGCGCTTCGTTGCTCGACAAAGTTTCCATGATAAAAGTTTGCCGGCTCATGAAAGGGACGATGCATAGTGCTAGATATAACGACAAGCGTAAACAAAACGTGGTTAAGAAATTTTCAATCACACATCAAATATATACAAAAGTGCTAAGTAGTAAAGCATTAGTTCTTACACACCAGCACCACAAAATAAATTATTTTACTTAACATAATTCCTGTCTTAGAATAATGCAAAGTTTTTTCTTCGGAATCTATGCTACAAGAGGAGGCGAAGGATTCGCCGAATCAGCGGTGCTGCCCTGATTTTTTTCTGGGACAGGGATGTCAGACTCGGGCTCTTCATTGTCCTCGGATTCTTCTTTGGCTTTGGAAGGGGGGCTTGGTGGCACTTCAACAGGTGTGAAGAAAGGCTTCTCAAAGTTGGTAATATCGACCACACGATAAGCGTATCCGGCACAAGATTCCCATATTTCTCCAACATTCTAGGCCTTTCCATCTTCATCCTCAGTTGCATAACCCTTGGTAACTTGCCAAATTTCCATATTTCCTTGGTGTCTCATTACCATAGTGAGGGCATTCTGTGTGGTCGTGCGAGCATAGGACATTTTCTAGTCCTGGACCAACTGAGGCAAATCCTCTCCCATGTCGCACACCTCCAGAGCTGGAAGCTTGTGTAGGTTGGGAAGATCAATGACTTCGCCAATCTCTTCTAGAGACTGGCGGTAGTCATGAATAAGATCTTCGACTGTTACAAGCCGGCTAGTGTGTGACTTGGATGATGAAGAGTCCAGGAGGTTAAGAGGCTCCACGGTTCAAGCACAATAATCAAAATATGACATGTAATCATCGAAAAAAAATCAATAAATAAAGTAGAGGGAGACAAAATGACAGTAAAAACATACCGAAGATAGATTCGTCTACTTTGGCATTTTCGTCTCTCACACTCCAGAGATCATCTCGAAGTGCCTGAGTTGTGTCCTTCTGCCGATCCATCTCTTCCTTGATATCCAAGATTTCCTTGTCCTTGCAACTAATGGTGCGGTCAGACTCCTCGGTAACATGATTGTTGGACACCAAAATATTGGTGATGCTACGTTCGTGGTCAGCCCTCAGCTTTTCGATCTGATCACGAAGTCCAGCATTTTTTGACTCCAAGGCTCAGAAGTTCTCGGCGTTCTCGAAAAGTTTGAAATATTGCTTCAACAAGTCTACAATGGAAACAAACAACACTTAGTCAAAATCATGGAATTCGACTAAATGAAATTATATGAGAAGAGATAGCTAGAAAAGCTTACCTTAAGCTTCATCCTTCTCCACTCTTAGTTGCGCATTTTCAAGTCAAAGAGTTTTTACTTCTCTTCACTTGTCACATATGTTTGTTAACAATTCCTGGTTGTAAACATTAACTTTTGGTAAGTCAGAATAATAACCAGAGTCGGATTGCTACTAAGACTCGGGCTGCAATTCAACTATACTTCAGCATGAGCCTTGGGGGCTACACTACATTGTTCTTTGGCATCCCATAAAAGCGTCAACTCAGATTTCTATCCAACTTCAAGCTTGGGTGCTAGAGGTTAAAATATACATAAAGTAAAAGATTCCAAAAGACAACTTAGAACATGCTCGTGTTGTAGCTTGTGGAGGCTGGTCTTGATTTCAAGAGTGACCTTCGTAGCAAGCGTCAACAGAATGAAAGGTGGAGGCAGAATTTCTCTGGCCTTCATCTTCTCGTCCCAGAGATGAACTTGTTCCAGCAGCTCCACCATCTTGACATCCTCAGCTTCTTATTCCTCCTCCTCTACTGAGATATTCTGACGATCTAGGCACTCCCGGGCAAGCTCGTTTAGATCTTTAGCAATTTTACGGATGAAGCAACTCAGAATCTTTAGGGGGTCATCGACAATGTTCTTTGTTGAGGGATCATTAACCATAGAGATTTGACCCTTATTTTTAGCCAAGTCACCAATGGTGGCATCGGATTGCAAGCCTACGGTCGCAACTTCGATTTCTGCAACACGCAGATATTGAATTTCCTCCGGCGCTGAGGACTAGATTGGATTGGGGGTCAGAGGCGAAACAATAGGAGAAGGCATTGATAGCTTCTACTAGCGCATCAAATTTCCTGGCTTCACCTTTCCTTTGATCAAAGACTTAGCTCTAGACATCAACAAATGATAATTGTTAAAATGGAATGAACATAGTCAAACACATGAAAGTCTGATGGAAGAAATATACCTCTTTACAACTGGCATCATTTGCGGGCTAACAGACACAGCCAGATTCTAGCATTTCTAGGAAACAACTTATGGTACTTCCTCAGATTCTTAAACCTCCGGAGATTCGGAAACCTCTGGAGGATATCCCTCGATAGGAGAAAGCTTCGATTCGGGGAGAGAAGCAAGCTGAAAGTCAAAAATAAGTAACTTAGTACCACAAAATAATCAAAGTTAAAACAACAAGAAAGAGTAGTCATAAATCTTACCTGGGTCAGAGGCCTTTTGGCTGTGTACATATGCATTGAGATCCCAGAATTTTCTGTTTCACTTGCTCCTTGATTAGCAACTTCACCCGGGATTCATATTTCTTGGAGGGGATCAAGTCGGACTCAACTTCAAGCTGTCTTTCTTGTCGAGGGTGACCGTATGCATGAGCCGGTCCCCATGGTGCTGAAGAGGTTGAATCCGACAAATTAGCCAGCAATGGACTAAGTAGGATCCCCTTAGTCCTTGATGCTTCATCATATATTCGATCCAGCTCTTGGTGAGGATCAGATCATTAGTAAGATCCGGCGCCTCCACGTCCCAAGACTTTTGGTAAGCGGTGGCACCATCAATGAAAGCCGGCAGACATTCCGTCTTGCCGGGAGCCGGTTTATCATTGTGAAAAAAGAAAGTGGAAGCCCATCTCCTAACCGACTCGCTAACAAATATCCTATGATAGACTCGGTCTCTCTTAAGAACTAATCTGAGTGTACCTGTATTATAGGGAATACCGACAGTGATAGAAATTTTCCGAGTACCAAAATAGTATCAAAAGAAAAGAAGATTCATCTTAATGCCGAGGAAACCATCACAAAGGGAAGCTTACAAACTGAGCTCTAAAATGGAGTTCGGGGGAAGATTGTGGATTTGAACATTGTAGTAAGAAGATACCTCGATGAAGAACTCTGATGGTGGGAAACTCAATCCTCTATCGGGGTGAGTCCCATAATGGACCCGCTCATCGCCACGGGGTGCGGGGATGAGTTCTCCATGGCCACTCTGCCAGTCGCCGGCGAGGAGAAGCCCCTCCCCCTCCGTGGATTGAAGATTCTCATCGTCAATCACACAATGGATCCATACTCCCTTGTAACCCTTATCCTCCACTACAGAAGGGCCGGCGGCGCCAGAACCTAATGCATGTGCCATTTGTGGTGTGAGGGTGAATATTTTCTGGCGGCATTGGTTAGATCTTTGCAGCGATGAGAAAAAATGAGGGAGACAAGGAGAATGAAGCATTCACGGAGAAAAGGGGACAAAACGGGGAAGATGGAGAAAATAATGGAATTTCCTACCCTTTATAAACCCTATTGCGACAAGATTAGTGTGAAAGCATTAGGATTGTACCACGCGTCACGGAACAAGAGAGGCAGCTTCCTCACGAAGCCTCTGCTGCCTCGATATCCGTGCGTGCACAATAACGGTGCCTCGGTTATTTAAAATACGGACCCACCAATAGTCATGCTGACAAAATGTTCTGCCAGTGATAGGAAAAGTCTGAAACATTGTCAGTGACATGGAAACAGGAGGAGTCATCTGGCTACGACAAGGCCTAGAAGACTTATTGACTTGGGCATGTAGTTTACTTGTAGTCCAAGTTGTACTTAGTTACCGACTATGTAACGTAGCTGAATTGGTCTCTCCTATCACCTTAGCTCTTGGTGTCTTTATAAGCCGTACCTAAGGGAGCCTTTAGGGGATCAATACCACAACCAACTCGCATAGGCGAACCTCCCTTGTAATCCGCTGTAACATCCGGCTCTCGATGATATATTACTGGGTTGCTAGGAGGAGTAGGATCCGAACACCGCAGTCGGATCTAAACTTGGGTAAACTTGTCATCACCGCTCCCGGAACACCGTACGGCTCACACCCCATCTTCTCAACGCCTTTAGGACCCCCTATGGCGTACTTGTCATCAATCCGACGACACATTCAGAGATGGAGGCACCTGGAACACGTGGAAACATATGATGGCAACATATTGAGA
Organism: Avena sativa; assembly: GCA_916181665.1. Taxonomy (NCBI): domain Eukaryota; kingdom Viridiplantae; phylum Streptophyta; class Magnoliopsida; order Poales; family Poaceae; genus Avena; species Avena sativa. The sequence continues at coordinate 363,928,855 of OV702285.1, read as the reverse complement.
TGAACTATACAAGATAGACAAATGATTCAACATACATCTACACACATATTTGGGGAAATTGAGATTTCATTTTGGTTGCTTCTTTTGGAAGAGCTAATTTCAAGATAAATCCTTTCACTGTGGGAATTGCTCTTCAGAGTTGTTTTGGAGGTGCTGCAAATCGTTTTCAAGTTGCATACCTCTCTAAAACGGCTTTAGATTCTCGGTTTTTCCTATGGCAGTAGGCTTCGAGATTTACAATTCAGGAAAATTTGTTTAGGAACATTTTGTCCTCTACACACATCTTTGGGGCAATGGAGGACCCAACTGGTTGGCTGAAGAAAAAAATATTACTAGAAAAGTGGTTCTGAATGGTAGCTTGTTACAATAAAAAAAGAAATAGTCTAGCAAAATCTCATAGTTTTGTTTCTGACAAGTGTGACGAGAAAAAGAGTGGAAAGGGGTAATTCTTTTTCAGTTTTTGACCGTTTGGAATATGTCAAAGACAATAAATCTGAGCAAAATCAATCTATTTTTAAGAGGCTTTCAAATGGTTCTAATACCGAGCAATCTCGAGAGGAATCTCAGGGATTTCAGTCTCTAGCTAAACCACAGTCAACTTACGCGCAAATTGTGTCCAAAAAAGTGGAGTCATTGACAAATAATAATTCTCATTCATTTGGACAGAGCAATGAAGGGGCATTTAATCTACCTGGTCTATTGCTGTTGTAGAAATTCCCTACCTTTACTACACCTAATGTAAATCAATGGCTCGTTCGCTTTGTCCTAACATGGTTCTAATCCCAAGGCCCACCAAACAAATTGATACTATCAACGAGCTTCAAGGACTGTCCTGATTGCACTCCCTCTTCTCCCTTGACCACTATGCCTGCCCCCTCACATTCTGTTGATATAGTAAACCCCAGCTCGCCATTTCCGTCTAGGAAGAAGGTTTCCTCCTTGGCCTGCATGTCCAATATACTTATAGACCCACTACCTTTCTTACTGAGGGGTTTTCAAATTCAGCAAATGGAAGGGAGACATGGAGTTCAGAAAGTGGCGCTACCTCGCCGCGCTCGTCGCAATGAGAACCTGGCGATTACATCCATTGATCCAATGCCACATGGTGAGGTACACATTGAAAACATTAGGAATCTTATGCATGATTTCCTCATGAATGAAAAAGTGTTGGTTTCATTGAAATTCAGAAATTCCCCTTTGGTCTAGCTTATGTCAGATTTCAGAACTCTCATGACAGAGATAACCTTGTTAGGGGTAGCCCTCGTATCTTTGAATATGTTGCAATTTTCTTTGTGAACCATGACAAGGGGATTAATTGGAGAAGGGCTAATTTAAATAGAGAATGCTAGTTGATGATTGTTGTAACATCCCAAAAATATTAAACTAGATTATCAAGTTCTAATCACCCAAGTTTAGGGTTAACAAAAACTTTTATTATTAAAATTAATATGAATGCATGTGTGTGTGATTAATGCATGAATGATTGCATTAAAGGAAATATGCCCTAGAGGCAATCATAGAGATGATTATATTTCTGATGTATCCATGAGTTATTGTAATGTTTATTGAATATCCATTTCAGGCAACTTGTATTGATTGACAATTATGTGAATTGTTTGTGAAACTCTTTACTTGTATGATTATTTAATAGTTGTCCCTAGTCGGAGTTCATGTGAGGACACATGTGAATATTAGACTAGCACATCGATTGGTTGATGACTAATTTTCGCAAGTCACAGACATGGAGATGTCAAACCAATGATGTGGACACATGTTATGTAAATGGGGTTGGATTGACCCAACTTGAGACTGGCAATTAGTTACAACTCTCTCTCTACACATCGTGTATGTTTTGTCCTTAGACCTGAGATTGTCGCATGTACTTGAGATGTGGATCGACCTACTTTGGGGCTATCAGACGCTACTCCGTAACTGGGTAGTTATAAAGGTAGCTTTCAGGTTTGTCCTAAAGCATGCTGCAAGGAATGGTCAATCAAGATGGGATTTGCCCCTCTCTACTTGAGAGAGATATCTCTGGGCCCCTCGAGTGATCGGATCCAGAAATGCATGGGCGTGCTACATATGGTTAAGAGTTAACCTAGTAAAGGGATTCCGAATCACAGTATCAAGAAAGGAGGTCAGCTTGGAGCTAGACCATATATCGTGAGGCAAAGGGAAAGACATGTACTAAACCTTGTGATGGTTCGTTCGATATGATCTTTGTATGCGTTTAGGAGTTGGCACGTCTTGCTAGAGGCCGCTACCAACTATTGACAGAATAAGTGTATTCGTGTCATTTCTATACGTATATGAACCTATAGGGTCACACACTTAAGGGGCTGGAAGTCTAATAACGATTAGATCCGAATTAGACCAGGCTTAGGCTACTAATGGGCTGCTAATGTAGAGGCCTTCTAGGAATGCCTATATAAAAGAGGGTGCAGCGAGATAACCAAGGTTAGAGCATTCCACCCAGCCGCCACTACTCACGCATGTGTTGCACACGTGGACCTAGAACTCCGGTGTCTGACGCTTCCACCTTGTACGTGTGAATACCTATGAGGCGCTGCATCTGTAGCGCTTGGACGAGCCGCGCAAGGGGAGCTTCTCGTGGGACGAGAACGAGGAGGAGACGTAGATCGTCTGCACTGCCTCGACGCGCTTCATCAAGTTCTGCAACTACGCGTCCAGTGGTAATCCCGTGATCTATGACAACAGTAATCCTGGTTTACGCGGTAGAAAATTTTGATTTGCGCTAGTGTAGCCTACCGGTATCCCTTTACTAGTATCAGAGCCGATGTTGTTCAATTATAGGTTCGGTATGGTTGCATATGGTGATCTGCAGATTGATATAAATGATGTGATCGTTTGTATTGCGGTGGTTCATGATTGATCTATGATCTTGCTTTCCGTGATCGTGATTCTGAGGTAGTCGAACGACTTACCCCTATCGGTCGGTTTCCGCCATCGGGGTAGACAGTGACACATAAATCCTGTTGAATCACGCGAAGATCAATATGATTGGTCGAATCGGAATCTAGATCTAAAATCGATGTCCCGTGATCAAAGGAGTTTTATCAGATCGGAACAACAGACGGTTTATGGTAAATTTGTTTTGCCGATCAAAATCCTTAAAGAAATTTCATTTGGTAAATTTGATACCATGAGGGGCGCTGCCCCTTCGAAACCCGCAGGAGGAGACCCCCTAGACCCCCCTAGTCGTAGCACTTTTTTGTATCTCGTTAAGGTAACTAGGTGCTGCGAGGTCACATGATCTGGTAGAATGCGATTCTATGCATAACTTGTTTTTGCAGGATGTATGTGATCAGTATGGCCCATATATGTATGTGATGCATGTATGAAATTAATCATGACCTGCGTGTCGTGAGTAGGGCAACACGACTGGAGCCATGTGTGTTGTCAATTATTGTAATGGCCTGCGTGCCAACTTGTGATGATCCCAATTCTATGTAATTTTGATTACTAGATGTTAGGGGTAATAGCTTGTATTAGTTCTTGGAGGACTCATCAGTTGGAGGATGGCTCGCATGGAACATGAAGATGGAGATCATCATGGTGGAAAGGTTCTATGGCGATAGAGATCACCATGAGAAAATGGGCCATACTGTGTCACAATTATGTGAATGCTATTCTTATGTGTTTTACTCTATGCATGCTTAGATGATAGAATAAGAACGATCTCTCACAAAGTTTAAGGTAAACCATGCCCTCCCAACCAAACCTTGCACCATCTTATGCCCTATACAATCGTTGGTGGGCCTATGAAATTAGGGTGCTGCGGTTTTCCTTGGTTCGATGGGTTTGTATCGGATGCCTACACGCATAAGGGTTGGTGAGCTTGCAAAGGTTATCTTAACAGTTAAGGACCTTGGGGCATAAAGGTTGGGCGCCTAGTTTTGACATAGACATGTCACCCAACAACAAGAGTCATATGTGATATGATTAGCAAGTGTTGCTTACCGATTTACCTTGTCTTCTAGTAGTGATGCTAAAGCTCACTAGTCGACTTGTTAATTGTGGATCTTGAATCACTTAGTATCAATAGAGGGATATGCTATTAAATTTTTTAATATGTTTTACTCTTTCATGGTTACATGGCTTAGTATTTTGCATGTTTTCTGTTGTAGATCAATGGCACCGAACACTGCATCACCTTTTTCTTTGTGTTCGATTCTTGACAAAGATAAACTAAATGGAACAAACTATTCGGACTGGGTCCGTAACCTGAGAATTGTTCTCAGGTCTGATAAAAAGGAAACGGTTCTGGATACCCCAATCCCCGATGAACCTGCTGATAATGCATCTGCTGCCCTAAAGAATGCCTACAAGAGAGCATGTGATGATTATCTTGAGGTTAGCTGTCTTATGCTTGCATGCATCGAACCTGAACTCCAAAAGAAGTTTGAGGATCAGGATGTGTACGATATGATTGTGGCTCTTAAGGAAATGTTCCAAGATCATGCAAGGACTGAGAGGTACAATGTTGCCAAGTCCTTTGTCGAATGCAAGCTAGCAGAGGGAGCAGCTGTAGGCCCCCATGTGATCAAAATGGTTGGTTACAGTCAGACTTTGGAAAAGCTTGGTTTTCCACTAGGCCAAGAGTTGGCCACTAACTTCGTTTTGGCGTCTCTTCCATCCAGCTATGGGCAGTTCTTTTCGAACTACCATATGCATGGGGTGGAGAAGGTACTTAATGAGTTATGCGGGATGCTAAAAACAGCAGAAAGTGACATGAAGAAGTGTGCAGGGCATGGCCATGGGATGGCTGTGCAGAATAAGCCTAGCTTCAAGAAAAAGGGTACTTCTTGGAAGAATAAGGGCAAGGCTAAGGATACGATCCCTAAGGCTGCACCCAAGCAAAATTCTGGACCTGTAGAAGAAACCGAGTGCTTCTTTTGTCATGAACATGGCCACTGGAAGAGAAACTACAACAAGTACCAGTCTTATTTGAAGAATAGTGGAAGTAAGAGTACTTCCCACTCAGATATGCTTGTTGTAAATGTTGTGGACATTCTTCTCGCTGATTCCTATGTTAACTCTTGGGTATTTGATACCGGATCAGTTGATCATATTTGCAATTCGATGAAGGGGCTAATAAGGACTAGAGAAGTGCAGAAATGCGAAGTGAATTTTCACGTCGGAAATAAAGCAAGGTTTGCTGCATTGGTCGTCGGTGTCATGCAACTTCACCTTCCGTCAGGATTTATTATGGAGTTGAATAATTGTTATTACATTCCAAGTATGGGTCGAAAAATTTTATCACCTTCATGTTTGATGAGGGATGGATATTCATTCGCGAGCGCAGACAATGGTTGTTTAATCTCTAAGAATGCTATGTTTATGGTTGATGCTCCCATTGTGAATGGGTTATTTATTTTAAATCTTGATGATGCATCTGTGTACAATGTTAGTGCTAAAAGTCTTCGACCTAATGATTTGATTCCTACCTTGTAGCGACCTCGGATCAAGTAAGATCCTAAGTCCCTGTGATTTACATGCTAGTCCCTGGATCAATAGCTAGCACTCACAGTCGATGAAATATCATGTAAAACACAAAGTATTTATTACACGGAGAATCCAGAGTATGAATTTATTACAAATTTGCTTAGCATTAAGCTAGCTCAAATAACAACGGAAACATAATGGCATCTTGAGTCCATCAACGCCCCAGGCTTGTCGAGTGTAGACTCGCGATACCTACGCACCTTTCAATCTTCAGATTCTACACATAAGACGTGCAGCCAACAAGTTGGGTCAATACTTTGAATGTATTGGCAAATTAAACCAAGGAGAGAAAAGACTATCTCTACATGCAAGGCTAGTTTAGGCTGTAGAGTTCATTTGCTCAAAGCTAGTTTTCTTAAGTAGAGAGAAGATGAGAAGATTTTCCCTACTTTGTAATCATTTGGTTAGATAAAATAGGGTCAAATTGCACACGAGGATATTACTCACCAAGTGTCCAAACAACCAAACACTTGGATATTACACACCAAGTGTCACTTGGATATTACACACCAAGTTCCCAAAATCCCACCCATTGGCGATATTACGCACGCCATGGGGTTTCAAAACTTTGTTTTAGAAAAGAGAGAGGGAGATCCATCAAAGGCTCCATCCTTCAGATGCTCAATGTTGTTCTATTTCCGTGAACACGGCTGATCGATCAGATTGCAATACTCTCGAGAGTTTGTGCACTTTACCCACAATCCACGATCAAGTCCTTTATAGACAAGACCATGGCGAGGCTTTCCCTTAGTATCCCCTCTACCTTCCGTATCCAACCGTGCCAAGAACCTCCAAATGTTGGTACCCAGGTGAGGTTTCCCACTAAGTACTAGGCCAACACAGAGCCCATAATGTATTGTGGTTGCACTGGAAGCTTCTGAATTGTGAAACATGGAAGACTTCTTTGATTCCTGGGCGGCCGTCCTCCACCAAAATCCCACTCGTTGACCCGACAACCATTCCGCCCAGAAGAAAACTTAGTTTTATTTTGAAGTGGATTTGAGAAAGAAAGTTTGCTCTAGAGAGCCTTTATACTTAGGAAAATTCTTTGTCTTTCGAACCCCCAACGGTACTTTGTATATATAGCATAGCAAGCAAGAAAAATCAGGGATAACCTATTAGGAGGGAAAATCCTAGGTATAGAGCTACTCATGTCATACTACAAAATCATCGCACTTGCAAAATAATACTAAGGGGCAAATATACTAGAACATCCTACACATGCATACTACAGAATTTTGAAGATCACATGCATAGAATCAAAACTGGGACAAAAATTATGAACAAGTGGTGTAACTTGCCTTGATCCGAGCAGCACTCTACACAATAGCACTCCTTAGCGCACTCCAAACAATCTAACGAATCACAAACATAGGTCTGATCACAACTTGCTCAAAACATGTCACAGAGATAATCATGCATGCATGCAACATGGTATTTTATGCAAGATTGGTTTTCTAATTTGACCAAGGTAGCATAATTGGATTGCAATTGTGTTAAGGGTGTTACTAGGACTGATTTCCCATAGGTTTAAATCAATTTGGGTCACTAATATAGTTCATAGGGTTAATAGGAGATCCAACCATCTAATTAGCCCCAAATTAGATCTAATTATCTTAAGAAAAGTTTTATAATTTTGTTCAGTAGGTAATTCTGAAACAAAGTCAACGCAACAAGAATCAACTAAAACGGAGTTCTAATAATTTTTCTATGAATTAAATACTCCAATCTAATGATTAAAAACTACACCAAAAACCCTACTGTAAACTTGGAATTTTATTGCAGATCTGGGTTCTACATAAAATTATGAATCAAACTGTATATTATAAGCTAAATTTGGCCAATTATTTAATTTTATACGAATTTCGCAAGTTTTAAACTAAATCTGCAAACAGATCTATCCCTAACTTAAAATCTTGCCAAGTGGCAGCCTCCGATTGGTCCAGCTGGCAAGGTGGGGGGGGTGACGCGGCGCGGGCGCGGTGCCGACGCGCTTTGCCACGCGGCAGCGTGGGATTCGCTGGTACCCTTTCGAGTTGGCATCTAATCTGAGCCGCAGATCATAGATCGAACGGATAGGAGGGGCGCGGCGACTTACTGCGGAGGCAACGGCGGCGTTGGGCGGCGGTGGCATTGGTGACGATGGTCGGCGGCGCTCTGGTGGCTCCCCGAGGTGGCTGTGTGGTCGACGGGGCGCGTCTGGTCCTCGCGGTCACGCTCGTGGCCGCGTTGTTACTCCTCGCTTCCTCGTCTATCGGCAGGGTCCCGCCGGCCTTCTCCATCCCTGGCGGTGCTCCGGCGAGCAATCGCGGGCGCGTTTCTGTGAGAGTGAAGGGGAAAGCACACGACACGAATCAGTGGTGGATGGAGAAGGCTCCACAGGGAGAAAGGAGTAAGGGGAGGGCTCCGAACCGTCTCGGCGAGGTTTGCCCGATGGCGGCCAGCGCGAGAGGTTGATCGAGGTAGGGTTTTTAGGGAAAGAGGAGAGGGGTTGATGCGGGGCTTCTTAAGGCAGGTATGGCGTGGGTAAGGAGGCAGGACGCGGAGGAATCGCGGAGTCCGGCTCGGGTTGATCCCGTGTGCGCCAGGGACTCGCAGGCGACACGGAGAGGACGGCTGACAAGTGGGCCCCGCGCGTCGGTGGCGGAGGGGAAAGTGGGCTGGCGCGGGCGCTGGCTAGCTAGCTATTGCGCGGGCGCGGGTGGGCTGGCGCAGCGGCCCAGTTAGGTTAGGTTGTTGCCCCTTTTCTCTTTTTTTTTCCTTAAACATTTTTTCAATTTCAATTTTAGTAAAACTGAAATAACTTTTGCATATAAAGTCAAAAAGTGATGAAACCAACTTCTAAATTTTTGTAAAAATAAGGTGGTCATCTTTGGACCATAGCTTAATGTTTTTACATAGTTTTTAGAAGGGTCAAGCTTGCCCACTACAATAGTGCTTACATAAGGAAATCTTTAGTAGGGTTTTGGTAGGTTTAGATGTTAGGATTTTGTTGCAAATTTTATTTGTAGGATGCAATGATGCAGGGATGATGCATGGCACTAATAACATCCTAATATAAAATCTGGGATGTTACAAACTTACCCCCTTTAAGAAGAATCTCATTCCCGAGATTCGGGCTGGTTAGCAAATAGGTGTGGGTGTTCTGCCTTCAAGTCTTCTTCACGCTCCCACGTGGCTTCTTCCTCGGAGTGGTGGTTCCATTGTACCTTGCAGAATCTTATAGTCCTGGTGCGGGTAATCCTTTCGGCTGTTTCCAGAATTTTGATGGGTTTTTCCTCATAGGTAAGGTCATTCTCCAATTGAACCTCATCTAGGGGAACAGTGTCTCTTAGCGGTGTTTCGGCCATCTCCAGGTGACACTTCTTTAGTTGTGACACATGAAACACATCATGAACAGTCAGTCCTTCCGGTAATTCCAACTGATAAGCAACTTATCCTCTACGAGCCAGAACCTTATATGGTCCTATGAATCTTGGGGCTAACTTGCCCTTGATTCAGAACCTCTTAACTCCTCGTAGGGGTGAAACTCGGAGATACGCCCGGTCACCTATTTTATAAGCCACATCTCTGCGCTTGGAATCAGCATAACTCTTCTGTCGGGATTGGGCTACCTTTAGCCTATCCTGAATCTGTCGTACCTTTTCTTTGGCATCTTTGATCAAGTCAGGTCCAAATAGACTACGTTCACCAACTCCACTCCATAGCAGCGGAGTCCTACACTTCCTGCCATATAGAATTTCAAACGGAGCCATCTTGATACTTGTCTGGTAGCTGTTGTTGTACGAGAACTCTGCATATGGAAGGTTATTGTCCCAACTAGACCCATAGTCCAGTGCGCAAGCTCTCAACATATCTTCCAGAATCTGGTTCATCCTTTTAGTTTGGCCATCTGTCTGAGGGTGGAAGGCAGTACTGAATTCTAGTCGGGTTCCAAGAGACTCATGTAACTGTCGCCAAAACTTTGAAGTGAACTGGGTGCCTCTATCTGACACAATTCCCTTGGGAACACCATGCAGACTTACAATTCTTGTCATGTATATCTTAGCAAGCTTAGCACTTGTATACGTGGTCTTTACGGGGATGAAGTGAGCCACCTTGGGAAAGTGGTCCACCACTACCCGGATAGAATCAAATCCAGAACGAGTCCGGGGCAATCCCGTGATGAAATCCATGCCTACCTTATCCCACTTCCAGTCGGGTATAGGTAGTGGTTGAAGTAGTCCACCAGTTTCTGATGCTCGGCCTTAACTCTGTTGCATACATCACACAGAGAAATATATTCGGCAATTTCTCTTTTTAGGTTATTCCACCAAAATCTATCCTTCACATCCATGTACATCTTCGTGTTACCTGGATGAATTGAGTATGGCGAATCATGAGCTTCTTGCAAAATCATCTTCCTGATATCGGGGTCATTGGGAACGCACAAACGCTTCCCGTACCAAAGGATTCCTTGTTCATCCAGACGGAAATCTTTTGTCTTTCCTTCACTTATCCTGACTCTTATTTCTTCCAACTCTTTATCTCCCTTTTGTGCTTCCTTGATTCTCTCTTGGAAGGTGGACACTATTTCCATAGTCGCTACGTGCCCTTTCGGAACTATCTCTAGCCTGAGATCCTAGAATTGCTTGCATAAATCCTCTGGAAGTTCCCCTGCGGTAAGTCCATTCACATAAACCATACGACTTAAGGCATCGGCCACCACGTTTTCCTTTCCGGGATGGTACTGTAAATCCAAGTCATAATCCTTAATTAGTTCAAGCCATCTTCTTTGTCTCATATTCAACTCTTTTTGGGTGAAGATGTACTTCAAACTCTTGTGATCTGTGAACACATCACAATGTTTGCCTATGAGGTAGTGTCTCCATACCTTGATTGCATGAACCACAAACGCAAGTTCCAAATCATGTGTGGGGTAGTTGTGTCCGTGGTTCTTAAGTTGCCGGGAGGCATAGGATACCACTTTCCCATCCTGCATCAATACACTTCCAAGTCCTTGTCGAGAAGCGTCTCAATAGACATGAAAATCCTTCTGGATGTCAGGCAGACACAGAACTGGCGCCGTTACAAGGCATTTCTTTAACTCTTGAAAACTTGCTTCACATGCCTCGGTCCATAGGAATTTCTTTTCCTTCTTTAATAGTTCCGTCATGGGTTTTGCTATTTCAGAAAAGTTTTCAATAAACCTCCAGTAATATCCTGCGAGGCCCAAGAAACTCCGAATATCTACCACATTTTTAGGTGACTCCCATTCAGTCATGGAAGCTAGCTTACTAGGATCTATGGCAACTCCTTTTGCCGACACAACATGACCGAGGAATCCTACTTCCTTTAACCAGAATTCGCATTTGCTGAATTTGGCATACAACTTGTGTTCTCTTAGTTTCTCCATAATAAGGCGCAGATGTTTCTCATGTTCCTTCTCATCCTTAGAGTATATGAGTATATCATCTATGAATACCACGATAAACTTGTCCAAATATTCCATGAACACCTTGTTCATCATGGTCATGAAGTATGCTGGGGCATTGGTTAGACCAAACGATTACGGTGTACTCATACAATCTGTATCTTGTGGTGAATGTTGTTTTGGGCACATGCTGTTCTCGAATCTTTAGCTGAAAGTAGCCTGATCGCAGATCGATCTTTGAGAACACACTTGCTCCCTTTAACTGGTAAAACAAGTCATTGATGTTGGGAAGAGTATACTTATTCTTAATCGTCACTTCGTTCAACGAGCGGTAGTCCACAACCAGCCTCTTGGTTTTATCCTTCTTTTCCACAAATAGGACAGGCGCTCCCCAGATGACGCGCTGGGTTGGATGAATCCCTTGTCCAACTGTTCCCTAAGCTGTTTCTTGAGCTCCTTTAACTCGTCCACATCCATCTTGTATGGTCTCTTAGCTATCGGCCCCGTGCCTGGCATCAAGTCAATGAGGAACTCGATATCACGGTCGGGTGGCATTCCGGGTAGCTCCTCTGGGAAGACATCCGGGTATTCCTTTACAATAGGTACCTCCTCCACGCTAACCCCCTTAAGAGAGTTCACCATGGCTTCCTTAAGTGCAAAATTTGACTTGATACGAATTCTCTTCCCTTCCGGTGTTGTGAGCGTGACAGTTCTTTTGGCACAATCTATGACTCCTTCAAATTCGGTCATCCAATTCATGCCCAAGATGATGTCTAATCCTTGTGATTCTAGAACTACAAGACTTGTGGGAAAGATGTGTGTCCCAATCCTTAGTTCTAATCCCCGGCAACCGGAGTTTGCCACTATTTCTCCCCTAGGAGAACTTACCCTTAGAGGAAAGTTTATAGTCTCCGTTGGTATCTTGCCTCTATCCACAAATACCCTTTATATGAATGAATGCCGATGCACCAGTATCAAAAAGAACAACTACGGGAATAGAATTGAGTTTGAACTTACCAATCACAGAGTCTGGTGCATCACAAGCATCCTCCATAGAGACATGATTCACCGTGGCTTTGACAAACGGATTTGTCTTCTTCCCGTTCCCATTGCCATGATTGTGTCCATTTCCATTCTCATTGCCATTGCCATTCTTCTTCTCGGGGCAAGAGGTTGCATAGTGCCCTGTCCTGTTGCACTTAAAGCATGTCACCTCACTGAGATCCTTTCCATTACTGTCACTCCCATTGCGGTTTTTATGCCCATTCTGTTTGTGGCCGCCATGGTGATGACCATTATGGTTGTGGCCGTTATTGTTATAAGGTGGTGGTGAGGAATTGCGCTGCTTCTGGTACGGAACAGAGTGCTTGTGAGGGTTAGACCACCTCTTGTGGTTTTCTATGCTCTTCCTCTTTGATATAACCACAATGGCTCTGTCCATGAGTTCCTGAAAGTTGTCAAATTTCTGAGCCACAAGCTGAATGGATATCTCATCATTGAGTCCTCTTAAGAACTCCTCCTGTCTCTTGGCATCAGTGGAAACATCATCGGGTGCATAACGGGCTAGCTTGTTGAAAAGCTCACCATACTCGGTGACAAAACTGTGCAGCTAGTGTAGGTCGCGAAATTCGCGCCTTTTCAAAGTCATGATACCAGCAGCCACATGATGAGTGCGAAAAGCTAACTCAAGCTGATCCCAAGTGATAGCATCAATATCTGGGTGGGTGACTTGGTAGTTATCCCACCATTCTGCAGCAGACCCTTCAAGCTGGTGTGCGGCATAACGTACCATGTCGGCTCCGACAGCTTGCACGGTGTCTAGCTTCTTGTTGATTGTACGTAGCCAGTCATCTGCGACGACTGGTTCAGCGCTACTTGTGAAGGTAGGTGGGTTCAACTTCAAAAACCGAGTCAAGCGATCCTGTTGAGGTTGTGGCGGAGGTGGTGGTGGTGGCGGGTTGTTGTTGTTGTTTTGCATATTCTGAGTGAGCAGTTGGATTAGTTGGTTCTAAGTGGCCAAAAGTTGTGCTATTTCCGGAGGGATTTCGGGGTTTGCACGTCTTGGAGGCATCTGTGGGGTTTGATAGAAAAGTTAAGAAATAGAAAGAAAGACTAAGTAGTAAACTCCTACCCTTATGAAAACACACCAAGCACACGAGACACATTAACACAACTTAACACATAAACAACCAAGTTTAACTAAACCAGAAATGTCTTGGTATTTATTACAATCGCGAATAACGTTCTACTATAGAATTAAAGGTGGTCCAACTATTACACATCTTCCACGCCTTCCTCTTCCTCGTCCTCGAACGAGTAGCCTTCCTGCTCTAGGGTTGTCTTGTACAACTCCATCTCCTTCGTGGTGGCTTCAAGCTTCTCTTGGAGGTTCTTAATCTCATCCTGCAGCTTCTTGGTGGTGGCTTCCAGCTGCTCCTGAAGTCCCTCCTTCTCGCTTTGTAGCTCCTCCACTAGGCTTCACTTTTTCGCGGCTTCAAGTTGCTTTGCCAAGTCCCTCTTGGAAGCACGCACATCATTGATTATCTTGCAAAGGCCTTAAGTTTGCAATTCAGCTCCATCGATCTCCTGTTTGAGTTCCCTAATTCTCTTGTTTTTATTTATCACCCTCTTATCTTGGTTAGCGAACTTCGTCTCTTGGTCCTAGAACTTTATCTCTTGGAGCTTCATTGCCTCCTCCTGCTGCTTGATCATTTCCTCCTTCTCCTTGATGAGGGCGCATAGCTCGTCGTTCTTTAACCTCTCGAGGAAGGTACCCTTTTCAAGGTCATGGATGTGGCACTCCAAATCTTGATATTGGGTCCTTCGGCGCTTGGTAGAAGTTCTTTCCTCAAAGGTTAACTCCATGGGAATTCCTTCCTCATCTCGTCTTCCAAAGAGGCCGCCGCAGTGTCCTTAGAGAGCTTCATGATGACGCCCACATAGGCGACCAATGAGTTGCTACAAGGTGATGCTAAGGGCCTTCTCCTTGGAATCGCTAACAATGTGGATTGCTATGTATTCCTCCGGGTTCTTGCCTCGCTCTTTTCCTGGCTGGATGACTTTGACTCCCCAACAGCCGTCCTTGTGGAGTTTCTTCATTGTGCTCCCCTGGATTGTTGGGAGGGGAAGGTCCAAATGTGTGAGTAGGTCCATGAGGCATCCACCAAAGCGAAGGGGCTCGATGTCCGCGACGGTGTCGTAGAGGAAGCTTGTCATCTTTAAGTTAGAAGAATGAAAGTTAGATACTTAATCAAGTAGAGGAGAACAGATACTAGAAGTGCGTAAAATAACTTAGTAGAAAAGCAAGTAAGGCACATAAGTTAGAGGTGGTTCCAATCCTAGGGTCACGTCCTATAGGCAACGATGTGCTCTGATACCATCTGTAGCGACCTCAGATCAAGTAAGATCCTAAGTTCCTGTGATTAACATTCTAGTCCCTGGATCAATAGCTAGCACTCACAGTCGATGAAATATCATGTAAAACATAAAGTATTTATTACACGGAGAATCCAGAGTATGAATTTATTACAAATTTGGTTAGCATTAAGCTAGCTCAAATAACAGCGGAAACATAAAGGCAGCTTGAGTCCATCAACGCCCCAGGCTTGTCGAGTGTAGACTCGCGATCCATACGCACCTTTCAATCTTCGGATTCTGCACATAAGACGTGCAGCCAACAAGTTGGGTCAATACTTTGAATGTATTGGCAAATTACACCAACGAGAGAAAAGACTATCTCTACATGCAAGGCTAGTTTAGGCTATAGAGTTCATTTGCTCAAAGCTAGTTTTCTTAAGTAGAGAGAAGAAGAGAAGGTTTTACCTACTTTGTAATCATTTGCTTGGATAAAATAGGGTCGAATGGCACACGAGGATATTACTCACCAAGTGTCCAAACAACCAAACACTTGGATATTACGCACCAAGTGTCACTTGGATATTACACACCAAGTTCCCAAAATCCCACCCATTGGCGATATTACGCACGCCATGGGGTTTCAAAACTTTGTTTTAGAAAAGAGAGAGGAAGATCCTTCAGATGCTCAATGTTGTTCTATTTCCATGAACACGGCTGATCGATCAGATTGCAATACTCTCGAGAGTTTGTGCACTTTACCCACAATCCACGATCAAGTCCTTTACAGATAAGACCATGGCGAGGCTTTCCCTTAGTAGCCCCTCTACCTTTCGGATCCAACCGCGCCAAGAACCTCCAAATGTTGGTACCCAGGTGAGGTTTCCCACTAAGTACTAGGCCAAGACAGAGCCCATAATGTATTGTGGTTGCACTGGAAGCTTCTAAATTGTGAAACATGGTAGACTTCTTTGATTCCTGGGCGGCCATCCTGCACCAAAATCCCACTCGTTGACCCGACACCATTCCGCCCAGAAGAAAACTTAGTTTTATTTTGAAGTGGATTTGAGAAACAAAGTTTGCTCTAGAGAGCCTTTATACTTAGAAAAATTCTTTGTCTTTCGAACCCCCAATGGTACTTTGTATATATAGCATAGCAAGCAAGCAAAATCAGGGATAACCTATTAGGAGGGAAAATCCTAGGTATAGAGCTACTCATGTCATACTACAAAATCATCGCACTTGCAAAATAATACTAAGGGGAAAATCTACTAGAACATCCTACACATGCATACTACAGAATTTTGAAGATCACATGCATAGAATCAAAACTGGAACAAAAATTATGAACAAGTGGTGTAACTTGCCTTGATTCGAGCAGCACTCTACACAATAGCACTCCTTAGCGCACTCCGAACAATCTAACGAATCACAAACATAGGTCTAATCACAACTTGCTCAAAACATGTCACAGAGATAATCATGCATGCATGCAACATGGTATTTTATGCAAGATTGGTTTTCTAATTTGACCAAGGTAGCATAATTGGATTGAAATTGTGTTAAGGGTGTTACTAGGATTGATTTCCCACAAGTTTAAATCAATTTGGGTCACTAATATAGTTCATAGGGTTAATAGGAGATCCAACCATCTAATTAGCCCCAAATTAGATCTAATGATCTTAAGCAAAGTTTTATAATTTTGTTCAGTAGGTATTGTGGAAACAAAGTCAACGCAACAAGAATCAACTAAAATGGAGTTCTAATAATTTTTCTATGAATTAAATACTCCAATCTAATGATTAAAAACTACGCCAAAAACCCTACTGTAAACTTGGAATTTTATTGCAGATCTGTGTTCTACATAAAATTATGAATCCAACGGTATATTATAAGCTAAATTTGGCCAAATATTTAATTTTATACGAATTTCGCAAGTTTTAAACTAAATCTGCAAACAGATCTAACCCTAACTTAAAATCTTGCCAAGTGGCAGCCTCCGATTGGTCCAGCTGGCAAGGTGGGGGGGTGACGCGGCGCGGGCGCGGTGCCGACGCGCTTTGCCATGCGACAGCGTGGGATTCGCTGGTACCCTTTCGAGTTGGCATCTAATCTGAGCCGCGGATCGTAGATCGAATGGATAGGAGGGGCGCGGCGACTTACTACGGTGGCGACGGCAGCGTTGGGCGGCGGTGGCGTCGGTGACGATCGTCGGAGGCGCTCTGGTGGCTCCCCGAGGTGGCGGTGTGGTCGACGGGGCGCGTCTGGTCCTCGCGGTCACGCTCGTGGCCGCGTTTCCTCCTCGCTTCCTCGTCAATCGGCAGGGTCCCGCCGGCCTTCTCCGTCCCTGGCGGTGCTCCGGCGAGCAATCGCGGGCGCGTTTCTGCGAGAGAGAAGGGGAAAAGCACACGGCACGAATCAATGGTGGATGGAGAAGGCTCCAGAGGGAGAAAGGAGTAAGGGGAGGTATCCGAACCGTCTCGGCGAGGTTTGCCCGACGGCGGCCGGCGCGAGAGGTTGATCGAGGTAGGGTTTTTAGGGAAAAGAGGAGAGGGGTCGATGCGGGGCTTCTTAAGGCGGGTATGGCGTGGGTAAGGGGGCAGGACACGGAGGAATCGCGGAGTCCGGCTCGGGTTGATCCCGTGTGCGCCAGGGACTCGCCGGCGACATGGAGAGGACGGCTGACAGGTGGGCCCCGTGTGTCGGTGGCGGAGGGGGAAGTGGGCTGGCGCGGGCGCTGGCTAGCTAGCTGTTGCGTGGGAGCGGGTGGGCTGGCGCAGCGGCCTAGTTAGGTTAGGTCGTTGCCCCTTTTTTTTCCTTAAACATTTTTTCAATTTCTGTTTTAGTAAAACTTAAATAACTTTTGCATATAAAGTCAAAAAGTGATGAAACCAACTTCTAAATTTTTGTAAAAATAAGGTGGTCATCTTTGGACCATAGCTTAATGTTTTTACATAGTTTTTAGAAGGGTCAAGCTTGTCCACTACAATAGTGCTTACATAAGGAAATATTTAGTTGGGGATGCTTCTACAACTGATGCTATTGTAGTAGACCAAGTTGAGGAACCCGTGGCAATAGAAGCACCACAACCACAAAGGTCGGCGAGGCTCCGCGAGACGCGGGAATTATTATTATTAGACAATGATGATCCTGCGACCTATGCAGAAGCGATGGTGGTCCCAGACTCTAAGAAATGGCTGATAGCCATGAGATCCCAGATAGAGTCCATGGGAGACAATCAAGTTTGGAACTTGGTTGACCTGCCTGATGCTTTTAAAGCCATCGAGTGCAAATGGATCTATAATAAGAAGATTGATATGGATAGAAATGTTCACATCCATAAAGCTCGACTTGTTTTTAAAAAGGTTTTCGACAAGTTCAAGCAGTTGACTACAACGAGACTTTCTCGCCCGTAGCGATGCTTAAATCTATGCGGATCATTCTAGCTATTGCTGCACATTTCGACTATGAAATATGGAAGATGGATGTCAAGACGACTTTCCTAAATGGAATCCTTACTGAGGACGTGTATATGATGCAAGCCGAAGGTTTTGTCGATCCAAACAATGCTAGAAAGGTATGCAAACTTATAAAGTCTATTTATGGGCTGAAGCAAGCATCTCGGAGTTGGAACATTCGACTTGATGAAGTTGTAAAGGAGTATGGCTTCATAAAAAATGAACAAGAACCTTGGGTTTACAAGAAGGAAAGTGGGAGAGCGCTGGTATTTCTAATCTTATATGTAGATGACATATTACTGATTGGAAATGACATTCCTATGCTCGAGTCTATTAAGACCTCGTTGAAAAATAGTTTTTCGATGACGGACTTAGGAGAAGCGACATATATTCTGGGCATCAAGATCTATAGAGATAGATCAAGGAGGCTAATTGGATTAAGCCAGAGTACATACATTGACAAAGTGTTGAAACGGTTCAACATGGAAACGGCTAAGAAGGGGTTCTTGCCCATGTCTCACGGCATTAAACTCAGCAAGACTTAGTGTCCTTCGACTACTGATGAGCGTGAGCGCATGAGTAGGGTTCCATATGCTTCGGCTATTGGATCCATCATGTATGCAATGATATGTACTCGCCCAGATGTTTCCTATGCTCTAAGTGTTATGAGCAGATATCAGGCTGATCCAGGTGAAGGTCACTTGACAGCGGTAAAGAATATCCTTAAGTACTTGAGAAGGACTAAGGATGTGTTCCTAGTTTATAGAGGTGAGGATGAACTCAGTGTAAGGGGTTACACAAATGCGAGTTACCTTAACGACTCAGATGATTCAAGATCGCAATCTAGTTATGTTTTTGTCATGAATGGTGGTGCTGTGAGTTGGAAAAGTTCGAAGAAAGATAGGGTGGCCTCCTCTTCAACAGATGTTGAATATATTGCCGCCTCGGATGCTGCAAAGGAAGCTGTTTGGATTAGTAATTTCCTGATCGCTCTTGGTGTGGTTCAGGGCACGTCCAATCCCATGGACGTTTATTGTGACAACAATGGTCCTATTGCACACGCCAAGGAACCTAGACAGCACCAGAAGAACAAACATATTTGCATGTGTTACCATCAGATTCATGAGTTCGTTGAGGATGGTAGTGTCATGATATGCAAAATACATAGAGACTCAAATGTTGCTGATCCCTTTTACAAATCCACTCCCGCAGCCTGCGCATGGGGTGCACGCAATACCAATAGGTATTAGATACAATCTAGATTGACTCTAGTGAAAGTAGGAGACTGAAGGAAAAATCCCTGGAGGAAATCATAGAGATGATTATATTTCTTATGTATCCATGAGTTATTGTAATGTTCATTAAATATCCATATCAGGCAACTTGTATTGATTGGCAATTATGTGAATTGTTTGTGAAACTCTTTACTTGTATGGTTATTGAATAGTTGTCCCTGGTCGGAATTCATGTGAGGACACATGTGAATATTAGACTAACACATCGATTGGTTGATGACTATGTTTCGCAAGTCATAGACATGGAGATGTCAAACCAATGATGTGGAAACATGTTATGAACATGGGGTTGGACTGACCCAACTTGAGACTGATAATTAGTTGCAGCTCTCTCTCTCTCTACACATCGTGTACGTTTTTTCCTTAGACCTGAGATTGTCGCATGTACTTGAGATGTGGATCAACCTACTTTGGGGCTATCATACTCTACTCTGTAACTGGGTAGTTATAAAGGTAGCTTTCGGGTTTGTCCCGAAGCATGCTGGAAGGTATGGTCAATCAAGATGGGATTTGCCCCTCTCTACTTGAGAGAGATATCTCTGGGCCCCTCGAGTGATCGGATCCAGAAATGCAGGGTCGTGCTACATATGGTTAAGAGTTAACCTAGTAAAGGGATCCAAAAATGCAGGGTCGTGGTAATCCCGTGATCTATTACAACAGTAATCCTGTTTTACACGGTATAAAATTTTGATTTGCGCTAGTGTAGCCTACCCGTATACCTTCATGCATTTGCCATGTTTGATTGCTATGAATGATAAGAATTGGTTTAAAGATGAAAACAATATCATATAGATCATTTCCAAGCAGAATCAAATGAAGAAAAAATCAAATATAAGGAAAATAAGAAAATGGTCATTTTGGTGAAAATTGTTCACTATACCACTTTGGGTGTTCCTAGTCAAAGATTCTAACAGAAACAAATCCAATTATTATCACCCCTTGCTAGACCAAGTAACACTGAACCCAAGCAAATTCACCAACTTACAAAAACTATTTTCAAACCCATTTGGGAGGCATTCAAAAATTGAATCCTTAATAGGTACTAAGATGGCCATTTATCAAAAACCAACCAAACCAATTCCCCTTGGCAAACCCTAGCAACCACAGACTACCAAGGTTATGACAAGATCACTCACCAAAATTCATCTAAAAATTCAAACTTTGGATTCATGCAGCCATTTCATCAAACACCTGGCAGACATAGATAAACCTTGCCTAACTTCTACTATGGTGAGAAGTAATTGATTAAACTTTTGTCCCCATTTCACTCCCCTGGTCTCCCCCAGTGCCCAGCACTGCATTGAAGCAGCTCCCCCTTCACTGCTTGAACTAGTGTCGCGCCACCCGAGCTATCCTTGTCGGTCGAGCATGGACAGCTCACAGGAGCCAGCCCCATGCCCGTCCATGATGTCTAGGAGACAGACCACAGTCCATCGCCACTCCCTGTCCACCCCTCGAACGCAGCTAAGCCGTGTACCACCAAAGAAACGCCGCGCCCAGTTCTCTGCCTACATGCCGAGAGCGTGCCAGAGCGCCGTAGCCGACACGCACGCACACGCCGTGCCTCGCTCTCACCGCGCGTACCTGCACTCGCCACGATCCTAGCTACCTCCCAGACATGCCCGTTCACCGTTGCGCGACCAGTAGCCCCTGTACGCCATCTTGAACACCGCCATTTCCGCCCAGAGCACGTTCCGCTCCTGACCATCCTCGACCGCCCCATGCTGAGTCATTAAGCGTGCGACGACCGCCAGGAAACATCGCACCGTCCTAAGCCCTCAACCATGCCCATAGCTCACTACAACGACGTCGCTGGACGAGCCATCCCATGCCGCTCTTCCCCTCTTGCTGGTGTATAAATAGAGGCCCCCTCCGCCTCAATTCTCCACACCATATACTCCCCTCTCCCTCAGAACCACCCCTGACCTTTCCCTGGAGAAAGGTGAGAACTAGCCTGCCGGAACTTGGACGGAGTCCGCCGCTGCAGAGGAGGAGAGGAGCCATCGATTGGAGCCACCCCAGGAGCCGTCACGACCACCGTTCGAACCTCCGTTGTCGACAACGTCGTTCGCCGCCATCGCCGACCCTAGCTGGAGCCCAGGTGAGCCACCGCATACCCCACCGTCGCTGTTAAAGTTCAGTCTTGCTGGAGCTGTGCGACAGAGACGACGAATGTCGGCTGTAAATCTTAGTCTAATTGTAGGGCCTAGATTGAAAGTTACTGCTTTGGTTAGATAGAGCCGCTGACTAGCAGGACCCCCTATCAGAAGCCCGCTGCGCGTGCGCAGTCCAGTTGGGCTGGCCCAGTATCGTTCCCGCGCGTAGCCCAGATTAAAATAGATATTTTCCATTTTAGTTAAACCCTAGTTCTGTCAGTAGATTCAAAAATAAATTCAAGGAGATTTACTGAACCAAAATGCATGATTCCAATTTTGTTAGAAAGGTATTGGAAATATCAATCCAGGCCCGTTGGATTCAAACCATTTGAAATTATAGATCCCCTATAGTAAAAATAACAAGACAGAGACTTTTCCATATTCAAACATTTTTAAAAAATCAACCATAAATGCTTTTTAGTTGATTCCAACTCTCAAAAATCACATTTGACAATATCTATCCGATTATCTTGGACTAGTACTAAAAGAATGCTCTATAGGCATTTCTAGTCACTTTAATTATATAAAATAGTAATTTTAAACTTTATAAAATATGACCACCACTTTAAATCACATTCCCAAGTATTAAAATATGTGGTGATGACATGTGTCAACATGATCCCATATTTTAATTGGAGAATATTAAATCTTAAGTTGTTTTCAATGAGTAGAAATTACTTTCCTAAAATAAAATAAAATAAAATAGTACTAGGTCTTTATTGCATGTGATGGTTGTGATGATGGTAGATCATCTAGTGTGAAACTTTGTGTGCCAAATAGAACTAGTAAGTATTGTTTGGTGATTGTGTACCTCGTATTCATTTATAGACGCTAGTACCGACCAAGGATACGAGGAGGAGGAGTACTACGAAGAAGGAGAAGAAGAAAACTTCAACCACTGCACCAATCAAGGCAAGCCTAACACTACAAGGTAACTATGCAAGCTAACACTTGCAAGTTTCTTAACTATGCAAGCTAGAACTTTGCATGCTACCTATGCAAGCTATCTAATGCAAGATCTATTAGGAATTCTTTGGTTAAGCAACCTTGAGTATCCCCATCCCAGTTTTACTTGCAAGCTTTATTATTTTATCTTTACCAAAGTTCTTTAGCCTTACTTAGTGACTTGTGAGTTTTGGAAGAATAGTATAGATAGCATAAAGAGCATAAAACTAGGACTAAGTAGTTAGAACTAGATGCCATCAAAAGGCATAAGACTAGATTTGGATAGTCAGACTCGATTAGCACCCCTCATTAGTGAATACCCTCAACTTTAGTGGCTAGTGATAAGCTTAAAAATGATCACTTTACATGGGAATACTTGGTGAAAATGATGATGAAAACCTTGGAATGAGGATTAATTCTATTGAAATGTTTGACATGTGTTATGAACACAAGATGATTTGATGATGAAAATTTTGAGGCATGAGCCTTGACCCTTTATAAAAACTGATGGTTAGGTTCGGATGCAATACCATTCCAATTTTACCGTACAAGCACAATACTTGAATTGGGTAGGGATTAAATAGAAGTTTATATGTCTTAGTATGGGTTCCTTTGCGGAAGAGGTTGAGATGAGGCTACCTCGTGATTACTGTCCACCTATGCAGTACCCAAGATGACAGATGGTCATGGTCGGGAGGCCAAACTCATAGGGGAGGTGCCTATACTAGGGTGTGTAATTGAAATGTTAGGATTGACTATCCGCATACTAAGTATGATGATTCAAGGTTGTACTTGACGGATGTATCGAATGTTGTGGTGAAAGTGTACCACCTCTGCAGAGTGTCAAACTATTCGAATAGCCGCGTCCGCAGTCATGGACAGTTGGAGTGGCCAGAATGTTCTGTCATCAGATGTTTTCAAAATGACTCGTGAAATGAACTATGACTTTAACTTGACCACAACAGGGTTGTGAACATGAAAACTAACTTCCCACTTTGGTGTTATAGAACATTAAACTAGTTTTATTTACTTTTGAACTCAATATGAAATAAACATGGCTTTTTGCAAATAAACATAGAGCTTAGGATTCCTACTCAAACTACTTTGCTTGTTAGTGATAGTTTGCGAGTACATAAAGAGTACTCATGGCTTTGTCCCAGGCGATTCCTATGGCCAGACTATGAGGAGGAATAAAAGGATGATGGACAGTAGGAAGTCTATGACAACTAGGATCATATCCCATCGTCAACATTGTCTGTGACCCTGAAGATGAAGCCCCGCTATGTTTAATTTCCACTTTGTTGATTGTATTAAGACTGGATCATGAGATCCTTTATTTGTAGGGGTTCGTAGCATGGAAAACAAAAATTTCTATCGCATGCAAACAAACAAGCCAAGATCTATCTACTAGATTGTAGCAACGAGTCGATAGAGGAACTCACCATCGAAGATTCCAAAACGGTTAACGAGAGCATATTATCGTGGGTGATGTAGTCGTACTCTTGCCGATCTCAAGATCGTGTAGACGATCCTTCCGGCGCTGCGTTCCGGCAGTGCTTCCGCAGTCATTCACACGTTCGGTACTCGATGAAGACCTTCCTCTCCCTTGTTCCAGCAGGCAGCGAAGGTTGTAGCACTCTCCTCGCGATTCCGGCAGCACGACGGCGTGGTACCGGAAGTAGAGGGGAGATCTCGCAGGGCTTCGCCTTAAGCCAGAGCGAGTATGGTGGACTATGAGAGAGGCCTTGGCGATCTAGAGTTTAGAGGGCACCAAGGGGCGGAGCTTGGCCGGCGGCTAGGGCTTGGGGAAGCCCCAAGTCGGCGGCTAGGAGAAACCCTAGGGGCGGCGGCGACTTGGAGGAGGCCGGTGGCTAGGGTTAGGGTTTGGGGTGTGTTGGGTGTGTGGGAGAGGGGCAGCCCTGCCCCTCCTTTTATAAGTGGGAGGGCGCAGCTTGGGAGGAGGGAGTCCTCCACCAAGTCGGCCTCCTTGGCCGGCGGGTGGAGGGAGGAGGACTTTCTCCCCAAGTAGGTTTCCTACTCTCCCTCCACCAAGCAAACTTGCCGTTTGACTTTTTCAAATTGGCGTTTGACTTTCAAACTATGATTTGATTTCTCCCTTTAATTTTCCCAGCCATGTTACCTAGTACATGATGCAACCATTTCACATTGTCATGACACATTCATGTACCCTTCCCCACCGGAGTGCCGGACCTTCCGGACCCTTCTAGAACATTCCCGGTGAAAACACCGGAATCATTCCCCAACTCCGAAACTGGACTTTCCTTATATGAATCTTATTCTCCGGACCATTCCGGATCTCCTCGTGATATCCCGGATCCTATCCGACACTCCGAACAACATTCAGTCTCTTACTCATCATTCCATAACTACTCAACAACATCGAATCCTTAAGTGTGTCTCCCTACGGTTCGTGAATTATGTGGACATGATAGAGACACTTCTCCGATCAATAACCAATAGAGGAATCTGGAAATTCATATGGCTCCCACATATTTCTACGATTACTTTTGATCGAATGAACCACTTACATACGATACCAATTTCCCTTTGTCTCACGATAGTTTACTTATCCGAGGTTTTGATCGTCGGTATCTCTGCATACCTAGTTCAACCTCGTTACTGATAAGTACTCTTTTCTCGTTCCTGTGATATGTGATCCCTTGTGAGCCAGTCACATGCTTGCAAGCTAATTGGATGACATTCCACCGAGAGGGCCCAGAGTATATCTATCCATCATATGGATGGACAAATCCCACTCTTGATCCATGTTCCTCAACCCGTACTTTCCAAATTCTCAATGCCACCTTTATAGCCACCCAGTTACGGTGTGGTGTTTGATGTCATCAAAGCATCCTTCCGGTGATGGTGATTAGCATGATCTCATGGTCGAAGGAATTAGTTTACTATGTATCAGAAAGCTTATAGCAATTGAACTATTAAAATGACTTGATCTTTATGCTATGCTTATCTATAGGAGTATGTCCATCATACCATTCTCCTAATGATATGACCTTGTTATTAACAACATCTCAAATGTTCATGATCAAGAAACCATGATCATCTATTAATCAATAAGCTAGTATTATGAAGAGGCTTTACTAGGGACTCTAATTTAGTTTACAAATCACACAAGTATTAATGTTTCTAGTTAATAGTATTATAGCATGAATGTAAACATTTATCATAAACACAAAGATATAATAATAACTACATTTATTATTGCCTCTAGGGCATATCTCCAACAGTCTCCCACTTGCACTAGAGTCAACTAATCTAGATTACATGGTAATATACCAAATACCCATGGTGGTTTGGTGCTGGTCATGTTTTGCCCACGGGAGAGGTTTAGTCAACGGATCCGCCACATTCAGATATGTGTGTACTTTGCAAATCTTTATGTCACCATCTTGGAAATGTTCTCGAATAGCGTGAAAACGTAGCTTGATGTGCTTCAGCTTCTTGTGTGACCTTGGTTCTTGCGCATTGGCTATGGCGCCCATGTTATCACAGTAGATAGACATTGGGTCCAGAGCACTTGGAACCACACCGAGCTCTGTAATTAACTCCTTCATCCATATCGCTTCTTGTGAAGCCTCCGAAGCAGCTATGTATTCCGATTCAGGTTAAGATCTCGCCACAACGCTTTGCTTTGCACTCCTCCAGCTAATTGCTGCACCATTCAAAGTAAATACGTATCCAGATTGAGATTTAGAATCATCTGGATCGGTGTTCCAACTAGCATCGGTGTAACCATTAACAACAAGTTGTTCATCACCTCCATAAGAAAGAACCATATCCTTAGTTCTTCTCAAGTACTTAAGGATGTTTTTGATCGCTGTCCAATGATCCACTTCTGGATCACTTTGATATCTGCTAGTCAAACTAACAGCATATGCAATGTCGGGTCTAGTACATAGCATGGCATACATTAGAGATCCTATGGCTGAGGCATAGGGAGTCTTACTCATCCTTTCTCTATCTTCTGCCGTTGCTGGACTTTGAGTTTTACTCAAGGTTGTATTGGGCAACATGGGCAAGAACCCTTTCTTGCTATCTTCCATTCCAAACCTCTTTAGAACTTTGTCCAAATATGCACTTTGTGACAATGATATTAGGCGTCTCGATCTATCTCTATAAATCTTTATGCCTAATATGTAAGCTGCTTCGCCAAGATCTTTCATTGAAAAACTATTCTTCAAATATTCTTTGACACTATTAAGAAGGTCTACATCATTCCCAATCAACAATATGTCATCTACATATAGTATTAAGAATGCTACAGAGCTCCCACTCACTTTCTTGTAAATACAAGATTCTCCATAAGTTTGTAGAAAACCAAAACTTTTGCTTACTTTATCAAAACGTTGATTCCAACTTCGGGATGCTTGCTTAAATCCATATATGGACCGTTGAAGTTTGCATACCTTGTTAGCATCTTTAGGATCGACAAAATCTTTTGGTTGCATCATATACAACTCTTCATCCATGTGTCCATTGAGGAACGCCGTTTTGACATCAATCTGCCATATCTCATAATTGTAATATGCAGCGATTGCTAACATAATCCTCACAGACTTTAGCTTCGCTACTGGTGAGAAAGTCTCATCGTAGTCAACTCCTTGAATTTTTGAAAACCCTTTTGCGACAAGTCGAGCTTTATAGACAGTAACATTACCATCAGCATCTGTTTTCTTCTTGAAAATCCATTTGTTCTCGACAGCCTTCCGGCCATCCGGTAAGTCCACCAAAGTCCATACTTGGTTTTCGTACATGGATCCAATCTCGGATTTCATGGCATCTTACCATTTTTGGAATCTAGGCTCATCATCGCTTCCTCAGATGTCGCAGGATCATCGGTGTTGTCCACCAACATGACACTCATAACGGGATCATACCAATCAGGAGTGGTACGAGTTCTCGTTGACCTGCGAGGCTCTGTAGCAACTTCAACCGAAGTTTCATGATCATGATCATAGCTTCCTCTCTTATTGGTGTAGGCGCCACAGGAACTACTTCCGGTGCTGCGCTACTCGCAAGTTCGAGAGAAGGTTCAACAACCTCGTCGAGTTCTACTTTCCTTCCAGTCACTTCTTTCGTGAGAAATTCCTTCTCTAGAAAGGATCCATTCTTAGCAACGAAGATTTTGCCTTCGGATCTATGATAGAAGGTATACCCAATAGTTTCCTTCGGGTATCCTACGAAGACGCATTTTTCCGCTTTGGGTTCAAGTTTGTCCGGCTGTAACTTCTTTACATAGGCTTCACAACCCCAAACTTTAAGGAACGATAATTTAGGTTTCTTCCCAAACCATAATTCATACGGTGTCGTTTCAACGGATTTAGATGGTGCCCTATTTAAAGTGAATGCGGCTGTTTCTACTGCATAACCCCAAAATGATAGCGGTAAATCTATAAGTGACATCATAGAATGAACCACATCTAAGAGAGTTCGATTACGACGTTCGGACACACCATTACGCTGTGGTGTTCCCGGCGGTGTCAATTGTGAAAGTATTCCGCATTTCTTTTAAATGCTCGCCAAACTCGTAACTTAGATATTCACCTCCATGATCAGAACGTAGAAATTTAATCTTCTTGTTACGTTGATTCTCTACTTCACTTTGAAATTCCTTAAACTTCTCGAAAGTTTCGGACTTATGTTTCATGAAATAGATATACCCATATCTACTCAAGTCATCTGTGAAGGTAAGAACATAACGATAACCACCGCGCGATGCTACACTCATTGGTCCACACACATCGGTATGTATGATTTCCAATAAGTCTGTAGATCGCTCCATCATCCCAGAAAATGGAGTCTTAGTCATTTTACCCATCAGACATGCTTCGCATCTTTCAAGTGATTCAAAATCAAGTGATTCAAGAATTCCATCGGAATGGAGTTTCTTCATACGCTTCACTCCAATATGACCAAGACGACAGTGCAACATATAGGTCGAGTTATCGCTCAATTTCAAACGTTTAGCTTCAATGTTATTAATATGTGTATTTCCACTATCGAGATTCAATAAGAATAGACCATCTATCAAAGGTGCATGTGCATAAAACATATTACTCATATAAATCGAACAACCATTATTCTCGGACTTAAACAAGTAACTGTCTCGCAACAAACATGATCCAGATATAATGTTCATGCTCAACGCAGGCACCAAATAACAATTATTTAAGTATAAAAATAATCCCGACGGTAGATGAAGAGGTAGCGTGCCGACCGCGATTACATCAACCTTTGATCCAATTCCAACGCGCATCGTCACCTCGTTCTTCGCTAGCTTCCGTTTATTCTGCAGTACCTATTTCGAGTTACAAATATGAGCAACTGAACCAGTATCAAATACCCAGGCACTACTACGAGTACTAGTGAGATACACATCAATAACATGTATATCGGATATACCTTTCTTCTTGATGTTGCCGTTCTTCAAATCCGCAAAGTACCTTGGGCAATTCCGCTTCTAGTGACATTCTCCCTTGCAGTAAAAGCACTCAGTATCAGGCTTTGGTCCAGGCTTGGTCTTCTTCGTCGGTGTGGTAACTTTCTTACCACCCTTCTTGAAGTTTCCCTTTTTCTTAGACTTGCCTTACTTGAATTTGGTGGTCTTGTTGACCAACAACACTTGATGCTCTTTCTTGATCTCCACTTCTGCATATTTCAACATGGAGAAGAGTTCTGGCAACGTCTTGTTCATGTTTTGCATATTGTAGTTCATCACAAAGTTCTTGTAACTTGGTGGCAGTGATTGGAATACACGGTAAATCCCCAAAGCATTAAGAATCACTATACCCAAACTTTGGAGTTTGTTTGCGTGCCCAGACATCTTAAGCACATGCTCACTAACGGAGCTGCCCTCTTCCATCTTGCAGTTAAAGAACTTTTCAGAAGCCTCATAACTCTCAACTGCCGCGTGAGTCTCAAAAATAATTTTGAGTTCACGGACAATATCATATGGGTCTTGGTTCTCAAACCTTTTCTTAAGCTCCAATTCCAAACCATAGAAGATAGCAAACTGAACTGTGGAGTACTGATTCTTCCGAGTGAGGTAAACATTCTTTACTTCATCGGTACCAGTAGCTGCAGGTGGTTCACCCAGCGGTGCATCCAGCACATAGGTCAAATTACCAGCATTGAGGACAATCCTCAAATTGCGGAACCAATCCGCGAAGTTGCTTCCATTGTTTTTTCAACTTTTCTTTCTCTAGCAACGCATTAAAATTGATGGTAGGGGCCGCCATTGATCTACAACATATTTGCAATAGTTTATACTAAGTTTATGAAAAATTGAGTTCTAATTAATAGTTAAATTAATCTAGGTGAACTACCACTCAAAACAATATCCCTCACATTGTTTTAGTGATCACACGAACCAAATCCACCACATCAAAACCGATCATCACGAGAGTTGATGCAGCTTCAATGGCGAACAATCAACATGTGCATCATATCTACTATATGACTCATGCTTTACCTCTCGGTGATCCGTGTTTCGAGACCATGTTTGTACATGCTAGGCTCGTCAAGATCAGACCTTAGATTCCGCATGAGAAAATCTAGCTTGCTCATGTTGTATACACCCATAGAATCTAACACACCCGATCATCACGTGGTGCTTCGAAACAACGAGCTTTAGCAACGATGCTTACTAAGGATGAACACTTTGGAACTTGAAATTTGTGTGCATGAGGGATCATCTTATAATGCTACCATCGTTAACTAAGCATAGAATATGCATAAAGGATTAACATCACATGCAATTCATACTATGTGATATGATATGGCCTTTCTTCTTGTGCTTCCGATCTCCATCTTCGAGCACGAACATGATCTCCATCATCACCGGCATTGCGTCAAGGTCAATGGCACCATTCCATGGTTGTCGTCCACCAGCTTCAACTATTACAACTACTTTGAATAGACACGCGGGTCTTAACAGAATTTAAAAACAACCATATGGCTCCTGCCGGTTGCCAACTTACAATAAGGAACATTGCATACATCAAATATAATCACAATCATGGCCATATCACATCACAACACACCCCTGCAAAACAAAGTTAGACGCCTCTAATTTTCTTTGCATATTTTACGTGGTTTGGGGCAATCAATAAGTGTCGCTCTAACTTACGAACAAGAACCACAACGTTGATGCTTGAACTATCAAGTGCCTGGTGTAAATTGGATCTATACTAAAATGGGAGAGACAGACACCCGCAAAGCCACTTATGCAATACAAGTTGCATGTTGAGCGTGGAGCAAGTCTCATGAACGATGTCATGTAAGGTTAGCCCGGGCCGCTTCATCCCATCATACCGCAAGATGCAAAGTACACAAAAAGCAATTGATAATAAAAGCACCACCGCCCACAATGACCATTGTGTTCTACTTGTGCAACAGATCTACATATAGACACGGCTCTGATACCACTGTAGGGGTTCGTAGCATGGAAAAAAAAAATTCTATCGCATGCAAACAAACAAGACAAGATCTATCTACTAGAGCAACGAGTCGACAGAGGAACTCACCCAAGAAAATTCCAAAACGGTTAACGAGAGCAGATTCTCTTGGGTGATGTAGTCATCCTCTTGCCGATCTCAAGATCGCGTAGACGATCCTTCCGGCGCTGCGTTCCGGCAGCGCTTCCGCAGTCGGTCACACGTTTGGTACTTGATGAAGACCTTCCTCTCCCTTGTTCCAGCAGACAGCAGAGGTTCTAGCACTCTCCTCGCGATTCCGGCAGCACGACGGCGTGGTACCGGAAGTAGAGGGGAGATCTTGCAGGGCTTCGCCTTAAGCCGGAGCGAGTATGGTGGACTATGAGAGAGGCCTTGGCGATCTAGGGTTTAGAGGGCACCAAGGGGCGGAGCTTGGCCGGCGGCTATTGCTTGGGGAAGCCCCAAGTCGGCGTCTAGGAGAAACCCTAGGGGCGGCGGGGACTTGGAGGAGGCCGGGGCTAGGGTTGGGTGTGTGGGAGAGGGGCAGCCCTACCCCTCCTTTTATAGGTGAGAGGGCGCGGCTTGGGAGGAGGGAGTCCTCCCCCAAGTCGTCCTCCTTGTCCGGCGGGTGGAGGGAGGAGGACTTCCTCCCCAAGTAGGTTTCCTACTCTCCCTCCACCAAGCAAACTTGCCGTTTGACTTTTTCAAATTGGCGTTTGACTTTCAAACTAGGATTTGATTTCTCCCTTTATTTTGCCCAGCCATGTTACCTAGTACATGATGCAACCATTTCACATTGTCATGACACATTCATGTACCCTTCCCCACCGGAGTGCCGGACCTTCCGGACCATTCTAGAACATTCCCAGTGAAAACACCGGAATCATTCCCCAACTCCGAAACATGACTTTCCTTATATGAATCTTATTCTCCGGAACATTCCGGATCTCCTCGTGATATCCCGGATCCTATCCGAGACTCCGAACAACATTCGGTCTCTTACTCATCATTCCATAACTAATCAACAACATCAAATCCTTAAGTGTGTCTCCCTACGGTTCGTGAATTATGCGGACATGATTGAGACACTTCTCCGATCAATAACCAATAGAGGAATCTGGAAATTCATATGGCTCCCACATATTTCTATGATTACTTTGTGATCGAATGAACCACTTACATACGATACCAGTTTCCCTTTATCTCACGATAGTTTACTTATCCGAGGTTTTGATCGTCGGTATCTCTGCATACCTAGTTCAACCTCGTTACTGATAAGTACTCTTTTCTCGTTCCCGCGATATGTGATCCCTTGTGAGCCAGTCACATGCTTGCAAGCTAATTGGATGACATTCCACCGAGAGGGCCCAGAGTATATCTATCCGTCATATGGATGGACAAATCCCACTCTTGATCCATGTGCCTCAACCCATACTTTCCAAATATTCAATGCCACCTTTATAGCCACCCAGTTACGGTGTGGTGTTTGATGTCATCAAAGCATCCTTCCGGTGATGGTGATTAGCATGATCTCATGGTCGAAGGAATTAGGTTACTATGTATCAGAAAGCTTATAACAATTGAACTATTAAAATGACTTGATCTTTATGCTACGCTTATCTATAGGAGTATGTCCATCATACCATTCTCCTAATGATATGACCTTGTTATTAACAACATCTCAAATGTTCATGATCAAGAAACCATGATCATCTATTAATCAACAAGCTAGTATTATGAAGAGGCTTTACTAGGGACTCTAATTTAGTTTACAAATCACACAAGTATTAATGTTTCTAGTTAATACTGTTATAGCATGAATGTAAACTTTTATCATAAACACAAAGATATAATATAACTACATTTATTATTGCCTCTAGGGCATATCTCCAACATTATTTGTAAGACCTTTATTATGGTTTGTAATGGATGATGTACTGTGGTACCAATTATGTTATGTATCGCAAAAATGGTAATCCTGGGAAGGCGAGGTATGGCATAACGGGCATCTGGGATTAAAAATCCGGGTGTTGACAAGTTGGTATCAGAGCCATCCTGACCATAGGAGGATCTAGTTAGAATGGACGCTTGAATCAAAAAATTAGTTTCAAAACAAAAGAAGTGAGTATTTTTGAAAACCTATTTCTATACTTATCCTTGAGATTCTTTCAAGAAAATTTATGTTCCTAAAAAATTCTTGCAATCCTTCATAAAATTTGACACACTTGATCACCTCACTAACTTACTCATCCTACATTCTTATAGATGGAATTCAAGTATAGAAAGTTCTACCAGTTGCGCAACATAGGAGAACTCATCTTCGAGTGTGATTTAAGCCAACTCTCGGAACATCTTGAGCGCCCGCACCCCGAGTTCTTTGGCTCAGCAAGGAGGAGAACTACAGTGGCTGATAGTTGCAGAGCTTAGAGGCAGGATGGAGGCACCCACCTCAGAGAAGATCCAATTCAGCTTGAGGTAGAACAACTGGCTAGACGGACTCACCAGGGCTATGCAGGAGGCTCTTTCCCATCTATGTGGGCAAAGCATCAACCAGATCAATGACACTCGCTTTGCTTACTACGCAAGGAGTGATTCTATGGCACAGCCACTGGAGGTGCCAGGCCATCCGGAGCTGAAGCATCAGGTGGATCATCTCGACTATGCTGTATGATAGGCATAAGGAGTTAGACAACGCCCGTGCCTACGCCAACCACAACCATGCCATTGTAGTCAGGAATGACCAGACCCTCACCATCCTTGTGAAGGAGCGCAAGTAACTTCGCTATCTGCATGACAAGAAGGATCGCATCATTGCTCGCCTTCGTCACAAGGTGTCATCTTTGGAGGAGACCATCCATGAGCGGGACATGCATCTTGAGGAGAGGGAGAACAAAGGGGAAGATATCCGTGGAGATACCTACTCATATCTAAGTGATGATGATGACCACTTGGAGGACATGGACCAGGAGTTCCACACTGATGATGATTCTTCCTTCACTGATGATGAAGAAGCCACCAATTCTGATGAGTAGTCACAATAGGGCACTATCGTATGCGTGATTTTTATCCGGTCCCACTGTATCGTAGATTCACAAAATGGTTCCTAAAACCATCTGTTACCCTAGTGTGGTGTGTGTTTGTATTGGGTGCTATGAATGAATGAATGAAAAGAAAGTTGCTAGTTGGCAAAACCAGAGTCAAACTCAAAGTTTATAAGCTTTTCAAAAACAAATCCATGAACCTTATAAATTTCCCTCTTGTCTCACTATCCATCTCAATCTTTAGATGACATGCGGAAATCCCGGAGGAACCAGTTCATCTCAGAATCCAATGCTGCAAATCCTACAAATGTTGGTTGCTGACCGTGAAGCTAGAAGAGATAAACGTCAAGCTAATTTAGCTACCCTTCAATGTATAGCTCAGATGGACCATAATAATCAAGTCCATGGAAACTAGGATAACCATGGATCGAAGCTCAAGAACATTGAAAACACCAATCCCCCCATATTTAGTAAGTCTAAAGAGCCATTAGATGCTGATGACTGGCTGCAGACCATGGAGAACAACTTCAAAGTCACGGGAGTGGATGCCAATGAGAAAGTACTGTTTGCCACCTATTATCTGGTAGGTGATGCAAGAGCTTGGTAGAATAGCATTCGTACCATGAATGGAGGACATATGATGGCTTGAGATGAATTCAAACACAAGTTCAGCCGAACCCATGTGCCACTAGGTTTGATTCTACGGATGAGGGATGAATTCAAGGAGCTGAAGCAAGGAAGGATGACTGTGGTAGAGTACCGTGACATATTTTTGTCTCTGTCTAGGTATGCCCTGATGAGATTGGTACTAAAGCCAATAAGAAGGGGAGATTCTTGAACGGTCTGCATGATGAGATGCAGACAGTGCTGGTCAACATTCCCTTCGCTGACCTTGAAGCCTTAGTGGATTCTGCAATCCAAGTGGAAGGCAAGATCAACCAAGCGAATGAGAATCGCAAGTGTCAAATGATGCCTCAACCAGGATCCCACCATACCCCGAAGTATCGCCCCAACCCGTCTACAGGATATGGCCCGAGAAACAATAGACACCCTATGTTCCGTCTGAAAGATCCCAACCGTGGAGGAGGAAAACACAACAACAACCCTGGCAACTCCAACAATTTCAACCGTGCATCGTCCAAGTCCAACAACAACAATAACCCCAACAACAATAATACTGTCCCAAGGACTGGAAGCAATGTCGTGTCTGTTGTAGGAAAAGACAAGTCTCTGATTACTTGTTTTGAATGCGGAGTCAAGGGTCACTACTCCAACGAGTGCCCCAAGAAGCTTGCAGCAGCCACCAATGTGAATGCACCAGCTTAGCAACAACGCCGTGTTCAGCCTGGAAGGAGATTTGCCCCAGGGAAATCACTCAACCGCAACGGCCGTCTTTTTCACATGAATGCTGAAGAAGCCCAAGAAGCGCCAGATGTCGTGCTGGGTATGTTTTCCGTTAACTCAGTACTTGCAAGAGTGTTGTTCGATTCTGGAGCATCGCACTCATTTGTTACAGAAGAACTTGCATGCACTAGTAAGATTCAACGAAAAAAATTGAAGCATGTAATGATAGTTCAAATACCTGGTTCAACCACCAAAGCTAGACAAATTTGCAAGGCCGTACCTATCAGAATCCATGGAATAAATTTTTATGCTAATCTAATAGTACTTGGAACCAAGGGTTTGGAATTAGTACTAGGAATGGATTGGATGTCGAAACATAAAGGATTAATAGACTATGGCAAGAAAGCCATAACCATGACTACTACCAATGGAGTATCACTAGAGCATGTATCTGAGACTTTGCCCCGTCAATTCAAGTGCAACAGGAGTCTAGCCCAACCAACCATTTACCAAGTCAGAGTAGGCTGTGAATACCTCGATGTATTCCCAGATGAATTGCCCGGTATGCCCCTAGATCGGGATATCGAGTTATCATTGCACTAATCCCTAAAACTACACCCATAGCTCAGATACCTTATAGTATGAACCCGTCTGAATTAGTGGAGCTAAAGAAGCAACTGGATGCTATACTGGATATAGGTTTTGTGGCACCCCGGATTTACTGTCTGAGACTACCCATTATGCCTGCAATTCACGTTCCCATGATCAGTGAGCCGTGAGCATAACCAACAAGTATCATTACAACATTAGGGCGATACAACATCGATAGCAGAGTTCTTCAAGCGCAGAGCCCATGTCATGCCTTAACCTACAGTCTACTGACTAGGAAGACGGCCTAGATCGCATAGATGTTAGCAAACTCCATCGATCCTCTTGCTTCTGAAAGTCTGGCCAAGTAAATAGCCAGGGACAATGCCGGTGAGTACTTTGAATGTACTCACAAACCACCTTAAGAAAATGAATAAATAAAGGATATGCAGTATGGCTGTGGTAGGATGGCTCCATAAGAGGTTCTTTTGTAAATTAGTTTCTCTTGTAGATATAACATGTCTCTATATGTTTGTGGAAAACTTTTGTAAAACATTTTGGAATCCTTTTTGAAAAGTTTTAGGAAATCACTAGGATTGGGTCACCCATTTGTTTTTCCTTCCGGTCATGTCACGACCAAACTCCTTCCTCCATTTTCCCGACCATCCCATGGGCAAAACGTTTTTCGAGACATTGCTTTTCCGAAGTCCTTTTTAAAATCAAAACCAGCACCGCTCTACAGCAACCTTCCCAACCGTCAATGACTATGGACACGGCTATTGGAATAGATTTACACTCTACAGAGGTTGTACACTTTACCGACATCATCCGATTACCCGTCCCTGATCTACACTGATCGTGGGTCGAATAACCGGTTAAGACCTTCGAATTCCCTCTCCAATACAAGTGCCTACCATCTGAAGTTAATCCCCTCAAAACCAGGATGCCCTATATAGAGCGCGATTTGCACCCCGCAGGGTGTGCGCTTTCAATGAGGGGTTAATAGTATTGTCTGGCTGCCATTAGACGGTATTTACCTTCTCTAGACCGATGTTTCATATGGGCCTTTACAGGAGAAATCCTAGACTCCAGGATTTGTTCTCCCCCGAAGTAGTTTGAGACACCTATACCGGATTAGACAAACTTCCAGCCCCGTCCCATTCCAGAGTAATGTGGTTGCACGGGTTAATTGTTCTAGCAAAACTGCAAAGAACCGGGTGCATTTTCATAAACATTTTTCCTCCATCATTTGTCCGACCATTTTGTAAACCAAAAACCTTTCTCGTTTTCAACATCACTTGGTAGGCCAAGCCTCACCAAGGTTTTCTCATAAAATATTTTTGTAACCTTTTTCCGGGGTCTTTCCATCCCATAGTTTTTTCTTTGGATAAAATAGGGTTTCCAAAGGGGCATGGTGTCTTACACCATCTATCATACTAGGGGTAAATAGTTATCACCAAGGGTATTGTAATAGTAGTACAATCATGTAACGACATGGAGGATCCAAGTCACTACTAGATATAAAACATTTCACAAAAGCATAATGCACCGTGTATAATAAGGTTGGTAAAATATGCATAGTAAAATAGTAGGGAAGGGGTTATGAGTATAAAGGTGGCTTGCCTGTGACCAGCGAGATGTCCCTTGACTTCTTTATAAAACCAGAATACCAAGGATAACAATAATAAGGATAACCCGATGCTTCCTTCTTCTCGGAGTCTCCCAAGCGCAACTATCGCCGTTATCGAGCATATATGCAAACAAACAACACCACAATCAATACAAGGCATAAAAGCATCAAACCATACAACAAGCAAAGGATAGATACATGATATACATTAGTAGGATGCTGGAGGTTTGATTTGATTGGATTGCGAGAAGATTTGGAGGCATTATTGAAAGGATCCCTTTGGATTTATAGTCTAGGGACTACCTAAGTGTAACACCCTCAGAATCGGACCTATGCAAGTTTTAGCGAAACCCGCCAAACCCGCATAGAAACGATTCAAAGGTGCCCACCAGGCACTTTCGTGCGGGTGGAAAACGAAGTAATAATATTACACAACAGTCCTCGATGGGACCCACAGAACAGATATATATAACAGCGACTCAATGTGTCAAGAATACAGATATAATATACAAAGATCCAAATCACCTTGAAAATGATAGAGCGTCCGACTACGGACAAGATGCAAATGGGGCGAAGAGCCCTGAAGAATAACCAATGGCGTCCATAACCCTGCCCAGGCCAAGCCGGAAGGGTAACCCTGCTAACGACGTCGGTCTCAACCTGCTTAAACAAAAGGGGTGCCGACGAAGGGCAAAGGAAAAAGAAAGGAGCGTCAGTACTGAGGCCAGTACACGGCGAGACTAGAATTCGGCAGTCCTCGCCTACATAGGTATGGTGGACTGAGCGGCAGCGGAAGCATGTGCTAAACAACCTATAGAGACTCGATACGACTGGCGGTTATCAGAGAGGGATAAGAAATGACCTATCCGGATCCAACCTGAAACTAACACCAAACAAACCCATCCTGGTGTTTCCCCCTCGAGACCGATCGAGGAAGTCAACCGAGGCACTCACACCGTTGGCAGTTTTATTTATTCCGTTATCGTTGCAGCAATTACTAGTCAGGTATAGATAATCATCCTGATAAAATAAGCGGTGGGTCATTTTAGTTAATCATTCCGTTATAGTGGCAGCACTTACTAGTCAGATACAATTAGCACGAGATAACCCAAAACCCAGCAGTTGTTGGTACTTTTATTTAGCCATTCCGTTGTAGTTGCAATATTTACTAGTCAGGTACAATGGTCGCAAGCGACAATCCAAACAAGCAGTTGTGGGCAGTATTATTTAGCCATTCCATTATAGTGGAGCTGATTACTAGTCATTATAAAGTCAAATTTATAGCAATAAACTTTAGTTATGCTTGTCTATGGTCGAGATACTGTGCTCCAAGTCGTCCATAACCGCGGACACGGCTTTCAGAAAGTTTTACCCGGCCGGGGTGCACCAATAGCAACACACACTCGATCAACCTCCGAAAAACCAAATCAAAACCCAACGAGGCCTTCACGACAAAGCAATCACAGGATTCAGAATTATTTCAGGGGGCCACCCCTTAAGTAGAACCCGCAACGAAGTAAGCTAGCTCCGAGACGGACTCAAGGTTTGGGTGGACGGCTGTGAGCGACTGGGAACCCGAAAGTTTGGCTGGGCTTGTCGACACCGCGTAAACGTGTCCCGATCCTAAGCAGTACAGTGTGCTCCTAGCACAATCGTAAATAAAGCAGTAGCATGGCATAAGTACAGGATCGTAAATAAAACCTCAAACTAGTTTGTGGCCCCAAGAAATAAGACGGAATCAAGCTCTAGCTCAGGGGGGTCCCATATACCTCCCGGATGTGGATAGCGCGATAAATCAAGGAACAGGTATCAAGTACTCGGGGTCCTACGGGACACAAGTGGGCGTTCGGAAACCAAATATTATCTATCACCCACCGATGCCTCTGCTTACTTCAATTTTAGTTGTTAAACAGGAATTAAAGTGAACG
Source organism: Avena sativa (assembly GCA_916181665.1). Classification (NCBI taxonomy): domain Eukaryota; kingdom Viridiplantae; phylum Streptophyta; class Magnoliopsida; order Poales; family Poaceae; genus Avena; species Avena sativa. The sequence goes on along the minus strand of OV702285.1, from coordinate 363,889,703 downwards.
GTAAGTAAAACTAGGATCATCTCCAACAACAACATGCGGCAATACATCAACAACTGCGGCACTGGACGACACGCAACAGCACTTGAGCAAGCGACTACGACACGCAAGTCCAACTGTCTACCAAACAACAGGTAATAGGATGTGTCCAAGGCAATATAAGGCTGCAAGTAATATCAAGGGTACGGAACCTAGAGCATCGCAACACAGATAGCAATAGATCAACAAGAGGGAATAAATACTATAAAAGTAAGATAGGTAGAAAAGGGGGAGATGCTCGCCTGAAAACATTGTCGAAGGTTCAACCGAAGATCGGGGCGAAGCTCACATTAACTCAACGGCCTTATCCGCGAAGAAGCAAAACACTAGAATAAACACCGGATGTAATATTTAATACAACGGCAGAAGATCGGCATGCTTATGATATGATGCATGGCATGGCAAAGGTGCGATGCAATTAGATCGTATTAAGCGGAACCGGGGGTCCCGACAATTATTTAGATGGTTCAAGTTATTTAGGTACCCCGCAATTTAAATGTTGTTTGAACATGGCAAAATATAGCACCGGTTCGCTACTCAATTTAAATGAGGCCAATATGAGACTAGATTTGCCCGCATATGGGCCCCATATTTAGTTATGAGGTGACTCGGCATAAGGCCCCCAAACCACAAAATGTATGCATGCAAGAATGGCAATTAATATGCAACCAGTTGTTATTATTAAAGATAGGGTTTTCGGGAAGGGTTCACACATTGAGGGGTCTCGACGATCTTGGGGTTCCGGGGTTCGGGGTCGGTCTCAGGGTCCAGGGTTCGACGGATCGTTCTCGGATTGCGGAGTAGAACTAGGCGTCCTGGGAGGAAGCACTTGGTCTGGCGTCGAGGCGCATCGGACTCGCTCTGATCGCTGTCGTTCTTGTCGCATCTGTGGTCTTCGGGGTTGCTTCGATCGGATCCCTGACGAAGTACTTGTCGTCCCAAGTAGGAGTCCTTTGTCGATCCGCGGCGACGATCTTCGGGCCATTGGGAGGTCTCGGCGATGTCTCCACTTTGCAGTCTCGACCATCAGGTACGAGTCGAAGGTCTTGGAGTTTCCCTGTTCACGTGGCCGATGACGATCTCGGGGTCTCGGAGCAGTTCTGGGTTCGGTGTCGGACGATCTTGGCACGGCACCGGGTTCGGGATCTATCTTCGGCTTCGGGGAACGGTCTTGCGGTCCGTGTAGACGTCCTTGGCGTCATGGTGGTCGATGACGAACTTGTCGGATGGCCTGTTCTTCGGAAGATCTTGGCATTCCCTGACGACGATCTTAGCGGAACACAAAGGTTCTCGGCTTGCGACGGCATCTCCCGAAGGTCTTGTTGTTGGGATGGCTTTCGTCCTCTAGGCATGGTACATACTCGGCCACCACAGAACCCGCGACCGAAAGCAACGTTCCCAAAGCACCCGTACTGCCACATCCAACGCCGACGACGCCGCGGCGGCTGCTCGAGCGGACCACCCTGCCAGGGTTGCCTCAGCGCAGACGGACGGAAGGGCTGGCCCCCGCGAGACGGAGGGCCGACGCGGGCTCTCGGGCGGAGCTTGGGCCGGCGGCCGGCGGTTGCAGAGGGGCGGAGCAACGCGGCCGCGGGGCTCCTGGCGGCGGGCGAGCGCGGCGGTGACCGGCAGAGGGCGGGGCTCGGGGCGAGGCAGAGGGACCTGCTGGAGGCGGGGAGGACGGCCGGGCGGAGGAGATCTCGACGGGGACACGCGGGCGTGGTCGGGGCCGGGCCGTCGGGGAAGGCGGCTAGCGGAACCGGCGGAAGGGGAGGCGTAGGACCCGCGGAGGGCGACCTCGGCGGCGGCGCGCGCGGGTAGAAGGGCGGCGAGAGCGGCTTGCGTCGGGGCCGGGCGAGCCCGGGGCGGAGCCGGAGGGTGGAGCAGGCGGCGACAGGGCCGGGGCGGGGTGGAGGGCGACGCCGCGGCAGGGGCGAGGCGGAGCGGGGAGGCACAGCCGCGGAGGTGGTCGGGGGCAGCTCGCCGGCGGCGCGAGGCGGACGAGCGCGCGGAGCGGATGCGGCGGTGGGCGGGCAGGTGAGCGCCGGGCAGCGGAGGGGAAGATGCGTGGCGGCGGCGAGGCGCTGGAAGGGGCCCTGGCGGCGAGCAGCGGCGGGGCAGATGCGGGCGCCATAGAGACGAAAGGAGGGAGGGAGGCGGAACTGACGGGCGGAGGGGGCGCCGGGGAAGGAGAACAGGGGAGGAGCTCGCTCGCGTGAGGGAGGGAAGAAGAGTGGTGGGCCAGGGGGTCACGCGGGGTGCGTGCAGGTGAGCGGGGTGGGAGCGTGCGTGCGTGGCGTTTGGTACTGGGTGCGTTGCTGTCCAGGTGGAGAGAGGGAGGTGAGAGAGAGAGGGAGTGTGCCAAGTGGCAGCGCCCGGTTGGGTGGGGGGAGAGGAGGGGTGAGGTGGCGCGACGGGGTTGGCCGGGGTGATGTGGCCAGAGGGAAAATGGGTAGATAGGTTGGTAGTTTTAGGATTAAGGGGTGGGCCATTTTATTTTTCTGGGGTGGTCGTTCGGGTCATTCGGCCCGTTCGACTGCCCCACTAAATAATTAATTAAATTATTTCTTTCAACCCGCGTTTTTTGCAATCCGACAGCGGACAAAACAAAACAATCCGGGGGACCCGGGGTTTGCATTTTGAAAACAAGACGGGCGTTTTAGAAAACAAAACATGCTTTGCGAAAATAGTTTTATGCAAACAATGCATGATGGTGACGATGCAATGCACAAAAACAACGCGATTTTCTAGTAGTGGTTTTGCGGGATGCCACATTTCGACACCACTAACAAGGGATCTCGCCCTCGAGATCCGCCTCATGGTACCGGAAGGAAGGGTCGGCGATCTGCGTCTTCTCGCTTCGTGTAGATCCTCGCGACACCACTAACAAGAGGTCGTTGTCCATGATCGTCGAGAGAACTCTCCGGAAAACAAAAGGTCGAAGGTAGAGGCATCAACAAATAAAGCCACCTCTAGCTTCCGATGGATGGAGTAAAACTGCTGGATCCACTGATTCGATGTACAAGAGCGAATGATAAGAGTAGTCGGATGGTGATCAGTCCATCGCGCACCCAAACCATTACTCTGCACACGAATAGGCGGATTATGCAACCAACTCTCGGAATTAGACTGAAGATCTCGACAAGCGAGGTTTGGAAACAAAGGAGTGATGCAGACTCTGCATCGGATCTGGCGTGGATGATGTCGTCGCGTCGGAAAACACCGGAAGGCACAAACAAGGAACAAAGAATGGTACCACAGATAAAGGATCACTCAGATACCATGAACACCGGATGGTAGAACACCGTTATCAAAGGAGGAAGCGAAACCCTGAAGGTACGACGGAACCCAATCACGAGAAATCCTGGACTCGAAGAGAGAGAAGAGAGCGGATTCAAAACGCGTAGAGGTAAGAGAAGAATAGCAAAGGGGTAAGGAGTAAAATCAAACCTAACCAGAACTATCCAACCGATTTTCAAAAATAGTTTTGACACTCTACTTCGGCCGTTAGCTAGGTTATCCTACAGGCTGGACTTGCGGGGTATCGCAACTGCTGAGCTCTGATACCACTCTGTAACACCCTCAGAATCGGACCTATGCAAGTTTTAGCGAAACCCGCCAAACCCGCATAGAAACGATTCAAAGGTGCCCACCAGGCACTTTCGTGCGGGTGGAAAACGAAGTAATAACATTACACAACAGTCCTCGATGGGACCCACAGAACAGATATATATATAACAGCGACTCAATGTGTCAAGAATACATATATAATATACAAAGATCCAAATCACCTTGAAAATGATAGAGCGTCCGACTACGGACAAGATGCAAATGGGGCGAAGAGCCCTGAAGAATAACCAATGGCGTCCATAACCCTGCCCAGGCCAAGCCGGAAGGGTAACCCTGCTAACGACGTCGGTCTCAACCTGCTTAAACAAAAGGGGTGCCGACGAAGGGCAAAGGAAAAAGAAAGGAGCGTCAGTACTAAGGCCAGTACACGGCGAGACTAGAATTCGGCGGTCCTCGCCTACATAGGTATGGTGGACTGAGCGACAGCGGCAGCATGTGCTAAACAACCTATAGAGACTCGATACGACTGGCGGTTATCAGAGAGGGATAAGAAATGACCTATCCAGATCCAACCTGAAACTAACACCAAACAAACCCATCCTGGTGTTTCCCCCTCGAGACCGATCGAGGAAGTCAACCGAGGCACTCACACCGTTGGCAGTTTTATTTATTCCGTTATCGTTGCAGCAATTACTAGTCAGGTATAGATAATCATCCTGATAAAATAAGCGGTGGGTCATTTTAGTTAATCATTCCGTTATAGTGGCAGCACTTACTAGTCAGATACAATTAGCACGAGATAACCCAAAACCCAGCAGTTGTTGGTACTTTTATTTAGCCATTCCGTTGTAGTTGCAATATTTACTAGTCAGGTACAATGGTCGCAAGCGACAATCCAAACAAGCAGTTGTGGGCAGTATTATTTAGCCATTCCATTATAGTGGAGCTGATTACTAGTCATTATAAAGTCAAATTTATAGCAATAAACTTTAGTTATGCTTGTCTATGGTCGAGATACTGTGCTCCAAGTCGTCCATAACCGCGGACACGGCTTTCAGAAAGTTTTACCCGGCCGGGGTGCACCAATAGCAACACACACTCGATCAACCTCGGAAAAACCAAATCAAAACCCAACGAGGCCTTCACAACAAAGCAATCACAGGATTCAGAATTATTTCAGGGGGCCACCCCTTAAGTAGAACCCGCAACGAAGTAAGCTAGCTCCGAGACGGACTCAAGGTTTGGGTGGACGGTTGTGAGCGACTGGGAACCCGAAAGTGTGGGTGGGCTTGTCAACACCGCGTAAACGTGTCCCGATCCTAAGCAGTACAGTGTGCTCCTAGCACAATCGTAAATAAAGCAGTAGCATGGCATAAGTACAGGATCGTAAATAAAACCTCAAACTAGTTTGTGGCCCCAAGAAATAAGACGGAATCAAGCTCTGGCTCAGGGGGTTCCCATATACCTCCCGGATGTGGATAGCGCGATAAATCAAGGAACAAGTATCAAGTACTCGGGGTCCTACGGGACACAAGTGGGCGTTCGGAAACCAAATATTATCTATCACCCACCGATGCCTCTGCTTACTTCAATTTTAGTTGTTAAACAGGAATTAAAGTGAACGGTAAGTAAAACTAGGATCATCTCCAACAACAACATGCGGCAATACATCAACAACTGTGGCACTGGACGACACGCAACAGCACTTGAGCAAGCGACTACGACACGCAAGTCCAACTGTCTACCAAACAACAGGTAATAGGATGTGTCCAAGGCAATATAAGGCTGCAAGTAATATCAAGGGTACGGAACCTAGAGCATCGCAACACAGATAGCAATAGATCAACAGGAGGGAATAAATACTATAAAAGTAAGATAGGTAGAAAAGGGGGAGATGCTCGCCTGAAAACATTGTCGAAGGTTCAACCGAAGATCGGGGCGAAGCTCACATTAACTCAACGGCCTTATCCGCGAAGAAGCAAAACACTAGAATAAACACCGGATGTAATATTTAATACAACGGCAGAAGATCGGCATGCTTATGATATGATGCATGGCATGGCAAAGGTGCGATGCAATTAGATCGTATTAAGCGGAACCGGGGGTCCCGACAATTATTTAGATGGTTCAAGTTATTTAGGTACCCCACAATTTAAATGTTGTTTGAACATGGCAAAATATAGCACCGGTTCACTACTCAATTTAAATGAGGCCAATATGAGACTAGATTTGCCCGCATATGGGCCCCATATTTAGTTATGAGGTGACTCGGCATAAGGCCCCCAAACCACACAATGTATGCATGCAAGAATGGCAATTAATATGCAACCAGTTTTTATTATTAAAGATAGGGTTTTCGGGAAGGGTTCACACATTGAGGGGTCTCGACGATCTTGGGGTTCCGGGGTTCGGGGTCGGTCTCAGGGTCCAGGGTTCGACGGATCGTTCTCGGATTGCGGAGTAGAACTAGGCGTCCCGGGAGGAAGCACTTGGTCTGGCGTCGGGGCGCATCGGACTCGCTCTGATCGCTGTCGTTCTTGTCGCATCTGTGGTCTTCGGGGTTGCTTCGATCGGATCCCTGACGAAGTACTTGTCGTCCCAAGTAGGAGTCCTTTGTCGATCCGCGGCGACGATCTTCGGGCCATTGGGAGGTCTCGGCGATGTCTCCACTTTGTAGTCTCGACCATCAGGTACGAGTCGAAGGTCTTGGAGTTTCCCTGTTCACGCGGCCGATGACGATCTCGGGGTCTCGGAGCAGTTCTGGGTTCGGTGTCGGACGATCTTGGCGCGGCACCGGGTTCGGGATCTATCTTCGGCTTCGGGGAACGGTCTTGCGGTCCGTGTAGACGTCCTTGGCGTCATGGTGGTCGATGACGAACTTGTCGGATGGCCTGTTCTTCGGAAGATCTTGGCATTCCATGACGACGATCTTAGCGGAACACAAAGGTTCTCGGCTTGCGACGGCATCTCCCGAAGGTCTTGTTGTTGGGATGGCTTTCGTCCTCTAGGCATGGTACATACTCGGCCACCACAGAACCTGCGACCGAAAGCAACGTTCCCAAAGCACCCGTACTGCCACATCCAACGCCGACGACGCCGCGGCGGCTGCTCGAGCGGACCACCCTGCCAGGGTTGCCTTAGCGCAGACGGACGGAAGGGCTGGCCCCCGCGAGACGGAGGGCCGACGCGGGCGCTCGGGCGGAGCTTGGGCCGGCGGCCGGCGGTTGCAGAGGGGCGGAGCGACGCGGCCGCGGGGCTCCTGGCGGCGGGCGAGCGCGGCGGTGACCGGCAGAGGGCGGGGCTCGGGGCGAGGCGGAGGGACCTGCTGGAGGCGGGGAGGACGGCCGGGCGGAGGAGAGCTCGACGGGGACACGCGGGCGTGGTCGGGGTCGGGCCGTCGGGGAAGGCGGCTAGCGGAACCGGCGGAAGGGGAGGCGTAGGACCCGCGGAGGGCGACCTCGGCGGCGGCGCGCGCGGGCAGAAGGGCGGCGAGAGCGGCTTGCGTCGGGGCCGGGCGAGCCCGGGGCGGAGCCGGAGGGTGGAGCAGGCGGCGACGGGGCCGGGGCGGGGCGGAGGGCGACGCCGCGGCAGGGGCGAGGCGGAGCGGGGAGGCGCGGCCGCGGAGGTGGTCGGGGGCAGCTTGCCGGCGGCGCGAGGCGGACGAGCGAGCGGAGCGGATGCGGCGGTGGGCGGGCAGGTGAGCGCCGGGGAGCGGAGGGGAAGATGCGTGGCGGCGGCGAGGCGCTGGAAGGGGCCCTGGCGGCGAGCAGCGGCGGGGCAGATGCGGGCGCCATAGAGACGAAAGGAGGGAGGGAGGCGGAACTGACGGGCGGAGGGGGCGCCGGGGAAGGAGAACAGGGGAGGAGCTCGCTCGCGTGAGGGAGGGAAGAAGAGTGGTGGGCCAGGGGGTCACGCGGGGTGCGTGCAGGTGAGCGGGGTGGGAGCGTGCGTGCGTGGCGTTTGGTACTGGGTGCGTTGCTGTCCAGGTGGAGAGAGGGAGGTGAGAGAGAGAGGGAGTGTGCCAAGTGGCGGCGCCCGGTTGGGTGGGGGGAGAGGAGGGGTGAGGTGGCGCGACGGGGTTGGCCGGGGTGATGTGGCCAGAGGGAAAATGGGTAGATAGGTTGGTAGTTTTAGGATTAAGGGGTGGGCCGTTTTATTTTTCTGGGGTGGTCGTTCGGGTCATTCGGCCCGTTCGACTGCCCCACTAAATAATTAATTAAATTATTTCTTTCAACCCGCGTTTTTTGCAATCCGACAGCGGACAAAACAAAACAATCCGGGGGACCCGGGGTTTGCATTTTGAAAACAAGACGGGCGTTTTAGAAAACAAAACATGCTTTGCGAAAATAGTTTTATGCAAACAATGCATGATGGTGACGATGCAATGCACAAAAACAACGCGATTTTTCTAGTAGTGGTTTTGCGGGATGCCACACTAAGGGAAAGGGGTTTTTGACCAAGGGATTGATCTGTATGATACCATTGTATTAAAATGATACCAACAAAAGTGGTTTCACTATTTTATCAATTTCCCTTGATTTATAATGGATTTTATAGTGATTAAAGCTCTAGTTTTAGGAAATAATTCACCAGAACTTCTCTGGAGTTCCAAAAATTATTTACTTGGGTGATTAGGTAGTATTTGGTGGACTGATTAAAGAGGAGTTGGAATCACCTCAAAAAAATTACGAGAATTCCCTTGGGAAATTCCCAAAGACAGTACTAGCTGCGATTTGTCTTTTTCATCATATTTATTTTACAGAAGATTTTTAGTTTATTCCAAGGATACATGTTAGGTAATTAAAATACCTTTCTGTATAAATTGGAATCCACATTTTGGGATTCAAAGAGCTAATGTAAAGTTTTTATTAGTGATTAAACCATGCACACAAGAGTTTAATTCATAAAAACTTAACAGAAATTCATAAAATTATGAGCTACCGGGTTATGGAAGATATTGTTATATGTGTTAAGTGGGAGTTGGAATTAGGTTATAATCTTAATTGGTTTGACCTGTAGAAATTTCTAAAGTCAGAAAAAGGTTGATTTTGTTATTTTGGCTACTCTTAATCTAGCAAGCAAATGGGTATGGGGCCAGGGTGACATGAAAGGCATAACTTAATGCTTTCTGTAAAAACAAGGTTTGCATCATTTGAGGATAGGAAACTTACAAAAAGTATTTATTAGCTAAAAAGGGGCATTTAGGAAATTGATATATCATAACTAACCTAAACATCAAAAGGGCTAACCAATGCCTCTGCATGTTAGGGAAAACATGTGGGTACATAGAGAAATTTAGATCTAGTACTCATTATCCATTTTACATTTTCAAAAGTATTTAAACTAAACTACATCTCTAGCAGATCTGGAAAATTTAATTAAGGTTAAGAAGGGACGGGCCAGCTCTGAAGGGCCATCGGGCCAGCGTCGCTAGGCCAGCCTAGCTGCGACTAGCGTGCGCGGGTGGCGTGCAACTACCAGCGGCCCGACAGAGCCTGAGGCCCAGAGGCCTGGGAAGTGAAGGGGTATGGAGGCCCCCTGGCCATTCAATCTCTCCCAGATCAACGACCGGGGGTTGTCTTCCACCCTGGGAATAGCACGTGGGGAAGGAACCCTAGGGGGTCCGGCGACGACGCTGGGGGAGCTCACCGGTCGACGGCAAGGTGTCGGGGAGGAGGGGAATCAAAGCGGCGCGCGACGCCGAACTAGGTGATGGGCGGCAGAGGTAGATCTAGCCACCGGAGACGTTCCTAGCGACCTCGCCGGTGAAATGCTCTCAGGGGCTCTCTAGAGTACCTCCAAGGGGCGCATGCAAAACAAAGGAAGGGGAGGGTTAGTTGCGGCTGGAGCAGGAGGTCATGCCAGAACAAAAACGAGGGAAGGAGATGTAGTAGGGAGGGCACACGGGCCCCTCCTACCTTGCCGCAGTCGAGCTCGAAGCTCTCTGTCTAGGGCGAAGGACAGCAGACGGGAGGGTTGGAGCTTCGGGGGAGGTAGGTGGGAGCGAGTAGAGGATAATGAGGGGCAGAGAGAGGTGCTGGAGAGGCTTTGGCGCTCTTATACCAAGGTAGATTGGTTAATGGTGGGCTTAGACCATGGAGGGGGGTAGGGCTAGTCCAGGGCTTGTCCATTGGCTGCCAGTGGCGGTGGAGAGGGTGTGTGTGGGGCCTGGAAGGGCAGAGGGGTGGTTTTAGGACTAGAGGGTGGAGATTTTTATTAGACAAGTCTTGTGTGGCCACCCTCTCTCCCTCTCTTCTTCTCCAAAAGCTATAGGACAAGAGGGAGCAGTGCCAAGCTATAGTGTAGATCGACCAGGAGAGTGTGGAGTTGTGTTATGCAAGTTTGCAAGTGGTGGGGTGGAGGTTTTGGGGGTTTTCATAAGTGGGTTTGTTTAACTTGCAATTTTGGGAAAAGCAATAGTTATGAAGGGAGTTGATGATTTTTTTATTGGACAAAGTGGGGAGAGGGTACTGGTGAGTAGATAAGATCAATATATCTTTGTAAAAATTGTTTGGGTTTTTTCCAATGATTAAAAGTCCATTTAAACTTGTTTATTCAAAAAGTGCATAAATTGATTATGAAAGCTAGTGTAATTTTTTTACATTAGACAAGGTTTGTTTTTGATGTGAAATGGTTATGAATACAATATTACACATTGGGAAATTTTATTGGAATTTATTGGGGTGGGAAATTATTTTAAGGAATTATTTCTTGTTTCTGCCATTTAAGAAAAAGGGCAAAAAGAAATAATAAAGAATCTCAAAAATATTTATTTTTGAGTTTGGAATATAGGGTTTGATATATATAACTCAAATGTTTATTGATTTGGCCAAGTGTTTTGGGAGAAAAACAAAGTTGCCTTTATAGACAGAGATTTTAGGGTTTTACCAGAAAAAGAATTTAAATAGTTTAAGCCTCCAAATAATTATGGGAATTATTTGTAGAAATATCCTAACCAAGGTAGAGGATGTAATCTTTATTTATACATCATTTTCCACTTGGGTTTTGAAGGATTTTGGTGGAAAGGAAAGAAACTAGATTTTTGGGAATCTAGGGTTTTGTTAATTTCATGCCACCAAAATAGGGTTGGATTAGGGAGCTCATAGCTCACCTTGGCGCTAGGAGTAGATGGATGGATATAAAAGGTTATGTAGATGATAATGGAAGCAATATTTGGTCTTTGTTGCATTTTAGGTGATCTAGAAGAGATGGAAAAACTTTGTTGAAAATAAGGCTGCATAGCAGATACATTAGGTAGCCTCCTAAACCATGTGGGTTCAAGAAGTACAAGGCCCCAATGGAAACAATTGAAGTGGGGGTTAATAGGGAATGATTATTATATCATAACCAAGCAAAGAGTTGGTCAAGGGGATGTGGCATATAGATGTGAGCTTCTACCAAAATTGGCAAGATGATAAGATTTGCAGGAAAGATTATTATCTTGGCCACAAAACCATGATGGATGAGTGGGAATTAGAATGGCTTAGTCAAGGGAAAGAGTAGGCTTTGGTATTACTAACGATGTACTACAATATGGTTCAAGTACATTCTCAATAATGCACATAGGTTGGAAGAGGTAGAGCTTCAAAGATTGAATCTAGATAAGAATTCAAGACTTGGCCATTTTGGCGGATTTAGGGTTTTAGACTTGATTTCAAGGGTAGATGATTTTGATATAAAGCTAGGTTCCAAACTCATTATCGAGGGTATGATATTTAAGTGTTAACTAGGTAGATAGGATCCATGCTTTAGATTGGGTCTCCACTGAGTTGGAAACTATCAATAGTGATTATCCCTGGATTGATCTGATTAGGAGGGGAGATGATCACCCTGGTGGCTTAGGAGAGATCTAGATTTGGATGCTTGGTTTGAGATTGATGATCACAAACATACATGGGGTCCTAAGGGATGAGCTACTAGATTAGCTCACTCTAGATCCTAAGCAAATAATGCAATTAGCAGATCAAGGCAATTCATCAGACATCAGATCAAGGCAATTCATCCTATCAAACTTATCCAACTACTACTAGGGTTACCATCAAGCCTAGCTTGTGGTAAGGATTGGTATTTTGAAGAGGTTGTGTTTTGAAGTGGGATGACTACCTATTGGTATTTCTACCAAGATTGGAAAGAAAAGGTTTTAAATAGAGGTTTTGGAAAACCTAGGGCTAAGAGTAGTTGAGAGTTCTTTCTTGAAAACATAAGGAGATTATATTTTAATTCTCCAAAGTTTTGTTAATAGAACTAGTAAACTATTTTTGTTTTTGAAATGCCAGAACATTTGAGAATGTGAAAGATGAGCCAAGACATCTCTTTTGTAAAATAGATTTTGTCAACTAGTGTTGAGATAAGAAGTATAGCATCTAACGCACGATCAGTTGCAAGAACACAAGAAAATAAGTGAACAACCATTGCACATGTAATAGGAAAAAGTTTTTGTTCCCCCTGATTTTTGCCTTCCTGACAGAAGATCAGGGTTGCTGAAATTGGGATGTTATAGGTTTGATTCAACCAAGTGCATCGCCATGGTGATCACCTGTTTTCTTTGTGGATAATAAAGATGGAGGTAACCATTTGTGCACGGATTATCGGAATCTGTATGATGTCACCATTAAGAACAAGTACCCACTACCAAAGATAGAAGATCTGTTTGACCAGTTTACCGGTGCAAAAGTGTTTTCTAAGATTGATCTTAGAACTGGTTATCATCAACTCAAGATTCGCGCAACGGATATTCCAAAGACTACCTTTACCACCAGATATTGATTGTATGAGTACACTGTCATGTTTTTTGGATTAACCAATGCCCCGCCTTATTTCATGAACCTCATGAATAAGATTTTTATGAACTTCCTGGATAAGTCTGTCGTTGTTTTATCGACGATATTCTGATCTATTCCAAATCATAAGAAGACCATGAGGTACACGTCGGGACCATCCTTGAAACCCTTAGAGAGCATCGGTTGTATGCCAAGTTTAGAAAATGAGTTATGGTTAAAGGAAGTAGGAATCCTAGGACATATCGTGTCGGTAGGAGGAATTGCTATTGATGCCGCCAAGGTTAAGGATGTTGAAGAATGGAATGCCTCAACCACTCAAATCCAAGTTCGCGCATTTCTCGGATTAGCGGGATATTACCGCAATTTCGTAGAAGGATTCTCGAGAATCGCAAGACCCATGACCCAATTGTTGAAGAAAGATAAGAAGTTTGAATGGACGAACAAATGTGAATAAAGTTTTCAAGAGGTTAAGAAGAGATTAATTTCAAATCCAAGTTCGCGCATTTCCAATCTTGATTATGCCGGATATCAAGAAGCCTTTTGATGTGTATTGTGACGCATCCAAGATTGGTCTCAGATGTGTGCTGATGTAAGAAGGCAAAGTCATATCCTATTTGTCCTGATAACTGAAGCAACATGCGAAGAATTACCCTACCTATGATCTCGAACTAGCAGCCGTAGTTTTAGCCTTGAAGACATGGCAGCATTACCTCATGGGTAACCGCTATGAGATTTATTCGAATCACAAGAGTCTGAAGTATATTTTCACCCAGAAGGAGCTAAATATGAGGCAAAGGAGATGGATAGAGTTAATCAAGGACTATGATCTTGACATTCACTATCACCCCGGCAAAGCCAATGTTGTAGAAGATGCTCTTAGCAGATTGTCGTGTGGATTGAACACCATGATAAAAGAAGCCACGCCAAGTTTGCATGAGGAGATGGAAAATTTCAGAATGGAGCTATTTAGAAAAGGATTTTTGGCTAGCATAGAACTTCACCCACTTTGATCAGGCAGATCAAGGAGGTGTAGAATGGAAATACTAGTATCAACGGAATCAAACGTTGTATTGGTACAGGGAAGGTACCCGGATTCACCGAAGATGAAGAAGGAGTTTTATGGTGCAAAGGACATATCTATGTGCCTGCAGATTTAGAGTTGAAACAAGCTATTTTGCAAGAATCCCATGATACTCTTTATTCTATCCACCCTGGAGGAACGAAGATGTATCAGGAATTGAAGGAGCAATTTTGGTGGAACAAGATGAAGAGAGAAATTGGAAGCTACATAGCCAAATGTGATATTTGTCAGAGAGTCAAAGCGGGACATCAGAGACCCGCAGGAATTTTGCATCCTTTGCAGATCCCAGAATGGAAATGGGATTCAGTTGGAATGGATTTTATCACCGGTTTGCCTACATCTAGTAGGGGAAATGACTCTATCTGGGTCATAGTGGATAGACTTTCTAAAGTAGCTCATTTCTTACCAGTCAAGAACAGTTACCAGAGTTCGAAGCTAGCAGAGTTGTACATTGATAGGATAGTCAGTTTGCATGGAATCCCCAAGAACATTGTGTTGGATCGAGGAACCTAATTTACCTCGATATTTTGGAAGAAAGTCCAAGAAGGATTAAGAACCAAACTGGATTTCAGCAGGGCTTATCACCCGCAGACTGGTGGACAAATGGAGCAAGTAAACCAGATACTCGAAGATATGTTGAGAGCTTGTGTGTTGGAATATGGAACTAAATGGGAGGACTGTCTGCCTTTCGCAGAATTCTCATACAACAATAGTTATCAAGCCAGTTTGCAAATGGCCCCATTTGAGTTTATGCACGGAAGGAAGTGTCATACCCCACTGAATTGGTCGAAAGTAGGAGAGAGTCAGATTTTCGGACCCAACATCCTAAGGGAAGCCAAAGAGAAAGTTCACAAGATCGTGAGCACCTTAAGACCGCCTAATCCGGACAGAAGAGTTATGCCGACAAGAGACGTCGAGATCTAGCCTTCACTATCGGAGATTTTGTGTATCTGAAAGTATCACCCTTGAAAGGAATGCAACGTTTCCAACTCAAAGGAAAGCTTGCCCCCAGATATATTGGACCCTTCAAGATTTTGAACGTCGAGGAAAAGTAGCATATAAACTGGAATTACCGGAGGAGATGTCAGTTGTGCATGATGTGTTCCATATCTTATTACTTCGCAAATGCCTAGAGATTCCGGAGAAGACCGAAGTTTTCAAGAATATTGATCAAAGAACCATAGAGATCAACAAGGACCTAACTTATCATGAAGTACCCATTAGTATTTTGGAAGAAGCCTTCAGAACCACCAGAACCAGGAGTATCAAGTTTCTCAAGATCCAGTGGAGTAACCATACGAAAGAAGAAGCTACTTGGGAGCGAGAAGATTACATTAGGACTGAGTTTCCAAATCTCTTTAGTTCCTAGTTTTCTTTTTATTAAATCTCGGGACGAGATTTTGTTTAAGGAGGGAAGGTTTGTAACATCGCAAAAATATTAAACCAGATTATCAAGTTCTAATCACCTAAGTTTATGGTTAACAAAAACTTTTATTATTAAAATTAATATGAATACATGTGTGTGTGATTAATGCATGAATGATTGCATTTTCCATGTTTGATTGCTATGAATGATAAGTATTGGTTTAAATATGAAAACAATATCATCTAGATCATTTCCAAGCAGAATCAATTGAAGAGAAAATGAAATATAAGGAAAATAAGCAAATGGTCATTTTGGCCAAACTTGTTCACTAGACCACTTTGGGTGTTCCTAGTCAAAGATTTCTAACAGAAAAAAATCCAATTATTTTCACCCCTTGCTAGACCAAATAACACTGAACCCAAGCAAACTCAGCAATTTACATAAAATATTTTCAAACCCATTTGAGAGACATTCAAAAATTGAATCCTTAATACGTACTAAGATGGCCATTTCTCGAAAACCAACCAAACCAATTCCCCTTGGCAAACCCTAGCAACCACATACTACCAATTTTACACAAGATCACTCACCAAAATTCATCTAAAAATTCAAACTTTGGATTCATGCGGCCATTTTATCAAACACCTGGCAGACACAGATAAAACTTGCCTAACTTCTACTATGGTGAGCAGTAATTGATCAAACTTTTGTCCCCATTTCACTCCCCTGGTCTCCCCTAGTGCCTAGCACTGCATTGAAGCATCTCCCCTTCACTGCTTGGACCAGTGCCGCGCCACCCGAGCCATCCTAGCTGGTCGATCATGGACAGCTCGCAGAAGCCAGCCCCGCACCCGTCCATGATGTCTAGGAGATAGGCCACTATCCACCGCCACTCCTTGTACACCCCTCGGTCGCAGCTAAGCCATGTACCACTAGAGAAACGCCACACCCAGTTCTCTGCCGCCATGCCGAGAGTGCTCCAGAGCACCGTAGCCGACATACCTGCACTCGCCACGACCCTAGCTACCTCCCAGACATGCTCGTTCGCCGCCTCTTGACCAGTAGCCCCTGTACGCTGTCACATCCAAAGATTTTCCAAATCTTTTAATGTGAAAATAAATGAATAAAATAAAATTTTGTTTGATTTTCAGGGCCAGAAGAAACTTTTTGAATTTAATTGGAACTTCAAACCAATTTGAATCAAATAAATCCTTAAGGGATTTAAAAAGATAAACTTGTATTAAAGAAAAATAGAAATAATTAAAATAACTATTTTAGATCTTTTAAATAAAAGGATTTGGTTTTCAAATAAATAGAAGTTTTATAAATAAAGATTATTTTATAAAGCCAAATTAAAACATTGGCCAAGCTTTTAATTAAAACATTTTGTTTTGAATAAAAATAGTAAAGGTTTATTTAAATAAATTAATAAGGATTTAATATCCAAATTTATCTAAATAAAAGGTTTTACCATTTTTTATTGAAACATCAAAACTTATTATATTATTTTAAATAAGTTTTCTAAGTATTTTATTTTCTTACTTAAAACCTACTGAATGGTTTTGGTACTATTTTAGTTTCAAAATAAAGATTTCAATAAAACAAATCCTATTTGAATTAAATGAATAAAGCCCATTTTTATTTAATTGTTAATGGACCAAAGATAAAGATGTTATTTTATTTTAAACAAGTTTTCCAAAATATTTTTTTTCCAAATAAAACCTACTGAAGTGTTTTGGTTTTATTTTAGATTTCAAAATAAAGATTTAATAAAACAAATCCTATTTGATTTCATAATGAAGGTCTATTGTATTTAATTAATAATGGACCCTTAAATAAAAGGTTAATTTGTTTTAAACAAGTTTCCAAGTATTCAATATTTTCAAATAAAACCTACTGATTTGGTTTTGAAAATATTTGGATTTCAAATGAGGAGTTTATTAAATAAATCAAACCATATTTGATTAAATAACTATGGTCTATTTTATTTAATTATTAAATAGATCCTAAAATGAATAAAAATATTATTTTATTTTGAGATTTGGTTTATGTTGATAGACAGAACCAAAAACTCATTACAATTGTTGAATTGTTTGAATTATTTGAATGCTTGAATAGTTGGATGAAATTCAAATCAGAAAATAGAAAATAGAAAAGACAAAACAAAGCAAACAGAAAAAATAGGAGTAAAACGACCAGCCCAGCTAAAGCCCACCCCAGCCCAGTCCAGCCCATCTGCCCTCTTCCCCGAACCGTTTTTTCTCACCACAGAAGCAACCCGTTAAGTCACTGACCGGTGGACCTCCCCCTCGTTTCTTTTCCCACTGACCAGCGGACCCCACTCCTCCTGTTCTTCTTTCCCACCCGCACGACCTCTTCTTCCCCCTCGCTGGCCGTTGCAGACTTTGATTTCGCGGCATCAATTCGCCTTAACGCGGCCGCATTTACTCGCTCTGATCACGCAAGCTTAAACGCATGCCCCTCCTCTCTCGTTCCCCTCAGACGCCAACCTCTCTTCGCCACCAGGCTGCTCGGATTGTTCGTGGCAAGAACACTACTCCGACGAGCCTTCTTCCCAAAATCCGGCCAGCACACACCACCCCGAGCCTCCCTGAGCACGCTGACAACTTCCCCATAACCAGACGCATCCCCCATCACCCTCCTCTCAACCGCGGGCGCCCCATAGCGTCGGCTACATCAAGCTTTCGAACGCCGCCGCGTCTGCCACCTCTCCGACGACGCCCACAGGTTGTACCAGACCGCCCCTCTCCCCCTCATTCACACACGCGTCATCCCCTCAACCATACGCATCTAACCGTGCCCGTTGTTTGCCTCCGCGTGATCTGCAATGTCGCCTTCGACCACAGACAGAGCCATCCAGCGTTGCCCTCTACTCCGGCGACCAATCGCATCTGCCCCCTAGCACCCCTCGACGGACAAGTACCACGTCAAGTATCAGCACTGCATTGCGAACCTGGTGAGCATCCTACCCCTCTTCCTCGCTTCCTGTACCGCCGGCGCCATCATCGACTGGCCGCTCCACCGCTAGCCACCGTCGTCGCGCCGCCAGCTTTTGGCAAAGCACTGAGAGCCGTTCGATCTAGTTTGAACGAGTAGGATTAGATCACTTAGTCGCGAAGAGGTACGTTTTCTGGATCGCACGATCTGATTAGATCCTACGGTCTGCAGCGTGATCCACACCGAAGCGGTACCAGCCAGTCGTTTTGCGCCACGTGGCCAGCTCTGGTTTAAAACAAGAATTGAAAACAGATTTGTTTGTAATTTTCAAACCCCTGTAACTTTCAAACCACACGTCCAAATTTTGCAAACTTTATATCGTTGAAATCAGGATAACAAGACCTAGCCAACCATGCCCTTAGTTTAGCAAATAGTATCTGTTAGCATGTTTGAATTTGCAGAAACATTTGTATGATTGTTTAGAGTAGAAAAATTATTTAAAATTGAATTTAGGGTTAAAACTTTTGCAAAATGGTTTGTTGTGACCTTACTGACCCTAGGAACCAACCCTTGGTGTTAAAAAATGATTTTGGTAAGATTTAGGTTGGATTACTTAACTTAGTCATTTTCTAGCCAAATAAAAAGAATGGTTTTTGTTATGAAAATGTTTATGGAAAGGAAACTTTGAGAAAATAAGTTTGGACCAAACCTACTGACCCAAAAACACCAAGTTTTGCAATAGCAACTCATTTGGTGAACAACTTAATAGTTTTGCCTTGATAAAAACATTTTTCAGCACATGAAATGATGAATGATTTGAAAATGGTTTATGGATAAAACCCATTTGCAAATGACTTCGCCATTGTGGTAAATGAACAATTTGGAACTTACAAAGTTTAGAAGCCTAGTGGAGACCATCCTTGCAATAGGACCAACCTTTGCATGCTTATGCATGACTTAGATTCCATTACTTTTGTGTGTGAAAAATTGTTTGTTTGACTTTGGTTTGGAATGAGAATTGAATGTGTGTTTATTGATTGACTTGTAGTGAAGTGTGAGATTAGCAAGATCAAGGAGTGAACCACCATTACCTACCAAAAAGGCAAGTGATGCTTCATACTTTTTGTCCCATTACTTTCACTATGCATTAGTGATTTTGCTAAGTAAAACTTGCATGGATTTTGCTAAGTATAGACCTTGCTATAAGAAAGCCTAGTAGATGAATCCTTAGTAGGATTTTCCTAAGTTAAAGATTCCTACTACTACCAAGCTTAGCCTAGCTAATAGAAAACATGGGTGAAATATATATTCACACTATGGGAAATATTCTAAGTCTAAGGACTTGTGTTTTGTTTAATAAAACAACTAAGTTAATGAATCACCTGGGTGGAATGGGATAGCTTGGTGGTGTTGGTCGAGTGGTTCACAAGGCCATGGACTTGGATTGTGTATCTCACTTGTGGTATGCCACCCAGGAACAAAGAGATTTGAGATGTCAAATGTTGAGAAGCTTCAAGTGCAACCACTTGGCAATATGGGCTCTGCCATGATCATATAGGTTGCAAGAACTTAGCCATATGGACAGTGGGTGGTAGTGTTTGATAGGTTGGAACGCGTCCATTTTGGTCTAAGGGAAGGCTTCTGAAAGATCTTGTCTTGGGAAACCAAGTCTTGTGGGGAAAGTGCACCACCTCTGAAGAGTGTAAAACCTAAGTACTTAGCCATGTCCCTGGTAAAGGACAATTTGAGCATCAAGACATGGAAACAATCAAGAATCTCATCATTCAAATTTCTAAGTTAAAACTTGTGGATTGAACAAGGGTTGTTTGAAATCTTCAATCTTTGATTGAGAAAAATGATTTTATCAAAGCAAAAACTTAGTATTTTCAAATGTTAAGGAAAAATCTAATTTGAGCAATGCAAGCCTCAACTCCACTTAGCCAAATGCATATAGATGATAGACTCCACTAAACTACCATAGTATCACTTGCCAATACAATTCAATTGTATTGACCCTTTGTGGCTGTAACTTGTATGTTGCAGGTTTGATTGATTTTAGTGAAGAATTGATTGTTTAGGATTACAAAGTCTACAACCAACATCTGCTTGTGGCACTTTGAAGATGAAGGGCCCCATGATTATAGTTATTCCTCTGCAATGTAATGTAATAGCCAAATGAGCTATGTAAGGATGTAATAAAATTATGTTATTCCTGGTTATAAAGTTATATTATGACCTTTGTTTCTTGATATTACATCTAAACTGTGGATGCTAGCTATTGATCCAGGGACTAGCATTGTAAACACAGGAGGGATCAATCTTATGAAAGGTTGGGACCTCTACAGATGGTATCAGAGCATTGTGTTGCCTGTAGGATTTGTAAACCTAGGATTGGACAAAAACCCTTAGAAAAATAGGAGTTGTTTGTTCCAAAAGCTTATTTACAAAAACACTTATAAAATCTTCCCTTAACCATTTTGGTTTCAACTCTACATCTCTTCTACTTCAACTTGATGGAAAAACCTACCCCATGGCCAAAGACTACACCATGTGCAAAGGACTTCTTCAACTTCTTCAACTCTAATGACTTCAACATCTTCAGCATACTCCCCAAGGACTTCCAACTTGGAAACTACTAAGGACCACAAGTGAAACAAGGAAATCTTGCTCAAGAGTTAGAGACTAGGAATGCAAAAGTTAGAAAGAGCCTACATCACTTGAAGTTTTTTGAGACCAAGAAATTCTCCTAAGGAAGCCATGATCTCATGTAAGAAGAAGCAATCAAGAAGGATGGAAAGATCACAAGTGAACCGTATAGATGGACCACCATATTATGGATAAGTCAAAACACACCAACCTGTGTGGTGTAACAAAAATGTTTTTGTTGACTAAGTATGTGATTGAACCTTGTTTGAGTGAAAAGTTTGGTTTGTGATTGCATGCACATTGTTTGTGTGAATTGTGATGTGTGTGAGTAGAAATATTTCCTTAGAAATATCTTGCCTATTCTAATCTCCCTTCAACCCAAACAGATGAATACTCCAAAAGACTCCAAGGTTGATGACACCAACACCAACCAAGCTGACAGCATGAAAGAGCTCATAGCAACCCAAAACCAGTTGAGCCAAGAGACAACTCAGCTTTTAGCCAACAACAATGGACTAGACCCAGCCATACAAAGCATTTTGAAACTTCAATCCCAAATGTTGCAAGGATTGGTTACTCAAGTGATCAACATGGGAGGAAACTTTTCCCAAGGAGCTAATGACAACAAGGATGACAAAGAAGCTAATCTAGAAGGAATCCAAGCCAGCAATAGTTTTAGAGACAAAGATTATACATCTAAGGAACATGAAGATCACTGCCCCAAGAAGAGAGAAAGATCTCCCACTCATGAAGAACATGAACTAGAAGAACTCCTAGCTTTGGAGAGACCCAATAAGAAGAGGAAATGCCCCAACACCAGCAAGAGGGATATTACACAAGTGCAATGTTTCAAATGCAAAGAGATGGGACACTATGCCAATGAATGCCCAGAAAAGGAGAAGAGCCAAGAAAACAAACAAAGGCTAGAGAAACCCAAGGAAAAGAAAGATATTAGCCAAGTGATGTGCAAACACTGCAAAGAGTTAGTACATTATGCAAGCAACTGTCGAGAAAATATGAAGCATAAGATAAACCAGCCTATGAGGGATCTCAGCCTTGTCACATGTTTCAAATGCAAGGAACTAGGCCACTATGCAAACAATTGTCCAGAAAGGATGGAGAACAAGTTAAACAAGTCTATGAAGGATCTCAACCTTGGCCCATGAGTCAAGTATGGAAACAAAGGACACTATGCAGAAGGTTGCCCAGAGAAGTTTCCCCAGGATCCCAAGCAAGCCAAGATGTAATTTAGTTTGAAAATTTTTAAGGGTGGTAGTACCCTAGTTGTTTTGAGCCAACTTGTAACCCCTAGCCTCCCCAAATCTCGGGACGAGATTTATTTTAAGGGTGGTAGTCTGTCACATCCCAAGATTTTCCAAATCTTGTAATGTGAAAATAAATGAATAAAATAAAATTTTGTTTGATTTTCAGGGCCAGAAGAAACTTTTTGAATTTAATTGGAACTTCAAACCAATTTGAATCAAATAAATCCTAAAGGGATTTAAAAAGATAAACTTGTATTAAAGAAAAATAGAAATAATTAAAATAACTATTTTAGATCTTTTAAATAAAAGGATTTGGTTTTCAAAGAAATAGAAGTTTTATAAATAAAGATTATTTTATAAAGCCAAATTAAAACATTGGCCAAGATTTTAATTAAAACATTTTGTTTTGAATAAAAATAGTAAAGGTTTATTTAAATAAATTAATAAGGATTTAATATCCAAATTTATCTAAATAAAAGGTTTTACCATTTTTTATTGAAACATCAAAACTTATTAAATTATTTTAAATAAGTTTTCTAAGTATTTTATTTTCTTAATTAAAACCTACTGAATGGTTTTGGTACTATTTTAGTTTCAAAATAAAGATTTCAATAAAACAAATCCTATTTGAATTAAATGAATAAAGCCCATTTTTATTTAGTTGTTAATGGACCAAAGATAAAGATGTTATTTTATTTTAAACAAGTTTTCCAAAATATTTTTTTTCCAAATAAAACCTACTGAAGTGTTTTGGTTTTATTTTAGATTTCAAAATAAAGATTTAATAAAACAAATCCTATTTGATTTCATAATGAAGGTCTATTGTATTTAATAATGGACCCTTAAATAAAAGGTTAATTTGTTTTAAACAAGTTTCCAAGTATTCAATATTTTCAAATAAAACCTACTGATTTGGTTTTGAAAATATTTGGATTTCAAATGAGGAGTTTATTAAATAAATCAAACCATATTTGATTAAATAACTATGGTCTATTTTATTTAATTATTAAATAGATCCTAAAATGAATAAAAATATTATTTTATTTTGAGATTTGGTTTATGTTGATAGACAAAACCAAAAACTCATTACAATTGTTGAATTGTTTGAATTATTTGAATGCTTGAATAGTTGGATGAAATTCAAATCAGAAAATAGAAAATAGAAAAGACAAAACAAAGCAAACAGAAAAAATAGGAGTAAAACGACCAGCCCAGCTAAAGCCCACCCCAGCCCAGTCCAGCCCATCTGCCCTCTTCCCCGAACCGTTTTTTCTCACCACAGAAGCAACCCGTTAAGTCACTGACCGGTGGACCTCCCCCTCGTTTCTTTTCCCACTGACCAGCGGACCCCACTCCTCCTGTTCTTCTTTCCCACCCGCACGACCTCTTCTTCCCCCTCGCTGGCCGTTGCAGACTTTGATTTCGCGGCATCAATTCGCCTTAACGCGGCCGCATTTACTCGCTCTGATCACGCAAGCTTAAACGCATGCCCCTCCTCTCTCGTTCCCCTCAGACGCCAACCTCTCTTCGCCACCAGGCTACTCGGATTGTTCGTGGCAAGCACACTACTCCGACGAGCCTTCTTCCCAAAATCCGGCCAGCACACACCACCCCGAGCCTCCCTGAGCACGCTGACAACTTCCCCACAACCAGACGCATCCCCCAGCACCCTCCTCTCAACCGCGGGCGCCCCATAGCGTCGGCTACATCAAGCTTTCGAACGCCGCCGCGTCTGCCACCTCTCCGACGACGCCCACAGGTTGTACCAGACCGTCCCTCTCCCCCTCATTCACACACGCGTCATCCCCTCGACCATACGCATCTAACCGTGCCCTTTGTTTGCCTCCGCGTGATCTGCAATGTCACCTTCGACCACAGACAGAGCCGTCCGGCGTTGCCCTCTACTCCGGCGAGCAATCACAGCTGCCCCCTAGCGCCCCTCGACGGACAAGTACCACGTCGAGTATCAGCACTGCATTGCGAACCTGGTGAGCATCCTACCCCTCTTCCTCGCTTCCTGTACTGCCGGCGCTGTCATCGACTGGCCGCTCCGCCGCTAGCCACCGTCGTCGCGCCGCCAGCTTTTGGCAAAGCACTGAGAGCCGTTCGATCTAGTTTGAACGAGTAGGATTAGATCACTTAGTCGCGAAGAGGTACGTTTTCTGGATCGCACGATCTGATTAGATCCTACGGTCTGCAGCGTGATCCACATCGAAGCGGTACCAGCCAGTCGTTTTGCGCCATGTGGCCAGCTTTGGTTTAAAACAAGAATTGAAAAAAGATTTGTTTGTAATTTTCAAACCCCTGTAACTTTCAAACCACACGTCCAAATTTTGCAAACTTTATATCGTTGAAATCAGGAGAACAAGACCTAGCCAACCATGCCCTTAGTTTAGCAAATAGTATCTGTTAGCTTGTTTGAATTTGCAAAAACATTTGTATGATTGTTTAGAGTAGAAAAATTATTTAAAATTGAATTTAGGGTTAAAACTTTTGCAAAATGGTTTGTTGTGACCTTACTTACCCTAGGAACCAACCCTTGGTGTTAAAAAAATGATTTTGGTAAGATTTAGGTTGGATTACTTGACTTAGTCATTTTCTAGCCAAATAAAAAGAATGGTTTTTGTTATGAAAATGTTTATGGAAAGGAAACTTTGAGAAAATAAGTTTGGACCAAACCTACTGACCCAAAAACACCAAGTTTTGCAATAGCAACTCATTTGGTGAACAACTTAATAGTTTTGCCTTGATAAAAACATTTTTCACCACATGAAATGATGAATGATTTGAAAATGGTTTATGGATAAAACCCATTTGCAAATGACTTTTCCATTGTGGTAAATGACCAATTTGGAACTTACAAAGTTTAGAAGCCTAGTGGAGACCATCCTTGCAATAGGACCAACCTTTGCATGCTTATGCATGACTTAGATTCCATTACTTTGTGTGTGAAAAATTGTTTGTTTGACTTTGGTTTGGAATGAGAATTGAATGTGTGTTTCTTGATTGACTTGTAGTAAAGTGTGAGACTAGCAAGATCAAGGAGTGAACCACCATTCCCTACCAAAAAGGCAAGTGATGCTTCATACTTTTTGTCCCATTACTTTCACTATGCATTAGTGATTTTGCTAAGTAAAACTTGCATGGATTTTGCTAAGTATAGACCTTGCTATAATAAAACCTAGTAGATGAATCCTTAGTAGGATTTTCCTAAGTTAAAGATTCCTACTACTACCAAGCTTAGCCTAGCTAATAGAAAACATGGGTGAAATATATATTCACACTATGGGAAAATATTCTAAGTCTAAGGACTTGTGTTTTGTTTAATAAAACAACTAAGTTAATGAATCACCTGGGTGGAATGGGATAGCTTGGTGGTGTTGGTTGAGTGGTTCACAAGGCCATGGACTTGGATTGTGTATCTCACTTGTGGTATGCCACCCAGGAACAAAGAGATTTGAGATGTCAAATGTTGAGAAGCTTCAAGTGCAACCACTTAGCAATATGGGCTCTGCCATGATCATATAGGTTGCAAGAACTTAGCCATATGGACAGTGGGTGGTAGTGTTTGATAGGTTGGAACGCGTCCATTTTGGTCTAAGGGAAGGCTTCTGAAAGATCTTGTCTTGGGAAACCAAGTCTTGTGGGGAAAGTGCACCACCTCTGAAGAGTGTAAAACCTAAGTACTTAGCCATGTCCCTGGTAAAGGACAATTTGAGCATCAAGACATGGAAACAATCAAGAATCTCATCATTCAAATTTCTAACTTAAAACTTGTGGATTGAACAAGGGTTGTTTGAAATCTTCAATCTTTGATTGAGAGATGCCTTGGAAAGGATCTTCAATCTTTGATTGAGAAAAATGATGTTATCAAAGCAAAAAATTAGTATTTTAAAATGTTAAGGAAAAATCTAATTTGAGCAATGCAAGCCTCAACTCCACTTAGCCAAATGCATATAGATGATAGACTCCACTAAACTACCATAGTATCACTTGCCAATACAATTCAATTGTATTGACCCTTTGTGGCTGTAACTTGTATGTTGCAGGTTTGATTGATTTTAGTGAAGAATTGATTGTTTAGGATTACAAAGTCTACAACCAACATCTGCCTGTGGCACTTTGAAGATGAAGGACCCCATGATTATAGTTATTCCGCTGCAATGTAATGTAATATCCAAATGAGATATGTAAGGATGTAATAAAATTATGTTATTCCTGGTTATAAAGTAATATTATGACCTTTGTTTCTTGATATTACATCTAAACTGTGGATGCTAGCTATTGATCCAGGGACTAGCATTGTAAACACAGGAGGGATCAATCTTATGAAAGGTTGGGACCTCTACATACGCCATCTCGAACACCGCCATTTCCGCGCAGAGCACGGACCGCTCCCGACCATCCTCGACTGCCCCATGCTAATCCATTAAGCATGCGATGACCGCCAGGAAACACCGCACCGTCCTACGCCCTCAACCATGCCCATACCTCACTACAACAACGTCGCCAGAGGAGCCAGCCCATGCCGCTCTACCCCTCTCGCCGGTGTATAAATAGAGGCCCCCTCTGCCTCAATTCTCCACACCATGTCACTCCCCTCTCTCTCAGAACTGCCCTTGACCTTTCCCTGGAGAAACGCGAGCACTAGCTCTCCGGAATTTGTCCGGAGTCCGCCGCTACAGAGGAGGAGAGGAGCCGTCGATTGGAGCCACCCTAGGAGCCGCCACGACCACCGGTTGAACCGCCATCGTCGACAACGTCGTTCGCCCCCATCACCGACCCTAGCTGGATCCTAGGTGAGCCACCGCGTACCCCCCTCCCCCGTCGCCGTTAGGGTTCAGTCTCGCAAGAGCTGTGCGATGGAGACGACGAATGTCGGTCGTAGATCTTAGTCTAATCATAGGGCCTAGATTGAAACTTACCTCTTTGGTTAGATAGAGCCGCTGACTAGCGGGACCCCCTGTCAGTAGCCCGCTGCGCGCGTGCAATGTAGTTGGTCCGGCCTAGTATCGTTCCCGCGTGTAGCCCAGTGATTCAAATAGATATTTTCCATTTTAGTTAAACCCTAGTTCTATCAGTAGATTCAAAAATCAATTCAAGTAGATTTACTAATCCAAATTGCATGTTTACAATTTTGTTAGAAAGGTATTGAAAATATCAATCCAAGTTTGTTGAATTCAAACCATTTGAAATTATAGATCACCTATAGTAAAAATAGCAAGACAGAGACTTTACCACATTCAAACATTTTTCAAAAATCAACCATAAATGCTTTCAGTTGATTCCAACTCTCAAAAATCACATTTGACAAGATCTATCTGAATATGTAAAAATATTTAGGTTTAGATGCGGTGATCTTGGACTAATACTAAAATAATGCTCTATAGGAATTTCTAGTCACTGTAATTGTATAAAATAGTAATTTTAAACTTTATAAAATATGACCACCACTTTAAATCACATTCCCATGTATTAGAATATGTGGTGATGACATGTGTCAACATGATCCCATATATTAATTGGAGAATATTAAATCTTAAGTAGTTTTCAATGAGTAGAAATTACTTTCCTAAAATAAAATAAAAAGGACTAGGTCTTTATTGCATGTGATGATTGTGATGATGCTAGATCATGTAGTGTGAACCTTTGTGTGCCAAATAGAAGTAGTAAGTATTGTTTGGTGATTGTGTACCCCATATTCATTTATAGACGCTAGCACCGACCAAGGCTATGAGGAGGAGGAGTACTACGAAGAAGAAGAAAACTTCAACCACTGCACCAATCAAGGCAAGCCTAACAGTACAAGTTAACTATGCAAGATAACAGTTGCAAGTTTCTTAAGTATGAAAGCTAGAACTTTCCATGCTACCTATGCAAGCTATCTAATGCAAGATAACCTATGCAAGATGCATTAGGCATGCTTTGGTTAAGAAACCTTGAGTATACCAATCCCAGTTTTACTTGCAAGCTTTATTCTTTTATCTTTACCAAAGTTATTTACCTTACTTAGTGATTTGTGAGTTTTGGAAGAATAGTATAGATAGCATAAAGAGCATAAAACTAGGCCTAAGTAGTTAGAACTAGATGTCATCAAAAGGCATAAGACTAGATTTGGATAGTCACCCTTGATTAGCACCCCTCATTAGTGAATACCCTCAACTTTAGTGGCTAGTGCTAAGCATAAAAATTGATCACTTTAGATGGGAATACTTGGTGAAAATGATGATGAAAACCTTGGAATGAGGATTAATTCTATTGAAATGTTTTGACATGTGTTATGAACACAAGATGATTTGATGATGAAAAGTTTCAGGAATGAGCCTTGACCCTTTATGAAAAATGATGGCTGGGTTCAGATGCGATACCATTCCAATTTTACCGTACAACCACAATACCTGAATTGGGTAGGGCTTAACTGGAAGTTTATATGTCTTAGTATGGGTTCCTTTGCGGAAGAGGTTGAGCTGAGGCTACCTCGTGATGACTGTCCACCTATGCAGTAACCAAGATGAAAGATGGGCATGGTTGGGAGGCCAAACTCATAGGGGAGGTGCTTATACTAGGGTGTGTAATCGAAAGGTTAGGATTGATTATCCGCGTACTAAGTATGATGATTCAGGGTTGTCCGTGACGGATGTATCAAATGTTGTGGTGAAAGTGTACCACCTCTAAAGAGTGTAAAATATTCGAATAACCGCGTCCGCAGTCATGGACAGTTGGAGTGTCCATACTGTTCCGTCGTCAGTTGTTTTCAAAATGACTCGTGAAATGAACTATGACTTTGACTTGACCACAACAGGGTTGTGAACATGAAAACGAAGTTCCCACTTAGGTGTTATAGAACATTGAACTAGTTTTCTTTACTTGTGAACTCAGTATGATATAAACCTGGATTTTTGCAAATAAACCTAGAGCTTAGGATTCCTACTCCAACTACATTGCTTGTTAGTGATAGTTTGCGAGTACTTAAAGAGTACTAATGGCTTTGTCCCTAGCTATTCCTATGGCCAGACTATGAGGAGGACTACCAGGATGATGGACAGCAGGAGGTCTATGACAATTAGGATCATTTCCCATCGTCAGCATGGTTTGTGACCCTGAAGATGAGGCTCCGCTACATTTATTTTCCACTGCGTTGATTGTATTAAGACTGGATCATGAGATCCTTTATTTGTAAGACCTTTATTATGGTTTGTAAGGGATTATGTACTGTGGTACCAATTCTGTTATGTCTCACAAAAATGGTAATCCTGGGATTGAGAGGTATGGCATAACAGGCACCTGGGATTAAAAATCCGGGTGTTGACACTTATGGGTCTTCATACTGATTATTGGTCAACTATAGATTTAACTGCTATAGTGTGTAAGTTTGGAAAATTTCTGCTTTGGGAAACGATTTGGACACCTTGGTAGAGTGTTATCTAAAGTCAGATTAACTGACCTAACTGACATCCCCAAGGGAACCAGACTGACAGATGGATAAAACTTTGAAGTGGAATCTTAGTCTTTCTCTATTGAGGTCCCAAATGACAATCTTCTTGATGCAGGACTTGCTGATGAGGATCCTTTCACTCTTGAGGGAGTGGATCCACATCTTGTACCCCAACCCCCTCCTAACCAACATTTTCAGTCTCTTGAAAAACCACATAATGGTAACAATGCAATGGAGGAAGGTTGGGGTGATGGCCACTGGCACTGGGAAATGCACCAGCACAACTTGAAATAGATGCACAGACACAACGAAATGTTGCTTTCCCGGAAATTCTTGATGCTATGGATATTGAAGGTAATGAAGAAGGACAGGGAAACAATGAATAGAGCAACATCACTTACTCTATCCCTGATTCAGATGGAAATTTGTCAGTCAATGAAATTCTAGGGAATGCTCAAGTCATTGATGAGGTGAACCAGCATTTCATGCTAAATAAGCCTAACCATCAACTTCCATAGGATGATCAGCATGAACCTATCCAAACTTTAGATGATGTACAACCCAACCTTATTGATCACCTGATGAACCTAGGATATGCTGATCATGGAGTAATTCCTGATTTTTTAGTGCAAGAGGACACTAGGAAGGAAGATCTGATTGGGTCCGGTTTACAAAACATCCTGCAAAAACTATCTAGATGATAGTGAATATGATTTACAAAATGAAGACCTAGACTCAGACATGATGTTAGATGATTCTCACATTGTACCTCATGAAGTAGCTCATATGCATTTAGGAGTTAATCATACACAGTTCTTCCCAATAAAAAACAACTTCTTGGATACTGGGAAAATCTCAGCTAAAGGCATGGAAATCTGGGAGAAATACTTTGCTCCACACCAAGATTTTGCATGAAGAACAATAAATAGAAGGTCTTTGAAATACCAGTAAGCTGGTTTAATTTTTTTACCTTCATGCTCATAACTACTGAGATATTTGAATGGGTTAAGGGATTCTTGCAATCTACTCTTTGGGATATTCTTAAAGAACTTGTGGCAAATGAACAGATAATCTCTTTTATCATCCCTTATAAATGCTTGATAAAAGATATTCCTAAATACACCCTAATTGAAATGGAGCAGGAAAAAGGAATACATGATAGGAAAAAGAATGAACCTGAAGCTCAACCAGCTGCTCCGAAAAGAAAGAGAAGAGACAATGTGCCTCTAGTGGATATAGAGGTAAGAAGAAGCCCCAAACTGATAAAAATTCATGATGGGTTTAAATATCACTCAAAATGCAACAACAAGAACTGTCTATATTGCAAAGCTGCTCCCCCTAAAATTAACCTTAAATTTGTTAAGAACTTGGCTGCTTCTTTTTGTAAGGTGGATAAGGATGGACTTGATGCAAAAATGGTGAAGAAGGGCAAGTACCAGGGAAAAAAGGAAAAGAGACTACTGGGCTTAGTACGAGTCCAAAACAAGGGAAAATAGAAGGAACACTAAAAGTGCTACCACTACTGGGCAATCAGAGAAGATTATGATATATCCCACTATAGATGCTTGTGCACTTTAGAGTAAGTAAAATAAGAAATAAAGCGATTCAATCATAGAACAAACTTTTGCTTTTCAATGCTTGTTATTCCCTATGTTATGGTGGAGAATTTGTAATTCTGCTGATTCTGTTGCTATGACCCTAAACTTTATTTCTATCTGGTTCAATTAAGTTGAACTGTTTGGTACTATTCTGGTATTTAATATAGATTCCTTCTGGTTCGAAGCAACTCTTTCTCTGACCCCTATAAACTCTACTCTCAAATTTTATCATGAGTAACAACAGAATTTGGAAGATATTAAAGTAGAACTTGAGACGGATGAATGCTGAGAAAAAAATGCTGAAACTTTTAGACAAAATTAGAGAATCTGGATGTGAAATCATTTGCCTTCAAGAAACAAAGAGATAATTGTTTGACTTAGAATACATCAAGAATTTCTGCCCAAGAAATTATAATAAATTTGAAAACTTGCCTTCCTTTGGATCTTCAGGGGGCATAATTATTATATGGAATGGAATCTTGCTCAATGGTGAATTGGCATTCCAAAATGAATTCTTAGTGTTAGTTAAATTTTCATGCAACCTGTCTAAAGAAGAATTGAGATTAACAAATGTTTATGGTCCCTACAACAAATAAATGATATTTTCTTTATTGGTTAGCCAACATTGATATTCCTGATGATCTTGATTGGATAATTATGGGGGATTTCAACCGCATCAGGAAACCTTCTGATAGAAATATAGGAGGAGGTGAAATAAATGACATGCTTCTCTTCAATGAAGCCATTAGTAATTTGGGTCTGGTGGAACTTCCTCTAAAGGGAAGAAACACTTGGAGCATGATGACCCACAAGTATAGGGGTGTATCGTAGTACTTTCGATAAATAAGAGTGTCGAACCCAACGAGGAGCAGAAGGTGTTGGCGAGTGGTTTGGATCAAGGATTCACTATAAACACTAGCAAACATATTTTTAGGAGTTTTTGATAATGTAGATAAATAAAGTGTAAGTAAATAAAATACAATAATAGTAATTCCAGCAAGTGGCCCAATCCTTTGTTAGCAAAGTACAAGACGGTTCTATTACTTATGATGACAAAACGTTCTCGAGGATACACGGGAATATTGTCAAGTGCTTTCCCTTCATATAGTCGATTAATCTTCATTGGTTGGATAAGTGTTATGTGGGTGAACCTATAGTAATGGACTACCCCATAATTGTACTAATACATACTTCTGATTATACCCCTTGCAAGCATATGCAACTATAAGAAAGTAATTAAAATTAAAACCTAACCACAGCCTTAAACTATGAGATCCTACAATCCCTTATGCAATGGTTCCCAAACGGGGGTTTAGGTGTTTGTCAATCCAGAAACCCCACAATTAGTATCCAAATACACAATGCATTCCCCTAGGCCCATGAAGGTGAAGTATCATGTAGTCGACATTCATATGACACCACTAGAATAATAGCACCATAACTTAAATACCAAACCATTAAATATTCCTCAACATAATTCCGCTACTAACAACATGACTTCTCCCATGTCCTCAAGAAGTAAACGAACTACTCACGAGACATCATATGGAAATAATTACAAGCAATAATCTAAACATGAAAAATAATCCAATGGTTCCACTCAATAGCATCAACTACAACAAGTAATCACCACCGGGAAAGTTTCCCCAATGAAGTATGCAAGATTCAACCCAATTGTTACAACGGTATGGCGTGGTGTTGATGGTGCTGGTGGAGATGATGACGATGATCCCAACGAAGTCTAGCTTGATCATGCTGTTGATGGAAATGATCTCCCCTCTCCGGGAAGGAATTTCCCCAGCAGATTTCTGCCTGCCGGAGAGCTCTGTCTCTCTGTGGTTTCCTCCCCATAGAGGCGGCGGAATATTTCTGTGATGGATCCCCGAGTCTTAGGTTTTCGGGGGGGAGGGGTAGATATACCCAAGAGGGCGACGCCAGAGGTGGACCAGGGTGGCCACTCCACCTGGTGGCGTGGCCTAGGGGGGACCCTCACCTAGGGGTGGTGTGGGCACCCTGTGGCCCATCTCCACTCATCCTTCTAGCTTTATTCGTCTGCTAGAAAAATAGGAATTTCCGTATATTTTCCGGGATTTTCCATCAGAAATATTAAATCTAGACAACGCTTTTTCCATCAGAATCCTGACTCCGTCGGTTAATTCTCCAAGAATCATCAAACATGCAAAATAGATGAAATAACATAAGTATCATCTCTAAATGTGGAATATATCAATGAATAACAGTAAATGATGATATAAAATGGTGATGCAAAATGTATGTATCAACTCCCACCAAGATTAGACCTCGCTTGTCCCCAAGCGAAAACTAAACTCAGTAAACATGACCACAGGTTTATGGAGTGAAGTGTCGATAAAGAGAATACAGACAAGAAGCATCACATTTATCAATGCACAAATCATAATAGAAAGAAACTCACTCTTATATAACTTAACTTGCAATGAGTAAGGTAGTCACAATAAAGGTGCACAAAGAAAATCATAATTGGTGATGGCAAACTTTGTTCTTGTTCAGAGAAAAGTTAACAAATCATACTTTCACCAACAATGATAGCTTTCAAAGTTATATTCATTAGGATAAGAGAATTGTGCAAAACAAGGAATATAAGAACAAGATTGATAAAATCAACATATAGATGATTGTATCACAACAACTCAAATGCTTGCTTGAGATAGAGAGGAATAGGTTTACTAACTGAACATAAAAGTAAAAGATAGGCCCTTCACAGAGGGAAGTAGGGATTTCAAGTTTCATAAAGAGCTTCCAAAAATTATGGTACTTACTAACTTTGAGCTCTCATTACCCCTATCATAAACATCTTGAAGTCATTAAGGTTAAAGTGATACAAATATGAGTATATGCTTGACAAATCATAAGTTGAAAATCTCAGACCCCTTGTGTACGAGTACCGTTCCTCTTGCTACTCAACTATAGTCACGAGAAAGTTCTTGTCATTGTAAGTCTACGTGTTTCATAGAGAACTGCCAACGGGGTACCCCTTGCCCCATGACACAGGACCTATCCCATATCAAAATGACAAGGCAACCAATAATGAGCATCTCAGCGATCTTTTTATTTGCTATTTGCGTAGTTTTTTATTCAGGATGCTTCACAGAATGCTCATTATGGTTATGCTGCAAGTTTTCACCATGATTAAGCATGGCTTAGGCTAGCCCAGGCGTTTCTCTAACACATATACAAACTCCATGAGCTTACAAGCTACCCTTCTATTTCACACCGCGGGCATCCATAAATAAAAGAACATGATATCAAATAAATATAATAAGTATAATGTTTAAAGCGTTCCCCATGACAACATGGTTCTGATAACTCCCAACTTATAATTTGCAAGCATATAAGCAACATTAATGGTCACAATGGTTCAAGTTTATTAAGTGCAAGAAAATAAAGTGTGCCATCAAGTTCGTGGGAGCTTTAATCACTAATTTTCACATAACAAAAATTTAATTTGGAATATAGATAAAACATGAGAATTTACTTGGAACAGCAATGATGCTAGTAGGTAGATGTGGTGGACGCATATGGCACAGGTTTTGGTTCAAGGTTTGGATGCACGAGAAGAATTCCCTCTCAGTACAGGTTTTTGGCTATCAAGGTTGGATAGCAAGCATAGGAGTTGAGTGAAACAAGCAAACATACATATGATAGAAACAATCATGCAATCTTCCTCAGGAGCACAAACGATCTTAACTTGAGAATACTAAGCTTATGAGCCAATAAAGAAAGATAGATAGCGAAATATATCTATAAGTACTTTTTCTCTTTTCTTTTCAAACTCTAAAATATTATTGTACTGACCAAAGATATGTTTTCCAAAACCAAATAGATTTACCTGATTCTCCCAAAGTGATACCGATACTAATCAACAAGATCAATCATATAACAGAAATTGCAAACTAAAATAAGATGTGAACAAAGTAAATGATAAAACTTCTCATTAATATTATATAACAGCACTCACACCAAGGGATACATAGATAACAAACTAGAGGAGGGATACTTCCACAATGCAAACCATCCTATATAATAACTTATCTACTCATGATGTGACTCTACTAAAAAGGTAAAAATATAAAATATAATGATGTGATACCGCGACGCTCCCCAAGCTTGCAACAAACCAAGGAGAGGCCAAAATATAACACCCTCAGAATCGGCCCTATGCAAGTTTTAGCGAAACCCGCCAAACCCGCATAGAAACGATTCAAAGGTGCCCACCAGGCACTTCCGTGCGGGTGGAAAACAAAGTAATAACATTACACAACAGTCCTCGATGGGACCCACAGAACAGATATATATAACAGCGACTCAATGAGTCAAGAATACAGATATACAGTACAAAGATCCAAATCACCTTGAAAATGATAGAGCGTCCGACTACGGACAAGATGCAAATGGGGCTAAGAGCCCTGAAGAATAACCAATGGCGTCCATAACCCTGCCCAGGCCAAGCCGGAAGGGTAACCCTGCTAACGACGTCGAAACCTGCTTAAACAAAAGGGGTGCCGACAAAGGGCAAAGGAAAAAGAGGAGCGTCAGTACTGAGGCTAGTACACGGCGAGGCTAGAATTCGGCGGTCCTCGCCTACATAGGTATGGTGGACTGAAGCGGCAGCGGCAGCATGCACTAAACAACCTATAGAGACTCGATACCACTGTCGGCTACCAGAGGGGGATAAGAAAGACCTATTCGGAACCAACCTGATGCTACCATCAAACAAACCCGTCCTGATGTTTCCCCTTCGAGACCAAACGAGGAAGTCAACCGAGGAACGCACACAGTTGGCAGTTTTATTTATTCAGTTATCGTTGCAGCAATTACTAGTCAAATATAGATAGTCATCCTGATAAAATAAGAAGTGGGCAATTTTAGTTAACCATTCCGTTATAGTTGCAACACTTACTAATCAGATACAAATAGCATGAGTTAACCCAAAAACCCAGCAGTTGTTGGTACTTTTATTTAGCCATTCCGTTGTAGTTGTAATACTTACTAGTCAGATGCAATGGTCACAAGCGACAACCCAAACAAGCAATTGTGGGCAGTTTTATGTAGCCATTCCATTATAGTGAAGCTGATTACTAGTCATTATAAAGTCAAATTTATAGCACTACTTTAGTTATAGTTGTCTATGATCGAGATACTGTGCTCCAAGTCGTCCATAACCGCGGACACGGCTTTCATAAAGTTTTACCCGGCCGGGGTGCACAAATAGCAACACACACTCGATCAACCTCGGAAAAACCAAATCAAAACCCAACGAGGCCTTCACGACAAAGCAATCACAGGATTCAGAAATATTTCAGGGGGCCACCCCATTGAGTACACCCGCAACGAAGCTAGCTGACTCCGAGACGGACTCAAGGTTTGCGACAATGGCTGTAAACGACTGGGAACCCAAAACTGGGCTTGTCGATACCGCGAAAACACTCCGCTTACCTAAACAGTACAGGTGCTATCCATCGCACAATTTAAATAAAACAGTAAAGCGTGGCATAAGTACAGGATAGTAAATAAAACCTCAAACTAGTTTCTGGCCCCAAGAAATAAGAATGAATCAAGCTCTGGCTCAGGGGGGGTCCCATAAGCCTCCCGGATGTGGATAGCGCGAATATTCAAGGAACAGGTATCAAGTACTCGGGGTCCTACGGGACACAAGTGGACGGTCAACAACCGAATAACATCTATTGCCCACCTGTGGCTCTGCTTACTTACTTCAATTTTTAGTTGTTAAACAATAATTAAAGTGAACAATAATTAAAGCCATGATCATCTCCAACAATAAACATGCGGCAAGGCTCCAACAACTGTGGTACTTGACGACACGCAAAAGCACTTGAGCAAGCGACTACGACGCGCAGGTCCAACTATCTACCAAACAACAGGTAATAGGAGGTGTCCAAGGCAATATAAGGCTGCAAGGGATATCACGGGTACGGAAACTAGAGCATCGCAACACAGATAGCAATAGATCAATAGGAGGGAATAAATACTATAAAGTAAGATAGGTAGAAAGGGGAAGGTGCTCGCCTGAAAACATTGCCGAAGGTTCAACCGAAGATCGGGTCGACACTCGCATCAACTCAACGGCCTTATCCGCGAAGAACCAAAACACTAGAATAAACACCGGATGCAATATTTAATACTACGGCAAAAGATCGGGCATGATGCATGCATGATGTATGACATGGCAAAAGTGCGGTGCAATTAGGCCAGATCAAGCGGAACCGGGGTCCCGACAATTATTTAGGTGGTTCAAGTTATTTAGCTACCCCGCAATTTAAATGTTGTCTTAACATGGCAAAAGATAGCACCGGTTC
Source organism: Avena sativa (assembly GCA_916181665.1). Lineage (NCBI taxonomy): Eukaryota > Viridiplantae > Streptophyta > Magnoliopsida > Poales > Poaceae > Avena > Avena sativa. Next base: position 363,852,612 of record OV702285.1, on the reverse strand, counting down.
GCTACACAATTTAAATGAGGCCAATATAAGACTAGATTTGCCCGCATATGGGCCCCATATTTAATTATTAGGTGAATCGGCATAAGGCCCCCAAACCACACAAATATGCATGCGGGTATGACAATTAATATGCAACAAGTTTTATATTACATTTATAAAAATAGGGCTCGAGAAAGGGGTCACACATCTGGGTTCGACGATCTTGGGGTTCCGGGATTCGGGGTTCGGTCTCAGGGTTCAGGGTTCGACGGGATCGTTCTCGGACTCCGGGATTTAGGGTCTTCGGACCGGGGAAGCAGATCTTGTCGCACGAGCGTCAATGTTTCCGGGAAGGAGATCTTGTCATCCAGGGTCTCGGCGTCCGGGGTGAAGTACTCGGCGTCCTCGAGGGAGTACTTGTCGTATTCGTGAAGGAGATCATGTCGGTCCACGGGGTTCGGTCTTCGGAGCCAGGAAGGAGTACTTTGCGTGGCCGAGCGGAAGTCTTGATGGTCCTCGGGTCCGGGAAAATCTTGTCGCACGGTGTCCGGGTAGGCGAACTTGTCGGTTCCGCGGTTTCGACTGTCGGTGTCGGACTCGGGTCTCGGCACTGGGAGATCTTGGGGTACCGGCGGGTTCGTTGTCGGTGGTCCTCGAATCAGATTGGTCTTGGCGTTCTGGATCGGTCTTCAGGGTCTCCGTCATCGGATCTGTGAAGGAGAACTTGTCGGTCCCAGGTTCCATGTCGGCATTCTCGGTGTCCCGCGGTGAAGTGCTTGTCGTTTTTGTGGTGAGCTTGGCGGTCATCGGGCCCGGGGCGATCTTGGAATGTGGCGCCGATGGTTCATCGGATTCGCACGGCCACTGCCGATCTTGTCGAGATGGGTCTTGGAAGATAGCAGCACAGTACATACACGCACGTATGCGGATGTGTACAGGAGCAGCACGGTCGAGGACGAGCAGCCTCGGAAGGCGCCGTGGCCGACGGGCTTGGCGTCGAGGAAGCGGTCAAGGGCGACGGTCGGATGCACGGCGCTGCTGCGGTCGACGGGGAAACACGAGGAGGGAGGCCGTGGTTGGCGAAGCACAGGGAGCCGAGCGGAGGGGCAGAGACGGGCGGGGTGGGGGTCGGCCTGCGGGCGCGGTGGTGCAGAGGGGAGCGGGGAGGCCGGACCGAGCTACTGCGGGCGGAGCCGAGGGGGTTGAGGAGGGCGGCCGGAGGAGCTCCTGCGGACGGCGGCGGGCTGCTGCAGAGGCGACGAGGAGGACAGAGGCGGCGGGGAGGAAGGGGGCCGGAGCAGGACGGGGCGGCAGGGTCAGAGGTCGCACGCCGGCGCGGGGGAGCGAGGCGCCCGGGCGGCGGCGGTGGCCTGCGCGGCCGCGCGCGGAGGGGACGGGGACGAGGGCGGCGGTCCGCTCAGGCGGAGGCGGCGGCAGCCGAGGTTGGGGAGGCCGGAGCAGAGATGGGGCGGGGCGAGCCGGCAGAGGGGGTCGCCGCGACGGTGGCGGGGCGCCGGAGAGGAGGGAGAAGGGGTGGGGGAGCGTCGGGTGGCGTGGAAGGTAGGGAGCGGGGTGAGGGAGGAGGCCGCGGGCGTGGGGCTGCAGGGTGGGCCAGGGGAAAGTGGGGGGGTGGCGCGCGCGTGCGTCGCTGTGGGGGTGCGGGGTCCGCTCGGTGGGGGGACAGGGTGGGAGTGGGGCTGCTGACTAGGCCAGGTGCGGGTGGGGCCCGGGGGAAAGAGAGAGAGGGTGAGGGTGTGGCTGTGAGGAAGAGAGAGAGAGGGGGGAAAGGGGTATGGATTAGTGAGGTGGCGGGGGATGTGATGAGGTGGAGGGAAGGTGAGGTGGAGGGCACTGGTTGGTGGGTAGACTAGGATTGGGTGGGAATAGGACTAGAAATTTAGACTAGGGTTTTTCCTTTTATTAAAAATAAATTTTGCAACTAGTTTTAGACAAATAAAAGACCGGACAGACCGATGTTTTAATTTGAAATAAAGAAGGGGCTATTTAGAAAACAAACTAGGCGTTTCGAAAATAGTTTCAGACAACAATGCATGATGATGACGATGCAATGCACAAAAACAACGCGATTTTCTAGCAGTGGTTTTGCGGGATGCCACAATTCGACACCACTAACAATGGATCTCGCCCTCGAGATCTGCCTCATGGTACCGGAAGGAAGGTCGGCGATCTGCGTCTTCTCGCTTCGTGTGGATCCTCGCAACACCACTAACAAGAGGTCGTTGTCCATGATCGTCGAGAGAACACTCCGGGACAAAAGGTCGAAGGTAGAGGTATCAACAAATAAAGCCACCTCTAGCTTCCGTGGACGGAGTAAAACTGCTGGATCCACTAATTCGATGTACATGAGCGAATGATAAGAGTAGTCGGATGGTGATCAGTCCATCGCGCACCCAAACCATTACTCTGCACACGAATAGGCGGATTATGCAACCAACTCTCGGAATTCAGATTGTAGATCTCGACAAGCGAGGTTCGGAAACAAAGGAGTGATGCAGACTCTGCATCGGATCTGGCGTAGATGATGTCGTCGCATCGGAAAACACTAGGAGGCACAAACAAGGAACAAAGAATGGTACCACAGACGAAGGATTCTTCGGATAGCATGAAGACCAGATGTAGCAACACCATTACCAAAGGAGGAAGCGAAACCCTGAAGGTACGACGGAACCCAACCACGAGAAATCCTGGACTCGAAGAGAGAGAAGCGAGCGGATTCAAAACACGCAGAGGTGAGAGGAGAGCAGCAGAGGGGTAAGGAGTAAAATCAGACCTAATCAGAACTATCCAACCGATTTTTCAAAAATAGTTTTGACACTCTACTTCGGCCGTTAGCTAGGTTATCCTACAGGCTGGACTTGTGGGGAATCGTAACTGCTGAGCTCTGATACCACTCTATAACACCCTCAGAATCGGCCCTATGCAAGTTTTAGCGAAACCCGCCAAACCCGCATAGAAACGATTCAAAGGTGCCCACCAGGCACTTCCGTGCGGGTGGAAAACGAAGTAATAACATTACACAACAGTCCTCGATGGGACCCACAGAACAGATATATATATAACAGCGACTCAATGAGTCAAGAATACAGATATACAGTACAAAGATCCAAATCACCTTGAAAATGATAGAGCGTCCGACTACGGACAAGATGCAAATGGGGCTAAGAGCCCTGAAGATAACCAATGGAGTCCATAACCCTGCCCAGGCCAAGCCGGAAGGGTAACCATGCTAACGACGTCGAAACCTGCTTAAACAAAAGGGGTGCCGACAAAGGGCAAAGGAAAAAGAGGAGCGTCAGTACTGAGGCCAGTACACGGCGAGGCTAGAATTCGGCGGTCCTCGCCTACATAGGTATGGTGGACTGAAGCGGCAGCGGCAGCATGCACTAAACAACCTATAGAGACTCGATACCACTGTCGGCTACCAGAGGGGGATAAGAAAGACCTATTCGGAACAAACCTGATGCTACCATCAAACAAACCCGTCCTGATGTTTCCCCCTCGAGACCAAACGAGGAAGTCAACCGAGGAACGCACACAGTTGGCAGTTTTATTTATTCAGTTATCGTTGCAGCAATTACTAGTCAAATATAGATAGTCATCCTGATAAAATAAGCAGTGGGCAATTTTAGTTAACCATTCCGTTATAGTTGCAACACTTACTAATCAGATACAAATAGCATGAGTTAACCCAAAAACCCAGCAGTTGTTGGTACTTTTATTTAGCCATTCCGTTGTAGTTGTAATACTTACTAGTCAGATGCAATAGTCGCAAGCGACAACCCAAACAAGCAATTGTGGGCAGTTTTATGTAGCCATTCCATTATAGTGAAGCTGATTACTAGTCATTATAAAGTCAAATTTATAGCACTACTTTAGTTATAGTTGTCTATGATCGAGATACTGTGCTCCAAGTCGTCCATAACCGCGGACACGGCTTTCAGAAAGTTTTACCCGGCCGGGGTGCACAAATAGCAACACACACTCGATCAACCTCGGAAAAACCAAATCAAAACCCAACGAGACCTTCACGACAAAGCAATCACAGGATTCAGAAATATTTCAGGGGGCCACCCCATTGAGTACACCCGCAACGAAGCTAGCTGACTCCGAGACGGACTCAAGGTTTGCGACAATGGCTGTAAACGACTAGGAACCCAAAACTTGGCTTGTCGATACCGCGAAAACACTCCGCTTACCTAAACAGTACAGGTGCTATCCATCGCACAATTTAAATAAAGCAGTAAAGCATGGCATAAGTACAGGATAGTAAATAAAACCTCAAACTAGTTTGTGGCCCCAAGAAATAAGAATGAATCAAGCTCTGGCTCAGGGGGGTCCCATAAGCCTCCCGGATGTGGATAGCGCGAATATTCAAGGAACAGGTATCAAGTACTCGGGGTCCTACGGGACACAAGTGGACGGTTAACAACCGAATAACATCTATTGCCCACCTGTGCCTCTGCTTACTTACTTCAATTTTTAGTTGTTAAACAATAATTAAAGTGAACAATAATTAAAGCCATGATCATCTCCAACAATAAACATGCGGCAAGGCTCCAACAACTGTGGTACTTGACGACACGCAACAGAACTTGAGCAAGCGACTACGACGCGCAGGTCCAACTATCTACCAAACAACAGGTAATAGGAGGTGTCCAAGGCAATATAAGGCTGCAAGGGATATCACGGGTACGGAAACTAGAGCATCGCAACACAGATAGCAATAGATCAACAGGAGGGAATAAATACTATAAAGTAAGATAGGTAGAAAGGGGGAGGTGCTCGCCTGAAAACATTGCCGAAGGTTCAACCGAAGATCGGGTCGACACTCGCATCAACTCAACGGCCTTATCCGCGAAGAACCAAAACACTAGAATAAACACCGGATGCAATATTTAATACTACGGAAAAAGATCGGGCATGATGCATGCATGATGTATGACATGGCAAAAGTGCGGTGCAATTAGGCCAGATCAAGCGGAACCGGGGTCCCGACAATTATTTAGGTGGTTCAAGTTATTTAGCTACCCCGCAATTTAAATGTTGTCTTAACATGGCAAAAGATAGCACCGGTTCGCTACACAATTTAAATGAGGCCAATACAAGACTAGATTTGCCCGCATATGGGCCCCATATTTAATTATTAGGTGAATCGGCATAAGGCCCCCAAACCACACAAATATGCATGCGGGTATGACAATTAATATGCAACAAGTTTTAATTACATTTATAAAAATAGGGCTCGAGAAAGGGGTCACACATCTAGGTTCGACGATCTTGGGGTTCCGGGGTTCGGGGTTCGGTCTCAGGGTTCAGGGTTCGACGGGATCGTTCTCGGACTCCGGGATTTAGGGTCTTCGGACCGGGGAAGCAGATCTTGTCGCACGAGCGTCAATGTTTCCGGGAAGGAGATCTTGTCATCCAGGGTCTCGGCGTCCGGGGTGAAGTACTCGGCGTCCTCGAGGGAGTACTTGTCGTATCCGTGAAGGAGATCATGTCGGTCCACGGGGTTCGGTCTTCGGAGCCAGGAAGGAGTACTTTGCGTGGCCGAGCGGAAGTCTTGATGGTCCTCGGGTCCGGGAAGATCTTGTCGCACGGTGTCCGGGTAGGCGAACTTGTCGGTTCCGCGGTTTCGACTGTCGGTGTCGGACTCGGGTCTCGGCACTGGGAGATCTTGGGGTACCGGCGGGTTCGTTGTCGGTGGTCCTCGAATCAGATCGGTCTTGGCGTTCCGGATCGGTCTTCAGGGTCTCCGTCATCGGATCTGTGAAGGAGAACTTGTCGTTCCCAGGTTCCATGTCGGCATTCTCGGTGTCCCGCGGTGAAGTGCTTGTCGTTTTTGTGGCGAGCTTGGCGGTCATCGGGCCCGGGGCGATCTTGGAATGTGGCGCCGATGGTTCATCGGATTCGCACGGCCACTGCCGATCTTGTCGAGATGGGTCTTGGAAGATAGCAGCACAGTACATACACACACGTATGCGGATGTGTACAGGAGCAGCACGGTCGAGGACGAGCAGCCTCGGAAGGCGCCGTGGCCGACGGGCTTGGCGTCGGGGAAGCGGTCAAGGGCGATGGTCGGACGCACGGCGCTGCTGCGGTCGACGGGGAAACGCGAGGAGGGAGGCCGTGGTTGGCGAAGCACAGGGAGCCGGGCGGGGTGGGGGTCGGCCTGCGGGCGCGGTGGTGCAGAGGGGAGCGGGGCGGCCGGACCGAGCTACTGCGGGCGGAGCCGAGGGGGTTGAGGAGGGCGGCCGGAGGAGCTCCTGCGGACGGCGGCGGGCTGCTGCAGAGGCGACGAGGAGGACAGAGGCGGCGGGGAGGAAGGGGGCCGGAGCAGGACAGGGCGGCAGGGTCGGAGGTCGCACGCCGACGCGGGGGAGCGACGCGCCCGGGCGGCGGCGGTGGCCTGGGCGGCCGCGCGCGGAGGGGACGGGGACAAGGGCGGCGGTCCGCTTAGGCGGAGGCGGCGACAGCCGAGGTTGGGGAGGCCGGAGCGGAGATGGGGCGGGGCGAGCCGGCAGAGGGGGTCGCCGCGACGGTGGCGGGGCGCCGGAGAGGAGGAAGAAGGGGTGGGGACGCGTCGGGTGGCGTGGAAGGTGGGGAGCGGGGTGAGGGAGGAGGCCGCGGGCGTGGGGCTGCAGGGTGGGCCAGGGGAAAGTGGGGGGGGGGGTGGCGCGCGCGTGCGTCGCTGTGGGGGTGCGGGGTCCGCTCGGTGGGGGGACAGGGTGGGAATGGGGCTGCTGACTAGGCCAGGTGCGGGTGGGGCCCGGGGGAAAGAGAGAGAGGGTGAGGGTGTGGCTATGAGGAAGAGAGAGAGAGAGGGGGAAAGGGGTATGGATTGGTGAGGTGGCGGGGGATGTGATGAGGTGGAGGGAAGGTGAGGTGGAGGGCACTGGTTGGTGGGTAGACTAGGATTGGGTGGGAATAGGACTAGAAATTTAGACTAGGGTTTTTCCTTTTATTAAAAATAAATTTTGCAACTAGTTTTAGACAAATAAAAGACCGGACAGACCGATGTTTTAATTTGAAATAAAGACGGGGCTATTTAGAAAACAAACTAGGCGTTTCGAAAATAGTTTCAGACAACAATGCATGATGATGACGATGCAATGCACAAAAACAACGCGATTTTCTAGCAGTGGTTTTGCGGGATGCCACACAAAACCTGATGACGAATTACTCCTTCGGCGGTGATGGTGACTCCTTATCATCATCAGACTTCCAAGGTAAAGGCTCCCGATCAACAAAGGATGACTTGTGTCAACACCCGGATTTTTAATCCCAGATGCCTGTTATGCCATACATCGCAATCCTAGGATTACCATTTTTGCGAGACATAACAGATTGGGATATCACAGTACATCATCCATTACAAACCATACATAAGGTCTTACACAAATAAGCATCTCATGATCCAGTTCTTAATACAACTCAAGCAGCGGAATAACGTAATAATAAAAGTAGCGTAGGCGAAGCTCCATCTTCGGGGTTACAGGCAATGCTGACGATGAGAGATGATCCTAGTTGTCGTAACCTTCCTGGGGTCCTTCGTCCTAGTACTCCTCTTCATAGTATGGCCACGGGAATAGCCAGGGACAAAGACATGAGTACTCTTTAAGTACTCGCAAACTAATACTAACAAGTGAAGGGGGTTTTGTAGTAGAACACTAAGCTCTAGGGTTGTTTTGCAAAAAGCCAGATTTACCTCTACTAAGTTCAGAAGCAAGAAAAGCTAGTTAAATTTTATAACACCTAAGTGGGAACTTGTATTTCATATCACATCTCCGTTGTGGTCAAGTCAAATTCTCAATCCATTTCACAAGTCATTTTGAAAACATCTGATGGGGGAACAGTATGGCCACTCCATCTGTCCATAACCGCGGACGCGGCTAATCGAATAGTTTGACACTCTGTATAGATTGTACACTTTCACCACAACATTCGATACATCCGTCAGGAACAAATACTGAATTCACCATACTCAGTATGCGGATAATCAATCCTAACCTTTCAATTACACGCCCTAGTATAGGCACCTCTCCTGTGAGTTTGGCCTCCCAACCATGACCAACTGTCATCTTGGGTACTGCACAGGTGGGCAATCTTCACAAGGTAGCCTCAGCTTAGACCTTGGCCGTGAGGGAACCCATACTAAAGTATATAAGTTTCTAGTAAAGCCCTACCCAATTTTCGGGTATTGTGGTTGTACGGTAAAATTGGAATGGTATCGCATCCAGACAACCATCAGTTTTATAAAGGACTAAGGCTCATGCCTTAACATTTTCATCATCCAAATCATCTGGTGTTCGGAAACACATGTCAAAACATCTCAGTAGAATGACTCGTCATTCTAAGGTTTTCATAACTATTTTCCACCAAGTATTCCCATATAAAGTTGATCAAGTTTATGCTTAGCACCAACGTCTACAAGTGGGGGTAAGTACTAATCAGGGGTGGTAAACGAGTGGAGTTTAACTAAGTACAATCTCATCCCTTAGGATGACATCAATATTATCTAGCTTAGTCCAAATTTAATGCTCTTTATGCAACCTTCAATTATCTTCCTAGAATCTACAAATCACTTAAGTAAGCTCTAAGTAGTAGCTTTGATAAAGAAATAAAGTAGAAATCTTGCAAGTAAAACTAGGATTGGGTATCATCAAATATGTATAACCAAGCATGCTTAGTGCATTGCATAGGCTATCTAACTTTCATAATTGCAAGTGTTAGCTTGCTAAGTTAATAGCTTTCCTTGAGCAGAGTAGTGGTTGAAGTTCTCCTCGGCTTCTTCTTCGTAGTATCCTCCTTCCTCCTCGTATCGTTGGTCGGTACTAGCGTCTATGAATAAATATGAGGTACACAATCACCAAACGATAATTAACTATTTTCAATCATCACACAAAGGTTTTCTATAGATGATCTAGCATCATCACTAACCTTACAAGAATAAAGCATTTGCATTATTTATTTATTTTTAGAAAAGTAATTTCTACTCATTGAAAAACTACTTAAGATTTAATATTCTCCAAACCAAACATGGGATCATGTTGACCCATGTCATCACCAAAATTTCAATACATGAGAATGTGATTTAAAGTGGTGTCACAATTTAACAAGGTTTAACCTTTTTATTTTAAATAATTAAAGTGACTAGAAATGCCTATGTGGCATTCTTACTTGAACATTATTTATGTAAGTAAACCCATATGTTTTTATATATTCTGAAAGGTATGGTCAAATGTGATTTTTGAGAGTTGGAATCAACTCAAAAGCTATTATGGTTGAAATTTGAAAAATGTTTAAATGCAGAAAAGATTCTGCCTTGTTATTTTTACCAAGGTTGATCTACAGATCCAAATGATTTGAATCCAACGGGCTTGGATTAATCATTTCAATACCTTTCTAACACAATTGGTTTCATGCAATTTGGTTCATTGAATCGAGTTGGGTTGATTTTTGAAACTAGGTACAGAACTGAGTTTGAATAAAAATAGAAAAAGCTAAATTCAAACGAGTGGGCTGCGTGGGAAGGGTTATTGGGCCGGCCCAGTGTCACTCCGCAGAACGGGGCTCAACTAACAGGGGGGTCTACTGGTCAGTGGCTCATAAAATGTGAAGCGGTACGGGGTGATGTGGTGCGTTGGATTAGAAGTGAGATCAACGGCTGAGGGTCGTCGTAAACGATGAATATGTCACCGGCGAGCTTGAACCCTAGCGGCTCGGTGGGGGTTCATAGGGGGCATACCGGGGCTCCAGTGACGATGGTGAGGCGGGAAAACGACGAAGTCGACGACGGCGAACTCAGGGGTGGTCGCGGCAGCTCCGGCGCAATTCCGGCGAGCTGCTCCTCCTCGTGCTCTGGATAAGGGATGGAATGATCAGTGAGGTGAGGGGAGTGAGGTGGTGTGCATAAATCGAGCGGGGGTCGTCTCATTTTATAGGCTCGACGGTGAGACTGAGAGGGATGGGCAGGCGATGGTGGCAACACAGATACGGGCGGCTAGGGGCATGGCTGCGGTTGGCGATCGACGGGTGGTCTCCTGACGATGCTCTAAAGCTTAAATGCGCGTGTAGGGGCGGTGGCAAATGGTCGGGAACACGCGGTGCTCTGCGAGGCAGAGGAGGCGAACTCCGCGGCGAGCAGTGGCTACGGGGTACGGGCGGTGAAACGAACATGTCTGGTGGTCTCCACGGACAGTGGGGTGCATGTTGGCGGGCGGCAAGGGCTCGAGGTGGTCGGGTTGCGTGGGAACGACGCGTGCTCTGCAGTGCGCGTCGGCATGGTCGACAGCGGCGCAGGCGCGGCGTTCCTGGCGGTTCTGATCGCTGTCTTCGAGCTAGGTCTGGTCGAGAGGGGGCGGTGAGGCATGGGATGCATTCTAGACAAGGTTGGCACGGCTAGTTATTCTCCTAGCTTGTTGTCCACACTGGGGTGTCAAGTGTGCTCTCGGCCTGCTCACCATTGATGACAATGGCTAGCTTACAGTGGTGCTAGAGGTTAGTTAAGGTTGCTAGATGATCTACTAAGGCTAGTTGTAACCAGAGAGGGAACAAGGTTGGCCCAAAACACTGCTCAACATAGTGTTTTTGATTTGGTTGATTTGAATCTGCAACCCGTTTGATGAAATGGCCGCATGAACTTAAGTTTTGAATTTTGAAAAGATTTTTGGTGGGTGTGCTAGGAATGTGTTGAGGATTCTGTGGATGCTTGGGTTTTGAAAATTGAGCTTGTTTGAGTGGTTTTTGAAATAGTGGGATCTTCCCATATGAAATAGATTCAATTTTAAATTGTCATTTAAACTAAGCATTTAAATGTTTTTGGATGATCACAAAGTGGACCTTGGTACCTTGTTATGAGTACTATCAAGGGGTGCAAAGATCTATACATATTTCTGTTAAGTTCTAAAAGTTAAGCATAGCCAAAGTAGGCATGGGAGTTAATTTGGCCAAAGTGACCATTCACTTAATTTGTTTGTTTTGACTTGTTTGTCTTTGGGAAAAGTTTAGGGATTGTGTAGATGATGTTTATTTCACCTAAGAATCATTTTACAAGCAAAGAAACACAGAACCATGGAAATTCAAAAGAATCCAAATTTTAATACACACACATATGAATGCTTTCATATTTTTAATTGGAATTTTTTTTGTTAACCCTAATTTTGATGATTAGAGTTTGATGATTCAAGTTTAATATTTTTGGGATGTTACAACTTGGTTTTCAATATCATGAAAATAGTAGCAAAACTTATGCGTTTAAACCTAGCCTCATACTCACAGTTTTGATTTCGCATGTCATAGGGTTGTGCTTGTATTAGGTTGGTGGTCTGATGAAGCGATAGAATTGTAGCGCCCCGGATTTACGGTCCGAGAATACCCCGTTTTGCATATAGTTCATGTTCCCATGATCAGTGAGCCGTGAACATAACCGACCAGTACCATTACATCATCGAGAAAATAACGATTTCAAAACATACAATGTGGCCGTTATGGCGATTACAACACAAATAGAGGAAGTCTTCAAGCGTAGAGCCCATGTCATGCCTTAACCTACAGGCAAGTGACTGGGAAGATGGCCTAGCTCGCATAGACGTCAGCACCTTTGTCACTTCTTAACATCTGCAATCTGTCCAAGTAAATAGCCAGGGACAAAGCCGTGAGTACTTTTGAATGTACTCGCAAGACCACCGAGATAAGAAAAAGGATCATGCATTTTCGGCTATGGCGAGGTCGCTCTATTCTATAGTTGCTTCTGAAAAAGTCTAACAATGGCATTTCTATATCTTTGTTGAAAAAGAGCTTTTAGAAAATATGCCTCCTTTTAGAACGTCTGGATATCCCCATATCCTTGTTAAAAACTTTATTGAAAACAATTTTATAGTAAAACCCCTTTTTTAAAACATCATCGACCATCTCTGTTAAAAACGAAAACTTGTTCTTCTCTTTCCTCGTGACCAAGTCACGTCCTTTTTGTTCAACTCAAAGATATCCTAATGGTATTCCTAGCAATCACCTTTCCAACCGTCCTTGACCGTGGACACGACTATTCTAATAGATTAGACTCTCCAGATTTTGTGCACTTTATCCATAAGAATCAATACATCCGCTGAGATACAACCACGGCCCGCTACACACGGTAGATGGGGGTTTAAATAATCAAACCTAACCTTTAATTTGTCGTCCTAGCAACGAAGGCTTTTCCTTTTGGGTTTGTTCTCCTCGGCAACGAGTATGTGGCACGACGTCCATAGTCCTTGTGACACCCCCGGGATCAGGGCTGAACAAATCCCCGACCTCCGTCTGACATAAGCTTAACCTTGAGCTCGAGAATATCCAGTGAAGAATCGGTAACACAATAGTGACCCTACGACACAAAATTTGTTACAGCAAGCTCATAACTGAGCATAGAACCAAATTATTACAAGAAGAGGTCACTGACCATAAACATCAAACAACGGAAGGCAAATTATGCTATTAAGTATAGCAAACTTAACAAATGTCCTAAGAGTCCTGAAGCATAATGATGACGTCCCTGCCCATAGATTCCAGGCTGCCGACCGGGAACCCCAAGCAGCTCGTCGATGTCGATGTAGTATATAACTTGTCTTCAGGGAAGCACTTACTCTTCCAAAAGTATCAACAAATCAAGGGTGAGTACAGGGTGTACTCCACAAGACTTATGGCTGGTGGAGTTATAAAACAAGAGAGGGAGAAGAAGCTCGTCTAAATAGAGTATTTTAAAAGGGGATAAGACAGCGACATCTCTGAAGTATTGATCATCATATTTTGATATCCACCAAATCATCATCTGAACCCTATCTAGGATCACCCCCTCGTACCCATGAGGAAGCATCCTTAAACACACGTTGATCTGCCAAGTTTTACGATTAGGTTCATGTTCTCTATGATCTTAGAATCTGGTCACCAAGCGTTCATAACCGTGAACACAACTTTTTGAAAATATTATTACCCTGCAGGGGTGTACAACTTTACCCACATGTACTAACCTTCTCTTAATGCCACTAAATAAGCCCTCTTCCTTGGAAAGCCGACAGAGGGTGGTTAGACACGTCCTTTACCTTGCTTTCTCCGAGACCATGAGTCACGCAATAAGTATGATTCCGCCGTAATGGGTCAAATCCCGAAGCCCGTACTTAAAGATGTGAGGCGAGGTTGGTTCACCAGGGGGTCCATCGACCCCAAGCAACCCTGGGCACGCTTACCTAGCTGTTATGAATGCACCTCCTTCACTACCTTCGAGAAGATCCAGAATGCATCTCGAATGGAACACCCGAACTATGTGACTCATGGAATCTACTAGGCAAGTTAGTTGCTCGTGAGGTTGTCCAGGCCCCGTGTGGTTGTACGCTCGTCTCGGTTCCAAAGGCAAGAACTCGGGTCCTAGTGGTGGCGAGCATGGGACTAGAAAAACCACATCCCACTGTGGCCTCCCATACAGCCTTAGCATGTTTAACTCATATCACATCTGATCTCATATCATCACGTTCTCCTATCATACTAGATTCTCTGCATCTGATACATCATCTGGATGGACCAGAACTAACAGCTATGCATGGCTAAGCAAGACACAGATATAAGCTCTAGCATTGCACATAAGCCAAACCTAGTTATGCTAGGAACAGTGTATCAGGTAATATAAGCTCAAAGGGAGTAATGCAATAGATGGGATACTTTATCTATCGATAAAAGACCAAAGTAGAATCGTATGCATCATGGAAGGAATTGAAATGCTTTTGAAATCATAGGATTATATCATGGTGGGGCTACGCTTCCCTTTGCCTATTGATAGCAGATAAATAGATCTTCGGAAGCCTTTTACTTGACTTGTTTACAGTTGATCAAGTATTGTTTGTCGATCTTCGACTGTCTTGATCTCTGTCTTTGATCTTGATCTCGATATCGTATTCTACCGAGAAGAACCAAACACTGGAAAGAGAGGGAAACAATCAACACATGGCATCGATACAATGCTTAAGCAATGATGATAATATGACAAGTTAAATTGCATTGAAATGTAACCCTAAGATATGCTCGGCAGTTTAATCAGGGTTCCGAGGGGTGAAAACCCTAACTCGGGGAAACTCCGGATGAATATGAGAGGGGTTGATTAGTTCTCTAATTAAACTTGTCATTGAAGTTGTTGAACAATGCATGATTATAGCTTACATAGGTAGAGCTCATTTTTTTGAACATTTGATATATTATTTGTATTTTTCTGAATTACAGATTAAAGGTCATTGACTTTACAATATTATACCAATTTCACAAATTATTAAACCATTTAAATAGATTTTATTGCGTCAACATGATGTCAGCACAGGGGAGGGGGTTGTTTTACACTGGTGCAGAGGCTACCCGCTGGGGCTGGTAGGTGGGGCTGAGGCCACGTCGGTTGCCACAGTGGCGGTCAGCAGGCAACGGCCCACGGGCCATGTCGGCCTGACGCCACGATGACATCGCCACGACGGCCACCGTCAGATGGTGGTCACCGGCGAAGGCACAGGGCACGCCAGCACACGGGACGGGTCTCGTTCGAACGGGCGCACAGAGGCGAACCTATCTACGGCGACGCCTCCGATTCTTGGTCACTAGAGCGCGGGTATCGAAGGCGAGCGGCGGTGGTGCTCGCAGCACGAGAATGAGCGACGGCTACAACGTGCGAGAAAGAAGAAGGCGAGGTACCTGAGCACCAGGGGCTCACCATGAGGCCGTTGGAGAGCTCGGGGAGACACGGGGAGGCCGGAGATGATGGTGGAGATGGCAGCCAGAGCTCAGGCATGAGCTGTTGATTGGAGCGAATGGGGCAGCTTCGGTAGGTGCTGATTGACGCAATCGACCTAGTCGACGATGGTAGTCACAACGGTGGCCTCGAATGGGAGAGGGGAGGCCGGGAACGACGAGGTCCTGGCCGGAGCTAGGGTTTGGCTTCTGTGGCAAGCGGCACAGGGTGAGAGAGAGAGAGAAATGGGGTGGGGAGAGATAGCACGGCACCAGCGTTCTTATCCTCGGCTCGGCGGTTAGCGGCGTGCATCGTGGCACAGAGGAGATCGACGGCCGGCGAACGGACACGCAGGAGCTCGACTCGGTCGTTCTGTACGAGGAAGAAGAAAAGAAGAGGACGTCTAAGAGGTACGGGCCGGCTAGGCTGCAGCTAGGCCGAAGATGGGTCGCGGTTGCTGCGTGTGGGCGATAAGGAGAAGAGGGAAGGGAGCTGGGCTGGGCCTAGAGTGATCTGGATCTAGTTTTTTTAGCAGAACATCTTTATATTTTTCTGTAATCCTTTTCTCTTTGTATTTCCAATTCTAAAATTGTTTGGGTATTTCAAAAATACCAGTGGTTTTATAAAACATAGCAAAATATTGTGGGGCCCTCTTAGTCCATTTGGGCTCCATAAATTTTGGTAGTTTTCAAAATCAAACCATTTTGAATGGATTTTCAAATAGAGGGGAGGGGGAGATTAGGTTTTGCATTTTATTTTCTTGGTTGCATTTTTAGAGGATGATGCTCATGATGCACAAACAAACCCTAATTGATATTTACCTAAAACTGGGGTGTTACAGATCTATCCCCCTTACGAGAATCTCGACCCGCGATTCCAAAGGTAGGAAGAGAGACAGAGAGAGAAAGAAACATGGTCACTCTAAAGATAAGGGGAAAGCACACTAAACGACACTGAGAGTATCTCATGGTCAACTCATGGATGGAGTGTTCAGAAACAACTCTGATATGACGACATGAAACACACCAAGGTAATGGAGCAAACAAGAGGAGAAGGTTTCAAGTTGTTAGATAGATGGTCTTCATAAAGATTGAGACCATGAAACTTACAGAAGAGTTTTGAAGCTTCTAAGAAAGAAGGCTTCCAACAGAAAGAACATAGCACAGACTTCGATAAAGAATCTCTATTAAAAGACTTAAGTAGATATTTCAGGTTGCAGAGACATGAATCAACAAAATCAAGCTGTTGAACTAATTTTGACATAGAAGGGTCACTTTTTCATTCAACAGAAGGCCAAGACAGAAAAGTGTTTTTGGTGGGGAGGACTCGTAAGAGTCACAAAGAACAAGTATCAAGAGAAACTTCTGATTAATAAAATCATAGTCACTCTCCAAACATGACTGAGAAAAACAAAGGAAACTCTTTATTCATCAGGTATATCAAAATCTTTGCCAACGATTGTGATATCACTTTACACCTCTGAGATGAATAGTAAAGAAGATTCCTGATGACACGAGAAGGAAAAAACTTCATTCTCAGGCTTCAATTACCTGGCACAACAAAATTATTGCCAACATAAAAGGTTCTAGAGGATCGACCAAGAGACATTTAGAAACACTACTTTAAATTTTCTTCTTGATGTTTGAGAAATCAAACATCAAGTAAAGGTAGGACTTCGGGTACAAAGGAAAGCATTAGCAAAACTCCTATAGTCAAATTATAGAGGAAGCCTCATGAAGAGTGGTTGTTATTGCTGAATCAAGAGAATATGGAAAAAGGTCTTTCCGGCTAAGTGTGTCAACCATTACATCAAGCTTGCTAGACTTCAAGGAGACCTATGTCAAAACCTTGAGGAACACCAACCATTGTTGCTGCTTGAGATTCAACTTTGGTTAGGTGGGATGATACTTCAGACTCAGTGTGTCCGAGTAGAAAGGGTGCAACATTTACCGCAAAGGTAAAGTTACTAGATTCTCAAGATAGGAACTACAGTGTCAAGCTCCATAGGATGAGCTAGATTGCTAGACCCATGTATTAGCATATTGTCGAAAGACAACTACACACATAAAGTACTAACAATAAAACACTGATGTGTCCTTAAGGAACGTAGATAACTCTTCTCGAATCCACGGTGACATCTTTCAGCATTTGCACGTGAATCAGAGAAGGTTACTTCTAACATCCAGAACACATACTTCGAGATGACTCAAAGATGGTTCTCAAAAGTTGCCAACATTAATGCCCAATGTTCCACATGTATTCAATCTAACATGGAGAAGATAAGGACGTCATTGATGCGCTCAACAACAAGCTTATCGAGACACTCTAAGAAGATGAACTCGTATGTTGTATGAACAAGGCAAACTATTGGTCAGACCAAAGACATGACGATGTACTTAAGTGAAACATCACAAGTAGCAACACCATCAAGATAGTCCCTGGAACTGAGTTTGGTTTGACGATAACCCAAATCAAATCAAAGATGGGGGAGATAACATATACATGAAGGAGATACTATATTTCCTCAATACGAACGAAACTAGACATCCCTTTAATAAAGAACTAAGTCGGATAGAAATTTTGTCTTATAACTCTCCAAATTGTTGTTTAAGCTCAACCAACTAGTTCAGGGGTATCCAGTACGGATCCTTGGAGAAAATAGCAGTTCAGGTAACTTGCTGGATCAAGAACTTGACAACACGGTCATGTGTCAACATGGAAACACGTCTAGTAGACAACTAGAATATCACGAACCACCGATATGTCAGTTAGTTCCAGAGGAAAGTTGCTTGGTAAGGCAAGATGACATAGTCTCAGAGCTTTGGCACAAGCCTAACTCTTGGACCGAGGAGAGTACACCATAATATCGGACTTGGTAGCACAGTCAAACTTCGCTTGGTGATAGGGTTAACCATCACGCTAGAATGACACAAATGTCCTTGGAGATCAAAACAATAATAATTGCTAAGAATCTCGAGTGGCCACATTATTACACACACGTATCCCTCACAAACAAGAAAGTTTGGAGGAAGGGTGGTAAAGATGTGTGAGAGTATCACTTCAGTAAGGGGTCCTGAAAATGAGCACGGCCTCTTAGTATAAAAGAGTTTGATATTTTAAGGTAGAAGAGATGGAAGACAATTAATGCCTCTTGATCTGCGGATTACAACACTTTGACCTGGTCCTAGAAATGACGAGGTATTGGAGTTTGTTTCTCCTAGACATTCTGAAATGGTTTGTCTGGACGGACCACAAGAGTATCTTGCATCAGAAGACACCGATGCACATTTACTACTTGACTACCAACTGGTAGACAAAGGTCGGAAAACAACAAGGGAGAAGGAACATGCTCAGGATAGAATCCCGATATGTGGATGCATAGATTAACAATCTTCCGAAAACCAATGCAAAGAAGGGTTAAGGTGTGGCAGAGTCGCGAATATAGATGTGAGACTCTTGAGGAGTACTCTTTTCGTGATCTATTTCGTTCCATTAAAGAACATCTGACGTAGAATCTGGTAGGGGAAGTCCTTCATTGTCACAATTCAATTGCGACAAAACCACAAGCTTGAAGGCTAGAATTGTAGTACCAGTCATCCTGAGGTAATGTGTGAACATTAACGACAGAGGTCAACAAAAGGGATCTTGGGTTAAAGGTAAGCTTCATGTACAAGATTCACAACACTAGAATCCAGCACAATCAGGGATCTTCGATTCAAGTCCAAGGGTTAAAACCGAAATAAAGGAGTAACTACTACTTGAGTGACATAGTGTACACTGCAAGGTAGTATTCACGAGGTAGCTTCCAAGAGAAGTAAAAACTTCTGAAGTACCAAGCAAACAAAAAGGATGCACACGAGGCGAAAGGAGACCTCGAAGCCTAGAACAGAATATTGCGGAACCAACAATATAATATTGTGGATCCAAAGGATAGAGAGATCATGATAGAAAGGAATCTCTCAGGTGAACAAGAGAAATGGGAACAAGGAATTCACAACACACAACTCTAAAGAACTCAACACTGGGTCAACTGGTTAATAAACGTCATGCCTAGAAGGCACCTAAGCTTTGAAAGACTAGAAGAGATATCAAAAGTTTTCCAAAAGTCAACACCAGATAAGATAACCCAGAGTTAGAGAGAAACTGGATAAGGAGAAAAAGAAGCATACTAGAGTTTTCGCAAATACTTTTGAGCTTTTAAAATAGTTTTCACAAACACTAGACTCAACATCGAAAAATAGAAAGGTTTTCCTATGGTTGGTACTGCTCTGATACCAAGACCTATGACACCCCCGGGATCAAGGATAAACAAATACCAGACCTCCATCTGACATAAGCTTAACCTTGAGCTCGAGAATATCCAGTGAAGAATCGGTAACACAAAAGTGAACCTACGACACAAAATTTGTTACAGCAAGCTCATAATTGTGCAGAGAACCAAATTATTACAAGAAGAGGTCACTGACCACAAACATCAGACAACAAAAGGAAAATTATTCTATTAAGTATAGCAAACTTAACAAATGGCCTATGAGGCTTGAAGCATAATGATGACGTCCCAGCACATAGATTCCAGGCTACCGGCCGGGAACCTCAAGCTACTCGTCAATGTCGATGTAGTACAGAACTTGTCTTCGGGGAAGCACTTACTCTGCCAAAAGTATCAAAAAAGAAAGGGTGAGTACAAGGTGTACTCCGCAAGACTTCTGGCTGGTGGAGTTATTTTGCATAAAGCCATCTTTGTTTATAAAACAAGAGAGGGAGAAGAAGCTCATCTGAACAAAGTATTTTAAAAGGGGATAAGAGAGTGACATCTCGGAAGTATTGATCATCATCTTTTGATATCCACCAAATCATCATCTGAACCCTATCTAGGATCACCCCCTCGTACCCATGAGGAAGCATCCTTAAGCACACGTTGATCTGCCAAGTTTTATGATTAGGTTCATGTTCTCTATGATCTTATAATCTGGTCACCAAGCATTGATAACCGTGAACACGGATTTTCGAAAAAATCCTGAAGGGGTCTACAACTTTACCCACACGTACTAACCTTCTCTTAATGCCACTAGATAAGCCCTCTTCCTTGGAAGGCCGGCAGAGGGTGGTTAGACACGACCTTTACCTTGCTTTCGCCGAGACTATGAGTCATGCAATAAGTATGATTCCGCCGTAACAGGTCAAATCCCGAAGATGGTACTTAAAGATGTGAGGCGAGGTTGGTTCACCAGGGGATCCATCGACCCCAAGCAACCCTGGACATGCTTAACTACCTGTTATGAATGCACCTCCTTCACCTCCTTCGAGAAGATCCATATGCATGTCGAATGGAATGCCCGAACTATGTGACTCATGGAATCTACTAGGCAAGTTAGTTGCTCGTGAGGTTGTCCAGACCCCTTGTGGTTGTACGCTCGTCTCGGTTCCAAAGGCAAGAACTCGGGTCCTAGTGGTGGCGAGCAGGGGACTAGAAAAACCACATCCCACCGTGGCCTACCATACAAGCCTTAGCATGTTTAACTCATATCACATCTGATCTCATCTCATCACGTTCTCCTATCATACTAGATTCTCTACATCTGATACATCATCCATATGGACCCGAACTGACAGCTATGCATGGATAAGTAAGACACAAATATAAGCTCTAGCATTGCACATAAGCCAAACCTAGTTATGCTAGGAACAGTGGATCAGGTAATGTAAGCTCAAAGGGAGTAATGAAATAGATAGGATACTTTATCTATCGATAAAAGACCACAGTAGAATCGTATGCTTCATGGCAGGAATTGAAATGCTTTCGAAATCATAGGATTATATCATGGTGGGCCTACACTTGCATTTGCCTATTGATAGCAGATAAATAGATCTTCGGAAGCCTTGTACTTGACTTGGTTACAGTTGATCAAGTATTGTTCGTCGATCTTCGATGGTCTTGATCTTTGTCTTTGATCTTGATCTCAATATCGTATTCTACCGGGAAGAACCAAACACCGGAAAGAGAGGGAAACAATCAACTCATGGCATCGATGCAATTCTCAAGCAATGATGATGATATGACAAGTTAAATTGCATTGAATCTAACCCTAAGATATGCTCGGCAGTTTAATAGGGGTTCCGAGGGGTGAAAACCCTAACTTAGGGAAACTCTGGATGTATATGAGAGGGCTGATTAGTTCTCTAATTAAACTTGTCATCGAAATTGTTGAAAATGCATGATTATAGCTTAGATAGGTAGAGCTCATTTTTATGAACATTTTGATATATTATTTGTATTTTTCTGAATGACAGCTTAAAGTTATTGAGTTTACAATATTATACCAATTTTAGAAATTATTAAACCATTTAAATAGATTCTATTGCGTCAACATGATGTCAGCATAGGGGAGGGGGTTGTTTTACACTGGTGCAGAGGCTACCCGCTGGGGCTGGCAGATGGGGCCGATGCCACGTCAGTTGCCACCATGGCGGTCAGCAGTCAACGGCCCACGGGCCATGTCGGCCTGACGCCACGATGACGTCACCATGACGGCCACCGTCAGATGGTGGTCACCGGCGACGGCACATGGCATGCCAGCACGCGGGATGGGTCTTGTTAGAAGAGGCGCACAAAGGAGAACCTATCTACAGTGGCGCCTCCGATTCTTCGTCATCGGAGCGCGGGTATCGACGGCGAGCGGCGGCGGTGCTCGCAGCACGACGACGAGCGACGTCTACAGCGTGCGAGAAATAAGAAGGCGAGGTGCCTGAGCACTAGGGGCACACCAGGAGGCCGTCGGAGAGCTCGGGGAGACACGGGGAGGCCGGAGATGATGGTGGAGATGGCAGCCAGAGCTCAGGCATGAGCTGTTGATTGGAGCGAATGGGGCAGCTTCGGTAGGTGCTGATTGACGCAATCGACCTAGTCGACGATGGTAGTCACGACGGTGGCCTCGAATGGGAGAGGGGAGGCCGGGAACGACGAGGTCCTGGCCGGAGCTAGGGTTTGGCTTCTGTGGCGAGCGGCACAGGGTGAGAGAGAGAGAAATGGGGTGGGGAGAGATAGCACGGCACCAGCGTTCTTATCCTCGGCTCGGCGGTTTGCGGCGTGCATCGTGGCACAGAGGAGATCGACGGCCGGCGAACGGACACACAGGAGCTCGACTCGGTCGTTCTGTACGAGGAAGAAGAAAAGAAGAGGACATCGAAGAGGTACGGGCCGGCTAGGCTGCAGCTAGGCCGAAGATGGGTCGCGGTTGCTGCGTGTGGGCGATAAGGAGAAGAGGGAAGGGAGCTGGGCTGGGCCTAGAGTGATCTGGATCTAGTTTTTTTAGCAGAACATCTTTATATTTTTCTGTAATCCTTTTCTCTTTGTATTTCCAATTCTAAAATTGTTTGGGTATTTCAAAAATACCAGTGGTTTTATAAAACATAGCAAAATATTGTGGGGCCCTCTTAGTCCATTTGGGCTCCATAAATTTTGGTAGTTTTCAAAATCAAACCATTTTGAATGGATTTTCAAATAGAGGGGAGGGGGAGATTAGGTTTTGCATTTTATTTTCTTGGTTGCATTTTTAGAGGATGATGCTCATGATGCACAAACAAACCCCAATTGATATTTACCTAAAACTGGGGTGTTACAGATCTATCCCCCTTACGAGAATCTCGACCCGCGATTCCAAAGGTAGGAAGAGAGACAGAGAGAGAAAGAAACATGGTCACTCTAAAGATAAGGGGAAAGCACACTAAACGACACTGAGAGTATCTCATGGTCAACTCATGGATGGAGTGTTCAGAAACAACTCTGATATGACGACATGAAACACACCAAGGTAATGGAGCAAACAAGAGGAGAAGGTTTCAAGTTGTTAGATAGATGGTCTTCATAAAGATTGAGACCATGAAACTTACAGAAGAGTTTTGAAGCTTCTAAGAAAGAAGGCTTCCAACAGAAAGAACATAGCACAGACTTCGATAAAGAATCTCTATTAAAAGACTTAAGTAGAGATTTCAGGTTGCAGAGACATGAATCAACAAAATCAAGCTGTTGAACTAATTTTGACATAGAAGGGTCACTTTTTCATTCAACAGAAGGCCAAGACAGAAAAGTGTTTTTGGTGGGGAGGACTCGTAAGAGTCACAAAGAACAAGTATCAAGAGAAACTTCTGATTAATAAAATCATAGTCACTCTCCAAACATGACTGATAAAAACAAAGGAAACTCTTTATTCATCAGGTATATCAAAATCTTTGCCAACGATTGTGATATCACTTTACACCTCTGAGATGAATAGTAAAGAAGATTCCTGATGACACGAGAAGGAAAAAACTTCATTCTCAGGCTTCAATTACCTGGCACAACAAAATTATTGCCAACATAAAAGGTTCTAGAGGATCGACCAAGAGACATTTAGAAACACTACTTTAAATTTTCTTCTTGATGTTTGAGAAATCAAACATCAAGTAAAGGTAGGACTTCGGGTACAAAGGAAAGCATTAGCAAAACTCCTATAGTCAAATTATAGAGGAAGCCTCATGAAGAGTGGTTGTTATTGCTGAATCAAGAGAATATGGAAAAAGGTCTTTCCAGCTAAGTGTGTCAACCATTACATCAAGCTTGCTAGACTTCAAGGAGACCTATGTCAAAACCTTGAGGAACACCAACCATTGTTGCTGCTTGAGATTCAACTTTGGTTAGGTGGGATGATACTTCAGACTCAGTGTGTCCGAGTAGAAAGGGTGCAACATTTACCGCAAAGGTAAAGTTACTAGATTCTCAAGATAGGAACTACAGTGTCAAGCTCCATAGGATGAGCTAGATTGCTAGACCCATGTATTAGCATATTGTCGAAAGACAACTACACACATAAAGTACTAACAATAAAACACTGATGTGTCCTTAAGGAACGTAGATAACTCTTCTCGAATCCACGGTGACATCTTTCAGCATTTGCACGTGAATCAGAGAAGGTTACTTCTAACATCCAGAACACATACTTCGAGATGACTCAAAGATGGTTCTCAAAAGTTGCCAACATTAATGCCCAATGTTCCACATGTATTCAATCTAACATGGAGAAGATAAGGACGTCATTGATGCGCTCAACAACAAGCTTATCGAGACACTCTAAGAAGATGAACTCGTATGTTGTATGAACAAGGCAAACTATTGGTCAGACCAAAGACATGACGATGTACTTAAGTGAAACATCACAAGTAGCAACACCATCAAGATAGTCCCTGGAACTGAGTTTGGTTTGACGATAACCCAAATCAAATCAAAGATGGGGGAGATAACATATACATGAAGGAGATACTATATTTCCTCAATACGAACGAAACTAGACATCCCTTTAATAAAGAACTAAGTCGGATAGAAATTTTGTCTTATAACTCTCCAAATTGTTGTTTAAGCTCAACTAACTAGTTCAGGGGTATCCAGTACGGATCCTTGGAGAAAATAGCAGTTCAGGTAACTTGCTGGATCAAGAACTTGACAACACGGTCATGTGTCAACATGGAAACACGTCTAGTAGACAACTAGAATATCACGAACCACCGATATGTCAGTTAGTTCTAGAGGAAAGTTGCTTGGTAAGGCAAGATGACATAGTCTCAGAGCTTTGGCACAAGCCTAACTCTTGGACCGAGGAGAGTACACCATAATATCGAACTTGGTAGCACAGTCAAACTTCGCTTGGTGATAGGGTTAACCATCACGCTAGAATGACACAAATGTCCTTGGAGATCAAAACAATAATAATTGCTAAGAATCTCGAGTGGCCACATTATTACACACACGTATCCCTCACAAACAAGAAAGTTTGGAGGAAGGGTGGTAAAGATGTGTGAGAGTATCACTTCAGTAAGGGGTCCTGAAAATGAGCACGGCCTCTTAGTATAAAAGAGTTTGATATTTTAAGGTATAAGAGATGGAAGACAATTAATGCCTCTTGATCTGCGGATTACAACACTTTGACCTGGTCCTAGAAATGACGAGGTATTGGAGTTTGTTTCTCCTAGACATTCTGAAATGGTTTGTCTGGACGGACCACAAGAGTATCTTGCATCAGAAGACACCGATGCACATTTACTACTTGACTACCAACTGGTAGACAAAGGTCGGAAAACAACAAGGGAGAAGGAACATGCTCAGGATAGAATCCCGATATGTGGATGCATAGATTAACAATCTTCCGAAAACCAATGCAAAGAAGGGTTAAGGTGTGGCAGAGTCGCGAATATAGATGTGAGACTCTTGAGGAGTACTCTTTTCGTGATCTATTTCGTTCCATTAAAGAACATCTGCCGTAGAATCTGGTAGGGGAAGTCCTTCATTGTCACAATTCAATTGCGACAAAACCACAAGCTTGAAGGCTAGAATTGTAGTACCAGTCATCCTGAGGTAATGTGTGAACATTAACGACAGAGGTCAACAAAAGGGATCTTGGGTTAAAGGTAAGCTTCATGTACAAGATTCACAACACTAGAATCCAGCACAATCAGGGATCTTCGATTCAAGTCCAAGGGTTAAAACCGAAATAAAGGAGTAACTACTACTTGAGTGACATAGTGTACACTGCAAGGTAGTATTCACGAGGTAGCTTCCAAGAGAAGTAAAAACTTCTGAAGTACCAAGCAAACAAAAAGGATGCACACGAGGCGAAAGGAGACCTCGAAGCCTAGAACAGAATATTGCGGAACCAACAATATAATATTGTGGATCCAAAGGATAGAGAGATCATGATAGAAAGGAATCTCTCAGGTGAACAAGAGAAATGGGAACAAGGAATTCACAACACACAACTCTAAAGAACTCAACACTGGGTCAACTGGTTAATAAACGTCATGCCTAGAAGGCACCTAAGCTTTGAAAGACTAGAAGAGATATCAAAATTTTTCCAAAAGTCAACACCAGATAAGATAACCCAGAGTTAGAGAGAAACTGGATAAGGAGAAAAAGAAGCATACTAGAGTTTTCGCAAATACTTTTGAGCTTTTAAAATAGTTTTCACAAACACTAGACTCAACATCGAAAAATAGAAAGGTTTTCCTATGGTTGGTACTGCTCTGATACCAAGACCTTTGACACCCCCGGGATCAAGGATAAACAAATACCAGACCTCCATCTGACATAAGCTTAACCTTGAGCTCGAGAATATCCAGTGAAGAATCGGTAACACAAAAGTGAACCTATGACACAAAATTTGTTACAGCAAGCTCATAATTGTGCAGAGAACCAAATTATTACAAGAAGAGGTCACTGACCACAAACATCAAACAACAAAAGGAAAATTATTCTATTAAGTATAGCAAACTTAACAAATGGCCTATGAGGCTTGAAGCATAATGATGACGTCCCAGCACATAGATTCCAGGCTACCGGCCGGGAACCTCAAGCTACTCGTCAATGTCGATGTAGTACAGAACTTGTCTTCGGGGAAGCACTTACTCTGCCAAAAGTATCAAAAAATAAAGGGTGAGTACAAGGTGTACTCCGCAAGACTTCTGGCTGGTGGAGTTATTTTGCATAAAGCCATCTTTGTTTATAAAACAAGAGAGGGAGAAGAAGCTCATC
The DNA here is from genome assembly GCA_916181665.1 of Avena sativa. Lineage (NCBI taxonomy): Eukaryota > Viridiplantae > Streptophyta > Magnoliopsida > Poales > Poaceae > Avena > Avena sativa. The sequence continues at coordinate 363,826,318 of OV702285.1, read as the reverse complement.
TGAACAGAGTATTTTAAAAGGGGATAAGAGAGTGACATCTCGGAAGTATTGATCATCATCTTTTGATATCCACCAAATCATCATCTGAACCCTATCTAGGATCACCCCCTCGTACCCATGAGGAAGCATCCTTAAGCACACGTTGATCTGCCAAGTTTTATGATTAGGTTCACGTTCTCTATGATCTTAGAATCTGGTCACCAAGCATTGATAACCGTGAACACGGATTTTCGAAAAAATCCTGAAGGGGTCTACAACTTTACCCACACGTACTAACCTTCTCTTAATGCCACTAGATAAGCCCTCTTCCTTGGAAGGCCGACAGAGGGTGGTTAGACACGACCTTTACCTTGCTTTCGCCGAGACTATGAGTCATGCAATAAGTATGATTCCGCCGTAACAGGTCAAATCCCGAAGATGGTACTTAAAGATGTGAGGCGAGGTTGGTTCACCAGGGGCTCCATCGACCCCAAGCAACCCTGGCCATGCTTAACTACCTGTTATGAATGCACCTCCTTCACCGCCTTCGAGAAGATCCATATGCATGTAGAATGGAATGCCCGAACTATGTGACTCATGGAATCTACTAGGCAAGTTAGTTGCTCGTGAGGTTGTCCAGACCCCTTGTGGTTGTACGCTCGTCTCGGTTCCAAAGGCAAGAACTCGGGTCCTAGTGGTGGCGAGCAGGGGACTAGAAAAACCACATCCCACCGTGGCCTACCATACAAGACTTAGCATGTTTAACTCATATCACATCTGATCTCATCTCATCACGTTCTCCTATCATACTAGATTCTCTACATCTGATACATCATCTATATGGACCAGAACTGACAGCTATGCATGGATAAGTAAGACACAAATATAAGCTCTAGCATTGCACATAAGCCAAACCTAGTTATGCTAGGAACAGTGGATCAGGTAATGTAAGCTCAAAGGGAGTAATGAAATAGATAGGATACTTTATCTATCGATAAAAGACCACAGTAGAATCGTATGCTTCATGGCAGGAATTGAAATGCTTTCGAAATCATAGGATTATATCATGGTGGGCCTACACTTGCATTTGCCTATTGATAGCAGATAAATAGATCTTCGGAAGCCTTGTACTTGACTTGGTTACAGTTGATCAAGTATTGTTCATCGATCTTCGATGGTCTTGATCTTTGTCTTTGATCTTGATCTCAATATCGTATTCTACCGGGAAGAACCAAACACCGGAAAGAGAGGGAAACAATCAACTCATGGCATCGATGCAATTCTCAAGCAATGATGATGATATGACAAGTTAAATTGCATTGAATCTAACCCTAAGATATGCTCGGCAGTTTAATAAGGGTTCCGAGGGGTGAAAACCCTAACTTAGGGAAACTCTGGATGTATATGAGAGGGCTGATTAGTTCTCTAATTAAACTTGTCATCGAAATTGTTGAAAATGCATGATTATAGCTTAGATAGGTAGAGCTCATTTTTATGAACATTTTGATATATTATTTGTATTTTTCTGAATGACAGATTAAAGTTATTGAGTTTACAATATTATACCAATTTTAGAAATTATTAAACCATTTAAATAGATTCTATTGCGTCAACATGATGTCAGCATAGGGGAGGGGGTTGTTTTACACCGGTGCAGAGGCTACCCGCTGGGGCTGGCAGATGGGGCCGATGCCACGTCAGTTGCCACCATGGCGGTCAGCAGTCAACGGCCCACGGGCCATGTCGGCCTGACGCCACGATGACGTCACCATGACGGCCACCGTCAGATGGTGGTCACCGGCGACGGCACAGGGCATGCCAGCACGCGGGATGGGTCTTGTTCGAAGAGGCGCACAAAGGAGAACCTATCTACAGTGGCGCCTCCGATTCTTCGTCATCGGAGCGCGGGTATCGACGGCGAGCGGCGGCGGTGCTCGCAGCACGACGACGAGCGACGTCTACAGCGTGCGAGAAATAAGAAGGCGAGGTGCCTGAGCACTAGGGGCACACCAGGAGGCCGTCGGAGAGCTCGGGGAGACACGGGGAGGCCGGAGATGATGGTGGAGATGGCAGACGGAGCTCGGGCATGAGCTGTCGATTGGAGCGAAGGGGGCAGCTTCGGCTAGCGCTGATTGAGGAAATCGACCTAGTCGACGATGGCAGCCATGACAGTGGCCTCGAATTTGGGAGAGGGGAGGCCGGGAACGACCGGAACAGCGAGGTCCTGGCCGGAGCTAGGGTTCGTCTTTTGTCGCGACTGGCACAGGGTGAGCGAGAGAGAAATGGGGGTGGGGAGAGAGAGAGAACGACACCAACGTTCTTATCCTCGGCTCGACGGTCGGCGGCGTGCATCGTGGCGCAGAGGAGATCGACGGCCGGCGCACGGACACGCAGGAGATCGTCTCGGTCCTTCTATCCGAGGAAGAAGAAAAGAAGAGGACGTCGAAGAGGTACGGGCCGGCTGGGCTGCCGCTAGGCCGAAGATGGGCGACGGTTGTTGCGCTTGGGCGACAAGGAGAAGAGGGAAAGGAGCTCGGCTGGGCCTAGAGTGATCTGGATCCAGTTTTTTTAGCAGAACAATTTTCTATTTTTCTTTAATCCTTTCTCTTTGTATTTCCAATTCTAAAACTGTTTGGGTATTTCAAAAATACCATAGGTTTTATAAAACATAGTAAAATATTGTGGGGCCCTCTTAGTCCATTTGGGCTCCATAAATTTTGGTAGTTTTCAAAATCAAACCATTTTGAATGGATTTTCAAATATAGGGGAGGGGGAGATTAGGGTTTGCATTTTATTTTCTTTGTTGCATTTTTAGAGGATGATGTTCATGATGCACAAACAAACCCTAAATGATATTTACCTAAAACTGGGGTGTTATAGTCCTTCCTTCCGTACCCGCGTATACCCAAGCTGCAGCTTGGCCTATACCTTAAATTGTGACTTAACACCATTTCGTACAAAACATTGCATACCGTCCGTGGGAGACCCAATTGTTGCACCGGTACCTTGTCCAAGACAGTCCGGATTTCAGGAGATTTCTCCCCTTTAGCGAGTATGAGCAGCCCCGGCTAAAACAAACAAACTTCGAGCTAAGCCCTAGCGACTGGGGTAGTGTGGTTGCACGGATAAATTGTCCTGGTTATCACTTCTCTTTCTTTTGCTCAACTTTCTCTTTATCCTCCTCATATCTTCTTTACTAAAACCTCCACTCGGATATAATGCCTCTTTCAAAGGGTTTTATTTTGAAAACTTTTTAGTAGGGTAAAACCCCAAAATAGTTTTATCGTTGAAAAACCCATAGTTTCCAAGAGGGAAAATGCTAAGCATATTAGAATCGATCTAAAGGTGTAAAGATGGGTGTTAATAGTGTAGGTGTCCTAATGGACACTCATCCATACCTTGGAGGAGCCAAGTTACTCACGCCTTTTTAATGAAACAAACCATGCATTTAATCGCGAAGTTCCTAAATGAGATATAATACAATTGATAAAAAGGAGTAGCTCAATATACGAGTTTAGGAAGAGTGGCTTGCCTATGACCAGCGAGATGTATCTTGTCTTCCTTATAATACCAGAATACCAATACTGCCAATACCAATACCAATAATCATAAGAATAACACAAAGCTACCTTCTTCTCAGCGTCTCATAAACACAATTATTGCCGTTATCGAGCATACATGCAAATAAGCAACACCACCATCAATACAGTGCATACAAGCCTCAAACCATACAGCAACCAAAGTATATTCACATGATAGACATCAGTAGGGTGTTGGATGTTGGATTTGATGAGATTGGTAAAAGATTTGGAGGCATTTGAAGAATGATCCTTTTGGAATTATAGTCTAGGAACTACCTAAGAGAGGGGTTTTTGACCAAGGGATTGATCTGTATGATACCATTGTATATAAATGAAACCATCAGATAGATATTGATAAAATGAATCCAACAAAAGTGGTTTCACTATTTTATCTATCTCCATTAATTTATAAGGATTTTTATAGTGAAGAAAACTCTAGTTTTTTGGAAATAATTCACCAGAGTTGTTCTGGAGTTCCAAAAATTATTTTCTTGGGTGATTAGATAGTATTTGATGGATTGATTCACTGGTATTTGGATTCACCTCAAAAAAATTACTAGAATGCCCTCGGGAAAATCCCAAACGTAGTATTGGATGGTTTTTGTCTTTTTCACCAGATTAAATTTATAGGGGCTTTTGATGTGATTCGAAAGACACGAGTTAGGAACTTTGAATAGCTTTATGTATGAATTGGAATCACCTTTTTTGGGTTTATAGAACTATAGATATGAATTTATTAGATAATTACCCATGCACAGAAAGGATTAATTCACCAAAACTCACAGAGAGATCAATAAATTTTGGGCTCCAAGGTCTTGATATGTATGGGTAAGTGGATGTCCAGAGAGTTGGAATCAGGTTAAAAACATATGTGGTTTTTCCTAGAGAATTTTATAAAGGCTGAAATGTTCTATTTTTTATTTTTACTAATGGAAAACCATGAAAATATTTCATGTGGGGCCAGTGGGACATGCAAGGTGTGGCTATGATTTTCAAATAGAGGGGAGGGGAGATAAGGGTTTGCATTTTATTTTCTTGGTTGCATTTTTAGAGGATGATGCTCATGATGCACAAACAAACCCTAATTGATATTTACCTAAACTGGGGTGTTACATTCCTTCCTTCCGTACCCGCGTATACCCAAGCAGCAGCTTGGCCTATACCTTAAATTGTGACTTAACTCCCTTGTGTACAAAATATTGCATACCGTCCGCGAGAGACCCAATTGTTGCACCAGTACCTTGTCCAAGATAGTCCGGATTTCAGGGGATTTCTCCCCTTTAGCGAGTACGAGCAGCCCCGGCTAAAAAAACAAATTTCGAGCTAAGCCCTAGCGACTGGGGTAGTGTGGTTGCACAGATAAATTGTCCTGGTTAAGACGTAGAACATCCCTTCTCTTTCTCTTGCTCAAATTTCTCTTTATACTTCTCATATCTTCTTTACTAAAACCTCCACTCGGATACAATGCCCCTTTCCAAGGGTTTTATTTTGAAAACTTTGTAGTAGGGTAAAACCCCAAAATAGTTTTATCATTGAAAAACCCATAGTTTCCAAGAGGGAAAATGCTAAGCATCTTAGCTTCGATCTAAAGGGGTAAAGATGGGTTTCAGTAGTGTAGGTGTCCTAATGGACACTCATCCATACCTTGGAGGATCCAAGTTACTCACACCTTTTTAATTGAAACAAACCATGCATTTAATCGCGAAGTTCCTAAATGATATATAATACAATTGATAAAAAGGAGTAGGTCAATATACGAGTTTAGGAAGAGTGGCTTGCCTATGACCAGCGAGATGTCTCTTATCTTCCTTATAATACCAGAATACCAATAGTGCCAATACCAATACCAACAATAATAAGAATAACACAAAGCTACCTTCTTCTCAGCGTCTCACAAACGCAATTATCGACGTTACCGAGCATACATGCAAATAAACAACACCACCATGAATACAGTGCATACAAGCCTCAAACCATACAACAAGAAAAGTATATTCACATGATATACATCAATAGGGTGTTGGATGTTGGATTTAATGAGATTGGTAAAAGATTTGGAGGCATTTGAAGAATGATCCTTTTGGATTTATAGTCTAGGAACTACCTAAGACAGGGGGTTTTGACCAAGTGATTGATATGTATTATACCATTGTATAGAAATGATACCATCAGATAGATATTGATAAAATGAATCCAACAAAAGTGGTTTCACTATTTTATCTATCTCCATTGATTTATAAGGATTTTTATAGTGAAGAAAACTCTATTTTTTTGGAAATAATTCGCAAGAGTTGTTCTGGAGTTACAAAAATTATTTTCTTGGGTGATTAGATAGTATTTGATGGACTGATTCATTGGTATTTGGATTCACCTCAAAAAATTACTAGAATGCCCTCGGGAAAATCCCAAAGATAGTATTGGATGGTTTTTGTCTTTTTCCCCAGATTAAATTTATAGGGGATTTTGATGTGATTCGAAAGACACGAGTTAGGAACTTCGAATAGCTTTCTGTATGAATTGGAATCACCCTTTTTGGGTTTAAAGAACTACAAATATGAATTTATTGGAGAATTACCCATGCACAGAAAGGATTAATTCACCAAAACTCACAGAGAGCTCAATACATTTTTGGATCCTAGGTCTTGATATGTATGGGTAAGTGGATGTCGAGAGTGTTGGAATCAGGTTAAAACCATATGTTGTTTTGCGTAGAGAATTTTATAAAGGCAGAAATGTTCTATTTTTTATTTTTACTAATGGAAAACCAGGAAAACATTTCATGTGGGGCCAGTGGGACATGCAAGGTATGGATAGGATCTTTCAGTAACATTTGGGTTCACACTATTTGGAATTACCAAACTCTCTGAAATAATTTTTTAGTGGAAATAGGTACTTCTTGCATTTATTTTACCTGGAGAGGATGGTAATTATTTTGGGCATAAGACCTTCTTTGCATGTTTGTAGAAACACACACGGGTATGTACAAATTTGAATCTATCAAATTTGGGTTTTTTTCCATTTTCAAACTGATTTGAACCAAACTGCATTTGAACAGATCTGGGATTAAGAAGAAGGGAAAAGGGTTCAGAGGGGGCTATCGGGCCGTATCCAGCGAGGAGAGTGGGCCGCGTGGGGGAGAGCTGGCCCAGCTCGCACCGGCGTGCGCATGACGTGGTTCAAACCGTTGACGGGTGGGGCCCGGCGGTCAGCCACCAGGGTGACCAAGGGGTACGGGACAGTGGGAGCCGCTCGATTATATCAAATCGACGGCTCCCAGCTGTCTTCCTCCTCGCAGAAACCCTACGCGGGATCGGAGGACAGCGACGGAGCATACCAGAGGGTGGCAAGGCGACATGGAGGAGGCAGGGCGATGCGGTGTTCCACGTCGAGCTCAACGAGGGGCGGTAGTGTGGAGTTTGTCGTCGGGTTAAGGTCTCGCGCACCACGTCCGAGCCTAGCTCGCCAGAGCTCGTATGAGGCGATGATACAGGGGTTACTGGGCCCAAAGAAGGGCAAGGTTAGATAGGGGAGGTCGAGGGGGTCTCAGTACAGCGACATGCAAGGGAAGGAGAGTGGAGGCAGGAGCTCAAGGCTCAGATCTTGTGGATGGCCGAGGGGGCCTATCTCCTCTTCTCCTAGCCAGTACAGAGCTAGGGAGAGGGAGAGGGAGAGGGTGCTTTGGGGAGGTAATCTGGAGTGGGAGGAAGCAAATGAGGAAGAGAGGGGGTGTTCTGCTCGCCTTTTGGCTTATAAACCGAAGGAGAGGGTGTATGGTGGTCTAAGTCCATGGGGAGGCTAGGGCATCCCCATGGCCTGGCCATTTTTTGACAAGGGCGGTGCTAGGGAGTGTGACGGGGCCAGGGATTCGACCAGGGAGATAGGGGATCTCTTGTGCAAGATATTTTCCAAAATGGGCATCTCTCTCTATCAACAAACACATGGGACAAGGTGAACAGTGCTATGCTACAGTGTAGCATGACCAGGGGGGATTGATGGTGATGTGGAGGAGTGCTTGGGAAGATTGGATGGGGGTATTGGTGGGGGTTCAATAGTGGTTATTGTGATATGGTCCAATCTGCCATAATGGTAGGTTACGAAAAATGTCCAAAATCTTACATTGGACATGGTAGATACAATGGTACTGGTAGATAAATATGGTCAAGGTACTTCCATAGGATTTATTTGGGATTTTTCGAATGATTTTTGGTGCACTTAAATTCATTAAATTAAAAAGTGTAGAAGTAGTTTTTAGAAGCTCCTTTGATATTTCTATATTGGACGAGGTTGGTTTTTGTTATGATATGGTCCTAAATACCATATTACACCTTGGGGAATTTTATTGGGATCTATTGAGAAGGAAAATAATTTTTAATGAATTATTTCTTGTTCATGCCATTTAAGAAAAAGGGCAAAAAGAAATAATAAAGAATCTCAAAAATATTTATTTTTCAGTTTGAGAGGTAGGGTATAAGGTATAGAACTCAAATGTGCATTGAGTTGGCAAAGTGATATGGAGAAAAACAAACTTTCCTTTGTACAGAAGGTTTTGAGGATTTAGCAAGATAATGAAATTAAATAGTTTTAGGTTCCAAACAAATATGGGAATTATTTGGAAAATTATCATATCCAAGGTAGATGATGTAAAATTGATGTCTCCATCATGGCCAACCTTGGGTTTTGAAGAATTGTGGTGAAAAAGGATGGAAACTGGAATTGGGAGAATCTAGGGTTTTGATAATTTTATGCCACCTAAACATGCTGGGATTAGTGAGCTCAGAGATCACCTTGGTGAAAGGGATATATGGGTAGCTAGAAAAATTTATATATATGGTCATGGAAGCAAGAGTTGGGATTGGTTGGGTTTGAATTGGTTTAGGAGTGATGGCAAACTTTGTCGAAAATATGGCTGCCATAAAAGAGTTGTCATGATGCCTCATGAAGCATGGGGGTTTAAGAAGCACAAAGCTCCAATGGAAAGAAGTGAATAGTGGATTGTTAGAACATGATTATTAGATCATAATCATTCAAATATTTGGTCAAGGGGTGGTAGCATATATATGTGAGCTTCGGCCCAAGTAGGAAAGCTGATAAGATTTGCAGAAAAGATTATTATCTTGACTACAAAACCATCATGGATGAGTGGGAACCAGAATGGTTTATACCAAGGAAAAGGTGGTATTTGCTAGTACTAAAGATTTACTACAAGATGGTTCAAGTATATTCTCAATAATGCACACAGATCAGAGTATTTGAATTTCCAAAGATTCTATCTAGTTAAGGATTCCAGACTTAGCCAAATTTGGCAGTTTTGTGGATTTGGACAAGTATGCAAAGGGGATCAATTGAGAGAGGGTGCAAAGGTTTATACTTATCATTAAGTGGATGATATTGAAGTATGGATTAGTTAGATAGGATTCATGCTTAGATTGGGTCTTCACTGAGTTGGAAACTATTAGAAGGGATTATCCCTAGATTAATATGATTAGGAGATGAGATGGTCACTTTGAAATTGATGATCACAAACATATATGGGTCCTAAGGGATGACCTAATGTATTAGCTCACTCTAGATACTAAACAAACAAGGTAAATAGCAGATCAAGGCAATTCATCTTTTACTAAACAATTCAGATACTACTGAAGTTACCATCAAGTCTAACATGAGGTAAGCATGGGTATTTTGAAAGGGTTATGCTTTGAAGTAGGGTAAGGACCTCTTGGTATTTCTACCAAGATTAGGAGGAAAAGGTTTTATGAAAGGTTTTGGAAAAACCTAGAGATAAGGGTAGTTGAATGCTCTGTCTTGAACACATAAGGAGATTATATGTAGGTCTCCATTGTTTTGTTAAAAAGAAACTAATAAAGTATTTTGTTTTATCAGAGTCATCTTGGCTCAATTTTGAAATGCGAGAACATTTGAGAATATAAGGATGAGCCAAGACATATCTTTTGTAAATTAGCTTGTGTAAACTAGTGTTGAGATAAGGAGTCTAACACCTAATACACAATCAGTTGCATGAACACAAGCAAACAAGTAAGCAAACATTTCAGCACTTAACAAGAAAAAGTTTTTGTTCCCCCTATTTTTTTCCTTTTTGACAAAAGATCAGGGTTGCTGAAATTGAAATGTTACAGACCTTTCCCCCTTAAAATAATCTCATCCCGAGATTAGGAAGGAGTAGGGTTGGGTGTTGTTTAGCGAATGTTATCACCCAACCCTACTCCTCCCTAATTTCGTGACGAGATTATTTTAAGGGGGGAAGGTTTGTATCATCCCAATTTCAGCAACCCTAATTTGCTGTCCAAGAGGCAAAAATCAGGGGGAACAAAAACTTTTTCTTGTTATATGTTGCAATGTTTGCTTACTTGCTTGCTTTTTCTCATGCAACTGTTTGTGTATCAGGTGATGTACTCTTGATCTCAACACTAGTTTACAAAAAGCTATTTTACGAAGGAGATGTCTTGGCTCACCTTTCATATTCTCAAATGTTCTAGCATTTCAAAAACCTGAGCTAAGATGACTTTGACACAACAAAATACTTTACTAGTTTCTATTAACAAAACTATGGAGACCTATATATAATCTCCTTATGTTTTCAAGACAGAACTCCCAGCTACTCTTACCCCTAGGTTTTCCAAAACCTTTATTAAAACCTTTTCATTTCAATCTTGGTAGAGATACCAAGATGGTCCTTATCTTACTTCAAAGAACAACCCATTTAAAAATACCCATCCTTACCGAAGCTAGGCTTGATGGTAACCCTAATAGTAGTTGGATAAGCCTGATAAAATGAATTGCCTTGATCTGCTATCTGATGAATTTCCTTGATCTGCTGATTGCCTTGTATGCTTACGTACTAGAGTAAGCCAATCCAGTAGGTCATCCCATAGGACCCAATATATTTTTGTGATCATCAATCTCAAACCAAGCATCCAAATCTGGATCAGCCCAAGCCACTTATGTGACCCTCTTATCTCCTAATCAGATGAATCCAGGGTTAATCAATCCTGATAGTTTCCAACTCATTGGAGACCCAATCCAAGAATGCAACCCCTATATTCAGTATGTACCTCAACTTCAACCACTTAATGGGAAGGGCAAACCCTTGCCACCCTCTCAAATGTTTCCCTCTTGCATACTAGTCAAAGTCCCCCAAATCTGCCAAATTGTCTAAGTCTGGATTTCTTATCTAGATTCAATATTTGGAGCCCTGCCTTTGGCAACCTATGTGCATTATTTATAATGTACTTGAACCATCTTGTAGTAAATCTTTAATACTAACAAGGCCCACTCTTGTATTTGGCTAATCCATTCTAGTTCCCACTCATTCATGATGGTTTTGTAGTCAAGATAATAATATTTTCTGCAAATATTATCATCTTCCCTACTTTGGCAGAGGCTCACAACTATATTCTACCTCCCCTTGACCAACTCTTTGCATGTTTATGATCTACTAACCATGGCATACCAACCCCCACTTCACTTGTTTACATTGGAGCTTTGTGCTTCTTAAACCCCCATGGTTTATGAGGCATCATGACAACTCTGTTATGGCAGCCTTATTTTCAACAAAGTTTTCCATCACTCCTACAGCACCTAAAATCCAACCAAGCCCAACCCTTGATTCCATGATCATCTATATAACTTGGTCTAGCTATCCATATCTCCCTTGTACCTAGGTGAACTCTGAGCTCACAAATACAACCATGTTTAAGTGGCATAAAAAATAAACAAACCCTAGGTTCTCCCAAATGTAGTTTTCTTACCATTTCACCAAAATCCTTCAAAACCCAAGTGTACAATGATGTATAACTCAATTTTACACCATCTAACTTGGACATGATAAATCCCCAAATAATTCCCATAATTATTTGGAGCCTAAAACTATTTAAATTCTTTTTCTGGCAAAACCCTAAAAACCCTGTCTACAAAGGCAAGTTTGTTTTTCTCCAAACCAATTTGCCAACTCAATTAATATTTGAGTTCTCCACCTCATACCCTATCTCTCAAACTCAAAAATAAATATTTTTGAGATTCTTTATTATTTCTTTTTTCCCTTTTCTTAAATGGCAGAAACAAGAAATAATTCCCTAAAAATACTTTCCCACCTAAATAAATCCCAATAAAATTCTCCAATGTGTAATATGGTATTTAGGACCATATCACATCAAAAAACCATCCTGTAGAATGTAAAAATATCACTTAAGCTTCTAACAACTACTTCTGCACTTTTTGAATATATGAACTTAAGTGCACCAAAAACCATTCGAAAAATCCCAAATAAATCCCTAGGTAATATTTTGAGCACATACACCCACTACTAGCCTTTCCCTATCTTGTAAAGATCAAAATTCAATCTTTATTACATAACCACCCATGTTGGCAAAAATGATCATCTTCCAAAAACCACTAGCAAAACCCCATCCAAAATTCCTCAAATCTTGCCAAGGACTTCACCACAACACCACACCTCAACTCTGGTCGAAATTTCACTATAGAAAACCCCTAGCACTTTATGTCAACACCCGGATTTTTAATCCCATATGCATGCTATGTCATACATCGCAATCCCAGGATTACCATTTTTGCGAGACATAACAGATTGGTACCATAGTTCATCATCCATTACAATCCATAATAAAGGTCTTAAAAACAAAGGATATCATGATCCAGTCTGAGAACAATCAAAGACGCGGAATAATATAATAAAGGTAGCGTGGGCGAGGCTCCATCTTCATGTTCACAGGCAATGCTGACGATGGGAGATGATCCAAGTTGTCGTAACCTTCCTCCGGTCCATCATCCTGATTGTCCTCTTCGTAGTTTGGCCACAGGAATAGCCAGGGACAAAGCCATAAGTACTCTTTAAGTACTCGCAAAATATCACTAACAAGTAAAGAGGTTTCAAGTAGGAATACTAAGATCTTGGTTCTTTTGTAAAAAGCTAGGTTTATTTCGAGCTGAGTTCAGAAGTAAACAAAACTAGTTTAAGGTTTTATAACACCTAAGTGGGAACTCAGTTTTCCTATTCACGGCCCTATTATGGTCAAATCAAAATGATGATTCATTTCACAAGTCATTAAAACATCTGACGACGGAACAGTATGGCCACTCCATCTGTCCATAACCGCGGACACGGCTATTCGAATAGTTTGACACTGTATAGAGGTGGTACACTTTCACCACAATATTCGATACATCCGTCAGGAAAAATTCTGAATTCACCATACTCAGTATGTGGATAATCAATCCTAACCTTTCAATTACACGCCCTAGTATAGGCACCACTCATATGAGTTTGGCCTCCCAACCATGACAATCTGTCATCTTGGGAACTACATAGGTGTTCAATCATCACGAGGTAGTCTCATCTCAAACCTCGGCTACAAGGGAGCCCATACTAAGGTATATAAACTTTCGGTCAAGCCCTACCCAATTTCGGGTATTGTGGTTGTGCGGTAAAATTGGAATGGTATCGCATCCAGACACAACCATCAGTTTTATAAAGCGCTAAGGCTCATGCCTCAACATTTTCATCATCAAATTCACCTTGTGTTCACTAACACATGTCAAAACATTTCAATAGAATGACTCATCATTCTAAGGTTTTCATAATCATTTTCACGAAGTATTCCCATCTAAAGTTGGGGGTAAACCCTAATGAGGGGTGATAATCAAGTGTGATTTATCTAAGTATAATCTCATGCCTTAGGATGGCATCAAGTTATACCTAATTTAGGTCAAGTTTTATGCTCTTTATGATACATTTAAATCTTTCTAAAACTTCACAAGCACTTTCTAAAAGTAAATAAAGAATTTTGGTAAAGAAAAATAAATTAATAAAGCTTGCAAGTAAAACTGGGATTTGGTATCATCAAGTGTTATAACCAAGGCATGATAATGCATTGCATAGATTATTTGGCTTTCACAGTTGCAAGTGTTAGCTTTCTAGGATGGCTTGCATAGGTAACATGCAAGTGGTAGCTTGCCTTGTGCAGTGCAATGGTTGAAGTTCTCCTCTGCTTCTTCTTCGTAGTAGTCTCCTTCCTCTTCGTATCCTTGGTCGGTACTAGCGTCTATAAATAAATACGAATTACACAATCACCAAACAATACTTAACTACTTCTATTTGGCACACAAGGGTTCACACTGGATGATCTACCATCATCACAATCATCACAAGGATTAAGGCAATAGTTTTATTTATTTCATTTTAGAAAAGTAATTTCTACTCATTGAAAAACTACTTAAGGTTTAATATTCTCCAATTAAAACATGGGATCATGTTGACACATGTAATCACCACATATTTCAATAATTGGGAATGTGATTTAAAGTGGTGTCACAATTTAATAAGGTTTAACCTTTTTTTTAATTAATTTAAGTGACTAGAAATACCTATGGGGCATTATTTTATTACTTGTCCATTATTACTGCAAGTAAACCTAGATATTTTTATACATTCAGAAAGGTTTTATCAAATGTGATTTTTGAGAGTTGGAATCAACTAAAAAGCATTTATGGTTGAATTTTGAAAAATGTTTGAATTCAGCAAAGTCTCTGCCTTGTTATTTTTGCTATAGGTGATATATAATTTAAAATGGTTTCAAACCAATGGGCTTGTATTAAGAATTTCCATACCTTTCTAAAAAAATGGTTTCATGCAATTTGGTCCATTGAATCTCTCTAAATTGAATTTTGAATCTATTGCCAGAAGTGGGTTTGAAACTAAATAGATAAATCTAAATTCAAACTAACTGGGTCGCGCGGGAATTCTAACTGGGCCGGCCCACTGCGCATAGCACGCGCGGGCTGGTTAAGTGGTTGTCCTCACGCGTCAGTGGGACAGGGGGGTGCGAAGGGGTATGGGATAACTACGACCATAGGATTATACTAAGGATCAATGGCTCACGACCATTGTCCTCGTCAAACAGAACACAACTGGGATCGAACCCTAGAATGGCCACTGGGGTCTGTGGCGGCTCACCAGGGATCATTAGATGGTCGGCGATGGGGGAGAACAACGAAGTCGATGATGGTGGTTCTCCTGGTACTGGTGGATCCTCCTGGGGTGGCTCCAATCAATTGCGCCCCTCTCCTCCAGCAGCGGAAGGCTCCAGCAAAATTCCGGCGATGTTGCGCTCGCCTTTCTCTCGAAAGAAGTGGGAAGGATTAGTGAGAGGTGGCGACTAGAATGGTGTGAATAAAACAAGGGGGAGAGGCCTTATTTTATAGGCTAGCGAGGAAAGCCGAGTGGCATGGGCAGTGCTCATCGGGGTCAGCGTTACAGTGAGCTACGGGCATGGCTGAAGGTAGGGGACGGTGCGTGGTCTCCTGGCGGTGCTCAATGGCTTGATGGCGCGGCAAGGGGCGGTGCGGTTAGGTCGGAACATGTTGGTTATCTGAGCGGCACCGACGGCGGTTTTGATGATGCATAGTGGCTACGGGTCATGCGGCGGCGAACGGGGATGTCTGGGAGGTTCCTGGGATGGTGGTGATCACAGGCACGGGCGGCGAAGGCGAGGCGTGGTCTGTGCGAGCGTGTCGAGCGAAGCGCTCTGGCGCGCTCTGGACATGGAAGAGACAAACTGGGCGTGCATGCTCTCGGTGGTCCACTGCTTGGTAGGGCTCGAGTGCTGGACAGAGGGTGGCGATGGACGGTGCCGTGCTTCCTAGACACGGTGGCTAGGCACGGAGCTTGCTCCGGCTAGCTAGCTATGGTCGTCTAGCCAGGGTTGGCTAGGGCATGAACGACATGCTGCATTGGGTAGGGCCTAGGTTGGTTCAATGCACTGGTTGGCACTAGGGAGACAGGGGTGATCAATGGGGAACAATGTTTGGGGTGATCACTGCTCAAAACAGTGAAGTTTGGCCAAATTTTTTTCTATCTTCAAGTGTTTGATGAAATGGCCGAAAGAATTTCATATTTGAATTTTTGGTTGAACCTTGGTGGATGTAATGGTCACATACTAGGTATTCTATGGTTGATTGGATTTGTCAAGGTGCACTGGTTTGGTTGGGTTTTGAGAAATGGTGATCTTCCCATATGAATTAGATTCAATTTTCAATTGTCATTTCAATAGGATTGCCAAATGTTTCTGTGGGTTGGCAAGGTGGGCTTGGGTTCACTTTCACTTGGTCTATAAAGGGGTGAAAAGAATTGGATTTGTTTCTGTTTGAAATCTTGGACTGGAAACACTCAAAGTGTTCTAGTGAACAAGATTGGCAAAAATGACCATTAATTTATTTTGTTTGTTTTTGAATTTCTAAAGATTTGATTCTGCTTGGGAATTATTTAGATGATGTTGTTTTCATCTTTAAACCAATCCTTGCCATTCACAACAATCACACATGTCCATTCAAGCATTCATCACATCCACACATGCATTCATATGATTTTAATTAACAAAAGTTTTTGTTAACCCTAATTTTGGGTAATTAACAAAAGTTTTTGTTACCTTGATTAATATTTTTGGCATGTTACACCTTGTCTTTTTGTGCTTGGAAGAAAAACTAGGAGAGAGAGAGACATCCATATCTTCCAAATACCTTCCTATCTTAAAAGCCATAGCAGCCACTCCCCTCTCCCTCCTCTGGTCGAGCACTAGGACCCACCTACCTCCCACCATCGTTCTCACTACCCTATCCTGTCCAGCACCCCTTCCTAGGCTTTCTCATGGACATGATCCACCATAGACCACCCCAACTCGGTTTAAAGAGGCTAGAGTCTTGCCAGCCCCTCCCCCGGCCCCCATTTACCCTTCCCACTCCCACTTACCTCCCCAGCACCCCACTCCCTCTCCTCTGCTCTATCCTTGCCCGAGAGAGAGAGAAGCAAGGTTCGGCCATGGCAAAGACCTAAGCCCTGCTCCACCCCCTCTCCTCCATTCTCTCTGCATGCTTCGCCTTTGATCTCCCCTTGACTTTCTAGTTCTAACCATGGTCTTCTAGTCAACATGCAGCTGCCCCTAGGAGCATCTCCGGCGAGCTCTCGAGAGCACACCCGCGTTCCCTGTCGTGTGAACCCATCCCTGACGCTAGAAGCCCCTCTTCCGCCCATTGTCATGACCGCCGTCGTGAATCCCACCTCTCCGACGTATTCCCTTGGCCAGAGGTGCCCCCTAGGCGAGCCCCCGTCCAGTCTCGGGCCGCGCTAGGGTTCTGGCCAGGCACCCAGGTCACGGGGAAGACGAGGCCCCGACGCTGTCGATCTTCCCCAGATCCAACGTCCCCTGCTGCCTGGTCCCCCTTCGCCACTCGTGGGCTCGCCAATGACTCAACGGGCCAGATTCCCCTTCACACGGCCCAGGTCCAGGTAGATCTGGCTTGTGAATCCCCTCTCCTTTTTTTCTTTTTCTCTTTTTATAGATCCAGAAAATAGCCAGTTACTTTAATTCAAATTAAAAATTTAAGGTGCACGTATGTGCCTAGAGGAAAATAATAACTTGTACCTTAGTGTTTTATCTAACATGCAGTGTCCTCAATTGACTCAAATAATATCTAGAATAATTACAATAAACCATCAAACCCTAGGTGTCCTTTGGACAAATAAATTCTTCCAGAGACTTTGGTATATCCAAATGGACTAAATCAAATTGGTACTGAAAGTTACTGACCATACCTTGCTTGTTCCACTGGCCACACCTAAAATTCCTTCCTAGTTTGCATCTAGTAAAAATAACAACATCAAGACTTTTCTTCCTTTAGAAAATTTCCCAGGTCAAACAAAAAGAGGTTTTAACCTAATTCCAACTCCCTGCACATCTAATTATCAACATCTTTCAAAACCATTTAGCTAATAATTTTATCAACCCCATTTGAATTTTGGTGAATTAAATTGTTCTATGTATTGTTTATTCACCAATAAATTCATAACAGTAGCTTTGTAACTCCAATAAGGTTTATTCCAATATCTACTCAAAGGTATTTTAAGTACCTATCAAGTTTCCTTGGAATCACATAAAAATCTTCTTTATATTAAATATGATGAAAAAGACAAATCTCAGCCAATACTATATTTGGGAATTTCTCAAGGGCATTCTGGTAATTTTTTTGAGGTGATTCCAACTCCTATTGAATCAGTCCACCAAATACTACTAATAACCAAAGGAAATAATTTTTGGAACTCCATATTATGTCTGGTGAATTATTTCCTAAAACTAGGGGTTTATCCACTATAAAAATCATTATCAATAAATGGAAATTGATAAAATATTGAAACCACTTTTGTTGGATTCATTTGATCAATACCTATCTGATGGTATCATTTTTATATAATGGTATCATATATATCAAGCCATTGTTCAAAAACCCTCTCTTAGGTAGTTCCTAGACTTTAAATCCAAAAGGATCCCTTTTTCCAATGCCTCCAAATCTTCTCCCAATCCAATAAAATCAATCCTCCAACATCCTACTAATGTATATCCTATGTTTATATGTTGATTTATGTATGTAATGATGCTTGTATGCAATGTATTGATTGTGGTTTTGTTTTTTTGCATGTGTGCTCAATAACGGCGATATTTGCGATGGTGTGACGCCGAGAAGAAGGAAGCATCGGGTTTCTCTTATTATTATTGGATTTGGTTTTCTGGTATTATAAAGAAGTCATGGTACATCTCGCTGGTCACAGGCAAGCCACCATTCCTGAACTCCTATATTAACCTACTCCTTTTTATTAATTGTTTTACATCTCGTTTACGAATCACATGATTTAATGCATGGTTTGTTTCAAATCAAAGTCGTGGGTAACTTGGCTCCTGCAAGTTATGGATGTTTATCCATTAGGACTCCTACCCTATTGACACCCATTTTTACCCCTTTAGATCGAGGCTAAGGTGCTTAGCATCTTCCCTCTTGGAACCCACAGATTTTAAATGATAAAAATATTTTGGGTTTTATCCTACTATAAAGTTTTCAAAATAAAAACCTTGGAAAGAGGCATCATTTCCAAGCGGAGGTTTTACTAAAGAAGATACGAGGAGGATGAAGAGAAATTCTAGCAAGAGAAAGAGAAGGGATGTTCTACGCCTTTAGCGGAACAATTTATCCGTGCAACCACACTACCCCAGTCACTGGGGCTTATATTGTAGTTTGTGGTCTTTAGCCGGGGCTGCTCGTACTCGCTGAAGGGGAGAAATCCCCTAAAATCTGGACTGTCGTAGACAAGGTACCGGTGCAACAATTGGTTCTCTCGCGGACGGTATGACTTATTGTTTGTATGGAAGGAAGTGGATTCAAACTACTATATGCCAAACTTGGTTTGGGGATTAGGCTTGTACAGAAGGGAGGACTATGGCCGTCGTGCCACATAATCGTGCCGGAGAGAATAACCCAAATGGAAAACCCGCCTTTGCTAGGGATGGACAAATGAAAATCTAGGTTTGATTATCCGAACCCCCGCCTACCGTTGATTGCGGGCCGTGGTTGTATCCCAGCGGATGTATTGATTCTTGTGGGTAAAGTGCACAAACTCTGCAGAGTCTAATCTATTTGAATAACCGTGTCCACGGTCAAGGACAGTTGGAAAGGTGATTGCTAGGAGTACCCAGGGGATATGCTTGATATGTATAAAAAGGATGTGACTTG
Organism: Avena sativa; assembly: GCA_916181665.1. Taxonomy (NCBI): domain Eukaryota; kingdom Viridiplantae; phylum Streptophyta; class Magnoliopsida; order Poales; family Poaceae; genus Avena; species Avena sativa. The sequence continues at coordinate 363,807,170 of OV702285.1, read as the reverse complement.
GTCACGAGGAAATATGAGAACGAGATTGGTTTTGACCAGAGATGGTTGAAGATATTTTAAAAAGGGTTTTTACTATAAAACTATTTTCAACAAAGTTTTTACAAGGATATAGAGATAACCGGACTTTCAAAAAGGAGGCATGTTTTATAAAAACTTGTTTTCAACAAAGATATAGAGATGCCAGTGTTAGGACTTTCAGAAAGAACTATAGGGTAGAGCTATCTCACCATAGCCCAATATGCATTCTATTAGTTACCTTGTATGGGTGGTTTGCGAGTACATTCAAAGTACTCACTAGCATTCTCCCTGGATATTTACTTGGCCAGATTGCAGATGTTAGGAAGTGACGAAGGAACTGACGTCTAGCGATCTAGGCCGTGTTTCCAGTCAGTCGCTTGTAGGTTAAGGCATGACATGGGCTCTGCGCTTGAAGACTTCCGCTATTCATGTTGTATTTCCATAATGGCACATTTGTAAGTACTTGTACTCGTTATTAATCGATGTTTTAATCATACTTGTCGGTTATGCTCACGTCTCACTGATCATGGGAACGTGAATTGCAGGCATAACGTGTACTCTTGGACAGTAAATCCGGGGTGCCACAGACATGGTATGAGAGCCATCCTGACTGTAGGAGACCTTAGTTAGCATGGACCTTAGACATGATAACCACTATTTTGGAAAAACACCCGGTTTTCGAAAACTATATTCTCAAAAGCTTTTTGAAGGATTTCTTACCTCATATTCTCTGACTTAAATAATTTGAAAATGGATTACTCTATATCTTGTCTACTTCAACTAATCCATTTTCATAAACAAAGACTGAATCGGAGACTAGAGACAGAGATCCCGAGATGAAGAGACACCGAGACAAGCAAAACAAAGGAGCTACAAACGGCAAAAGACACTACAAGATCACCCTACCAACGGAGTCCTTCACCGCCCCCAAATCTATCAAGTACGACACCGATGACAACAAATGGCAAGACAGAAGTCAAGACCCCCGTACCGTCCGTACTTAGGATTAGCATCCCAAAAATAGGATTCCCCCTTATGGCGTGTAGTCACCCCTGAGTACATATGGAACTCCTTGTTTGCTTGGCATGTGTGTATATGATGCTTGGAATGTGTTAATTGTCTGCCTTGGATCATCCGATCCTAATGTTTTGACCACCTTGCTGGCGTACCCCGACGCTAACCCTCGCAACCCCAAAGCTGGATCCTCAGCAGGATGGCCACATAAGAGAACCTCGACAACCTATATAAGGTGGAAAGACTGCGTATTTCCACTCAACCCCAATAAACCCATGTTGACATGTTCATTCTAAACCATATAACCACCCAATATCATACCTCACTAATTCCTATACCCTCGAACTCGAAAGACTAACTCCTTAGCTCTGTTTCCTTCTACAGCCAGAGATTTCATCTCCACCAGAAAATCCTGAGTATGGACATGAAGATCGGAGCCCCGAAGAAAGCATGCAGCCGTTGCGGTGAAGAAGGACATCAAGCCAGCCAGTGCTTAGGCAACTGCCCAACTGTGGATCTCTCCATCCTCCAACAGATTGTCCCACCCAACTAGTCACATGCTTCCTCTGTGAAGGTCAAGACCATGTCCCGGCCAACCGCCCCTTTATCTCCTAATTGGCAAGGCTCTCCAATTCCCCTTCGTCAACATTGGAAAGACATCAAGAGAATGACGTTCCAAGAAAGGCACCTGCTTCTCCTATGATCAACCGGGTCATTTCAGCCGAGAGTGCCCCCAACGTGGTCGCGACAACACACCTACAAAGTCAAAGTCCAAAATCTCCGCTACCACCTTAAAAATACCAAAGGAAGCCCAAGGAGGATCCGAAGTTAAGCAAAAAGCTTGTTTCACCTGCGGAGATCCGGGCCACTTCGCCCGCAAATGTCCAGACAAGTACTTTATGGCCTCGAAGCAAGAACCTCCTCTTCCCCAGAGAAAGCACAACCTGAGGAGAAACCTTCAACCCCAGAACAGCAACAAGACTCTGTACATTTCCCCGAAGTAGTTCACGCACCCGGAAACTCGCCTATCCCAACATAGGTAGAGTTATGTATCGTCTAGAACCTATTTTGTAAGACTCTAAGTGTTTTGTCGCCCTGCGGCATAGACCTATTTTGTAACCTCTTAAGTACCTTCGCCATTGACCGGCACGTACCTGCTAAATTTCTGGGTGGTATGCAAGTGTGATGCCCTTCTTTGTGTGTTCTACCCACGATGTTGCATCAGACCAAACCTGGAACGACCTCTCTTCAAAAGACCTCGTTTCCTAGACCGCCAAACTCCAATGGTTTCCTCCAGCTCATCGGACCCGTAACGAGCTCAGAACTAACGACCCGGAAGCTAGTAGACGCCCTTTCTGATAGACCTTCTAACTCATTAAGCGATTCCTACGATGTCGACAGAAGATAACCACCCCAGAGGAAAAGTGCAGTGCCATCCCCCAGCATCAGCATACGAATCCAACCAAGAAATTTGGCGAATCCACATAAAACCCCTAGTGTCACTCTAAGGGGGAAAGACGTAGTCTTTCTCGCCCAAAACCCGATAGACCCCGGGAGTCAAACCCTAGTTAGCACTAAGTGATGACCACCCCTCCAAACCCGAATCATCAACCTAGCAAGAAGGACGAAAACCGGCACTTCTCTAGAGCCAGAAGGTACTTCGGGAAAGCCCTCCAACGCAAGGACGACCATCCAGCCAATATCCCGGTGTATCAAGACCTTGAAGATAGAAAAGCTGACTATCGTGGGAAAGGAATAAAGAAGGCTCAACTTGGCGTCCCGCTTCAAGAAGAAATACCCTATCGATGCTAAACCTACCTAGGCTCGTCCTAAGGGGAAAATACTACGTCTTTTCCATTTTACTAAACATAAACCACTCCACTCTGAAGCCCCCGTAGCTCCTATCCATAACTTACCCTGTTGGTTAATCGTAAAACTCGTAAGTGCATAATAAATTCCACAGCTGAAATTGTTTAGATGATGTTATCACCCAGCCCTACTCCTCCCTAATCTCAGGACGAGATTATTTTAAGGGGGAAAGGTCTGTTACATCCCAATTTTAGCAACCCTGATTTGCTGTCCAAAAGGAAAAAATCAAGGGGAACGAAAATGTTTTCTTGTTATATGTTGCAATGTTTGCTTACTTTTTTGCTTGTGCTCATGCGACTGTTTGTGTATCAGGTGATGTACTCCTCATCTCAACACTAGTTTAGAAAAAGCTATTTTACAAAGGAGATGTCTTGTCTCATCTTTCATATTCTCAAATGTTCTGGCATTTCAAAAACGTGAGCCCAGATGACTTTGACACAACAAAATACTTTACTAGTTTCTATTAACAAAACTATGGAGACCTATATATAATCTCCTTATGTTTTCAAGATAGAACTCCCAACTACTCTTACCCCTAGGTTTTCCAAAACCTTTTCATTTCAATCTTGGTAGAGATACCAAGATGTTCCTTATCTTACTTCAAATCACAACCCATTTAAAAATACCCATTCTTACCGCATCTAGGCTTGGTGGTAACCCTAGTAGTAGTTGGATAAGCCTGATAAGATGAATTGCCTTGATTTGTTGTATGATGAATTGCCTTGATCTGCTAATTGCCTTGTTTGCTTAGGTACTAGAGTGAGAAAATCTCGTAGCTCATCCCTTAGGACCCAATATATATTTGTGATCATCAATCTCAAACCAAGCATCCAAATCTGGATCAACCCAAGCCACTTAAGTGACCATCTCATCTCCAAATCGGATCAATCCAGGGTTAATCACTCTTGATAGTTTCCAACTCAGTGCATACCCAATCCAAGAATGGATCCCCTCTATTCAATCTATACCTTAACATCAACCACTTAACGGGAAGTAAAAACCCTTGCCACCCTCTCAAATATTTCCCTCTTGCATACTAGTCAAACTCCCCCAAATCTGCCAAATTGGCTAAGTCTGGATTTCTTATCTAGATTCAATCTTTGGAGCCCTACCTTTTCCAACCTATGTGAATTCGCGAGAATGTACTTGAACCATCTTGTATTAAATATCTAATACTAACAAGTCCCACTCTTGGATTTGGCTAATCCATTCTAGTTCCCACTCATCCATGATGGTTTTGTAGTCAAGATAATAATCTTTTCTGCAAATCTTATCATCTTGCCTACTTTGGCAGAGGCTCACAACTATATGCTACCTCTCCTTGACCAAATATTTGCATGGTTATGATCTAATAACCATGGCGTAGCACCCCCCCACTTCACTTGTTTCCATTGGAGCTTTGTGCTTCTTAAAACCCCATGGTTTATGAGGCATCATGACAACTCTGTTATGGCAGCCTTATTTTCAACAAAGTTTGCCATCACTCCTACACCACCTCAAATCCAACCAAGCCCAACCCTTGCTTCCATGATCATATAAATAACTTGGTCTAGCTATACATATCTCCGTTGTACCAAGGTGAACTCTGAGCTCACGAATACAACCATGTTTAAGTGTCATAAAAATAACCAAACCCTAGATTCTCCCAAATCTAGTTTTCTTACTATTTCACCAAAATCCTTTAAAAAACAAGTGGAAAATGATGTCTAACCCATGTTTAACCATTATTTATTTTGTTTATTTATTTTTCACATTTCAAAATTTGGAAAATTTTGGGATGTGATAGGCTACCACCCTTAAAAGAAATCTCGTCCCGAGATTTGGGAAGGCTAGAGGTTACAAGTTGGCTTCAAGACAACTAGGGTACTACCACCCTTAAAAAGGTTTTCAACTAGATTACATCTTGGCTTACTTGGGATCCTGATGTATCTTCTCTAGACAGTTGCTTGCATAATGGACTAGCTCTTTGCATTTGAAACACATCAATTGGCTAATATCCTTCTTTTCCTTTGGTATCATTGCCTCTTGTTTGTTTCCTTGGTTCTTCTTCTTTTCTAGACATTCATTGACATAGTGTCCCATTTCTTTGCAATTTTAGCATTGCACTTGGCTTTTATCCTTCTTCTTTTTGGGTCTCGCCAAAGCTAGGAGTTCTTCTAGTTCATGTTCTTCATATTTCACCATAAAGGTGGGAAATCTTTCTCTCTTCTTGGGGCAGTTACTAGAGATATGACCTTCTTCTCCACAAGAGTAGCAACACTTTGTGGTTACTTTGGGTGTGGCTCTATGAGGCATGGTTCTGACTTTGCCTTCATCCTTCTTGTTAGAAGTTGTTCCCTTATGGAGTTTTCCAAGCATTTTATGCATTCCATCTTGTTTCATTTGTTGAACTATGGGATAGATGGGGCATTGGATAGGGACATTATCATTTCCTTCACATACGAAACAAGTCACTTGAGATGTGGGGAATTTTTTAGTTGGATGTTTCTCTTCAAGTGTGTTCCATGTCTCCACAAATATTGCAAGCTTGAGTTCCTTCTATAATATCATCCTTGATATCATTGTTGTCACAATCACTTTGGGAAAGATTGTCTCTCATGTTGATCATTTGATTGGTCATCCTTTGCAACAATTGGGATGGGATTTCCAAAAACTTTTGCATGGTTGGGTCTAACTCATTGTTGTTGGCTAAAAACTGAGTTGTCACTTGATTCAATTGGGCTTGGGTTGCTAGAAGTTGTTCTCTCATGTGCATCTCTTGGTTGTTGTTGTTGTTGTTGTTGTCATCATTCTTGATGTTGGAATCTCATGGAGAAGTCATCTGTTTGGGTTGGATTGGGATTAGAATAGGCAAAGATTTCTAGAGAAAGAATTCTAATCAAACATAACAATTCACACAAGCAATGTGAAAGCAATCACAAACAAACATTCCACTCAAACAACAAGGTTCAAGCACATTTTTAGGCAAAAAAATATTTTTTCTACACCACATAAGTTGGTGTGATTGATCTAACTAAACACTAGTATGGTGGTCCAACTATAGTTATCACTTGGGATCATTCCATTCTTCTTAGTTGTTTTCTTCATGAATGAGATCATGGTTTCTTTGGAAAAATTCTTGCATCTTGGTCACAAAGCTTCAAAGGTGATAATGGTTTCTTCTAAGTTGGGTTTCCTTAGTCTTCAAGTCTTGAGTATCATTTTTGTCTCACTTGTAGTCCTTAGTGATGTCCAAATTGAAGTCCTTGTTCATGGTTAAGTCTTTGTCCATCAAGTTTGAAAAGGAAGAGATGTAGAATCAAAACCAAAAAAGTTGAGGAAAGAGTTTACAAGATTGTTTGTAAATAAGTTTTGGAACAAATACAACTCCTATTTTTCTATGGGAATTTGTCCAATCCTAGGGTTACAATCCTACAGGCAACATAGTGCTCTGATACCATCTGTAGAGGTCCCAACCTGATAAGGTAGAGATCCCTGTGTTTACAATGCTAGTCCGTGGATCAATAGCTAGCATCCACAGTTTAAGATGTTATATCAAGAAACAAAGGTCATAATACAACTTTATAACCAGGAATAAAATAATTCATTACCTCTTACATAGCTCATTTCTCTATCTCATTACAACGCAGCAGAAATAACTATATAGCATGGAATCCTTCATCTTCAAAGTGCCACAGGAAATCATGTTGGTTTTAGACTTGTAATCCTATTCAACACACTTCACTAACATCAAACAAACCTGCACCATAATAAGTTACAGCCACCAGGGTCAATACATTTGAATTGTATTGGCAAGTGATACTATGGTAGAATAGTGGAGTCTATCATCTATCTGCATTTGGCTAAGTGGAGCTTAGGCTTTCTTTGCTCAAAATAGATTTTTCCTTATCATTTGAAAACACTAAGTTTTTGTTTGTCAAAATCACCCAAGGAACAACCAATGAATATTGGTTAACCTTTACCCTTGTTCAACCACAGGATTTTAACTTAGAAATTGGGATGAGGAGATCCTTGATAGCTTCCATGTCTTGATGCTCAAATTGTCCATTGCCGGGGACACGGCTAAGTACTTAGATTTTACTCTCGAGAGAGGTGGTGCACTTTCCCCACAAGACTCGACATGCATCGAGACAAGATCTTTCATAAGCCTTCCCTTAGACCAAAATGGACGCGCTCCAAACCTATCACCCCCTCCCACCAACTGTCCATCTGGCTAAGTTAATACAACCTATATGATCTAGCCAGAGCCCATATTGCCATGTGGCTGCACTTTAAGCTTCTCAACGTTTCACATCTCAAATCTCTTTGTTCCTGGGTGGCTTTCCACAAGTGAGATACACTAGGGTAGGACACAAATATGGGGCCCTGTGTAACCACTCAACATAATCCATTCACACCATTCCACTTAGGTGATTCATTAACATAGTTGTTTTATTTAAACAAAACACAAGTCATTGACTTAGAAATATTTCATAGCATGAATAAAATCCACCCTTGTTTTCTACTAGCTAGGCTAAGCATGATAGTAGCAGGAATCTTAACTTAGGGAAAATTCTACTAAGACATCATCTACTAGGATTTCCCATGGCATAGTTAACACATAGAAAATTTCATGCAAGTCCTACTTAAAATATCACTAATGCATAGTGAAAATAATGGGACAAAAGTATGAAGCACCACTTTCCTTTTTAGTAGATAAAATAGATTCACTCCTTGATCTTGCAATAGACACATTCTTCAAAGTTCACTACAATTCAATAAAGGCACAAATTCAATCTAGCATTCAAACAATTGATCACATAGAATAAAGAAAACAAAACAATGCATCCAAGCATGAAAAAGATTGTTTTATTGGAAAGGTGGTTTCTAACAGGCTCTAAACATTTTAAAACACCTATTGGTCATTTATAAAAGTGGCAAAACCATTTAAAATCAAGTTGGTGAAAAATGGGCCTTTTAATCATTTTTATTTTGCTAGAAAATGATTTAAATCAAAGTAATAATTTCTAGTGTTAGCCAAAATGTTTTTAAACACAAAAATTAATATCTAGGGTCAAAGTGTTTCAAAACAAATCCATTTATAAAAGGTTTCACTTAAAAATACTTTTTAAATTAATAGCAATAATTTGTTTTACTAGAAATGCTTTTTATTCAACGAATAAATTCCTAAGTGTCACAAAATATAGTTTTAAATCCAAAGGTTGGTTTTTATGGTCAGTAGGTTCAAAACAAAACATTTGCAAAAGTTTTTACCCTAAACTAATTTTTTAGAATACTCAAAATAGGCCTAGATATGTTTCTGCAAAAACAACCAATTTTCCAGAAGAAAAATACTAAAGTAAGGGCATGGTTGCAAAGGTTTAATTTTTCTGAATCTAGTGATATAAAATTTGTAAATTTTGGACGTGTAGATTAAAAGTTATGAATTTTACAAATCTAAACATCTAATAGATAAGTTTCTGTTTTTAAGACATTAGACATGCCACGTGGTGTGCTCCTACTGGACAATAACGGTTCGCACGGATCGGTCAGTACAGACCGTTGGATTTAAGTGGAATCGCACGGTTTATATCTAACATACCCCTTCTTTTAAGTGGATCTTTCGCATCCCTACGATTTGAATCTGACGGCTGACAGAACTGTGACCTAAGATGGGCGGTGCTGGCGGCGGCGCTTAGGCGATGCTGGTACGGTGGTTCTAGGAAGCACAGGAAAGAAGGGGATGCTCACCAGATTCGCCAAAGCGTGTAGATGCTCAACGCCGTCTTCGCAGGGACAGGGGCGCACGAGGTTGGCGTAGATTGCTTGCCGGAGTTCCTTCTGGCGACGGGCGCGCTCTGTCGTTGATGATGGTGAGGCTACGATGCATGCCAAGGCAAGACAAAGGTTGTATTAGATGCACGAGGGAGTCTAGATTGCAGGGGTATCGTCCAGAGAGAGGGGAGGACGGGGCTTACGGGGAATGGTTGCCGGAGTCGAAGTAGTCCGCGGTGGTGCTCGGGTGATGACGAAGCCGAGCTTCTAGGGCGCGCGCGGGCGAGCTGGGGCTATGGGTAGATGCGCCTGATGATGGGGAGCAAGATAGTGGGTGCTAGGGAGCAAGGGGGAGTGTGGGGTGGCCAGAATCGTCGCCGGAGTGTCGTCGGAGGAAGTGCGGTTTGCAGCAAAATTGCAGCAGCCCGGTGGCAGAGAGGGGCTGGCGACTGAGGGGAAAGAAGGAGGGGATGTGGGCGCTTATGAGGGAAGGGTCACTAGCGAGGATTACTCCCGCATTGACACGAATTTACGCGAGACATTCATCGCAGGAAACGGCAGTGGCGTTTAGGGAAGAACTGGTCGCGGGGTTCGTGAGTAGAGACGATGATGACGGGGCAGAGTGGGGTCGTCGAGTCAGTGAGAGAGGAGGGTAGGTGCACGAGTAGGAAAATGTTTCACGCGGGGGGGGGGGGGGAGGGGGAGGATAGAGGTGGGCTTCTCTGTTGGGCCTGTTGGGCTAGGTTAGGTGGGCTGAATTGTTTCCCCTTTTTATCTATTGTGTTTCCTTTTCTTTTTCTGATTTCTTTTTCTGTTTTAAATTTATTCAAATGATTCAAACACTTGTTTGAATTCAAATATCTATCAAAACTTTTCAGTAGGTTACTACTGTTTATTAATGTATTTAAAATTCCATTTTTAGAATAATCCAAATATTCCTTTTATGGTTTATTATATATTTAAAATAGACACTTGTCCTTATTTAAATAAGACTTTAAATTTATTTTCTATTTGAATTCCAATTTTTACCAAACCATTTTCATTAGGTTTTATTTATTCATTAATGCAAATAATTCACTTTGAATTATTTAAAATATTTTAATATGATTTATGTTCATTTAAATTTGGCATTTGTCTTTATTCAAATAAAATAAAATATGGTTTTAAACCCATATAAATTTTATTCAAATAATTATTTTTAAGTTAATTAGATAACTTTTTAATCCACTTTGGCGAATTCCAATTTATTATTTTCTCATGAATTAATTAATCATTTATATTAGGAATTTTTATGTTCTTTTAAATGGAATTGAGTTTGTTTAATGCCATATAATTTTTATTTGAATATTCATTATGCCTTTATTTTATTTGGATTATCTTTATTCCATTTTCTTGTGGATTTTAACTTCAAGGTTTAAATTTTCTTCTAAATAATTTCCTTGGAATTTGTTATTTAGTTTAGGCAATTTGTCTTTATTTAAATATAATTGAATATGGTTCAAAGCCCATATAGTTTTATTTAAATAATCTTTTTATTTCTTTTTTATTATTCAATAACTTCCATTTGTTTATGGATTTGATCAAGATTTAATTTGGCTTTTAAACATTCCTTATTTATATATTTATTTCTTTCTTTATCTTATAAAATCCATATCTTTTTATTTATAGATCCAAAATTGGTGATTCCAATTTGTATGATTTTATTTAATATTTGTTTACCTTTTTAAATCCCTTTAGGATTTATTTGCTCATGATTTGGTATGGATTTTAGATAGGGGCTTTATTATCTTTGGAAATTAATTCCTTTTATCTTATTAAATTCATAAGTTTTTATCCATCGTTCACAACAGTTTTCACGAGTTAACCATTTCTTTGCAAAAAACAACTGCAATTTCCCCTGTCTCCTCAACTCCCCCGTCTGCAGAAACCCCATTCCCCTCTTGCTCGTCGCCGGCGAAGAGTGTTGAAATGGCGATCATCCCGATTGATCCTTCTCCTTTCTTGCCGAATGGCTTCCAAGTTATGCAAGTGGCAGGGCGGAATCGTGTTAAAAGGGTGGTGGTTCCGCGGAGGTCGAGGTCGCATTAACAGTATGCTATAGCTACCATTAATCCCCTCCCCCCTAGTCCAGTTCCGTTCTTGAATATTCGTGATGTCCTGGTTGATTTCCTCAACAATGAGGTTCGTGTTCACTTTCGAGATGTCCAGGCTTGTCCCTGTGGGTCTTCTTATGTGCAGTTTCACCATGTCAGTGATCGGGACAGGCTCATTGCGGCTATCCCATTCCGTTTCAAGATTTGCATGTTTCTTTTGTTAAGCACAATGAGGGGGAAAACTGGAGGAGGGCTTAATTCAACAATGAATGTTGGGTGATGCTAGTTGGTCCTCCATTAGACCACTGGCATACTAAGGATCTGAATGCAGTTTTTGCTGATATTGGGAAAGTCCTTTTATGGGAGAGGGATCCGGACCAAAAAGGAAGGATTCTTGCGAAGATTCGTGTTACTGTCCTGGTTGAAATCCCCAAGAGTGTAAGGTTTACCATTGGCAACTTGGTGGAGTCTGAATCCTGGACTTTTTCTGTTGAAGTGCTGCAAAGTGACCTGCTTGGGGGGGGCACCTGATGAGGACCCACTTCCTGATGACAATGTGGGCCCACATCATGCACCTGTCTTTGGGCCCCAGATCCCCCCTCCCCCCTGCTCCTGGGGGTGGTTGGGGTCAGTGGTTGGCCCCTGTGCAGGATCCTGCTCCTGAAGGTGACATTAATGAAGGTTGGTGCCCCTGGGAAGCTGCTGCTGCTCCTGTTAAAGGCCCTGTCATTGCTCCTGGTGAAGACATGCCTGTAGACAACCAAAATCTTCCACCACAGGATGTGAACAGTGGGGTCACATGTTCTATCATTGTCCAAGACTGGGAGTCTGATGATGATGAGTCTGTCAATGCTGAGCCTGTGGTTGCTGAGGATCAGGGTGTGGCTGCTGGACCCCAAGAGGTTGGCATTGGTGAAGGCCTTCAGAAATTTTTTCAAAACTATTTGGTTGAGGATGATGAGGCAAACTCAGATGCTGAGGGGAGTGTGGGGAGCCCCATGGATTCAAGTACTGTGGCTGCTGAAAATGAAGATTGGATGTTGGAGGATCAGCATCTCCTTTCTCCAAATGAGGCACATCTCCAGGTGGGAATGGTGAGAACTTTTGTGTCCATTCCTGATGTGCATGTTGCAAAACAGGGATTTTCCCAACAAGGCTTGGAGCTCTGGGAAAGTTATTTTGCTCCTCAGATTCAGAAGGGCACTTCCTCAAAAGGCTCTCTCAAGTGTGATATCCCTGTAAGTTGGTTTAACTTTATTACTCTCATGCTTGCTACCCCTGAGAAGTTTAATTGGGTCAAGAGCTTCCTTACTTCTCCTTTATGGGAAATTATTAAAGAGCCTATTGCTGAGGAGAATTCCATTTCTTTCATCATCCCTAATGAGAGCTTTTCCCAGATGGCTCCTCCTTGTCTGGGCATTGAAGCTAAAAATTCTTCCTGCTCTCCCTCCACCCCTTCCAGAAAGAGAGAGGGCAAGGAGCCTCTTGTTGACACTGAGGTGAGAAGAAGCCCTAGAATTGTTGAACTGAATGGGGGATTTAAAAGCCACCTAAATTGCTTAATTGCTGATTGTCTGGTTTGCAATGCTGTTCCTCCATGCTTGAATCCTAAAGTGGTTAAAAATCTTGCTGCCTCTTTCTGCAAGGTTAAGGATGGTGACCTGGAGAAGAGGTTGCTCAAGAAAGGGAAAGCCACTGAAGTGGCAGTAAAGGCTCCTCAAAAATGCAGCATCAAAGGAGCTGGCTCATCAAGCTTGAGTATTGGGGGCAAGAAGAAAGTTGGGGCTGCTGGTACCTGTGGACAGCAAGCGAAGAAGAAGCCCCCCTCTTAAGTGTTTTAATGTATCAAACTAAGTATTTTGCTGGAGTTTTGTTGACTCCCTGTTCAATGACCTGCTCTTGTGGTCTTTTCATGTGTTTGGTACTTGTTGTGGAATCTGTCAGTGGAGTTATGATATGGATTGCCTTTTGCCTATGTGGCTGTTGTTTCCTTAATTGGGTGATTACATTACTTATATCACCTCATCACTCTACATACATCTGGTTTCTTAATGGATAACAAAAGAATTTGGAAGATCTTGAACTGGAATATCAGGGGTATTAACTCTGAAAAAATGGGTTGCTCTCATAAATAAAATTGATGAATCTGGCTGTGACATTATTTGCCTTCAAGAAACTAAGAGAGAAGATTTTGACATCTCTTACATTAAAAATTCTGCCCCCAAATTTACCAATTTTGAATTTCTTCCCTCCAGAGGAGCCTCTGGAGGTTTGATCACCATTTGGAATAGTTCTCTGTTCTCTGGGCATCTTTCCTTTCACAATGAGTTCTCCATCTCCATCACCTTGAAATCTCTCTTGTCCAATGAATCCTGGATCCTCACCAATATTTTGGACTAGTTTTGGAACTATTGATATGCCTGATGATATGGACTGGCTCATTGTAGGTGACTTCAACTTCTGTAGACTGCCTTCTGATAGAAATAGATTAGGTGGGGATGTGAATGGTATGCTTCTCTTCAATGAAGCCATTAATAATTTGGGTCTCATAGAATTACCCCTTAAAGGTAGAAAATTTACTTGGAGTAACATGCAAAAAGAACCCCTTTTGGAAAGGTTGGACTGGTTCTTTACTTCTGTTTCCTAGACTCAGATCTTTCCTTCAACTTTTGTTGCTCCTCTTACAAAACCTACCTCTGATCATTTTCCTTGTGTCGTCTCCATTGGCACAATGATTCCCAAAGCCTAGGTGTTCAGATTTGAAAATCATTGGATGCATCATAAGGAATTTAAAGCTATTGTTCAAAATTCCTGGAATATTCCTGTTGGCTTTCAGGATTCTACAAAAAAAAATCAATGCTAAATTCAAAAATGTGAGAAGGGGGCTGAAGCTCTGGGCAAAAAATCTACCCAGCTTGAAATCACAAATCTGCAATGTTAATGCCACCATTGATCTTCTGGATGCCATGGAGGAAATGAGAACTCTTACTGTCCTAGAATGGAATCTCAGAGATCTCCTGAAGAATCTTATAATTTCTCTGTTACAAGATCAAAATACTTATTGGAAGCAAAGGGGGAAAATTAAATGGGTTAAGCAGGGTGATGAAAACACAAAATTCTTTCATTGAAAAGCTACCATAAGTTTCAGGCATAACTACATTTCCATACTCAAAGATGTTTCTAATGATGAGATTCATGATCATGATGGCAAAGCAGATCTCCTATGGAAAGCCTTAAAAGATAGATTGGGTACTTCTGATAATCCTAAAATGCACTTCAATCTTAATGTCTTGGCTGGGGAATGCTTAAGGCAAGAGGAAAAGGATGCTTTGGAAAAACCTTTCTCTGATGAGGAGATTGAAGATGTAATTAAAGAACTTCCAAATGATAAATCCCCTGGCCCAGATGGTTTTAACAATGAATTCATGAAACAATGTTGGCCTATTATCAAGGATGATGTGAAACAACTCCTTGTGGATTTTTATGAGGGGAAAACTTCTTTGGAAAGCATTAATTCCTCTTTTATCACCCTCATTCCAAAAACTGAAGCTCCTCTAACACCTGCTGATTTGAGGCCTATTTCTCTGCTAAACAGTGTCTTCAAGATTATAACCAAAATTCTGGCTAATAGACTGCAGAAGTTCATCCTTAAACTTGTCCACAAGAATCAATATGGTTTCCTCAAACAAAGGTCTATTCAAGATTGTTTAGGTTTGGCATTTGAATTCCTTGACCAATGCCACAAGTCCAAAGAAGAAATCTTAATTCTTAAGCTTGACTTTGAAAAGGCTTTCGATAGAATTGAGCACTCTGCAATTATCAATATCCTCAAAGCCAAAGGTTTTGGTGATAAATGGATTTCTTGGATTCAGTTAATCTTTGGTTCAGCTTCCTCCTCTGTTCTATTAAATGGAGTGCCTGGGGAAAAAATTATTGCAGAAGAGGTGTAAGACAAGGTGACCCTTTATCTCCTCTCCTGTTTGTCTTGGCTGCTGATCTTCTCCAAAGCATCCTCAATAAGGCAATGAATTTTGGTCTTCTCTCCCTTCCCATTGAAGGTGTGTTCTGTCCTGATTTCCCTGCGGTGCAGTATGCCGATGACACTTTATTAATCCTTAAGGCTGACTCTGAGCAACTATTGTGCCTCAAGGCTGTTCTTCATACTTTTGCACTCTCCACTGGACTCAAAGTTAATTATTCTAAATCTAGTATGATGCCAATTAACATGGACTCTGTGAGGCTTGAGCACTTTGCCAATACTCTATCTTGCCTCCCTGGCTCATTGCCATTCACCTACCTTGGACTGCCTTTAAGTATTAATAAGCCTGCAGTGGAAGATTTCCTACCCATTGTCCAGAGAGTTGAGAGAAGGTTTTGTGGGATTGCTGATTTTCTTAATTATGGGGGGAAACTACAGTTAGTTAAATATGTTTGATCTTCCCTTTCCATATATTACAAGAGTTGTTTTGATCTTCCTGTCACTATTAAAGATCAGTTGATTAAGTATATGAGACAATGCCTGTGGAGAAATAAAACATCTGATGTTCAATCTAGGCGTCAAGCTCTTGTTGCATGGATGAAAGTTTGTCGACCCAAGAACCATGGGGGATTGGGGGTGCTTGACTTTAATGTTCAAAACTCTGCACATCTTTTGAAGAATTTGGATAAATTTTACAATCAGAAGGATATCCCATGGGTTCACCTTATCTGGAACACTTATTACTGTAATGGTAAACTTCCTGGAAGAAGTCTGGAGGGATCCTTTTGGTGGAAAGCTCATCTGAAATTGGTTGACATATTTAAAGGAATTGCAAAGTGCTCGGTGGGCGATGGAAAATCCACCCTTCTCTGGTCTGATATGTGGAATGATGGATGTCTGCAGCATAAGCTTCCTCATCTCCTTTCCTATGCAAAAAACCCACACATCTCTGTCAATGAGTTTCTGCAGACAGATAATATTCAAGATCATTTTTTCTCCCTCTGTCACAGCAAGCTTACCAGGAATATCAAAAACCCTGAGCAAATTCTTAGTATTGGCATGCAGGGGGAAGCTGACAACTGGAGTTACATTTGGGGCAGTAATTTTTTAGTCCAAAAGGCTTATTATTCTTTATCTGGTTACCAACCCGTACAACCACATTTCTCCTGGTTGTGGAAGTCCTCTTGTCAAAAAAGCACAAATTCTTCTTCTGGCTCTTTCTTCTTGATAGGCTAAACACAAGAAACCTTCTGAAAAGGAAACGTTCTACTCTGGCTTCTTATGAATGTGTGTTTCATGGCTGCATAAGTGAAGAAACCGTATTACACTTATTTTGGGACTGTCCTTTTGCGAGAGCTTGCTGGGCTGAAATCTCACATGTCCAAGTGGCTGATCAAAATCTTTTTGAAGCTTTAGCCAGTATTAAAAAAGATCTTAAAGTCCCTTTTGCAATGGAAATTATTATGTTAGGAGCTTGGGGCATATGGATGTGCAGAAACAATGAAATCTTCAACAACAAGCATGCTTCGATTGAGGAATGGAGGGCTATTGTCGCCCAGGAATTAAGATGGGTCCTGTATAGAATCAAGAAAAATAATTATCAGGGCCACAAAGGTTGGATTGAGAATAATTTAGACAGGAGATAGCTGCTTAGAATGTTATCCCTCTTTTGAGGTGGCCTGAACTTGTAAATACTTTTTTGTAACTCTCTATGATATATAAAAAATTGCAGTGGGGTGCTTTACCCTACTGTTTTACCCTCAAAAAATAAGTTTTTATCCATGGATCCAACTTAAATGAAACCAATTTCTATGGTTTTGTCTTATTTTTGTTTATCATTTTTGATCATTTATAAATGTTTGTTGCTAAACTTTTATAGGGATCAAATCCATAATCTTAGAGAGATCTTGGAAATTATTTTCTTTCATTAGGGTTTTAGGGTTTTGGTTTGTTTTTACAAGTGTTTAAATTTCAAGATACATTCATTGATGAATGCATTTCACTTGATTGAAATTTGGTTGGATTCCCTTTTATTCAAATTTGTTCAAGAAGGGTTTTGGTATTTCTATTTAGAAGCAAAAAGTTTCTTTTTACCCTAAATTTCAACCATTGTTTATTTTGTTTATTTATTTTTCACATTTCAAAATTTGGGAAATTTTGGGATGTGAAAGGTAGGTTCATGCCTCTAGTAATCAGGAGAAGTGACAGAAATCTCTAAGGTTGTAGATGTGATGTTGCTACTAGGGAGAAACAACAATCTTTTGTTCATGGAACAATTGTATTGTTTACTTTACAAACATTGCTTAATGCAATTATCTGTTGCTTGAAACTTATTACTGGAATGGGTTCGGATGATAACCTAAAGGTGGATTATTAGTCATAGATGTAGTTGGATTATGGAATATGTATATTGTTGTAATGCCCAATCAAATCTCATAAGAGTCATGATGTCTAGTATATGCACTGTTATGCTTTCTCAATCTGTCAATTGCGCCACTGTAATTTTTTCACCTAGCATGTTATCTATCTTAAGGACTGTTACCATTTACTTTCTATGGACCCCTGTCCATTCCTTTATCATGATACATTATCTACTGTTACTGTTTACTTTCTACAAGAAATTATTATCTTCCACACTATACGTTTAGTCCTTTGTTTTCAGCAAACCAGTGAGATTGATAACCCCACTATATGTTGGGGCAAAGTCTTGATTTTGTGTTGTGCAGGTTCCAAAGTTGTTTCCTTACTCCTACTGGTTCGATAACCTTGGTTTCATAACTAAGGGAAAACTTGCTGCTCTGCTCATCATACCTTCCTCTTGGGGTTTCCCAACGAGGCTCTGTAGTTTACTGAGCCGATCAAGACGTTTTCTATAAGATCCCTCCTTTATAAAGGAAAAGGATCCCTGTGATTGCAATGCTATTCCCTGGATCAATGCTAGCATCCACAGTTTAAGATGAAGTACGCAGAAACAAAGGTCATTATTACAGTCATTCCAGAGATAACATAGTCTTTACAACTCCATGGCCACAGGCCTAGTACAAGAGTTTAAATATGTAAATAGATAACAAGTCTTCATCTTCATGTGCCACAGGAAAACATGTTGATTGTAGACTCATGACTCCTAATCCTCATCAGAGTAACCTGCAACATCACAAGTTACAGCCACAGTGGGTCAATACATTGGAATAGTATTGGCAAGTGATACCTTAGTATAATTTTGGATGAAATACTATATGATATTTGTCTAAGTGTAGCTTAGGCTTGCTTTGCTCAAAATAGGTTTTGCCTATTAGTTGAAATCACTAAGTTTTTCTTTGTCAAAACTTTTCCCAAGGAACCACCAATAGACATTGAGGTCCTTCACCCTTGTTCACCCACAAGTTTTACTTAGAAATTGGGATGAGGAGATTCTTGATAGCTTCCATGTCTTGATTCTCAAGTTGTCCTTTTCTAGGGACATGGCTAAGTACTTAGATTCTTCCATCTGTAGAGGTTGTGCACTTTCCCCACAAGCCTTGATTTTCACCAAGACAGGACCTTTCAGAAGCCTTCCCTTAGACCAAATGGACGCGCTCCAACCTATCATCCCACTACCACCAACTGCCCAAATGGCTAAGTTATTGCAACCTATATGATCCTGGCAGAGCCCATATTGCCAAGTGGCTGCACTAGAAGCTTCATAACACTTGGCCTCTAAAATCTCTTTGTTCCTGGGTGGCTTTCCACAAGTGAGATACACAAGGTAAACCATAGAAATGGGCCTTGTGTAACCACTCAACATAAACCATTCCTTCCATTCCACCCAGGTGTTTCATTTACTTAGTTGTTTTATTAGGCAAAACACAAGTCCAAAGACTTAGAAATATTTTCATCATAGCATGTATATATATTTCACCACCCTTGGTTGCTACTAGCTAGGCTAAGCATGGCATAGAAGCATCTTAACTTAGAAATTTCTTAACATTTCTACACTACTAGGATTTCCCAACATGGCATATAAGCAAAATATAACATGCAAGACTAGCAAAATATTTCTAATGCTTAGTAGAAAACATAGTGATAAAAATATCATGAAGTACCACTTGCCTTGGTAGTTTGGAGAGTAGTTACACTCCTCACAATCACAATCACTATTGGCACCAAAATCTACACATAGAATCATAGCAACAAATCACATACAAATAAATACAAGCAAAAATATATGGATGCATGCAACATGATATGTGATGATTTTCTAAACTCAACAAAACAAGTGTACAGTACTAGTGCATAAACAAGTTCAAAAATTGCCAAACAACATTTATTCAAACCCTAAAACATTTCTCAAACAATTCATATACTCAAAATAGCCATACACATGTTTCTGTAAATAAAACCATTTTAACAGAAGCAAAACATTAAACACATTGCATATTTAGAAAGGGCTTGTTCTCCTGATTCCATTGATATAAAATTTGTCAAATTTGAACGTGGGAATCACAAGTTATGGCTAAAACAAATTCAAACATCTAATAGATTCAAATCCTGTTTTTAAACCTAAACTCTAGCCACGCGTCATAACCTGATTGGTGTGTACCGGTTCGCTCAGGATCGCGCTCACAAGTCGTTAGATCTACTTAATCTTCATGGTCCAGATCTACTCATAACATTTTGATAAGTGATCTATTTACACGCGCTGGATCTAGATCCAACGGTCCACGACCAAGCAACCATAGATGGGCGGCGCTGCCGGTGGCATCTGGCGGCGGCAAATCTATCTACGGCGGTGCGGCGGCTACAGGGGGTTCTAGGGTCGTCGTAGGCGCTTACCAGGTTCGCAGCGATGTACTGATGCTCAACCTGGTGACGGCTTGGCAAGGGGCGCACGGACACGGCTGCACGGGCTCGTCGGAGTTGCTGACAGCGTCGGGCTCGGGTGGACGACGACATTGGCGACACTCCTGGTCACCCTAGCATGAATAAAAGGCATCAGGAGATGCGCAAGAGTACGGCGAACACGATCGTGTGAATCAGAGGCGAAGGGGAACAAGGGGCTCACCGAATTTAATCGCCGGAGTTGAGGACGTCGTCGGAACCTTGTTGTGCTTAACGAAGACGACGACCTGGGGCGGTATAGGAGGAACCAATGGTGTCATAAAGTGCGCAAGGAAGTTGTGAAGCTGTCTGCAAGAACTAGAGAAGAAGGGGCGCACGGGGCTCACCGGGATTGGTCGCAGGAGTGAGCTCTGTCTGCGGCGGTGCAGGAGCGATTGCGGGCAGCCTGGGGGCGTTTCTGTCTGGCTTTGCTGGGGAAAATGGCCGCGAGGGGGAGGTGGTCTTATAGCCAGAGAGGGAGCGAGGATCTCGCGCGTTATCAATGTCAATTAAGCGCGGAATCAACGCGACAGTGAATGGCGGAGGGAACGGCCAGCGACGTGGTCGTGGGCGCGATTTGGGGACGAAGGGTGACGCGGCAGTGAGGCCCAGTTGTCAGCGAGAGAAACAGAGAGGGGGTGGGGTCCTGGCGTTAGTCACTCGGTGGGTGCGTCTGCGAGTGAGAGAGAGAGAGGGAACCCGGGTGGGCTTAGTGGGCTGAATCCGTCGTTGGGCTAGATAGGTGGCGCAGGCCCTTTTCCAATTCTTTTCTCCTTTTCTTTTTCTGTTTTCAATTTCAGGAATCAAATTCAAATGATTTCCAAACCTATTTTAATTCAAATCTTTTCAGGATTTTTGCAGTGTGCAATAATCACATTTCTGGGCATAAAACCAAGTGGTCACTTTGAATTGGCTTGGTCCCTTGGAATAAAATAAAATAAGAAGTGGCATAGCACTAGTTTGAATAGGTTTTGAAATTGGTTTTCAAATCATATTTGTTTTGAAACTTTGGTTTAAATCTTAGTAATCTAGCAATACAACCTGAGAGCAATAAGACAACAAAGTTTGGTTTCATGAACAACAATCTCTCATTGGAGAGTAGCATTTGTTTCAAATGCTGATCACATAAAATAATGAGCTCATATGCTCTTGTTTTTGAATTGATTTCTTTGAAATGAAGTTTATATGATCATGGATGCATGGATGATATGCATGAGTTTGAAACATGATTTTAGGGATGTTACATTTTCTGGTGCCGTTGCCGGAGAGTTAAGGACAGCTTCAATCTCTTCCTCCTCGTTAGTCACCTTTCAGGGAGAAAGAAGATTCTTGCAAGGGGAGTCTCTCACAACCAATCTCTTTACTTTTTTTTTCTTTGTTCTTTTGCTTTGTTTTGCTTGTTTCTTTATAAAAAATACAAAAAAAAATAGTTTTGTTTGGCTTTGTTTTTCTTATCAAAAACACAAAAAACAAATAGTTCCTACTATAGTTGTTGCTCTGTTATTGCCTTGCTTTGTCATGCTTTCTATCAATGGTTGGTTTCTTAGAAACTAGTTCTTATTGGCAAGGTGGGTTCATGGAAGAACAAAAATATTGTTATAAGGAACATCGCTTGTCACAAAAAGAGAAACACTTATGGGAATAAATTGATAAATTGAATACCATTGCTAGAAATGTGTGCTCTACTTATAATGTTACTTATTGCTTTGATAAATCTTGTTGCTATAGGAGGTATAAACACCACCCTTCTTAATGTGAGTATAATGATAATGTTACCATATCTTCTTATGTTAAAGGAAATTATGAATTTTATGATGTGGAACAAATTGAAGAATTTATTTCTTGCAAGGGTGCATTTGAACTTGCTAGTTTGCTTGAAAATACTAATGATGCACCTTATAAATATGAGGTTTATGATATACTTAAATTTGCTTTGCTAATTACAAGGAAGAAAATGGCTATATTCTTGAATATTTTAATAGATGCTTTCCACAAACGGAAGAGATTAATGCCTTGCAGGAGCCTATGGAAGAGGAAATTGCTGAAACTGGAAGCTCATTAGATGAAAAAGAGGAGGAGAGTGATGAACAAAAGGAGGAAGAATGGATTAGCTACCCATGCCTACCTTCTAATGAGAGTAACTCTTTATCCCTTACATTATTTGATTGTCCCCATGCTTACCAAAGGAGGATTAATGTTATGTTCCTGTGGATTCTTTTGAAATATCTACTATGGTTAAAACTTGTGATAATAATTATGCTCCTATTATCTATGATAATCCTATATTTGTGCCTAACTTCAAAATGCATGGAACTAAAGCGTTTTGCTTAGAAAATGTTTATGATAAAGCTCTAGATGATGGTCCTATATTTGTTGATAATATTAATAGTACTACTGTTGAAAATGAGATTGGAGAGGTCTGGACTTTATCTTCGAACGCTATACCTCTTGAGAATGATCAGTCATCTTGTTATAAAATTGTTAAAAGTGGGTTTGAAGGTTTTAATCCCACTATTTTTTAGATTGATAAATATTATGTGTTTGTAGATCATGAACAAGATACTTTATGTGATCGCTATATTGTTGAGTTTATTCATGAGGCCATTGAAAATTAATATGAGAGAGGAAAATACGGTTTTAGAAGTTTTCATCGTACTGAAACACCTCTCTATGTGATGAAAGTTTTGAAGTTACTCTTATTTTATATTCCTATGCCTATCACTTTGTTCTTTGTGAATTTATTTGCATACAACATTTCTATGCATAGGAAGTGGGTTAGACTTAAATGTGTTTTGAATTTGCTTCTTGATGCTCTCTTTTACTTCAATTCATATTTCTTATGTGAGCATCTTCTCAAACTATCAAGCCTAATTTAAAGGCGTTAAAGAAAAGTACTAATTGGGAGATAACCCAAATTTCGTTAGGTTTTTCTTTTGTTGATTCTTGGAATTTATTAATTCTGTAATAACGTCTCCTTATCCTTTTTGTGTGGTTTTTGTGCCAAGAATAACCTCTAATGAGAGAGAAGTAAGATTTGGGGAAGTTGTTGTCCCGAGACAGATTTTTGTGCTTCACTATTAAAATTCGTGAAAAATCCCTATATGTTGGATTGAGCTATACTTTTTTGATCTTATGACCCAGGTTATTATCTAACTTTCGTTAGTTCAACACTTTTTGATGTGAGCAACAAAAGGTCCTCAAAAAAATCGGTTTTTACCCGCTGGTCTGTTTTGACAGATTTCTACCATTATTTTCATTTGCCTCTTAATCGGTTTCTTTTTGAGTTCTCTTTGATCACTTGAGCTTATAAAAGGAATTGCTATAGTATCTTCTATTTTAATGAAAGTTTTACTTGTGTTCAACCTGAACCTAAAGGTTTATTATCTTAAATGCACTAATGTTGCTAATGAAGATTGTGTGAAATTTTGTATGAAGGAAATTTTTAAGTGTAGGGGAAGAATGATATAATGAGATGAAGAATGGACAAAAGTTCAAGCTTGGGGATGCTACTCCGTGTCACCCCAATAATTATTCAAGAGGTACAAGCGTCAAATCTTGGGGATGCCCAAGGCATCCCCTTCTTCATCAATAAAAATCTTAGGCCTCTTTATAGACACTTCATTTTTATTGTTTCATGCACAGTTGTGTTGTTCTTGGAGCGTCTTAGTTTTCTTTTGTTTGGTTTGTTTGAATAAATTAGTTGGACCCCCGCGTTCGCATGTTGTTTCAAATAAGTTGATTGGTGTTGGAGAAGAGTAGGAAAGTTTCATGCTTATGTGGTACAAAAGGAATCTTGTTTTGACTGTGGCTTAGACTTTATCATGTCATGCTAGATGTTGCTTTGACCTTATGCTTAGTGATTATTGTTTTAGCATGGCTTGTTCCAAACAATTGACATTGCTTAGTGTGCCTTGAAAGAATCATGCGTTGTTTTAGCATACAAAAGCATAATATTGTGGTGTTCTCCTTTGATACTTTATTTGGGTTGACTTGGCACATGCTTACACCATGTTATGACTATGAACCAGTCACCCTAGCCTCTACGATCATTTAGTTTTTGACTTGTGATACCACTTTATGCTTTAGTTGATAATTTTTTGTCGCTCTACATGATTATGGCCATTATTGATCTCTTAGTTGGCCGCTCCCAGTCTTTTGCTACCCTCCACTTGTACTGAATAAGATCTACTCATGCATCCAACTCCCAAGAAACCAAGTTATTCCAAAGAGTCCACTATAAGTTCCCATGCATGTTATGTTACACCATTCCAAGTATATTGATGTTTTATCTATCTTCCAAATTAAACTTGTTATGTGAAAATTAGTGATTAAAGCTCTCACAAACTTGATGGCACACTTTATTTCTTGCACCTAATAAACTTGAACCATTGTGTCATCTATGTTGTATATGCTTGCACTTAAAAGTTGGGAATTAGCAGAACCATGCTATCATGGGGAACGCTTTCAACACTTGTAAAAATTACCCAATTGATATCATGATCTTTTGTTTATGGATGTCGGCGGTGTGAAATAAAAGGGAATCTTGTAAGTCGATGGAGTATTGTATATGTGTTAGAGAAATGCATGGGCAGCTATCCTAAGCTAGGCCTAATCATGGTGGAAACTTGCAGCATAATCATAGTGAAAAATCTGTGAAGCATCCTCAATAAAAACCTATGCAAATAGCAAATAAAAAGATCGCTGAGATGCTCATTGTCTATTTCCTTGTCATTTTGATATGGGATATCTCTTGTGTCATGGGGCAAGGGGTACCCAGTTTGCTGTTCTCTATGATACACATACACATACAATGAAACGAACTTGCTTGTGACTAAAGTTGAGTAGCATGAGGAATGACCCTCGTACTCAAGGGACATGAGATTACAAACTTATCATTTTCCAAGCATATACTCCATATTTGTTTCACTTTAACCTTATTCACTTCAAGATGCTTATGATAGGGGCAACGAGAGATGAAAGCTAATAAGTACCATAATTTTTGGAAGCACTATATGAAACTTGAAATCTGTGAAGCACTATACTCAAGGGGCATGAGGAAGGGCATTTCGTCTTACTTTTATGTTGAGTCTCCATCTTCTATCTTTATGCACCAATTAAGAGAGCATAGTTGTCATTATTAGTTTTATGTGAATTTTCCCAAAACTTATTGATTGATTCATAATGTTGATATTGCTTGTTCTTCAACTATTTGTATCTAGTCACCCTTATGAACTTTGAAGGTGTCCTATGCATTTCTGTTTTGCTATTCCATGAGGGACAAGCTGAATAACACTCTTGCTATGTTTTCTCTATGTGAAACAAAAAAATGTCTCTCAATGCATTGTTATTCATGATCTTTGCGTGTATCTTTTCATGTTACAACATAATTACTATGTATTATTGTTAGAACTACATCTTTCATGCTCATGTTTAGAGTACTTTGATCCTAGCTATCAATGCTTTGTAAATGGTTTGATCAAGATTGTGATGGTGCATGTCACCTCAAAAATTATTCTTTTTATCACTTACCTACTCGAGGACGAGCAGGAGTTAAGCTTGGGGATGCTTGATACATCATAAACGTATCTATAATTTTTATGCTCCATGCTTGTTTAGTATCAACTTTGTTCTGTTTTTCTACACTTTGAGGTATTTTTATACATTTTATGGGACTAACCTATTAACAAGATTTTGCAGTGTCAGTTGCATGTTTTCTGTTGTTTTTGGTTTCATAAAAGCTAGTAAGGAAATATTCTCTGAATTGGACAGGAAAAAATCCAAAGTCATTTTACTAGGGAGAACACAAAGTCCGAAGTCAGCCAAAGGGGGGCCACGAGGTGGCCACACCCTAGGGCCACGCGGCCCAGGGGGGCGCCGCCACCAGGTGTTGGCCCTCGGGCGCCCACCGACCTTACCCCTTCGCCTATAAAGTCACCCCAATGAAGAAACCCTAATTACCCGATCAAATATCCACGAAATAGTCCGTTGCTGCCGCCACCAGCATCCCTCGATGGGGGGGGGGGAATTTGAAGCTCTTCACGGCACCCTGCCGGAGAGGAGATATCATCTCGGAGGCCTTCTTCATCATCATGCCAGCCTCCGGTATGATGCGTGAGTAGTTCATGCTTGGACTATGGGTCCATACAGTAGCTAGATGGTTGTTTCTCCTCCTTTGTGCTATCATGTTTAGATCTTGTGAGCTCCTTTCATGATCAAGATAATCTTTTTGTAATCATACATGTTGCGTTTGTGGGGATCCGATGGATACTGAGATAATATATCAGATTGATTATTGATTCTATCATGTCTGTGTTATTTGTGATCTTGCATGCTCTCCGTTGATAGTACCTAACTTGGCCAAGTAGATGCATGTGAATCCAAGAGGGAGTATTTATGCTCAATAGTAGTTTCATGCCTCTAGTAATCCGGGGAAGTGATAGAAATCTCTAAGGTTGTAGATGTGTTGTTTATACTAGGGAGAAAACAACAATATTTTGTTCATGGAACAATTGCATTGTTTACTTTACACACATTGCTTAATGCAATTATCTGTTGCTTGCAACTAAATACTGGAAGGGGTTCGGATGATAACCTGAAGGTGGATTATTATTCATAGATGAAGTTGGATTACGGTATATGTATATTGTTGTAATGCCCAATCAAATCTCATAGGAGTCATTATGTCTAGTATATGCATTGTTATGCCTTCTCAATCTGTCAATTGCCCCGCTATAATTTTTTCACCCATCATGTTATCTATCTTAAGGAGAACACCTCTAGTGAACTGTGGACCCCGGTGCATTCCTTTATCATTGATACATCATATACTATTACCATTTACTTTCTACAAGTAACTATTATCTTCCACACTATAAATCATTTGTTTTTAGCAAACCAGTGAGATTGACAATCTCATTGTAAGTTGGGGCAAAGTCTTGATTTTGTTGTGCAGGTTCCAAGTTGTTAGCAACACCTTGGAGTTGTTTCCTTACTCCTACTGGTTCGATAACCTTGGTTTCATAACTGAGGGAAAACTTGCTGCTATGCTCATCATACATCCCTCTTGGGGTTTCCCAATGAGGCTCTACAGTTGACTGATCCCATCAACCACCTTCAATGTCATGGTGCCATGGTGACGGGGTAACTTCGGCAATGCCCATTGATATGGACTTAGGGTTTGGTGGAAAAGAGAGCATTGGGGCTTTGGTTGGCTGATTAGACAAACAAGGAAGTTGATGTAGTCTGATTATAGGGAAAGCTCTATTACAAAGTTGCCAATTCGCTAGTTGAGATCTAGCTCACGACAAATTGTAGAAAAGCTAAGGTGCCCTCTCTGTTTGGTCCTCACAGCCTTTATATGAGAGGCTGGGTCCTGGATCTGTAGCCAGAGAGGTTACAAGTTTATGATTACATTGCAAACTCTATGTCAGATCATGATTATTCCTTGATCAGTAAGGTAAGCCTTTATTCGTTGGGTGCCTCGTGGACTCCATTGGGACTTTATGGGCCATAAGCTTTAATGCGCCTAGGGTAACTAAACATAGGGACCCGATATGGCATACCCATGTAAATAGCCCCCAAGACTCTATCTGAATTATAGCTTCTGGTTGAGTCTCAAAAAAAATTTAGCTGTAAGCCGAAGTTTTGCTGTAAGTAGATGTTCTTTTATGTTTATTCAATCATCATAGAGACTTGGTACAATGAGTCTAATGCATACGACGGATCGGGAATGAGTTAATTGCGCTTGGCAAAAACAATGTGAACCTACATCAAATTCAAGTCCCCTAGCTTGAACTCGGAATTTGCTAGCATAATTCAGTTCGAGCCGAGGAGGTCTTATCGAGTACTGAATCCTAGTGTTTTTATTTTGGGTAAATGACGCGTCTGTTGGTACTTTTCATCGTATTGTGGATATGGATTTAATACTAGAATAGCGCATTCATGTGCGATTACCAGGCCGCACATGATAGATCCTAGGGTCTTATCTTGATGTCATGGACATGACATGCAGGCATGTTATCGCGGCGGACACGGTTTGAGAAAACTTTATCGATTTCCTTATTTTGCTGTTGGAATTGCTGAAGTTATCAACTTCGTAGTGTTTTTATTGGGTGTTCCCGATGGAAGTGGTCGTATGAGGATACAAGCACGTAATACTCATAGGTTTGCTTCTGTTTTTCGATCGGGTGTGCAACAGCTCTCCCGATGGGAGTAGCCCCCAACGCTACAGACGAATACTTGGATTCAAGTGTAGGATCAAAATTTATGCTTTTTCCTATTGCTTAAATGTTGACTCCATAGGACGATTTGTTTTACCGGTGCACGACAAGCACTCCTGATGGGAGTATCCTCGAGGCTATGTTGCGTTGCTAGCATTGGAGCATAGGCTCAAAGTAGATCCTCCAGCTCTGGAACATGTTGTTATGAATTCTATTGGGTGTGCGACAGTGCTCCCGATGGGAGTAGCCCCCAAGTCTATGTTTGGGTGCATGCATCAGAGCATAGACTCTGAGCCTTTTATTCGGATGAACTTTAATTGATCTTTTTTGACCACTCATGACGTCATAGATGAAGAAGATGGTGTGTCGCAGTTCTGTTGATGGGACGTGACTGTAGTGGGTCCTACTGCTCCAGTGCATGTTGATTCATGAGCGGTGTTACTTTTACCGCGTGGCCCCATGTTTTTCGCAAAAATCAAGGTGTCATGCGGATGTCGTTGGATTTACCACGATATTTTAACTATGCAGGATTTTTTTTATTTTCCATTGCAGCCACGTGTCATCATCTTCTACGTTCTGGTGCTTCGTCGACTTTGATCAATGGCTCACATTCATCCCTCATTTCTTTATATTGTGTGTGTTAGGGAGTTTATTGCTCATATCCCTCTTTGGCATCGTCTTTCTCCTTTGTCGCACTGCTCCAATACTCCATTCCATCCTTGAGATGTCGTTCCTTTTGCCCAAGTTATTTTTTCTATTCTGCCCAAGAACCACCATGGGCAGGTCCAAGGGAGCTCTCTCCGCTTTTGACATGACGTCAAGGAAGAAAGCAGTCGTCGAATGGGTGGCCTCCAAGTGCATAGAGTGTGATCTACGTGAGGCTCGCAACGCGAATCTACTAGAGGAAGGCTCGTTTAAGCTTTCTGGCAACGCCCGCACCCAAAACCGGATGGCGGTTAATGTTCCTCTCCTTCTTTCTTTGCGGCTTGTCTCTATCTGCCCACGAGTTTCTTTGTGGGCTTCTATTTGTTAAGGCGTGTAGCTTTATCATCTCAAGCTAAACTCCATCCTCCTTATCAATTTCTTGATCACCCTTTACGAGTGTTTCCTTGGGATCCATCCCCATTGGGGCCCATGGAAAAACTTTTATTTTGTTCTCCGCAATGCCTCCGACACTGTTTTTCATGATGTCAGAGGCGCAATTATTTTTGTGCGCTCTGATGTAAATTACTTTGACTTGAAAACCATGGATTCCGTCCAAGGTTGGAAAGCGAAGTGGTTCTACATTAAGGACCAACATGTCACAGGTCAAAAGTTAGGGTTAGCCCCCTTCGACCCATCAAAAACTTGATGGATTCTTAGGTCTTGGGAGTAGCGCCCTTCTGCTGTCGTGGTGGCGTCACAACAGTTTCCATGGGTAGGCTTAAGTTGGGGGCCGAATGGCCGCTTATGGTAACCAGGGAGGGAGTGCACGGTCTAACCGCGCATGAAGAACAAGATGAACTCTCCACACTTAGGATTTTTATTGATACTAGAAGTTTACAAGTGTTCCTTGATCTTTTTGAGCAAAGCCTCAGGGCACTAGTTTCCTACTTGGTCCAACCTCCTCAAACCCAAGTTATGCCCCTCCTTATATAGGCGAAGGACAGCTAGGTTACATCCCTTTGGGTCCTAGGGTTACTGTTTGGATCTTGGTCCTCACTGTATGGGTCGGGTCATGGGCTAGCCCTGAGCCCCTTGACCCAGTCCACAAAGCTAGACAGCTAACAGTCTTCTCATATGTAGACTCCAGTTCTTTTGGTGTCATATAGTGACTTTGTACGTCATCCCTTGCTTTAGACGTCACCCGGTTTCTTTTGTGTCACCCGACGTCGCCCTTCTCTTTTGACCGTGCTTTACCATGGTCCCTCCTGAACCTCACTCGGAAACTTGCCACGCGTCCTCTCTGACTCGGCCTTCCCTCGTGAGACTCCGCTCGCTGCTTCTTGCAAGGTAAACAAACTTGTCTTATACGGGCCTTATGTCGGTCGTACATGACCTTCTTACCCGGCCATTGTTACCCGGCCAGATTTATTCTTCACTCAGCATAAGCCAAGATAGGTAATGTTTTAACCCTTATGACCCTACCGGGGGTTATTCCCCCAACATTAGTCCCCGAAGCTATTGAGGCCTAGAAGTTCTTGCTGTTAGGCGTCTCCAGGTTCCTTTAATGTGCTTGGAACTTCTCTTTCTGTCAGCATTTACTGCATAGGGCGCACTGTTTGGCGTGATCTCGATCTTTTTCGGGTCTATTTTGCCCTTTTCGAGTCTCATCTTTGACTTTTTGGCTCATTTTCGCCTCGTGTCGAGTCATCTTGGACTCTGCCGAGTCATTTTTGGATTGTAGTCACTAACAGCTTGTAATCATGATGACTTGCCTCAAATTTTGTCCCAAATCCTGACCGCACCGTGACAGCGGCGCAGTAACTCCCCATCACTGTGGCAGTCCCATCGCTCTGTGCATCATGTCCTGCGCAGCATGAAATGGGTGTGGATTTTCCGTGTATTGCCTTTACGTGGCGTTTGTTGATATGCTCAATCGGCCGGATACGCGGCCACACGCTGGCTGCACGGCGCAGGAGGATCCCACGCTTGGGGTTTTTACTCCCCTTGAGTAGGGGTGA
Source organism: Avena sativa (assembly GCA_916181665.1). NCBI lineage: Eukaryota > Viridiplantae > Streptophyta > Magnoliopsida > Poales > Poaceae > Avena > Avena sativa. Next base: position 363,776,704 of record OV702285.1, on the reverse strand, counting down.
GGGGAACTTAACTTACTTTGCCCATTTAGTTTCCCCCTTGCCATCTTCTTCTTCCTTGCGCCCCCCAAATCCTAACTGCCTCCTTGCGGTTCTTCTTCTCTACTCCTTCTCTCCTGCGATTCATCTCTTTCCCTTTCTATTCCATTACAGGTCCTCACAAATCCATGCCTCTTCCAATAGCGGAAGAGCCAGAACCAATTGACATCATGGACGCTCGCGACGGCGGTGAGGAGGAAGAGGAGCACGAGGTCGCCGCTGGCGAGCGCGGCGGCTGGGAGCGCTCGGATATCTCTGCAGAGGAACTTGAGTGGCTGCGCTCGACCAGCGTATCCCGCTCGAGGTTAACTCCCGCCTCCACTCTAGTGAGATTGTTCCCAAACCCGAGGCTAATGAGAGGGTAGTTTTCCTCTCACACTTTGAGCATGGTTTTGCTTTGCCGGTTAGCAATTTCTTTGTTTCATTCCTCTCCACCTTCCATCTACAAACTCACCATCTTCCTGCCAATGCGATTGGTTCCCTGTCTTGCTTCATTTCTGCCTACGAGGGCTATCTCGGCATTTGGCCCACTGTTCTTCTCTAGGCCAAGTATTTTAACTTTAGGATCCAAGTTGTGCCCGATCCCGGTGTTCTCCGCGTCGAGAAAAGTCCCACCAGGTGCGGTGCCGCTAGTATCACGCCCAGGAAAGAGTCGATCTTTCCTCGGGTCACCGGCATAGATTCTTGCAAGAAATGGAATAGAACTTTCTTCTATGTCAAAAATAGCGGGTCCAACGACTACATCCGGCTTCCCCCCTTCAAGTACGAGGTTCCCAGCAAGGAGTTATGGAATCTAGACCCGCGCGACAAGAATGCCGCGGTCAATGAGGCCCATGGGATCCTGGAGAGGCTGCTCTCGCCGGATGAGAACTTCCACTTAAGCGAGGAGGATCTCATGTGCGCTTTTATTGCACGCCGAGTCATCCCCATCCAGGCCAGAAGCCACAAGATATGCTTCATGAGCGGCCCGCAGGATCCTACCCGGCACTCCACGTTGGAGCTCACCAATGACTCTGTGGCCCGCCGAGTTAGATCGATCTTCAAGCTGACCTTGGCGGAAAACTGGGCCTGGAGCTGCCCCCCTTTCAGCCGGGATAGGACTATCCCCTGGGTAAGTTTCCGAGTCATTGATTTTGCTGCCGACATGGCTTTCCTTTTGTTCACTTGTTGTTCCAATTTTTTACTGGTTTTATTCTGTTTGTCTTCCGCAGAATCTCGTTCACCAGGTTGATGACAGTACTGTCCCTCCTGGGGGTTATTATGAGGATCGCTTCGACTCTGATGAAGTTGAGTTCGACCTGGAGTGCTTCATGACAATCCCGCATGATGCTGTTGCCTCTACTCCGACTAAGACCTATACCCGAAACCCCTTGCGATATTGGTCTGACGATGATGATGATGACTGTGAAATTCTGGAGGTACTTGTCTTTTGACCTTAACTTTATGACTTATCCAAATGAGCTCGTCATTTACTTATGCAGCTGGCCAGGTACATGAGGTTCCCCCTCTCGCTGTGGGTGGAGTCGGCAAGATCCCTGCGGAAAAGTCGAGTAAGCGGCACGGGGCCTCTTCCAGCACTCAACCTGCCAAGAAGCGCCGAGTCGATCCTGCCACTCCTCCTGCTGCCACTTTGTCCCAGACCCACAAGACCGCTGTGCGCCGGGTCACTCATTGCATCCCGCCGACCCGACCGTCTCCGGGTAAGTTTTTATGCTCGTTACCCTCCATTTTTCTTTCTTGTTCTGTGATTGTTTTCTTGTAGGCCTTTGTTCTTATTTTCAGCCCGACGACTTTGTCTGCTAGCCAAGCTGCTCCTAGCATGGATTCTTTGCCATTGAGGCTCGTTTCTCCTCCTCGTGCCGACACCGCAGTGCAGAGCCCCGTCCGGGTCACTATCCCCACTACTGAGGCTCATGCGTCTTAGAGTGAGTCCGACCCGGCGGCGCGCCCGTCGGAGGAGACCCATCCTAGCTCCCTAGTTGTTTTACCGGAACAGAATCTTGATCCCGGTGCCAGCAATATCGGTGCTGAGAAGACCCCTGACATTATCTCTCCAGTTTCCAGTGTACCTGTTGACCCAGTTGTTGCCCCACCTAATGTTGTTGAGCCTGCTCATTTGGCTCCTATATTTTCCCCAACCAATTCCAGACGTGCTCCTGCTGCCTCTTAGACTCGGCCTGCTACCCAAGGCAAAAAGCTCGTTACACATCTAGCAAGCCTTCATCGACCAAGCAACTGAATCCGATCCACGCCCTAGGCACTGCTCCACAGATTCGACCCACAACATCAACAACAACACCCACTCCGCCGGGTAAGTTGGGCGAATCTGCAGTTGCCGGATCTGGCGGCCTTTCTAGAGCTGGTGGCTTGCATACCAGTGCTGCTACTACTTGCGTCGGGGTAGGAACTACCCTAAAGAGAGGGAAAGTCTTGACTCGGACGCTCATCGTGAACGGCCTTGGTTCTGCAGAGCGCTATGTCGTTGCCTAGAACGCGGGCGGCGAGCAAGAGGTGAGCTCTGGTGCTAGTAAGAAGATGAAGCTGGGCCGCAAGGCTGTCTCGGATATGACGCAGCAGGCCATCGCCCTGATGGCTAAAGAAGATGAGGTGAATGAGGTATGTAGCTTCCTTACTCTTTTGCATACTGAGTATCTTTTATTATACATCATCCCTAGTCCCCGACGTTACTGCCGAGTGAGGAACTTACTCGGCTATAAGCTCCGAGTTAGAACCCAACTTTTATTCGGCTGTAAGCTTGATCATACACCTTATGACTATATTTTTTGTGTAGCTTACACACAGTGAGCGCACCAAGGTGCATCAGGCTATCCTCTTGGAGTATAGAAAGCTTGAGCTCGCTCACCAAGATCTAAAATCTAAGGCTCAGGGCCAAGGTACTTTTCCTTACTTATCTTGCTCTTTTTCGGCGGACCCTTCTTGTTCATTTCCTTGAATTTTTCTCATTGATTTTACACAGCTTCTTCCCAATCTACCATCGATGCTTTGCACTTACAGATCAGCGATGCTGAAAGTAAGCTCTTGGAAATTTTGTCTCCGCCGTGCATTTATGCTTATTCCTTTTTTATTTTTATCTTGGCGGATCCGAGATATCTTGTTGTTACTGACGAGTCGCATGCTCCGAATAAGCACAGAAGCACCGGATCGAGCTCCAAAAGGAGCGAGACGAGGTGACTTGGCTGAAGAAATAGGTGGTGGATATGCAGCAGAAGCACCAGTCCGAGGTTAGGGGCCTGCGGGAGGAGCTTGCCGAGAAGGATGGCCAACACGCTGCTAGTGCCGGGAAGACCAATCAACTGCTCAAAGAGGCTGAGTTGGCGGTTCAGTCGGCACACTAGGACCTGGACGCTCTTCGGGTCAAGGCTAAAATCTGGCAGAGCAAGCTTGGCGCGATCAACTCATTCCTCGGTAGTGAGTTCTTACTCTTTTCACTGTACTCCTTTCTTTGCCTCCTTTTCATTTTTTTCTAATGCTCTTTCGCGTTTCCAGAGAACTTCCCCGAGGCTGAGATGTTCGCAGTAAGGGCCATGAAGAATATTTGAGCCGAGTCTGGAGCTCCTACTAATGGCGAGATCACCATTGATGAGCACCTGGCGGCAATGTCAGAGCGTGCAACCACCCTGAAATCATGTGGTGTTGACTTGCTTAAGTCGGCAATCCATGCGTTCAGGATGCTTTGGCCGGATGAGGATGTGCCTGCTCTTATCGAGGCCTTGGCCGCCAAGCTGCTTCTTATTGAGTACAGGCTGGATCAATGGTGTGAGTCAGCCGGTCGAGCTGCAGCAGACAAGGCCCTTGCCTTTGTGCTCTCATGGTATGAGGATATCAACCTTGATGTTATCGAGCGCATGAGGGCTGAAGGTAAGTGGATCCACGATCCTGAGCTCATCAAGAAGCGCCAGGAGTGAGCTTATGCCATGGTTGAGTATGCTCTGATGCATGCTTGGTGTGATGGGCCCAGCTTCCTTGATCTTGGCGAGCCTCTTGCCGAGACTGTCGACGACGAAGGTGCTGACAGTGAGGCCACCGAGTCAGACGGTCCTGCAGACTCAGCCACCGATGCATCTGACTCAGAAGACGCTCCAGTTGATGCTCCCAGCTCTAGCCCCAAGAACACTCCTCCGCGCCCAGCTGCTTCTTAAGCTGGTTATGAAAAACACTTAACTTTGATGAGATCCCCGGTATGCCGGGTGCAGATGTAATATATAGTGCACTTATTTTGGTCACGCACCTTTTTCATAAGGCTTAAACTTTTAATTTGCTCTAAATGCCAATGATCTAGGGGCAAGTCCCTGAGTTTCATTTTGTTGTTCCTCTTTTCCTTGAATTTGGCTCTTGTCTACCTTTTTTGGCGTTCGACATTAGAGTCTCAAAGTTCAAAGGATTGATCTTAGCGGATATGAAACTAGACCACTTGACCTAGGATTATTCGACATACAAACCAACATATCCTACAATGCGTTAGTTAACAACATACATAGGTTCAACTCGTGTTTTACCTTTACTTATCTGGTGTTCATGTTTACTTGTCGTTGATCTTTTCCTCTTGCTTGCCATGAAGCCGTGTTTTCGGACAACATCACAGTCAAAGAGTTGATTCTATCAGAGTAAACTTTACTTGTTCTGAGATAAGTCTTAAGTGTCAACGCCAGCCGACATAGAATTTTCAAAGGATAAACATAAGGGGCAGTCCCCGAGTCAATTTTTCAAGTCATACCATTTTATTATCAGCACATAGCCGGCATCAGTATCCGACATCTGAGAGTTTGAGAGATACATACACTGCTTCTCCTAAGTGTAGAAAGGACGGAGCAATGCCACATTCTACGACCTTTTGGTCTCATCACCTGATCTGTTCGCCTTGTTCTTTTGTGCTTCACGAGCATCTATCAGATAATATGAATCATTGTGTAATGCTTTGCTTACAATGAATGGTCCTTCCCATGGGGCGATAGTTTATGCATCCCAGCTGTGCGTTGCACTAGTCTGATCCCCATATCCCCTTCTCGAAAAACATGAGGTTGAACTTTCCGGCTATGATAGCGTCGGAGACTTTGTTGGTATATGGCGGATATGGACAATGCCAATTTCCTTGCTTCTTCGAGTAAGTCAACTCCATCTTATCGGGCCTCTTTTACCTCGGCTTCCGAGTATTGCCTTACTCTTGACGAGTCATACTCTATGTCGGCAGGCAAAACTGCTTCTACCCCATAAACAAGGAAGAACGGCGTATATCTTGTTGGTAAATTAGTATTGTCCTTAAACTCCACAACACTGAGGGTAGTTCCTCTATCCGGCAACCAGGTGATCTCTGGAGTGGTTCCATTAGGTGGGTTTTTATCCCGGATAGAACCAAGCCATTAGCTCATTCAACTTGTCCATTTGATTCTAGATGAGCGACTAACGCTACATCAAGTCTTATTCGGTTTTTCCCACAAAATCGAGCGAAAGCTCCTTCGGCAAAGTTTGTGCCATTATCTGTGATCACACTGTGCGGGTAACCGTATCTCAAGATTATATCTTTTAGGAATGTGACAGCTATTTTTCCATCCAATTTTTTGATGGGCTTCACTTCTATCCATTTGATGAACTTGTCAACCATTACGAGTATGCGAGTCATGCCACCCCTCGCTGGTTTGAATGGTCCTACCATATCCAGGCACCATACTGCGAATGGCCAAGTGATCGGTATAGTTTTTAATTCGGATGCTGGTAAGTGTGACTTTGACGCGTAACACTGGCAACCGTTGCATTTTATCAAAAGTTCCTATGCCTCTGCCAGTGCACTTGGCCAGTAGAATCCATGTCGGAACGCCTTGGCTACCAATTCTCTTAACGATGCATCGTGCCCACATTCTCCTTGCTGAATGTCCAACAATATTTCTTGGCCTTCCTCTGGACTTATGGAACGTTTTAGTACACTAGTCACACTCATTTTGTACAAATCCTTGTTGATTATTGTGTATGCTTTTTCTCTTCTCTCTGTTTGCCTTGCCAGTATCTCGTCATCTGGCAAAGTTCCATCTTTTAAGTAGTTGAATATTGGCTGCACCCAGGCTGGTATCAGTGGTGCCAGATTTGTTTCTTCATCAATTTCCATTGGCTCAACCGACACATGCTCTGCCGACATAACCTGGGGAGTCCCCGAGTGTGATTCGGAAGCCCCTGAGGTGAGTGGAATAGTCCCCGAGTTACTCGAACCTTCTCCTCAGTCAATGTCCATTGGCACAGAGTCTGACTCCTGGTTTGCCGGGATGAGCCTAATTGACTCGGACTCTGGTGACGGCTTGATCGATGGTTTTCTGAGATGTTCCAATGCTACTCCCGGTGGGATTGCTTGCCGAGATGAGCCTAACTTGGATAGCACGTCGGCTGCCTCATTTTCTGCTTTGGGTATGTGATGAAATTCACACCCATCAAAGTATCCCGAAATTTGTTGCACATGAAAACAATATAGTCCCATGTTTGCATCCAATGCGTCCCAATGCCCAGATACTTGTTGGATAACCAAATCCGAGTCACCAAAACACATGATCCTTTTGATTCCAATTTCCTTGGCCACTTATATGCCATGGACAAGTGCTTCATACTCGGCTACATTATTGGATGCGGCGAAGTGGATCTGCAACACATACCTGAGCTGATCCCTTTTTGGTGATGTAAGTATTATCCCGACACCCAGACCCATCTTTGTCTTGGATCTGTCAAAGTGCATCTTCCAGTAATTCGGATCTAGCAGTGGTGGCTCGTATTGCATTTCCATCCAATCCACGAAGAAATCGGCTACCGCTTGAGATTTAATTGCATCTCGCCTATCATATCGTGGAGTATATGGTGCTAGCTCTATGGCCCATTTTGCCACCCGGCCACTGGCATATTTGTGATACGTCCTAAACGTATCTACTTTCCCGAACACTTTTTCTATTGTTTCTCCTCTAAACTTGTGTGATTTGGATACAACTAACACGGACTAACGCTGTTTTCCACAGAATTACCTTGGTGCCTAGTTTTCGTGCAGGAAATCAACTATCAGGAAAAATCTCGGAAAATATGCCAAAAATTATATTTCACCAAAAGATCCACGGAGCCAGAAGACGAAACGGAGTGGAGGCCTGTGGGGCCCACACCCCTGCCAGGCGCGGGTGGGCCCTACCCGCCCTAGGGGGTGCGGCCACCACAGGCACCCCCTCGGGCTCCCTCTACGCCTATAAGTTACCCCTTGACCTAAAAACCGAGGGGGGTTCAATGTTTTTCCAGAAAGAGCTCCGCTCCGCCGCCACCATCAGAAACCAAGATTTGGATCTAGAAACTCCATTCTGGCACCCTGCCGGGACGGGGAATTTGTTAGGGCATAGTGCCTAGTATCTCTATTAGTGCTATTTGACTTTGTTGCAACTTTTTGTGCTTAATGCTTGTCACTAGGGCCCGACTGCCATGATCTCAGATCTGAACTTATTATTGAATCATTATGATAGTATTGTTTGTGATCTTATCTGCAAGTTGTGTAGTTATATCATTGTCCGGATCCAATGGCCCCGAAGTGACAGAAATTGGGACAACCAGAGGGGATGGCTGTGGTGTGAGGATCACATGTGTTCACATAGTGTTAATGCTTTGGTCCGGTGCTCTATTAAAAGGAGCACCTTAATTGCCAGTAGTTCCCTAGAGGCCCCGTTGCCACGGGATGGCTGGACAGAAGATGTTGTGCAAGTTCTCATTGGGAGCACATATGACTATATATGGAGCACATGCCTAGGATTGTTTAGTACTAGGATGCTTATTCTTATTTATCTGCAATGCCCTAGATCTTGAAGTTACATGTTTAGACTCGTCCTTGCAACGCTCGTCCATCCATCCCTATGCCCACCGCACTCGAATCCCACTGTTTACTGTTACTGTTACTATTGCTCCTGTTTTACTGCTGATGTTGCTTTGCTGTTGCTACTACCAACTGTTGCTACTGATAAACTTTTGTGAGCAAGAACTATTTCCAGGTGCAGCTGAATTGATAACTCAGTTGTTAAGGCTTGCAAGTATTCTTTGGCTCCCCTTGTGTCAAATCAATAAATTGGGTAATACTACCCGCGAAGACTGTTGCGATCCCCTATACTTGTGGGTCATCAAGACTATTTTCTGGCGCCGTCGCCGTGGAGCATAGATTTATTTGTAAGTTCACTTGGATCTACTATTGTTCACTGCTACTCCTTTCATCATGGGGAATTATCGTGATGCAAAGTTTCCTATTTTACCATCCACTACAAGAACAGGTACAATCCTAAACACCTCTGCTGCTCTTGATTCACCGTCTGTTATAAGTAATCTTGTTACACCACCACCACATACTCATGCTACACACACTGCTACTACTGCTGAGTCTGAAACTGCTTTTGATACTCATGATTTTACTTCTACTTTGCTTGATGCGAGTGGTTCATTAGGTCCTTTCCTAGATGCTACTATGGCTAGTATAGGAAATAATGAAACTCCTAGTGAAGACACGGTTACACATGTTAGCTCACCTGAGTCTAGAGAGAGTTATGATACTAATGGTGGTTATATTGAGTTCACTGATGAATTTCTTGAAGAGTGCCGAAACACACATGGTACTAGTTCTATTAAGAGTCTCCTTGCTAGGCGCACCATTATTCCTAAGTTATGCTCTGATCCTAAGTTTTCCACCTCTCCCATAGATATCAAAGATAAATATTATGATTTCTCTCTTGATTTATCCTATTTAGACATTGTTGAGAAATAACCTTTTAGTGGGACTGAAAATGAGAGTGGTGTGGCTCATATGAATGAGCTTTCTACTATGAGTGCTTTATTCTCTAATGATTTTAAGATGCGTAAGTACTTTGTTACTAAGATCTTCCCTTTTTCACTAAAAGGAGAAGCTAGGGCTTGGTTTAATAGATTACCTCTTGGTTCCATTGATAGCCCTGATTGTTTGATTGCTTGTTTCTTCCAGAAATATTTTCCTCCCAGTGCTAGACATGCTGCTTTGCAGAGACTTTTTGATTTTAAACAGGGAGAAGAAGATAAATTGCCTGAGTCATGGAGAAGGTTATGTGCCTTGATTCATGCACATCATGGATGTCCATTACCTAAAAATGAGCTTCTTGATATTTATTATAATGGACTAAATGATGATTCTAGGACCTACCTAGATTGCTTTGTTGATTGTGTTTTCAGGAAAAGAAATCCTATAAATACTGAAGAATTAATGGCTAAGATAAGCAAGAATTATGATGATTGGACTTCAACTGAGTTGAATACACATGAGCCTATTACTCCTGAACCAGTTGTGCCTGAACTAGTTCCAACACCAACACCAAAGAAGAGGGGAGTTATTGCATTAAATGTTAAAGTGATGAAGGAAGCTAAGAAATGTCTTAAGGAGAAAGGTATTAGAGCTGAAGATGTGAAGAATCTACCTCCTATAGAAGAATTATGCAAGCCAATTCCCCACTCATCTACTATTGAGGTACACTCTCTCCACTTTAATGAAGGTGATATTCCCTATGGTAAACCTCCTAATCAATGATTAGAGGAACTTGACACATTTATTTTTAAACAAGGTAAGTTTAATAAACAAGTTCAGAATCATTTATTGGAAAACTCTAGAGCTATTAAAGAGTTGAAAGATATTGTGGAAAGAACTTATAATGATATTAAAATGATTTGTAAAAACTTTCAAATGGTTCAAACCCAACTTGATCAACTTTCTAAGGTATAAAAAGATATCCTAGTTAATGCCTCAAGAGATAAACATGCTTATGGAATTAGAACTAGGAGTGGTATAGCTACTCAAGATCCTTTATATCCTGAAGGACACCCTAAAAGAATTGAGGAGGATTCTCAACAAGTTGATAGTGGTAGTCCTCGTAAGAGAAAGAAAAAGAAACATAAGATAGTTGAGGAACCACTTGAACCTGTTGTAGATCCTAATAGTGTATCTGTCTCTGATGCTGAAACTGAGAGTGGTAATGATAGAAATGATGCTCCTGATAAGGAGGAAGGTGAGGAAGAACCTGAGAAGAACACTAAGAACACTAGGTACACAAAGGAAGATTTTATTGCTAATAAACATGGTAGTGAGAGAGAACCTTGGGTGTAGAAACCTATTCCTTTTCCAGGTAAGAAACACAAGTCAAAGGAGGAAGAACACTACAACAAGTTTTTTGAGTGGATGAAACCTTTATTTTTGCAAATTCGTTTGACTGATGCTATTAAGTTGCCTCCTTATTCAAAGTATATGAAGCATATTGTCTCTAATAAAAGGAAGATTCCAAATGGAGAGATTTCCACTTTGCTTGCTAATTATTCCTTCAATGGTAAGGTTCCAAAGAAACTTGGTGATCCAGGTATACCAACTATTCCTTACTCTATTAAGAATAATTATGTTAGAACTGTTTTATGTGATTTGGGATCTGGAGTTAGTGTTATGCATTTTTCTCTCTATAAGAGACTCCAGCTAGAAAAGTTATTACCAACTGATATATCTTTGCAAATGGATGATAAGTCAACTACTATTCCTGTTGGTATATGTGAGGATGTTCCTGTTCAAGTGGCTCATAATTGCTTGGTTCTGACTGATTTTGTTGTGCTTGAAATGCCTGAAGATGATAATATGTCTATTATTCTTGGGAGACCTTTTCTTAATACTACAAGTGCTGTCATCAATTATAATCAAGGAAAAGTAACATTCAATATTAATGACAAAGAGCATACTGTCTATTTCCCCAAGAAAGTTGCTAAGAGCTATTGCCTGAATTCCATTGAAAATATTGAGATCATCAAGGTTGGAGAAATATATTGTCCCATTCAACAAGAAAATTTTGAAACTATTATGATTGGGACCATTGCTATCATGTTTGAGGTAACATAATCACTGGGTGAAATACAAAGTTTTGTTTCATATAAGATTGTTTTGTTAACAAGACTTGATCAACCTTGTTAACAAACGGATTTTTATGAAAAAAATAATGTTTTCACTGTGGTTATACTTGCTTTCCTTTATTTTTCTCCTTCCCAGTCTTTGAGAGCATTGGTTTGTTAGTTGTTTGCTTGTTAGAGTGCCTTAGAACATCTATAGTTTGGTTTTTGTTTGCTTTTTCTTATTCTGAAAAAGCCGTTTCTGCGAGAAAATGAATTTTCATATCCTAAAAATTGGCCAAAAATAAAGTTTCTCGAAAAGTCCCAGAAAATTCAAAATAAATTTTTCATCAAAAAAGGGGCAGAGGGACACCTCGAGTGACCCAGGGTGCCACCCCAGGTAGGCACGACCTGCCTATGGGTGGCGCCTAGGGGTGTGTGGCCCACCTGGATCCCTCCAAGGTTCCCCTCACAGCAATCTTCTTTCTCTCCCCCGAAGAACACCGGAAGACTTGCTCAAGCTCGAGTTCTTGCTGTTCTAGCTCGCAATTTTCGATCTCCTTGCTCAGCCCATCTTTGCTGCTGATTTTTGGAGGGATTGCTCCTTGGTATGTGCCTCCTCCATTTGTCCAATTAGATTTTTGATTGATAGATTGTATCTTGAGTATTTTGATACTATAGGTGAGAGGTTGTGTTAGCTTCCATGCCTGTTCTATGCTTAGAGATTTCATTTTGATACATGTGTAGCCCTCTATCAAGTTCTTATAGTAGTTTCTCATCATTTATCAACTAGGAAATCACTTAGTTTGATGTTTGTCTAAAAATTTCAGAAAAGAGTAGTCATGGACAACCACACATTTGTAGAGATATTTGAGGGTGATGCACCTAGGAGGGCACGACCTTCAAGATCATCCTCCCAAGCCAGGCCCTCATACCATGAGGATCTCATCACTCCGCGATTCGGCGACGAGGGAGATGAGGGGGATGCTAACCCTTCCACCTTTCCTTGCCTAACCGTTTTGCAGGATGCTGGTATTCTTGATGATTTTACAACCTTGGTTCGGAGGGCTGGAATAACAAGCCTTATGCAGGATGAGAGCGTGCAATACGCTACGCTCACTAAAACATTTGTGGAGAGCTTCTCCTTTACTAACAGCATGTTCAATCCAGATGTTTCTTTCAAAATTTATGGCAGGTCCTACCATATGACATTGAAGAAATTTTGTGAGGCTCTGGGACTTGGCAACTGGGTCAGCAAAGAAGATTCTAGATCAACCCGCTGATTTGTTGGAGCTCTACCGCGGGATAACCAATGATGATAACCGTGGAGCTCAACGGGGAAAGATAAGAAATATTCAGCTTCCAACCATCAGGTACTTTGCTTACTATCTTGCCACTAGTATTCTTGGTAGGGAGAACACTAGTAATATTTCCAGCTATCATTTGGCTTTTTTACCTGCCGTGCTCAACAACGAAACTAAGTACAATCTTGGTTCTCTCATTGCTCGTCGCTTAACTGTTAAGGGACCCATTTATGGGGGGATTATTGCTACGCGTGTTGCTACTGCCTTGGACATTGCTGTTGATCCAAATGATACAGTTTTGGCTCGTTAGAGGCTTGACCTTGATGCCATGAAGGCGCACCACTTTGTCACTAATGGCTCTACCCTTGACAACTTGGTTTATAAAATGTTGTTTATTGACGGGAAGAGAGAGAGAGATCCCTCTACCCCAAACCACTTTGTTCAGTATTTCTCAGGGACCTTTGTCACGCTCCAAGGAGGAGATGGATGACAAGTTGCGCTCTCTTAGATTCCATGGACACTATCAGGAGGAAGAACCCTCTTATGACCCTGTTGTACACTACACAGGGGAGTCCTCGAGCTCCTACCAGGATGAGGGAGCCTCCTCGTCGTACTACGGAGGTGCACCTACTTGGGCACCATGGGATTGAGCCCCACTTAGGCCAAAAGCCTAAGATTGGGGGAGGTATACCGACATCACACTCATATATATATCATGTTCTTTGGTTCTTTGTATATCCATTGTTTCGCTTACGTTTTGGTTTTTGTTTCTGCTTTCTCAAAACACAAAAATACCAAAAATATTTTTTTTGTTTCTCTTGGTTTGTTTCTTTGCTTTGGTTTACCTTTAAAGAAAAAAATCCAAAAAGATTTTTCTTTGTTTGGTTTGTTTTTGCTTTTTTTGCTTTTGCTTTGTTTGCTAGTTTTAAAAAATCGAAAACACCAAAAATATTTGTTGTTCTTCTTTGGTTTTGTGAGTTCTTTGCAGGGTTCAGCCGTCCTCAGTGGATTTTGGTTTCATGTTATTATTCAAGTCACACAAGTGAAGGGCAATAATGAAGAATAAGACAACTCCAGGTGTGGTAAAAGGCTGGTAACGAATTCTATTTTTTTTCATTTTTGTACATGTACTCATCATTGTGAGCACTCTTAGTATGTTCTTTGTAAGGCGAATGTTATGGATGGATGCTTAGTAGTCTTGTAAGTTCATTGAGTATATATATGTGTTAGAGAAATGCTTGGGCCGCTAGCCTAAGCCATGCCTAATCATGGTGGAAACTTGTAGCATCACCATAATGAGCATTCTGTGAAGCATCCTCAATAAAAATCTATGCACATAGTAAATAAAAAGATCGCTGAGATGCTCATTGTCTGCTTGCCTTGTCATTTTGATCACGGGATAGCCCCTGTATCATGTGCAAGGGGTACCCCGTTGGCGGTTCTCTAAGATATGCATGTATGTACAATGACAAGAACTTGCAGGTAACCAAAGTTGAGTAGCATGCGGAGCAGCCCTCGTACTCAAGGGACATGGGATATCCAGTTTATGGTCTATCAAGCATATAACTCAGATTGGACCTCACTTTCACCATAACCATATAAAGATGCCTATGATAGGGGCAATGAGAGCTCAAAGCTAATGAGTACCTTCCTTTCAGCATTAGGAAGCCTTTCAAACTTTTCAAAACCTTTTGACTTCCATGTTGACTCACCACTTATTCTATGAGCACCTTCTTGAGAGCATAGTTGTCATTGTTCTGTTTTTCTCGAAACTTGATTAATTATGTGATGACTTTGATGCTTGTATCTCTGATATGTTTACTTCTAGTCTTCATGTGAACTTCAGAGGTGCCTTGGCATTTATATTGTGCTCTGCAAATAAAGGCAAGCGATATACCACTCTATCATACCTTACTATGAGCATTGGGATGTTGCTTATGTTTATGTTCCATGCTATTTATTATTATTGAGTTGGTTTCTCTTCATAGCTTGCAATGAATATTGAGTATACTTGGTTGCATACTTCTTATTATGAATGGTTTAAGGATCTACTCATGTGCTGAGAATATATACATCATATGAAGCAAATGTGTTCGTGAAAGTTCTTTTATCGCACTCAGTTTTCAACTGAATTGCTTGAGGACAAGAAATAAGCTAAGCTTGGGGGAGTTGATACGTCCAAAACGTATCTACTTTCCCGAACACTTTTCCTATTGTTTCTCCTCTAAACTTGTGTGATTTGGATACAACTAACACGGACTGACGCTATTTTCAGCAAAATTACCTTGGTGTCTAGTTTTTGTGTAGAAAATCAACTATCAGGAAAAATCCTGGAAAATATGCCAAAAATTATATTTCACCAGAAGATCCACGGAGCCAGAATACGAAACGGAGTGGAGGCATGGGGGGGGCCACACTCCTGCCAGGCGCGGGTGGGCCCTGCCTTCGCCTAGGGGGTGCGGCCACCCCAGGCACCCCCTCGGGCTCCCTTTGCGCCTATAAGTTACCCCTTGACCTAAAAATCGAGGGGGGCTAAACGTTTTTCCAGAAAGAGTTCCACTCCGCCGCCACCATCAGAAACAAAATTTCAGATCTAGAAACTCCGTTCTGGCACTCTGCCGGGACGGGGAATTTGGGGAGGATCATCTCCATCATCATCACCAGCGCCTCTTTATCAACCATTGATGTTTCCCTCATCCATGAGTGAGTAATCCCCGGATGTAGGCTATGGGGATGGTAGGGATTGGATGAGTTTTATCATGTAATCGAATAAGATTGTTAGGGCATAGTGCCTAGTATCTCTATTAGTGCTATTTGACTTTGTTGCAACTTTTTGTGCTTAATGCTTGTCACTAGGACCCGAGTGCCATGATCTCAGATCTGAACTTACTATTGAATCATTATGATAGTATTTTTTGTGATCTTATCTGCAAGTTGTGTACACATATCATTGTCCGTATCCAAATGCCCCGAAGTGATAGAAATTGGGACAACCGGAGGGGATGGCTGTGGTGTGAGGATCACAAGTGTTCACGAAGTATTGATGCTTTGCTCTGGTGCTCTATTAAAAGGAGCACCTTAATTGCCAGTAGTTCCCTAGAGGCCCCACTGCCACGGGCTGGCTGGACAGAAGATGTTGTGCAAGTTCTCATTGCGAGCACGTATGACTATATATGGAGCACATGCCTAGGATTGTTTAGTACTAGGATGCTTATTCTTATTTATCTGCAATGCCCTAGATCTAGAAGTTACATGTTTAGACTCGTCCTTGCAACACCCGTCCATCCATCCCTATGCCTACCGCACTCGAATCCCACTGTTTACTGTTACTCTAACTATTGCTCCTGTTTTACTGTTGCTATTGCTACTACCAACTATTGCTACTGATAAACTTCTGTGAGCAAGAACTATTTCTAGGTACAGCTGAATTGACAACTCAGTTGTTAAGGCTTGCAAGTATTCTTTGGCTCCCCTTGTGTCGAATCAATAAATTAGGTAAGACTACCCGCGAAGACTGTTGTGATCCCCTATACTTGTGGGTCATCACTTTGCTGCCCAATATATCCGAGATAGGTGCCTCGCATATTACCCGGATTGGGTGTTCTTGGAAATAATGCTTCAACTTTTTTGCTGCCATATACACCCCATATGTCATTTTTTTGGTAATGGGGGTAGTTTTGTTTCGATATAGAGAGCACTTCGCTCAAGTAATAAACTGGCCTTTCGACTGATTTGCCCTCTTCCTCGCGCTCCACCACTATCACTGCACTTACAACTCTATTGGTTGCGACGACATAGAGCCGCATTGGCTCCTTGGAGAATGGTGATGCTAATATTGGTGTTGTTGCCAACATCGTTTTGAGTTAATGGAGAGAACTATCAGCTTGTTGTGTCCATGTGAATTTTTCTGATTTTTTCATCAGTTGGTACAATGGTAAGGATTTTTCTCCTAGCCGAATGATAAATCTACTCAACGAGGCCAGTCATCCTGTGAACTTCTGGACGTCGTTGAGTGTTTTTGGCAATTCCATTCTTTCAATGGCCCTGATCTTTGTTGGGTTAGCCTCAATTCCTCGGCTTGATACGAGAAATCCGAGTAATTTTCTAGCTGGGACACCAAATGTGCATTTTTATGGGTTAAGTTTCATCCGGAATCTTCTTAATTTTGCAAATGTTTGATGCAAGTCCTCAATTAGAGTATGACTTTGTTTGTTTTTTATCACCACGTCATCGACGTATACTTGAACATTTTTGTCCAATTATCTTGCAAGCATTTTTGCATGCACCTTTGGTATGTTGCACCTGCATTTCTCAATACAAACGGCATAGTACGATAGCAATAAGCCCCATACGGGGTGATAAAAGTTGTCTTTATTTGATCATTCGGATTCAGTGGTATCTAGTGGAAACCAGAATACGCATCCGCAAATGACAACAACTCACACCTGGCAGTAGAAACAATGACTTGATCGATCTGTGGTAGGGAAATGGATCTTTTGGACACGCCTTATTGAGGTTCATATAGTCAATACACATGCGCCACACCACTGCCACGTTCGGGTCATCTTTTTTCTTCTCGACCAAGACTAGATTTGACAACCAATCTGGGTGCAGTACTTCCATGATAAACCCGGAAGCCAAGAGCCTGGCTATCTCGGCGGCTATCACTTTCCTCCTATCTTCGGTGAAGCGGCGGAGGGGTTGCTTCACCGGCTTGGAATCTGGCCTTACATGAAAAGAGTGCTCAGCCAGCTCCCTCGGAACTCCTTGCAAGTCCTGTGTGGACCATGCAAAGATATCCCGATTCTCATGGAGGAAGCTGGTGAGCTCGCTTTCCTATTTGTCAGTCAGCCCAACACCAATGGTGACTGTGCGCTCTAGGAAAGCCTCATCAATCTGTACCTTTTTTGTTTCCTTGGTAGCTTGGAAAGATACACTGCCATGCGGGTTAGTGAGTGTCGGCATAGACATTTGTGCTACTTTGGACAATGCAACCACTTCCATCATTTGACGCTTTTCCTGCGCTATGACTAGTGACTCGGCCAGCGAAGATCCGGCTGAGGCACAAGAGATTGATCTCTTGTAATCTCCTTTGACTATAATAACTCCGCACGGGCCTGGTAGTTTCATCTTTAAGTAAGCAATGTGAGGAGTAGCCATAAACTTTGGCATAGCCGGCCTGCCGAGTAAGGAATGGTATGAGCTGACCAGGTCCACCACCTCGAACTCTATGGCTTCAGTGCGACAATTTTCTCTGTTGCCGAATAAGACGTCAACCCAGGTCTTCCCAATTGGCTCACAGGACAATCCCAGCATAATACCATGGAAAGTTGTCTTAGTCGGCTTCAACATGTTCATAGTGATGCCTAACTTGAGCATGGTATCCTTGTACATGATGTTGATGCTACTTCCATCGTCAATAAGTACCTTGGAGAACTTCACATTGATATCAGGGCCCATGAAACTTGGATCCAAGACAAGAGCATAACCTCCTGGTGTTGGCATGATCTTGGAGTGATCCTTTATGCTCCAAGTTATCTCTTGTTCAGAACAATGCATATACTTTGGAATTGCCGGCATTGTGGCATTAACTTCCATCATCTGTCTCTGCTGACTCTTTTTGTCATTCGTCTCCGTGACAAATACGACATAGCTCTAATGATGCTCTCTGTACTCATTTCTGGTTCCATGGCCTACATGAGCGTCATCACCTCTTGGGTTATGGACCTGATGCATAGCCTCTCTTCTTCTTGGTTATGATATCTCGGCTGCCTGTTCTCATATCTATGCTCAACTCCAACAACTTGAGCATTTCCTCCTGTGAGCGGCGGAGGGGGAAGTGGTGGTAATTGCTTAGTTGGCGAATCCACTATGTCTCCCTTCTAAAACCAAGTGCATTGTATTGTTGTGTAATTTGCTGGCTTACTCGTACTTGGCATGTGGAACTTACCCGGTTGGTCCAACATCATTTCATAAGTATATTTCTACCTGTCTTGATATGGCTTTTTGCCGCCATTTTTTGGTATCCACTGTTGTTGCCCATTTGTCCTTTGATGTTGGCTACTTCCAGCATCTGGATGATACTGACTCACAGCCGCAACTTGAGTCGAGCCATAGTATGGTCTCTCATCCCTTCTCTTGCTTCTATACTCAGCCCTTTCCTAGCGCCTTTGCGATCCGGCAACATCATACATCTAAGTCTCAGTCATCCCATTTGCCGACATAAGCAGAGGTTGAGTCGGATCTCCTAATGCATACGAGTCGGCAATTCTTATCGTGTCTGCCAAGCTTGCTGGCATATCTCTCTGTAACCTTTTCCATAGTACACTTCCATGTCTGCATCCTTGTGCAAACCATGGAATGGCTTGAGACTCGATCACCCCTTCACAAGAGTTGCGCATTGTGCACCACCTTGTGAGGAATTCCCTGTCTGTTTCATTCGGCCTTTGCTTGCACATAGCAAGATGTTGTGCGCGACTCGGCCTTTTGTATGTGCTTGTGAAGTTTCTCACGAAAGCTTCCTGAAAATCAATCCAGCTATTGATGCTTCCCGGTGGCAAATTATTCAGCCACGCCCTTGCTAGTCCTTCTAGCATCTGTGGCACATACCGCACTGCCCATCTCAAATTTCCCTACGCGATCTTTACTGCAGTTCCATAATCTATGAGCCAGTCTTCTGGCTTTGTTCTTCCATCGTAGTTCTTCGTCCCCAGCTGAAAGTTTGGAATGGGCGACTCCTTCTTGATCCTCGGGCCAAAACATGGTGAACCCTGTGGACCTTGCGATTTGATTAATTCTGCCATCTTTATCCGATCGAGCTTTAGCCTTGCATCATCTGGATGAAGATTTCTCCCTCCGAGTCTGGCTCCCATTGCTAGGTACACATGATCCGGCAATTCATACCCGTCATTTACCATCGCGAGTAACCATCATTGTATTTGTTTGCGTTCGGGTCTGCAGGTTGATGCACTGCTTTTCCCGCGCTTTGCTATCTTTTTTCGGGTTGAGCTGGTGCAGGATTCGGAGCTGGGTTTCCTCCTCCCGCCGAGTGAGTTCCACACCTAGGTTGAGGTTCAAAGTGTTTCCCCCCGTTGTCATTTGTTTGTCCTGCTTGCATTTCTCGGCCATCATTTTCCTAGTTCTCATTTCCCCAACAATATTCCTTCTTGTTCCCTGCGCACGTGTTGGCTTTCCTTGAACCATTGCCGGGTCATAGGTAACCATTTGCTTGTTCCTTCCTGAATCCACACTCTTTTATTTTCTCTATGTCGGCGCCACTCCTGGCGAGTAGGCTGTATGACCTGCTGATCTTGCCAGGATGGGAGTTGCCAAGTGAACCAGCTGTGACCTCCGAGCTATACCCGGATTCGCCCTGTAGTAGGCTTCATTCATCATCCCTACTGCTCTTACCAACTCATTGACTCGTTCCTGTTGTTTCCTCTTTGCTTCACCTGTCAAATGGGGAGCTCAGCCATGGTTGCTTCTGCGGCTCTCAGATTTGCTCTTTGACATTGCGTCTTCCAATTCTTCATTGAGGTTTCTTCCTCTCAACCTTGTCGCATCAAGCCGTGTCTTAGCGCCCTTGACTCGATTTGCCGAGTTGAGCTCTCGAATCGTGATATCCACCTCTTGTTGTAACTGCGCTAATTCCTTTGCCTTCTCCAGGACTTTTATCCTGGCCTCCTCTAACTCGGCATGCACGCGTGCCGGATCAGCTGCTTGCGCTACTGGCTCTACTAATTTCTCTATTGCATCTTGCAATTCTTTGGCTCTCTTACTCCTAGCTATGTTCTCTGGCTTTCCTAGCGCTGCCTTTGCAGTTCTTGCCGCCCTTGGTGTTTCCTCTGGATTTCCTCCCTCAGCTTCCTCATTCACCACAGGGACTACTGGAGGTGCTGGGGGATTAGGGGCTGTCATCATTACCTCAACGGAGAAGAGTTGGTGAAGTTTTCCTACGGAAGGAACCACAGGTGGATCCGGCGCCAAGATGACGCGCTCCGGGTATGCGCGCTCCACGCTCACCGCGATGTAGACCTAATGCTCGCCGAACTTGATGAAGCGACCGCCCCTAGGGAATGTCTTGGTCCCGAAGCAGCCTGCGTTGTCGCTGACAAAGTTGAGTTCCCCGAACCTCTGGATGAGGCCGGAATAGACGCGCTCGCCGGTATTGGCGATGATGTTGCTCGTCCGGATGAAAACTCCAGCAAGCGTCTGGTTCTACCCCATAGTGGGCGCCAACTGTCGTGGTGGTGTCACAGCAGTTGCCATGGGTAGGCTTTAGTTGGAGGCCGAATGGACGGTTCTGGTAACCGGGGAGGGAGTGCATGGTCTAGCCACGCACGAAGAACAAGATGAACTCTCTACACTTAGGATTTTTATTGATACTAGAAGTTTACAAGTGTTCCTTGAGCTGTTTGAGCAAAGCCTCATGGCACTAGTTTCCTACTTGGTCCAACCTCCTCAAACCCTATCTATCCACCTCCTTATATAGGAGAAGGCCAGCTAGGTTACACCCCTTTAGGTCCTAGGGTTCCTTTTTGGATCTTGGTCCTCACTGTACGGGCCAGGTCTTGGGATAGTCCTGAGCCCCTTGACCCAGTTCACAAAGCTAGACAGCTAACGTCTTCTCGTATGTAGCCTCCAGTTCTTTTGGTGTCATACAGTGACTTTGTACGTCAGCCCTTGCTTTAGACGTCACCCGGCTTCTTTTGTGTCACCCGGTGTCGCCCTTCTCTTTTGATCGTGCTTTACCATGGTCCCTCCTGAACCTCACTCAGAAAGTTGCCATGCGTCCTCTCTGACTCGGCCTTCCCTCGTGAGACTCCGCTCGCTGCTTCCTGCAAGGTAGACAAACTTGTCTTATACGGGCCGACATAATTCTTATGTCGGCCGTACATGACCTTCTTACCCGGTCGTTGTTACCCGGTCAGATTTATTCTTCACTCGGCATAAGCCAAGCTAGGCAATGTTTTAACCCTTATGACCCTACCGGGGGTTATTCCCCCGACATCTGCCGAAGATATGAAGCAAGTTTAGCCACTTCTGGAATGGATCGAAAATCTGCGCAACGCCCAATTTTCGAGTCTTCAAATCCTAACTTACTTTTTGTGGATTCGTGTCCAACCCCTCCAAGCGCGGTTGGCTAGCATGTGGACGTATACTAGCAGGAAAGATCCAATGAGGATCACCCGATGATCTGCCAGTTAAGGTTTTGCAAAAGAGGGTTCCTTCCTTCACAATGTTGACGAAGAAAAGTCCTGTTCTTGGCGACTGTCGGGTGAATCCCTTCAGCAAGAAAAACCTTGTGCCTGAGGTAAGCTTTTATTTTGTTCCTGTCCTTTGCACTTTGTTGTTGGTGTTGTCTTGTTTTGTAGTTTCTTGGTTAGAATTTTTCCTTGTGGCTTGCCTGGATGACAGGGCCATGAGCAGTTGTTTTCTATGCCTCCACTGCCCGAGGGTAGTGAGCTACTAGACATCACCACTGTATCCAAAGGATATGCTAAAGCTCCTATCGTAGTTGAAGATGACAAGGCCTCAATTGCCAACTACTCTCATGACACCGCGTCGGTTCCCTCAGCTCATTTTGAGGATTTTGAAATGGTTGATGCTACTGGCAAGAGGAAGCACGCTAAGCCTGTTGAAAGGGTCAAGGACTGCGATGATTCAACAGGTTCCAAGCCACAATATCAGACCAGTTTTTGTTGCCCCTCCCCGCAAGGGGATATGTTGGATGGCGCAAGACATCAGCTCGTAAATGACTTTCCCTTGTCTATATTTTTATCCTTTACCCTAAAAAGACACTCGAAAAAAATTCTTGTTTTCAGGAGCGACGAGCACAAGTATATATCCCCAAAGTCACCAGTTGGTGCTTCTGCACATTCTCCTCCAACGAAGTCCATGCGCCAACAAATGGGTGCAGCCGATCTTTTGGAAAAAGCTACTGCCAAACTAGACCCAAAGGACACAACATCGTCACCTCCCAAGCTGCCATTGAATAAAAAGAAGACTGCGGGCAAGGATGTGGCAATAGCCGAGAATCACTCAGAGCCAGATATGAAATATGTGAGTACCTCGCTATATTTTACTTCTTGAAATTTCTATCTACTGCAGCCCCCCGAGTGATTTGCTCGTCTTTGTGCAGCCACTAATGCGCGAGATTGTTGAGATGGCCTCTCGTTTCATCAAGATCCGTCATGAAGCCGAAGAATCCAAAGGTTTGTCCACTCAGTGTCTTTACCCACTTATCCTTGTTCTAACATTTTACTTATCCAATGATCGTACTTCTGTTGTAGATGCCGCTAAGGAATCTGCGGTCATTCGGGACCAAGAACTGCAGTAGGTGGACGAGATGGAGTCCGAGCTTAAAAGGACAAAATTGCTGCTCCAAAAAGCCAAACAAGATGCCACTGCCAAAGCTGAATCTTTCCAAAATAAAACTGAAGACATACTTGCACGAGACAAGGATCTTCACCATCATAGTGAGGCTTTGAATTCATTCTTGACCAGTAATTCACATCATACGTTTCTCTGTCATATATTTGTTATATCTTTTTGCTTTATCGTGTCCTAAATTTCTATCTCTCTCTATAGAAACAATTGGCCAATCCATGGCTCTAGAAGAGGATCTACGATCCGATCCTTTGTTGGATGTTGTTGGTGTCTTGGATCATGGGGATATGCCAATCGGGGTATCCCAAGATGTTGGAAACGATTGGCCTAGGACAATGTCGACTAGGCCTATCCTGACACCAACTGGAAGAAAGGCTTCAATGAAGACCGACGACTGTATGTGAAGGCCCAAGATCGTAGCGAGGCCCATTCCGGTTAGGTCAAAGCCTCCGAGACATTTACTGAATTGGTTGTAATCTTATAAACCTTAGCGAGGTACCCCTATATAAACCTCCCTATGATTCCCACTGTACTGATGATCTATTTTCTACCTCATCCTTGCGACTCCCTGACCATACGCCAAGTTCGCCCGCCTTGTAATCTCACTTGCCATTAGTAAAATCAGGCAGGAAGTAGGTCTTTACCCTACGGGGGGCAAACCTGGGTAAAACCTTGTCTTTCCCTCAATCTCGACCCGTCGATGGAGACTCACTCTTTCCCACATTCAACTCAATTTCTACCCCTGGTAGCAACTTCCGTAGCCATTCCCACGACAGTGGCGCCCACCGTGGGGCTTGGTGAGTCAAGCCTTAGATCTGCGGCGAGACCCTACACTCCCGTTCACCGGCCCTATGCTACCGATCGCATGATTTCTACTGGTGGATTCTTCTAGATCTTGCCAAGTAGCTACATGCTGGCCTCACGTCCGGTCACTCACGCTGCCATGGTTCCGATTGGATCCATCAACATATTCGTCGGCTTCACCGATTCCATTGACCCGAAGGATCCTGCCGGACCCATCATTAGCAATGGATCACCTCCACGTGATCTGCTATCGGAGGAGCAGATCCAATCGATCACCCTCCTCGCCTCCAAGTACGACTTGGTTGAGGACAGCTCGGTCGAAAGCAACTACAGCCTTTGTGACGACGCTGAATCGGCTATGCCAGTGCCAGCTGCAGGATCTACCACCCCTGTGTCAAAGACCAGCTCCGTCATGAAATTCTCCAACATTAGGGACTACGAGAATCACTCGATCCTCCCGCTCTTCGACTATGACTCGGGGTAGAAATCTCTAGATGAAATCTACCCCACCGTCCACCATTCCATCTACATTGTAAAAATGGACAAACCATGTGGGGATCCTTTCACTAACCCTCTCCCAACAACAGCGACCACTGACAAGATCGAGCGGCACCACGTGGCCCTGAACGAGGCTATAGATAAGGAGAAGATTGAGCGCGGAAAATTTCACGTCGAGCAAGAAACTGCGCATCAACTCTTGGCTTACCACTAACATCGAGTGATGCGGTGACTCAACCTCTCCACCCAGGGCGTAGCCCTAAACTTCACCGACAAAAATGACCCGTCACTCGAGTTCGACCGTGAAGTATTCCACAATGCATCACCCGAAGGCACTCGCCCACCGCCTGGGTCGACTGCGCATGGAGCACCTCCACCACCCCACCGTGCACCTCCCCCGGAGCATTCGTGGATACTAATCATGCCACGGGAGCACGACACCAATGTCCTCCCCCTCTATTCGACTCCGATGGACAACTTCATCGCGAGCCAAGTTGCGGTCACTAACCTAAACACCACGAGTGATAGCGCGATCCAAATCAAGTATGCCTGGGCCCTGCTTGCCAAATATGTTCAACATCAAAACGTGGGCCATGACTCGCAGGGTCGAGTCTACTCCAGATCCACCAATAGAAGGGCAATATCGTCCAATCGCCTAGGTGAGCACACAGTCGCGAACGTCATCAATGGCCTGCCTCAGGAGCTGCGGCCACAACAGTTAGTGGTCAACAACCCCACGATCTCCACCAACGATCTACGACCCCAATACAATGAGGTCGCTGCCAATGGCCACCAGTCGACATGCGGGGCCACATCATAAATATTTAAGAATGTCGAGCCCGCAAGCCATTAGACCTCCATCACACGCTCTCCAACCATGGTGACCTCAGCCGGGTCAGCCCCCCATGCTTTGGACCAATGGTCCGAGGAGAAAACTATGCTCCAAATCTCCGGGGGCCAAAGGACATCGAGAAGTATGACCCCATATTCGATCCCTGTTCATGGAGAATAGCGTGCATGGACAAAATCTTTTATTTCACTCACATCATGCCTCCAAAGCACTCCATTTCGAGATCTTCCCCAACAAGGATGTACCCACCAATCTGAATGATCTGGTGAACATTTTCAATGCTGATCCTAACCCATTGATGGGGTACACCCTGACGCAGGTGAAGAATGGTGCAAATATTTTAATGGCCCATCATTGACCCATGGCGAAAAGATCATGTTCAAGAAGGTTAGCTCTTATATTCCAATCAATGACGCTGGAAAGGAAATTGAGATCAAACCCTATATAAAGAAGGGGAGGAAATTTTCGCAACTACTGTTATCAATTTGCACGATTCAAGATGTTTCAATACCAAGGCTTTTTCCGGTACTCCTTCTGCGAGTGCTACTGCCCCTTCAAAGCCCATGGCTGACGCTCCTTCAGCTAGCATCACCGCGTCTGTTGAAAAACCTTCCTAGCCCTAGATCCCTTTAGACCTTTAGCTTTATGTTTGTAAAAGACATGTTCTTGTACTTGCTATTTATCGGGTTGTGCTGCAAAGATGACATTTCATCCTTGTATATATTGCTCCTCTTTTGCTTGTTCTTTGCTTTGTATCCGAATATCTGAATGTTTGTATTTTCTAGACCTTTCTAGATGATGTCTGATTCTTCTAGTCCTTCAACTGAAACTTCTATGCATGTTGTATGTGCGACTCTATCCGATAATGTGGTTACGCGTGTTATTTACCCTCCTTTATATGCTGAGAAGATCTAGCGCATAAAACGGCCGGAAACTGATCTTCGGGCTGTGCAATCCGTAGAAAACCTTGGACCGTGAAGCCTTTCTCTTGGAGGAAATTTACAGGGCGAGCGAGAAGATGCCCTTTAAGTATCTATCGCAGAGCCCTGAGCCTTTTATGTGTAGCCGAAAAAATGACCTTGAATTCAACTTTATTTAGGCATCCGATTTAATGAAGTGGAGGAAGGTCATCGGCTGCGTATTCGAATGCACGCACTGATAGAATCCTATTGTGGAACTGGTGCTAATTTTTGGATTGGCCATAAACGCTCCTTCACGCTCGCTCTTCTCCAGGATCGAGTATCCGAGGTGGAGGAATTTGTGAATTGCTGCCATCAAGCATTGATTCGAGTATATAATGCGATGTTTCCTCGATATCCAAATCCTCAAGGCCTTGTCGCGTTGATGGAGAAATTTCAGCAAGGTGAGAGGATCCAACATTATATTAAACTTCAACTTGTTGCTGGTGCTAAACTAGCATTTGCTTGGGTGCACGCTCATTACCCAATTCTTGACTTGGATTACATATCCCGACATCTTCTTTCTCCACAGGTACTTTTAACATGGAACCTCATTATGCGGCTGCTTGTCTCCCTGCTATCTGAATCGTCTGAAGAATGTTGGATGAAGATGAAGAATTTTTCCTTAACTTTGAAGTGTAACTTAGTACTTTGTAGAAAGGTTCCTGCATATAAGATGATAAAAGATGTATGTAAATTTTGTCCTGCTTTGCATATGATATGGGCACGTGTTTGTGTGGTTTTCTATATAAAAAAATTATAGGGGTTTTCCCTATGCGGGAACCTTTCATTTTCCTAACGCCCTGGGGACGAGTCAGCTATTCAGGTCAAGGATTTTGAGCTGGACGGCGTAGCCGAATATAGGTTGCGCTGTGTAGCGAAGCCCCCGAGTATCGAGTGACATTTTTATAATATTATGTTATGATGAGCCCCCGAGTGTTGGGTGGGTGATAAAATAAAATAGCGAACTATGGAAAGTGTAGACTGAGTTTCAGGAACATAGCTTTATTGATCTTTTGGGTACGAAGGTACATGTGGAGTAACCACCTAGCTGTAGGCCTTACTGAATATAAAACATGAGTCTTTGGCTGAGAAGCCTGGCCGTGGGCATTTATTTTATTGTAATTTCCGAAAAGTGAAATATCCTAAGCGTAGAAATGTCGCAGCTGCGCAACATTCCATTGGTTGGAGTACTTGACTCCGGTCTTCTTGTCTTGTACTTGATATGCCCCATCGGGGATTACTTTGGTTATGATGAAAGGCCCTTCCCATAGGGATTCTAGCTTGCAATGGTCATATTGTTTGAGGCGAAGGACCAGGTGATGCGGCTCAGATCACTATAGAGTTTCGTTGGGAGACCCCAAGAGGAAGGTATGATGAGTACAACAACAACTTTTTCCCTCAGTAGGAAACCAAGGTTATCGAAACAGTAGGAGGAAGGAAACGACTCAAAGGTGTTGCTAGCAACTGGAAACCTGCATAACACAAACTCAAGACTTTGCCCCAACGAACAGTGAGGTTGTCAATATCACCGGTTTGCTGTAAACAAAGGATTATCTGTATGGTATGGAAGGTAATGGTGGTTTGCAGAAATTAAACAGTAACAGTGGAAGATGTATCAATGGTAAAGATTGGACCAGGGTCCATATTTCACTAGAGGTGTTCTCCTTAAGATAAACAACATGGCACACTAGGTAAACAAATTATAGTGGCGCAATTGACAGGATAGAGCAAGGCATAACAATGCAATACTAGACATTCATGATCCTATGAGATTTGATTGGGCAATACAACAAGATACATAGACCGCCATCCAACTGCATCTATGACTAGTAATCCACCTTCAGGTTATCATATGAACCCCCTCCAGTATTCAGTTGCAAGCAACGGATAACTGCTTTAAGCAAAGTGTGTAAGGTAAATAATCCACTTGTTCCATGAACAGGAGATCGTTGTTTTCTCCCTAGTAGTAATAGCACATCTACAACCTTAGAGATTTCTGTCACTTCCTTAGATTAAATAGAGGCAGGAACCCACTATCGAGCATAAATACTCCCTCTTGGAGTCATTAGCATCTACTTGGCCAAGATAGCTAATAGAAACGGAGAGCATGCAAGATCAAAAACAACACAGACATGATAGAATCATTGACCAATATGACATAGTAATCTCAATAGGTGATCTTGATCATGAACGGAGCTCACAAGATCTAAAGATGGTAGCACAAAGGAGGAGAGACAACCATCTAGCTACTACATGGACCCGTAGTCCAAGGTGGAACTACTCACGCATCATACCAGAGGATGGCATGGTGATGAAGAAGGCCTCCGGGATGATCTCTCCCCTCTGGCAGGGTGCCAGGAAGAGCTTCAGATCCCCCCGATCTATGGACGATGGTGGCGGCGGCTACGGATTGTTTCATGGAAGATTGATCGGGTACTCTGGGTTTAGGTATTGGGGGCTTCTTAAAGGCGAAGAGGGAGGCCAAGGAGGTGCCCGACGCGGCTGCACCCCCCCAGGCACGGTCCAAGCCTGGCCGCGCGTCCAGGGGGTGTGGCCTTCTCGAGGCCCTCCTCCGTCTCGTCTTCTTGCTCTATGTTCCCCAGGGTAAAATATTGATTTGGCTTTTGTCCCGCCCAATTCCAAGAATATTGATTTTCTGCCTTTCCTGGAACCAACAGAAGAAAATAGGCAACTGGCAGTCTGGCATCTTGTTAATAGGTTAGTCCCAGAAAACATATAAAAATACCACAAAGAGAAGACAAAGCAAAGAAAAGTAGATACTAAACAAGCATGGAACATAAAAAATTATAGATACGTTTATGACGTATCACCAGGTCCCCCACGACGAAGGACATGGGACCTAGTCGACGACTATGATAGTTTTGCAAGTTCTGCTGATATGTTGTTGCTCATTGCAGAGCGATGTCCCTTGCTTCGTCGAGTGCATCAACGTCATCTTCGAGTGATTCTTGTGAAACTTCTTCGTCGTAGGCCACGACCTAAGCCGAATCATGGGTTATTTCGATTGGAAGCACGGCCTAAGCGTCGTGGACCAGAAAGAAGGGTGTCTCCTGCGTAGAGGTATTTGGGGTTGTGTGCAAACTCTAGAGTACAGAGGGAAGTTCATCTACCCAGGTGCCTTTTGGCTAGTAGCCTTTTCTTGAGACCACTCATGACGAGGCCATTGGCTTTTTCGACAATCCCGTTTGTTTGTAGTTTGGTACCAAAGCGTAGCTGACGTTTATGCCCATCTCTTTGCAATAATCCTTGAACTCATTGGATGTGAAGTTTCTACCATTGTCGGTGATTATGCTATGGGCGACACCGAAGTGAAAAACTATCGACTTGATGAAGTTAATGGCTTAGGTTGCATCTTGGCTGG
Organism: Avena sativa; assembly: GCA_916181665.1. Classification (NCBI taxonomy): domain Eukaryota; kingdom Viridiplantae; phylum Streptophyta; class Magnoliopsida; order Poales; family Poaceae; genus Avena; species Avena sativa. The sequence goes on along the minus strand of OV702285.1, from coordinate 363,747,586 downwards.
TGATGAGCACTTCCTTGATCCACTTGGTGAATTTGTCGACTGCGACTAGCAAAAAGACATGGCTTCGAGGCGATGATTTATGGACTTTTCCCACCATGTCGAGGCCCCATTGAGCGAACGGCCAAGCCAATGGTATTGGGGCCAGTTCCGCTGCAGTGTGTTGGGTTTGTTTGTGAAACGCTAACATGCTTCACATGTTCTTATGATATCCTTCATGTCCCGGACTGTTGTAAGCCAATAAAATCCTGTCCAAAATGTTTTTGCTGCTATTTCTCAGCTGTTGGCGTGATGTCCGTAGATTCCTTGATGTATATCCACATATCATAATGGAACTCACCAACCTTGATTGTCAAGTTGCTGTTTGATGAAGGGGAAGCCTCCGAATCCATGGCTCCAACACTCAAAGTTCCCACAGACGATGCCACTTGACAAGGAGTAACCTCGGCAATGCCCATTTTTATGGACTTTGGTTTGGTGGAAAAAAGAGCTTTTGGGGTTTCATTGGCTGATCGGACAAACGAGGAAGTCGATGTAGTCTGATTATAGGGAAAAATCTGTTACAAAATTGTCGATTCGCTAGTTGCAATCTAGATCACGGTGAATTGCAGAAAAGATAAGGTGCCCTCTCCGTTGGGTCCTCCCATACTTTATATGAGAGGTTAGGTCCTGGATCCGTAACCGGAGAGGTTACAAGTTTATGATTACCATGCGAACTCTATGTCGGTTCATGGTTATTCCTTGATCGGCAAGGTAAGCCTTTATTCTTCAGGTGCCTCTTGGACTCCGTTGGGCCTTTGTTAGCCATAAGATTTTATGTTCCTAGGGTAACTAAACATAGAGACCCGATAGGTCATACCCATGTCACATGGGAAGGGATGATATCAGTCTTTGTTGTGTGTTTCCCATCGTCCATGCCTGCAAAATGGTTGAAACGAGCGAGAGAGGAGAAATGGAATGAGGGTGAGGGAAGATGAACGTGAGGAATGAACGAGAGGAATATGAACTGCCGAGGAGGGAAGAACCAGCAATTCCAAAACTAGTGCGAGAGGAAGAAGAAACAAGCAAGTAAAATAATTAATAACTATAGAGGGAACTCACCAGGGATATTTGGCAATCGTGGCAGTGGCGCCGGTTCAACAATTCATAGTGGCGTCGGTGAATATGGAATTATAAGTAAATGTGCATTTTTAAGTAATTTTTCTATGCGAGAAATTGAGAGAAATCATTTATATTTTATCTTGCAAAATTAAACATAATGGAGTTGTTACTACTAACACTAAATATATATACAACACAATACATTTGCTAGTTTAACATACTACAACACAAAAATGATCATGCATTCTGGAAATTTAAATTCTGATTGTATATTCAGAAGTTCCGAGCTACAACCGAGCCATCGCTCTTGTTGTTTTCCTCTTCGTCCTTCGTCTCTTCCTCCTTCTTTTCCTCATCCTTCTTATCCTCCTCCTCCTCCCCGTCGTCATTGCTATCATCATCGTCGTCGTATTGCCCCTCCTCTGCCAGACAGGTGACCACCTCAATAATAAGATTGATATATTGCCTCATCACCTTGACCTGGACGACGAGTAGATCATCAAGGCCAATTCTGTTTTCTTGACAGAATTCATGCCAGTCGGTAGTTAACTCAATGGAATCATCTCTCTCAGATATGCGATATTCCCCCATGATATGACCTTGGGTAGAATTATTCTTCATGCATACATGATGTCTCGAGTAACAATAAAATATAATAGATCTTAGTTAAGTGACCACCCTGATAAATTTTGAAAAATAATAAGGAAAAGCATAGGAAAAAGTGATCAATGAACCATTTGATCAAGATCATCTTCAGCGTGCACCTGGTGCACTAAGAACTGAGGGGTCTCAAAGACCTCATCTTCATCCAAGTCTCTTAAAATATCCTTGTAGAATGCCCAAGATATGGAATTCATTTCAGAGCAACTGGCTTTATATGGGTGCTGAAATATGGATTTCTCTAGTATCATCTTGCAACAATATTCGGTCTGAGAACACCCTAATCATGCATAGGAAATTGACGAAGGTTTGTGTGTAAGAAACATAATCAAGAAACTAGTCAATGTGTGTAAGAAAAAAACAATTCCATGTAGAGAAGTCAATATATACGATGGTGTTGAACCCAAGGTTTGACAACATTATCAGCATTTGACACTTCAATATGAAAGCACATGTCTACTCTATCATATGAAAATGAGAGAACATTATTTTTCTCAATGTTATAAGATACACACAACCCCCTCCAATATGGCCCATATAATGCTACCGAACTCCCTAAAGTTCCATCATACAACACATAGAAGTAGTATTCATCACTTGTTCTGTATTTATCATGGCGGTCAATACGAGCACGGATCTAGGTTAGATGTGGACCAACAGCGAATTATCGCATACACTCAACAAAACAACAAGGAATACCTGCATTAATTTGAGAAATAGAAAAAAGTACATCAGATCATGAACATAAGCAGTATATATATGGAAATTTTAAATAAGATCAGCAACATCTAAATATGAATATGTATATGGAAATTAAGAATACTTACAAATCCCTCTACATAATTGGGTGATCTCAGCCTCATTTTAAAATGTATCATATTGTGTAGTTTTCCTCTCCCACACCAGGCAGGTTGTTGCTGACATGTCACACATTCAATTTGAGCCATTCCTTTTTTGGAACATAAAAATTACAAAATATTAGGAAAATAAATGATATGATGATACTAATATCATCTCTGAACACTATTGCTACCAGTGTCAAAATTCTGCAATTCTGTATTTTATGAATGATTTGCAAACTGTACTAATCTGCAATTCTACACACATATACTGAAGATTGTTATTAACTAATCTCAGTAGAAATTCCACCAACAAAAAATCTGCAGAAATTGAACCCAAACAAAATCTGTAGATCCTAGATTCAACAAAATCTGCAGATACTAGATTTACTCAATAGATTTGATGAAGCAATCATCGATAAAACGCTATGGATTCGATGAAGAACTAGTACTATACATGCTGCTCCTAAAAATCCTACCGATTCGACGAAGAACTAGTACTATATTCATCGAGCTGTTGCTCCTGAAAATCCTATAGATTCATTGAGCGACTTCTCCTGAAGATCCTCGCCGCCTATTTATACTCTGGTGAAGGGTATTATTATCTCCGTTGACGAGCCTCGCCACATGTTATTCCACGACCGATTGTGTCCCTTACTCCCCCATCGTCCGGTGGATGCTGCAGCTCTCCTGCATTCGTGCAGAGAAAGCATGTGACATTGGGTCGTGCTGTGCACCTACAAGCGAAGGAAGAATGGAGAATAAGTCATGGACCTACTGTCATAGGAGAGCTCACTAGAGAAGACCTCGCTAGAGGCAACGATGGGGCATGCCATGTCCCTATCTCTCTAGAAGAGCTGCACCTGTCTTGTCCACTCTCTCTCTCTCTCTACGTGCCTCTTCGGCTCTGACAAAATGGATCCAAAATAAATACCAAAGAAATTCAATAAAATAGATGCATCCAGGTCTCAAACAGTGACCTAGAGATCCCTGAACAAAGTGTCCACATGGGATGGACCCCACATGTCAGCTGTACATGAAAAGTTTCTATGGCTGACTTGTGGGACTCACCTCCTTGCCGCCCAAACACTCACCTGAATCCCACCCACCACCGGGTGATTTCGAAATTATATCTAAAATCTGGTCCACCACACGCGACTGCGGCTAGGGCAACGCTATCTCTGTCGGTGCACCACATGCCGCGACGCCGGAACTCCCGTTTGTTCGCCGTATCCCCGTCTGTTTCTGTGTCCGCACTCCAATACTGGCCGTCAGGGACTCTCCTTCCGGCCGACGTCTCCGCGCACACGTCCACATGTTATATCCCATTCCGTGTGCCATCTCCATGCTCAAGTCTCTAGTGCTCCTTTTTCGTCCTTCGTCTCTGTTTCTGCCAAGGTAAACAAAATTCTACCAATTTCTAATTGTTCGTGAAACAGAAATATTGTTCAATGCGTGAATATTACTTTGATTGTTCATTTTTAAGAAAATTGTTCTAAAATATGATTAGCCCATATGAGATTATTTTTTTTGATTGTCCAATAGATGGATAGGAGTTGGATTTGTTCATGGTAAAGTAAATTGTTCTAAAAAATGACTAGTCTGTTCTAAAAATGAGATTAGTTTTTTAATTGTTCATCACATGGATATGAGTTGGATTATTCATTGAAAAGAATATTGTTTAAAAAAATGACTATCATGTTCTAAAAGTGTGATTTGTTTGTTTAATTTTCAATAGATGGAAAAGATTTGGATTGTTCAGGGAAGACAGTTTACTGTCCCTACAATGATGGCATTAAAGAATTTCTTAGATTTTTCAAGGACAGATATGGTGAGAATGCAGAGGTTCCATGCCCCTATAGTAAGTTCCTGAACCATAATACGATACGTGTAGGGTTTCTTCATAACCAGTTCATCATTAGTGGCATGCCACACACATATACTCGGTGGATACACCATGGAGAGCCACTTGATGTTGCAGTTATTGAAGATCCACCCAATCAAAACAATGGTGGTTACGTCGGTGATGAAAATTGAAATATGTATTCTGATAATGAAGGTGATGACGATGGATGTGACAATGTTCCAGGAATATTGCAAAACCAAAGCAAGCAGGGGATGCAATAATTGTAGAGAAGATTGCTGCTAATGTTGAAACTGATGGTAGACATGAGAAATTATTTGCTGAGTTGTTGGAAGAGGCAAAGAGCAAGCTTTACCTGGGAAGTAAAAACTTCAGGTTTAAATTTTTTGTGAATCTCCTTCATCACAAGTCAAATCGGCGGATCACCAACGCTGCTTTCGAAGATTGGATGAAGCTATTTGCCGATGCACTGTCGGACCCCAATACCCTGCCGAGATCATATCGTGAAGCAAAAACTTATATGAAGGAGCTTGGACTTTCCTATGACAGCATACATGTTTGCAAAAACAACTGCATGTTGTTTTAGATGAAAAATGCCAAGATAGACAACTGCGATAAGTGTGGCGCCTCAAGATGGAAATATCCTGCTAGAAAGTCGTCGCCTGTCAAAGTCTTGCATCATTTACCTTTGGTGCCATGACTGAAGAGATTGTTCTCTTCGAGGAAAACAACAAAGAACATGCGGTGGCACATGTTAAAGAGAATGCTCAGAGTTGGTATACTTTGTCATACGACTGATGGTGAAGCATGGAAGGATTTTGACAGAATATGGCAGGACTTTTCAGATGACCCTGGAAACATAAGGATTGGCCTTTCCAGATGGGTTCAATCCTTATGGAACCGTGAGCACAAGCTACAATGTGTGGCCTGTATTTTCCATGTTGTACAACCTTCCACCATGTGATTGTATGGATGCATCAAACTACATTCTTTGTCTTCTAATCCCTGGAAAATCAAGTCCTGGAAAGTACTTTGATCTATTTTATGGAGCCTCTGCTGGACGATTTTCATCAGCTCTGGAGGGTGTCCGTTCTTACGATGCATTTCAAAACAAAAATTTTATCTTCGTGAAGTGGTTCTTTGGTGTACGCATGACTACCCAGCTTGCAGCACTATGTGTGGGCATACAACAAAAGAGAAAAATATGCTACATTGGGCACCATCATTTCTTCCCGAAGAGCCACCACTCGCGGCGAGAAACGGAGCTTGCAAGCATTCATGATGAACACTCGAGGCCAGGCAAATTTACTGCACTTGATTTACAAGCTGAGCTGGAGAAGGATGGGCATCTTAAACCATGAGTTGGAGGTGATCCTGGGAGCTAAAAGAGGAAGCGGACAGATCCCTCACTGATCTGGAACCGACGACATAGTTTCTAGGACTTTCCTTACTGGGCATCATTGAAATTTCAGCTCGACTTGATGCACATCGAGAAAAATATGTATGACAACTTCGTTGGCACACTACTTGAACTTGATGGGAAGAATAAGTACACCTTGAAACACTACTAGGAAAACAGCTATAGGTAATCAGCACATCCGTGGCTCACATGGTTGAAGTGCCCCACGGCTAAAACAGGCGTGGCTCACCTGTGGGCAGTGCCCTACTAGTAACTAGAACAACCGTGGCGCACGTGACTATAGTGCGCCACAGATGTGTGTGGTCCAGGGCCCTGTTGGACGCTCGCCAAACATCTGTAGCGCACTATAGTCATGTGCGCCACGGTTGTTTGTGTCATCTGTGGCGCACATGGGGGGGGTGCGCTACGCCTAAGCGCACGCCCCCTCTGCTGTGAAACGGCCACAAACATCTGTGGCACACATGGCATAGTGCGCCACAGATGTACAAACTTAGTCGTAGGGCACTCTGCCCTAGTGCCCTACGCCTAAGTGGCATGCACCAACTCCACCCCCCACACCCCCCCCCCCCCCCCCCGTGGATCGCCTTTTTAGGGTTTGCAAAAAATAAACGAAAATGATAAACACTTCAAAAAATTAAATCATTTCATATTTAGGTAGGTAATGTGGTATAGCTTCAAGTAAAATTAACAGAAATGAGTTTCGACTTTATTTGCAAAAAAAAGTAATGCCACGGTAAAAAGGCCGTAACTTTTGCATACGATATCGAAAAAAATCGTATAATATACCAAAATGACCAGAACGAGATTCCAGATCCGCTTGCAACCCTTTAGGTCGTTTAGCGATTTTTTAGATTTTCAGAATTCGAAAAGAGTAAAAAGTTACGGTCAAAAAACCGTTTTTTCCTGCAGAAAAAAAAACAGGGCGACTTATCCATAGCGCACCTACACCTAGTGCGCCACGGATAAGCTTGGGCGGGATTCAAATTTGAATCCCCACCCCGCCCTCCTCCCTTTTCCTTTCCCCTTTTCCTTTCCCCTTTTCCCTTCCCCTCTTCCTCTCCCTTTCCCTTCTCCTTCTTCCTTCTTCCTTCTTCCTTCTTCCTTCTTCCTTCTCCCTTCTCCCTTCTCCTTCTCCTCTCCTTGCAGTGACGGCGCGACGTCGACCTCCTTCTCCTCCTCCTCGCAGTGACAACGGGCGACGTCGACCTCCCTTCCTCCATCTCTTCCTACCTCCCTCTCTTCTTCTCCCCCTCCTCTTCTTCTCCTCATCTTCCTCCTCTGCCTCCTCTTCTTCTCCTCCTCTTCCTCCTCTGCCTCCTCCTCTTCTTCTCCTCCTCTTCCTCCTCTGCCTCCTCTTCTTCTTCTCCTCCTCTTCCTCCTCTGCCTCCTCCTCTTCTTCTCCTCCTCTTCCTCCTCTTCCTCCTCTTCTTCTTCTCCTCCTCTTCCTCCTCTTCTTCTCCTCCTCTTCTTCTCCTCCTCTTCCTCCTTTGCCTCCTCTTATTCTTCTTCTCCTCCTCTTCTCCTCCTCTTCCTCCTATTCTCCTCCTCCTCCTTGCAGTTCCGATGATGACAACAAGGTGACGACGAGGAGGCGACGACGGCGACCTGCACCGACGCGCGACGGCACTGACGACGAGATCCAGATCTACTGCTTTTTTTTTAATTTTGAAATTTATATCCGTGGCGCACAACACCTAGTGCGCCACGGTTATCGTTTCATACGAGTGGCGCACCTGCCCAAACTTCTATGGCGCACTGGCATGTGCGCCACGCCTGTATCTAAACTTCTGTGGCGCACTAGGCAGTGCGCCACGGCTGAGAGATAGCCGTAGCGCAAGGCCCGTGGCGCACTGCTAGTGCGCCACGGATGGGCATTTCGGGTGCGCCACTAACAGCCTGTTTCCTAGTAGTGAAAGCTAGGTATGATTGTGATGCACTAGGCATTAGGCAAGATCTATAGGTGCAACCAGCGGAGATAGAGAACGACCTTCTCTATCCATATGCACCATATTACCTGAATAAGGAGCAGAAGACGGGTTTCTGTCAATATTTATGGGACTGCACTTTAACTAATGGGATTTTTTTCAAACATGGGAAAATGTGTCAGCGTTCCTACACACAAGATCATGGGACTTAAAACCCATGACTCCCACATCATGTTGTAGGGAATATTGGCTGATGGCATGCGAGGGTATTTGCATCCCGTTATCTACACAAAACTCAGAGGGCTAGGAAGATTTTCCAGGCAATTTTGTAGTAAAAATTAGAAACTATCGGTGTTGGAAAGGCTCAAAGATGAAATCCCAGCAATTTTGTGTAAACTTGAACACGTCTTTCTGCCAGCATTCTTTGATGTGATGGTCCACCTAGTTGTGCATCTACCTAAAGAGGCGATGCTTCGAGGGCCTGCGAACTATGGGTGGATGTATACAATAGAGAGGTTGTTGTGTACTATGAAGAGATATGTCAGGAACATGTCACGTCCATAAGGTTCAGTGGTAGAGGCCTACATTGCTACTGAGTGCATGACTATTTTCTCTAGATACCTCGATGATATTTTCACAAGATTCAATCGGCCGACAAGAAATGTAGGTGACTAGCATGATTCATATTTCCATGGTGTGAATTTGATTGGAGGAAGCCATGTCACCTGATGTGAAGGAAGCGATGATACTGATTTGACCCTCGAAAGGGAGCTAAACAAGATAACCATGTATGTCCTAAACAATTACGAGGAGGTTAAGCCATATATCATGTATGTTCTGATCTCCAATACTTATGAATTCAAAATTGCCATACACATAATTATTTTAATTCTGAGTTACTCTTTGGATTGTAGTCTTCATCAATAATAGCTGGTGAACGATGGAATGCCCAATGTGGAAAGAAGGTTTGAGCGGGGATTACAAACATGGTTGATGAAACATGTTAGTTTCCTTTTGCATTTATCCTTATCCTTTGTATATAGCATTTCAATGTATGGTTTGACCATATTGTTCTTCTTCTATGGTACATACAAGTCATGAAAAATTGATAGTGGAATCTATAAGCTGTGGTTGAAGAGTTTTTTGCAGTGGTGTGTGGCCTAGACTTCCGAGTAAGAACATATTCAGCTTATATTGTGGATGGTGTTCGGTTACTCGCTGATGACCATGAGAAGGACAAGAAAACAAAAACCAGTGGACTAATGACTGAAGGTTATCACTTGGAGAAGGATATCCATTTTTATGGTCTCCTCAAGGATATCAAGGTGTTGTATTTTATCTCTCATTTGGAACACCACTAGTCAGTTGTGTTATTCCACTATGATTGGTATCAGCTTGAGGTCCACAAGGATAACGATATGGTGTATGATAAACACTTCCGAAGTGGTAACACTACCAAATTTTGGTACAAAGATGACAGTTACATCTAAGCATCCCACACTACAAATGTGTTCTGTGTGCTAGACACTGCCAAAGGCATAAACTGACATAAGTGGAATAAGACAGACATAGCCAAATGTGGTTCAAAAATTAATTTAGAGACATAAGTTTGATGTTGCCGAACGAGAGGAGGAGGAGGTCTGCCTTTCAGGAACGTCGACTCTCTATCAAAGGAGGCCGCATCACAGTAACATCAGCGTTCAATCATATCAGTGGTAAAAGGGAAGTTTTTGTTGAGGAGGAAGTTGACAGTGAGCCTAAAGAAGACGACACAATTGAGGAGTACTAGATTGACAAAGAAGAGGAACAATAAGATGATACTGATGAAGAGTAGTTCTAGCATGTGGTGAGCTGATGATCATGTGCATTCTCTGTGTTGAATGCTTGAACTGATGATCGTGTGAATGCATGTGTGCATGCTTGTGTTGAACTTATGATCGTGTGTGCATGGTTTGTGTTGCATGCCTGAACTGATCATTGTGTGCATGCTTCTATTGAACCGATGATCGTGTCTGCATGATTTGTGTTGCATGCTTGAACAAATGGTTGTGTGCATGCTTGTATTGAACTGATGACCGTGTGTGCATGCCAGTGTTGAACTGATCAATTAGCCAAAATATTGTGTTGTTATTCTGTCAATCAAACTTGGATGATCATAAGCTGTTTTTGTGGTAGAAAAATTGTCTTTTATTCAGTTCCCGTGGGACCCATTTTTCAGCCTCACAGATGATGCATGTGCGAACCAAAACCGGCCATGCATGGGACCCACCTATCATAGAAGCTAGAAAAAACCATCTCCACTCCATGCCACTGCCAAATCCCACACCACTTCCCCCAAATCCATGCTAGAAAAAACCTTCTCCCTTCTTCGCCGATGACCAAATCCGCTCACCACCGGCGACGACGGTGGCAACAGAGGCTACAAACTGATGTGTAAGTTCTCCTCGACCAACCACGCACATCACCACCGGGTTATAAACCATTCCGGTCGCTAAGTAAGTGTTGTTATCATTGTCCTTTAAGTCTTTCGCACTTATTTGGATTTTCTGAGTCAGTGATACGTCCAAAAAGTATGTCCTCTAAACTTTTGCTATTGTTTCTCCTCTAAACTTCTGAGTCAATGATACGTCCAAAAATATCTACTTTCCCGAACACTTTTGCTATTGTTTCTCCTCTAGACTTGTGTGATTTGGATACAACTAACACGGACTGACGCTGTTTTCAGCAGAATTGCCTTGGTTTATCGTTTTTGTGTAGAAAATCAACTTTCAGGAAAAATTCCGGAAAATATCGCGAAAATCCTATTTTACCATAAGACTCACAAAGCCAGAAGATGAGGAGGAGGTGGGCCACGAGGGTCCCACACCCCCTGTCCGCGCCTAGAGGGGGTGTGTCCACCTCGGGCACCCCCTCGGCCTCCCTCTTCGCCTACATAAATCCTCCTGACCTAAAAACTCCGGGGGGTTCGACGTTTTTCCAGAAAGAGTTTCACAGCAACGGAACCACCAGAAACCGTGATTCATAACCAGAAACTCCATTATGGCACCCTACCGGGACGAGGAATTGGAGGAAATCATCACCGACGCCTCTCCATCAACCATCCATGTTTGCCCCATCCATGGGTGAGTAATCCCCTTTTGTAGGCTATGGGGATGGTAGGGATTGGATGAGTTCTATCATGTAATCGAATAAGATTGTTAGGGCATGGTGCCTAGTATCTTTATCAATGCTATTTGACTTTGTTGCAACTTGTTGTGCTTAATGCTTGTCACTAGGTCCCAAGTGCCATGATCTCAGATCTGAACGTGTTATTGTTTCATAATGATAGTATTTTTTGTGATGTTATCTGCAAGTTGTGTACACATATCATTGTCCGGAACCAAAGGCCATGAAGTGACAGAAATTGGGACAATTGAAGGGGATGGCTGTGATACGAGGATCACATGTGTTCACGAGGTCTTAATTCTTTGGTATGGTTCTCTATTAAAAGGAGTGCCGTAATTTCCAGTAGATTCCCTCGAGGCCCCGCTGCAACGGGCTCGCAGGACAAAAGATGTTGTGCAAGTTCTCATTGCGAGCACGTATGACTATATATGGAACACATGCCTATGATTTTTTAGTACTTGGATGCTTTATCTTATTTATATGCAAATTCCCTAGATCTTGAAGTTACATGAATAGTCTCGTCCATGCAACGCCCGTCCATACATCCCTATGCCTACCACACTCATATCCTACTGTTTGCTACTATTGTTACTACTGCCTTTGTTTTATTACTGCTGTTACGTTGCTATTGCTACTAAAAAATGTTGCTACTGATAAACTTCTGTGAGCAAGATTATTTCTAGGTGCAGCGGAATTGACAACTCAATTGTTAAGGCTTATAAGTATTTTTTGGCTCCCCTTGTATTGAATCAATAAATTGGGTTATACTACCCTCGAAGACTGTCGCTATCCCCTATACTTTTGGGTCATCAAGACTATTTTCTGGCGCCGTTGCCAGGGAGCATAGATTTTATTTGTATGTTCACTTGGATCTATTATTGTTCGTTGCTATTCCTTTCATCATGGGAAAGTCTCGTAATGGAAAGTTTCCTATTTTACCATCCACTACAAGAAGAGGTACAGTCCAAAACACCTGTGCTGCTCTTGATTCACTGTATGTTATAAGTAAGCTTGTTACACCACCACCACATACACATGCTACACATACTGCTACTACTGCAGAATCTGAAATTGCTTATGATGCTCATGATGTTACTTCTACTGTGCTTGATGAGAGTGGTTCATAAGGTACTTTAATAGATGCTACTATTGCTAGAACTATTTTGGGAAACACTGAAACTCCTAGTGAAGACAATATTACACATGTTAGCTCACCTGATTCTAGAGATAGTTATGATCTTAATGATGGTTACATTGAAATGACTGATGAATTTATTGAAGATTATCGAAACACACATGGTGCTAGTGCTATTAGGAGTCTCGTTGAGAAACGTACTATTATACCTAAACTGTCTCATGATGCTAAGTTTGCTACTTCTCCCATAGACATTGAAGATAAGGATTATGATTTATCTCTTGATTTATCCTATATAAACATTGTTGAGAAAGAACCTTTTTTCTGGAACTGAGAATGAAAGGGCTGTGGCACATATGAATGAGCTTTGCACCATGAGTGCCTTATTTTCTGATGATGTTAAGATGCGTACCTACTTTGTTGCTAAGATTTTCCCTTTTGCACTAAAAGAAAAAGCTAAAGCTTGGTTTAATAGTTTACCTCCTGGATCCATTGATAGCCCTGATTGCTTGATTACTACTTTCTTTTAGAAATATTTCCCTCCTATTGCTAGACATGCTGCTTTGCAGAAACTTTTAGATTTTAAGAAGGGGGAGAGGAGAAATTGCCTAAGTCATGGACAAGGTTTTGTGCCTTGATTCATGCACATCCTGGATGTCCATTACCTAAAAATGAGCTTCTTGATATTTATTATAATGGACTAACTGATGAATCTAGGACATACCTGGATAGTTTTGCTGATTGTGTTTTCAGGAAAAGAACTCCTACAGAAGTTGAAGAATTAATGGCTAAAATAAGCAAGAATTATGATAATTGGACTTCAACTGAGCCAATTACACCTGAGGCCATTACACCTGAACCAACTCCAACACCAACACATCAGAAGTGGGGAATGATTGAATTAAATGATGAAGTGATGGAAGCTAAGAAATGTCTTAAGGAGAAGGGTATTAGATCTGAAGATGTGAAGAATTTACCTCCTATAGAAGAATTATGTAAGCCAATTCCCCACTCATCAACTATTGAGGTACACTTTCTCTAACGCTTTGATGAAGGTGATATATGTGGCACCCCGGATTTTATGGTCCGAGAATACCCATTATGCCTGCAATTCATGTTCCCATGATGAGTGAGCCGTGAGCATAACCGACTAGTATCATTACAACATCCATAATTAACGAATACAAGTACTTACATTTGTGCCATTATGGCGATACAACATCAATAGTGGAAGTCTTCAAGCGCAGAGCCCATATCATGCCTTAACCAACACGCGACTGACTGGGAAGATGTCCTAGCTCGCATAGACGTCAGCAAACTCCATCATTCCTCTTGCTTCTGAAAGTCTGGCCAAGTAAATAGCCAGGGACAATGCCGGTGAGTACTTTGAATGTACTCGCAAACCACCTTAAGAAGACAATCATAAAAGGGTATGCAATATGGCTATGGTAGGTTGGCTCCAAGAGAGTTTATTTTATTAACTAGTTTCTCCTGTAGATATAGCATGTCTCTATATCTTTGTTGAAAAACTTTTGTAAAACAATTTGGAAACCTTTTTGAAAAGTTTTAAGAAAACACTAGGATTGGGTCACCCATTTGTTTTTCCTTCCGGTCCTCTCGTGACCAAACTCCTTCCTCCTATTCCCGACCATCCCATGGTGAAATCACTTTTAAGCCATCTCTTTTCTGAAGTCCTTTTTGAAAACAAAACCATCACCCCCGTACAGAAGCCATCACAACCGTCCATGACCGAGGACTCGGCTATTCGAATAGATTTACACTCTACAGAGGTTGTACACTGTACCCACACCATATGATTACCCGTCCCTGATCTACAACGATCATGGGTCGAATAACCGGTAAAGACCTTTCAAATGCCCTCTCTGATTCACGTGCCTACCCTATGAGGTTAATCCCCTCAAAACCGGGACGCCCTATATAGTAACCAGCCAACCGGAGCGCGTTTCGCACCTCGACGGGTATGCGCTTTCAATGAGGGGCTCATAGTATCACGCGGAGGCCCGTAGACCCTTCATTCCTTCTCCCGGTCGATGCTACGCATGGGTCGTTAAACAGAGCAGGCCCACCCTCCGGGGATTGTTTACCCCTATAGTAGTGTGAGGCACCTATACCAGATTAGACAAGCTTCCAGTCTAGCCCCGTCCCATTCTAGAGTAATGTGGTTGCACGGGTTAATTGCTCAAGCATTAGGAACTGTACTGCCGGGTGTGTTTTCGTAAACATTTTTCCTCCATCTTTTGTCCACCTTTTTGAAAAACAAAACACTTCTCATTTTCCAAACCACTTGATAGGCCAATCCTCACCAAGGTTTTCTCATAAATCATTTTTGTAAGTCTTTTCCGGGGTCTTCCCATCCTATACTTTTGCTTAGGCTTGAAACAGGGTCTCCAAGGGGTTATGATGTTGAACACCATCTACCATAATAAGGAAAGGTAGGTGTTATACAAACGGGTTGTACCTAATGGTACTAAGGGGTAACTATTTGGAGGATCCAAACTATCCCCCATATAAAGTATACTATATTAAAACAAAAACACTTTGCATAAATGAGTAGGTAAAACATGCATAGATAAAAATAGTAGGACAAGGTGTATGAGCGAAAATGTGGCTTGCCTATGACCAGCGAGATGTCCTGTGAATTATTTATAATACCAGAAAGCCAATAATAGTAATAATAATGGGATAACCCGATTCTTCCTTCTTCTCGGTGTCTCACAATTCGCAACTATCACCGTTATTGAGAATACATGCAAACAAATAACACCACAATCAATACAATGCTTACAAGCATCAATACATACAGCAAGAAATCATACAACACAAAATATATATCCGTAGGGTGCTGGATGATTTGGTTGATTAGATTGGTAGAAGATGTGAAAGCATGGGAAGATGATCCCTTCGGATTTGAGGTCTAGGAAAATACCTTAGAGAGGGGTTGTTGAGAAAGGACAAGTTCTGTATGTTAACATTGGGTAACAATGATACCATCAGATATGTATTGATAAAAGGAAGCTAACAAAAGTGGTTTCACTATTTTATCAATTACCATTGATTTATAGTGGATTTTATAGTAAATAGAACTCTAGTTTTAGGAAATAATTCACCAGAATTGTTCTGTGGTTCCAAAAATTATTTGCTTAGGTGTTTAGATAGTATTTAGTGGATTCATTCACTAAGAGTTGGATTCACTTCGAAACAATTACCAGAATGCCCTTGAGAAATTCCCAAAGACAGTACTGGATGGGACTTGTCTTTTTCATCAGATTTAATTTACAGAATATTTTTGGGTGATTCAAAGGACACTGGTTAGGTACTGATAATACCTTTCTGAAAAAATTGTACTCAACCGTTTTGGAGTTGTATAACTCAACTGGTAAATTTATTGGTGAACAAACCATGCACAGAAAGGTTTAATTCACCATAAATCAATACAAACTCAATAAATATTGGGCTCCTAGGTTTTGGTACTTATTGGTATATAGGTTTACTGGGAGTTGGAAATAGGTTAAAAACTTATTTTATTTGACCTATCGAATTTTCTAAAGGAAAAAATACCCTAAATTTGTTATTTTTGCTACAGGTAATCTAGGAAGCAATTTTAGGTGGGGACAGTGGGAAAAGAATGGTATGGATAATACCTTCCAGTACCAAGTGGATTTAGTCCATTTGGAGTTGTATACATCCTTGTGGAAATTTATTGGTGGAAAGGATACGTCTAGGTGGTTAATTTATTGAGATAGATATGGTCCTTATTTTGGTCAAACCTAGGCACTGCATGTTTAAGAAAGCATGTAGGTACTTGGAAAAATTCAGATCTGGTCATATTAGGCCACTTTCCATTTTCATATGAATTTAAACTGAACAGGTGTTGCAGATCTGGAATTTCTATAAAAAAGAAAAAGGGAAAACGGCACCCGCGGGCCGGATCTGGGAGAAATGGGCCAGCGGGGTGGGAATTTGGCCCACCCGGGCGAGGTCGCACATGGGGTGGAATTTCAAATCCTGTCCGCGGGGCCCTCTGGTCAGTGAGGCTGGGGGCTGAAGGGGTATGGAGGGTATGGGGAAATCGGATCTATTTTGATCGGACGGTTGCCCATCGTCGTGCTTGACAGAATAACCGGGCGACGCTGGAAACCATAGCGGGGTCGGGAGGCTCCGGGGGAGCTCACTTGAGTGCCTTCCGGCGGCGGGGAAGCGACGGAGCGGACGCTGCGGTTCAAGGAGACTCCGACGAGGGGCGACAAGGGCGGTGTTGACGACTAAGACGAGTTCGCACGAGGGAGGCCGTGCAGGGACTCGTCGGTGGTCGATGGCGACGTCTGCAGGGCGTTCCTGAGCAAGGGAGACAACAGGGGAAGGTCAAAGGGGGTGGGGAGCACCAGGGGCAGACCTGTAGATGGGGAGAACTGGGAGAGGGGAGCCCAGCTCCGATCTCTTTGAGGAAGCCGAGAGCTCCTGCTTCTCTTCTAGAACGCAGAGCGGAGCAGGGTAGAGGGAGAGAGGGCTCTAGGGAGGGGAGTGAGAGTGGTAGAGGAGAAGTGAGGTGAAAAGAGGGGTTGTTGGGGGCTCTTCCCTTTTATACCATGGGTCAATGGTTTACCATGGAATATGTCTATGTGGAGAAGGGGGAAGGGAAAAACCAGGGGCTGGTTTGCCCTGGGCTTTGGGAGACAGGGTAGAGAGGTTTTCTGGTCGTGGTGTAGACAAGGAGGAGGTGGGGTAGCTGCTGCAAGAAATAAATGGGCAAGGGCATGATTTATTGTTTGTCCCCTTCATAGCAAAGCATAAGAGACAAGGTGAACAGTGGTGCTACAGGGGGAGTGCTACAGTGCAGCACGACCAGGGAGGGTGGAGTTGTGATGTGCAAGTTTGCAAGTGGTGGGGTGGAGGTTTGGGGGTTTGCATAAGTGAGTTTGCTTAATTTGAAAGTTTGGGGGTAAAAAATTAGTTATGAAGGAAGTTTGGGATTTTGTATTGGACAAAGTGAGGAGAGGGTACTGGGGAGTAGATAGGATCAAGATACCCTTATAAGAATTGTTTGGGATTTTTCCAATGATTAAAACCCCATTTAGTTTTATTTAACCAAAAAGGGCAGAAGTAGATTATGGAAGCTAATGTAATATTTTTACATTAGACAAGGTTGGTTTTTTATGTGAAATGGTTCTGAATACCATATTACACATTTGAGAATTTTATTGGAATTTATTGAGGTGGAAAGGTATTTTTAAGGAATTATTTCTTGTTTATGCCATTTAAGAAAAATGGCAAAAAGAAATAATAAAGAATCTTAAAAATATATATTTTTGAGCTTAGAAGATAGGGTATGGTATATAGAACTCAAATGTGCATTGAGTTGGCCAAGTGGTTTGGAGAAAAACAGAGTTGTATTCATAGATAGAGGATTTTAGGGTTTTGCAAAAATATGAATTTAAATAGTTTTAGGCTCCAAATAATTATGGGAATTATTTGAGGAAATGTCCTAACCAAGGTAGATGATGTAAGATTGATTTATACATCATTGTCCACTTTGTTTTTGAAGGATTTTGGTGAAAAGGAAAGAAACTAGATTTTTGGGGAATCTAGGGTTTTGTTATTTTCATGCCACCAAAACATGGTTGGATCAGGGAGCTCAGAGCTCACCTTGGCACAAGGGGTAGATGGATAGGGAGATCAATTTATATAGATGATCAAGGAAGCAAGAGTTGAGCTTCGTTGTATTTGAGGTGGTTTAGAGGTGATGACAAACTTTGTTGAAAATAAGGCTGCCATAGAAGATACATCGGGTAGCCTCTTAGACCATGTGGGTTTAAGAAGCGCAAAGCTTCAATGGGAACAAGGGAAGTGGGGGTTGATAGGCCCTGGTTGTTAGATCATAACCATGCAAATATTTGGTCAAGGGAAGGTGGCATATAGATGTGATCTTCTGCCAAAGTAGGCATGGTGATAAGATTTGCAGAGAAGATTATTATCTTGGACTACAAAACCATCAGGGATGAGTGGGAAACCAGAATGGTTTATCCAAGGGAAAGAGTGGGCTTTGGTAGTACTAAATATTTACTACAAGATGGTTCAAATAAATTCTCAAGACTGCATATAGGCTGGAAGAGGTAGAGCTCCAAAGATTGAATCTAGTTAAGAAATCCAGACTTAGCCATTTTGGCAGATTTAGGGTTTTAGACTAGTGCTCAAGGGTAGATGATTTTGAGATAAAGCTAGGTTCCAAACTCATGATCAAGGATATGGTGTTTAAGTGTTAACTATGTAGGTAGGATCCATGCTTGGATTTGGTCTTCATTGAGTTGGGACAATTAGAAGGGATTATCCCTGGAATGATCTAATTAGGAAGGGAGATGATCATCTTAGTGGCTTAGGATAGATCCAGAATTGGATGATTGATATGAGATTGATGATCACAAGAATTGATTGGATCCTAAGGGATGAGCTACTAGATTAGATCCCCTAGTTCCTAAGCAAACAATGCAATCAGCAGATCAAGGCAATTCATTAGACAGCAGATCAAGGCAATTCATCCTATCCAACTTATCAAACTACTACTAGGGTTACCATCAAGCCTGGCTTGAGGTAGGGATGGGTATTTGAATTGGTTATGTTTTGAAGTAAGATAAGTACCTCTTGGTATTTCTACCAAGATTGGAATGAAGAGGTTTTGAATAAAGGTTTTGGAAAACCTAGGGGTAAGAGTAGTTAAGAGTTCTGTCTTGGAAACATAAGGTGATTATATTTTAGTTCTCCATAGTTTTGTTAATAGAACTAGTAAATTAGTTTTGTTTTGTCAAAGTCATCTTGGCTCAGGTTTTGAAATGCCAGAACATTTGAGAATAAGAAGGATGAGCCAAGACATATCTTTTGTAAAATAGCTTTTGTTAACTAGTGTTGAGATAAGAAGTATAGAACCTAATACACAATCAGTTGCAAGAGCACACGCAAACACGTAAACAAACATTGCACATCTATCAAGAAAAAGTATTTGTTCCCCCTGATTTTTTCCTTTTGGACAACAACTCAGGGTTTCTGAAATTGGGATGTTACAGACCTTTCCCCCTTAAAATAATCTCGTCCCGAGATTAGGGAGGAGTAGGGTTGGGTAATAACATCCGCTTAACCATTTCAATGGCGGAAATTATTAGGCACTAACATGTTTTATAGCTAACCGGCGCGGGTAGTTATGGATCGGAGCTGAATGGCTTCGGATTGAGTTGCTTGGATTAAAAAAATGGAAAAGACATAGTATTTTCCCCTTAGGATGATTCTAGGTCGGTTTAGCATCGACAGAGTACTTTATTCTTGAGGCGAGACATTGAGTTGAGCCTTCTTAAAACCTTTACCATTGAAGTCAGCTTCTCTGCCTTCTTGGTGTTGAAACGTCGGAAGTGCTGGCTAGGCTGTCGACTCTTCGATGGAGGACTTTCCTGAAGTACCTTGGAGCGGGAAGGACATAGTCTTTCACCCTTGGAGCGACACTAGGGGTTTCCGGTGGATTCGTCGACTTCCTTCATTGGAGTCATATGTTGATGCTGGGGATGGCGTTGCACCTTGGATCCTAAGGTGGTTACCTTTTGTTGACCTTGTACCGCTTTGGGGGAGACGTCGATGCCACTTCTTGAAGTAATAGTCGTAGCAGGGGAGGCATTTAACTAGCTTCCGGTTAGTTAGTTCTTAGCTAGTTAGGGTCCGCTGGGTTGGAGGGTGTGCTTGGCTATTGGCGGTCTCGGAACGCGGTCCTTTTAGAAAAGGGTTCTTATCGGGTTTGGTCTGATGTAACGTCATGGGTAAAACACGCAAAGAAGGGCATTATTTTGGCATACCATCCAACAGGGTCCATCCAGAGTTCAGCAGATTTGCACCGGCCAATGCCGGAAGTACTTGATGCCTTCTGAATAGGTTTTCGAGACGATCCATCACTTGCTAGAGGTTGAAAAAGTGAGTCGTTAGGGCACGAAGGACTATGTCAAGAGTGCTCCTTGGATCTTGTAGCCTTCCTTGGGTTGGGTACCAACTTGGTTAGTGTATTTCCTCGGGATTACGAGGGACATTCAGCTCTTCAGCAGTGAGGGTAATGAGTAGCACAAGCAGAGAAGGGGTGTTCCCAAATTCTTCAGATAACTCGATGCTTTGGGTTTCTTTAATCTCCTTGGCGGGAAGTATTGGCGACCTTGGGCAGTCTCGTCGTCTTTATTCTGGGCTTGTAATTACTGGGAAGGATCGGGGAGACTTCCAAAGATTGTTGAGGAGATCTGTTCTTCTGTTCCTCTGATGACTCTCGTGTGTTGTGTGGGGCAGGTTCTTGGATTGGAGATCTTCTTGGATTATCTTCTCGTAGGCGGTCTTCTGGATTTTCATGGGAAAGACGTAGTCTTTCCACCTTAGAGTTTTGCTTATGGTCGTTGAGGTTGGGGTAGATCCTTCGTCTTGGAGCAAGAATCGTGACGCTAGAGTTGAGATCCCCGGGTGGCGTCTTATTGCGACTACCTTCATATGCTGGTTTCCTAACGGAGCCGTAAGGGTTAACTCGTGGTAAATTTATCGGTTATCGACGCTTCTTCTTGGTGCTTTGTCAGGGTGGAGGCATGTTAGCTTCAGAGTGGTGGTCATAACTCGAGCTCTTTATGTTGAATTGGTTCGATGACGGAGTAGACTCGTTGTCCTCGGGCCTCCTTATCTTTTGTAATCTTGGGGTGTTTGTGTTATGGTGAGAACTTCCTGTTGATTTGGCGGAGAGTTGGCTAGGTCGCTACTCCTTTGGGGCTATTAGAACTATGACACGAGTAGGAGTTGCTGGGGATTTCTTTATGTTGCCATCCTGCTGAGGAGAAGTTCCATCTAGGGGGCTGAAAGGGTTAGCGTAGAGATACGCCAACAAGGTGGTCATATAATAGGATCGAGTGATCCAAGTCAGACAAGCAACACATTCCAAGCATCATATAAGCACATTTCAAGCAAACAAGGCATACCATAGGTATTGAGGAGGTGACTACACGCCATAATGGGAATCCTATTTTAGGGATGCTAATCCTAAGTATGGACGTTATTGGGGTCTTAACTTCTGTCTTGCCGTCTTTTGTCGTCGGTGTCTTACTTGATTGATCTCGGGGCGGTGAAGGACTCCGTGGGTAGGGAGATCTTTTAGTGTCTGTCGTCATTGGTAGCTCCTTTGTTTTGCTTGTCTCGATGTCTCTTCATTTCGGGATCTCTGTCTTCATAGTCTCCGGGTCGGACTTTGTTTTTGAAAACATATTGGTTGAAGTAGACGAGAGATAGAGTAATCCATTTTCAAATAGTTTTAGTTAGAGAAGATAAGATGAGAATTCCTTCGAAAAAGTTTTTGGGGAAAATAGTTTTGCGAAAACCGGTGTTTTAATAAATAGGGGTTGTCCTGTCTAACGTCCATCCTAACTAAGGTCTCCTACAGTCAGGATGGGTCTGATACCAAGTCTGTGGCACCCCGGATTTTACGGTCCGGGAATACCCGTTATGCCTGCAATTCATGTTCCCATGATCACTGAGCCCTGAGCATAACCGACAAGTATCATTACAACATCCATAATTAACGAATACAACATCAATAGAGGAAGTCTTCAAGCGCAGAGCCCATGTCATGACTTAACCTACAGGCGACTGACTGGGAAGACGGCCTAGATCGCATAGACGTCAGCAAACTCCATCGTTCCTCTTGCTTCTGAAATTTTGGCCAAGTAAATATCCAGGGACAATGTCGGTGAGTACTTTGAATGTACTCACAAACCACCTTAAGAAGACAATAATAAAATGGTATGCAATATGGATGTGGTAGGTTGGCTCCAAGAGTGGTTCTTTTATAATCTAGTTTCTCTTGTAGATATAGCATGTCTCTATATCTTTGTTGAAAAACTTTTGTAAAACATTTTGGAAACCTTTTTGAAAAGTTTTAAGAAAACACTAGAATTGGGTGACCCATTTGTTTTTGCTTCCGGTCCTCTCATGACCAAACTCCTTCCTCCTATTCCCGACCATCCCATGGTCAAATCACTTTTAAGCCATCGCTTTTCTGAAGTCCTTTTTGAAAACAAAACCATCACCCCCGTACAACATCCATCACAACCGTCCATGACCGAGGAGTCGTCTATTCGAATAGATTTACACTCTGCAGAGGTTGTACACTATACCCACACCATCCGATTACCCATCCCTGATCTACACCAATCGTGGGTTGAATAACCGGTCAAGACCTTCTGAATGCCCTCTCCGATACACGTGCCTATCCTATGAGGTTAATCCCCTCAAAACCGGGACGCCCTATATACTAACCAGCCAACCGGAGAGCGTTTTGCACCTCGCGGGTGTGCGCTTTCAATGAGGGGCTCATAGTATCGCGCGGAGGCCTGTAGACCCTTCATTACTTCTCCTAGTCGATGCTACGCATGGGCCGTTAAACAGAGAAGGCCCACCCTCCGGGGATTGTTTACCCCTGTAGTAGTGTGAGGCACTTGTACCAGATTAGACAAGCTTCCAGTCCAGCCCCGTCCCATTCCAGAGTAATGTGGTTGCACGGGTAAATTTCTCAAGCATTAGGAACTGTATAGCCGGGCGTAATTTGGTAAACATTTTTCCTCCATCTTTTGTCCACCTTTTTGCAAAACAAAACACTTCTCATTTTCCAAACTACTTGATAGGCCAAGCCTCACCAAGGTTTTCTCATAAAACTTTTTGTAAGTCTTTTCCGTGGTCTTCCCATCCTATACTTTTGCTTAGGCTTGAAACAGGGTCTCCAAGGGTTTATGATGTTAAACACCATCTACCATATTAAGGAAAGGTAGGTGTTATATAAACGGGTTGTACCTAATGGTACTAAGGGGTAACTATTTGGAGGAGTCAAACTATCCCGCATATAAAGTATACTATATTAAAAGAAAAGCACTTTGCATAAATGAGTAGGTAAAACATGCATAGATAAAAATAATAGGACAAAGTATATGAGCGAGAAGGTGGCTTTCCTATGACCAGCGAGATGTGTCGTGACTTCTTTATAATACCAGAAAGCCAATAATAGTAATAATAATGGGATAACCCGAATCTTCTCGTTGTCTCACAATTCGCAACTATCGTCGTTATCGAGAATACATGAAAACAAACAACACTACAATCAATACAATGCTTACAAGCATCAATACATACAACAAGAAATCATACAACACAATATATGCATGCGTAGGGTGCTGGACGATTTGGTTGATTAGATTGGTAGAATATGTGAAAGCATGGGAAGATGATCCCTTCGGATTTGAGGTCTCGGAAAATACCTAAGAGAGGGGTTGTTGATCAAGGACAAGTTTGTATGTTTACATTGGGTAACAATGACACCATAAGATAGGTACTGATAAAAGGAAGCCAACAAAAGTGGTTACACTATTTTATCAATTACCATTGATTTATAATGGATTTTATAGTAAATAGAACTCTAGTTTTAGGATAATTGACCAGAATTGTTCTCGGGTTCCAAAAATTATTTCCTTGCGTTATTAGATAGTATCTTGTGGACTGATTCACTGAGAGTTGGATTCCGTTCAAAATAATTACCAGAATGCCCTTGAGAAATTCCCAAAGATGGTACTGGATGAGACTTTTCTTTTTCATATGATTTAATTTACATAATATTTTTAGGTGATTCCATGGACACTGGTTAGGTACGGATAATACCTTTCTGAAAAAATTGGACTCAACCTTTTTGGGGTAGCATAACTCAACTGGTGAATTTATTGGTGAACAAACCATGCACAGAAAGGTTTAATTCACCATAAATCAATAAATATTGGGCTCCTGGGTTTTGGTACTTATTGGTATATAGGTTTACTGGGAGTTGGAAATAGGTTAAAACCTTATTTGGTTTAACCTATAGAATTTTCTAAGGGCTGAAATACCTTGAATTTTTTATTTTTGCTACAAGTAATCTAGGAAGCAATTTTAGGTGGCAATAGTGGGACAAGCATGGTGTGGATAATACCTTCTAGTACCAAGTGGATTTACTCCATTTGGAGTTGTATACATCCTTGTGGAAATTTATTGGTGGAAAGGATACATCTAGGTGGTTAATTTATTAAGATAGATCTGGTCCTTGTTTTGGTCAAACCTAGGCACTGCATGTTTAAGAAAACATGTAGGTACTTGGAAAAATTCAGATCTAGTAATATTAGGACGCTTTCCATTTTCATATGAATTTACACTGAACAGGTGTTGCAGATCTGGAATTTCTATATCTATAAAAAAGAAAAAGGGAAAACGGCACCCACGGGCCGGATCTGGGAGAAATGGGCCAGCGGGGTGGGAATTTGGCACACCCTGGCGGGTTCACGCGCGGGGTGGGATTTCAAATCCTTGCCGCGGGGCCCTCTTGTCAGTGAGGCTGGGGGATGAAGGGGTATGGAGGGTGCGGGGCCGTCGGATCTATTTTGATAGGACGGTTGGCCGTCGTCGTGCTCGACGGAACAACCGTGTGGTACTGGGAACCCTAGCAGGGTCGGGAAGCTCCAGGGAGCTCACCTCAGTGCCTTCCGGCGGCGGGGAAGCGGCGGAGCGGAGGCTGCGGTTCAAGGCGACTCCGACGAGGGGCGGCAAGGGCGGTGTTGACGACTGCGACGAGTTTGCACGAGGAAGGCCTTGCGAGGACTCGTTGGTGGTCGATGGCTACGTCTACAGGGCGTCCCTGAGCAAGGGAGACATCATGAGAGGGTCAGAGGGGGTAGGGGAGACCTGCAGAGGGGGAGAACTGGGAGAGGGTAGCCTAGATCGGATCTCTTAGAGGAAGCCGAGAGCTCCTCCTTCTCTTCTCTCACGCAGAACAGAGCAGGGGAGAGGGAGAGGGCTCTGGGAGGGAGTGAAAGTGGTATAGGAGAAGTGAGGTGAAAAGAGGGGCTGGTGGGGGATCTGCCCTTTTATACCATGGGTCAATAGTTTACCATGGAATATGTCTATGGGGAGAAGGGGGGAAGGGCAAAACCTGGGGCTGGTTTGCTGTGGGCTGTGGGAGAGAGGGTAGAGAGGTTTTCTGGTCGTGGTGTAGACAGGGAGGAGGTGGGGTAGCTTCTACAAGAAATAAATGGGCAAGGGAAAAGATTTAGTTTTTGTCTCCTTCATAGCCAAGCATAAGATACAAGGTGAACAGTGGTTCTACAGGGGGAGTGCTACAGTGTAGCACAACCAGGGAGGGTGGATTTGTGTTGTGCAAGTTTGCAAGTGGTGGGGTGGAGGTTTGGGGGTTTGTATAAGTGAGTTTGCTTAGTTTGAATGTTTGGGGGTAAACCAATAGTTATGAAGGAAGTTGGGATTTTGTATTGGAAAAAGTGAGAAGAGGGTACTAGGGAGTAGATAGGATCAAGATACCCGTATAAGAATTGTTTGGGATTTTTCCAATGATTAAAACCCCATTTAGTTGCATTTAATCAAAAGGGCAGAAGTAGATTATGGAATATAATGTAATATTTTTACATTAGACAAGGTAGTTTTTGATGTGAAATGGTTCTGAATACCATATTACACATTGGAAATTTTTATTGGAATTTATAGAGATGGAAAGGTATTTTTAAGGAATTATTTCTTGTTTCTGCCATTTAAGAAAAATGGCAAAAAGAAATAATAAAGAATCTCAAAAATATTTATTTTTGAGTTTGGAAGATAGGGTATGGTATATAGAACTCAAATGTGCATTGAGTTGGCCAAGTGGTTTGTAGAAAAACAGAGTTGTCTTCAAAGACACAGGATTTTAGGGTTTTGCTAGAAAAAGAATTTAAATAGTTTTAGGCTCCAAATAATTATGGGAATTATTTGAGGAAATATCCTAACCAAGGTAGATGATGTAAGCTGGATTTATACATCATTGTCCAATTGGGTTTTGAAGGATTTTGGTGAAAAGAAAAGAAACTACATTTTTGGGGAATCTTGGGTTTTGTTATTTTCATGCCACCAAAACATGGTTGGATCAGGGAGCTTAGAGCTCACCTTGGTACAAGGGGTAGATGTATAGCTAGAGCAAGTTTTATAAATGATCAAGGAAGCAAGATTTGAGCTTGTTTGGATTTGAGTTGGTTTAGAGGTGATGGCAAACTTTGTTGAAAATAAGGCTACCATAGCTGATACATCAGGTAGCCTCCTAGACCATGTGGGTTTAAGAAGCACAAAGCTTCAATGAGAACAACGGAAGTGGGGGTTGATAGGCCATGGTTGGTAGATCATAACCATGCAAATATTTGGTCAAGGGAAGGTGGCATATAGATGTCGGCTTCTGCCAAAGTAGACATGGTGATAAGATTTACAGAGAAGATTATTATCTTGGACTACAAAACCATCAGGGATGAGTGGGAACTAGAATGGTTTATCCAAGGGAAAGAGTGGGCTTTGGTAGTACTAAATATGTACTACAAGGTGGTTGAAATACATTCTCAAGACTGCATATAGGCTAGAAGAGGTAGATCTCTAAAGATTGAATCTAGTTAAGAAATACATGCTTAGCCATTTTGGCAGATTTAGGGTTTTAGACTAGTGCTCAAGGGTAGATGATTTTGAGAGAAATCTAGGTTCCAAACTCATGATCAAGTAGATGGTATTGAAGTGTTAACTATGTATGTTGGATCCATGTTTGGATTTGGTCTTCATTGAGTTGGAACAATTAGAAGGGATTATCCCTGGATTGATCTAATTAGGAGGGGAGATGATCACCTTAGTGGCTTAGGATAGATCCAGAATTGGAAGCTTGATATGAGATTGATGATCACAAGAATAGATTGGGTCCTAAGGTATGAGCTACTAGATTAGCTCCCCCTAGTTCCTAAGCAAACAATGCAATCAGCAGATCAAGGCAATTCATCAGATAGCAGATCAAGGCAATTCTTCCTATCCAACTTATCCAACTACTACTAGGGTTACCATCAAGCCTAGCTTGAGGTAGGGATGGTTATTTTGAATTGGTTATGTTTTGAAGTAATATAAGTACCTCTTGGTATTTCTACCAAGATTGGAATGAAGAGGTTTTGCATAAAGGTTTTGGAAAGCCTAGGGGTAAGAGTAGTTAAGAGTTCCGTCTTCAAAACATAAGGAGATTATATTTTAGTCCTCCATAGTTTTGTTAATAGAACTAGTAAATTATATTTTTTGTCAAAGTCATGTTGGCTCAGGTTTTGTAATGCCAGAACATTTGAGAATAAGAAGGATGAGGCAATACATCTCTTTTGTAAAATAGCTGTTGGCAACTAGTGTTGAGATAAGAAGTATAGCACCTAATACACAATCAGTTGCAAGAGCACAAGCAAACAAGTAAACAAACATTGCACATGTAACAACAAAAAGTTTTTGTTCCCCCTGATATTTTCCTTTTGGACAACAACTCAGGATTGCTGAAATTGGGATGTTACAATGCTTAGAGGAACTTGACATTTTTATTGTTAAGCGGTGTAATTTTAATAAACAAGTTCAGAATCATTTATTGGATAAATCTAGAGCTATTAATGAGTTTAAAGATATTGTGGAAAGAATTGCTAAAGATGTTAAAATGCTTGTTAAACAATTCCAAATGGTTCAAACTCAAATTTATCAACTTGCTAAGGTACAAAAAGATATGCTTGTTAATGCTACTAGAGATAAACATGCTTATGGAATTAGAACTAGGAGTGGTGCAGCCACTCAAGATCCTTTATATCTCGAGGGACATCCTAAAAGAATTGAGCAGGATTCTCAACAAGCTGAAAATAGTGGTAGTACTCATAAGAGAAAGAAAAAGAAACATTAAACAGTATATCTGTCAAGATCCTTTATATCTACTTGAGGAACCTTCTGAACCTGCTATAGATCCTAATAGTATATCTGTCTTTGATGCTGAAACTGAAAGTGGTAATGATAAAAATGATGTTCCTGATAAGGAAGAAATTGAAGAAGAACCTGAAAAGCACACTAAGAACACTAAGTACACTAAGGAAGATTTTATTGCTAATAAACCTGGTAGTGAAAGAGAACATTGGGTGCAGAAATCAATGTCTTTTCCTGATAGGAAACACAATTCAAAGGAGGAAGAACATTGTAACATGTTTTGTGAGCGGATGAAACTTTTTGTTTTGCAAATTCCTTTGAATGATGCTATTAAGTTGCCTCCTTATTCAAAGTATATGAAGGATATTGTCTCTAATAAAAGGAAGATTCCTAATGAGGAAATTTCTACTTTTCTTGCTAATTATTCCTTCAATGGTAAGGTTCCAAAGAAACTTGGTGATCCAAGTATTCTAACTATTCCTTTCTCTATTAAAAATAATTATGTTAGAACTGCTTTGTGTGATTTGGGAGTTGGATTTAGTGTTATGCATTTTTCCCTCTACAAGAGACTCCATCTAGAAAAGTTGATACCAACTAAAATATCTTTGCAAATGGCTAATAAGTCAACTACTATTCATGTTGGTATATGTGAGGATGTTCCTGTTCAAGTAGCTCATAATTGCTTGGTTTTAACTGATTTTGTTGTGCTTGAGATGCCTGAAGATGATAATATGTCTATTATTCTTGGGAGACCTTTTCTTAATACTACAGGTGTTGTCATCCATTGTAATCAAGGAAAAGTAACTTTTAATATTAATGACAAAGAGAATACTGTATATTTCCCAAAGAAGATTGAGAAGATCTATGGCCTGAATTCAATTGAAAATATTGAGAGCACCGAAGTTGGAGAAATATATTGTCCCATTCCACAAGAAAGTTTTGAAATATATTGTCCCATTCCACAAGAAATATTGAGAGATATGGCCTTCACTTGCACTGGGTATGAGATCTACTCATGCTTCCAACTCCCCAAAACCAATATTGCCAAAAGTGTCCACCATATCTGCCTACTAGCATCATTTGTTATTCCGTGCATATTTATTATTCCTTGTTTTCTTCCAAATAAAATGTTTGCTTGTTATGGGAAAGTTAGTTAGCAAAGCTCTCACGAACTTGATGGCACACTTTATTTCTTGCACTTAATAAACCTGAACCATTGTGACTGTCCATGAAAGTTATATGCTTGCAAATTATAGGCTGGGAGTTAGCAGAACTGTGCTGTCACGGGGAACGCTTTCAACACCTGTAAATATTATCCCGTTGATATCATGATCTTTTGTTTACGGATGTCGTCGGTGTGAACTAAAAGGGCATCTTTTAAGTTGATGGAGTTATGTATATGTGCTAGATAAATGTTTGGGCCGCTAGCCTAAGCCATGCCTAATCATGGTGGAAACTTGCAGCATAACCATAGTGAGCAATCTATGAAGCTTTCTTCTTATAAAAAAGATACACAAAGAAAAGAGGAAAGAGAGAAAAAAGCACCGTTTTCCAATGGTAAATAAGAAGATTCTCATTGTCTACTTGCCTTGTCATTTTGACATGGGATCGCTCCTGTATCATGTGCAAGGGGTACCCCATTGGCGGTTCTCTATGATACGCATGTATTTACTATGACAAGAACTTACCGGTAACTAAAGTTGAGTAGCATGAGGAGCAGCCCTCGTACTCAAGGGACATGAGATTTCCAGTTTATGGTCTATCAAGCATATAACTCAAATTGGACCTCACTTTCACCTTAACCATCTAAAGATTCCTATGATAGGGGAAATGAGAGCTCAAAGCTAATGAGTGCCATATATTCAGCATTTGGAAGCCTTTCAAACTTTTCAAAACCTTTTCACTTCCTTGTTGAGTCACCACTTATTCCTTGAGAACCTTCTTGAGAGCATTGTTGTCATTCTTAGTGTAATGTGCTTGTCTCAAAACTTGTTTAATTATGTCATAACCTTAATGCTTGTATCTTTGATATCTTTACTTCTAGTCTTCACTTGAACTTTAGAGGTGCCTTGGCATTTATGTGATTGCTCTATAATCAAAGGCAAGCGCGAAACCACTCTATCATACCATCTTATGAGCATTGCAATGTTGCTTATGTTTATGTTCATGCTACTTATTATTATTGAGTTGGAATATCTTCATAGCTTGCAACGAGTATTAAGTAGACTTAGTTGCATACTCCTTATTATGAATTGTCTATGTATCTACTCATGTGCTGAGAATATTTACATCATATGAAGCAAATGTGTTCGTGAAAGTTTCTTTTGACGCACTCAGTTTTCAACTGAATTGCTTGAGGGCAAGCAATAATCTAAGCTTGGGGGGAGTTCATATGTCCAAAGCGTATCTACTTTGCCGAACACTTTTGGTATTGTTTCTCCTCTAAACTTGTGTGATTTAGATACTACTAAAACAGACTAACGTTGTTTCAGCAGAATTGCCTTGGTGTCTCATTTTTGTGCATAAAATCATATTTCAGGAAAAATCCTAGAAAATATCGTGAAAATCCTATTTTACCAGAAGACTCGCAGAGCCAGAAGATGAGGCGGAGGTGGGCCACGAGGGGCCCACACCCCCTAGCCAGGCGGGCTGGGCCTGGCCACGCCTTGAGGGGGTGAGGCCACCTCGGGCACCCCCTCGGCCTCCATCTTCACCTACATAAAGCCTCCTAACCTAAAAACTCTGGGAGGTTCAATGTTTTTCCAGAAAGAGTTCCGCTGCACCGACACCAACAGAAACCATGATTTGGAACCAGAAAATCCATTCTGGCACCCTGTCAGGACACGGAATTGGAGGATATCATCGCCATCATCATCACCGACGCCTCTCCATCAACCATCCAGGTTTCCCCCATCCATGAGTGAGTAATTCTCCCTGTAGGCTATGGGGATGGTAGGGATTGGATGAGTTCTATCATGTAATCAAATTCTTGTCACTAGGGCCCAAGTGCCATGATCTCAGATCTGAACGTGTTATTGATTCATGATGATAGTATTGTTTGTGATCTTATTTGCAAGTTGTGTAGACATATCATTGTCCGGAACAAAGGCCTCGAAGTGACAGAAATTGGGACAGCCGGAGGGGATGGCTGTGATATGAGGATCACATATGTTCACGGAGTGTTAATACTTTGCTCCGGTACTCTATTAAAAGGAGTACCTTAATTTCCAGTAGATTCCCTTGAGGCCCCGCGGCAATGGGCTGGCAGGACAAAAGATGTTGTGCAAGTTCTCATTGCGAGCATGTATGACTATATATGGAACACATGCCTATGATTGTTTAGTACTTGGATGCTTTATCTTAGTTTTCTGCAAATTCCCTAGATCTTGAAGTTACATGAACAGTCTCGTCCATGCAATGCCCGTCCATCCATCCCTATGCCTATTGCGCTCATATCCTACTGTTTGCTACTATTGTTACTACTGCCTTTGTTTTAATGCTGCTGTTACTTTTCTATTTCTATTACAAAACTGTTGCTACTGATAAACTTCTATGAGCAAGATTATTTCCAGGTGTAGCTGAATTGACAACTCAGTTGTTAAGAATTATAAGTATTCTTTGGCTCCCCTTGTGTCGAATCAATAAATTGGGTTATACTACCCTCAAAGACTGTTGCGATCCCCTATACTTGTGGGTAATGAGTCAGTTATTTTCATGTTTTCCAGGGGAGGCCCAAATAAGATCCAGCGCGGCGCCGTAGAGAAGGTCGCGGCTGAGCCCGCTGTGGTGGCAGAGGAAAATTCCATGAAGAGGAAGGAAGGCACTATCAACGCGCCCGCAGCAGGTGCCGAGAAGAAGAACGGGTGCGGCATCCACGACCATGGCTGGTGCGGCGGCGTCTCAAGCAACGGGGTCATCTGCGAAAGGGGTCGATGTCGCAGAGGTAGCTCCTCCCATCAAGGCCAAGCCGGTGGCAACCGAGGCCCCTGCAGCAAATCTTGCTTCCATCCTGCGATTCGTCGCGAAGGCCATGGGCGCCTAGTTGCCATCATGCCCGAGGTCATTGATGATCGTGCCGAGTTGGCGTTGGAGCCTCTGGGCGGTGGAATGACTTCAACGTCCTCCGCGGGTTCTATCGAGCTTCATCGCCTGTTGGGTGTGGCTCTCCAGGTATTCCCAGTCCTTGAGTGTTCGGTTGATAAGTTTTAGGGATTGGGCACTTAGAGTTTGTATTCCCGAGTCCCCCAGGGTCGGGTCGCCAGGAACCTTGCGAGTCGAGTATGTGATACATTTTACTGATGATGATTTAGTTGCATTATTTGCAGGCCAAAGCGGCCGATCGGCAGTCTGCGTTACAGCCGATGGAGAAGTAGTTGGCGGCGGTGCATGAGGAGGCGTGCCGACTGAAGGCTTAGTGTATAAGTGCTTATCTTGGAGTTATTCACAATCGTTTGGTTGGCGGTCCGAGTGCTAATTATTTATCTTGTTGTGTAGAGAATGAAACCGCCAAGCTGGCAAAGGCTCGCGAAGGCTATGTGCCAGAAACTGAGCTAGAATCGGTGAAAACCGCTCTTGCCGCAGCAGAGGAAGAAAGCGAGGGCGGTGGTCATGGCAATGAATTCGGACCGCGCCGCATCTAATTTTGTCATTGCATATCTGCAATCAAAGTTCTCCAATTTGGAGGAGCATGTCAAGACGAGATGCCGCCGTCTCCTTGGTCAGTATGCTCTTTGTTTTCTTTGTAATAGAAGGAGTCCCCGAGCAGGTTTACTCCCCGAGTTGGTCGGAATGACTGCAAAGTTGTGTTGATATAATATGACTTTTGCACATGTTGTAGGCCAAGGTGGGGCATCTGTGCGGGATTATTTTTTGACCTAGAACTGTGAGGCAAAGCCCCACAGTAGGTTTAAAACCAAAAGAACAAAGGTACAGAACATTTACAATAATTACAAAAAGAACCAACTATAAATCACAAGACTCATAACCAGAGCCCTCACGGCAGACCATTGATCCAGTATAGAAGCTTATCCTTATGCTTATCTTTAATCCTGTATTGTAGAAGAGTCATTTCATGAATGATTTTCCCTCTCCAACTAGAAAAAGTGGCCGCATCATTATTGATTTTTCCCATTTCAGAGTAGCCAAATATTATAACATGTAGTGATGATTACTTCCATAAAAAATGGATGATCGAAACTTTGCTTTGCTGACGGAACCACTGGGATTTTTCCGCCTCGAAGTGCATCAACGCGGTGCTAAACGCCACAACAGAGTCATCATCATGTGTTCGTTCCATTCTCTAGAACATTACCTCGAATGAGGGGGTTCCCACACGGTTCATGGACGTCTGGCACTGTCTAGAGTTGGCGCTCGCAGTGGTGGAGTGGATGTCATGATCTGCCTTCCATCGCGGGTGACTGCAGCACTGAGCCATGGGCTGGCCCACATCCCGGAAGACTTTGACCTTACCCATTAACGACTGGGGCAGTGGATACCTCTGAGGTTCTTGTGCTTCAATCGAAGGTGGATCCATATGCGAAGTGTGTATTGGTGATGAACGACCTCCTGCCTTACCAGGCGACGCTGGTAGCGCTAGGCAACGCCGATCCGAAGCATCGAGACTTTCCCTCGGAGCAACTGTTTTGGTCCGCGAGGGAGAAGGAGTTGTCGACGTAACCGTCCAAGCCTGTCAAGGTGGCCTGAGCCGCGAGTGGTTCTTCGAGTGTGTAGCCTGCAAAGTAGGAAGTCTAACCATGTAATAGGGTTAACGCCGATTGGCTGTGTAAAAATTGGTGTTTATATGAATGCGTGGTATTTTTCATGGATGTGGTGACAGTTCTTGACTATTTGTTTTTTCACATGCTTGCTTTGTGTTTTGAGTGCATCAAGGCTAGCTAGTCCCCGAGCATATTGATTTAGGTTTGCACGCGTGTGTCTGACTATTGTGTGTGTATGCGAGCTATTCGAGTAGCTCTTAGTCGACTTGGTGTGGCTCGAGGAGCAAGTCACGGGCGACCTCAAAGGACCCGATTTACTTTACATTTTTCCCTGTACGCGTGCGGTTTCGTGTTTGACAAGTACCCTAGCGTGGTACTTAGCCATTCAAAGCGCTGAACCTAAGGTAGGAAGGACTTGTGTTATGCTGTTTGATTTTAGTGTGTCATCCCTCCTGGCTCGAAGAGCCAGTCAATAGGCGACTCCAAGGCGAGCTGTTACTTGGTGTTTTCGCAAGGCGTGTGCAGGTCCGTGTCGTTACAAGTCCTCGAGCCTGCTACTTAACCATTCGATTCACTACATCCGAGGAGGGGGAGACAAGGTGTTGTGAGAAGCATGGCAGGTCGTCTTGGCCCAGTGGGCCAGTCGAGCGAGGCAACTCTGATGGGGGATCTCTCTTAGCATTTATTGTGGATAACACAAGGCTCGGGTTTCGCTGATGCCCTTGTGCTACACTACTTGTCCTCGTCGAGTCGCTCTCCCAAGGGTTGATGATCGATGGAACATATAATCGTTTTTACGAGTGCGATTTACACAAGACATGGCGAGTGAACATGATTTGTGGAACAGTAGCTTTATTCATTGGAGGTGGGGGGAAGCACACAATTTGTTTTACAAAATGGGGCGTGAACTATAGGACTTGCGAGATATGCTTAGTTGCTGGGCATGATTGCCACATGTATCCGTTGTGGCCGGTGGCCTGCTCTGTTCCTGGTGTTCGCCGATCGAGTCGATCCGGCTTGGGATCTCGGGCGAGTCATGCTCAAACGAGGTTTTTGTAGTCGATACACATTCTCTTATTGTCGTTTTTCTTGAGCACCAAGAATGTTTTCATCAACTAGTCAAAGTATTTGTTGGGGCATATGAACCCCATAACAAAGAGTCGCAATATATTTTTGGCGAGTGACTGGCCACGCTCTGCATTGCGAGGTAGCAGTGATTGCTTGTCATGCTAACCCTTTGGGTCGGCGCTTTGTTTGTGCTCAGCAAGATCCTCCATGACTCCTGGCGTGCCGGGTTTGTACCGAGCTAGGGCATCGTGGTTCTCACGCCAGGACACGCTAAGCGCACTTTCCTATGCACGGAACAGGTCTGCCTCTGGTGCCCCCTGCTGTTCCAGCTTGCTGTGGGCAGGCTCTTCTTGAGGGATATGTGCTGGGGCCTCAGAGGTGCCAGGGAGGAAGTAGATCGTTGCTGGTTTCTTTAGGACTATTGGGTCATTTTGGTACGAGCCGCTCGCCAATATGGCGAGAACGTCGGTGTGTTGCACCTCTTCAATGATGATTGCATCGGCCACCTTTGCGTTGTTTTCTTCGCACTCGACGACCATGTCCGTGTCGCCGCACATGGTGATTATGCCATGGGGGCCGGGAGTTTCATCATATTTAAGACGTAGTGTGGGGTCGTCATGAATTCGCCGAACGCCTACCTTCCAGGTATGAAGTACAGGCTTCTGAAGTTCACCAGTTCGAAGATGATCTGCTCTGTGCCGAAGTTGGCCGGTGTGCCGAAGGTGATTGGCAGCGTCACCTTCCTGATCGGGTCTACCTTACGACCCGTGACTATATCGTGGAAGGCGCAGAGGGTGGATTCCACCATGGACTATGGTAGTTGCAGTATCCTGAAAGTATTGAGGTATAAGATGTTGATGGAGCTCTCTCTGTCCATGAGGGTCTTTGGTAGCCAGTAGTCATCCACCTTGGGTCTGACGACAAGGCGACTCACCCTGGGTACTCAATCCTGGGTGCGTGATCCTCGCAGCTCCAAGTGATGCTTTGCTCTGACCAATTTAGCCAGAGCGGAATGTCAACTTTCTCCACCACATTTATGGCAACCGCGGGTGAGTAGTTTCTTCTCGCGTGCTGTTCCTACAACGGTGAAGGTGTGGAGTGAACCAACGGAATTTCAGAATGTGCCACCGTTGCCGTTGTCACGCGGCTGGTCCGGGTTGGGGTCCTCCCTGGCGCGCTTTTCCTTCTCTATCTCTTTGAGAGAGTGGCAGTTGGCGGTCATGTGGGTGGAAGGTTTGCCCTCCCTACTGTGGTAGATGAAAGGTTGATTTGGCAGGGCAGTTGGGTCGAATATCACTCGAGCCGCAGTATTTCCGCATGGGTTGTTCCACTCGTGGCGGTAGTTTTTGTAGCGGAGGTCGCGCCTATGACCGCAGGTTTGGCCACTCGTGCGGCGCCTTCCACCCGACTCGTCATCGAACTCTTGGAACAGGTCCTCCTCCGAGTAGCGCTTGGAGATCTCAAGGAGGTCCTGGATGTTGTAGAGCATTTTTGGTAAACTCTCTTGATCTTGGCGACCAAGGGCTCGTACCGACACATGTTCTTGAAGCAATGTATGGCCGTATCAGGGTGGATCCCCACGGCGTTTATCCATACTTCTTGCCAGTGTAACCAGTGTCGGGTCGACTTGTCGGGCCCCTAGACGCATCGCTCTAGGTCTTTGATCATGGTGGTACGTGAGTAGGAACCTTCGAAGTGCTTGCTGAAGGCCGCGCGCATCTCTTCCTAGGAGTCGATGCTGTTCTCCGGGAGGGTATTGGTCCACTGGCGAGTCGCGCCCTCCATCATCTAGGGAAGGTAGCGAGTGTCCAGTAGATTGTTGTGGCCGGCGATCCCCATTGCCATGAGGTAGGTGTCGATCCATACTTTGGGGTCGAGCGTGGGGTCATTCTTTTCCATGTCCTTTGGCCCCATGGAAGTTTGGAGGGTAATTTTTGCCCCGCCCCCGACCACTGGTCCAAAGCACGGCGGGCCGACTCGGCTGAGGTCGCCTCAATTGGAGAGCGTGTGGCAAAGTTCGTACGGCTGACGAGCTTGCCATGCTTGGGTGTTTATGAGGTGG
This sequence comes from Avena sativa, assembly GCA_916181665.1. Lineage (NCBI taxonomy): Eukaryota > Viridiplantae > Streptophyta > Magnoliopsida > Poales > Poaceae > Avena > Avena sativa. The sequence continues at coordinate 363,710,820 of OV702285.1, read as the reverse complement.
CCTCACGAGTCGACTAGCTGGCCGTTGGTGGCGACCGCATTGTACTAAGGTTGTTGGTCGTTATTGGAGATGGCTGGGTTGGCGACAACGAGTTGTTGCGGCCGTAGATCTGGTGGCGGGAAGTTGGCAACGTTGGCAACCATCCGCTTGCCTGGGCGGTTGGACGGAGCCACTCTTCTGTTGGTAGATCATTAGTAGACCCGCCCCTATGAGTCTCGCCTTGTTTTCTGCTGCTCGACTGCTCTAGCGAGCAGGGCTTGGGCGCATTTGGTTTGGATCGCACCCTCTCCCATGGGGTTTAAGTTGGCGACCGCAGCTTGGCTCACGATGAAATTTTCCATCGGAGTCGAGTATAGGGGGAGGCCATTGGCGTCCTACTCCTGTGGTATTCTTATTACCCATGGTTGCTCCGGAGGAGGAATCAGGAGGGGCGGTGGAGGAGCTCTGTGTGCAGTTGACCCGTCCGGCGGGAAACTGCCTTCTGGTGGCATGTTTTTGCAAACCTCGTGGTCAGCCATGCGCACGGGGCCGTTCTCGTCATTGAAGTTCAAGGCTCGGCCTTGTGAGCCAAGGTTGAGTCGCCACGCCACCCGGAGTTGATGGTACACCGAGAGCTATTGCGCTGTTTAGGTCCACACGGTGCCGCTCGATCTCGTCGGTGGTCGCGGTTGGCGGGAGGGGGTGGAGAAGGGGTCCGCCAGTGGATCGTTGTCGTTTGCCATGTAGATGGCATGGTGGATGGGGAGGTATATCTCATTGGGAGATTCCGACCCTGAGTCGTAGTCGAGGAGCTAGAGGATCGAGTCATCCTTATAGTCCCTAGTGTTGGGGACCTTCGTGATGGAGCTGGCCTTTTCCACGGGAACGGTAGGTTTTGCGGCTGGCGCCGGTGTTTCCAAGTCGGCTAAGTTGCAGAGGGTGGAGTTGCTCCTGACCAATCAGTCCTCATTCGAGTCGTTCTTGGATGCAAGGAGGGTTCTGCGGCTAGCGCCGGTGTTTCCGAGAGAAGATCGCGTGGATGCGATTAGAGGCTGGTGGCCAATCCGATAGGATTCGCTGAAGCCGAAAAGAGGTTGCTGGAGCCAATTGGTATCATGGCGGCGTGCATGACCGGTTGCAAAGCCGGTTTGTAGCTACTAGACATGATCTGAAAAAAACCCACCGATCCCGATCATGCGTCTGGTAGCGAAGGGTCGGCGAGTTGGAGTGAAGGGTCTCGTCGCAAATCTGAGGCTTGACTCACCATGCCTCACGATGGGCGCCACTGTCATGGGAATGGCCACGGCAGTCACTACCAGGGGTAGCGATTGAATCAAAGTATGGCAAAAGCTAGTCTCCATCCGCGAATCAAGATTGGGCAAGACACAAGGTTTACCTAGGTTCGTCTCCCCATAGGGTAAACACCTACTTATTTCTTGTTTGTAATGATGGCGAGTGAGATTATAGAGTGGGCGAACTCGGCGTATGGGCAGCGAGTCACAAGGATGGGGTAGCTAATAGCTCGTGAATACAATGGGAACCCTAGGGAGGCTTATATAGGGGCGCCTCGCTATGGTTTTATAGGATCTCAACCGAATCAGTAATGATTTTAGGAGGTTGACCTAATCCGACTAGGCCTAGCTACGGTATTGGGCCTTCGCATCCAATCGCCGGTCTTCTTTGAAGCTTTCTTTCCAGTCCTCATCATTCCTGGCTTGTTTGACATTGTCTAGGGCCAGTCGCTTCCTGCCATCGTGGATACCCTGATTGGCATATCCCCATCACTTTCATGGCGTCAACTCTTTGTTGACCGGCCATCGATGTCATGGCCTCCTCATCATTTTCGACGTTTTCGCGTCCTTGTTATAGTTCGACATGTTGCCTTCTTGTTCTATATGGCAGCGCCTCTGCACTCAATCTAGGTCACCGCGTCTATGTTCTTGTTTAGTTCAATCTAGTTCACCATTTCACAGCTTCGGCGACGTTGTGCCCGACATTGCTTCTTACGGAAAACGTTCAGTCGAGTTCACTAGAAGCTCCCTTTAGCTTTATTCTCTGGATGTAACATCCGAATTTCAGCAACCCTGATTTGTTGTCAAAACGCAAAAATCTGGGGAACAAAAACTATTTCTTGTTAAACGTTGCAATGTTTGCTAAGTTGTTTGCATGTGTTCATACATCTTCTTGTGTATTAGATAATATACTCCTCAGTTCAACCTCACACTATTTTACAAAAGAACTATCCTCGCTCATCTTTTATATTCTCAAATGTTATGACATTTAAAACTTGAGACAAGATAACTTTGACACAACAAAATGTTTTACTAGATTCTATTAACCAAACTATGGAGACCTATATATAATCTTCTTATGTTTTCAAGACAGAACTTTCAACTACTCTTATCTCTAGGTTTTCCTAAACCTTTCCTAAAACCTTTTCATTCTAATCCTGGTAGAAATACCAAAAGGTCCTTATCTTACTTCAAACACAACCTTTTCAAAATACCCATCCTTACTTCAAGCTATAGGCTTGATGGTAACCTTAGTATTAGTTGGATAAGTTGATAACATGAAGTGCATTGATCTGTTGTTTGATGAATTGCTCTGATCTGCTATCTGTGATAATTGTCTACTTAGGTAGTAGCATGAGGCAATCTAGGGCTCATCATTCGGATCAAACAAATAGTTTAGATCACCAATATCAAACCAAGCACCCTAAGCTGGGTTTATCTTACATCACCCAAGCAACCCACTAAGCCACTTAACCAGATCAATCCTGAGCTAATCCCTTGTATTAGCATCCAACTCATCAAAGACCAAATACAAGAATGAATCGTCTCCACACAATCTATTCTTCAGTATCACGTACTTGATGATAATATTGTATACTTGCATCCTCCCTAAATATTTTCCTCTTTCATACTAGTCCAACTCCACCAATCTGCCAAAAATGGCCAAGTCTGGAATCCTTAACTGGATTCAATATTTGAGACTCCACCTATTTTAACCTATGTGCATTCCTGAGAATGTAATTGAACCTCCTTTTACTACATCATTAGTACTACCAAATACCACTTTTTCCATTGGCTGAACCCTTCGAGTACCCACTCATCCTTGATGGTTTTGTAGTCACGAAAGTAATCTTTTTTGCAAATGTTGACATCATGCCTACTTTGGCAGAAGCTCACATCCTTATGATATCTTCTATTGACCAACTCTCTACATGGTTCTGACCTGCTAACCATGGTCTATCAATCCATGCTTCACTTGTTCCCATTGGAGCTTTTTGCTTCTTAAACCCACATGTTTTATGAGGCTTCATGATACATCTGCTATGGCAGCCTTATTTCAAAAAAGTTTGCCATCACTTCCAGATCACCTCAAATACAACCAAGCCCAAATCTTGCTGCCATGATAATCTATATAACTTGGTATAACCACCCATCTATCCCTTGTATCATGGTGAGCTCTGATCTCCCTAATCCAACCATGTTTAGGTGGTACAAACATATCTATGCCCTAGATCCTCTAATCCTTGCTCTCATCCAAAAATCCATCTTAATTTGTAAAACAAAGTTTTCTATTGATTGATACTTCAAGTTTACATCATTTTACTCAGGAATATAATTTTATCCAATTTTCTCGATAATTAGTTTGGCCCTAAAACTAATTATTTCCTTCCTTGACCAAATCTTCAAAAATCCCTCATATACAGGAAAGTTTGTTTTTATCCAAACTACTTTGCCAAATCAAGGCACACTTGAAGCCTATATATCATACTCTACCTTCCCATCTCAAAAATAAATATTTTTGAGATGCTTTATTATTTCTTTTTCCCCTTATTATTAAATGGAACAAACAATAAATAATAGATTAAAAATACTTTTCCTTCCAAATAAATTCTAGGAAAATTCTCCAATATGTGACTTGGTATTTAGGACATTTCACACCAAAAACAAACCTTGTCCAATGTAAAAATATAAAATGAGCTTCTAGAAACTAATTCTGAATTATTCAAATAAATGGATTTAAGTAGATTAAAACTCCCCATATAAATCCAATATAATTCTTGGAGAGCCTCCATGACCTCCTCTATCTCCCAGTACCTCTACCTCACCTTGAGAAAACCAAATTCTAAGACTTGCTTCACAATAACCCAAATAACCAATATTTGTACTATTGCTAATTCAAACTCTCAAAACCAAGCAAGTCGCCACCAAATGGGTCAAACAAACTTGCACAACACAACACCAACCCCTCCTGGTCGAGCTACACTATAGCATGCACTATAGCACCCTCACCCCCTTGTCTGATGTGCTTGTTTGGGAGAGAGATAAGGAAATGACCATTTTTTCTCATTCAGTTCCCTCATAGCAGCACCCCACTCTCTCTGCCTCACATGCTTGACCCAGAGGCCACCTCACACTCTCCACCGCCCAAGCTGCCCTATCCCTGGCCAGATCCTCTTCTCCAAGCTCCTCCATGAGCTATATCCACCATGGACCTCCCAATCCTTGGATAAAAGGCTCCAAACCACCCCCAATGCCTCCCTTCACCCTCATTTGCTTCCTCCCCTCTCCACTCAGCTCTCCCGAGGTCCCCTTCCCCTCCTTCCCACCCTGCTAGACACATGAAGAGAAATGGCACTTTCGGCCATTGTTTGAACTTGAGCTTGAGGTTGGTCTCTCCCTGCCTCTCCTCCCTTGCATGTGTTTTAGTTGAGATCCCTCCCTCTGATATACATGCCTATGACATTCCCTCTACTGCAGGAACGCTAGGATCCCCCACCACCGGAGCACGTCCGAGTGGAGTTCTTCTAGCGAAGTCCACCTTCCTGAGCCCCTATAGCGTAATCACCCCTCACTGGCCTTCCTAGGAATCCTATCCTCCCCTCTGATGCCCTACTATCTACATGCAGACGCCCAACAGTGCCCTCTGGCGAGCCCCGAAGAGCAACCATGGATGACCTCGTGCGAGACCCCTCCCGGAAGCAATCACCGCCCTGCCGCCCCTTGTTAAGGTCCCCGCGCGATGTCGCGTCTTCCCCGCCACCTCACCATCACCGAAAATCCCTCAGGTGAGCTTCGTGCTATTGTTGCCGCCCTCTAGGGTTTGCCCCTGTCCTCTCCGACAAAAGGAAGAATACGAAGCCGATGTCGTCAGATCCCCTTTGATCCAACGACCCATATCCGGACATACCGCTTCACCCCTCACCCCACTAATCGCGGGGCCCGCCCCTGCGTCTTCAAACAGCCAGCTCACACGTAGATCCGCCCCCGTGTGGGTCGAATCTGCCCTCCTCGGCCCATCTCACTCCGTAATGCAGCCCGCCAGCTATTTTTCTCTATTCATATTACCAGATCTGAAGCATAGTGGCCAGGATTAAATCAAAAAAATTATAACACAAGGAAAATTCCCAGATCTAAAAAATTTATAGTTTACGAATGTTCACTTGAACATGCAGTGCACTTGGTTACCCCAAATAATGTACATATTATTAATAATAAGTCAGCTACCAAGAGGTGCCCATTTCACTAATATAATTCTCCAGAGGGTTTAATAACTCATATGGCTTGAAACCTTTTTGCCTTGAAAGGTATCAGTGATACCTGGCATGCCACTTTGGCCCCATATATCTTTGCTTCCTATATTACCCTTTGTAAAACTAACAAAAATAGCCCAAATATGGCTTTAGGAAATTCTACATGTCAAACCAAAAGTGGTATTATTCCAACTCCCAGGACACATGTATCCCAATATCATTCAAACCCCAGGAGCCCATAATCTATTAAGCCTTGGTTGATTTTTAGTGAATTAAACTCTTTTGTGCATAGTTAGTTCACTAATAAAATCCCTATAGGAGTGTTGTAAGTCAAAAAAGGGTGATTCCAGTTTCTATATAAAGGTATCTAAAATTCCTAACATGTGCTTTTGGATCTATATCAATAGATCTTGTATACTAATTCAAGTTAAAGACACAAAAACCTTCTAGAACTGCCATTAGGGATTTCCTTAGGGCTTTCTGGTAAATATTTTGAAATGATTCCAACTCCCAGTGAATTAGTAAATCAAAACCCTACTTATCCATCCAAGGAAATAATTTTTGTACTTTCAGAACTTTCCTCATGAATTATTTCCTAAAACTAGAGTTGTTATAACTAGAAAATAATCATTAAATCAATGGAAATTGATAAATAGTGAAACCATTTTTGTGTGTTTCATTTTATCAATAACTATATGATGGTATCATTTTTATACAATGATATCATACAAAATATGTCCTTGGTCCAAAACCCCTCTCCTAGGTAGTTTCTAGACTATAAATCCTAAGGAATCTTCTTCCATTGCCTCCAAGTCATTTACCAATCCCATCAAACCAATCATCCAACACCCCTATATTATATCATGTGATTATATTTTTATTGGTATTTTGTATCAAGGCTTGTATGTCTTGTTTGATTGTGGTATTGTTTGTTTGCATGTTTTCTCCATAACGGCGATAGTTGCGATTGTGTGACGCCAAGAAGAAGGAAACCTCTGAGTATTATTATTATTATTATTATTATTATTATTGGTATTTTGCTATTCTAAGGAAGTCAAGGGACATCTCGCTGGTCATAGGCAAGCCACCATTCCTGAACTCCGATACTTGCCCTACTGTAGTTTACAACTGCTTTGTATCTCCTTTATAAATTGCATTATTGTCAGCATGTCTTGTTTTATAAATACTGAGCAAATGACTTGGATCCTCCAAGTTATGAATGCGTGTCCATTAGGAAACCTACCCTTTTTTACACCGACTTTTACCCTTTAGATCAAGGTTAATATGAGTAGCATCTTCTCTCCTTGGAAACTACGGTGTTTCGATGATAAATCTATTTTGGGTTTTACCCTACCACAAAGGTTTAAAAATAAAACACTTGGAAAGGAGCATCATTTCCGAGTGGACGCTTTAACAAAGATGTTGGGGATACACTTTCCGGGTATACCCACAGGACTCGTTGACCAGTGTGGCCCACCAACAGGTTAGAGCTTTGCTTCACGGGCGGCCCAGTCAGAAAAAGAGGAGGAGTTACTTCCGGCTACGACAAGGCCCAGAAGAGTCACCAACTTAGGCATGTAGTATTACTTGTAGTCCAAGATGTATCTAGTTACCGACTTTGTAATGCAGCCGTATAGGTCTCTCCTATAACCTTAGGCCACTGCGATTATATAAACCGGACCTGAGGGAGCCTTTAGGGCACTAGATAAACCACAACCTACGCGCACAGGTGAACCTCTCTTGTAATCCGCTGTAACATACGGCTCTCGCCGATATATTACTGGGTTGCTAGAAGGAGTAGGATCCGATCACCGCAGCGGATCTAAACCTGAGTAAATTTGTGCTCACCTCTCCCGAAACACCGTATGGCTCACACTCCATATTCTCAACGCCTTCAGGACCCCATATGGCATACTTGTCGAAAATCCGATGATAGTTGGCGCCCACCATGGGGAAGGTGACCTTCGGAGCTTCATTCCAGGCAGAATCTCTGCATGCAGGAATCGACGAAACAATCGCCATAGGTTGTGCGGTTTACGCTAGTGATGCCCCCCTCGTTCTTCTCGAAGTGACCTAGATTCTAGCTAAGGAACCCATGATGACCTACAAAATCATGTCTATCTCCGCTTCGCTGATCCCACCCCTGAGGTGATGACCTTGGCGGAAGAAAAGTCCGGATCTGCTCCATTCGCAGAGGAGGAAGAGTTCAAGATCACGGAAAAACCTGAAGCCACCCATCCTCCTCTTGTAGTGGAAGAAGTGGTGGAGGAAAACCCGAATAAGATCTCCCAGTTGAGATCGGATAAACGGATGAGTAGCATATTCGCTTCAGATCCGATTCTACTGATGCTGGAGCAGAAAAAATACTCTTGATGCACATGATAAAGGAGATGATGAAGTGCCCCAACATCTATTACAAAGCAACCAACGAGATCAAGCAGAGCTTTGAGATGGCAGAGGCGGAAACCCAGTTATGCTGGTACATCGAGACATGGAGAAAAAAGAAGCATTGCTTTGTGCTCTGCGTGGGCTCTAGATCCGAATTTATCGATGTTGGAGCCGGTAATGATTCAGTTTTTGATGTTATTGGAGAAAATACTGGCTTGCCTACTTCCCCTCAGGAATCACTAACATCGCAGGAACTTCGGGACTTTGAGAATAAGATGGAAGCGTATGAAGAAGAATACACCTCCAAACAGTGCAAGGTGATCCAGAGAACCCTCCGAGTCCATATGATAGCATGGACCAAGACTCCATCACCTTAGATGACATGGACACCAGAGATTCATCCAAGGTCCAGAATCCTACCATGACGGAAAGTACTGACGGAAGTTTAGCTCCAGGCACCGGACCAAAATCTATCTTGGCCACTAGTACGCACGTTAAGGCTATCAGACGGTCAAAGAATAAGAACAAGAACCCGACACCGACAGAGCCGGTAGATATGGAGAATCAGGACGGAGATCCGATTAACCCCACACCGATTGATCCTCCTGTGGATGGACACATCGTCACAAAGGGTGCACATGAAATCTACGGAGATGCACTCACTATACCAATCCCAATTGCTTCGGATCTCACTCTGGAGGAGCTAGAGAAAAGGTCGGAGCACCTGGAAAAGCACCGTTTGTTTTTGCTCGAAGAGGTTGCCCGCATCGTCGAGCTTAGACAACATATAGACAGCAAACCTGCCCAGTACGAGTCAGAATTCAAGCGGCTTCCAAACAAAACAAGGGGAGGTCTGATTCTTGCTAATAGGAACCCGGATGTCCACATAGATTTATTCGATGGTAAAACCGGAGAGAAGATCTGAGTCTATAGCATACCAGTGAAAAATGTTGCGGCTTCTTGAGCCATCCTTGCCAATAATCTGTCTCCAGAACAGGTTCGACAATGCGTGGAATTGCTCGACAAAGGATTCAAACAGCAAAAGGCAACCGCATCGTTCAGTGGCAAGATGGCCTTATGGTCAGAATTTTGTCACACTAACGGAGACCACAACGCTGATGAAAGACCCTGCAGGGACACGGATCAACGTCATCGTCCCCAGGAGGAAAAAAACTCAAGGACCGAATCAAACGGTCGTCCTCGCAGGACCACACGAGACTAGTCAGGAGTAATTCTGGCTGCGTCTCAATATGCCATCAGGGCATTGGTACCTCACCAGACCCATCATCGGCAGCATAACCGCCACAGGGGGGAACCAAAGGTGTGCCGCCTGCGAGAATAAGATCGGCTAAGGATGCCACCCCCCTACTGTCCGGCTAGCAACACTGGATGAAGAAATGACCCAGATCGTCCTAAATCAAGCAGGACGGAGCCCGACGAAATCAACTTCGGAGTCACCATAATGAGGCTCCGGCACTGTGCCGCTCAGCCAGAAATAACCCGAAAGAACCACCATCACCGCCCGACAGCGACCATGAAGGATCTCATCATAGCCATGTAAGCCGCAGGGGCAAAGTCGGCGATGGTAGAAGGAGAAGCAGGAATCTGATTCCGACTCGCAGAAGCCGCGAGTCTCCAAGGCATAGGTCGCACTCGCCAAACGATGCTCGCCATCGCATCGAATCCAATATTGCAGCACGTCGGTATGTGTAAGAGTACGTGTAGGTGGGACCCAAATGCTTTTGCCCATGTATCCGTTAAACAAAGTTTCTGGTTGACTTCGGCATAGCTAAACACATTCAGCCCTACGATGGTGCATCTCGGCGAGATACTTGGCTTCAAGATTTTTTCTAGGCTTGCTGCATCGCCAAAGGAGGAAACATCCTGGTCGCAGTTCGATATCCTCCAGTCATGTTGCGGAGGATGGCTCGATCATGGCTCAATGAACTGTCAAGGAACTCGATTCACAACTGGTATGATATGCAAAGTGTGTTCTTTTCAAACTTCGAGGGAACAAATAGGAGGCCCTGCACAGTTGGAGACTTGCAGCGTTGCACTCAAAGACCCGGAGAAACCTGTCGGGATTACCTCGGACGCTGGATCAACACGAAGAACTCCTGTGAAGGATTAAATGGGCAAACTATGATTGAAGCTTTCATTGTAAGACTCCTAGTCAAACTTTTGCATCATAGACTAAAGCGTGACCATGTCACAGACCTGGGACAGATGATAGAAATGGCGAGTAAATATGCTGACGCTAATGACGATTCAGATGGACTGCTGAATATTCTGGCCAATCCGATTGTGGATATGCAGTAGAAGCAACAAAATCAGAAGCGCAAGAACTCATCGGAAGATAAACCTGCTCTAGAAAACGCAGCCAGGGACGAGGTCGCGGAACTTGTTGGGTCCATGGCAGAGTAGATTAACAGCCCGAAAAATCATATTCCTGGGCCTACATCGCCAAGGACCCTTGTGTTCATCACCTGAACATGAATGGATGTTCTACCCATACCAATGCTGAGTGTCGTTTCAATGACGATATCAAGAAAGATGAATCTGGTGGCTACAGATCCAAGTGACAAAAAGGAAAGAAAAATTCCAAGAAAGGCATGGATCCCAAGGAATATTCTGACATGGAAGAAGAGGATGCCGCACAGCCCAAGTCGGATGGAAAGAAGGATTATACCAAAAAGAAAGAAACATATATCTGCTTCCTTGGAACTCAGCCAACTAAAGTCAAGAAGGCGGTTCTCCGTGAGATCAACGCCATGGTTCCGGCTATCCTCCAATTCTTGGATTGCTCAGATGTAACCACAACCTTTGATCGCAAAGATCACCCAAGGAAAACACATCATAGGGTAAAGTACCCTCTGGTCGTCAATCCTCTTATTGATGGATATGAGTTGTCTAAAACTCTCATGGACGATGGTAGAAGCATCAACATCCTCTACATTGAGACGCTTCACCGCAAGAAGATACACGAAAGCTAGTTAAATCACAGCAACATGACTTTCCATGGCATTGTACTAGGGAGACAAGCGGATTCTCTGGGTGAGATCACACTGGACGTGACATTAGGAAACCGAGACAATTACTGGACCGAGCCACACTCCTTCGATGTGGTACCTTTCAAAAGTGCTTACCAAGCCATCTTCGGGCGTACGACTTACTGGGCGTTCATGGCTCTCCCCTATTACATCTACAACATGATAAACCTTTCGGGGCCAAATGGCTTCTTCACCATCCGGGAAAACCCGAAGAAAGCGCGAGACTGCGAAGAAAGATCTGTCGCCCTTGCTGAAGCCATGCTACATGCCCAAGAGTACCAGAAGATCAAAAATACCATTGACCCATCCGAGATGCCCACTACGATTAACGAGGTGCTAAAGTCAAGTATAAAGTTCAAGGCATCGGAAGATACAAAGAAGACGTTGCTGAAGGAAGATGATCCCTCCAAGATGATGAACGTAGTGGTAATCCTAGACGGCGCATAGGAAAGCACGCTCGTCGAGTTCCTTAGAGCTAATAAAGATATCTTCACATGGCAGCCTTTTGACATGACCGGAGTACCTCGGGAACTTGTCGAGCACTCTCTTAATGTGTACCCTGATGCTAAATACATCAAATAGTCCTTACGATGGTTTGGTGATGAAAAGCGTAAATCTATATCTAAGGAATTAGCCCGTCTAGAATTAGCCGAATTTATCGCACAGGTCATCCATGCTGAATGGGTGGCAAATCCTGCACTCTCCCTAAAAATGACACTATTGATTTAAGGATATGCATTGATTATACTGTCTTGAACAAGGCTTGTCCTAAAGATACGTTCCCTTTTCCAAGAATTGATCAAGTTATCGACTCCACGACAGGGTCAGAATTACTCTTTTTTCTCGACGCATATTCTGGATATCACCAAATACCGATGAAAGAATCGGATCAACTCAAGACGTCTTTCGTCACACCTTTCGGAACCTTCTGCTACGATACTATGCATTTTGGCTTACAGAACACAGGAGCTACATATCAATGCACCATGCAGCATTGTCTTAACGATCAAATCAGACGCAACATCAATGTATACTAGATGATATAGTAGTGATGTCCAAAAAGAAGGAACACTCATTTCCAACTTAGAGGAAACATTTGATAGCCTATGAAAATTCAACATAATGCTAAATCCAAAGAAGTATTTCTTTGGAATCCCAGCCAGAAAATTGTTAGGTTTCATCGTGTTTGAAAGAGGCATAGAGGTGAACCGGGACAAAATAAAGGCTCTAATTAACACTACCAGACCAACTTGTCTGAAGGACGTGCAACGTCTCACTAGTTGCATCGCGGTAGTGAGCCGGTTCATCAACCGGCTCGAAGCAAGAGTCACACCTTTATACAAACTCTTGAAGAAAACCGACAAATTTTGTCTGGACCAAGGAAGCCGATACTGGCCTACAAAGTTTGAAAGATCTACTTTCGGATCCACCAATTCTTGCGGCGCCAGAGCCACATGAGAATATGTTACTTTACATCGCATCGACTAATAAAGTCGTAAGTGTGGTAATATTAGTGGAGCGCGAGGAAGAAGACTATGAGCACAAGGTGCAACGTCCAACATACTGCCTGAGTGACATCCTGACAGAGTCGAAGAAAAGTTATCCACATTTCCAAAAGCTAGCTTATGGAGTATTCTTTGCTACCAGAAATCTATGACACTACATTCAAGAGCATAAGATGACAGTGGTGAGTACTGCTCCCCTGCGAGATATAATCAACAACCACGATGCCATAGGATGTGTTGCAAAGTGGGGAATAGAGCTTGCAGCTTTCAACATCGAGTACAAACCACGAACATAAATCAAATCCAGATACTTTCCGATTTCGTTGTTGATTTGACAGAGACGGCGGAAAATACAAGTCCTATAGACTCGGAATTTTGGACCCTACATTTTGATGGGTCAAAAGCACGAGGGGGCTCGGGGGATGGCGTGGTGCTCAAGTTACCCCAAGGAGATAAGCTATTCTATGTGTTACATATACACTTCCCAGCGACCAATAATATTGTCAAGTATGAAGCACTTTTACATGGAATGCGCATGGCCAAAAATATTGGAGTAACTATACTCATGTGTTATGGAGACTCGGATTTAGTTGCTCAGAAAGTATATGATATCTGCAATGCAAATAAGCACATGGCAGCTTACAAAGCCGTTGTGGATGAATTATCTAAATTGTTTGAGGGTTTTGAGGTTCAACACATCGAGGAAGCATATGCTTTATCAAGAATAGGCTCTGCATGGAAAAAAGTTCTGGATGGCACTTTTTTAGAGAACCTAAAAGTTCCCTCTATCACAGGAGTTGATAAGGACTATCCGACGAAATCCGACTCAGCTTTAGTAGCACTTCTGGCTATAATTACCAGCTGGACAAAACCCTATCTGGATTTCCTGATAGACGGAAAATTACCCGAAGACGAGTTCTAGGCCAACAGATCGTCCAACGAGCAAAAACCTATACGATAATCAATGTTGAGCTCTATAAGCGGAGTGTTTCTAGAGTTTTCCAGCGTTGTATTTCTCCGGGAGAAGGAGTGGAAATCTTACGAGAGATCCACGAAGGCGAGTGTGGTCGCCATGCTGCAGCCAAATCTTTAGTGGCAAAAGCTTTTAGACACGGATTCTTTTGGCTCAGAACTAAGGCAGATGCCGAGAAACTGGTCAAAACATGTAGAGGCTGCCAAAAGTACGCATGTCAAACACACATTTCGGCTGATCTACTGCAAACAATACCTATTACATGGGCATTTGTAGTCTGGGGGCTTGGTATGATAGGACCGTTTCGAACGGCAAAGTGTTGATTTACTCACCTACTAGTGATGATGGATAAATTTATCAAATGGATTGAGGCTAAACCCGTAACAAATTGCGATGGAGCCATAGCCAAAAAGTTCGTCGAGGAAGTAATCATTAGTTTGGGATATCCGCATAGTATTATTACTAACAATGGGAGCAACTTTTCCATGGGAGAATTGGCCGAATTCTGCGAAGAACAAGGGATCCGACTTCATATTTCATCATTCGCACATCCACAAGGTAATGTACAAGTCGAAAGAGCAAACAGTCTCATTGTACAAGGACTCTAACCTCGTCCCGAGGCACCACTTCGTCGTGCCGTGGTGTCTTGGGCGGAATAATTACCATCTGTGATATGGAACTTGCGTACAACTCCAAATAGATCAACTGGATACACTCCTTTCTTCTTGGTCTATGGTGCAGAAGAAGTTCTTCCAAGTGATTTAATTCATCAGTCTCCTAGAGTCAAAGCGTATATTGAATAAAATGCATAAGTTTCTCGACAATATGATCTCGACCTAGTCGAAGAATTTCGCGTCGTTGCTGAGTAGAGATCTATAGCCTATCAGCAGAAGTTGCGCAAGTATCATAGTCAAAGAGTGCAAAATAGTTCTTTCAGGAAAGGCGGTTTGTTTCTCTGACTTGTGCAAAAAAAGCACAAGCTTTCCCCAATTTGGGAAGGACCTTTTATGATCACCCGAGTTCTGCATAATGGGTCATATTATTTAACCGATATAAGACCAATCATGGAAAGACATGATAATTGAAAGAGAAAGAGAGCTAGCGGTAGTACATACCCGGATGAATTAGACTGTCCATGGAAAATTGCACAGCTACGTCCCTTCTATTCTTCGTTATATTTACATGTAATCATATATGTACATGTTCAAAGAGAAATAAAGTATTGGTTTCCTCATATATTATTCTTGAGAAGTTTTTTGCCATCTTATTTCCAAAAGAGCATGTCATTTTAAAAATAAACAAGATGCTTGAAAGTACTTTATACCCATGTTCGTTCTGGTTATGATTGTTGAATATCTCTAAAAAATGTTACCTTAGGGTGTAAATCTAAATTCATGTTTATACTTTGGTTTTTATCTGATTGCTTAGATGCGGGCATATTCTGAGTAATGAATTGTTGGTACTAGAAGCCGGCTCTGTTTCAGAGTTTAAAATGGTTTAGCAATTGCGCTCCATTGACTCAGCAGAGTTTTCGTGCTAAAGGTTGGCCGGCTCATGAAAGGGACGAGGCAGAGAGCCAGATAAAACGAGAAGTGTAAAGTATCAGTTCTTACAATGAGTGCTATAGTAAAGTATCAGTTCTTACAATGAGTGCTATAGTAAAGTATCAGTTCTTACATACCAATATATTTACAATGAGTGGTATAGTAAAGTATCAGATAAAACAAGAAATTTTCAAATACACACATCAATATATTTACAATGAGTGCTATAGTAAAGTATCAGTTCTTACATACCAGTACATTTAAAACTGAATATTGTTCCCATCATTACAGACCAAGTGAACGTTGAGGATAATGCATCAAATATTTTATGCTATAGATTCAGGTGGTGGTGGTGGAGAGCTTGGAGCGCTGGAGTCGACATCGTCGCTACCTTGCACTAGAGACTCGAAAGGTTCTTCATCTTCGACAAGGCTATATTCCGGCTCTTTGGGAGAAAGAGGCACAACGACAGATTAGAATAATGGCGTCGTAAAGTGCAATCTCCGCCATGCGACAAGCATAGCCCGCACAAGATTCTTGGATGGCCTACATGTCTTGCAGGTTACCCTCATCGTCCCTGTCGGCGATGCCCTTGGTGACATGCTAGATTTCCATATCACTATGGTGACTCATCACCATAGTAAGGGACGTCTGTGCAGCGGTCCGAGCATAGGAAATCTTTCAATCCTTGATGAGATTCGGAATCTCCATCGCTCTGTCCCTCATATCGACCATTGGCAAGTCATTTAAGCCGGAAAGTCTACCCGACTCACCAACCTCTTCAAGAGTCTTGCAGAAGTCGAAAAGAGCATCTCTGACCAATTTGATGCGCTCAAGGTGAGGTTCAGAGGAAGAGGAGTCTAAAATATGCAGAGGGCCTGGGAAAGAACCAACAAACCAAAATTATACTAAAAGAAAAGGTCGAAAATCACAGGAAGAGTAAAGTCGGAAATGTTACCTAGGACACAGTGGTTCCACTGAGAATACTCCTCCTGGAGTATTTTTAGTCCTTCTTCTGTTGCTTGGGCTATATCCCTCTGGTTGTCGAAATCCTTCCTCAAATCATCAAGCTGTTTATCGCGGAGGGCCAACAGCTTCTCGATCCTCTCGGTCGCCATATGGCTTAACTCTAGGACGGTGTTAACGGATTTCTCTGTTTCATTTTTAATCTTCTCAAGCTCATCCTGGAGATCAACATTCTCCATTTGCCACACCTTGAAGGTTTCGACCTCCTCCACCATCTTGTTGGATTGGATTAGCAATTTTGCAAAATAAAAAAAAATCATCCGGCTAAAAAAGTCAACTATGACAATCACTAGGGTTAATGGTCGGAAAAGATTACCTTCTGCCTCATCCTTCTCAACCTGTAGTTTGGAATTCTCAAGACACAAAGCATTAATCTCTTTGCGCTTATTGCAAATGTTCTTGAGCAATTCTTGGTTGCAAGATTTAACTTTCTATAAGTTAAATACGGAATACCATCAGACGGCTACCAAGACTCGGGCTGCAACTTTAACAAAGTCAAAATCTATTATGAGCCTGGGGGCTACAATATATCATTCTTTTGCATCGTATAAGCATCAAATCGTATCTTATGCTACGATCTTTATTTGACTTTATGCTTGGGGGCTATAGCATATGATAATAAAATACTACAATCGAGAATCAGAAAACTTACAATGTGCTATAGGTGCAACTTCTCAAATCCGAGTTTCGTGTTGTGGAACGCTTTCCCGGCAAGGGAGAGAGGAGAAACGCTCTTCGCTGGAAGCTCGCTAGACTGGATCTTTTTATCCCGGACCAAAATTTGGTCCAGGATGTCCTCCGTCTCCTGGCTCGCTGCCTCTGGAGTAAGGAATTGCTTCTTAAGACTAGATTGTGCCAGCTTGAGAGTCTCTCCCTTCTTCTTCCACCTCAGGCCAGAGGCAGCAGAGTCGGCCATCTTGTCAATCCTCCCTAGCGACATTACCATGGGATCATTACCCTTGACAGGTTCACCCTTGTCAGTTGCCTGGCTACCAATAGTAAGCAGGGCTTGCAAGGTAGCGGCAGCGTTAGGGACAACGGAACCAACACTGGGAGAGACAGAAACCTCCAGTATTGAGATTTGAGTGTTGCTGGGAGTTGGAGGAGGCACGGCTGGAGATAATGCAAGTTTCTGCTAGCGCAGTTTCTTGGTCGGCTTGCTTTCCGACTTAAGCTTACTCTTCAAACCTGACTTAGCTCTGAAATGCACAAGAATGTATGTCAGGTGTGGTTCGAAAAGAAACAATGTACAAAGTACTAATAAGATCATAAGATGATTACCTTTTAACCACTGGCAACACTTGTGCGCCAGCGGTAACAACAGTCTCCTTGGCCTTACGCTTCTTGGAAGCAGAGGCATGAACTTCCTTTAGCTCGTCATCCTCTGTCTCTTCCGAGTCATATGAGGGATAGCCCCCAAGACAGGCGAGCTTGGACTCGCGAAGCTGCTCAAGCTGATAAGTTGTAAAAAGCATCAGTGTAAAACAAAGTAGGATGCAAGATGAAAAGGCAAAATTGATAGAGACCGAGTCGAAAAACTCACAGGAGTCAAAGGTCGTTGAGCTGTATATATCTTCACGGAGACTCCGGGTATCTTCTTGTTCACCCTCTCCTTAATCAAAAACTGCATTCGGGTATTCTAGTCCTTTGCAGAGATGCGAGTCGGACTGACCCTCAGGCTACCCTCCGGTCTCTGGTGACCGTGTGCATCAGGCGCTCTCCATGATGCGGCAATGGCTGAATCCGGCGATATAGCCAGCAGTTGATCAAATCGAATCCGCAGAGCGACTAGTTCTTCATCAAAAACTCAATCCTCCTTTTGGCAAGGATCAAGTCTTCGGAAAGTTCCTGTGCATCTGCGTCCCATGATTCTTGGTGGGTAGGAGCACCGTCGACGAAGGCCGGAAGACCTTCTGCCTTTTTCGGAGCCAGAATATCATTATGATAAAATAAGTTTCCGGACCATCTCTTTACTATTTCACTAGCGTTAATCCTAGGATAAATCCGGTTTCTCCTAAGGAATAAGCTAAGAGTGCAGGTGGTGTAAGGAACACCGGCACTGATGGAGTTCTTTCGAGTACCATAGTAGTACCAAAAAACCGTTAGACTCGGCCTAATGCCAAGAAATCCCTCACTAAGAGCTGCATGAGTGCTAACATCGAGCAAGGAATTAGGGGGGGGGGGGCTTATGAAGTTTCACACCATAATGTTGGAGAACTTCGGTGAAGAACTCCGACAGTGGAAGGCTGAGGCCGCGGTCGACATGCATTTCGAGGAGGACTCGCTCGCCGTCGCGCGGTGCAGGAACGACATCTCCAGCACCGCTCTGCCATGCGTCGGGGACGAGGTAGCCCTCATATTACATGGGTTCGAGCTCGGCGTCGTCCATGGCATTTGGGACCCAGAGGCCTCAAAGCTTCCTCTCATCCACCGCCTTCACGCCTGTTTCTACTACCGCTCCGAAGCTTGATGGCGTTTCCATCTCACCGGAGAAGGTCAAGAACTGGAGGCGCAAAGGGGTTTTTGGTGTGCAGATGGGAAGGATGCGGAGTGCTCAATGAGTACGAGGAGGCAATGAAGAACGGCGAGGAATGAATCTGGGAGAAAGGGATTTCTACTTTTATTATCCTTCACGCCAAGATTCGTGCTGATCCACGCGATATCTGCCATGTGTATAGGAGAGAGGGAGAGAGAGAGAGGAGGAGGCTTCCTCGTGACGCCTCCACCCCCTTGATTCTAGCGCGGTCATTGAAAGGGTGTTCTGTTTCGTAAAGAATGGACCCACCAACGGTCGTGCTGACAGGATGTTTGTCAGTGACAAGACCAGTTCTGAAAATGTTGTCAGACGACACAACACTGTTTAAATCTGGCTCATGTTTTGAAATAAGAAGGAAAATGACTGAAGTAAAGAAGACATATCTGAATCATATAAGACTCAGAATCCTACACTACTGGATGAAGTTTTTGGGAACCCTTCAAGATTCTCAAGGCAAAGAAAACATCAAGATAGATGATTTACCCGACTTTGGATCTTGCAAACTTTCGGGGCCTACTGTTGGGGATATACTTTCTGGGTATACCCACAGGACTCGCTGACCAGGGTCGCCGACCAACGGGTTAGAGCTTTGTTTCATGGGTGGCCCAGTCAGAGAAAGAGGAGTCACTTCCGGTTACGACAAGGCCCAGAAGAGTTACCGACTTAGGCTTGCAGTATTACTTGTAGTCCAAGCTGTATCTAGTTACCGACTCTGTAATGTAGCCGGATAGGTCTCTCCTGTAATCCTAGGCCATAGTGACTATATAAATCGGACCTGAGGGAGCCTTTAGGGCACCAGATCATAGATAAACCACAACTTACTCACACAGGTGAACCTCTCATGTAATCCGCTATAACATCCGGCTCTCGTCGATATTTTATTGGGTTGCTAGCAGGAGTAGGATCCGATCACCGCAGTCGGATCTGAACCTGGGTAAACTTGTGCTCACCACTCTCGGAACAACATACGGCTCATACCCCATCTTCGCAATGCGTTCAGGACCCCCTATGATGTAATTGTGGAGAATCCGACGAAAAAAGAAAATATGATGAGGAGAGAGAAGAAGGTTAAGCAAGAGAAAGAGGAGTGATGTTCTACACCTTTACCAGAACAATTTATCCGTGCAACCACATTACCCCAGGAACTGGGACTTTGCTCATAGTTTGTTATCATTAGACGGGGCATCTTGTACTTGATATTTAGGAGAAATCCCTTGAACTCTAGGTGGGCTCTATAACAGATCTACGGATTTCAGTCCTGCAACTTGCTTCAGCAAGAATGAGCCTTTCTTGGCAGGAGTGTCGGTGCAACAAATGGGTCTCCCACAAACGGTATGCTTTAGGAGTCAAGAAAGAAGTGGAGTCTCTGAGTTATTGTATATTGCCAAGCTACAGGTTTGGGTATACGGATGTGCATAAGGGAGTACTATGGCCTGGGCAACACATACTCATTGTCGGGGAGAAAAATGAAAGGTTAGGTTTGATTATCCGAACCCCCGTCTACCATGTGTAGCAGGCTGTGGTTGTATCCCCGTAGATGTATTGATTCTTATGGGTAAAGTGCACAAACTCTGCAGATTATAATCTATTCGAATAGCCATGTCCACGGTCAAGGACGGTTGGAAAGATGATCCCTAGGAGTACACTTGGTTTGAGCTGGAGAAATGAAAGTGGTTGAAATGCTTAGGTGTTGGTTTTTACTAGAGATGGTGAAATAAGTTTAAAAAGGTTTTTAGAAAGTATATAGCTATATCCATATTTTCAAAAGGAGGAATTTTTCCAAAAACACTTTTGAACAAAGATATAGAGATGACCATTTATGTTTTTCGAAAACAACTGTAGTGTAGAGCTATCTTGCCACAACCAAATTGCATGATCTTGTTTAACTTATCTCGGTGGTTTGCGAGTACATTCAAATGTACTCACCAACTTTGTCCCTGGCTATTTACTTGGCCAAATTTGTAGAAGCTAGAAGGATAAAGGTGCTGATGTCTATGCGAGCTAGGACGTCTTACCAGTCAGTTGCCTATAGGTTAAGACATGACATGGGCTCGTTGAATGAAGACTTCCACTATTACTGATTGTAATCGCCATAATGGCAATGATGTAAGTTTTGTATGCTTTATTTTGTGGATGTTGTAATGATACTCGTCGGTTATGGTCACGGCTCATGTTATTTTCTGGATGTTGTAATGATACTCGTCGGTTATGCTCACGGCTCGCTGATCATGGGAACATGAATTGAAGGCATAACAGGGGTTCTCGAACCATAAATCCGGGGTCCCATAGACATGGTATCAGAGCTATACAAAATGTAGGAGACCTTAGTTAGCTTGTACATTAAACAGGACAACCCCTATTTCGGAACAACACCGACATTCAAAAAATATTTTCTCAATATCTTTTCGAAAGATTCCATATCATATCTTCTCTGACTTAAACTTTTTGAAAATGGCTTACTCCATATCTCGTCTACCTCCAAATGTTCCGTTTTCAAAAACAAGTCTGACTTGGAAACCACGAAGACAGATGTACCTAGATGAAGAGAAACAAAGACAATCAAAACAAAGGAGCTACCAACAAAGAAAGACACTACAAGATCGCCCTACCAACTGAGTCCTTCAACGCCCCAAAGGATCAAGTGTGGCACAGACGACCCAGATGGCAAGAGAGAAGTTATGACCCTCAGCAACGTCCGTACTTAGGATAAATATTCTCAATATAGGATTTCCCTTATGGCGCGTAGTCACTCCTTGGTTCCTATGTTACACTTTTATTACTAGTCATGTGCTTATATAATGCTTGAAATATGTTGCTTGTTTGTCGCGGATCTTCTATCCTATGGCTTAGATCGCCCTGTTTTTGTATCCCTACACCAACACCCATAATCATGTAATTCGAGACCTCTCCTCAGCAGGATGGCCACATCAGGAAATCTACGGCAACCCCTTTTCGAGCCTAATACTAACTTTACATCCAGATGAATCTCCATCCTTATTTCTAAACTCAAACCTTAACTTCCTTTGTGTATATGGAACCCATTGATGAAGCATGGCTAAGCATGGGATTTCCCCTCCTCCTCTGGGACTCCCTGCAGCTCTACGGATACACCCAACCTCCAACTTACACTCTTCACAAAGGACTGGAAACTGGGCAATATCTGGGACAAGTTACCATTGCTCCAAAGTATGAATTACCTAGAGAACCTATCTGTGACACGGGATTTGGAATGCCGACCCCCTGTGCTGGCTATCGATATGGCCGCAAGAGAGGGCCTCTTCCACATCAGGTGTGTTCTTCCCGAAATGAGTCAACCCACAACCTTTTATCTTCCACTCAAGGGAAGCGTAGACTCATCCGGACAATCCCAAGGCACTCGTTTGGCCTACCCCGCACTGTAGTTTCAAGACCGATATAACTATGCTGGAATTGAGCTACTCATCGCAGTTGCCGACGAATACCATCACTCTCAAATGGAGCTCCACCGTGTCCAAACCATCATGACTCACAATGAAGACCTCGAAGTCCAGGAAAGGAATTAGGCCTTGGTAAATAAGAAGGAAGAAACATCTAGAAGAAACATCACTAAAGGAAGAAAGAAGTGTGTCATCTCTCGCCAGTACTTCACGAAGTTCAAGCCATCCCCGGAAATCCAAGAATCGTCCACCCGTCTTCCCGAAAGAGAAGATGAAGACAAAGAGGATTCCTCCGAGTAGTCGCAAAGTGGCTAAGAATACCCCCCCCCCCCCCCCAACTAGCCTAGGGTAGAGTTATGTATCGTCCCTGAACCTGTTTTGTAAAAACATAATTTCCCCGATGGCCGGCAGCATAGTCTTGGTTTGTAATGCTTGAAGTACCATCTCCGCTGGCCGGCACAGACCCGTTAAGTTATGTATGAACTGTGGCATCCCGCAAAACCACTACTAGAAAATCGCGTTGAATTTGTGCATTGCATCGTCATCATCATGCATTGTTCGCATAAAACTATTTTCGCAAGCCCGTTTTGTTTTCTAAAACGCCCATCTTTATTCAAATGCAAAGCCCGGTTCTCCGGATTAATTATTTTGGCCGCTATCGGTTTGCAAACGGCCCGTTTAAAACAAATAAAAAGTTTAATTGTTTTAGCGGGGGCAGTCGAACGGGCCGAATCGACCCGAACGACCACCCCCATTTTTAAATCGGTCCACCAGACAAATCCTACAGCTACCTAAAACCCTACCCACACCCAGCCTCCACCTCACCCCACCCAATCCAAGGTTGCCACCTCACCTCTCCCCAAGCCCCACCCACTCACACGCTGCCACCTAGTCTAACCCACCCCCACTCCCTCACCAGCACACACACACAAGCCCACACCTCACCCACACCACGTCCGTCCCCGCGGGCCCACCTCCTGCTTTTCCCGCCCAGGCCGCCACCCCACCCGACCAACCACCTCGGGATCCCGCGTTCCCTGTGCCCCGCCTGGCCCCACCTCTCAACCGACCGCTCCCTCTCTCTCCAATCCCCGCTCAGCCCCGCACCCCCCTCCTTCCCCTACCTCTGCCCCGCTCCCCCTGTCTCTCTCGTTTTTCTGCCCAGGAACCTCGAGCCCCGCCGCCTCGCCGGACTCCCCCGGCGACCTCCCCGCTCCGGCGACCGCGCGCCTCCCACCTCGTCCTCCGCTCGCCTCCGCCCGTCGGCCCCCTCCCCAGCTCCCGCCGTCCGCCTGCCTTCTCCGCGCCCGGCGCCGCCGCCCTCGGCCTCCCCAAGCCCCGCCCCGACCGCGACGCTCCGGCCTCCTCGCCCCTCGCCGGCGCGCCGCACCCCGCCTCTGCCCCTCGCCGGTTCCGCGCTCCGCCCTCCCTCTCCCCCGACCGGCTCACCGCCCCGCACAGCTCCCCCGCGACGGCGCCCGAGCTCGCCCGGCCGGCCTCCCCTCCCCTCCAGCGCCCGGCCGCGCCCGCCTCCGCCGCCCTCTGCCCCACCGTGCTCTCCCTGAGCTCCGCCGCATGCCGCCTGGTCGAGCCACGGCCGCGTTCGCCTCTTCACCCCGCCGTGCGAGCTAGGCCCGACCACCCCCCCTCTGCAGCTTCGCCGCGGGCGTCGCCGTTCAAGCGCCCTCGCGGCAGCCTTCGTCTCCTGGCCCGTGCACCTGTTGAAGCCTGGTGCTTCCTGATGGATGAGGTCCATCCAAACATCTTACACGGCTCGGTGAGTTAGTTTGTGGCCAAGTTTGGCGCCGCAAGGCAAGATCATATATCGTCGTCGAGCAATCCTATGAGACCTATCGGCGTGTGTGTGTCGATGATCAAGTCGAAGCTGAGATTGTGATACCTCGGAGCTGCGTGAACGCGACACGTCGCTCCAAGTTCTTCCCCGGCAACCGACGACCGAGATCACGGAACGCCAAGATCTTCGTCCTGAACGCCAAGACCGCCGGTGCCGAATTCCGTGGACTTCGACCTGGAGCATCAAGATCTACCGATGTCCGAGAGCCCGGACGCCAAGATCCACGACTCCGAGATGCCAGGACACCAAGTTTGTCGAGACCCTGAGTATCGCTTCCCGGACGCCAAGACCGACCCGATACGCCAGCCCGACAAGACCTTCGCGACGACAAAATCGGCCCCGACCTGGGTGGAGCCGAAGATCGCCAAGTACTTCTTCCCGGAACGCAAGATCTGCCCCGTTACCGAGAACGAGAGAACGATCCCGCCGAGACCGAACCCGTCGAACCCCGAACCCTAAGACCGACCCCGAACCCCGGAACCCCAAGATCTGCCGAACCCTAATGTGCGAACCCTTCCCGCAACCCTATTTTATAATATAATCCAACTTGTCGCATTTTAATTGTTCAGGCATGCATACTTGTCTGTGGTTGGGGGCCTTATGCCGATTCACCTAATAATTAAATATGGGGCCCATATGCGGGCAAATCTAGTCTCATATTGGCCTCATTTAAATTGGTGTAGCGAACCGGTAACTTCTTTTCCCATGTTAAAACAACATTTAAATTGCGGGGTAGCTAATTCACTTGAAACGTTTAATTAATTGACGGGACCCCGGTTCCGCTTAATCTGGCCTAATTGCATCGCATCTTTGCCATGCCATACATCATACATGCATCATGCCGATCTTTTGCCGTAGTATTAAATATTGCATCCGGTGTTTCTTCTAGTGTTTTGCTTCTTCGCGGATAAGGCCGTTGAGTTGATGTGAGCTTCGCCCCGATCTTCGGTTGAACCCTTCGACAATGCTTTCAGGAGAGCATCTCCCCCTTTCTACCTATCTTACTTTTCTAGTATTTACTTCCTCCTGTTGATCTATTGCTATCTGTGTTGCGATGCTCTAGTTTTCGTACCCGTATTACCCCTTTGCTGCCCTATATTGCCTTGGACACCTCCTATTACCTGTTGTTTGGTAGATAGTTGGACTTGCGCGTCGTAGTCGCTTGCTCAAGGTTGATGCGTGTCGTCAAGTACCACAGTTGTTGGAGAAGAGCCGCATGTTCGATGTTGGAGATGATCATGGCTTTATTTATGGTTCATTTAATTACTGCTTAACAACTAAAATTGAAGTAAGCAGAGGCATCGGTGGGTGATAGATAATATTTGGTTTCCGACCGCCCACTTGTGTCCCGTAGGAACCCGAGTTCTTGACACCTGTTCCGAGATCGAGTGCGCTAACCACAGTTGGGGAGATATGGGCCCCCCATTGATTATTACCTGATTTCAAAGTATTGTACTGGGGGCCACAAACTAGTTTGAGGTTTTATGCCATGCTTTACTGCTTTAATTAAATTGTGCGACAGATAGCACCTGTACTGTTTAGGATCGGGCCACGTTTCGCGGTGTCGACAGTCCCCGTTTGGGGATTTGCTGTCGTTCACAGCCGTTTGCCCAAACCCCAGTCCGTCTCGGAGACCGGCCGACTTCGTTGCGGGTGTCGACTTGGTGGGGTGGCCCCCACGTACTTGCTTTGGGTCTGGGAACGTCGTGACTTAGGCCCCGCCGACATACCGATGGGTGTATGTTAACTAATCTGGCAAAAAGGGTCGAAGTGACTGTGGATACTTTGGTGCACCCCTGCAGGGTTAAATCTTTTCGAGAAGCCGTGTCCGCGGTTATGGACGACTTGGAGCACAGTGCTTGATCATAGACAACTATAACTAAAGTTTATTGTTATAAATTGACTTGTATCCGATTTGACTAGTAATCAGCTTCACTACAACGGAATGGCTAAATAAAAGTACCAACAACTACTGGTTTTTGGGGTTATCTCATGCTAATTGTATCTGACTAGTAAGTGTTGCCACTATAACGGAATGGTTAACTAAAAGTGCCCACTGCTTACTTTATCAGGACGATTATCTAAACCTGACTAGTAAAGTGCCGCAACTATAACTGAATAAGTAAAACTGCCAACCGTGTGAGTTCCTCGGTTGACTTCCTCGTTTGGTCTCGAGGGGGAAACGCCAGGATGGGTTTGTTTGATGATAGTGTCAGGTTGGATCCAAATAGGTCTTCCTCACCCCTCTCTGATAGCCGCCAATAGTATCGAGTCTCTATAGGTTGTTTAGTGCTTGCTGCCGCTGCCGCTTCAGTCCACCATAACTATGTAGGCGAGGACCGCCGAATTCTAGCCTCGCCGTGTACTGGCCTCAGTACTGACGCTCCTTCTTTTCCTTTGCCCTTTGTCGGCACCCCTTTTGTTTAAGCAGGTTTTGAGATCGACGCCGTTAGCAGGGTTACCCTTCCGGCTTGGCCTGGGCAGGGTTATGGACGCCATTGGTTATTCTTCAGGGATCTTAGCCCCATTTGCATCTTGTCCGTAATCGGACGCTCTATCGTTTTACAGGTGATTTGGATCTTTGTATATTATATCTGTATTCTTGACTCTTTGAGTCGCTGTTGTATATATCTGTTCTGTGGGTCCCATCGAGGACTGTTGTGTAATGTTATTACTTCGTTTTCCACCCGCACGGAAGTGCCTGGTGGGCACCTTTGAATCGTTTCTATGCGGGTTTGGCGAGTTTCGCTAAAACTTGCATAGGTCCGATTCTGAGGGTGTTACAGAGTGGTATCAGAGCTCAGCAGTTGCGATACCCCACAAGTCCAGCCTGTAGGATAACCTAGCTAACGGCCGAAGTAGAGTGTCAAAACTATTTTTGAAAAACGGTTGGATAGTTCTGATTAGGTCTGATTTTATTCCTTACCCCTCTGCTGTTCTCCTCTTACCTCTACGTGTTTTGAATCCGCTCTCGTCTCTTTTTTCGAGTCCAGGAATTCTCGTGGTTGGGTTTCCGTCGCACCTTTAGGGTTTCGCTTCCTCCTTTGGTAACGGTGATGCTACGTCCGGTGTTCAAACTGTCCGGGGAATCCTTCGTCTGTGGTACCATTCTTTGTTCCTTGTTTGTGCCTTCCGGTGTTTTCCGACGCGACGACATCCTCTACGCCAGATCCGATGCAGAGTCTGCATCACTCCTTTGATCCGAACCTCGCTTGTCGAGATCTTCAGTCTGAATCCTGAGAGTTGGTTGCATAATTTGTCTATTCGTGTACATAGTAATGCTTTGAGTGCGGGATGGAGTCGCGACCATACCACTACTCTTATCATTCGCTTATGTACATTGAATGGTGGATCGATGCAATTTTACTCCTTCCACGGAAGCTAGAGGTGGCTTAATTTGCTGATACCTCTACCTTCGACCTTTTTGTTTCCGGAGTGCTCTCTCGACGATCACGGACAACGACCTCTTGTTAGTGGTGTCGCGAAGATCTACACGAAGCGAGAAGACGCAGATCGCCGACCTTCCTTCCGGTACCATGAGGCGGATCTCGAGGGCGAGATCCAGTGTTAGTGGTGTCGAATTGTGGCATCCCGCAAAACCACTACTAGAAAATCGCGTTGAATTTGTGCATTGCATCGTCATCATCATGCATTGTTCGCATAAAACTATTTTCGCAAGCCCGTTTTGTTTTCTAAAACGCCCATCTTTATTCAAACGCAAAGCCCGGTTCTCCGGATTAATTATTTTGGCCGCTATCGGTTTGCAAACGGCCCGTTTAAAACAAATAAAAAGTTTAATTGTTTTAGCGGGGGCAGTCGAACGGGCCGAATCGACCCGAACGACCACCCCCATTTTTAAATCGGTCCACCAGACAAATCCTACAGCTACCTAAAACCCTACCCACACCCAGCCTCCACCTCACCCCACCCAATCCCAGGTTGCCACCTCACCTCTCCCCAAGCCCCACCCACTCACACGCTGCCACCTAGTCTAACCCACCCCCACTCCCTCACCAGCACACACACACAAGCCCACACCTCACCCACACCACGTCCGTCCCCGCGGGCCCACCTCCTGCTTTTCCCGCCCAGGCCGCCACCCCACCCGACCAACCACCTCGGGATCCCGCGTTCCCTGTGCCCCGCCTGGCCCCACCTCTCAACCGACCGCTCCCTCTCTCTCCAATCCCCGCTCAGCCCCGCACCCCCCTCCTTCCCCTACCTCTGCCCCGCTCCCCATGTCTCTCTCGTTTTTCTGCCCAGGAACCCCGAGCCCCGCCGCCTCGCCGGACTCCCCCGGCGACCTCCCCGCTCTGGCGATCACGCGCCTCCCACCTCGTCCTCCGCTCGCCTCCGCCTGTCGGCCCCCTCCCCAGCTCCCGCCGTCCGCCTGCCTTCTCCGCGCCCGGCGCCGCCGCCCTCGGCCTCCCCAAGTCCCGCCCCGACCGCGACGCTCCGGCCTCCTCGCCCCTCGCCGGCGCGCCGCACCCCGCCTCTGCCCCTCGCCGGTTCCGCGCTCCGCCCTCCCTCTCCCCCGTCCGGCTCACCGCCCCGCACAGCTCCCCCGCGACGGCGCCCGAGCTCGCCCGGCCGGCCTCCCCTCCCCTCCAGCGCCCGGCCGCGCCCGCCTCCGCCGCCCTCTTCCCCACCGTGCTCTCCCTGATCTCCGCCGCATGCCGCCTGGTCGAGCCGCGGCCGCGTTCGCCTCTTCGCCCCGCCGTGCGAGCTAGGCCCGACCACCCCCCCTCTGCAGCTTCGCCGCGGGCGTCGCCGTTCAAGCGCCCTCGCGGCAGCCTTCGTCTCCTGGCCCGTGCACCTGTTGAAGCCTGGTGCTTCCTGATGGATGAGGTCCATCCAAACATCTTACACGGCTCGGTGAGTTAGTTTGTGGCCAAGTTTGGCACCGCAAGGCAAGATCATATATCGTCGTCGAGCCCTCCTATGAGACCTATCGGCGTGTGTGTGTCGATGATCAAGTCGAAGCTGAGATTGTGATACCTCGGAGCTACGTGAACGCGACACGTCGCTCCAAGTTCTTCCCCGGCAACCGACGACCGAGATCACGGAACGCCAAGATCTTCGTCCTGAACGCCAAGACCGCCGGTGCCGAATTCCGTGGACTTCGACCTGGAGCATCAAGATCTACCGATGTCCGAGAGCCCGGACGCCAAGATCCACGACTCCGAGATGCCAGGACACCAAGTTTGTCGAGACCCTGAGTACCGCTTCCCGGACGCCAAGACCGACCCGATACGCCGGCCCGACAAGACCTTTGCGACGACAAAATCGGCCCCGACCTGGGTGGAGCCGAAGACCGCCAAGTACTTCTTCCCGGAATGCAAGATCTGCCCCGTTACCGAGAACGAGAGAACGATCCCGCCGAGACCGAACCCGTCGAACCCCGAACCCTAAGACCGACCCCGAACCCCGGAACCCCAAGATCTGCCGAACCCTAATGTGCGAACCCTTCCCGCAACCCTATTTTATAATATAATCCAACTTGTCACATTTTAATTGTTCAGGCATGCATACTTGTCTGTGGTTGGGGGCCTTATGCCGATTCACCTAATAATTAAATATGGGGCCCATATGCGGGCAAATCTAGTCTCATATTGGCCTCATTTAAATTGGTGTAGCGAACCGGTAACTTCTTTTCCCATGTTAAAACAACATTTAAATTGCGGGGTAGCTAATTCACTTGAACCGTTTAATTAATTGACGGGACCCTGGTTCCGCTTAATCTGGCCTAATTGCATCGCATCTTTGCCATGCCATACATCATACATGCATCATGCCGATCTTTTGCCGTAGTATTAAATATTGCATCCGGTGTTTCTTCTAGTGTTTTGCTTCTTCGCGGATAAGGCCGTTGAGTTGATGTGAGCTTCGCCTCGATCTTCGGTTGAACCCTTCGACAATGCTTTCAGGCGAGCATCTCCCCCTTTCTACCTATCTTACTTTTCTAGTATTTACTTCCTCCTGTTGATCTATTGCTATCTGTGTTGCGATGCTCTAGTTTTCGTACCCGTATTACCCCTTTGCAGCCCTATATTGCCTTGGACACCTCCTATTACCTGTTGTTTGGTAGATAGTTGGACTTGCGCGTCGTAGTCGCTTGCTCAAGGTTGATGCGTGTCGTCAAGTACCACAGTTGTTGGAGAAGATCCGCATGTTCGATGTTGGAGATGATCATGGCTTTATTTATGGTGCACTTTAATTACTGCTTAACAACTAAAATTGAAGTAAGCAGAGGCATCGGTGGGTGATAGATAATATTTGGTTTCCGACCGCCCACTTGTGTCCCGTAGGAACCCGAGTTCTTGACACCTGTTCCGAGATCGAGCGCGCTAACCACAGTTGGGGAGATATGGGCCCCCCATTGATTATTACCTGATTTCAAAGTATTGTACTGGGGGCCACAAACTAGTTTGAGGTTTTATGCCATGCTTTACTGCTTTAATTAAATTGTGCGACAGATAGCACCTGTACTGTTTAGGATCGGGCCACGTTTCGCGGTGTCGACAGTCCCCGTTTGGGGATTTGCTGTCGTTCACAGCCGTTTGCCCAAACCCCAGTCCGTCTCGGAGACCGGCCAACTTCGTTGCGGGTGTCGACTTGGTGGGGTGGCCCCCACGTACTTGCTTTGGGTCTGGGAACATCGTGACTTAGGCCCCGCCGACATACCGATGGGTGTATGTTAACTGATCTGGCAAAAAGGGTCGAAGTTACTGTGGATACTTTGGTGCACCCCTGCAGGGTTAAATCTTTTCGAGAAGCCGTGTCCACGGTTATGGACGACTTGGAGCACAGTGCTTGATCATAGACAACTATAACTAAAGTTTATTGTTATAAATTGACTTGTATCCGATTTGACTAGTAATCAGCTTCACTACAATGGAATGGCTAAATAAAAGTACCAACAACTGCTGGGTTTTGGGGTTATCTCATGCTAATTGTATCTGACTAGTAAGTGTTGCCACTATAACGGAATGGTTAACTAAAAGTGCCCACTGCTTACTTTATCAGGACGATTAGCTAAACCTGACTAGTAAAGTGCCGCAACTATAACTGAATAAGTAAAACTGCCAACCGTGTGAGTTCCTCGGTTGACTTCCTCGTTTGGTCTCGAGGGGGAAACGCCAGGATGGGTTTGTTTGATGATAGTGTCAGGTTGGATCCGAATAGGTCTTCCTCACCCCTCTCTGATAGCCGCCAATAGTATCGAGTCTCTATAGGTTGTTTAGTGCTTGTTGCCGCTGCCGCTTCAGTCCACCATACCTATGTAGGCGAGGACCGCCGAATTCTAGCCTCGCCGTGTACTGGCCTCAGTACTGACGCTCCTTCTTTTCCTTTGCCCTTTGTCGGCACCCCTTTTGTTTAAGCAGGTTTTGAGATCGACGCCGTTAGCAGGGTTACCCTTCCGGCTTGGCCTGGGCAGGGTTATGGACGCCATTGGTTATTCTTCAGGGCTCTTAGCCCCATTTGCATCTTGTCCGTAGTCGGACGCTCTATCGTTTTACAGGTGATTTGGATCTTTGTATATTATATCTGTATTCTTGACTCTTTGAGTCGCTGTTGTATATATCTGTTCTGTGGGTCCCATCGAGGACTGTTGTGTAATGTTATTACTTCGTTTTCCACCCGCACGGAAGTGCCTGGTGGGCACCTTTGAATCGTTTCTATGCGGGTTTGGCGAGTTTCGCTAAAACTTGCATAGGTCCGATTCTGAGGGTGTTACATGAACCTTGTCTGATGATATGTTATTCTGAGGTTCTCTTCTACGTGTTTTACCAAAGACGTTGCCTCAGAACCAACATGGAATGGTCCCATCCTATATGACTGCGTTCCTAGACCGCCTACCGAAACCGACATCCCCCCAACTTGATAAAACTCTAAACCAGATCAGATGCCTCCTAAGAAGCAGTATCCGCAAGGCCGGCTGAAGATCACCAATCCAGGAAGAGAAGTACAACATCCTTCCAACTTAATCCTCTGACTCCAATAAAGTAGGACCGCAACTTCACCCAGCACCCTTAGTGTTTCTCTAAGGGGGAAAGACTGCGTCTTTCCCGCCAAACTAGAATAACCCTCCACCCGAATAACCCCGAGAGTCGACCCCTAGTCGTCGTCAAGTGACAACCATCCCCTAAAGTAGACTAGTGGACTATGCAAGAAGGAAAACCATCAGCACTTCTCCAAAATCAGAAGGTACTCTGGGAAAATTCCCCATTTCAAGGTCGACCATCCAACCACCACTCCTGACGTATCAAGACCGGGAAGGCAGAAAAGTGTACTTCAGGAATAAAGGATCTAAGAAGGCTCAACTCGTCGTCTCGCCTTAATAAGAAGGACTTTGTCGCCTCTAAACCTACCTAGAATCGTCCTAAGGGGAAAATACTGCGTCTTTTCCACTAGCTTAAACTAAAACACTGAACTCAAGCAACCCGACTCCAACCAGTAGCCAACCAAGCATGTTCGTTGTAACCTCCTTTATCATCTAAACAGTTCCACTGCTGAAAATTGTTCAGATGATGTTCTTACCTAACCCGACTCTTCCCGATTCTTGGGACGATATCTTTTAAGGGGTAAAGGTCTATAACATCCCAATTTCACTAACCTTGATTTGGTGTCAAAAGGAAAAATCAGGGGGAAGAAAAAAATTCATGCTAAATGTTGCAATGTTCGCTTACTTGTTTGCCTATGTTCGTACATCTGATTACGTATTAGATAATATACTCCTCACCTCAACCTTACTTGACAAAAACTATTTTACAAAAGAACTATCTTGGCTCATATTTTTTATTCTCAAATGTTCTGACATTTGAAACTGGAGCCAAGATAACTTTTACACAAAAAAATGTTCTACTAGATTCTATTGACCAAACTATACAGACCTATATATAATATACTTTTGTTTTTAAGACATAACTTTTAACTACTCTTATCTCTAGGTTTTCCAAAACCTTTCCTAAAAACTTTTCATTCTAATCTTGGTAGAAATACCAAGAGGTCATTATATTACTTCAAAACACAACCTCTTCAAAATACCCGTCCCTACTTCAAGCTATAGGCTTGATTGTAACCTTAGTAGTAGTTGGATAAGTTGATAAGATGAATTGCTTTGAACTGTTGTTTCATGAATTGCTTTGATCTGCTATGTGTGATGATTGTCTACTTAGGTAGTAGCATGAGCCAATCTAGGAGCTCATCATTAGGATAAAACAAATAGTTGAGATCACCAATCTCAAACCAAGAACCCTAAGTCGGGTTTATCTTACATCACCCAAGCAACCCTGTGAGCCACTTAACCAAATCAATCCTGAGCTAATCCCTTGTATTAACATTCAACTCATGAAAGACCAAATACAAGAATGAATCTTCTCCACACAATCTATCCTTCAGTATCACCCACTTGATGATAATACTGTATCCTTGCATCCTCCCCAAATATTTTCCTCTTTCATTCTAGTCCAACTCCACCAATCTGCCAAAAATGGCCAAGTCTTGAATCCTTAACTGGATTCAATATTTGAGACTCCACCTACTTTAAACAATATGCATTCATGAGAATGTACTTAAACCATCTTCTAGTACATCATTTGTATTAACAAAGACCAGTCTTTCCATTGGATAAACTCTTCTAGTACCCACTCATCGTTGATGGTTTTGTAGTCAAGAAAATAATCTTTTCTGCAATTGTTGACATCATGCCTACTTTGGCAGAAGCTCACATCCTTATGCTATCTTCTCTTGACCAACTCTCTGTATGATTATGACCTTCTAACCATGGTCTATCAATGCACCCTTCACTTGTTACCATTGGAGATTTGTGTTTCTTAAACCCACATGGTTTATGAGGCTTCATGATACATCTGCTATGGCAGCCTTAGTTTCAACAATTTTTGGCATCACTTCTAGATCACCTCAAATACAACCAAGCCCAACTATTGCTTCCATGATTATTTATATTACTTGGTCTAACCACCCATATATCCCTTGTACCAAGGTGAGCTCTAAGATCCCTAATCCAACCAAGTTTAGGTGGTACAAAAATATCAATGCCCTAGATCCTCTAATCCTTGATCTCATCCAAAATCCATCTTAAATTGCAAAACCAAAGGTTGAAAATGATTGATACTTAAAGTTGACATCATTTGACTTGAGAATATAATTTTATCCAATTTTCTCCATAATTAGTTTAGCCCTAAAACTAATTATTTCCTTCCTTGACCAAATCTTCAAAAACCCCTCATATAAAGGACAATTTGTTTTTCAACAAACTAATTTGCCAAATCAAGGCACACTTGAAGCCTATATATCATAACCTGCCTTCCCATCTCAAAAATAAATATTTTTTAGATGCTTTATTATTTCTTTTTGTCCTTATTATTAAATGGAAGAAACAAGAAATAATAGCTTAAAAATACTTTTCCTTCCAAATAAATTCCAGGAAAATTCTCCAATGTGTGACTTGGTATTTAGGACCATCTCACTTAAAAAATCAACCTTGTACAATGTATAAATATCAAATGATCTTCTAGATTCTAATTCTGCACTATTCAAATAAATGGATTTAAGTTGATTAAAACTCCCTATATAAATCCAATATAATTCGTGGAGAGCCTACATGACCTCCTCTATCTACTAGTACCTTTTCCTCACGTTGCCAAAACCAAATTCTTAGACATGCTTCACAATCACCCAAAGAACCAATATTTGAATTATTGCTAATTCAAAATCTCAAACCAAGCAAATAGCCACCAAATGGGTCAGCCAAACTTGCATAGCACAACACCAACCACTCCTTTCGAGATACACTATAGCATGGCAATGTAGCAACCTCACCACCTTGTCTGATGTGCTTGTTTGGTAGAGAGACAAAGAAATGACCAATATTGCTCATTAAATTCCCTCACAATAGCACCCCACTCTCTCTGCCTCACCTGGTCGACCCAGAGGCCACCTCACCCTCTCCGCCTCCCATGCTTCCCTATCCCTGGCCAGCACCTCTTCTCCAAGCTTCTCCATGAGCTATATCCACCATGGACCTCCAACTCCTTGGATAGAAGGCTCCCAACCACTCTAGCGCCTCCCTTCGCCCTCATTTGCTTCCTCCCCACTCCACTCAGCTCCCCGAGCTCCCATTTCCCTCCTTTCCTCCCTGCTGGCCACACGAAGAGAAATGGCACTTTCGTCCATTGTTTGAACTCGAGCTTGAGGTTGGCCTCTCCCTACCTCTCCTCCCTTGCATGTGTTTTAATTGAGATCCCCTTCCTCTGATATATATGCATATGCCATTCCCTCTGCTATAGGAATGCTGGGAGCCCCCACCATCGGAGCACGTCCGAGTGTAGTTCTTCCAGCGAAGTCCACCTTCCGAGCCCCTACAGCGGTTATCACCCCTCATTGGCCTTTCCTGGAAGCCTATCATCACATCTGATGTCCTACTTTCGACATGCAGACTCCCAGCAGTGTCCTTCGGCGAGCCCCGAAGAGCAACCCACGGACAACCTCGTGCGATCCCCCTCCCGGAATCAATCACCGCCATGCTGCCCCTCGTTGAGGTCCCCGTGTGACGTCGTGTTTTCCCCACCACCACCCCGTTGCCGACGAGCCCTTAGGTAAGCTCCCTGATATCACTGCTGCCCTATAAGGTTTGCCCCTGTCCTCCCCGACCAAAGGAAGAAGACGAAGCTGGCGCCGTCGGACCCCCTTTGATCCAACAGGCCAGATCCAGCCATACCCCTGCACTCCTCACCCCACTGACTGCCGGACTTGCCCCACCTCTTCAAATTGCCAGCTCCCGCATAGATCCACCCCCGCGTGGGCCAAATCTGCCCTCCTCGGCCCATCTCCCTCCATAATGCGTCCTGCCATCCATTTTTTCTATTCATATTACTAGATCTAAAGCAGAGTTGCCAGGTTTATATCAAAACAAAAAGGATAACTCAAGGAAAATGCCTAGATAAATAATTAGTAGAGTTTCTGAATGTTCCCTTGAACAAGCAGTGCACTTGGTTACCCCAAATAATGTAAAGATTTTTCATAATAAATCAGCTACCAAGAGGTTCCCATTTCACTAATATAATTCTCCAGAGAGTTCTGTTAACCTATCTGGCTTGAAACCTTTTTCCCTGAAAGGTATCAATGATACCTTTCATGCCACTTTGGCCCCATACATCTTTTCTTCCTATATTTCCCTTGGTAAAACTAATAAAAACTGCCCAAATCTGACTTTAGAAAATTCTCCAGGTCAAATTGAAAGTGGTATTGACCTAATTAGAACTCCCAGGACACATGGATACTAATATACATCAAACCCCGGGATCCCATAATTTATTAATCCTTGGTTGATTTTTAGTGAATTAAACTGTTTTATGCATAGTTAATTCACTAATAAGATCACTATAGTACTATTGTAAATCCAAAAAGGGTGATTCCATTTTATACAGAAATATATATAAAATTCCTAACATGTGCCTTTAGACCCATATCAATATCTCCTCTAGATTAATTCTGGTTAAAACGACAAAAACCTTCCAGAATTTTCTTTGGGAATTTCCTAAGGGTATTCTGTTAAATGTTTTGAAACAATTCCAACTCCCAGTGAATAAGTCCATCAAACCCTACTTATTCATCCAAGGAAATAATTTTAGGACTTCCATATGTTTTCTGTTGAATTATTTCCTAAAACTAGAGTTTTTATCACTAGAAAATACATAGTAAATCAATGGAAATTGATAACATAGTGAAACCACTTTTGTGGGTTTCATTTTATCAATACCTATTTTATGGTATCATTTTTATTCAACGATATCATACAGAATATGGCCTTGGTCCAAAACCCCTCTCCTAGGTAGTTTCTAGACTAAATCCTAAGGAATCATCTTCCATTGCCTCCAAGTCATTTACCAATCACATCAAACCAATCATCCAGCACCGCACTGTTTTATATAATGTGATTATATTTTGTGTGCTATCAAGGCTTGTATGTCTCGTTTGATTGTGGTATTGTTTGTTTGCATGTTTGCTCGATAACGGCGATAGTTACGATTATGTGATGCCGAGAAGAAGGAAGTGTCGGAGTATTATTATTATTATTATTATTATTATTATTATTATTATTATTATGGTATTCTAAGGAAGTTAAGGGACATCTCACTGGTCACAGGAAAGCCACCATTCCTGAACTCCGATACTTTCCCTACTCCATTTTACACCTGCTTTGTATCTCCTTTATAAATTGAATTATTGTCAGTATGTCTTGTTTTATAAATACTCCACAAATGACTTGGCTCCTCGAAGTTATGAATGCTTTTCCATTAGGACGCCTACCCTTTTTGACTCCCACTTTTACCCTTTATATTGAGGTTAAGATGAGTAGCATCTTACCTCCATGGAAACTAAGGTTTTTCGATGATAAAACTATTTTGGGTTTTACCCTACCTCAAAGGTTTTAAAAATAAAACCCTTGGAAAGAGGCATCATTTTTGAGTGGATGTTTTAATTTCAGAAAAGATGATAAGGAGAAATAATAAGGTTGATCAAGAGAAAGAGGAGGCATGTTCTACACCTTTATCGAAACAATTTATCCGTGCAACCACATTACCCCAGGAACTAGGTATTAGCTCGCAGTTTGTTAATTTTATCCGGAGCATCTTATACTTGATAATCGGGAGAAATATCTTGAACTCTGGGTGGGCTCTAAAACATATCTATGGATTTGGGGCATGCATCATGTTTCGGCGAGAATGAGCCGGTCTCGGCAAGAGAGCCGATGCAAAAATTGGGTCTCCCGCGGACGATATGCTTTAGGAGTGAAGAAGGAAGTGCAGTATCCGAGTTATTGTATATTTTGAAGCTGCGGGTTTGGGTATATGGATGTGCATAAGGAAGAATATGGTCGGGGCGCCACATACTCATTATCGGGGAGAACAAACCAAAACGGAAAATCCGCTGTTGCTAGGGACGTGGTTGCACCCGGGCGGATTTATTGATTCTTATGGGTAAAGTGAACAAACTCTGCAGAGTATAATCTATTCGAATAGCCGTGTCCATGGTCAAGGACTGTTGGAAAGGTGATCGCTAGGAGTACCATTGGGTTGATCTGGAGAAATGAAAGAGGTTAAAATGCTAAGGTGTTGGTTTTGACTAGAGATGGTCGAACAAGTTTAAAAAGGGATTTCCTCTAAAACTATTTTCAAAAAGATTTTTAAAAAGGATATGGATATATCTAGATTTTCAAAAGGAGGCATGTTTCCAAAAAATATTTTCAACAAAGATATAGAGATGCCCATATATGCTTTTCGAAAACAACTGTAGTGTAGAGCTATCTCGCTACAAACAAATTGCATTATCCTGTTTAACTTATCTCATTGGTTTGTGAGTACATTCAAATGTACTCGTCGGCTTTGTCCCTGGCTATTTACTTGGCCAGATTGCAGAAGCTAGAAGGATAAAGGTGCTAACATCTATGCGAGCTAGGCCGTCTTCCTAGTCAGTTGCCTGTAGGTTAAGGCATGACATGGTATCTGCGAATGAAGACTTCCGCTATTGCTGATTGTAATAGCCATAATGGCAATGATGTAAGTTTTGTACGTGTTACTGGATGTTGTAATGATACGCGTCGGTTCTGCTCATGGCTCACTAATCATGGGAACGTGAATTGCAGACATAATAGGAACTCTCGGACCATAAATACAGGGTCCCACATTGGATGCTAGTTTTACTCACTGAATTTTATTCTCATAATAATTTAGTAATTAAAGTTTTTATTGTAACATAATTCTTGTATTTACTCTTTGGGGGAAGGTAGTATGAACTATGAGGAACGCCAGTTCTGCGGTATGAAGGCTAGGGAGATACGTGAGTAGGTTCTAAAATTGTTGCTACTGGCACTACTGTATATGCCATAAAACTAAATATTCTAATTAGTGCAATGTCTAATTTAGGCTAAAAAGGATGCATACTAGGTTGTCGTCATCGATATCTCATATGATGATGATGTGAAGAAACATGTTGTCGTTTCTCGGAAGATAAAATCTAAGATGGCAATATGAAAAGATTTAGATTAGTCAAGAAAC
Organism: Avena sativa; assembly: GCA_916181665.1. NCBI lineage: Eukaryota > Viridiplantae > Streptophyta > Magnoliopsida > Poales > Poaceae > Avena > Avena sativa. The sequence continues at coordinate 363,671,923 of OV702285.1, read as the reverse complement.
CGAGGATACTTATTCGTGGAGGTGTGGCATTGCCTAAGTACATGTTTTGCTACATTTATATGTAGCTACAGATTATTACTTTCTAAAATTTCTTTGTAGGTCCAAGGATGACGGGGCAGGAATTCGATTATCACTGCGTGTTTGGAAACAATTTGGAGTTTACTTCTGTCCAAGTTGTTTCCCTCAAAGGACACAAGCCATATATACCACACTATGTGTGCAAGATGAACAAGTCAAATCATCCCTAGGAAGGCCAAGATGGTTAACATTTCACATTTCAATATTTAATGTTTCATAATGTTTCATATGCACATTGAACTCTAGACAACAACTAATATTATTCTTCTCCTATAGTACTTTTCAGCTAGCTAGAATAGTGCCCACCTCAACCACTATCTCCTAGATGTTTTGCCACTCGCATGCTCCTACAAGACCACTTTTTAGCATGTTAACTTCTTCCAAGGCATGAATGGTTCTTCCCAGATGACAAGACGCTGGTGACATGGTTATACCCCAAAGGTAAACGACATTGGTATACCTGGTCCATCCCAAGGAAGGCCCACGTCAAGACACACGGCCCATGAAGATTTCGGGTGGCCCAATCACATGATGTCTTCGGATCCTTGGAGGACAAGTCTAGAGTAGATAGAATTTCAAAGGTTACCAACCCTATTTTGTATCCGACTCGACTTAAGCCCGGGACCTGCCTATCTATATAAAGGCCAGGAGGGTACGGCGAGAAGGATATCTTCCACCATCGCATACGCACCTCACGCCATATTGCATCTGCGCACCCCTATAACTTTTGGTTCTACCGTAATCAAGAGTAGACAAGCAGGAGTAGGGTTTTCCCTCTAGGGGCCTGAACCTGGGTAAACCTCGTGTCTCGCGTTGCTTGTCTGTTAACCGTTCCGCGATCTCCAGCATACCCATCTTCTCCGAAACCCAGGTCCATAACAATGGCATTGACGAGATCGAACCTCGTCAATTGGCGCCGTCTGTGGGAACTGGGGACGTTGATTGTGCGATTGTGATTGTCCCATCCGGAGCGATCTACAACTCATCAGCGACGGAGAGTCACCTCCACTTCAGCACCTTCGACTTCACCGCCCACTCGCCGACCACCCGGAGGGATTTCGAGTCGGTTGGCTACGGACTCGAGATGCTGTTCGGGAGCTTCTGCTTCCAGGTGGGGTAGACCGGCACTCTCCGCCTCCCAGAGCGGGTGCGACCACCATCCATCAGGCCCTCTTCGTGGGTCCCACCTATCGGCGTGTTACACGCATCGACATACGAGTCAGACGACACCAGTTGCTGCAACTCAGATCTATGCAGCCCTCCCTCAGATGAAGGAACCGACGGTTCCGGATCTGAAAGTTGCAGCAGCACCGACCACATTCGCGGATGTTACCTATGCGTCGTGTTCATCCAAAACGAAATGGACCTTCCACCAGGTTCGAGTGCACCCAACCCGCGTCTCAACCCACAAGCTGAGAACAGAGGAAACGGGGGAGATCCGCTACTCAGGCCCAATGAAGGTGACGCTCACGCCTACCATAAGATCAACCTCAACGAGGAAGGCTGGCGCCAAGCACACGAAGCCATGGCAGGCAACATCATACTATCCGTGAATGCTTCATGAGATCTACTAATGGCCTACCACCTCCTCCTCATCAACAAGCATAACTGGCAGGTGAAGCTGATGGAGGAGCTTGACAAGTGTAAGCAGGCGGCTTCCGAATCCAGCGCGTAGCGAGATGTGCTCTCCATCGCTGGCGGCTCCAGTTCGCACGACAAAAATTCCAACAAGCATCGCTCCCACACGGAGCACATGGACCCCTTTGCATGACGCGAAGTTACCAGGGCACTCAACACGTCCATCATGACGATGGACGTAAATGGCAACATCATGCTGAAAACACCGCATGCTGTGATCATGGCGGCCACTACACATCTCGCGTCCCATCCACCTCCGGTGGGTAACCCGAAGAGCGCCATGCACAAGTCCGTGCTAGCTGGTCTTGGACTCGTCAGAGCCGCGCTCCACGACGAGGCTCCTGTGGAGCCGAAGAAAAAATTTGTGGTCAAGTTCACACGTAGCTCTACGCCCTCATCCGAGGAGGACGAGCACGATCTGCCCCGACGTCGCAAGATCCCACGACGCCACAGAAGCGATTACGACGTGTGGCATCCCGCAAAACCACTATTAGAAAATAGCGTTGTTTTTGTGCATTGCATCATCATGACTGCATGCTCAGGCATCATGCATCTGTTAAACTAAAAACTATTTCTCTAAAAGCCTCTCTTTGTTTTCTAAAATACCCCATCTCTTTATTCAAATCAAAAACCTGGTCTATCCGGATATTTTATTTTGTCTACAACATATTCGCAACTGTTTTAATTTGAACAGAACAAAATAAATATATTATAATATAAAAACCCTATTTTATAAACCCCGGAGGAGACCGCCGCCCGCCAGGCCCAACGGCCCAGCTAGCAGCAGTCTACAACTCCGATAGGCCCAAAAACCCAACCCTAGACCAACCTTTTCCTACCTACATCTAATCCTACCCAGCCCCCTCCACATCATCCCCACCAATCCCCTCCCTCCACCTCGCCCCTCCACCTCACTCCAGCCAATCAGCGCCTGCCACCTCATCTTACCCCCACACCTCTCTCTCCCCCACTGCCACCTCACCCACTCTGCCTCCAATCCCCAACACACCCACACACACACGCCACACCACTCACACCACACAGCTGCCCCCAACTCCCTCTGCCCCACACGCCCCACACCCGCCTGGCCAGCGCACTCCCCACCCCTCGCCCGGCCCCACCCACGTGGCCCCACCCACGCGACCCCGCGGACTCGTCGCTCTCGCCTCCATCCCAACCCGCGCTCGACGGCCTCTGCTCTCCGGCCGCCCCCGTCCCTCCTCGATCCCCACCTCCCCGCGCTCGCTGCCCACCTCTTCCTCCCAGGGCAACCGCCGCTGCTGGGGGCCCGTGCGCGACGCCGACCCGCCGCTCCTCTCCTGAGCACCCGCCATCCGCCTGTGCTCGCCTCGGGACACCACCGACCCAAGCCGCCTCTCCGTCTGCCCTCTTCTGCCGTCCTCGGCCCACCTCCTCGCCTCCTGCGCCGAGCCCGACCCCGCCGGCTGGCCTCCCTCGTCGCTACCGGCCTACACCAAGCCGTAGCCGCGTGGCCCGTCTCCGACGAGCCCCTGTACCCCATCGCCGGCCGCTTCCCTGGCCCGGCCCTGCTCTGTCGCCGCCCAGGCAGGCCGCGGACGGGGTCTTCCTCGTCGCCACAGGTCCAAACTCTGTCGCGTTCACCGTCCCACAGTTCAAGCTCGTCGACCACAAGCGCCGCCGCACGTCGACCTCGTCTGTCCCAGCTTCCTCCTCGAGCTCAAGCCCGCTGCTCCCCGTGGCCTCGCTGCATCGCCCCTCCATGGGTCTCCTCCGGTTGTGCTCCCTATAGCGCATGGCCTCCTACAAGGCGGGCTCATCCGTGTTGGGATCCTGCAGCGACACACCGCCCTCCCCTCGTGTCAAGACCGGACGTCCTTCTCCTAGCCGCGTGTGTGCCCTGGTGCCTTTCGCTGTTCAGTGCAGATCCTGTTGCGTGTATTGTTGTGTGGTGGTACTCTGGAGACAAGAATACGGTGTGGCGCTAAAGACAAGATCGACCAAGAACAAGTTGAAAGGATCCGACAAGATCGCCTACATGGATGTCAAGTTCCCCTTCACGAACCCGAAGCCTCGAGCCTCCTACACGGATCCGTTGGCGAACCCCGAAGACCGATCCCGTACCCGGCGCCACGCCAAGTGCATCCTTCCCGGGATTTGAAGACCGAACCCTCGGCACGCCAAGATCTTCTCCTCGGAACGCCATGATCTCCTTCACAGATCCGAAGACCCTATATCCCGGAGTCCGAACCTCGTTCCCGTCGAACCGATCCCCGACGAACCCTGTCGAACCCGAACCCCGGAACCCCAAGATCGCCGATACCCAAATGTGTGACCCTAAGCCCCTATTTTTATAATAATATATACTTGTTGCATATTAAATTGCCCAAGCTTGCATACATATTGTCATGTGGATTGGGGGCCTTATGCCGATTCACCTAAATTAAATATGGAGCCCATATGCGGACATTTCTAGTCTAATATTGGTCCCATTTAAATTTGTGTAGCGAACCGGTGCTATCTTTTGCCATGTAAAGACAACATTTAAAATGTGGGGTATCTAAACAACTAGAACCATATATTTAATCGTCGGGACCCCGGTTTCCGCTTAATATTGCCTAATTGTATCGCATCTTGCTATGTCATACATCATACATGCATCATGCCCGATCTTCTGTCATAGTATTAAATAGTACATCCGGTGTTTGTGCTAGTGTTTTGCTTCTTCACGGACTAGGCCGATGAGTTGATGCGAGTGTCGACCCGATCTTCGGATGAACCTTCGGCAATGTTTTTAGGCGAGCATCTCCCCCTTTCTACCTATCTTACTTTTATAGTATTTATTCCCTCCTGTTGATCTATTGCTATCTGTGTTGCGATTCTCTAGTTTTCGTACCCGTGATATCCCTTGCAGCCTTATATTGCCTGGGACACCTCCTATTACCTGTTGTTTGGTAGATAGTTGGGACCTGCGCGTCGTAGTCGCTTGCTCAAGTGCTGTTGCGTGTCGTCAAGTACCACAGTTGTTGGAGTATTGCCGTGTGTTTATTGTTGGAGTTGATCAAGACTTTAATTACTGTTTAACAACTAAAATTGAAGTAGGTAAATGCAGAGGCACAGGTGGGAAATAGATGTTATTTGGTTGTTAACCGTCTACTTGTGTCCCGTAGGACCCCGAGTACTTGATACCTGTTCCTTGAATATTCGCGCTATCCACATCCGGGAGGATTATGGGACCCCCCTGAGCCAGAGCTTGATTCATTCTTATTTCTTGGGGCCACAAACTAGTTTGAGGTTTTATTTACTATCCTGTACTTATGCCATGCTTTACTGCTTTATTTACGATTGTGCGAGGAGCACCTGTACTGTTTAGGATCGTGACCCGTTTTCGCGGTATCGACAAGCCCAGTCACACTTTCGGGTTCCCAGTCGTTTACAGCCGGCCCCACAAACCTTGAGTCCGTCTCGAAGTCAGCTAACTTCGTTGCGGGTATACTTAATGGGGTGGCCCCCTGAAATATTTCTGAATCTTGTGATTGCTTTGTCGTGAAAGCCTCGTTGGGTTTTGATTTGGTTTTTCCGAGGTTGATCGAGTGTGTGTTGCTATTTGTGCACCCCTGCAGGGTAAAACTTTCTGAAAGCCGTGTCCGCGGTTATGGACGACTTGGAGCACAGTATCTCGATCATAGACAACTATAACTAAAGTAGTGCTATAAATTTGACTTTATAATGACTAGTAATCAGCTTCACTATAATGGAATGGCTAAATAAAATTGTCAACAATTGCTTGTTTGGGTTGTCGCTTGCTACCATTGTATCTGACTAGTAAGTATTGCAACTATAACGGAATGGCTAAATAAAAGTACCAACAACTGCTGGGTTTGGGATATCTCATGCTAATTGTATCTGACTAGTAAGTGTCGCAACTACAACGGAATGGTTAACTAAAAGTGCCCACTGCTTATTATATCAGGATGACTCATGCTATCTATACCTGACTAGTAATTGCCGCAACTATAACGGAACGAATAAAACTGCCAACTATGTGAGTTCCTCGGTTGACTTCCTCGTTTGGTATCGAGGGGGAAATTCCAGGATGGGTAGGCTTGGTGATAGTTAAAGGTTGGATCCGAATAGGTCTTTCTTATCTCTATCTGATAGTCGCCAGTTATATCGAGTCTCTATAGGGTGTTTAGTGCATGCTGCGCTGCCGCTTCAGTCCACCATACCTATGTAGGCGAGGACCGCCGAATTCTAGCCTCGCCGTGTACTGGCCTCAGTACTGACCGCTCTCTCTTTTTCCTTTGCCCTTTGTCGGCACCCCTTTTGTTTAAGCAGGTTTTGAGATCGACGTCGTTAGCAGGGTTACCCTTCCGGCTTGGCCTGGGCAGGGTTATGGACGCCATTGGTTATTCTTCAGGGCTCTTAGCCCCATTTGCATCTTGTCCGTAGTCGGCCGCTGTATCATTTTTAAGGTGATTTGGATCTTTGTTCTGTATATCTGTATTCTTGACTCCTGGAGTCGTGTTGTATATATATCTGTTCTGTGGGTCCCATCAAGGACTGTTGTGTAATGTTATTACTTCGTTTTCCACCCGCACGAAAGTGCCTGGTGGGCACCTTTGAATCGTTTCTATGCGGGTTTGGCGGGAATCGCTGAAAATTGCATAGGGCCGATTCTGAGGGTGTTACACGACGCTCGCAACGATCTCACCCAGCGCAAGATCGACAAGGCACGCGATAAACGCGCGTGTTCAGCTGAATCCGACGAGGAAAACGACAGAGAGCTGTGCGGAGCCAGATGCTTTAGCAGATCCGTTCGGTAAACGCGGATGCCGAAAAATTTCAAGCTTCCTTCAGACACTCCGAAGTTCGACGGTACGCAGGACCCAAAGGCCTGGCTCTGTGACCAACTCTCATCCGTCAAGCTGCATGGTGGAAATATGAACACTGTCTTACAATGCCTTCATCTGCAGCTAACAGGCGCAGCTAGGATCTGGCTCTGCAGCCTGTCCTCCGGCTCCATCCGAAGCTGGGAGGAGTTGGCATACATCTTCATCCGCAACTTCAAGTGCACCTACAAGAGGCCAGCCTCGATCGAGAAACTGCGAGCCTACACCCAGTGTACCAGCGAGTCCATTTGCTTGTACATATTACGCTGGTCCCATATCAAGAATTTCAGCACACATATCACCGAAGAAAGGACAATTGACGCCTTCAAGGATGGTGTCAAGCCCCTGGACTTCAAGGAAGAACTTTGGAGCATCAAGCCCAAGACACTCAACCACCTCATGGACATCGCCAACCGATGGAAAAATGGCGAGGATTCCATCCATCGAACGCATTCGGATGACGAGGACGACTATGGCCACAGGCGACAATGCCACAGCAAACGAAGATCGCGCGTCTACGATGACCGCAATGGAGTCGACATGGTCGCGGTTGGATACACCGACCGATGCAATGACGGCAACCACAGCAGCGGATACCACGGAGGAAACTACCGCAACAGAGGTCAACCCACACAGACGTGGCAACATTGCAGCAAGATGTCAAGAAGAAGGCCAGCCATATGCTCAAGGACTGCCGCGAATTCCAGAAGCTTAGCGAGGGTCTCACCCAAATACGGCACCAGATCTGGAACCCTGGATTTGGGCCCCCACCTGTACCAGGTGACATCGCCCATGGAGCTCCTCCACCACCACCCGTCGGACCGTCGAATCCAGCAATCGCACCAGCACCAAATAACGGTGCGGGGGGATACCCGCAACCAAAAGGGTCCCTGATGATCTAGAAGGGGTTCCCAACTAACATGGTGCAGAAGAAAATCACCCGCCAAGTCATCCTGGCGGTGACCTCCTAACCAGCCATCCCTGAGTACCTCAGTGGCTCGGAGTCCTGCATCACATTTGACAATTCGGATCACCCGCGCAAAATCCCTCGCCCAGGTCATGCTACCCTGGTGCTCGAGGCGCAGATCGGGGAGTTCGAGATGAGTCGCGTCTTCATGGACGACAGCAGTGGCATCAATATGATGTTCGCCAGCATACTCGCAGTGATGCGGATCCCGCTGTGCAGCCTAGAGCAATCAAACCTGACGCTACACGACATAGTCCCAGGGAAGGGCATATATCCCCTGGGGAAGATATGGCTCGAGCCCGAAAACTTCGGGCGCGAGCGGCTGGATTTAGAAGTGGTAGACTGGCCATCAAAGTACCACGCCATCCTCGGGCGTGTGGCATTCGCAAGATTCCTGGCAGTACCGCACTACGCATACCTGCTACTAAAGATGCTAGGACCCAAGGGCGTTATCACCATCTAGGGAAGCTTTAACCGATCCGACCACTGCGAAAGAGACTTCAAAAGAATCTCCAAGTCGTTTGGCATGCAGGAGGAGCTCACGAGGCTCAGAGAGGTGACAGATAATGGGGAACCCCCAGTCACCAGGCAAAACGCACCTGACATGTCATTCGACTCCACAGTCAACATAAAGAAGGTGCAGGTCCACCCGGCGGACGCCTCCAAGACGACCTTGATCGCCAATGACCTTATCCCCACATAGGAAAGCGTGCTCGTCGAATTCCTCCGTGAGCGCTGGGAAATCTTCGCTTGGTTTCCTGCGGACATGCCAGGAGTTCCCAGAGAATTCGCCGAGCATGCACTCAATGTGTTTCCTGATGCGAAGCTAGTGCAGTCGATCCGACGACTGTCCGAACCGAGAGCTAAAGCTGTTGGAATCAAAGTCCACAGACTGCTCGATGCCAACTTCATCTGGGAAATCATGGAGAGCGAGTGGCTGGCCAACACTGTGTTCGTCCCCAAAAAGGACACGGACATCATGCAGATGTGCGTAGACTTCACATCACTCAACAAGTATAGTCCAAAGGACCACTTCCCTCTACCACAGATCAATTAAATCATCGATTAAATTGCCGAATGCGAGAAAATCTCCTTCCTTGATGCCTACTCAGGCTACAACCATATTCGGCTGAAGGTCGAAGATCAGGAGAAAACAGCGTTCATCACGTGTTCGGAGTGTTCTGCTACAAAACTATGCCATTCGGGATGAAGAACGCAGGTGCCACGTACCAGAGGTGCATGCAGGCGTGCCTGAAAAACCAGATCAGTTGCAACATTCAAGTCTATGTCGACAACATAGTAATCAAGAACAGGGAGGCCAAGACGCTGATCGACGATCTCTGCGAGACGTTTGATAACCTTGATCACTACAAGATCAAGCTGAACCCAGAAAAATGCGCATTGGCGTCCCATCTAGCAAACTACTCGGCTACTTCATATCCCAACGGGGTATCGAGGCAAATCCGAAGAAAATCAGGGCCATACTGGCCATGGAGAAGCCGAAGAACCTCAAAGGTGCCCAGAAGCTGGCTGGGCGGATCGCGGCACTAAGCAGATTCATCAGTCGCATGGGCGAGAAGGCCCTCCCCTTTTACCAGCTACTGCGCAAGACGAACAAGTTCGAGTGGACACCCGAAGCAGACGACACATTCGAGGACCTCAAGCGGCTGCTCTCCACCTCACCCGTCCTGGTCACGCCTAAGGAACGAGAGCCTTTGCTGCTATACATCGCAACTATGCATCAGGTGGTAAGAACCGTACTCATGGTCGAATGACCCGAAGATGGCAAGACCGATGGGTTCCAACGCCCAATCTACTACCTCGGCGAGGTACTGACTCCAACAAAGCAGAGGTACCCTCACTACCAGAAGCTTGCCTACGGCGTATTCATGACGGCTCGTCGGCTAAGCCACTACTTCCAGGAGGATCAGATAATGGTCGTCAACGATGCCCCACTGTCCAACATCCTAAACAACCCCGAAGCCACGGGACGAGTAGCCTTGTGGGGCATCGAGCTGTCTCCTCTGGATATAATATATGAATGGCGCAAGGCCATAAAATCTCAGGTCCTCCCTGACTTTCTCGTCCACAGGATGGAAATACAGCTTCCAAATACTCCGGACATGTCGCAATCATGGACGATGCACTTCGACGGCTCCAAGCATGAGGCTGGAGTAGGAGCTGGCATCATACTGCCGTCCCCTTAGGGCGACAAGATGAAATACGTCCTTCGGATGAAGTTTCGCGCCTCCAACAACGAGGCCGAATACGAGGCCCTCATCCATGGCATATTGATGGCCAAGATCTGCGGTGCAACACGCCTCGTCATCTACGGTGACTCGAACGTTGTCGTCCAGCAGACGATGAACGAGTGTGACGCTCACAGCGCCAACATGATCGCGTACCGTGCTCTCTACAACTCACTCAAAGGGGACTTTGATGGCTGCGAGCTTCGGCACTTCGGAAGGGAAAGCAACAAAGAAGTCAATAAACTCGCCAACATGGGCTCCACATGCGCACGGGTGCCACCAGGTGTGTTACTTGAACAAATCAGCATACCCTCTATCAAAACAAAATTCCCAAAGTGTTCAACCGAAGAAATAGAGCACTCGGGAGCTGTTCCACCAGAAGGATAGAAGGGACCCGAAAAGGTCGACGCCGAGGCCGAGCTGGTCAGCCTGATGCAGGTCATGGCAGTTGAAGAGACATGGACACAGTCGTACCTTCGGTACCTGATAAATAAGGAAATGCCCGATGACCCAACAGATGCCCAGTGCATATCTCGCCGGTCTAAGGCCTTCACCATCCACAAATGGCGAGATGTACAAGCGTAGAATTTCAGGTGTTCTCCAAAGGTGCGTCACCGTTGGTGACGGTAAAACCATCCTCCAAGACATCCACGAGGGCATCTGTGGCCATCATGCAAGCAGTTGCGCCCTAGTCGCCAAAGCTCTACGAGATGGATTCTACTGGCCAACAACCATGAATGACGCCAAGGACATCGTCCAAAGGTGCAACGCCTGTCGGAGGTACGCGGACAAGCCGCACGCACCAGGATCCGAGCTAAGGCACATACCATTGTCCTAGTCCTTCGCCTAATGGGGCCTTGACATGATCGGCAAACTGCCCAAATCCTCAAAAGGAGGCCACGTCTTCCTCCTGGTCGTAGTCGACAGGTTCACCAAGTGGATCGAGCCCATGCCCATCACCAACCAAAGCGGGAAAACGGCCGCCAAGTTCTTCAAGTTCATTTTCTACAGGTTCGGCGTGCCACACAGCATCATCACGGACAACGACTCGAACTTCATCTTGAAGGAATTCCAAGACTTCTGCGAGAACCTTGGCGTCAACATATCATATGCCTCCGTGGCGCACCCGCAGACCAAGGGACAGGTCGAAAAGGCCAACGACCTCATAGGCAATGACATCAAGAAACGCCTGCTATGCCCACTTGAAAGGCTTGCAGGAGCATGGGAAGAGGAGCTACCCTCCATCCTCTGGAGCCTGCGTACAATGCCAAACAGCTCAACCGGATTCACGCCCTTCTTCATGGTGCACAGGGCCGAAGCTCTGCTACCCGTCGAAGTACGCCATAAGGCCCCACGGGTCGTTGCTTACAGCGAAGCTGAATCATCGGCATCACTTGAAGATGTTGTTGACACACTCGACGAGGCACGCGATATCGCTGCAGCTCGCTCAGCGGTCTATCAGCAAAGCCTCCATAACTATCACAGTCATTGGTTGCGCCCATGGTCCTTCGTCGAAGGCGACCGAGTCCTACGACACAAGCAAGAACGGCCGAAGAAGCTCGAGTCACTCTGGGAAGGACCCTACATCGTCACAGAAGTCATCCCAGGAGGCGCCTACCGCCTCATGTACATTGCATCAGGAGTCGAATACTCCAACCCCTGGAACATCGCACGTTTGTGATGCTTCTACCCCTAGTTACCCTTTACTTTCAATAAGGCTACTCAGCCGAACAATGTACATCCTCGTTACATTATGAATAAAAGCTAAGTTCCTTGGCCCAAATATCTTTTCACCTTACATTATTTCTCTCTAAATACGCTCGTGGGCTACGCCTCACGTCATGACCTTGTCGACTGAGAAGAATGCATACAACCTGAGTAGCTAACCACGTCAGGATAACGAAAAGTACATGCACATAACAAAGCACCACGTGCTAGTACATATAAACTTTACAAAGGGCACTACGAGCCCACTCGAATAAATACAAATTTTACATTATGTTTTTCTTGACAGGATCTACCTATTCTGGAGCATTACATTCGCCCGCTGCTCGAACAGATCTACGATCTCTTCAGCATGCTGCATCACAACCACATAATGCGGGCGCATGTCCCATAGGGTGCCATCCGGTCGAAGGGGCAGCCCAGTCGCCACATCCACAAGTTCGACATCACGGCGATGCAACCGAACGAGCGACAAGGCAGCCTTGACCCCAGCAATTAGCTGATGCTGCACCAACTCTTTGACATGGCCTACATCCTGAAATTTACCAAGAAGACCCAGGAAGATAGAAGGCGCAACATCCAAGGGGAACATGACAGCCCAGATAGCCGCCAATGATGACATCATCTTCCTCACATTGCAGTTCTTTCGAATGAGATTCACACCTGCAGAACACGTGCAATGAGCAAGCATATAGAACTACACCCGAAATAACAACAGTTCACGAAGACTCACATTGCAGTTGCTCGCCCATTTGCTGCAACTCCCCCATCAAGAACTCCTCCCTGGGAGTGGCTTGCTCAGTGTAACACCCTCAGAATCGGCCCTATGCAAGTTTCAGCGCTTCCCGCCAAACCCGCATAGAAACGATTCAAAGGTGCCCACCAGGCACTTGCGTGCGGGTGGAAAACGAAGTAATGTCATTACACAATAGTCCTCAATGGAACCCACGAAACATATATATATACAACAGCGTCTCAAAGAGTCAAGAATACAGATATACAATACAAAGATCCAAATCACCTCTAAAACGATATAGCGTCCGAGTACGGACAAGATGCAAATTGAGCTAAGAGCCCTGAAGAATAACCAATGGCGTCCATAACCCTGCCCAGGCCAAGCCGGAAGGGTAACCCTGCTAACGACGTCGATCTCAAAACCTGCTTAAACAAAAGGGGTGCCGACAAAGGGCAAAGGAAAAAGAGAGAGCGGTCAGTACTGAGGCCAGTACACGGCGAGACTAGAATTCGGCGGTCCTCGCCTACATAGGTATGGTGGACTGAGCGGCATTGCAGCATGCACTAAACAACCTATAGAGACTCGATATAACTGTCGGCTACCAGAGAGGGATAAGAAAGTCCTATTCGGAACCATCTTGATACTACCACCAAACATACCCATCCTGGTGTTTCCCCCTCGAGACCAAACGAGGAAGTCAACCGAGGAACTCACGCAGTTGGCAGTTTTATTTATTCAGTTATCGTTGCAGCAATTACTAGTCAGGTATAGATAATCATCCTGATATAATAAGGAGTGGGCAATTTTAGTTAACCATTCTGTTGTAGTTGCGACACTTACTAGTCAAATACAATTAGCATGAGATATCCCAAACCCAGCAGTTGTTGGTACTTTTATTTAGCCATTCCGTTGTAGTGGAGCTGATTACTAGTCATATCGGATACAAGTCAAATTATAACAGTAAACTTTAGTTATAGTTTTCTATGATCGAGAACTGTGCTCCAAGTCGTCCATAACCGTGGACACGGCTTCTCGAAAATATTTAACCCTGCAGGGGTGCACCAAAGTATCCACACGCAGTTCGACCCTTTTTGCCAGATCAGTTAACATACACCCATCGGTATGTCGGCGGGGCCTAAGTCATGACGTTTCCCAGACCCAAAGCAAGTACATGGGGGCCACCCCACTAAGCTACCTGCAACGAAGTCGGCCGGTCTCCGAGACGGACTCAGGGTTTGCGTCAATGGCTGTAAACGACTGGGAACCCGAAAGTGTGACTGGGCTTGTCGATACCGCGAAAACACTCCGCAATCCTAAACAGTACAGGTGCTCCACGACAATCTTAAATAAAGCAGTAAAGCATGGCATAGGTACAGGATAGTAATAAAGCCCCAAACTACTTGTGGCCCCCGGTACAGTACTTTGAAATTAGGTACTAATCGATGGGGGTGCCCACACACCCCACCTGTGGTTAGCGCGCTCGATCTTGGAACAGGTGTCAAGAACTCGGGGTCCTACGGGACACCAGTGAGCGGTTAAAAACCAAATATTGTCTATTACCCACCGGTGCCTCTGCATTTACCTACTTTCAATTTTAGTTATTAAACGGTAATTAAAGCCATGATCATCTCCAACATTAAACATGCGGTAATACTCCAACAACTGTGGTACTTGACGACACGCAACAGCACTTGAGCAAGCGACTACGACGCGCAAGTCCAACTATCTACCAATCAACAGGTAATAGGATGTGTCCAAGGCAATATAAGGCTGCAAGGGATATCATGGGTACGAAAACTAGGGCATCACAACACAGATAGCAATAGATCAACAGGAGGGAATAAATACTATAAAAGTAAGATAGGTAGAAAGGGGGAGATGCTCGCCTGAAAACATTGCCGAAGGTTCAACCGAAGATCGGGTCGACACTCGCATCAACTCAACGGCCTTATCCGCGAAGAACCAAAACACTAGAATAAACACCGGATGCACTATTTAATACTACGGCAAAAGATCGGGCATGATGCATGTATGATGTATGACATGGCAAGATGCGATGCAACTAGGCAATATTATCGGAACCGGGATCCCGGAAAATATTTAGTGGTTCAAGTTGTTTATCTACCCCGCAAATTAAATGTTGTCTTAGCATGGCAAAACATATCACCGGTTCGCTACACAAAATTAAATGGAGCCAATATATGACTAGAATAGCCGTCATATAGTTTCCATATGTAATTATTAGATGAATCGACATAATGTCCCCAAACCACATGATGAGATGCAAGCATGAATAATTAAATATGCAGCAGGATATATTATATTATAAAAAAATAGAGGTCTCAGATAGGGGTCACACATCGAAAGGCGATCTTGGGGTTCCGAGGGTTCGGGGGGATCGGTCTCAGGGTCCGGGTAGAAGAACTTGTCGTTCCGACAGGTTCAGGTTCCGTCTTTGGACTCCGGGATCGGGGCCTTTGGTCCGTGAGGTAGATCTGGGTGTCACTTGTCGATCTTGTTCACCAAGACGGTTTGATGACCTTGCCGGGTGTCGGAGTCGGTGTCGATCATGGTGAGTCCTTGGTTCAATCCTCGCAGGTTGCAACTTGACGCTCATGACAAAGTCCTTCACATACAACATAAGCTCCACGATTGCACTAACCAGACAACATCACTAAACGTTGATCCATTACATCAACACAAACATCGTATACCGCATGGCAACACACGTCCATCAAGGGGAGAGGGCGACACGCGCGAGCAGTTGCAGGGCCGACGCGGCTCGGCCGGAGGACGCGGGGAAGGCGGCCGGGAGAACGCGAGGAGGGCAGAGGTCGGCGCCGCCATCGGGATTGGGCTCCCGCGGCCGCAGACAGGAGCTCGGGGAGGCGGCGTCCAAGGCGGTGGCGAGCGCGACTCCGGCGGCGGCCGGAGGACGGGGTGGAGGCGCGGGACGGTGAGGAGAGTGAGGCCCAGGGGGTCCAGGGCGACGCCGGGGGTGGAAGGGCGCAGAGGGTCGCCGGTCGTAGGCGGCGGATGGGGCTTCCGGCGGCGGGGTCGGCGTGGCCGGGGACGTGCAGGCCTCGGGGCGGCGGTGCCGGTGAGCGCTGGCGGCGGTGGAGATCGAGAAGGAGGGAACGACCACGCGCGGGCGGCGGTGGGCGTAGAGGCGGTTGGGCTATGGAGGGGGCGCGGGCCGGGGATCCAAGGAGGCGGCCGGCGAGCAGAGAGAGGCCGGGCGGCGGATGCGCTGGCGGCGGAGGCAGGGTCGCGCGCAGGGAGGGGCTCCGGTGAGGTCGGGCAGACCGAGGAGGAGGACGGGGGCTTGGGAACCGCGAGGGAGGCGGGGGCCCCTAGCAGCGAGGGGGATCGACGAGCGAGGGGGAGAAGGGGTCATGAGCGAGAGGGTCGGGGAAGGAATCGGGGCTCTCGGGGGAGGCGTGCCTGGGGGCGGGCGTGGGAGGACGTGCAGGGGCGGTGGGCCACGGGAGAGAGGCTGGCGGGGTGGGGCCAGGCTGTCGGTGGGCGCGGGGTAGGAGAGGAGTGGGTCAGCTGTGTGGTGTTGGGGCAGGTGGTTGAGGGTGTGGAGAAGAGGTGGGGCCAGGAGGCTGAGGTGGCGGCTGGGATGGGGAGAGGGAGTGGTGAGGTGGAGGGTGATGATTGGGTGGAGAGAGGGCCAGGCTGATGTGGCGCAAAGGGATAGGTTGGGGTGAGGTGGAGGGGGCTGGGTAGATTAGGATAGGGTAGGAAAAGGCTTAGATAGTTTTGACTAGGGTTTGGAGGTGGCCGGTCAGGCTTTCGGGCCTAGCTGGCTGCCTCCTAAAAATAATTTAAAATTTTATTTATTTAAAACGGGGCTTTTCCAAACCGTGGGTAGGCAAAACAAAATATTCCGGAGACCTAGGTTTTGTGTTTGAATAAAGACGGGGCGTCTAGAAAACAAAAACAGATTTTTCGAAAATAGTTTTTAAACAAACCATGCAAGATGATGACGATGCTCAAATGCAAGGTGTCATGATGACATGAGCATGAGGTCATGATGATGCAATGCACAAAAACAACGCGATTTTCTAGTAGTGATTTTGCGGGGCGCCACAATTCGACACCACTAACAATGGATCTCGCCCTCGAGATCCGCCTCATGGTACCGGGAAGAAGGGCGGCGATCTGAATCTTCTCGCATCGTGTAGATCCTCGCGACACCACTAACAAGAGGTCGTTGTCCGCGATCGTCGAGAGAACACTCCGGGAACAAAAGGTCGAAGGTGGAGGTATCAACAAATAAAGCCACCTCTAGCTTCGATAGAAAGAAGGAACCGATGCATTCTCCTCCACTTCAATGTACAAAAGCGAATAGAAGGGGTAGTCGGCATGGGGGCCAATCCATCACGCACCCAAACTATTACTCCGCACAATCAGTAGAAAAACGTGCAACCATTCTCGGAATCAGACTGAAGATCTCGACAAACGAGATTCGGAAACAAGAAGTGAGGCACACTCTACATCGGATCTGGCGTAGATGATGCCGTCGCGTCGGAAAACACCGGAAGGCACGAGAAGGAACAAAGAGAAGTCCACCAGACGAAGGATTCCTCGGATAGCATGAAGACCAGATGTAGCAACACCGTTATCAAAGGAGGAAGCGAAACCCTGAAGGTACGATGGAACCCAGCCACGAGAAATCCTGGACTCGAAGAGAGAGAAGAGGGCGGATTCAAAACACGCAGAGGTGAGAGGAGAGCAGCAGAGGGGTAAGGAGTAAAATCAGACCTAATCAGAACTATCGAACCGATTTTGCAAAAATAGTTTTGACACTATACTTCGGCCGTTAGCTAGGTTATCCTACAGGCTGGACTTGTGGGGTATCGCAACTGCTGAGCTCTGATACCACTCTGTAACACCCTCAAAATCGGCCCTATGCAAGTTTCAGCGCTTCCCGCCAAACCCGCATAGAAACGATTCAAAGGTGCCCACCAGGCACTTGCGTGCGGGTGGAAAACGAAGTAATGTCATTACACAATAGTCCTCGATGGAACCCACGAAACATATATATACAACAACGTCTCAAAGAGTCAAGAATACAGATATACAATACAAAGATCCAAATCACCTCTAAAACGATATAGCGTCCGAGTACGGACAAGATGCAAATTGAGCTAAGAGCCCTGAAGAATAACCAATGGCGTCCATAACCCTGCCCAGGCCAAGCCGGAAGGGTAACCCTGCTAACAACGTCGATCTCAAAACCTGCTTAAACAAAAGGGGTGCCGACAAAGGGCAAAGGAAAAAGAGAGAGCGGTCAGTACTGAGGCCAGTACACGGCGAGACTAGAATTCGGCGGTCCTCGCCTACATAGGTATGGTGGACTGAGCGGCAGCGCAGCATGCACTAAACAACCTATAGAGACTCGATATAACTGTCGGCTACCAGAGAGGGATAAGAAAGTCCTATTCAGAACCATCTTGATACTACCACCAAACATACCCATCCTGGTGTTTCCCCCTCGAGACCAAACGAGGAAGTCAACCGAGGAACTCACGCAGTTGGCAGTTTTATTTATTCAGTTATCGTTGCAGCAATTACTAGTCAGGTATAGATAATCATCCTGATATAATAAGCAGTGGGCAATTTTAGTTAACCATTCTGTTATAGTTGCGACACTTACTAGTCAAATACAATTAGCATGAGATATCCCAAACCCAGCAGTTGTTGGTACTTTTATTTAGCCATTCCGTTGTAGTGGAGCTGATTACTAGTCATATCGGATACAAGTCAAATTATAACAGTAAACTTTAGTTATAGTTGTCTATGATCGAGAACTGTGCTCCAAGTTGTCCATAACCGTGGACACGGCTTCTCGAAAAGATTTAACCCTGCAGGGGTGCACCAAAGTATCCACACGCACTTCGACCCTTTTTGCCAGATCAGTTAACATACACCCATCGATATGTCGGCGGGGCCTAAGTCATGACGTTTCCCAGACCCAAAGCAAGTACATGGGGGCCACACCACTAAGCTACCCGCAACGAAGTCGGCCGGTCTCCGAGACGGACTCAGGGTTTGCGTCAATGGCTGTAAACGACTGGGAACCCGAAAGTGTGACTGGGCTTGTCGATAACGCGAAAACACTCTGCAATCCTAAACAGTACAGGTGCTCCACGCACAATCTTAAATAAAGCAGTAAAGCATGGCATAGGTACAGGATAGTAATAAAGCCCCAAACTACTTGTGGCCCCCGGTACAGTACTTTGAAATCAGGTAGTAATCGATGGGGGTGCCCACACACCCCACCTGTGGTTAGCGCGCTCGATCTCGGAACAGGTGTCAAGAACTCGGGGTCCTACAGGACACCAGTGAGCGGTTAAAAACCAAATATTGTCTATTACCCACCGGTGCCTCTGCATTTACCTACTTTCAATTTTAGTTATTAAACGGTAATTAAAGCCATGATCATCTCCAACATTAAACATGCGGCAATACTCCAACAACTGTGGTACTTGACGACACGCAACAGCACTTGAGCAAGCGACTACGACGCACAAGTCCAACTATCTACCAATCAACAGGTAATAGGATGTGTCCAAGGCAATATAAGGCTGCAAGGGATATCATGGGTACGAAAACTAGGGCATCACAACACAGATAGCAATAGATCAACAGGAGGGAATAAATACTATAAAAGTAAGATAGGTAGAAAGGGCGAGATGCTCGCCTGAAAACATTGGCGAAGGTTCAACCGAAGATCGGGTCGACACTCGCATCAACTCAACGGCCTTATCCGCGAAGAACCAAAACACTAGAATAAACACCGGATGCACTATTTAATACTACGGCAAAAGATCGGGCATGATGCATGTATGATGTATGACATGGCAAGATGCGATGCAACTAGATAATATTATCGGAACCGGGGTCCCGGCAAATATTTAGTGGTTCAAGTTGTTTATCTACCCCGCAAATTAAATGTTGTCTTAACATGGCAAAACATATCACCGGTTCGCTACACAAAATTAAATGGAGCCAATATATGGCTAGAATAGCCGTCATATAGTTTCCATATGTAATTATTAGATGAATCGACATAATGTCCCCAAACCACATGATGAGATGCAAGCATGAATAATTAAATATGCAGCAGGATATATTATATTATAAAAAAAATAGAGGTCTCGGATAGGGGTCACACATCGAAAGGCGATCTTGGGGTTCCAAGGGTTCGGGGGGATCGGTCTCAGGGTCCGGGTAGAAGAACTTGTCGTTCCGACAGGTTCAGGTTCCGTCTTTGGACTCCAGGATCGGGGCCTTTGGTCCGTGAGGTAGATCTGGGTGTCACTTGTCGATCTTGTTCACCAAGACGGTTTGATGACCTTGCCGGGTGTCGGAGTCGGTGTCGATCATGGTGAGTCCTTGGTTCAATCCTCGCAGGTTGCAACTTGACGCTCATGACAAAGTCCTTCACATACAACATAAGCTCCACGATTGCACTAACCAGACAACATCACTAAACGTTGATCCATTACATCAACACAAACATCGTATACCGCATGGCAACACACGTCCATCAAGGGGAGAGGGCGACACGCGCGAGCAGTTGCAGGGCCGACGCGGCTCGGCCGGAGGACACGGGGAAGGCGGCCGGGAGAACGCGAGGAGGGCAGAGGTCGGCGCCGCCATCGGGGACGGGGATCGACGAGCGAGGGGGAGAAGGGGTCACGAGCGAGAGGGTCGGGGAAGGAATCGGGGCTCTCGGGGGAGGCGTGCCTGGGGGCGGGCATGGGAGGACGTGCAGGGGCGGTGGGCCAAGGGAGAGAGGCTGGCGGGGTGGGGCCAGGCTGTCGGTGGGCGCGGGGTAGGAGAGGAGTGGGTCAGCTGTGTGGTGTTGGGGCAGGTGGTTGAGGGTGTGGAGAAGAGGTGGGGCCAGGAGGCTGAGGTGGCGTCTGGGATGGGGAGAGGGAGTGGTGAGGTGGAGGATGATGATTGGGTGGAGAGAGGGCCAGGCTGATGTGGCGCAAAGGGATAGGTTGGGGTGAGGTGGAGGGGGCTGGGTAGGAAAAGGCTTAGATAGTTTTGACTAGGGTTTGGAGGTGGCCGGTCAGGCTTTCGGGCCTGGCTGGCTGCCTCCTAAAAATAATTTAAAATTTTATTTATTTAAAATGGGGCTTTTGCAAACCGTGGGTAGGCAAAACAAAATATTCCGGAGACCCAGGTTTTGTGTTTGAATAAAGACGGGGCGTCTAGAAAACAAAAACAGATTTTTCGATAATAGTTTTTAAACAAACCACGCAAGATGATGACGATGCTCAAATGCAAGGTGGCATGATGACATGAGCATGAGGTCATGATGATGCAATGCACAAAAACAACGCGATTTTCTAGTAGTGATTTTGCGGGGCGCCACACTCAGCCTTCGACTTCCACACATCTATGTGGCCTCGAGTGCTAAGGGTGTCCTTTTCCAAGCTGCAGACACGATCTCGAAGAAAAGCCAACTGCGACACATCATCCAAGGATGGTCGCGGCTCAGGAGAAGTCGG
Organism: Avena sativa; assembly: GCA_916181665.1. Taxonomy (NCBI): domain Eukaryota; kingdom Viridiplantae; phylum Streptophyta; class Magnoliopsida; order Poales; family Poaceae; genus Avena; species Avena sativa. Next base: position 363,651,125 of record OV702285.1, on the reverse strand, counting down.
AGTGACAATAGGAACCTCACCCGAAGGACCCTAAAGGAAAATAAGCAAGTATAAACATCACAAGCACTTCTAATAGAAGCTCAAAAGACAGACTTATATACATAAATAAAGCCACCTCGTGGCATATTTGGACTTGTTCATCAGCACGATGTTACAAAAGGAGGCAAAAGAATAAGATATTCTAGCTACAACACATGGGACTAAGAAACCGAATCCGGAGCAGTCTCGGTGCCCGACTGCCTACTTTTGGCCTCATGCTGCTGCTTCGCCGCATACTTAGCTAGAAGGTAGATGATCTTAGGCCCATAACGCTTGCAGCGAGAAGCAAAGAGGGCGAAAGGTAACTCAGAGCCATCCTCCGCTATCGGCATTCGATATGTGACCTGGTGGAGGTCAAGCTCGGCTCTGGACACCATGGCCAGCCCCATAGAGGCGCCGATGCCCTTCTGCTTGCGCTTGCACTCCACCGGAGCTTCCTCTCACAGAGCATCCGCAAGGGTGTCGACATCGTTGAGGGCATTGCCTTTGGGGACGACCTCCTTGTAGAAACGCATAAGCACTTCTTTGGCATTCGCCAAGTAGCCAGCAGCAACGGTGCAGCGATCTTCGACCGCCACGGTAGCATCAACCAATGCATATCCATGCTCCAGCGCACCACAATCGAACGTGATGCCTGAAGCATCTAAAACAAACAAGAAAAGCACTAGAATGAGAAAAGAGTCACAGTCGAGAAAATACAAGACCCAAATAAGTCAAGGGAAACTCACCAGAAACAGCTTTGGCTGTAGCCATAAGCTTATCTGCCATCTCCTTCTCGCGGGCAGCTGCTTCAGCCACGAGTTGCTCCTCGCGATCGGCAGCCTCCTTCTGCAAGCGCTCCTTGGCATCCATAGCATCCGTGGCCTTCTCCTCCGCTCGACCAAGGATATTCTCGAGAGCATCCAGTCTTTGGAGAGCCACATTGTTTTCATCTGCAACATGAAGAAACACCTGATCAATACAAGCAAATCCTTGAGACAGACGAACTAAAACAAGGTTAAAAGTTACATACCTTGAAGCTGCTGCAGGTTAGCCTCCAGCGCCAGGTGCTTCTCAATAAGGAGGTTTGCGCTGTACACAAAGGGCTGCAGAAGAAACAGAAACAAAAGATCAAGAAATCACCCAAAAAGGCTCTAGGGATCCCCTCAAGGAGTAAAACAGATAGTATTTACGTGTTCAGGCGTGGACTCCGAAGGTCTTTGCTTCAGAAGCAAAGATCAGATTCACATCACATAGAGATTACATAGACGAATATTAGAAAAAGACTTAGGTGAAATATCTTATGACTCGATGTCTGATAAGTTGAATACAGGAGCCACCTTCTGCTTCTTATTCTTGGTCGGCGGCTATGGAGCCACCACCCGAAGAGGCACGGCAGGAAAAGGTGCAAACGACGCACCATCATCCTCACCGTGCTGTTCGAGGAACGGCGGACCTCTTGGAGTTGGAGGAGTAGACGCATCCGAAGACTCGGTCCGGATGCGCTTTCGGGTCCGCCCTTCACTCGCCTCGGGATCGTCCGTAGTAGGCGACTGCGCCGGAGGAAGCTCGGACTCGGAGTCCACCTCCTCATTGTCCGACGCTTCCATATACTTCTCAGGCAAAGGAGGCATAGACCCCGTTACCATGAGGCACTACAAGCGATAGGAAAAGTGAAACAAGATAAATAACAACAGCAAACACTTGAAAAAAGCGCTACGCGCACGAAAAAGTATCACCTGGGAAACCACTTTGTTGGCGCCAAAAGGAGTGGTCAAAGACTTCCCCGGGAGGTCCTCGCCGGCCTTGTCCTTCAACAGGGGCCGCAGAGCCCTATCCAGGTCACCCGAAGACAATTCTTCAGATGAAACCCTCGTCGAATCGCTGGAGCCGGCATAGAGGAACATTGGGTTCACCCTCACTTTGAGTGGCTGCACCCGGCGCTTGAGGAAGGTACGAATAATGTCGACACCATTTACCTCTTTTCTTGGCACCAGCTGAAGAGCTTCCACCCTCTAGTAGAGCCCCTCCAATTCTTCGGATTCACCTTCCAGGATGTGGTTCTTCCAGGTTCTCTTTCGGATGATCTGCTGGGTGGAGTCAAAAGGGGAGAGCCCATAGTGTTGAACGTCCAGCTTAGCATCACGGATGTAGAACCTCTTCCGGCGCCATTGCTGGAAGGACTCGAAGATAGAAAAAGATAAGAATTGGACGGAAGAGCGGATGGAAGTGATACAACTGCTGAGTGGATAAACACCACCGGTGCCAGATTGCCTCTTAAAGGAATATAACTTCTGGAAGAGGCCAAAGTGTGGCTCGATACCGAGCCAGCACTCGCAAAGAGTGATAAAACAAGCAATATGGACAAGAGAATTGGGAGACAGGTGATGCAACTGAATCCCATAGCAGAAGAGGAGTCCACAAAGGAAATCGTGGACAGGAAGAGAAAGACCATGGATGACAAAGGCTAAAAACATCACTCCAAACCCTTCAGATGGGCGAGGGATTACCTCATCACCAGGGAGGATGGGTCCTCCTTGTTCTGGGGGATTAACCCAGAATCACGCATCTTGCGCAGATCCCTGTCGCGCATCTCTATACACCTCCACCCGCCGTCAATAATGCGGGCCGTAGCGGCGACCTTCTTGCCGCTGGCGGCGGTGCTCGAACCAGCTCCGGTGGTGGTCTTCTTCGGCTTGCCCATCATGCGGCGTCGAGTGCGGCGGTGTGCACGGAGAAAAGAAGAGGGAAAGATGCGAAGAACTTCTAGTGCGCAGTGGAGGAAAGCAAAACTCGCGAAAATGAAGTCAAGAAATATGAGCAAATGGCAAAGGGTAAATGAATATCACTGTTTACCCACGGTATTAAAGGAGGAAGATGACGCACACGAGTCGTTGATCCAGAAGCCCTAGCGCGCACCCCAAATCTAACCCTACACGTGTCAGCACAGCAACAATACGTTACCAACATGTCGTCCACTATGCATGGAAATCGAGGAGACGCCATAATTTTCACCACGTCTTCGCGTGACTAGTCAACTTCAAGTTAGACGATGGGACCCATGATCGTCTCGTCGCATCATCTCTGATGTCGCAGATGGTTGAGATCACCAATCGTCAACACTAACGTCATCAAGGCCAAGCTATCAACGACTGAAAGTTTTTGGCTGATCAATCAAGTACTTACTCGAATCTACGATTCGAGAAACTACTCGGGGGCTACTCCTATCAGAAGCGCTGGTCGCGCACCTGAGAAATGACTAAGGTACTACACCTCGCAACTATCTTCGAGTCCTACATTGAGTCTTTGACTCCACTACGGACTCGGGGTCTACTCCCATAGGGAGCGTCAGTTGAGCATCTGAAAAAATTGTGTCCTTCGGATCTATATTGTAAACGACTAAATAAAATTCTCTGCTCGAGTATACGAATCGAACAGACACTCGGGGGCTACTCCCATAGGGAGCGCTGGCCGCACACCTTATGAATTTTTTGACTGCGATCCTTCAGATCAAATACAACAAAAATCTTTTTGGCAACTTTGCCCAAACCAATGTTAAGTGAGAAGCAATCTCCTTGGATACCCGAAACACCTCCGCGGTGAAAAAACTTCGGATGCTCTGTCTGCGACGCAAAGATAAGTCCTAGAGATATCATCTGATGGCCTGGTAACGCACCTGATTGCGTTCGACCAGTAAACTCTCGTGTCAACAGGCACGATGAAAATACTGACGGACGCGTTGGGTACATCACTTTAAAATCATTGGGATTCGACTCCTGTAAGTCCGCAACGGCCTAAGTCAAATCACACCAGAAATCATTCTGAATTCGAGTCCGGGGACTCGAGTTTGATGAAGATCGTGTTGTTTTGTCCTATGACAGCTAACTAGCCCTGATCTGTCACAAGAGTAAGGCACACACATCAAACAATCCCTATGAACTAAACATTTCTACTTGTAAAACAGGTTCAACTACATAGCACCCAAAAGATTGAACAGTCTCCAGCCGAATCTACGATTCGAGTAAACACTCGGGGGCTACTGACATGGCTATACCCCATAGGTACACGACATTGGTATACCTGGTCCAGCCCAAGGAAAGCCCACGTCAAGACACGCGACCCATGAAGATTTCGGGTGGCTCAAGCCCATGATGTCTTCGGATCCTTGGAGGACAAGTCTAGAGTAGATAGAATTTCAAAGGGTACCAACCCTAATTTGTAACCGACTCAGCCTAAGCTCGGGACCTGCCTATCTATATAAAGGCCAGAAGGGTACGGCGAGAAGGATCTCTTCCACCATCACAAATGCACCTCACGCCAGACTGCATCTGTGCACCCTTGTAACTTTCGGTTCCACCGTAATCAAGAGAAGACAAGCAGGAGTAGGGTTTTCCCTCTGGGGGCCTAAACCTTGTTAAACCTCGTGTCCCATGTTGCTTGTCTGTTAACAGTTCCGCGATCTCCAGCATCCCCATCTTCTCCAAACCCAAGTCCATAACAATGGGCATTGGCGAGATCGAACCTCGTCAGCTGGTCTAATATTTTTGAACTCGCTGGAATCAGGAAGGGTAATGTGTGCCTATTAAGCTTTTTAAATGAGGGGCTACCAGGCTTCATGGGTTACGTTAATGTTCTATAGTGAGGCCAAAAAGTATTTTGTTTATTCTGGTGTTGGATGCACCAGTAAAGTAATATGTTGTCACTGAACTTGTAGTCGTGTGGACTTGATGTCAACCTGGTGCTGTACATGCTAAGTAATGTTATCTCTATGTGCTATATCTGTATTTGGTTGATTATGTGCATGTTGTTTGTTTTCTATGCACTCTTAATAGATGATCTAAAAATGTACTCTAGTGTGTTCTCTTTTATGGTTGTTTGAAATGTACATATATATTGTGTTCATTGTCTATTTTCAATACATATCGTGTTGATTCTTATATTTTCAATTTCTTTAATTCTATGACTAAGAGTTCGTTTATAACATCTAGAATGAATTAGTTTATACGCAACAAACAACTAGACAACTGGAATGGTTATAAGTGCATGCTACCAAACAGCTGATCGTCGGTTCGATTCCGTCTTTGTGCACATAAACTTTTTCTTTGATTTAATTTCTACCAACAGCACTGATTTATGGTTCTGTCCAAAAACGTCAGGAAGCACCATCAAACCCAGCAATACTGTGAGAGACAACTGTGCAGACCGATCTAACATGTGGGGTTGATGCACAGATGACGTGGTTGATGAAAAAAAGAATCCACCATGGGCCGTGACAAAATCCATGACGAATGAAGTATGGGACGAAATGGCGAATTGGGCTTTAGGGACTGGGATGAAAACTGTGACAAAATTTGCCACGATGAACAAAGAAACGTTATGGAAAACTAGGCTAGAGGGCCTTTGTGCGAGTTGTGACGAAACAGACAAGAACGCCAGGCATCAGCGACGTTTTTACTACGTGTTATAAAAAATTTCATGGACTACTTAAATTCTTGTAGTGGTTGCAGCCAAGTTTTTCGTTGTCCTTTGTTTTCCGCAGAAATATTACATTGGCAGAGACACAATTAATACAAGTATTTTTTCATGCTTCTGCTGCAGGGGACTTGGGCGGTGCATCGTCAGCAAGGATAGAGCCATCTTGGGAAACATCTTTGAAGTCGTCAGTCTTCAGCGACTCGGAATCTGCTGGCTCATTATCCATGACTTCTAAAGTGATGAAGATGTCTACCTTGACCAACTTGGCGACCCTGGTGTCATAGGAAGCGAGGGAGTTCCAGATAGTAGTCCTATCAACCTTATTTCCATCCTCTTCGATGGTGGGCATACTAGGGGTTACCATGTCAATGTCGGTGTTGTCGTAATGCACTTTCATCAAGGTCAAAGCCATCCTAGCACTTTTTTTGGATAGAGGAAGCTTTCCAGATTACAATTCTCTCAGGGGCTCGCCGGAGGATTTACGAGTACTTCATGACTGAATCTACCGCTTTGATGTTGATGTCTAGAGGCTTGGCTATATCCTTGGCCTGGGTGATGCAGCGTTGATGAATTTTCCCGTAAGAATAATGCACTCCTTTGAATCCAGAGCATTTTCACCCAAGTTGGACAAACCAATAGGGGGTATGCTTTCATCAGAGAAAAAGGTCATGAGTTCACCAACCACATTAAGTATCTAACTTACAGAAAATTGAGAAAAGACGGAAGAAGGTTACGGAAGACGCTGGTTTCATCTTGTTGAAATGTCTCCACCAAGATGTCATGCTCCATGTAAAGTTTCTTGTATGCCTATTGGCATCACAAGTTCTGCTCTCTCGAAGCTTTATTCTACTCCTTGATGAGTTCAATTTCATTCATCAAGCGCTCCATCTTGATGTTTGGAGATTCTTGCAAAGACTTCAATGCCTCTTCTTGCATTTTGACTGACTCAGCTCGTTCATGCTTCCAAATCTTGTTCTCATCATCCAATTCTTGGATGTGCTTTGATTGCTCAACAATTCTCTCATCCTTGGCAACAGCTTCTGCGAGTTGCACAAATAGTAGTACTATGAGTAGTTGGAGGAAACATCCCAACAGATCGATCAGTAAGGTACTGGAAATAAAACAGACTCTTTGTAACACCCTCAGAATCGACCCTATGCAAGTCTTAGCGATTCCCGCCAAACCCGCATAGAAACGATTCAAAGGTGCCCACCAGGCACTTTCGTGCGGGTGGAAAACGAAGTAATACCATTACACAATAGTCCACGATGAAACCCACAGAACAGATATATACAACAATGACTCATCGAGTCAAGAATACAAATATACAGTACGAAGATCCAAATCACCTTGAAAACGATACAGCGTCCGAGTACGGACAAGATGCAAATTAGGCTAAGAGCCCTGAAGAATAACCAATGGCGTCCATAACCCTGCCCAGGCCAAGCCGGAAGGGTAACCCTGCTAACGACCTCGATATCAAAACCTGCTTAAATAAAAGGGGTGCCGACAAAGGGCAAAGGAAAAAAGAGAGCGGTCAGTACTCGCCTACATAGGTATGGTGGACTGAAGCGGCAGCGCAGCATGTACTAAACAACCTACAGAGACTCAATACAACTAGCGGCTATCAGATAGGGATATGAAAGACCTATTCGGATCCAACCTGATTCTAACACCAAACATACCCATCCTGGTATTCCCCCTCGATACCAACCAAGGAAGTGAACCGAGGGACTTACACAGTTGGCAGTTTTATTCATTCCGTTATAGTTGCGGCAATTACTAGTCAAATATAGATAGCATGAGGAATCCTGATATAATAAGCAGTGGGCAGTTTTAGTTAACCATTTCGTTGTAGTTGTAGTACTTACTAGTCAGATACATATAGCATGAGGCATCCCAAAACCCAGCAGTTGTTGGTACTTTTATTTAGCCATTCTGTTGTAGTTGCAATACTTACTAGTCAGATACAATGGTAATAGGTGACAACCCAAACCAGCAATTGTTGGCACTTTTATTTAGCCATTCCATTATAGTTAAGATGATTACTAGTCATTATAAAGTCAAATTTATAGCACTACTTTAGTTATAGTTGTCTATGATCGAGATACTGTGCTCCAAGTCGTCCATAACCGCGGACACGGCTTTCAGAAAGTTTTACCCTAAAGGGGGGCACAAATAGCAACACACGCACGATCAACCTCGAGAAAAACCAAATAAAACCCAACGAGGCATCACGACAGAGCAATTGCAAGATTCATATAAATTTTAGGGGGCCACCCCACCAAGCTACCCGCTACGAAGTTGGCCGGCTCCGAGACGGACCCAGAGGTTTGAGAGAATGGCTGTAAACGACTGGGAACCCGAACGTGTGACTAGGCTTGTCGATACCGCGTAATCGTGCCGCGATCCAAAACAGTAGAGGCGCTCCACGCGTAATCGTAAATAAAGCAGTAAAACATGGCATAAGTACAGGATAGTAATAAAGCCCCAATCTAGTTTGTGGCCCCAAGAAATAAATATGACTCAAGCTCTGGCTAGGGGGATTCATGGTCCCACATGCGGATAGTGCGAATATTCAAAGAACAGGTATCAAGTACTCGGGGTCCTACGAGATACAAGTGGACGGTTAAAAACCAAATAACATCTATTGCCCACCTGTGCCTCTGCATTATTTACCTATTTCAATTTTAGTTATTAAACGGTAATTAAAGGTATAATCATCTCCAACATTAAACATAAGGCATTACTCCAACAACTGTGGAACATCGACGGCGCGACGCAACACCTGCACAAGCAACTATGACTCGCAGGGCTGACTATCTACCAAACAACATGTAATAGGATGTGTCCAAGGCAATTGAATGGCTGCAAGGGATATCACGGGTACGAAAACTAGAGCATCGCATCACAGATAGCAATAGATCAATAGGAGGAAATAATGACTATAAAAGTAAGATAGGTAGAAAGGGGGAGAATGCTCGCCTGAAAACATTGCCGAAGGTTCATCCAAGTATCGGGTCGACTCTCGCATCAACTCATCGGCCTAATCCGTGAAGAAGCAAAGCACTAGAAGAAACATCGGATGCACTATTTAATACTACGGTAAAAGATCGGGCATGATGCATGTATGATGTATGACATGGCAAATGTGCGATGCAACTAGGCCACATTAAGTGGAACTGGGGTCCCGGCAATTATTTAGATGGTTCCAGTTATTAAGATACCCCACAATTTAAATGTTGTCTCAACATGGCAAAATATATCATAGGTTCGCTGCACAATTTTAAATGGAGCCAATATTAGACTAGATTCGTCCGCATATGGCCTCCATATTTAATTAGGTGAATCGTCATAAGGCCCCCAAACCACACAAATATGTATGCGACATGAATGATTTAATGCAACAAGTTTATATCATATATTATAAAAATACGGGGCTTGGAAAGGGCATCACACATTGGTTCGAAGATCTTGGGTTCCAAGGTTCAACGGGGTTCGGCTTCGGGCGCCGGGATCGGTCTTCGGATCGGGGCATCGGGGTATTCGAGTCCATGAAGGACTTGTGGTTTTTGAGGGGTTCGGTTCGGTCTCCGAGGTTCCTTGATTCTTGGGATCTCTCTGCTTCATCTTGGTGTCCCGAACTGAAACCATGGGGTGGCAACACTTCAAGCGATGAGGCCTTGTCGAAAATGCTCCTAAGCAAGTGGGTCTTCATATTGGACTTGGTAGCACCAAGGTTGCAACCACACAGAGAATTGCAAAAACCAAGTCAGTGGCAACATCCATATATACAACATGTCCAGAGGAAAGCACCACATCGAGGACTGAATACGGTATCCTCAACACGATGTACCAACAGGCATGCAGAGCTTGACCTTGTAGGCGCACACACGAAGGAAGTCGGGAATGCATGGCATGGACAAGACAAGGGCGACGGTGGCTGTAGGGCGAGGTCGAGGCAGACGGAGGAGCGCTGCTGCGGCGACGGGAGCTGGGGCACCGGGCTCAGGAACAGCAGGGCAGCCACCGGCGATGCGGGCGAGGCCGGCAGAGGAAGACGTGCCCGCAGCGGGAGTTGGTGGTGGAGTTCGGGAGAGGTGGCCGACCAACGGTGAAGCAGGGGCTCGACAGGAACGAGCGGTGGCGCGGGTTCGGCCGGAGAGGACATAGGCACGGGCGAGCCGGCGACCTGTGCAAGGGCAGAGATGGGGAGCGGCGTGGCTCTAGGGACGCGACCGCGGGATGGGAAGGCGGCAGCGGTTGGTCAGAGAGGAGGGAGGCGCGGGTTGCAGGGAGGAGGTCGAGGGCGCGTGATAGAGGGGGTTCCCGGCGGTGGAGCTCGCGGCCGAGGAAGCTCGCGAGGGAGGCGGCCGAGGCAGGGAGGGGCCGGCAAAGCGGGCCGATGGCGAGCTTCGCGGTGCGGTGGGTGAAGGAGGAGGGAGCGGCCACAGGTCGGGGGACGGGAGTTGGTGGGCAGGGTAGGACCCACGGGATGGGGCCAAGCGGCAGCAGGCGGTTGGGTGATGCGGGGGCGCGTGTGTGTGATGGGTGCGTCGCGTGTGTGGTGGCGGCTGAGGGAAAAGGGGAGGAGGGATCAGGGGTAGCTAGGGTTTGGATGGGGATTAGGGTTAGGGTTTTATATGGGGTAGTAGATGGTCTGTCTAGTTGGGCCTTTGGGCCTGACCGGATGGAATGCCTCCCCGATTTTACAAAACTATTTTATTTTGATGTGTTCATTTATTTTTATACAAACAACTTTTGTAACAGTTTTTGACAAATAAAATATCTAGTGAGACTAGGCTTTTTTTTTAATTTGGAATTGAAGGAGAGGATATTTACAAAACAAAGTAGGCCTTTGGCGAAACCGTTTTGGCAATTAATATGCATGATGATGTCATGATTATGCACAAAGTATTATTTAACACGCGGTTTTCTAGTAGTGGTTTTACCCGGGGTGCTACACTCTTGTTGTTGGTTATCTGTTCCTTCAGATTGGAAGTTTTACACTTTTTAGCATCCAACTCCTTGCGGATCTTGGCGAATTTCTCGTTGGAAGCAATCTTCCGAGCATTCTCATTCTGCAAAAATAAAATGCTTAGTTTCCTTGGAGCCTCTATCCATAATTTGTTCAGTTTCACCTAGAATTTCTCGTTGGAAGACATGCTTAGTTTCTTTTAAATCATCTGGCCGGAACTTCTTCATTTTCACCTAGAAGGTTGGGGGCTATAGTATCAAAGATTTACAACACTAAGTATGATACTCTAAGAGTATCTAGTCAGAATAATTCATTCAACCTAGATACTTGGTGGCTACACTATCAAGTTTCTTCACTTTATCACTCTTATAGCACTAAGACCAAAAGACCTATGGTTTTCCGTCTAAGTACTCGGGGGCTACAGTGGGATAAATAAAGTGAGATGCAAAGTATCGAAGACTTAAAAAGGCAATGATCTTGAGATTTTTTGCGTCCTCTGAATACAAATTGTTGAAGCCTTTTGTATTATTTCGGATGATTTCCGCTTGCTTGAGCAATTCCTCAAGACCCAATGTCAGAGGAGTCAGGGATGCTCTAGGAGCACTACTTTTAGGTGCGGAAGTCGCCCTAGCCTGCCTTGAGATGGTTATTGCATCTGTTGGCTTAGAGGCTTCTGCCTAGCCCGTGGTCATTCTTATAGCAGCTCCCGCCATCCCCTCTTTCCCTTTTTCGGTGGCATCCTTAGCCGGAGCTTCAGCCACATGAAAAGATGTGCTCTCCTGCATCGAATGGCCGCCAGGAGCAACGTCCAGTCCAACGGAGGACTATTGTCTACCTCCATGATGGAGCCCTCGGGGGCAGCGGTGGATGATGATCCGGCAGATCCTGTGATAGGCTGGACATTATGGGAGTAGGGGGGACGATAGAGGGGGAAGACTGGGTAAAAATTTCACGGATATTCTTGGAACCTCCAGAAACTTTGGAGATCTGCTTCAAACTCAAATTGGTTCTCTTTCTGAAATGTACAAATATTTACAAGTATAAGTACAGAAGGAAGTAACAAAACGATGAAGTCGGAGAAAAGATGCTTACATAATGGCAGGTGCCTTGGTCAAGGGGATGCCGGTAGCTTTTGTTTTCTTCGCCTCCTAGGAGGCGATGGATTTCATGGAGACTCCTCTCGTTATCTTCTTCTTCTTGCCCGTAGTAGCGGCATCAAAGGTGGAGCTCTTCCGTTTTCATGCTCCCGGGGCTTGATGATCCTTCGAGGTATCATCGTCTAACACAACTTGTACATCATTCATCCTAGGGTCACAAACTTGGGTGGCCATGCCGATATCCGCCAAGCTCCCTAGTTGATAAATGGAAGAACTGTTAGATGGTTTGGTACGTTGAAGACGGATGAACTGGAGTATACACAAAAATAATGAACGAATCAAAGTACATATGGGAATGTGCTATTCTCAAACATGTCAAATGTTATGGCGAAGCCGTGTTTCATGGCCTTCACCTTGAAAATGTCTTTAAGTCGGATATTGATGGAGTCATTGGAGAAGTTATTCTTGGAGATCCGAATAGGATCCTTCCTCTTCTTGGTGTACTCATGCAAGAATGCCGTTGAGAGAGAGATTGTGAGGAAGAGCCCGGAAGTGCTTGAGGACTTCGAGATAGAAGTCAGAGACTGGGAGGGAGACGCCACTCACTAGCTGTGCTTTGAGGTAGAACTTCTCTCCGGCTTGGGGAGAAGGGACCACCTCGCTCGCAGGCACCGACCGCCAGATCAGGCCCTCCACTGAGGGAAGGTACCATTCGGAGACCAGCTCCTTTAGGTCCACGGCGATGATATCTAATCCTCTCTAGACCCCCTTGCGGGAGTCGGATTCCTCCTCCAACAGCTCGAACACTCCCATTTTTTGGTTGCCGACGGTGGATTCCACCATGGCAGAGACTAGCACCGTCAGCCCTTCCGGCAGGACATGCACTTCCGGCGTTGGTTTCTTGGATGACTCGGAGGCTGCCGCTATGGATGGGGTGCTACTACTGGCCATTGGATAAGGAAGGAAGGTGGAAGGTGAAGCAGTTGCTAGGGTTTTTCGTGTGTGGAGATCAAGGAGTCTCTTGGCGAGAGGAATAAGAAGACGCAGAGGGAAATGGGGGTATAGGATGAATATCCTCCGTAGTAAATATTTATAACCCCTGGAGCCAAGATTCATATGCAAAGGATCTAACTGTCGATGCATCAACAACGTGTGTGCGTGCATGCACAGAAATTTCACCACATCCCCTCGTTGCCGCTTGCCATTTTTGATTTTATGCGCGGGAAAACCTCTATGATTAACTACCGCCATAAGTGAGTTTTGAGGTAAAATTGGTTGTATCCTACATCATCTTACTAACAGCAGCGATGGAATAGTCCCATCTGAATATTCCGTCATGGGATTATCATATCCTAATACGAGAAGTGTAATATGGAGACTTAGTAATTCTCCAGCTTACATATTGAAGATGTTGAAAATTGCAGGGTTCTTTAGGAGGACCTCAAGATATTGCTTGACAAATTTCCGACATCACCTTGATGGAGAATTCAAGCCCAAAGGGCAAGACGGCGCAGGATCTCATACTTCTCCGAGGGCTACTCTTGGGGATATGCTAAATGGGTATCACCATAGCATGTCTCTAATATGGCTAACCCGGGTGGCCCACAGTTCGTAGAAAGGCCTATGGCCTGCTAGGCTGACCAGTTAGACGGATCCAAAGGGAGGCCCATGCCAGATAAGGATGTGGTACAGTCAAAGACTAACCCGGGTCCTTGGAGTGCAAGACACGAAGACTATTTAGTATTATTGTAGGACTCTATAACCTGTCCGGCTAGGACTTTTCCCTATAACCTAGGTTCTAGTGCCTTTATAAGCCATACCTCTGGGAGCCTTTAGGGCACATCGATTCACACACCTCGCACAACGAACCTATCTCTGTAACTCGGTATATTGCCATTATAGTGATTTATAGCAGGAGTAGGATTCTGCCACCATTGTGGGATCTAAACCTGGCTAAGATATGTTCCTCATACCCGCCAACTCGCCACCTTCCTTTACCTCTCTAAACATGATTTGTGAGGACCCCTACATGGCGTACTCATCGGCAATACCACGACATCGAACCATATAGAAAATCGCTTTGAAGGAAAGTTAGGATGTTGGTAGGGCAAGATTTTTGTCCTATGGGGATCGACTTGTCATAATACATTCAGTCCTAACAAGCATTCCCGTGTTTATGTTGTCTTTTCTAGAAATACATAAGGTTGTAAGGAAAAGATTAGACTTTTACCATTCATACTTTTCTTCGAAAAGTGATGAACATAAGAAGAAACACAGGTTAACAAGATGGAATATTATTTGTAGACCCAAAGATCATGGTGGATTGGGCATTGAGATGCTAGAACTTGAAAACAAATGTTTACTCATCAGATGGTTGTATAAATATCTGAAAAATAAAAAACTAGACAAGTTGAAGCTAAACCCAGAAAATCACCTTTTTGGAAAGGAATAATGCGACTAAAAGAAGTGTTCTTAGCTAGGAGAATTTTCAAAATTGCTAATGGGATCAATAATCATTTATGGGAGTATGATTGCCTTGGAGAGACGCCTCTCCCCTAACAATACCCTTTATTATATAACATACTCCTGAGAAAAAATGTATATGTTCATACCGTCTTATTTCAGATTCCTCTCAACATTAGTTTTAGAAGGAGTTTATCTGGGAATAAATAGGATGAATGGTTGCATCTATAGCAGAGATTAAATAGTCTTGACATATTAACTAGATTCTTTTAAGTGGAGGTACGGGGTATTCATTGTCAAATCTATGTATGAAGATCTTATAAATAGACATCCGATATTTCCCACAAGATATTTATGGAAGTTAAAAATCACACTAGAGATAAATATCTTTATGTGGTTTATAAATAGTAAAGTTTTGTTAAAAAGGATGATATCCCAAAGATAGATTGGAATGGATGAATCCACTGAATAGTTATTTTTGGCATACCCTTTTTCTAAGACTATATGGTGCATTATATTTCACACATAAAATATTCCACCTCCAACTAATATCATTAATATGTTTGCGAATTGGCTAATGGGGTAGATAGGAAAAATAAAGCTAGAGTTTGTATAGGCGTTTCGGCTTTATGTTGGTCCATTTGGAAGTGTTGCAATAATATTACTTTGAACAAGACTGGAGTTCAATCTTTTTTGCAGGTTATCCACATGGCATGCATTGGATTCATCTCTAGGATTTTCTCATCCCAAAGCATCAACGAGAACCTATGGTTACTGGATGAAACCGCCTGGTGGCGGTCGCTCAGGATATTTTTTAGCTAGCTTTTGTGGTGGCATACTAGTAAATTAAGAGGGGATTTCAATTTTCATGCCCTTGGTTTGTTAGTTGTACTCAATTTTCCCTAGCCGCTTAACTTCTCCTCACTTTTGCCCATATCCTTCTTCAAAACTCTCACACGTTCTGAAACTCGTTGTACGTCAACCTTGCCGTTATGTGCTAACAAGTGGGGCCGCATTCAGTAGGTTCCCGTAGTGGACCCTTTCCATTACGTTCTGACAAGTGGGGACGTGTTTTGTCAGGTACCATAGTGGACCCTTTCCGTTATGTGCTGACAACTGGGGTTGCGTTCTATCAGGACCCGTAGTGGACACCTCTCTCCACTTATCCAGATCAGTGTGGGACCCATAGTTATCCACGTGAGCGTCAGACACTCAGCTTACCTAGGTTGGCATTGCAAGATGGAACCCCGAGCCAGCCCCGCGCATGTGTTGTTGCCTCCACTTTCTTCTTCTTCTCTAGATACGGCGACCCTTCTCCGGCGATGGTGGCCCTTTGTCTAGTTTCACTTCAGCTTCCCGTTCGTCCTGGCCGTAGTATGGTGTCGTCTTTTTGACCTTTATGAAGGATGACAATGGCAAATGTGCACAAGGAAGGTTAGATCTCGCACCAAATTGTTCCGATTAGACGGGAGCTCTTGTTGTGGACAATCAGTTGGCGCAACTCGGGAGCTCAACTAGGTGCACACTTACTGTGGAGAATGCAGCTGATAAAGGAGCCTTTTCGATGACTTAATTTTTTTATCGATATAATGTCTCGGTTGCAATCAAGTGAATCTATAAGGTGAAAGTCAAACTTTTAGATTTAGGGAGATGGAAGTATACGAAATAAGAAAATAACACAACTCTAGAACACTTTCAAATTAAAAATTAAACAAATGAAAAAGAGTGTTTATAATTTACACAACTCTTGAACACTTTCAAATTACAATTTGGACATGAATGTTGTCCTAAGAAAATCTTGAGAGTTTACCATTTTTAGAGCGTAAAAAGTGATCCCTAAACTAAAATATTTATGCCTCGTGCATATATGAAAATTATACACCTTTGAACACAGTGAAATCGCACTTAGGACATGATAATGTTGTGCTAAGAAAGTCATGAGAGTTTATCATTTTCATAGAGTGAAATATAATGCATAAACTTGCGTATACAAAAATTATACACCTTTTTGAACACTATGAAATCGCACTTAATACGTGATAATGATGTGCGAACAAAATCTTGAGAGATTATCATTTTCATAAAGTGAAATGTAATGCATAAACTTGCATATATAAAAACTATACACCTTTGAACTCTTTGAAATCGCACTTAATACGTGATAATGTTGTGCTAAGAAAATCTTGATCATTTATCATTTCCATAGAGTGAAATATAATGCATAAACTTGCATATAGTAAAATTATACACCTTTGAACACTATGAAATCTCACTTAATACATGATAATGATGTGCTAAAAAAATCTTGAGATATTATCATTTTCATAGAGTGAGATGTAATGCATCAACTTGCATATACAAAAATTATACACATTTTAACTCTTTGAAATCGCACTTAATACATGATAATGTTATGCTAATAAAATTTTGAGAGATTATCATTTTCATGAGGGGAATGTAATGCATAAACTTGCATATACGAAAATTATACACCTTTGAACACTTTGAAACCGTACCTAGGACGTGATAATGTTGTGCTAAGAAATCTTCAGATATTATTATTTGCATAGAGTGGAATGTAATGCATAAACTTGCATATACGGAAATTATTCACCTTTGAATACTTTCCCTTCAAATTATATTCAAAATAATTTGTTTATGGAGTTTAAGTAACGGTGGCAAACTCGTTATTTTGCATGGATAGAGGGGTGCCCATAGACAGATATTGGGGTTATCATGTCCGCTAGATCATAGAGGATCAACGGTTGGTAGGCACGATCCGCGTGACAACTATCTCAACCAATCAGAGCATAGCAGCCAAGATGAGCACAGGTGTGAGAGTTTGTGACTAAGACAGAGGGGAAACTGTGTTGAACTTAAAAACCAAGGGCGAAACTGACAAAGGGATTCAAATATAAAATAGAAAGAGATTTTAAAAATCGAAAATGCATCTTTTATACAATAAAATACATCTTGGAATACATCAAACTATTTGCAACTCAAATATACATGAGTGTGACAATTATTGCCTCATTCAGATAAACTATGTTTTGGGGAGGGTAGTTTTGAGAAGAGGCTTGAGTAGAAATCCATAAACCTTCACAGATAAGAATACTTGATTTAAGAAGTGGTGACTTAGGTTAAAACTTGATTTCTATATATTTCTTATGGTTGCAGGTCACATAAGAATACTCCTTGGGTAGGTGCCACTATGTTTTGATCTTTTTGAATTTTTTGTGCATAAAATGACTCAAAATTAGCTAGCTAAAACCCATTCTTTGACTCTCAGTTGACCAGCCATCGAAGGGTAAAAGTGAGTATATTGCACGAGGCAAAGTTAGTACTGGAGGGAAAAACTAATTACAACCAAACTGCCAGTGTTACACTCGAGGGTATAAATGAGCACAACTAAGTCGCGTGGGTTAGACACGAGGGAAAAAAACGTACCGCATGGTACACGTGTCGGGGTGCACGGGGCGGTAGTGGACGTGTGTGACTGTGCATAGTACAGTAGCACATACAGTGCATGGTGGTGCAACGAAACGTTCCTTCCCTTCTCCTTTATATAGGCCTCCTCGCTGTCACTCATCACTCACTCACTCGCTCACTCACGCAACCGTCTCCACTGTCCCATCACCTTCTACAAAACCCCAAGAAAACCCCAACTGTGTCAGCGATGGAGAAGAATGGCATGCCCATCGTCGCCTCCAAGCCTGCTAGCAAGGAGGCCCCCGTCCTCATACATCCCCCCTGTTGAGGCGTCGAAGGAAGTCGTTGTCCCCGTCCAGGCCCTCGTCCCCGCTTCCGCAGTAGCCACCGGCGAGGAGGCCCCTGCCGGTCTCAAGCAGATCTCGCTCCGCTAGGATCCCTATGAGGAGGAGGACTACATCAGGCTGGAGAACACCCTACGACACTAGCATCATCGACCCATGGTTGAAGGTAACTAGGATTTTCTCTCCTTCCCCCATTCCCATCGTTGGATGCTAGATTGGGTGTTATTATGGTTCGGTTGTTCGTATTTTCAATCATTGAATGCTAGGTCTTTATACAGAAGCTAATCCTCTTATGTTAGATCTTTTATTTCGATGAATCCCCCTATTCGCATTTCAATCCTATTTTATTTGCCCTCCAAGTTGCAGTTAAGGGATTCCCTAGTTAGTACTAGCGTCGATCTATAGTTGGAATCAGTATTTGATTTTGTTTGAGATTTGGGGATTGGGGAATTTAACCCACTCGGTTAATTTATGCGAATAATCAGGGGATCTTAATCGGTCAATTTAGGGAAATAATAAATCCCAATAATCAAGGTATCTCAATCAAATCCTTATTGCATGCTACTATTTTTCCAACAGGTGGATAGCAGTGACGTCTGCAGTGATGACGAGTCCAAGGACACCAAGTCTCGTTAGGTGTCGTGGTATTGCCGACGAGTACGCCATGGAGGGGTCCTCACAGTGCGTGTTTAGAGACGTGGGGTAAGGCGGACGGTTGACGGGTACGAGGTAACACAGCTTACCCAGGTTCAGATCCCACAATGGTGGCGGAATCCTGCTCCTGCTATAAATCACTATAATGGCAATACGCCAAGTTACATAGATAGGTTCGCTGTGCGAGGTGTGTTTTAAAGGCTCCCATAGGCCCGACTTATATAGTCGCCAGGTCCTAGGGTTATAGGGTAGAGTCCTAGCCGAACAGGTTACAGAGTCCTACACTGTCTACTACTAGTCTAGCGTGTCTTGTACTCCAAGGCTCCGAGTACGTCGGTGACTCCTTTATAGCCTTCCTTTATTCGGCTTGGGCCTCCCTTCTGGATCCATCTAACTGGGCCGCCCAGCAGGCCATGGGCCATGCTACCAACTATGGGCCACCCGGGTTATCCGTATAAGAGACATGCTATATGAGGATACCCATATAGCATGTCCCCAACAGTAGCCCCCGGAGAACTCCGAGATCTTGCACTGTCTTGACTCTTCAGGTTGAATGCTCCATCTAGATGGATGTCGGCAAATCGCCAAGCAACATCTTGTAGTCCTCCCAAAGAACCCTGCAAGGTTTTCTCCGTCTTCAATGTATAAGTCGGAGAATTGCTGAATCTTCTATCGTACTCTTCCATAGCCGGATCAGATCCGTCCATGCCGGAATCTTCCGATGTGACGGCTCATATGCCTATGACAGCTAGGGCGACGTAGACATAGGTCAGCAACGCCTCGTAACTTACACATGTAGAGAACGCAATCATGTCCGTTTTTCTCGTGCGAGAGATACGAACCGTTGGCGGTGACGGTTTGTAAAGTGGCAAAATTTCCGCGCACGCCCCCGCACACATCGACTACACGGCAACCGTTCCATCATGTTGCACGAATCTTGATGCCAGAGGTTATAAATAGTAACTACAGTGGAAATTTTGATTTTCACCTCATTCTCCTCTACATCGTCTTCTTCCTCCAGCGAGCACCTCCTCGAGCTCTCCGCGCAACGTGCGAAAAACCCTAGCTCCCCAATCTCTCCTAGTCACCACCGAACACACCCAATGGCCAACAGCAGCTCCTCTCACTCCATGGCAGCGTCAGGCAAAGCCACGACGAAGCCGCGGCGAAGCCGGCGAGATCTGTTTTCGTGCCTCTAGAGTGTCTGGTTATCCCCAAGTCCGCGGTGGTCGAAGCCACCGACGGTGACCATAATCCAGCGGCGCTGGAGCTACTGGAGGAGGAGTATGACTCCCACAAGGGCGATTGGTGCGGTTCGGATATCACGGACCGTGATATCAAAGAAATGATCATCGAGGGATACCTTCCTGTGACGGAGGGGATCGCCTGGCGGGCAGCACCGGCCGGCGAGGTCACACCTTCTCCCCAAGACGGAGAAAAAGTGTACCTCAAAGTGCAACTGGTACGCGGCGTCTCCCTGCCCATCTCCAAATTTTTCCTTGCTGTCCTGAATCATTACCGAGTACAGCCTCAAAACCTTTCCCCCAATAGAATCTTAGCTCTTAGCAATTACGCGGCTCTTTGCGAGGGTTATCTAGGGATTAGGCCTAGGCTATATCTCTTCAAGTATTTCTTCACCGTCAAGCATGAAGCCGGAGCCGGCAAGGACGAGCTTAGAACTTGTGGCACCATTAGTTTTAAGATTCGGCCTGGCCGGTGCTTCCCCGACATCGTCGGCCACGACTCTTGGAAGAACTGGCAACGTACGTACTTATATGGCCCCGATATCCCTCTGGCTGGCCGAGAAGTCACGTACCCGGACTTCGTCGATGGAGATGCCGCCGAAGCCTCGACATGGAGATCCTAGGCCTCCCTTCCCTCTGAAATCGACGCTTCCCGCGCTATAAGGAGGATAGAGTGGTTCGTAGAGACGGGTCTAACCAGATTGCACCTGGCCATGTGCTGGTTCATCAGGCCGATCCAGCCTTTGCAGCACCGCTTGAAGCTGATGCACGAGTATTCCAACGATTGAAGGGATAGCCTCCGCATCTCCGCACAACTTCTCTAGCGACTCCGTCAAGCTCCGACTCAAGGACATCGTCAAGGTAAGGATAAGAAGCATGGCTTCACCATCACCTATGACATGTTCGTAGAGCGCAAGTGACCAAAGGTATCTGTTCATTTTCCGTGTATGACATATACTCCAGTTCTTCCGTCTAGCCATTACTATCTCATCTAACATGGTGGTTCTTCACTTACCAGCTCAGCGACATAGATGACGATAGCATGGCTTCTCAAATCTATGATCCAAAGATGAAGGAAGTCAATGTCGTGTCCGATGACGATGCTCCGTTGGCGCGAAAGCAGAAGAGCTCCACCTCTAACGCTGCCGACGGAGGCAAGAAGAAGAAGAAGACGGAGGGTGGATCCTCCAAGAAGACTACCGCCGCCCTGGAGGCGGAGAAAACAAAGGTTACATGGATCCCCTTTGCTAAAGCACCCCCTCTTGTGTAAGCTTCTTTCTCTCCGACATTGTCCATTGTTTGTCTTATTTCTGTACTTATACTTTTTGTACGTTTCAGGAAGAAGGCCACAACCAGTTTGAAGAAGATCTCCAAGACTTTGGGGGCTTCTAGAACCATCAAGGACATGTTGCATCGTGACATTTCTCCCCACGCATCTCCTTCCATCGCCCCTGTCACTCCCATCGTGAAGCCTGCATCCGCTTCGACAAGCTCACGTGCCAAAGAAGCATCTGACCCTTCCGCCATGGAAGTGGACTCAAGTGCCTCCATCGAGCTTGTTGTTGTCGGCGAATAGGCGATGCAGGAGAGTGTCGCACACCAAATGGCTGAAGCTCCGGCTAAGGATGCCATCGGTAGAGCTAAGGCGGTGGTGGAAGGTGGTACATCTGCCGAAGGCGACACCTCCGCACCCAAGAAGACCATAGAGTTCCTGAAGATAGTCTATCCGGTACTTACGCTGGGTAGCACTGCTATCGTTCCTGGTGCAGCACCGACATCTCCAACGTGCGGCCTTGAGGAGCTTCTCCGGCAAGCGGAAATCTTGCAAGGAAACAGTTTGTCCTTTGGCAAGTTTCTTGTTGAGAGTGCTACAAATCTCAAGATCATTGCGCTTGTAAGTTTTATTTGCCTTTTGCTTTTCATATGAGTATCCCGCTGTAGCCCCCGAGGATTTAGATGAAAAACCATAGGTCTTTGCATCTAAATTCTCTAAGAGTGACTAAGCTAGAAAACTTCTCACTATATCCCTTAAGCATATAGTTTGAATGAATAATTCTGAATAGATGCTTTCAGAGTAGCATACGCAGTGTTTATAAATTTCGATACTGTAGCCCCCAAGCTTCTAGTGGTAACTGAATTAGTTCGGACTAGATGCTTAAAGAGAAGATAAGCATATGGATGAGTTAAAAACTTTATACTGTAGCCCCCAAGCTTCTAGTTGAAAGCTGAATTAGTTCTGACTAGATGCTTAAAGAAAGACCAAGCATATTGTTAAGTTAAAAACTCTCGCTGTAGCCCCCGAGCTTCTAGGTGGGAATTATCCGGCTAGATGATCCAAGTAGACCAAACAACATTTAAATTTTCTTCGAATGAAATGCTCGGAGGGGTGTCGCCAATGACAAGTACTAGAAGATGCGCGCGGACTTGGAAGCTGAAAAGGGTAAAACTGCCTTCTTGAAGGAACAGATCATCAAGAGCAAGCGTCTGTTTTTCCTTTCTTTTTCGTATTCTGACTTGGTCTTGTGTATTTTCCGAGTACTCACTGTGTACTTTTCTTTCGCCGACTTGCAGAAACCATTTCCAAGGCTAAGGATATTGTCGACCAATCCAAGCACATTCAGCAGCTGGATAGCGAAAACAAGATCCTTAAGTAGGAGAGGAAGGACATGCTGACGATGCATGAAGATTCAATGAAAGCCATGCAAGATTCCTCCAGAGAGGAGATGAACCGCTTGAAGGAGGAAATCATGATCTTAAAAGATCAGAAGAAAGCTGCTGATGAGCAAAATCAACGCCATCATGAAGCGTACAAGATCCTCCGACAAGAACGGGACTCCATGGCAGAGATTATCTAGCAAGCTGATATAAGCATCTTTAGTAAGTGATTCTCCGTCTTTGATTTCTGTAAGATGAATAGTTTGAACTTTTGAAATCATGCACTCCTTTGTCGCAAATTCGCAGTTCCTATGGGTTTAACCCGGTCGCCTCCTCCGCCAAAGGAATGCATGGTTCTTGCCGGCAACTTTATCAACACCGCCATCAAGCAGGCCAAGGAGATAGCCCAACCCCTCCAGATTAACATCAAGGCATCGGACTCTGTGGCGAAGTTCTCGGAGATTCTGCGCCGAGCCCCCGAGCGTATGGCAAGCTGGAAAGCTTCCTGTACATGGGCTGGTGCAAGGATGGCGCTATCCATGGTCAAGGCACATTATGAGAATGCCGACATCGACATGGTAACCTCCGGTATCCCCTACGTAGATGACGAAGGCCAAAAGATAAACCACTAATCTATCTTGGCGTCACTCACGGGTTATGACACCAGAGTCGCCAAGTTGGTCGACATTAATGTCTTTGTGCCCATGAAAACCATCGATGGCGGCAACCAAAGCTCCTCCGAGTCCCTCAACACTGCCGACTTCGAGGAAGGTGACTCTCCTGCTGCCGACGATGCTGCTTCCAAGTCGCCTGCGCCAGAGGAATAAAAAATAATTTGTAATATTTGTTTCTGCTGTAATGTGTATGCGGAAAAACTATGTGTTTACTTAAGGAGGAAAACAATGGTTGTTAATTCCTACTACTCAAGAACTGATTCTAGCATATATATATTTTTTAAGCAAGTGCTGGCTTATCCATTAGTTTGGTTTTTATGCTTGACTTTTTGTGAGTCGGAAGACTCGTTGTCAGAACCATGCGCTCAAGCGATGATGCCCAATGGCACCGTCAATAACATAAGCACAAAATCGCCGACAATAAGTGCCAAAAGTCACTACTCTAGAATCCACATATAAACAACAAAGAATGTGTAGACCAGAAAACTTAAGCTAACGCACGTAGGCGGAATTTTCACAAGTGCAATCGCAAAACTTGTGCATAAAGGTTTTATATGATAGAAAATGAACAATAAAGGAGGTAAAAGACTTAGAAATATGAGTGAACCAGAGAGCTTTATTTCATTGATCATATAAGAGATACACAATAGATAAAAAATGCTAAGTGCAGAAAGGATGTAGTTGTGCTATGTTCCATTGCCGATCATGCTCCGGGTAGTCATCATCTGGGTCACGTCGCTTTCGCTTATGATCCTCGTTGAGTCTATCCTTCAGTTCACGATTGTCAACGAGGTAGTAAGACCCATTGAGTAGTGCCTTACTTATGATGAACGGTCCTTCCCATGGCGGGGATAATTTGTGTGACTTCTTCTGCTTAAGTCGGAGCACCAGATCCCCCTCTTTAAACGAGCGATGCTGGACGCGGTGACTATGGTAGCTGCGTATCTTCTGCTGGTAGATGGCGGATCTTTGGCATGCCAAAACACGCTCCTCCTCGAGAAGTTCCACATCTAGGCGTCTGGATTCTTCAGCATCATCTTCTTTGTAGGCGGCGACTCTTGGTGCATCGTGAAGGATGTCGGAAGGCACGATGGCGTCTGCTCCATATACCATGAAGTAAGGGGTGTAGCCGGTGGATCTGGTTGGTGTAGTTCGTAAACTCCACAACATAGATGGCAATTCTTCCGCCCAGGCTCCAGCTGCTCTATGTAGCGGTGCCTCAAGACGTGGCTTTATTCCCTACAGAATTAATCCATTGGCTTGCTCAACCTGACTATTGGATTGTGCTACAGATGCAAGGTCAAGTCGGATGCCCTTCTCCCAACAATAAGTATCCACTTCTCCGAGTGACAAGTTGCTGCCGTTGTCGGTGATAATGCTATGTGGGAGACCAAATCTCACCACTATATCCCGGACAACCTAAGGGCAGTTGCCCCATCGAGCTTTCTAATGGGTTTAGCTTCTATCCATTTAGTGAATTTATAAACTGCCACTAGCAGATGCGTAAACCCACTTGGTGCCCTCTGCAACGGACCAACCATGTCTAGCCCCCAGACTGCAAACAGCCAAGTTATTGGTATTGTTTGCAATTCTTCAGCAGGAACATGTGGTTGTCGGGCATAATAATGGCATCCCATGCATGTCTCAACCAGCTTGTCGGCGTCCGCCTTCGCGGTCAGCCAGTAGAATCCTTGCCGGAAAGCTTTCGCGACCAACGATCAAGGAGCGGCGTGATGCCCGCAATCTCCGAGATGGATTTCGCGTAGGATTTCAATACCTTCTTGCTGGGAAACACACTTAAGGTATACACTAGTAGTGCTTCTTTTGTAGAGTTGTCCATTGATTATGGTATAGCCCTTTGTTTGACGTACTATTTGCCGTATTTCGACTTTGTCATCTGGCAAAGTTCCGTGTTCGAGATAATCCATAAACGGTTTTGTCCAAGCCGGAGGAACCTTTGCCACCATGTGGACGAAAGAGTCTACTATGTCCGGGTTGTCGATGCCTGCTCCCTTCACGGATGGTGTCCGTAGATGCTCCAGGAAAACTCCAGGAAGAATTCGTTTGCGCCCTGATCTGAGATTAGACAGGAGATTAGCCGCCTCGTTTTGCTCCCTAGGTACATACTTGACCTCGTAGCCCAAGAAGCTCTTGGCTATCTCGTGCACTTCGTCTCGATATGCCGTCATCATAGGGTTCCGCGCATTCCAGGTGCCATCCACCTACTGGGCAACCAAGTCGGAATCTCCACAGCAAACTATGCGCTTGATGCCAATATCCTTGGCTACATGTAATCCGAGAATGAGTGCTTCGTACTCCGCCATATTGTTCGTAGCCTCGAAGTAGATTTGCATAATGTAGTTTAGCTTGTCTCCAGTTGCTGACTCTAGCAATACACCAGCCCACGAGCCATTGAGTAGCTTTGATCCGTCAAAGTGCATCACCCAGTATTCTCGCTCCGGCAATGGGGTAGCATTTGGCATCTCCGTTCAATCTGCGATAAAATCCGCTAAGGCTTGTAATTTGATAGCGTCGTGTCTCTTGTAGGTGATCTCGAAGGAGGCAAGTTCAATGCCCCACTTCGCGACCCTTCATGTAGCGTCGCTGTTGTTGATGATGTCGGACAATGGAGTTTTGCTCACCACTGTGATGGGGTGCTCCTGGAAATAGTGCCTCAGCTTCCGAGAAGCAAGGAATACTCCATAAGCTAACTTCTGGTAGTGCGGGTAACGCTGATTAGACTCCGTCAAGACCTCTCTTACATAGTAAACTGGTTGTTGAACTCCGTGATCATAGCCTGGTTCCTTCCGCTCTACCACGACGACGATGTTGATTACCCGGTTGGTGGCCGCCATGTAAATTAACATGGGCTCACCAGGCTCGGGTGCTGCAAAGATAGGCGTTGAGGAAAGAATATCCTTGAGGTTCTTCAATGCTGCATCTGCCTCGTCCGTCCACGTGAATTTGTCCGCCTTCTTCAGCAACTTGTATAGCGGCAGATCCTTCTCTCCAAGTCGGCTGACGAACCAACTAACTGCTGCAACACAACATGTTAGTCATTGAATGTCCTTTAGGCATGACAGATGGTTTATGTTTAAGATGGCCTTGATTTTCTCCGGGTTGACCTCGATTCCACGTTGGGAAACGATGAAGCCCAACAATTTGCCGGCTGGAACCCCGAAGACGCACTTCTTAGGGTTAAGCATCAGGTTGTATTTCCGGAGATTATCAAAGGTTTCTTTTAAGTCGGAGATTAAGTCATTTGAATTTTAGACATCACCGCTATATCGTCCACATAGGCGTCAACGTTCCAACCAATCTGATCGTGTAGGCAATGCTGCATTGTCTGCTGGTACGTAGCACCTACATTTTTTAGCCCAAAGGGCATCGTAACATAGCAAAACATGTCGTAGGGGTAGTGAACGAAGTGGACAATTGGTCCGACTTCCTCATCTTGATCTGGTGGTATCCTGAGTATGCATCGAGAAAACACAAAAGTTCCAAGCCAGCCGTCGAGTCAATGACTTGGTCAATGCGAGGCAAAGCAAACGGATATTTGGGACATGCTTTGTTCAATCCGGTGTAATCAACACACATTTTTAATTATTTGGTTCCCTTTTTGGGGACAAGTACAGGATTGGCCACCCATTGGGTGTGGAGGACTTCTCGGATAAAACTTGGCTTAAGTAACCTAGCTATCTCTTTGCCTATGGCGCGTCTCTTCTCATCTCCAAAGCATCATAGAGGTTGCTTCACTGGTTTGCATTTTGGATCAATGTTTAAGCTGTGCTCGGCAAGTTCCCTAGGTACACCTTTCATGTCGGCAGGTTGCCAGGCAAATATGTCCCTATTCTCACGAAGGAAC
This sequence comes from Avena sativa, assembly GCA_916181665.1. Lineage (NCBI taxonomy): Eukaryota > Viridiplantae > Streptophyta > Magnoliopsida > Poales > Poaceae > Avena > Avena sativa. Next base: position 363,624,229 of record OV702285.1, on the reverse strand, counting down.
TTGACAAGCGCGCTTTCCTATTTGGGATCCAGGTTTGTCCCAATGGCGGTGGTCTTGGAGGCATCGCCTACCACAAGTTCCACTGGCTTGGTCTCGATGGCAGCCTTGAATGCTGGAGTGGAGTCGGAAATCTGTTTCTTCGACGCGGGCATCTCCGAGGCATCGACCTTGCTCTGGATCTCTTTGAATTCTTGGCTGTAGAGGACAGCTTCCGCGTAGGCTTCTTCTCCAATCTTGCTGTCCCTAGCTTTGGCAAAGCTTCCGAATACGGTGATGACACCATTTGGTCCGGGTATCTTGAGTTTGTTGTAGACGACGCATGGCTTGGCCATGAAGGTGTGGAATATGTCGCGACCGAATATGACGTGGTACATGCTCTTGAAGGGGACCACCTCAAAGGTCATGTGCTCTTGGCGGTAATTATTCACATCGCCAAAGGCTACCTGAAGTGTGATGCACCCAAGGGATCGAACCTCCCGACCAGGAACTACGTCGTGGAAGATGGTGTTGGTCCCCCTTAGGTTTGCCTCCGTCAAGTTCATCTTCTGCAGTGTATCCAGGTACATGATGTGTATGCTACTTCCACTATCCACCATACATTTGGTAAACTCATTGCTGTCAATCAAAGGGTCAATGACCATGGAGTATTGGTTCTCCGTAGGGATGAGGTCTGGGTGATCCTTCCTGTCCCAAGTAATTGGAATCTCCGACCAGCGCAGGAACTGGGAACTGGGGGTAGAGTAGCCATCAGTATCCGCATAGAGGTCTTCTATTGTCGGATGGTGGGGGTGCCAAGGAAAGTATGGAAAACTGTCGCCTTCTTCTCGAAGGGGTTCTTGCCTTTGTCGTCGCTCTTGGCGGCGTGCTTGGGGTCAACATCCTCGTCCATGTCACTTGAATCCTTGGACTCCTCCTCCTTCTTCTTCCCCTTGCCCTTGCCTCGCGGTCTGTTCTTCTGACTTTGCTTGTAACCGGACTCTGGGTCCTCCTTGAGGTCGTTGACGAACTTGCAGTGGCGATTTGTATGGGTGGCCTTACCGTTGAGATCGAGGTGTACGACGCACATCATATCGCGGTACTCTTAGTAGGTTTGTGGAACACGGAGCGCTGCCGAGGTAGTTTCACTTCCTCGCTGCTGCCCACGACCAGCTCCCCGTCCTCGGCCACGTTGTCCGCCATCACATCGTCCTGCGAAGGTCATAGCGACCATGTCAGGAGTTTGCTTTTCTTCTGGAGCGGTTTTCCTCTTTGTGTTGTTGTTCCTCCGAGCTTGAGTTGGAACGGCCGTTGCTGGAAGAGAACCGCGAGCATCGTCATCGGCAGTTGCGAACTCACTGGCCAACTGAATCATCTGATTCAAGTCTAGTTAGTGATTATCCTGCAAGCGCTTTAGCTTATGTCGGAGCAACATGCCCTTTCCAACCCATCGATGAAGGCGGCCTTGGCGGTCTAAGCGTGCACTCCTGTGCAGGAATTCTTCATATCCAGCCAGCGGGAGAGGTAGGCGCGAGATGTCTCGTCTTTCTCTTGCATGCACCGCTGTAGATCGCCAACAGTACAGGGACATTTGTACGTACCCTCGAAGTTCTTGGTGAACGCTTCTTGCATGTCCAACCAATTGCAGATGGATTTCTCCGGCAAGTCATCAATCCATTGATGGGTCGTGCCCGCGAACATCTATGGGAGGTACTTTACGTTAACATTGGGGTTACCCCCGGCGATCTCCACCGCCTTGCCATAGTCCTGCAACCATGTAGCTGGCTTAGCGGTGTCGTCATAGGGCTTGATGGTCTTGTCAATCCAGAAACCTTTGGGGTAAGTTGCGGACCGTATCGCAGGTCCAAAGCAACGTGGTCCCATGTATGGTCCTTCCCGGGCCTCGTGGATCTTGTCTATCCACGAACATGCGTCGTATGGCTCCGGGCTTCTCTTTTTCTTGTCTACGGGGGATGGGCTGTGTGAATGACCCGGGCCCCCTCCGCCATGGTAACTTCTAGGTGGCGACGGAGGTGGAGGTGGTGGTGGGTTAACCTTTTTTCTGTTACCCTCCTGCGACGCCTCGCGCTTGTCGTGGTTGCTTGTCAGACGCGGAGTGTCATGGCATGACCTGCTCTTCTGTCCTTGGTTGCTCTCTCCGTCATGACGGGTCTGCTCTGCATTATCGTGGATGACGATGCCGCCCTTCCTGGGTGGGGGCATATCCGTACGAAGGTGAGCCTTGGTGTCTACGTGATGTCGGGGTGAGCGGGGCGGTGGCGATGGGCGACAAGGTTGGGCCTTACCTCCGTGGTCGCAGGATATGGGGATAGCATCCTTCATGTTGCGCGCATCCCTCCGTCTTCATTCTGATGAACCCGTCTGAGACCCGACATGAAGAGGAGATCTGTCCCTTGGCAGCTTATACTGGCTAGACTGGCAAAGCGCTGGGTCAGACTCAAGCCTCTTAGAGGTGGCATTTTCCTGTTGTTTTACCGCCTTGGCCACTAGGTAATAGACCTGGTCCACCGCCTCAGGCGATCTATCCTGCTCTAGCAGGGTATTGGCGACAGCGAGGTTGAGGAGAGGAGTGGGCATCACCTGCCTGCCTTCACTGTCAATGTATGGATTGGCTTGTGCCTGCTTCGAGAGAGCCTATCCTAGGTTTCGCCGCACACCAGGATCGTTGATGACACGAGCTGGAGCTTTCTTGGCGTTCTGCTGCTGCAGTAGAGTTTTGTACTCGCCCTCCATTGCTCTAGCTTTCTCTATGGATTTCTGCGTGTTGACCAGATCTTGATCTAGTTTTGCGCCTTGCTCCGTGATGGCCTGCGCTTCCTCCAGCAGCTGCTGGCGCTTCTTGTCAAGCTGGGTCACGTTCCGGATATGAGCTACGGTCAGTGGCTCGACGAGAAGATTGTCGTACATCACTCTATCAGCTGGAGAACTTGGGCAGCAGCAGACGTAGATGCTGGAGGCGGCAAGTTTGTGGTGTTGTTGTTGCTCGGGCCGGTGCCGAGTTCCTGCGGCTGTTGCACTGGGTTAGGCGGAGGGTGCATGACCTTTGCGCGATTATTGTCGGCAGCAATAGGTGGTCCCTTCCCTTTGTCTAGAGCCGTAGGCGGAGCTCGTCCGGGCTGATCTTCATCCATCACCTTCCCAATGGTGACGAACACCTCTCGGGACGTGACGGTGTTGTTGGCTTACTCGTCGCGTGTGTACTCCTCCTCCATCTCCTGCATGGCGGAGTCTAGCTCCTCTGGACTGAAATCTATCTCCTCTGAATATGCACTAAAGTCGGTGTATAGCGCATCAATCATAGGGTCGGAGGGTGCCAGGGCTTCCTCGATGACGGGGGGTGGAGGTGCAATAGCAGTGACGATGCCTGGAGGTCATGGCACAGGAGCGACGATGGCGGCCGGAGGTGGTGGTGGGAGTTGCTGAGGAGGCGGCGCTTCGCCAATGAGCGCAAGATCTGTATGAGCTGCCCCCCGGCCTCCGCTTAGCTGTTGCTGGTGTTCACCATGCTTTCGAAGGTGAGGCATCCTGAAGCTTTCTACCGCCTTAGAGAATGCCGGACAAGCGTTCCCTGGTCCAGTCCTTCCACAAAGTGATACATAGCATCATCATTGGGGTAATGTGCCAGATTTTCTCGTTTACGGAGCCATATGGCAAGGTAATCGCGGGGGTTTCGCCCTCTCTCTGAACGCAACATGCCAGATCGAAGATGGTAACCACACCGACGAACTTGGATCTCTGCTTTCCAGACGCGCGGACGAAGCCGATGGACTTGCAGTGATCTTCCACCGTTATATCCTGCACAGGGGCGGTTTGGGTGGTCCTTGAATTTTTCCGATCTTTGCAGGCAAACTCCAAAGATAGATCCGACATCGATCCTTCCGCGAACGTGTCCTGCCCGTAGGCGGTCCGTGCGGGTCTTGATGCTCCTCCGACTCCCAGGGAACTAGTGCCCAAGTCGGTTTCGCCAATGAAGAGGTGGATGTCTCCGATAGGAACGATCGAACACCGCATAGGGTTCGTCTTCGCCGGGATCTAGAACTCTTCGGGAGGGACGATCGGAACGTTGCCGGAGAAGAGAATGTGGACGATGGCTATGGTTTTGCCGATTCCGGCAAAGATCTTGGTCCTCGCCCGCTGAAGAGCCTGAAGCGCCTCTTGCCCCACGGTAGGCGCCAACTGTCGTGGTATTGCTGACGAGTACGCCATGGAGGGGTCCTCACAGTGCGTGTTTAGAGACGTGGGGGAAGGCGGATGATTGACGGGTATGAGGTAACACAACTTACCCAGGTTCAGATCCCACAACGGTGGCGGAATCCTACTCCTGCTATAAATCACTATAATGGCAATACGCCGAGTTACAGAGATAGGTTCGTTGTGCGAGGTGTGTGAAAGGGCATGTATTCCCCTATGTGTGGTTTTGGTAATTAATGACAATCTCTATGGACTAATGTGTAAATTGAGTTTCACTTGTAGGTTTTTCCATTGGCATCGCTTGGGCCATGTGTTGGTCTCAAGGTTAGAAGATGAAGAAATGTCCATGGGCTTTGTGCCCATTGGAATCATGAAGAAAGAAGGAGCTTGAAGGTCGATCAAGGCATGTGCAAAGAGTTGCATCAAGATGGATCAACCTCAAGTAAGGTTGAAGAAGGACGAGCTCAAGATGCGCCATATCTAGAAGATCTCATCCTTGAAGCTTGCCATCCTCGTGGTCATGGAATGATGAAGACAAGTTCAAAGAAGAGGTTTCCCCATGGAGTATGGGGGAGCATTTTGCAAGTCTTCATCAAGCAAGAGCGAGCAAGAGCAAACAAGAAAGGTGTTCCCACTATAGAAGAACAAGACGGTCTACATCAAGTTCAAGTGGGACGCTCAAGGCAAAGGTATGTTGATAGGGATTCTCTTTTGCCGGTCTCGTGTTGTTAGTTGGGAGACCGGGTTTAGGATAGATAGCCGTACTATCAAGAGGGGCTCTCAAGCGGGTGTCTCGTTTGCATCCTTCGGAGAGAGCTCAAACCTTTGCATTCATATCATCATCTTTCTTGGTTATTATTTGGTTCTTGTCCATGCCACGGATCTAGAGCTTGTGGTCACCATCATAACAAGCTCTAGCTCATCATCTAAGGATTTCACTTGCATATCTTATTGCGGTTTTTGATCTTGCGAGTTTTCTGGATCCACACCTTGGGGGATATATCACATATATATTCATGATATTTTCTCCGGCTCCACACCTTGGGGATTCTATTCGTCGTTATCTTTCCAACAAAATTGGTTTCATCCTGTTTGGAGTTTGGGTGCAAAAGTTATTGCGTTTCTAGTTTTCTGGTTTCTGGAATTTCCCTGACCGGAAGTTCCGGCTTCCCACCGGAAGTTCCGCTAGGGCATCTTTGCCGCCGAAAGTTCCGGTGGAAGTTCCGGGTCTTCTTCCGCTCACGCTCAGTAACCTTCTGTTTTGAAGCGTTCTATTTGCCGGAACTTTGTCGGAACTTGCTCGGAAGTTCACCGGAACTTCCGGTTGCGCTTCTGGAGCAGGCGTCAACGGTCTGATGACCGTTGGAGCCAGGCTGGGCGGAACTTCCGCCCCAGAACCAGAAGTTCCGGCCATGATTCATTTTTTCAGTTTCTCGCTCCGCAGTTTTCGTCCGTTGGCTAGGTGCCACCGGAACTTCCGGCCTCCCACCGGAAGTTCCGTCCAGGTGTCGCGAATGCCCATAACGGCCAGATCTGGGAGCCCTTTAAAAGGGGCTCCTCTTCCCCTTCGTGGGCACTAGCTTTTCTTCTTGGTTCTTGGCTTTCTCTCTCTCCTCCATTGTCAACCTTGAAGAAGCTTTCCCTCTCCCTTCCCCCTCCTATGATTCTTGCATCTTTTTGAGGGATTTGAGAGAGGAGATCTAGATCTACAATCCCCCCAAGTCAAATCCCTTCTTTGTGAAGGAATCATTGGGATCTAGATCTTGGAGAGTCTTGTGTTCTTCCTCCCTTATTCCCCCAATAGCTTTTGTAGCTTTGTTGGAATTTGGGAGAGAAGGAATTGCCCATGCATTTGGTGCATAGGTTTGAGTTCTCCTCTTGTGTTCTTCCTCCCTTATTCCCCCAATAGCTTTTTTAGCTTTGTTGGAATTTGGGAGAGAAGGACTTGCCCTTGCATTTGGTGCATAGGTTTGAGTTCTCCTCGGAGGTTCGACGAGTTCAAGCTTGTGAGCTTGTTTCTCTTGGGTTCCTTGGAACCCTAGACGGTTGTGCGGTTGGATTGTTGACCTTTTGTGGTCTTGTTGACCTTTTGTGGTCTTGTAGCCTTTTGTGGCGTTGTTGGCCTTTTGTGGCATTGTTGGCCTTTTGTGGCTTTGTTGTTGGGAGCCTCCAATTGAGTTGTGGAGTTAGCCCCAATCTTGTACGGGTTCGGTGACCGCCCTCAAGCGTCCCATAGTGGAGCAAGTGCCCGCCTTTTGTGGTGCGCACTTGGGAGAATAGGGTGAGCCTTTTGTGGCGTCGGTGAGTTGTGTGCTTCCGCATCCGGGGTGAGGCCTTGTGTGGCGTTGGGTGAGCATCGAGCCACCACACCTCGAGGTGAGCCATTTGTGGCGTTCGGAGAGCATTGTGTCATCGCACCTCTCCAACGGAGACGTAGCTTCTTTGAAAGTGAACTTCGGGAAACAAATCTTCGTCTCCGCGTCCATCGGTTATCTCTCAACTGAACCCTTTTCTTATGCACTCTACATTGTGATAGCCATCGTGCTTGAAGTATTTATACCTTGCTATCACCTTGTTGCTTGTATTGCTTAGCATAGGTTGTTGGTGCACCTAGGTGAACTTAGTGGCTAGGTTTTGTGCTCAATAAATTAAACATTAGTTTTATTCTGCATTTACTTGAGCCTCAACCGTAATAATTTTAAAAGCCTATTCACCCCCCCCCCCCTCTAGGCGACTTCCTTTGTACTTTCAGTGTGTGTTAATCGATCCGAGATTGTGCCCTAAAGGCTCCCATAGGCCCGACTTATATAGTCGCCAGGTCCTAGGGTTACAGGAAAGAGTCCTAGCCGGACAGGTTACCGAGTCCTACACTATCTACTACTACTCTAGCGTGTCTTGTACTCCAAGGCTCCGAGTATGTCGGTGACTCCTTCGTAGCCTTCCTTTATCCGGCATGGGCCTCCCTTCTGGATCCATCTAACTGGGCCGTCCTGCAGGCCATGGGCCATGCTACCAACTGTGGGCCACCCGGGTTATCCGGATAAGAGACATGCTATATGAGGATACCCATATAGCATATCCCCAACATAAGGCGCTAAGGAAAATGACGTCCGGCTAGTACGATAACTTCTTCGTTGGAGACGTCTACAGGTGCCCCTTCTACACTAGGAGGCTCCTCACCACCGACTTCAACTCCCTCGTAAAGCATGCCGAGGACGTGAAGACCTGCGGCCAGAACTTGAACGTCCACACCTTCAGATCCAAGCACCAGGCGCTTAGCTTTCACCTCCAGAAGGTGGCCATCGAAGAGGGTAGAATGCCCCGATCAATCCCAAGTCACCCAAGGTCAAGGGACCGGGCAACAAGAAGTGTAGGAAGCGCTAGAGGGCGGAGGCGCAAGCCCTCCTGACGGAGGACATGAGGGGCCACTGATCTTGTCCTGCTACTACTGTTGTAAAGCAGCTTCATTTGTATTGTATGTGTTGAACTTGTCCGCTAATGCTACTGAGCAGCCAAATTATTGAACCACGTTAAGTACCGTACTATATATCCTATATTAGCTGTTTTATCTATATCTGCTTTGTTTACTAAATATATTTATAGTGCTGATTAGATTTGCTGCTCTAGTTTTGCTACCAGATTGGGAAAAATGAGGGCCAAAAGGAACAACGAGTAAAGAGAGAAGCTGCTCTAGATTGGCTACCTTTTTGGGAAAACACAAACACAACTGTTAGCGAGAGAGAGGGGGTAAAAGGCGCTCTGAAAAAGGACAATCATAAAACTAATACAAAAATAAAACTTCCAATATAGGCGACAGGGCGCAACGTAACCACCAAACCGCCCACATGGTCCCACACCACGTCCCCATAAAGCGTTACCAACCAATCGGCCCCACACAGTCCCACATGGCACGGCCCCACACGTTAGCATAACGCATTCTCGACCAACCAGCCCCACGTGGTCCCACACAGCATGGCCCGGCATGTCAGCCAATGGTCAACCTAACGGCTGCTGCCTTTCGAGCTCTTTGATGATTTTCCTAGAAGGAGAAGGGAAAAAGTGAGGAAAAGTTAAGCGACTGGGGAAAAGTGAGTACTACTAAGGAATCAGGGGATGAAAATATAAATCCCAATTAAGAGATGTCTAGATGATGTATGCTTATGCTTATGAGATTACTTTTCATCTTCAAATGGTTGGTGTTTGTATCAACCTTATCTGATCCTTGAGTTATAATATTTTGATACTTAAAACTTCGTAATAAAGGCTTGTGTACATCCTTTGATGCAGATACTTGAACACTCTCCAATTTTGAAAAAAAGGTCGACGACCCAAAGTTGTCTGTTTTACCCGTGCTAACAATTGCATGGAGGTGGGGTGAATAAGATGGGATGGCTGGTAGTATTATCGACATAAATCTTAGAGGAGTTAGGTGTAGACGGACCGACTACATATATTGTTTCCTTAATTATCTACATGCACACATGTTGGAGTCTAATCATATACCTTACTAAGTTAATAATCCCTCTATTTCAGAATATAAGCCTTTTTTAGCAAGGTAAAACATTTTGCTTAAAGGCTTATATTGTAAAGAGGATTGAGTATTAATTATCTAGATATTCATCCGAACCGCTCAATGACCCTCGTGTCACCTTCCTAGGACGACTCGGCCGAAACCCTACTAACCTAAGGCGCCTCACCCTTCCCGTACCCGCCTTCCCTCCCCCCGTTTCCGTCATAATTGGTCATCCAATGGCGGATGGCACCTTTTCCCACATTTTCCCTTCATCCTTGGTTTTCTTCCCACCCAACATCCTTGATCTATCCCCACGGCTGCCGGAAAGATTTGGCTCAGCCGCCTTGATATCCTCATCGTGCCTAGGGGCAAGATGGGGCCGAAATCGGTAGATACTAGCGAGCGCATTTGATATTCTAGATGGTTGAGTGTTCGCATGACTAGTGGAGCACTGAGTCTATTTTTCCTCAAGAAAGGCCTCGAATTGATAGTACATGCAAAGATTGCTTCAATTCGCGAGGTTGGCAGGCTCAGTTCTTCGACTATATCTTCGCGTCTGTAATTGGATCGTCGGCTTTCACCGCTGTCAGCCATGGACAGTTGTGGACCTGTCGTCAAGCTGCCACTTTGGTTGACACCATCTAGTGCGCAATGCCATCTTTGATGCAATTACAGGTGTTGATAATGATGAGTAAGATAAATATTGTTGCACAGGATGACCAGTGGATCTTAGTTCTAGTATGAGTTCAGATGGGATGATGTAGAAGTTTGGATGTGGTAGAGACCATGATCACTATAAGAAATATGGTAATTTTTGACCCTTTATATTGGTTACTAGATGCTCATTATTCTTCATCTGTGACCTTCTTGTGACCAAAAACAGATGGTCAAAAGCTGACAGTCACTAACGGACAATAAAGACCTTTCCTGTGCATTGGTCATAGACTACTATGACCAATATAGATGGTTTGGTCATCGGTTATCTAGAATGTCCACGTAAGCCTCCATGTAAGCCAATTCTACGTGGAGAATCTATGACCAATTGGAAAGGTCGTCGATCAGATTTAGCCCAGTCCAATTAGGTGTTTTATATGGGCCAAGTTCAATAATTATTGTATTTTTATATGGCCTGCTTGGCTATTTGTAGACCATTTCTGTTTAGGCATTGGCTTTTTAGTGTTCATTTCTTGATTGGGCCATAGTATTTTTTACATGGCTCGTCATCTAATTTTAGCACATTTCTTTTGGGCGTCATCTATTTTCAGTGCATTTCTCTTGGGCCTTGGCCTTTTTATGGTTCAGTTCTTTATTTGGGCTTGACTTACACGGTCCATCCATCTCTGGGCCAAGGGCTTTGTAAGATACATTACAGGTTCCAAGGCCTTTTTAAGAGAAAGACCCAAAATCAGCACAAGAATGTTTCAAAAAATATAATTTACAGGTTAATTGAATAGTTTAAACTCCAACATTTGGACTCAGCCGGGTTGAATTACTCCATTACACAACCAGTACATAAAGAATGTCAAAAAATAAGGCTATCGTACCACATTATAGCCAGATCATCACATGTACATCTAATATCCAGTCATCAACAAGCAATTATCCATCAAAAGAAGTTGTGAACCCTATCATTCATCTGAGACTATGAATACACATGCAAATGATCACCAGAAGTAGCTTTGTAGCTCGTCCCCACATCGTGATCTGCAGCAGCAGCTTGTTGTGATCGTCGTTATGATCTCTGGCAGCAGCTCCACAGCTCGGCGTGCTTGTCATCACGATCTCCTAGTAACATCACCGCAGCTCGCCACCATGCTCGTCATCGTGATCTCCTAGCAGTAGTGCACCTGGCCAGAATCACAGCATATAGTTACATTCACTAAGTTAGATCATCGTACCAGAATTAAAGAACAAGTGTCAACTATGGATCAAACTAAATAAGAAAACAATTTCTGTGAGAATTAATTCACTTCATGTGCAATAATAATGTACAGATCTTAAGAATGGAATGCTCCCCTCAAATTTTACTTCAGAAGTCAAATTAAGAGTGAAAGATACTTCAAATATGATGACCTTCCTATAGAAACCGTAGTTACCCATTGAAAGAACCATCTTCTAGTCTAAAGAATGGTTTGCAGCAGTAGTAGCGCATTAACTAGAATCTGAATATGATGATGCAACAGCAAACAAGCAAGGTCCAGTTTCTACACTAATAAGCAAGTATATATAGCTCATGCGACACATAACATGATAATTACATCAATAGACTCTTTGTAACACAATGGTATTGATTCAATAGGAAGAAAGCATATAGCTCCAGCGTGACTTAACATGATAATTTCATAAACTTTATCAGCTGATGGTATTCATTCAATAGAAGAAGGTAGCCAACATACACATCTTAGATCCTGACACACGTTTATATCAATCTGTACCTGCTTAATAGTCTCCCAGAGGAATCAAGGACATTGGCGACGAGGAAGGAGGGGATTCCTTTGAGGTCTTGGATGGCACGGAGCAGCTCGGTCTTGAACCCAAAGCAGAGGCGCCATCGACCACTTTGTTGTCAACTTCCTCATAGTCAGAGAGCTCCTCCAAGTACACTTGGGCATGTTCCATCATATCACAAGTAAAGAATAAAAAACCAATCAGATCAGCCAGAAATTAGCATGAAGCTAATATAGAACGAAGTACTAGACTATGGATAATAATAGCAATCTAGCAACAGCCTAGTATTAGTAAATACACACACGCACAATTTAAATTTGAATGAAAAATCCCTAAACAAGAAGTATATACCAACAATACTATTCTAAACTTCATTCATTAGCAAGTTCAAAAGACCAAGCAAGTCAATGCGTCCTCCTTCTTGATTGCATTTTCACAGACAACATTGCAAAAGACCAAGAAAGTTAGACCTGAATATGTTTCATAGACAAGATTGCATTTTTACATCTTTTAGGATGGTATTTCCTAGAGGAGCTATCACTAAGCAGATTTCAGGATGTTGGTTCAGAGTTTGAGCAGAGTAAAGTAGAGCAGAGTGAGTAGCATATATCGGCATGAATGTAGGCATGAACCTAGATGACGAGCAGGTTGGGCATGGCGAGATCCTGCCGGACGTCGGTACTATGGCCTCCATGTGCCCCGCGTAAGCCAGCGCGTCCTCCTTCTTGATCGTGTCTGTCTCGCCCTGGAACCAAAGCATGGCCGCGATCTTGCCCGTCCCAGCGGCCCTGGCGCGGTGAGCATGTGGTCATAGAGGTCGGTGCCCCGGGTCCAGTTGGCAATGGGGGTGCCTCCCTGCATGCGCGACACCAGCCCCACCACACAGCCTTTCTTCTACAGGGTGCTGGAGCTAAGGCTGGAGTGCGCGAAGGGCGTGTTGGGGCCGACTCCCACAGGAGGGACAGGGATAGGCAGAGCGTGCGAGGCAAGGGGCCGCACTCCGACGGGACGTAGCCATCCCACTTGCCGCCCACCGTGGCGCCACCCTTGCCTCCCATGTTGGACCCTAACCTGGGGGACGCACCCCCGGCGCGGTTGGCGTAGTTCTTCAGCGTCGGGTCCATGGGTTGCAGGCGAGCAGCAATAGCGACGAACTGCATGTAGCGCGTGCGATCATTGGGGTGGCTCGGGTCGATGCGAGATCGGGACGGCGGAGGAGTGGGCGGCGGATCGAATTGAGCTCTGGGACGCTCTAGTATATGCGAAACTAAGGGAGGCGTGAGGGACTGGGGAGATAAGAAGATACCGGGGCGGCGGGGGGCAAGGGCGTTTGGGAGGTGGCGGCGGGGGCGTTAGGGAGGCAGTGGGGTTGTGGATCTGCGGGGGAGGCGGCGGCAGGGAGAGACAGAGATTTTGTGAGAGAATACGACGTATGAGGGTTGGGGTTTGTGAGATTTTGTGATCACGAATTCACGATCTGGACAGGTGGTGTAGCGATTTTACAAAACTACCCCTACATTCTTCTACGGTGCAAGACCCGGAATTGTAAGGCATTTCGGTCAATTCATGTCAAAAGTGTGTGGGGGAAGGGAGGCGTGAGATACTGGCGCTATGATCTTGGAGCGTTGGATCGAGGCTAACTGAACGGTTGAGATCTGCTTCGGTGGGTGATCTGTGGCTACAAATTCAAAAAGGTTGAGTTCTCTCTTCTGATTGGTTGGTTTTATTTTCATTTTTACCATAGTTTGAAATGGGCATAATAAATTTAAAAAGGTCCAAACAAGGTAAATCCTTCGCGTGGTGTCTTATCATGTGACATATTTGCAAGGAAAAATACCAAACTTGATATATTTCAATTGTCTCAAAAAAACCTTCACAAAAATGACCTAACTTGTTCAAGGTTTCATGGCTTTTGGGCCAAACGGCCAATGTTATGGCCAGAATCGCGGCATAGTTTTTTATAATGTGCCTATGTTGTGCAGTCATGTGCATCTTGGGATGGTGAACAATGTTGTAGGAGGAATTTTTCCTTCTCGTCGCACAGAAAATCCATTTTCCCAGTGCGAAAAACGGGGCATTTTATGAAGCAACCACCAAATGGTTAATTCAAAATGCTAAATCCATATTTTTCAAAATGACAATACAACCTTACATGGAAAATGTACCGAGTACGGTATCTCAAACCATTTTGTCAACCCCTGGCAAAAAAGACAAATGTCTGCCAAATCGGTAGGAAGTGGGTCCGGTTTAAAGTACATGCACATGATCTGATGTTCATATTTTTTTGCAAAATTCATTTTTAGACTCACAATATGATATTTCTTCAGAGATCCATTGATATTTTAGCGAGGAGCATCCCCTATCTATGAACCTTAAAGCCCGCTGTTTTGACCATAGTTTGAAACGGGCATAAAAAATTCAAAAACGGTCCAAACGAGGTAACTCCTTCGCGTGCTGTCTTGTTATGTGACTGCAATGAAAAATACCAAACTTTTTATATTACGAACATCTTGAAAATACCTTCACAGAAATGACCTATCTTGTTCGAGGTTTCATGGCTTTCGGGTCAAACGGCCAATGTTATGGCCAGAATTGCGGCATAGTTTATGATAATGTGCCCATATTGTGTAGTCATGTGCATATGATGGTGAAAAATGTTGCAGGAGGAAATTTTCCTTTTCATCGCACAGAAAATCCATTTTGCATTTTTCGAGTGCAAAAAATGGGGTGTTTTGTGAAGCAACCACCAAATGTATAATTCAAAATGCTAAAACCATATTTTTCAAAAATACTATACAACCTTACATGGACAATGTCCCGAGTATGGTATCTCAAACCATTTTGTCCATCCCTGGCGAAAAAAACAAATGTCTGCCGAATCGGTACGAAGTGGGTCTGGTTTGAACTACATGTACATGATCTGATGCTCATAATTTTTTGAAAAAGTCATTTTTAGACTCACAATATGATGTTTTTTCAGAGATCCATTGAGAGTTTAGCGAGGAGCATCCCCTATCTATGAAACTTAAAGCCCACCGTTTTGTCCATAATTTGAAACGGGCATAAAAATTTCAAAAACGGTCCAAACAAGTTAAATCCTTCATGCGGTATATTTTTATGTGACATATTTGCAAGGAAAAATACCAAACTTGGTATATTGCGAACATCTCGAAAAAACCTTCACAGAAATGACATATCATGTTCGAGGTTTCATGGCTTTCTAGTCAAACGATCGATGTTATGGCCAAAATCGTGGCATAGTTTGTGATAATGCTCCCATATTGTACACGCATGTGCATCTTGGGATGGAGAATAATGCTGCGGGAGGAAGTTTTCCTTTTCGTCACACAGAAAATGCATTTTCTATTTTTTGAATGCCGAAAAACGAGGCGTTTTGTGAAGTAACCACCAAATGAGAGTTTCAAAATGCCACCACCATATTTTTTTAAAATACTAGACCATGTTACATGGACAATATCTGAACCGGGGTATCTCAAACCTTTCGGTCCATCCCTCGTGAAAAAGAAAAATGGATGCCGAATCGGTAGGAAGTGGGGCCAATTTGAACTACATGTAAATGATTTAATGCGCATGATTTTTTGCAAAAATCATTTTTAGGTTCACAGAATAATGTTTTATCAGAGATCTAATGAAAGTTTAGTGAGACTCGTCCCCTAGCTAGAAACCTTCATGACCTCTGTTTTGACCATAGTTTGAAACGGGCATAATAAATTCAAAAACGGTCCAAACAAGGTAAATCCTTTACATTGTATAATTTCAAATGACAAGAAAGTTATGCACCTTGTAAAGATGAACCAAATTGATTTTTATATCATTTCAATCTGAAGTCATATGAAAATATTATAGGGAAATTAAGTTTTTAGATTTTCTGAAAAAATTTAAAAATCCCTCCACTCGTGTGGCCTAAAACTTCACAAGAGCCCATAGTTTTTAGTAAAATTTACTTGCTAATGTCTATTGGGATGTTGGCCCAGCCGGTAATATATTCAGGAAAAAAGGCCATTTTCGTTGGAGGCCCAGGCCTAACATTGTTTCGTTATGTACAAAAGGTTTTCGCGTGTTTTGTCAACATAAAAGTTAGGTTGGTCTAGTTGTGTTGTTCCCTTAGCGTTGGGCAGTTGTCGTGGGTTAGACCCTCCACTGCTCCCTCTTTTTTTGCCTTATTATTATAGTGGGTTTGGTATGTACAAAAGGGCATGGCATGTTTTGTAAACTCGAAAGTCAGGTTGGTACAGTGGTTAGGTTTGCTATGATGGGCGTTGGCGAGGGCTTATGGGTTCGACTCCCACTGCTCCCTATTTTTGGTAGGTTTGACATATTCTAGTGGGTTCAGTATGTACAAAAGGTCATCGCGTGATTTGTTAACATGTAAGTCAGGTTGGTCCAGTGATTAGGTTCGCTAGGCTGGCGCTGGCGAGGGGTCATGGGTTTGACCCCCACTGCTCCCTATTTTTGTCTTCATTATTTTTGGTAGGTTTGACATATTAAAAAAGATCATGTCATTGTCGTTGTTGTTAATGTGAATTCAGTGTTGTTCTAGTGGTCTTTGAGAGAGATTAAGGTGTCGTGGGTTAGAGTCCTCATGGGCTTATTTTTTGCCATAATTTCTGTCTCACATGTTTAATATCACTATGATGGGTAGACCCCACTAGTCAGTGATACTATAATAAAATACCAGATTCACTTGTAGACCCCATATAAATGGACATGTCGCATGACACATAGACGAATTGCTGAGGTGACGGTCTAGTCACCCTCTTTATACTTTAGAATATATTGTTATTATATTATATGACCATCTAAATTGGTCACAGTCTCCTAGATAACTCGCTTTAGACCAGTTCTATCCATCTATGACCTTTCCATGTTAGGATATCATGACCTTCTTGACTAAATTGGTCGTTATTTTTTTAAGGTTTGGGACCTTCCAAGTTCCCTACGACCAATTGATTCATAATGGTCATAGATCTATGACAAAAACCCATGGTCGTTAAAAAAAAGTCACTAGTGAGCAAATTTCTTGTAGTGTGAGCTGATTGGGCTTCCACAACAATTTTGACAAGCGAGGTGGCAACATAGGAGGACTCGTTCGAGGTGATGGTGCCCTTGGGCACTAAGTCTTGATTCCCAGGGTAAAAACCCTAGGTATGACTTTTGCTGGTTGTTCCTAGAAATCAGCCTTGTTGAAGGCATTTCTTAGAGTTCATTCACACTTTCTTCAGGGATGAAAACCTATGATTATATGAGGATGTTTTTTGTGTATTGTTCCTTCTTGGAGGCGACGTTCTTGGAGAACCTCTTTGTAGTACAGGTGTGGCCTTTGGTCATGGTAGTTCCTGCTACATCATTGATCTTTTTCGAAGGGATTTTTCTTTTTTATTAATTTTTTAGTGGTGTGCATCCTTGATGTCTCGACTAGCAATTGACATTTTGTTGTTGCAGAGGCCAGGTGTAATTGATATCTATTTTTTATTAAAACATTCCATTTATTAAAAAATAGCTATCCATTTATCAGTTTCTCGCCTTCCTTATAATGGCACTTGTCACAAAAATTTCTGCTATAAACATTGTATGGAAGATATAAATAGTTATCTCATTAGTGTTTCCGTTTTGTCGAATATCCCTAGATATACGTTGTTAGTGGCGAGAGACGATTTAATAAAAATACAATGCATCCCTATTTACTAAGTAAGAATTTGTGTCAAGAGAACCCTTACTTGAATGTAGTTATTTTAAAAATTAATTTTGAGAAAGCATGCAGATGACAAAGTCAAGTTGTCTTTCCTTTAGCACACTCTCGGAATGAAAGGTTTATGGAGACTGGAGTACTTTAATTCATATCTTTGTGTAGAAAGGTAATCTTCCATTAAAGTCAATGATAACATTGGAAAATACTTTCATATAAACAAAGGAAAAGACAAGATGATCTATTATCACCAATATAGTGGCTGTCATGGGAATGGCCACGACAATCGTTACCAGGGGTAGCGATTATGTTGAAAGGGGCAAGAGAGAATCGCCATATGTGGATCAAGATTGAGGAGGAGACAAGGGTTTACCCAGGTTTAGCCCCCGTAGTGTAAAGACCTACTTCCTCCTTGATTGTATTAATGGTGAGTGAGCTACAAGGTGGGAGAGCTTGGCTTGTAGGAAGAGAGTCGCAAGGATGGGGTCGCTAATAGCTCGTGAGTACAATGGGGACCCTAGGAGGTTTATATAGGGGTATGTAACATCCCAAAAATATTAATCAAGGTTATCAAATTCCAATCACCCAAATTTAGGGTTAACAAAATCTTTTGTTAATTAAAATCAGTATGAATGCATGTGTGTGTGTGATGAATGCATGAATGATTGTATGGACTTGTTTGATTGTTATGAATGGGAAGGATTGGTTTAAAGATGAAAACACCATCATCTAAATCATTTCCAAGATGAATCAAATGATGAGAAATTCAAATATAAGCAATATAAGCAAATGGTCATTTTGACCAAAGTTAACCACTAGACCACTTTGAGTGTTTCTAGTCCAAGATTTCTAACAGAAACAAATCCAATTCTTTTCACCCCTTGCTAGACCAAGTAAAAGTGAACCCAAGCCCACCTTGCAAACCCACAGAAACATTTTGCAAATCTATGCCAAGGACAATTCGAAATTGAATCTAGATTATATGGTAAGATCACCATTTCTCAAAACCCAACCAAACCAGTGCACCTTGACAAATCCAAACAACCAGATACTACCCAGTGTGTGACCCATGCACCCACCAAAATTCATCCAAAAATTCAAAATATAAATCTCTTGCGGCCATTTCATCAAACACCTTCTGAGCACAAATCAAATAAAACAACAAACACTATTTTGAGAAGTGTTCTTGCCAAACTTGTTTCCTCTCTAGCCTCCACCACACTTCCAGTATATCATAAACCTCGTTTAGGCAACCCTAGCCCACTGTTTACACGACCATGCCATCAATGGCCACCATGGCCGAGCACACTTGCCACCTCCACCGTCGACAACATGCTACAAGCATAGCCAACCTCGCCAACCTTGTCTACCATGCCGCCCGTGCCTTACTGCCCCCTCTAGACCAGCCCTAGCTCGAAGACAGAGATAGGAACCTCTGGAAATGCCGTGCCCGCGCCGCTGTCGACCATGCCGACCCGCACCGTAGTGCATGCACCGTTTCCACTCAACCCGACCACCTCGAGCTCTTGCCGCCTGTCTACACGATCACCACCATCCCAGGAGACCACCAAACATTCCCATTTCCTCGACCGTGCATCGTAGCCGCCGCACGCCGTGAAGTTCGCCATCGGTACCGCGTAGAGCACCGCACGTTCCCAACCAAAACATACCGCCCCTTGCCGCGCCATCAAGTCGCTGAGCACCGCCAGGAGACCATGCATCGTCCTAGCCCGCGCGCCATGCCAGTAGCTCGCTGTAACGATGATCCCGACGAGCTCTCCCCATGCCGCTCGGCCTCTCTCGCTCGCCTATAAAAGGAGGCCTCCCCTGCACCATTTCTCCACACCATCTGACTCCCCACCTCTCACTGATCCTTCCCACCTCTTCCCGGAGCAAGTCGAGCACCAGGCCGCCGGAATTTCATCGGAGAACGCAACTGCTGGAGGAGAAGGGCACCGTCCATTGTGGCCACTCTAGGAGACGCCGCCAGTACCAGGAGAACCTTTGTCATCGACAACCGCATTCGCCACCATCACCGACCCTTGCCTGAGCCCCGGTGAGTCTCCATAGACCCCCACTGGTCGTGCTAGGGTTCGTCCCCATCGTGTCCTGTTCAGATGAGGATGATGGTCGTGAGCCATTGATCTCACATCTAATCCTCTGGTCGTAATCAGCCCATACCCCTTCGCCACCCCCTATCTCGCTGACGAGTGGGGACACCACTTAAAACCATCTCACGCGCGTGCTGTGCGCAGTGGGCCGGCCCAGTAACTTTCCCGCCCGACCCAGTTAGTTTAAATTTAGATTTTTCATTTTAGTTTCTAACCTAGTTCTGTCTGTTGATTCAAAAATCAATTCAGGGAGTTTCACTGAACCAAATTGCATGAAACCAATTTTGCTAGAAATGTACTGGAACTGTTAATCCAAGCCCATTGGATTCAAACCATTTGGAATAATATATCACCTATAGTAAAAATAACAAGGCAAAGACTTTTCTACATTCAATCATTTTTCTAAAATCTACCATAAATGATTTTGAGTAGATTCCAACTCTCAAAAATCACATTTGACAAGACCTTTTTGAATATAGAAAAATATCTAGGTTTACTTGCAGTAATAATGGACAAGTAATAGAAGAATGCCCCATAGGAATTTCTTGTCTCTTTAATTAATTAAAATAATAAGGTTAAACCTTCTTAAATTGTGACACCACTTTAAATCACATGCCCAAGTATTAGAATATGTTGTGATGACATGTGTCAACATGATCCCATGTTTTAATTGGAGAATATTAAATCTTAAGTAGTTTTCAATGAGTAGAAATTACTTTTCCAAAATAAGATAAATAAGACTAAGCCTTTATTTCATGTGATGATTGTCATAATGCTAGATCATCTAGTGTGAACCTTTGTATGCCTAATAGAAGTTGTTAAGTATTGTTTGGTGATTGTGTACCTCTTGTTTATTTATAGACGCTAGTACCGACCAAGGATACGAAGAGAAAGGAGACTACTACGAAGAGGAAGCAGAGGAGAACTTCAACCACTGCACTACCCAAGGCAAGCCTCATAATACAAGTTAACTTAGCAAGCTACCACTTGCAAGTTACCTATGCAAGCTAAGCTAAACCATGGAAGCTAATACTTGCAAGCCCCACAACACCAATTGACCTATGCAATGCATTAAGCATTCTTTGATTAGACAACAATGAGTATACTAAATCCCATTTTTAATTGCAAGCTTTATTATTTTATTTTCGTTATCAAAGATCTTTATTTAGGTTTACTTAGTGACTGTGAATTTTGGAAAGTTGTTAGAGGTAGCATAAAGAGCATAAAACTTGGCCTGAGTTAGAAAGAATTAGACGTCATCCTGAGGCATGAGATTAGATTTAGATAAGTCACACTTGATTATCACCCCTTATTAGAGATGGGAACACTTTGTGAAAATGGTTATCAAAACCTTAGAATGACGAGTCATTCTAATGAAATGTTTTGACATGTGTTATGAACACCAAATGATTTGATGATGAAAATGTTGAGGCATGAGCCTTATCCCTTTATAAAACTGATGGTTGTGCTCGGGTGCGATACCACTCCAATTTTACCTTACAACCACAATACCCGAATTTGGGTAGGGCTTGACTAGAAGTTTATATATCTTAGTATGGGTTCCCTTGCGGCTGAGTTTTGAGCTGAGGGTACCTCGTGATGATTGTCCACCTGTGCAGTTCCCAAGAAGACAGATGGTCATGGTTGGGAGGCCAAACTCATAGGGGAGGTGTCTATACTAGGGTAATTGAAAGGTTAGGATTGATTATCCGCATACTGAGTATGGTGATTCAGGATTGCCCCTGACGGATGTATCGAATGTTGTGGTGAAAGTGTACCACCTCTACAGAGTGTCAAACTATTCGAATAGCCGCGTCCACGGTTATGGACAGTTGGAGTGGCCATACTGTTCCATCGTCAGATGTTTTCAAAATGACTTGTGAAATGAATCATGACTTTGACTTGACCACAACAGGGTTGTGAAAGTGAAAACTAAGTTCCCACTTAGGTGTTGGAAGATATTAAACTAGCTTTCTTTCCTTCTAAACTCAGTTAGAGATAAATATGGCTTTTTGCAAAACAACCTAGAGCTTAGGATTCCTACTTGAACCACTTGTTAGTGATAGTTTGCGAGTACTTCAAGAGTACTCATGGCTTTGTTCCTGGATATTCCTATGGCCAGACTATGAGGAGGACTACCAGGATGATGGACAACAGGAAGTCTATGACAAATAGGATAATCTCCCATCGTCAACATTGCATGTGACACCGAAGATGGAGCTTCGCCCACGCTACCGTTATTATATTATTCTGCTACGTTGATTTTACTAAGACTGGATCATGAGATCCTTTATTTGTAAGATCTTTATTATGGTTTGTAATGGATGATGAACTATGGTACCAATATGTTATGTCTCGCAAAAATGGTAATCCTGGGATTGCGATGTATGGCATAACTGGCATCTGGAATTAAAAATCCGGGTGTTGACAAGTTGGTATCAGAGCCATCCTGACCATAGGAGACCCTAGTTTAGAATGGACGCTTGAATCAAAAACATATTTTCAAAACAAAAGAAGTGAGTATTTATGAAAACCTATGCTCATTCTTATCACTTAGAGTCTTTCATGAAAATTCATATTCCTCAAAACATTCTTGAAAAAATATTCATAAAATTTGACACACACTTGATCACTCTACTAACTTACTCATCCTACATTCTTATAGATGGACGTGAGGTATAGCAAGTTCTATCAGTTGGGCAATGGAGGAGATCTCATCTTTGAGCGTGATTTGAACCAACTCTCAAAACTTCTGGAGCGTCCGCACCCCGAGTTCTTCGGAGCCCAGCTCAACGATCAGTAAGGAGGAGAATTCCAATGGATGATTCTTGCAAGTCTCATAGGGAAGAGTGAAGCCCCCACCTCAGAGGGAATCCAGTTCACCTTAAGAGAGAACAACTGGCTAGATGGACTTGCCAGGGCCATGCAGGAAGCTCTTGTCCGTCTGTGTGGGAAAAGCATTAATGAGATCAAGGGTACCCGCTTTGAGTTCTATGCAAGGCGTGATGCTATGGGACAACCATTGGAGGTACCATATCACCCCGAGCTAAAGCATCAGGTGGATCATCTCAGTTTCATGATGTATGATAGGCAGAAGGAGTTGGACAATGCTTTCTCCTATGCCAACCACAACTATGCCATCGCAGTCAAGAAGGACCAGACCATCGCCATCCTTGCCAAGGAGCGCAAGACCTTTCGCCGTCCTTGTGACA
Organism: Avena sativa; assembly: GCA_916181665.1. Lineage (NCBI taxonomy): Eukaryota > Viridiplantae > Streptophyta > Magnoliopsida > Poales > Poaceae > Avena > Avena sativa. The sequence goes on along the minus strand of OV702285.1, from coordinate 363,602,050 downwards.
AGAAGGATCGCATTATTTCTCGCCTTCGTCACAAAGTGACAGACTTGGAAGAGTCCATCCATGAGCAGGACATGCAGCTTGAGGAGAGGGAGAATGCAGGGGAGGATATCCGTGGAGACCCCTAGTCCTACCTCAGTGATGATGATGATGATGACTTCCTGGATGACCAAGCCATGGACTTCCACACTGATTATGATGACTCCGCCTTCATTGATGATGATGATGAAGCCACCGGTTCCGAGGAGTAGTAGCACTTGAGAACTAGCGTTAGTGAGTTGTATCCGGTCCCATTGTATCGTAGTTTCACATAATGGTTCTTAAAACCATATGTTTCCTTATTGTGGTGTGTGTTTGTATTGTGTGCTATGAATGAATGAAAGCAAGTTTCTAGTTAGCAAAACCTGAGTCAGACTCAAAGTTTAAAAACTTTTTAAAAAAAATCCCTGAACCTTAGAAATTTCCCTCTTATCTCATGATCTATCTCAATCTTCAGATGCCTCGCGGAGGAAGCAGTGCATCCCCGGACCCGATGCTGCAAATGTTGCAAATGTTGGTTTCAGACCGTGAAGCTAAAAGAGACAAACATCAAGCTAACTTAGCCACCCTTCAAAACATAGCTCAGATGGCTAACAACAATCAAGGCCATGGAAACCAGGACATCCATGGATCCATGCTCAAGAACTTTCAGAACACCAATCCACCCATTTTTAGTAAGTCTAAAGATCCACTAGATGCGGATGACTGGCTACAGACTATGGAGAACAACTTAGAAGTCGCAGGAGTGTAGGAAAATGAGAAATTATTGTTTGGCACCCATTATCTGGCAGGAGATGCAAGAGCTTGGTGGATAGCGTTCGCGCCATGAATGGAGGGCAGCTGATGACTTGGGATAAATTCAAACTCAAGTTCAGAAGAACCCATGTGCCACCGGGTTTAATCAAGAGGATGAAAGATGAATTCAGAGAATTGAAGCAAGGGAGGATGATAGTAGTTGAGTACCGTGACAAATTTCTGTCAATAGCTAGGTATGCACCCGATGAGTTTCACACTGAAGCCAAGAAGAAGGAGATATTCCTGAATGGTCTGCATGAGGAGATGTAGACAGTGTTAGTCAATATTTCGTTTGCTGACATTGAAGCCCTAGTGGATTCTGCCATTCGGATGGAAGTCAAGATCAACCGAGCCAATGAGAACCGCAAACTCCGAATGATGCATCAACCAGGAACCCACCATACCCCATAGTATCGCCCCAACCCGTCTGCAGGATTTGCCCCAAGAAACAATAGACCCCCGATGACCCATCCGAACTATCCCAACCTTGGAGGAGGAAACCCAAGGCCTGGAGGAAACCACAACAACAACCCCGGCAACACCAACAACTTCAATCATGCACCGCCCAAGTTCAACAACAACAATGTCGCCAACAACACCAATACTGCCCCGAGGACTGGAAGCAATGTCGTGCATGTTACAGGAAAAGACAAGTATCAGGTGACTTGTTATGAATGTGGAACCAAGGGTCACTACTCCAATGAGTGCCCCAAGAAGATTATAGCAGCCCCCAATGTGAATGCCCCAGCTCATCAGGAGCGTCGTGTTCAGCCTAGAAGAAGATTTGCCCTAGGGAATTCGCTCAACCGCAACGACCGTCTGTTTCACATGAATGCTGAAGAAGCCTAAGAAGCGCCAGATGTAGTGCTGGGTATGTTTTCTGTTAACTCAGTACTTGCACGAGTCTTTTTTTTTATTTTGGGGCATCACACTCGTTTGTTACGGAAGAATTTTCATGCACTAGTAAGATTCAACCAACAAAATTGAAGCATGTTATGATAGTTCAAATACCTGGTTCAACCACCAAAGCTAGAAAAATTTGCAAGGCCGTACCTATGAGAATCCATGGCATATATTTTTATGCTAATCTCATAGTACTTGGAACTAAAGGTTTGGAACTAGTACTAGGCATGGATTGGATGTCGAAACATAAAGGATTAATCGACTGTGCCAAGAAAGCCATAACCATGACAAGTACCACTGGAGTATCAGTGGAGCATGTATTTGAAACCTTGCCCCGTCAATTCAAGTGCAACAAGAGTCTAGACCAACCAACCATTTACCAAGTATGAGTAGTCCGTGAATACCCCGATGTATTCCCAGATGTATTGCCCGGTATGCCCCCAGATCAGGATATCGAGTTTATCATTGAACTAATCCCTAGAACCAGACCCATAGCTTAGAGACCTTATAGTATTGTGACACCCCCGAGATCAGGCTAAACAAATCCCAGACCTCCGTCTGACATAAGCTTAACCTTGAGCTCGAGAATATCCACTGAAGAATTGGTAACACAGCAGTGACCCTACGACACAAAATTTATTACAGCAAGTTCATAACTGAGCAAATAACCAAATTATTACAAGCAGAGGTCACTGACCACAAACATCAAACAACGGAAGGCAAATTATGCTATTAAGTATAGAAAACTTAACAAATGGCCTAAGATGCATAAAGCATAACGATGACGTCCCAGCCCATAGATTCTAGGCTGCCGGCCGAGAACCCCAAGCTACTCGTCGGTGTCGATGTAGTACCAAACTGATCTTCAGGGAACACTTACAATGCCAAAAGTGTCAACAAAGCAAAGGGTGAATACAGGGTGTACTCCGCAAGAATTATGGTTGGTGGAGTTGTTTTGCACAGAGCCACTTTTGTTTATAAAACAATAGTGGGAAGAAGAATCTCGTGTAATCAGAATATTTTAATAGGGATAAGAAAGCGACGTCTCCGAAATATTGACCATCGTATTTTGATATCCACCGAATTATCACCATCTCCTAAACTAGGATCACCCCCTCGTACCCATGTGGAAGCATCCTGAAGCATATGTTGATCTGCCAAGTTTTACGATTATGTTAAAGTTCTCTATGATCTTAGAATATGGTCACCAAGCGTTCATAACCGTGAACACGGCTTTTCGAAAAGATTATTACCCTACAGGGGTGTACAACTTTACCCACACATACTAACCTTATCTTAATGCCACATGATTAGCCCTCTTCCCTGGAAGTCCGGCAGAGGGTGGTTAGACACGACCTTAACCTTGCTTTCGCCGAGACCATGAGTCACACAATAAGTATGGTTCCGCCGTAACGGGTCAAATCCGAATGCCGGTACTTAATGATGTGAGTCGAGGTTGGTTTACCAGGGCGCTATCTACACCAAGCAACCCGGTCCAAGTTTCCCTACCTGTTATGAATGCACCTCATTCACCGCCTTCGAGAAGATCCAGAATGCATGTCGAATGGAATGCCCGAACTATGTGACTCATGGAATCTACTAGGGAAGTTAGTTGCTCATGACGTTTTCTAGGCCCCGTGTGGTTGTACGCTCGTCTCGGTTCCAAAGGCAAGAACTCGGGTCCTAGTGGTGGAGAGCATGGGACTAGAAAAACCACATCCCACCATGGTCTCCCATACAAGCCTTAGCATGTTTAACTTATATCACCTCTGATATCATCTCACCACATCTCCTGTTATACTAGATTCTCTACATCTGATACATCATCTGGATGAACCAGACTCAACAGCTATGCATGGCTAAGCGAGACACAGATATAAGCTCTCGCAGTCCACACAAGCCAAACCTAGTTATTCCAGGAGAAATGGATCAGGTAATATAATCTCAAAGGGAGTAATGCAACAAATAAGATACTCTATCGATCAATAAAATACCATAGTAGAATCGTATGCATCATGGCAAGAATTGAAATGCTTTCGAAATCATAGGATTATATCATGGTGGGGCTATGCATGCCTTTGTCGGTTGATAAACAATAAGAAGATATTCAGAATCCTTGTACTTGACTTGGTTATAGTTGGTCAAGTATTGGTCTTCGAGCTTCGACGGTGTTGATCTCTGGCTTCGATCTCGATCTCGATCTCGTATCTACCGGGAAGAACCAAACACCAGAAAGAGAGGGAAACAATCAACACATTGCATCGATGCAATGCTCAAGCAAGGATGATGATATGAAAAGTTAAATTGTATCTAAATGTAACCCTAAGGCATGCTTGACAAATTAATTGGCGTTCCGAGGGGTGAAAACACTAATTCGGAAGAACGCCGGAATCACCTGTGAGGGGTTGGTTTGTTCTTCTAATTAAACTTGCTATGAAAGTTGATTATCAATGCATGATTATAGCTTATATAGGTAGTTATCATTTTTCTGAACATTTTGATATATTATTTGTACTTTTCTGACTTAATATGAATTACTTATTGATTTTGCAAGTTTTAAATCATTTCCTAGAATTATTAAATCATCTTAAAAAGGTTTACCGCATCATCACGACGTTAGCACAGGGTCTGGGTGTTTTCTCACCAGGGCAGAGGCTACCCACTACGGCTGACAGGTGGGGTCGAGGCCACGTCAGATTCCACCTTGGTGCCACACGGGACTCGCCAGAAATAGGGAGAGAGGGATTGGGTTTTAGGTTTTTGCATTTCTATTCTATTAAATGCAGTTTTAAGAGATGATGCTTATGAAATGCACAATCAAAACCCTAATATATAATTAGCTAAAAGTGGGGTGTTACAGCTCTATCCCCCTTATGAGAATCTTGACCTGAGATTCCAAAGGGAGGAAGAGAGACAGAGAGAGAAAGATACATGGTCACTCTAAGATAAGAGGGAAACACACTAAACATCGCACATAGTATCTCATGGTAAACTCATGGATGGAATGTTCAGAAACAACTCTAAGATGACGACATGAAACACATCAAAGTAACAAAGGAACAAGAGAAGAAGGTTTCAAGTTGTTAGATAGATGGTCTTCATAAGGATTGAGACCATGAAGCTTACAGAAGAATTTAAACTTCTGAAGGAAGGTTTCAACGGAAAGAATATAACCATAGACTTCAAGAGATGAACCTCTACTAAATGAATTAAGTAGAGATTTCAGGTTGCAGAGATATGGATCAACAAAACCAAGCTGTTGAACTACTTTTGAAAAATAAGGGTCACTCTTTCATTCAATAGAAGGCAAAGACAGAAAGTTGTTTTGGTGGAGAGGACTCATAAGAGTCACAAAGAACATGTAGAAAGAGAAACTGTTGATTGCCAAAATCATAATCACTTTTAAAACATTGCTGAGAAAACGAAGGAAACTCTTTATTCATCCAGGTCTGTCAAAATGTTTGCCAAAAATCATGATATCACCTTGCACCACTAAGATGAATAGTTAAGAAGATTCCTGATGACACGAGAAAAAGAAACTTCATTCTTAGACTTCAGTTACTTGCACAACCATATGGTTGCCAACATAAAAGGGTCTCGAGGATTGACCGAGAGACATTTAGAAGCACTACTTTAAATGTTCTCCTCGATGTTCGGGAAATCAAACATCAAGTAAAGGTAGGACTTCGGGTACAAAGGAAACCATAAGCACAACTCCTATAATGGCAAAGGATTATGAAGAGTGGTCGTTACTGCTGAATCGAGGTATATGGCAAAAGATCTTTTCCGGCTAAGTGTGTCAACCATTACAACAATCTTACCAGATTATAGAGAGACCTATGTCAAAACCTTGAGAAACACCAACCATCATTGATGCTTGAGATTCATCTTTGGTTAGGTGGAACGATACTTCAGGCTCAATATGTCTAAATAGAAAGTTTGCAACATTTACCACGAAGGCAAAGTTATTGGATTTCTCAAGATATGGACTACATTGTTGAACTCCAAAAGATGAGCTAGATTGCTTGACCCATGCATTAGCAACTTGTCGAAAACAACTACATACATATATAGTACTAACAATCAAACACACTTGTGTCCTTAAGGAACGGAGTTAACTCTACTAGAATCCATGTCGACGTCTTTCAACATTTGCATGTGAACTAGAGAAGGTTACTTCTAACATCTAGAACACAAACTTCGAGATGACTCGAAGATGGTTCTCGAAAGTTTCCAACATCATTGCCAATTTGTTCCATATGAATCCAGTCTAATATGGAAAGGACAAGGATATTGTCGATGGGCTCAACAACAAACTTATCAGGATACTCCAAGAAGATGGACTCATATGTCGTATGAACAAGGCAGTAGTATTGGTCAGACCAAAGGACACGAAGATGTACTAAAGTGAAACATCACAAGTAGAAACACCATCAAGTTAATCCTTGTAACTGAGTTTGATTTGACGATAACCCAAATCAAATCAAAGGTGGGGAACGATAACATATCCATGAAGGAGATAATATCTTTATTCAGCATGAACAAAACTAGACAATCCTTTAAGAGGGAACAAAGTCGGATAAAACTTTTGTATTACAACTCTCCAAGTTGTTGTTTAAGCTCAACCAACTAGTTCAGGGGTATCCAGTACGGATCCTTGGAGAAAGATGCAGTTCAGAGAACTTACTTTCTCAAGAACTTGACAACACAGTCATGTGGCAGCATGGCGATACTTCTAGTAGACATGTAGAATATCACAAACCACCGATATGTCACTTAGTTCGAGAGGAAACTTGCTTGGTAAGGCAAGAGGACACAATCTCAGAGCTTCGGCATGAGCCTAACTCTTTGATGAAGAGAGTGCACCAGAATAACGGACTTGGTAGCACAGTCATACTTTGCTTAGTGATAAGGTTAACCAATCATGCTAAGAATGACACAAATGTCCTTAGAGATCAAAACAATAATAATTTCTAAGAATCTCAGATGACCACATTATTACGCACATGCATCACTCACGAGCGCGAAAGCTCGAGGAAGGGTGGGTAAATATGTGTAAGATCATCACTTCATTAAGGGGTCATGAAAATTGGCACGATCTCTCAGTATAGAAGAGTGTGACACTTTAAGGTGGAACAGATTGAAGCTATCAATGCCTCTTAATCTATAGACTAAAACACTTTGACCTGGTGCTAGATATGACTGTTGGAGATATGCCCTAGAGGCAATAATAAATATAGTTATTATTATATCTTTGTGTTTATGATAAATGTTTACATTCATGCTATAATAGTATTAACAAGGAAACATTAATACTTGTGTGATTTTTAAACTTAATTTGAAGTCCCTAGTATAGCCTCTATAATTCACTAGCTTGTTGGTTGATTAATGATTGTGGTTTCCCTATCATGTACATTGAGATGTTATCAACAACAAGATCATATCGTTAGGAGAATGATATGGTGGACATACTCCTATAGATAAGCATAGCATAAAGATCAAGTCATTTCAATAGTTTAATTGCTATATGCTTTCTGATACATAGTAACCTAATTCCTTCGACCATGAGATCATGCATATCACCTTTACCGGATGGATGCTTTGATGACATCAAACACCACACCGTAACTGGGTGGCTATAAAGGTGGCATTGAGTGTTCGGAAAGTATTGGTTGAGACACATGGATCAAGAGTGGGATTTGTCCATCCATATGACGGATAGATATTCTCTGGGCCCTCTCGGTGAAATGTCATCCAATTAGCTTGCAAGCATGTGACTGGCTCACAAGGGGTCACATATCACGGCAACGAGAAAAGAGTGCTTATCAGTAACGAGGTTGAACTAGGTATGCAGAGATACCGACGATAATAACCTCGGATAAGTAACATATCGTGAGACAAAGGGAAATTGGTATCGTATGTAAGTGGTTCATTCGATCGCAAAGTAATCGTAGAAATATGTGGGAGCCATATGAATTTCCAGATTCCTCTAGGTTATTGTTCGGAGAAGTGTCTCGATCATGTCCGCATAATTCACGAACCGTAGGGAGACACACTTAAGGATTCGACGTTGTTTTGAGTAGTTATGGTATTATGAGAAAAAGACCGAATGTTGTTCGGAGTCTCGGATGGGATCCGGGATATCACGAGGTGATCCGGAATGGTCCGGAGAATAAGATTCATATAAGGAAAGTCCCGTTTCGGAGTTCGGAAATGATTCCGGTGAATGTTCTAGAAGGTTCTGGAATGTCCGGCACTCCGGGAGGGGGGAGGGGTACATGAATGTGTCATTACATATTGGAATGATTGCATCATGTACTAAGTGTTCTTGATGTTCCAAATAAAGGATTAAATTGAATCCTAAAACAGAAAAGTCAAATGTCCAGTTTGAAAGTCAAACGGCTAAAACAAGAAACTGTGGGAAACAAGCAAGAGGAGTTGGGAACCGACTTGGGGGAGGAGTCTCCTCCCCAAGCCAGCGCGCCAACCAAGGCCGACTTGGGGAGGGACTCCCCTCCCCTTGGCCGCACCCTCCACCCATAAAAGGAGGGGCAGGGCCTCCTCCTCTAGACACACAAGTTCCTATCCTCTAATCTCCGGTTTAGAGCCGTTTTCGTTTAGAGCTTCTAATTGCCCTAGCCTTCGGTTTAGAGCCTTCTAATTGGTGTGTCTAATCCCTAGACCACTAATAGCCCTCTCTCATACTCCACCATACTCGCTCCGGCTTAAGGCGAAGCCCTGCGGGATCTCCCCTCTACTTCCGGTACCACGCCGTTGTGCTGCCGGAATCATGAGGAGAGTGCTACAACCTCCGCTGCCTGCTGGAACAAGGGAGAGGAAGGTCTTCGTCGAGTACCGAATGTGTGACCGACTGCGGGAGCGCTGCCGGAACGCAGCGCCGGAAGGATCGTCTACACGATCTTGAGATCGGGAAGAGTACGACTACATCACCCACGAGAATCCGCTCTCGTTAAACACTTTGGAATCTTCGAGGGTAAGTTATTCCATCGACTCGTTTCTACAATCTAGTAGATAGATCTTGGCTTGTTTGTTTGTATGCGATAGAAATTTTTTGTTTTCCATGCTACGAACCCCTATAGTGGTATCAGAGCCGTGTCTATATGTAGATCTGTTGCACGAGTAGAACACAATGGTCATTGTGGGCGTTGATGCTTTTATTGTTGATTGCTTCTTGTGTACTTTGCATCTTGCGGTATGTTGGGATGAAGCGGCCCGGGCTAACCTTACATGACATTGTTCATGAGACTTGCTCCACGCTTGACATGCAACTTGTATTGCATAAGTGGCTTTGCGGGTGCCTATTTCTCCTAGCATAGTTAAGATCCAATTTACAACGGGTGATCAACAATGCTAGTATCAATGTTGTGGTTATTGTTCGTAAGTTAGAACGACACTTATTGAAAGCCCCAAACCACGTAAAATATGCAAAGAAAGTAGAGGCGTCTAACTTTGTTTTGCAGGGGTGTGCAGTGATGTGATATGGCCATGATTGTGATTATATTTGATGTATGCAATGTTCCTTATTGTAAAGTTGGCAACCGGCAGGAGCCATATGGTTGTTTTTAATTTATGTTAAGACCCTCGTGTCTATTCAAAGTAGTTGTAATAGTTGAAGCCGGTGGACGACAACCATGGAGAAGCGTCATTGACCTTGATGCAATGCCGGTGATGATGGAGATCATGTTCGTGCTTGAAGATGGAGATCGGAAGCACAAAGAAGAAAGGCCATATCATATCACATATATATTGAATTGCATGTGATGTTAATCCTTTATGCATCTTGTATTGCTTAGTAGACGACGGTAGCATTATAAGATGATCCCTCATGCACATCAATTTCAAGTCATAAAGTGTTCACCCTTAGTTAGCACCGTTGCTAAAGCTCGTTGTTTCGAGGCACCACGTGATGATCGGGTGTGTTAAATTCTGCAAGTGTATACAACGTGAGCAAGCCAGATTTGCTCATGCGGAAACTAAGGTTTGATCTTGACGAGCCTAGCATGTACAGACATGGTCTCGGAACACGGATCACCGAAAGGTAAAGCATGAATCATATAGTAGATATGATGAACATGTCGATTGTTCGCCATTGAAACTATATCAACTCTCGTGATGATCGGTGTTGATATGGTGGATTTGGTTCGTGTGATCACTAAAACAATGTGAGGGATATTGTTTTGAGTGGGAGTTCACCTAGTTTAATTTTATTATTAATTTGAACTCAATTTGTCATAAACTTAGTCTAAACTATTGCAAATATGTTGTAGATCAATGGCATCCCCTACCATCAATTTTAATGCGTTCCTAGAGAAAGAAAAGTTGAAAAACAATGGAAGCAACTTCGCGGATTGGTTCCGCAATTTGAGGATTGTCCTCACAGCTGGTAATTTGACCTATGTGCTGGATGCACCGCTGGGTGACCCACCTGCAGATGATGCTCCCGATGAAGTAAAGAATGTTTACCTCGCTCGGAAGAATCAGTACTCCATAGTTCAGTGTGCTATCTTGTATGGTTTGGAATCGGAGCTTCAGAAAAGGTTTGAGGATTCAGACCCATATGATATTGTCGAGGATCTCAAATTGATTTTTGAGACTCATGCGGCAATTGAAAGCTATGAGGCTTCTGAAAAGTTCTTTAACTGCAAGATGGAAGGGGGCAGCTCCGTCAGTGAGCATGTGCTTAAGATGTCTGGGCATGCAAACAAACTTCAAAGCTTGGGTATAGTGATTCCTAATGCTTTGGGGATTTACCGTGTCCTCCAATCACTTCCACCAAGTTACAAGAACTTTGTGATGAACTACAACATGCAGAACATGAACAAGACGTTGCCAGAATTCTTTGCCATGTTGAAATTTGCAGAAGTGGAGATCAAGAAAGAGCACCAAGTGTTGTTGGTCAATAAGACCACCAAATTCAAGAAAGGCAAGTCTAAGCAAAAGGGACACTTCAAGAAGGGTGGTAAGAAAGTTACCACGCCGGGGAAGAAGACCAAGGCTGGACCTAAGCCTGATACTGAGTGCTTTTACTGCAAGGGAGAAGGTCACTGGAAGCGGAATTGCCCAAAGTACTTGGCGGATTTGAAGAACGACAACATCAAGAAGAAAGGTATATCTGATATACATGTTATTGATGTGTATCTCACTAGTACTCGTAGTAGTGCCTGGGTATTTGATACTGGTTCGGTTGCTCATATTTGTAACTTGAAACAGGTGCTGCAGAATAAACGGAAGCTAGCGAAGAACGAGGTGACGATGCGCATGGGAAACGGATCAAAGGTTGATGTGATCGCGGTCGGCACGCTACCCCTTCATCTACCATCAGGATTAGTTTTATACTTAAATAATTGTTATTTGGTGCCTGCGTTGAGCATGAACATTATATCGGGATCTTGTTTATTGCGAGACGGTTACTTATTTAAGTCCGAGAATAATGGTTGTTCGATTTATATGAGTAATATGTTTTATGCACATGCACCTTTGATAGATGGTCTATTCTTATTAAATATCGATAGTGGAAATACACATATCAACAACATTGAGGCTAAACGTTTGAAATCAAGCGATAATTCGACCTATATGTGGCACTGTCGTCTTGGTCACATTGGAGTGAAGCGTATGAAGAAACTCCATTCCGATGGACTTCTTGAATCACTTGATTTTGAATCACTTGAAAGATGCGAAGCATGTCTGATGGGAAAAATGACTAAGACTCCATTTTCTGGTATGATGGAGCGAGCTACGGACTTATTGGAAATCATACATACCGATGTGTGTGGTCCAATGAGTGTAGCATCGCGCGGTGGTTATCGTTATGTTCTTACCTTCACGGATGACTTGAGTAGATATGGGTATATCTATTTCATGAAACATAAGTCCGAAACTTTCGAGAAGTTTAAGGAGTTTCAAAGTGAGGTAGAGAATCAACGTAACAAGAAGATTAAATTTCTACGTTCTGATCGTGGGGGTGAATATCTAAGTTACGAGTTTGGCGAGCATTTGAAGAAATGCGGAATACTTTCACAATTAACACCGCCGGGAACACCACAGCGTAATGGTGTGTCCGAACGTCGTAATCAAACTCTCTTAGATATGGTTCGTTCTATGATGTCACTTACAGATTTACCGCTATCATTTTGGGGTTATGCATTAGAAACAGCCGCATTCACTTTAAATAGGGCACCGTCTAAATCCGTTGAAACGACACCGTATGAATTATGGTTTGGGAAGAAACCTAATTTGTCGTTCCTTAAAGTTTGGGGATGCGAAGCCTATGTAAAGAAGTTACAGCCGGACAAGCTTGAACCCAAAGCGGAAAAATGCGTCTTCATAGGATACCCGAAGGAAACTATTGGGTATACCTTCTATCATAGATCCGAAGGCAAAGTCTTCGTTGCCAAGAATGGATCCTTTCTAGAGAAGGAATTTCTCTCGAAAGAAGTGACTGGAAGGAAAGTAGAACTCGACGAGGTTGTCGAACCTTCTCTCGAAATTGCGAGTAGCACAGCACCGGAAGAAGTTCCTGTGGTGCCTGCACCAATAAGAGAGGGAGCTAATGATGGTGATCATGAAACTTCGGTTGAAATTGCTACAGAGCCTCGGAGGTCAACGAGAACTCGTACCACTGCAGATTGGTATGATCCCGTTATGAGTGTCATGTTGGTGGACAACACCGATGACCCCGAGACATATGAGGAAGCGATGATGAGCCCAGATTCCAATAAATGGCAAGAAGCCATGAAATCCGAAATTGGATCCATGTATGAAAACCAAGTATGGACTTTGGTGGACTTACCGGATGGCCGAAAGGCTGTCGAGAACAAATGGATTTTCAAGAAGAAAACAGATGCTGATGGTAATGTTACTGTCTATAAAGCTCGACTTGTCGCAAAAGGGTTTCGACAAATTCAAGGAGTTGACTACGATGAGACTTTCTCACCGATAGCCATGGGTGTTCGGTATATTACCATGTAATCTAGATTAGATGACTCTAGTGCAAGTGGGAGACTGTTGGAGATATGCCCTAGAGGCAATAATAAATATAGTTATTATTATATCTTTGTGTTTATGATAAATGTTTACTTTCATGCTATAATAGTATTAACAAGGAAACATTAATACTTGTGTGATTTGTAAACTTAATTTGAAGTCCCTAGTATAGCCTCTATAATTCACTAGCTTGTTGGTTGATTAATGATTGTGGTTTCCCTATCATGTACATTGAGATGTTATCAACAACAAGATCATATCGTTAGGAGAATGATATGGTGGACATACTCCTATAGATAAGCATAGCATAAAGATCAAGTCATTTCAATAGTTCAATTGCTATATGCTTTCTGATACATAGTAACCTAATTCCTTCGACCATGAGATCATGCATATCACCTTTACCGGATGGATGCTTTGATGACATCAAACACCACACCGTAACTGGGTGGCTATAAAGGTGGCATTGAGTGTTCGGAAAGTATTGGTTGAGACACATGGATCAAGAGTGGGATTTGTCCATCCATATGACGGATAGATATTCTCTGGGCCCTCTCGGTGAAATGTCATCCAATTAGCTTGCAAGCATGTGACTGGCTCACAAGGGATCACATATCACGGGAACGAGAAAAGAGTGCTTATCAGTAACGAGGTTGAACTAGGTATGCAGAGATACCGACGATCATAACCTCGGATAAGTAACATATCGTGAGACAAAGGGAAATTGGTATCGTATGTAAGTGGTTCATTCGATCGCAAAGTAATCGTAGAAATATGTGGGAGCCATATGAATTTCCAGATTCCTCTATTGGTTATTGTTCGGAGAAGTGTCTTGATCATGTCCGCATAATTCACGAACCGTAGGGAGACACACTTAAGGATTCGACGTTGTTTTGAGTAGTTATGGTATTATGAGAAAAAGACCGAATGTTGTTCGGAGTCTCGGATGGGATCCGGGATATCACGAGGTGATCCGGAATGGTCCGGAGAATAAGATTCATATAAGGAAAGTCCCGTTTCGGAGTTCGGAAATGATTCCGGTGAATGTTCTAGAAGGTTCCGGAATGTCCGGCACTCCGGGAGGGGGGAGGGGTACATGAATGTGTCATTACATATTGGAATGATTGCATCATGTACTAAGTGTTCTTGCTGTTCCAAATAAAGGATTAAATTGAATCCTAAAACAGAAAAGTCAAATGTCTAGTTTGAAAGTCAAACGGCTAAAACAAGAAACTGTGGGAAACAAGCAAGAGGAGTTGGGAACCGACTTGGGGGAGGAGTCTCCTCCCCAAGCCGGCGCGCCAACCAAGGCCGACTTGGGGAGGGACTCCCCTCCCCTTGGCCGCACCCTCCACCCATAAAAGGAGGGGCAGGGCCTCCTCCTCTAGACACACAAGTTCCTATCCTCTAATCTCCGGTTTAGAGCCATTTTGGTTTAGAGCTTCTAATTGCCCTAGCCTTCGGTTTAGAGCCTTCTAATTGGTGTGTCTAATCCCTAGACCACTAATAGCCCTCTCTCATACTCCACCATACTCGCTCCGGCTTAAGGCGAAGCCCTGCGGGATCTCCCCTCTACTTCCGGTACCACGCCGTTGTGCTGCCGGAATCACGAGGAGAGTGCTACAACCTCCGCTGCCTGCTGGAACAAGGGAGAGGAAGGTCTTCGTCGAGTACCGAACGTGTGACCGACTGCGGAAGCGCTGCCGGAACGCAGCGCCGGAAGGATCGTCTACACGATCTTGAGATCGGGAAGAGTACGACTACATCACCCACGAGAATCCGCTCTCGTTAAACACTTTGGAATCTTCGAGGGTAAGTTATTCCATCGACTCGTTGCTACAATCTAGTAGATAGATCTTGGCTTGTTTGTTTGTATGCGATAGAAAATTTTTGTTTTCCATGCTACGAACCCCTACAATGACGAGGTACTGGAGTTTGTTTCTCCTGACATCCCGAAATGGTTTGTCATGACGGACCACAAGAGTATCTTGCATCAGAAGACACAGATGCACATTTACTACTCGGCTAACAACTGGTAGACAAAGGTCGGAAAACAACAAAGGGAAAGGAACATTCTCAGGGTAGAATCCCGAGATGTGGATGCATAAGTCAACATCTTCCGAAAACCAATGCAAGAAGGGGAAAGGTGTGGCAGAGTCATGGGTATAGATGAGACTCTCAATAAGTAAGATGTGAGACTCTCAATAAGTACTATTTTCGTGATCTATTTGGTTCTATTAAAGAGCATCTGCCATAGCATATGGTAGGGGAAGTCCTTCGTTGTCACAATTCAATCGCGACAAAGACCACAAGCTTGAAGGCTAGGGTTGTAGTACCAGCCATCCTGAGGTAATGTGTGAACATTAACTACAGGGGTCAAAGGGATGGATCTTGGGTTAAAGGCCAATTTCATGTACAACATTCAGAACACCAGAATCAAGCACAATCAGGGATCTTAGGTTCAAGTCCAAGGTTAAAAACCCGGGAAAGGAGTAACTAATACTTGAGTAACACAACGTCATTGCAAGATAGTAACGACGAGGTAGCTTCCAAGAGAAGAAACGACT
Organism: Avena sativa; assembly: GCA_916181665.1. Classification (NCBI taxonomy): domain Eukaryota; kingdom Viridiplantae; phylum Streptophyta; class Magnoliopsida; order Poales; family Poaceae; genus Avena; species Avena sativa. The sequence continues at coordinate 363,586,742 of OV702285.1, read as the reverse complement.
TCTAAAGTACCCAACAAACGAAAATGAGGCACACAAGGCGAAAGGAGACCTCAAAGCCTAGAACAGAACACTATGGATCATTACATTGTAGGATCCAAAAGATAGAGAGATCATGATAGAAAGGAATCTCTCATGTGAACAAGAGCAAGGGGAACAAGGAATTCACAACACACACATTTCTAGAGAACTCAACACTAGGTCAACTGGTTGAGAAACAACATTCCCGAAGGCACCTAAGCTTTGAAAGATTAGAAGAGATATCAAAACTTTTTCAAAGTCAACACAAGATAAGGTGACCCAGAGTAAGAGCAAAACTGGACAAGGAGAAAAAGACGCATACTAGAGTTTTCGCAAATACTTTTCAGCTTTGAAATAGTTTTCACAAACACTAGACTCAACATCGCCCAATAGCAAGGTTTTCCTACGGTCGGTACTGCTCTGATACCAAAACCTGTGACACCCCCGAGATCAGGGCTAAATAAATCCTAGACCTCTGTTTGACATAAGCTTAACCTTGATCTCGAGAACATCCAGTGAAGAATCGATAACACAACAGTGACCCTACGAAACAAAATTTATTACAGCAAGCTCATAACTGAGCAAAGAACCAAATTATTACAAGCAAAGGTCACTGACCACAAACATCAAACAACGGAAGGCAAATTATGCTATTAAGTATAGCAAACTTAACAAATGAGCTAACAGGCCTGAAGCATAACGATGACGTCCCAGCCCATAGATTCCAGGCTGCCGGCCGAAAACTCTAAGCTACTCATCGGTGTCGATGTAGTACCAAACTGATCTTTAGGGAACACTTACTCTGCCAAAAGTGTCAACAAATCAAGGGTGAGTACAGGGTGTGCTCTGCAAGACTTATGGCTGGTAGAGTTGTTTTGCACAAAGCCACTTTTGTTTATAAAACAAGAGGGGGAAAAAGTATCTCGTCTAATCAGAATATTTTAAAAGGGGATAAGAAAGCGACGTCTTCGAAATATTGATCATCATCTTTGGATAACCACCAAATTGTCATCTTATCCTAAACTAGGATCACCCCCTCGTACCCATGAGGAAGCATCCTTACGGACATGTTGATCTGCCAAGTTTGAAGATTAGGTTAAAGTTCTCTATGATCTTAGAATCTGATCACCAAGTGTTCATAACCGTGAACACAGCTTTTCGAAAAGATTATTACCCCGTAGGGGTGTACAACTTTACCCACACATACAAACCTTCTCTTAATGCGACATGATTAGACCTCTTCCTTGGAAGGCCGACAGAGGGTGGTTAGACACGACCTTTATCTTGCTTTCGCCGAGACCTTGAGTCATGCAATAAGTATGGTTCCGCCGTAACGAGTAAAATCCCAAAGCCGGTACTTAAATATGTGAGGCGAGGTTGGTTTACCAGGGGCGCTATCTACCCCAAGCAACCCAGTCCATGCTTCATAAGAGAGGGACATCTCCAAAGAATTGATCATCACCTTTTGATATCCCCTCGTACCCGTGAGGAAGCATCCTTAAGCACATGTTGATCTTCCAAGTTTTACGATAAGGTGTAACATCCCTAAAATCTTGTTTCAAAACTCATGCATATCATCCATGCATCCATGATCATTTAGGGTTCCATTTCAAAATCATTTCAAAAACAGGAGCATATGTTGCTCATTATTTTATGTAAGTATGCTCTAGCCTTAGTGCTACTTTCTAATGAGAAGAGTACTTGTTTTGTTCAGTAATGTTTTTAATTCAAACTTAAGTACTTTCCAAAGCTTGAGCAAAGTTTTCAAAACAAAGTGTGAAAATAAAACCAATTTTATGCTTATTGTTTATATCACATTAAGGATTGGTTTTTTTATATTCAAATGATCAAAGTGTTTTTGAGTAAACAGTAATGTTTGACACACATTTTAGTGCAAAGTTTACTGTATAAAAACCAGGAGAAGATTTGAAATCAAACTTATTTGAATTAGAGTTGAAAAATCATTTCTGGAAAATCAAACAAAAAAAAGAAAAGGAGTAAAGTAAAAAAATAAGACAAACAGCCAAACTGGCCCAACCAGCCCAGTTCGACCCATCTAGCCCAACTACCCCCTCCCGCGAAACGTTTTCCTTTACTCGCAAACACACCCACAGAGTCGCTGACGCAGGGACCCCACCTCCTCTCCTTTTCTCTCGCTGACAACCGCGGCCCACAAGGCTGTCTTCGTCTCCACCCCCAGCGACTGGTTCTTCCCCAAATCACGCTGGCCATTTCCTGTTTAAATTCCGTGGCTTCAATTCCGTTGAATGCACAAGTAATTCACGCCCACGTCCTCGCCTACTTAAGCACCATTCCGCCCTCCTCCTTTTCCCCCAAACCACACCCCACCGGAGCCACCAGGCTGCTCGTATTTCTCTCTGGACGCCCCTCTGCTCCGACGAGTTCGCCGTCGAATTACGGTAAGCCCCGGGTCCCCCTCTGCCTCTGGTTCAAACTAACTTATTCTACATCTCTGTGTGCACCTACTGACACCCTCTGTTTGCTCGCGCATGATCTGTAGCCTCGGCAGCGTCATCGACTGAACTCCGCCACCGTCTGCTCAAACTCTAGCGACCGTTCCCCGTAAGCCCCGGCTTCCCCTCTCCCTCTGTTTGATACGCGTGTGATCCCCAGTGTCCTACGCATCTAACAGCATCCTTATCTCGTTTTGCGTGGCCTAGAGCGTCGCCTTCGTCGCCAAACGAGAGCACCGTCGCCAGGGACTTCTCCGACGAACAATCCACGACGACCCCGAGAGCCCCTTCGCTAACCGAGCACACATCAAGCATCTCCTCGTCACGGTAATTCTGGTGAGCATCCTCACACCTCCCCGGGCGACCTAGCTCGCCGGCAAACTTGCAGCCAGAGCGCGCCGCCGCGTGTCGCCGCCGCCAGCGCCGCCACTTGTTGGTCAGTCGATGAGAGCCGTGCGATGTAGATCGGACGAACACGATAGAACATAGTCGAAGGGGTAAGTATAGATCTGAGCCGCGCGTTTTAGTTAGATCTAACGGTTGGCAAGCGTGATCCGCCCGAACCGGTACTAGACAATTAGAAAGCGCCGCGTGCCACGAGTTTTGTTTTAAAAAGTTTGAATTAGATCTATTAGATGTTAAACTTGTTTAATTCATAACTTTTGAATGCCACGTCCAAATTTGACAAATTTTATATCAATGGAATCAAGAGAGAAAATCCTTTCCAACTATGCAATGTTTTTAATGTTTTGCCTCTGATAAAATGATTATTTTTACAGAAACATTTGTAGGCATATTTTGTGTATAGTAATTATTTGAAAAATGTTTTATTGTGCAAATAAAGTTTATTTGGCAAGTTTTGAAATTGTTTATGAATCAGTACTGTGCACTTGTCTTGTTTGGTATAGAAAATCATCACATGGCATTATGCATGCATCCATATATTTTTGCTTGTTTTGATTATGTATGTGATTTTGGTGCTATTATTTTATGTGTAGATTTTGGTGCAAATAGTGATTGTGATTGTGAGGATTGTAGCTACTCTCCAAACTACCAAGACAAGTGGTACTTAATGATTTATTCCTATGTTTTTCAACTATGCTTTAGAAATATTTTGCTAGTCTTGCATGGTTATTTTGAGCTATATGCTATGCTTGGGAAATCCTAGTAGTTGTAGAATTGCTAGAAATATTTCTAAGTCTTATCAATGCCATGCTTAGCCTAGCTAGTAGCAACCAAGGGTGGTTATATATTCATGCTATGAATAAATATTTCTAAGTCTTTGGACTATGTTTTTGCTTAATAAAACAACTAAGTGAATGAAACACCTGGGTGGAATGGAAAGAATGGGTTATGTTGAGTGGTTACACAAGGCCCATTTCTATGGTTTACCTTGTGTATCTCACTTGTGAAAAGCCACCCAGGAACAAAGGGATTTGAGATGCCATATGTTAAGAAGCTTCTAGTGCAGCCACTTGGCAATATGGGCTCTGCCTGGATCATATAGGTTGCAATAACTTAGCCATTTGGACTGTTGGTGGTAGTGGGATGATAGGTTGGAGCGCGTCCATTTGGTCTAAGGGAAGGATTCTGAAAGGTCTTGTCTTGGTGAAAATCAAGTCTTGTGGGGAAAGTGCACAACCTCTGCAGATGGAAGAATCTAAGTACTTACTCATGTCCCTGGTATTGGACAACTTGAGCATAAAGACATGGAAGCTATCAAGAATCTCCTCATCCCAATTTCTAAGTATAAACTTGTGGTTGAACAAGGGTGAAGGTTCACCAATGTCTATTGGTGGTTCCTTGGGAATGATATTGTCAAAGAAAAACTTAGTGATTTCAACTAATAGGTAAAACCTATTTTGAGCAAAGCAAGCCTAAGCTACACTTAGCCAAAATGCATATAGTATTTAGTCTACCAATATTCTACTAAGGTATCACTTGCCAATACTATTCCAATGTATTGACCCACTATGGCTATAACTTGTGATGTTGCAGGTTACTCTGATGGTGATTAGAGGGTTATGAGTCTACACTCAACATGCTGGCCTGTGGCACATGAAGATGAAGACTTATTTATTTTATTACATATTTAAACTCTTGTACTAGGCCTGTGGGCATGGAGTTGTAAAAGACTATGTTTGTCTCTGGAATGACTTGTAATAATGACCTTTGTTTCTGTGTACTTCATCTTAAACTGTGGATGCTAGCATTGATCCAGGGACTAGCATTGCAATCACAGGGATCCTTTCCTTTACAAAGGAGAGATCTTACAGATGGTCTCAGAGCACTGTATTGCCTGTAGGATTATGACCCTAGGATTGGAAACCACTAAGGAAAAAAATTCAACAACTTCCACACTTGTCTTTTCTTCTCGTAAACTTTTCTAATCTTCTTTCTCATCTCTATTTGTAGATGAACTGCATCAACAAAGCCGTGAAGAAGGGACCACTCATGACTATGACTTTGGAATGTGAGACAGAATTCCCCAAGGCTCTCAAGGACCTCATGGTTGCCATTGGAATACATGGTGCAGCTGTGTACAAAGGTTTTCCTGTGATGGATGAAGGAGTTGAGTACTGGTGGGTGCAACTTCACTTGTATAAAAACAAGGAAGACAACCACAAGGACTCAGGATTCTGCATGGTCACCAACTCAGTAATGCACACTACATTCTTTGATTCAGCAAGGGATGCAGCTTGGAAGGCCATCAAAGAACTTGGTGATAGAATCAAGTGCAGAATGCTCAATACCCAGAATGATCTTAAGGAAGAAAAGAAGCATACCAAGAGTTAGAGGCTACCAACCAAAGCTTAAGGAAGGACATCATAGACTTAGCAATGGAGTCATGTGATCTAGATAAACAGATTGCCTCTAGGGATGCCCTGTTAGCAAACTTGGCAAGTGAGATGGGATTGTAACATACTTCGTTAGTTGGACCACCACACTTATCATTTTATTTCTCAAATGTTGTTTAAAATAAGTTGAACCTTGGTTGTTGTAATAAATCCATGTATGCCATGACTTGTGTGATTTGATTTCCAAAGTTATGCATGTGATGCCTTGTCTTATGATTTGTCTTAAATTGTGTTGATTCTAACTTTTCTATCTTATTAAATAGATGCCTAATGTTACTATCAGCAAGGCTAAAGAGTTCAAGGGAACTCGTTTTGGCCCTCGTATTATTGAGCTCACTAGTCTGCTCAATCTCCCTCTTCCTACTATCATGATGCTTCCCCTCACTAAGTTTGAGAGGAAAGACTGAGCCAGCCACATCTTCAAGCTCATGCATGATGACAAGGAGAGAGGCCTAGAGGTAGTCATGCAGGATTTGCTTGGACGTTTACTAGGGAGACACTCTCGAGAGGTTAGAGTTACTCACTTCCACACCTTTGGTAGACGTGATGATGATGGTGAGGCCATTGAATTTGAGGATACTTCGAGAGAGACGGCAGAGCCGATTCGCCTATACCTCCAGGACTTAGAGGTTCTTCTTAGGCACATAGACACTGATAGGACCAATGTCATGATTATCAATGACGAACTCCAGGTGCAACTTCGTGAGAAGGACAAACTCTTCGCGGAGCAAGATGAGATAGTCAAAGAGATGGAGGCCAAGTTTGAGAGTCAAGACAGAAAGTTCAAGAGTCAAGAGAAGCGAGTCCAAGATAGGAACAAGAGGATTCGAGACATGACTGCAGAACTAGAGGCCAAGGACTTCGAGCTCGAGCATCAGCAAGGTGTGATTGAGAGGCTTTGTGCACAGAAGAGGGCTCTCAAAGCCAAAGTAGAGACCTTGACCACCAATGTCGAGGAATACAAGACCGCCATGGAGAATGCAGGTCTTACATTTGTTGATGAGGAGGTTGATGCAGAGGAGTAGTGAAGACTACTCATTTACCTTTATTTATCATGTCTTTGATTATTGAGTCGCAATGACCATCCAACATGTGGATGGCTTTCTATTGGTGTGTTTACTTTTCCAAAAACATGTTGTCTGTGTTGTTGAACCTTTACTACTATGATGCATGATTGTGATTTGTTATGTGATGTATTGTGCATGTTAGCATCTATGGGTATCTCATTCTTATCCTTATTGAAAACCACAGATGCCTCCCCGACGTGCCAATCCCAACCCAAACAACAACAACATCACCCCTGAGATGCAGCAGATGATGATAGCTCAGACTCAGTTGATGCAAATGATGACCATGTTCATCCAGAATCAGAACAACAACAACAACAACAACAACAATAATAATAATAACAACAACAACAACAATCAGAACAACCCACCGGGTTTTGACATGCTTACCAGGTTCTTAAGGCTAAGCCCAGCAAAGTTCTCAGGAACTACTGATCCTATGGTGGCCAATGATTGGCTACGCTCTGTGAACAAGGACTTGGTAACTATTGGTTGTACTGATGAAGTGAAAGTAAGATTTGCAGCTCACTTATTGGAAGGACCAGCAGCCACTTTTTTTTGAGGGTAAAACAGTAGGGAAAAACCCCACTGCAATTTTTATATATCATAGAGAGTTACAAAAGAATATTTACAAACATGTTCCACCTCAAAAAAGAGGGATAACATTCTAATCAGCTATCTCCTGTATAAATTGGTTTCAATCCAGTCCTTAAGGCCCTGATAATACTTCTTCTTAATTCTATGAAGGACCCATCTTAATTCCTGGGCTACAATAGCCTTCCAAGTCTCCACCGACGCATGCTGATTGTTGAAAATTTCATTGTTTCTGCAAATCCAGATGCTCCAAGTTCCAAGTATCAGAATTTCCATTGCAAAAGGGACCTTGAGGTTATTTTTAATACTGGCTAGAACTTCAAAGATGCTTTGATCAGCCGTATTGACCTGTGAGATTTCAGCCCAGCAGGCTCTTGCAAATGGGCATTCCCAAAACAAATGTAAACTAGTTTCTTCACTATGGCAGCCCTGGAAGACACAGTCATAAGATGCCAGAGAAAAACATTTCCTTTTCAGAAGATTTCTTGTGTTGAGTCTATCCAGCAGAAAGAGCCAGAAGAAGAATTTGTGCTTTTGTTGACAAGAAGATTTCCATATCCAAGAGAAATGTGGCTGAACCGGTTAGTAACCGACTAAAGAGCAGTAAGCCTTTTTGACCGAAAAATTACGGCCCCAAATGTAAGACCAACAATCAGATTCCCCTTCCCTGCCAGAATTTAGAATTTGTTCAAGACTTTGATATTCCTGATACGCTTGTTGGGACAAAGGAAGATAAAAGAGATCCTGAGTATTTGCAGTATGCAGGAACTCACTGACAGAAATGTGAGGGTTTTTGGCATATGAAAGTAGGTGAGGAAGCTTATGTTGGAGGCAACTATCATTCCACATATCAGTCCAGAATAGTGTAGATTTCCCATTTCCAACCAAGCACTTTGCAAGTCCTTTAAAAATGTCAATCAGTTTTAGATGAGCTTTCCACCAAAAGGATCCCTCTACACTTCTTCCAGGCAGCTTATCATTACAATAGTAAGTATTCCATACCAAGTGAACCCAGGGAATATCCTTATGATTATAAAACTTATCCAAATTCTTCAAAAGAAGAGCAGAATTTTGAACATTAAGATCAAGAACTCCCAATCCTCCCTGGTTTTTGGGTCTACAAACTTTCTTCCATGCTACAAGAGCAGTACCTCTAGCTTGAACATCAGAAGTTTTCTTTCTCCACAAGCATTGCCTCATATATTTAATCAACTGCTCCTTGATAGTGACAGGGAGATCAAAACAACTCATGTAATATATGGGAAGAGAAGATAACACAGATTTAACTAACTGCAATTTCCCCCCATAATTCAGAAAGTCAACTATTCCACACAACCTTCTTTCAATTCTCTGAACAATAGGCAAGAAGTGTTCCACAGCAGGTTTATTCAAGCTCAGGGGCAGACCAAGATAGGTAAACGGCAAGGAACCAGTGAGGCAAGAAAGGGTATTAGCAAAATGCCCAAGCCTCTTAGAATCCATATTAATTGGCATCATGCTGGACTTGGCATAATTGACTTTGAGTCTAGTGGAAAGAGCAAAAGTATGTAGGATTGCTTTAAGGCACAAGAGTTGCTCTGAATCAGCCTTAAGGATTACTAAAGTGTCATCTGCATACTGAACCACAGGGAAGTCAGGACAGAATACATTCTCAGTGGGCAAAGAAAGAAGACCCAGATTCATTGCCTTATTGAGGATACTTTGAAGGAGATCAGCAGCCAGAACAAACAACAGAGGAGACAAAGGATCTCCTTTCCTGACACCCCTTCTACAGTAAAAATTTTTCCCAGGCACACCATTTAAAAGAACAGAGGAAGAAGCAGACCCAAAGATCATCTGAATCCAAGAAATCCATTTAACTCCAAAACCTTTGGCTTTAAGGATATTGATGATTGCAGAATGCTCAATTCTGTCAAAAGCCTTCTCAAAATCCAACTTGAGAATTAAAATTTCCTCCTTTGACTTGTGGCATTGATCAAGAAATTCAAATGCCCAACCTAAACAGTCTTGAATAGATCTTTGCTTGAGGAAACCATATTGATTCTTGTGAACAAGTTTAAGAATGACTTTTTGCAGTCTATTGGCCAGAATCTTGGTGATAATCTTAAGGACACTATTTAGCAAAGAAATAGGCCTAAAATCAGCAGGAGTCAAAGGAACAGAAATTTTTGGAATGAGGGTGATGAAAGAATAATTAATGCTTTCCAAAGAGACATTCCCTTCATAGAACTCAACAAGTAAATGCTTCACATCATCCTTGATAATAGGCCAGCAAAGCTTCATGAATTCATTATTAAAACCATCAGGGCCAGGGGACTTATCATTAGGCAAATTTGTGATGACTTCATCAATCTCCTCATCAGAGAAAGGTTTTTCCAAAGCATCCCTTTCCTCCTGGCTTAAGCAGTTACCAGCCTAGTCATTAAGATTGAAATGCATTTCAGGCTTATCAGAAGTGCCCATTCTATCTTTAAAGGAATTCCAAAGAAGATTTGTTTTTCCATCATGATCATAGACCTCAAGATCAGAATCATCTTTGAGCATGGAAATGTAGTTATGTCTAAAACTGATGGTAGCTCTGGAGTGAAAGAATTTGGTGTTCTCATCCCCCAGTTTAACCCATTTAATTTTTCCTCTCTGTTTCCAATAAGTATTCTGATTTTGTAAAAGAGAAATAATAAGATCCTTCAGGATATCCCTAAGATTCCACTCATGAACAGTAAGAGTTCTCATTTCCTCCAAGATATCAAGCAAGTCAATGGTGGCATTAACATTACAAATTTGTGCCTTTAGGCAAGGTAGCTGTTTGGCCCAAATCTTCAGCCCTCTTCTTACATTTTTGAATTTAGCATTTATTTATTTTGCAGAATCCAGAAAACCCACAGGAATGTTCCAGGCATTTTGAACAATAGCTTTAAACTCCTTATGATGTAACCAATGGTTTTCAAATCTGAACACCTGAGCTTTTGGAATCATTGTGCCAATGGTAATGACACAGGGAAGGTGATCAGAAGTGGGCTTAGCAAGAGGAGCAACAAAAGTGGAGGGAAAACTCTGAGTCCAGACAGCAGAAGTAAAAAACCAATCCAATCTTTCCAATAGAGGGTCCTTCTGCATGTTACTCCAAGTGAACTTTCTACCTTTAAGGGGTAATTCAATGAGACCCAAATTATTAGTGGCTTCATTAAAGAGAAGCATACCATTCACATCTCCTCCCAATTTGTTTCTATCAGAGGGCTGTCTACAGAAGTTAAAATCTCCCACAATAAGCCAATCCACATCATCAGGCATATCAATGCTGCCGAACTAGTCTAAAAATTCAGACTTTTTTTCAGGTAAACATGGCCCATAAATGTTGGAGAGGATCCAGGATTTATTGGACAAGAGAGATGTCAAGGTAATGGAGATAGAGAACTCATTGAGGAAAGAAAGTTGTCCAGAGAACAGGGAGCCATTCCAAATGGTGATCAAGCCTCCAGATGCACCTCTGGAGGGAAGAAATTCAAAGTTGGTAAATTTGGAGGGGCAGAATTTTTTAATGTAGGAGCTATCAAAATCCTCTCTCTTAGTTTCTTGGAGACAGATAATGTCACAGCCAGACTCCTCAATTTTGCTTCTAAGAGCAAACCATTTTTTATCAGAATTGATTCCCCTGATATTCCAATTCAGGATCTTCCAAGTTCTGTTGTTATTCATTAAGAAACCAGGAGCAAGTATAGATGTGGGGTGATGTAAATAATGTAATCACCCAGAAGAGGAAACAGCAAATACAGAGACAAAAGCTCAACCAATTTAGAGTACCACATAGATGATCCACAACAAGTACCCTCCACATTGCAATATCACAATCACAGAACACATAACAGGGAGTCAACAAGACTCCAGCAAAAGGTTTAGTTTGATACATTAACACACTTAAGAAGAGGTTTTCTTCTTGGCCTGCTATCCACAGGTACCAGCAGCCCCAGGCTTCTTCTTGCCACCAATCCCCAAGCTGGTAGAGTGACCTCCTTTAATGCTGCCTTTTGTAGGAGCCTTAATAGCCACATCATTGGTCTTCCCTTTCTTGAGTAACCTCTTCTCCAGGTCCCCATCTTTAACCTTGCAGAATGAAGCAGCAAGATTTTTAACCACTTTGGCATTTAGGCAAGGAGGAGCAGCATTACAAACCAGGCAATCAACAATTTGACAATTTAAGTGACTTTTAAAACCCCATTTAGTTCAACAATCCTAGGACTTCTTCTCACCTCAGATTCCACAAGAGGTTCCTTGCCCTTTCTCTTTCTAGCAGGGGTAGAGGGAGAGCCTGAAGATTTATTGGCTTCAATACCCAGGCAAGAAGGTGCCATCTGGGAAAAATTCTCATTAGGAATGATGAAAGATATTGAACTTTCCTCAGCAATTGGTTCTTTAATAATTTCCCATAAAGGAGAAGTAAGAAATCCCTTGACCCAATTAAACTTCTCAGGAGTAGCAAGCATGAGAGTAATGAAGTTAAACCAACTTACAGGAATATCACATTTAAGAGAACCCTTTGAAGAAGATTCCTTCTGGATATGGGGAGCAAAATAATTCTCCCAGAGCTCCAATCCTTGTTGGGAAAATCCCTGTTTGGCAACATGCACATCAGGAATGGAAATAAATGTTCTCACCATCCCAACCTGAAGGTGAGCCTCATTTGGGGAAAGAAGGTGCTGATCCTCCAGTATCCAATCATCATTCTCAGGGGCCACAGAACTTGAATCCATAGGACTTCCAGTCTCCTCCTCAGCATCAGCATTAGGCTCCTCCTCATCAGCCAGATAGTTTTGAAAGATATTTTGCAGGCCTTCCCCAATGCCAACCCCTTGAGGTGCAACTGCCACACCAAGCTCCTCCACAGCCTCAGGCTCATTAACAGATTCATCATCATCAGACTCCCAGTCTTGAACAATGACACCTGTAACTCCACTATTCACATCTTGAGGTGGCAGATACTGATTGTCAATAGGCATGTCTTCTCCAGGAGCAATGACAGGGCCTTGAACAGGAGCAGCAGCAGCCTCCCAGGGGCCCCAACCTTCAGCATTCCCACCATCAGGAGCAGGGTCCTGCACAGGAGCCATCCACTGGCCCCAATCACCCCTAGGAGCAGGGGGGAGGTGGCACCTGAGGTCCAAAGACTGTCCCATGTGCAGGAACAGGGTGTGGGTCCACATTGTCATCTGGCAGTGGGTCCTCTTCAGGTGGGCCCCCACCAAGCAAGTGACTCTGAAGAACTTCAACAGAAAAAGTCCATGACTCTGTCTCCACCAGGTCACCTATGGTAAACCGCACACTCTTGGGGATGTCAACCAAATCAGTCACACGAATTTTAGCAATAATCCTACCCTTTTGATCAGGGTCCCTCTCCCACAGGAGAACTTTACCAATGTCCGCAAAGATAGCATTCAGATCCTCCGTATGCCAGTGGTCAAGGGGAGGCCCAACCAGCATCACCCAGCACTCATTATTAAACTGAGTCCGACGCCAGTTATCTCCCTCATTGTGCTTAACAAAAGAAACATGCACATCTTGAAACGGGATCGGGCTTGCCGCAATGAGGATACGGAGCCACTTGGTGGGATAACTTCCAGATCCCCACTCCCATTGAGGATGTGACATTGGCTATCTTTGAAGATGGTTTCCGTACTGCTCACATCTCATCCGGAGTGATGAGTTTGAAGAAGAAAGAGTTCCATAACTTGAAGCAGCGCCACCGCAGCGTGGCTGTATATATTGAGGAGTTCAACAATCTGGCGCGATATGCACCGGATGAAGTTGACACTGATGCTAAGAGGAAGGAAAAGTTCCTTGAAGGGTTGAATGATGAATTTAACCTGCAGTTAGCTGTGGCCTATGTTCCCACATACCAGTCTCTTTGTGACAAGGCTGCTATTTTGGAGAGCAAGATGAAACAAGTTGAAAGGAGGAAGAGAAAGCACTCTGACAAGCACAACTCGGGATCGTCTCACAAGCGTTCCCATTATGATGACAGTGGGAGTTCTGGATCCCACAAGCATGGGAAGTTCAGAAAGCACCACAACCACAACCGTTATCATGACAACAAGCACAACAGTAGTCATGACAACGATAAGTACAAGAATCACAAGGGTGGATATAAGAACCACCACAATGGAAGTGGAAGTGGCAGTGGAAGCCAGCCTGTCAAGAAGGATCTTAGTCAGGTTGAATGTTTCAAGTGCAAGAAGATGGGGAATTATGCAAATGAATGCCCATAAAAGAAAGTTGAAGGACCCAATAAGCCCAACCCTTTTCAAAAGGGGCAAGTGAACCACATTAATGTGGAGGAGATCTATGAGGAATCTGATGTTGTGGCTGGTAAGTTCAAACTCAATTCTATTCCAGCACTTGTTCTTTTTTATACTGGTGCATCACATTCATTCATATCAAAATCATTTGTTGATAGAAATGGGTTTCCAACTGAAAACATTGGGTGTCCAATAAAAGTAAGTTCTCTAGGTGGAGATATGATAGTTAGTCTTGGATGCCGGGATCTAGTGATAGAGTTTGGAAAACATAAGTTTCCAGTGAGTCTGATAATCCTAGATTCCCAAGGACTGCATGTAATTTTGGGAATGGATTGGATGACCAAGTATGAAGGAGTACTAGATTGTGCCAATCGTACTGTTGCACTCACAACCCCGGAAAAGAAATGAGTTAGATTCAAGTCTAACTTTGAATCAAAAGGGAGTAAGCTAAATTCTCTTAAGGGGGTTAGCATAGATAGTGTGCCAATTGTGAGTGAATATCCGGATGTGTTTCCTGAAGAATTGCCAGGAATGCCACCAGATAGAGATGTGGAGTTTCTTCTTGACTTGCTACCAGGATCTGGACCAATAGCAAAAAGACCGTACAAGATGTCAGTTGATGAGTTGAAGGAACTCAAGAAACAACTTGGGGAACAGTTGCAGAAAGGTTTTATCCAACCAAGTTCTTCATCTTGGGGAGCACCAGTTTTGTTTGTGGAAAAGAAAGATAGAAGTCAAAGGTTATGCATAGATTACCGTTCACTCAATGAGGTGACTATCAAGAACAAATACCCTTTGCCAAGAATCAATGACTTGTTTGATCAGTTAGAAGGAGCTTGTGTGTTCTCAAAGATTGATCTCCGGTCAGGTTATTTCTAGCTCAAGATAAGGGAACAAGACATACCTAAGACAGCTTTCACCACTAGGTATGGATTGTATGAGTATACCGTGATGCCATTTGGTTTGACCAATGCACCAGCATACTTCATGAATATGATGAACAAGGTGTTCATGGAATTTCTTGAATAAGTTTGTTGTCGTTTTCATCGATGACATTTTGATCTACTCCAAGAGCAAAGAAGAGCATGAAGGACATTTACGTTTGATACTTGAGAAGCTTAGAGAGCATAAGCTGTATGCCAAATTCAGCAAGTGTGAATTTTTGCTAAATGAAGTTGGTTTTCTTGGACACGTTGTGTCAGGAGATGGTGTAGCAGTTGATCCTGCTAAAGTTTCAGCTGTAACTGAATGAGAATCTCCCAAGTCAGTGAAAGAGGTTCGTAGTTTCCTTGGCTTAGCAGGTTACTACAGAAGGTTCATTGAGAATTTCTCCAAGGTAGCTAAGCCTATAACAGAATTGCTAAAGAAAGACAAGAAATTTGCTTGGACTGGGGGTTGTGAACTCAGCTTTCAAGAATTGAAGAAGAGACTAGTGACAGCACTAGTCTTATGTTTGCCAGATTTGGAGAAAGATTTCCAAGTGTATTGTGATGCATCTCATCATGGATTAGGTGCAGTACTTATGCAAGAAGGGAAAGTTGTGGCTTATGCCTCGAGACAACTCAAAACTCATGAGGTGAACTACCCTACTCATGATTTAGAGATAGCCTCTGTTGTCCATGCACTCAAAACATGGAGATATTATCTTTTGGGAAAGCGATGTGAAGTGTTCACAGATCACAAGAGTTTGAAGTATATCTTCACCCAGAAAGAAATTAACATGAGACAAAGAAGATGGATAGAACTCATCAAGGACTATGACTTGAGTTTGCAATACCATCCCGGTAAAGCAAATGTTGTAGCAGATGCCCTAAGACGTAAAGTTTTTGTGAATGGCCTTACTAAGGGAGAATTGCCAGATGATCTGTGTGCCCAATTTAGAGATCTCAGATTGGAGATTGTGCCTGAGGGACATCTCATGTCTTTGGATGTTCAACCCACTTTGTTGGACAAGATCGAAGAAGCCCAAAAGGCAGATAAGGGAATTGAAGAGATTAAGGAAAAGATTGGCAAGGGAAAAGCCAAAGGATTCCATGAAGATGAACAGGGTACTTTATGGCATGGAAAACGTATCTGTGTTCCACAGGATCTGGAACTTCAGAAACTGATTTTACAAGAAGCCCACAACTCACTGTATTCCATTCATCCGGGTAACACCAAAATGTACATGGATATGAAAGAAAGATTTTGGTGGAATAATCTCAAGAAGGACATCGCCGAACATATTGCTTTGTGTGATGTATGTAGCAGAGTGAAAGAGGAACATCAGAAACCAGCAGGATTGTTACAACCACTACCTATTCCTGATTGGAAATGGGACAAGATTGGTATGGATTTCATCACCGGATTGCCAAGGACCAGGTCAGGATATGATTCTATTTGGGTTGTAGTAGATCGCCTAACTAAAGTGGCTCATTTCATACCCGTGAAGACAACCTACACAAGTGCTAAGTTAGCCAAGATCTATATGAGCAGAATTTTATGTCTACATGGAGTACCCAAGATTATTGTGTCTGATAGGGGAACCCAATTCACTTCTCATTTTTGGAGGCAGCTACATGAGTCATTGGGAACGAGGTTGGAATTCAGCACTGCTTTTCATACTCAGACTGATGGACAGACAGAAAGGACTAATCAGATTCTTGAAGATATGTTGAGAGCATGTGCTCTAGACTATGGAGCCAGTTGGGATGAAAGTCTGCCTTACACAGAATTCTCTTACAATAACAGCTATCAAGCCAGTATTGAGATGGCACCATTTGAGTTTCTCTATGGGAGGAAGTGTACCACCCCATTGCTATGGAATGGTGTGGGAGAAAGAAGTTTGTTCGGACCAGAACTAATCAAAGAAGCTGAAGAGAAAGTCAAGCTAGTTAAGGACAGACTAAAGATAGCACAATCCCGACAAAAGAGATACGCAGATCCTAAGCGTAGAGAAGTCACCTATGAAGTAGGTGATAGAGCTTATCTTAGAGTGTCACCACTTCGTGGAGTGAAGAGGTTTGGTGTCAAAGGTAAATTGGCCCCAAGATATGTTGGACCATTCAAGATTCTGAGTCGTAAAGGAGAAGTAGCTTATGAGATTGAATTGCCCGAGTCTTTGTCATCTGTTCATAATGTGTTCCATGTGAGTCAGCTTAAGAGATGCCATCCAGAAATGGAAGAGACTTCTTTGAAGGATACTATACCTTTGGAAGAGGTTCAATTGGAGAGTGATCTCACCTATGAGGAGAAACCTATCAAGATTCTTGATACTGCAGAAAGAGTTACTCGGACTAAGATTATCAAATTCTGCAAAGTTCAATGGAACCATCATTCCGAAGAAGAAGCAACATGGGAAAGAGAAGATGATCTTCGGAAAGACCACCCTCACCTATTTGCTAGCCAACCCAAATCTCGAGGGCGAGATTCACCTTAAGGGGGTTAGATTTGTAACATCCCTAAAATCATGTTTCAAAACTCATGCATATCATCCATGCATCCATGATCATTTAGGGTTCCATTTCAAAATCATTTCAAAAACAAGAGCATATGTTGCTCATTATTTTATGTAAGTATGCTCTAGCCTTAGTGCTACTTTCTAATGAGAAGAGTACTTGTTTTGTTCAGTAATGTTTTGAATTCAAACTTAAGTACTTTCCAAAGCTTGAGCAAAGTTTTCAAAACAAAGTGTGAAAATAAAACCAATTTTATGCTTATTGTTTATATCACATTAAGGCTTGGTTTTATTTTTTTATATTCAAACGATCAAAGTGTTTTTGAGTAAATAGTAGTGTTTGACACACATTTTAGTGCAAAGTTTACTGTATAAAAACCTGGAGAAGAGTTGAAATCAAACTTATTTGAATTAGAGTTGAAAAATCATTTCTGGAAAATCAAACAGAAAAAGAAAAGGAGTAAAGGAAAATAAATAAGACAAACAGCCAAACTGGCCCAACCAGCCCAGTTCGACCCATCTAGCCCAACTACCCCCTCCCGCGAAATGTTTCCCTTTACTCGCAAACACACCCACAGAGTCGCTGACGCAGGGACCCTACCTCCTCTCCTTTTCTCTCGCTGACTACCGCGGCCCACACGGCTGTCTTCGTCTCCACCCCCAGCGACTGGTTCTTCCCCAAATCACGCCGGGCGTTTCCTGTTTAAATTCCGCGGCTTCAATTCCGTTGAATGCACGAGTAATTCACACCCACTTACTCGCCTACTTAAGCACCATGCCGCCCTCCTCCTTTTCCCCCAAAACACACCCCACCGGAGCCACCAGGCTGCTCGTATTTCTCTCTAGACGTCCCTCTTCTCCGACGAGTTCGTCGTCGAATTCCGGTAAGCCCCGCGTCCCCCTCTGCCTCTGGTTCAAACTAGCTTATTCTACATATCTGTGCGCACCTACTGACACCTTCCGTTTGCTCGCGCATGCTCTATAGCCTCGGCAGCGTCATCGACTGAACTCCGCCACCGTCTGCTCAAACTTCGGCGACCGTTCCCCGTAAGCCCCAGCTTCCCCTCTCCCTCTGTTTGATACGCGTGTGATACGCTCGCGCATGCTCTGTAGCCTCGGCAGCGTCATCGACTGAACTCCGCCACCGTCTTCTCAAACTCCGGCACCCTTATCTCATCTTACCGTGGCCCAGAGCGTCGCCTTCGTCGCCAACCGAGAGCACCGTCGCCAGGGACTTCTCCGACGAGCAATCCATGATGACCCTGGGCGCCCCTTCGCCAACCGAGCACACATTGAGCATCTCCTCGTCACGGCGATTCTGGTGAGCATCCTCACACCTCCCCGGGCGACCTAGCTCGCCAGCAAACTTGCAGCCAGAGCGCGCCGCCGCCAGCGCCGCCACTTGTTGGTCAGTCGCTGAGAGTCGTGCGATGTAGATCGGACGAACACGATAGAACATAGTCGAAGGGGTAAGCAGAGATCTGAGCCGCGTGTTTTAGTTAGATCTAACGGTTGGCAAGCGTGATCCGCCCGAACCGGTACCAGACAATTAGAAAGCGCCGCGTGGCACGAGTTTTGTTTTAAAAAGTTTGAATTAGATCTATTAGATGTTAAACTTGTTTAATTCATAACTTTTGAATGCCACGTCCAAATTTGACAAATTTTATATCAATGGAATTAGGAGAGAAAATTCTTTCCAACTATGCAATGTGTTTAATGTTTTTCCTCTGATAAAATGATTGTTTTTACAGAAACATTTGTAGGCATATTTTGTGTATAGTAATTATTTGAAAAATGTTTTATTGTGCAAATAAAGTTTATTTGGCAAGTTTTGAACTTGTTTATGAATCAGTACTGTGCACTTGTCTTGTTTGGTATAGAAAATCATCACATGGCATTATGCATGCATCCATATATTTTTGCTTGTTTTGATTATGTATGTGATTTTGGTGCTATTATTTTATGTGTAGATTTTGGTGCAAATAGTGATTGTGATTGTGAGGATTGCAGCTACTCTCCAAACTACCAAGGAAAGTGGTACTTCATGATTTATTCCTATGTTTTTCAACTATGCATTAGAAATATTTTGCTAGTCTTGCATGGTTATTTTGAGCTATATGCTATGCTTGGGAAATCCTAGTAGTTGTAGAATTGCTAGAAATATTTCTAAGTCTTATCAATGCCATGCTTAGCCTAGCTAGTAGAAACCAAGGGTGGTTATATATTCATGCTATGAATAAATATTTCTAAGTCTTTGGACTATGTTTTTGCTTAATAAAACAACTAAGTGAATGAAACACCTGGGTGGAATGGAAAGAATGGTTATGTTGAGTGGTTACACAAGGCCCATTTCTATGGTTTAACTTGTGTATCTCACTTGTGGAAATCCACCCAGGAACAAAGGGATTTGAGATGCCATATGTTAAGAAGCTTCTAGTGCAGCCACTTGGCAATATGGGCTCTGCCTGGATCATATAGGTTGCAATAACTTAGCCATTTGGACTGTTGGTGGTAGTGGGATGATAGGTTGGAGCGCGTCCATTTGGTCTAAGGGAAGGATTCTGAAAGGTCTGGTCTTGGTGAAAATCAAGTCTTGTGGGGAAAGTGCAAAACCTCTATAGATGGAAGAATCTAAGTACTTAGCCATGTCCCTAGGATTGGACAACTTGAGCATAAAGACATGGAAGCTATCAAGAATCTCCTCATCCCAATTTCTAAGTAAAAACTTGTGGTTGAACAAGGGTGAAGGTTCACCAATGTCTCTTGGTGGTTCCTTGGGAAAGATATTGTCAAAGAAAAACTTAGTGATTTCAACTAATAGGTAAAACCTATTTTTAGCAAAGCAAGCCTAAGCTACACTTAGCCAAAATGCATATAGTATTTAGTCTACCAATATTCTACTAAGGTATCACTTGCCAATACTATTCCAATGTATTGACCCACTGTGGCTGTAACTTGTGATGTTGCAGGTTACTCTGATGGTGATTAGAGGGTTATGAGTCTACAGTCAACATCCTTGCCTGTGGCACATGAAGATGAAGACTTATTTATTTTATTATATATTTAAACTCTTGTGCTAGGCCTATGGCCATGGAGTTGTAAAAGACTATGTTTGTCTCTGGAATGACTTGTAATAATGACCTTTGTTTCTGTGTACTTCATCTTAAACTGTGGATGCTAGCATTGATCCAGGGACTAGCATTGCAATCACAGGGATCCTTTCCTTTACAAAGGAGGGATCTTACATTAGGTTAATGTTCTCAATGATCTTTGAATCTGGTCACCAAGCGTTCATAACCGTCAACACGGCTTTTCAAAAATATTATTACCCTACAGGGGTGCACAACTTTAGCCACACGTACTAACCTTCTCTTAATGCCACATGATTAGCCCTCTTCCTTGGAAGGCCGGAAGAGGGTGGCTAGACACGACCTTTACCTTGCTTTCGTCGAGACCATGAGTCACGCAATAAGTATGGTTCCGCCATAACGGGTCAAATCCCGAAGACGGTACTTAAAGATGTGAGGCGAGGTTGGTTTACCAGGGACGCTACCTACCCCAAGCAACCCGTTCCACGCTTCCCTACCTGTTATGAATGCACCTCCTTCACCTATTTCGATAAGATCCAGAATGCATGTTGAATGGTACGCCCGAACTATGTGACTCATAGAATCTACTAGGCAAGTTAGTTTTTCGTGAGGTTTTCTAGGCCCCGTGTGGTTGTACGCTCGTCTCGGTTCCAAAGGAAAGAACTCGGGTCCTAGTGGTGGCGAGCATGGGACTAGAAAAACCACATCCCACCGTGGCGTCCCATACAAGCCTTAGCATGTTTAACTTATATCACCTTTGATATCATCTCACCACGTCTCATGTTATACTAGATTCTCTACATCTGATACATCATCTGGATGAACCAGACTCAACAGCTATGCATCGCTAAGCGGGACATAGATATAAGCTCTAGTAGTGCACACAAGCCAAACCTAGTTATGGTAGGAGCAATGGATCAGGTAATATAATCTCAAAGGGAGTAATGCAACAAATAGGATACTCTATCTATTGATAAAACACCACAGTAGAATCGTATGCATCTTGGCAAGAATTGAAATGCTTTCGAAATCATTGGATTATGTCATGGTGGGGCTATGCTTGCATTTGCCAGTTGATAAATAATAAGAAGATCTTCAGAATCCTTGTACTTGACTTGGTTAAAGTTGGTCAAGTATTGGTCTTCGAGCTTCGACAGCATTGATCTCTGGCTTCGATCTCGATATCGATCTCGTATTCTACTAGGAAGAACCAAACACCAGAAAGAGAGGGAAACAATCAACACATGGCATCGATTCAATGATCAAGCAAGGATGATGATATGACAAGTTAAATTGTAATGAAATGTAACCCCAAGGCATGCTCAACAAATTAATTGGGGTTCCGAGGGGTGAAAACCCTAATTCGGAAGAACTCCGGAATCACCTATGAGGGGTTGGTTTGTTCTTCTAATTAAAATTTCAATTAAAGTTGATTAACAATGCATGATTATAGCTTAGATAGGTAGTTATAATTTTTCTGAACATTTTGGTATATTATTTGTATTTTTCTGAATTAATTTGACTTACTTATTGATTTTACAAGTTTTAAATCATTTCATGGAATTATTAAATCATCTTAAAAAGGTTTATTGCGTCATCACGACGTTAGCACAAGGTCTCGCTGTTTTCTCACCGGGGCAGAGGCTACCCACTAAGGCTGACAGGTGGGGCCGAGGCCACATCGGATTCCACCTTGGCGCCACGCATGACTCACCGGAGGACGGCCAGACGGCGGCGGCAGACGGTAGAGGAGGGCGCAAGGGGCTGCGGGACCTATCCTAATCGAATGAGCGCATCGAGGCGGAACTAATAGGGGCGGTGCCGCTGCGGATTGGTCATCAGAGCTGCTACCACGGCGAGCGGCGACGACGAAGCTTGCAGTCGAACGATGAGGCTGCGGTATAGAGCGAGATGGAGAGTGGATGGGCACCTGAGGACCAGATGCTCACCGTGAAGACGATGGAGGGGTCGGCGATGCGAAAGGCGGCCGGAATCAACGGCGACAACGACAGCCGGAGATCGGGAAGGAGCGGTCGATTGCGTCGTCTCGGGCTTCTCCTGTGTGCACTGTTTGGGGCAAAAGACA
This sequence comes from Avena sativa, assembly GCA_916181665.1. Taxonomy (NCBI): domain Eukaryota; kingdom Viridiplantae; phylum Streptophyta; class Magnoliopsida; order Poales; family Poaceae; genus Avena; species Avena sativa. The sequence continues at coordinate 363,564,830 of OV702285.1, read as the reverse complement.
GAGGAGGACAAGGCGGTCACAACAGTGACCTCAGCCGAGCGAGGGGAGGTAGGGAACGGCGGCGAACCGGAGCTCCCGCGAGGTAGGGTTCAGGTGAGGAAACGAGAGAGAGAGATGAGAGGAGGGGATAAAGCCAGGAGTGGAGAGAGACGTGCTCGGGGAAGGCTCTTATCCTCTCCAGGGGACGATGGACGGAAGGGAGAAGGCGGCGGGATCGACGGCGCGGGCATCGATAACGAGGTGCTTCTCCTCCTGGCGAGAGGTGGAAGACGACGAAAGGTCGGCGAAGGGGTACAGGGCCATGGATGAGCTACGCTTGGGCCGAAGTTGGGCCGTAGGAGCTATGCGTGAGCGGCAAGGAGAGGAGAGAAGGGAGCTGGTCTGGCTGGGCTGCGTCCTTGTTGGCTTGATGGCTCTCCTTTTTTTATCAGAATCTTTTTCTTTTTCATGTTTGTAATTTCTCTTTTGCAATTTCATTTGAACTCTGTTTTGGATAATTTCAAAAATACCAGAGGCTTTATGAAATATGTAAAATACTCAGAGGCCCTTGTAATCCAGTTGGGATCCAAATATTTTGGGGTTTCAAAATATTCAAAACCTTTTGAATTGATTTCAAATAGGGAGAGAGGGATTATGGTTTAGGTTTTTGCATTTCTCGTATTAGCAGGATATTACCGCAAGTTCGTAGAAGGATTTTCGAGCATCGTAAGACCCATGACCCAATTGTTAAAGAATGATAAGAAGTTTGAATGGACGGACAAATGTGAAGCAATTTTCCAAGAGCTCAAGAAGAGATTGATCTCAGCCCCAATCTTGATCATGCCAGATATCACAAAGCCTTTTGACGTGTTTTGTGATGCATCCAAGATAGGTCTCGGATGTGTGTTGATGCAAGAAGGCAAAGTCATATCGTATTTATCCCGACAACTAAAGCAACATGAGCAGAATTACCCTACCGACGACCTTGAACTAGCAACCGTAGTTTTAGCCTTGAAGACATGGCGGCATTACCTCATGGGTAACCGTTGCGAAATTTCTTCGGATCACAAGAGCCTGAAGTATATTTTCACCCAGAAGGAGCTGAATATGAGGAAAAGGAGATGGATAGAGATAATCAAGGACTATCACCCCGGTAAATCCAATGTGGTAGCAGATTGCCGTGTCGCTTGAACACCATGATTCTGAAGGAGCAACCAAGTTTGCAAAGGAGTTGGAAGATTTTAGAATGGAGCTAGTTAGTGAAGGCTTTTTGGATAGCATAGAACTTCAACCCACCTTGATCAGTCAAATCAAGTAGGCGCAAAAAGGAAATGCTAGTATCGACGGAACCAAACATCGTATCAGTACATGGAAGGTACCCGGATACACCGAAGATGAAGAAGGAGTTTTGTGGTATAAAGGACGGATCTGTGTACCAGTAGATGCCGAGTTGAAGCAAGATATTTTGAAAGAAGCCCATGATACTCTTTATTCTATCCACCCCGGAGGAACGAAGATGTATCAGGATTTGAAGGAGCAATTTTGGTGGCATAAGATGAAGAGAGAAATCAGAAGCTACATAGCCAAGTGTTATATCTTTCAGAGAGTCAAGGCGGGACATCAGAGACTTGCAGGATTTTTGCAAGCTTTGCAGATTCAGGAATGGAAATGATATTCAGTTGGAATGGAATTTATCACCGGTTTTCCTACATCTAGTAGGGGAAATGACTCTATTTGGGTCATAGTGGATAGACTGTCCAAAGTCGCCCATTTCTTACCAGTCAAGACCACCTATCAGAGTTTGTAACTAGCAGAGTTGTACATTGCTAGAATAGTCAGTTTGCATGGAGTCCCCAAGAACATTGTGTCGGATCGAGGAACCCAGTTTACCTCGATATTTTGGAAGAAAGTCCAAGAAGGGTTAGGAACAATAATGGATTTCAGCACAGCTTATCACCCTCAGACTGATGGAAAAACGAAGCGAGTAAACCAAATACTCGAAGTTATGTTGAGAGCTTGTGTGTTAGAATATGGATCTAAATGGGAAGGATTTCTGCCTTTCACAGAATTTTCATACAACAACAGTGTAGAGGTCCCAACCTTTAATAAGGTAGAGATCCCTGTGTTTACAATGCTAGTCCCTGGATCAATAGCTAGCATCCACATTTAGGATGTAATATCAAGAAACAAAGGTCATAATACAACTTTATAACCAGGAATAAAATAATTCATTACATCTTACATAGCTCATTTGGCTATCTTATTACAATGCATCAGAAATAACTATATCATGGAGTCCTTCATCTTCAAAGTGCCACAGGAAATCATGTTGGTTGTAGACTTGTAATCCTAATCAACACACTTCACTAACATCAAACAAACCTGCAACATAATAAGTTACAGCCACAAGGGTCAATACATTTGATTTGTATTAGCAAGTGATACTATGGTAGAATAGTGGTATCTATCATATTTATGCATTTGGCTAAGTGAAGCTTAGGTTTGCTTTGCTCATAATAGATTTTCCTTATCTTTTGAAAACACTAAGTTTTTGTTTGGCAAAAATCACCCAAGGCATCTACCAATCATTGATTGAAGATGCTTTAACCCTTGTTCAACCACAAGTTTAACTTAGAAATTGGGATGAGGAGATTCTTGATAGCTTCCATGTCTTGATGCTCAAATTGTCCATTGCCGGGGACACGGCTAAGTACTTAGATATTACTCTCTCGAGAGGTGGTGCACTTTCCCCACAAGACTCGACATGCATCGAGACAAGATCTTTCAGAAGCCTTCACTTAGACCAGAATGGAAGCGTTCCCAAACCTATCATCCCCTACCACCAACTGTCCATTTGGCTAAGTTATTGCAACCTATATGATCTAGGCAGAGCCCATAATGCCAAGTGGTTGCACTTGAAGCTTCTCAACATTTGACATCTAAAATCTCTTTGTTCCTAGGTGGCATTCCACAAGTGTGATACACAAGGTTCACCAGTCCCCTGGCCTTGTGTAACCATTCAACAAAAATCCATCCAAGAAATACCATTCCACCCAGGTGATTCATTCACTTAGTTGTTTTATTAAACAAGACACAAGTCCTTGACTTAGAAATATTCCATAGCATGAATATAATCCACCCTTGTTTTCTACTAGCTAGGATAAGCATGATAGTAGTAGGAATCTTAACTTAGGGAAAATTCTACTAAGGTTTCATCTACTAGGATTTCCCATGGCATAGCTAACAATTAGAAAATTCCATGCAAGTCCTACTTACAAATATCACTAATGCATAGTGAAAATATTGGGACAAAGTATGAAGCATCACTTGCCTTTTTGGTAGAGAATATAAGTTCACTCCTTGATCTTGCAATAGTCACACTCTTCAAATTTCACTATAATTCATTCAAGGCACAAATTCAATCTACCATTCAAGCAATTCAACACATAAAATAATAAAAACAAAGAAATGTATGCAAGCATTCCTAAGATTGTTTTATTTGGAAAAGTGGTTACTAATAGGTTATAAACATTCTAAAACATCTATTGGTCATTTACAAAAGTGGCAAAACCATTTTAAGTCAAGTTAGTGAAAATGGCCACTTTAAATCATTTTGTTTTGCTAGAAATTATTTTATTCAAATAATAATTTCTAGTGTTAGCCAAATATATTTTTAAACACAAATGTTAGTGTTTATGGTCAAAGTGTTTAATATTAAATCTTTTTCCAAAGGTTTAATCTAAAAAACATTTTTAAATCAAAGCATCATTTTATTTTGCTAGAAATGCCTTTAAACAAAGTAATAATTTTATAGGGTTCACCAAATATATTTTTAAATCCAAAACTTGGTGTTTAGGGTCAGAGAGTTTAATTCAAATCATTTTCCAAAGGTTTTACTCAAAAAGCATTTTTAAAACATAAACAATATTTTTATTTAACTAGGAATGCTTTTATTCAAAGATTTATTCCTTAGCCTCACAAAATATGTTTTTAAATCCAAAATTTGGTTTCTATGGTCAGTAGGTTCAAAACAATCCATTTACAAAAGATTTTACCCTAAAAACATTTTTAGAATAAATTCTATACACCAAATATGCCTACACATGTTTTTGTAAAAACAACTAACTTTCCGGAAGCAAATCATTAAACAAATGGCATAGTTGTAAAGTACTCTTTTTACTGATTCTATTGATATAAAATTTGCAAAATTTGGACGTGTAGATTTAAAGTTATGAATTTTTCAAATCTAACATCTAATAGGCATGTTTTCTGTTTTTAAAACCAAACTCAGGCCACGTGTCTTGTTCTAATTCGTTGATACCGGTTTGGCAGGATCGATCAACGAGGATCGTTGGATTTAAAACAGATCGTGCGGCTCAGAGTGCTACGTACCCCTTTGGGTTAAGATTCTATCGTGTCCATCTGATCAAGATCCTATGGCTCACATGCGATTGACCAAAGTCTGGTGGCGCGGCGACGGTGGATGGCGGTGGCGCGGCTCTGGCGGTGAGGTTTCCGGTGATACAGGAGGCGAGAGGAGGAGGGGAGAAGCTCACCAGAATCGCCAAAGATTGTTGATGCTCAACGTATGCTTGGTTGGCGAAGGGGCGCATGGGTTGGACGGGTATTGCTCGCCGGAGTTGCGCCTGACATCGGGCGTCTCTGTTCATTGTCGCTGGCGAGGGTACAAGTCACGCCAAGGCACAAAAATGGTTGCGTTAGCTGCGCACGGAAGAGGCGAGTACGGGTGCATCTAGAAGAGGGGGAGGCGTGGTGGAGCTTCACCTGGGGACGTCGCCGGAGCAGATGCAGACGATGGCGTCGCTCTGCCGTCGAGGTTGCCGATGTTACAGGGCACGCGTGGCTAAACGAGCGGCACTGGGAGATGCACAAGAGTCTAGGGAGTGAGCTCGAGTGGTTGAGGGGGCAAGGCGGTGGCTGGTGCTGCCGGAATTTGGGCGGAGGTTCGTCGGACCAGAGGATGTTCAAGCACGAAATTGAGGCAGCCTATGGGCAATGAGTGTGGGGCGTCTGGGGGGAAAGATAGAGGGGAGCGAGGCGCGTTGACGAGCGTAGTTATAGGAACGATTTACTCGTAGAATTATGACGAATTTAAGATGTGGAAATCAAGCAGAAACGGGAGAGAGAGGAGGGAGGAACTGGTCGCGTGGGTGAAGACGATGACTAACGAGTGGGGCCATGTCGACAGTGTGAGAGAGGGGTTTGCGATGGGGTCCAGCGGTCGGTGTCTGAGTGGGTGCGATTGCGAGTGAGAAAAGAGGCTCGCGGGGGGAGAGGTGGGCTGGGAAATGGGCTAGACTGGGCCTGATGGGTTGGTTTGTTTCTTTCCCTTTTTTCATTTCTGAATCCTTCTCTTTTTCCTTTTCTATTTTTCTTTTTTGATTTTTGTTCCAATAATTCAAACACCATTTGAATTCAAATCTTTACCAAACTTTCAGTAAGTTTTAATGCTGTTTAAACATGTATTTTAAATACCATTTTAGGAATAATTCTTTTATTCAAATAAGATTTTAAATATAATTTCAACTCTTATTTGAATTCAAAATTTTATCAAACCTTTTTCCGTAGGTTTTATTTATTTATTAGGGTGTCAAATAATTCACTTTGAATTATTTGCAATATTTGCAATTTGATTTATTAATCATTTAAATCGGGTATTTGTCTTTATTCAAATAAAATTCAATATGGTTTTAAATCCATATAAATTTTTATTCAAATGATTCTTTTATTCCATATTTGTTAATTTGATAACTTTTCCCATTTATTATTTTCTCATGATTAATAATCTTGGCCAATAAATAATCTTGGCCAATAATCATGATTAATGAGAAAACCATTTTCTGTTTTAAATCCATATAAAATTCAATATGGTTTTAAATCCATATAAATTTTTATTCAAATGATTCTTTTATTCCATTTTTGTTAATTTAATAACTTTTCCCATTTATTATTTTCTCATGATTTAATTAATCATTTCTATTAGGGATTTTGTCTTTATTCCAATGGAATAGAATTTGGTTAAAAGCCCATATAATTTTATTTAAACAATCCTCATTCCTTTGTTTTATTTGGATTATCTTTATTCCATTTTCTTATGGATTTGGCCAAGATTTATTTTGTCTTTTAAATATTCCCTATTTTTTATTTCTTTCTTTATCTTATAGAATCCATATCTTTTTATTTATAGATCCAAAATTGGTGATTCCAATTTGTATAATTTTATTTAATATTTGTTTATCCTTTTAAATCTCTTTTAGGATTCATTTGCTCACAATTTGGTATGGATTTTAGATAGGAGCTTTATTATCTTTGGTAATTGTTTCCTTTTTAACTTATTAAATTTATAAGTTTTTATCTATGGTTCCAAATTAAATGAAATCAATTTCTATGATCTTATAATATTCTTGTTTGTCATTTTGATCACTTATAAATGTTTGTTGACAAATTTTATATGGAACAAATCCATAGTCTTAGAGTAATCTTCGAATGATTTTCTTCCATTAGGGTTTTAGAGTTTTGATTTATTTTCCAAGTGTTTAAATTTCAAGATTCATTCTTTGATGAATGCATTTCATTTGATTTGAATTTTGCTGGATTCACTTTTCATTCGAAGTTTGTTCAAGTGGGGTTTTGGTGTTTCCATTTGGAATCAAAAAGTTTCTTTTCATGCTAAATTTCAACAATTATTTATTTTGTTTATTTATTTTTCACATTTCAAAATTTGGAAAATTTTGGGATGTGACAGGCTACCACCCTTAAAAGAAATCTCGTCCTGATATTTGGGAAGGCTAGAGGTTACAAGTTGTCTTCAAGGCAACTAGGGTACTACCACCCTTAAAAAGGTTTTCAACTAGATTACATCTTGGCTTACTTGGGGTCTTAATGAAACTTCTCTAGACAGACATCTGCATAGTGACCTTTGTTTCCACACTTGAAACATGTGACAAGGCTGAGATCCTTCATTGGCTTGCTTGTCTTGTACTTCATCTTTTATGGACAATTTCTTGCATAATGTCCTTGGTCACCACAATTGTAACATGTTACAAGGTTGAGTTCTTCACATATCTTCTCTGGACAAATTGATACATAATGGCCTAGCTCCTTGTAGTTGTTGCACCACACTTAGCTAATTCCCTTATTCTTCTGCTTCTTGGGTTTCTCCAAAACTAGGATTTCTTCTAGTTCATGTTCTTCATATCTCACCTCAAAGGTGGGAAAACTTCCTCTGTTCCTCGAACGATTCCTTGGATAATACCTATGTTTCCTCTTTTGTCCATCAAGGTGATTCCTAATGTATGGAGGTGCAATCTGAGGTTTTCTTTTGTCTTCATCCTTCTTGATAGAAGTTGTTTCCTCATGGGGGTTTCCAAACTCTTCATGAATTCCACCTTGTTTCCTTTGTTGAACTATAGGGTAGATGGGGCATTGGATAGGAACATGATTATTTCCTTCACACAGGAAACAAGTCACTTGAGATGTGGGGCATTGATTAGTTAGATGATTCTATTCACAGTTAGGGCATTGATCTTCATGCTCTTTGGAAGTGTGATCCATGTCTCCACAAATATTGCAAGCTTGAGTTCCTTCTATAATGTCACCCTTGACATCATTGTTGTCACAAACTCCTTGGGAAAGGTTGTCTTCCATGTTGATCATTTGAGTGGTCATCCCTTGCAACAATTGAGATTGGATTTCCAAAAACTTTTGTATGGTTGGGTCTAACTCATTGTTGTTGGCTAAAAACTGAGTTGTCATCCGATTCAACTGGGTTTGGTTTGCTAGTAGTTGTTCTCTCATGTGCATCTCTTAGTTGTTGTTGTTACCCTTCTTGTTGTTGGAGTCTCTTGGAGAAGTCATTTGTTTGGGTTGGATTGGAATTAGAATAGGCAAAAGATTCTAGGGAAAGAATTCTAATCACACACAACAATTTCACACAAGCACCATGCAAGCAATCACAAACAACATTTCACTCAAACAACAAGGTTCGAGCACATTTTTAGGCAACAAAATATTTTTGCTACACCACTTAAGTTGGTGGGTTTAAGCTAATCATTAGTATGGTGGTCCAACTACATGGTTTACTTGAGATCATTCCCTTCTTCTTAGTTGTTTCTTCATGAATAAGATCATTGTATCCTTGGAAAAATTCTTGCATCTTGGTCACAACTTCAAAGGTGATGATGGTTTCTTCTAAGTTATCAAGTCTTGAGTAACATTCCTGTCTCACTTGTAGTCCTTAGTGGTGTCCAAGTTGAAGTCCTTGGTGATGTTGAAGTTGAAGTCATTTGAGCTGGTGAAGTCCTTTGCTCATGTTTAAGTCTTTGCTCATGGTGGTGTTTTTGTCCATCAAGTTTGAAAAGGAAGAGATGTAGGACCAAAACCCAAAGGTTGAGGGAAGAGTTTACATGATTGTTTGTAAATAAGTTTTGGAACAAATACAACTCCTATTTTTCTAAGGGGTTTTGTCAACCCAGTGCTCTGATACCATCTGTAGAGGTCCCAACCTTTAATAAGGTAGAGATCTCTGTGTTTACAATGCTAGTCCCTGGATCAATAGCTAGCATCCACAGTTAAGATGTAATATCAAGAAACAAAGGTCATAATACAACTTTATAACCAGGAATAAAATAATTCATTACATCTTACATAGCTCATTTGGCTATCTTATTACAATGCAACAGAAATATCTATAGCATGGAGTCCTTCATCTTCAAAGTGCCATAGGCAATCATGTTGGTTGTAGAGTTGTAATCCTAATCAACACACTTCACTAACATCAAACAAACCTGCAACATAATAAGTTACAGCCACAAGGGTCAAACATATGATTTGTATTGGCAAGTGATACTATGGTAGAATAGTGGTATCTATCATCTATATGCATTTGGCTAAGTGGAGCTTAGGTTTGCTTTGCTCAAAATAGATTTTCCTTATCTTTTCAAAACACTAAGTTTTTGTTTGGCAAAAATCACCCAAGGCATCTACCACTCATTGATTAAAGATCCTTTAACCCTTGTTCAACCACAAGTTTTAACTTAGAAATTGGGATGAGGAGATTCTTGATAGCTTCCATGTCTTGATTCTCAAACTGTCCATTGCCGGGGACACGGCTAAGTACTTATATTTTACTCTCTCGAGAGGTGGTGCACTTTCCCCACAAGACTCGACATGCATCGAGACAAGATCTTTCAGAAGCCTTCCCTTAGACCAGAATGGACGCGTTCCCAAACCTATCATCCCCTACCACCAACTGTCCATTTGGCTAAGTTATTGCAACCTATATGATCTAGGCAGAGCCCATAATGCCAAGTGGTTGCACTTGAAAATTCTCAACATTTGACATCTCAAATCTCTTTGTTCCTGGGTGGCATTCCACAAGTGTGATACACAAGGTTCACCAGTCCCCTGGCCTTGTGTAACCACTCAACAAAAATCCATCCAAGCAATACCATTCCACCCAGGTGATTCATTCACTTAGTTGTTTTATTAAACAAAACACAAGTCATTGTCTTAGAAATATTCCATAGCATGAATATAATCCACCATTGTTTTCTACTAGCTAGGATAAGCATGATAGTAGTAGGAATATTAACTTAGGGAAAATTCTACTAAGGTTTCATCTACTAGGATTTCCCATGGCATAGTTAACAATTAGAAAATTCCATGCAAGTCCTACTTAGAAATATCACTAATGCATAGTGAAAATATTGGGAAAAAGTATGAAGCATCACTTGCCTTTTTGGTAGAGAATATAAGTTCACTCCTTGATCTTGCAATAGTCACACTCTTCAAATTTCACTACAATTTAATCAAGGCACAAATTCAATCTACCATTCAAGCAATTCAACACATAATATAATAAAAACAAAGCAATGTATGCAAGCATGCCAAAGATTGTTTTATTTGTAAAAGTGGTTTCTAATAGGTTATAAACATTCTAAAACATCTATTAGTCATTTACAAAAGTGGAAAAACCATTTTAAGTCAAGTTAGTGAAATTGGCCACTTTAAATCATTTTGTTTTCCTAGAAATTATTTTATTCAAATAATAATTTCTAGTGTTAGCCAAATATATTTTTAAACACAAATGTTAGTGTTTATGTTCAAAGTATTAAATATCAAATATTTTGCCAAAGGTTTCATCTAAAAACCATTTTTAAATTAAAGCAACATTTTATTTTGCTAGAAATGCCTTTAAACAAAGTAATAATTTTATAGGGTTCAGCAAATATATTTTTAAATCCAAAACTTGGTGTCTAGGGTCAGAGCGTTTAATTCAAATCATTTTCCAAAGGTTTTACTCAAAAAACATTTTTAAAACATAAACAATATTTTTATTTAACTAGGAATGCTTTTATTCAAAGATTTATTCCTTAGCCTCACAAAATATGTTTTTAAATCAAAAAGTTGGTTTCTATGGTCAGTAGGTTCAAAACAATCCATCTACAAAAGATTTTACCCTAAAAACATTTTTAGAATAAATTCTATACACCAAATATGCCTACACATGTTTTTGTAAAAACAACTAATTTTACAGAAGCAAATCATTAAAAAATTGTATGGTTGAAAGTACTCTTTTTTCTGATTCTATTGATATAAAATTTGCAAAATTTGGACGTGTAGATTTAAAGTTATGAATTTTTTCAAATCTAACATCTAATAGGCACTTTTTCTGTTTTTAAAACCAAACTCAGGACACGTGTCTTGTTCTGATTCGTTGATACCGGTTCGGCAGGATCGATCAACATGGAGCGTTGGATTTAAAACAGATCGTATGGCTCAGAGTGCTATGTACCCCTTCGGGTTAAGATTCTATCATGTCCATCTGATCAAGATCCTACGACTCACATGCGATTGACCAAAGTCTGGTAGCGCGACTATGGTGGCTGGCGGCGGCGCAGCTCAGGCGATGAGGTTATCGGCGATACAGGAGGCGAGAGGAGGAGGGGAGAATCTCACCAGAATCGCCGAAGATTGCTGATGCTCAACGTATGCTTGGTTGGCGATTTTAAAATAAGATTTTAAATATAATTTCAACTCTTATTTGAATTCAAATTTTTATCAAACCTTTTTCAGTAGGTTTTATTTATTTATTAGGGTGTCAATAATTCACTTTGAATTATTTGAAATATTTTTAATTCGATTTATTAATCATTTAAATTGGGTATTTGTCTTTATTCAAATAAAAATTCAATATGGTTTTAAATCCATATAAATTTTTATTTAAATGATTCTTTTATTCCATTTTTGTTAATTTAATAACTTTTCCCATTTATTATTTTCTCATGATTTAATTAATCATTTCTATTAGGGATTTTGTCTTTATTCCAATGGAATATAATTTGGTTAAAAGCCCATATAATTTTATTTAAACAATCCTCATTCCTTTGTTTTATTTGGATTATCTTTATTCCATTTTCTTATGGATTTGGCCAAGATTTAATTTGTCTTTTAAATATTCCCTATTTATTATTTCTTTCTTTATCTTGTAGAATCCATATCTTTTTATTTATAGATCCAAAATTGGTTATTCCAATTTGTATAATTTTATTTAATATTTCTTTATCCATTTAAATCTCTTTTAGGATTCATTTTCTCACAATTTGGTATGGATTTTAGATAGGAGCTTTGTTAGCTTTGGTAATTGTTTCCTTTTGAACTTATTAAATTTATAAGTTTTTATCTATGGTTCCAAATTAAATGAAATCAATTTCTATGATCTTATAATATTTTTGTTTGTCATTTTGATCACTTATAAATGTTTGTTGACAAATTTTATATGGAACAAATGCATAGTCTTAGAGTAACCTTGGAATGATTTTCTTCCATTAGGGTTTTAGAGTTTTGATTTATTTTCCATGTGTTTAAATTTCAAGATTCATTCTTTGATGAATGCATTTCACTTGATTTGAATTTTGTTGGATTCACTTTTCATTCAAAGTTTGTTCAAGTAGGGTTTTGGTGTTTCCATTTGGAATCAAAAAGTTTCCTTTCACCCTAAATTTCAACAATTATTTATTTTGTTTATTTATTTTTCACATTTCAAAATTTGGAAAATTTTGGGATATGACAAACAGTTATCAAGCTAGTTTGCAAATGGCCCCATTTGAATTCATGTACGGAAGGAAGTGTCGTACCCCTTTGAATTGGTCGGAAGTAGGAGAGAGTCATTTTTTCGGACCCGACATCCTACGAGAAGCCGAAGAGAAAGTTCATATGATTCGTGAGCACCTCAAGACTGCCCAGTCCATACAGAAGAGTTATGCCGACAAGAGACGTCGAGACCTAGCCTTCAACATCGGAGATTTTGTGTACCTCAAAGTATCACCTTAGAAAGGAATGCAACGTTTCCAACTCAAAGGAAAGTTAGCCCCAGATATATCGGACCCTTCAAGATTTTGAATCGTCAAGGAGAAGTATCGTATCAACTGGAACTGCCAGAAGAGATGGCAGCCATGCATAATGTGTTTCATATCTTGTTAATTCGCAAATGCCTAGAAGTCCCGGAGAAGACCCAAGTTTTCAAGAATATCGATCACAGAACCATAGAGATCAACGATGACCTGAAATATCCCGAAGTACCCATTCGTATTTTGGAGGAAGCTTTCAGAACCACCAGAACCCGGAGTATCAAGTTTCTCAAGATCTAGTGGAGTAACCACACTTAAGAAGAAGCTACGTGGGAGAGAGAATATTATATTAGGACGGAGTTTCCAGATCTCTTTAAATCCTAGTTTCTCTTTTCTCAAATCTAGGGACAAGATTTTGTTTAAGGACGGAAGGTTTTTAACATCCCAAAAATATTAATCAAGGTTATCAAATTCCAATCACCCAAATTTAGGGTTAGCAAAAACTTTTGTTAATTAATATCAATATGAATGCATGTGTGTGTGATGAATGCATCAATGCTTTTATGGACTTGTGTGATTGTTATGAATGGCAAGGATTGGTTTAAAGATGAAAACAACATCATATAAATCATTTCAAAGTAGAATCAAATGAAGAGAAATTCAAATATAAGCAATATAAGCAAATGGTCATTTTGACCAAAGTTAACAACTAGACCACTCTGAGTGTTTATAGTCCAAGATTTCTAACGGAAACAAATCCAATTCTTTTCACCCCTTGCTAGAACAAGTAAAAGTGAAACCAAGACCAAATTGCAAACCCATAGAAACATTTTGCAAATCTATGCCAAGGACAATTCAAAATTGAATCCAGTTCATATGGTAAGATCAGCATTTCTCAAAACCCAACCAAACTAGTTCACCTTGACAAATCCAAACAACCAAATACTACCCAGTGTGTGACCAATGCACCCACCAAACTTCATCCAAAATTCAAATATAAATCTCTTGCGGTCATTTCATCAAACACATTCTGATCACAAATCAAATAAAACAACAAACACTATTTTGAGCAGTGTTCTTGCCAAACTTGTTCCCTCTCTAGCCTCCACCAGACTTCCAGTATGTCATCAACCTCGTCTATGCAACCATAGCCCACTGTATACACGACCATGCCATCAATGGCCACCATGGCCGAGCACACTTTCCACCTCCACCATCGACAGCAAGCTACAAGTGTAGCCAGCCTCCCCAACCTTGTCTACCATGCCTCCCGGGCCACACTGCCCCCTCTAGACCAGCCCTAGCCCGTGCCCATGCCAATATTGACCATGCCGATGCGCACCACAGTGCACGTGCCGTTCGCACTCAACCCGACCACCTCGAGCTCTCGCCACCCGTTTACATGATGACCACCATCCCAGGAGACCACCAGACATGCCCATTTCCTCGACCGTGCCCCGTAGCCACCGCACGCCATGAAGTTCGCCGTCGGTACCGCACAGAGCACCGCATGTTCCCGACCAAACCACACCGCCCCTTGACGCGCCATCAAGTCGTTGAGCACCGCCAGGAGACCGTGCACCGTCCTAGCCCCCGCGCCATGCCAGTAGCTCGCTGTAACGCCGACCCCGACGAGCTCTGACCATGCCGCTTGGCCTCTCTCTCTCCTATAAAAGGAGGCCTCCCCCGTACCATTTATCCACACCATCTCACTCCCCACCTCTCACTGATCCTTCCCACCTCTTCACGGAGCAAGGCGAGCACCATGCCACCAGAATTTCATCGGAGACCGCCGCTACTGGAGGAGAAGGGCGCCATCGATTGCGGCCACCCTAGGAAATGCCGCCAGTACCAGGATGTAACATCCCAGATTCTATATTAGGATGATATTAGTATCATGCATCATCCTTGCATCATTACATCCTGCATTTGAAAAAATTGCAATAAAAACCTTGGCACATAAACCCTTTTAAAAACCCTATTAAATATTCTCATAAGTGAGCACCCTTGTTGTAGTAGTTTGGCCCTTCAAAAAACTTTTGTAAAAACAGCAAGCCATGGTCTTGTGTTGACCACCTCAATTTTATGAGAATTTAGAAACAAATTTCATTAATTTTGGACCTAGGTTGCAAAAGTTATTAGGGTTTTATGAAAACAGAAAAGGGAAATTGATTAAAGGAAAAAAAAAGGGAAAACCTACCTAACTGGGCCGCAGCGCAGCCCACCAGCACCCGCCAGCCGCCGCAGCCCAGCACCGGCCCGCTCCTCCCCTCCATCACTGACGCGGGGGTCCCACCCCGTCGTCTCCCTCCTGGAGACCGCGGCGAACACGGCTGCCAGCCGCGTCGGACTCGTACCCGCGCCGGACTCGACCGCCCCCTCGCCCACGCCTCCGCCCCATATAACCCCCTCCACCCTCGGCCTCACCCCGTCCGATTTTTTCCCTTGCAGAACCCTAGACAATCGACGCCCACGCCGCCGCCGTCGGGTTGAACCTCGCCGAGACGTTCGGACCACCTCTCGCTACTTCCTTCCCCTAGAACTGCTCCCCGTTCACCACTGATTCGCGCCGTGTGCCCCTCCCCTTCTCTCTCGCAGAATCGCATCCGCGATTGCTCGCCGGAGCGCCGCCAGGGAGAAGAAGAACGGCGGGACGCTGCTGCCAGCCGAGGAAGCAAGGCGAGGCGACGAGGACGCGAGCGTGACCGCGAGAGTCAGGCGAACCTCGTCGACCCCGCCACGGTTCCAGGGACCCGCCGGAGCGCCGCCACCGTCGACCACTGACGCCACCGCCGCTCACGCCGCCGTCACAACCTTGTAAGTCGCCGCCGCCCTCCTGACCGTCGGATTAAAATTTAACGCGCACGATTAGATCAACGCCGAAGGGGTATCGTCGAATAACGACGTGCCACGTGGCTACACGCGTCAGCACGCACGCCCCAGCGCCGCGTCACCCCCCCCCCCGTTGCTAGCTGGACCGATCAGGAGCTGCCACTTGGCGAGCTCTTTAAGTAAAGTTCAGATCTGTTTCAGATTTAGGTTTCAAACTTGCGAAAATCATGTAAAATCAAATATTTGTCCAAATTTATCTTGTAATATACCGTTGGATTCCTAATTTTATTTAGAATCCAAATATGTAATATTATTGCAGGTTTACAGTAATGTTTTAGGTGTAGATTTTAATCATTAGAATAGAGAGTTTAATCTATAGAAAAATAATTAAAATTCTATTCTATTTGATTCTTGTTGCTATAACTTTGTTTCCACAATACCTACTGGTCCAAATCATTGAGCTTTGCTTAGTGTCATTAGATCTAGCTTGGTCTAACTAGATGGTTGATCTCCTTATACACCTAGGATTTGTTTATTGACACTAGTAGATCTAAACCCTTGGAAAATAAATCCTAGTGACACCCTTACACTATCACAACACAAACTTGCTACCTTGATCAATTTAACCAACCTTGCATAAACTACCATGTTGCATGCATGCATGTTTTTCTTTGTGTTATGCTTTGAACAAGTTGTGATTAGATCTATGTTTGTGATTCGTTAGATTGCTCGGAGTGCGCTAAGGAGTGCTATTGTGTAGAGTGCTGCTCGGATCAAGGAAAGTTACACCACTTGTTCATAATTTTGTCCCAGTTTTGATTCTATGCATGTGATCTTCAAAATTCTGTAGTATGCATGTGTAGGATGTTCTAGTAGATTTTCCCCTTAGTATTATTTTGCAAGTGCGATGATTTTGTAGTATGCCATGAGTAGCTCTATACTTAGGATTTCCCATCCTAATAGGTTACCCCTGTTTTTGCTAAGTATTGCTTGCTATGCTATATATACAAAGTACCGTTGGGGGGTTCGAAAGACAGAGAATTTTTCTAAGTATAAAGGCTCTCTAGAGCAAACTTTTCTTCTCAAATCCACTTCAAAATAAAACTAAGTTTTCTTCTGGGCGGAATGGTTTTCGGGTCAACGAGTGAGATTTTGGTGGAGGACGGCCGCCCAGGAATCAAAGAAGTCTGCCATGTTTCAGAATTCAGAAGCTTCCAGTGCAACCACGATACATTATGGGCTCTGTCTTGGCCTAGTACTTAGTGGGAAACCTCACCTGGGTACCAGAAGGTAGAGGGGGTACTAAGGGAAAGCCTCGCCATGGTCTTGTCTGTAAAAGTACTTGATCGTGGATTGTGGGTAAAGTGCACAAACTCTCGAGAGTATTGCAATCTGATCGATCAGCCATGTTCACGGAAACAGAACAACATTGAGCATCTGAAGGATGGAGCCTCTGAAGGATCTTCCTCTCTCTTTTCTAAAAACAAAGTTTTGAAACCCCATGGCGTGCGTAATATCGCTAATGGGTGGGAATTTGGGAACTTGGTGTGTAATATCCAAGTGACGCTTGGTGCGTAATATCCAAGTGTTTGGTTGTTTGGATACTTGGTGTGTAATATCCTCGTGTGCCACTTGACCTCATTTTATCTAAGCAAATGTTTGCAAAGTAGGGCAATCATCTATTCTTCTCTCTACTTAAGAAAACTAGCTTTGAGCAAATGAACTCTACAGCCTATACCAGCCTTGCATGTAGAGATAGTCTTTTCTCTCCTTGGTGTAATTTGCCAATACATTCAAAGTATTGACCCAACTTGTTGGCTGCACGTCTTATATGCAGAATCCGAAGATTGAAAGGTGCGTAGGGATCGCGGGTCTACACTCGACAAGACTGGGGCGTTGAT
The DNA here is from genome assembly GCA_916181665.1 of Avena sativa. NCBI lineage: Eukaryota > Viridiplantae > Streptophyta > Magnoliopsida > Poales > Poaceae > Avena > Avena sativa. Next base: position 363,547,747 of record OV702285.1, on the reverse strand, counting down.
GGACTCATGCTGCTTTTATGTTTCCGCTGTTATTTGAGCTAGCATAATGCTAAGTAATTTTTTTAATAATTTCATACTCTGGATTCTTCGTGTAATAAAGACTTTGTGTTTTACATGATATTTCATCGACTGTGAGTGCTAGCTATTGATCCAGGGACTAGCATGTTAATCACAGGGACTTAGGATCCTTACCGATCCGAGGTCATTACAGATGGTATCAGAGCACATCGTTGCCTGTAGGACGTGACCCTAGGATTGGAACCACCTCTAACCTTAGTGCCTTACTTACTAAGTTATTTTCCGCACATCTAGTATCTGCTTTCCTCTACTTGTTTAAGTATCTAACCCTCATTCTTCTAACTCAAAGATGACAAGCTTCCTCTACGACACCGTCGCGGACATCGAGCCCCTTCGCTTTGGAGGATGCCTCATGGATCTACTCACACGTTTGGATCTTCCTCTCCCAACAATCCAAGGGAGCACAATGAAGAAACTCCACAAGGACGGCTATTGGGGAGTCAAGGTCATCCAGCCAGGAAAAGAGCGAGGCAAGAACCCGGAGGAAGACATAGCCATCCACATTGTTAGCGATTCCAAGGAGAAGGCCCTTAGCATCAGCTTGCAGCAACTCATTGGTCGCCTATGTGGACGTCATCATGAAGCTCTCCAAGGACACTGCGGCGGCCTCTTTGGAAGACGAGATGAGGAAGGAATTCCCATGGAGTTAATCTTTGAGGAAAGAACTTCTACCAAGCGCCGAAGAACACAATATCAAGACTTGGAGTGCCACATCCATGACCTTGAAAAGGGTACCTTCCTCGATATGTTGAAGAACGACGAGCTATGCGCCCTCATCAAGGAGAAGGAAGAAATGATCAAGCAGCAGGAAGAGGCAATGCAGCTCCAAGAGATAAAATTCCAGGACCAAGAGAAGAAGTTCGCTAACCAAGAGAAGAGGGTGATAAATAAAAACAAGAGAATTAGGGAACTTAAACAGCAGATCGATGGAGATGAAGTGCAAACTGAAGGCCTTTGCAAGATAATCAATGATGTGCGTGCTTCCAAGAGGGACTTGGCAAAGAAACTCGAAGTCGCAATGAAGTCAAGTTTAGTGGAGGAACTACAAAGCGAGAAGGAGGGACTTCAGGAGCGGCTAGAAGCCACTACCAAGAAGCTACAAGATGAGATAAAGGACCTCCAAGAGAAGCTTGAAGCCACCACAAAGGAGATGGAGTTGTACAAGACAACTCTAGAGCAAGAAGGCTACTCGTTCGAGGACGAGGAAGAGGAAGGCGTGGAAGATGTGTAATAGTTGGACCACCTTTAATTCTATAGTAGAACGTTATTCGCAAATGTAATAAATACCAAGACAAGTCTGGTTTAGTTATACTTGGTTGTTTTCTGTGTTAAATTTGTGTTGTTATGTCTTGTGTGCCTTGTGTGCTTGGTGTGTTTTCATAAGGGTAGGAGTTTACTACTTAGTCTTTATGTCTATTTCTATTCTCTTAAACCCCACAGATGCCGCCAAGACGTGCGAACCCCGAAATTCCGCCAGAAATAGCAGAACTTTTGGCCACTCAGAACCAGCTGATCCAACTGCTCACCCAGAACATGCAAAACAACAACAATAACCCGCCGCCACCACCACCTCCGCCATCTCCTCAACAAGATCGCTTGACTCGGTTTTTGAGGCTGAACCCACCTACCTTCACTAGCAGCACTGAACCAATCATCGCTAATGACTGGCTGCGTACGATCAACAAGAAGCTAGACACCATGCAAGCTGTCGGAGCCGACAGGGTGCGTTATGCCGCACACCAGCTTGAAGGACCTGCTGCAGAATGGTGGGTTAACTACCAAGTCACCCACCCGGACATTGATGCTATCACTTGGGAACAGTTTGAGTTAGCCTTTCGCACTCACCATGTGGCTGCTGGTGTCATGGCTCTAAAGAGGCGCGAGTTTCGCGACCTACACCAGCTGCACCGTTCTGTCACCGAGTATGGTGAGATTTTCAATAAGCTAGCCCGTTATGCACCCGATGATGTCTCCACTGATGCCAAGAGGCAGGACAAGTTCTTAAGAGGGCTCAATGATGAGATATCCATTCAGCTTGTGGCTCAGAAATTTGACAACTATCAGGAACTCCTGGACAGAGCCATTGTGGTGGAATCAAAGAGGAAGATCATAGAAAATCGCAAGAGGAAATCTAACCCTCACAAACACTCTGTTCCGTACCAGAAGCAGCGCAATTCCTCACCACCACCTTATAACAATAATGGCCACAACCATAACGGTCATAACCATGGTGGCCACAAACACAATGGGCACAAAAACCACAATGGCAATGGCGGCAATGGAAAGGATCTCAGTGAGGTGACATGCTTTAAGTGCAACAAGACAGGGCACTATGCAACCTCTTGCCCCGAGAGGAAGAATGGCAATGGTAATGGGAATGGAAATGTACACAACCATGGCAATGGGAACGGGAAGAAGCCAAATCCGTTTGTCAAAGCCACGGTGGATCATGTTTCTATGGAGGATGCTTGTGAGGCGCCAGACTCTGTGATTGGTAAGTTCAAACTCAATTCTATTCCCGCAATTGTTCTTTTTGATACTGGTGCATCGCATTCATTCATATCAAGGGTATTTGTGGATAGAGGCAAGATACCAACGGAGAATATAAACTTTCCTCTGAGGGTAAGTTCTCCTGGGGGAGAAATAGTGGCAAACTCCGGTTGCCGGGATTTAGAACTAAGGATTGGGACACACATATTTCCCACCAGTCTAGTAGTTCTAGAATCACAAGGATTAGACATAATCTTGGGCATGAATTGGATGACCGAATATGAGGAGTCATAGATTGTGCCAAGAGAGCTGTCATGATCACAACACCGGAAGGGAAGAGGATTCGTATCAAGTCGAACTTCGCACTCAAAGAAGTCATGGTGAACTCTCTTAAGGGGGTTAGCTTGGAGGAGGTACCTATTGTAAAGGAATACCCAGATGTCTTCCCAGAAGAGCTACCCGGAATGCCACCCGACCGTGATATCGAATTTCTCATTGACTTAATGCCAGGCACGGGGCCGATAGCTAAGAGACCATACAAGATGGATGTGGACGAATTAAAAGAACTCAAGAAACATCTTAGGGAACAATTGTACAAGGGGTTCATTCAACCCAGCGCGTCATCTTGGGGAGCACCCGTCCTATTTGTGGAAAAGAAGGATAAGACCAAGAGGCTGGTTGTGGACTACCGCTCGTTGAACGAAGTGACGATGAAGAATAAGTATCCTCTGCCCAACATCAACGACCTGTTTGACCAGCTAAAAGGAGCCAGTGTGTTCTCAAAGATCGATCTACGATCGGGCTATTTTCAGCTAAAGATTCGAGAACAGGATGTGCCCAAGACAACGTTCACCACAAGATACGGATTGTACGAGTACACCGTGATGTCTTTTGGTCTAACCAATGCCCCAGCATACTTCATGACCATGATGAACAAGGTGTTCATGGAATACTTGGACAAGTTTATCGTAGTGTTCATAGATGATATACTCATATACTCAAAGGATGAGAAGGAACATGAGAAACATCTGTGCCTTATTATGGAGAAACTAAGAGAACACAAGTTGTATGCCAAGTTCAGCAAGTGCGAGTTCTGGTTAAAGGAAGTGGGATTCCTTGGTCATGTTGTGTCAGCTAAAGGAGTTGCCGTAGATCCTAGCAAAGTGGTTTCCGTGACGGAATGGGGGCCACCCAAGAATGTGGGAGATATTAGAAGTTTCTTGGGCCTCGCGGGATATTACCGGAGGTTCATCGAAAACTTTTCCAAGATAGAAAAACCCATGACGGAACTATTAAAGAAGGAAAAGAAATTCCTATGGACCGAGACATGTGAGGCAAGTTTTCAAGAGTTAAAGAAACGCCTTGTAACGGCACCAGTTCTGTGTCTTCCTGATATCCAGAAGGATTTTCAAGTCTATTGTGACGCTTCTCGACAAGGACTTGGAAGTGTGTTGATGCAAGACGGGAAAGTGGTATCCTATGCCTCCCGACAACTTAAGAACCACGAACACAACTACCCCACACATGATTTGGAACTTGCGTTAGTGGTACATGCACTCAAGGTATGGAGACACTACCTCATGGGCAAACATTGTGATGTGTTCACAGATCATAAAAGTTTGAAGTACATCTTCACCCAAAAGGAGTTGAATATGAGACAACGAAGATGGCTTGAGCTAATTAAGGATTATGACTTGGATTTACAGTACCACCCCGGAAAGGCAAACGTGGTGGCTGATGCCTTAAGCCGTAAGGTATATGTAAATGGACTTACCGCAGGGGAACTTCCAGAGGATTTATGCAAGCAATTCAGGGATCTCAGGTTGGAGATAGTCCCGAAAGGACACGTAGCGACTATGGAAATAGTGTCCACCTTCCAAGAAAAGATCCAAGAAGCACAAAAGGGGGATAAAGAGTTGGAAGAAATAAGAGTCAGGATAAAAGAAGGAAAGACAAAAGAATTTCGTCTGGACGAACAAGGAACCCTCTGGTATGGGAAGCGTTTGTGCGTTCCCAATGACCCCGATATCAGGAAGATGATCCTACAAGAAGCTCATGATTCGCCATACTCAATTCATCCAGGTAACACAAAGATGTACATGGATGTGAAGGATAGATTCTGGTGGAATAACCTAAAGAGAGATATTGCAGAATATATTTCTCTGTGTGATGTGTGCAACAGAGTTAAAGCCGAGCATCAGAAACCGGCAGGATTACTACAACCACTACCTATACCCGACTGGAAGTGGGACAAGGTAGGCATGGATTTCATCACGGGCTTACCCCGGACTCGTTCTGGATTTGATTCTATCTGGGTAGTGGTGGACCACTTCACCAAGGTGGCTCACTTCATCCCCGTAAAGACCACATATACAAGTGCTAAGCTTGCTAAGATATACATGTCAAGAATTGTAAGCCTGCATGGTGTTCCCAAGGGAATTGTGTCAGATAGAGGCACCCAGTTTACTTCAAAGTTTTGGCGACAAATACATGAGTCTCTTGGAACCCGACTAGAATTCAGTACTGCCTTCCACCCTCAAACAGATGGCCAAACAGAAAGGGTGAATCAAATTTTGGAAGATATGTTGAGAGCTTGCGCACTAGACTATGGGTCTAGTTGGGACGATAACCTGCCATATGCTGAGTTCTCATACAACAACAGCTACCAAACAAGTATAAAGATGGCTCCGTTTGAAGTTCTATATGGCAAGAAGTGTAGGACTCCATTGCTATGGAATGGAGTTGGAGAACGCAGTCTTTTTGGACCGGACTTGATAAAGGATGCCGAAGAAAAGGTGCGACAGATTCAGGATAGGCTAAAAGTAGCCCAATCCCGACAGAAGAGCTACGCTGATTCCAAACGCAGAGATGTGGCTTATGAAATAGGGGACCGTGCGTACCTCCGAGTTTCACCCCTACGTGGAGTTAAGAGGTTCGGGATCAAGGGCAAGTTAGCCCCACGATTCATAGGACCATATAAAGTTCTGGCCCGTAGAGGAGAAGTTGCTTATCAGTTGGAGTTACCAGAAGGACTGACTGTTCATGATGTGTTTCATGTGTCGCAACTAAAGAAGTGTCACCCGGAGATGGCCGAAACAACGCTAGGAGACACCGTTTCCCTAGATGAGGTTCAATTGGAGAATGACCTTACCTATGAGGAAAAACCCATCAAAATACTGGAAACAGCTGAAAGGATTACCCGCACCAAGACTATAAGGTTCTGCAAGGTACAATGGAACCACCACTCCGAGGAAGAAGCTACGTGGGAGCGTGAAGAAGACTTGAAGGCAGAACACCCACACCTATTTGCTAGCCAACCCGAATCTCGAGGACAAGATTCTTCTTAAGGGGGGTAGGTTTGTAACATCCCAGATTCTATATTAGGATGATATTAGTATCATGCATCATCCTTGCATCATTACATCCTGCATTTGAAAAAATTGCAATAAAAACCTTGGCACATAAACCCTTTTAAAAACCCTATTAAATATTCTCATAAGTGAGCACCCTTGTTGTAGTAGTTTGGACCTTCAAAAAACTTTTGTAAAAACATCAAGCCATGGTCCTGTGTTGACCACCTCAATTTTATGAGAATTTAGAAACAAATTTCATTAATTTTGGACCTAGGTTGCAAAAGTTATTAGGGTTTTATGAAAATAGAAAAGGGAAATTGATTAAAGGAAAAAAAAGGGAAAACCTACCTAACTGGGCCGCAGCGCAGCCCACCAGCACCCGCCAGCTGCCGCAGCCCAGCACCGGCCCGCTCCACCCCTCCATCACTGACGCGGGGGTCCCACCCCGTCGTCTCCCTCCTGGAGACCGCGGCGAACACGGCTGCCGGCCGCGTCGGACTCGTACCCGCGCCGGACTCGATCGCCCCCTCGCCCACGCCTCCGCCCCATATAACCCCCTCCACCCTCGGCCTCACCCCGTCCGATTTTTTCCCTTGCGGAACCCTAGACAATCGACGCCCACGCCGCCGCCATCGGGTTGAACCTCGCCGAGACGTTCGGACCACCTCTCGCTACTTCCTTCCCCTAGAACTGCTCCCCGTTCACCACTGATTCGCGCCGGGTGCCCCTCCCCTTCTCTCTCGCAGAATCGCATCCGCGATTGCTCGCCGGAGCGCCGCCAGGGAGAAGAAGAACGGCGGGACGCTGCTGCCAGCCGAGGAAGCAAGGCGAGGCGACGAGGACGCGAGCGTGACCGCGAGAGTCAGGCGAACCTCGTCGACCCCTCCATGGTTCCAGGGACCCGCCGGAGCGCCGCCACCGTCGACCACTGACGCCACCGCCGCCCGCGCCGCCGTCACAACCTTGTAAGTCGCCGCCGCCCTCCTGACCGTCGGATTAAAATTTAACGCGCACGATAAGATCAACGCCAAAGGGGTATCGTCGAATAATGACGTGCCACGTGGCTGCACGCGTCAGCACGCATGCCCCAGCGCCGCGTCACCCCCCCCCCCCGTTGCCAGCTGGACCGATCAGGAGCTGCCACTTGGCGAGCTCTTTAAGTAAAGTTCAGATCTGTTTTAGATTTAGGTTTCAAACTTGCGAAAATCATGTAAAATCGAATATTTGTCCAAATTTAGCTTGTAATATACCGTTGGATTCTAATTTTATGTAGAATCCAAATATGTAATATTATTGCAGGTTTACAGTAATGTTTTAGGTGTAGATTTTAATCATTAGAATAGAGAGTTTAATCTATAGAAAAATAATTAAAATTCTATTCTATTTGATTCTTGTTGTTATAACTTTGTTTCCACAATACCTACTGGTCCAAATCATTGAGCTTTGCTTAGGGTCATTAGATCTAGCTTGGGCTAACTAGATGGTTGATCTCCTTATAAACCTAGGATTTGTTTAGTGACACTAGTAGATCTAAACCCTTGGAAAATAAATCCTTTGATCAATTTAACCAACCTTGCATAAACTACCATGTTGCATGCATGCATGTTTTTCTTTGTGTTATGCTTTGAATAAGTTGTGATCAGATCTATGTTTGTGATTCGTTAGATTGCTCGGAGTGCGCTAAGGAGTGCTATTGTGTAGAGTGCTGCTCGGATCAAGGCAAGTTACACCACTTGTTCATAATTTTTTCCCAGTTTTGATTCTATGCATGTGATCTTCAAAATTCTGTAGTATGCATGTGTAGGAAGTTCTAGTAGATTTTCCCCTTAGTATTATTTTGCAAGTGCGATGATTTTGTAGTATGCCATGAGTAGCTCTATACTTAGGATTTCCCATCCTAATAGGTTACCCCTGTTTTTGCTAAGTATTGATTGCTATGCTATATATACAAAGTACCGTTGGGGGGTTCAAAAGACAAAGAATTTTTCTAAGTATAAAGGCTCTCTAGAGCAAACTTTTCTTCTCAAATCCACTTCAAAATAAAACTAAGTTTTCTTCTGGGCGGAATGGTTGTCGGGTCAACGAGTGAGATTTTGGTGGAGGACGGCCACCCAGGAATCAAAGAAATCTGCCATGTTTCAGAATTCAGAAGCTTCCAGTGCAACCACGATACATTATGGGCTCTGTCTTGGCCTAGTACTTAGTGGGAAACCTCACCTGGGTACCAACATTTGGAGGTTCTTGGAACGGTTGGATCCAGAAGGTAGAGGGGCTACTAAGGGAAAGCCTCTCCATGGTCTTGTCTGTAAAAGGACTTGATCGTGGATTGTGGGTAAAGTGCACAAACTCTCGAGAGTATTGCAATCTGATCAATCAGCCGTGTTCACGGAAACAGAACAACATTGAGCATCTGAAGGATGGAGCCTCTGAAGGATCTTCCTCTCTCTTTTCTAAAAACAAAGTTTTGAAAACCCATGGCGTGCGTAATATCGCTAATGGGTGGGAATTTGGGAACTTGGTGTGTAATATCCAAGTGACGCTTGGTGCGTAATATCCAAGTGTTTTGTTGTTTGGACACTTGGTGTGTAATATCTTCGTGTGCCACTCGACCTCATTTTATCTAAGCAAATGTTTGCAAAGTAGGGCAATCATCTATTCTTCTCTCTACTTAAGAAAACTAGCTTTGAGAAAATGAACTCTACAGCCTATACCAGCCTTGCATGTAGAGATAGTATTTTCTCTCCTTGGTGTAATTTTCCAATACATTCAAAGTATTGACCCAACTTGTTGGCTGCACGTCTTATGTGCAGAATCCGAAGATTGAAAGGTGCGTAGGGATCGCGGGTCTACACTCGACAAGACTGGGGCGTTGATGGACTCATGCTGCTTTTATGTTTCCGCTGTTATTTGAGCTAGCATAATGCTAAGCAATTTTTGTAATAATTTCATACTCTGGATTCTTCGTGTAATAAAGACTTTGTGTTTTACATGATATTTCATCGACTGTGAGTGCTAGCTATTGATCTAGGGACTAGCATATTAATCACAGGGACTTAGGATCCTTACCGATCCGAGGTCATTACACAGGAGAACTGTCGCCATCGACAACATCATTCGCCCCCATCGCCGACCCTCGCCTGATCCTCGATGAGCCTCCCTAGACCCCCACTGGCTGTGCTAGGGTTCGTCCCCGTCGTGTCCTGTTCAGATGAGGACGATGGCCGTGAGCCATTGATCTCACATCTAATCCTACGGTTGTAATCAGCAAATACCCCTTAGCCACCCCCTGTCTCGCTGACGAGTGGGTACACCACTTAAAACCAGCCCGCGCACGTGTTGTGCGTAGTCGGCCGGCCCAGTAACTCTCCCGCGCGTTCCAGTTAGTTTAAATTTAGATTTTTCATTCTAGTTTCAAACCTAGTTCTGTCTGTTGATTCAAAAATCAATTCAGGGAGTTTCACTAAACGAAATTGCATGAAACCAATTTTGTTAGAAAGGTATTGGAATTTTTAATCCAAGCCTGTTGGATTCAAACCATTTGGAATTATAGATCACCTCTAGTAAAAATAACAATGCAGAGACTTTTCTGCAGTCAAACATTTTTCAAAAATGAACCATAAATGCTTTTGAGTTGATTCCAACTCTCAAATATCACATTTGACAAGACTTTTTGAATATAGAAAAATATCTAGGTTTACTTACAGTAATAATGGACAAGTATAAAATAATTCCCCATATGCATTTCTAGTCACATTAATTAATTAAAATAATAAGGTTAAACCTTCTTAAATTGTGACACCACTTTAAATCACATTCCCAAGTATTAGAATATGTGGTGATGACATGTCTCAACATGATCCCATGTTTTAATTGGATAATATTAAATCTTAAGTATTTTTCAATGAGTAGAAATTACTTTTCCAAAATAAGATAAATAAGACTAAGCCTTCATTTCATGTGATGATGTTAGATCATCTAGTGTGAACCTTTGTGTGCCTAATAGAAGTAGTTAAGTATTGTTTTGTGATTGTGTACCTCGTATTTATTTATAAATGCTAGTACCGACCAGGGATACGAAGAGGAAGGATACTACTACGAAGAGGAAGTAGAGGAGAACTTCAACCACTACACTACCCAAGGCAAGTATCACAATACAAGTTAACTTAGCAAGCTACCACTTGCATGTTACCTATGCAAGCTAAGCTAAACCATGCAAGCTAATACTTGCAAGCCCCACAATACCAATTAACCTATACAATGCATTAGGCATGCTCTGATTAGACAACCTTGAGTATACTAAATCCTAGTTTTAATTGCAAGCTTTATTATTTTATTTTATTTATCAAAGATCTTTATTTAGGTTTACTTAGTGACTTGTGAATTTTGGAAAGTTTTTAGAGGTGGCATAAAGAGCATAAAACTTGGCCTAAGTTAGATATAATTAGATGTCATCCTGAGGCATGAGATTAGATTTTGATAAGTCACACTTGATTATCACCCCTCATTAGAGATTACCCCCAACTGTAGTGGCTAGTGTTAAGCATAAAACTTGATCACTTTAGATGAGAACACTTGGTGAAAATGGTAATGAAAACCTTAGAATGATGAGTCATTCTAATGTAATGTTTTGACATGTGTTATGAACACCAGATGATTTGATGATGAAAATGTTGACGCATGAGCCTTATCCATTTATAAAACTGATGGTTGTCCTCGGATGCGATACCATTCCAATTTTACCATACAACCACAATACCCGAATTTGGGTAGGGCTTGACTAGAAGTTTATATATCTTAGCATGGGTTCCCTTGCGGCCGAGGTTTGAGCTAAGGCTACCTCGTGATGATTGTCCACCTGTGCAGTTCCCAAGATGACAGATGGTCATGGTTGGGAGGCCAAATTCATAGGGGAGGTGCCTATACTAGGGTGTGTAATTGAAAGGTTAGGATTGATTATCCGCATACTGAGTATGGTGATTCAGGATTGCTCCTGATGGATGTATCAAATGTTGTGGTGAAAGTGTACCACCTCTATAGAGTGTCAAACTATTCAAATAGCCGCGTCCGCGGTTATGGACAGTTGGAGTGGCCATACTATTCCGTCGTTAGATGTTTTCAAAATGACTTGCAAAAATGAATCATGACTTTGACTTGACCACAACAGGGTTGTGAAAGTGAAAACTAAGTTCCCACTTAGGTGTTGAAAGATATTAAACTATCTTTCTCTGCTTCTAAATTCAGTTAGAGATAAATCTGGATTTTTGCAAAAACAACCTAGAGCTTAGGATTCCTACTTGAACCACTTTACTTGTTAGTAATAGTTTGTGAGTACTTAAAGAGTACTCATGGCTTTGTCCCTGGCTATTCTTATGGCCAGATTATGAGGAGGACTACCAGGATGATGGACAACAGGAAGTCTACGACAACTAGGATCATTTCCCATCGTCAGCATTACCTGTGACCGCGAAGATGGAGCTTCTCCCACGCTACCATTATTATATTATTCACTTCTTTGACTGTACTAAGACTGGATCATGAGATCCTTTATTTGTAAGACCTTTATTATGGTTTGTAATGGATGATGAACTATGGTAGCAATCTGTTATGTCTCGCAAAAATGGTAATCCTAGGATTGCGATGTATGGCATAACAGGCATCTGGGATTAAAAATCCGGGTGTTGACAGGGTACCTCTCTAGGGTTTACAAGATTACAACCGAATCAGTAAGGGTCTCGGAGGTGTTGACCTAATCCGACTGGGCCTAGATACGGTATTGGTCTCTATCTTCTAGTCATCGGTCTTCATTGAAGCCTTCTTTCCAGTCACCATTATAGTAGGCCCATTCGACACTGTCTTTGGTCAATCGAATCCAGCCTCTCGGGACACCTCGATTGGCATATCCCCATCAGTAGTCCTCGAGTGCGGCAGGTATTTGGCATAGGAGTTAGCTTGGCAGTCGGAATTGGCATGTCTGAGTGGATGCCCAGTTCAACCAATGAAGAACTCCTCCAACGAAGGGAGAAGTTTCTGAACATTGATCGCAACCTTGTAAAATTAATTAACCTCCAAGTCGCCTCGCTCATACGATTGGAATGAGCGAGTGGACTAAATGAGTGACTAATTGTGTCGAAGTTGGACCGTCGACATGGTAAAACTAGTTGTTAGTTAATTTCTAACGGTAACTTCGGCGGAATTATCATGAAGCAACAGCTAATCCCATGATTACAGGAGCATGCCGCTATAAATGGCAAGTAGCAGAGAAAAATATGGATCTCACCCGCGTTCTTTTCATTCGTCCTTGTCTTTCCTCCGCATGCATATTCTTCCCATCCGAACCCCATGTATTTGTGAGTCCGCGCTCATGGCACCCGCGTGGTCCAAATCATAGTGCACCACAACATCGCTGCAATCCTTTCAGGATGCGGGTATCCTCACTAAGGGGAACTTGGTGAGTCCTGTCAGCGGGTGACAGGAACCCAAGACCCGCCCAGCCGAGTTCATTTATTTCGTCATCCACCTAGAGAGCGGGCTAGAGTTTCCCATGTCTCTATTCTTTAGACATTTCCTTCACTTCTACCAGATCATGCCCTCCAACTTAGGGCCTCACATCATCGAGCAGATTGCAGTCTTCATTGCTTTCTGTGACTCATATTTACGGTGCCGCCCCTACTTCCTGCTTTGGCTGGAACTATTCCATGGCCGAGCCACCCGCAAGGGTAAGACTGGACCCCTACTAGCGGCGGGCGGTGTCACCTTCTAGGTGAAGCCTCACTCTAGTTTCATCAAAATGATGCTACCCAAAAAGGCGGCTAGTGAGTGGAAGCGGTTTTGGTTCTACGTCAAAGAATCAACTCCAACCTGAGAGGTAGCAATCCCGGCGTACACCACGGAGCAGAGTAATCCATGGTGGTTGTCAATGAAGGAGCTTCCCTAGGCACAAAAGGTGGTCGTCACCGAGATGTGCGCTCGGATGACCGAGGTAGAGGACGAAGGGTTGAAAATGATCAACCTCTTCAGCTACTGGCCCAGGCGGTAACTGGTCCGCTGATGCACCGTCCCAGCTTGATGTGTGAATACATCAAGCGATCCGACCCTTCAAGGGAAAGATTGGAACAGTGGGTCGTGGAAGATTACACCAGACCTTGAATAAGATCACAGAGGCACCCTTCACCGGCCTCAATGATGGGCTTAGCCCATAGATGCTAAGCAAAATGACGGCCCCACAGTAACTGGCTTTAATTAGTTTGTTTCTAAATCACATTTTCCAACTCGCCTGGCTGACCCAACTATCTGCAGGCATTCTAGAATTTGGAACATTGGCTACCTCCATTAGACGAGGAAGTGCCAGAGGAGCTTCTTGATGAGGAGGAGGGTAACTCCTCCGCCGAAGAGGAGGAAGAAGATGAAGTTGCCAAGGAGGAACATGAGCCTTCCTCGGCAAACCGCAAGACATGCGGTCAAAATCGTCGCGCAGTCGAAGCCAATCATGGCTTTGAAGAGGGATGTAGATATCTAGAAATCATCATGGAGGAGAGCTCCAAAGGAGCTCCGACGTCATCCAAGCCTACTGTAGACCCAAGAGGTCCTCCAAAGCAGCGGCGTTAGACGAGCCCTCTAGAGAGGGGCTTGTCACGGCTATCGGGCTTGAACTAGAGAAGCCCTCAAATATCACCACCGGGATGTGAGCTATCCCAGTCGCTTTGCTTCGCGTACTCTTCTCAAAACTACCGAATCACTGAGAGTTACATGTTTCACTAGGGTGGCCCTAAAAACATAAGCGCGCCTACCGTTGGGGCATGCCGAGGTCGCGGGAAGTCTTCCATGACGAGGAACAACGGTGCCACCGGGGTGCCTAATGCAAGCGCCAAGAAGAAGAAGGTCGACCTCCCCACAGCGGATGCGGCAACTGCGACCAAGGTGACACGATGGCCGCCAAAAGGGGCAATTTGCTCGAAGAGGAGGAAGGCATCATAGAAGTAGATCTGCCTGTAAAGGCAAGCTCACTGATGATCGAGGATCCTGCGGTAAAATCCTCCACTTTCCAGCGATTCGTCGCGAAAGCCACAGGTTCTCAATGTCTCATTGTGCCTGAAGTTATTGATAGTCATGTCGAGTCGATGTCACAGCTGACAGGCGGTAGGGCGTTCCAATGCCTTCCGTGGATGCAATCAAGCTGCATTTTCTTCTTGGTAAGACTCTCAAGGTAATCCCAGTTTTTGAGGGTCTAGTTGCTAAGGTTTAGTGGTTGTACATTCAGAAACATGACTCACCTAGTCCCCGAGGGTCTAGTCGCTAAATATTAGCTGCTGGGTACACAAAACTTGACTTTCCTAGTCCTCGAGGGCCAGGTGCTGAGGATTGGCGAGCTAAATTCTGAAAATTTTGATGACATTACTTGTCTTGCTTATCTACAGCGCGACTCCACCGACCAACAAGCCGTGGCGGAGCAGATGGAGAAGGATCTGCCAGCTAAAAGATTCAGAAGGTGTAATATCCGAGCATTTAGGACTAAATGAAGGGTAGATTTTGGATTTTGTGCATCTGCATGCATGCATCTGAAAATTCGGGTAAATTTTTCGCTAAATAAAAAGACTAGAGTGATCAGAATTCTCAGTCCGATGAATTAGGTTTAGTTTTATCAGAAGGGGAGTGATATGAATTTTGACATGACCTCTATTGTGTTTTGGAGTTAAGAGGGGAGAAATTTGAATTATAACTAATTATTCACAATAATACAAATGCAAGTATTATAAATAAAAGTATTAAGATCCTTCAAATCCAACATTACAATGTTCCTTCAAAATAAAAGAATAAAGGAAAGAATATAATAAAATAATTAAATGAATAAATAAAATGGAAAATGAATTACAATAATGGAACAAATAGAAGAGTTCCTTATTAAAAGAATAAATGTATATTACATTATCCTTTTTTAATACAGGAATAAACAGAAATGGTTACAACAAGGATATAACAAGATTATTAATAAAAAAGGAATACATGAAGTATTACATTATTCTTTTATAATAAAAGAATAAAGATAAAGTACAATACATTAAATAAAAAGTAGAAGTCATACAGATTGATGGAAATCAAAGAATTACAAATATGAAGAAATCTTTGTTCAATAAAACAATGATTTAATCAATACAATAAAATTCAAAGTCATTACATAGATGAATAGTTACAAAAGAAAAAGAAAAGCTTCACTACAATATATAATAATTACATTGTTATTACAATTCAATAAATAGATTACAGAAGCTATAAACCTGAGCTAGGATTTCTATCTACTTTTATGTTCCTGGATATTCTTTTCATTCCTGCAAAACAAATAAATAAAAGATAAAAACAAAGAGGGTTAGTGTTAGTAATTTTTCTCTCAGTCTAACAGTGAGGTGCACTGTTCATTACATCACTGAGCAGAGTTGATGAGGGGCAACTTTCACCAAAAATGATATCTTTTCCTATCAGTATAGTACTGGTCTCAGCCCAGCATCATTGACAAAAGTGGGGCAAGTTACCAAAACAGTAAGTAGTAAAGGTAAAACCATCAGCAAATATCCAATATCTACTTGATATGATCCACACACAAAAGGCAAGCACACACACAGCTTACACAATACATGCATAGCATGTGTTGTCACCACCACAGCAACCAGTACAGCAGTATAAAGGTAAAAGTGAGGGAATTCCAAGATTCTTTCTCACTTGCCTCAATAGTCCAGCCGAAACCACACTCCTCTATCTTAGTAGTACAAGAGTGTCAAGCACACTGCTTCCATTAAATCAGGAACACAAACACTGATTCATTCCCAGATCAATTTGGTGCATCACATCTACAACACAAGCATCCTGGTTACTTGGGAAAGCCATCCAAGTGCTCAAGTAGGAGTTCCAGCAGCTGATCAAGGGCAAGTAGAAGATCTACAACGGGCTATAAGCCACTCACCAACCTCAGGTAAAAATCATTAGAACCAACTACTGAATCATGTAGAAATCATTCTTGTAGCTCACACACAGATCTGGAAATACCAGGGAAATTCTACAAATCAACAAATTCTATCTATCCTTCAACTAGATCTTTCTCTAGGAGGATTGAATATAGAGATCCTCTCAAAATTGCATGGAGATGCCAGTCAAGATTCATCACAGAGGTTTGGCCTCAGCCTTTGCATCACAGGCCATGTAAAGATTTCCAGCAGTCCATAGATCACACACAAACCACATGTTGGTATCAGATCTATGTAGTACGAGTTCTTATCATTTCAAGAAAGCTCTTAAAGAAAAAACGACAGCTATTATGGCTTGGGATTTGGCCACTTTGCACACTCCAAGAAGGCACCATAGTAGCCAAATCCTATGTGGTAAAAGACCACCCAGTCAACTAGCTATAGGCAACCAAACCATATCTCAAATGATTTTCCTAGTTCATAAACTAGGAATCATTTATTATACTATAGCAAAGCTACAATAATCATTCTATAATCATTTACCATATGAATCTGATGTGGGAAGCATATTAAACTATTGTATCATCTAACCACCAGGTCAAGAGCACATGTACAAGCCAAAGAAAACCACCATCCTTTTTTATAATCCACCTGCTAGCAAGCAAGGCATATTTTTCCAATAATTTCCCAATCAACACCACCATGATTCAGCTAAGTCATTAGCTGAATATATTCTCTACCAAGCACAGGCATCAGTTGGGAATTTATAAAAAAAAACATAGCTTCAGACCAACATCATTAGATTATGATCTAGTTTTTACTAGATAAACTTATACCACAGCTGCTAGGCTATAGGGTACATTCCCAGAGGGTAGCACCTCTGCACCAACAAGCTCATCTATATCTATTAAAATCAGATAATCATCTTCCTAAATGAATTTAGGAATCATATTAGATAATTCATTCAGAGAAGACAGTGAATATAATACTGCCTATTACTAACCCACACTTGACTGAGTCCATTAAGTAAATCATCTTCCTATAGAAGAAAAAGATAGTAACCAATCATCTTCTAAATGATCACTGCATCACTTGCTTCCTCAGAAATCACAGACTCGGTTTAGCTTTAGGAACTTAAGATTTACATAGTAGCAGGAGTAAATCCTTAGGCTAAGCACATCAGTGCTTCACAAGCAAATAGCACCTGAACAAAGGCATCCTCATTTTATTATCACAGTGAGTCACAACTCAACCAAATGAACTCACATCCACTATTGTATAAGCATCCACTTATACATGATGTACACATTCACAGAAGTTTCTTTGACTAAGACATAGTAACAACAACATATCTAGCCAATCTATAAAAAAACATTTTGTCCCCATATGTCACTGTCATAACCATAACTTGAATGTTTGATCATTTTCTTAAGACAGTACCACCAGAGATCATCTCTGTTTATTTAAAGATGAAATTCCAACTACTAATAAATTCAAATCAGAGGCATAGTCAAATATTATTTAACAACTAAACCGTTAATAGCCAACAAGGGCATCCATTCATCACTATGTATGTGAACCAGCACAGAATAATGAGAAGAGAGGCAAAGAAAGGATACCTACCTTTGGCAAGCTACTGCTCGCGAAGAGGAAGCAGATGGCGGCAACATAAACCTGATGGGAGCCAGGGCAGTGGCACGGGGAGCACCTAGAGGCGCTGCAACCCGTGCCTGGACCGCCCTTAAGAACAGCCGGCGCAGCGGAGGCACTTGTGGCAGGCTGGGGACCAAGCCGTCCGTACGGCTAGGGTTTCACAGGGGCTTCCGTGAGGGAAATAGAGCGGCCTCGATGCATAGGGGAATAGAGGTAGGAGGCCACGGGGGAATCGAACGGCTAGCGGCGGAACTGGGTTTGGCCGGCGATGGCCATGGGGATCAGGCGGCGGCGCTAGTAGCGATGGAGTCGAGTGGGGAAGAGAAGATATGTCTCTGTATGCGCGCGAGCCAAGGGAGTGAAGGGGCCGGGTCGGGTTGACCTCGAGCCAGACCTGGCTGGGTCGAGCCAATTAAGTTGCAAACCAAACAGACCAGAATAAAAAGAAAAAGAGGGTATAAAAAAAGCTAAAATAAAGTAATGACCAAGATACCCTTATACACTACTTTATTTCTAGAAAAATGTAGAAAAATCCTAAAAATATGTTTAATACATCACAATGTTTATTAAAATAATATCCACCTAAGAAAAATATAATCATATTTATTTATATTTAATAAAATAGAGATAAACATTAACACCCTTAAATAACTAAATGAAATTTAATAAATGCAGAATAATTCCGAAAAATAAATAAAAATCACTTTCATGCATAAAGTTAAATCTCTTATCTAATAAAAATTACTAACTTAAAATTTTAAAAATAAAACTTAAAACAAATATTTAAAGACATTCAATAATTGAGATTTTAAGTAAGAATACTTACTAAGATAATACTAAATATATTATTCCTAAAACATTGTGAATTCTTAGATCATATATCCTCAATTATTAAAATAGGATAGTTGTTTTATTAATTATTTAACATTATTTCCTAAGTAAGAAATAATCATGTTCAAAACACAATCTTTTAACTCTAAAATAATCTAACATATAATTATAACTTAGGATACTATCTTTAAATCAATAAGACTAAGTTTCATTATACTTAGGAAAAACCCTAATTGTTGTTAATGCCATAAATATTATATCCCAAGTCCAATTATATCTTTATAGTTAACTTTGGTCTAACATATCACAAGGTAGATATATAATTACTCAAAATCATTCATACCTTATCCTAAACCATAACTTTAATCTTATTAATCTTCAGAGTTGATTAACTTAACATAAATAATATTTTCTTCAAATGTTATTCTTTTTGCCACTTTCAAAAGAAACACTATACCATTTCTTTTAAACCATAATAAAATTAAAACATAAATCTTGTAATGATTACATGGTATCACCCAATCTTAGAATTGTAATACAATTGTACCTTACTTTCATATCTTATATGTTATCCAAAAACCCTTACAACTACACTCCTTTATGAAATAAACTTAAAGATAACTCACATCATAAACAAATAATCTAAAACCAACTCACATGTAATGTTGAGGAATTACTTAAGGTTTTACAAAATGCATAGCTTTACTCATGCATAACAGCATATTGCTTCTTTAAACATTGTCCTTACCGGGCAATAATGGTACTTTTGTAGAACCCGAGGTCCAGGGTCAAGTCGAGACATTTGACTACAATACTCCGCTATATCAAGGCAAGTTCATCACTTGCTCATGTCCTTTCAAGAGTCTTTATCAAAGTATTTGCAAATTCTTGTGTTATCATATATGCTAAAAAGGAAAGAAAATATTATTTTCATAAACAAAGAAATCATAGATATCATCCTAAGTGGTGATATGGTTGAGCAATAGAACTTAGACTTCTAATTGCAACAATGATGATCAAATAGGGACTTGATAACCCCTGACATCAGTGATTCTAGCGCAGTATATTACGCGTTAGCCATGAGATTTGGAATGGGACAGAGAAGTCGGCTGTATCTTCTTCCTCTCGCATGAAGCCGGATGTGCAGGTCATGGCTGTTATCCTCGTAGTGTGCATATTAATTGGTAATTTGTAGAGGATATGCAGCATATAGGTGGGAACCCTCATCATCCCACGATAGTTTTGGCATCTAACGGTTTGTACAAACCATTGTCGTGATTCATTATGTGGGCATGGTGTACACCAAGGAGGCATGCGGGGTCGCGAAGGGGGCAGTGATTGGATTGGACCAACTACTGGGCCCCACATCATGGAATTGTGGACGGGAAAGTACGCCAGTTTGTGCAACAAGGAGTTGATCTCTCATGGCTAAAGTAATGCACCTCTGTAGAGTGTAAGAACTATAACTTGTTACTCCCTGTTCCGGGAAGGAGCTACGATCGCGGCAGGAAAGGAACTCCATGAAAGTTCTGGTCAACCCATGAAGGCTGACGGTCATAGCTTTTCGGAATAAAAGCAACCTTAGAAGAAATTTTTACAAAAAAACTTGCATTTCCTACGACCTATGGTCTGTGGCTGTAGATATAGTGCATCAAACAATCCTTTTTAGTGAAGTTGCTAAGTACGCTCGTACTCAACATATCTTCTTAACCCTTGCTAGATTCTGAAGACATTAACGGTCAGAAAAAGGAAATACTATATCCAATTGAAGACCAAGAAGAATTCCGCTATGAAGAACCAAAAGTATCCGGAAGCGTCGAAGGGAACAATTACGAAAACATCTATGGAATGGAGACCGACGTATCTGAAGTATAGATGTAGCATATATAGTGATCTAGTCCAGTAGCATAGATCTCTATCCTCTATCTATATTAAATCTTGTATAAACCTTAGTTGTTTCTTTATTCTGTTTCCCGAGTTATTATAGTTTAGCCCTAAGTCATCAGGATACCTCTATGTACCTAGGAGGATCTCAAAGTCATCATGTAAATTTCTGATTGTAATAATGACAATGTATGTTATGGACCCTCTTTGTTTCTGTTGTACCACTCTGAGGATGTAATATTTGCGGAATGGTACTCCGTGAGTGTTATGTCCACGACTATAGTATACTACAACATGAAGTGGTATGCTGGGTCACCTCAGATGGTATCAGAACAAAAGCTTTGACCTTAGGTTGGAAACCTATTAAATGGGTAGAACTTGTAGGAAGTATGCTAGCAACGGTAAGGAGTTCTCTAGAAATATGATGAGAATTACATTGTCATGTTTCTAGTGCGCTAATTATTTATTATGATGCAATTTGGGTAATAATACTAAGTTATAAACTAGTAGGACTAATTATAATCTCTTACCTACACTAGGGAATGGCATCTCGGTATTTAAACTGGAATGTTCAAGTTATGTATAGGACTTTAGATTACCATGTTGGTGATTGGATAAAACTTTTGAGATAACTCTTATGGAATATGGAATTGTAAATCTCGACTTTTTGTCAAGGTTTATAGTTTCCATTTCAAGAAATTGTTAGTCAAGTACCGTGTAGTGCTTATCGTACTAAAAAGGTAGGGATAAGTGAAGAAATGCCATCAAGGAAGATGAGATTTATGGCAGCGGCGTATCGAATTGCAGTTTTAGAGGCAATAACCAGGCTTCGAAAACAGGAATCCAAGAGGATTGGTAGGTAGTGCTCATGCTACTACACCTCAAGATCCCATAAATTCGGAGCTTAAGTTGGATCATGCTGCACTTGTGCAGACTAAATCTAACTTAGCTTCCGAATACACAGATCCTAAAAGGACATTATTCAGTACCTATCATAACGCACATTAAGGTTCTAGTCCAGGAGTTGGATACAACCTTGAGGATTTTGTTGATCCTACTAAAGCACTAGAATGCAAAAAGGGGGTCAGATAGAGAAGCTAGGCATCTTAGAATAGTCTTTTTAAGAGTGGTGTATGAAGAGAATGAATTTGAGGGACCATAGTCCAAAACCTATGCCTAATTATCAGAATAGGTTTTATAAACACGTAGACCATGGACGAGTATAAAACAAAACAAGAAACTCAGGAAACAACCAATCCAAGTCTTCTAGTTTGGAATTACGATCGATGGGGAGTAGAATCTTAGACTGGAACCAAGGAGAATCTTATACCATGTGATCCTAATAAAGGAGTAGAAACCAGGAAGATTAGCATGGAACCTATGATCTATATGGGGGTAGTACCAATCCTATTGACCTGGAAGAAGGCACTGATGGTTATTACATTTATATGTATAGCTGAATCATGGAAAAGGAGAGAATACATCTTACTTTGAAAGTGCATTTGAAGGTGGACATGAGAATTCCACGGAAGATCATGCATTTTCTAGTCATTTCTCAATTGCTAATCTCAATCTTCGTACTTCTAGTCAAGAGTGCGCATCCTCTAGATGTTTATATACTCCAAAAGGTAGTCGTTGGACTTCACGTCATCATGGACGGAATTCCAGGAATTACTAAGAAGAGGGAGAAAAGTAAGAAGAGACAGTCCACAGAAGTAGATGGCTTAAATAATGTACATATCCAGTAATGTGCATCATAGTGTTTGAGAGGCATGACTTAAGAAGTAAGAGCATGCTCATACAAGCAAGTCCTTGAAATATATAAGTAATGTACCAAGTGAGAGACAAACCATAGTTATGAGGATTGTTTGTAATAGCTTATAAAAACCATTCATAATACATGGTATAGGTTTGGTTGTTATTTGGATTTGGTTCATGATTTCCTTGTGTGACTAGCACTGTGCATAGAGTTGAGCTCAGAAAAAATATGCATGATGTAAGTATGAGTAATCGCTTTATGTAGCAGGACTAGAG
Organism: Avena sativa; assembly: GCA_916181665.1. NCBI lineage: Eukaryota > Viridiplantae > Streptophyta > Magnoliopsida > Poales > Poaceae > Avena > Avena sativa. Next base: position 363,525,471 of record OV702285.1, on the reverse strand, counting down.
AGGGTATGGATACGGGAGTAGAGGCTGGGTCTGAAGGACAGCGTATAGAGCAAGAAGCTAAGCAGAGGGAAAGTAATGAGGATATACCCGCAACTGGACCATCAAATCGTCCGTTGACAGAGGAGAATTTCATGCAATACATGAAAATGATGGAAGAGTACCAGAATAAGTTCATGCAAGAGATACTCAAACGAATTGGACCCGGAAAGGGGAACAAAGATAGTAGAGTAAGTCTTTCTGATTTCCAAAATGCCAAACCAATTCCTTTTATATCTGCACCAGAACCTATGGATGCGAAGGATTGGCTGATGGATACAGAAAGGAATCTTAAAACAGTTGGATGCAATGATGAGGAGAAGTTACGTTATGCAACATTTCTTATATCAGGACCTGCCGCAAATTGGTTGGAAAATCAATTAGCCATGCTCACACCAGAAGAGATATTCACTTGGGAAGAATTCACGCGGAAGTTTCTTGAGTATCATGTTCCAGAGAGCATTATGGAATTTAAGAGGAGAGAATTCAAGGACCGAAGGCAAAATGATGAAACCGTGATGAAATATATTAGCAAGTTTATCCAATTATCTCGTTATGCAGTTGATGAGGTAAATACGGAGGAGCAGCGCAAGAGAAGGTTCTTGGAAGGACTAAACCCTTATATGAAGATGAAAATACGAGGGGCTTCAACACGACATTTCCAGGAGCTAGTTGATGTGGCAATTACTTTCGAGGATGATTACAAGATGCTATTGGAAGAGAGGAAGAAATTAGCCAAGGAACGAGCTATAAGAGAACCAGAGAAGATTCAATCTCCAGAATCAATATCAAACTTAAGTTCTATGCCTAGATTCATATCCACAAATGATATATCAAAACATGAGGCATCAAAACGAAAGAAACAAATCAGATGCAATAAGTGCGGAGCATCAGGTCATATAAGGAGATATTGTTGGAAGACCGGAAAGGTGTGCTATAGGTGTGGTCTGGACAGACATAAGAGATCTACATGTCCCAACATATTGGTTACTCGAGGTGAAGGATTACCATCAAGAGGTGGAGATTTCGGGTGGAACAACACCGTCAAGGCTATAATAGGTATGCTTAGCCTCATTAGTTCTTCGTCAATCATGGTATTCAAGGTCAAAAGCCATTTTCATGAAGTTTTGGGAGAAAGTCTAAAATTACCATTAGGCATTAACCATAATCAAATCAAGGCTGGAAGTAAACTCAAGGAGTGCCGAGTTCATTAAAAACATTACTTTGGAAAGAAAAGAAACTGGGAGGAAAGAAGAAAACTCAAGACGAGACTACTGGAAACCATCATGAGCAAAAAACCACAAACTTCGGGATGAAGTTTAATTTAAGGGGGGAAGTCTGTAACATCCCAGCATTTAGGACTAAACGAAGGGTAGACTTAGGATTTTGTGCCTCTGCATGCATGCATCTGAAAATTCGGGTAAATTTTTCGCCAAATAAAGAGACTAGAGTGATCAGAATTCTCACTCCGATGAATTAGGTTTAGTTTTATCAGAAGGGGAGTGAGATGAATTTTGACATGACATCTATTGTGTTTTGGAGTTATGAGGGGAGAAATTTGAATTATAACTAATTATTCACAATAATACAAATGCAAGTATTATAAATAAAAGTATTAAGATCCTTCAAATCCAACATTACAATTATCCTTCAAAATAAAAGAATAAAGGAAAGATTATAATAAAATAATTAAATGAATAAATAAAATGGAGAATGAATTACAATAATGGAACAAATAGAAGAGTTCCTTATTAAAAGAATAAATGTATATTACATTATCCTTTTTTAATACAGGAATAAACAGAAATGGTTACAACAAGGATATAACAAGATTATTAATAAAAAAGGAATACATGAAGTATTACATTATTATTTATAATAAAAGAATAAAGATAAAGTACAATACATTAAATAAAAAGTTGAAGTCATATAGATTGATGGAAATCAAAGAATTACAAATATGAAGAAATCTTTGTTCAATAAAACAAAGATTTAGTCAATACAATAAAATTCAAAGTCATTACATAGATGAATAGTTACAAATAAAGAAAAAGAAAAGCTTTACTACAATATATAATAATTACATTGTTATTACAATTAAATAAAAAGATTACAGAAGCTATAAACCTAATCTTGGATTTCTATCTACTTTGATGTTCCTGGATATTCTTTTCATTCCTGCAAAACAAATAAATAAAAGATAAAAACAAAGAGGGTTAGTGTTAGTAATTTTGCTCTCAGTCTAACAGTGAGGTGCATTGTTCATTACATCACTAAGCAGAGTTGATGAGGGGAAAGTTTCACCAAAAATGATATCTGTTCTTATCAGTATAGTACTGGTCTCAGTCTAGCATCATTGACCAAAGTGGGGCAAGTTTTACCAAAACAGTAAGTAGTAAAGGTAAAACCATCAGCAAATATCCAATATCTACTTGATCTGATTAACAGACAAAAGGCAAGCACACACATAGCTTACACAATACATGCATAGCATGTGTTGTCACCACCACAGCAACCAGTACAGCAGTATAAAGGTAAAAGTGAGGGAATTCCAAGATGCTTTCTCACTTGCCTCAATAGTCCAGCCGAAACCACACTCCTCTATCTCAGTAGTACAAGTGTGTCAAGCACACTGCTTCCATTAAATCAGGAACACAAACACTGATTCATTCCTAGATCAATTTAGTGCATCACATCTACAACACAAGCATCCTGGTTACTTGGGAAAGCCATCCAGGTGCTCAAGTAGGAGTTCCAGCAGTTGATCAAGGGCAAGTAGAAGATCTACAACAGGCTATAAGCCACTCACCAACCTCAAGTAAAAATCATCAGAACCAACTACTGAATCATGTAGAAATCATTCTTGTAGCTCACACACAGATCTGGAAATACCAGGGAAATTATACAAATCAACAAATTCTATCTATCCTTCAACTAGATCTTTCTCTAGGAGGATTGAATAGAGAGATCCTCTCAAAATTGCATGGAGATGCCAGGCAAGATTCATCACAGAGGTTTGGCCTCAGCCTTTGCATCACATGCCAAGTAAAGATTTCCAGCAGTCCATAGATCACACACAAACCACAGGTTGGTATCAGATTTATGTACTACCAGTTCTTATCATTTCAAGAAAGCTCTTAAAGAACAAACAACAGCTATTATGGCTTGGGATTTGGCCACTGTGCACACTCCAAGAAGGCACCACAGTAGCCAAATTCTATGTGGTAAAAGACCACCCAGTCAACTAGCTATAGGCAACCAAACCATATCTCAAATCATTTTCCTAGTTCATAAACTAGGAATCATTTATTATACTGTAGCAAAGCTATAATAATCATTCTATAATCATTTACCATATGAATCTGATGTGGGGAGCATATTAAGCTATTGTATCATCTAACCACCAGGTCAAGAGCACATGTACAAGCTAAAGTAAACCACCATCCTTTTTTATAATCCACCTGCTAGCAAGCAAGGCATATTTTTCCAATTATTTCCCAATCAACACCACCATAATTCAGCTAAGTCATTAGCTGAATATATTCTCTACCAAGCACAGGCATCAGTTGGGAATTTATAAAAAAACATAGCTTCAGACCAACATCATTAGCTTATGATCTAGTTTTTACTAGATAAACTTATACCACAGCTGCTAGGCTACAGGGTACATTCCCAGAGGGTAGCACCTCTGCACCAACAAGCTCATCTATATCTATTAAAATCAGATAATCATCTTCCTAAATGAATTTAGGAATCATAGTAGATAATTCATTCAGAGAAGACACTGAATATAATACTGCCTATTACTAACCCAGACTTGATTGAGTCCATTAAGTAAATCATCTTCCTATAGAAGAAAAATATAGTAACCAATCATCTTCTAAATGATCACTTCATCAATTTCTTCCTCAGAAATCACAGACTAGGTTTAGCTTTAGGAACTTTAGATTTACTCAGTAGGAGTAAATCCTAAGGCCGAGCACATCAGTGATTCACAAGCAAACAACACCTGTCAAAGGCATCGTCATTTATTATCACAGTGAGTCACAACTCAACCAAATGAACTCACATCCACTATTGTATAAGCATACACTTATACATGAAGAACACATTCACAGAAGGTTCTTTGACTAAGAACATAGTAACAACAACATATCTAGCCAATCTGTAAAAATCATTTTGTCCCCATATGTCACTTTCATAACCATAGCCTGAATGTTTGATCATTTTCTTAAGGCAGTACCACCAAAGATCATCTCTGTTTATTTAAAGATGGAATTCCAACTACTGATAAATTCAAATCAGAGGCATATTCAAATATTATTGAAGAACTAAATCGTTAATAACCAACAAGGGCATCCATTCATCACTATTTATGTGAACCAACACAGAATAATGAGAAGAGAAGAGAGGCAAAGAAAGGATACCTACCTTTGGCAAGCTACTGCTCGCCTAAGAGGAAGCACATGGCGGCAACAAAAACCTGATGGGAGCCAGGGCAGTGACACGGGGAGCACCTAGAGGCGCTGTAACCCGCGCCTGGATCGCCCTTGAGAACAGCCGGCACAGCGGAGGCGCTTGTGGCGGGCCGGGGACCAAGCCGAATGTACAGCTAGGGTTTCACAGGGGCTTCTTTGAGGGAAATAGAGCGGCCTCGAGGCATAGGGGAATAGAGGTAGGAGGACAAGGGGGAATCGAACGACGAACGGTGGAACTGGGTTTGGCCGGCGATGGCCATGGGGATCAGGAGGCGGCGTCGGCGGCAATGGAGTCGAGTGGGGAAGAGAAGATATGTCTCTTTATGCGCGCGAGCCAAGGGAGTGAAGGGGGCGGTTCGGGTTGACCTCGAGCCATACCTGGCTGGGTCGAGCCAATTAATTTGCAAACCAAACAGACCAGAATAAATAGAAAAAGAGGGTATAAAAAAAAGCTAAAATAAAGTAATGACCAAGATACCCTTATACACTATTTTATTTCTAGAAAAATGTAGAAAAATCCCAAAAATATGTTTAATACATCAAAATGTTTATTAAAATAATATCCACCTAAGAAAAATATAATCATATTTATTTATATTTAATAAAATAGAGATAAACATTAACACCCTTAAATAACTAAATTAAATTTAATAAATGCAGAATAATTCCTAAAAATAAATAAAAATCACATTTATGCATAAAGTTAAATCTCTTAACTAATAAAAATTACTAACTTAAAATTTTACAAATAAAACTTAAAACAAATATTTAAAGACTTTCAATAATTGAGAAATTTTATAAAAATCAAGATAATACCTAAAATAAAATAAAATTCAATTTTAAGATTTTAAGTAAGAATACTTACTAAGATAATACTAAATATATTATTCCTAAAACATTTTAAAATTCTTAGATCATATATCTTCAATTATTAAAATAGGATAGTTGTTTTATTAATTATTTAACATTATTTCCTAAGTAAGAAATAATCATGTTCAAAACACAATCTTTTAACTCTAAAATAATCTAACATATAATTATAACTTAGGATACTATCTTTAAGTCTTTAAGTGTAAGTTTCATTAACCTTAGGAAAAACCCTAATTGTTGTTAATGCCATAAATATTATATCCCAAGTCCAATTATATCTTTATAGTTAATTTTGGTCTAACATATCACAAGCTAGATATGTAATGACTCAAAATCATTCAAACCTTATCCTAAACCATAACTTTAATCTGATTAATCTTCAGAGTTTATTAACTTAACATAAATAATATTTTCTTCAAATGTTATTATTTTTTCCACTTTCAAAAGAAACACTATACCATTTCTTTTAAACCATAATAAAATTAAAACATAAATCTTGTAATGATTACATGGTATCACCCAATCTTAGAATTGTATTACAATTGTACCTTACTTTCATATCTTATATGTTATCCAAAAACCCTTACAACTACACTCCTTTATGAAATAAACTTAAAGATAACTCACATCATAAACAAATCATCTAAAACCAACTCACATGTAATGTTGAGTAATTACTTAAGGTTTTACAAAATGCATAGCATTACTCATGCATAACAGCATATTGCTTCTTTAAACATTGTCCTTACCGGGCAATGATGGTACTTTTGTAGAACCCGAGGTCCAAGGTCAAGTCGAGACATTTGACTACAATACTCCGCTATATCAAGGCAAGTTCATCACTTGCCCATGTCCTTTAAAGAGTCTTTAGCAAAGTATTTGCAGATTTGTGTGTTATCATATATGCTAAAAAGGATAGAAAATATTATTTTCATAAACAAAGAAATCATAGATATCATCCTAAGTGGTGATATGGTTGAGCAATAGAACTTAGAGTTCTAATTGCAATAATGATGATCAAATAGGGACTTAATAACCCCTGACATTAGTGATTCTAGCGCCGTATATTACGCGTTAGCCATGAGATTTGGAATGGGACAGAGAAGTCAGTTGTATCTTCTTCCTCTCGCATGAAGCCGGATGTGCAGGTCGTGGCTGTTATCCTCGTAGTGTGCATATTAATTGGTAATTCGTAGAGGATATGCAGCATATGGGTGGGAACCCTCATCGTCCCACGATAGTTCTGGCATCTAACGGTTTGTACAAACCATTGCCGTAATTCATTATGTGGGCATGGTGTACACCAAGGAGGCATGCGGGGTCGTGAAGGGGGCAGTGATTGGATTGGACCAACTACTGGGCCCCAGATCATGGAATTGTGGACGGGAAAGTACGCCCGTTTGTGCAACAAGGAGTTGATCTCTCAAGGGTAAAGTAACGCACCTCTGTAGAGTGTAAGAACTGTAACTTGTTACTCCCTGTTCCAGGAAGGAGCTACGAACGCGGCAGGAAAGGAACTCCATGAAAGTTCTGGTCAACCCGTGAAGGCTGACGGACATAGCTTTTCGGAATAAAAGCAACCTTAAAAGAAAATTTTACAAAAAAACTTGCATTGCCTACGAGCTATGGTCTGTGGCTGTAGATATAGTGCATCAAACACTCCTTTTTAGTGAACTTGCTGAGTATGCTCGTACTCAACGTATCTTCTTAAACCTTGCTAGATTCTGAAGACATTAACGGTCAGGAAAAGGAAATACTATATCCAATTGAAGACCAAGAAGAATTCCGCTATGAAGAACCAAAAGTACCCGGAAGCGTCGAAGGGAACAATTACGAAAACATCTATGGAATGGAGGCTGACGTATCTGAAGTATAGATGTAGCATATATAGTGATCTAGTCCAGTAGCATAGATCTCTATCCTCTATCTATATTAAATCTCGTATAAACCTTAGTTGTTTCTTTATTCTGTTTCCCGAGTTATTATAGTTTAGCCCTGAGTCATCGGGATACCTCTATGGACATAGGAGGATCTCAAAGTCTTCATGTAAATTTCTGATTCTAATAATGACAATGTATGTTATGGACCCGCTTTGTTTCTGTTGTACCACTCTGATGATGTAATATTTGCGGAATGGTACTCCATGAGTGTTATGTCCACGACTATAGTATACTAAAACATGCAGTGGTATGCTGGGTCACCGCAGAAGGTGAATTGCTAACTGGATTGTTTCTTTGTGCCATTTTAGAGATGATTGCTGAGCATTTCTTTGCCATTTTGTAGAGAACCATGTTGTCGTTCTTGCGAAGGCCCGCAAAAGCTACGTGACAGTCACTGAATTTGAGTCAGTGAAAATTGTGCTCTTCACAGCGGAAGAGAAATCCAAGGCTACAGTCAGGGCGGTGGAGTTGGACCACAAGGCTTCCAAATCCATCATTGTGGAGCTATAGGAAAAACTTTCCAATTTGGAGAAAATCCTCAACGACAAGTGCCATATGCTCCTTGGTGAGTGTACCCTTCAATTAGCTTTGCTTGAAGGGGGCAGTCCCCGAGCGGGTCCACTCCCCGAGTGGGTTAGGTCCCTGTCAGATTTGTATGTTCAATTTGATGCAACCTGACTTCTTGCAGATGTTGTAGGCAAAGGGGATCTGGCAGTACGGGATTTTAGCACCGAGCAGTGCAGGAACTCGGTGTTAAATGCCGTGATGGAATCGTCGACATGCGTTCGAACGATCCGCCAAGGCATCACCCCCACCGAAGTGGTACCTGGGAGGTTCATGGATGTGTCAAGATATCTTGAGGAGGCACCCATGATGGTGGAGTAGATGGCACGGTCTGTGTTCCATTGCAGGGTGACTGCAATGATGAGTCTCGGGCTCGCCCATTTCTCGAAGGATTTAGATCTCGATAACATCACCAGTGGGTACCCCTCGGCGACAGGCATGTGGAGATCGCCGACATAATCGCACTAAACACGAAGGATGTTCCGTATGTGGAGCGCATGTTGGTGATGAACGACCTCCTGTCGTACCAGGAGACGTAGGTGATTCTTGGCGACGCCGAGCCGAAGTACCGCGACCTTGCATCGGAGCGTCCATTGCATTTGGCGATCACGAAGTCGCTATCGACATATCCGATCAACCCCTAGAAGGAGTTTCAACCTCAAAGCCTACAGAATGAGAGATGTTTTTGGACGGTAGGGTTAGTGCCAATTGGCCTTTTGTAAAAAACTTGATGTTAGTATGAATGAATCATAAGTTGCATGATTTTGTGAGTGATCTGTGACTATATGTTTACCGTTGATTAGTTTTGATGAATTGGGCGTGTTGGGGGTAGCTAGTTGCCGATCATTTTAGTTTGAGTTGCACGCGCATGACTAACAATAGTAATATGTTGGTAAGCTATTTAGGTAGCTTTTGGTCGACTTGTCGTGGCTCGTGGAGCCAGTGGCTTGGCGACCCCAAAGGACCCGATGTACTTGGAGTTTTCCTAGGGCGCCTACGGTTTCGTGTTTGACGAGTCCTCGAGCGAGGTACTTAGCCATTTGAGTTGTTGATCCTAAGGTAGGAAGGACATGTTTGTGTTGTAGGTGTATAGTGCATCTTCCCTCCCGGCTCGTCGAGTCAGTCGCTTGGCGACTCCAAGGCTAGCTCTCATACTTGGTGTTTTTGCAATGCACATGCGGGTTCGTGTTGTGACGAGTCCCCGAGCGTGGTACTTAACCGTTCGAGGTGCTGTGTCCAAGGATCATGGAGACAGGGTGTTGTGAGAATAACGGCCAGTCGTCTTGGCTTGGGAAGCCAGTCGATCGAGGCAACTCCAATGGTGGCTCCTGTTTTAGCATTTTTCATGGACAACGCAAGGCTCGAATTTCCTTAATGCCCTTGTGCTGCACTACTTGGCCGCATCGAGTCGCTCTCCAAAGGGTTTAAGACCGGTATAGCATATATGCTAGTTCATTTACGAGTGCGACTGGCACAAAGGCGAGTGGACACAATTTGTGGATATAGTAGTTTTATTCATTGATGGTACACAATTTGTTGTACAAGTCGGGGCACGAAGTGTAGGACTTGTGTGATGTACTGACGTTCCATGGTCGATCGCCTCGCACGTCGGTTGAGGTAGTGGGCGTCATTGACGAGGGATCGTGTTGTGGCGATTGGCTTTCTCCAGGTCGCATCCCTTGTCGAACAGGTCGATCCTGTTTTGATGGGGGCTCTATTGTCTTGGGTGATCCTAAGCTGGTTGTGCTCAGGCACTGTCGAGGTTGGTGTAGTTGATACACATCCTCTAGGTGTTGTTTTTTAGCACAAGGGCCGATTTTGTCGGCCATTCAGAGTACTTGGTGGGGTGAATGAGCCATGTGGAGAGTATCCAATGCACCTCTGCGATGGTTGCTCGGCGACGCTTTTCATTGTAAGATCACAATGGACGCCTTGTAGGTTGTACCTTTGGGTCGGCGTTTGACTTGTGCTCAGCGAGTTCCTCCGTGACACTAGGAATGTTAGATATCTTCCATGCGGGGGCGTCGCCATTATTTAGAGGTCCCAACCTGATAAGGTAGAGATCCCTATGTTTACAATGCTAGTCCCCGGATCAATATCTAGCATCCACAGTTTAGGATGTAATATCAAGAAACAAAGGTCATATTACAACTTTATAACCAGGAATAAAATAATTAATCACATCTTACATAGCTCATATAGCTATCTCATTACAATGCATCAGAAATATGTATATAGCATGGAGTCCTTCATCTTCAAAGTGCCACAGGCAATCATGTTGGTTGTAGACTTGTAATCCTATTCAACACACTTCACTAACATCAAACAAACCTGCAACATAACAAGTTACAGCCACAAGGGTCAATACATTTGAGTTGTATTGGCAAGTGATACTATGGTAGAGTAGTGGTATCTAGGATCTATATGCATTTGGCTAAGTGGAGCTTAGGCTTGCTTTGCTCAAAATAGATTTTTCTTATCATTTGAAAACACTAAGTTTTTGTTTGTCAAAATCACCCAAGGAATCTACCAATAAAAAATGGTGATCCTTTACCCTTGTTCAACCACTGGTTTTTAACTTAGAAATTGGAATGAGGAGATCCATGATAGCTTCCATGTCTTGATGCTCAAATTGTCCATTGCTGGGGACACGGCTAAGTACTTAGATTTTACTCTCTCGAGAGGTGGTGCACTTTCCCCACAAGACTCGACAGGCATCGAGACAAGATCTTTCAGAAGCCTTCCCTTAGACCAAATGGACGCGTTCCAACCTATCACCCCTTACCACCTTCTGTCCATCTGGCAAAGTTATTGCAACCTATATAATCCAAGGAGATCCCATATGCCATGTGGTTGCACTAGAAGCTTCTCAACACTTGACATATCAAATCTCTTTGTTCCTGGGTGGCTTTCCACAAGTGAGATACACTAGGGAGGCCATTAATATGGGCCCTATGTAACCACTCAACATAATCCATTCACACCATTCCACCCAGGTGATTCATTCAATTAGTTGTTTTATTAAACAAAACACAAGTCATAGACTAATAAATATTTCATAGCATGAATATAATCCACCCTTGTTTTCCACTAGCTAGGCTAAGCATACTAGTATCAAGAATCTTAACTTATGGAAAATTCTACTAAGGCATCATCTACTAGGATTTCCCAAGGAATGGCATACTTAGTAAAAATTCCATGCAAGTCCTACTCAAAATATCACTAATGCATAGTGAAAATAATAGAACAAAATGTATGAAGAACCACTTGCCTTTTAGTAGAGAATATAGGTTCACTCCTTGATCTTGCAATTGTCACACTCTTGAAAGTTCACTACAATTCAAACAAGCAAGGCACAGATTCAAAACTAGCATTCAAACAATTCACCACATAAAATAAAGAAAACAAAGCAATGCATGCAATCATGCAAAAGATTGTTTTATTGGAAAATTAGTTTCTAATAAGGCTATAAACATTTGAAAACACCTATTGGTCATTTAGAAAAGTGACAAAACCATTTAAAATCAAGTTAGCGAAAATGGGCCATTTAAATAATTTTTGCTTTGCTAGAAATGATTTAAATCAAAGTAATAATTTATAGTGTTAGCCAAATTTATTTTTAAACACAAATGTTTAGTGTTTATGGTCAAAGTGTTTAAAACAAATCCATTTACAAAATGTTTCACTCAAAAATCATTTTTAAATAATAGTAACATTTTTGTTTTACTAGAAATGCTTTTAATCAAAGTAATAATTTTCTAGTGTTAATCAAATATATTTTTAAACTCAAAAGTTGGTGTTTCTGGTCAGTAGGTTCAAAACAAATCATTTGAAAAATACTAAACTAAGGGCATGGTTGCAAATTTTACATTTTCCTGATTCCATTGATATAAGATTTGTAATTTTTGGACGTGTAGATCAAAAGTTATGAATTTTGCAAAATCACTCATCTAATAGTTCATTTCTATTTTTAAACATAGGCCTAGACACGTGGCATGATTATATTGGTGTGTACATCTTTGTTCGGATCGAGCAATGCTTTCCGTTAGATCTAACTAACAACACACAACACAGGTCAACACGTACCTCTTCGATTAGTCATCTATTCCTAGATACTAGATCAAGATCTAAGGGTCCACAGCACCTTGACCATGGACTGGCGGTGTTGGCCAACGGTGAGAGGCGGTGGCGCTCAAGCGATGGTGTTCCGGCGACTACAAGAAGCAAGGAAAGAAACAGAGGGCATTACCAGACTCGCTGGGTCGCGCTGATACTCGATGTGCTTGTCGTTGGTCGAGGGGCACAAGCAGTTGCTGGCGATTGCTCACCGGAGATGGTGTCGGCGTCGGGCTTGTACTGGCATCATCGGAGATGAAGCTACAAGACACGAGAATACAAGTGGAGGGGGCCGTTAGAAGCACGAGAGAACAGAGAGTATTTGAGCGTCATCGCGAGGGAGAGGGGAGGTCAAGGTTCACCTAGAGAGGTCGCCGGAGTGGACATAGACGACGGCAGCGTTCAGATGTTGTTGTTGCCGGCATTTTGGGGCGTGCGTGGCCAAGCTGATGATGTTGGTAGGTGTGCGAGGCAATGGGGAGTGCTCTCATGGAAACCAGGGGCAGTGGGGAGGTCGGGGATGGCTGGAATCATGGCCGGAGCTAGTCAGAGTGGCGGTGGTTTGGGCGTGCAATTGCGGCAGCCTGGTGGCGGAGAGGGGCTGTCGAGTGAGGGGAAAGAGAGAGGGGAGGGGAGCGCTTAAGAGGGCAAGGTCAGAGGGAGGAATTCCTGGCGCATTGATGCAAATTAACGACGCGACATCAATGTTGGAAACGGCCGGGGAAAAGAGGAGGAATTGGTCGTGCTAGGACGACAACGACGATGTGGCAGAGGTGGGGTCACTAGGTCAGTGGGTGAGGGGGTACGTCCACGGGTGAGAAAAGATCGGCCAGGGAGAGAGGGTGTGTCTCCCGGATGGGCTGCTAGGCCTGCTGTTGGTATGGGGCTGGATAGGTTTAGTTGGGATGTTTGTTTTCTTATTTTTTCTCTTTCTGCTTTCTTTTTTTTCCTTTTTTCATTTCTGATTTCTGTTTTGAATTCAAACATTTGATTTAAACTTTAATTTAAATTCAATATTGTTGCAAAACCTTTTTAGTAGGTTCATACTGTTTAACAATGTATTTTAAAGTCCATTTTAGAATATTTTCTTGTATTCTCTTATGGTTTATTATTTATTTAAATTAGACATTTGTTTTTATTCAAACCATTGATTCAAGCCTGCATTTGATTTCAAATTTTTATCAAACATTTTCAGTAGGTTTAAACTTATTGATTAGTGAGTTTAAATAATTCACTTTGAATTATTTCAAACATTTTATTATGATTAATATTTATTTAAAATAGGCATTTGTCCTTATTTAAATGAATTTGAAAATGGTTCCAAACCATATAATTTTATTTCATTATTATTTTATTCTTTTTAAGTTAATTAGATAAATTTTAATCCACTTTGGCATTTTCAATTATTATTTTCTCATGATTTAGTTAATCATTTTTATTAGGGATTTTGTCTTCATTTATATCAAATATGGTATAAGTCCATATAAGTTTTTATTCAAATAATCTTTATTCCTTTATTTTATTTGGATTATATTTATTCCATTTGCTTATGGATTTAATTCAAGTTCAAATTGTCTTCTAAATAATTTTCTTGGGATTTATTATTTAGTTTAGGCAATTTGTCTTTATTTAAATAAAATTGGATATTTTTCAATCCTTATGATTTTATTTAAATAATATTTTACTCATTTTTATTATTCAATAACTTTCATTTGTTTATGGATTTGTCCAAGATTTAATTTTGCTTTTAAATATTCCTTATTTATTTATTTCTTTCTTTAAATAATCCACATCTTTTTATTTATAGATCCAAAATTGGTGATTCCAATTTGTATAATTTTATTTAATAGTTTTTTACCTTTTTAAATCACTTTAGTATTAATTTGCTCACAATTTGGTACGGATTCTAGCTAGGAGATTTATTAACTTTGGAAATTATTTCCTTTTATCTTATTAAATTCATAAGTTTTTATCTATGGCTCCAAATTAAATGAAACCACTTTCCATGGTTTTATTATATTTTTGTTTATCATTTTTGATCATTTATAAATGTTTGTTGCCAAATTTTTATTTGGAACAAATCCATAGTCTTAGAGAGATCTTGGAAATGATTTCTTCCATTAGGGTTTTATGGTTTTGGTTTATTTTCCCAAGTGTTTAAATTCAAGATTCTTTCCATGCATAAAATGCATTTGATCTTTGGAAGTGATTTCTTTCATTAAGATTTTGGGTTTTGGTTTAAATTTTCCAAATGTTTAAATTTCAATATACATTCATTGATGAATTCATTTTACTTGATTGAAATTTTGTTGGATTCCCTTTTCATTCAAATTTTGTTTAAGAAGGGTTTTGATGTTTCCATTTAGAAGTAAAAAGTTTCTTTTCGCTCTAAATTTCAACAATTGTTTCTTTTGTTTATTTATTTTTCACATTTCAAAATTTGGAAAATTTTGGGATGTGACAGATTCTCACACTAGGACTCGCGGAGCGTGCATCCTATGTGGTATTGAGGGTTGTCTCCATGGTTCCCTTCTAGCTCGAGTCGCCTGGGATGAGCTCAACTTGGCAGTCGTGTGTGGGGGGCTCGAAGGTGGCTAGGATGAAGCGCGTCCTTGTTGGATTCTTCAGGGAGTGGGGTCGCCCTTGTCAGCTTCGCTCACATTTTTGGCGAGCTCATCAGTGTGGTTCACTTCCTTGGCGATGATGATGTCAGCAAGCTTGGCATTGTTGTCCTTGCATTCCATAGCTATAACAAAGTATTAAATGTATGGTGTGAAAGGTAATGGTTTGCAGTAAGTAAACTAGTAACAATGGAAGATGTATCAATGGTAAAGATTGGACCGGGGCCCATAGTTCACTAGAGGTGGTCTCCTTAGATAAACAACATGGCATGAAGGGTAAACAAATTATAGCAGGGCAATTGAAAGGAACTGACCAAGGAATAACAATGCAATACTAGTCAAAAAGATCCTATTAGATTTGATTGGGCAATACAACAATATACATAGACCGCCATCCAACTGTATCTATGACTAGAAGTCCACCTTCAGGTTATCATCCGAACCCCCTCCAGTATTAAGTTGCAAGCAACAGACAACTACTTTAAGCAAAGTGTGTAAGGTAAACAATCCACTTGTTCCATGAACAAGAGACCTTTGTTTTCTCCCTAGTAGCAACAACGCATCTACAACCGAAGAGATTTCTATCACTTCCCTTGGAAACTAGAGGCATGAACCCACTATCGAGCATAAATACCCCCTCTTGGAGTCAGTAGAAACTACTCGGCCAAGATAGCTACTAACAACGGAGAGCATGCAAGATCCCAAACATAATAGACATGATAGAATCATAAAGACAAAACCATTAATCAATCGGACATAATAATCCCAATATCCATCGGATCCCCACAAACACAACATGCATGATTACAAATAGATTAGATCTTGATCATGAACGGAGCTCACAAGATCTATACATGAAAGCACAAGGAGGAGATACAACCATCTAGTTACTACATGGACTCGTAGTCCAAGGTGGAACTTCTCACACATCATACGAGAGAGAAGGCCTCCGGGATGATCTCCCCTCCGGCAGGGTGCCGGGAAGAACTTCAGATACCCCCGATATAGGGACGACGGTGGCGGCGGCTACAGAAGGTTTCATGGAATATTGATAGGGTACTTTGCGTTTCTGCATTGGGAGCTTCTTATAGGCAAAGAGGCGAGGCCAGGAGGAGACCAGAGGGCCACACCCTGCCCAGGCGTGGGCCCACCCATGGCCGCAGCTAGGGAGGTTTGGCCGCCCTGGTTTGCTTCTCCGTCTCGTCTTCTGGATTCGTGTTCCCCACGGGAAAATATTGACTTGGGCTTTTGTCCCGTCAAATTCCGAGAAATATTGATTTTCTGCCTTTCTGGAACCAAAAACAGAAGAAAACAGGCAACTGGCACTATGGCAACTTGTTA
This sequence comes from Avena sativa, assembly GCA_916181665.1. Lineage (NCBI taxonomy): Eukaryota > Viridiplantae > Streptophyta > Magnoliopsida > Poales > Poaceae > Avena > Avena sativa. The sequence continues at coordinate 363,509,505 of OV702285.1, read as the reverse complement.
ATAGGTTAGTTCCAGAAAAGATATAAAAACACCTCAAAGTGTAGACAAAGCAAAGCAAAGTAGATACTAAACAAACATGGAGTACCAAAAATTATAGATACGTTTCCGACGTCTCAAGCATCCCCAAGCTTAACTCCTGCTCGTCCTTGAGTAGGTAAGTGAGAAAAAGAATAATTTTTGAGGTGACGTGCACCACCAAAACCAAGATCAAACCATTTGAAAGAATTGAAAACTGGGATCAAAGAACTCTAAACATGTACATGAAAGATGGAGTTCTAACGATAGGACAAAGTAAGTATGCATGCAACATGAAAGGCTACAAAGAAAGATCATGAATAACATGCATTGAAAAATGTTTGTTTGTTTCACATACATAAAACATAGCATAGTGGCAATCAGTTTGTCCCTGATGGAGTGGCAAATAGATGCATATGACACCTTCAAAGTTCACAAGGGTGACTAGAAACAAATAGCACACGAACAAGTAATATCACAATATGCATCAATCAATAAGCTTTGGGACACTGCACACAGAATGACAACTATGCTCTCTGAATGTTGCCTAAAGGTAGAAGGTGGAGACTCGATAATGGTGGAAGAAAGGGAAGCAGGGATTTCAAGTTTCAAAAAGAGCTTCCAAAAATTATGGTACTTGTTAGCTTTCAGCCCTCATTGCCCCTATCATAAGCATCTTGAAGTGATTAAGGTTAAAGTGAAAAAATATGGAGTATATGCTTGACAAAGTATAAGTTGGCAATCTCAAGTCCCTTGAATACGAGGGCCACACCTCATGCTACTCAACTTCAGTCACCTGTAAGTTCTTGTCATTGTAAGTTTTGCATATCATAGAGAACAGCCAATGGGGTACCCCTTGCACATGGTATAGGAGCTATCCCATAACCAAAATGACAAGGCAAGCCGACAATAAGCATCTCAGCAATCTTTTTATTTACTATGTGCATAGCTTTTTATTGAGGATGCTTCATAGATAGCTCACTATGGTGATGCTACAAGTTTCCACCATGATTAGGCATGGCTTAGGCTAGCGGTCCAGGCGTTTCTCTAACACAAAATATATACTCCATGGACTTACAAGTTCCCTCTTTATTTCACACCGATGACATCCATAGTCAAAAGAGCATGATATCAACTGAGTACAAAGTACAAGTGCAATGTTTAAAACGTTACCCGTGACAACACTGTTCTGCTAATTCCAACGTATAAGTGCAAGCATATACAACAAAGATGACACAATGGTTCAAGTTTATTAGGGGCAAAGAATATAAAGTGTTCCATCAAGTTTGTGAGGTATTGAATCACTAAGTTTTCACATAAAAAATAGTTTTTAATTGGAAGATAGCTAAAAACAAGAATATAGTTGGAATGGTGTAACACACCATGCATAGGAATTTATAGTGGACACTTTGGAAAAACTTGGTTTCTTGGGAGTTGGAAGCATGAGTAGAACTTACTCATACAAGTGGAGACTAGCAAAAGACTGGGAGCAACCAACTAAGAGAGCAATAATGGCCATAATCATGCAGTGCAACAACGCATTACTAATCAAAGAATAGAGTGGTACTACAATTCAAGGACTAAATGATCATAGAGGCTATGGTGACTTGTAGTAGTCATAACATGGTGTGAGCATGTGCCAAGTCAACCCAAACAAAGCATCAAAGGAGAATGCCACAATAGTAAGCTGTTGCATGCTAAAACAACGCATAATTTCTTCAAGGCACACTATGCAATCCCAATTGTTTGGAACAAGACATGCTACATCAATAATCACTAAGCATAAGGTCAAAACAACACCTAGCATGTCATGCTAAAGTCTAAGTCACAGTCAATGCAAGCTCCTCTTGAACTTACAAGCAAGAACTTACTACTCCTTTCCAACACCAAGCAACTTATTTGCAACAACATAGCGAGAACGGGGGTCCAAACTATTTTATTCAAGCAAACTAAACAACCTAAGCAAATAAAACGAAAACTAAGATGCTCCAAGAACACCACAATTGTGCATGAAACAATAAAAACGAAGTGTCTAGACAGACCTCAACTTTTTATTGATGAAGAAGGGGATGGCTTGGGCATCCCCAAGCTTTGACGCTTGTACCTCTTGGATATTTCTTGGGGTGACACCGGGGTGGCATCCCAAATCTTGATATTTTGTCTATTCTTCATCTCATTATATCATTCTCTCTCTACACCTGAAATTTTTCCTTCATACAAAACTTCACACAATCTTCATTAGCAACATTAGTGTATTCAAAAGACATTAGACCTCTGGCAAAGATATGGAACAACAAAACATTTTACTAAAAACATAGGCTACTGTAGTAACTCCTTCAAAAATCTTAATTCCCTAAAAGAGAACTCAAAAAGGAATCAATAAGAAGCAAATGCAAATAATGGCAGAAATCTGTCAAAACAGACCAGCAGGTAGAAACCGATTTTTTCGAAGATCTTCTGTTGCTCAAATCAAAATGTGTTGAAGTAACGAAAGTTATATAACATATTGGGGGATTTATTCGTAACTTTTCAGCTCAATCCGAATTACAGAGACTCCTCAGGAATTTTTATGATGGAGGAAATAAATCTGTTTCGGGACAGGAACTCCCCAAATCTTACTTCCCTCTCATTAGAGGTCATTCTTGGCACAAAAAGAAAACAAAAAGGATAAGGAGAGGTCATTACTGAAGTAACAACTTCCAAGACTCAAGGATACTCTTGGGTTATCTCCCAACACGTACTTTTCTTTAACGCCTTTAATTTAGGAACAAGAAGCAAGAAGAATCAAGTATTTTCAAATGAGGAGGCATTAACATCAATACTTACAAAGTCTTCAACTATGAAATGTATCTCATCCAAATGGGTTTTGGAGGATCCCTTCTCGTCTCTCTTTGGTTTCCTACTTTCATGAAAAAGATTTTCAGGAGCAATCCAATCAAAAAAATTCAAAGGCTTCATGCATTCCAGCAAGCTTAAAGGGTATGGGTATCTTAAATTCCTCTCTAGGCTTAGTTTTATCAGAAATACCCACAACATATACACTTGAGCCTAGCATATTGAAACGCTCAAATACATTTTTGGCTTCCTTAGCAATATCATGGAATTCTTTTAATAAAGTTTCAAATATGAATTCTCACTTTTCATCATTCTCTTATTCTTTTAGTTTTAGGAACAAGAATTGTATGAAGGGGTTAAGGCTAACAAACCTAGCCTCCAACATATGAACTAAAGAAGCTGCAGCAATCTCATAATTAGGAGAAAGTTCTGCTACAGATCTATCCTCAATATCCTCATGCTTGCTAACATGATTAAATAATTCTTCAATATTATCTTTCACAATTATGGAGCCACTACCTATTGCAAGATCTTTCAGGGCGAACTTGGGGGACAACATGGTAAGATAGAGCAAGGTGGCAACTAGAGTAAGAACTAATTTTTTTGTGTTTTTGATAATAAAAAGCAAACCAAACTAAACTAATTTTTTTGGGTTTTTCGAAAAGAGGCAAACAAAACCAAGCAAAATAAACTAAGAACAAAGTAAAGAGAAAGCATGTGAAGGACTCCCCTAGTGAAGACGTCCTTAGCCTCCCCGGCAACAGTGCCAGAAAAGCTTGATGGTGAATTGTAAGGTTCCCAACCTTTAATAAGGTAGAGATCCCTGTGATTACAATGCTAGTCCCTGGATCAATAGCTAGCATCCACAGATAAGATGTAATATCAAGAAACAAAGGTCATAATACAACTTTATAACCAGGAATAAAATAATTTATTACATCTTACATAGCTCATTTGGCTATCTCATTACAATGCAGCAGAATATAACAATAGCATGGGGTCCTTCATCTTCAAAGTGCCACAGGCAGACATGTTGGTTGTAGACTTGTAATCCTAATCAATAATCTTCACTAACATCAAACAAACCTACAACATAATAAGTTACAGCCACAAGGGTCAATACATTTGAATTGTATTGGCAAGTGATACTATGGTAGTATAGTGGAGTCTATCATCTATATGCATTTGGCTAAGTGGAGCTTAGGCTTGCTTTGCTCAAAATAGATTTTCCTTATCATTTGAAAACTCTAAGTTTTTGCTTGACAAAATCTTTCCCAAGGAATCTCCCAATATAAATTGGTGATCCTTCAACCTTTGTTCAACCACAAGTTTTTAACTTAGAAATTGGGATGAGGAGATTCTTGATAGCTTCCATGTCTTGATGCTCAAACTGTCCTTTGCCAGGGACATGGCTAAGTACTTAGATTTTACACTCTGCATAGGTGGTGCACTTTCCCCACAAGACTTGGTTTCACCAAGACAAGATCTTTTAGAAGCCTTCCCTTAGACCAGAATGGATGCGTTCCAACCTATCATCCCCTACCACCAACTGTCCATTTGGCTAAGTTATTGCAACCTATATGATCCAGGCAGAGCCCATAATGCCAAGTGGCTGCACTTGAAGCTTATCAACATTTGACATCTCAAATCTCTTTGTTCCTGGGTGGCCATCCACAAGTGAGATACCAAGTTTTCCCCAGCATACTGGACTTGGTGATGCCCAAGTTTTCCCCAGCATACTGGACTTGCATGACCACTCAACAAAAACCATTCCTTCCATTCCACCCAGGTGATTCATTTACTTAGTTGTTTTATTAAACAAAACACAAGTCCATAGACTTAGAAATATTCCATAGCATGAATATATATTCCATCCTTGTTTTCTACTAGCTAAGCTAAGCATGGTAGTAGTAGGAATCTTAACTTAGGAAATTTCTACTAAGGTTTCATCTACTAGGATTTCCCATGGCATAGTTTACACTTAGCAAAAGTCCATGCAAGTCCTACTTAGAAATATCACTAATGCATAGTGAAAATAATGGGACAAAAGTATGAAGCATCACTTGCATTTTTGGTAGAGAATATAGGTTCACTCCTTGTCCTTGCAATACTCACACTCTTCAAATCACTATAATTCAATCAAGCAAGGCACAATTACAATCTACCATTCAAGCAAAACATCACATAAAATGATAGAACAAAACAATGCATGCAAGCATGTCAAAGATTGTTTTATTTGAAAAAGTGGTTTCTAATGGGTCATAAACATTTGGGAAACACCTAATGGTCATTTTACAAAGTGGCAAAATCATTTGCAAAAGGTTCTATCTATAAACCATTTTTAAAACAAGGTATCATTTTATGTGGTGTAGAAATGTTTTTAATAAGGCAATAATCTATAGGTTCATAAAATAAGTTTTCAAATCAGCAAACTTGGTGTTTGGGTCAGAGAGTTTATTTCCAAAACATTTCTCAAAGGTTTTCTCCCAAAACCATTTTTAATAATTAAACCATATTTTTATTTGACTAGAAATGTTTTAAATCAAAGATTCATTATTTTGTTTCACCAAATACATTTTTGAAACCACCAATTGATTTCTAGGGTCAGTAGGTTCAAAACAAACCATTTGCCAAAGATTTTATCCAAAAATCATTTTAAAACAATTTTTATATCCTAAACATGCTTACATAAGTTTCTGCAAAAACAATCAATTTAACAGAGGCGTTTTACTAAACAAAGTGTATGGTCAGAAAGTACTTGTCTTGCTGAATCCATTTATATAAAATTTGCAAAATTTGGACGTGTGGTTTTAAAGTTATGAATTTTTCAAATTGGAACAACACATAGATCATTTCTGGTTTTAATCAAACAGTCAGGGCCACGTGGCGCTTTCCTATTCGTCTGTACCGTTTCGCTCGGATAGGCAGGTGCGAGCCATTAGATTTAAGTTGCATCGCATGGCACAAATTGCTACTTACCCTTTCGTTCACATTCTATCACAATGCTACGATCAAGATCCTACGGCTCACACTAGCTAGGTCATAGATGGGCGGGGCTGGGCGACAGCGAGCGGTGGCGTGATCAGACGGTGGCGAGGCTGGCGATAGAGGAAGCAAGGGAGAGTAAGGCGGTGCTCACCAGGTTCGCTGTGGCGTGGGGAAGCTCAAGGTGCCTTCTGTTTGTCTAGGGGTGCGCTGGAGTTGCGGGGATTGCTCACCGGAGACGAGACAGACGGCGGTTGCTCACAGTCGACGACGGAGGCGACGCTACGGTGCGAGCTAGGACACGAAAACAGTGGCATTAGTTGCGGAAGAAGTCACTGGTCTCAGGCGCATCATCGGAAAGAAGAGGGGCGGTCAGATTCTTACTAGAGGCTTCGCCGGAGAGAAAGCAGACGGTGGTGGCGGTGGTCGTCGTCGTCGAGGTTCTGGGGCGCGCGGGGACGAGCTGGCGCTACGGGGAGGTTCGCCAGGAGGTGTGGATCATGTGAGCGTGGTTGAGGAGGCAAGGGGCGGCGAGGGGCTGCCGGAATCGCTGGTGGAGCTCGCCGGGGCAGAGGGCGGTGCAGGGGAAATTGTGCAGCCTGGGGGCGCGCTAGGGTGGGGGACTGAGGGGGAAATGGAGAGGGTATGCTGGCGCTTAATATAGCATGGTCACGGGGTGGAGTAATGCAGGCAGTAAAGAGTATTGACGCCGGCTTCAACGGCCAGAAACGGCGTGGAGGAAAGAGGGGCGCGGTCAGCGGCGGGTGAAGACGATGGTGAGGTGGCAGCGAGAGAGAGAGTGTGGGGGTAGGGTCCATCGGTCAGTTGCTGAGCGGGTGCAGGTGATGGTGCGAATCGTTTTTCTCGCGGGGTGGGTAGATGGGCTAACTGGGCCTTAGTGGGCTAGCTGGCTGGGCTGCTCCTTTTCATATATTTTTTTGTTCAGATTGTTTTTTTTCTTTTTCCTTTTCTAATAATCTGTTTTGATTTTATTTAATCAATTCAAACATCCATTTGAATTAAAACCTTTGTCAAACTTTGTGTGGATTCAAACATTGATTAATAAAACATTCTGAAGTCAAATTTAGAATAAATATTTTATTCTTTTTAGGGTATTTTAATTATTTAAAATAGGCCTTAGCATTTATTCAAATAAGGTTTAATAATGTTTTTAAAAACCATTTGAATTCTAATTCTTTCCATACCTATTCAGTAGGTTTTTATTCACTTAATAGGGTGTCAAAATATTCATCTAGAATCATTTGGAATATATCTAATATGATTCATAAATCATTTTAATTGGGTATTTGTTTTATTTCCAATGATATTAAATATAGTTTTAATTCCATAATTTTATTTAGAAGTTTCCTTTGATCTTATTATTTAAGTTAATTAAACAACTTTTAATCCACTTGGGTAGATTCCAAATATCTTTTCCTATGATTTAATTAATCATTTCTAATAGGGGTTTTGTCTTTATTCAAATGGAAATGAAATTTGGTTAATGCCACTTTATTTTTATTTTGGAAAATTCTTTATCCTTTTATTTTATTTGGTTTTGGATTAAATTCATTCCATTTGCTTATGGATTAGGCCATGATTTAATTTGGTCTTTAATTATTCCTTATTGAATAATTTCTTTCTTTATCTTATAAAATCCATATCTTTTTATTTATAGCTCCAAACTTGGTGATTCCAATTTGTAAAGTCTTATTTGATATTTGTTTATCCTTTTCAATATCTTTAGGATTATTTGCTCACAATTTGGTATAGATTTATATATAGGTTCTTTTATTAGCTTTGGAAATTACTTTTCCTTATCTTATTAACTTCATAAGATTTTATCCATGGCTCCAAAATAAGTGAAACCAATTTCTATGGTTTTATATTATTTATATTTGTCATTATTGATCATTTTGAAATGTTTGTTTAACCAATTTTTATATGGATCAAATCCATAGGCTTGGAGATAACTTGGAAATGATTTTCTTCCATTAGGGTTTTAGGGTTTTGGTTTAATTTCCAAGTGTTTAAATTTACAGATGCATTTATGGAGAATGCATTCCACTTGATTTGGATTTTGTTGAATTCAAACTTTAATTAAAGTTTGTTCAAGATGGTATGTTAATTTCCATTTAAAAACAAAAGTTTCTTTTCACCCTAAATTTCAGCAATTATTTATTAAAATAAATATCATCCCGAGATTTGGGGAGGCTAGGGGTTACAAGTTGGCTCAAAACAACTAGGGTACTACCACCCTTAAATTTTTTCCAACTATATTACATCTTGGCTTTCTTGGGATCTTGTTGAAATCTCTCTGGACATACATCTGCATAGTGTCCTTTGTTTCCACACTTGAAACATGTGACTAGGATGAGATCCTTCAAAGGCTTTATCTTGTGCTTCATCTTTTCTGGAAAATTTCTTGCATAATGTCCTTGGTTACCACAATTGTAACATGTGATAAGATTGAGTTCTTCACGTATCTTCTGTGGACAAGTTGACACATAATGGCCTAGCTCTTTACAGTTGTTGCACCATACTTGGCTAATCTCCTTATACTTCTTCTTCTTGGGTTTCTCCAAAGCTAGGAGTGCTTCTAGTTCATGTTATTCATATGTTATCTCAAAGGTAGGAATGTTTCCTGGTCTCCTTGACCTTTTTCTTATTCCTTGGATAATACATATGTCTCCTCTTTGGTCCTTTAAATTGAGTCATATTGCATGGAGGTGCAAGCTGAGATTTTCCTTCGTCTTTATCCTTCTTGGTAGACTTGGCTCTCTCATGGTAGTTTGCAATCAGTTGTTGCACTCCACCTTGTTTCCTTTGTTGAACTATGGAATAGATGGGGCATTGTATAGGGACATGATTATTTCCTTCACATAGGTAACAAGTAGCTTGAGATGTGGGCATTGATTTTTGGATGTCTCTCTTCACAATTGGGGCATTGATCTTCATGATCCTTGGAAGTGTGATCCTTGTCTCCACAAACATTGCAAGCCTGGGTTCCTTCTAAAATATCATCTTTGTCATCCTTGTTGTCACAAACTCCTTTGGAAGAGTTGTTTCCCATGTTGATCATTTGATCTGTCACCTTATGCAACAATTGGGTTTGGGTTTCCAAAAACCTTTGCATGGTTGGATCTACCTCACTGGTGTTGGCTATAAATTGAGTTGTCACTTGGTTCAACTGGCTTTGGGTTACTATGAGTTCTCTCATGTTGATCTCTTGGTTGTTGTTGTCACCATCCTTGATGTTGGAGTTCCTTGGAGTAGTCATCTGTTTGGGTTGGTTTGGGATTAGAATAGGCAAAATATTTCTAAGGGAATAATTTTAATCACACACATCACAATTCACACAAGCAATGTGCAAGCAATCACAAACAAACATTCCACTCAAACAACAAAGTTCAAGCACATTTTTAGGCAAAAAAATATTTTTGTTACACCACATAAGTTGGTGTGTTTGATCTATACTTTATATGGTGGTCCATCTATATGGTTCACTTGAGATTTTTCCACCTTTCTTGGTGGGTTCTTCTTGAATGAGATCATGGTTTCTTTGGGAAAATTCTTGGTCACAAAAACTTCAAAGGTGATGATGATTCCTTCTAAGTTGTGTTTCCTTAGTCTTCAAGTCTTGAGCAATATTTCTTGTCTCACTTGTAGTCCTTAGTGATATCCAAGGTTGAAGTCCTTGTTGAGAATAAGGTTGAAATCACTTGAAGATGTTGAAGTCATTAGAGTTGATGAAGTCCTTTGCTCATGGTGAAGTCTTTGGCCATGGGGTAGGCTTTGTCCATCAAGTTTGAAATAGAAGAGATGTAGAATCAAAACCAAAATGGTTGAGGAAAGAGTTAAAAGATTGTTTGTAAATAAGTTTTGGAAAAATACAACTTCTATTTTTCTAAGGGGTTTTGTCCATTCCTAGGGTTACAAATCCTACAGGCAACACAATGCTCTGATACCATCTATAAGGTTCCCAACCTTTAATAAGGTAGAGATCCCTGTGTTTACAATGCTAAACCCTGGATCAATAGCTAGCATCCACAGATAAGATGTAATATCAAGAAACAAAGGTCATAATACAACTTTATAACCAGGAATAAAATAATTTATTACATCTTACATAGCTCATTTGGCTATCTCATTACAATGCAGCAGAATATAACAATAGCATGGGGTCCTTCATCTTCAAAGTGCCACAGGCAGACATGTTGGTTGTAGACTTGTAATCCTAATCAATAATCTTCACTAACATCAAACAAACCTGCAACATAATAAGTTACAGCCACAAGGGTCAATACATTTGAATTGTATTGGCAAGTGATACTATGGTAGTATAGTGGAGTCTATCATCTATATGCATTTGGCTAAGTGGAGCTTAGGCTTTCTTTGCTCAAAATAATTTTCCTTATCATTTGAAAACAGTAAGTTTTTGCTTGACAAAATCTTTCCCAAGGCATCTCCCAATAGAAATTGGTGATCTTTCAACCCTTGTTCAACCACAAGTTTTTAACTTAGAAATTGGGATGAGGAGATTCTTGATAGCTTCCATGTCTTGATGCTCAAATTGTCCTTTGCCAGGGACATGGCTAAGTACTTAGATTTTACACTCTGCAGAGGTGGTGCACTTTCCCCACAAGACTTGGTTTCACCAAGACAAGATCTTTCATAAGCCTTCCCTTAGACCAGAATGGACGCGTTCCAACCTATCATCCCCTAACACCAACTGTCCATTTGGCTAAGTTATTGCAACCTATATGATCCAGGCAGAGCCCATAATGCCAAGTGGCTGCACTTGAACCTTCTCAACATTTGACATCTCAAATCTCTTTGTTCCTGGGTGGCCATCCACAAGTGAGATACCAAGTTTTCCCCAGCATACTACACTTGGTGATGCCCAAGATTTCCCCAGCATACTGGACTTGCATGACCACTCAACACAAACCATTCCTTCCATTCCACCCAGGTGATTCATTTACTTAGTTGTTTTATTAAACAAAACACAAGTCCACAGACTTAGAAATATTCCATAGCATGAATATATATTCCACCCTTGTTTTCTACTAGCTAAGCTAAGCATGTCAGTAGTAGGAATCTTAACTTAGGAAATTTCTACTAAGGTTTCATCTACTAGGATTTCCCATGGCATAGTTTACACTTAGCAAAATTCCATGCAAGTCCTACTTAGAAATATCACTAATGCATAGTGAAAATAATGGGACAAAAGTATGAAGCATCACTTGCCTTTTTGGTAGAGAATATAGGTTCACTCCTTGTCCTTGCAATACTCACACTCTTCAAATCACCATAATTCAATCAAGCAAGGCACAATTACAATCTACCATTCAAGCAAAACATCACATAAAATGATAGAACAAAACAATGCATGCAAGCATGTCAAAGATTGTTTTATTTGAAAAAGTGGTTTCTAATGGGTCATAAACATTTGGGAAACACCTAATGGTCATTTTACAAAGTGGCAAAATCATTTGCAAAAGGTTCTAACTATAAACCATTTTTAAAACAAGGTATCATTTTATGTGGTGTAGAAATGTTTTTAATAAGGCAATAATCTATAGGTTCATAAAATAAGTTTTCAAATCATCAAACTTGGTGTTTGGGTCAGAGAGTTTATTTCCAAAACATTTCTCAAAGGTTTTCTTCCAAAACCATTTTTAATAATTAAACCATATTTTTATTTGACTAGAAATGTTTTAAATCAAAGATTCATTCTTTTGTTTCACCAAATACATTTTTGAAACCACCAATTGATTTCTAGGGTCAGTAGGTTCAAAACAAACCATTTGCAAAAGATTTTATCCCAAAAATCATTTTAGAATAATTTTTATATCCTAAACATGCTTACATAAGTTTCTGCAAAAACAATCAATTTAACAGAAGCATTTTACTAAACAAAGTGTATGGTCAGAAAGTACTTGTCTTGCTGAATCCATTGATATAAAATTTGCAAAATTTGGACGTGTGGTTTGAAAGTTATGAATTTTTCAAATTGGAACAACACATAGATCATTTCTGGTTTTAATCAAACAATCAGGGCCACGTGGCGCTTTCCTATTCGTCTGTACCGTTTCGCTCGGATCGGAAGATGCGAGCCGTTAGATTTAAGTTGCATCGCACAGCACAGACTGCTACTTACCCTTTCGTTCACGTTCTATCGCAACGCTACGATCAAGATCCTACGGCTCATACTAGCTCGGTCATAGATGGGCGGCGCTGGGCGACAGCGAGCGGTGGCGCGGTCAGACGGCGGCGGGGCTGGCGATAGAGGAAGCAAGGGAGAGTAAGGAGGTGCTCACCAGGTTCGCCGTTGCGTGGGGAAGCTCAAGGTGCCTTCTGTTTGTCGAGGGGCGCGCTGGAGTTGCGGGGATTGCTCGCCGGAGACGAGACAGATGGCGGTTGCTCATAGTCGACGACGGAGGCGATGCTACGGTGCGAGCTAGGACACGAAAACAGTGGCATTAGTTGCGGAAGAAGTCACTGGTCTCAGGCGCATCATCGGAAAGAAGAGGGGCGGTCAGATTCTTACTAGAGGCTTCGCCGGAGAGAAAGCAGACGGTGGTGGCGGTGGTCGTCGTCGTCGAGGTTCTGGGGTGTGCGGGGACGAGCTGGCGCTACGGGGAGGTTCGCCAGGAGGTGGGGATCATGTGAGCATGGTCGAGGAGGCAAGGGGCAGCGAGGGGCTGCCGGAATCGCTGGTGGAACTCGCCGGAGCAGAGGACAGTGCAGGGGGAAATTGTGCTGCCTGGGAGCGCGCTAGGGTGGGGGACTGAGGGGGAAACAGAGAGGGGATGTTGGCGCTTAAGATAGCATGGTCGCGGGGTGGAGTAACGCAGGCAGTAAAGAGTATTGACGCCGGCTTCAACGGGCAGAAACGGCGAGGAGGAAAGAGGGGCGTGGTCAGCGGCGGGTGAAGACGATGGTGAGGTGGCGGTGGGGTCATCTGGCAGCGAGTGAGAGAGTGTGGGGGTGGGGTCCATCGGTCAGTTGCTGAGCGGGTGCAGGCGATGGTGCGAATCGTTTTTCTCGCGGGGTGGGTAGATGGGCTAACTGGGCCTTAGTGGGCTAGCTGGCTGGGCTGCTCCTTTTCACATTTTTTTTGTTCAGATTGTTTTTTCTTTTTCCTTTTCTAATAATCTGTTTTGATTTTATTTAATCAATTCAAACATCCATTTGAATTCAAACCTTTGTCAAACTTTGTGTGGATTCAAACATTGATTAATAAAACATTCTGAAGTCAAATTTAGAATAAATATTTTATTCTTTTTAGGGTCTTTTAGTTATTTAAAGTAGGCCTTAGCATTTATTCAAATAAGGTTTAATAATGTTTTTAAAAACCATTTGAATTCTAATTCTTTCCATACCTATTCAGTAGGTTTTTATTCACTTAATAGGGTGTCAAAATATTCATCTAGAATCATTTGGAATATAGTTAATAGGATTCATAAATCATTTGAATTGGGTATTTGTTTTATTTCCAATGATATTAAATATAGTTTTAGTTCCATAATTTTATTTAGAAGTTTCCTTTGATCTTATTATTTAAGTTAATTAAACAAATTTTAATCCACTTGGGTAGATTCCAAATATCTTTTCCTATGATTTAATTAATCATTTCTAATAGGGGTTTTGTCTTTATTCAAATGGAAATGAAATTTGGTTAATGCCACTTTATTTTTATTTTGGAAAATTCTTTATCCTTTTATTTTATTTGTTTTTGTATTAAATTCATTCCATTTGCTTATGGATTAGGCCATGATTTAATTTGGTCTTTAATTATTCCTTATTGAATAATTTCTTTCTTTATCTTATAAAATCCATAGCTTTTTATTTATTGCTCCAAACTTGGTGATTCCAATTTGTAATGTCTTATTTGATATTTGTTTATCCTTTTAAGTATATTTAGGATTATTTGCTCACCATTTGGTATGGATTTATATATAGGTTCTTTTATTAGCTTTGGAAATTACTTTTCCGTATCTTATTAAATTCATAAGATTTTATCCATGGCTCCAAAATAAGTGAAACCAATTTCTATGGTTTTATAATATTTCTATTTGTCATTCTTGATCATTTTGAAATGTTTGTTTGACCAATTTTTATATGGATCAAATCCATAGGCTTGGAGATAACTTGGAAATGATTTTCTTCCATTAGGGTTTTAGGGTTTTGGTTTAATTTCCAAGTGTTTAAATTTATAGATGCATTTATGGAGAATGCATTCCACTTGATTTGGATTTTGTTGAATTCAAACTTTAATTAAAGTTTGTTCAAGATGGTATTTTAATTTCCATTTAAAAACAAAAGTTTCTTTTCACCCTAAATTTCAACAATTATTTATTTTGTTTATTTATTTTTCACATAACAAGATTTGGAAAATCTTGGGATGTGACATGAATCCTTGATGGCGCCAGCGGTCCTGGTGCTTGACATGGAGTCTATAGGGAACCCCAAGAGAAAGGTGTGATGAAGCACATCAGCAAGTTTTCCCTAAGTAAGAAATTGAGGTTATCAAACTAGTAGGAGGAAGGAAACTTCACACAGGTGTTGCAAGCAACGCGGAGACCTGCACAACACAAACTCAATACTTTGCCCCAATGAATAGTGAGATTGTCAAGCTCACTGGTTTGCTGTAACAAAGTATTAAACGTATGGTGTGGAAGCTAATGGTTTGTAGCAAGTAAATAGATAATAGTTGATGATGTATCAATGGTAAAGATTGGATCGGGGCCCATTGTTCACTAGAGGTGTTCTCCTTAGATAAACAACATGGAATAAAGGGTAAACAAATTACAGCAGGGCAATTGGCAGGAACTGAGCAAGGTATAACAATGCAATACTAGTCAAAAAGATGCTATGAGATTCGATTGGGCAACACACCAATATACATATACCGCCATCCAACTTCATCTATGACTAGAAGTCCACCTTCAGGTTATCATACGAACCCCCTCCAGTATTAGGTTGCAAGCAACAGACAACTGCTTTAAGCAAAGTGTGTAAGGGAAACAATCCACTTGTTCCATGAACAAGAGACCGTTGTTTTCTCCCTAGTACCAACAGCACATCTACAACCGAAGATATTTCTGTCACTTCCCTTGGAAACTAGAGTCATGAACCCACTATCGAGCATAAATACTCCCTCTTGGAGTCACTAGCAACTACTCGGCCAAGATAGCTAATAACAACAAAGAGCATGCAAGATCACAAACAACACAGACATGATAGAATCATAAAGACAAAACCATTAATCAATCTGACATAATAATCTCAATATCCATCGGATCCCCACAAACACAACATGCATGATTACAAATAGGTTAGAACTTGATCATGAATGGAGCTCACAAGATCTATACATGAAAGCACAAGGAGGAGATACAACCATCTAGCTACTACATGGACCGGTAGTCCAAGGTGGAACTACTCACGCATCATACCGGAGAGAAGGCCTCCGGGATGATCTCCCCTCCGGTAGGGTGCCGGGAAGAGCTTCAGATCCCCCCGATATAGGTACGACGGTGGCGGCGGCTACAGAAGGTTTCATGCAGTATTGATTGAGTACTTAGGGTTTCTGCATCGGGGGCTTCTTATAGGCGAAGAGGCGAGGCCGAGAGGTGACCAGGGGGGCACACCCTGCCCAGGCGCGGGCCCACCCCTGGCCGCTCCTAGGGGGGTTTGGCCGCCCTGGTTTGCTTCTCCGTCTCGTCTTCTGGATTCGTGTCCCCCACGGTAAAATATTGATTTTCTTTTGTCCCGTCCAATTCCGAGAATATTGATTTTCTGCCTTTTTGGAACCAAAAACAAAAGAAAATAGGCAACTGGCACTGTGGCAACTTTTTAATAGGTTAGTTTCAGAAAAGATATAAAAACACCTCAAAGTGTAGACAAAGCAAAGCAAAGTAGATACTAAACAAGCATGGATCATCAAAAATTATAGATACATTTCCGACGTATCAGTGCTCTTATCCTTCAATACTTCTTCAATAATTTGCACTTCTGTTTTTTCAGTCTCATCATCTACGTGTGGTCTATTTTTCATGATCATCATTGCATCCTGCAAATAAGTTCAAATGAAAGCGTAAGAAATATTAAAGTAGAATGCTTATTCATTACAAAATATTAGCAGTATTAAATGTTTTACATAAACATCTTTGGCTTCCGTAGTCATGATGCCTTCCTTTTTGGTGTGGCTAGGTTTATAGAAGTCAATTGGAGATGTCACCTCCTCCAAGTTCTTTGAGTTTTACAAAAAAAATTGAATTAAGAACATGAGTTAGCAAAATTTCTAGTGATCTTGGAAGAACAATTGGTTCATATATGAACGTAAAAACTTA
Source organism: Avena sativa (assembly GCA_916181665.1). Taxonomy (NCBI): domain Eukaryota; kingdom Viridiplantae; phylum Streptophyta; class Magnoliopsida; order Poales; family Poaceae; genus Avena; species Avena sativa. The sequence goes on along the minus strand of OV702285.1, from coordinate 363,493,309 downwards.
CAAGAGCTTCGTAGTATGCAACGAAGCATATGATCCATTTGTATGGTTCTTCTTTACATCTTCTCTATTCACTTGATTCTTCACACACATTTCCTAAATTTTAGTATTAACCTGTGATTTTTCTATGCAATAGAGATTTATGTGTTGAGTATTTGTAAGTGTAAATTTTAGTACCTGATATTGGGCATCAAACCATCTGTCCACAAGATCTTTCCAACTTCACTCTAGTACATTTTGTAGCTTCATCTTATATGCTTCCTAGGGGCTCATAACATTAATCTTGTCTCAATTCTCCTTCTTAAGCTTGTAGCATATTTGGCGCATACTACTCTGTATAATATTAGTGCACACTATCTTGGTCACTTCATCATTTGTGTCCATTTAAAATTTTCCCTGTAAAACGGAGAAGCATATTATGTAGTTACATAGGTAGACAAGTTAAATAGCTATGATGTAAAACTGTAGAGTTAGGGCTCACCTCTACTTTGCGAATAGAACCTGGAATAACATCTTTCAGAGTCTCAAATTTTTTGTATTGAGTCAAATTTGTTGCCAGATGCACTTTGTCTTGGATTTGTATTCCGAACACATAGCTTAGTTTTGCTGCTTGAAGAGGATGTTTGGGCGTTCTAACCCCCTCAATGAATTCAATTTTTATTTTATTCCCAGCATGTCTTCTAGTGTAGTCATGCAGACCATGGTCCATGGAAATTCCATGTACCCCATGCTTTCGCTTTGAACCGGAAGAGGTTGCATTTGAAACATGGGAGGAAAAGTTTAAAATTAGAGTATATATTATAGGACTAACCATCAATACAATTATTTAAGTGCAATTGTTAATACCTTTTTGTTTCGTAATAACATGTTGAATGTCCTCAGCTGAGTTGATTCATCTAGATGTTAGGCTCAACATTAGTGAGATTTGAACTTCCGTGTTCTCACACTCTGGGTGTGTAAGGGTCTGACATGTGAAAGTTTCAGTTGCTTCTGTGACATGAGGTGCTCTTGATCTAGTTGTTAAGTTAGATTGAGGTATGGTTCTTGCCTTCAGTGATGCAGTTGATGTACCATCATTTTCCTTTTTTAATAACAGTTAATAACAAAACTTTATTACTTTTCAGGGATTAAAATTTAGTGAAAATAAGATATGGTAACCTTTCTCTTAGGGTTACCAAAATTCTGACCCTCGTCATCTGAAGTCGCCGCGTCATTAGCTGTGGCCATTTCTTCTTAATTGGGTTCATATGTATGGTTTGGTTGAGTGTCGTTAGCATCCGTTTGTTTATCTTTTTGGAGGCCTTTGTCATTGTGCAAATGCCTCTATAGGCGAATTTACGTGATTCCTCTTCAACATTTTCTATAGGCAAACCGGTATTGGCTTGCGCTTCTTTGAAAACTTCCATCATACGAGCTTGATTTTCTTCCAAATTTTAGTACATGTTTGCCTCATATGCATTAGTTGGTTTTTTGGGTTCCTGACAAGCGATGGTCAAAACTAAACTGAATATTTTTTAAGGTGCCAGGGGTACCAAAACTTGTATAACAGCTCAACAACAGATTACATCATGAATTACAAAGTCCTGGCAATTTTCATTTCTAAAATATGCTATCCAAGGGCAGGCATATTGAGAGTGTGTTGTTGCAAAGCAAACTAAAGTTGGTACAGTAGAAGTAGTTCTATGTACCTCATGAGCACAAGGGTAAGCTATATTGTTTTTATCTCTACAAATGTGATATACTCTAAAATTTGTCTTCTTAACTAAATGTTTTTTTGCTAGGATGACTATAGAATTCGGATGCATGTATTCTTATTCAAGCCTGTTTCTAGCAACTTCCTTTGCCACTAGAATGTTGTCAGTATAAAGCTAGGGCTCTTTTATGTTCATTCTTTCCGCTATTTTAGCTGCCAATAACAAGGCTTTAGCCTCAGCTTGAAGAGGATAGACCGAATAAGGAGCAGATGCATGGACTTTTGTCTAGATGTAGCCATTGCTACCTTTTGCTTGGATAAAAATAAACTAAACTAAATCTTTCTACTACCAAACAATATCATTGCGTGTGCGGGAAAACATTATAGGGAGTAGATCGCTAGAATTATACTAGAATGACGGGAATAAGATGTTTAATCACTTTGTAATGAACGGTTCTAGCATATATACTACATATGAGACGGATCAGGGGATTGAATTATCACCTGAAGATTGTCTGACATTGGTCTTGTTCTTCAGTGTACACCTCAATGGTTCGTGTTCCTTACCACTGGGAATAGTCCCATACATGGTGTCGGCCAAGGAGATCGTCCATCAGATGCGATGATGCATTTTGATCCTCCAGGGACGAGATCAAATATGGGGGAGGAGAAAGATTAGGCACCAGAAGGGGATGGGTTTTGGCAGTTAAGATGAGATGCAAATCATGGGAGGAAATCGTGCACTAGTTTTATGTTGCGGGGTTTCAAATTTTAGCGGTGGGGTGAAGGGGAAAAATAAGAGAATGAAAATGTGTCGAACTTTTTGGAGGGAGGTTATATTTAGTTATTAATTTTGACATGACAAGCAAAATATTTTTTTAACATTAGTTTTATTTCGTATGTAAGCTGTACATAATTGGTATAAAAATGAAATGAAGTACTGATAAGTTGAAAATTAATAATGAAATAATAGTACCATAATTTATAAGTTAAGTCTTATCTCATTTTATGAATTAATATTATATTAAAAAGTACTAGTGTTAGACCAGAATGATGCATACATTACCCGCCCCTAAATGATAACTAAGAATAGTGAAATGTTCATATTGTTTAAATTATAAATTCATAAGCCATGTTTTGATGTAATGATGCTATCTAAATGGACTCAAATTTGGCACAAGGGTGTATCACCACATGGCTAATGATGCTAGCCATTTTGGTTTGAAAATTTTAAAAATTTCACCCTCAAACTCAAAAACGGGCTTTCATTTGTCAAGCAAGTACCAAAACTACAATTTTTAACCTTCAAGTTGCATGCTTGTGTGGTTGTACATCACATTGGGACCACAGAATAGAAGTCATACTTTTCAGATGCTTTCATAAGCTCTTGAAAGACTCTGGTCATCCGTGGTTTGACCAAACCTTGTAAATTTCCTAAAAAATGAGAAATTCACAAAATATTTTGAAACCTTCAAATTTGGTCATTGTGTGGCAAATACTTTGCATGAAAAATAATAAACTTGGAAAAAATGTCCCCCTTGTAGTCCACTCTCAAATGTGGGGTAGTTAGGTTAACGATCATGTCCAACTACTTGAAATAGCCACTTGTGTATCATGTTTTGATCTACCTTTCTTCAAATGGACTCAAATTTGGCACAAGGGTGTATCACCACGTGGCTAATGATGCTAGCACAGATCGAGGACACTTATAAATCCTGATGTATGTAAGACCATGCTATGTGACCAAAGTGTGGTACATGCAAAATTAGATCAAACAATGGTCGACCACTTGGTTTACAACATGTGGTCCCTTATAGAATTTGTGAGTCCAATATGATAGCAACATTGACTTAGGAGAAGGTAGTTTGTTGATTGTACCATACATGTAGATCAATAAGGGCACCAAGAGTTCATGTAGGTCTAGGTATCTTCAACTCGCATTTGTTAGTCCATGGGAGAAATTTTGATATATGTGGGCCCATATGGCATTTATGAGTGCAATGTTACTTGTTTTGGTGAATGTGGGCCCCTATAGAATATATCTGAGCTCGAATGATACATGTGTGGCCAGTTTGAGAATTACATGATTTAATTAGGTCTACAAGTGTAGCAAGAGTATATGTACATCTTTGTATCTTCAAATGGCATTTGTGGTATAGGAGACCAAGGTTGATACATGTGGGCCCATATGCCATTTGTGAGTGCAATGTGCTACCATTGGTGTGTGTTTCCCCTTATAACATATGTTTGAGAAAGAATGATATATGTAGGGCCAGTTTTTTTATTATATGATATAACTAGATACACGATGGTAACAAGAGTAGTATATGTAGGTCTATGAAACTTCAATTAGCATTTGTGGGTCCAAGGATATCAATATTGTTACATGTGGGCCCATAAAGTATCTATGAGTGCAATGTGAGTTGTGTTGCTGAATGTGGGCCCTTATAGCTAGAAAACGGTATTCCCAAGTATGATAACTAACAATATTCATACATGTTGAGCATTTTCATTATATGATAGTATTAGATCTAGCATATATGTGTTCAAGAAGAGTAAGATTGATACACGTGGGGCCGGTTTGATGATTATATGATAGACATAGATCTAGAAGGCTAGAGGATTTCTCTCTCAAAAAAAGAAGGCTAGAAGATATGCAACAACTCGGTATGCGCAATTAAATTGCATGGTAGAATTTTTCACATGAAAACTAGTGACGCAGTGCACATGAGCTAAGGTGATGTAGTGGACAGGACAACACGACCGATAGCTTGAATTGATGTGACAACACAAGGCACATATATCCTCCTTATTACTCTTTTTAATCTTTGTTTACTCAGAAGCTGGAACGGCCGCCGCCACCCGTCAACCCATTGGAATTATGTCCCTATTGTCTACAAGGACGCCGGAATCGCGTTGATGGTTCTAGCGTTCCCCTGTTTTGTAGAAACCCCTATTATTCCTATCCTCTGTCTTCTGCTTCCCTCGTTGTCTTCTTCCTATCTTCTCCTTGCCGCCATGGAAGGTTACACTCGAGAGACGAGTTTCATTTCCCATGGAAATACGAATATAGACGTCGTCTACACCAACTAGGAGGATATAGTGGTGTGAGTCCTAAGGATGTATGAGGATTGGCATGAGCAAGATGAGGACAAGTTTGTCATATTGGACCTCGAGTAAACCAAGGAGGACCAAGTGTACGATAATGGTCTCTTCGTTGTTCTACTGGCCATGAGGAAACACGTCCTCATCTACCACTACTCCTGGTTTGTATATATGCTCTCGGTAGTCAACCGCTTTCAGGGTTTTCTTATTTTTGAATGGTCACTTGTATGATTGTAATCAGTTGATCTTGCCTTTACTAAATTGTCGTACTCCCAAATTTTATTCAAATGTTGATCTTCCAAGTACTGCAATCATTCCATATGCTCATCTTGCATGTACTCATTTCTTTTAGTACCAAATGAATTAGACTAGTTAACTTTTAGAGTGGTGATCTTGGATTTACTAAATTTTTGTAGTTTCAAGTTTTATTCAGGTTATGATATTGCATTGACTAAACAGTCGTATTTCCAAATTTTATTATAGTGGGGATCGTGCAAGTATTAAATTTTATTGCTTATGGAATCTATCCATTTTCTCATCTTGCAACTACTGAATTTTATTAGGAACAAATAAATTATGACAAGCCAATATTGAGAGTCTTGATCTTGCATTTACTAAACTTTTGTCGCTTAAAATTATATGCAAATAATGATCTTGCATTGACAAAATATTTGTAGTTACAAAGTTTGCCCAAGTTTTGGTCATACTTTTTGTGAAGACAAACTACATACTTCCAGGACTGACAAGAAGTGTCCAGCGCTGCGCCAATTTCTTGTAGAAAAAGGAATTATTTTCTGCACCGTTGACAAAAGATCTGATTTTTGGAAGTTTCATTATGATAGAATTACAATTTCTGCGCACAAGTGGATCAATATTCAGAGTCTTCTCCAGATCAAATGGGGCTCGAGGAGGGATGGAATGGTTATTCTCGCAGCTAGAATCATCGATCAGTCGAACAACAAAATGAAGAAAGATTTCACTAAAGATAGGCACGATTTTTGGAAGGAGAGGCCGTTGTCTAAGATAAACCTGAAGTATGCAGCCATAGAATCTTACGTGACCTACCAGCTGTACGTTTAGATCCATTTCTTTGAACATTTCCTCGTGTTTTGCCCCTGTTGCAAGAGGAAAGACAAGCAAAGGGAAGACCTTTGTCAGAAATGAAACATAGCTGATCATGACGCTGTAATTGCAAAGAGAGAGGGAGAAGCTGAAGCATCATATAGATAGGCTACACATGCAGCAGCAAACACAGAGGCAACATCTTCCAGTGGCAACAACTAGGCATATGATGCACCACTCTTTGTGTCGCGGGATGCCAAAGATAGGAAAGCCAACGCCCCTTCCGGGTCGGATGAACTTGCATCTCATCGGCTGTGGGAGGCCAATAAGAAAAGTGACAGATGGGATGATGGTCGTTGGTCTCCTAGGAAAGATGGCAAGCGCCTCAAGTGGTTTTATGAGAAGTGAATTAAATTGTACTTCTTTTTTTGTTATGTTTTGTATGTTTCTAGTAGCTTGCCAAGAAATTCTTGTGGTCATGTGGATTTATCAGTGTGCGAACCATGTTTAATATGTATGAGAATCGTTATGACTTATTGTGTAATTATTTATCTGTGTTTGCTTATGCTACATCTTTTGAGTTTGTTTAAGCTATATTTATTGAGTTTAATCATATCACTTTGAAAATCAAACAAAAATTAGGTTTATAAGCCATGTTTTGATGTAATGATGCTAGCTAAATGGACTGAAATTTTGCGCAAGGGTGTATCACCACGTGCGTAATGATTCTAGCATTCTATCTAGCCATTTTGGTTTGAAAATTTCAAAACTTTCACCTCAAATCTCAAAAATAGGCTTTCAATTTCTGAAGCAAGTATCAAAACTACAATATGAATCCTTCAAGTTGCATGCTTCTGTGGTTGTACATCACATTTGAACCCTGGTTTCACCAAACATTGTAAATTTCATAAGAAATTGATAAATTCTCAAAATCTTTTGAAACCTTTAAATTTGGTCATTGTGTGGCAAATACTTTGCATGAAAAATAACAAACTTGGAAAAAATGTCCTCCTAGCAGTCCACTCTAAAATGTGGGGTAGTTAGGTCAACGATCATCTGACTACTCGAAAGAGCCACTTGTGTACCATGTTTTCATCTACCTTTCTTCAAATGGACTCAAGTTTGGCACAAGGGTGTATCACCACATGCCTAATGATGCTAGCATTATATCTAGCCATTTTGGTTTGAAAATTTCAAAAATAACTCAAAAATAGGCTTTCATTTGTGAAGCAAGTACTAAAACTATAATTTGTAACCTTCAAGTTGCATGCTTGTGTGGCTGTACATCGCATTGGGACCACGGAATAGCTGTTGTACTTTTCAAATGCTTTCACATACACTTGAAAGACTCTGGTCAACCTAGGTTTAACCGAACCTTGTAAATTTCATTAGAAAATGAAAAATTATGGAAATGATTTGAAACCTTCAATTTTTTTCATTGTGTTATAAATACTTTGCGTAAAAATAACAACCTTGGAAAAAATGTCCCCCTAGCTGTGCACTCTCAAATGTGGGATAGTTAGGTCAACGATCATGTCCGACTACTAGAAAGAGCCACTTGTGTACCATGTTTTCATCTACCTTTCTTCAAATGGACTCAGATTTGGCACAAGAGTGTAAAACCACGTGCCTAATGATGCTAGAATTCTATCTATCCATTTTGGTTTGAAAATTTCAAAAATTTCACTCTCAAATCTTCAAAACAGGCTTTCATTTGTGAAGCAAGTATCAAAACTACAATTTAAAACCTTCAAGTTGCATTCTTGTGTGGTTGTAAATCACAATGGGACCACATCAGTTGTACTTTTCAGATGCTTTCACAAGCTCTTGAAAGACTCTTGTCAACCCTTGTTTGACCAAAAATTGTAAATTTCATAAGAAAATGAGGAATTCTCAAAATCTTTTTAAACCTTCAAATTAGGTCATTGTGTGGCAAATACAATGCATGAAAAATAACATGTAGGGTATATTAGGACTGCAGGTATAGTCCTTGTTTCATCATGAATGTGTAGTTAAATCTTTCTTGAAACATTTTTAATTATTCTCGTAAATTCGATTTTAGGTGAAAGAAAATATTTCACCACAAAGTTAAGGGTTGACCAATCTTGATAAGAATCGGACGACAACGGCCGAAAAAGGCTAATACATATTACTTTCCCAAAAACAGTACACACAAATATCAGAGCATTAGTATATAAGGGCTCCTAACGATCTCATGTCCTCCCTGTTTCACCATCGCCTACTCCCATCTCGCCACTGTCTTGTTCTCTCTCGTCCTATCTCTTTCACCTGTCGACGGCGAACGGTCCTACACCCGGAGAACTATGGCGATGACTACCTAGGTACGTATGTCGTCTTGACCCAATGCAGTGTGAACTCAACTAGCTGAGATTGTTTGTACATTTCAGTTGTAAAAATGGTAGGCATATCTTGTAGATCTAAGCAATTACACTCACAATCTGACTGCACTCACAATCGGATTTATCATGTAGTGTGGTGTTTGTTTCGACATGAAGGGTTTGTGCACTACTATGACTTACATGCACAAGTTTTTCACATATACCCTACGTAAAGGATTCGAGGAGAGGATGGTACGATTTTCTTATCCAAACACATATGAATGTGCAGATCATTTTATATCTATTAAGATCTGCTATAGGGGTTATTTAAATGGACTAACATCTAAATAAAAATATCTTAATGGGTTATCTATTATTATTCCATGTAAGTGCATTCCTCTCATTGTGTCATATGCTACACATGTTCTTCCATGCTATTCAAGATCTATTTTGCTCAATAAGTATTTATTCAAAAAACATGAAAAAAAGGAGGTGTTACAAGTATTTACTACACCTGAGAATTTTGAATTTGTATTTATGGTTACAAATGAACCAAATTTAAATTTCCTTAGAGGTGATGGTTGGAAAGAATTTTGTAGAGTGTACCAACTACAAAGGGAAGAGCGGGTGAATTTCCCCATTCACAAAAATCATTGTGAATCAAACAGTGTTGTTTGTAGAAATTTCCCTATCATCCATCGAAGTAATACATCTATATTAATTTAATTCTTGATTTGATAAGCATATCGTGATTTAACTAATGTGCCAAAATCTTAATGCATAACTATTTTTGTCACATTTTTTGTAGCATACTACCATTTGGGAGTTGAGGGGAGAGAAATAGTTGATCATGTCACTACAACTGAGGGAACCAAGGTTAATTGTAGAATGATGGAGAAGGTGATAACAGATGTGGGAAAGCTTAACATGTTTTTACACCATCATGATGCTGGAGATTATGATATTGAAAGAGCTTATGGACTGCATCATACCTTGAATTGGTCCAACCAGAGCAAGAATTTTATGGTATTTAATGTTGATGGTCTTGTATTACATCATAATTCAACTAAATTAGTTAATGTCTTTGAATTGACACAAACACCATTGTTTGCAAATTTCCAACAGAAACTGTCTTGTCGTCTTGTTCCAAACGACATGGACCAAGAAGGTGCTATTACTATAGTTTGTGATCCTAGCATGACAGTGTCATCAACGTACAACATTTCTACTGATGATGGTCGTGCATGCATCAACAGATGGGACAAATTCATGGAGAAGGAAAACAAATTTGAGATTGGACACAAGTTTCTCATGATGCTCTACCTTGGTGATCATGGCGCCTATCTATTTGTCTCTCATGTGCCAGATGTTGAACTTGGTTAGTAGTTTTAGGACATTATAATGTTGCCTCAACTAGTACTGTCATATTTATCTTGAAGACTATTATTTATGCATGATTTTCATAATGTGTGTATGGTTGCAATACATAAAGGTTTGATGATTTTAAGAGGGCTACAAATTAATCTGTTCAATGATTGAGCTTGCAACATTTAATATGCGCACTTACGAATGTGTTCATAAATTTACTCATTTTACTATGTAATAAACACATGACAATGTACAACTAATGTGTATGACATAGTGGTATGTGTGCAGATTAGGGTGTTCAAACAATACTGTAATTAGGTACGTAATGAATAAAAGTGCATATTTGTTTTCTATACGTTTTAATGTGCAACTAGTTACTGCGACAGATAGGAATAAATTTAATTTTTATTCTCCTGATTTTAATGCATACTACAGTGCTACAATATGACTCTCTCCTCGATCTCGTCGAGGCCTTCTAACATTTATTATTTTTCCTAATAGATAAAACCGAACAGACGGTCCAAAAATTGAGGGACAAACAACGGATCCTAGCAAAATCCCCAATTCCACATCCCGATTTCTTCGACGACAATTCTCGAGAGCATCACTAGACTTCTCTACTTCCAACCGTCTCTTGCTTTTCTCCCCGACAATCCTATTCCACCATGGGTGCATGAGCCTCGGCCTTGATTCATTTTGACCACCTCCTCGGCATGGACGAGGCAAGCGGACGATGGAGGTTCATCAGTTCTGTGTACATGGCGTTGCAGTGATCCAAGACGTCTACACCAATGAGGGCAGCACTATCGATAGCTTCCTCACCATGTACCTGGAGTGGCTCAAGGATGAGGAGTCTAGGTTTGTTGGCCTCAATATGGAGTACGACATCACGCAGAGAAACATTGCGGTCATGTATATTGCGTTGAAGGCGCATGTCCTTGTCTTCCACATAATCAGGTACTAAATATGCGACTTTATGTACTTAATTAGGTACTACATACTTCAAAATAAATGTACGAATTCTATAGAATGATGTAACATCCCAAAAATCATGATTTGAAAAGTTTGCATATCATTCATGCATTCATAACATTTGGTCATTTCAAACAAGATTTCAAAATAAGAAACCATGTAATGTCTATTATTTTATGTAAGAAAGGCAATGGTTTTATTTTACTTTCAAAGTCTGAGAATGCTTTGGTTTGATCAGAAATGTTCTAATGTTGAATGCAAAGCTTGCACAAAGTTTTTCAAAACAAAAAATCAATATAAAAACCATTTGTTATGCCTATTGTATATATATCAATAAAGGCATGATTTAATTTTATTTTCAAAGTGTCAAAGTGAATTTGACCATACAGTCAGGTTTTATACTCAATATTATGCAAAGATTCCACTTCAAAAATCCAAAAGTAATTAGAATTCAAACTTACTTGAAATTGAATTGAACTGCTTTCATGAAAATTGAAATAGAAAAAGAAAAAGAATAGGGAAAAGGTAAAAGTCCATCGCCACCGTTTCGGCCCAGCAGCAGATTCAGCCCGCGAAGTCCACCCAGCCACCTCCCCCTCTCCACCCTTTCTCACACGCAAGCACACCCCCACCTCGCGGACGGGCAGGCCTCACTGCCACGTCGACCTCGTCGTCTATCTCGCGCCGGAGGACCCGCACCCCTCTCTGCCGTTTCCTCCCCATTTCAACTCGAGTAATTGCCCTTGATTTCCGACGTGATTGCCCCTCTCGGCCTAGGTACTTAAACCCCCACTGCCCCTCGCCATTTCCCCTCACTCGGCACATCTTCTCCGCCACCAAGCTGCTAGGATTTTGAGTTGCGACGCCACTGCCCCGACGCTCTCCGACGACCGATTCCGGTGACGACCCCCCTCCCTTTGCCCTCTCAATCTTACAGTCGTGTTCGCCACACTTCCGCGCATCTAACACTACTCATGGTTTTCCTTTTGGTGGCCTACAGCCTCGTCTTTGTCGACATCCGCAAGTGCCCGACGCCGTTCCCTACTTCGGCGAGCAATTACGGTATAAAACGAACGCCCCTTGTCCCCTGGTTCAAACTCACTGTTATGCCTTGTCCCTGTGCAGACGCTGATACTTTTATTATGCGTTGCGGTTGCCTAGGTCGTCGCCTCCGTTGCCGTTTGCTCCAGCCCGACACTGTCCGCAACTCCGATGAGCTCCCACAGCCGCAACAGCTCGCCCCCGTCCAAGCCGAAGCCACCTCGAGCATCCTCGCATCCGTGCGACGCTAGTAAGCTACTGCCCCACCCCTAGCCCCCTCTAGAATCGCCGTACCACCGCCTCCATTCGCGCCGCCGCCACTAGTGGCCATTCGCGCCGCCACTTATTGGTCAGAGCAACGTGGACCGTTAGATCTGCATCGTAGAGTGCATATTAGATCTGGATCGAACCGTTTTCTTTAGATATGGTGCATTGGAAATGATTAGATCCAACGGCGCGGAAGCGCGATCCACCCTGAAGCGGTACTGACCAATCAGGAGCCGCCGCGTGGCCTGTTTTTCAATTTAAAAACCTGATTTGGTTTAAAACTTGTAAAATTCATAACTTAATTTTTGTTTATCCAAAAAATGCAAATAATATATCAATGGATTCATAAAAATAAATCCTACAATTCTGTGGGCTTAGTTTTGTACTTTGCTTCTGTTAAAATGGAATTTTATGCAGAGACAAATATAGGCATATTTTGACTATATAAATTATTTTGGAAATGATTTTATGCCCAAAGTAAGTTTATTTAGACTATATTGAAATGGTTTTGTGTTCAGTAATGTTTGACTTGTCTTTCTTAGTTAGAAAAATCATCACATGGCATTTGCATGCATTCATAATATATTTTTGCTTGAATATTGGAATGTGATTTTAGTGCTATTATTTTATGTGTAGATTTTGGTGCTAGTGGTGATTGTGATTGTGAGGATTGTTGCTACTCCCCCAATTACCAAGGCAAGTGGTGCTTCATGTTTTTGTCCCAGTATTTTGACTATGCACTAGTGATATTTTGTATAGGGCTTGCATGATATTTTTGCTAAGTATCTATATGCTATGCAATGGGAAATCCTAGTAGTTGAAGTCTTGGTTGAATTTTTTCTAAGTTAAGATACTTGTTATATTTCCATGCTTAGCCTAGATAGTAGCAAACAAGGGTGGATTACATACATGTTATGGAAAATATTGTTAAGTCTTTGACTTGTGCCTTTGCTTAATTAAACAACTAAGTGAATGAATCACTTGGGTGTAATGGTATGTTTGGGTTATGTTTAGTGGTTACACAAGGCCCATATCTATGGTCTAACTTGTGTATCACACTTATGGAAAGCCACCCAGGAACAAAGGGATTTGAGATACTTAGTGTTTAGAAGCTTCTAGTGCAACCACATGGCATATGGGCTCTGCCTTGATCATATAGGTTGCAATAACTTAGCCAGATGGACAGATGGTGGTAGGGTGATAGGTTGGAACGCGTCCATTTGGTCTAAGGGAAGGCTTCTGAAAGATCTCATCTCGATGCATGTCGAGTCTTGTGGGGAAAGTGCACCACCTCTCGAGAAGGAAAAACCTAACTACTTAGTCGTGTCCCCGGCAACGTACAATTTGAGCATCAAGACATTGAAGCTATCAAGGATCTCCTCGTCCCAATTTTCTAAGTTAAAAACTTGTGGTTAAACAAGGGTAAAGGTTCACCAATGTCTATTGGTGGTTTCTTGGGAGTTTTTGTCGAACAAAAACTTAGTGTTTTTCAACTGATAGGCAAAACCTATTTTGAGCAAAGCAAGCCTAAACTACACTTAGCCAAATTCATATAGAAGCTAGAAACTATTATTCTACTAAGTTATCACTTGCCAATACTATTCCAATGTATTGACCCACTGTGGCTAACTTGTGATGTTGCAGGTTACTCTGATGAGGATTAGGGTTATGAGTCTACACTCAACATGTCTGCCTGTGGCACATGAAATGAAGACTTTACTTTATTTACTTATGTTGAACTCTTGTATTAGCCTATGGATATGGAGTTGTAAAAGACTATGTTATCTCTGGGATGTCGGTGTAATAAAGACCTTTATATCTGGGTACTTAATCTTTAACTATGGATGCTAGCATTTGATCCAGGGACTAGCATTGCAATCACAAGGACCTTTACCTTTATAAAGGTGGGGTCTTATAGATGGTATCAGAGAACTATGTTGCCTGTAGGATGATGACCCTAGGTTGGATTAGACTAAGAAACCACTAAGGAAAATTTCAACACTTTGTAAAATTCCACACTTGTCTTTTCTTCTCGTAAACTTTTCTAATCTTGTTTCTCATCTCTATTTGTTGATGAACTCCATCAACGAAGCCGTCAGGAAGGGACCACTCATGACCATGACTTTGGAATGTGAGACGGTGTTTCCCAAAGCACTCAAGAACCTTATGGTTACCATGGGGATACATGGTGCAGCGGTGTACAAGGGATTCCCTGTGATGGATGAAGGAGAAGAGTATTGGTGGGTGCAACTTCACTTGTACAAAAACAAGGAAGACAACCACAAAGAGTCGGGATTCTGCATGGTCACCAACTCTGAAATGCACACAACATTCTTTGACTCTACTATAAATGCGGCTTGGAATGCCATCAAGGATCTTGGTGATAGGCTCAAGTGTAGAATGCTCAACACTCAAAATGACCTTAGAGAAGAAAAGAAGCATACCCAAGAATTAGAGGCTACTAATCAACGTCTAAGGGAAGACATCATAGACTTAATATGGGAGTCTGGTGATCAAGATAGACAAATTGCCACTAAGGATGCCCTGATAGCTATTTTGTCAAGTGAGTGAGAATTGTAACGTACCCCGTTAGTTGGACCACCACACTTATAGTTTTACTCGCAAAAATTTGTCTAAGTTATTTTGAACCTTGATGTTTGCATTGGACTTGTGTATGCCATGACTTGTATGTTTTATTGTTGGAAGTATGCTTGTGTTTTTATTGTCTTGTGATTTTCCCTACTTGTATTGATTCTAACCTTTCTCTATCTTATACAATAGATGCCTAACATTGTTATCAGCACTGCCGAGGAGTTCAAGGGAACTCGTTTCGGTTCTCGTCTCGTGGAGCTCACTAGTGTGCTCAACCTTCCACTTCCTAGTATCACGACACTCCATCTCACCAAGTTTGAGAGGAAGGTCCTTTGGGGTTTCAGAGTCACACAGTCGGGACACCAAGCAGAGCCACCCACGGAGGACATCACCTTCAAGATGATGCATGATGACAAGGAGAAGGGCTTAGATGTAGTCATGCAGGAGTTACTTGGACGCCTGGTTGGGAGGCACTCCACCGAGCTTAGAGGCCTCTACTTTCACATGTTCGGGAGACGTGACGAGTAGGGTGAGGCAGTAGAGTACGATGACGCTACTAGAGAGACGATTGAGCCAGTTCGTTTATACCTTCAGGACATAGAGGCCTTATCAGACACCTTGACACCGATAGGACTAACGTCATGCTTAGCAATGATGAGATCCAAGTTCAGTTGAGGGAGAAGGACAAGATCTTCGCAAAGCAAGACGAGATCGTCAAGGATATGGAGGCCAGATTCTAGAGCCAGGACAAGAAGTACAAGAATCATGAAAAGAGAGTCCAGGACAGAAACAAGGAGATCAGGGAGATGAAGGATGAGTTAGAGGCCAAGGACTTCGAGCTTGAGCACCAACAGGGTGTGATTGAGAGGCTTCGCTCACAGAAGAGGGCCCTTAGGGCCAAGATCGAGGCTTTGGCCACTAGTGTAGAGGAGTACAAGGCTGCCATGGAGAATGCAGGTCTTGCTCTTGTTGACATGGAGGTCGACATGGAGGAGTAGTGTAGACTACTAGACTATCTTCTATCTATCATACTTCACTTATTGAGACGCAATGACCATCCAACATGTGGATGGCTTGCTATTGTGTGTTTGCATTTTCAAAACCCGTTGTTTATGTCATTCAAACTCTATGTTATTTTTGAGCTTGGTTATTGCGATTGTTTCTATGTGATGTATTGTGCATGTTAAGCATATATGGGTATCTCATTCTTATCCTTATTGAAACCACATATGCCTCCCCGTCGTGCCAACCCCAACCCAAACAATAACAATAACATCACTCCCGAGATGCAGCAGTTGATGACAGCTCAAGATCAACTGATGCAGATGATGACACAGTTCATGCAAAACCAGAACCAGAACAACAACAACAACAATCAGAATAATCCTCCAGCATTTGACATGCTCACCAGATTTCTGAGACTAAGGCCTGCAAAGTTCTCGGAAACCACTGATCCAATGGTAGCCAATGACTGGTTACATTTAGTGAACAAGGACTTAGTGACCATTGGCTGCACTGACGAGGAAAAAGTCAGGTTTGCAGCACATCTGCTCGAAGGACCAGCAGCAACCTTGTGGGACAACTTTTAGATCACCACTCCCCTTGAGGATATGACTTGGGCTATTTTTGAGGATGGATTCCGTACAACTCACATATCATCTGGACTGATGAACTTGAAGAAAAAGGAGTTTCACAACCTGAAACAGCATCACCGCAGTGTGGCTGAGTACATCGAGGAGTTCAACAATCTGGCGCGCTATTCACCGGATGAAGTTGATACTGATGCTAAGAGGAAGGATAAATTCCTTGAAGGACTTAATGATGTGTTGAACCTGCAGATGTCTGTTGCCTATGTCCCAACCTATAAATCACTTTGTGACGAGGCTACCATCTCCGAAAACAAGATGAAACAGGTTGAGGGCAGGAAGAGGAAACATAGCTTTGATAAGCACAGCTCGGGATCGTCTCACAAGCGTTCCCATCACGAAGATAGTGGAAGTTCTGGATTCCACAAACATGGAAAGTAAAACAGCCACCACAACCACAACCATCATCATGACAACAAGCATCATCGCAGTCATGATAATGACAAGTATAAGAACCACAAGAGTGCACACAAGAGCCACCACAATGGGAGTGGAAATGGAAGTCAGCATGTAAAGAAAGATCTCAGTCAGGTTGAATGTTTCAAGTGTAAGAAGATGGGGCACTATGCTAATGAGTGCCTAGAAAAGAAAGTTGAAGGTGCCAACAAGCCCAATCCATTTCAAAAGGTACAAGTGAAC
Organism: Avena sativa; assembly: GCA_916181665.1. NCBI lineage: Eukaryota > Viridiplantae > Streptophyta > Magnoliopsida > Poales > Poaceae > Avena > Avena sativa. The sequence continues at coordinate 363,476,588 of OV702285.1, read as the reverse complement.
CACATTAATGTGGAATAAATATATGAAGAGTCTGATGCTGTGGCTGGTAAGTTCAAGCTCAATTCTTTTCCAGCACTTGTTCTTTTTTATACTGGCGCATCACATTCATTCATATCAAGAGAATTTGTTGATAAAAATGGACTTCTAGTTGAAACTATTGGGTGTCCTATAAAAGTAAGCTCTCCCGATGGAGAAATGATAGTGAACTCTGGATGTCATGATCTAGTGATATAATTTGGGAAGTATAAGTTTCCCGTTAGTTTGATAATCCTAGATTCCCAAGGATTGGATGTAATTTTGGGAATGGATTGGATGCCTAAGTATGAAGGAGTACTAGATTGTGCCACTCGTACTGTCACACTCACAACCCCAGATAAGAAACGTATTAGGTTCAAGTCCAACTTTCAATCTAAAGGGAGTAAGCTAAATTCTCTTAAGGGGGTTAGCATAGACATTGTGCTAATTGTGAGGGAGTATCCGGATGTGTTTCCCGAGGAATTGCCTGGAATGCCACAAGATAGAGATGTAGAGTTCTGATTGACTTGCTGCCAGGATCTGGACCAATAGCAAAGAGACCCTACAAGATGTCAGTTGATGAGTTGAAAGAACTCAAGAATCAACTTGGAGAACAGTTGCAGAAAGGATTTATTCAACCAAGTTCTTCGTCTTGGGGTGCACCAGTTCTGTTTGTTGAGAAGAAAGATAGAAGTCAAAGGTTATGCATAGATTACCGTTCACTCAATGAGGTGACTATACAGAACAAGTATCCTTTGCATAGAATCAGTGACCTGTTTGATCGGCTAGAAGGAGCCCGTGTGTTCTCAAAAATCGATCTCCGATCTATCTACTTTTAGCTAAATATTAGGGAGCAAGACATACCTAAGATTGCTTTCACCACTAGGTATGGTATGTACGAGTATACCGTGATGCCATTTGGTTTGACAAATGCATCAGCCTACTTCATGAATATGGTGAAGAAAGTTTTCATGGAATTTCTCGACAAGTTTGTTGTCGTATTCATCGACGACATTTTGATCTACTCCAAGAGCAAAGAAGAGCATGAAGAACATTTGTGTTTGATATTTGAGAAGCTCAGGGAGCATAAGTTGTATGACAAATTCAACAAGTGTGAATTCTAGTTGAATGAAGTAGGATTTCTCGGACATATTGTGTTAGGAGATGGTGTAGCTGTTGATCCCGCAAAAGTATCAGCTGTAACTGAGTGGGAATATCCCAAGTCAGTGAAAAAATTACGTAGTTTCCTTGGCTTGGCAGGATACTATAGAAGATTCATTGAGAATTTCTCAAAGGTAGCTAAGCGAACGACGGAATTACTTAAGAAAGACAAGAAATATGTTTGGACTGAAGGATGTGAACTCAGTTTCCAAGAGTTGAAGAAGAGACTAGTGACAACACTAGTCTTATGTGTGCCTGATTTGGAGAAGGATTTCCAAGTGTATTGTGATGCATCTCACCAAGGATTAGGTGGAGTTTTGATGCAAGAAGGGAAAGTTGTTGCTTATGCCTCGAGACAACTCAAAACTCATGAAGTAAATTATCCAACTCATGACTTATAGTTAGCCTCTGTTGTCCATGCACTCAAAACATGGAGACATTATCTTTTGGGAAAGCGATGTGAAGTGTTCACAGATCACAAAAGCTTGAAGTATATCTTCACTCAGAAAGAAATCAACATGAGACAAAGAAGATGGCTAGAACTCATCAAAGACTATGACTTAAGTTTGCAATACCACCCTGGTAAAGCAACTATCGTAGTAAATGCTTTAAGCCATAAGGCTTATGTGAATGGCCTCACTAAGGGAGAATTGTCAGATGATCTGTGTGCCCAATTCAAGGATCTCAGGTTGGAGATAGTACCGGAAGGAAATCTCATGTCATTGTATGTTCAACCTACGTTGTTAGACAGGATCAGGTAAGCTCAAAAGTTAGACAAGGAAATTGATGAAATCAAAGGATTAATGAAAAAGGGGAAAGCTAAAGGTTTCCATGAAGACGAACAAGGCACTTTATCGTATGGAAAACGTATCTGTATTCCGCAAGATCCGGAACTTTGGAAACTGATTCTGCAGGAAGCACACAACTCACCATATTCCATTCACCCGGGTAACACCAAAATGTACATGGACATGAAGGAAAGATTTTGGTGGAATAATCTCAAGAGATACATCACGGAACATATTGCATAGTGTGATGTGTGTAGTCGAGTGAAAACGAAACATCAGAAACCGGCAGGATTACTGCAACCACTACCTATCCCTGATTGGAAGTGGGATAAGATTGGTATGGATTTCATCACCGGACTACCAAGGACTAGACCAGGATATGATTCAATATGGGTTGTTGTAGATCGCCTAACTAAGGTGGCTCATTTCATACCCGTGAAGACAACCTATACAAGTGCAAGTTAGGCAAGATTTATATGAATAGGATCGTGGGTTTACATGGAGTACCCAAGAGTATTGTGTCTGATAGAGGAACTCAGTTCACTTCGCATTTTTGGAGGCAACTGCATGAATCATTGGGAACAAGATTAGAGTTTAGCACAACTTTTCATCCTCAAACCGATGGACATACAGGAACAATCAGATTCTGGATGATATGTTAAGGGCATATGCCCTAGACTATGGTGCTAGTTGGGATGAAAGTCCGCCTTACGGAGAATTCTCTTACAACAACAGCTATCAAGCCAGTATTGAGATGGAACCATTTCAATTTCTCTATGGAAGAAAGTGTACTACACCATTGTTATGGAGTGGTGTCGGGGAAAGAAATTTGTTCGGGCCAGAACTAATCAAGGAAGCTGAAGATAAAGTCAAATTAGTGAAGGACAGATTGAAGATAGCACAGTACCGATAGAAGAGCTACGTAGATCCAATGCGTAGACAAGTCACCTATGAGGTGGGTGATAGAGCTTATCTTAGAGTCTCACCACTTCGTGGAGTGAAGAGATTTGGAGTCAAATGAAAATTGGCACCAAGGTATGTTGGACCATTCAAGATTATGAGTCGCAAAGGAGAAGTGGCTTATGAGATTGAGTTGCCTGAATCACCGTCTGCCGTTCACAATGTGTTCCACGTGAGTCAGTTGAAGAAATGCCATTCGGAGATGGAGGAAACTTCTTTGAAGGATACTATAACTTTGGAAGAGGTTCAGTTGGAGAGTGATCTCACTTATGAAGAGAAACCTATCAAGATTCTTGAGACTACAGAGAGAGTCACTCGTACCAAGACTATCAAGTTTTGCAAAGTTTAGTGGAATCATCATTCCAAAAAGGAAGCAACTTGGGAAAGAGAAGATGACCTTCGAGGACGAGATTCACCTTAAGGGGGTTAGATTTGTAACATCCCAAAAATCATGATTTGAAAAGTTTGCATATCATTCATGCATTCATAACATTTGGTCATTTCAAACATGATTTCAAAATAAGAAACCATGTAATGCCTATTATTTTTTGTAAGAAAGGCAATGGTTTTATTTTACTTTCCAAGTATGAGAATGCTTTGGTTTGATCAGAAATGTTTTAAAGTTGAATGCAAAGCTTGCACAAAGTTTTTCAAAACAAAAATTCAATATAAAAACCATTTGTTATGCCTATTGTATATATATCAATAAAGGCATGATTTAATTTTATTTTCAAAGTGTTAAAGTGAATTTGACCATACAGTAAGGTTTTATACTCCATATTATGCAAATATTCCACTGCAAAAATCCAAAAGTAATTAGAATTCAAACTTACTTGAATTTAACTGAATTGCTTTCCTGAAAATCGAAATAGAAAAAGAAAAAGAATACGGAAAAGGGAAAAGGCCGTTGCCACCATTCTGTCCCAGTAAAAGATTTAGCCCGCGAAGCCCACCCAGCAACCTCCCCCTCTCCACTCTTTCTCACGCCCAAGCACACCCCCACCTCGCTGACAGGCAGGCCCCACTTCCATGTCGACCTCGTCGTCTATCTCACGCCGGAGGACCCGCGCCCTCTCTGTCGTTTCCTCCCCTTTTCAATTCGAGTAATTACGCTTGATTTCTGGCGTGATTGCCCCTCTCGGCCTAGCTACTTAAACCCCCACTGCCCCTCGCTATTTCCCCTCACTCGGCACATCTTGTCCGCCTCCAGGCTTCTAGGATTTTGAGCTGCGACGCCACTACACTAACGCTCTCCGGCGACCGATTCTGGTGAGGACCCCCCACCCCTTGCCCTCTCAATCTTACAGTCATGTTCGGCACACTCCCGAGCGTCTAACACTGCTCACGGTTTTCCTTTTGGTGGCCTAAAGCTTCATCTTCGTCGACAACCGCAAGTGCCCGACGCCGTTCCCTACTCCGGCGAGCAATTATGGTATAAATCAAACGCCCCTTGTCCCCTGGTTCAAAGTCACTGTTATGCCTTGTCCTTGTGCACACGCTGATGATTTTAGTTTGCGTTGCGGTGGCCTAGGTCGTCGCCTCTGTCGCTATTTTCTCCAGCCCGACACTATCCGCAACTCCGACGAGCTCCCACGACCGCAACAGCTTGCCCCCGTCCAAGCCGAAGCCACCTCGAGCATCCTCGCACACGTGCGACGCTGGTAAGCTACTTCCCCGCCCCTAGCCCCCTCTATAATCGCCGTACAACCACCGCCATTCGCGCCGCCGCCTGTGGCCATTCGCGCCACCACTTATTGGTTAGAGCAACGTGCACCGTTAGATCTGCATCGCAGAGTCCAGATTAGATCTGGTGCAAATCGTTTTCTTTAGATCTGGTGCTTTGGCACGGCGCGAAAGCGTGATCCACCCCGAAGCGGTACTGACCAATCAGGAGCCGCCGCGTGGCCTGATTTTCAATTTAAAAACCAGATTTGGTTTAAAACTTGTAAAATTCATAACTTAATTTCTGTTTATCCAAAAAATGCAAATAATATATCAATGGATTCACAAAAATAAATCCTACAATTATATGCTATTAGTTTTGCACTTTTCTTCTGATAAAATGGAATTTTATGAAGAGACAAATATAGGCATATTTTGACTACATAAATTATTTTGGAAATGATTTTATGGCCAAAGTAAGTTTATTTAGAGTATATTTAAATGGTTTTGTGATCAGTAATGTTTGACTTGTCTTGCTTAGTTAGAAAAATCATCACATGGCATTTGCATGCATTCATAATATATTTTTGCTTGAATATTGGAATGTGATTTTAGTGCTATTATTTTATTTGTAAATTTGGTGCTTGTGGTGATTGTGATTGTGAGGATTGTTGCTACTCCCCCAATTACCAAGGCAAGTGGTGCTTCATGTTTTTGTCCCAATATTTTGACTATGCACTAGTGATATTTTGTATAGGGCTTGCATGATATTTTTGCTAAGTATCTATATGCTATGCAATCAGAAATCCTAGTAGTTGTAGTCTTGGTAGAATTTTTTCTAAGTTAAGATACTTTTTATATTTCCATTCTTAGCCTAGCTAGTAGAAAACAAGGGTGGATTACATACATGCTATGGAAAATATTGTTAAGTCTTTGAATTGTGCTTTTGCTTAATAAAACAACTAAGTGAATGAATCACCTGTGTGGAATGGTATGTTTGGGTTATGTTGAGTGGTTACACAAGGCCCATATCTATGGTCTACCTTGTGTATCACACTTGTGGAAATCCACCCAGGAACAAAGGGATTTGAGATACTTATTATTTATAAGCTTCTAGTGCAACCACATGGCATATGGGCTCTGCCTTTTTCTTATAGGTTGCAATAACTTAGACAAATGGACAAATGGTGGTAGGGTGATAGGTTGGAACGCGTCCATTTGGTCTAAGGGAAGGATTCTGAAAGATCTCGTATCGACGCATGTTGAGTCTTGTGGGGAAAGTGCACCACCTCTCAACAAGTAAAAACCTAAGTACTTAGCCTTGTCCCCGGCAACGGACAATTTGAGAATCAAGACATTGAAGCTATCAAGGATCTCCTCATCCCAATTTTCTAAGTTAAAAACTTGTGGTTGAACAAGGGTAAAGGTTCACCAATGTCTATTGGTGGTTCCTTGGGAGTTTTTGTTTAGTGTTTTTCAACTGGTAGGCAAAACCTATTTTGAGCAAAGCAAGCCTAATCTACACTTACCCAAATTCATATAGAAGCTAGAAACTATTATTCTACTAAGGTATCACTTGCCAATACTATTCCAATGTATTGACCCACTATGGCTGTAACTTGTGATGTTGCAGGTTACTCTAATGAGGATTAGGGTGATGAGTCTACAGTCAACATGTTTGCCTATGGCACATGAAGATGAAGAGTTTATTTACTTATGTTGAACTCTTGTATTAGCCTATGGCTATGGAGTTGTAAAAGACTATGTTATCTCTAGGATGACAATGTAATAAACACCTTTGTATTTGATCCAGGGACTAGCATTGCAATCACAGGGACCTTTACCTTTATAAAGATGGGGTCTTACAAATCAACTTCGAGTGAATCTGCAACTACCATTTTTTGTACTAAAGTATGTTTGATTTGTTGCAATTCATCTGCTTATCATGCAATTTTTTTTTGTTTTTTTAGTAACATAATGTTGCACCTCATGTGCATCGATGTACATCCCAAAGAGAGGGGCGGCCTCCCAAGCCCAATATTTTTTTTATTAAATTCTAGTCATATCTGGCCCATTTGCCTCCCACCCCCAATAGTGGCCCAAAAGGTCTCCATGGCCCATTTGACACCCTAACCTGTTGGCCCAATTGTAGGTACAAAATGTTGTAATCAAAATTTCCGAATGAACAAAAAAACACCAAGCAGGTTCCTTTTGAAATATCTGCTTCTTTTGGAGATAATAACACTCTGAATTGCTTGTGTTATATTTGTGAATGGCTAAGTAGTAAATTTTATAGTCTTATTGGTAATGTTACTTTGGAAGTCAGAATTGCTCGTGTTATATTTGTGAATGTGCTTCTTCAAATCAGAATTGCTAGTACACCTTTTAATAGTCCTATTTGTAATGTTACTTTGGATAGCCATTTCAATCTTTGAACAAGGTTAAATCTTTTCTAGTACTAAAATGGAACAGTTCAAGCATCCGTTTCGTTATTTTAATATAGAATCATTGTATTTGTTAGTGCAACATATTTTGAACTTCCTGACTTAAATTATGAAATGTAGGTGCAAGGACTACGTTTCTATCCTTTGGGATTTCCTTTGGCGTAGAAATGTAACTTTTGTAGGTGTGGACATAAGGAATGACAACATATTATTGTGGGAAGAATGGTTGTACATTCCACAAGGCAAACATATCGACATCTAGGACATCTTCAAACTGAAAGGTCATGGATAAAGGGCTAGGATGGCTGCCATGGCTGAATAGATCATCCACCCCAGGTACGGAGGCATGAAGGATTCATTTGTCAAGGACATTGCCAAATGCCAAGGCCATGACTACTGGCTACTAGGAATGGAAGCCACTTGCAGAAAAGAACCTGGAGTATGCTGCCACTAATGGCGTATGAACCGTTTCCCGTCATCAATCTAGTGACCTAGGGTACTCCTTCAAACATGGGGGGCAAGCGTCACGATGGTTATTAGAGTTGATCTACCATAACATCTGCAATAATCTAATCATGTTTGTTGGTAGTAGTATGTGTTTCTAACTCTAGTAATAGTGTAACGTGTGTGAAGAAAACTATGTGCCCTTCCTTTTGATTTATAATTATGAATATGCATTGGTATCACTGGTTATGGTGACGACAGATAAGTTTAGTTCATAATCCACCAATTTTTCCCAAAATTATGAATTATGTAGTACACATATCTAATCCTCAACATTTGTGTCATAATCAGAGTTCCTGCCTTCAGCATCATTTGCAAGGTCTTCGTTGTTGTAAACATGTTCGTCATCACTTATTTCCATGTCATCTATACTATTTTCTTCCTTTTCTAGCTCTTGGACAAATCTTGCAGCAACATGTTCCACTTTATCTAGACGATCAACAACCTCGACATCATCATCTTCATATTCTTCGACCACTACCTATTAAAATCTACGTTCCATTTTACATATGTCCTCCTGGTATGCCAAGTTATCTTGATTAGTAGCTTCATTAACAAATTCATTTTCTAGTACAACATAGACATTCCTATTGCTGAATGTCTGCAAAATTTTCCAAGGGAAACCAAACTCAATATCTTCCAAATAAAAACATTTTTATTCTTGACCTACCAATATGAAGGGATCACTCTTGTACCAAAGAATAGAAGTATTAACACTTTTGTAGTGTCCATCATCTTTCATCTTTGTTTTTTTGCTATCTAGATCAAACCAGTCGCAGCGAAACAAGAATACTGATCTAGGACCATGCTTGTTAGGCACATACTTGAGCTCTAGAACTTCCTACATTACAACATAAAACTCATTATGTTGTTGAGCACCAATAGATGCCTTATTCATTAAACCACAATTCTGAGTTCTTAGGTTCTTCTCCCGAGTGACTGTACGAAACCTAGCACCCTTTACATTGCAAGTAGAGTGTACAATTACATGCTTGTCTGGCCCATCTGCAAGTGACTTCAAATCTTAGATGCATTGTTCAGTTGAGTCACATGGTTTTTAAACCATGTTGGGAACACTTTCTTGAGTGCCTCATCTATGTTATTAAAACCCCTAACAAGTAATCTTATTGGAAAAGACTGAAATAAACGAATAAAAATGAGACAATATGATATGAAGTATAATATAAAACAATTACTTATGCATTATCATGTCCAAAAAACTTACTTGATATAAGGTTCTGCCTCTTCACAATTGTCCAGAAAATACCAAACCATGCTATCAAATTCCTTCTCAAAAATCAGATATGATTTTCCAAACCTTTTGGCTCCATTAGAGAAAATTTTGAACTCATCAACACTAACTTCCCTTTGATTATCTTGGTTCCTTCTACCTTTGTTAAATATGTTTTCCATGTCATCATTAAAATATCTAGAGAAAAATGTGGCGCACTCATCTGTCTTCCATGTTGAGGGAATTTCCGCTCTCAAGAGGAAGCACGCCTTTGGAGGGGGTACAATCAAATGAGGATACCGAGGGTATGAACCTCCGAAGGGAGTCTGCTATGTCACCATGTGTTTTCTTCTAGTCTTAGATACCATGGGGTGTGCCCGGGGGTATGATGGTAACCTTGCTGAGAGGAGTATGAACTACGGCCCAGACAGGAAGTATCGCGTCCCTACGATGCCGACCACCTCGGTATAGAAGACTCGGTCCACCCTCCTTTTGTAGAGAGAGGACTATCGACCTTGTGGTGGAAGACCCCTTCTATTGCCATTTTGGTGAAAGAAGGGAAAAGCCAAGAGCGCCGGATGAAGACAAGTGATATCAACAAAGGACACGTTACACGAGGACGGAGTAGAACCTAGCGAGCTGGACCGAGTCCACACAAAGTAGTCTCCTAGACCGGGATCTCGAGGAGAGGCAATGTGGATGCCCTTCCCGCCTAAGGGATGTGGGTAGAGGCCGACGTCGCCCTATATAAGGGATCCTTCTCCTACCTTAGAAAGGATCGATCGCCAGCGATCTAAACCCTAGACATACAACCTCCACTATACCCGCGTGAAGCCAAGCGAGCAATACAACAAAGGAGGAGTAAGGGATTTACCTCCTCATGAGGGTCCCGAACCTGGGTAAAAACCCCCGTGTCACCTATCTCTCGTGGTTTTTGCTCCACCGTTACCATCGTCGCTAAGGTTCCTTGAGAATGCGTGTTCAGCCCCCTCTCGAACCAAGGGATCTTTGGACCCTAATTCCTTCATAGGACAAATCTCCAACATTTGGCGTGCCAGGTAGGGGGCTAAGGCACGCTTTCAAGATCTTCATTGACCTCGGCCACATGTCGGCTCGCACCGAGACCCGCACCGAGCACGCACTCTGCCATGCGGCGAGCAGGGACCAGACCGAGCCGGCCCCGCGACATGCCCCCTCCGAGCAGGACCCATGGACCGAGGATGATGAAGGATCTACCTACCAGCCGTCGCGGGAGTCCCCGTCCTCCTCGCGGTTATGCCACTTCGCACTCCCGCACCGTGTCCTCGCGGGGCAACTCCTCACGCCTGAGGCAACCAAGCGCATGGTGCAGGACCTCCTGGATCACCCACCGGACGACCCAGGCAAGGCGAGGTGGTGTGACCGGATCGCTGAGCCCCTCCACGTCACCACAATTTCCCCGCAAGAGCAGGGGACTTAGGGTGAAGACCAGGCATGGGGGGCTGGGGGCTCGCTGCTGGCCCAACACCGTGACGGGACCCCCAAGTCTGACCAGGCGCCCACGCCGGTGACCAACAGCTGCCAGATCGTCTCGCCCCCTGTGTCCATGGTGCCACCGCATGGGCGCAAAGACCGTCTTGCCGAGGAAATCGCCGCGGCAGGCCAGCCGAATTGTGTGGCCCTTGCCAGTGGAAAGGCGGTGTGGGCCAATGGCTACCTCGCCCTTTCCAAGGTGCTCCGCTGTGTGGTCTAGCCGCACAAGTTTCGCCCGGGGACGCTAGCGCGTTATGACGGAACGACCAACCCATGCGAGTTCTTGTAGATCTACACCATGGGCATCAAGGCTGCAGGAGGAGACGATCACATCATGGCAAAATGGCTCCCCCTATGCCTAAAGGAAATGGCCAACACTTGGCTGATGAACCTTCCAGAGGAGTCCATCGACTCATGGGACGAACTCAGCTCCCACTTCATTGCAAACTTCAAGGGAAGCTACGAGCGCCCGCTCACATACTTTGACCTCCGCCAGGTGCGCTAGGAGCCTAGAGAGACCATCTTCAAGTTCCTGCAGAGGTTCAGCCGAGTCTGCAACAAGATCCCCAAGATCTCGGACTCCAACGTGGTCACCGCCTTCTCCAAAGGCATCAAGGACGTCAAGATGAGGGAGAAGATCGGCATTATAAGCAAGAACCTCACCATGGCTGCCGAGCTCTTCGTCATGGCTGAAAAGTGCGCCAAGGCAGATGCAGGGCGGATGTTCAGCCTCGCCAAAGGAGAAACCACCCTCAAGGCTTCGGGATAGTCCAAGGGAAAGGACAAGGATTCCAAGCACAAGACCACTGTCGTCCTTGCCGCCGAGCCGTGCTGGAAGAGTCCTCGTGAGGAGCGTGGCAAAGGATAAAGGGATTACAACGCATACTATCACTCCTAGAAGAGGAACAAACACCCCACCGACGACTGATACAAGCTCAAGAAGCTCCGCAACATGTGCAACAGCCAGAGAAGGGGGGGATATAGTGGAGAGTGTGAAGGGGCAAGGGGTGGCCACTACGGGGCGAGCGCTGGAACAACAACTCCGAAGGCTGCAACACACCGCAGATGGGCCATCAGGCCAACGTCGTACACCATCACCCTCCATAGGCGGAGAAAGGCCATGCCGAGTATCCTAGGGGCTATCAGGTGCCGCAAGGAGTTCTCGCTTGCATCCTTGGTGGCTCCTAGGCCTCGGTATCCAACCGGCACTTCAATCTGCTCATCCGCGAGGTCGCTGCCGCCAGGCCGGGAGTTCCGTCCCCGAAGTTCAAGTGGTGTCAGTACCCATTCACCTTCGATGCTAGTGACCACACTGTCTCCACCAGGCCTATGGGCACTCTCCCCATGATCTGCACCCCCACCATCAACAACATAGTTGTTGAGAAGACTCTCATCCATGGAGGCACCACCCTGAACGTGATATCCACCAAGACATTAGCCCAGCTACAGGTGTCCTATGACAGGCTGATGCGGACCATGCCGTTTTTCAGAGTGACGGATGGAACCACCACACCCATCGGGAAGGTGAGTCTCCCTGTCACGTTCGGGATGCTTGGCAACTACCACACCGATCTTGTAAACTTCGACATGGATAGCATCAAGCTCCCGTACAACATCATTCTCGGCTACCCTACGCTGGCAAAGTTCATGGCGGAAGCTCACCATGCCTACAATTTCCTCAACATGCCCGAAGGTAATAGTGGGATCATCACGGTCCGCTGTGAAGAAGTGGAGGCCATGTGCTCCCTCGAGGAACGCCTACAAAGCAACAACCACCACCAACCTTAAGGACGTGGATGCGTTGGATTACGTTGGGAGCCACGGTGGAGTAGTAATAAGCTTTAACTCTCAGCAGTTTTTTGGATTTTGTGCTCCGCGCATGCCTTGCCATTTGGTTTTTCCCTTGGAAAGGTCTTCTCTGAAAACCGTACCTAACTAGGTTCCCTCACATACACCTCACGAGAGGGGTGCTAGGCACGGTGCCCGAAACTGGTCACTCCGTGGCATCATTAGAGCCTAGAGTGTGAGCTCTGAACTTATGGACTTGTTCCAGCCATAAGTTACCTCAATTACGGTGTCTAGTGCTTGTGTCCCTCACATGGTGCATGTATCAAGGCCCAGTGGTACGTGTGTTTTTCCCTATGGCCCTCTCCTGGTAAGGCCCACGAGGCGGATTGTGAGAGATCATTCCCCTCCGTTTGCCATCCAGGATCTTAAGTGTGAGCTCTGAACTTATGGGCTGGGTCTGGCTACGAGTTACCTCATCCACGCTCCTAGACCTCAAAAGGAAAATGTTTAGAAAATGGCTTGTGAGACCCTGTTCCCCCGCTAGCTTGTCCAGGACCTAAATTGTGAGCTCTGAATATACGGACTGGATCCGGCTACGAGTTACCTCACTCATGGTTCCTGATATTTGAGAAACACCCCTTTAAGCAACGGCTCACGAGGCCATGTTCCTCCGTTAGCCTGACCAGGACCTAAAGTGTGAGCTCTGAACACACGGACTACGTCCAGCTACAAGTTACCTCACCCACGCTCCTGGACCTTAAAAAGGAAAAAACCCATCACTATTTGTGTTTTGCCCTATGACCCTATCCTGGTAAGTTCTACGGGGCAGATTTTAGAGCCCTGTTCCTCTGTCAGCCTGCCAGGTCCTAAATCTTGAGCTCTAAACTCACAGACTGGGTATGGCTATGAGTCACCTCACCCACACTCCTGGACAACAAAAGGAAAAATGTTTAGTAGCGGCTCATGAGGTCCTGTTCCTCCGGTCTCTTTCAGGACATAAAGTGTTGAGCTCTGAACTTACAGTCCCGTTCCTCGGCGGTTAGTTACCTCACCCATGGTTCCTGGCCCTTAAAAAACAAAAGAAACCTCCGTGTTGCTGCTGGTCCCTCCTCGAGAGGCTAGCCGGTCGGACACTTGCCCTATGATTTTCTCCTCGTGAAGCTTCTAGGCAGCCCTGCAGATACCGTTTCCAGTGGGTGAATTTTACAGGACCTAGAGTGTGAGATCTGAACTAGCAGGCCTAAACATCAGTAAGTTACCTTATCTACATATCCTAGCGGTCAAAATGCTTCACATAAGCGCATTTTAGGTCTCCAGCAATAGGCTCCTGCACAATAAAGGCATCCCCTCGGGAGGCACCCTAGATAGGCACGCGAGGCAAAGCCCTCCGCGTGCTACTCGCGACTCGACCGCGCTAGGTACCAGCCCTGTAGTACTCCGCTTGGAGACCAGCAGAACGACTCAGGAGACAACCCTGCCAGCAGGCCCATGCCTGGGTAGCCGCGTCAAGGTACCCTCCCTTCCCCGCGGGAAGTGCGCAGCACCCTCCCCCACACAACTAAAACACGGGGATGCCCCGAACCTCGGGAGGTTACGTCCCCACTCAAGAGCACGGGTCACACCAAATCCCTCCACGAGGGTGCGCGTGGGAATCTCTCCTCGAGGGAACGGCCTGAATTCGTTGCGATCGACAGGACGCGGCATAGCGCCTCTACAACCTAACGTCTCGAATCCAGAGATCCATCTACAAAAGTAGGGGCTACACCCCAGAGGGGCGCAGGAACCTCGTGAGCCTACTAGGAAAAGCCTGTTGCGTCGCAATCTGGTTCGCCTATTTCGGGAGCTCGACGAGTAGGCATCTCCCGGACGCAGTATCTTGGACCGCCTCGCCAGGGCATCCTCTTATGTCCTCGCTCAAGAGGGCACCTTACAGGTATGTGTGTCTCTTCGTTGTAACATCCCAAAAATAATAAACTTGGATCATCAAAATTAGGATTAACAAAAACTTTTCTAAATAAAAATATGAAAGCATGCATGAGAGTATGCATTTCATTTTGAATTCTTTTGAACCACCTTGTTTGTGTGTTCCTTTGCTTGTAAATGGATGCTTAGGTGAAATAAACATCATCTAAACAAATCCCAAACTTTTCTCAAAGACAAGTAAATCAAAACAAATAAAATAAGGGAATGGTCATTTTGACCAATTTAACTCCCATGCCTACTTTGGCTGTCTCAAACTTTCAGAACCTAACAAAAACATTTCTGGATCTTTGCACCCCTTGATTGTACTCATCACAAAGTATCAAGGCCCACTTTGTGATCATCCAGAAACATTCAAATGCATGGTTTAAATGACAATTCAAAATTGAATCTTTATCATATGGGAAGATCCCAATTTTTCAAAAACCACTCAAACAAGCTCAACTTTCAAAACCAAAGCATCTGCAGACTCACCAGCACCAACCTAGCACACCCACCAAAAATCTTTTCAAAAATTAAAACTTGAATTCTTGTGGCCATTTCATCAAACACTTGGCAGAAACAAATCAAACTGGCCTAACTTCACTGTTTTGAGCAGTAATTTGGCTAAGCAATGTTCACCATTGATCACCCTTGTCTCCCCCAGTGCCAACCAGTGCTTGGACCAACCCTAGCCCCTACCCTTTGCCCCATGCCATGCCAACCCGAGCATCCCCTTGCCAGCCGACAATGGCTAGCTAGCCAGAGAAAGCACCAAGCCGAAACAACATGTCTAGGAGCAAGCCAACACCCCACCGCCACTCCCTGTCCAGCGCTCGAACCCTGCCAGCCACTGGACCACACGCACGAACCATGCCAAGCTCGCCAGCAACCATGCCGAGAGCGCGCCCCGTGGGCCACGCTCGACCGACGCCCACAGACTGCGCGCCGCCCATGCCGCGTGCATACATGATCACCACCGTCCCAGCAACCCCGCAGACACGCTCGTTCGCCGCCGTGCGTACCACGCGCGCTGTGCGCCATTAAATCTTCCGTCGGGCACGCGCAGAGCACCGTTGCGTTCCGACCAAGCTGCACCGCCCCACGCCTCGCCACCATGTCGTTGAGCATCGCCAGGGATCACCGCACCACCCCCTACCGTCACCCACGCCGATAGCCGTCTGTACCGTCGACCACGACGAGCTCACCTTGCGCCCTGTCGGTCCCCTCTCACCACTATAAATAGAGGCCACCCCCGGCCTAATTGAGTACACCATCTCACTCCCCTCTCTTCACTGATCATCCCACCCCGTTGCCGGAGCAAGGCGAGCAGCACTTCACCGGAATTTCACCGGAGCCCGCCGCCTCTGGAGAAGAAGGAAGCCAGCGATTGGAGCCGCCCCAGGAGAAGCTGTCAGTACCAGGAGGTTCGCCGTCGTTGACTTCGTCGTTCGCCCGCCTCGCCGACCCTCGCATGAACCCCGGTGAGCCCCCAACGACCCCCACTGGCCGCGCTAGGTTTCTGTCTCAGCGTTGCCCAACGTCGATGATGACTCTCAGCCGTTGGATTAGAACCAGATTGAACGCACCACATCGCCCCATACCGCTTCGCACCCCCTGTCTCACTGACGCATGGGGACAGCCACTTAACCAGCCCGCCTAAGCGTTGTGCTTAGCAGGCCGGCCCAGTATCATTTCCCGCGTAGCCTAGTTATTTGAATTTAACCTTTTCCATTTTATTTCAAACACACTTCTGTACCAAGTTTCAAAAATCAACCCAGGTCGATTCATTGAACCAAATTGGATGAAACCAATTTTGTTAGAAAGGTCTGGGAATGCTGAATCCAAGCCCATTGGATTCAAGCCATTTGGATCTGTAGATCATCCTTTGTAAAAATAACAAGGCAGAACCTTTTCTTCATTCAAACATTTTTCAAATGAAAACCATAATAGCTTTTGAGTTGATTCCAACTCTCAAAAAATCACATTTAACCATACCTTTCAGAATATATAAAAATATATGGCTTTACTTACAGAAATAATGTTCAAGTAATAAAAGAATGCCACATAAGCATTTCTAGCCACTTTAATTAATTAAAATAAAAGGGTAAAACATTATTAAATTGTGACACCACTTTAAATCACATTCCCATGGACTAAAATATGTGGTGATGACATGTGTCAACATGATCCCATGTTTCGTTTGGAGAATATTAAATCTTAAGTAGTTTTTCAATGAGTAGAAATTACTTTTCTAAAAATAAAAGGAATTAAACCAAGCTTTAATCTTGTAATGTTAGTGATGATGCTAGATCATCTATAGGACCCTTTTGTTTGATGATTGAAAGTAGTTAAGTATTTTTTGGTGATTGTGTACCTCGTATTTATTCATAGACGCTAGTACCGACCAAGGATACGAGGAAGAAGGAGGATACTACGAAGAGGAAGCCGAGGAGAACTTCAACCACTACTCTGCACAAGGCAAGCTAACCCTTGCAATTTAGCAAGCCTATAATGATACTGTGCAAGCCAATACTTGCAAGCTATTAACCTTGCAAGCTAACACTTGCAATTATGAAAGTTAGATCACCTATGCAATGCCTTAAGCATGCTTGGTTAGAGATATTTGATGATACCCAATCCTAGTTTTATTTACAAGCTTTCTATTTTATTTCTTTATCAAAGCTATTACTTAGAGTTTACTTAAGTGAATTGTAGATACTAGAAAGATATTTGAAGGTTGCATAAAGAGCATAAAATTTGGCCTAAGCTAGATAATCTAGATATCATCCCACAGCATAAGATTGAACTTAGTTGAAACTATACTAGTTTACCACCCCTCATTATTACTTACCCCCACTTGTAGATGCTAGTGCTAAGCATAAAACTTGATCAACATTAGATGGGAATACTTGGTGGAAAAATGATTATGAAAACCTTGGAATGATGGATCATTCTATTGAAATGTTTTGGACATGTGTTTCCGAACACCAGATGATTTATGGTGATGAAAATATTGAGGCATGAGCCTTAGCCCTTTATAAAACTGATGGTTGTCTGGATGCGATACCATTCGAATTTTATCGTACAACCACAATACCCGAAGATTGGGTAGGGCTTGACTGGAAACTTATATACCTTAGTATTAGTTCCCTCACGGCCAAGGTATGAGCTGAGGCTACCTTGTGAAGATTGTACACCTGTGCAGTACCCAAGATGACAGTTGGTCATGGTTGGGAGGCCAAACTCACATGAGAGGTGCTTATACTAGGGCGTGTAATTGAAAGGTTAGGATTGATTATCCGCATACTGAGTATGGTGAATTCAGGATTTGTTCCTGACGGATTTATCAAATGTTGTGGTGAAAGTGTACAATCTCTGCAGAGTGTCAAACTATTCGAATAGCCGCGTCAGCGGTTATGGACAGTTGGAGTGGCCGTACTGTTCCCCCGTCAGACTTTTCAAAATGACTTGTGATATGAATTGAGACTTTGACTTGACCACAACAGAGTTGTGACATGAGATACAAGTTCCCACCTAGGAGTTAGAAAATTGTGACTAGCTTATCTTGCTTCTGAACTAGTAGAGATAAATCTAGCTTCTTGCAAAACAACCCTAGAGCCTAGTGTCCTATTATCAAAACCACTTTCACTTGTTAGTATTAGTTTGCGAGTACTTAAAGAGTACTCATGTCTTTGTCCCTGGCTATTCCCGTGGCCAGACTATGAAAAGGAGTACCTGGAGGATGGACCCCAGGAAGGTTACGACAACTAGGATCATCTTCCATCGTCAGCATTGCCTGTGACCCCGAATATGGAGCTTCGCCTACGCTACCGTTATTATTACGTATTCGGCTGCTTGAAGTTGTATTAAGAACTGGGTCATGAGATTCCTATTTGTGTAAGAACTTATGTACGTTTTGTAATGTATGATGTACTATGGTATCCAATTCTGTTATGTCTCGCAAAAATGGTAATCCTGGGATTGCGATGTATGGCATAACATGCATCTGGGATTAAAAATCCGGGTGTTGACAAGTTGGTATCAGAGCCTTCCTGACCATAGGAGACCCTAGTTAGACTGGACGTTTGAATCAAAAAACTTTGTTTCAAAACCAAAAGAAACTAATATTTACAAAAACTTATTCCCATTCTTATCACTTACTTCTTTCATGAAAATTCATGTCCCTCAAAAACTCTTGCAAAATACATAAAAAATTGACACACTTGATCACTCTACTAACTTACTCATCTTATATTCTTCTAGATGGACGTGAAGTACAACAAGTTTTATCAGTTGGGGAATGGAGGAGACCTTATCTTTGAGAGGGATTTGGACCAGCTCTCGGAACTTCTGGAGCGTCCGCACCCAGAGTTCTTCGGAGCTCAGCTCAATGATCAAGGAGGAGAAGATCTGCAGTGGCTAATTGTTGCAAGTCTCCGAGGAAAGATTGAACCTCCCACTATGGAAGGAATTCAGTTTACCTTAAGAGAGAACAACTGGCTCGATGGACTTGCCAGGGCCATGCAGGAAGCTCGTTCCCGTCTGTGTGGGCAGAGTATCAGTCAGATCAAGGGAACCCGCTTTGAGTTTTGCCCAAGGCGTGATGCTAATGGACAACCACTGGAAGCCCCATACCATCACGAGCTGAAGACCCAATTGGACCACCTTAGCTTCATGATGTACGATCATCAGCAGGAGTTGGATAACTGCCGTGACTACTCCAACCACAAGTCTGCCATCATCAAGACGAAGGACCAAACCATCGCCATGTTAGCAAAGGATCGCAAGTCTCATCGCCGCCAGATCGACAAGAAGGAGCGCATCATTGCCCGTCTTTGCCACCGTATCTCGTCTTTGGAGGAGACCATCCACGAGAGAGACATGCAGTTGGAGGAAAGGGAGAATGCTGGAGAGGATCTTCGTGGAGACCCCTACTCCTATCTCAGCGACGATGATGATTTTCTGGAGGATCAGTCTATGGACTTCTTCACCGATGAGGATGATTTCGCCTTCATCGATGATGATGAGGATGATGGAGCCACAGATTCCGAGGAGTAGTAGCACTTGATCACTAGCATAGTGAGTAGTATTCGGTCCCACAATATCGTAGTTTTTTGAATGGTTATTACAACCATCTGTTTTTCTTTGTTGTGGTGTGTGTTGTACCGTGTGCTATGAATGAATGAACGAAAAGCAAGTTACTAGAAAATCTGAGTCAAACTTTAAAAACTTTTCAAAGCCCCAAAACCTTAGAAATTTCCCTCTTTTCTCATGATCTATCTCCATCTTCAGATGCCACGCGGAGGAAGTGGTTCATCCCCGGACCCGATGTTGCAGATCCTGCAAATGTTGACTTCTGACCGTGAAGCTAAAAGAGCGGAACGTCAAGCCAACCTAGCCACCCTGCAACAGATAGCTCAGCTAGCCCACAACAACCAAGGCCACGGAAATCAGGAAAACCATGGATATAAGCTCAAGAATTTCCACAATACCAACCCACCTGTTTGCACTAAGTCAGAAGAACCCCTAGACAGCGACGATTGGCTGCAAACCATGGAAAATAACCTAGAAGTCGCTAGAGTGGAAGCCAACGAGAAAGTCCTGTTCGCCACCCATTATCTAGCCGGAGATGCCAGAGCATGGTGGAATAGTGTTCGCGCAATGATCGGAGGACAGATGATGACCTGGGAGGAATTCAAAGTCAAGTTCAGAAGAACCCATGTGCCACCGGGTTTGATCAAGAGGATGAGAGACGAGTTCAAAGAACTGAAGCAAGGAAGGATGACTGTAGTAGAATACCGTGACAAATTTTTGTCATTACCTAGGTATGCCCCGGATGAGATTGACACCGAAGCCAAGAAGAAAGAAAGATTCCTGAATGGTCTGCATGATGAGATGCAGACAGTGTTAGTCAATATCCCCTTTGCTAATATTGAAGCCCTTGTCGACTCAGCCATCCAGATGGAAGGAAAGATCAACCAAGCCAATGAGAACCGCAATCGTCGTATGATGCATCAGCCAGGAACCCATCAGACCCCAAAGTATCGCCCTAACCCATCTCCAGGATTTGCCCCAAGAACCAACAGACCCCTGATGAACCGTCTGACCTATCCCAACCGTGGAAACCCTAGGCCCGCAGGAAATCACAACAACAACCCCGACAACTCTAGCAATTTCAACCGTGCCCCACCCAAGTTCATCAACAACAATGCTTCCACCAACACCAACACTGCCCCGAGGACTGGAAGCAATGTTGTGCCTGTAGCAGCAAAGGACAAGTCACAAGTGACTTGTTATGACTGCGGAAATAAAGGCCACTATTCCAACGAGTGCCCCAACAAGAAGAATGCCGCAACCCCCAATACCAATGCCCTAGCTCAGCAGCAGCGTCGTGTTCAGCCTGGAAGAAGGTTTGCCCCAGGGAATTCGCTCAACCGCAATGGCCGTCTTTTTCTCATGCATGCTGAAGAAGCTCACGAAGCGCCAGACGTCGTGCTGGGTATGTTTTCTGTTAATTCAGTACTTGCACGAGTGTTGTTTGATTCTGGTGCATCGCACTCATTTGTCACCGAAGAATTTGCATGCACTAGTAAAATTCAACCAACCAAACTGAAGCATGTTATGATTGTTCAAATTCCCGGATCAACCACCAAGGCTAGGCAAATTTGCAAAGTCATCCCTATCAGAATCCATGGCATAGATTTTTATGCAAATCTGATAGTACTCGGAACTAAAGGTTTGGAAGTAGTACTAGGAATGGATTGGATGTCCAAACATAAAGGATTGATTGACTGTGCCAAGAAATCCATAACCATGACCAGTACAGCCGGAATATCAGTCGAGTATATATCTGAAACCTTACCTCGCCAATTCAAGTGCAACAAGAGTATAGTCCAACCTACCATTGACCAAGTCCGGATAGTCTGTGAATACCCCGATGTATTTCCAGATGTTTTGCCCGGTATGCCCCCAGATCGGGATATCGTGTTTATCATCGAACTAATTCCCAGAACCGGACCCATAGCTCAGAGACCATATAGTATGAACCCGTCGGAGTTAGAAGAACTGAAGAAGCAACTGGATTCCATGTTGGAAATTGGATTGATTCAACCAAGTGCGTCACCATGGAGATCACCTATCTTGTTTGGGGACAAGAAGGATGGATGTAACCGTTTGTGTACGGATTATCGGAAGTTGAATGATGTCACCATCAAGAAAAAATACCCTTTGCCCAAGATAGAAGATTTGTTTAATCAGTTGACCGGTGCCAAAGTGTTTTCTAAGATTGATCTTAGAACTGGTTATCATCAACTCAAAATTCGTGCAGAGGATATTCCCAAGACTGCCTTTACCACCAGATATGGATTGTACGAGTATACAGTCATGTCTTTTGGATTAACCAATGCCCCCTCTTATTTCATGAATCTCATGAATAAGATTTTTACGGACTTCCTGGATAAGTTTGTCGTTGTTTTCATCGATGACATTCTGATTTATTCCAAATCAGAAGAAGAACATGAGCTACACCTAAGGACCATTCTTGGAACCCTTAGAGAGCATCAGTTATATGCCAAGTTTAGCAAATGTGAATTCTGGTTACAAGAAGTAGGATTCCTCGGTCACATTGTATCATCCGGAGGAATTGCCGTTGACCCTGCCAAAGTGAAGGATGTAGAAGATTGGCAAGCCCCAACCACTCAAACCCAATTTCGTGCATTTCTCGGATTGGCGGGATACTACCGCAAGTTCGTAGAAGGATTCTCGAGTATTGGCAGACCTATGACCCAATTGCTGAAGAAGGATAAGAAGTTTGAATGGACCAACAAATGTGAATCTAGTTTTCAAGAACTCAAGAGGAGATTGATTTCAGCCCCAATCTTGATCATGCCGGATATCTCTAAGCCTTTCGATGTGTATTGTGACGCATCCATGATCAGTCTCGGATGTGTGATAATGCAAGAAGGCAAAGTTATATCTTATCTATCTCGACAATTGAAGCAACATGAGCAAAATTACCCAACCCATGACCTCGAACTCGCATCCGTAGTTCTAGCTCTGAAGACATGGAGGCATTACCTGATGGGAGATCATTGTGAGATCTATACGGATCACAAGAGTCTGAAGTATATATTCACTCAGAAGGAGCTGAATATGAGACAAAGGAGATGGATTGAGCTAATCAAGGATTACGATCTGGACATTCACTATCACCCTAGTAAAGCCAATGTGGTAGCAGATGCCCTTAGCCGATTGCCGTGCCGCTTGAACTCCATGATTTTGAAGGAGAAACCAAGCTTGCACAAAGAGATGGAAGATTTTCGAATGGAATTAGTGAGTGAAGGATTTTTGGCTAGCATAGAACTTCAGCCCACTTTGATCAGTCGGATCAAAGAGGCACAAAAGGGAAATGCTAGTATTGATAGAATCAAGCGTCGTATCGGTACAAGCAAAGTACCCGGATTCACCGAAGACGAAGAAGGAGTGCTGTGGTAGAAAGGACGCCTTGGTGTACCAGCAGATTCGGAGTTGAAAGAAGTTATTTTGAAGGAGGCTCATGATACTCTTTATTCTATCCATCCCGGATGAACTAAGATGTATCAAGATTTGAAAGAGCAATTTTGGTGGCATAAGATGAAGAGAGAAATCGGAAGTTATATCGCCAAGTGTGACATATGTCAGCGAGTCAAGGCAGGACATCAAAGACCCGCTGGATTGTTGCAACCCTTGCAGATTCCAGAATGGAAATGGGATTCCGTTGGAATGGAATTTATCACCGGATTGCCTACTTCTGGTAGGGGAAATGACTCTATCTGGGTCATAGTGGACCGATTGTCCAAAGTCGCCCATTTCTTACCCGTCAAGACCACATATCAGAGTTCGAAGCTAGCAGAGTTATACATCGCTAGAATCGTTAGTTTGCATGGAGTCCCCAAGAACATCGTATCGGATCGAGGAACTCAGTTTACCTCGAGATTCTGGAAGAAAGTCCAAGAAGGTTTAGGAACCCGCCTAGATTTCAGCACCGCGTATCACCCTCAGACCGATGGACAAACGGAGCGAGTAAATCAAATACTCGAAGATATGCTGAGAGCATGTGTGCTAGAATATGGATCGAGGTGGGAAGATTGTCTGCCGTTTGCAGAATTTTCATACAACAGTTATCAAGCTAGTTTGCAAATGACCCCCTTTGAATTCATGTACGGAAGGAAGTGTCGCACCCCTTTGAACTGGTCGGAAGTAGGAGAGAGTCAGATTTTCGGACCCAACATCCTACGAGAAGCAGAATAGAAGGTTCACAAGATTCGTGAGCACCTCAAGACAGCCCAGTCCAGAGAGAAGAGTTACACCGACAAGAGATGTCGAGACCTCGCCTTCAACATAGGAGATTTTGTTTATCTGAAAGTATCGCCATTGAAGGGAATGCAGCGTTTCCAACTCAAAGGAAAGTTAGCCCCCAGATATATCGGACCCTTCAAGATTCTGAACCGTCGAGGAGAAGTGTCGTATCAATTGGAACTACCCGAAGAGATGTCAGCCGTGCACAATGTGTTCCATATCTCGTTACTTCGCAAGTGTCTCGAAGTCCCAGAGAAGACCGAAGTGTTCAAGAATATCGATCATCGAACCATAGAGATCAACGATGACCTGACCTATCCCGAAGTACCCATCCGTATTTTGGAAGAAGCTTTCAGAACTACCCGAACCCGAAACATCAAGTTTCTCAAGATTCAGTGGAGCAACCACACAAAAGAGGAAGCTACCTGGGAGCGCGAAGATCACATCAGGACGGAGTTTCCCGATCTCTTCAAATCCTATGTAATCTTTTAGACCTTTTTCAAATCTTGGGACGAGATTTTATTTAAGGGGGGAAGGTTTGTAACATCCCAAAAATACTAAACTTCGATCATCAAACTCTAATCATAAAAATTAGGATTAACAAAAACGTTTCTAAATAAAAATATGAAAGCATGCATGAGAGTATGCATTTCATTTTGAATTCTTTTGAACCACCTTGTTTGTGTGTTCCTTTGCTTGTAAATGGATGCTTAGGTGAAATAAACATCTTCTAAACAAATCCCAAACTTTTCTCAAAGACAAGTAAATCAAAGCAAATAAAATAAGGGAATGGTCATTTTGACCAATTTAACTCCCATGCCT
Organism: Avena sativa; assembly: GCA_916181665.1. NCBI lineage: Eukaryota > Viridiplantae > Streptophyta > Magnoliopsida > Poales > Poaceae > Avena > Avena sativa. Next base: position 363,452,403 of record OV702285.1, on the reverse strand, counting down.
ACTTTGGCTGTCTCAAACTTTCAGAACCTAACAGAAACTTTTCTGGATCTTTGCACCCCTTGATTGTACTCATAACAAAGTATCAAGGCCAACTTTGTGATCATCCAGAAACATTCAAATGCATGGTTTAATTGACAATTCAAAATTGAATCTTTATCATATGGGAAGATCACACTTTTTCGAAAACCACTCAAACAAGCTCAACTTTCAAAACCCAAGCATCTGCAGACTCACCAGCACCAACCTAGCACACCCACCAAAAATATTTTCAAAATTCAAAACTTGAATTCTGGCGGCCATTTCATCAAACACTTGGCAGAAACAAATCAAACTGGCCTAACTTCACTGTTTTGAGCAGTAATTTGGCTAAGCAATGTTCACCATTGATCACCGTTGTCTCCCCTAATGCCAACCAGTGCTTGGACCAACCCTAGCCCCTACCCTTTGCCCCATGCCATGCCAACCCGAGCATCCCCTTGCCAGCCGACAATGGCTAGCTAGCCAGAGCAAGCACCAAGCCGAAACAACATGTCTAGGAGCAAGCCAACACCCCACCGCCACTCCCTGTCCAGCGCTCGAACCCTGCCAGCCACTGGACCACACACACGAACCATGCCAAGGTCACCAGAAACCATGCCGAGAGCGTGCCCCGTGCGCCACGCTCGACCGACGCCCACAGACCGCGCGCCGCCCTCGACGCGTGCATACGTGATCACCACCGTCCCAGCAACCCTGCAGACACGCTCGTTCGCCGCCGCGCGGACCACGCGCGCTGTGCGCCATTAAATCTTCCTTCGGGCACGCGCAGAGCACCGTCGCGTTCCGACCAAGCTGCACCACCCCACGCCTCGCTACCATGTCGTTGAGCATCGCCAGGGAGCACCGCACCGCCCCCTACCGTCGCCCACGCCGATAGCCGTCTGTACCGTCGACCACGACGAGCTCACCTTGCGCTTCGTCGGTCCCCTCTCGCCACTATAAATAGAGGTCACCCCCAGCCTAATTGAGCACACCATCTCACTCCCCTCTCTTCACTGATCGTCCCGCCCCGTTGTCGGAGCAAGGCGAGCAGCACTTCGCCGGAATTTCACCGGAGCCCGCCGCTTCTGGAGAAGAGGGAAGCCAGCGATTGGAGCCGCCCCAAGAGAAGCTGCCAGTACCAGGAGGTTCGCCGTCGTCGACTTCTTTGTTCGCCTGCCTCGTCGACCCTCGCCTGAACCCCGGTGAGCCCCCAACGACCCCCACTGGCCGCGGTAGGTTTCTGTCTCGCAGGCGTTGCCCAACGTCGACGATGACTCTCATCCGTTGGATTAGAACCATATCGAACGCATCACATCGCCCCATACCGCTTCGCACCCCCTGTATCACTGATGCGTGGTGACAGCCACTTAACCAGCCCGCGTAAGCACTGTGCTTAGCAGGCCGGCCCAGTATCATTTCCCGCGTAGCCCAGTTATTTGAATTTAACCTTTTCCATTTTATTTCAAACACACTTCTGTACCTAGTTTCAAAAATCAACCCAGGTCGATTCAGTGAACCAAATTGGATGAAACCAATTTTGTTAGAAAGTTCTGGGAATGCTGAATCCAAGCCCGTTGGATTCAAGCCATTTGGATTTGTAGATCATCCTTGGTAAAAATAACAAGGAAGAACCTTTTCTGCATTCAAACATTTTTCAAATGAAAACCATAATAGATTTTGAGTTGATTCCAACTCTCAAAAATCATATTTAACCATACCTTTCAGAATATATAAAAATATATGGGTTTACTTACAGAAATAATGTTCAAGTAATAAAAGAATGCATCATAAGCATTTCTAGCCACTTTAATTAATTAAAATAAAAGGGTAAAACATTATTAAATTGTGACACCACTTTAAATCACATTCCCATGGACTAAAATATGTGGTGATGACATGTGTCAACATGATCCCATGATTGGTTTGGAGAATATTAAATCTTAAGTAGTTTTTCAATGAGTAGAAATTACTTTTCTAAAAATAAAAGGAATTAAACCAAGCTTTAATATTGTAATGTTAGTGATGATGCTAGATCATCTATAGGACCCTTTTGTGTGATGATTGAAAGTAGTTAAGTATTGTTTGGTGATTGTGTACCTCGTATTTATTCATAGACGCTAGTACCGACCAAGGACACGAGGAAGAAGGAGGATACTACGAAGAGGAAGCCAAGGAGAACTTCAACCACTGCTCTGCACAAGGCAAGCTAACCCTTGCAATTTAGCAAGCCTATACTGATACTGTGCAAGCCAATACTTGCAAGCTATTAACCTTGGAAGTTAACACTTGCAATTATGAAAGTTAGATCACCTATGCATTGCCTTAAGCATGCTTGGTTAGACATATTTGATGATACCCAATCCTAGTTTTATTTACAAGCTTTCTATTTTATTTCTTTATCAAAGCTATTACTTAGAATTTACTTAAGTGAATTGTAGATACTAGAAAGATATTTGAAGGTTGCATAAAGAGCATCAAATTTGGCCTAAGCTAGATAATCTTGATATCATCCCAAAGAATAAGATTGAACTTAGTTGAAACTATACTAGTTTACCACCCCTCATTATTACTTACCCCCACTTGTAGATGCTAGTGCTAAGCATAAAACTTGATCAACATTAGATGGGAATACTTGGTGGAAAAATGATTATGAAAACCTTGGAATGATGGATCATTCTATTGAAATGTTTTGGACATGTGTTTCTGAACACCAGATGATTTATGGTGATGAAAATATTGAGGCATGAGCCTTAGCCCTTTATAAAACTGATGGTTGTCTGGATGCGATACCATTCGAATTTTATCGTACAACCACAATACCCGAAGATTGGGTAGGGCTTGACTGGAAACTTATATACCTTAGTATTAGTTCCCTCACGGCCAAGGTATGAGCTGAGGCTACCTTGTGAAGATTGTCCACCTGTGCAGTACCCAAGATGACAGTTGGTCATGGTTGGGAGGCGAAACTCACAGGAGAGGTGCTTATACTAGGGCGTGTAACTGAAAGGTTAGGATTGATTATCCGCATACTGAGTATGGTGAATTTAGGATTTGTTCCTGATGGATGTATCGAATGTTGTGGTGAAAGTGTACAATCTCTGCAGAGTGTCAAACTATTCGAATATCCGCGTCCGCGGATATGGACAGTTGGAGTGGCCATACTGTTCCCCCGTCATACTTTTCGAAATGACTTGTGAAATGAATTGAGACTTTGACTTGACCACAACAGAGTTATGCCATGAGATACAAGTTCCCACCTAGGAGTTATAAAATTGTGACTAGCTTGTCTTGCTTCTGAACTAGTACAGATAAATCTGGCTTCTTGCAAAACAACCCTACAGCCTAGTGTCCTATTATCAAAACCCCTTTCACTTGATTGTATTAGTTTGCGAGTACTTAAAGAGTACTCATGGCTTTGTCCCTGGCTATTCCCGTGGCCAGACTATGAAGAGGAGTACCTGGAGGATGGACCCCAGGAAGGTTACGACAATTAGGATCATCTCCCATCGTCAGCATTGCCTGTGACCCCGAAGATGGAGCTTCGCCTATGCTACCGTTATTATTATGTATTCTGCTGCTTGAAGTTGTATTAAGAATTGGGTCATGAGATCCCTATTTGTGTAAGAAATTATGTGCGGTTTGTAATGGATGATGTACTATGGTATCCAATTCTGTTATGTCTCACAAAAATGGTAATCCTGTGATTGCGATGTATGGCATAACAGGCATCTGGGATTAAAAATCCGGGTGTTGACATTCAGCATGCACACTCGAAGAAAATAGAAACACAAATATCAACCACCGACTTTGCCAAGAAGACACTCTATCACAAACTCTCAAATAATAACTCCAGGCATCACAACAAGAACATACAAAAGGACGCAAATAGAACAAGCACCCATATGGGAAAGTTCATCCTACAAGTCCTAGTTACAAGGCAAAAGGGGCTGATAGTCATTTTGGCACCACCCCTCCAGGGGGCAAACCCAGCGCCCCGGGCGGCACCATGGCAACTACACCTATCGAGCTACCTAGAGGTGAGGTGGATAGTCGACACGACACAGTTGTGTATCAAACACTGAGATGGAGAAGTCCCCTGCTAGCATACCTAAATCACAGAGTGAAGCTGTGCTGGATGCGGTGTTTGGAGAGGAAGCGACGCCAGCTGTCAGCGATGAAGTTTTTGCCTCCTGAGAAGGTGTTGATGCGTAGCTCCCACTTCTCGCGGCCCCAGATTGGTGTAGTTGCAACTCGCATGGAAGGTCATGCGTGGTCCCAAGCATGAATAACTCAGAGAGCTTCACCCTCATGAACCAGTCTAGGTCGTTGAGGACGACGATGAAGTCGATGAACCTTTTAGGCTCAGGATCATCCTCGATCTTGATGACCATGGGAGAGGGTGATCCGGAGAAGGGGCCTCTATAGCAGCGGAAGTGTTCGGCCTAGATTGAGAATCGGGCCTACCGCCACTTCCACAGGGGCGGCAGCGTCTGTGCCTAACAGGAGCCTATCCCGAGGCCGCGCCCATCCCCGCGGGTGCAATCAAGGCGAGAGGTGTATTGCGACCACCGCGCCTCCCATAGCCGTGCTTCACCGGTGGAGTCCCCACCATCTTAAGCATTACCGCCTTGCCCTTCTCCTCAGCTGAGAAGCACTTGGGTGCCATGGAAAGGGGCAAGAAGGTTCCGCTTGGGAGAGAAAGCAAGGGAGGAAGGGGACGGTGGCATGGAAGCGAAAAGATTCCTTCCCCAACACCCTAATTTAACCACGCCAGTCGAAAAGATGCATCACTGCGCAGTGCACGCGGTATTAACCGCTAGACATGACGCACCGTCGCATCGTGGGAACAACTCCCGGGGCGAGAACAATGCACTGCGGATCTATAGACAAGCGTGCGCAGCCGATTGGACTTCACGACCGAGATTCAAGCGCGTCAAGCCTTCGTTGACCAAACAGGAGAGGGGGGGGGGGGTCCAACGTCAAGGGCCGCTTACCCTTTTGAGCCCACAGAGGGACACGTATAGGTCAAGCGCCCGGGGTCTACTGTTGGAGCCCGGGAAACCGGGGTGCCACATACCCGCGATGAACGAGCCCCGCACCAAGGGAATTTCTGCTCTCAAGAGGCAGCATGCCAATGGAGGGGACCCAATCAAATGGGCATCACGAGGCATCCGACTCCCGAGGGTAAGAACCTCCGGATGGAGTCTGCTATGTCACCATGTGTTGTATTCGAGCCTCGGATACCACGGGGTGCACCTAGGGGTACGACGGTAACCTTGCCGAGAGGAGTATGAACTATGGCCTTGATAGGAAGTACCGCGTCCCTGCGACGCTGGTAGACTCGGTCCATTCTCCTTTTTCAGATATAGGACTATCGACGTCGACAAGCGAAAAATCAGAGAGCACCAGATGAATAAAAGCGGCATCGACAAACGATACTTTACAGGAGGACGGGGCAGAACCCGGTGAGCTTGACCAATTCCACGCAAATTAGCCTCCTAGACCAGGATCTCGAGGAGTGGCACTATGTACGCCCTTCCTGCCTAAGGGATGTGGGTAGAGGCCCGACGCCGCCCTATATAAGGTATCCTTCTCCTACCTTAGAAAGGATCGATCCCAGCGAACGAGACCCTAGACATACAACCTCCATTGAACCCTTGTGAAACCAAATGAGCAATACAACAAAGCAGGAGTAGGGGCTTTACCTCCTCACGAGGGTCCCGAACCTAGGTAAAAACCCTTTGGCACCTCTCTATCGTGGTTCTTGCTCCGTCATCTGCACTGTCGCCAATGTTCCTTGAGAACGCGTGTTCAGCCCCCTCTCAAACAAAGGGATCATTGTGTTGGGAATATGCCCTAGAGGCAATCATGTATGATGTAATTCCTATTGTATTCATAAAGATATTAAGTTGTGTTGGACACACAACTTAGACCAATGTAAAAGTTGGCTGATGGCTCGGTTCTACTTGTTATGGGCATGGTGATGCCATTACGACTTACACGGATTCGTCTAAAGAGTTTAGCAAGTCAGATTGACCCATATTGAGATAAAATGGACAAGTCGTCATTTGTATGTCTCAATCATTGTAATCCTTAGACCTAAGGTTGTTGCGCAATCCGAGTTAAGGATCACCAACTTAGGTTCTGTCAAATGCTGATTCGTAATAGGGAAGTTATAAAGGAAGATTTCAGGTCGACTGACATTCAAGCTGCATGATTTGAATAACCAAGATGAGATTTTGCCCCTCCACCTGGAGAGATATTCTCTAGGCCCTCTCGTATGATATGATTCAGAAAGCATGGCCATGCACGACTCGGTTAAGTGTTAACCAAGGCGATCAACTAAGAGTAGTCAGATGAATCACTTATCTTAGATCAAGAAGAAAGTCGGACTATTTAAGGGATGATGTTTATTCTCCTATAGTCCGACAAGGTATATCGTGTGGCAAAAAGGACTCGGACGTAAGTCACATTGGAAGGTATGTTATCATGACTCTTTTATACTTGGGAATCGACATGTTCTGCTAGGAGCCGCTACCGATTGATCGATTGCGAGTCGGACTCCAATCGTGTCCAAGTTGCCATTAGCCTACGGGGTCACACACTTAAGAGCGGGAGCAAGTCGTTTGGATTGGACCCGAATAAGACACGAACTGAGTCAGTGAGTTGGACTTGCAGAGACGCATATAGGATTTAGTGGATGGGCCACCAGTAAGTGGATCCCACTTCCACTACCTATATATACTAGGGCTTAGGATGCCCAAACGGCACGGTTAGACCACTACATGCGTTGGAAACCCTGGCACCATTAAGTCCAGCCGCCGCACCGGACCTAGCAGTCCACCATCGGAGCTCCTCATCATACGTGTGGATACCAGCGAAGGTGTTGTATGTTTAGCACTTGGACGATCGTGGTATTGGATCGGACCATGAGGACTGCACTACATCAACTGACGTGCTTCATCAATAATCCGCAACTGCGCGTCTAATGGTAATCCTCGTGGCCTTTTACCTCAGCTAGATCTTGGGATCACCATGTAGGAGGAAAAAGTTTTGTTTTATCTCTACGTGTCCCAACAGTGGTATTAGAGTGATATCTTCTAGTTTTAGGATCGAGATCATTCTTATGTGATGTGCAGTTAGCATCATATTGGATCTACTTGCTGTTTTGGTAGTCGATCTATGAGATAGATCGGTTTTGTACGAACTTGATTGGATCAACTATACTCAGGGAATGGATGATCTGGTTTCCGTGATCATATTGCTGAGGTCATGGAACAACATACCCTTACTGGTCGGTTTCCGCCATCGGGGTAGACTGTGACATGTAAATCCAGATGCGGTGATCGAATATCAAAGGAGTTTGATCGAATAGGGGTATATGTCGGATTTGGGTAAAATTGTTTTATTTGATGAAGAAATCCATGTTCGTAATGTAGATGAGATCTACGATTTCTGAAAAATCGTCGGGAGCTGCCCACACCCGCGAGGGTTGCTACCCCTTCGATTCTCGTGCGCTATCCATCTAGTGGAACCGTCAGCTTCGCCCTGTCGAAGCGCCTTAGATGTCATCGTGAGTTTCACAATGTTGGTAGATATCGTATCCATGCATAACTTTTTTTGTAGGATGTTGTGAATGGTATGGCTTATGTGCATGTGATGTGTTTAATCCATACATGATGTGCAAATCACGGTTTTGTAAGTCGGATGGAGCCCAGGTGCTATGATTTTATTGTATAAACGACATGTGTGTCAAAGTCTCTATGTAATTTACTTTACTAAGATAGTATAGCTATTTGGAGAACCCGGACAGCATGCAAGTCGATATACAAGTCGGCAACATGGAGTAAGACGACAAATGACAAGAGTTGGCATGAGTCCAATTACAGGCTTTGTGGAAATGGAGATTTCCATGAAGAGAGTCATACCATTTCACATTATAATTGATTTAGTTTGTGTTGTTGTTATGTCTATGTTTTACCTCTATTAGATAGTCAGTAAAATTTAATCCCTCAAAGAAGGTTTAGTTAGTTTTCCCGCCAGTGTTTGCACCATCACAAGTCGGACATTTTTGGTAGTGGGCTCATAAAATTGGGATGCTGCCAATTCTTTCTGACTAGGTGGGTTCGAGATGGACTCTTACAGTAGGAACACTTGGTAAGGTAGACAGTTCTATCACAACGGTTGTGGGACTCGGGGAGAAGTCGGACGAGAGCCGGGGCATGTGATGCCACCCGACTAACAGGATTTGTATGAGATACGAATCCTGAGGAGTTGTCTACATAGATCACTTGGCGGCTAGTAGTGATGATAAAGCTCACTAGACAACTTGCTTATCTAGGATCCTGAATCACTAAGTAACCATCAGAGGGGTTTTGGTTCTAGTGGGAGCATAAGTATTAAAATGTTTAATATGCTTGATCTTTTATGAATACATGTCTTAAGTGTTTTGCATATTTTTCTGTTGTAGCATGGCACCAAGTAACAATCACCCTCAGATATCTGGTTTTGCTTTGAGAACGATTATTGAGAAAGATTAACTGAATGACACTAATTTCACCAACTGGTATTGTAATCTGAGAATTGTTCTCAAACAAGAAAAAAAGGACCATATCCTATACAACCCACTTCTAGATGAGCCGTATGAGAATGCGACTGTCGCTTCCACAAATGTCTACCGTCGGACTAAGGATGAGTCCACAGAAATAAGCTATATTATGCTTGATTACATGGAACCGGACTTGCAGCAGCAGTTCGAGAATATTGAGTCCTACGATATGATCAAAAGCCTCAAAAGTATGTTCCAGGGTCAAGAAAAGACTGAGAGGTATCAAGTCTCTTAGGATTTGCTGAGTTGCAAGCTTAAGGATTGTGATCCACTGAGTCCGCATGTGATCAAGATGGTTGGTTACATGCAGTCTCTAGAGATGCTTGGCTACCCCATTAGCGAAGAGTTTGTTATGGACATAATTCTGAGCTCTCTTCCTAGTGCATATGGCCACTTCATATCGAACTACCACATGCATGGTATGGATAAGAAGCTCACTGAATTGCATGGGATCCTCAAGCAGGCAGAGGCAGATCTCAAGAAAGGTGCCAGTCAAGTGTTGAGAATAAGGCTAAGTTCAAGAAAAGTTCTTGGACGAAAAATAAGGCTAAGTCGGGAGGCAAGCAGGCTAAGGAACTAGTCCCAAGTGCTTCCTCAGGGACTAAGCCATCTCCTTCAACCGGATCCACTTGCTTCTACTGCAAGGCGGATGGCCACTACAAGAGGTGTTCTTGTTTGCAATGTTATATACATTTATCTTGCTAATGGACCTAATAGTTCTTGGGTATATGATACCAGATCAGTTATTCACATCCGCAACTCGTTGTAGGGACTGGTAAGAACTAGGAGAGTGGCAAGAGGTGAGATTTACATTCGAGTCGGCAACAAAGCGAGAGTCGCTGCATTGGAAGTCGCCACGATGCAACTTCATTTACCTTCCGGATTCATTATGGAACTGAATAATTGTTATTGTGTTCCAGTGCTTAATCGAAACATTATTTCTGCTTCATGTTTGATGAGGCAAGACTATGATTTGAATATTAAGAATAATGGTTGTTCTTTATATTTTAATGATATATTTCATGGATTTGCACCCGTCCAGGATGGGTTATTTATTTTGAATAATGATGGTGAGTCGGTTTATAACATAAATGTTAAAAGTTTAAAACCAAATGATCTGAATATGACTTACTTTTGGCACTGTCGGCTCGGTAATATAAGTTGGAGACGCATGAAGAAGCTCCATGATGATGGAATCCTAACTTCGTTCGACTTGGAGTCGTTCAAGACATGCGAATCTTGCCTACTCGGAAAAATGACCAAGAAACCTTTTGCAAAGAGCTGTGAAAGTGCGTCCGACTTATTGGGACTAGTACATAGTGATGTATGCGGACCAATGAGAACGACTGTAACACCCTCAGAATCGACCCTATGCAAGTTTCAGCGATTCCCGCCAAAACCCGCATAGAAACGATTCAAAGGTGCCCACCAGGCACTTTCGTGCGGGTGGAAAACGAAGTAATAACATTACACAACAGTCCTCGATGGGACCCACAGAACAGATATATATACAACAGCGACTCAATGAGTCAAGAATACAGATATAATATACAAAGATCCAAATCACCTTGAAAACGATAGAGCGTCCAGCTACGGACAAGATGCAAATGGGGCTAAGAGCCCTGTAGAATAACCAATGGCGTCCATAACCCTGCCCAGGCCAAGCCGGAAGGGTAACCCTGCTAACGGCGTCGATCTCAAAACCTGCTTAAACAAAAGGGATGCCGACAAAGGGCAAAGGAAAAAGAGGAGCGTCAGTACTGAGGCCAGTACACGGCGAGTCTAGAATTCGGCGGTCCTCGCCTACATAGGTATGGTGGACTGAAGCGGCAGCGGCAGCATGCACTAAACAACCTATAGAGACTCGATACCACTGGGGACTATCAGAGAGGGGTAAGAAAGACCTATTCGGAACCAGACTGATACTAACACCAAACAATCCCTTCCTGGTATTCCCCCCCTCGAGACCAAACGAGGAAGTCAACCGAGGAACTCACACCGTTGGCAGTTTTATTTATTCGGTTATCGTTACAGCAATTACTAGTCAGGTTTAGATAATCATCCTGGTTAAGTAAGCAGTGGGCAGTTTTAGTTAACCATTCCGTTATAGTGGCAGCACTTACTAGTCAGATACAATTAGCATGAGATAACCCAAAACCCAGCAGTTGTTGGTACTTTTATTTAGCCATTCCGTTGTAGTTTCAATATTTACTAGTCAGGTACAATGGTCGCAAGCGTCAATCCAAACAAGCAGTTGTGGGCAGTATTATTTAGCCATTCCATTATAGTGGAGCTGATTACTAGTCATTATAAAGTCAAATTTATAGCAATAAACTTTAGTTATGCTTGTCTATGGTCGAGATATTGTGCTCCAAGTCGTCCATAACCGCGGACACGGCTTTCAGAAAGTTTTACCCGGCCGGGGTGCACCAATAGCAACACACACTCGATCAACCTCGTAAAAACCAAATCAAAACCCAACGAGGCTTTCACGACAAAGCAATCACAGGATTCAGAAATATTTCAGGGGGCCACCCCTTGGAGTCTTACCCGCAACGAAGTAAGCTAGCTCCGGGACGGACTCAAGGTTTGGGTGGACGGCTGTGAGTGACTGGGAACCCAAAACTGGGCTTGTCGACACCGCGAAAACGTGTCCCGATCCTAAACAGTACAGGTGCTATCTGTCGCACAATTTTAATTAAAGCAGTAAAGCATGGCATAAGTACAGGATCGTAAATAAAACCTCAAACTAGTTTGTGGCCCCAAGAAATAAGACTGAATCAAGCTCTGGCTCAGGGGGGTCCCATATACCTCCCGGATGTGGAGAGCGCGATAAATCAAGGAACAGGTATCAAGTACTCGGGGTCCTACGGGACACAAGTGGGCGTTCGGAAACCAAATATTTTCTATCACCCACCGATGCCTCTGCTTACTTTAGTTTTAGTTGTTAAACAGGAATTAAAGTGAGCGATAAGTAAAACTAGGATCATCTCCAACAACAACATGCGGCAATACATCAACAACTGTGGCACTTGACGACACGCAGCGGCAATTGAGCAAGCGACTACGACGCGCAAGTCCAGCTATCTACCAAACAACAGGTAATAGGATGTGTCCAAGGCAGTATAAGGCTGCAAGGGATATCGCGGGTACGAAAACTAGAGCATCGCAACACAGGTAGCAATAGATCAACAGGAGGGAATAAATACTATAAAAGTAAGATAGGTAGAAAGGGGGAGATGCTCGCCTGAAAACATTGTCGAAGGTTCATCCGAAGATCGGGGCGAAGCTCACATCAACTCAACGGCCTTATCCGCGAAGAAGCAAAACACTAGAATAAACACCGGATGCAATATTTAATACTACGGCAAAAGATCGGGCATGATGCATGTATGATGCATGGCATTGCAAGGTGCGATGCAATTAGGTCGTATTAAGCGGAACCGGGGTCCCGACAATTAATTAGATGGTTCATGTTATATATCTACCCCGCAAATTAAATGTTGTATTAACATGGCAAGATATGGTACCGGTTTGCTACACAAGTTTAAATGAGGCCAATATGAGACTAGATTTGCCCGCATATGGGCCCCATATTTAATTATGAGGTGAATCGGCATAAGGCCCCCAAACCACAGACAAGGATGCATGCATGAACAATTAAGATGCGACAAGTTGTATTTTATTATAAAATAGGGTTTCGGGAAGGGATTCACACATTAGGGTTCTCGACGATCTTGGGGGTTCCGGGGTTCGGGGTCCGGTCTCGGGGTTCAGGGTTCGACGGGGTTCGGTTCCGACGGGAGCGTCCTCGGCTACAGAGTAGACCTTGGCGCATCCGGGGTCTTCGGTTCATGTCGACGGTCATGGCGTTCGGGATGAAGCACTTGTCGTATACGCATCGACGACCTTGGTGTCCGGGTTCTCGAGCATCGCATCCGGGAAGGAGTACTTGTCGCAACTGTGAAGAAGGTCATGCCGTTCCACGGGGTTCGGTCTTCGGAGTTCGACGGTTATCTTGGCGGTCTTCGGACCCGGGTCTTGGCGTGGCCTTCGGATCACCGGGATCGGGCTTCCGAATCCAGGAGGAGAGCATCGCGCCATCGATCCATGAGGTAGAGCTTGACGTCAGAGAGGTTCTGTCGGCCACGGCCACCGGAGTCCGTGACGAAGATCTTGGCAAACCAAGGCGTTCCTTGGTAGGTCTTGTCGTACCGTGTAGGCGTCTTCGGTGTCGGGGGGAGATCTTGGGGTTCCAACTTGTCCATCCTTGACGGACTTGGTTCTTGTTTGCGGCCTTGTCGACAAGCAACAGGAGCAGTCCCCGACACGGACACATCAGGCGGGTTGTAGGGCTTGCCACTTGAATTTGACTGTGCTTGCGTGCACACGTAGCAGAAACACATGACGACCTTGTGTATGTCTTGTCCTTGAGCTGCACTGATAAACGGAGACGTACGCATGCTGCAAGCCGAACCTGCGGGATACCAGTAGGCGTGCAACGCCTACCGGGCAACGAAGAGCTTGGCTTCGCTTGGCGACAGGGACCATGCGGCGGCGCTCGGGAAGGCCTCGACGGCGGGAGGGGCGGCGCAGGCGAGGCGTGCACGAGCGGCGGCAGGAGGGCAGGGCGGTCGACGACGGGCGGTGGCCGGCGCGGAACTCCGGGCGGCGAGGAACACAACCGGGCGCGGATCGGGCCGAGCGGGGTGGGGTCCTGGCCGGACGAGGCCGCTGCAGAGGGAGCGGGGCGCGCGCCGGGGAGAGGGTGGAGGCGGTGGCAGGGCTCGGAGGTCGCCGGCAGCGGAGCGGCCTCCGGCGAGCGGGGCGGCCGGGGTTGGGGAACGCGGCCTCGGGAGCGGGCGAGGAGGACGGCCGGAGGTGGCTGCAGAGGAGGACGGCGGCGGCGACGCGCTGCGGTTGCCGGAGGCGAGGGCGGGGCGGCTGGCGCGAGGCGGGCTCGGGTGGTAGCGAGAGCGGCGGTGGCGGTGGGGGAAGGCGGCCGCGGCTCGGAGGCGGGCCGGCGCCGGCGTGTAGACGCGGAGATAGAGAGGTCGCCGGGGCTGGGAGAGAGAGGAAGGAGGAAGGAGGAGGTGCGGCTTGCGGGAGGGCAGCGCGGACGGCGGCTTCTGGCGCAGGCGGGGAGGGAGACGATGGGGAGAGGCGGGGCAGGTGACGCGGGGCGGACGGGGTGGCTCGCGTGGGGAAGAGAGGTTGGAGGAGGATGGTGGTGGGACCGACTGGGGCCAGGTGGGGCCATAGCGGGCCAGGGGGGGCGCTGTGTGTCTGTGTGGGTTTGTGTGGTGGGGAGGTTAGGTGTGGCCACAGGGGAGAGAGGAGAGAGAGAGAAAGGGAGTGGCTGGGCCAAGTGGCAGCATCTGATTGGGTGGGGGGAGAGGAGAGGTGAGGTGGCGCGACGGGGTTGGCCGGGGTGAGGTGGCCAAAGGGGTGTGGGTAGATTATCTGGTAGAAAAAGGTTTTGGGTTGGACCGTTTGTATTTTCTGGGGTGGTCGTTCGGGTCATTCGACCCGTTCGACTGCCCCACTAAAATAATGCAATATTTTATTTATTTAAACGGACCGTTTGCAAAACATATTTAGTCAAAACAAAATATTCCGGCGATCCGGGTTTGCGTTTGAATAAAGACGGGGCGTTTAGAAAACAAGAACCGGTTTTTTCCGAAAATAGTTTTATACAAGCACATGCAAGATGATGACGATGCTCAAATGCAATGTGGCATGATGTCATGAGCATGCGGTCATGATGATGCAATGCACAAATTTAACGCGATTTTCTAGTAGTGGTTTTGCGGGATGCCACAACGACATCCATGGGTGTTTATGAGTACTTCATTACCGTCACTGAAGATTGGAGTTGGTATGGATATATCTACTTGCTGAAACATAAGTCGGAAGCCTTTGAAAAGTTCAATGAATTCCAAAATGAAGTACAAAATCAACTCGGAAAGAAAATAAAGTTTCTTCGATCGAACCGAGGAGGCGAGTACATGAGCCATGAGTTTGATGACCATCTGAAAAGTTGTGGAATAGTTCCTCAACTTACTCCGCTGGTAACGCCGTAGAGGAACAGTGTCTCAGAAAGGCAGAATCGGACCTTGTTGGACATGGAACGATCAATGATGAGTCGGACAGTTCTGCCTTTGTCATTTTCAGGTTATTGTCTAGAAATAGCGGTGTTCACACCAAACAGAGTACCATCAAAGTCGGTAGAGAATACATCGCATGAGATGTGGACAGGAAAGAAGCCAAGTTTGTCTTTTCTTAAGATTTGGGGTTGTGAAACATTTGTCAAGCGACTTCAGTCGAACAAGCTTACATCCAAGTCGGATAAGTGCATTTTGTGGGGTTTCCGAGGGAAACCTTGGGTTGCTACTTCTACAACTGAGAAGCGGGCAAAGTGTTTGTCGCTCGGAACGGTGTCTTCCTTAAGAAAGAGTTTCTCAGTCGGGGAGTCAGTGCGAGCATAGTGCAGCTCAAAGAAATTCGAGAGGAACCAGCTATTAGCGATTCGGCAAAAGACATGGAGGCTAAGCCGGTCGTGGTAGCTAAGACGGCAACTGCACCCGAACCGCGAAGATCTGCTAGATTGCAAAGTGTTCGTAATGTATTACAGTTAGACAGTGATGAGTTGGCAACTTATTCGGAAGCGATGGTGGGATATGATTCCGAGTCATGGATTGGAGCCATGAGATATGAGTTAAATTCCATGGATGAAAATCAATTTTGGAACTTGGTTGATCTGCTAGACCCGTCGAGTGCAAGTGGGTATTTAAAAAGAAAACCGATATGGATGGAAATGTTTCTATCTATAAAGCAAGGCTTGTCATGAAGTGGTTCCGACAAGTTCAAGGACACTTTCTCGCCCATAGCAATGCTTAAGTCAGTCTGGATCATGTTAGCCATATCATCCTATTTCGACTATGAAATATGGCAGATGGATGTCAAGACGGCTTTCCTTAATGAAAATTTAACCGAGGATGTGTATCTAATACAGCCCAAAGGTTTTTTCGATCTAGTTAATGCTGATAAGGTATGCAAACTTCAGAAATCCATTTATGGGTTGAAGCAAGTATCTCGGAGTTGGAACATTCACTTTGATGAGGTAGTCAAATTGTTAGGCTTCATCAAGAGTGATCATGATTCTTGTTTATACAAGAAGTTTAGTGGTAAACTTTCTGATCTTATATGTGGATGACATATTACTGATTGGAAATGATGTCCAGATGTTGCAAGAAACTATGGAATCATTGGAAAGGAGTTTCTCAATGAAATACTTGGGTGAGGCAACATACATTCTCAGAATATGGATCTATAGAGATAGATCAAGATGACACATTGGATTGAGTCAGAGTACATATTTGGACAAAGTGTTGAAAAGATTCAACATGGAATAGTCTAAGAAGGGGTTCTGTAACATCCCAGGATTAGCACCTCAAAATAGACAGGACACATGTGTGAGCATTGCATTCATGCATCAGAGATCCGGGGAATTTTCATGCAAAACTAAAGAAGCTATAAAGGGATCGAGATCTCTCTTGTTCTGATGGAAACATCAGGGCATGTGCGATAGATTTTGACATGACCTTTAGGTATTATTTGTGTTTTTGGAGGGGTAGAATTTGAAATCTACTTTGAATTTCCAAATTCTATTCAAAATTTGAATTTAGAAATTCAGAAATAGTAATGCTATAATTAAGTAAAAAGAAATGATTATACTAATGATATAAAAGAATTCTTTATAAGAATACATTAAGTATTACATTGTTCTTTTACAATAAAAGAATAAGAGTAAATTACAATTAAGAAATTAACCAAACAATAGAAAAGAAATTACAAAAATGAAATAAAAAAGATATAAATATTATGAGATTCAGATTAAAAATAGAAATAAATTTAACTTTATTAATATATACAATATTACATTGATTTTACATTTCCAAATAGAAAAATAATTACAATACAAATAAAAGGAAAAAACCTACACTGATCCTAAGCTAAGTGTTTTTGATCTTTTTTTAAACTTCTTGTACCTCTAAACAAAACAATAAACTAAAATAAAGAAAAATGAATTAGTGTTAATTGGATTGCTCTTAGATTTAAATAGTGAAATGCACTGTTCATATTACATCACTGAGAAATTTCAAATAAAGGGACAAATTGCATGAAATGTAGTATATGTTCTTTTAAAATATTAATGTCCTTAGTGCCACATCATTGGCCTGAGAGGGGCAAGTTTCACCAGTAAATAACCACTTGGCAGTACAGAAATAAGGATCAAGCCAATATAATACCAAGCCAGCCAAAGCACATCCATAGAAAATATTGTAACACCCTCGGATCGGCCCTACGCAAGTCTTAGCGATCCCTGCCAAACCCGCATATAAACGATTCAAAGGCGCCCACCAGGCACTTTCGTGCGGGTGGAAAACGAAGTAATACCATTACACATTAGTCCACGATAGAACCTACAGAACAGATATATATATATATACAACACGACTCCATGAGTCAAGAAGATATATATACAGTACAAAGATCCAAATCACCTTGAAAACGATACAGTGTCCGAGTACGGACAATATGCAAATTGGGCTAAGATCCCTAAAGAATAACCAATGGCGTCCATAACCCTGCCCAGGCCAAGCCAGAAGGGTAACCCAGCTAACGATGTCGATCTCAAAACCTGCTTAAACAAAAGGGGTGCCGACAAAGGGTCAAGGAAAAAGAGGGCGGTTAGAACTGAGGCCAGTACACGGCGAGTCTTATAATTCGGCGATCCTCGCCTACATAGGTATGGTGGACTGAAGCGGCAGCGCAACATGCACTAAAGAACCTATAGAGACTCGATACAATTGTCGGCTATCAGAGAGGGATAAGAAAGACTTATTCGGATCCGACCTGATTCTAACACCAAACGTACCCATCCTGGTTTCCCCCTTCGAGACCAAACGAAGAAGTCAAACCGAGGAACTCACATAGTTGGTAGTTTTATTTATTCCGTTATAGTTGCATAAATTACTAGTTAGGTGTAGCTAGCACGAGTCATCCTGATATAATAAGCAGTGGGCACTTTTAGTTAACCATTCCATTGTAGTTGCGACACTTACTAGTCAGATACAAATAGCATGAGATATCCCAAACCCAGTAGTTGTTGGTACTTTTATTTAGCCATTCCGTTGTACTGAAGCTGATTACTAGTCATTTTGAAGTCAAATTTATAGCACTACTTTAGTTATAGTTGTCTACGATTGAGATACTGTGCTCCAAATCGTCCATAACCGCGGACACGGCTTTCAAAAAAATTTACCCTGCAGGGGGCACAAATAGCAACACACGCACGATCAACCTCGGAAAAACCAAATGAAAACCCAACGAGGCTTCACGAGTAAGAAATCCCAAGATTCATATAATATTTCAGGGGGCCACCCCACCAAGCTACCCGCTATGAAGTTGGCCGGCTACGAGACGGACCTAGAGGTTTGTGACGGCAGCTATAAATGACTGGAAACCCGAAAGTCTGACTGGGCTTGTCGATACCGCAAAAACATGGCATGGGGTTCCAAAACAGTACAGGCGCTCCACGCGCAATAGTAATTAAAGCAGTAAAGCATGGCATAATCATGGAATAAGTACAGGACAGTAATAAAGCCCCAAACTACTTTGTGGCCCCAAGAAATAATATATGACTCAAGCTCATGCTAAGGGGATTCATGAGCCCACATGCGGATAGTGCGAATATTCAAGGAACATTTATCACGTACTTGGGGTCCTACGGGACACAAGTGGACAGTTAGAAACCAAATAACATCTATTGCCCACCTATGCCTCTGCATTATTTACCTACTTTCAATTTTAGTTATTAAACTATAATTAAAACCATGATCATCTCCAACATTAAGCATGAGGCGTTTCTCCAAAAACTGTGGAACATTGACTCCGTGAAGCAACACTTGCGCAAGCAACTACGACTCACAAGGCTGACTATCTACCAAACAACAGGTAATAGGATGTGTCCAAGGCAATATAATGGCTGCAAGGGATATCACTGGTATGAAAACTAGAGCATCGCAATACAGATAGCAATAGATCAATAGGAGGAAATAAAGACTAGAAACATAAAATAGGTATAAATAGGGAGAATGCTCGCCTGAAAAACATTGCCGAAGGTTCATTCGAAGATCGGGTCGACTCTCGTATCAACTCATCGACCTAATCCGTGAACAAGCAAAGCACTAGAACAAACACCGGATGCACAATTTAATACTACGACAGGAGATCAGGCATGATGTATGACATGGCAAAGGTGCGATGCAATTAGGTCATATTAAGCGGAACCAGGTTCCCAACAATTAATTAATATGTTCTTGTTGCTTAGCTACCCCGCAATTTAAATATAGTCTTAACATGGCAAAATATAACACCGGTTCGCTACACAAATTTAAATGGAGCCAATACCCGCATATGGCCTCCATATTTAATTATGAGATGAACCGGCATAATGCCCCCAAACCACACAAATATGTATGCAAACATGACAATTGATATGCAACAAGTATATATATCATTTATAAAATAGGGCTTCGAGAAAAGGGGTCACACATGGGTTCGACGATCTTGGTGTTCTATGGTTCGGATTTGGTCTCGCTAGGATCGGTCTTCGAGGTCTTGGACACCGGATCCATGAACAAGGTCATGGTGTCCATGAAGGTGAAGTTCTTGTCGAGGAGCCCTTGGGAGCGGAGATAGCCGATGTTGACGTCCATGCACCCCCGAGGTATTCTAATTGTTGTTCTTGTAGACAGGATGTGTCAAAGATCTTTTCATCCCATGCACAGACGGACAAGTAGCAACTAGAGTGACGCTGGTTCGATCTTGGTTTCTTAACTCAACTTGGCACCCTTATACATAGTGGATCTTGGCATTTGGTTATCTGGTGAAGCACACCCGCATGGGCTACCTCGAGCATCCCTGTGAGACCCAAGAACGCCCTACATGAATGACATCCAGGGACACACCTAGGTCGAGCGGCATCACTGGACAACAGGACATGCGCGTGGAGGCCCGGATGCGGTCAAAGGGCGGCGGCGCGACATGGAACTGGAGAGGCTTGCAAGGGTACGGGATAGGCGACCCGGCGCTGCTCACGGCGAGGCCGATGAAAAGGAAGCTCTTGTAGGTGGGGATTGAATCGGGGCAGATGCAGACGATGCTCTGACCCAGGAAGGAGGTCGCAGGCGGCACTGGAGCACGACGGCCGGACAGGGGCGGCGGAGGCGGCCACAGACGAGGGAGAGGAAGGCCGGCAGAGATAGGGTCACGGGGCGGTGTTGGCGTCCGCGACGGAGGCGTGCTGGTCGGGGAAGCATGCGCGGTCGTGGGGAGGGAGGTCGGAGAGCAGGCACAGGTTTACGCGATGGTGGTGGCGGCGGGGTGGAGCTACAAAGGAGGAAGGCGACGGGGTTCAATCAGGGAAGGAGGTGGGTGCGTCGAGGAGGCGACGGTGGCGGGATCATCGAACAAGGGAGGAGCATCGAGGCCAGGGGTGGGGATCACGATGGACAGGTAGGGGAGAGGGATGGTGTCAGCGAGGTGGCGCCGGTTGGTCCGGCGATGCGACGTGGGTGCGTTCCTGGGTGGTTGCGGGCAAGCGGTGTGTGTCCACGGGTTGGGTCAGGGCGTGTGTGGTGGGTGTGTTCGGTTCCAGGTGGGTGGAGCCTAGCGATAGGGTGGGGTGAGTCTTCTGGTGTCCGGTGGCAGGGAGAGGGAGTAGATGTGGGTTTGGGTATAGAGTTAGGGTTAGGGTTTATGTGGGGGGAGGGGGAGGTTGGTTGGGCTAGGGTTTCAGCTGGCTGGGCCTTTTGGGCCTGGCCGGTTTAGGTCTAGGGTTTAGGTCTAGGTCTAGTCGGGTAGTAGGTGATCTGGTCGGTTGGACCTCTGGTCCGACCGGCTAGACTGTCTCCCTGATAGCAAAATATTTTTATATTTTATAAAATCTTTTATAAATAGGTTTAGACAAAATAAAGATCTGTGCATACTGGACCTTATACTTTGAAATAAGAGGGGTAATGTAGAAAGCAAAAACAGGTCTTTTGGAAAATAGTTTTAGGCGAACAAATGCATGATGATGCCATGATGATGCACAAATTAGAAACAACATGAAATTTCTAGTAGTGGTTTTACTCGTGGTGCTACAATTCGACACCACTAACCATGGATCTCGCCCTCGAGATCCGCCTCATGGTACGAGGAAGAAGGCCGACGGTCTAAATCTTCTTTGTTCGTGTCGATCTTCCCGACACCACTAACAATGATTATTTCTTCATCTTGAAATCGGTCATACCACGAACAAGGGTGTTGCTCATGTTCATTGCGAGAACACTCCGGATAAACAAAGCACGAAGGTAAAGGTATCAAACGATAAGGCCACCTCTAACTTTCATAGAATGAGTCGAATTACATTGGTCCATTGATTCAATGTACAAAAGCGAATGATCAGAGTAGTGGTATGGTCGCGACTCCATCCCGCACTCAAAGCATTACTTTGTACACGAACAGATGAATTATGCAGCCAACTCTCAAAATTCAGACTGAAGATGTTCACAAGCGATGTTCGGTCAACAAGCAGGGATACAAGCTCTTCATCAGATCTGATGCGGATGATGTCGTCGTGCAGAAAAACACCAAATGGTACAAAGAAAAAATTTAGTGAATTTTTGGTCCATTAAAAGGTACAACAGATGAAACTTCATCAGACAACATGAAGACCGGATGTCGAAGCACCGTTACAAGAGGAAGGAAACGAAACCCTGAAGGTACGACGGAAACCCAACCACGAGAAATCCTGGAATCGAATAAAAGATAAGGGGGTAGATTCAAAACACGCGAAGGTAAGAGAAGAATAGCAGAGGGGTAAGGAGTAAAAACATACCTAATCAGATCCATCCAAACAATTTTTCCAAAATAGTTTTGACACTCTACAACGTCCGTTAGCTAGGTTATCCTACAAGCTGGACCAATGGGGTATCGTAACTACTTAGCTCTGATACCACTCTGTAACACCCTCGGATCGGCCCTATGCCAGTCTTAGCGATCCCCGCCAAACCCGCATAGAAACAATTCAAAGGCATCCACCAGGAACTTTCGTGCGGGTGGAAAATGAAGTAATACCATTACACATTAGTCCACGATGGAACCCACAAAGAAGATATATATATACAAAACGACTCCATGATTCAAGAATATAGATATACAGTACAAAGATCCAAATCACCTTGAAAACGATAAAGTGTCCGAGTACGGACAAGATGCAAATTGGGCTAAGAGCCCTAAAGAATAACCAATGGCATCCATAACCCTTCCCAGGCCAATCCGGAAGGGTAACCCTGCTAACGACGTCGATCTCAAAACCTGCTTAAACAAAAGGTGTGCCGACAAAGGGCCAAGGAAAAAGAGAGTGGTCAGTACTGAGGCAAGTTGAAAGGATACAGATGTCGCCTAGAGGGGGGTGAATAGGCGATTAAAACTTTTCCGAGAGTGGCTCGACAAAGGCGAAATTAAACTAGCGTTTACTTTGTCAAGAACAAAACCTAGAATAATCTAGGGTCCACCTATGTGCACCAAAAACTTATGCTAAGCAAGACAAAAAACTATGTGATAGCAAGATATATACTTCAAGCACAAAGGCTATCACAAAGTAAAGTGCATAAGTAAGAGCTCGGGTATAGAGATAACCGAGGCACGCGGGGATGACGATATTTTACCGAGTTCCTCCCAACATGGAGTACGTCTCGTTTGTAGAGGGGGTGGTATCTAACCACCTACGCCACAAAAGGCCTCCCTTATTCTCCAGTGAATCTCACCCCAACGGTATCGATCCACGCTTCCACTATCAATGCACTTGTCAGTGGCAACTGGAACCTCTCACAAGGTTGGGGAACTTCTCCACAACTTAATTGGAGGCTCACAACAAACGCCACCAAGGCCTCAACCTGCAACACAACAAACCGTCTAGGGTTCCAAGAACCCAAGAGTAAAAAGCTTCTCAACTTTCACTCACCAAATCCTCCGGGGAGAACTCAAAACGATGCACCGAATGCAAATGGCAAGAACACCACAAAGGTTATCGAATCCCTCACTCTCAAGTTACAACAAATCTACTAAAGCTATTGGGGGAACAAGAGAGGAGGAATCAAAGAGGAACACAAAATCCCCCAAAATCTAGATTCCAAGGATACACTCAGAAAGAGATGTTTTGGTTTGGTCAAAATGTCGATCTAGATCTCGTCTCTCTTCCACTCAAATATGGGCAAGAATCATTGGAGGGATTGAGAGATAGCAATCTTTGGAAGGTCAACAGTGGAGGGGAAAACTTGCAAGAATAGTTCAGGAACCATTTGGGAAGAAGGCCCCCTAAATAGGTCCCCCCAAAATCCAACCGTTGAAGCCCAAAAACGCGAATCCCGGTACTACCGGACATTCCCTGGGGATCCCAGGACGCCAAACGCACTTTATTCAGTACCAACCAGTACTAAGGGGCGGTACTACCGGAGCTCCGGTACTACTGGAACCTGGTCCGGTACTACCGGTCACCCCTAAACGAAAACGACCATAACTTTTGCATCCGGACTCCGATTTTGATGATCTCGGGCTCGTTTCGAAGAGGACAACAAGCTCTACAAGATCATGCAAACAAACATCATATTCCATCAAGGTAGGATAGATCAAAATTACGAAAGGTTTAACCTCTATCAAAAATACGAACCGATAAAACCTCCAACATCGAAAACGTAATAGAAAATGCATATGAAATCCGTTTTCGATGAACTAGAGCTTGTCATGGAGATTAACACAAGCTATATCCTCACATGAGTAATAACCAAATAAAGTAAGGTTTTACCTATCTCTAAAATACAAACCGGTAAAACCTCCAAGATCAAAACGCAATAAGGTATAAAAGGGAAATCCGTTTTTGATGAACTAGAGCTTGTTATGGAGATTACCACAAGCTCTATATCCTCTCATGAATAAGACCAAATAATAACCAAATACGATGATGCAAGTATGCAAAGGTTTGAGCTCTCTCTGAACGATATGACTGAGTTACTCATTCGAGAGACCCTCTTGATAGTACGGTTATCTATCCTAAACCCGGTCTCCCACACACAACATGAGACCGACAAAAGGGAAAACCTATCAAGACTATACCTTTTCCTTGAGCATTTGACTCGAGAAATATGTAGACGAACTTGACCTTCTCAAGATGGAACGCCTTTCTTGATTCCTCATCATCGATCCATGAT
The DNA here is from genome assembly GCA_916181665.1 of Avena sativa. Taxonomy (NCBI): domain Eukaryota; kingdom Viridiplantae; phylum Streptophyta; class Magnoliopsida; order Poales; family Poaceae; genus Avena; species Avena sativa. The sequence continues at coordinate 363,428,454 of OV702285.1, read as the reverse complement.
CGTCGAGGATGGCAAGAATCAAACATGAGATCTTCTATATATGGCGCATTCTGAGCTTGCACAACATCTTCTCATTTCATCGACCTTGAAGCCAACACATGCTCCAAGCGATGCCAATGGACAAATCCTACAAGTATAACTTAATACACATGTTAGTACATAAAGATTGTCATTAAGTACCAAAACCACACATGGGGGCTCACATGTTCTTTCAATCCCCCCCATTTTGGTAATTGATGACAATCCCTTTAAGAGGGTTTATATAAGGAATTTTAATGAACAAAATGGTAACACCAATATCAAATACTACATAAGTATGTTATATTGGTACCACCACCATATATAGAGAAAACTCCCCCACAATATATGCATGTGTGATGAACTTGAATTTCATTGCATATATTGCCAATCATTATCATTGGTGGAGTTTCCTCTATATATACCACATGCTAAGCAACAACAAAGATGCAAGAGCATGAAAGGCCAATGCTTAAAACCAAACTCAAAGCATAAACCATTTCCCTTAAACCCTCGAAAACTTCTCCCCCATTGGCATCGATTGCCGAAATGGGTGACAAGTTCTAGAAGGCCAATATAGTGATAAATCCTCCAAAGGTGTGCATTCACACATATCCAATGATGAATACTTGGGAGGAAGTAGAACAATATCGAGGACCCAAAGATTGCCAAAAAAAATAAAAAGGAGGGGCATAAACAAATGATGCAAGCAATTACAAGGTCCGACAAACCAATTGAAAATAACAAATGAGTCTAAATGGAAACAACAAGATGTTATGATATGAGCAAAAGAGTGTTTTAAATAACAAATAGAGAAGCTCCCCAAGATTTGTGCATGATTTAAACTAAATTCATTGGAATACATAATGCACAAATATGGAATCCTTGCTCCCCCATAAGTATTTAAAACACAACAAATGAAAGATCAAATAAATGCTTAAATAAAATAGAGAGGCTCCCCAAGATTTGTGCATACTTTAAAGTCGGTGTATTTCAATACAAAAATGCAAAAATATGGAATCCTCACTCCTCCATAAACATTTAAGGCAAACTAAATGAGAAAGAAGACAAATAAGCATTATTACATGAATGAGATGAGCTCCCCAAAGATAATGCACCAATTATGATAATTGTATTTGGGAACAAGGTTCATAATCATGGAATCCTCACTCATTCGAGTTCATTTAACAATACAAGTCATGAGAGAACAAATATGAGTGCACAAAGATGCAAACGAGAGGAACAAGCACTCATAGGAAATTATATTTGGAAGCCACCGAAGAATCAAACGGAATAGAAAGGTGGTCTCCAAGGATTAGAAATCAACTAAAATTATCTTCTCTATGTCTCTAAGTGGAAAACATCACAAAGACATATTTCCATAAAGAAACACTGCACACAAAGAAGATATACAATAAATCACATAAAAGGCAAAAATGAAGTCAGAACATATATCAATAAGATTTTTGCTTCAAAGCGTGGTCAAAGACACAAGTTTATCTTATTGTACATTATTGAACTTCAAACACCAACACACTTCATATATTACAACTATCACCAAGGGAAAAGGAGAACATTGGCATATATGGAGAAAGGCAACAAGTATCACAAGAAAATATCAACTAGAAAAATCTCACTATTGCACACAAGAGAAGTTGAGGAAAAGATAGGCAATAAAATTGCTACATTGACATATTTGGGATTGGTGGATCATATGCATGATTTTGTATAGTCCCAATTATATGTACTCATCTCAACTTATACACATTTACAATAGAGAGTTTTCTTAAAAACCATGGCTAGAACTACAACAATTACAAATACATGAATTCATTCTAGAAGGAAACTGACAAACGGTTGGAATCAGGATATATGAGCATGAGAAAGAGATACTTGTTACCGAGATATAATTGGTAGGATGTAGAGGATGTGAGTCCATTGATCGTCTGATAGCTTGCCTCCAATTTTTATGTATGCATCATTTCTTCAAAATTGAGAGACAAGCATCCAATCTATCTCCAATGTACCTAAAACACATTTAAGTAAAAAATGGTCCCCAAACTTATTGGGTCCAAAGTAGTTAGTGCAACTACAATACATAGGAGATACTCCACATAAATATGTGCATATTGATATGAAATTGAATCTCGTGCACAACTTAGCCGATGGGATTTGGTGGAGTTTCCCCTATATATTGAATCAAAGAAAGCAAGCATGTCATAATATAAACATATAGTAAATATGCATGCATAAAGCTTTCAAGAACCAAAAAGGAGATACAATTTGAACAAAAAACACCAAGTAAATCGAGATTGCACACACAAGAGTGTGATATGACAAACGATGTCCAAATTGTATCAAAGAACCAATTCAACACATGAAAGGTCACAAGTTCAACAAATGAACTAGGATAAAGCCAAAGAGCAAAAGATAGATAGAAAAAAATGCTCAAGGATTTATCTCATTCTAAAATGGTCAAATCATGAAACAAGGAATGAGACAAAACCAACTCCCAAAAAGAGAAAGGTTCCAACAAGAAAACAAACTCTCAAACTTCTCATGATGGCACAAAATACCAAAACAAAAAGATTGAGGTTCCAAGCACATAAAAACCGATATCGATCAAACAAAGAAGCATAAATATGAATGTTCTAAATAATATAGGAGAGGTCCCCCATGGATAGTGCATTATGTAGGATTTTCCTTTTCAATGCAAAATGCACACGAATGTGATCATCACTACTACCTACATTAAATAGAACACAAGAGGATACCAATAAAAATAAAAGGATCCAAAAGTAGCAAGGAATACATGGGAGCAGACAAAAACATTTACTTGGCCAAGGATAGGACAATATTAAGCAAAGGCCAAAGTCAATATGATCAATCAATTCTACCATAAATTGAGTACTCATTGTACAAGGATGATAAATATTGGGAATAATTTTCCCAAGGTAGCTTGCATGGATATCCAAGATCATAGTCACAACAAGAAGCATATAACAAGATATAAGAATTAAGCATGATACTTCAAACAAGATTCTTCGTAGCTTCCAATAGTCACACAATCACTAGTGATTACAGTAACTTGAAGCAAATGGTTTCCATGATTATATATAGATCTAAATATGAGGAAACACATTCCAAGAACCACTCTCATATACAAGATCCAAAATATGATAAATAAAGTAATTCAAGCAAATTGGAACTTGTACGATAAAATGTGTCACATAGGCGCTAGATAATTATCAATATCAATTCTAAGTGACACAACCTCGAATATTCACATTATCTTGGATTGTAATGTGCACTAAGCATATGACTCCCCCATAATGTGATACTACCATAAAACCAACACGAGGCAAAAGGATACAAATAGAGATAATTAATGGACATTATAAAACTTAAATTTCTCATGAGAATTATACCACATAGAAACTAGACAATTATCTAATATAAATACTAGGTGGTATTCCTCATGTACACACAATTTTAGGATTGTGGAATGCCCAAGCATAACACTCCCCGAAATGGGATAATCCATTAATTTCTCACAAGAGCCAAATAAGATATCAAATATAATAAAGAAAGGCTCCAACACAAGAAACACACATACATGGTGTGCCACCTAATCATACACAAATATGGTTGATACCTCAAGATAATTAAGTGGAGAGCACAATATGTACAAACACATGGAAGGTACAAAACCAACACATGCACAAGGGGGCGAGTAACTTTCAATGTAAAGAGTTTAGCATATGTCGCAAGGAGGAACATTGGATATATAATATAAGCATGATAATCCAAAAGGCTTGGCTTCACACAAATAAATGATGAAGATCCCTCAATTCTTCATAATGAAACCAAGTCTCCAATGCCCTCCATAAATACCTATTGATCAAGTTTTGGCTTGTTGGTCCCCAACCAAGTTGGGTCCTAAGAGGTTAGTCACAATAGGATTGGCAACCCAAATGGTTCTTTTCTTGAACCCATATTGAGCACCAACAAATTTGGCAAACACATTGCCAACCTCATCCTTACAAAGAGAATAAGCATAATCAATAATGATAGGGTTGGATGAGGAGATACCAATAGTGCATGCGGAAGAAATGTGCCCCTTCTCACGGCATATGTGCAAGTTCTACTCTTGCCATATTTCTTCTTAGGTGAAGCCACAACTCGAGGAAGAGCTCGAGTAGTACTCTTAGGAAGAGGCCCATTAATGACTTGAGGTGGAGCTTGAGGCCGCTTCCCTTGTTGCTTCACACTAAGAGGCTTTTTGTTCAATGGGAAAGATCTAACATGGTGCCCTTCTTCCTTGCACTTGAAGCAAACAATGTTGGCCGGATTCTTGAATTGATCTTGGGAATTCTTCTTGTTGTCCTTGTGTTTCAACTTGATAGTGGACTTGTTCTTGACATTGGAGTTGAATCCAAGCCCACTCTTGTCATTGGGGGATTTTTGCACACTCAAGATTTTGTTGAGTGTGACCTTCCCTTGATGACCCTTTTTCAAGTCATTCTTCAAAGAAGTGACTTGAGCCTTGAGCCTTTTGATTTCCTCTTCATGGTTAGTTTCAACAAAAACACTAGGGAAAGTAGATTCTACATTGTTAGAGCAACAAGGCACGAAATGTAATTCATCACGAGATATATCATGGTTGTGAGAGGATGAACTACAAGGACTAGCACATGGCAATTTAACATTTGGATTAGATATAGTGCTAATGTCCACATGAGTCCCACTAGATGTTACCTTTGACACGATGGCCTCATGAGCTAACTTTAGCCTACCATGGGAGACTAGAAGATCCTCATGCGAACTTGAGAGATTAACATGACTTTCTTCTAATTTCCCATAGTTGCTAGTTAGCAACGCAAGTTGAGCCTTTAGCTCAACATTCTCCTTCAAAATAGATGCTTCACAAGAAATATAGTTAGTAGCACAAGCATCATCATCATTAGTAGCGAGAGGTGAGGGCAACTTGGCAAGATCTTTGGAATATGAAGCTTTAAGCTTCTCATGCGACTCGGTGAGTTTGATGAGATCCCTCTTAACGACCCGAGAGACATTTTCTAGGTGCTTAAAATCCTTAACAAGTTTAGCATAAGCAACTTCAAGTTCATCATTTTTAATCTTGAAGGAGTTTTCCACCATAAGTTCTCTATCATGGTATTCTTTTACTCTAGATAATTCTAGAGTGAAAGTCTCCTCAAGAGATTCTTTGGTGGTTTGTTCTTCTTCAAGGGAGTCCTTTAGTTGAGCAATTTCATTAGCATACTTACACTCATGCGCAAACTGTACATGAATTAAGTTTTCTTGCTCCTCAACAAGATCATTGCCTTCTATAGTATAATTCAAGATTTCAATAAAGTTGGAGGAAGAAATTTTATGTTTTAAGAGAGCTCTATAGATAACCTCTCCCATTTTATTAATAGAGGTAATATCATACTTACCTCGATAATCATCATTATCAGTCTCAACCTCATCATCATCATCATGAGATACAATGGGATCCAAAGAGGTTACCTTTGTTCCCTTATCCATAAGGCATATGTGACAACCGGAGGAACGTGATGATGAGATTGCACTTGTAGCTCTATTAAAGACCTTGTCTTGGCACATAGAATCTTCATTTTCCTCTACATGGTTAGCAACACAAGCACTAGAGGAAATAGAAGCATTTTTATCATGGCAACAAGACAACACAAGCATATCATCATGAGATTTATTCAAGCCATTACTACATGATATGCAAGGACTATTGACACTAGAATGTAAGGAGTTGTGAGTGCTAGAAGTGTTAAGGTTCGAAGATAGATCATTGCAACTAGATAGGGATGAGGGATTACAAATAGTAAGCATAATATCCACATTGCAATTTCTATCACCACTCACCGTATCATTACCTTATGAAAAATCACATGTTGGTGAAGTGGTGGACGATGAGAACTCATCTCGACCGGAAGTGGAAGAAACACAATCATCCTCAATAATGTTGGACTTGCTATATTGATCTTGAAGCTTGGTCCATATTTCATGAGCACTTGAATAAGGCATGATAGAAGAAAGAACTACATTGCTCACAACAAACAAAATAATATTAGTAGTTTGAGAATCTATATGAGAGTTTATCTTCTCCTCTAAATATTCGTTTTGGCGATCCATAGGAGAAGAGAAACCCATATATAGATATTCTTCGACAATTGGGTGAATGTCCCGAAAATAATCAAGCATGCGAGATTTACAAACATCATAATTTGTGCCATCGAATATATAGAAGGAATCATTCTCAAATCCCCTAGTCGACATCTTTACTCTCAAGGCGGTGAAGCCTAAAATGAGAGACCGGGCTCTGATACCAATTGAAAGTATACAGATGTCTCCTAGAAGGGGGTGAATAGGCGATTAAAACTTTTCCAAGAGTGGCTCGACAAAGGCAAAATTAAACTAGCGTTTACTTTGTCAGGCACAAAACCTAGAACAATCTAGGGTTCACCTATGTGCACCAAAAACTTATGCTAAGCAAGAAAAATAACTATGTGATAGCAAGATATATACTTCAAGCACGAAGGCTATCACAAGTAAAGTGCATAAGTAAGATCTCGGGTATAGAGATAACCGAGGCACGCGGGGACGACGATATTTTACCGAGTTCCTCCCAACATGGAGTACGTCTCGTTTGGAGAGGGGGTGGTATCTAACCACCTACGCCACAAAAGGCCTCCCTTATTCTCCGGTGAATCTCACCCCAACGAGATCGATCCACGCTTCCACTATTGGTGCACTTGTCAGTGGCAACCGGAACCTCTCACAAGATTGGGGCACTTCTCCACAACTTAATTGGAGGCTCCTAACAAACGCCACAAAGGCCACAAGGTTGGGGCACTTATCCATAACTTAATTGGAGGCTCTCAAAAAACGCCACCAAGGCCTTAACCTACAACACAACAAACCGTCTAGGGTTCCAAGAACCCAAGAGTAAAAAGCTTCTCAACTTTCACTCACCAAATCCTCTAGGGAGAACTCAAAACAATGCACCGAATGCAAATGGAAGGAACACCACAAAGGTGCTTGAATCCCTCACTCTCAAGTTCCAACAAAGATACTAAAGCTATTGGAGGAACAATAGAGGAGGAATCAAATAGGAACACAAAATTCCCCAAAATCTAGACCCCAAGGATACACTCACAAAGAGATGTTTTGGTTTGGTCAAAATGTGGATCTAGATCTCCTCTCTCTTCCACTCAAATATGGGCAAGAATCATTGGAGGGATTGAGAGATATAAAGCTTTGGAAGGTCAACAATGGAGGGGAAAACTTGCAAGAATAGTTGGGGAACCATTGGGGAAGAAGGCCCCTTAAATAGGTCCCCCCAAAATCCAACCGTTGAAGCCCAAAAAACGTGAATCCCGGTACTACCGGACTTTTTCCCGGTACTACCGGACATTGCCTGTGGATCCTAGGACGCCAAACGCACCTTATTCAGTACCAACCGGTACTAAGGGGCGGTACTACCGGACCCTGGTCCGGTACTACCGGTCACCCCTGAACGAAAACGGCCATAACTTTTGCATCCGGACTCCGATTTTGATGATCGTGGGCTCGTTTCGAAGAGGAAAAAAAGCTCTAAAAGATCATGCAAAGAAACAGCATATTCCATAAGGGAGGATAGATCAAAATGATGAAAGGTTTAATCTCTCTCAAAAATACAAACCGATAAAACCTCCAACATCGAAAACGTAATAGAAAATGCATATGAAATCCGTTTTCGATGAACTAGAGCTTGTCATGGAGATTAGCACAAGCTCTAAATCCTCACATGAGTAATAACCAAATAAGGGAAGGTTTTACCTATCTCTAAAACACAAACCGGTAAAACCTCCAAGATCAAAATGCAATAAGATATAAAAGGGAAATCCTTTTTTGATGAACTAGAGCTTGTTATGGAGATTACCACAAGCTCTATATAATCTCATGAATAAGGCCAAATAATAACCAAATACGATGATGCAAGTATGCAAAGGTTTGAGCTCTCTCCGAACGATATGATTGAGTTACTCATTCGAGAGCCCCTCTTGATAGTATGGCTATCTATCCTAAACCCGGTCTCCCACACACAACATGAGACCGGCAAAAGGGAAAACCTATCAAGACTATACGTTTTCCTTGAGCATTCCACTCGAGAAATATGTAGACGAACTTGACCTTCTCAAGATGGAACGCCTTTCTTGATTCCTCATCATCGATCCATGATCATCGAGGATGGCAAGAATCAAACATGAGATCTTCTATAGATGGCGCATTTTGAGCTTGAACAACATCTCATTTCATAGACCTTGAAGCCAACACATGCTCCAAGCGATGCCAATGGACAAATCCTACAAGTATAACTTAATACACACATTAGTCCATAAATATTATCATTAATTACCAAAACCACACATGGGGGCCCACATGTTGTTTCACCAGTACACGACGAGTCTTAGAATTCGGCGGTCCTCGCCTACATAGGTATGGTGGACTGAAGCGGCAGCGTAGCATGCACTAAACAACCTATAGAGACTCGATACAATTGTCGGCTATCATAGAGGGATAAGAAAGAGCTATTCGGATCCAACCTGATTCTAACACCAAACGTACCCATCTTGGTTTCCCCCTTTGAGACAAAATGAAGAAGTCAAACCGAGGAACTCACACAATTGGCAGTTTTATTTATTCCGTTATAGTTGCAAAATTACTAGTTAGGTGTAGCTAGCACGAGTCATCCTGATATAATAAGCAGTGGGAACTTTTAGGTAACCATTCAATTGTAGTTGCGGCACTTACTAGTCAGATACAAATAGCATGAGATATCCCAAACCCAGCAGGTACTTTTATTTGGCCATTCCGTTCTACTGAAACTGATTACTAGTCATTTTGAAGTCAAATTGATAGCACTACTTTAGTTATAGTTGTCTATGATCGAGATAATGTGCTCCAAGTCGTCCATAACCGCGGACACGGCTTTCAGAAAGTTTTACCCTGCAGGGGGGCACAAATAGCAACACACGCATGATCAACCTCGAAAAAACCAAATGAAAACCCAACGAGGAATCACGACAAAGAAATCGCAACAGTCATATAATATTTCAGGGGGCACCCCACCAAGCTACCTGCTACGAAGTTGGCCGGCTCTGAGACGGACCCAGAGGTTTGTGACGACGGTTGTAAACGACTGGGAACCCGAAACTGTGAATGGGCTTGTCGATACCGCGAAAACTTGCCACAGGGTTCCAAAATAGTACAAGTGCTCCAAGCGCAATAGTAATTAAAGCAGTAAAGCATGGCATAATCATGGCATAAGTACAGGATAGTAATAAATCCCCAAACTACTTTGTGGCCCCAAGAAATAAGATATGACTCAAGCTCATTCTAAGGGGATTCATGATCCCACATGCGGATAGTGCGAATATTCAAGGAATAGGTATCAAGTACTCGGGGTCCTATGGGACACAAGTGGACGGTTAGAAACCAAATAACATCTATTACCCACCTGTTCCTCTTCATGATTTACCTACTTTCAATTTAGTTATTAAACTATAATTAAAACCATGATCATCTCCAACATTAAGCATGAGGCATTTCTCCAATAATTGTGGAACATTGACTGCGTGAAGCAACACTTGCGCAAGCAACTACGACTCGCAAGGCTGACTATCTACCAAACACAGGCAATAGGATGTGTCCAAGGCAATATAATGGTTGCAAGGGATATCACTGGTACGAAAACTAGAGCATCGCAATACAGATAGCAATAGATCAATAGGAGGAAATAAAGACTAGAAACATAAAATAGGTAGAAAGAGGGAGAATGCTCGCCTGAAAAACATTGCCGAAGGTTCATTTGAAGATCGGGTCGACTCTCGCATCAACTCATCGACCTAATCCGTGAAGAAGCAAAACACTAGAACAAGCACCGGATGCACTATTTAATACTACGGCAGGAGATCAGGCATGATGCATGCATGATGTATGACCTGGCAAAGGTGCGATGCAATTAGGTCATATTAAGCGGAACCGGGTTCCCCACAATTAATTAATATGTTCTTTTTGTTTAGCTACCCCGCAATTTAAATATTGTCTTAACATGGCAAAACATAACACCGGTTCGCTACACAAATTTAAATGGAGCCAATACCCGCAATTAGGTCATATTTAATTATGAGGTGAACCGGCATAATGACCCCAAACCACACAAATATGTATGCAAACATGACAATTGATATGCAACAAGTATATACATCATTTATAAAATAGGGTTTCGAGAAAAGGGGTCACACATGGGTTCGATGATCTTGGCTGTCAACACCCAGATTTTTAGTCCTAGATGCCTGTTATGCCATACATCGCAATCCCAGGATTACCATTTTTGCGAGACATAACAGAATTGGATACCACAGTACATCATCCATTACAAACCATACATAAGGTCTTACACAAATAAGGATCTCATGATCCAGTTCTTAATACAACTTCAAGCATCGGAATACGTAATAAAAACGGTAGCGTAGGCGAAGCTGCATCTTCGGGGTCACAGGCAATGCTGACGATGGGAGATGATCCTAGTTTTCAAAACCTTCCTGGGGTCCATCCTCCAGGTACACCTCTTCATAGTCTGGCCACGGGAATAGCCAGGGACAAAGCCATGAGTACTCTTTAAGTACTCGCAAACTAATACTAACAAGTAAAAGGGTTTTTGGATAATAGGACACTAGGCTCTAGGGTTGTTTTGCAAAGGCCAGATTTATCCCTACTAAGTTCAGTAGCAAGAGAGATAGTTGAATTTTATAACACCTAAGTGGGAACTTGTATTTCGTAGCACAACCCTGTTGTGGTCAAGTCAAAGTCTCAATTCATTTCACAAGTCATTTTGAAAACAGCTGACGGGGGAACAGTATGGCCACTCCAACTGTCCATAACCGCGGACGCGGCTATTCGAATAGTTTGACACTCTGCAGAGATTGTACACTTTCACCACAACATTCGATACATCCGTCAGGAACAAATCCTGAATTCACCATACTCAGTATGCGGATAATCAATCCTAACCTTTCAATTACACGTCCTAGTATAAGCACCTCTCCTGTGAGTTTGTCCTCCCAACCATGACCAACTGTCATCTTGGGTACTGCACAGGTGGACAATCTTCACAAGGTAGCCTCAGCTCATACCTTGGTCGTGAGGGAACTAATACTAAGGTATATAAGTTTCCAGTCAAGCCCTACCCAATCTTCGGGTATTGTGGTTGTACGATAAAATTGGAATGGTATCGCATCCAGACAACCATCAGTTTTATAAAGGTCTAAGGCTCATGCCTCAACATTTTCATCACCATAATCATCTAGTGTTTGGAAACACATGTCAAAACATCTCAGTAGAATGATCCATCATTCTAAGGTTTTCATAACCATTTTCACCAAGTATTCCCATCTAAAGTTGATCAAGTTTTATGCTTAGAACTAGAATCTATAAGTGGGGATAGGTACTAATGAGGGGTGGTAAACTAGTGGAGTTTCAACTAAGTACAACCTTATATCTTAGGATGATATCAATGTTTCTAACTTAGGCCAAATTTTATGCTCTTTATGCAACCTTCAACTATATCTTTCTAAAATCTACAAGTCACTTGAGTACTCTCTAAGGAAGTAGCTTTGATAAGGAAATAAACTAGAAATCTTGCGAATAAAACTAGGAGGGGGTAACAAGTGGATATCATCACATATGCTTAAGGCATAGGATTGGCATGGTAACAAATAAGGGTTTGTTTGCATCAGTAGAATATCTTGCAAGGGTTAGCTTGCACATTCACTAGTAGTATTAGGCTTGCCTTGTGCAGATCAGTGGTTGAAGTTCTCCTCGGCTTCCTCTTCGTAGTATCCTCCTTCCTCCTCGTATCCTTGGTCGGTACTAGCGTCTATAAATCAATATGACGTACACAATCACCAAACAATACTTAACTACTTGTAATCATCACACAAAAGGGTCCTATAGATGATCTAGCATCATCACTAGCATTACAAGATTAAAGCTTGGTTTAATTCCTTTTTTTTTTGAAAAGTAATTTCTACTCATTGAAAAACTACTTAAGATTTAATATTCTCCAAACCAAACATGGGATCATGTTGACACATGTCATCACCACACATTTTAGTCCAAGGGAATGTGATTTAAAGTGGTGCCACAATATAATAAGGTTTTACCCTTTTATTTTAATTAATTAAAGTGGTTAGAAATGCCTATGTGACATTCTTTTATTACTTGGTCAATATTTTTGTAAGTAAACCTAGATATTTTTATATATTCTAAAAGGTATGGTTAAATGTGATTTTTGAGAGTTGTAATCAACTCAAAAGCTATTATGGTTTTAATTTGAAAAATGTTTGAATGCAGAAAAGCTTCTGCCTTGTTATTTTTACCAAGAGTGATCTACAGATCCAAATGACTTGCATCCAACGGTCTTGGATTCATCATTTCAAGACCTTTCTAACAAAATTAGTTTCATTCAATTTGGTGCAATGAATCGATCTGGGTTGATTTTTGAAACTGGGTACAGAAGTGTGTTTGAAATAAAATGGAAAAGGTTTAATTCAAATAACTGGGCTGCACGGGAAAGGTTAACGGGCCGGCCTGCTAAGCACAGCGCTTCCGCGGGCTGCATAAGTGGTTGTCCCCATGCGTCAGTGAGACAGGGGGGTGTGAAGCGGTATAGGGCGATGTGGTGCGTTCGATCTGGTTCTAATCCAACGGCTGAGGGTCATCGTCGACGTTGGGAAACGCCGGCGAGACAGAAACCTATCGCGGCCAGTGGGGGTCGCTGGGGGCTCACCGGGGTTCAGGCGAGGGTCGGCGAGGCAGGCGAACCACGAAGTCGACGACGACGAACCTCCTGGTACTGGCAGCTTCTCCTGGGGAGGCTCCAATCACTGGCTCCCTTCTTGTCTAGCAGCGGAGGGCTACGGTGAAATTCCGGCGCTGCGCTGCTCGCCTTGCTCCGGGAATGGGGTGGAATGATCAGTGAGGAGAGGGGAGTGAGATGGTGTGCTCAATTCGGCTGGGGGTGAGCTCTATTTATAGTGGCGAGAGGGGACCGACGGGGCACACGGTGAGCTCGTCGTGGTCGATGGTACAGACGGCTATCGGCATGGGCGACGGTAGGGGGCGGTGCATTGCTCCCTAGTGATGCTCAACGACACGGTGGCGAGACGTGGGGCGGTGCGGCTTGGTCGTAACGCGACGGTGCTCTGCGCGTGCCCGACGGAGAATTTAATGGCGCACAGCGCGCGTGGTCCACGCGGCGTCGAACGAGCGTGTCTGTGGGGTTGCTGGGACAGTGGTGATCACGTATGCACGCGGCGAGGGCGGCGCGCGGTTTGTGGGTGTCGGTCGAGCGTGGCACACGGGGCGTGCTCTCGGCATGGTTGCTGGCAAGGTTGGCATGGTTCGTGCGTGTGGTCCAGTGGCTGGCAACGTTTGAGCGCTGGACAGGGAGTGGCGGTGGGGTGTTGGCTTGCTCCCAGACATGCTGGCTAGGCTTGTTTCTCCTCCTAGCTTGCCGTCGACATGGGGGTGACAAGTGTGCATTCGGCCTGCTCACCATTGATGGCAATGCCAAGCTTACAGTGATGCTAAGGGTGTGCAATTGATCTAGATGATCTACTAAAACCTAGTTGTAACCAGAGAGGGACCAAGTTAGGCTTCAATCACTGCTCACAATAGTGTTTGGATTTTGTTTGATTTGTGTCTGCTAAGTGTTTGATGAAATGGCGGCAAGAACTCAAGTTTTGAATTTTGAAAAGATTTTTGCTGGGTGTGCTAGGTTGGTGCTGGTGAGTCTGCAGATGCTTGGGTTTTGAAAGTTGAGCTTGTTTGAGTGGTTTTTGAAGAAGTGGGATCTTCCCATATGATAAAGATTCAATTTTGAATTGTCATTTAAACTATGCATTTGAAAGTTTCTGGATGATCACAAAGTGGGCCTTGATACTTTGTTATGAGTACAATCAAGGGGTGCAAAGATCCAGAAAAGTTTCTGTTAGGTTCTGAAAGTTTGAGACAGCCAAAGTAGGCATGGGAGTTAAATTGGTCAAAATGACCATTCCCTTGTTTTTTTTTTGTTTTGATTTACTTGTCTTTGGGAAAAGTGTGGGAAATGTTTAGATGATGTTTATTTCACCTAAGCATCCATTTACAAGCAATGGAACAAACAAACAAGGTGGTTCAAAAGAATTCAAAATGAAATGCATACTCACATGCATACTTCCATAATTTTATTTAGAAAAGTTTTTGTTAACCCTAATTTTGATGATTAGAGTTTGATGATCCAAGTTTAGTATTTTTGGGATGTTACAAACCTTCCTCCCTTAAACAAAATCTCGTCCCGAGATTTGAAAAAGGATGAAAAAGATTACCTAGGATTTGAAGAGATCGGGAAACTCCGTCCTAATGTGATCTTCGCGCTCCCAGGTAGCTTCCTCTTCTGTGTGGTTGCTCCACTGAATCTTGAGAAACTTGATGCTTCGGGTTCGGGTAGTTCTTAAGGCTTCTTCCAAAATACGGATGGTCACTTCGGGATAGGTCAGGTCATCGTTGATCTCTATGGTCCGGTGGTCGATGTTCTTGAACACTTCGGTCTTCTCTGGGACTTCGAGACACTTGCGAAGTAACGAGATATGGAACACATTGTGCACTGCGGACATCTCTTCGGGTAGTTCCAATTGATACAATACTTCTCCACGATGGTTCAAAATTTTGAAAGGTGTGATATATCTGGGGGCTAACTTTCCTTTGAGTTGGAAATGCTGCATTCCCTTCAATGGCGACACTTTCAGATAAACAAAATCTCCTATGTTGAAGGCGAGGTCTCGACGTCTCTTGTCGGCGTAACTCTTCTGTCTGGATTGGGCTGTCTTCAGGTGCTCACGAATCTTGTGAACCTTCTCTTTTGCTTCTCGTAGGATGTCGGGTCCGAAAATCTAACTCTCTCCTACTTTCGACCAGTTCAAAGGGGTGCGACACTTTCTTCCGTACATGAATTCAAATGGGGCCATTTGCAAACTAGCCTGATAACTGTTGTTGTAAGAAAATTCTGCAAACGGCAGACAGTCTTCCCACTTGGATCCATATTCTAAAACACATGCTCTCAGCATATCTTCGAGTATTTGATTTACTCGCTCCGTTTGTCCATCTGTTTGAGGGTGATACGCGGTACTGAAATCTAGGCGGGTTCCTAAACCTTCCTGGACTTTCTTCCAGAATCTCGAGGTAAACTGAGTTCCTCGATCCGTTACGATGTTCTTGGGGACTCCATGCAAACTAACTATTCTAGCGATGTACAACTTTTCTAGCTTCGAACTCTGATAGGTGGTCTTGACGGGCAAGAAATGGGCGACTTTGGACAATCGGTCCACTATGACCCAGATAGAGTCATTTCCCCTACTAGAAGTAGGCAGTCCGGTGATAAAGTCCATTCCAACGGAATCCCATTTCCATTCCGGAATCTGTAAGGGTTGCAACAATCCAGCGGGTCTTTGATGTCCTGCCTTGACTCACTGACATATGTCACACTTGGCGATATAGCTTCCGATTTCTCTCTTCATCTTATGCCACCAAAATTGCTCCTTCAAATCTTGATACATCTTAGTTCCTCCAAGGTGGATAGAATAAAGAGTATCATGAGCCTCCTTCAGAATCACTTCTTTTAACTCAGAATCTGCTGGTAC
This sequence comes from Avena sativa, assembly GCA_916181665.1. NCBI lineage: Eukaryota > Viridiplantae > Streptophyta > Magnoliopsida > Poales > Poaceae > Avena > Avena sativa. Next base: position 363,412,675 of record OV702285.1, on the reverse strand, counting down.
ACAAAGGCGTCCTTTGTACCACAGAACTCCTTCTTCATCTTCGGTGAATCCAGGTACTTTGCATGTACCAATACGACGCTTGATTCCGTCGATACTAGCATTTCCTTTCTGTGCCTCTTTGATCTGGCTGATCAAAGTGGGTTGAAGTTCTATGCTAGCCAAAAATCCTTCACTCACTAATTCTATTCGAAAATCTTCCATCTCTTTGTGCAAACTTGGTTGCTCCTTCAAAATCATGGAGTTCAAGCGGCACGGCAATCTGCTAAGGGCATCTGCTACCACATTGGCTTTACCAGGGTGATAGTGAATGTCCAGATTGTAATCCTTGATTAGATCAATCCATCTCCTCTGTCTCATATTCAGCTCCTTCTGAGTGAATATATACTTCAGGCTCTTGTGATCCGAATAAATCTCACAATGGTTTCCCATCAGGTAATGTCTCCATGTCTTCAGGGCTAGAACTACGGCTGCGAGTTCGAGGTCATGGGTTGGGTAATTTTGCTCATGTTGCTTCAATTGTCGAGATAGATAGGATATAACTTTGCCTTCTTGCATTAGCATGCATCTGAGACCGATCTTGGATGCATCGCAATACACATCGAAGGGCTTCGTGATATCCGGCATGATCAAGATTGGGGCTGAAATTAATCTCCTTTTGAGTTCTTGAAAACTCGCTTCACATTTGTCGGTCCATTCAAACTTCTTGTCCTTCTTTAGCAATTGGGTCATAGGTCTGGCGATACTTGAGAATCCTTCTACGAATTTGCGGCAGTATCCCGCCAATCCGAGAAATGCACGAACTTGGGTTTGAGTGGTTGGGGCTTGCCAATCTTCTACATCTTTCACTTTGGCAGGGTCAACGGCAATTCCTCCGGAGGATACAATGTGACCGAGGAATCCTACCTCCTGTAACCAGAATTCACATTTGCTAAACTTGGCATACAACTGATGCTCTCTAAGGGTTCCAAGAATGGTCCTTAGGTGTAGCTCATGTTCTTCTTCTGATTTGGAATAAATCAGAATGTCATCGATGAAAACAACGACAAACTGATCCAGGAAGTCCATAAAAATCTTATTCATGAGATTCATGAAATAAGCGGGGGAATTGGTTAATCCAAAAGACATGATTGTATACTCGTATAATCCATATCTGGTGGTAAAGGCAGTCTTTGGAATATCCTCTGCACGAATTTTAAGTTGATGATAGCCAGTCCTAAGATCAATCTTAGAAAACACTTTGGCACCAGTCAACTGATCAAACAAATCTTCTATCTTGGGAAAGGGGTACTTGTTCTTGATGATGACATCATTCAACTTCCGGTAATCCGTACACAAACGGTTACCTCCATCTTTCTTGTCCACAAACAAGACAGGTGATCTCCATGGTGACACACTTGGTTGAATCAATCCAATTTCCAGTATGGCATCCAGTTGCTTCTTCAGTTCTGCTAGCTCTAACGGGTTCATACTATAGGGTCTCTGGGCTATGGGTCCAGCTCCGGGGATTAGTTCGATGATAAACTCGATATCCCGATCTGGGGGCATACCGGGCAGAATATCTAGGAATACATCGGGGTATTCACAGACTATCCGGACTTGGTCAATGGTAGGTTGGGCTATACTCTTCTTGCATTTGAATTGACGAGGTAAGGTTTCAGATATATGCTCGACTGATACTCCGGCTGTACTAGTCATGGTTATGGCTTTCTTGGCACAGTCAATCAATTCTTTATTTTTGGACATCCAATCCATTCCTAGTACTACTTCCAAACCTTTAGTTCCGAGTACTATCATATTAGCATAAAAATCTATGCCATGGATTCGGATAGGGATGCTTTTGTAAATTTGCCAAGCCTTGGTGGTTGATCCAGGAATTTGAACAATCATAACATGCTTCAGTTTGGTTGGTTGAATTTTACTAGTGCATGCAAATTCTTCGGTGACAAATGAATGCGATGCACCAGAATCAAACAATACTCTTGCAAGTACTGAATTAACAGAAAACATACCCAGCACGACGTCTAGCGCTTCCTGAGCTTCTTCCGCATGCATGAGAAAAAGATGGTCGTTGTGGTTGAGCGAATTCCCTGGGGCAAATCTTCTTCCTGGCTAAACACGATGCTGCTGCTGAGCTGGGGCATTGGTATTGGGGGCTGCGGCATTCTTCTTGTTGGGGCACTCGTTGGAGTAGTGACCTTTATTTCCACAGTGATAACAAGTCACTTGTGACTTGTCCTTTGCTGCTACAGGCATCGCATTGCTTCCGGTCCTAGGGGCAGTGTTGGTGTTGGTGGCAGCATTGTTGTTGTTGAACTTGGGTGGGGCACGGTTGAAATTGCTAGAGTTGCTGGGGTGGTTGTGATTTCCTCCGGGTCTAGGGTTTCCACGGTTGGGATAGGTCGGACGGTTCATCGGGGGTCTGTTTGTGCTTGGGGCAAATCCTGGAGATGGGTTAGGGCGATACTTTGGGGTCTGATGGGTTCCTGGCTGATGCATCATGCGACGCTTGTGGTTCTAGTTGGCTTGGTTGATCTTTCCTTCCATCTGGATAGCAGAGTCTACAAGGGCTTCAATATCGGCAAAGGGGATATTGACTAACACCGTCTGCATCTCATCATGCAGACCATTCAAGAATCTCTCTTTCTTCTTGGCTTCGGTGTCAATCTCATCCGGGGCATACCTAGCTAATGACAAGAATTTGTCACGGTATTCCACTACAGTCATCCTTCCTTGCTTCAGTTCTCTAAACTCGTCTCTCATCGTCTTGATCAAACCCGGTGGCACATGGGTTCTGCTGAACTTGACCTTGAATTCCTCCCAGGTCATCATCTGGCCTCCGGTCATTGCGCGAACACTGTTCCACCATGCTCTGGCATCTCCGGCTAGATAGTGGGTGGCGAACAGAACTTTCTCGTTGGCTTCCACTCCGGCGACTTCTAGGTTATTTTCCATGGTTTGCAACCAATCGTCGGCGTCTAGGGGCTCTTCTGACTTAGTGAAAATAGGTGGGTTGGTATTCTGGAAATTCTTGAGCTTAGATCCATGGTTGTCCTGATTTCCGTGGCCTTGGTTGTTGTGGGCTAGCTGGGCTATCTACTGCAGGGTGGCTAGGTTGTCTTGACATTCTTCTCTTTCAGCTTCACGGTCCGAAACCAACATTTGCAGGATCTGCAACATCGGGTCCGTGGATGAACCACTTCCTCCGCGTGGCATCTGAAGATTGAGATAGATCATGAGAAAAGAGGGAAATTTCTAAGGTTTTGGGGACTTTGAAAAGTTTTTGAAGTTTGACTCAGAGTTTTCTAGCAACTTTCTTTTCATTCATTCACTCATAGCACACGATACAACACACACCACAACAAAGAAAAACAGATGGTTTTAAGAACCATTCTGAAAACTACGATACAGTGGGACCGAATACTACTCACTACGCTAGTGCTTAAGTGGTACTACTCCTCAGAATCGGTGGCTTCATCATCTTCATCATCATCAATGAAGGTGAAATCATCCTCATCGGTGAAGAAATCCATAGCCTGATCCTCCAGAAAATCATCATCATCGCTGAGATAGGAGTAGGGGTCTCCACGAAGGTCCTCTCCGGGATTCTCCCTTTCCTCCAACTGCGTGTCTCTCTCATGGATGGTCTCCTACAAAGATGAGATGCGGTGGCGAAGACGGGCAATGATGCGCTCCTTCTTGTCGAGCTGACGGCGGCGAGACTTGCGATCCTTTGCCAGCATGGCGATGGTTTGATCCTCCGTCTTGATGATGGCAGACTTGTGGTTGGAGTAGTCACGGCAGTTATCCAACTCCTGCTGTCGATCGTACATCATGAAACTAAGGTGGTCCAATTCAGTCTTCAGCTCGGGGTGGTATGGTGCTTCCAGTCATTGTCCATTTGCATCACGCCTCGGGAAAAACTCAAAGCGAGTTCCCTTGATCTGATTGATGCTCTGCCCACACAGACGGGCAAGACTTTCCTGCATGGCCCTGGCAAGTCCATCGAGCCAGTTGTTCTCTCTCAAGGTAAAATGAATTCCCTCAGTAGTGGGAGGTTCCATCTTTCCTCGGAGACTTGCAACAATTAGCCACTGCAGATCTTCTCCTCCTTGATCATTGAGCTGAGCTCCGAAGAACTCGGGGTGCGGACGCTCCAGAAGTTCTGAAAGCTGGTCCAAATCCCTCTCAAAGATAATGTCTCCTCCATTCCCCAACTGATAAAACTTGTTGTACTTCACGTCCATCTATAAGAATATAGGATGAGTAAGTTAGTAGAGTGATCAAGTGTGTCAAATTTTATGTATTTTGCAAGAATTTTTGAGGAACATGTATTTTAATGAAAGAATCAAAGGGATAAGATGAGAATAAGTTTTTGTAAATATTTGCTTCCTTTGGTTTTGAAACTCAGTTTTTGATTCAACGTCTAGTCTAAATAGGGTCTCCTATGGTCAGGATGGCTCTGATACCAACTTGTCAACACCCGGATTTTTAGTCCCAGATGCCTGTTATGCCATACATCGCAATCCCAGGATTACCATTTTTGCGAGACATAACAGAATTGGATACCACCGTACATCATCCATTACAAACCAAACATAAGGTCTTACACAAATAAGGATCTCATGATCCAGTTCTTAATACAACTTCAAGCATCGGAATACGTAATAATAACGGTAGCGTAGGCGAAGCTGCATCTTCGGTGTCACAGGCAATGCTGACGATGGGAGATGATCCTAGTTGTCATAACCTTCCTGGGGTCCATCCTCCAGGTACACCTCTTCATAGTCTGGCCACGGGAATAGCCAGGGACAAAGCCATGAGTACTCTTTAAGTACTCGTAAACAAATACTAACAAGTAAAATGGTTTTTGGATAATAGGACACTAGGCTCTAGGGTTGTTTTCCAAAGGCCAGATTTATCCCTACTAAGTTTAGTAGCAAGAGAGCTAGTTGAAGTTTATAACACCTAAGTGGGAACTTGTATTTCGTAGCACAACCCTGTTGTGGTCAAGTCAAAGTCTCAATTCATTTCACAAGTCATTTTGAAATCAGCTGACGGGGGAACAGTATGGCCACTCCAACTGTCCATAACCGCGGACGCGGCTATTCGAATAGTTTGACACTCTGCAGAGATTATACACTTTCACCACCACATTCGATACATCTGTCAGGAACAAATCCTGAATTCACCATACTCAGTATGCGGATAATCAATCCTAACCATTCAATTACACGCCCTAGTATAAGCACCTCTCCTGTGAGTTTGACCTCCCAACCATGACCAACTGTCATCTTGGGTACTGCACAGGTGGACAATCTTCACAAGGTAGCCTCGGCTCATACCTTGGCTGTGAGGGAACTAATACTAAGGTATATAAGTTTCCAGTCAAGCCCTACCCAATCTTCATGTATTGTGGTTGTACGATAAAATTGGAATGGTATCGCATCCAGACAACCATCAGTTTTATAAAGGGCTAAGGCTCATGCCTCAATATTTTCATCACCATAATCATCTAGTGTTCGGAAACACATGTCAAAACATCTCAGTAGAAAGGTTTTCATAACCATTTTCACCAAGTATTCCCATCTAAAGTTGATAAAGTTTTATGCTTAGCACTAGAATCTATAAGTGGGGATACGTACTAATGAGGGGTGGTAAACTAGTGGAGTTTCAACTAAGTACAACCTTGTATCTTAGGATGATATCAAGGTTTCTAACTTAGGCCAAATTTTATCCTCTTTATGCAACCTTTAACTATATCTTTCTAAAATCTACAAGTCACTTGAGTACTCTCTAAGGAAGTAGCTTTGATAAGGAAATAAACTAGAAAGCTTGCGAATAAAACTAGGAGGGGGTAACAAGTGGATATCATCACATATGCTTAAGGCATAGGATTGGCATGGTAACAGCTAAGGGTTTGTTTGCATCAGTGGAATATCTTGGAAGGGTTAGCTTGCACATTCACTAGTAGTATTAGGATTGCCTTGTGCAGAGCAGTGATTGAAGTTCTCCTCGGCTTCCTCTTCGTAGTATCCTCCATCCTCCTCGTATCCTTGGTCGGTACTAGCGTCTATAAATAAATACGATGTACACAATCACCAAACAATACTTAACTACTTGCAATCATCACACAAAAGGGTCCTATAGATGATATAGCATCATCACTAACATTACAAGATTAAAGCTTGGTTTAATTCCTTTTTATTTTGAGAAAAGTAATTTCTACTCATTGAAAACTACTTAAGATTTAATATTCTCCAAACCAAACATGGGATCATGTTGACACATGTCATCACCACACATTTTAGTCCAAGGGAATGTGATTTAAAGTGGTGCCACAATTTAATAAGGTTTTACCCTTTTATTTTAATTAATTAAAGTGGCTAGAAATGCCTATGTGGCATTCTTTTATTACTTGGTCAATATTTCTGTAAGTAAACCTAGATATTTTTATATATTCTGAAAGGTATGGTTAAATGTGATTTTTGAGAGTTGGAATCAACTAAAAATCTATTATGGTTTTAATTTGAAAAATGTTTGAATGTAGAAAAGCTTTTGCCTTGTTATTTTACCAAGGGTGATCTACAGATCCAAATGACTTGCATCCAACGGGCTTGGATTCAGTATTTCAAGACCTTTCTAACAAAATTAGTTTCATTCAATTTGGTGCACTGAATCGATCTGGGTTGATTTTTGAAACTGGGTACAGAAGTGTGTTTGAAATAAAATGGAAAAGCTTTAATTCAAATAACTGGGCTGCGCGGGAAAGGTTAATGGGCCGGCCTGCTAAGCACAGCGCTTCCGCGGGCTGCATAAGTGGATGTCCCCACGCGTCAGTGAGACAGGGGGTGCGAAGCGGTATGGGGCGATGTGGTGTGTTCGATCTGGTTCTAATCCAACGGTTGAGGGTCATCGTCGACATTGGGCAACGCCGGCGAGACAGAAACCTAGCGCGGCCAGTGGGGGTCGTTGGGGGCTCACCGGGGTTCAGGCGAGGGTCGGCGAGGCGGGCGAACGACGAAGTCGACGACGGCGAACCTCCTGGTACCGGCAGCTTCTCCTGGGGCGGCTCCAATCGCTGGCTCCCTTCTTCTCTAGCAGCGGCAGGCTCCGGTGAAATTCCGGCGCTGCGCTGCTCGCCTTACTCCAGGAACGGGGTGGAATGATCAGTGAGGAGAGGGGAGTGAGATGGTGTGATCAATTCGGCTGGGGGTGACCTCTATTTATAGTGGCGAGAGGGGACTGACGGGGCGCACGGTTAGCTCGTCGTGGTCGATGGTACAGACGGCTATCGGCATGGGCGACGGTAGGGGGCGGTGCGGTGCTCCCTGGCGATGCTCAACGACACGGTGGCGAGACGTGGGGCAGTGCGGCTTGGTCGGAACGCGACGGTGCTCTGCGCGTTCCCGACGGAGAATTTAATGGCGCACAGCGCGCGTGGTACGCGCGGCGTCGAACGAGCGTGTCTGCAGGGTTGCTGGGACGGTGGTGATCACGTATGCACGCGGCGAGGGCGGCGCGCGGTCTGTGGGCGTCGGTCGAGCGTAGCGCACGGGGCGTGCTCTCGGCATGGTTGCTGGCGAGGTTGGCATGGTTCGTGCATGTGGTCCAGTGGATGGCAACGTTCGAGCGTTGGACAGGGAGTGGCGGTGTGGTGTTGGCTTGCTCCCAGACATGCTGGCTAGGCTTGTTTCTCCTCCTAGCTTGTTGTCGACATGGGGGTGACAAGTGTGCATTCGGCCTGCTCACCATTGATGGTAATTCCAAGCTGACAGTGATGCTAAGGGTGTGCAATTGAGCTAGATGATCTACTAAAACCTAGTTGTAACCAGAGAGGGAACAAGTTAGGCTTCAATCACTGCTCACAATAGTGTTTGGATTTTGTTTGATTTGTGTCTGCCAAGTGTTTGATGAAATGGCCGCAAGAACTCAAGTTTTGAATTTTGAAAAGAGTTTTGGTGGGTGTGCTAGGTTGGTGCTGGTGAGTCTGCAGATGCTTGGGTTTTGAAAGTTGAGCTTGTTTGATTGGTTTTTGAAGAAGTGGGATCTTCCCATATGATAAAGATTCAATTTTGAATTGTCATTTAAACTATGCATTTGAAAGTTTTTGGATGATCACAAAGTGGGTCTTGATACTTTGTTATGAGTACAATCAAGGGGTTAAAAGATCCAGAACAGTTTCAGTTAGGTTCTGAAAGTTTAAGACAGCCAAAGTAGGCATGGGAGTTAAATTGGTCAAAATGACCATTCCCTTATTTTATTTGTTTTGATTTACTTGTCTTTGGGAAAAGTGTGGGAAATGTTTAGATGATGTTTATTTCACCTAAGCTTCCATTTACAAGCAATGGAACACACAAACAAGGTGGTTCAAAAGAATTCAAAATGAAATGCATACTCACATGCATGCTTCCATAATTTTATTTAGAAAAGTTTTTGTTAACCCTAATTTTGATGATTAGAGTTTGATGATCCAAGTTTAGTATTTTTGGGATGTTACATTGGCGTTCTATGGTTTGGATTTGGTCTCGCCGGGATCGGTCTTCGAGGTCTTTGCCACCGGATCCGTGAACAAGGTCATGGAGTTCATGAAGGCGAAGTTCTTGTCGGGGAGCCCTTGGGAGCGGAGATAGCCGATGTTGACGTCCATGAACCCCCCGAGGTCTTCTAATTGTTGTTCTTGTAGACAGGAGGTGTCAAAGATCTTTTCATCCGATGCACAGACAGACAAGTAGCGACTAGAGTCACACCGGATCGATCTTGCTTTCTTAACTCAACTTGGCACCCATATACAGAGTGGATCTTGGCATCTGGTTATCTGGTGAAGCTCACCCGCATGGGCTACCTCGAGCATCTCTGTGAGACCCAACAACGCCCTACATGAATGACATCCAGGGACACACCCAGGTCGAGCGGCATCGCTGGAAAACAGGACATGCGCGTGGAGGCCGGGATGCGGTCAAAGGGCGGCGGTGCGACATGGCACTGGCGAGGCTTGCAGGGGTACGGGAAAGGCGACCCGGCGCTTCTCACGGCGAGGTCGATGACAGGGAAGCTCTTGGAGGTGGGGATTGAGCCGGGGCAGAAGCAGAAGAGGCTCTGGCCTGGGAAGGAGGTCGCGGGCGGCACTGGAGCGTGACGGCTAGAGAGGGGCGGCGTAGGCGGCCACAGACGAGGGAGAGGAAGGCCGGCAGAGAGAGGGTCACGAGGCGGTGCTGGCATCCGCGACGGAGGCGTGCTGGGCGGGGAAGCATGCGCGGTCGTGGGGAGGGAGGCCGGAGAGCAGGCACAGGTTCGGGCGATGGTGGTCGCGGCAGGTGGAGATACAAAGGAGGAAGGCAATGGGGTTCGATCAGGGAAGGAGGTGGATGGGTTGAGGAGGCGGCGGTGGCGGGATCAGCAAATGAGGGAGGAGCATCGAGGCCAGGTGTGGGGATCACGATGGATAGGCAGGGGAGAGGGATGGTGTCAGCGAGGTGGGGCCGGTTGGTCGGGCGATGCGACGTGGGTGTGTGCCTGGGTGGTTGCGGGCAAGCGGTGTGTGTCCACGGGTTGGGTCAGGGCGTGTGTGGTGGGTGTGTTCGGTTCCAGGTGGGTGGACCCTAGCGATAGGGTGGGGTGAGTCTGGTTGTGTCCGGCAGCAGGGAGAGGGAGTAGATGTGGGTTTGGGGATAGAGTTAGGCTTAGGTTTTGTGTGGGGGGAGGGGGAGGTTGGTTGGGCTAGGGTTTCAGCCGGCTATGCCTTTTGGGCCTGGCTGGTTTAGGTCTAGGGTTTAGGTCTAGGTCTAATCGGGTAGTAGGTGGTCTGGTCGGTTGGACCTCTGGTCCGACCGGCTGGACTGTCTCCCTAATAGAAAAATATTGGTATGCCATGGTGTAAACTTAGCAAGACTTAGTGCCCTTCGACGAATGATGAGCGAAGTTGGATGAGTGTGATTCCATATGCTTATGTAGTCGGATCCATCATGTATGCCATGATTTGTACTAGGCAAGATGTTTCATATGCTTTAAGTTTTGTGAGAAGATACCACGCTGACCCTCAGGAAATCCACTAGATAACGGCTAAAAATATCCTAAAGTACTTTAGAAGGACTAATGATATATTTTTGGTTCATGGAGGTGAAGATGAACTCGGTGTAAAGGGTTAACTTACCGAATCTGATGATTCTCGTTCGCAATCCGGATATGTTTTTGTGATAAACGGAGGGGCTGTGAGATGGAAGAGTTCCAAGAAAGAGATTGTGTCTACATCTACAACAAGGCTGGGTATATTGATGCCTCGGAGGTAGCAAAGGAAGTTGTTTGGATGAGTAATTTCCTCATAGATCTTGGTGTGGTTCAGGGCTCATCCAATCCGTTAGACATGTATTGTGACAACAATGGTGCTATTGCACAAGCCAAGGAACCTAGACAACACCAAAAGAACAAGCACGTACTCATGTGGTACCACCTAATTCTCCAATTCGTGGATCAAGGTGATATCAAGTTATGCAAGGTACAAACGGATGCAAATATTGCAGATCCGTTGACATAGCCGTTACCACAGCCAAAGCATGAGGAGCACCTAAGAGCTATGGGCATTAGATGCTTAGACATGTGATGTCAGAAGATTGACTCTAGTGCAAGTGGGAGACTGTTGGGAATATTCCCTAGAGGCAATCATGTATGATGTAATTCCCATTATATTCATAAAGATATTAATTTGTCCTTGCATGAACATCTAATGTATATCATTGAATATGTGATTCATCTGTGGAACTATATAATCATGTTGTTCATACTAAATATCCTTGGTGATCGATGTTGTGCTGGACACACAACATAGACCAATGTGAAAGTCGGTTGATGTCTCGGTTCCACTTGTCATGGGCATGGTGATGCCATTCCGACTTACATGGATTCGTCGAAAGAGCTTAGCGAGTCGGATTGACCCATATTGAGATACAACGAACAAGTCATCATTTGTATGTCTCAATCAATGTAATCCTTAGACCTGAGGTTGTTTCATGATGGTGGCTCAGTTGACGTAGAACCTGTTGGGATACCCCAAGACCAAGGTGTGATGAGCACAACAGCAAGTTTTCCCTCAGTTATGAAACCAAGGTTATCGAACCAGTAGGAGTAAGGAAACAACTCGAAAGTGTTGCTAGCAACTTGGAATCTGCACAACACAACCATAGAACTTTGCCCCAACTTACAGTGAGGTTGTCAAGCTCACTGGTTTTCTGAAAACAAAGGATTAAACATATAGTGTGGAAGATAGCAATTGCAGAAAGTAAATAGTAAACAGTAGATCGAATATCAATGGTAAATAATTGACCAGGGTTCATAGTTCACTAGAGGTGTTTCTCCTTAAAATAAATAGCATGTTGGGTGAACGAATTATAGTTGGGAAATGACAGATTGAAAATGCATAAATATGCATGTACAAGTCATGATGATTCCTATGAGATTCGTTTGGGCACTACAACATAATTCATATATTGTAATCCAACTGCATCTATGACTAATAATCCACCTTCAGGTTATCATCTGAACCCCTTCCAGTATTAAGTTGCAAGCAATGGATAATTGCATTAAGAAAAGTGTGTCAAGTAAACAATACAATTTCCCTTGGACAAAGGATTGTTGTTTTCTCCCTAGTAGCAACATCACATCTACAACCTTAGAGATTTCTATCACTTCCCCATATTACTAGAGGCATGAACCTACTATCGAGCATCAATACTCCCTCTTGGAGTTGCAAGCATCTACTTGGCCAAAGCATCTACGAACAACGGAGAGCATGCAAGATCACAAATAACACAGACATGATATAATCAATAGTCAATCTTGAACATAGTACTCAATATCCATCATATCCCAACAAACACAACATGTAGGATTACATAAATAGATGATCTTGATCATGAACGGAGATCACAAGATCTAAACATGATAGCACACAGGAGGAGAACCAACCATATAGCTACTGTAGGCATCCATATTCCAAGGGTGAACTAATGACGCATCACTCCGGATGATGGCATGGTGATGATGAAGGCCTCCGAGATGATCTCTCCCCTCTGGCAGGGTGCCGGGAATAGCTTCGGATCCCCCCGATCTAAGGATGGAGATGGTGGCAGATACGGACTGTTTCGTGGAGATCTGATCGGGTCCTTAGTGTTTCTGCATCGGTGTGCTTATATAGGCGAAGGGGCAAGGTCGTTGGGCGCCCGAGGGGCCCACACCTAGGGCTGGTGTGCCCCTGTCCGTGCCGCCACCAAGTGTGGCCACCTCGTGGCCCCACTAAGGCTGCCCTTTGGACTCTATGTTCCTTCTGGTAAAATATTGACTTTGGCTTTTGTCCCGTTCAATTCCAAGAATATTTCCTTACTACCTTTTCTGAAACCAAAAACAACATAAAATAGGCAACTGGAACTACGACATCTTGTCAATAGGTTAGTTCCAGAAAATGTATGAAAATACCTCAAAGTGTAGACAAAACATAAGAAAGTTGACACAAAACAAGCATGGAGCATAAAAAATTATAGATATGTTTACGACATATCAAGCATCACCAAGCTTAACTCCTACTCGTCCTCGAGTAGGTAAGTCATAAAAAGAATAATTTTTTAGGTGACATGCACTACAATTGATCAAGGTATTTACAATGCATTGATAGCTGGGATCATAGTACTCTAAACATGAGCATGAAAGATGTAGCTCTATCAATAAGACATAGCAACTATGTTGTAACATGAAAAGGTACAAACAAAAGATCATGAATAACAATGCATTGAAAGACATTTGTTGTTTCACATATGGAAAAAATAGCAAGAGTGGTATTCAACTTGTCCTTCATGGTATAGCAAAACATAAATGCAAAAGACACCTTCAAAGTTCATAAGGGTGACTAGATACAAGAAATTTAAGAACAAGCAATATCAACATTATGAATCAATCAATAAGTTTTGGGACAATGCACATGGAACTATAATGACAAATATGCTCTCTTAATTGGTGCCTAAAGACAGAAGGTGGAGACTCAACATAAAAGTAAAAGAAAGGCCCTTCACAGAGGGAAGCAGGGATTTCAAGTTTCATAAAGAGCTTCCAAAAATTATGGTACTTATTAGCTTTCAGCTCTCATTGCCCCTATCTTAAGCATCTTCAAGTGGTTAAGGTTAAAGTGAAACAAATATGAAGTATATGCTTGACAAATCATAAGTTGGAAATCTCATGTCCCTTGAGTACGAGGGTTGTTCCTCAAGCTACTAAACTTTAGTCACAAGCAAGTTCTTGTCATTGTAAGTATATGAGTATCATAGAGAACCGCCAACGGGGTACCTCTTGCCCCATGACACAGGATCTATCTCATATCAAAATGACAATGCAACAGACAATGAGCATCTCAGCAATCTTCTTATTTTCCATGACTATGGTGCTCTTTTTTTTCCTTTTTCTCTTTTTCCCTTCTATTTTTTCTATATTTTTTCTCTGAAGATGCTTCATAGATTGCTCACTATGGTGATGCTGCAAGTTTCCACCATGATTAGGAATGGCTTAGGCTAGCCGCCCAGGCGTTCCTCTAACACATATATAATACTCCATGAACTTACAAGCTCCCCTTTTATTTCACACCGCCGACATCCATGAACAAAAGATCATGATATCAACTGGATAATATTTACAAGTGTTGAAAGCGTTCCTCATGATAGCATGGTTCTGTTAATTCCCAACTTATAAGTGAAAGCATATACAAAACATATATGACACTATGTTTCAAGTTTATTAGGTGGAATAAATAAATTGTGCCATCAAGTTTGTGAGAGCTTTAATCACCAATTTTCACATAACAAGTTTAATTTGGAAGATATATAAAAACATGAATATACTTGAAATGGTGTAACACACCATGCATAGGAGTTTATAGTGGACTCTTTGGAATAACTTGGTTTCTTGGGAGTTGGATGCACGAGTAGATCTCATACTCAGTACAAGCGGAGGCTAGCAAAAGACTGTGATCGACCAACTAAGAGACCAATAATGGCCATAATCATGCAAAGCGACAAAACATTATTAACTAAAGAATAAAGTGATATCACAAGTCAAAACTAAATGATCATAGAGGCTAAGGTGACTGGTTCATAGTCTTAACATGGTGTAAGCATGTGCCAAGTCAACCCAAATAAAGCATCAAAGGAGAATACCACAATATTATGCTTTTGTATGCTAAAACAACGCATGATTATTTCAAGGCACATTAAGCAATCTCAATTGTTTGAAACAAGTCATGCTAAAGAAATAATCACTAAGCATATAGTAAAATCAACAAATATCATAACATGATAAAGTCTAAGTCACAGTCAAAACAAGCTCCCTTTTGTACCACTGGCATGAAGCTTCCTACTCTTTTCCAATACCAATCGACTTATTTGAAACAACTCACAAAGATAATAATCAATAAAGATCCATGAGCATGGCTCACAAATCCACAAATAAGAACTAAAAAGTTCTAAGCTGAAAGCACAAGAAAACTAAATCTAAGCATAGTGCTAGCAAAAGAGTACACTCACAAAACAATAAGAATGCAAACTAGAGTGTTCTAGACAATGAAGAACTAGGTATGACTTCTCCAAAATAGGAGTGTTGGTGTCCATCCAATTTATTCAAGAAAACCAAAAAAAATAAAACCAAAAGAAAGAACAAAGACTCTCCAAGAACAACACAAAAGTGCATGAAGCAAATAAAAAATAAAGTGTCTAGAAAGAAGACCTGAGATTTTTATTGATGAAGAAGGGGATGCCTTGGGCATCCCCAAGATTTAACGATTGTACCTCTTGAATATTTTTTGGGGTGACACGGGTGGCACCCCCAAGATTGAGCTTTTTTCCATTCTTCATCTCATCACATTATTCTTCCCCTACACTTGAAAATTTTCCTTCATACAAAACCTCACACAATCTTTATTAGAAACATTAGTGTATTCAAGATAATAAACCTTTGGGTTTAGTTTCATCACAAGTAAAACTTTCATTAAAACACAAGCTATGGTAGCAATTCCTTTTAAAATCTCAAGTGATCAAAGAAAACTCAAAAAGAAACCCATAAGAGGCAAATGCAAATAATGGCAGAAATCTATCAAAACAGACCAGTAGGTAAAAACCGATATTTTTTAAGACCTTCTGTTCCTCAAATCGAAAAGTGTTGAACTAACAAAATTTAGGTAATAACCTGGGGCATATTATTAGAAAACTACATCTCAATCCGACATAATGGGACTTTTCATGAATTTTTACAGTGAAGCACAAAAATCTGTTTCGGGACAACAACTTCCCCAAATCTTAATTCTCTCTCATTAGAGGTCATTCTTGGCACAAAAACCACACAAAAAGGATAAGGAGAGGTTATTACAGAGGCAATAACTTCCAAGACTCAACAAAATAAAACATTATTGAAATAATTTAGGTTATCTCCCAATAGTACTTTTCTTTAACGCCTTTAAGTTAGGCATATGAAGCAACAATCACGTATTTTCTAATGAAGAAACATTCAGATCAACTTTTGTTTTAATAGGAGATTCAAAATATATCTTCTCTCTCTTTTTAGGTAAGTGTTATATACCTTTCTTGAGTGGGAATTGATATTTAATGGTGCCTTCCTTCATATCAATAATGACACCAATAGTTCTAAGAAAAGGTCTTCCCAAAATAATAGGACAAGAAGAATTACATTCAACATCCGAAACATAGAAATCAACAGGGAAAACGGTATTGTTAACCATAATAAGAACATCATTAATGCTTCCCATAAGTTTATTGTTAGCATTATCATCAAGTTGGACATCCAAATAACAATCTTCCAATGGTGGTAAATCAAGCATTTCATAAATTTTTCTAGGCATAATAGAGACACTAGAACCAAGGTCACATAAATCTTTAAGATCAAAATCATTCACTTTCATATTAATACTGGGTTCCCAACCATCTTCTAATTTCCTAGGAATAGAAGCTTTACGTTTCAATTTTTCTTCTTTAATTTTAATGAGAGCATCTGTAATGTGTTTTGTAAAAGCCATATTCATAGAACTAGCATTAGGACTTCTAGCATGCTTTTGTAGGAACATAATTATTTCAGAAATATTGCAACCATCAAGATCAAAATCAAAATTAGCATCCAAGGTAGTAGAACTATTGTTTCCCATATTTCGAAAAATTTCAGCATTCTTATTGGGTTTAGGCATTGTTGCAAAAGGAATTGGACTTCTTGTGTCTAGCTAGCATCAACATTGGTGGTGGTAATAGTACAAATACTATTATTTCTAGCAATTTCATCTTCTCTTTCCCACTTATCATGCAATTTAGCTAACAGTCTAACATTTTCATCAATTCTAACTTGTATGGCATTAGTAGCAGCAAAGGGATTTTCCATGGTTTCAGGTTTAGCAACCATTTTATTAATCAAAGAGTATTGTGCTTCAGACAAATATGATTTTTTTACATTCAAAAGCTTTTCCTCCACAGTTTTGTTGAAAGTAGTTTGTTTACTAATAAAATCTTTAAGCATGACTTCATGTTCAGAGGGAACACTTCTATTGTTGTTGTAGGAATTTCTATAAGCATTACCATTATTGGGAGGATATGGCCTATAATTATTATTACCAAAATTATTCCTATAAGCATTGTTTCTAAATTTTTTATTTCTAATGAAGTTCCCATCAACTTGCTCTTCTTGAGCAACCAAATAGGCTAAAGGAACATTATTTGGATCAATATGAGCTTTTCCATTAACAAGCATAGACATAATAACAACAATTTTATCACTCAAGGAGGAGGTTTCTTCAAAAGAATTTACCTTCTTACCTTGTGGAGCTCTCTCAGTATTCCATTCAGAATAGTTGACCATCATATTATCAAGGAGCTTTGTTGCAACACCCAAAGTAATGGTCATAAAGGTACCTCCAGCAGCAGAATCCAACAGATTTCTTGAAGAAAATTTTAGTCCTGCATAAAAGGTTTGGATGATCATCCAAGTAGTCAGTCCATGAGTGGGACAGTTCTTTACTAAAGATTTCATTCTTTCCCAAGCTTGAGCAACATGTTCACTATCAGACTATTTAAATTTCATTATTTCACTTCTGATAGATATAATCTTAGCAGGAGGGTAATATTTTCCAATAAAAGCATCTTTGAATTTAATCCAATAATCAATACTATTTCTAGGCAAGGATAGCAACCATTCTTTAGATTTTCCTCTCAAAGATAAGGGAAACAATTTAATCTTAATAATATCTCCATCTACATCCTCATATTTTTCCATCTCACAAAGTTACAAAATTATTAAGGTGAGCAGCAGCATCATCAGAACTAGCACCGGAAATTTGTTCCTTCATAACAAGATTCAACAAAGAAGGTTCAATTTCATAAAAAGTATCATCGGGAGTAGGTCGAGCAATAGGTGTGCAAAGGAAATCATAGTTGTTTGTGCTAGTGAAGTCACACAACTTAGTGTTTTTAGGAGTATTCATTTTTGCAAGAGGAAAGCAAGCCAACAGAAACAATAACTAAGGTAGGAACTAATTTTGTTGTATTTTTTATAAGAAAAAGCAAACCAAACAAAACAAAAAAATTGTATTTTTGATAAAAATAAACAATCAAAACAATGAAAAGGAAACTAAGAAAAAAAAACAAAGTAAAGAGATTGGTTGTGAGAGACTCCCCTTACGAGAATCTTCTTTCTCCCTAAAAAGTGATTGACAAGGAGGAAGAGATTGAAGCTATCCTTAACTCCCCGACAACGGCACCAGAAAATCTTGATGGTGGCTCAGTTGACATAGAGCCTGTTGGGAGACCCCAAGAGCAAGGTGTGATGAGCACAGCAGCAAGTTTTCCCTTAGTTATGAAACCAACGTTATCGAACCAGTAGGAGTAAGGAAACAACTGCAAGGTGTTGCTAGCAACTTGGAATCTGCACAACACAACCACAGAACTTTTCCCCAACTTAAAGTGAGATTGTCAAGCTCACTGGTTTGCTGAAAAAAAGGATTAAACGTATAGTGTGGAACATAGCAATTACAAAAAGGAAACAGTAAACAGTAGATGTAATATCAATGGTATAGAATGGATCGGGGTCCACAGTTCACTAGAGGTGTTTCTCTTTGAGATAAATAGCATGTTGGGTGAACAAATTATAGTTGGGCAATTGAAAGATTGAAAATGCATAAATATGCATGTACAAGTGATGATGATTCCTATGATATTCGTTTGGGCATTACAACATAATACATAGATCATAATCCAACTGCATCTATGACAAATAATCCACCTTCAGGTTATCTTCCGATCCCCTTCCAGTATTAAGTTTCAAGCAACGGATAACTGCATTAAGCAAAGTGTGTAAAGTAAATAATACAATTGCCCTTGGACAAAGGATTGTTATGTTCGCCCTAGTAGAAACAACACATCTACAACCTTAGATATTTGTATCACTTCCCTATATTACTAGAGGAATGAACCTACTATCGAGCATAAATACTCCCTCTTGGAGTTGCAAGAATCTACTTGGCCAAAGCATCTACGAACAACGGAGATCATGCAAGATCACAAATAACATAGACATGATAGAATCAATAATCAATCTTGAACATAGTACTCAAAATCCATCGGATCCCAACAAACATAACATGTAGGATTACATAAATAGATGATCTTGATCATGAACATAGCTCACAAGATCTAAACATGATAGCACAAAGGAGGAGAACCAACCATCTAGCTACTATATGGACCCATAGTCCATGGGTGAACTACTCATGCATCACTCCAGAGGCTGGCATGGTGATGAAGAAGGCCTTCGGGATGATCTTTCCCCTCCGACAGGGAGCCGGGAAGAGCTTCGGATCCCCCCCGATCTAGGGATGGAGATGGCAGCGGCTCCAGACTGTTTCGTGCAGATCTGATCGGTTCCTTAGGGTTTCTACATTGGGGTGCTTTTATAGGCGAAGGGGAAAGGTCGGTGGATGCCCGAGGGGCCCACACCTAGGGCTGGCGCGCCTCCCTGGCCGTGCCGCCACCAGGTGTGGCCGCCTCATGGCCCCACTTCGGCTGCCCTTCAGACTCTGTGTTCCTTCTGGTAAAATATTGACTTTGTCTTTTGTCCCATCCAATTCCAAGAATATTTCCTTACTAGCTTTTCTGAAACCAAAAACAGCAGAAAACAGGCAATTGGCACTGCGGCATCTTGTCAATAGGTTAGTTCCGGAAAATGTATGAAAATACCTCAAAGTGTAGACAAAACATAAGTAAGTTGATACAAAACAAGCATGGAGCATCAAAAATTATAGATACGTTTATAACAGATCATTGCACAATCCAAGTTGAGGATCACCGACTTAGGTTCTATCAACCGCTGATCCGTAACGAGGCAGTTCTAAAGGCCAAAGTTGGGTCGACTGAGAATCGATCTGCGTGATGTGAATAACCATGATGGGATTTTTCCCCTCCACCTGGAGAAATATTCTATAGGCCCTCTCAAATGATATGATTCCGAAATCATGGACATACACGAATCGGTTAAGTTTTAACCGAGGCGATCGACTAAGAGTTAGTCGGATGAATCATTATCTCGGATCGAGAAGAGAGTCAGACTATTTAAGGGATGACGATTATTAGCTGTAAGATCCCTCCCTTTATAAAGGTAAGGATCCTTGTGATTGCAATTCTAGTTCCTGGATCAATGCTAGCATCCACAGTTTAAGATGAAGTACACAGAAACAAAGGTCATTATTACATATCATTCCAGAGACAAACATAGTCTTTTACAAACTCCAGGGCCACAGGACTAATACAAGAGTTCAATATATAATAAGATAAGTAAGTCTTCATCTTCATGTGCCACAGGCAAGCATGTTGAGTGTAGACTCGTAACCCCTAATCACCATCAGAATAACCTGCAACATCACAAGTTACAGCCACAATGGGTCAATACATTGGAATAGTATTCGCAAGTGATACCTTAGTAGAATATTAGTAGTCTAGATACTATATGCATATTGAATAAGTGTATCTTAGGCTTGCTTTGCTCAAAATAGGTTTTACCTATCAGTTGAAAACACTAAGTTTTTCTTTGACAATGACTTTTCCCAAGGAACCACCAATACATATTGGTGAACCTTCACCCTTGTTCAACCACAAGTTTTAACTTAGAAATTGGGATGAGGAGATTCTTGATAGCTTCCATGTCTTGATGCTCAAGTTGTCCAATACCAGGGACATGGCTAAGTATTTAGATTCTTCCATCTACAGAGGTTGTGCACTTTCCCCACAAGACTTGATTTTCACCAAGACAGGACCTTTCAGAAGCCTTCCCTTAGACCAAATGGACGCGCTCCAACCTATCGTCCCACTACCACCAACTGTCCAAATGGCTAAGTTATTGCAACCTATATGATCCAGGCAGAGCCCATAATGCCATGTGGCTGCACTAGAAGCTTCTTAACATTTGGCCTCTCAAATCCCTTTGTTCCTGGGTGGCTTTCCACAAGTGAGATACACAAGGTAAACAATAGACATGGGCCTTGTGTAACCACTCAGCACAAACCATTCTTTCCATTCCACCCAGGTGTTTCATTCACTTAGTTGTTTTATTAAGCAAAAACACAAGTCCAAAGACTTAGAAATATTTTCTCATAGCATGAATATATAACCACCCTTGGTTGCTACTAGATAGGCTAAGCATGGCATTGATAAGCATTTTAATTTAGAAATTTCTAGCAATTCTAACACTACTAGGATTTCCCAGGCATAGCATATAGATCAAAAATATTCATGCAAGTCTAGAAAAATATTTCTAGTGCATAGTTGAAAAACATAGGAATAAAATCATGAAGCACCACTTGCCTTGGTATTTTGGGGAGTAGCAACAATCCTCACAATCACAATCACTATTTGCACCAAAATCTACACATAAAATAATGGCACCAAATCATATACAAAATATATACAAACAAAAATATATGAATGCATGCAAAATGCCATGTGATGATTTTCTACACCAAACAAGACAAGTGCACAGTACTGAATCTTAATCAAGTTCAAAACTTGCCAAATAAACTTTATTTGAACAATAAAACATTTTTCATAAAATTACTATACACAAATTATGCCTACAAATGTTTCTGTAAAAACAACCATTTTTACAGAGGCAAAACATTAAACACATTGCATAAACAGAAAGGATTTTCTCTCCCGATTCCAATGATATAAAATTTATCAAATTTGGACGTGGGAATCAAAAGTTATGAATTTTACAAGTTTAAACATCTAATAGATATAAATTCTGATTTTAAATCAAACCTACAGACACGCGGCACGTTCTGATTCGTCGATACCGCTTCATGTGGATCGACCAATGAGGGCCGTTAGATCTAAGTTAAATCACACGGCCAGATCTGTTCCATACCCCTTCGTTAAGTGATCTATCCTACACGTTGGGTCTAGATCCAACGGTGGCCAATCAAACGACCAAAGTCTGGCGGCGCGCGGCGACGGTGAGCGGCGGCGCGCTCAGTCTACGGCGTCGCGGTGGCTACAGAGGGGGCTGTGGTCATCGGAGAGGCTTACCAGAATCGGAGAGGCGTGCTGGAGCTCAACACGGCAACGGCTTGTCAAGGGGCGCACGGACATGGTGGGGATTTCTCGTCGGAGTAGAGGCAGACGTAGGGTATGGTTGTTCATCGTCGTTGGCAAAGATATAGGCCGGACCTAGCAAAACGGATGGTGTCATTAGACGCGCGCAAGCCTAGCGAACACGTGAGCATCAAAGAGAGGGAAGGGGGCGGTCGGAGCTTACGGGGAGAACTCGCCGGAGTGGACGTCGTCATCGGTGGCGTGCTGGTGTTGACGCTGGCGAGGCTCTACATGGCCCTAGCATGCACCAATGGGGTTAAACGATGCACACGGTTGCGAAGATCTTTCTGGCAAGTTAAAAAGGCAAGGGGTGAAGTATGCTCACCGGAATTTACCGCCGGAGTGCGTCTGTGCAGCGACGGAGTGAGTTCGAATACGCGCAGCCTGGGGGCGACTGAGTGTGGGTGTTTGGGGGGAAAGGACTGCGGCGAGGTGGTGATTTTATAGCCAGAGAGGGGCGACGAGTACGCGCTGTATCAATGCAATTGATCGAGGCAGTGAAGTGGAAGAAACGGCCAGCGGCGACGTGTTCCTGCGCGAGATTTTGGGGAAGATGACGATGACGTGGAGAGGGGCCACCAGTCAGCGACGGTGTGGGTTTTTTCGGTGCGAGTGAGAGGAGAAACAGAGGGTAAGTGGCCTGGGTGGGCTTTTGGGCTGGATCTGTTTCTGGGCTAGATAAGTAGCGCCGACCCTTTTCTAATTCTTTTCTCCTTTTCTATTTTCTGTTTGATTTTCCAGGAATCAAATTCAAATGTTTTCAAATGTGTTGGATTTCAAACTTGTTCTGGAATTTTGAAAGTGTAAAAAGTACTCATTTGGTTGCAGAACAAAGTTGCACACTTTAAAATGATTTGGCACTTTGGAATTTCAAAATAATCAATGTTTTTACCCATTGCTTAAGTGGTTTAATTTTTGTTTCTTTGTTTTGAAATCCTTGTCCAAGCTTTGGATTTTATCAATTAAACCCATGAGCAAACAACAATGGTTTAAAACAAATAATCTCTCATTGGAGATTAGCATTGGATCAATGCTTTGTTTACATAAAATAATAAGTATTCAAATGCTTATGTTTTGTAATGACTTTGAAAATGAACCCTAAATGTTCATGAATGCATGGATGATATGCAAAGTTTTGAAAACATGATTTTAGGGATGTTACAAATCTAACCCCCTTAAGGTGAATCTCGCCCTCGAGATTCGGATTGGCTAGCAAATAGGTGAGGGTGGTCTTTCCGAAGATCATCTTCTCTTTCCCATGTTGCTTCTTCTTCGGAATGATGGTTCCATTGAACTTTGCAGAATTTGATAGTCTTAGTCTGAGTAACTCTTTCTGCAGTCTCAAGAATCTTGATAGGTTTTTCCTCATAAGTGAGATCACTTTCCAATTGAACTTCCTCTAATGGTATAGTATCCTTCAAAGAAGTCTCTTCCATTTCTGGATGACATTTCTTTAGCTGACTCACATGAAACACATTGTGAACAGCTGACAATGACTCTGGCAATTCAATCTCATAAGCTACTTCTCCTTTACGACTTAGAATCTTGAATGGTCCAACATATATTGGGGCCAATTTTCCTTTGACTCCAAATCTCTTCACTCCACAAACAAAACTGGTGCTCCCCAAGATGAAGAACTTGGTTGAATAAATCCTTTCAGCAACTATTCTCCAAGTTGTTTCTTGAGTTCTTTCAACTCGTCTACTGACATCTTGTACGGTCTCTTTGCTATTGGTCCAGATCCTGGTAGCAAATCAATAAGAAACTCCACATCTCTATATGGTGGCATTCCCGACAATTCTTCCGGAAACACATCTAGATATTCACTCACAATTGGCACACTGTCTATGCTAACCCCCTTAAGAGAATTAAGCTTACTTCCTTTCGATTCAAAATTAGACTTGAATCCTATCCGTTTCTTTTCCGGGGTTGTGAGTGCAACAGCTCGATTGGCACAATTGTAACATCCCATATTTTACAGTAGGGTGTTATTAGAAGCATGCATCATCCTTGCATCATTGGATCCTACAAATGAAGTTGCAACAAAACCCTAACAACAAAACCTACCAGAACCCTAATAAAGATTTTTCTCTATGTGAGCAATAATGGTGTAATCGTGCTTGACCCCTCTAAAAAACTTTGTAAAAATATTAATCTCTGGTCCTATATTGACCCCCTTCTTTTTACAAAAATTTAGGAGTTGGTTTCATCACTTTTGGACTTGATATGCAAAAGTTATTGGTGTTTTATTAAAAACAGAAATTGAAAATTAATAAGGGAAAAAAAGGCAGTAGCTAACCTTGCTGGGCCGGCTGCGCCAGCCCACCGCACCCCCGCGCCCGCGCAGCAGCCAACTAGCCAGCGCCTCGCGCCAGCCCGCACCGCTGCTCCCACTGACAAACCTGGCCCACGCGTCATCCCCCTCCTCCCACGGAAACCGCATCGCCACCGTGTACAGATCAGACTCCGGCCGAATCGGAGAGGAAACCTTGACCCCCTCACCAATTCTTAGACGGCCATACAAACCCCACAACCTGCTGCCTCGAAACCCTAAAGAAATGTTCCCGAACTCTCGCTGAAGCCGCCATTTGCAAACGCACCATCGATCTCGCCGGAGTTGGGCTCAGGCGAACTCAAGGCAGGGGTTTCCGAGCCTCGCCTCCACTTCTTTTTCCCTCCACGCGACCCTCTCGTTCGACTCCTTCTTCTCGCCCTAATCTCGCTTCGTCTCTCGCAGAACCGTGCCCTCAATTGCTCACCGGAGCAACGCCGGGGACGGAGAGCGTCAGCGGAGCACTGCCGACGGTCAAGGAAGCGAGGGGCGTCGTCGAGGATGCGAGCGTGATCGTACGGACCTGCTGGACGTCGTCGACCGCCTCGCCGCCTCGAGAACCTGCTGGACTGTCGCCGAGAACCGCCACCGACCGCACCGCCGCCGTCTGCCACCCCTCGCCGCCGTCGCCATCACGGTAAGTCGCCGCCCCCTCTCTCACCCGTCAGATCGGCAAGCAGCGGCCCAGATTAGAAGCTGGGCGAAGCGGTACCGGCCAACCGCGTTGCGCCGTGTGGCATGCCATGTCAGCACCGCGCCCGCCCCGCGTTTTCCAGGTGGCCCAATCAGCTTCTGCCACTTGGCACGTTTTCGAATTAGGACTAGATCTAATTGGCAGATTTGTGTTAAAACTTGCGAAATTCGTAGAAAAATAATTACTTGGCCAAATTTAGCATATAATATACCGTTGGATTCATAAATTTATGTAGAACACAGATATGCAATAAAATTTTAAGTTACAGAAGGGTTTTTGGTGTGGATTTTAATCTCTAGATTAGAGTGTTTAATCTATGGAAAAATAATTAAAATTCTGATTTAATTGATTCTTGTTGTGGTGACCTTGTTTCCACAATACCTGCTGAACAAAATTATAGAACCTGGCTTAAGATCATTAGTTTTGATTTGGGGCTAATTAGAGGGATGGATCTCCTATTAAGCCTATGAAATATATTAATGACCTAAATTAATTTAAACCTATGGGTAATCAATACTAATAACACCCTTAACACAATTGCAATCCAATTATACTACCTTGGTCAATTTAGAAAAACCAATCTTGCATAAATACCATGTTGCATGCATGCATGTTATCTCTGTGGCATATTTTGTGCAAGTTGTGATCAGATCTATGTTGTGGTTCGTTAGATTGTTCGGAGTGTGCTAAGGAGTGCTATTGTGTAGAGTGCTGCTCGGATCAAGGCAAGTTACAGCACTTGTTCATAACTTTTGTCCCAGTTTTGATTCTATGCATATGATCTTCAAAATTCTGTAGTATGCATGTGTAGGATGTTCTAGTAGAATTTTTCCTTAGTATTATTTTGCAAGTGCGATGATTTTGTAGTATGCCATGAGTAGCTCTATACTTAGGATTTCCCCTCCTAATAGGTTACCCCTGTTTTTGCTAAGTATTGCTTGCTATGCTATATATACAAAGTACCGTTGGGGGGTTCGAAAGACAAAGAATGTTTCTAAGTATAAAGGCTCTCTAGAGCAAACTTTTCTTCTCAAATCCACTTCAAAATAAAACTAAGTTTTCTTCTGGGCGGAATTGTTGTCGGACAACGAGTGAGATTTTGGTGGAGGACAGCCGCCCAGGAATCAAAGAAGTCTGCCATGTTTCAGAATTCAGAAGCTTCCAGTGCAACCATAATACATATGGGCTCTGTCTTGGCCTAGTACTTAGTGGGAAACCTCACCTGGGTACCAACATTTTTAGGTTCTTGGCACAGTTGGATCCAGAAGGTAGAGGGGCTACTAAGGGAAAGCCTCTCCATGGTCTTATTTGTAAAAGTACTTGATCATGGATTGTGGGTAAAGTGCACAAACTCTCGAGAGTATTGCAATCTGATCGATCAGTCGTGTTCACGGAAATAGAACATTTTTGAGCATCTGAAGGATGGAGCCTCTGAAGGATCTTCCTCTCTCTTTTCTAAACAAAGTTTTAAAACCCCATGGAGTGAGTAATATCGTCAATGGGTGGGATTTTGGGAACTTGGTGTGTAATATCCAAGTGTCACTTATCCAAGTGTTTGGTTGTTTGGACACTTGGTGAGTAATATCCTCGTGTGCCATTCGACCCTATTTTATCTAAGCAAATGTTTACAAAGTAGGGAAAACCTTCTCTTCTTCTCTCTACTTAAGAAAACTAGCTTTGAGCAAATGAACTCTACAGCCTAAACTAGCCTTGTATGTAGAGGTAGTCTTTTATTTCCTTGGTGTAATTTTCCAATACATTCAAAGTATTGACCCAACTTGTTGGCTGCACGTCTTATGTGCAGAATCCGAAGATTGAAAGGTGCGTAGGGATCGCGAGTCTACACTCGACAAGCAAGGGGCATTGATGGACTCAAGTTGCTTTTATGTTTCCACTATTATTTGAGCTAGCTTAATGCTAAGCAAATTTATAATAAATTCATACTCTGGATTCTCCGTGTAATAAAGACTTTGTGTTTTACATGATATTCATCGGCTGTGAGTGCTAGCTATTGATCCAGGGACTAGCATGTTAATCATAGGGACTTAGGATCCCTACCGATCCGAGGTCACTACAGATGGTATCAGAGCACATCGTTGCCTGTAGGACGTGACCCTAGGATTGGAACCACCTCTAACTTATGTGCCTTACTTACTTTACTACTATGTTATTTTCTACACTTCTAGGATCTGCTTTCCTCAACTTAAGTATCTAATTTTCATTCTTCTAACTTAAAGATGACAAGCTTCCTCTACGACACCGTCACGGACATCGAGCCCCTTCGCTTTGGTGGATGCCTCATGGACCTTCTCACACGTTTGGACCTTCCCCTCCCAACAATCCAGGGGAGCACAATGAAGAAACTCCACAAGGACGGCTGTTGGGGAATCAAAGTCATCCAGCCAGGAAAAGAGCGAGGCAAGAACCCAGAGGAAGACATAGCAATCCACATTGTTAGCGATTCCAAGGAGAAGGCCCTTAGCATCAGCTTGCAGCAGCTCATTGGTCACCTATGTGGACGCCATCATGAGGCTCTCCAAGGACACTGCGGCGGCCTCTTTGGAAGACGAGATGAGGAAGGAATTCCCATGGAATTAACCTTTGAGGAAAGGACTTCTACCAAGCGCCGAAGGACCCAATATCAAGATTTGGAGTGCCACATCCATGACCTTGAAATGGGTACCTTCCTCGAGATGTTAAGGAAAGACGAGCTATGAGCCCTCATCAAGGAGAAAGAGGAAATGATCAAGCAGCAGGAGGAGGCAATGAAGCTCCAAGAGATAAAGTTCCAGGACCAAGAGAAGAAGTTCGCTAACCAAGAGAAGAGGGTGATAAATAAAAACAAGAGGATTAGGGAACTCAAGCAGGAGATCGATGGAACTGAAGTGCAAACCGAAGGCCTTTGCAAGATAATCAATGATGTGCGTGCTTCCAAGAGGGACTTGGCAAAGCAACTTGAAGCCGCGAAGAAGTCAAGTCTAGTGGAGGAGCTACAAAGAGAGAAGGAGGGACTTCAGGAGCAGCTAGAAGCCACTACCAAGAAGCTGCAGGATGAGATAAAGAACCTCCAAGAGAAGCTTGAAGCCACCACGAAGGAGATGGAGTTGTACAAGACAACCCTAGAGCAGGAAGGCTACTCGTTCGAGGACGAGGAAGAGGAAGGCGTGGAAGATGTGTAATAGTTGGACCACCTTTAATTCTATAAGTAGAACGTTACTCGCGATTGTAATAAATACCAAGACATTTTTTTGGTTTAGTTAAACTTGGATGAATTTTGTGTTAAGTTGTGTCTTGTGTGTCTTGTGTGCTTGGTGTGTTCTCATAAGGGTAGGAGTTTACTACTTAGTCTTTCTGTCTATTTCTTAACTTTTCTCTCAAACCCCACAGATGCAGCCAAGACGTCCGAACACCGAAATTCCTCCGGAAATTGCACAACTCCTGGCCACTCAAAACCAGCTGATCCAACTACTCACTCAGAACATGCAAAACAACAACAACAACAACGCGCCACCTCCGCCACCGCCACCTCCACCACCACCTCAAAAGGATCGCTTGACTCCGTTTTTGAGGCTGAACCCACCTACCTTCACTAGCAGCGCTGAACCAATCATCGTAGATGACTGGCTACGTACAATTAACAAGAAGCTAGACACCGTGCAAGCTGTCAGAGCCGACAGGGTATGTTATGCCGCACACCAGCTCGAAGGACCTACTGTAGAATGGTGGGATAACTACCAAGTCACCCACCCGGATATTGATGCTATCACTTGGGATCAGTTCGAGCTAGCTTTTCGCACTCATCATGTGGCTGCTGGTATCATGACTCTAAAAAGGCGCGAATTTCGCGACCTACACCAGCTGCACCGTTCTGTCACCGAGTATGGTGAGCTTTTCAACAAGCTAGCCCGTTATGCACCTGATGATGTTTCCACTGATGCCAAGAGACAGGAGGAATTCTTAAGAGGACTCAATGATGAGATATCCATTCAGCTTGTGGCTCAGAAATTTGACAACTTTCAGGAACTCCTGGACAGAGCTATTGTGGTTGAATCCAAAAGGAAGAGCATGGAAAACCGCAAGAGGAATTCTAACCCTCACAAGCACTCTGTTCCGTACCAGAAGCAACACACTTCCTCACCACCACCTTATAACAGTAATGGCCACAACCATAACGGTCATCACCATGGCGGCCCCAAACACAATGGACATAAAAACCGCAATGGGAATGGCAGCAATGGAAAAGATCTCAGTGAGGTGACATGCTTTAAGTGCAACAAGACAGGGCACTATGCAACCACTTGCCCCGAGAAGAACGGCAATGGCAATGGAAATGGAAATGGACACAACCATGGAAACGGGAAGAAGCCAAACCCGTTTGTCAAAGCCATGGTGAATCATGTCTCTATGGAGGATGCTTGTGATGCACCAGACTCCATGATTGGTAAGTTCAAGCTCAATTCTATTCTCGCGGTTGTTCTTTTTGATACCGGTGCATCGCATTCATTCATATCAATGGTATTTGTGGATAAAGGCAATATACCTACGGAGTCTATAAACTCTCCTCTAAGGGTAGGTTCTCCTAGAGGAGAAATAGTGGCAAACTCCGGTTGCCGGGGATAAGAACTAAGGATTGGGACACACATATTTCCCACAAGTCTAGTAGTTCTACAATCACAAGGATTAGACATAATCTTGGGCATGAATTGGATGACTGAATATGAAGGAGTCATATATTGTGCCAAAAGGACTATCACACTCACAACACCGGAAGGGAAGAGGATTCGCATCAAGTCAAATTTCGCACTTAAGGAAGTCATGGTGAACTCTCTTAAGGGGGTTAGCTTGGTGGATGTAACTATTGTAAAGGAATACCCAGATGTCTTTCCAGAGGAGCTACCCAGAATGCCTCCCGACCGTGATATCGAGTTCCTCATTGACTTGATGCGGGGCACATGACCGATAGCTAAGAGACCGTACAAGATGGATGTGGACGAGTTAAAGGAACTCAAGAAACAGCTTAGGGAACAATTGGACAAGGGATTCATCCAACCCAGCGCGTCATCTTGGGGAGCACCTGTCCTATTTTTGGAAAAGAAGGATAAAACCAAGAGGCTGGTTGTGGACTACCGCTCGTTGAACAAAGTGACAATCAAGAATAAGTACCCTCTGCATAACATCAATAACTTGTTTGACCAGTTAAAGGGAGCCAGTGTGTTCTCAAAGATCGATCCAACTTTGAGCTAAAAATTCGAGAACAGGATGTGCCCAAAACAGCCTTCACCACAAGATACGGATTGTATGAATAAACTGTGATGTCGTTTGGTTTAACCAATGCCCCGGCATACTTCATGACCATGATGAACACGGTGTTCATGGAATATTTGGACAAATTTATCGTGGTATTCATAGATGATATACTCATATACTCCAAGGATGAAAAGGAACACGAGAAACATCTGCGCCTTATTATGGAGAAACTAAGAGAACACAAGTTGTATGCCAAATTCAGCAAATGCGAATTCTGGTTAAAGGAAGTGGGATTCCTTGGTCATGTTGTGTCGGCAAAAGGAGTTGCCGTAGATCCTAGTAAGGTATCTTACGTGACTGAATGGGAGTCGCCTAAAAATGTGGGAGATATTCGGAGTTTCTTGGGCCTCGCAGGTTATTACCGGAGGTTTATTGAAAACTTTTCCAAGATAGCGAAACCCATGACGGAACTGTTGAAGAAGGAAAAGAAATTCCTATGGACCGAAGCGTGTGAAGAAAGCTTTCAGGAGTTGAAGAAACGCCTCGTAACGGCACCAGTACTGTGTCTTCCTGATATCCAAAAGGATTTTCAAGTCTATTGTGACACTTCTTGACAAGGACTTGGAAGTGTGTTGATGCAAGACGGGAAAGTGGTATCCTATGCCTCCCGACAACTTAAGAACCACGAACACAACTACCCCACACATGATTTGGAACTTGCGTCAGTGGTACATGCACTCAAGGTATGGAGACACTACCTCATGGGCAAACATTGTGATGTGTTCACTGATCATAAGAGTTTGAAGTACATCTTCACCCAAAAGGAGTTGAATATGAGGCAAAGAAGGTGGCTTGAACTAATTAAGGATTATGACTTGGATTTACAGTACCACCCCGGAAAAGCAAACGTGGTGGCCGATGCCTTAAGTCGTAAGGTTTATGTGAATGGACTTACCTCAGGGGAGCTTCCACAGGATTTATGCAAGCAATTCAAGGATCTGAGGCTAGAAATAGTTCCGAAAGGACACGTAGCGACTATGGAAATAGTGTCTACTTTCCAAGAGAGAATCAAGGAAGCACAAAAGGGAGATAAAGAGTTGGAAGAAATAGGAGTCGGGATAAGTGAAGGAAAGACAAAAGAATTTCGTCTGGACGAACAAGGAACCCTTTGGTATGGGAAGCGTTTGTGTGTTCCTAATAACTCCGACATCAGGAAGTTGATTTTACAAGAAGCTCATGATTCACCTTACTCAATTCATCCGGGTAACACGAAGATGTACATGGATGTGAAGGATAGATTTTGGTGGAATAACTTAAAAAGAGAAATTGCCGAGTATATTTCTCTGTGTGACGTATGCAATAGAGTTAAGGCCGAGCATCAGAAACCGGCCGGATTACTTCAACCACTACCTATACCCGACTAGAAGTGGGATAAGGTAGGCATGGATTTCATCACGGGATTGCCCCGGACTCGTTCTGGATTTGATTCTATCTGGGTAGTGGTGGACCACTTTACCAAGGTGGCTCACTTCATCCCCATAAAGACCACGTATACAAGTGCTAAGCTTGCTAAGATATACATGTCAAGGATTGTAAGCCTGCATGGTGTTCCCAAGGGAATTGTGTCAGATAGAGGAACCCAGTTTACTTCAAAGTTTTGGCGACAGCTACATGAGTTTCTTGGAACCCGACTAGAATTCAGTACCGCCTTCCACCCTCAGACAGATGGCCAAACGGAAAGGGTGAACTAGATTCTGTAAGATATGTTGAGAGCTTGCGCACTATACTATGGGTCTAGTTGGGACGATAATCTGCCATACGCTGAGTTCTCGTACAACAACAGCTACCAGACAAGTATCAAGATGGCTCCGTTTGAAGTTCTGTATGGCAGGAAGTATAGGACACCGCTGTTATGGAGTGGAGTTGGTGAACGTAGTCTTTTTGGACCAGAATTGATCAAGGAGGCCGAAGAAAAAGTACGACAGATTCAGGATAGGCTAAAGGTAGCCCAATCCCGACAAAAGAGCTATGCTGATTCCAAACGCAAAGATGTGGCTTATAAAATAGGGGACCATGCGTACCTCCGAGTTTCACCACTACGAGGAGTTAAGAGGTTCGGAATCAAGGGTAAGTTAGCCCCATGATTCATATAAGGTTCTGGACCGTAGAGGAGAAGTTGCTTACCAGTTGGAGTTACCGGAAGGACTGACTGTGCATGATGTGTTTCATGTGTCACACCTAAAGAAATGTCACCCGGAGATGGCTGAAACACCGCTAAGAGATACAGTTCCCCTGGATGAGGTTCAATTGGAGAATGACCTTACCTATGAGGTTCAATGAGGAGAATGACCTTACCTAGGAGTTAGTTTCATCACTTTTGGACTTGATATGCAAAAGTTATTGGTTTTTTATTAAAAACAGAAATTGAAAATTAATAAGGAAAAAAAAGGCAGCAGCTAACCTTGCTGGGCCGGCTACGCCAGCCCACCGCACCCCCGCGCCTGCACAGCAGCTAACTAGCCAGCGCCTCGCGCCAACCCGCACTGCTGCTCCCACTGACAAACCT
Organism: Avena sativa; assembly: GCA_916181665.1. NCBI lineage: Eukaryota > Viridiplantae > Streptophyta > Magnoliopsida > Poales > Poaceae > Avena > Avena sativa. Next base: position 363,380,171 of record OV702285.1, on the reverse strand, counting down.
GGCCCACGTGCCATCCCCCTCCTCCCCGTGGAAACCGCATCGCCGTCGTGTACCGATCAGACTCCGGCCGAATCGGAGAGGAAACCTTGACCCCCTCACCAAGTCTTCGATGGCCATATAAACCCCACAACCCGCTGCCTCGAAACCCTAAAGAAATTTTCTCGAACTCTCGCCGAAGCCGCAGTTTGCAAACGCACCATCGATCTCGTCGTAGTTGGGCTCAGGCGAACTCAAGCCAGGGGTTTCCGAGCCTCACCTCCACTTCTTTTTCCCTCCACGCGACCCTCTTGTTCTACTCCCTCTTCTCACGCTAATCTCGCTTCGTCTCTCGCAGAACCGTGCCCTCAATTGCTCCCCGGAGCAACGCCGGGGACGGAGAGCGTCAGCGGAGCACTGCCGACGGTGGAGGAAGCGAGGGGCGTCGTCGAGGACGCGAGCGTGATCGTACGGACCTGCTGGACGTCGTCGACCGCCTCGCCGCCTCGGGAACCTGCTGGACTGTCGCGGAGAACCGCCACCGACCGCATCGCCGCCGTCTGCCACCCCTCGCCACCGTCGCCATCACGGTAAGTCGCCGCCCCCTCTCTCACCCGTCAGATCGGCAAGCAGCGGCGCAGATTAGAATCTGGGTGAAGCGGTACCGGCCAACCGCTTTGCGCCGTGTGGCAAGCCGTGTCAGCACTGCGCCCGCGCCGCGTTTTCCAGCTGGCCCAATCAGCTTCTGCCACTTGGCACGTTTTCGAATTAGGACTAGATCTAATTGGCAGATTTGTGTTAAAACTTGCAAAATTCATAGAAAAATAAATACTTGGCCAAATTTAGCATATAATATACCCTTGGATTCATAAATTTATGTAGAACACATATCTGCAATAAAATTTTAAGTTTACAGAAAGGTTTTTGGTGTGGATTTTAATCTCTAGATTAGATTGTTTAATCTATGGAAAAATAATTAAAATTCTGATTTAATTGATTCTTGTTGTGATGACCTTGTTTCCACAACACCTGCTGAACAAAATTATAGAACCTTGCTTAAGAGCATTAGTTTTGATTTGGGGCTAATTAGAGGGATGGATCTCCTATTAAGCCTATGAAATATATTAATGACCTAAATTAATTTAAACCTATGGGTAATCAATACTAATAACACCCTTAACACAATTGCAATCCAATTACACTACCTTGGTCAATTTATAAAAACCAATCTTGCATAAATACCATGTTGCATGCATGCATGTTATCTCTGTGGCATATTTTGTGCAAGTTGTGATTAGATCTATGTTGTGATTCGTTAGATTGTTCGGAGTGCGCTAAGGAGTGCTATTGTGTAGAGTGCTGCTCGGATCAAGGCAAGTTACACCACTTGTTCATAACTTTTGTCCCAGTTTTGATTCTATGCATATGATCTTCAAAATTCTGTAGTATGCATGTGTAGGATGTTCTAGTAGAATTTTTCCTTAGTATTATTTTGCAAGTGCGATGATTTTGTAGTATGCCATGAGTAGCTATATACTTAGGATTTTCCCTCCTAATAGGTTACCCCTGTTTTTGCTAAGTATTGCTTGCTATGCTATATATACAATGTACCGTTGGGGGGTTCGAAGACAAAGAATTTTTCTAAGTATAAAGGCTCTCTAGAGCAAACTTTTCTTCTCAAATCCACTTCAAAATAAAACTAAGTTTTCTTCTGGGCGGAATGGTTGTCAGGACAACGAGTGAGATTTTGGTGGAGGACAGCCGCCCAGGAATCAAAGAAGTCTGCCATGTTTCAGAATTCAGAAGCTTCCAGTGCAACCATAATACATATGGGCTCTGTCTTGGCCTAGTACTTAGTGGGAAACCTCACCTGGGTACCAACATTTGGAGGTTCTTGGCACGGTTGGATCCAGAAGGTAGAGGGGCTACTAAGGGAAAGCATCGCCATGGTCTTGTGTGTAAAAGGACTTGATCGTGGATTGTGGGTAATGTGCACAAACTCTCGAGAGTATTGCAATCTGATCGATCAGCCGTGTTCACGGAAATAGAACATTTTTGAGCATCTGAAGGATGGAGCCTCTGAAGGATCTTCCTCTCTCTTTTCTAAAAAAAGTTTTAAAACCCCATGGCGTGAGTAATATCGCCAATGGGTGGGATTTTGGGAACTTGGTGTGTAATATCCAAGTGTCACTTGGTGAGTAATATCCAAGTGTTTGGTTGTTTGGACACTTGGTGAGTAATATCCTCGTGTGCCATTTGACCCTATTTTATCTAAGAAAATGTTTACAAAGTAGGGAAAACCTTCTCTTCTTCTATCTACTTAAGAAAACTAGCTTTGAGCAAATGAACTCTACAGCCTAAACTAGCCTTGCATGTAGAGGTAGTCTTTTCTTTCCTTGGTGTAATTTGCCAATACATTCAAAGTATTGACCCAACTTTTTGGTTGCACGTCTTATGTGCAGAATCCGAAGATTGAAAGGTGCGTAGGGATCGCGAGTCTACACTCGACAAGCCTGGGGCGTTGATGGACTCAAGCTGCTTTTATGTTTCCACTGTTATTTGAGCTAGCTTAATGCTAAGCAAATTTGTAATAAATTCATACTCTGGATTGTCCGTGTAATAAAGACTTTGTGTTTTACATGATATTCATCGGCTGTGAGTGCTAGCTATTGATCCAGGGACTAGCATGTTAATCACAGGGACTTAGGATCCTTACCGATCCGAGGTCACTACAACAATCTAGTACTCCTTCATACTTGGTCATCCAATCCATTCCCAAAATTACATCCAGTCCTTGGGAATCTAGGATTATCAGACTCACTGGAAACTTATGCTTTCCAAACTCTATTACTAGATCCCGGCATCCAAGACTCACTATCATATCTCCACCTGGAGAACTTACTTTTATTGGACACCCAATGTTTTCAGTTGGAAACCCATTACTATCAACAAATGCTTTTGATATGAATGAATGTGATGCACCAGTATCAAAAAGAACAAGTGCTAGAATAGAATTGAGTTTGAACTTACCATCCACAGCATCTGACTGTTCATAGATTTCCTCCACATTGATGTGGTTCACTTGCCCCTTCTGGAAAGGGTTAGGCTTGTTGGGTCCTTCAACTTTCTTTTCTGGGCATTCATTTGGATAATGCCTCATCTTCTTGCATTTGAAACATTCAACCTGACTAAGATCCTTCTTGACAGGCTGGCTTCCACTACCACTTCCACTTCCATTGTGGTGGCTCTTATATCCACTCTTGTGATTCTTATACTTGTCATTGTCATGACTATGGTGGTGCTTGTTGTCATGATGACAGTTGTGGTTGTGGTGCTTGTTGTACTTCCCATGCTTGTGGGATCTAGAATTTCCACTATCATCATAATGGGAACGCTTGTGAGACGATCCCGAGCTATGCTTGTCAGAGTGCTTCCTCTTCCTGCTTTCAACCTGTTTCATCTTGTTCTCCAAAATGGCAGCCTTGTCACAAAGGGACTGATAAGTGGGAACATAGGCCACAAATAGCTGCAGGTTCAGTTCATCGTTCAATCCTTCAAGGAACTTCTCCTTCCTCTTAGCATCAGTGTCAACCTCATCCGGTGCATAACACCCAAGATTGTTGAACTCCTCAATATACTCTGCCACGCTGTGGTGGCGCTGCTTCAAGTTATGAAATTCCTTCTTCTTCAAACTCATCACTCCGGATGAAATGTGAGCAGTACGGAAACCATCTTCAAAGATAGCCCATGTCACATCCGCAATGGGAGTGGTGATCTAGAAGTTATCCTACCAAGTGGCTGCTGGTCCTTCCAACAAGTGTGCTGCAAATCTGACTTTCTATTCATCAGTACAGCCAACAGTTACCAAGTCCTTGTTCACAGAGCGTAGCCAATCATTGGCCACCATAGCATCAGTAGTTCCTGAAAACTTTGCTGGCCTTAGTCTTAAGAACCTGGTAAGCATACCAAAACCCGGTGGGTTGTTCTGATTGTTGTTGTTGTTATTTTTGTTGTTGTTGTTGTTGTTGTTGTTATTGTTGTTCTGATTCTGTATGAACGTGGTCATCATCTGCATCAGCTGTGTCTGAGCTGTCATCATCTGCTGCATCTCGAGGGTAATATTGTTGTTGTTGTTAGGGTTGGGATTGGCACGTCGGGGAGGGATCTGTGGTTTTCAATAGATATAAGAATGAGATACCCATAGATGCTATCATGCACAATACATCACATAAACAATCACCAAACATGCATCATAGTAGTAAAAGTTCAACAACAAAGACAACAAGTTTTGAAAAGTAAACACACCAATAGCAAGCTATCCACATGTTGGATGGTCATTGCGACTCAATAATCAAAGGCATGGTAAATAAAGGTAAATGAGTAGTCATCACTACTCCTCCGCATCAACCTCCTCATCAACAAGTGTAAGACATGCATTCTCCATAGCGGTCTTGTATTCCTCGACATTGGTAGTCAAGGCCTCTATTTTGGTTTTGGGAGCCCTCTTCTGTGAACGAAGTCTCTCAATCACCACTTGCTAATGATCGAGCTCAAAGTCCTTGGCCTCTAGTTCTGCAGTCATGTCTCGAATCCTCTTGTTCCTATCTTGGACTCTCTTCTCTTGACTCTTGAACTTTCTATCCTGACTCTCAAACTTGGCCTCCATTTATTTGACTATCTCATCTTGCTCCGCGAAGAGCTTGTCCTTATCACGAAGCTGCACCTGGAGTTCGTCATTGCTAAGCATGACGTTGGTCCTATCAGTATCTAGGTGCCTAAGAAGAACCTCTAAGTCCTGGAGGTATAGACGAACCGGCTCTGCCATCTCTCTAGCAGTATCCTCGAAGTCAATGGCCTCACCATCCTCATCACGTCTACCGAAGGCGTGGAAATGAGTACCTCTAATCTCCCGAGAGTGTCTCCCTAGCAAACGTCCAAGCAAATCCTGCATGACTACCTCTAGGCATCTCTCCTTGTCATCATGCATGAGCTTGAAGGTGATGGCCTCCGTGGCTGGCTCAGTCTGGCGTCCTGGCTGAGTAACCTTGAAGCCCCAAAGTTCCTTCCTCTCGAACTTGGTGAGGGGAAGCATCATGATGGTAGGAAGTGGGATATTGAGCACACTAGTGAGCTCAATAAGTCGAGTGCCAAAACGAGTTCCCTTGAACTCTTTAGTTGTGCTGATAGTAACATTAGGCATCTATTTTATAAGATAGAAATAGTTAGAATCAACATACATAGAGATGAATCACAAGACAAGGCATCACATGCATATCTTTGACAATCAAACCATTCAAGTCATGGCATAAATAAAACCATTACAAGCATCCAAGGTTTAACTTATTTAAAACAACATTTGGGAATTAAAATGATAAGTGTGGTGGTCCAACTAACGAAGTACGTTACAATCCCATATCACTTGCCAAGTTGGCTAACAGGGCATCCCTAGAGGCATTCTGTCGATCCTGATCACATTACTCCATTGCTAAGTCTATGATGTCCTCTCTTAAACGTTGGTTGGTAGCCTCTAACTCTTGGGTATGCTTCTTTTCTTCCCTAAGGTCATTTTGGGTGTTGAGCATTCTGCACTTGATTCTATCACCAAGATCTTTGATGGCCTTCCAAGCTGCAACCCTTGCTGAATCAAAGAATGTGGTGTGCATCACTGAGTTGGTGACCATGCAGAATCCTGAGTCCTTGTGGTTGTCTTCCTTGTTTTTATACAAGTGAAGTTGCACCCACCAGTACTCAACTCCTTCATCCATCACAGGAAAACCTTTGTACACAGCTGCACCATGTATTCCCATGGCAACCATGAGATCCTTGAGAGCCTTGGGGAATTCTGTCTCACATTCCAAAGCCATAGTCATGAGTGCTCCCTTCCTCACGGCTTCGTTGATGGAGTTCATCTACGAATAGAGATGAGAAATAAGATTAGAAAAGTTTATGAGAAGAAAAGACAAGTGTGGAAGTTGTTGAAATTTTTTTCCTTAGTGGTTTCCAATCCTAGGGTCATAATCCTACAGGCAACACAATGCTTTGATACCATCTGTAAGATCCCTCCCTTTATAAAGGTAAGGATCCCTGTGATTGCAATGCTAGTCCCTGGATCAATGCTAGCATCCACAGTTTAAGATGAAGTACACAAAAACAAAGGTCATTATTACATATCATTCCAGAGACAAACATAGTCTTTTACAAACTCCATGGCCACAGGCCTAATACAAGAGTTCAATATATAATAAGATAAATAAGTCTTCATCTTCATGTGCCACAGGCAAGCATGTTGAGTGTAGACTCATAACCCCTAATCACCATCAGAATAACCTGCAACATCACAAGTTACAGCCACTGTGGGTCAATACATTGGAATAGTATTGGCAAGTGATACCTTAGTAGAATATTAGTAGTCTAGATACTATATGCATTTTGGCTAAGTGTAGCTTAGGCTTGCTTTTCACAAAATAGGTTTTACCTATCAGTGAAAACACTAAGTTTTTCTTTGACAAAAACTTTTCCCAAGGAACCACCAATAGAAATTGGTGAACCTTCACCCTTGTTTAACCACAAGTTTTAACTTAGAATTTGGGATGAGGAGATTCTTGATAGCTTCCATGTCTTGATTCTCAAGTTGTCCAATACCAGGGACATGGCTAAGTACTTAGATTCTTCCATCTACAGAGGTTGTGCACTTTCCCCACAAGACTTGATTTTAACCAAGACAGGACCTTTCAGAAGCATTCCCTTAGACCAAATTGACGCGCTCCAACCTATCGTCCCACTACCACCAACTGTCCAAATGGCTAAGTTATTGCAACCTATATGATCCAGCAGAGCCCCTAATGCCATGTGGCTGCACTAGAAGCTTCTTAACATTTGGCCTCTCAAATCCCTTTGTTCCTAGGTGGCTTTCCACAAGTGAGATACACAAGGTAAACCATAGACATGGGCCTTGTGTAACCACTCAACACAAACCATTCTTTCCATTCCACCCAGGTGTTTCATTCACTTAGTTGTTTTATTAAGCAAAAACACAAGTCTAAAGACTTAGAAATATTTTCTCATAGCATGAATATATAACCACCCTTGGTTGCTACTAGATAGGCTAAGCATGGCATTGATAAGCATTTTAATTTAGAAATTTCTAGCAATTCTACCACTACTAGGATTTCCCAGGCATAGCATATAGATCAAAAATATTCATGCAATTCTAGCAAAATATTTCTAGTGCATAGTTGAAAAACATAGGAATAAAATCATGAAGCACCACTTGCCTTGGTATTTTGGGGAGTAGCAACAATCCTCACAATCGCAATCACTATTTGCACCAAAATCTACACATAAAATAATGGCACCAAATCATATACAAAATATATACAAACAAAAATATATGAATGCATGCAAAATGCCATGTGATGATTTTCTACACCAAACAAGACAAGTGCACAGTACTGAATCTTAATCAAGTTCAAAACTTGCCAAATAAACTTTATTTGAACAATAAAACATTTTTCATAAAATTACTATACACAAATTATGCCTACAAATGTTTCTGTAAAAACAACCATTTTTACAGAGGCAAAACATTAAACACATTGCATAAACAGAAAGGATTTTCTCTCCCGATTCCAATGATATAAAATTTATCAAATTTGGACGTGGGAATCAAAAGTTATGAATTTTACAAGTTTAAACATCTAATAGATATAAATTCTGATTTTAAATCAAACCTACAGACACGCGGCACGTTCTGATTCGTCGATACCGCTTCGTGTGGATCGATCAATGAGGGTCGTTAGATCTAAGTTAAATCACACGGCCAGATCTATTCCATACCCCTTCGTTAAGTGATCTATCCTACACGTTGGATCTAGATCCAACGGTGGCCAATCAAACGACCAAAGTCTGGCGGCGCGCGGCGACGGTGAGCGGCGACGCGCTCAGTCTACGGCGTCGCGGTGGCTACAGAGGGGGCTGTGGTCATCGGAGAGGCTTACCAGAATCGCAGAGGCGTGCTGGAGCTCAACGCGGCAACGGCTTGTCAAGGGGCGCACGAACACGGTGGGGATTTCTCGTCGGAGTAGAGGCAGACGTCGGGTACGGATGTTCGTCGTCGTTGGCGAAGATATAGACCGCGCCTAGCAAAACGGATGGTGTCATTAGACGCGCGCAAGCCTGGCAAACACGTGAGCATCAAAGAGAGTGAAGGGGGCGGTCGGAGCTTATGGGGAGAACTCGCCGGAGTGGACGTGGTCGTCGGTGGCGTTCTGGTGTTGACGCTGGCAAGGCTCTGGATGGACCTAGCATGCACCAATGGGGTTAAACGATGCGCACGGTTGCGAAGATATTTCTGGCAAGTTAAAAAGGCAAGGGGTGAAGTATGCTCACCGGAATTTACCGCCGGAGTGCGTCTGTGCAGCGGCGGAGTGAGTTGGAATACGCGCAGCCTGGGGGCAACTGGGTGTGGGTGTTTGGGGGAAAGGATTGCGGCGAGGTGGTGATTTTATAGCCAGAGCAGGGGCGACGATTACGCGCTGTATCAATGCAACTGATCAAGGCAGTGAAGAGGAAGAAACGGCCGGCGGCGACGTGTTCCTGCACGAGATTTTGGGGAAGATGACGATGACGTGGAGAGGGGCCACCAGTCAGCGACGGTGTGGGTTGGTTCGGTGCGAGTGGGAGAAGAAACATAGGGGAAGTGGCCCGGGTGGGCTTTTGGGCTGGATCTGTTTCTGGGCTAGATTAGTAGCGCCGGTCCTTTTCTAATTCTTTTCTCCTTTTCTATTTTTTGTTTGATTTTCCAGGAATCAAATTCAAATGTTTTCAAATGTGTTTGATTTCAAACTTGTTCTGGATTTTTGTAAAGTGTAAAAAGTACTCATTTGGCTGCAGAACAAAGTTGCACACTTTAAAATGATTTGGCACTTTGGAATTTCAAAATAAAAAAATGTTTTTACCCATTGCTTAAGTGGTTTAATTTTTGTTTCTTTGTTTTGAAATCCTTGTCCAAGATTTGGATTTTATCAATTAAATCCATGAGAAAACAACAATGGTTTAAAACAAATAATCTCTCATTGGAGAGTAGCATTGGATCAATGCTTTGTTTACATAAAATAATAAGTATTCAAATGCTTTTGTTTTGTAATGACTTTGAAAATGAACCCTAATTGTTCATGAATGCATGGATGATATGCAAAGTTTTGAAAACATGATTTTAGGGATGTTACATTAGCCTATAGTCCGACAAGGCATATCGTGAGGCAAAAGGGACTCAGACGTAATTCGCATTGGAAGGTATGTCATCATGACTCTTTGGTACTTGGGAATCAACATGTTCTGCTAGGTGCCGCTACCGATTGATCGATTACGAGTCGGAATCCAATCGTGTCCAAGTTGCCATGAGCCTACGGGGTCACACATTTAAGAGCGGGAGCAAGTCATTTGAGTTTGACCCAAATAATACATGGATTGAGTTAGTGAGTTGGACTCGCAGAGACTCGTATAGGCTTTAGTGGATGGTCCACAAGTAAGTCGAGCCCACTTCCACTCCCTATATATACTGGGGTGCAGGATGCCCAAAGGGCATGGTTATACCACTCCATGCGTTGGAAACCCTAGCCACATTTTGTCCAGCCGCCGCACCGGACCTAGCAGTCGGCTATTGTAGATCCTCCTCGTATGTGTGGATACCGGTAGAGGTGATGTACTTTAGGCACTTAGACGATCATGGGATTGGCTTGGATCATGAGGACTACACTGCATCAACTGACTCGCTTCATTAGTAATCTGCAACCACGCGTCTAATGGTAATCCTTGTGGCCTTCTACCTCAGCTAGATCTTGGGATCACCATGTTAGGGTGGAAACTTTTGTTTTATCTCTACGTGGCCCAACACGTTGGACCCTAGTTCCTTCACGGGAGAAATCTCTAACATCATCCACGATATACCTTTCAGCAAATGAACATTCAGGTCTTCTTTTGTTACGGATAGTAGAGTTAAGATAACCTAGTTTTCTCTCAACTAGATACATCTAGCCATAATGGACATGCCCCCTTAGAATAGCCTCCTTAGGAAGATGAACATCTAAGTGCACCATGATATCAAAAAATGCAGGGGAAGAGATTCTCAAGTCTGCAAAGAATTAAAACTATCTCTACATTTAGTCGTTCCAGGACTTTTACCAGAAGAGTTCTGGAACACAACTCTCTAAAAAATCTCCCCTAATTAGCCATAGCCTCATACATTTCTATTGGTGCAACACCTTTCAAGCCATATGCCAAAATATGCTGAAGAAGAATGTGGCAGTCATGTCTCTTCATACCATGTACTTTTCTAGCTTCAATATCCACACACACACACCTTTCCTAGTTTAAACAAAAACCATCTGGGAACCTAGTTTTTGCCAAAACCTGCAAACATGTTTGTTCTTTTCCTTTTCAAGCATCCAGTGGGCATGTGGCTTGACACAACTATCCCCTTCATCTTTCATCCAAAATTTCCTCCTAATGTTCATTTTCTTCAAATCAACTCTAGCACTGAAACTGTCCGTGTTTTTCCATCAATTTCGAGAAGTGTACCAACTATGTTGCCACATATGTTCTTATCGTGACATGAAGGTTGTGTTATAACAAAAGTGTGTACAAATAAGGTAAATCATCTAAGCTGACCCTAAGGTGCCAGGTTGGTTCACCTTTAACAACACACTTGCACTTCTTACAAGTTGGATTTTTACCATGTATACAATCCTTAACTAATTCTAGCTTCTCTTTTTTTCTTCTGCAATGAACTTCCTTGGTGGATCCCTCTTCTCAACTGTACCATTGAACAATTTTCTTCTCCTATAGGGGTGATCCTTAGCAAGTAACCGACGATGTCCAGTGTACCAATTTTGTTTTTCAGTGACTCATAGCAAAGACTCTCATCATAATACACAAAAGCATAAAATACTCTAGTACCACAGCAATATATGGTAGCATACCCTGGATAGTCATGAATATACCATAGGAAAGCAACATGCAATTTGAAGTCATCCTCTACAAGAACATCATATGTGTCAACACCTGCCCATAGCTTCATCATATCTTTAACAAGAGGCTGGATAAATCCATTAAATTCCTTCCTCGGTGAATATTTCCCTGGTATAATCAGTGACAACATAAAGTTGGATATATCCATGCACATGCTTGGTGGGAATTTATATGGAATCATAAATACTTGCCACATATTGTATGAACTAGTCATGTTACTGCTATAGGGGTTGATCCATCTGTGGCAATGCTCCTAGGGTCATCAGAAAACCAACAAAACTTCTCATCAAAGTGTTTACATGCCTTACCATCAGCTGGGTTCCTCAAAACATCATCCTCAACAACCCTCTTCTCTTTGTGCCACCTCGTATGTGTTGAAATTTTTGTTGAAATAAAAAATATTTGTAATCATGGAATTATAGGGAAGTACCTCAAAACCTTGTGAGGCACCTTCTTGATTCCATTTTGGTCTTTCCATCTAGAAAATCCATAGACAGGACAATGTGTATTGTTCTCATTATCTCCCCAAAACAAAGCACAATCAAACTTGCACACATGTATAGTCTCATAACTAAGCACAACTTCAAAAAGTACACTCTTGTCATCAGCATAAGATTTTGGGTAATCCACCCATGGAAAAGCATCACATAACAGTGAAAAAAAAGATCAAATTCTTTGTTTGTTACCTGGTTGTATGTTTTGATATGAAGAAGCTTCATAATAAATTCCAACATTTTATAAGTGGTGCATCCCTCATGAAGCTCTCTCTTGCCTTCTTCCAGTAGCTTTGAAAAAAAATTAGGCTCACTAGGACCTTTCTTTCCAAACTAATTCAACTCATGAACCATATTATATGCGTCATAAACATAATTATTCTCATTGAATTCATCATATTCTTCATCATTGTCACTATCATATGTACCATGACCCTCACTATTGCTTTCATTATCATTAAATGCCTCCCCATGAAATATCCATCTAGTGTAATGCATGGACATACCATTAAATTTTATGTGTCACAACACTTCTTTCTAATCACGAGGAACAAGATTAAGGCAGCGAGTGCACTGGCACAAAATTGCTTCATATTATATCTTATGTTGTCACACAAACTTGATGAAATCATTACAACCTTTCATGTATGGACCTGTGAACTTTTTCCCATTCTTAATCCAATCACGATCCATTACCTGCACTACAACTTATAAAATCAAATTCATTATCAGTAGTAATTACAAATCCTTAATACTAATACATGAATTCAATATTTGCAAACTCATAAACTAATCTAGATGTGATACATGATCTGAACATAACTAGACACATTGTCCTACTAGTTGAAAACAATAATAACTATACAATATGTTAACATTGTCATGTGAGATAACCTTTAAAATAGTGTCTACCTGATTTTGAAAGGAAAATCTCATAGATCTGGTACAACCCGACATGAAACAAAACTCACCTCCTGGAAAATCCTACTTGTGCGCCGCCTTCCAAATCTCCCTCTGATGAACTACAATAGCCTTGTAAAAGACCTATCCTACTCTCAATGACGACCGGGATTGGATCAACGGCGACCGTGCTAGCCTCCTCCTATCCTGGTTCACACCGCCTCGACTTGGCAAGGAATCTCATGGCAACGTGGTTTTGTTGGAACTTTTGGACTTATCACACAATCAAAGATCATCTAATTATGACATGTCCTATAACAATTAATTTCTATTACGAAACTAATCGACAACTATACATGTCAAACACATTACCTCTACCGTAGCGGCAGCAACACTAATCAACTCATAGTCGCGAGCTCAAACCCTGCGTAAGACAATATTTTACATTTAATTTCTTTACCTCATTGTTTTATAAGCTTCATATGAATATTCATAAACTATTTTCCCCTACTAATAACTTGGTCCCGTGTGATTTTCAGTGACAATTTAAATGCACCACGATAAAAATTTGTAAATAAAAAACTATAAGAAAAAGGAAAGAAGAGCATAATAAGGCTACAATAGGGTCATACAGAAATGTAACCAGCCAGCCTAATTTGGCAACAAATCAGAGAACATTCTCTCTCGATGTCTCTCTCTGTATGTCTCCTTCCTTTCTGGAAACAAATCCATGCACCACTTTTTGTCTCTATCTCTGACCGGCTCACCTCATTCATTCCTTTTTGCCCAATCTGGTAGCAAGTCTATACCAGCTTCTCTATCTCAATTGCTTACCCTTCAACCTTTCCCAAATAGGAAATCCCACTACACACCATCATGTACAAAAACAAATGTAGATATAATTAAACATCTAGAATCTAGAAACATAACAACCAACTCATTAAGCAAGGTTTAACACAAACTTGTTAAGGTCGAGGTTCAACACCAATGCTCCTTAGCAGCCAACATAAACACAGTTTATCGAAGCATGCTTCTTAAAGTAGCAGCAGAACACACAAACAGGCACATTAGTACTTCACTGCCTCCTTGTAGCCTCCTCTCGGTCCAGCTTCCTCTGCTTCCTGCTGCCCATACCCGAAACCTTCGGTGGCTTGGGCTTGGGAGCAGGCACATGACCGATCTTTATAGCTCGGTTTAGTTTGTTCCTAATGAAGAGCCCATAGGCCATGTGATTGGCCTTGAAGCCATGGACGTTGACAGTTTCCCCAACCTTGACACGGCTAGATCAATAGCCTTCGACATGATGTAGGATGATTTGGAAGTCCATCTTTATGCTCCTTTTGCAGAAGGGGCAGCTGTCCATGGCATCAGTCCAGGATTCACTCCAGTACTTGTTGAACCTCCCCGCCTTAAGCTTGTTGAGTGTGGCCCTGGTCTTCCTATGATGCAACTCGACATCGATGTAAACATCATCAGTAGCCTCCTGATATATGAAAAATACACATGTGAAGCAAATATGTAGAAACTGCAACTAAAATTGATGCCTAACAATGTAAGCAATAGATAACACTCGACAGCTAGCAATGCTAGAAAGTAATCAAGGGATCAAGAAGATAATACAATTCCGTAGGTCAATAAGCTAGCATTAATCCACAGATATGAAAACAACAATCTATAGATCCACATATATTCATCGAATATGTCCATAATCAAACACTATCTAGCAATAATCAACAGATCTATTAATTACACATCAATCTTAATAGATATCAAACAAATCTGATGCTAAATGAAGACCCTAGGCCCTAAGCCTAACAGTTATTACTTGGAACTTACCTCCTCCTCTTCGAAGATTTTCTCGTCGAAGGACGGCGGTGGGGGCATGATGTTAAGCTCGACCTCCTCATCGTCCTCTTGCGGTTGCTTCCCAAGATTGTAGACCCATACAGTAATAGCAGCGGGAGCCTCTGAGGGACCGATGGCCCGCCCTTTGGAAATTGCCTCCTCTTCATATTTGGCGTCTGCTACGGCTGTGATCGCCGCCCTTGTGGCATTGTGCAGCTCCTTCATGGCTCTGGCCGCCTCCATCGCAGCTCCGGTCGCCTCCTCCGTGGCTAAGGCCAGCACCGCGCCCTTCACCTTCGCTACGGCGACAGCATCGGATGGGTGCTCCATTGCCAAAATGGGAAGGGGAACAGAAGTGGAGAGGGTTTTTCCTGGTCGTGAGAGAGAGGACTGGGAAGGGGAGGTGAACATGTGACATGAGGGAGTGAACGAGGGGAGGCAGAGAGAGATGCGCTCTATATGGTGAGCCACTAGATTTTCGTGCTACCGCGATTGAAAGAACATTTGATGATCTCTATATTTTTATGTGTTAGATAACAATGCCAATGATGATTTAATGTGTGATTGAGTGCTGCAGATAATAGCCTATTCAAAAACTAGCTGAATAGAAAGTTGGAGGGCAGATTATCCGCCCCTGCTAAGGGCTGGATAATCCGGCCCTGGCTCGACCGACAAAGGCAGCCAAGGCGTTTCACACTATATGGGGCTGGAATTTCCCTCGGATTAGCAGGCTAGGGCCAAAGTTTTTGCTCGGGCCGGATAATACACTCCTTTAGGAAGCTGGATAATCCCCCCCCCACAGAATTTTTGCAAAGGGAGCTAAGGCGCATCACTCTGTATAGGGGGTGGATTTTCCCACGGAAAATCTGAATCTGGGGACAAGTTTTGCCCCGTACGGATAATCCGGCACCAACTTAGGCTGTATAATCCGGCCCCCGAGAGCTCCAAACGGCTGAGTTTCGGCAGGGGGTATGAATACCCCAATTTCTCCTCCTGCTAGAACTCTTGATTCATTCGAAAAAGTGCAGCACTGTTCTTCAAGTTCCAAACCAAGATCTCCATCTTCACCCACCCGAAGGCTCCGATCTTTGGGGAATCTAAGGAGGAGTCTTCGATCTTTATCAACACAAATCAAGAGATTCACTTCCCCTACATTCACTAGGAGGATTCTTGATCTAGTATTTCTTGCAAATATCTGGATCTCAATTTTAGTTATTTTATAATCCTTGTTCTTGTGGCATCTTGTTGTCATCACGGGAGCCTCCAATTCAGTTGTGCATGTGTGCCCTGCTAGCGTTGTAAAGGCACCAGTTCCCACCTTGAAGGGTGCCAATAGTGGAAAGGTGGATCAGGCCTTTGGTGGCGAGATCCATCGGAGAACAGTGTTAGGCCTATTGTGGCATGGTGGTCTTAGAACCTCCCACCCCGCCAACATAGTCATACTTCCCTTAACAAGGAAGGAATTGCGGTCAAACAAATCCCTGTGTCTCCACGTGCTCCACTGCGGTTTCCTCGTTAATCACTTTTACTCGCTTAGTTGTTAGTTTGCATATAGGGAATTCTTGGTAGTTGCATATCTAGAGAATTTACCTTTGTGTCAAGCCTAAAACAGAAAAACAATTAAAATTTGGAGTACCACCTATTCAACCCCCCCCCCTCTAGGTGCCCATACGATCCATTTCAATTGGTATCAGAGCCTGGCTCTTTATTCAGGCTTAACCGCCTAAGAGAAGTCTGGGTACTAAGAGAGATGGAAGTGAGGTTGTGGACATGGTCACCATGAATGATCTCAAGACATTGGAAACAACCTTGATTAATTATATGGAGACCAAAATGGAAGAGATGCGTCAAATGGTAGTGTGTCTCTCCATGCCTGTAGCCCTACCTCCGTCTACCTTTGAGGCTGCCACTCCACTTTCTAAGGATAAAGCTAACGCTAACTCCAAGGAAGATGATGTGGTTGGTGACGATCATAGTAAAAGATCCTCCTCGAAAAAGGGAAGTGGTAAGGAGGAATATAGCGAGGTTCCTCTCTTATATTCACGTGATCTACCTATCCCTCACCCTCATATAAACAATAGGGGTGATCCACCCTATCTTACTACATCTCCTTTTAATAAATGGCAATTCTTGATGGAGTCTCATGTGTCTAGCTCGTCCATTGAGTTATGGAAAATCATCAAGAACGGTCTTCATGTTGGAAACCCCAACAACTTGACAAGAAGAGAGGTTGTGGACAGCCAACTCAATGCAACGACTCTACACATGATACAACTCGGTGTGGGTCCAAAGGACATTCCACATATAGAACATCTCAGCACCACAAAGGAAGCTTGGGATGCCCTCACCAAACTGTTCATTGGGAATGAAAGCATGAGAAGGAACGGGTATGATGCGCTAAGTAATCAAGCGGAAGGCTTTTATATGATGGATGGCAGGGACCACGAAGATATGTATAGAAGGCTCAAATCCATTGCCACCACATTCAGAAACCATGGGGCAACCCAGGTTGATAACGCATGGATCAAGAGGAAATAAGCAAGCTCTCTTATGCCATTTGAGCCTACTGATTTGAAGAGAATCCAAGGTAGACACAATTACCAATGACTCCCAATGAGGTCATGCAAGAAATGGCTGATTTTGAAGTCATCACAAACAACGCTGGAGACGCTCGTGCTACAGCCATCAGAATGCAAAAAGGGTAAATGTGGCCTTGAAGGAAAATATTAGTGAACAAGAAGATGATGATGTTGTTTGTATGGACTGTCCCAAAGATGTCAAGAGGGCTCATGGAGAATACATGGCGTTTTATGCAAGGAACTTCTGGAAGGACCCCGCCAAAGCCAAATCTGAACTTGAACACAAGAATGGGTCAAGTGGACGAAGGGAAAACAGTCCAAAACTGAGAACTTGTTTCAATTTTGGAGATCGTTTACACTTTCTGGATGATTTTCCTTATCAAAGTAGAGAAGATAATGGAGGCAGGCTCATTCTCAAGGAAAAGTCAAAGGCACCTCGAAAGAAGCAATTTGTAAAAAAATGCTCCATACAAGAAGCAACTGAAGATTGTTTTGGTAACTCAAGTGGAGTACTCATCCGCAAGTGAAGACAAAGAAGATGAGGATAGCTCATGGGTGGTGGCTGCCATAGCCATCACATCTACACCTACTTCACTCTTCGACTCTCCAAATGAGAATGTCATTAACAAGAACGTCACTTTCATTATGGCAAGAGGTTCCGAGGTATCACCTTCCACCACATCCTTTCCTAAGACTACTATGAATATTGATATGGATGATTCAGCTAGTCTTACGGTTAAGGAGGAAGTTATAGCTTTGGATTATTTTATCACTAACTTGCAAGGTGAACACAAAATGCATTTTGAGGGTCTTATGAGTCAACTTATGCACTCCGAAGAGGTCCTCAAAGAAAATGGCAGAATTGAAAGGGAGGATGCAATGGAGATTGCATCCTTGAAGAATGCTCTAGAAGAAGAAGAGTTTCGATTCTCTCTAGAGGAGAGACTTGAGTAAATTGAGGAGTCAAATGATGAAATTCTGGCCAAGATTGTAAAGGAACGTGATAATGCAGTTGCCGAGGCAAAGAAACTAAAGAAGGAAAAGGTTGAATTTGGGGCTAATCATGCTAGACTTTCTGAGAAATTAAAGAAAATTGATATTGCCCACAAGGCTTTGGAGAGTGAATACTCTAATCTCAATGAGTCTCATGAATAGCTCCAAACTCGATTGACCAAGTATGACATTCCTAGCACTTCTACATCAACATGTGCACATGAAGAAGTTCTAGAAGAAAATGCCAGGTTGAAAGATGAACTTGCCAATGCTTCTCTACCAAAAGGTAAGTCAATGCTAGATGAGGTCCTTAGAAAGCAACTCATAATGGAAAAGAGGGACTTGGCTATGTCCCCAAGACCAAGAAGAAGTAGAACAAAAATAAGAAGGCCAAGAATTATCAAGCAAAGACAAGTGCCACTGAAGAGAACATCACAAAGGACAAACTAACTATAATGGTTTTGAAGGGTCTAACAATCCTCATTATGAGTTATTTTGTTATTATTATGGTGATGTCTATGCTAGCTACATTGGTACTTTTGATAATTATATTTCTTGGTCTATTTGGGTTCCAAAGACCCTTGTTACTAACATGTTAGGAACCATTAAAAATGGGTACCTAAAACCAAGAAGTAATTTTATTGTAGGTCTATGCTTCCGATGGATCTAAATGGGTGCTCGATAGTGGATGCACAAGTCATATGACCGGAAGTAAGGACCTCATCATGGATATGAGGCCCAATCATGATCAAATACCTGTCTCCTATGGTTATAAATCAAAGTCTACGGTATTGGGTTTTGGCAAGGTTGTGGTTGCCCATGATATCTCTCTCGTGGACGTCATGCTTATTGATACCCATGGTTACAATTTACTTTCAGTTTGTGCCCTTGGTAAGTTCGACTTTGTAGTTTTCATTGATGATTATTTAGTGGTACTCTTATGGAGAAAGTCTCTAAAGGTCGCTTTCGTTGGGTACGTCGAAAATGACCTGTATGTGGTGGAATTTTTGGGGCAAACCACAGCGGGTCCAATGTGCTTATTCAAAAAGGCCGACACGGGTTGGTTATGGCATCGCCGTCTATCCCACATCAACATGAGAACTTTGCAAAGCCTTCACAAGGGTGGCCACATCCTTGGACTAAAATATAATGTTTCCTTTGCCAAAGATCATGTTTGCATGGCATGTGTTGAAGGAAAGATGCATGATTCACCCCATAATAGGAAAACCATTATCACATCCAAGAGGATTTTGGAGCTCTTGCATGTGGTTCTCTTTGGTTCTCCATATCATGCAAGCCTCGGTGAGAAGAAATACTACCTTGTCATAGTTGATGATTACTCAAGATATACATGGTTCTACTTCTTCAAAATGAAAACTGAGACTCAAAAAATGGTCATCGACTTTGCCAACGAGGTTCAGCGTCAGCACAATGTCCCCATATTGGCAATTAGAAGCGACAATGACTCCGAGTTCAAGAACTACACTCTTAATTAATTCCTAAGTGAAGAGGTGATAACACACCAATATTCTGCAGCATACACCCCTCAACAAAATGGTGTAGCCGAGAGGAAAAACCGGACCTTATTGGACATGGCGAGGTCTATGTTGGCTGAATTCAAGTCACCATACAACTTCTGGGTTGAAGCTACATCCACCACATGTCACTCATCAAAGCGGATTTACCTCTAAAAATTCTTGGACAAGACACCCTATGAGATACTTACCGGTAACAAGCCCAACATTTCATACTTCCGGGTGTTCATTTGTAAGTGTTTCTTTCTCATTAAAGGAGTCTGTTTGTCTAAATTTGAGTCTCACGATTTAGAAGGAGTTTTTGTTGGTTATGGTGCCAAATCCAACACTTATTGACTCTACAATAAACTCTCTTAGACTGTTGTAGAATCTTGTAGTGTGGTGTTCGAGGAAAATGATGGCACCCATGTGGGGCAAGTTGATGCTTGTGATGCAGATATTGAAATACCCCAAGATGCCATAAGAAGAATATGCATGGTATTTTTCGGCCCCATTGAGGAACCCCTTGCGGCCGATTGGGAAGGACAATGCTCTACTCAAGTAGAGCCCTCATCTACACAAGATCAAAAAGCTCCACCTCCTAGAGAAACTACTACACCAACTCAACAACTTCCTAAAGTTTATCGATCATCTGAAGAAACAGGAAGCTCCAGGCCGGATTTTCTTCCTGAGGCCGAATTATTCGGCCCTACGCCATCGTGTGCCAGGAACGAGCAAGATGGTCAGGAAGAAGCTGAAAATCCTAGGCCGGATTATCCAGCCCTTCCTTCGGTCGGATTATCTGGCCCTGGGAATTTAGTATAGCAGCCTCATGTTATGGATACTAATCAAGATCAAGGACAAGATTCTCCATCATCTGTCCGTACGGAACAAACTATTGATGAAGGTTAAGCTAGTGGACAAGACAAAGACTCTAATTATGAAGAGATCCCTCCATGAAACAACAATGAGATTGAAATTCGTCGCAAAGCTCATGCTAAAAGAATCCTCGAACTAAGATGTCATACACTTGATAAAGTTTTAGGTGACCTAAGAAGAAGGGTGTCCACAAGAAGGGAACTAGCAAGCTTTAGTGATCATCAAGCTCATATATCTATGGTGGAACCTAAAATTTTTTTTGAAGCTCTTGATGATCCATATTGGGTTGTTGCGATGCATGAAGAACTTAATAATTTTTAGTGCAACAAGGTCTGGAAGCTAGTAGAGAAGCCCAAATATTGCACAATGTTATAGACACCAAGTGGATATTCAATAATAAGCAAGATGAGAATGGAATTGTTGTAAGAAACAAGGCAAGATTGGTAGCACAAGGTTTCTCTCAAGTGGAAGGTGTCGACTTTGGCAAAACTTATTCTCTAGTTGCTCGCCTTGAGTCTATCTGTATCCTCCTTGCTTATGCAGCTCACCATAACATTAAATTATAGCAAATGCACGTTAAGAGTTTTTTTGTTAGTGGTCCTCTATATGAATTGGTATATGTCAAGCAACCCCCGAGTTTTAAGGATCCTAACTTTCTGAACCATGTCTACAATCTCGATAAGGCACTCTATGGCCTTAAACAAGCCCCACGTGTGTGGTATGAGAACCTTAAAGAGATTTTTTAGACTGTGGCTTTGAGGTTTGGCAGATCGATCACACTATTTTTACTAAGGAGGTTAAGGGGCAGCTCTTTGTATGCCAACTATATGTAGATGACATTATCTTTGGCTCTACTAACCAAGCTTTTAATGATGAATTTTCAAATCTTATGACTGATATGTTTGAGATGTCTATGATGGGAGAATTAAGGTTCTTTCTTGGATTCGAGATCAAGCAACTAAGATAAGGAACCTTCATTAATCAAGCAAAATACAACCAAGACATGCTCAAGAGGTTCAAGATGATGGATATTAATGGCGTTGCTACACCAATGCAAACTAAATGCCATCTTGAGCTCAATCCCAATGGTAATGATGTGGACCGAAAGGTATACCGGTCCATGATCGGCTCTCTCCATTACCTTTGCACATCTAGACCTGATATTGTGTTGAGTGTAGGAGTGTGTGCAAGGTATCAAGCGGCTCCTAAAGAAATCCACTTAGTGGTGGTCAAGAGAATCATCCAATATTTGGTTCATTCTCCAAACTTTGGTCTATGATATCCCAAGGACTCTAATTTTTCTTTATGTGGATATACGGACTCAGATTGGGCTGGTGACAAGGATGATAGGAAATCAACTTTTGGAGTTCGTCAATTTTTGGGTAGGTCTTTGGTATGTTGGTCTTTGAAGAAAAAATTGTATATCTCTCTCCACCGCCGAAGCTGAATATATGGCTGTTGCATGTGCATGCACTCAATTATTATGGATGAGGCAAACTTTAAAGGAATACAGTGTCAATTGTGACAAAGTGCCTCTTTTATGTGTGTTTCTTATAATCCGGTGTAGCATACAAGTTTCATGGTATTATCGACGAGTACACCATGGAGGAGTCCTCACAATGTGTGTTTAGAGACGTGGGGTAAGGCAAAAGGTTGGCGGGTACGAGGTAATACATCTTACCTAGGTTCAGGTTCCACGACGGTGGTTGAACCCTAATCCTGCTATAAATCACTATAAGGTCAATACGATATGAGTTGTTTCATGCCCTAAAGGCTCCCGTAGGTCCGGCTTATAAAGACGCCAGGTCCTAGGGTTACAGGGAAAATTCCTAGCCAGACAAGTTACAGAGTCCTACATAGAATACAACTAGTCTTACGTGTCTTGCACTCCAAGGATCCAGGTACGGCGGTGACTCCCTCGTATCCTTCCTTTATCCGTCATGGGCCTCCCTTCTGGATCCATCGAACTAGGCCGCCCAGCAGGTCATGGGCCTTGCTACCAACTATGGGCCACCCGGGTTATCCGGATTAGAGACATGCAATGGTGATACCCATTTAGCGTATCCCCAATACTAGCCCCCATAGAACTCCGAAATCTTGCGTCGTCTTTCCTCTATTGATTGAATGCTCTGTCTAGGTGATATCGGCAAATCGACAAGCAATATCTTGTAGATCTCCAAAGAACCCTGCATTTTTCTCCATATTCGATACGTAAGTTGGAGAATCACTAAGTCTTCCATCGTACTCTTCTCGTAACCGGACAAGATCCATCCATGCCGGAATCTTCAGATGGGTATGTCCGTCTGTACGTGGTAGTGTAGTGATGTAGGCCATAGGTCAGCGACGCCTCGTAACTCACACATGCAGAGAACGCAATCATAGCAGTTTTTCCCGTGCAAGGCATATGAAACGTTGGCGGCGGCGGTAGGAACGTGGCAAAATTTCCACGAACGCTCTCGCACGCGCTATCCACGCATCAACCATTGGATCATCTTCACACGAATCTTGACACTAGTGCTATATATTATAATTGTGGTGGTATTTTATCTTTTCACCTCATTCTCTCCCGTGTCATCGTGTTCCTCTAGCCCAAGTCTCTCCTCGAGCACATCACATAGACACACAAAGTAAAAATCCCTAGCCTCCCCCAATCTCCAGTCCACCTTCTCGACTCCAATGGAGAGCAGCAGGAGCACACCAACGTTTACGGTGTCGGGAGAGGCTTCCGCCAAGCCATCCAGCGCTGTACACGTCCCACTGGAGGCATGGTGGTGCCGTGATCTACGGTGATGGAATCCACCGGTGATGACCATATTCTAGCGGCGTTGGAGCCGGTGGAGGAGGAGGCCGACTCCCACAAGGCGATGCTCGGACATCTCCGATAGCTACATCAAGGAGATGCTTGCTGAGGGGTACCTCCCTGCGACGAAGGGCCTGGTCTGGCGGGCGGCGCCAGCCGGCGAGGTCATCCCTTCTCCCCAACCCGTAGAAAAGGTATACCTCAAAGCTTAGTTCGTACGTGGCGTCTCCCTTTCATTGTCCGACGTCTTCATCCAAGTCCTCGAGCACATTCAACCTTAGAACATGTCCCCCAATAGTATTCTTTCACTTAGCAACTACGCGGCTCTGTGCGATGGATACCTACGTATTAGGCCTAGGTTAGATCAATTCATATACTTCTTCAGCATGAAGTGGGAAGCCGGAGTGAGTAGAGAGGAACTTAGGAATTGTGGGACCATTAGCTTCAAGATCCGGCCTGGCCGGCGGTTCCCCAACATTGTACGACAAGAGTCCTACAAGAACTGTCAATGCACATATTTCTATGGCCCCGACATTCCTCACGACGACCGAGAAGCATTGTACCCGGACTTCATTGACGGGGCCATCGCTGAAGCTCCGACATGGCGATCACAAGCCCTCCTCTCCTCCAACAACGAAGCCTCCAGCACTGTAAGGCGGATCGACTGGTTCGTAGAGTCGGGTCTGACTGGCTTGGACCTGGCCATGTGATGGTTCGTCAGGCGGATCCAGCCTCTGTAGCACCACGAGAAGCTGATGTGCCACTAGACGAAGGAAAGAAAAGTTAGCCTCCAGATTTCCGAGGATAACTTTTCTAGTGACTCCGTCAAGCTCCACCTCAAGGACAACATCAAGGTGAAGGATCACAAACATGGATTCGTCATCACCTATGACATGTTCGAGGACAACAAGTACCCAAAGGTAACTTTTATTCGTTGTGTTTGAAATATGCTCCAGTTCTTCCGACTTGAATATGTACTTCCGTCTAACACAATGATTTCACTTAACAACTTGGGGGACTTGGAAGAGACCTACATGGCTCCCCAAGTCTATGACCCCAAAATGAAAGAAGTCACTATCGTGTCCGACGACGAAGTTCCACTGGTGCGGAAGCGGAAGGGATCCATCTCTGACGCTACCGGTGGAGGCCAGAAGAAGAAGACAGAGGGTGGATCCTCCAAGAAGTCCACCGCCTCCCTGGAGGCGGAGAAAATAAGATTAACCAGCATCCCTTTGACCAAAGCGCCAAGTGTTGTGTAAGCATCTCTCCCTCCGACATTGTCGTTGTACTCCACTTATTTCCGTACTTATTCTTTGTACGTCTCAGGAAAAAGACTAGCCTGAGTTTGAAGAAGACCTACAAGTCACGGGGGGCTTCTTAAAACATGAAGGATATGTTTGTCCAAGCCTCTCCCGCCATTGCTCCTCCTACCCCTGCTATCCAACCATCTGCCGCACCTGTCGGATCTCCGACTAAAGTAGCATCAGATCCTTCTGTCATGGAAGTGGACAACACTCCTTCATAGGAGGTCCCATATGTTGCGGCGGTGATCCCAGTTGCCGGCTAATAGGAGACGTAGGAAAGCACATCTTCCAAAATGGTTGAAGCTCCGTCTAAGGATGTTGATGGCTGTGAAATATAGCCATCCACGTCCGCATTTAAACTAGATATTATTCATATATTTGTTAAAATATCTCTCTAAAACCTGCCACTAATGCCTAATGATCAAAGAGGTATGCAATCCTTTCTTGATATTTTTTCTTGCGCAGATAATGACGTATGATGATGGGAATCACTACATAAATGCCAAAGATACAAGATTTCCAATACCACAAAGAAACCAGGAGCCGTGAGCAGGCTACTTCAAGCTTAACGACCAACTATATGGTATGCCGCCGTATAGTTGTCGCCGTATAGTTTGCAACGACCTCCTTAGGTCAAACAGAACAACTTTCATGAAGGGACCCCTATATAAAGAGGCTTTAGGCGAAGAGAAACAAGCCCCCGACTCCACAACATCGCTTCTTTCAACCTAAACTCTCCTTGCCACCACGCTGGAGGAATAGATCTAGATCTAAACCTCTAATACCTTCTCCACCACCATAGCCATCTTCCACCACTTGTAATAGTAGATCTCATCTCCAATTGGCGACATTGTAAGACTATTTCCTAGCAACTCTATGATCTCTATTTCAATGTTTATGATTTTCAATTTCATCTCTGTGTGTGAGTAATTCTCCTTGGGCTAAGGGCTTCGGCCTAGTCATGTAGCCTTTGTGCATGTTATTCATCATAGATGGGATCATGTATTAGTTTGTATGACATGATGATTGTAGTACACTCTCTTGCCTCAATATAAGGACTTGACAGGTACCCAAGACCCCGAGGATTGATCAAGGTAAAGTGAGTGTGAGTAACGAATGATCTACAGGATAGGAACCCTAGTGACAGAAACGGTAGTACGTCTGTATGTGAGGAACTTACTTGGGATTAATCGTGACACCACTATGCATATCATTAGTTCTCTTTCTTCTATGGATGAGACTAGTAGGTTATTGCTATAATCAGTTGCGGAGGCGATAACATTTATGGATGCACTGTCCACATATAATTATCTTGTTCTAACAATTAAATGAGTACTTTATTATTATCTATTATTCCAATCATATGTTTTGCACTACTGGTGAAAACCAAAGACCCTAGGCCCTCTCTCTCCATCGTCAACAACAACAACAAGATCGCAAACTCTTTGTCCGGTGAAAACACAATAGGAATTCTAAAACTCTCGAAGGTCCGCTTAAGTAATCTCACTTTGCTTTCTTCTTCCCGAGGATTCGGTAAACCTAGGTATACTAGGAAAAAGAGCTATACTACATCGGTAATCTGGATCGAAGCTAGCAACCCTTTTTCTAGCGCCGTTGTCGGGGAAGCAATAGCTACCCTAGTGAGGTTAGTAGGAACCTTGCTAGTTTTAATTATCATTTTTTATTTTGTTAGTTTTCTTTCAGTTTTTATTTGAAAAACCAAAAAAATAGTTAGTATTTTTAATTCTTACTTTATCATCATTAGTACCTGTTTATGAAAATACAAAAACATAGGAAGTATGGCTGAAAAGAAGCTTGGGGAGTTTGCAACTCCTAACAATGATTATTTGCATACTCCTATCACTCAGCCAGCTATTGCTGCTGAAGATTCTGAAATTAAGCCCCACTATTTAAGTTTGGTTCAACATAATCAAATTGGAGCCTCTGATGTAGAAGATGCAGGTATGCACTTAAATACTTTCACTGAAATATGTGATATGATGCATATCAAAGATGTTGACCCCGATGCGGTCAAGTTGTGCTTATTTACTTTCTCTCTTAGACGAAGAGAAAAATAATGATTGCTATCTTTGCCAAGAAATACTATAGCATCATGGGTGGAATGTACTTCTTTATTTACGACTAAATTCTTTCCACCTGCAAAGACTATGCAACTCAGATCTAATATTATTGGTTTTAGACAGGAAGAGCATGAGCCACTAGTGCTTACATGGGAGAGAATGAAAGAATACATGAGAAACTGTCCTAGCCATGGGATGGAAGATTGGTTAGTTCTCCATTTATTATATAATACTCTTAACCCTTTTACAATTCTATGCTAGATACTGCAGCTAGAGGAACATTCATGGGTAAGCAAATTACCGAAGCAAAGCAGCTGCTAGACAATATGCAAGATAACCATGCCCAATGGCATGTAGAAAGATCAAATACAAAAAAGGTGAACTCTGTCACACCTCAAGTCAATGAAGAACTCGATGATAAGTTGGATGAGCTCATACTAGCCAGTTAAAGATAAGGAAACCCCGGTAAGAACTACTCCCGAACCAACTATTGAAGAAGTAAACTTCATAGCTCGTAATGATTATAACATTGCTTGGAAGAAGAATTATAATCCAAACTTTCAGAAACATTACTCTAGTCTGGAAGGTAACTATAATAATATTATGGCACCTAGTAATACTAGTCTCGAAGAAACTCTTAAAGCTTTTATGGACTCACAAGATGAGCAAAACAATATTCTTGACATGGTTATACCCCACGGGTACACAACATTGGCATACCTAGTCCAGCCCAAGGAAGGCTCATGACAAGATATGCGGCCTGCGGAGGTTTCAGGTGGCCCAAGCCTATGACGCCTTCGGATCCTTGGAGAACAAGACTAGAG
Source organism: Avena sativa (assembly GCA_916181665.1). Classification (NCBI taxonomy): domain Eukaryota; kingdom Viridiplantae; phylum Streptophyta; class Magnoliopsida; order Poales; family Poaceae; genus Avena; species Avena sativa. Next base: position 363,352,954 of record OV702285.1, on the reverse strand, counting down.
TAGATAGAATTTCAAAGGGGCAAACCCTAATATGTAACCAAATCGACTTACAGCAGAGACCTACCTATCTATATAAAGGCTACGAGGGCATGGCGAGGAAGACAATCAACTCACCTCATACGCACCTCACTATAGATTACATCTGCGCACCCCTATAACCTTCGATTCCGCCGTAATCAAGAGCAGACAAGCAGGAGTAGGGTTTTGCCTTCGGGGATTCGTGTCCCCGTGTTGCTTGTTTGCTAACTGTTTCGCGATCTCCAGCATCCCCATCTTCTCCAAAACCCAAGTCCATACAATGGGCATTGACGAGTCGAAACCTCGTCAATTGGCGCTGTCTGTGGGAACTGGGGGCACTGATTGTGCGATCGTGACAGTCCCATCCGGAGCGATCTACAACTCATCAGCGACGGAGAGTCATCTCCTCTTTGGCACCTTCGACTTCACCGCCCACTCGCCAGCCACCATGAGGGATGTTGATCCCAAAGGCGACGGGCTCGAGATTCTGTTCGGGAGCTTCTACTTCCAGGTGGGGAAAACCGGCACCCTCTGCCTCCCAGAGCGGGTGCCGCCACCATCCATCAGGCCCGCTTCTTGGGTCCCACCCATCGGCGTGTTACGCATGTCGACGCTGACAAGTCATATGACAGTAGCAGCTGCAACTCAAATCTATGCGGCCCTCCCTCAGATGAAGGAACCTACAGTTCTGGATCCGAAAGCTGCGGCAGAAGCGACCCGATCCGCGGGCGTTACCAATGCGCCGTGGTCATTGAGGGTGAATCGAAACTGCCACCAGGTTCGAGTACGGAGAATCATGATGCTATGTAAATTATCTAACCAAGTTGTTAGTTTGAGAAATGATATGCAGGCCCTCCAAGAAAGAACAAGGATCATTGAGGCACAGCTAGGTAAGATAACCGAGATTCAAACTCTCATTCTAGCTAAATTTGCATGTAAAGCTGAGCCTAGTCCAGTTGAAGACCTCAATATGATAAGAACCCAAAGGGAGGAGCCCGAAGAACTTGATTATAGCAATGCTCCTACACCAAACTACATTGTTAAAGATCTTGTAAAAAGGATCAATGTCAAGATTCATGTAAGTGAAGGAAATAAGGAAGCCATGTATCAACACTTCGTTAATTAGGTAGCAATAAAGGTATATGAGCTTGAAGAAGAATACAAGAAAATTGCTAAAAAATTGCCTATTAAGATAGATGATATATTTGAGCCTACCATTAAGATTAAAATTGGGACTAATGAAATAGCTACACTATGTGATCTAGGTGCAAGTGTTTCAACAATTCCAAAGAGTCTTTTTTAACAAGTTAAATCTCGGCTCTTTTGAAATCACCGAACTAAAATTACATCTAGCAGATTATACTTATAAACAAGTAGTAGGCATTAAATAAAACACTTTAGTTTACATTAAAGGCTATCCTGCTCTTATTGATTTTGTTATTGTTGACATGCCTGAAGATGGAACTGCCCCTATTATATTAGGTCATCCTTTCTTAAGAACTATTAAGGCTTTGATCAATTTGCATGAAGGGAACGTGAAGCTTCAATTGCCTTCGCACGATCCTTTTGTTATTCATTTACCTAGGAAAAAGAAAGTCAAGCAAGATGATAAGGAGGCCATCACTTTGAAGGCCAATTATTTTGGAGTGGGTGTTCCACTCATATGGCCTAAGTGAGCAATACCAAGGTCAGTCTATTGACCATAAAAGAGTGTTGCATGGGAGGCAACCCATGTGAAATAAAGGTTTGAGTTAAATTTTTAAGTTTTAGTTTAAGTTTTATATACAATATAGAGTGCTAGAAAACTCCAGTGAGAAGAAGAGATTCAGCGGTACTAAAAATTCATGTTTTATATATGACATAGTTGGTCGAAATTTTAGTCTGTCATTTTTCTATCAAAACAAGGTGTTTTGCTAAGTTTAAGTCTAAAAAGTAATCCTCGAAGAAATAGAAATTTTTTATGTGTACAGAAAGGTAAACGACCAACTATACGGCGGGAATAAAAATTTCCGCCATATAGTTATGTTACCCATCGACAATTTTTCATCCTAGAGTACAGAAGGTTTGACGACCAACTATATAGAGGGAACAAAAGTCCCGGTTGTATAGTTGTCGCCATATAGTTACAGCCGCTAGACAGAATTTTGCCGTCAAACCAACTATATGGCTGGAACATCCTATTCCTGCTGTATAGTTGCTGCCATATAGTTGCGTCCGACCACATAAACGCTCGGGGTGGTACCCAAAACATCAAAAACACAATCCTTTTTCTCTCTTCTACCTCCCAACTCTCTCAAATCCTCATGGGATGTTCACCCATGCTCAATTTCGTTTGAATACCTCGCACACAAGTGATCTATTGTATGTTTCTCCTCCGATCCTCCAATTACTTTTTGCAAATTCATATCTGATCTATTGTCATTATAAATCTAGGGTGAGACTGGTTTTGAACTAATTGCCATGATTATCTTTCCTAGATTATTATTTTGAGGAGATTCTTTAATGTGCTATGATGAGGATTATGCTATGACTATTACTATTGGATCAAAAAGTTTTATATTTGTCTCTTTTATTTTTAGAAGATGAACACGAGGATCCAGACACGTGCTCTTTATGAAGCTAGTTCTTCTCGGGCTGCAGCTCAGGAACACATGGGGATTCAATTCAAGAACGAAGCCCACCGTGATTGTTTCGACATGATCAAAAATCGAGAAGTCAAGGCAACCAAGTGGGCTTGCCCCATACTTTGAACCAACTCGGTATTTCTCATGACTTTAATTTACTTTGCAATAGAGTTTGCCTGCAAACCTTTTGTATTCCATGATGCACCAACCTATCGCCGGTTAACCATTGAATTTCTTAGCTCTTTGAGTAGAACCGTCAAAGCATGGCATGTGATAAGATTTTTTCCAAATCATGAACCATAATTATTCTCTAACACTTGATGAATGGTGCAATTGTTTTGGTTTACCCAATAATGATCCTAATGCTCTACGTGTAGCTTTTACCAACATGGAACCTTCCCCTGAACATTGTTATAATAGAATGATCTTTACTTCTAGAGTTAGCAGAGGGAAGAATAATCAACATCCTTCTATTCGCTAGTTGTTCTATGTTATTGCTAACATCTTGTAGGCGTGCAATGAGTTTACAAGACTCAATGAGGAGGACATCTTAGTCCTTGCAAAAGCTGATTTCAACTATGACAACTTGTCACATCACTTGTGTGCTACTTGGAGTACCAATCCCGCCAAAGCCAAGGACCAATCACTTGTGGAGGCGTCATCACCGTGCTTGCCAATGCATTGGGCATCGACCTAGGTGAGTTACAGCCGGTCCAAGGTGAGCGACGTGTTGGTTTCTCTACTTTGAGGGCTTGTGGAATGCTTACTAGGAGAGGTGGTGTTTATTATCTGCATATTGCTAGAGCTGGGCATCTCTACCCCGCTCCTTTGCCTAATTATATTTTCTCTATCAAGGAAGGACGTGTGCTTTATGACTTGCAGGTTTAACAACACCAACCCGAGGAGGACATTCCAAAGGAGGATGAGGACCAAGAGAAGGATCAAGAAGTCCCTCAATAGGAGCAGCAGCCACCAAACCGGTTCGCTACATATCAAGATATCCAAGAACTTGGAGGAACTGCGGAGGGAATGCACAATATCGCCCTGAACCTCCGACAAACAACAAGTAACCTTTCAACTCAATTTGCGGACTAGATTTACAAATTTTCCCCCCACCATAGTGATTTTAAGGGCTTGGAAAAGCCTAAGCTTGGGGAGGTTTTCTATCTATTTTATAATTTGTTTTTCATTTGCTTTATCTTATTTTTCGAGCTTATGCTTTTATTTGAGTTTATAAGCACTCGTGTTGGTTTCCCAACACTTTATCTTGGTTATTTTATTTTTGAATTTTCAAGCCGAGCTTTGCCGCCAATTTTCTATTCTTCAAACCCCCTTCTCAAAAAAACCACAAAAAGATTTCTTAGTTTATCTTTATTTTTCCTCTCTCTTTTTCTTTTCGCCTCTAAGTTCTTGTTGATTTGCAGGAGAGTGATTGACTACAAGTTTCCAAGAAAAAAACAAAAAGGGAAGAGAGAAGTGGAACCAAACATGAGAGGTATGCCTTATGACTCCCCACTTTTGAAGTTTGAGAAACCCATGCTAGTTAGTAGTAATGTTGAGATGTTATATCGTTCTAGTAAAATTTTGTTTGCATGAATATTTGATTGGGTAAGTTTTGTTCTAGCTCTTGTAGTTAACCAATTCTTGCATAAAATTTGCTAAATAATTGAAAGAAGAAAAAGTCTCACAAACTGAAGACTTGGGTGTTGTAGTGTTTAGTCCTGAAAGCTTATTCCTAGAGACACTCAACACCACAGAAAATAATGTTTGACTTGATATCTCTCTTTGAAAAGATTTGTTCAATTGAATTAATGTTTAGAGATTTTTCTGAGCATGCAAAAGTTTGACTTGTAAATCATAAGAATCATATAGCTTTACACGTGTCAAACTTCATGGGATACCAACAACTCTGCTGGCCTACAAACGATCTTCATGGAGGAAACTCCTAGATTTTGGCTATGAGTTGATTAAACATTTGTATTATAATGGGTAATATTCTTGGCACTCCCGGGTAGCTGTAGCATGATGGATCACTCCTCTGGCTGATATGAGATTATTATGCAAAAGGAACAAAAAACTTAGTGATGCCATGAGTGTCCATCTCAGCCCTATAAACTAATGAAAAAATTTGGCATTCTCTCAATCACTTAAGAACTAAAAATTCTTGAAGGACAATGAATAGAAAAATAGAGCTTGAAAAGTCTTAATTTATTGATGTGGCAGAATTGAGACACTCTAGTATATATGCTTTTCATGACAAACTCTCACACTCTAAATTCTACATGATTACACTTTACTGTTCAAAGGCAAGCCTATGAGTTAATTACATGACATGGAATAAAGTTTACTCTTTGGAATCATCCATGCTTATAATAATTTTGCTGTGCTATAAGGATTCATGAAACCCATATGATATTCTTGCCATTACTCTATCTATGCTGAAGTTTTTCTGATTAATAAAGTGGAGGAAACATGAGACTACTAATCATGTGTAAGATCATCATCTCATTATTTTAGTTTAAATGTTGAGTTCCCTTTTGATTTTGGTTTTCTTGCTCGAAGACGATCAATTTTAAGCTTTGGGAGGTTGATGGCTATGAAATATAGCCATCCACGTCCGAATTTAAGCTAGATATTATTCTTATATTTGATTAAATATCTCTCTAAAACCTGCCACTAATGCCTAATGATCAAAGGGGTATGCAATCTTTTCTTTCTATTTTTTCCTACGCAGATAATGACGTATGATGATGGGAATCACTGCATAAATGCAATGATACGAGATTTCCAACATGCCAAAGAAACCAGGAGCCGTGAGGAGGCTAATGCAAGATTAACGACCAACTATACGGCCCACTGCCGTATAGTTGTCGTCGTATAGTTTTCACTGACCTCCTTAGGTCAAACAGAACAACTTTCATGAAGGGACCTCTATATAAAGAGGCTTTAGGCAATGAGAAACAAGCCCCCGACTCCACAACATCGCTTCTTTCGCCCTAAACTCTCCCTGTTGCCACTCCGGAGGAATAGATCTATATCTAAACCTCTAAACCCTTCTCCACCCCCGTAGCCATCTTCCACCACTTTTAATTGTAGATATCATCTCCAATTGGCGACATTGTAATACTATTTGATATCACCTCTATGATCTCTATTACAATGTTTATGATTGTCGATTTCATCTCTATGTGTGAGTAATTCTCCTTGGGCTAAGGGCTTCGGCCTAGCCATGTAGCCTTTGTGCATGTTATTTATCATAGATGGGATCATGTATTAGTTTGTATGACATGATGATTGTAGTACCTTCTCTTGCCTCAATCTATGTACTTGTCAGGTACCCAAGACCCCTAGGACTAATCCAGGTAAAGGGAGTGTGAGTAACGAATGATGTGCAGGATAGGAACCCCGATGACAGAAAGGGTAGTACAGATGTATGTGAGGAACTTACTTGGGATTAATGGTGACATCACTATGCATATCATTAGTTCTCTTTCTTCTATGGATGAGACTAGTAGGTTATTGCCATAAGAAGTTGCAGAGGGGATAACATTTATGGATGCACTTCCCACATATAATTATCTTTCTCTAACAATTACATGAGTACTTTATTATTATCTATTATTCCCATAAGATTTTTGCACAGCTACAAGTGAAAACTGAAGACCCTAGGCCCTCTCTCTCTCCATCGTCAACAACAACAACAAGATCGCAAACTCTTGGACCGGTGAAAACACAATAGAAATTCTAAAACTCTTGAAGGTACGTTTAAGTAATCTCACTTTTCTTTCTGCTTCCCGAGTATTCGAAAAACCTAGGTCTACTAGGGAAAAAGAGCTATACTACATCGGTAATTCGGATCCAAGGTATCAGATGCCACCGAAAGCGATAAGGATTTGATGGTGGGAGGTGGACCTACAGCGACCATGACACAAGTGGAGGCTCCTAAGATTATTTTTCTAGCGCTCACTCCGAGCACCTCTATCGTGGCTCCTAGCACAGCGCCGACTTCTCCTACATGCATTCTTGAGGAGCTTCTCAAACAGGCGGAGATCCTCTGAATAAACATGGTTGCCTTTTGCAAACTGTTCACTGAGAGTGCCAGCGACCTCAAGATCATTCCATATGTAAGTTTTCTATGCCTTTGCATTTCATATATAATATCCCACTGTATCCCCCAAGGATTTAGACAGAAAACCATAGGTCATTCTGTATGAATGCTCTAAGAGTGACTAAGTAAGAAACTTTGTACTGTAGCCCCCAAGTATGTAATTTGAATGAATTATTCCGACTAGATACTTCTAGAGTAGCATACGCAGTAATTGTAACTTTTTTCATGTTGTAGCCCCCAAGCCTCTAGTTGAAACATAGTTCCGACTAGATGCTTAAAGAAAGACCAAGTATAGCTTTGAGTTAAAAACTCGTACTATAGCCCTCGAGCTTCTAGGTGGAACCAAATAATTCCAGCTAGATGCTCCAAGTAGACTAAGTAATATTCTTTTTCTTGTGCAGAATGAGAATGTTTGGAGGGTCACCGACAATGACAAGTTCCACAAGATGCGCAAGGATCTTGAAGCTGAAAAGGGTAAAACCGCCTTCTTGAAGGAACAGATCGTAGAGGGCAAGATTTTGTTATCTTTTCAGTTTCATTCTCAACATGATCTTATGTTGTTATCTTCTGACTACTCATTGTGATCTATCATTTCTCTGACTTGCAGAAGCTATTACCAAGGCCAAATATATTGTCGAGCCGTCTAAGCACATCCAAGAGCTGGACAGAGAGAACAAAATCTTGAAGCGGGAGAGGGTTGATTCCCAGAAGATGCATGAAGAAGCGCTTGCTGCCGTGGAAGAATCTGCATACACGGAGATCAGCCTCCTTAAGGAGGAGATTGTGATCCTCAAGGAGCAGAAGAAATCTGCCGATGAGAAGAATGCTCGGAACCTTTAGGCGTACAAGACTCTCCGAAAGGAACGGGACTCCATGGCGGAGGTTCTCCAGCTGGCTAAGAGTAGCATCTTTGGTAAGCATTCTATGTCTTGTACTTCTGTAAGTTAGGTACTTTAGATCTGATATGGTGAACTCATGCCTTTTTGTCGGAAATGCAGCGCCCATTGGCTTACTCAACAAAGCTCCTCCGCCAAAAGAATGCATGGTTCTTGCCGCCAAGTTCATCGATACTACGATCACCCAGGCCAAGAAAATTTCCAAGCCCTTGGACATCAATATTAAGGTGGTGGATTCCGACATGACATTCTCGGAGATCCTTCACTGAGCCCACGAGCGTATCGTAAGCTGGAAAGCTTCATGTACCCGGGCTGGCGCTAGGATGTCCCGAGCCATGGTCAAGGCACACTACGACGATGTCGACATCGACATGGTGACCTCTGGCCTCCCCGACATGAACGAATACGGATAAAAGATCGATAATGATGCAATCTAGTCTTCTCTCGCCGGATATGATGCCAAAGTAGCCCAATTGGTCAAGACGGACGTCTACATGCCCCTCGAGGCCATTGGCACTGACCAAGATAGCACTGAATCCTTTAAGACCACTGATTTTGCCGATGACCAAGATGGCTCTCCTACTGCCGACAATGCAGCTTCAAAGTCCCCCTGCGCTAGAAGAATGAAAACATTTTGTAATACTTGTTTCTTCTAGCAATGTTATTTATGCGGAAAAACAATATGGTTCGCTTAAGGAGGAAAACTTGACTATAAGTTTCCAGCAACTCAGGAGCAAGTTCCAGCATGTATGTTGTCTATATCTTTAAGCAAGTGCTAGCTTATCCATCACTTCGTTTTTATGCTTGACCTTTCATGAGTCAGAAGACCCTCAGTCAGAACCATGCGCTCAGGTGATGATGCCCAATGTCACCATCAAAAACCTAAGCACAAAATCGCCGACTTCGAGTGCCAAAAGTGACTATTCCATAATCCACATAAAAGCAACGAAGGACATGTAGACCAGAAAACTTAAGATAATGCCCGTAGACAAAATTTTCACAAGTGCAAATGCAAAGCTTATGCATAAAGGTTTTATATGATCCAAAAATGAACAATAAAGGAGGTAAAATACTTAGGCATATGAGTGAACCAAATTCTTTATTTCATCAATCATATAAGAGGTACACAGTATAATAAAATATGCTAAGTGTAGAAAGGACGTAGCTATGCTATGTTCCATGGCCGATCAAGATCCGGGTAGTCATCATCCGGGTCATATCCCTTACGCTTATGATCCTCGTTTGGCCTATCTTCCAACTCACGATTATCAATGAGGTAATAGGAACCATTGAGTAGAGCCTTTCTTATGATGAACGGTCCTTCCCATGGTAGGAATAATTTGTGTGACTTCTTCTACTTAAGTTAGAGCACCAGATCCCCTCTTTAAACGAGCAATGCCGAATGCGACGACTATGGTAGTTGCATAGCTTCTGCTGCTAGATGGCAGATGTCTGGCATGCCAGCACGAGCTCTTCCTCGAAGAATCCACATCTAAGTGTCTGGATTCTTCAGCAGCATCTTCATCGTAGGCGGCAACTCTTGGTGAATCCTGGAGGATGTCAGATAGTAGGATTGCTTCTGCTCCATATACCATAAAGAAGGGGGTGTAGCTGGTAGATCTGTTGGGAGTAGTTTGTAATCTCCACAAAACAGATGCCCAGGCTCTAGCTGCTCTATGCAGTGGTGCCTCCAAGCGTGGCTTTATTCCCTACAGAATTATTCCATTGGCCCGTTCAACTTTACCATTAGACTATGGATGTGCCATAGATGCTAGATCAAGACGGATTACTTTTTCCCAACAATAAGCCTCTAATTCTCCGAGTTATAAGTTGTTGCCATTGTCGGTGATGATGCTATGTGGGAGACCAAATCTCACCACTAGATCCCGGACAAATCTAAGGGCAGTTACCCCATCGATCTTTCTAATGGGTTTAGCTTCTATCCATTTTGTGTATTTGTCAACTTCTACTAGCAGATGCGTAAACCCACAAGGTTCTATATGCAACGGTCCAACCATGTCAAGCCCCCAGACTGCAAATGGCCAAGTTATTGGTATGGTTCGCAATTCTTGAGCTGGCACATGTGGCTGCCGAGAGCATAAAACTAACACCCAACGCATGTCTCAACCAGCTTATCAGCGTCCGCCTTCGTGGTCAACTAGTAAAATCCTTGCTGGAAGGATTTGGAGACCAAAGATCTAGGAGCGGCGTGATTCCCGCAATCTCCAAGATGGATCTCATGAAGGATATTAATACCTTACTGCTAAACACACTTTAGGTATACACCTATGGTGCTTCTTCTGTAGAGCTTCCCATTAATTATGGTATAGCCCTTTTCTCGACGTACTGTTTTCCGAATTTCGACCTTGTTGATGGGAAAAGTTTGGTGTATGAGATACTCCATGAACGGTTTTGTCCAAGACGGTGGGACTATTGTTACTGCATTAACAAATGAGTCCACTCTATCCGGATTCTTGGGGTCCTCTCCCTTCACAGATGGGGTCTGCTCCAGAACAACGCCTGGCGAAATTGGTTTACACCCTGATCCAAGCTTTGACAGTAGATCAGCAACTTCATTTTCCTCCCTCTTGACGTACTTGACTTCGTAGCCTTCGAAGCATTTGGCTATCTCGTCTACTTCATCTCGATATGCCGCCATCATAGGGTTCCGCACGTTCCAGGTGCCAGCCACCTGCTGGGCAACCAAGTCCGAATATCCATAGAAAACTATGCACTTGATGCCAATGTCCTTGGCTATGGGAAGTCCATGAATGAGTGCTTCGTATTCCGCCATGTTGTTCGTCACCTCAAAGTGAATTTGCAGGGCATAGTGCAGTTTTACTCCTATTGGTGACTGTAGCAGTACACCAGCCCCCGAGCCATTGAGCAGCGTTGATCTGTCAAAGTGCATCACCCAATACTCTGGTTCTGGTACAGGAGTGTTATCCGGCATCTCCATCCAGTCTGCAATAAAATCCGCCAAGGCTTGAGATTTGATAGGGTCGCAACTCTTGTAGGTGATCTCGAAGGAGGCAAGCTTGATGCCCCACTTCGCGACCCTTCCTATAGCGTTGTTGTTGTTGATGATGTCGGACAGTGGAGCCTTGCCTCACTATTGTGATAGGGTGCTCATGGAAATAGTGCATTAGCTTCCGAGAAGAAAGGAACACTTCATAAGCTAGCTCCTGGTAGTGCAGGGCTTCCTTCCGCTCCACCACGATGATGATGCTAATAACCCAGCCGGTGTCCTCCATGTAGATCAACATAGGCTCCATTGGCTGAGGTGCTGCAAGTATAGGGGCGGAAGAAAGTATCCTCTTTAACTCCTTGAGCGCAGCTTCCGCCTTTTCTGTCCATATGAATTTGTCCGCCTTCTTTAGCAACTTGTATAGGGGCAGAGCCTTTTATCCAATCGGCTAACGAACCGGCTTACTGCTGCGACGCATCCTGTGAGCAGTTGAATTTCCTTTAGGCCTGTCGGACAGTTAATGCTGAGGATATCCTTGATCTTCTCCAGGGTTACCTTGATTCCACTCTAGAAAACGATGAAGCCCAACAATTTGCCGGATGGAACCCTAAAGACACACTTCTTAGGGTTAATCATCATGTTGTATTTTTGGAGATTATCAAAGGTTTCCTTTAAGTCGATGATTAAGTCATTTTATTTTTTAGACATCACCGTGATATCGTCCACATAAGCGTGAAACTTCCGACCAATTTTGTCGTGTAGGCAATGCGTCATTATCCGCTAGTATGTAGCACCTGCATTTTTTATCCCAAACGGCATCGTGACATAGCAAAACGTGCCATAAGGTGTGGTGAACGAAGTGGCCAATTGGTCCGACTTACTCATCTTGATCTGGTGGTATCCTGAGTATGCATCTGGAAAACACAGAAGTTCCAAGCCATCCATCGATTCAATGACTTGGTCAATGTGAGGCAAAGAAAACGGATCCTTCGGACATGCTTTGTTCCAGCCGGTGTAATCAACGCACATTCTTAATTCTTTGGTTCCCTTTTTGGGTACAAGTACATGATTGTCCACCCATTGCGTGTGAAGGACTTCTTGGATAAAACTAGCCTGAAGTAACCTAGCTACCTCCTTGCCTATGGCACGTCTCTTCTCGTACCTGAAGCGTTGTAGAGGTTGTTTCACCGGTTTGCATTTTGGATCAATATTCAAGCTGTGCTCGGCAAGTTCCCTAGGTACACCTTTCATGTCGACGGGTTTCCAGGCAAAGATATCCCTATTCTCACGGAGGAACCCGATGAGCGTGCTTTCCTATTTGGGATCCAGGTTTTTCCCAATGGCGATGACCTTGGAGGCATCGCCTACCACAAGTTCCACCGGCTTGGTTTCGATGGTGGCCATGAAGGCGGGATCAGAGTTAGAAATCTGCTTCTTCGATGCCGGCATCTCTGAGGCGTCGACCTTGCTTTGGATCTCCTTGAATAATTCGCTGTAGCAGATGGCTTCTGCAAAGTCTGCTTCTCCAATCTCGCAATCCCATGCCTCTGAAAAGCTTCCGGATATGGTGATGACACCATTTGGTTCGGGTATCTTGAGCTTGTTGTAGACGAAGCATGTCTTGTCCATGATGGAGTGGAAGATGTCGCGTCCGAATATGACGTGGTACACGCTCTTGAAGGGGACCACTTCAAAGGTCATGCGTTCTTGGCGGTAATTATTAACATCGCAAAAAGTGACCGGGAGGGTGATGCATCCAAGGGACCGAGCTTCTTGGCCAGGAACTATGCCATGAAACACGGTGTTGGTCCGCCTTAGGTTGGCCTCTGTCAAGTTCATCTTGTGTAGTGTATCCAAGTACATGATGTTGATGCTACTTCCACTATCCACCATGCACTTGGTGAACAGGTAGCCGTCAACTAGGGGGTTGATGACCATGGCATACTGGTTCTCTATTGGAACAAGGTCGGGGTGATCCTTCATGTCCCATGTAATTGGAACTTCTGACCAGCGCAAGAACTAGGGAACTGGGGGTAGGGTGGCCATTAGTATCCTCAAAGAGGTGTTATGTGCCTGGATAGTAGGGGTGCAAGGAAAGTGTGGTAGATGGGGGCTTTCTTCTCGAAGGGGTTCTTTACCTTGTCGGCATGCTTGGGGTCAACGTCATCGTCCATGTCACTTGAATCCTTCGACTCCTCTTCCTTCTTCTTCCCTTTGCTCTTGCCTCGCGGTCGGTTCTTTCACCTTCGTTTATAGCCAGACTCCGGGTCTTCTTTGAGGTTGTTGCGAACATGCAATGGCGGTTGGTATGGGTGGCTTTGCCATTGGCGTCAAGGTGTACAAGGCATGGCATGTCGCGGTACTCCTCGTATGTTTGGGGAACGCGGGGCCCTGCCGGGATAGTTTCACTACTACGCTGCTGCCCACGACCAGCCTCCCGGCCTCGGCCGCACTGTCCGCCATCCCCTTTGGCTGCAAACTTCATGGCGATCATGTCAGAAGCTGGCTTTTTTTTCTGGCGGGCTTTTCCGCTTAGTGTTTTTGTTCCTCTTGGATTGGGTTCGAATGGAAATTGCCATCAAGTAGCCGCGAGCATTGTCATCGGCATCCGCGAACTCACTGGCCAAGGAGATCATTTGATTGATATCCAGCATGTGATTGTTCTACAAGCGCTTCAACTTATGTCGGAGCAAGGTGCCCTTTTCCAAACCATCAATGTTGGCGGCCATAGCGGTCTGATCGTGCACTCCTGTGCAGGAATTTTTCATATCCAGCCAGCGGGAGAGGTAGGCTCGAGATGTCTCGTCCTTATCCTGGATGCACCGCTGTAGATTGCCGATAACGGAGGGACGATTGTACGTACCCTATAAATTCTTGGTGAACGCTTTTTGCATGTCCAGCCAAATGCATATGGACTTCTCCAGCAAGTCTTCGATCTATTGGCGGGCCGTGCTTGTCAACATTAGTGGGAGGTACTTGATGGCAACGTTGGGGTTTCCCCCGGTGATCTCGACCATGTTGTCATAATCCTGCAACCACGTAGCTGGCTTGCAGTGCCGTCATAGGACTTGACTGTCTTGTCAATCCGGAAACCCTTGGGGTAAGTTGCGGTCCGTATCGTAGGCCCAAAGCAACGTGGTCCCAAGTATTTTCCATCCCGGGCCTCCTGAATCTTTTCCAAGCGTGAATGTGCATCGTATGTCTTCGGGCTTGATTTCTTCTTGTCGCCACCATGGGAAGGGATGCGTGAATGACGCGGTCCTCTTCCGCCATGGTGACTGCTAGGGGGTGATGGAGGCGGAGGTGGAAGTGGGTTAGCCTTCTTAATGTTGCCCTCATGCGAATCCTCACGCCTATCACGGTTTCATGTTAGATGTGGAGGGTCATGGCGCGACCTGCTCATGTGTCCTTGGATGCCACTGCAATCTCCACCATGACGAGGTTGCTCCGCTTTGTCTTGAATGGCAATTCCGCCCTGGGGCGTCTAGGCAGAGTCATACTCCTATAGTGGTGAGCCTTTGGGTCTTCGTGATGTCGGTATGATCGGGGTGGTGGCAGCGAGCGACGAGGGTGAGCCTTACCTTCATGGTCGGAAGATATGGGGATAGCATCCTCCCTGTTGCATGCGTCCCTCCGTCTTTGTTCTGATGAACCCGTCTACGACCCGACATCGTGGGAAGATCTTGCCCTTTGCTGTTTGGGGGCGCTAGACTAGAAATATTCTGGATCAGACTCGAGCCTTTGAGAGGTGGCATTTTACTGCTGTTTGACAGCCTTGGCGACAAGATCATAGACCTGTTCCATAGCTGCTGGCAACCTATCCTTCTCTAGTAGAGTCTTGGTGATGGCCAAGTTGAGGATGGGCGTGGACATGACTTGCTTTCCACCATTTTCAAAGTATGCCTTAGCTTGCACCAGCTTCGAAGGTTCCCACCCCAAGTTGCGCCGTACCCCAGAGTCATTGACGACGTGAGACAGAGCTTTCTTAGCCTTCTACTTCTTGAGCAGAGTCTTGTACTCGGCCTCCAGGGCCTGAGCCATCTTGGTCGATTTTTGCGCATTGTACAGATCTTGATCTAAATTTGCGCCTTGCTCCACGATGGCCTATACCTCCTCTAGTAGCTGCTGGCGCTTCTCGTCAAGCTGGAAAATGTTCCGTATATTGGCCACGGTCAGAGGCTCGACGAGTAGACTATCATACATCACCCTATCAGCTGGAGTGACTTGGGCAGCCGCAGACGTAGATGCTAGTGGCGGCGGATTTGCGGTGTTGGCGTTGCTTGGACAAGTAGGGAGTTCCTGCAGTTGTTGCACTGGGATAGCCAGGGGCATGGCCTGCGCACGATCATTGCCGGCGTCATCAGCTGGCCCCTTCCCATTGTCCCGTGTCTTAGGCAGATCTTGTCCGGGTTGGTCTTCTTCCATCACACTCCCAATGGCAAAAAACACCTATCGGTATGTGATGGCCTTGTCGGCCTGCTCCTCACGATTGATCTCCTCCTCCATCTCCTTCGGGCTTGTTACTTGGGGGCCCGAAAGTTCGCAGGCGAAGGCATCGCAGGGTCCGAGTTGTGTGTAATCACCGTGATTCAAAAAGTTGGAGGGGTAATTACCGAGAGGGGCATTTCGAGTGAATGGTGGCCAAACCAAATATTTTCAAATATTAGCCATTATATTAGAATATTCTGTTACATTAGCTCATGACGTGCCCCTATTGTGCCCCTTATAAGTCACCGTCCACATGTCGCACGGGCAAATCCATTTCTCTACTTTCCTAACCCCCGACACTGAATCCGGCGGCGGTCCTTTTTTTCCCTCCCCCTACACTGAATCCGGTTCGGCGGTGGCGATGGTCGTTTTTCTCCCCACCCCTCCCCCTCCCCACCCACCCACCCACACACACTGAATCCGGCGGCGGCATGTCAAGCAAGGCCAAGGTGGTATCTACGTCGGCTATTGATTCGGCTTCATTGGAGCCAGCGTCTCGGGCACAACGCTAGACAAGCGAAGCAGCGGCAAGGTCTGTAGCCCAGGTTAGCGAGGAGGTCAGCTAGAAGTCTGCTAACAGGGTACCTACGAGCAGCGGGTTGAAGAGAAAATCTAGGCCGATGGCGGAGTGTTCGGCTGTAGTACGGGGTCGTGCAACCCAGACCTCGCAGAAGACCACCCGGGAGAAGAGCGAGAGTTGAATTTTTCTTTTTCGTGCCTTGTCTTGCAAGTAGATTAGTTACTGCAAAGTAATGTCGAATGAACTGAAAGGTCCCCTTTTTAATCAAATTAGGAACAGCTTCGATGCAGCGGTACACTACAAAACTAGATTTTGGTTGCGAGAGGGTTATGTTCGGGCAGGATGTGCATCTGCTTGTCAACTACAAAGAGGTTGTGTCTGTTTCGCAGCTGATAAATATGCTTCATTCTAAAATACCTTGGGATCTAGACAGAGGAAAAAATTGGTGTGGCGTAACATGAGTGATACCTATGTGCAAATTGAGCACTCTCATGAGCTTCACATGCTTTGGGATTGTTGTGCAGCTGATCGTTAGGTGAAAGTTGAAGCGATGATTGATGATATGTATGCAGATACTAGAGATCTTGCTGCCAGAGCTTCTACTACTCGAGTTTACGGACCACCAGATGCTGATCAAGCTAAGTTCAATATACACCTAGAGTTGGTTTCATACACAACAAAACTTGATGGAGGAGTTAATAAACCAATTTCATCATGTACTGTGGAGATAGCCGTCGATTCCAAAAAACATAACTCTTGTTGAACTAAGAGATATGATTGGTAAGGAAATCATTGCTAGCCCTAAGCAGATGGCACGACTTCGGTGGTGGCATCATAAGAAGCAAGAGTTCATAGAGGTTTTGGATACCGATGATTAGATGCAGATTATGCGACAAAAGAAGCAAACCATGAAGGTGTTCATCCTGGTTGCCATTTCTGATGTTGTTGGACAGGTTGTAGTGGATGCAGAGGCCCCTGTTGTGACTGAACAGAACGACGCTAAAGACGTTGATCAGATCTGATGAGAGACGCTACCCAGGGCTTTTTAGATAGACCTTGTGGTTCCCCTACCTGCATTTGTAACAAAGATTGTTGTTGCTTTGAAAATTTGTTGATGTGTTCGTGTTTGTTCATAGATTGTAATTCGATGTTCTTTGAGCTGTTGAAATTTTCAGACATATCAATCGATGAAAGCATCGTTGTTGTAATAAGCCACAAGTACATTGTAGTTGACATGATTATGTTTGCTGATATGATGTGATATATTTGTTTCTGAGATTATGATTGTTAAGAGATTGTTGTAATATAATGTGTTGTGAGTTGTTGGGATTTTGGTACATATCATTCATTAAAACCATCACTGAACAAGGTGATATAAGTACCTTGTATTTGACATGATTGTGATGTAATATAATGCTTTGTGAGATCAGTAATTTGACTAATCGTTGGATAACTATCTGTTAGTTAGAAGGAAGTACTATCATGGATGAATGAGCGTAGGGTTTAGGGAAAAAACTTACTAAGTAGGAGAGAGTGATCTATTGGACGGAGAGGTCTAGGATTTAGGAATAAGGGTTAAGGGGTTAGTACAATAAACAGTTCATTAGACCCTAAACCATAAACCATAATCCTATATTGTTCGGTACATAAGATTTTGTATGTTTCTATAAGTCAAACAAATTGGGATGGAGGAAGTACATGATTAATATTACAAATTAAAATGAAGGAAGAGAAAAACTATTAGATCTGAGATAGTAGTCCAGCCAGGGGACATTGTATAAATTAAATCATTGTAGCATGCCAATTTAGTAAATGTTGCAACGTTGACGCACTTTACTTTCCCCACTCCTTCTCTCTCAACTCACTACCCTCCTCTCTCCTCATTGTCTCTGACGTGTCGCCGCGGCCGCATTCGCCATGCCGTCCTAGAACGACGAGGACGACCAGTCGAGCAGCGACAGCTTTCTCTCTGACATCGAGTCTTCCCTCCCCGATGTGAGTTCCTCTATTTTCTCGGAAATGGTTAGGCATTGGTAATTACCTCAACCCAAGACTTTGAATGTGCATGCAATCGTGTTTATTTCTAGATTTTCATTCCTTTATAGGTACCACTCACGCTCTACGACCCCGATTGGGAGGGCCTAGATCTCGATTGGGAAGTACCATGTGACCATGGGCTAAAACTGAGGAAATATGTTGCATTTGAAGGCAGTAACACTGGAAGGAGGTTTTTGGACTGTACAAATAGGTTTGCTTTCGTTATGAACAATGTCGACATGAAGAAAATTGTGTATTGTTATGTTGATAATTAGGTCCCATTTTTTTTTTAGGTTGGCCCGGTGTGTAAAGTAGTAGAGTGGGTCGATCTTGAGTGTACAGATGCACTTAAGAAATGTTTGGCCTAGTTGTGGGATATGTATGAGCTCAAAAGGTCGAGGAGATTTACAGATGCCCTTGATGTAGCTGCAAAAAATTACAAGCTCTTGGTAGGAAATAAGGATCTGGAACGAGAAATCAAGAATTTGTGGTCAGAACTAAATGACAGAATCAATGTGATCTTGGTGGTGGGAACTGCACGGAAGATTCAGAAGGCAGAAAAGGAGAGGGATCAACTCATGGAAGAGAATAAGAACCTACAGTACTGCATTGCGGATCTGTTGAAGGATCTGAAGGAGTGCGAGGTGAACAAGGACAAGCTACAGACGATCAAGGAAATTTTAGATGAATAATTTATGCTGTGGCAATATCTGAAACTAGTTAACTATAAGACTTGCAATTGTGATATCTTGACTAATCCAAACTCAATCCTTGAGCAAAATAACCTTTTATAAGAAAGCATAGTTTGCATAGAGAGAGGTCCACGTTTACAAAATCACTACTACATGGATAAAACACGATTTGGTCCGTCAGAACACATAGTTTGCAAATTAATTTCAGAGGAACTTATAGTTTAAACTGAGCCTGGCGTAGAGATGCTCGTTTTCCTTCCTGAGAAGCTCCAGTTTGAGGGTTCGTTCGATCAGGTCCGCTTTGGTTTTTACCTTCTCCCTCAGTACTTGGACGTGCGCCTCCCGCTGGTTAAAGCGCTCCATCTGGGAAGCAACAAACTTATTAGTAAGCTTAAGATTATCCACCATGATATCCTTCATGATATCCTCCTTCACACGCGCTAAGGCGATACCTTTCTCGTGAAGTTCCTTCCAGCCGGCGATTTCCACATTCAGATTGTGGCACTTGTCATAAAGGATGGTGAATTCTTCACTCAGGCGGTCATGGGACACTTCCTAAAAATTCTGCTTCTCCATTTGGATAGCCATCTTGTCCTTTAGCCAGGTCGGCAGTTCTATGTTGAGCTTTCGCCTCTTCTGCTGCAACAAAAATATGTGGTTATTTTCCATAATTTAAACAATTAACTAGTGTCAAAGTCATAATTTGAAGGACAGAGCAATCAAGGATTGTTCAAAATTTAATAGAATCAACTAGTGGCACAGTCCTAATTCCAATGTTATAGCAATATAGGCTTTTTCCCAATTCAACACAATAAACTAGTTGCATATTTCTAATTTCTATGTCAGAGCAATATAGCCTTTTTCCCAATTAAGTAGGATAAAGTAGTGGCATAGTCCTAATTTCAATTTTAGAGCAATATAGCCTTTTTTCCCAATTCAACAGGATAAAGTAGTGGCATAGTCCTAATTTCAATTTCAAAGCAACATGGGACTATATCCAACTAAGAGTGTTGTGGGTTTTTCCAATGTAACCAAACAGTAGTGGCATAGTCATAACCTAATTCCAAGCTCAGATACATAATGCAAAGAAATGATGATGACCATTCATGAGAACACAAACCCATAATTTAGTTGAGAGGCAAGTAAGATAAACAGAGAAATAAGGAATTGCTCCAAGATTCCTTAATTGCACGACATATATAAATTACAAAAGAAGCAAAGCATGAACTGAGATTCCTGCCCCCCTCTACTCTGAATCTGAATTGGGCATTGTCGTTAGCTCCCCGGTCTCCTTGTTTGGACTCTTGGGCAAGGTGAGACCTCGGCTCATGTCCTCCTTCATCCGTCTCAATTCATTCAGGAAATGGTTCCTATCATTGTACGCTTCTATGGTAGCCTTTGCTTCGATGATGTATTCTCTGCATGTCTCCGTGGTTTAGTCCAGCAGGAGGACTCCTCTATTCTGGAGATTCTTCTTGTCACACAAGAGCTTTGTAATTAACTTGATGGCCAGGTCTTGTTTGGACAAGTTGTGTGCGATCAACTTCTGCAGCTCGTCGATCACCATCTGCAGCTCTTCGCGCTCTGCTTCGAGCATCTTGATGTTAAGTGAAAAATCAAGCGTGATCTCCTTCTGCAGAGACAAACGCCTTCGAAGGCAATCATTAGCCTTGGTTAGGGAGCGTGCACCCTGTAGTTGGTTGTCTATCTTGGCATTGATCGCGACCACCTTGTCATGGCAATCAGCCTTCGCTTGCTGCATCGTTCATGTTATTTAAAATAGGTACTCTATAATTGTACTAAATGTTCTAGGGAAGCACAATATTCAAGTCACAAAAAACCCAAATGTTTCTATGAAGATTGAGCGTGTTCCCAACTTGGAGGCTACTTGCGGGCAGACACAATCTAATATTTCCACATTTAGAATCTCAAAAATAAAACCAAATGCATGTCGGGATTGCCTACCTTGCTGAGCAGGGAACATGGCCGAACGGGTCCTGCGACGCCCCCGCCATTGTGCTGGTTTCAGGATCCACGACCGCCCTGGAATATGTAACAGAGTAAGAAGAAGAAGAAGAAGAAGAAGAAGAAGAGGAAGAAGAAGAAGAAGAAGAAGAATAAGTAGACATAGCAGAAGAAGAAGAAGAAGAAGAAGAAGAAGAAGAAGACTGTACTGGGAGGAGTCCTGGCCTGCTAGAACACTCAGCGCCGCCACCTCCATCATGCTTGTTTCAGCGTCCATGGCTGCCCTAGAATATGTAGCAGAGTAACAAGAAGAATAACCAGTAGACAAAGAAGAAGAAGAAGAAGAAGAAGAAGAAGAAGAAGAAGAAGAAGAAGAGAAGAAGAAGAAGAAGAAGAAGACTGTACCGAGAGGAGCCCTGTCCTGCTCAAACATTCCGCACCGCCGCTGCCATCGTGCGCCTTTCAGGGTCCATGGCCTCCTTGGAATATGTAGCATAGTAATAAGAAGAAGAAGAAGAAGAAGTAGACATAGAAGAAGAAGATTGTATTGAGAGGAGCCGTAGCCTGCTGGAACATTTAGCACCGCCACCGCCATCGTGCTGCTTTCAGGGTCCACGCCGCCCTAGAATATGTAGCATAGTAATAATAAGAAAGATAAGAAGTAGACATAGAAGAAGAAGAACAAGAAAACAGAGAAGAAGAAGAAGAAGAAGAAGACTGTACCAGGAGCGGGAGGAGCCCCAGCCTGCTAGAACATTCAGCGCCATTTCTAGGAGATATTGGGTCTTTGTGCGAGGGGGGGAATGAGCATCTGGTTGAGCAGGAAGTCCAAGGCGGTGAGCTCTCTCCTTTATCTCCGCGCTCACGGTCGATCCGCCTATCCTCCGGGGAGCCATGGCTAATGCAGATGGAGGAGGTGGGGTTAGGAGGAAGAATTAAGTGATGGGTGGTGGAGAATGGTCAAAGAGTCCAGTCCGTGGTACAGTCTTATACAAGACCACCGTTTACTCCGGTGCTATCTCAACCTACATCCACCGTTCATTTGTTAATCAATGGCCTATGTTGCTTCCATCTCAAAGAAGCATGAGTTGCAGAACCAGGGAATAAAACCCCCACAGTCCACACGATGGGAATCGATTGGACTGGCTTTAATGAGATGAACAGTTCAGCGGGGGCTTCAGCGCGCGCCGCCTAGTATCCCGTGGATAAAGGGGCCAGGTGGGACTACGAGGGAGGAAGTAATTACGGGTTGCACGTCCAGCGTGCATGTGTTCTCAAGGGGTTGTCATGATGCACGTAACTACTGCACAGACACAACATGCTGAAACATTCAACTCCACATCGACATGCACGCACTAGACACTTCCCGATGCTGCCACATGACGCATTTTGTGATTTGTTACGTGACAACACTCCCAGTAGATAGATATTTTACGATGTAGCACAATTTTTACGTGACTAGACTATGAGATGCTCCTGGCGCCCATGATAGGATCGGCACCCAACTCTGCGTACCCGCCATCGCGCATTTCCAAACAACTTCCTCGCGCAGGATGGAACCATGTCGTGGAAGTGGCAGATCTTTGTCGGTGGCTGGCCGTCCTACGTCACCTGCTCATCACGACATCGTTCGTGCCCACCGGTAGCCATCTGAGGCACCACGACGTGTCCAACCGCGCCTGGATCCATCGACATCGGCGCTCGAGGACACCACGACATCGAAGCTTGTCGTACCCGCTGCACCCGAGAAGCGCGTTGCACCGGCAGAGCTGGAGGAGCGCCAAGCAGCAGCCAAGACGGAGTTGCGCCGGAAGAAAGCATGTGAGATCACCATGAATAAGGCAGGAGGAATAGAGGAGCGAGCGACGAGGTCGACTCCGACTGGCAATGAGGAAATGTTCATGTAGCAGTTGGAGGTAGAAGGGGAGATGAGTGACGTCGACCCATGAGACTACGAGGAGGAGGAGGACTCCTATGAGGAGAGGGCACGTATATACGAGGAGGGAGTTGCTGACGAGTCATTGGAGGACACCGCTGCCGCCACCGATGATGACAAGGACAACGACAACGATGAGTAATGTTCTATTGTTAGTATTGTTATTACATATTTAACTGCCATGTCATGCATTGTGATTGTTGTAGCTACTATGTCGTGTTTAATAATATTGGGATGTTGCTACTATAACAATTTCATGTGGCCGTTAGATCAAAGAGGATCAACGGTTGGCTGGCACGATACGCGCGACAACTGTCTGACCAATCAGGGCGTGCTGGTTTCTGGGTGAGCTATAGTAAGGGCTTTTCTGAGTATTCGTGACTGGCATAGAGGGAAAATCTGAGTTAACATGGCTTCAGACCCTAGATTTCCCCCTCTCTACCTAGAACATGGAACCACTCCATGTATTGATACCAAATCTGGCACCTAGCTCCCTCTTGGCATCGCAAGCGACTTCTCCAACTAGAGATTTCATGGTCATTTGGAGAAATCTCGACTTTCCATTTTCTGAACACGAAAAACAGGTGTTTTCCCAACGGTGGTGCAAGATTAGGGCGCGCACATAGGCCCAAGGAAATTTCCACGCATGCTACACCATGGTGCATTGCCATTCCCGAGAGGTGGATATTTATCTCGTGGTGCAAGCATATACTTTATTTTTTTTGATTTACGGCCCGGTAAATGCGGTTTCTAACTATATGTACCCTATAAGACACTCTCAATTTTCAGGGAAAAATGGTTTGGGGTGTCCCATGGGGTACCTAGGATGGATGCATGCCTAGGTCCAAAATTGCACCGAACATCGCGTTGCCGCGGCTGCCGGAGGGTTTCGCCTTTTTTTTGGTAGCACCAAACAAAATCTAAAAAAAAATAAAAAATATGAAAACAGATCTTGGAGCCCTTTCATGAGACCCACTGCCCTCATAAAATCATAGGCAAGGCATACTAGGTCCGTTGGCACCCAAGGCACCACCAGGATGTCTATCGAGTGTGAGTTAACATGGCTTCCAACCCTAGATTTACCCCCTCGCTCCCCAGAACATGGAACCACTCCATGGATTGAGACCAAACCCAGCACCTAGCTCCCTCTCGGCATCACAAGCAACTTCTCCAACTAGAGATTTCGTGGTCATTTGGAGAAATTTCAACTTTCCATTTTATGAACCCAAAAAAATGGTGTTTTAACAAAGGAGGTGCAATATTAGGGCGCGTCCATGGGCCCGAGGAAATTTTAATGCATGCTACACCATGGTGCATGTCCATTCCCGGCAGGCGGGTATTTATCTCATGGTGCAAGCATATACTATATTTTTTTAGTTATGGCCCGATAAATGCAGTTTCTAACTTTATGTACCCTATAAGACACTCTCAATTTTCATAAAAAAAATGGTTTGGGGTGCCCCATGGGGTACCTAGGCTGGATGCATGCCTGGGTCCAAGATTGCACCGACTGTTGCATTGCCGTGACCGCCGGCGGCTTTCGCCGTGTTTTTGGCAGCACCAAACAAAATCTAAAAAAATAAAAAAAATGTGAGAACAGCTCCTGGAGCCCTTGCATGTGACCCACTACCCTCATAAAATCATAGGCAAGGCATACCAGGTCCTTTGGCAACCAAGGCACCACTAGGATGTTTATCGAGTGTGAGTTAACATGGAATCCAACCCTAGATTTCCCCCCTCGCTACCCAGAACATCGAACCACTACATGGATTGAGCCCAAACCCGACATCTAGCTCCCTCTCAGAATCGCAAGCGACTTCTCCAGCTAGATATTTCGTGGTCATTTGAAGAAATCCCGACTTTCCCTTTTCTGAACGAGAAAAACCAAAGTTTTCCCAAAGGAGATGCAAGATTAGGGCGTGCCCATGGGCCCGAGGATATTTCCACGTATGGTACACCATGGTGCATGGCTATTCCCGAAATGTGGATATTTATCTCGTGGTGCAAGCATATACTTTATTTTTTTGAGTTACAGCCTGGTAAATGAAGTTTCTAACTGTATGTACCCTATAAGACACTCTCAATTTTTAGGGAAAATGGTTTGGGGTGCCCCATGGGGTACCTAGGCTGGATGCATGCTTGGGTCCAAGATTGCACCGACCGTCGTGTTGCCGTGCACGTCGGCGGGGTTTGCCTTTCTTTGGGTAGCACCAAACAAAATTTAAAAAAATAAAGAAAAATGTGAAAACATCTCCGGGAGCCCTTGCATGTGACCCACTGCCCTCATAAAATCATAGACAAGGCATACCAGGTCCTTTGGCACCCAAGGCACCACCATGATGTCTATCGAGTGTGAGTTAACATGGCTTCTAACCCTAGATCCCCCTCCCCTCGCTGCCCAGAACATGGAACCACTCCTAGGTTGGATGCATGCCTAGGTCCAAGATTGCACCGACCATCGTGTTCCCGCGGCCGTCGACGGGTTTCGCCGTTTTTTTGGGCCGCACCAAACAAAATCTAAAAAAATAAAAAATGTGAAATAGCTCCTAGAGCCCTTGCATGTGACCCACTGCCCTCATAAAATCATAGGAAGGCATACCAGATCCTTTGGCACCCAAGGCACCACCATGATGTCTATCGAGTGCGAGTTAACATGGCTTCCAACCCTAGATTCCCTCCCTCGCGTCCCAGACCATGGAACCACTCCATGGACTCAGCCCAAACCCGTCACCTAGCTCCCTCTTGCCATCACAAGTGACTTATTCAACTAGAGATTACGTGGTCATTTGGAGAAATCTCGACTTACCATTTTCTGAACCCAAAAAAACGGTGTTTTCCCAAATGAGGTGCCAGATTAGGGCGCGCCCATGGGCCCGAGGCAATTTCCACACATGCTGCACCATGGTGCATGGCCATTCCTAGGAGGTGGGTATTTATCTTGTGGTGCAAGCATATACTGTATTTTTTTGAGTTATGGCCCGGTAAATGCGGTTTCTAACTATATGTACCCTATAAGACGATCTCAATTTTCAGGGAAAAATAATTTAGGGTGCCCCATGGGGTACCTAGGCTGGATGCAAGCCTGGGTCCAAGATTAAGCCCACCGTCGCGTTGTCACGGCCGCCGGCGGGTTTCTTCTATTTTTGGGCAGCACCAAAAAAAATTAAAAAAACATTAAAACAACTTCTGAAGCCCTTGCATGTGACCCACTGCCCTCATAAAATCATAGGCAAGGCATACCAGGTCCTTTGACACCCAAGGCACCACCAGGATGTCTATCGAGTGTGAGTTAACATGGCTTCCAACCCTATATTTCCCCCTCGTTAACCATAACATGGAACCACTACATGGATTCAGCCCAAATCCGGCACCTAGCTCCCTCTAGGCATCGCAAGCGACTTCTCCAACTAGATATTTCATGGTCATTTGGAGAAATCTCAACTTTCCATTTTCTGAACCCAGAAAATCGGTGTTTTCCCAAAGGAGGTGCAATATTAGGGCGCACCCATGGGCCCGAGGCAATTTCCACGCATGCTACACCATGGTGCATGGCCATTCCCGGGAGGTGGGTGTTTATCTCGTGGTGCAAGCATATAATGTATTTTTTTAGTTACATCCCGGTAAATGCGATTTCTAACTGTATGTATCCTATAAAAGACTCTCAATTTTTAGGAAAAATGGTTTGGGGTGCCCCATGGGGTACCAAGGATGGATGCACGCCTGGGTCCAAGATTGCACCGACCATCACGTTGCCGCAGCCGCCAGCGGGTTTCGCCGTTTTTTTGGGCAGCACCAAACAAAATCTAAAAAAATAAAAAATGTGAAAACAGCACCTGAAACCCTTGCATGTGACCCACTGCCCTCATAAAATCATAGGCAAGGCATACCAGGTCCTTTGACACCCAAGGCACCACCAGGATGTCTATCGAGTGTGAGTTAACATGGCTTCCAATCCTAGATTTACCCCCTCGCTGCCCAGAACATGGAACCACTCCATGGATTGAGACCAAACCCGTCACCTAGCTCCCTCTCGCCATCACAAGCGACTTCTTCAACTATAGATTACATGATCATTTGGAGAAATCTCGACTTACCATTTTCTGACCCCAAAAATCTGATGTTTTCCCAAATGAGGTGCAATATTAGGGCGCGCCCATGGGCCCGAGGAAATTTCCACACATGCTACACCATGGTGCATGGACATTCACGAGAGGTGGGTATTTATCTCGTGGTGCAAGCATATATTGTATTTTTTTGAGTTACGACCCGGTAAATGCGGTTTCTAACTGTATGTACCCTATAAGACACTCTCAATTTTGAGGGAAAAATGATTTAGGGTGCCCCATGGGGTACCTAGGCTGGATGCAAGCCTGGGTCCAAGATTAATCGGACCGTCACGTTGTCGCGGTTGCCGGCGGGTTTTGCCGTTTTTTTGAGCAGCACCAAACAAAATTTTAAAAAACGTTAAAACAGCTCCTGAAGCCCTTGCATGTGACCCACTGCCCTCATAAAATCATAGGCAGGGCATACCAGGTCCTTTGACACCCAAGGCACCACCAGGATGTCTATCGAGTGTGAGTTAACATGGCTTCCAACCCTAGATTCCCCCCTTGTTAACCAGAACATGGAACCACTACATGAATTGAGCCCAAACCCGGCACCTAGATCCCTCTAGGCATCGCAAGCAACTTCTCCAACTAGATATTTTATGGTCATTTGGAGAAATCTCGACTTTCCATTTTCTGAACCCTAAAAACAGGTGTTTTCCCAAAGGAGGTGCAAGATTAGGACGCACCCATGGGCCCGAGGCAATTTCCATGCATGCTACACCATGGTGCCTGGCCATTCCCGGGAGGTCGGTGTTTATCTCGTGGTGCAAGCATATACTGTATTTTTTTGTTACATCTCGGTAAATGCGGTTTCTAACTGTATGTATCCTATAAGTCACTCTCAATTTTTAGGGAAAATGGTTTGGGGTTCCCCATGGGGTACCTAGGCTAGATGAATGCCTGGGTCCATGATTGCACCGACCGTCGCGTTGCCGCGGCCGCCAGCGGGTTCATCGTTTTTTGGGAAGCACCAAAAAAATCTAAAAAAATAAAAAATATGAAAACAGCTCCTGGAGCCCTTGCATGTGACCCACTACCCTCATAAAATCATAGGCAAGGCATACCAGGTCATTTGGCACGCAAGGCACCATCAGGATGTCTATCAAGTGTGAGTTAATATGGCTTCTAACCCTAGATTTCCCCCCTCGCTGCCTAGAACAAGGAACCACTCCATGGATTGAGCCCAAACCCGGCACCTAGCTCCCTCTCTGCATCGCAAGCGACTTCTCCAACTAGATATTTCTTGGTCATTTGGAGAAATCCCGACTTTCCATTTTCTGAACCCTTAAAATCGGTGTTTTCCCAAAGGAGGTGCAAGATTAGGGCGTGCACATGGGCCCGAGGAAATTTCCACGCATGCTACACCATGGTGCATGGCCATTCCCGGGATGTAGATATTTATCTCGTGGTGCAAGCATATACTTTATTTTTTTGAGTTATGGCCCAGTAAATGCGGTTTCTAACTATATGTACGCTATAATAGAGTCTCAATTTTTAGGGAAAATGGTTTGGGGTGCCCCATGGGGTACCTAGGCTGGATGCATGCCTGGGTCCAAGATTGCACCGACCGTCGCGTTGCCGCGGCCGTCGGCGGGTTTTGCCGTTTGTTGGGCAGCACTAAACAAAATCTAAAAAAAATAAAAAAATATATGAAAATAGCTCCTAGAGCCCTTGCATGTGACCCACTGCCCTCATAAAATCATAGGAAAGGCATACCAGGTCCTTTGGCACCCAAAGCACCACCAGGATGTATATCGAGTGTGAGTTAACATGGCCTCCAACCCTAGATTTTCCACCTCGCTGCCCAGAACAAGGAACCACTCCATGGATGGAGCCCAAACCCGACACCTAGCTCCCTCTCGGCATCTCAAGTGACTTCTGCAACTAGAGATTTCGTGGTCATTTTAAGAAATCCCGACTTTCCATTTTCTAAACCCTCAAAATTGGTGTTTTCCCAAAGGAGGTGCAAGATTAGGGCGCGCCCATGGGCCCGAGGCAATTTCCATGCATGCTACACCATGGTGCATGGCCATTCCTAGGAGGTGGGTATTTATCTCATGGTGCAAGCATATACTATTTTTTAGATACGGCCCGATAAATACAGTTTCTACATGTATGTACCCTATAAGACACTCTCAATTTTCAAGGAAAAATCATTTGGGGTGCCAAGGTTGGATGCATGCCTGGGTCCAAG
The DNA here is from genome assembly GCA_916181665.1 of Avena sativa. NCBI lineage: Eukaryota > Viridiplantae > Streptophyta > Magnoliopsida > Poales > Poaceae > Avena > Avena sativa. Next base: position 363,324,399 of record OV702285.1, on the reverse strand, counting down.
ATTGCACCGAGCGTCGTGTTCCCGCGACCGTCGACGGGTTTCGCTGTTTTTTGGGCAGCACCAAACAAAATCTAAAAAAAATAAAAAAATATGAAAACAGCTCCTAGAGCCCTTGCATGTGACCCACTCTCCTCATAAAATCATAGGCAAGGCATACCAGGTCTTTTGGCACCCAAGGCACCACCAGGATATCTATCAAGTGTGAGTTAACATGGCTTCCAACCCTAGATTCCCCCCTTTCTACCCAGAACATGGAACCACTCCATGGATTGAGCCCAAACCCGGCACCTAGCTCCTTCTTGCCATTGCAAGCGACTTCTTCCAGTAGATATTTTGTGGTCATTTGGAGAAATCTTGACTTTCCATTTTCTGAACCCGGCAAACCGGTGTTTTCCCAAAGGAGGTGCAGATTAGGTTGTTCCCATGGGCCCGAGGCAATTTCCACTCATGCTACACCATGGTGCATGGCCATTCCCGGGAGGTGGGTATTTATCTCATGTTGCAAGCATATACTATATTTTTTTTGAGTTACGGCCTGGTAAATGTGGTTTCTAACTGTAGGTACCCTATAAGACACTCTCAAGTTTCAGGGAAAAATGGATTGGGGTGCCCCATGAGGTACCTAGGTTGGATGCATGCCTGGGTCCAAGATTGCACCGACCGTCGCCTTGCCGCGGCCATCAGAGGGCAGCACCAAACAAAACCTAAAAAAATAAGAAAATGTGAAAACAGCTCCTGGAACCATTTCATGTGACCCACTGTCCTCATAAAATAATAGGCAAGGCATACCAGTTCCTTTGGCATCCAAGGCACCACCAGGATGTCTATCGAGTGTCAGTTAACATGCCTTCCAACCCTAGATCCCCCCCCCCCCCCCCGCTGCCCAGAACATGGAACCAATCCATGGATTGAGCCAAAACCCGGAACCTAGCGCACTCTATGCATCGCAAGCAACTTCTCCCAATATAGATTTTGTGGTCATTTGGAGAAATCTCGACTTTCTATTTTCTAAACCCGAAAAACCAGTGTTTTCCCAAAGGAGGTGCAAGATTAGGCTGCGCCCATGGGCCCGAGGCAATTTCCACGGATTCTAAATCATGGTGCATGGCCATTCCTGGGAGGTGGGTATTTATCTCGTGGTTCAAGCATATACTGTATTTTTTTGAGTTACGGCCCGGTAAATGTGGTTTCTAACTATATGTACCCTATAAGACACTCTCAATTTTCAGGGAAAAATGGTTTGGAGTGATCCATGGGGTACCTAGGCTAGATGCATGCCTAGGTCCAAGATTGCACTGACCGACGCGTTGCCGCGGCCGCTGGCGGGTTTCACCGCTTTTTGGACAGCACCAAACAAAATCTAAAAAAATATGAAAACAGCTCCTGGATCCTGCATGTGACCCACCGCCCTCATAAAATCATAGGAAAGGCATACCAGGTCCTTTGGCACCCAAGGCACCACCAGGATGTCTATCGAGTGTAAGTTAATATGGCTTCGAACCCTAGATGCCCCCCTCGCTGCCAAGAACATGGAACCACTCCATGGATTGATCCCAAACCCGGCACCTAGCTCCCTCTTGGCATCGCAAGCGACTTCTCCAACTAGACATTTCGAGGTCATTTAGAGAAATCTCGACTTTCCATTTTTTGAACCCAAAAAACCGGTGTTTTCCCAAAGGAGGTGCAAGATTAGGGCGCGCCCATGGGCCCGAGGCAATTTACATGCATGCTACACCATCGTGCATGGACATTCCGGGGAGGTGGGTATATATCTCGTGCTGCAAGCATATACTATATTTTTTTTAGTTACGGCCCGGTAAATGCGGTTTCTCACTGTATGGACCCTATAAGATACTCTCAATTTTCAGGGAAAATGGTTTGGGGTGCCCCACGGGGTACCTAGGTTAGATGCTATCAACAACCGAATATTTAATCCCAGATGCCTGTTATGCTATACATCGCAATCCCAGGATTACCATTTTTGCGAGACATAACAGATTGGATATCACAGTACATCATCCATTACAAACTATACATAAGGTCTTACACAAATAAGGATCTCATGATCCAGTCTTAATACAATTCAAGCAGAGGAATTACGTAATAATAATGATAGCGTAGGTGAAGCTCCAGCTTCATGATCCTAGTTGTCGTAACCTTCATGTTGTCCGTCCTCCTGATACTCTTCTTCATAGTCTGGCCATGGGAATAGCCAAAGACAAATCCATGAGTACTCTTTAATTACTCGCAAACTAATACTAAGCTCTAGGTTGTTTTGCAAAAAACCTAGATTTATCTCTACTGAGTTCAGAAGAAAAGAAAGCAAGTTGAAAGTTTTATAACACCTAAGTGGGAACTTGAATTTCATATCACAACCATGTTGTGGTCATGTCAAAGTCACAAATCATTCCATAAGTCATTTTGAAAACATCTCACGACTGAACAGTATGGCCACTCCAACTGTCCATAACCACGGATGCGGCTATTCGAATAGATTGACACTCTGCAGAGGTGGTCCACTTTCACCACAATATTCGATACATCTTCCAGGTACAATCCTGAATTCACCATACTCAGTATATGGATAATCAATCCTAACCTTTCAATTACACGCTCTAGTATAGGCACATCTCCTGTGAGTTTGGCCTCCCAACCATGACCAACTGTCATCTTGGGAACTGCACAGGTGGACAATCTTCACAAGGTAGCCTCAGCTCAAACCTTGGCCGCAAGGGAACCCATACTAAGGTATATAAATTTCCAGTCAAGCCCTATCCAAATTTCGGGTATTTTGGTTATACGGTAAAATTGGAATGGTATCGCATCCAGAAAACCATCATTTTTATAAAGGGCTAAGGCTCATGCCTTAACATTTTCATCATCAAAATCATCTGGTGTTCAAGAACACATGTCAAAACATTTTAGTAGAATGACTCAGTGATACGCCCAATTTGCATCACCATTCTATATCATAATTTACCTCTATTCATTTATATTTGTCTTATTATGAGGTATTACTTATGGATTTTCATCTGTTTATGCATGTTGGATGATTCCTGGAGGATGGACTTCCGGATTTTGGATTCTGATGGAAAAGACGGCGTTTTGGTGCAATTTCGCAAAGATCAGAAAAATACCAGAAAAATATGGAAACATATTATTTTACCAGAAGACGAAGGAAGGCAGAAGGAGGAGCGAAGGGGGGCTCAGGGGGCACACACCCCCTAGGCATGGGCCCACCTGACCCCGTGCCTAGGGTGGGTTTGGCTCACCTGCTCGGCCTCCGACTCCGCCCATTTGCCTATATCTTCCCTACCGAACCTAACACTAGGGGAGCGACCACAGATAGACTTCCGCCGCCTCTGGGAGGCGGAAAACACCGAGAGAGAAAGATCTCTCCGGCAGAAAGATTTCTACCGGGGGAATTCCTTCCCGGAGAGGGGAGACCGTCGCCATCAACACCATCATCAAGCTAGGCTTCATCGGGATCATCATCATCATCCACACCATCATCTCCACCAGCATCATCATCACCACTCCGTCCTGCTATATCAATTGTGTTGGATATTGCTTAGTTCATTAGGGGAAACTTTCCCGGTGTTAATTACTATTGTAGTTGATGCTTGTGAGTGGAACCATTGGATTATTGTTTATGTTCAGATTTTTATCCATTATCATATCATCTTTGATCTTGATCCATATGATGTCTTGTGAGTAGTTCATTTAGTTCTTGAGGACATGGGAGAAGTCATGTTGTTAGTAGTGAATCTGTGATGAGTTATTATTCAATGGTTTAGTATTTAAGTTGTCGTTCTATTCTTCTAGTGGTGTCATGTGAACGTCGACTACATGACACTTCACCATTTATGGGCCTAGGGGGATGCATTGTGTATTTGGCTAATAATTGTGGGGTTGCCGGAGTGACAGAAACCTGAATCCCCCGTTAGGACACCTTTGCACAAGGGAGCATAGGATCTCAGAGTTTAAGGCTGTGGTTAGAATTCTATCTTAATTACTTTCCTGTAGTTACGGATGTTTGTAGGGGCTTTAATAACAAGAATGTATTAGTCCTAGGAAGGGCAGTATGTTAGCACAGGTTCACCCACACAACACTTACAAACACCAAAGAAGAGTACTTAGGTATTTGCAGCAAAAGCACATGACAGAATTACCAAGTGTCCTCGAGAACGTTTGGTCCTTATAAGTATTTCCACCGGCTTGTCCTTTTCTAAGAAAGGATTGGGCCACTTGCTCCATTTGTTCGTTACTTCTGTTACTTTCTCTTTGTTTTGTTTCCTTGTCAGAAAACCACTAAAAATCCGTTTGCTAAGTATTCACAGAGATTTCCTACTCCATACCATTGTTCAACACCTTCTGCTCCTCGTTCGGATCGATACTCCTATTTATCAAAAGTACTACGATACACCCCCTATACTTGTGGGTCATCAAAACTATTTTCTAGCGCCATTACCAGGGAGTGAAGCGCTATTGAAAAGTGGAACCGGTAAGGGAAACTTTCATTGTGAGTATTGCTTTTGTTACTGCTTGTTACTTTGTTTCGAATATGAATAACCCACTTGGTTTTCTATTTGGGAAAACTACTACCACTTTTATAGTAGTAGATGAACCACCACCTATTGAGATAGATCCTTTTAAGATACCTACGAGTATTGTTAATCATGCCATGGATAATTATTATTTTGGGGATGGAACTATCCATCCTGGTGATCACTTGCTTTATATCCATGAATTATGCGGGTTGTTTTAGTGTGCAGGTATCACAACTGAATAGGTGAAGAAGAAGTTACTCTCCATATACTTGAAAGGGATAGTTGAGGCATGGTATAAGCTGCTAAAGAATGGACAATCCATGGAATGGGAGGAGATGGCATCTCTCTTTTACTCTATATCATCCCAGTGAAATCCATAAGGATAGAAGTATTATATATAACTTTTGGCCTCTTGATGGAGAGAGTACAGCTCAAGCTTGGGGGAGACTGAAGTTACTAATGCTTAAATGTCCTATTCATGAACTCCCTAACAATATTATTCTCAATAACTTTTATGCTAGGCTTTCTCTTCTTGATAAAGATTTACTAGATGCTTCTTGTGCTGGATCATTCACAAGTATGAAGGAAGAAGCTAAATGGGATCTCTTAGACTGTATTAAAGATAACACTGAGGCTTGGGATAATTACAAAGGAATAAAGTCAGGTATAAACTATGATTATGAATGCATTAAAACTTTTATGGTGTAAGACCCCACCTTTATAAAGATAAAGGTCTTGTGATTGCAATGCTAGTCCCTGGATCAATTTCTAGCATCCACAGTATTAGATGAAGTACACAGAAACAAAGGTCATTATTACATCGTCATTCCAGAGATAACATAGTATTTTACAACTCCATAGCCATAGGCTAGTACAAGAGTTCAACTTAACAAAAATAAAGTAAAGTCTTCATCTTCGTGTGCCACAGGCAAACATGTTCAGTGTAGACTCATAACCCTAATCCTCATCAGAGTAACCTGCAACATCACAAGTTACAGCCACAGTGGGTCAATACATGGGAATAGTATTGGAAAGTGATACCTTAGTAGAATAATAGTTTCTAACTTCTATATGAATTTGGCTAAGTGTAGATGGGGCTTGCTTTGCTCAAAATAGGTTTTTCCTATCAGTTGAAAACACTAACTTTTTGTTTGACAAAAATCACCCAAGGCATCAACCAATGAAAATAGGTTATCCATTACCCTTGTTGAACCACAAGTTTTAACTTAGAAATTGGGATGAGGAGATCCTTGATAGCTTCAATGTCCTTTTGCTCATATTGTCCATTGTTGGGGACACGACTAAGTACTTAGATTTTCCTTCTCGAGAGGTGGTGCACTTTCCCCACACGACTCGATATGCATCGAGAAGAGATCTTTTAGAAGCCTTCCCTTAGACCAAATGGACACGTTCCAAACCTATTTCCCCCTACCACCTTCTGTCAATCTGGCTAAGTTATTGTAACCTATATGATCAAGGCAGAGCCCATATGCCATGTGGTTGCACTAGAAGCTTCTAAACACTTGTCATCTCAAATCCCTTTGTTCCTGGGTGGCATTCCACAAGTGTGATACACAAGTTTTCCCTAGTATACTGGACTTGTGTTACACAAGTTTTCCCCAATATACTGGACTTGTGTAACCACTCAACATATCCCATTCTCACCATTCCACCCAGGCGATTCATTCACTTAGTAGTTTTATTAAGTAAAACATAAGTCAAAGACTTAACAAAATTCAATAGCATGTTTATAATCCACCCTTGTTTTCTACTAGCTAGGCTAAGCATGATAGCATAACAAGTATCTTAACTTCGAGAAAATTCTACCAAGACTACATCTACTAGGATTTCCCATAGCATAGCATATAGATACTTAGCAAAATCTCATGCAAGCCCTATACAAAATATCACTAGTGCATAGTCAAAATACTGGGAAAAATACATGGAGCACCACTAGCCTTGGTAGTTGGGGGAGTAGCAACAATCCTCACAATAACAATCACCACTAGCACCAAAATCTACACATAAAATGATAGCACCAAATTTATCTTCCAAACAATCAAGCAAAAATATATGAATGCATGCAAATTCCATTTGATGATTTTTCTTAAACTAAACAAGACAAGTAAATAGTATTGAACACTAAAGTAAACATTTAGAGACTAAATAAACTTAATTTGGCTTTAAAAACATTTTCTAAATAATTTTTATACACAAAATAAGCCTACAAATGTATCTACATAAAATTCTATTTTAACATAAACAAAATACAAAACGAAGCCCATATATGTTTAGGATTTAATTTTGTGAATCCATTGATATATTATTTGCATTTTTTGGATAACCATATCAAAAGTTATGAATTTTACAAGTTAATTCATCTATTTAATTCAAATCTGGGTTTTAAAAGAAAATCCCTAACACGCAGCGGCTCCTGATTGGCCAGTACTGCTTCGCGCTGGATCACACATGCGCGCACCGTCAAATCTAATTGAGATCTAGCAGCTCAAATCTGCCCGTACCCTTTCGGGCTGGCGTCTAATCTAGACCATTGGATCTAGATTTAGTGGATCCAATCGACCCGACCCTAAACTAGCAGCACTCATGGCCACAGCGGCGGCGATGCGTCTGACGGCGACTTGCCTCCGAGGCCAGGGGTAAGGGAGGGGGTACTGTGGATTACCATAGTTGCGGCGATGTGGTGATACTCAAGGTGGTCGTGGATGGGGACGGGGCGCACGGACGCAGTCGGAATCTCTCGTCGGAGTAGCGCTGAGCGTCGGGTGTTCACAGTCGACGATGGGGGTGATGTCCTGGGGCACGAGAAGGCAAACAACATGCATCAGAAGAAGCGCAAGAAGAATACGAGCACGCTCGTTTGAACCAGAAGCAAGGGGGAGGTCAGGGCTCACCGTAATCACTCGCCGGTGTTCATCGGGGCAGCGATAGTGCGAAGCAAAATCGAGGTAGCCTGGCGGCGCCCAAAGGTGGGTGAGTGGGGGGAAATGGAGCTGGGGAAGAGGGCGTTAAGTAGCTGGGGCGAGGGAGGGAATCACGCCCGCAGTAATTCTCAATCAAGCGCGAAATCAACGGGGGGAAATGGCCGCGGCGGAGCTGGTCGTGCAAGGTGTTTGGGGACGAAGGAGACGACGTGGCAGTGGTACCAGGAGGTCAGCGAGTGGGTGCGGTGCGGGCGCGGTGAGAAACAGAGAGGGAGAGGGGGTTTTCCCGGGTGGGCTAGGTGGGCTGGTTGTTGGGCCGCGGGTGGGTTGGGTTAGATAGGTGGTTGCTGTTATTTTTTTTCCTTTTCTCTTTTTCTTTTTCTGTTTTGATTTTTCAAATAAGTTTTGAATCACCAAATTAATTCCAAATCTTTTCAAATTTTCACCAAAACTTTATGAGGTGAATCTAGTGTTTTGAAGTGTGTCAAACACTATTGGTCATTCCAAACCACCTTTGGTTTGAAGAATAAAATAAACCATGCCTTTATTATAATAAGGGTATTGGGCATATAAATGGTTTTTATATTTGAATTTTGTTTTGAGAATTTTTGTACAAGCTTTGCATTCATCTTTGGAACATTTCTGATCAAACTAAGGTGTTCTCATACTTTGGGAGTAAAATAGAACCATTGCCTTTTCTAGCATAAAATAATATACATATAAATGGTTTCTAATTTTGAAAACTTGTTTGAAAATAACCAAATGCTTATGAATGTATGAATGATATGCAAACTTTTCAAATTATGATTTTTGGGATATTACATATGGGTACTGATAACTTCCGTGATATTTGCAATAAGTTTGGTCTTGATTCCCAAAGTATTGCCAGCTATTTTAAGGCCTTTGCCTCTTACATAGAAATTCCCAAGAAGAAGTGGAATAAGTATCATGCTCCTTATAAAGATGTTGTTAATTATGCTCCAATTATAAGTACTCAAGTTTGCACTACTCATCATATTGTGCCTGAACCCCATGTTGAGAAAATGCCTTTCCCAACTAAGGTAAAGGAGTATTCTATGATTATTAGTGCAAATAACAAGGGTACAATGGAAACTGTGAAGCATGGTAAGCATTTGAGTGATGAACCTTTGGTAGCTATTGTGAAGGACACTGTCACTAGAAATATAGAGGATGAACATATTGTATTCTGTGAAGACGCTTCTAATATTTTCTCTCATCCTGGTAAATTTAGAAAAGCTAGTGTTCCTGTGCTTTCTGTTAAAATTGGTGATCATTGCTACTATGGTTTATATGATATTGGTGCTAGTTCTAGTGCTATTCCTTATGAGCTTTACAGGGAAATTATGCACGAGATTAGTCCTTGTGAGCTTGAGGACATTGATGTGGTTATTCACCTTGCTAACAAGGAGACCATTTGCCCCATTGTTATTGTAAGAGATGTGGAGGTTCGCTGTGGCAAGATTAAATATCCTGCAGATTTTCTAGTGCTTAATTCAGCATCTAGCAAAACTTGTACTATCATTTTTGGTAGAACTTTCTTGAATACTTGTGGTGCCATTATTGATTGTAAGAAGGAAAAAGTTTTAACTAAGTTTGATGGAGATTCTTATGAGTTTAACTTTTCCAAATTTGCTAAAGCTCCTTGTGAAATAGCTTGCCTAATAAAGATTTCAGGATGGAACAACTTGCTTCAATTGATCCAGTCTATAAACTTGGACCTCTATTTGATGACTGTAAGTATGCTTATTTTGATGATAAAGTTGTTTCCAATGACAGTTATATTGTCAACATTATTCAAAGTGCTACTGAAAGTTATTTTGAGAGAGGGAAACATGGTTTTACGCATCTCAATGATGTTAAGTTTCCCCGTTTTATGTTGAGAGCTTTAAAGTTGCATCTGTTTTGTCTTCCTATGCTAGTGGCTTTTTGTTTCAACAATTTGTTTTCTCATGATAACCCCATGCATAGGAAGTGGGTTAGACTCAAGTGTGTTGGCTATTTGCTTCTTGATGCTCTTTTTCACTCCAGATTTATATATCCTATGTGAGCATCTTTGGAAGTTTCAAGCCTAACTTAAAGGCATTAAAGAAAAGTACTTGTTGGGAGATAACCCAAGAGTTTTGTCGAGTCTTTGAAGTTATTACCTCTATAATAACCGCTCTTTATCCTTTTTGTTTTGGTTTTTGTGTCAAGTTCAACTACTTTTGTGAAGTAGAGGAGTCGTGAAAAGTGGCTATCCTGGGACAGATTTTTGTGCTGCATTGTAAAAATTCGTGAGGGAGCTCAGTACTTCGGATGGAGCTGCATTTTTCTGAGCTTGTTCTCCAGGTTGTTACCAAACTTTCATCAGTTCTGCACTTTTTGAATTGGGCAATAGAATGTCTTCGGAAAAATCAATCTTTACCTATTGGTCTGTTTTGACAGATTTCTGCCATCTTTTGCATTTGCCTCTCTTTGAAGCTTTTGTGTTGATGGGTTTTCAGTTGAAGTGTGTGCCAAAGGTTTATTGTTTTTGCTTACACTAATGTTGTCATTAAGTTTGTGCAAAGGTTTTCTATGAAGGAAACTCTCAGGAGAAAGAGGAAAGGAATCTGTAGAGTTCGTCTTTGAATAGGTAAAAGTGGTGAAAACAGAAGGTTCGTGAAACCCCAATTTTTGAATAGACAAAGCTGAAGAAGAAACGGAGCCCGGGGTGGAAAAACCCACCCCAGGCGCGAGCCCAGCCTTGCCGCGCCTGGAGGGGGTTTTCCACCCCCGAACTCCGTCTCCGCTTCGTTTCCGTGTCAAAACTTTCCTGATGCATTGAATCTTCGTAATATATAACCCCCCGGGTTCCCTAAGGTTCGTGCATCATGTTCTCCTTGTGTTTTCGTTTCGATCTGTTTTTGTCAGGAAATCTTCTCAAGTTTAGAGCACCATGTCCTCCACCAACGACGAAGGAAAGAAGCCCGAGAAAGAACCTCAAGTTTCCAAGGAGGAAGAGATCCAGGAAGGATATGAAGGTGACATTGAGGAGCTTGACAAGAGACCACTACCACCAAAGGAGTAATTCTTCATTAGGTTTGGCATCCCCTTGGCTTGTTCCAAGCTTGGGGGAGTGTCGCGGTATCACCACCATTATCTTTCATATTTTACCTTTTTAGTGGATTCATATCTGTGGTAAAGGGGTTATCTTATAGCTTGGTTTGCATGTGGAAGTATCTCTCCTTTAGTTGATTATCTATGTATCCCTTGGTGTGAGTGCCTTTATTGAATATTAATGACAAGTCTCATCTTTTACTTTTTGCACTTCTTATTTTTAGATTGCAATCTCTATTATATGATGGATCTTGTTGTTCAGTATTGGCACCACTTTGGGATCATTAAGTGGATCTAAATTGGTTTTGGCAAACCAGGTTCTGGTCAGTGGCATTAGTTTGAAAGAAAAGAAAGAAAGAAAAATCTTACAGGTATTTGGTATCATTTGTTTTCTTTCTTGTTGGCTCATAAGCTTAGTATTCTTTATTTAAGATTCTTTTGTGTCTTCAAGGAAGATTGCATGTTTGGCTTTATTACTTGTATGTTTGCTTGTTTCTTTAAACTCTCTTGCTTGCTACCCAGCCTTGCTAGCCAAAAACCTGTTTTGAGAAGGCATACTTCTCATGTTTCCAAAACCCTTTGAACCAAAAACTTTTGCCACTAGTGTCCACCATATCTACCTAATAGCTATTTCTATTCCTAGTAAATTCTCAAGCTTCATCTACCTTTCAAATTAAAAAGTATTTTTTTTGTGTAAACTAGTTAGTAAAGCTCTCACGAACTTGATGGCACACTTTGTTTACTTGCCCCTAATAAACTTGAACCATTGTGGACATCGAAGTTGTATATGCTTGCATCTATACGTTGGGATTAACAGAACCGTGCTGTCACGGGGAACGTTTTCAACGTTGCACTTGTACCTTGTCGTATATAGTTGATATCGTGCTCTTTTGTCTATGGATGTCAACGTTGTGAAATAAATAGGGGACTTGTAAGTCCATGGATTTTGTATCTGTGTTAGAGAAATGCGTGGGACGCTAGCCTAAGCCATGCTTAATCATGGTGGAAACTTGCAGCATCACCATAGTGAGTCATCTATGAAGCATCCTCAATTAAAAGCTATATGCATAGTAAATAAAAAGATTGTTGAGATGCTCATTATCTGCTTGCCTTGTCATTTTGGTTATGGGAAAGCTCCTGTACCATGTGCAAGGGGTACCCTGTTGGCGGTTCTCAATGATATGCAAATACTTACAATGACAAGAACTTACCTGGACCCAAAGTTGAGTATGCATGAGGAGTGGCCCTCATATTCATGGGACATGAGATTGCCAACTTATATTTCGTCAAGCATATACTCTATCTTTATTCACTTTAACCTTAATCATCTAAAGATGCTTATGATAGGGGCAATGAGGGCTCAAAGCTAGTAATTATCATAATATTTTGGAAGCTCTTTATCACTTGTAATCCCTGCTACCCTCTAAGAAGGGAACTTTCTACCAGTTACTAGTGGAGTCAGTAAACCTACTTCCTCTCTATCTCCAGCAAGATTTTGAGTTGTTGTGTTTCAAGCATTCATATGGTGATTTATTCAATCATATTCTTTATCTCCCTTGTTTGCACAAAACTCTTATCTATTGAGTATTACTTTGAAAGCCTTCACTTGTGAAAAACCTTTTTGAGCAAAGAGTTCTCCTGTTTTGAAACTTCTATAAAAAGCTTTTTGAAACTGTTTACTAGGTGTTCTCTGACGAAGAGCAAGTTTGCCAACTCCAATTATGATTTATCTTTATGCATCACTATTTGTGACTGTTGTACTTGGTTGCAAGCTAAGTTATATAATGGTGAGTTGCTTTCTTCTATGAGTTGTGCAACGGTGAGTGTGATGCTTCTTGTTCGTATTCTTTTATCGACACTTCACTCCATAAACCTCTGGACATGTTTACTGAGCTCAGTATTCGCTTGGGGACAAGCGAATTCTAAGATTGGGGGAGTTGATACGCCCAATTTGCATCACCATTCTATATCATGATTTACCTCTATTCATTGATATTTGTCTTATTATGAGGTATTACTTACGGCATTTCATCTTTTTATGCATGTTGGATGATTCCTGGAGGATGGACTATCGGAGTCTGGATTCTGATGGAAAATACGGCGTTTTGGTGCAATTTCACGAAGATCAAAAAAATACCAAAAAATATGGAAACATATTATTTTACCAGAAGACGAAGGAATCTAGAAGGAGGAGCGAAGGGGGGCCTTAGGGGGCCCACATCCCCTAGGCGCGGGCCCAACTGACCCCGCGCCTAGGGTGGGTTTGTCCCACCTGCTCGGCCTCCGACTCTGCCCCTTCACCTATATCTTCCCTACGGAACCCTAACACCAGGGGAGCGACCACAGATAGACTTCCGCCGCCTCTGGGAGGCGGAAAACACCAAGAGAGAAAGATCTCTTCGGCAGACAGATTTCTTCCGGGGGAATTCCTTCCTGGAGAGGGGAGACTGTCGCCGTCAACACCATCATCAAGCTAGGCTTCATCAGTATCATCATCATCATCCACACCATCATCTCCACCAGCACCATCATCACCACTCCGTCCCACTATAACAATTGTGTTGGATATTGCTTAGTTCATTAGGGGAACCTTTCCCTGTGTTAATTACTATTGTAGTTGATGCTTGTGAGTGGAACCATTGGATTATTGTTTATGTTCAGATTGTTATCCATTATCATATCATCTTTGATCTTGATCCATATGATGTCTTGTGAGTAGTTCGTTTAGTTCTTGAGGACATGGGAGAAGTTATGTTGTTAGTAGTGAATCTGTGATGAGTTATTATTCAATGGTTTAGTATTTAAGTTGTGGTGCTATTCTTCTAGTGGTGTCATGTGAACGTCGAATACATGACACTTCACCATTTATGGGCCTAGGGGGATGCATTGTGTATTTGGCTAATAATCGTGGGGTTGCCGGAGTGACAGAAACCTGAACCCCCGTTAGGACACCTTTGCACAAGGGAGCGTAGGATCTTAGAGTTTAAGGCTGTATTTAGATTTATATCTTAATTACTTTCCTGTAGTTACGGATGTTTGCAGGGGCTTTAATCACAAGTATGTATTAGTCCTAGGAAGGGTAGTATGTTAGCACAGGTTCACCCACACAACACTTACAAACACCAAAGAAGAGTACTCAGCTATTTGCAGTGAAAGCACTTGACAGAATTCCCATGTGTCCTCGAGAACATTTGGTCCTTATAAGTATTTCCACCGGCTTGTCCTTTGCTAAGAAAGGATTGGGCCACGTGCTCCATTTTTTCGTTACTTCTGTTACATGCTCTTTGTCTTTTTGCCTTGTCAGAAAACCACTAAAAATCCGTTTGCTAAGTATTCACAGGTATTTCCTGCTCCATACCACTGTTCAGCACCTTCTGCTCCTCGTTGGGATTGACACTCCTATTTATCGAAAGTACTACGATACACCCCCTATACTTGTGGGTCCTCACTCAGCATTCTAAGGTTTTCATAACCATTTTCACCAAGTATTCCCATCTAAAGTTGATCAAGTTTTATGCTTATCACTAGCATCTACAAGTGAGGGTAAATACTAATTAGGGGTGGTAATCAAGTGTGAATGATCTAAGTTCAATCTCATGTCTCAGGATGACATCAAGATTATCTAACTTAGGTCAAGTTTTATGCTCTTTATGCTACCTTTAAATATCTTTCTAGACTCTACAAGTCACTAAGTAAACTCTAAGAGAAAGCTTTGATAAAGAAATAAGACACTAAGCTTGCAAGTAAAACTAGGATTATGTATCAAGTAAGGTAAGCTTGCAAGGATTAACTTGCTAAGTCAATTTGTATAGTGAGGCTTGCAAGGTGCAAGTATAGGCTTGCTTAGTTAGTAGTTTGCTAAGATATTAGTATAAGCTTGCCTTGTGCAGAGCAGTGGTTGAAGTTCTCCTCGGATTCCTCTTTGTAGTATCCTCCTTCCTCCTCGTATCCTTGGTCGGTACTAGCGTCTATAAATAAATACGAGGTACACAATCACCAAACAATACTTAACTATTTCTATGGAACACACCAAGGTTTTCACTAGATGATATAGGATCATCACAAACATTACAATCATTAAGGCAAATAGTTTTATTTCCTTTATTTTAGAAAAGTAATTTCTACTCATTGAAAAACTACTTAAGATTTAATATTCTCCAACTAAAACATGGGATCATGTTGACACATGTCATCACCACATATTTCAGTATATGCGAATGTGATTTAAAGTGGTGTCACAATTTAATAAGGTTTAACCTTTATTTTAAATTAAATAAAGTGACTAGAAATGCCTATGATGCATTCTTTTATTACATGATCATTATTTCTGCAAGTAAACCGATATATTTATATATATTCTGAAAGTTATGGTTAAATGTGATTTTTGAGAGTTGGAATCAACTCAAACGCTTTTATGGTTGAATTTTGAAAACATGTTTGAATGCAGAAAAGCTTGGATTAAGCATTCCAATTGGTTTGAATCCAACGGGCTTGGATTAAGCATTCCAGTACCTTTATAACAAAATTGGTTTCATGCATTTTTGTTTAGTGCATCGACCTGGGTTGATTTTTGAATCTAGATACAGAACTGAGTTTGAAACTAAAAGAATAAACCTAGATTTGAATTAATGGGTCGCGCGGGAGGTTAACTGGGCCGGCCCACTACGCACAGCGAGCGCGCGGGCTGGTTAAGTGGTTGTCCCCACTCTTCAGTGAGACAGAGGGGTGCAAAGCGGTATGGGGGGATGTGGACCTCATGATCAAACTCTAACCTACGGATGCGGTTCATCGTCCACGTCAGGCAACACCAGCGAGATAAAACCCTAGCGCGGCCGGTGGGGGTCGTGGGGGCTCACCGGGGCTTAGGCGATGGTCGGAGAAGGGGGTGAACGACGAAGTCGACAATGGCGATCCTCCTGGTACCGGCAGGTCCTCCTGGGGAAGTTCCAATGGACGGTGCCCTTCTCTTCTAGATGCGGCAGACTCCGGCCAAATTCCGGCGATGCGCTGCTCACCTTGCTCCGGGAGTGAGGTGGGGTGCTTCTAAGAGAGAGGGGGGTCAGATGGTGTGAAGAATTCGTGCTGGGGTGGCCTCTATTTATAGTGCCTGAAGGGGACCGACGGGCGCGGGCTGAGCTTGTCGTGGTCGTCGGCACAGCGAGCTAAAGGCATGGGCGACGATAGGGGCGGTGATGTGTTCCTTGGCGAAGCTCAACGGCATGGCTACACGACGTGGGGTGGTGCGAAACGGTCAGAACGTCGCGGTGCTCTGAGCGGGTACGACGGTGGTTTTAATGGCACATAGTGTCTATGGTCCGCGCGGCGGTGAGTCTGTGGTGTTGCTGTGGTGCTGGTGATCCTGCTTGCACGCGGCGAGAGCGGCGCGCGGTTGGCGCTCTGGCGCGCTCTCGGCTCGCTCACAGAGAGGTTTCACATGCTCGGGCTGTGTAGTCCAGGGGCTGGCTGCGCTCGAGGCTTGGACAGGGGGTGGCGGTGGACGGTGGAGAGTGTCCCAGACATGTTTGCTAGGCTTGGTGCTTCTCGTAGCTTGTTGTCGACATGGGGGTGGCAAGTTAGGCTCGGCATGGTCACCATTGATAGCTATGGAATGCTCATAGTGGTGCTAAAGCTTGTTAATTGAGCTAGATCATCTACCGAGAGTGTAGGGTGAGCTATAGAGGGAACAAGTTAGGCCCAATTTACTGCTCACAATAGTGTTCGTGGTTTGTTTGTTTGGTGATTACAAGGTGTTTGATGAAATGGCCGCAAGAGATTCAAATTTGAATTTTGGATTCAAACTTGGTGGATGTGTTGGTTACATACTAGGGAGTCTCTAGTTAGTGGGATTGGTCAAGTGGAATTAGTTTTGGTTGGTTTTTGACAAAGGGGTTATCTTCACATATGAATCAGATTCAATTTTGAAATGTGATTTCAATCAAGTTGCCAAGTGTTTCTGCAAGTTTGAAAGGTGGGCTTTGATTCACTTTTACTTGGTCTTGCAAGGGTGAAACGAAATGGAAAAGTTTTTGTTTGAAATCTTGGACTAGAAACACTCAAAGTGGCCTAGTGAGCAAGATTGGCAAAAATGACCATTTTCTTTATTTGTTTTGTTTTTGAGTTTCTCTTGATTTATTTCTGCTTGGAAATGTTTTATATGATTTTGTTTTCACCTTTAAACCATTTCTTGCTATTTAGGTCAATCACACAAGTCCATTCATTCATTCACACAATTATCACATACACACATGCATTCATATTGATTTGATTAACCAAAGTTTTTGTTAACCCTAATTTTGGTGATTGGAATTTGATAATCATTGTTCAACATTTTTGGGATGTTACAAACCTTCCCTCCTTAAACAAAATCTCGTCCCGATATTTGAGAAAGAAGAAAGAAGAAAACTAGGACAGAAAAGGATCAGGAAACTCCGTTTTGATGTGATCTTCTTGCTCCGAGGTAGCTTCTTCTTCAGTGTGGTTACTCCACTGAATCTTGAGAAACTTGATGCTTTGTGTCCTGGTGGTCCTGAAAGCTTCCTCCAAAATACGGATGGGTACTTCGGGATATGTCAGGTCATCGTTGATCTCTATGGTCCGGTGATCAATGTTCTTGAAAACTCCAGTCTTCTCCGGAACTTCAAGTCCTTTGCGAAGCAACGATATATGGAACACATTATGCACTGCAAACATCTCCTCTGGCAGTTCCAATTGATACGACACTTCTCCTCGATGATTCAGAATCTTGAAGGGTCCGATATATCTGGGGGCTAACTTTCCTTTGAGATAGAAACGTTGCATTCCCTTCAAAGGCGACAATTTGAGGTACACAAAATCTCCAATATTGAAAGCGAGGTCTCGACGTCTCTTGTCAGCATAACTCTTCTATCTTGACTAGGCGGTCTTGAGATGCTCATGGATCTTGTGAACTTTCTCTTCTGCTTCTCGTAGGATGTCTGGTCCGAAAATTTGACTCTCTCGTACTTCCGACCAGTTCAAAGGGGTGCGACGCTTCCTTCCATACATGAATTCAAATGGGGCCATTTGCAAACTATCTTGATAACTGTTGTTGTAAGAAAATTCTGTGAATGGTAGACAGTCTTCCCATTTAGATCCATACTCTAGCACACATGCTCTCAACATATCTTCGAGTATTTGATTTACTCGCTTCGTTTGTCCATCGGTCTGAGGTTGATACGCTGTGCTGAAATCTAGTCGGGTTCCCAAACCTTCCTGGACTTTCTTCCAGAACCTCGAGGTAAACTGAGTTCCTCGATCCGATACAATGTTCTTGGGGACTCCGTGCAAACTGACAATTCTAGCGGTGTATAACTCCGCTAGCTTCGAACTCTGGTAGGTGGTCTTGACGGGTAAGAAATGGGATACCTTGGACAATCTGTCAACTATGACCCAAATAGAGTCATTTCCCCTACTAGATGTAGGCAATCCGGTGATAAAGTCTATTCCAACAGAATCCCACTTCCATTCCGGAATCTGCAATGGTTGCAACAGTCGTGCGGGTCTATGATGTCCCGCCTTGACTCTCTTACAAATATCACACTTGGTGATATAGCTTCCAATTTCGCTCTTCATCTTATGCCACCAAAATTTCTCCTTCAAATCCTGATACATCTTCGTTCCTTCGGGGTGGATAGAATAAAGAGTATCATGGGCCTCTTTCAAAATAACTTCTTTCAACTCTGAATCTGCTGGTACATAGAGACGTCTTTTGTACCATAGAACTCCTTCTTCATCCTCGGTAAATCTGGGTACTTTGCCTATACTGATACGACGTTTGATTCCGTCGATACTAGCATTTCCTTTCTGAGCCTCCTTGATCTGACTGATCAAAGTGGGTTGAAGTTCTATGCTAGCCGAAAATCCTTCACTTACTAATTCCATTCTAAAATCCTCCATCTCCTTGTGCAAACTTGGTTGCTCCTTCAGAATCATGGAGTTCAAGCGACATGGCAATCTACTAAGGGCATATGCTACCACATTGGATTTACCGGGGTGATAGTGAATGTCTATATCATAATCCTTGATTATCTCAATCCATCTTATCTGCCTCATATTCAGCTCCTTCTAAGTGAATATATACTTAAGACTCCTGTGATCCGAATAAATCTCACAACGGTTTCCCATAAGATAATGCCTCCATGTCTTTAGGGCTAGAACTACGGCTTCTAGTTCAAGGTCATGGGTAGGATAATTCTGTTCATGCTGCTTCAGTTGTTGGGATAGATAATATATAACTTTTCCCTCTTGCATCAACACACATCCGAGACCGATCTTGGATGTGTCACAATACACATAAAATGGCTTCGTAATATCCGGCATGATCAAGATTGGGCCTAAAATCAATCTCCTCTTGAGTTCTTGAAAACTCGCTTCACACTTGTCCGTCCATTCAAACTTCTTGTCCTTCTTCAGCAATTGGGTCATGGGTCTTGCGATACTCTAAAATCCTTCTACGAACTTGCGGTAGTATCCCGCTAATCCGAGAAATGCACGAACTTGGATTTGAGTGGTTGGGGCTTGCCAATCTTCAACATCCTTCACCTTTGCAGGGTCAACGGCAATTCCTCCGGCTGATACGATATGTCCGAGGAATCCTACCTCCTGTAACCAGAATTCACATTTGCTAAACTTGGCATACAACTGATGCTCTCTAAGGGTCCCAAGGATGGTCCTTAGGTGTAGCTCATGTTCTTCTTCTGATTTGGAATAGATCATAATGTCATCGATGAAAACAACGACAAACTTATCCAGGAAGTCCATAAAAATCTTATTCATGAGATTCATGAAATAAGCAGGGGCATTGGTTAATCCAAAAGACATGACCGTATACTCGTATAATCCGTATCTGGTGGAAAAAGGCGGTCTTTGGAATATACTCTACGCGAATCTTGAGTTGGTGATAGCCAGTTCTAAGATCAATCTTAGAAAGCACTTTGGCACCAGTAAACTAGTCAAACAGGTCTTCTATCTTTGGCAGTGGGTACTTGTTCTTGATGGTGACATCATTCAACTTCCGATAATCCATACATAAATGGTTACCTCCATCCTTCTTGTCCACAAACAAGACAGGTGATCTCCATGGAGACACACTTGGTTGGATCAATCCAATCTCCAGCATAGCATCTAGTTGTTTCTTCAGCTCCACTAGTTCAGATGAGTTCATTCTATACGGTCTCTGGGCTATGGGTCCGGTTCCAGTTATTAGTTCAATGATAAACTCGATATCCCGATCTAGGGGCATACAGGGCAAAATATCTAGAAATACATCAGGGTATTCAAAGACTATACGGACTTGGTCAATGGCTGGTTGGGCTATACACTTATTGCATTTGAATTGCCGGGGCAAGGTTTCAGATACATGCTCTACTGATATTCCGGCTGTACTGGTCATGGTGATGGCTTTCTTGGCACAGTCAATTAATCCTTTATGTTTGGACATCCAATCCATTCCTAGTACTACTTCCAAACCTTTAGTTTCGAGTACTATTAGATTAGCATAAAAATCTATGCCATGGATTCGGATAGGCACGGCCTTGCAAACTTGTCTAGCTTTGGTGTTTGAACCAGGTATTTGAACTATCATAACATGCTTCAGTTTGGTGGGTTGAATCTTACTAGTGCATGCAAATTCTTTAGTCACAAACGAGTGCGATGCTCCAGAATCAAACAACACTCTTGCAAGTACTAAGTTAAAAAAAAACATACCCAGCACGACATCTGGCGCTTCTTGGGCTTCTTCCGCATGCATGAGAAAGAGATGGCTGTTGCGGTTGAGCGAGTTCCCTGGGGCAAACCTTCTTCCAGGCTGAACACGACGCTGCTACTGAGCTGGGGCATTTGCATTGGGGGCTGCGGCAATCTTCTTAGGGCACTCATTGGAATAGTGACCCTTGGTTCCACATTCATAAAAAGTCACTTGAGACTTGTCCTTTGCTGCAACAGGCACAGCACTGCTTCCAGTCCTTGGGGCAGTATTGGTGTTGGTGGCGACATTGTTGTTGTTGAACTTAGGTGGTGCACGGTTGAAATTGCTGGGGTTGCTGGGGTTGTTGTGATTCCCTCCGGGCCTTGGGTTTCCACGGTTGGGACAGGTCGGACGGTTCATCGGGGGTCTATTGGTTCTTGGGGCAAATCCTAGAGATGGGTTGGGGCGATACTTCAGTGTATGGTGGGTTCCTGGTTGATGCATCATGCGACGCTTGCGGTTCTCATTAGCTTGGTTGATCTTGCCTTCCATTTGAATGGAAGAGTCCACTAAGGCTTCAATATCAGCAAATGGGATATTGACTAACACTGTCTGCATCTCATTGTGCAGACCATTCAGGAATCTCTCCTTCTTCTTGGCCTTAGTGTTGATCTCATCAGGGGAATACCTTGATAGAGATAGGAATCTTTCACGGTACTCTACCACAGTCATTCTTCCTTGCTTAAGCTCTTTGAATTCATCTCTCATCCGTAGAATCAAACATGGTGGCACATGGGTTCGGCTGAACTTGAGTTTGAATTCATCCCAAGCCATCATTTGTCCTCCATTCATGGCGTGAACGTTGTTCCACCATGCTCTTGCATCTCCGGCCAGCTAGTGGGTGGCAAACAGTACCTTCTCGTTGGCTTCCACTCCGGCAAATTATAAGTTGTTCTCCATGGTTTGCAGCCAGTCATCAGCATCGAGGGGCTCTTCGGACTTACTAAAGATGGGTGGGTTGGTGTTCTGGAAATTATTGAGCTTGGATCCATGGTTGTCCTGATTTCCATGGCCTTGATTGTTGTTGTCCATCTGAGCGATATGCTAAAGGGTGGCTAATTTGGCTTGATGTTCCGCTCTTTCAGCTTCGCGGTCAAAAACCCACATTTGCAATATTTGCAACATTGGGTCCGGGGATGAGATGCTTCCTCCGCGAGGCATCTGAAGATTGAGATAGATCATGAGAAAAGGGGGAAATTTCTAAGGTTCAGGGGTTTTGTGTTTGAAAAGTTTTTATAGTTTGACTCAGATTTTTCTAACAACTTGCTTTTCATTCATTCATAACACACGATACAAACAACAAGTAAAACAGATGGTTTTAAGAACAATTCTGTGAAACTACGATACAATGGGATTCATTACAACTCACTAACACTAGTGCTCAAGTGCTACTACTCCTTGGAGTCGGTGTCCTCATCATCATCAATGAAGGCATAGTCATCCTCATCGGTGAAGAAGCCCATGGCCTGATCCTCTAGAAAGTCATCATCGTCACTGAGATAGGAGTAGGGGTATCCACGAAGGTCTTCCCCTCATTCTCCCTCTCCTCCAACTGCCTGTCTCTCTCGTGGATGGTCTCCTCCAAATCCGTGATCCTATGGCGAAGACGTGCAATGATGCGCTCCTTCTTGTCGAACTGACAGCGACGAGACTGGCGATCCTTCAGTAGCATGACAATATTCTGATCCTTCTTGATGGCAATGGAGTAGTTGTGGTTGGCGTAGGAGCGGGCATTGTCCAACTCCTTCTAACGGTCATACATCATGAAGCTGAGGTGGTCCAATTGAGTCTTGAGCTCATGGTGGTATGGTGCCTCTAGTGGCTATCCCATAACATCACGCCTTGGGTAGAACTCAAAGCGGGTACCCTTGATTTGATTGATACTCTGCCCACACAGATGGGCAAGAGCTTCCTGCATGGCCCTGGCAAGTCCATCGAGCCAGTTGTTCTCTCTCAAGGTGAACTGAATTCCCTATAAGGTGGGGGCCTCAATCTTTCCTCGAAGACTTGCAACAACTAACCAGTGCAAATCCTATCCTTCCTGATCATTGAGCTGAGCTCCGAAGAACTTGGGGTGCACACGCTCTAGCATCTCCGACAGCTGGTCCAAGTCACGCTCAAAGATGAGGTCTCCTCCATTCCCCAACTGATAAAATTTGTTGTACTTCATGTCCATCTATAAGAATATAGGATGACTAAGTTAGTAGAGTGATCAAGTGTGTCAAATTTGATGTGAGTTTGCAAGAATTTTTTAGGAACATGAATTTTCTTGAAAGAGTCTAAGTGATAAGGATGAGAATAATTTTTCGTAATACTTACTTCCTTGGTTTTAAAACTAAGTTTTTGATTCAAACGTCCATTCTAAACTAGGGTCTTCTATGGTCAGGATGGCTCTGATACCAACTTGTCAACACCCGGGTTTTTAATCCCAGATGCCTGTTATGCCATAAATCGCAATCCCATGATTACCATTTTAGCGAGACATAAAAGATTGGATATCACAGTACATCATCCATTACAAACCATACATAAGGTCTTACACCAATAAGGATCTAGTGGTCTAGTCTCAATACAATTCAAGCAGGGGAATAATGTAATAATAACGATAGCGTAGGTCAAGCTCCATCTTCATGGTCACAGGCAATGATGGCGATGGGAGATGATCCTAGTTGTCGTAACATTCCTGTTATCTGTCCTCCTGATACTCTTCTTCATAGTATGGCCACGGGAATAGCTAGGGACAAAGCCATGAGTACTCTTTAAGTACTCGCAAACTAATACTAACAAGTGAGGTGGTTTTGAGTAGGAAATACTAAGCTCTAGGTTGTTTTGGAAAAAGTCAGATTTATCTCTACCGAGTTCAGAAGCAAAGAAAGCTAGTTGAAAGTTTTATAACACCTAAGTGGGAACTTGAATTTCATATCACAACCTTGTTGTGGTCAAGTCAAAGTCACAAATCATTTCATAAGTCATTTTGAAAACATCTGACGACAGAACAGTATGGCCACTCCAACTGTCCATAACCGCGGATGCGGCTATTCGAATAGTTTGACACTCTGCAGAGATTGTACACTTTCACCACAACATTCGATACATCCATTAGGAACAATCCTGAATTCACCATACTCAGTATGCGGATAATCAATCCTAACCTTTCAATTACACGCCCTAGTATAGGCACCTATCATGTGAGTTTGGCCAACCAACCATGACCAACTGTCATCTTGGGTACTGCACAGGTGGACAATCTTCACAAGGTAGCCTCAGCTCAGACCTTGGCCGCAAGGGAACCCATACTAAGGTATATATATTTCTAGTCAATCCCTACCCAAATTTTCGGGTATTGTGGTTGTACGGTAAAATTGGAATGGTATCTCATCCAGACAACCATCAGTTTTATAAAGAGCTAAGGCTCATGCCTTAACATTTTCATCATCAAAATCATCTGGTGTTCAAGAACACATGTAAAAACATTTCAGTAGAATGACTCGGCATTCTAAGGTTTTTATAACCATTTTCACCAAGTATTCCCATCTAAAGTTGATCAATTTTTATGCTTAGCACTAGCATCTACAAGTGAGGGTAAATACTAATGAGGGGTGGTAATCAAGTGTGAATGATCTAAGTTCAATCTCATGCCTCAGGATGACATCAAGATTATCTAACTTAGGTCAAGTTTTATGTTGTTTATGCTACCTTTAAATATCTTTCTAGACTCTACAAGTCACTAAGTAAACTCTAAGGGAAAGCTTTGATAAAGAAATAAGACACTAAGCTTGCAAGTAAAACTAGGATTATGTATCAAGTAAGGTAAGCTTGCAAGGATTAACTTGCTAAGTCAATTTGTATAGTGAGGCTTGCAAGGTGCAAGTATAGGCTTGCTTAGTTAGTAGCTTGCTAAGATATTAGTATAAGCTTGCCTTGTGCAGAGCAGTGGTTGAAGTTCTCCTCGGCTTCCTCTTTGTAGTATCCTTCTTCCTCCTCGTATCCTTGGTCGGTACTAGCGTCTATAAATAAATACGAGGTACACAATCACCAAACAATACTTAACTATTTTTATGGATCATACCAAGGTTTTCACTAGATGATATAGGATCATCACAAACATTACAATCATTAAGGCAAATAGTTTTATTTCCTTTATTTTAGAAAAGTAATTTCTACTCATTGAAAAACTACTTAAGATTTAATATTCTCCAACTAAAACATGGGATCATGTTGACACATGTCATCACCACATATTTCAGTACATGGGAATGTGATTTAAAGTGGTGTCACAATTTAATAAGGTTTAACCTTTATTTTAAAGTAAATAAAGTGACTAGAAATTCCTATGATGCATTCTTTTATTACTTGATCATTATTTCTGCAAGTAAACCTATATATTTTTATATATTCTAAAAGGTATGGTTAAATGTGATTTTTGAGAGTTGGAATCAACTCAAAAACTTTTATGGTTGAATTTTGAAAAAATGTTTGAATGCAGAAAAGCTTCTGCATTTTTATTTTTACTATTGCTGATCCACACATCCAATTGGTTTGAATCCAACGGGCTTGGATTAAGCATTCCAGTACCTTTCTAAAAAAATTGGTTTCATGCATTTTGGTTCAGTGAATCGACCTGGGTTGATTTTTGAATCTAGATATAGAATTGAGTTTGAAACTAAAAGAATAAACCTAGATTTGAATTACTGGGTCGCGCGGGAGGTTAACTGGGCCGGCCCACTACGCACAGCGAGCGCGCGGGCTGGTTAATTGGTTGTCCCCACTCGTCAGTGAGACAGAGGGGTCCGAAGCAGTATGGGGGGATGTGGACCGCACGATCAAACTCTAATCCTACGGCCGTGGTTCATCGTCCAAGTCAGGCAACGCCGGCGAGAAAGAACACTAGCACGGCCGGTGGGGTCGTGGGAGGCTCACCGGGGCTCAGGCGATGGTCGGCGACAGGGGCGAACAACGAAGTCGACGATGGCGATCCTCCTGGTACCGGCAGCTCCTCCTGGGGCGGCTCCAATCGACGGCGCCCTTCTCCTCCAGCAGCGGTAGACTCCGGCCAAATTCCGGCAATGCGCTGCTCTCCTTGCTCCGGGAGTGTGGTGGGGTGCTTCTAAGAGAGAGAGAGAGAGAGAGAGAGAGAGAGGGGAGTGAGATGGTGTGAAGAATTTGTGCTGGGGTGGCCTCTATTTATATGGCCTGAAGGGGACCGACAGGCGCGGGCTGAGCTCATCGTGGTCGTCGGCACAGCGAGCTAAAGGAATGGGCGATGATATGGGCGGTGTTATGTTCCCTAGCGAAGCTCAACTTCATGGCTACGCGGAGTGGGGAGATGCGAAACGGTCGAAACATCGCGATGCTTTGAGTGGGTCCGACGATGGTTTCAATGACGCACAGCGTCTATGGTCCGCGCGGCGGTGAACGGGCATGTCTGTGTTGTTGCTGGGGTGCTAGTGATCCTACTTGCACGCGGCAAGGGCGGCGCGCGGTCTGTGGGCGTGTGTCATGCTTGGCACTCTGGCGCGCTCTCATCTCGCTCGCAGAGAGGTTTGGCATGCTCGGGCTGTGTGGTCTAGGGGCTGGCTGCACTCGAGGCTTGGACAAGGGGTGGCGGTGGACGGTGGAGAGTGTCCCAGACATGCTTTCTAGGCTTGGTGCTTCTCCTAGCTTGTTGTCGACATGGGGATGGCAAGTTAGGCTCGGCATGGTCACCATTGATGGCTATGACATCCTCACAGTGGTGCTAAAGCTTGTTAATTGAGCTAGATCATCTACCGAGAGTGTAGGGTGAGCTATAGAGGGAACAAGTTAGGCCCAATTTACTGCTCACAATAGTGTTTGTGGTTTTTTTGTTTAGTGATTACAAGGTGTTTGATGAAATGGCCGCAAGAGATTCAAATTTGAATTTTGGATTCAAACTTGGTGAATGTGTTGGTTACATACTAGGGAGTCTCTGGTTAGTGGGATTGGTCAAGTGGAATTGGTTTGGTTGGTTTTTGAAAAAGGGGTGATCTTCACATATGAATTAGATTCAATTTTGAAATGTGATTTGAATCAAGTTCCCAAGTGTTTCTGCAAGTTTGAAAGGTGGGCTTTGATTCACTTTTACTTGGTCTTGCAAGGGGTGAAAAGAAATGGAAAAGTTTCTGTTTGAAATCTTGGACTAGAAACACTCAAAGTGGCCTAGTGAGCAAGATTGGCAAAAATGACCATTTGCTTTATTTGTTTTGTTTTTTATTTTCTCTTGATTTGTTTCTGCATGGAAATGTTTTAGATGATGTTGTTTTCACCTTTAAACCATTTCTTGCTATTTAGATCAATCACACAAGTCCATTCATTCATTCACACAATTATCACATACACACATGCATTCATATTGATTTGATTAACCAAAGTTTTTGTTAACCCTAATTTTGGTGATTGGAATTTGATAATCAATGTTCAACTTTTTTGGGATGTTATAGATGCATGCCTGGGTCCAAGATTGCACCGACCGTCGTGTTTCCGCGGCCGCTGGCGGGTTTCGCCATTTTTTTGGGCAGCACCAAAAAATCTAAAACAATAAAAAAAGTAAAAACAGCTCCTGGAACCATTGCATGTGACCCACTGCCCTCATAAAATCATAGGCAAGGTATACCAGGACCTATGGCACCCAAGGCACCACTAGGATGTCTATCGAGTGTGAGTGAACATGGATTCCAACCCTAGATTCCCTCCCCCTCGCTTCCCATAACATGGAATTACTCCATGGATTAAGCCCAAACTCGGCACCTATCTCGCTCTCGGTGTCGCAACAGACTTCTCCAACTAGAGATTTCGTAGTCATTTGGAGAAATCTCTACTTTCCATTTTTTGAACCCGAAAAACTGGTGTTTTCCCAAAAGAGGTGCAAGATTAGGGCGCTCCCATGGACGCGAGGCAATTTCCATGCATGCTACACCATGGTGCATGGACATTCCTGGGAGGTGGGTATTTATCTAGTGGTGCAAGCATATACTGTATTTTTTGAGTTATGGCCCGGTAAATGCGGTTTCTAACTGTATGTAACCTATAAGATACTCTCAAGTTTCAGGGAAAATGGTTTGGGTTACCCCATGGGGTACCTAGGCTGGATGCATGCCTGGTCCAACATTACACCGACTGTCGCGTTGCCGCGACTGTCGGTGGGTTTTGCCATTTTTTTTGGAAGCACCAAACAAAATCTAAAAAAATAAAATAAAATGTAAAACAGCTCCTGGAGCCCTTGCATGTGACCCACTGCCCTTATAAAATCATAGGCAAGGCATACGAGGTCCTTTGTTACCCAAGGCACCACTAGGATGTCTATCAAGTGTGACTTAACATGGCTTCCATCCCTAGATTCCCCCTCTCGCTGCCTAGAACATGGAACCACTCCATGGATTGAGCCCAAACCCGGCACCTAGCTTCCTCTTGGCATCACAAGTTACTTCTCCAACTAAATATTTCATGGTCATTTGGAGAAATTTCGACTTTCCATTTTCTGAACCCGAAAAACCGGTGTTTACCAAAGGAGGTGCAATATTAGGGCGCGCCCATGGGCCTAGGGAATTTCCACGCATGCTTGTGAAAGACTTATGATGTTTTGAAATCTAGTCAAACCCAGGATAAACCACGTTAACATGCTCGTTAACCTTGCAAAAACTATGTCTATTATTAGGGTCTTCTAGAAGCCCTCCCACGGGGCCAGGTTGATTCTGCGTCCCAATTGTTAGGCACCGTTGGATTGGGGAGAATGGACGATAAGGATCGTCCTTTGCAATAGCGATCCGCGAGTAGGCATTTATGCGTCCCTATTGGCCCTCACAAACACCAGTGGGCCTACCTCCTTGACTTTATAAACGCGGTGTGGCCGAAGCTCAAACCCCGTTTGTTCCTTGCAACTCGCGTCAGCACAAGCATCGAATCCTACCTAAAGAAACGGCACCTCACCATGGAGAGGCCCCGTCTCAGCTTGCACAAGGATGAGTTGTTCGCCCACTACGACATACTCAGGCCGCCGCTGGCGAGGCTACCGGCCGCCTACGAGCTCAGCTACGCCGGGGTGCCCGTGGCACTGCTCTTGCGCGGCATCGCGTTGACGAGACAGATCGAGGAGCACCGCTGCCAGCTGCCAGAGCGGAAGAGGGCAATGGACCGATACGCGCGCACCAGCGCGTACTAGCCAAGGCACTTCAAGAAGGAGTGGGAGGCGTTTCTTTGGCTTTGCAGAGCTCACAGTCCGGAGATCCACCTAGATTTGCGCAACCCTGAAGGGAGGCAGTGCTTCTGGGTAGTTCCTAAGTGTACGCCCTCCACCATTATCGATGCTACGCGCCGTGCATAACTCGTGAAGAGGAACGCCGCCAAGAGGAACTCGTGAAGAGGCAGACGGCGATGCGGAGGACGTCGTGCATGACGAAGACAGCGGGAGCGACATAGTCGATTGGCATCACTTGAGCCTAAATTTAATCTATGTACAGTAGCTTTAATGACCTCTTCGGACAGAATGGCCAAGTTGTAAGAGCGTGTACAGCATTGTTTGAGTCTAGCAAAAATCTTAGACACGAGTCTAGCAGAGGGAAATATGCTACAACGTTTAGACACACTCATTGGCCCCACTGTTAGACTAAAAAACCTATTTAAAAAGGGCTCTTTTCCTATTCTTTTCTTATTGTCAAAGCTCTTTTCTTGTATAGCGTCGGTTGAGTCTAAAGAAAATCTTAGGCACGAGTCTAGCAAAACCAAGTATGCTCTAGTGTTTAGACACACCGGTAGGCCCCTCTACTAGAATAAAAAAACTTATTTATGAAGACTCTTTTCTTATCCTTTTTTTCTTGCCAAAGCTTTTTTACTATTAGAGCATTAATTCCCCTGACGTAGATGATGCGATCATAAGACGTCACTGACAAAGACGAGGCGAGGCCGATGGGACGGTACGCTATCTCTGCTCCCAGCACTTGATGGCACAGTCATAATTTTGGAGTGCGTAAGAGGAGAAGGAGACGCGCATGTCATGTTGTTTGAGATGGGAATACAAGGGAGGTGAGCCTCACCAACTCCATGGCATGACAATAATTTTGGTCGTTGAACCGTTACAAATCCATGATTATTATTTATGGATAATCGGTTTAAAAAATGTAATATCTAATGACCTGGAATCTAGTCGACACCACACATCACATACCTATTACAAGTACCAGATATAAATAAATTTCAATGAAAATTCAAGAAACGACGTTACTGTGCCACCTTCTCTCTGCTCCTTTATTACTGTTAAATCCCGCGTTGCACTAAACAACAGTGGATGAGGACTAAAACAAAAATGATCAAAATTCCAAGTAAAACTAGTTTCAAGCTTACCTTTTGTCCGGAGAATCGTAAAGAGACAAGATTGATAGGGATTTATTGTTTATCCTGTAGTTAGCCGAAAGATCCTCAAGAACATCCTCAATCACTCCAGCAACTTTTTCATATTCAAACTCAACTCCATTATTATTGTTTCCCTTCCGCTCCCGCTTACCCTTTTGTTTCTTTTCGCCCCCTATCCCCACCGGCACGTCCACGTCCTCAACCAATTGCTGCTTACAAATGTTTCCCTCCACATGCGCATCACCGTTTTCCTTCACATGCAGTGTAACATTCCAATTTCAGCAACCCTGAGTTATTGTCCAAAAGGCAAAAATTAGGGGGAACAAAAACTTTTTCTTGTTACATGTGTAATGTTTGTTTACTTGATTGCATGTGTTCTTGCAACTGATTGTGTATTAGATGCTATACTCCTTATCTCAACACTAGTTGACAAAAGCTATTTTACAAAAGAGATGTCTTAGCTCATACTCCTTATCTCAAATGTTCTGGTATACTCCTTATCACAAAAGCTATACTCCTTATCTCAAATGTTCTGGTATTTCAAAGCCTCAGCCAAGATGACTTTGATAAAACAAAATACTTTTCTAGTTTCTATTAACAAAACTATGGAGACTTATATATTATCTCCTTATGTTTTCAAGATAGAACTCTTAACTACTCTTACCCCTAGGTTTTCCAAAACCTCTATTTAAAACTTCTTCATTCTAATCTTGGTATAAATACCAAGAGGTACTTATCTTACCTCAAAACATAACCAATTAAAAATACCAATCCTTACCTCAAGATAGGCTTGATGGTAACCTTAATAGTAGTTGGATAAGTTTGATAGGATGAATTGCCTTGATCTGATGTCTGATGAATTGCCTTGATCTGTTGTCTGCTGAATTGCCTTGACCTGCTGATTGTCTTGTTTGCTTAGGAACTGTAATAAGCTAATCTAGTAGCTCATCCCTTAGGACCCAATCCTTTCTTGTGATCATCGATCCCAAATCAAGCATCTAAGTCTGTATCTATTCTAAGCTACTCAAGTGATCATCTCATCTCATGCTTATTTCAATCCAGGGATAATCCCTCTTGATGGATTCCAACCTAGTGGAGACCCAATCCAAGTTTGGATTCCATCTCTCCAATCTATACCTCAACATCAACCACTTGAGGTAAGGGATAAACCTTTGCCACCCTCTCAATTGTTTCCCTCTTGAATACTAGTTAAAATCACCAAATCTACCAAAATAGCTAAGTCTGGATTCCTTATCTAGATTCAATCCTTGGATCCCTACCTATTCCAACCTATGTGCATTCTTGAGAAGGTACTTGGACCATCTTGTAGTAAATCTTTAGTACTACCAAGGCCCACACTTTCCCTTGGCTAAGCCATGTTAATTCCCATTCATCCCTGATGGTTTTTAGTCAAGATAATAATCTTTTCTGCAAATCTTATCATCTTGCCTACTTTGGCAGAAGCTCACATCTATATGCCACCTACACTTGACAAACTCTTTGCTTGATTATGATCTACTAATCATGGCTTATCAACACCCACTTCAGTTGTTTCCAATGGAGCCTTGTGCTTCCTAAACCCACATGGTTTAGGAGGCTACCTAATGTATCTGCTATGGCAGCCTTATTTTCAACAAAGTTTTCCATGTCTTCTAGATCACCTCAAATTAAACCAAGCTCAACCCTTTATTCCATGATCATCTATATGACATGGTCTATCCATCCATATATCGCTTGTACCAAAGTGAGCTCTGAGCTCCCTAATCCCACCCTTTTTAGTTAGCATCAGAATAACCAAACCCTAGATCCTCCAGAATCTAGTTTCCATCCTTTTTCACCACTTTTATTCAACACCAAGGTTGACCTTGATGCCTACATCAAGTCTACATCATCTAACTTGGATATAAGCATCCCCAAATAATTTCCCATAATTATTTGGATTATTAAACTATTTTAATTCCTTCACTTACCAAATTCTCAAAATCATTATCTATGAAGGCAACTTTGTATTTCTCCAAATCACCCTGACAACTCAAGGCACAATTGATGCCTCTACACCATATTCCATATTCCCAACTCAAAAATAAATATTTTTGAGATTCTGTATTATTTATTTTTGCCCTTTTCTTAAATGGCAGAAACAAGAAATAATTCCTTAAAAATACTTTTCCTTCTCAATAAATTCCAAATAAATTATCCAATGTGCAATATGGTATTCAGAACCTTTTCACATCAAAAACCAACCTTGCCTAATGTAAAAATATTACATTAGCTTCCATAATCTATTTCTGCCCTTTTTGAATTAATGCAACTAAATGGGGTTTTAATCATCTAAAAATCCCAAATATTTCCTGGTGGTACAAAATGACCATATCTAACTTCCAGTACCCTTTCCCCATCTTGGCGAACGTAAATTTTTTGACTTCTTTCATAACCCAAGTTTTGCTCAAATATGGCAAACTAATCAAAACCATTAGCCCAACCCCATAAAACCCCATCAAAGCTTGTCTAATACACCACCCCATCACACCTCCCTCTCCATGGTCGACCACCACTGCAGCAACCACTGTAGCCCACTCAAAACCTTGTCTCTAGTGCTTGTTTAACTTGCAAAGTTACCTCATGTGAAACTACCCTTACCTATAAATGTTACCACCCTCCCTCTCTACCACAAACCAAACCAGAAACCACCTATACCCTCTCTCTCACGCCCATAGCAAACCATCCCCTGGTTTTGCCCTTCCCCTCCATAGGACATGTCCACCATGAGCCATATCTCCCTTGGTTTATAAGGAAAGCAACCAGCACAACACTCCCCTCTCTGCCTCATTTTCTCCCAACCACTCCCACACACACCCCATAGCTCCCCCATCCTTTTCCTTGCTCTGCCCTGCTCGAAGGAGGGGAGAAGAGAAGTTCGGCCATAGCTCGAAAGTTGAGCATATATCTCTCACTTTCCCCCTCTTCCTCTGCATGACTCCTCATGGTGCTCCCTTACCCTCCCCCCCTCTGATCTTCCCTTGTTGTCTCCCTTACTCAGGAACACCTTGCAGACGTCGACATCGACCACCGACGGTTTCCGCATGGTCGCCTTTGCGCGAGATCATCTCCGTCGTCAGCACCACCCTTGCCTCCCCTCGCCGGACTCGTCGTCGCGCGCTGCGGCCAGTCCTCCGCTTCCCTGTCGCCGGCGAGGCCCCCTATGGCTCCGCCGAGCATCCCCGGTGTGGCGCTAGGGTTTTTGCCCGCGGGACCAGTCGCGAGGTAGGAGACGACGCGCGGCCGTTGATCTTCTTCAGATCGGATGGCCGACGCCGCCTGGTACCCCTTCGGCTGGACGGGCCGCTAGCCGGTGGGACGATCCACTCCACCACGCTATGAACCGCCCGCGTCCGTTCGTCCACGGCTAGGCCGGCATGGCACAGGGCCTCCTGGGCCGCCAGTAATTGGCCCTTCACCCCCTTTTTATTTTTCCTTTATCTCTCCTCCAGATCTAAATTGGATGTTGTTTACTTTAAATATTTTTTAAAATACAAACTAATTCCAAATAACTAGATTCAAAATTTCTAGGGTCCCTATGTGTTTTCTGCAACATGCAAAACCAAAAGATAAACAAAAAGCCAACCCAATTTTCTCTGGTAATTATCCTACTAAGATATGTCCTTTTAAGTAGATTACTTTTGAGAGAATTTGCAAATTCCAAATGGAGTAAAAACAATTATGACTGAAAGGTACCAACCATACCTTTCAAGTCCCACTGGCCCCACCTTAAATTGCCTCCTAGATTACTGGTAACAAAAACAACAAAAACAGTCCTTTTCTGACTTTAAGAATTTCCCTAGGTCAAACAAGATAAGGTTTGGACCTAATTCCAACTCCTAAATTACACACCTATCCATGTCCTTCATAATCCAGCAGATCGTATTTTTATGAGTCTCTATTGGTTCTTAGTAAATTATTCTCTTATGTGCATAGTTTAAACACTAATAAAAACACTACAGTAGCTCTGCAACTCCAAAAAGGATGATTCCAATTTCTACAGAAAGGTATTATCAGTCCCTAGCATGTGTCCTTGGAATCACCTAAAAATCCTCTGTAGATTAAAACTGATGGAAAAGACAAATCTGGTCTAGTACTGCCTTTGGGGATTTCTCAAGGGTATTATGGTAATTTCTTTGAGGTGATTCCAACTCCTATTGCTTCGGTCCATCAAATACTACCTTTTCGCCAAGGAAATAATTTTTGGAACTCTAGAGAAGTTATGGTGAATTATTTCCTTAAACTAGGGTTTTATGCACTATAAAATCCATTATAAATCCTAGAAAATTTATAAAATAGTGAAACCACTTTTGTTGGCTTCATTTTATCAATACCTATCTGATGGTATCATTTTTATACAATGGTATCACACATATCAAGTTCTTGAACAAAAACCCTTCCTTAGGTAGTTCTTAGGCTATAAATCCAAAGGGGGACCTTTTTCCCTAATGTCTCCAAACATTCTCCCAATCCAATCAAACCACACCACCAACATCCTACTGATGTACATATTGTAGTTATCCTTACTCGATGTATGGTTTAATGCTTGTATGCTTTGTATTGATTGGTGTATTGTTTGCTTGCATGTATGCTCGATAACGGCGATAGTTGCGATTGTGTGACGCCGAGAAGAAGGAAGGATCGGGTTACTCTTATTATTGTTATTCTCGGTATTCTGGCTATCTAGTAAGACTCATCGCTGGTCACAGGAAATCCACCTTATTTCTCATATGCCTTGTCCTATTATTTTACCTATGCATGTTTTATCTACTCATTTATGCAAATTGCATTGTTTTCCTATACTATGTTTTATATGGGGAATGTTTGGATCTTCCAAATGTTCACCACTTAGTACCATTAGGTACAACCTATTTGTATACTACCTACCTTCCCTTAGTATGGTAGATGGTGTTTAACACCATAACCCCTTGGAGACCCTGTTTTAGCCTAATCAAAGGTGTAGGATGGGAAGACCCTGGAAAAAGACTTACAAAAATGTTTTATGAGAAAACCTTGGTGAGGCTTGGCCCACCAAGTGGCTTTGGAAAATGATAAAGGTTTTGGTTTTACAAAATGATCCAGCAACGGATGGAGGAAAAATGTTTACAAAAACACGCTGGGCTGTACAGTTTACTATGCTGGAACAATTAACCTGTGCAACCACATTACTCTAGAATGGAACGGGGCTGGGCTGGAAGTTTGTCTAATCCGGTGTAGGTGTCTCAAACTACTACGGGGAAGAACAAATTCCCGGAGGATGGGCTTTCCCCTGTAAAGGCCCATGTGAAACATCGGTTTGGGAAGGTAAATACCGTCTAAATGGCGGCCAGACGATACTATGAACCCCTCATTGAAACCGCACACCCTGCTGGGTGCAAAGCGCGCTCCGATTGGCTTGTGACTATATAGGGCGTCCCGGTTTTGAGGGGATTAACTTCATAGGGTAGGCAGTTGTATCGGAGAGGGCATTCGGAAGGTCTTGACCGGTTAGTCGACCCACGATCGGTGTAGATCAGGGACGGGTAATCGGATGGTGTGGGTACAGTGTACAACCTCTGCAAAGTGTAAATCTATTTGAATAACCGAGTCCTAGGTCATGGATGGTTGTGATGGCGGTTGTACGGCGGGTGATGGTTTTAGTTTTCAAAAAGGATCTCAGAAAAGCAACGGCTCAAAATTGTTTTGACCATGGGATGGTCGGGAGAAAGGAGGAAGGAGTTTGGTCATGAGATGACCGGAAGGAAAAACAAATGGGTGACCCAATCCTAGTGATTTCTTAAAACTTTTCACAAAAGGTTTTCCAAATGTTTTTCAACAAAGATATAGAGACATGTTATATCTACAAGAGAAACTAGTTTATAAAGGAACCTCTCTTGGAACCATCCTACCACCGCCATATTGCATATCCGTTATTACTATTTCCTTAAGGTGGTTTTGCGAGTACATTCAAAGTACTCACTGGCATTGTCCCTGGCTATTTACTTGGACAGATTGCAGATGTTAAGAAGTAACGAAGGTGCTGACGTCTATGCGAGCTAGGTCGTCTTTCCAGTCAGTTGCCTGTAGGTTAAGGAATGACATGGGCTCTACACTTGAAGACTTCCGCCATTGTTGTTGTCTCGCCTTAATGGCATAAATCTAAGAACTTATGTTCGTTAATTATGGAGGATGTAATGATACTTGTCGGTTATGCTCACGGCTCACTGATCATGGGAACGTGAATTGCAGGAATAACGGGTATTCTCGGACTGTAAATCCGGGGTGCCACATGCAGCACTTCCTCCACGCCATCTCGTTGTGCTTCCTCCAGTTCTGCCTGAGAAGCCTCATCTTGTGCCTCCGTGATGTGAACAGGGACAAGGTCAGCATCTTCGAAATCACGTGGAACTGGATTTTTGCATAGCCTCTTGATATGGCCCAACCCTCCACACTGTTTGCACTTCCACTTCCTTGCTCCTAGTCTTGAACCTTTTGTGGTGAAGGCTTCGGTCCTTTCCTTTCTATGCTTCCCAGGTGGCCTCCTAAGAACTGGTGGTTCGAGTTTGAACCCTGGATCGACTATCTCCCAATCATTTTCATCTGCAATAGGTGGTATGTTTTATGCATAAGTTGCAGCAAACTTGTCCACAGAGAAGTAGTTATGAACATAGTTCTCTATTTCAGCACCTCTACCTCTCAGCTTTAAGATGAAGTGCAGTGCATGGTGGCATGGCAGGACAGAAACCTCCCACTTCCTGCATGAACAAGTCTTGTTACCAATGTCTAAAGTAAACCTCTGTTTAGTTTCGTGCTTGTCTTCTGCATAAACCTCAGCCACTGTATTGGAACTTCTGACCATCCTCGTATTTATCATTCTCATTGCCCTGGTTCTCGCATTCAGTAATAAAACCACCTTTGCAACTATTTTATGGCCTAAAAATTTTCTCGCACAAATTCTCTGCCTAAAATCTATCTTCACCATTATACATTGTCTTATTGCATCTAACAAAATAACAATTGAAAGTGACTTCATGCTCCTAATCTTAGCATTGAACCTTTCTGTCAGATTATTGCAAACAAAATCCACTTTGCTTAACTCACCAAACTTGCTTCTAGCCCATAACTTGTTATGATGTTCTTCGAGGTATTCTTTCAGCTTCGGCACGGTATACAAGTTCAGCATGTAAGTAGCATGCATGCTTGGGGTGTACGTGTATGTTGATCGCCACAAGTTGTCTTCAAAGGTCTTTCCTTTGAACTTCTTTGTGAAGCTAGTAGCGAGGTACCGCATGCATTCCCTATGCTCAACTCCAGGAAACACAGCATCAACAGTATTCTGAAGCCCCTTGCATGCACCAGTGTGTATCACCAAGCCTTCAGGGTGACCAATTACTGCATGTAGTCTCTGCATGAACCATGTCCAGCTTTCAGTCGATTCACCCTCAAGAACAGCATAGGCTACGGGAAAAAGCCAATTATGCGCGTCCACAGCACAAGCGGTAGCAAGCTATCCCCTGAACTTCCCTGTTAAAGAAGTTGCCTCTATTGCCAAGTATGGTCTGCAGCCGTCTAGGAACCCCTTCCAGCATGCCTTCGGGCAGACAAAACATCTCCCGAAGCATTTCTTAGCTGCCTGCTTATACTTGACCCCCCTTGAGACCTTTTCTCTTCCTTTCACAACCTTGTAATCAATGTCAACAACACTACCAGGTGATGTCTTCTCTACCTCAGCTTTGAAACTATACAACATGTGAAAACTGTCAGTCCACTTGCCCTTGAGAGCCATCTCCTTCCCATCAAAGCCTCTATGATAAGGAATCAGAATGTTAAACTTGCTAAGCTTAGTTCTGAGTTCAGCAGGTCCAATGCTATGATCATACCTCACCAGTCAAGTACCTTAGAAGCAATCCACTTGGTTGTCATCGGTCTAACTTTATCACTTAAATAAGTATTAGGGCAGTTGTGTTTCTTCGTGTTTACCTTGATCTTATTTCAATGGGAATAAAAATAAATCAGAGGAATCATCAGTAGAACAAATATGAGAAAGACCGAAACTAAATGTAGGTATTGCAACCTGAAATGGGTGTCCACCCTGCATTGGAGATGCATGCAATCTCCATTTACACACCTTACTTTCCCTACAATGCACCCTAAATCTCTTTTGGTCACCCTTTTCAATGATAAATTCAAAACCAACTCTTATTGCATAGGGAGCAACGGCATATTTGCATTCCTCCATAGTATCAAAGACAGTCCCCTCATCAATTGTAGGGTTTTCCCTATCAAATTGTATCACTGGCCTATCCTCGTCTTTGTCATCGTATCTGCATCCCATTTCCCCATCCTCACATTCCTCTTCCTCATTAGTCCCATAGTTAGGCTCATAGTTCGAATCAACCAAATATTCCCTACTCTCCATCCTATGAGGGCCAGCAGCCACATCTAGATATGCTTTCTCATCATCATCATCATCATCATCTTTGAGCAGAAAATCACCCTGACCGCCACACATTTAGATGTCTTCATGCTCAACGACAGGCTTGTCGGTTGCGCTCGGTATCGAAAATAGAGACTGCTCTATTCGTGTTCCACACGGGACGGTATCATTCAGGATAGTCTCTTCCCCGGTATCTTTGTTAACGAGGTGCACAAACATCAGCACAGTCCCCGTATCGAGGTGTTTAATCCACATAATGGACAGAGCCTCCTTAGTTCTAACGTCGCAGAAAGTGCGAATTTATGTCGTAGTACCTGATTACGAATTCATCATGTTGGCCAATGGGAAACTTGCCAAATTGCATGTGCAAGTCACTTAGAGTTATGTCCTCCGCGTCTACTCTCATCTAATAATCAAATCCACTGGTAACTGCGATTCTACCGTCAGACAAGGTTTCAGTCCGACACCCATGTCGAATCTTCAAAAGAAATCTGGATGAAGCAGACGTCCTACGGTCACCAACACATATCCTCTCCATCAACACGGGACTAGAAACACTAATTGGAAGATGCAGAGATGGAATTGCAGTTCTTACCCTTCAGGGAGGATGTACGACACGTTCAATGGGCTCCAGAGCACCAAAGATTTGCACCCTACATCCTCTTCCCTTGTTTCGTGCTCCTCCATGTTCTCCAGCCTTGAAGGGTCCATCTCCTCGCTCTCCGTCCGGGAAGGACCCATTCCGTGTTCTCCGGCCATGCAGGATCCATTTCCATGCAGGGTCCATTTCAAAGCCACCGTCATTGCACGAGAACCTAGTGCCCACCTAAGGATTTCCATTCCCAGACGCTCCTGGGCAGCGACAGAGGCAAGGAGATAGAGAAAGGGGCAAGGCAGGGTGGGTAGGGAGGGTAGGGGATGACGGGAGGACGATAGTCCAGGGGAAGGATGAGAGTGCTGCTGGAGGGGACGGAGTGGCGACGTGCAAGACTAGAGCAGTCGAGCAGAGCGGAGCTGCGAGCGAGCGACATAATATGGAAAATCATAGAATAATGGGGAGCACTAATCCTCGAAACTGGGATGCGCGTCGTTGATGGTCGAGGTTGCGGGGCCCACTAGTCAGTAAAATGACACATCCTCTTTCCTTGTTTCTGATGGTGTTGCTACAATTCTACGATCGTAGTGGCACAGGCACAATTTCTGGACACAACTAAGGACACAGTCATAAATATACTTAAAATGGAACCCTGACCTGGTACATTGCCCGATCCGTTTGCTAGCCACGACCTCTATTTTTAATATCTTAGCACTCTTATGCTGAGAAGGGAAATAAAGGTTCATCGGTTAGTCTAACTAGTTTCCAATAAATAATATACACTGTTAGGAAGCTTAGCTATGGCCCCGCCTAAGAAAAAGCCTCCGCCCCGGCGGAGGCCGCCGCCACTGCCAAAGCTTGGCTATTTGGACCCTCTGAGGCAGGCCATGCGGTTGTACTACAAGGCCGGTCTTCCATTGCCATCTGAGACGGTTGATTTCGCAGAATTTGCTGCATCTGTGGTGGCGGTGGCAATGGCGAAGGCCCCGGCGGCGTTGAGAAGGGACAACCGAGCGTCATGGAGAATGCGCGCGGCAGCATTTTCGTGTGCTCTGCACAAGATAAAGAAGGTATGTTCCAAAGCGCTCATGCGAGCTCGCCGCCGAGGAAACAAACCCCCGAACAGGGCGGCGCCAAGGTCAACAAACTCTCACCTCCATGCCTCGGCGTGGGAGACCTTACCGTGGGGAAATTTGGGCGCACGCCGTCAGCGACAAAGACAATCCATCCTACACACCGTCGGCGGCCACACCGCGGTGGCGTGCATCCATCTACACTCAACTTGTTGGAGTGTTCGAGAGCTGGAGCCCACGACGGGCAACAACTCAGTGCCGGAATTTAGGTTCAGATTCACAGGGACCTACGATCCCTGCCACAAGAAGTCGAATTTCACATTCGAAGAAATCGTTACGGCGATTCGGCTGTTCGTACTGAACCGGGACTGGTTCAAGGGCATCAACTAGTGCATGAACATTGTAGATCTCTTGAAGTGTGGAGGGAAGGAAAAACATGAGTTGCGGTTGAATGATCCCTAAACTTACGTCCTATCTAGGCAATTGGTTAGCCAACTTTTATGGTGGAGATCTGCAGTTTATTGAGTGTAGAACAGTTAAGTTCATACTAACTCTGTAGAATGCCTTTTGTAGAGGCAATAGCCCCTTTTTGCGCAGCTATCCCATATTATAGTATGGAATTAGTTTGGAAGTAACCAAATACTATCAAGTTGTATCTATTTATTCAATTACTACCGGCGGTTGAATTCAGTTTATTGTCATACTTATCTGAGGCAGACAAGATCCAGGCAGTATTTTATGAACTGATCTTGGGTGGTTTATTCATGCAAGTTCCATATAGAATCACACACCAGCTCGAACAAATCAATGTAAAAATTGTTCGAGGCATACAAATCAGCAGCATTTCGTGCCTTTCGGATCGCTCACCAGCAGCATTTTCCCGCCAATGGTGACATTGATAATTGCTATCCCACCCTCTTTTCAGGAGTCTAACCTTGGTTATTCACACAAATTAATTAGCCACACATACTAAAAATTCATTAGCCACACAAACTACAAATCATTAGCCACACCTACTACGAATTAAGTAGCCATACAAACTACAAATCATTAGCCACACATACTATGAATTTAGTAGCCACACATTACAAATTCAGTAGCCACACATACTACAGCAGTTCAAACTATTACATAAGGTGTACTGCGTGCTCGAATCTCAAGTCAACAATCTTTCAGATTCACTAAACCTTTGTCTTCACTCGAGGGAAATCAAAACTACCAGCATGTCCATGCCTGATCCCCCCACCGAAACTGTGCATTCCATTGCGGAATGGTGGTGGTCTTGTGCCATCGATCCTTCTAGGCCACACTGCAGGCGACAAGGACGCTTTTTGGCCGCCTCGTCGGGGTCCTGAATGCCATGTACCGGATCCAAAACCTCCTGCAGGTGGATGATCACCGGGTGCTTCCAGCAAAGATGTCCTTTGCCCTGCTTGGAATCTCCACCTCGTACATCTTAGGAATGGTGTCTGGATCTTTCAGCCACGCCTTTACCTCGATGATCCATCTGTCAATCGGTGGCACAATCTCTACCAGCTTGCCACCAAGGCTACTGACGACCTGCTTGATGGCCTCTGGTTCCCAAGCATGCAAAGGGAGGCTGTCAAAGCCGAGTTTAGGGAAGAAACGAAGCTGCCCCAAGCGATCGTCACACCCACAGGCGCGATGCCAATGCATGAAGCTCATTTTCTCCCCACAACACTCGAAAGAAAGGGAAGAATGCAAAACGCGCTCGTTGTCTGAGCTGTGGGCGAACCGGACGAAGAAATCGAATGCAGTGCGCATACCTCAATATTGAACACTTTTCGTCCGATCCCAAAACAAGACCTGAAAGCCGACAGCAAGTCTGCCAGCGACATGGCAGGATGCGTGCCCAGCACGGTGGATATGAGAGCATCGTCATCAAACTCCTCTGCTAGGGCTACCATGCCTAGGGTGCGCGACAGCACGCAACTGCCTAAGGCCGGTCGTCGGTCCGGATCACCCGGCAGGAGGCGCTCCGCCGGTGGAGAAGGTCTAGGCAGCGGCGAGAGGCTAGGCTGGGGACGCGAAGCTCTGACACGCTGACTAGGAAAAACGAGGCGAGGGCGATGGCAGGGAGCTTCGGTTAAGGGCGTGGGAGGTTGATACATCGTAAACATATCTATAATTTTTGATGCTCCATGCTTGTTTTGTATCAACTTTCTTATGTTTTGTCTACACTTTGAGGTATTTTTATATATTTTCTGGGCCTAACCTATTAACAAGATGTCGCAGTGCCAGTTGCCTATTTTATGCCATTTTTGGTTTTAGAAAAGCTAGTAAGGAAATATTCTCGGAATTGGACAGGACAAAAGCCAAAGTCAATATTTTACCAGAAGGAACACGGAGCACGAAGGGCAGCCAAAGTGGGGCCACGAGGCGGCCACTACTGGTGGCGGAGCGGCCAGGGGGCACGCCAGCCCTAGGTGTGGGCACCTCGGGAGCCCACCAACCTTTCCCCTTCGCCTATAAAAGCACCCCGATGCAGAAAACCTAAGTACCCAATCAGATCTCCATGAAACAGTCTGTAGCTGCCGCCATATCCATCCCTAGATCGGGGGGATCCGAAGCTCTTCCCGGCACCTTGCCGGAGGAGAAAGATCATCTCGGAGGCCTTCTTCATCACCATTCCAGCCTCCGGAGTGATGCGTGAGTAGTTCACCCTTGGACTATGGGTCCATACAGTAGCTAGATGGTTGGTTCTCCTCCTTTGTGCAATCATGTTTAGATCTTATGAGCTCCGTTCATGATCAAGATCATCTATTTATGTAATCCTACATGTTGTGTTTGTTGGGATTCGATGGATATTGAGTACTATGTTCAACATTGATTATTGATTCTATCATGTCTGTGTTATTTGTGATCTTGCATGCTCTCCGTTGTTCGTAGATGCTTTGGCCAAGTAGATGCTTGCAACTCCAAGAGGGAGTATTTATGCTCGATAGTAGGTTCATGCCTCTAGTAATCTGGGGAAGTGACAGAAATCTCTAAGGTTATAGATGTGTTGTTGCTACTAGGGAGAAAACAACAATCCTTTGTTCATGGAGCAATTGTATTGTTTACTTTACACACATTGCTTAATGCAATTATCTGTTGCTTGCAACTTAATACTGGAAGGGGTTCGGATGATAAACTAAAGGTGGATTATTAGTCATAGATGCAGTTGGATTACGGTCTATGTATTATGTTTTAATGCCCAAACGAATATCATAGAAATCATCATGACTTGTACATGCATATTAATGCATTTTCAATCTGTCAATTGCCCAACTATAATTTGTTCACCCAACATGCTATTTATCTTAAGGAGAAACACCTCTAGTGAACTGTGGACCCCGGTCCATTGTTTACCATCTATATTCCATCTACTGTTTACTTTTTGTAATTGTTATCTTCCACACTATACATTTAATCCTCTGTTTTCTGCAAACCAGTGAGCTTGACAACCTCACTGTAAGTTGGGGCAAAGTTCTGTGGTTGTGTTGTGCAGATTCCAAGTTTCTAGCAACACCTTGGAGTTGTTTCCTTAATCCTACTGGTTCGATAACCTTGGTTTCTGAACTGAGGGAAAACTTGCTGATGTGCTCATCACACCTTCCTCTTGGGGTCTACGTCAACTGAGCCACCATCAGAGGTTGACCGGCCTTGGCAGGGACGCAAGGAGAGCAATGGTGATCTGCGATATGGAGACCAGTAGCCGGAGCTAAGCAATGTAATGGAGAGGGGAATAATAGGGGATAAGAGCAGAGCAGAGAAGAACATCTAGTCCTCGCAGGGGTAAACCAGTCCACGACCGCAAAGGATAACGGGAAATACTGACAGGGCGGGGGAAGAAGAGTTGACCTAACGGCGGGATTTGAGTTCAACCTTTTTTGACTGGTTCAAATGATCGTTTGGTCATTAGATTTGTATTTAACCCCATTTGGCCCCTCTCAACAATTGGCAAAGCTACTACAGCCCTTCCACGGTTACTCGCAACTCGAACCCCGTGTTGCCTTGGCGTCTGAACTTTTGGGCCACATATTAAAATTCTCATCTCCTTCATGGTTGAGTCGATTCCGAGTTGATATCCATCTCCTTCGAGTCCACGCTGATGTCGGTGTAAAGCGCATCTAAAACGGAGTCAGAGGGTGTGGGAGCTTCCTCGATGACAGAGGACAATGTGAGGCAGCAAGGACATTGGCTGGCGGTGGTGGTGGTGGCGGTGCTAGGCCGGCTACGGCGAGGAGCTCTACCTAGGAAACCTCATCAGCAGCGGTGTAGCTGTTGCCGGTGTCGATCATCTGTTCGAAAGTGAGGATACCCGCGGCCTGCTACCGCCTTAGCGTATGCCGCAGAAGTGTGCCGCGATCCAGCCCTTCGTCGAAGTGGTAAACAGCGTCATTGTCTG
Source organism: Avena sativa (assembly GCA_916181665.1). Lineage (NCBI taxonomy): Eukaryota > Viridiplantae > Streptophyta > Magnoliopsida > Poales > Poaceae > Avena > Avena sativa. The sequence continues at coordinate 363,280,148 of OV702285.1, read as the reverse complement.
GGTAGTTCTCCAAATCATCTCGTATCCGGAGCCATCTAGCAAGGTAATCTCGAGGGCTATCACCCTCTCTCTGAATGCAGTGTGCCAGATCGAAGATGGTTACCACACCGACGAAGTGCGATCGCTGCCTTCGAGATGCATGACCTAACCCGGCGGATTTGCAGCGATCTTGCACCATTATATCCTGCACACGGGCGGTTTGGGTGGGCCTTGAATTTTTCTGATCTAAGCCAGCAAACTCCAAAGAGAGATCCTACTTCGATCCTTCTGCAAATGTGTCCTGCCCGTAGGCTATCCGTGCGGGCCTTGATGATCCTCCGACTTGCAGGGAACTAGCACCCGAGTCGGTTTCGTCAATGAAGAGGTGGATGTCCCCGATTGGAACAATCAAGCAGCGGGTGGAGTTTGTCTTTGCCGGGATCCAGAACTCATTGGGAGGGACGATCGGAATGTTTCCGGAGAACAGAACACGACCGATGGCTACGGTTTTGCCGATTCCCGTGAAGATCTTGGACCTCCCCCGTTGTAGAGCCTGAAGCGCCTCTTGCCCCACGGTGGGCGCCAACTGTCGTGGTATTGCCTATGAGTACTCCATGGAGGGGTCCTCACAGTGCGTGTTTATAGGCGTGGAGTAAGGCGGAAGGTTGGCGGGTACGAGGTAACATAGCTTACCTAGTTTCAGGTTGCACGATGGCGGTGGAACCCTAATCCTGCTATAAATCACTATAAGGGCAATACGCTTTGTTACAGGGATTGGTTAGGTGTGCGCGATATGAGTTGTGTCGTGCCCTAAAGGCTCCCGTAGGTCCGGCTTATAAAGACGCCAGGCCCTAGGGTTATAGGGAAAAGTCCTAGCCGGACAGGTTATAGAGTCCTACATAGAATACAACTAGTCTTACGTGTCTTGCACTCCAAGGCTCCGGGTACGTCGGTGACTCCCTCATAGCCTTGCTTTATCCGGCATGGTCCTCCCTTCTGGATACATCTAACTGGGCCACCAGCAGGCCATGGTCCTTGCTACCAACTGTGGGCCACCTGGGTTATCCGGATTAGATACATGCAATGCTAATACCCATTTAGCATATCCCCAACAACAAGGACAAAGCATATTGCAATTCGCAATCACTTTATTCAGGATCATCTTGCTCGTGGCGATATTGACTTATATTTTGTGAGAACGAAGAACCAACTGTTAGGAATATGCCATGGAGGCAATCATGTATGATGATATTTCCCACTGTATTTTAAAGATATTAAGTTGTCCTTGTATAAACATCTGATGTGTATCATTGAATATGTGATTCAGTTGTGGAACTATACATTCATGTTGTTTGTACTAAATATCCTTGGTCATTGAGGTTGTCCCAGACACACAACTTAGACCAATGTGAAAGTCGGCTCATGACTCGGTTCCACTTGTCATGGGCATGGTGATGCTATTCCAACATACACAGATTCGGCCAAAGAGTTTCACGAGTTGGATTGACCCATATTGAGGTAAAACGAACGAGTTATGATTTGTATATCTCAATCAATGTAATCCTTAGACCTGAGGTTGTTGCACAGTCCGAGTTGACGATCACTGTCAGACGCAACGAGGATGGTGAGGCTATAGAGTACGAGGATGCTGCTAGAGAGACGATGGAGCCGATTCGTCTGTACCTTCAGGACCTAGAGGGTCTTATTAGACACCTTGATACTGATAGGACCAACGTCATGCTTAGCAATGACGAGCTTCAGTTTTAGCTTCAAGAGAAGGACAAGCTCTTCGCGGAGCAAGACGAGATTGTCAAGGAAATGGAGGCCAAGTTTGAAAGCCAGGACAAGAAGTTCAAAAGCCAGGAGAAAAGAGTCCAAGACAGGAACAAGAAGATCCGGGAGATGAAGGAATAGTTAGAGGCTAAGGACTTCGAGCTTGAGCATCAGCAGGGAGTGATCGAGAGGCTTCACTCACAGAAGAGGGCTCTTAGGGCCAAGATTGAGGCCTTGACTCCTAGTGTTGATGAGTACAAGACCGCCATGGAGAATGCAGGTCTTACCCTTGTTGATGTGGAGATTGATGAGGAGGAGTAGCATAGACTACTCGATTATCTTTCATATACCGTACTTTTGATTATTGAGTCGCAATGACCATCCAACATGTGGGTGGCTTGCTATGGTGTGTTTTCGCTTTTTTCCAAAAACTTGTTGTTTATGTCGTTCAAACTCTATGTTATTTTGATGCTTGGTTATTGCGATTGTTCTATGTGATGTATTGTGCATGTTAAGCATCTATGGGTATCTCATTCTTATCCTTATTAAAACCACAGATGCCTCCTCGACGTGCCAACCCCAACCAAAACAACAACAATGTCACTCCCGGGATGCAGTAGTTGATGACAGCACAAGCTCAACTGATGCAGATGATGACAACATTCATGCAGAACACCAACACCAACAACACCAACACCAACTACAACAACAACAACAACAACAACAACAACAACAACAACAACAACAACAACAACAACAACAACAACAACAACAACAACAACAACAACAACAACAACAACAACAACAACAACAACAACAACAACAACAACAACAACAACAACAACAACAACAACAACAACAACAACAACAACAACAACAACAACAACAACAACAACAACAACAACAACAACAACAACAACAACAACAACAACAACAACAACAACAACAACAACAACAACAACAACAACAACAACAACAACAACAACAACAACAACAACAACAACAACAACAACAACAACAACAACAACAACAACAACAACAACAACAACAACAACAACAACAACAACAACAACAGCAGTAGCAGCAGCAACAACAGCAGCAACAACAACAACAACAACAACAACAACAACAACAACAACAGCAGCAACAACAGCAACAACAACAACAACAACAACAACAACAACAACAACAACAACAACAACAACAACAACAACAACAACAACAACAACAACAACAACAACAACAACAACAACAACAACAACAACAACAACAACAACAACAACAACAACAACAACAACAACAACAACAACAACAACAACAACAACAACAACAACAACAACAACAACAACAACAACAACAACAACAACAACAACAACAACAACAACAACAACAACAACAACAACAACAACAACAACAACAACAACAACAACAACAACAACAACAACAACAACAACAACAACAACAACAACAACAACAACAACAACAACAACAACAACAACAACAACAACAACAACAACAACAACAACAAAAACAATAACAACAACAACCAGAATAATCCGCCAGGATTTGACATGTGTGAGACCCCGGTGCATGGCTCAATAGGATTTATAGGAAACCCATACCAACAAGTTGCAACTTCTTTTCCGGAAGCTCATTCGAAAAGAACTCTAAGGTTAAGCGTGCTTGGCCTAGTGCAATTCTAGGATGGGTGACCGACCGGGAAGTGGGTACCGGGTCCGCATGAGTGAGGACAAAGTGCGCAGAAAAGACTAGTGTTGGTCTATGGGGTTAGTCTAGAGATCCTATTGAGCTACCAGAAGTGACAGCCGTCGGTCCGGAGTGACCGGGGGTGTTACAAGTGGTATCAGAGCCGACCCTCGTAGTTACATGGGCGTGTGCGGGTCAGTGGTGGACATGTGGCACATGGCGCGTGTGGCCCGGAGTGGACACGGCATGGCACATGTGCCGGCACTGGACGCACATACATGTGCTAAGAGGGGACGTTCCTGGCTTGTGGTTGATCGACGAGGACGTCGATCTTCTAAGGGTGGGTGTATGTGAGACCCGGGTGCATGGCTCAATAGGATTTATAGGAAACCCATACCAACAAGTTGCAACTTCTTTTCCGGAAGCTCATTCGAAAAGAACTCTAAGGTTAAGCGTGCTTGGCCTAGAGCAATTCTAGGATGGGTGACCGACCGGGAAGTGGGTACCGGGTGCGCATGAGTGAGGACAAAGTGCGCAGAAAAGACTAGTGTTGGTCTGTGGGGTTAGTCTAGAGATCCTATTGAGCTACCAGAAGTGACAGCCGTCGGTCCGGAGTTACCGGGGGTGTTACAACATGCTCACTAGATTTCTAAGAGTAAGGCCTGCAAAGTTCTCGGGAACCACTGATCCAATTGATGGGGATATGCCTACTGAGGTATACCCAGCAGGGCGTTTCCGACTGGCCCGTGAGCTGGCGAGTGGGCCTGCAGAACGGCGAGTGGATTGAAGCCCAGCAAGGTACCGAGCGACTGGAAGCTGAAGGCCCAGGCGAGTAGATAGGCCCAGTCGGACTAGGTTAAACGATTACTGAAGCTGTAACCGAATCGGTTGAGATATGTAAACCCTAGGGGAGGTGAGCCTATATAAACCTCCCTATGGGGTGAGTAGAGACACGTTCCCTCATACACCCAAGCGACTCACCGCCTAGCCGCCGAGCTCGCCCATTGTAACACCTCCATAATACAATCTAGCAGGAGTAGGTCTTTACCCTCCGGGGGGCCGAACCTGGGTAAAACCCTGTGTCTTTGCCCTCATCTCGCACCGCAGATGGCTGGCCGCCCTTGCCCCTCGTTCTACTACTCGCTGCCGATTGCAGCATCTGCCGTGACCATTCCCACGACAGTGGCACCCACCGTGGGGCCTGGCCGGTCTGGCCGGTGTTCTGCGGCGAGATCCAATCTGCCCATCAACGAGACGGTCGCCACCGGCCGCATGATAGCAATCGGCGAGATGCTCCAGATCTTGCCGAGCAGCTACGTCCCGGCGGCGCGACCCGTCACGCACAGCGTGATCCTGCCAGTCGGCACGATCAGCCTCTTCGTCGGCCTCACCGACGTCATCGTCTCGGAGGACTCGGCTCGCATCCGCGAGTCGCCGCCACGCGATCGGCTCTCAGAGAGCCAGATCCGCACGATCCACCGCCTCGCCTCCGAGTACAACTCGGCCCACAGCAACGTGGCCGGGAATTCAGCGGCCGCAGAAGATGCGGCCCTCACCGACGACGCCGACTCGGCGACCCCGGCGTCACTCGCCGGATCCATCACCGCGGCCTCGTCCGCGGGCTCCATCGCCCAGGTCTCCAACGCGGGAGACTTCGAGGACCCCTCCATCCTCGGGATCTTCGAATTCGATTCCGGGTCAGAGAACTCCGCCGATCCCCGCGATGGAACCAGTCGCCATGCCGCGGCTTACATGGCCACCGGCACCGATCCGCCGGAGGATCCTTTCTCCACCCCAATCCCTCCTAACGCCACGGCAACGGAGGTCGAGGAACTCCGCCTGAAACTGGCGGAGGCGGTACGCAAGGAGCAGGCCGAGCGCGAAAAATTTCGCCTCGAGCAGGTGACGGCGCAGGAGCTGTCACGCTACCACCAGCAGCGGATCAGGTCACGTTTGAACCCCACCGTTCAAGGGCGTGCCCTGAACTTCGACGACGAAAATGACCCGGACCGCATAGCCGAGCGCGCGATCTGCGAGAACGCGCCACCAGGAGGAAGCGCCCGGCCCCCGCCAGGATCGACGGCGATGGGTGCCCCACCACCACCCAACCGCACCCCTCCCAGGGACCAGCCGCGGATAGTTGTCTCCTCACGGGAGAGAGACGCAAACGGCCTCCCACTGTTCTCCACCCCGATGGACAACCTCGTGGCAGGCCGAGCAGCAGCCGACAGCATCACGGCCACTGGCGACGGCGCCCTACAGATCCAGTACGTCAGGGCCCTGCTCGCGAAGGCCGTGGAGCAGCAAAGAGCGGGCGCCGACTCGCAAGGTCGAGTATACTCGCGTTCCTCGGGAAGCAGAGCGGCCTCCAGCGGCCGCCCAGCGGCGGCAAACACCCTCAATTGCCCGCCACCAGAGCCACTGCAGCTCCAACACCGACCCGCGAACGCGGCACTCTCCACCAACGACCCCAGGCCGGCGACCAACTTCGTCGCCGCTAACGGACAACCCATCGACGCCCGCACCCACATCATCAACAACCAAAGCTGGCGTGCACGCCAGCCCGACGACTTGCGGCACACCCTAACTAATCGCCGCGACGGCGAGCCTATGGGGTCACTCAGTCGACTCGGACCCAAGTGCTTCGGACCAATGATCCGAGGCGAGAAGTACCCGCCAAACTTCAAGGCGCCAAAGGAGATAGAAAAGTACGACTCTTCGTACGACCCCGCAGTCTGGCTCGACACATACCTCATGGCAATGGGGATCGCGGGTCACACTGACCTACTCGCCGCCCGATACCTCCCACTGATGATGGAGGGGACGTGCAGGCAGTGGATCAACACTCTCCCCCAGGACAGTATCGACTCCTGGGAGGAAATGCGCGACGCCTTCGTCAGGCACTTCGAGTGCTCCTACACCCGCGCCACCACTATTGAGGACCTGGAACGATGCGTCCAGGGACCCCGTGAGTCGACCCGCAACTGGGTCCAACGGTGGCAAGAGCTTTGGTACAACGCGGTCGGCATCCACCCGGACACCGCGATCCATTGCTTCAAGACCTCGTGCCGCTACGAGCCTCTAGTCGCCAAGCTCAAGCGACACTCCCGCACACTCTACAACATCCCCGACCTCCTCGAGATCGCCAAACGGTACGCCGAGGAAGATCCAAACAAGGAAACTGACGACGAGTCAGGAGGGCAACGCCGCACGGGCGGCAACGACAGCGGACGCCGAACCGACCTACGCTATAGCGGCACTCGCCTCACTGGCAAGCGCTGCAGTGACGGGCGAGTCGACTTCGTCGCCAACGCCGGGCACGCACAGCGCGAGCCCAAGAGCTACCGCCGCGACGGAGGGCAACGCCGCGATGGCGGCAACTACAAGAACAAGCCAAGGTTCGATCCCACGGCCCTCCTTAACCAACCATGTGCGTTCCATAGCAGGGAAGGAAAACCCGCAACGCACACCACCGCCGACTGCCACACCCTCAGGGAAATCGAGAAGGCACGGCAAGCGCGGGAGGACACCGACAACGACCCGCCAAATGGCGGAAAATTCGGCAAAGTGGCCGGCTCGCTCCACACCTTCACAGGCTTCAACACGAAGCGCGAGAAGAAGGTCATCGCCCGCGCCGTCGCCGTCAATGCGGTGGCCCAAACAGACGTCCCCCAGTTCCTGAACTGGTCGGAACAGCCCATCACCTGGAGCCGGCAAGACCACTCGCCGCGCATCGAGTACCCAGGACGAGTCGCCCTGGTGGTCAAGCCCAAGGTTGGCGACTACTGGCTCCCCAAAACACTGATGGACGGCGGTAGCTCCATCAACATCCTCTACCTCGACACCTTCAGGCGGCTGCGGCTCCCGCAGTCGATGATCGAGACGACCCACACCACGTTCCACGGCATCGTCCCCGGTCGGAAGGCGTACCCGATCGTTAAGGTCACGCTACCAGTCACGTTCGGCACACCGGAAAACTTCCGCACCGAGCGGATCGTCTTCGAGCTGGTGCCCTTCGACAGCCCTTACCACTGCGTCCCGGGGCGCCAGGCGTTCGCCAAATTCATGGCAGCACCCCATTACGCGTACAACGCGATGAAGCTCCCCGGGCCGTGCGGCGTCATCACCATCAACGGCGACCCCGACATGGCCGCCGAGTGTGAGACCAAAGGAGCCGAGCTCGCCGACGCCGTCATCGCGGCAGAGACTAATCACGCCGACGAGCTCGCCAAATACGCGAGCGGGGTCAACAATGACGACCCCACAATACTCAAGAAGCCCAACTCAGAGGGCGCAAACCCCTCAACCTTTGAGGCCACGACGCACACTCGCACCGTCGAGCTGGTACCAGGCGACTCCAGCCAGACGGTGACGATCGGGACAGGCATGAGCCCAGCATAGGAATTCGCGCTCATCGAGTTCCTCCGTGAGAACAGGGACATCTTCGCATGGAAACCCTCCGACATGCCTGGTGTCCCTAGGGAGCTCGCTGAGCACAAACTAAACGCTGACCCCAAAGCGCGACCTGTCAAGCAGTCGCTACGGCCCTTCAATGAAGAACGCCGTCGAGCAATCGCCGAGGAAGTGCAGCGTCTACTCGCTGCCGGCTTCATCCGGCCAATCAAGTACTCCAAGTGGCTGGCAAACCCAGTCCTGGTCGAGAAGAAAAACGGGACCTGGAGGATGTGTATCGACTACACAAACCTAAACAGCGCCTGCCCAAAGGAGCAGTTCGTCCTCCCGCGGATCGACCAGATAATCGATTCAACCGCGGGCTCGGAGTCGCTATGTTTCCTCGACGCCTACTCTGGGTACAACCAGATCAAAATGGCTGTCGAAGACGAGGAGAAGACGGCATTCATCACGCCATTCGGAGCCTTCTGCTACACCGCCATGACCTTCGGCCTCAAGAACGCCGGGGCAACCTACCAGCGGTGCATGCAAGAATGCCTCGCGAGCCAAATTGGCCGCAACATCCACGTCTACATCGACGACGTGGTCGTGAAGTCCGCTCGCCAAGGCGACCTACTCGCCGACCTGGCAGAAACCTTCGCCAACCTGCGAAGGTATAAGATAAAGCTCAACCCAGGCAAGTGCACCTTCGGTGTACCCGCCGGACAACTACTGGGGTACGTCGTCTCCAAACGAGGGATCGAGGCGAACCCAACAAAAATCGACACGATCGCCCGGCTCGGCAAACCCGAGTGCCTGCGCGACGTCCAGAAGCTGGCCGGGCGAGTAGCGGCTCTCAGCCGCTTCATCCCCCGCCTGGGCGAAAAGGCGATGCCCCTATACCGCCTGATGCGCAAGAACCCCACCTTCCAGTGGGACAAGGAGGCGGACGACGCGCTATGCGACCTCAAAAAGGTGCTACTCGCTGCACCACTCCTCGCCGCCCCCGCCGACAAAGAACCTATGCTGGTTTACGTCGCGGCGTCCGAGCGTGTCGTCAGCGCTGTGATGGTCGTCGAACGACCAGAGGAAGGAAAGGAGCGCCCGGTCCAGCGGCCGGTGTACTACATCAGCGAGGTCCTCACCGAGTCGCACCAACGGTACCCACAGTACCAAAAGCTAGTCTACGCGGTCTTCAGGGCTCAGCGGCGCCTGCCGCACTACTTCCAGGAGCACCCGATCACGGTCGTCTCCTCAGCGCCATTACAAGACATCATCCGCAACCGCGAGGCAACCGGGCGGGTCGCCAAGTGGGCCGTCGAGATCGGCGTCCACAACATCAAATACGAGCCACGAAAGGCGATTAAGTCGCAGGCGCTGGCAGACTTCATCGCCGACTGGGAAGAGGCTCAGCAGCCAGAGAAGCTGCCGTACCTCCATTACTGGAGCCTGCACTTCGACGGCTCCAAGAACGCGGACGGTGCAGGAGCAGGGATAGTATTGACTTCACCAAAGGGCGACAAGCTCCGCTACATCCTCTGCCTCGACTTCACGCCCTGCACCAACAACATGGCTGAGTACGAGGCCCTACTCCACGGCATGCGAGCCGCCAAGGAGATGAACGTCAATCGCCTCCGATGCTACGGAGATTCCGACCTCGTCGCGGGGCAAGTCGCCGGCACCTGCGACGCCGTCTCCCCCACCATGGCGGCATACCGTCAAGCGGTGGATAAGTTGGGCGGCCACTTCACCGGCTACTCCGTCGAGTGGATCGACAGGCGGAAAAACGAGGAGGCCGACGCCCTCTCTCGCATCGGGTCGGCTCGACTCGCACCACCCGCCGGCGTGTTCCTCGACACAATCTCCAAGCCATCAGTCTCTCCCCCGAGGGAGATCGACATTGGAGTCCCACTCCAACCAGAGGCATCCTTGGTCGCACTCATCACCGAGCCAGACGATTGGACCAAGCCCTACATCGCCTACCTGGAAGCCGGCACCCTGCCAGCAGACGAGACAGACGCTCGAATGATAGCTCGCCGATGCAAGTCCTACACCATCATCGACGGCGAGCTACACAAGCGCAGCGTCACCGGCGTGTTCCAACGCTGCGTCCAACCGGCTGAAGGGCGCAAAATCCTCCACGACATTCACTCAGGCGACTGCGGCCACCACGCCGCCGCTCGCTCCCTGGTCGCCAAGGCTATGCGACACGGCTTCTACTGGCCCACCGCACACGCCGACGCCGTCGACATCGTCCAGCGATGCGCCGGGTGCCAGAAGTACGCCAGTCAGACGCACGTACCGAGCTCGGTGCTCAAGACAATCCCTATCACCTGGCCATTCGCCGTATGGGGCATGGACATGGTAGGCCCCTTCAAGAAGGCCCCCTCCGGCTACACCCACCTGCTAGTCGCCGTCGACAAATTCACTAAGTGGGTGGAGGCCAAGCCTGTCCGGAAATGCGACGGGAAGACCGCCACTAAATTCCTACGCGAGCTAATATATCGCTACAGGTTCCCAAATAGTATCATCACGGACAACGGCACCAACTTCGCCAAGGGAGCCATGGCCGAATTCTGCGAAGAGCACCACATCCGGCTCGACCTCGCGTCAGTCGCCCACCCGGAATCCAATGGCCAGGCGGAACGGGCCAACCAGAGCATCCTCCACGGCCTGAAGCCGCGACTCCAAGTTCCACTCGAGCGCACCGCTGGGTGCTGGGTCGAAGAGTTGCCCTCCGTCATCTGGGGAATCCGTACCTCGGTTAACAGATCGACGGGATTCACTCCCTTCTTCATGATCTACGGCGCCAAAGCAGTCATGCCCACCGACCTCGAACACGACTCGCCGCGAGTCGTCCATTATACGGAGGCTGCAAACGAGCTGGCCCGTCAAGATGGGGTCGACCAGCTCGACGAAGCACGCGACCTCGCCCGGTCACGCACCGCCATCTACCAGCAAGGACTCCGCCACTACCACAGCCGACGGGTGAAAGCCCGCACCTTCCAGGAAGGTGACTTGGTGCTACGCCTCATCCAGGACAGGAAGGGCATGCACAAGCTCTCCCCTCCGTGGGAAGGACCATTCGCTATCGGGCGCGTACTTGGCAACGACGCCTACTACCTCATCGACGTACGCGGGGACGGCGAGCTCGACGTCAAGCGACCATGGAATGTAAACCTCCTCCGGAAGTTCTACTCCTAGAACCCCACACATGTACTCTCCAGTCGCTATGAAATAAAAGAAACGGTTACCGCAAATTGCGCCCACTCTCCATGACTTGTGCCACTCGCACTCGTAATAACAGCGGTATGCTAAAATGCAGAAGTCAACCTTTGGTACAGCGATCGGCACGGCTAAGTAGTGCGGGGCAAGAGCACTGAATCACTTCAGGTCTCGCATCGTCCACGAAAAACGCCAACCCGGAGCACCATTGGAGTCGCCTAGCTCGACTGGTTCTACGAGCCAAGACAACTGCCCTCGCTTCTCACAGCGACCTTGGTCCTCCGCATCCTCGGCATAGCGACTCGAACGGCTAAGTACCACGCTCGGGGACTGAATACCAGTTCGTCAAGAGCGGCCAGGGAAAACGCCAAGTAAGAGAGCATGCCCAGGACTCGCCAAGCGACTGACCTTACGGGCCAGGTAGGAGCGACGCGCTCACACCAACGCGCCAAGTCCTCAACCACCCTCGAGTTGCGCCTAGAACTACCAAGTACCACGCTCGGCGACTCGGCCACCCGACTTCGTTCGCGTACGGGAAAACAGTAAAGTACAGAGCACTCCAGGGAGTCGCCTTGCGACTGGCTCTCCGAGCTCGGACGAGTCGACCAAAGCAACAACACACATGATAACAACACACATCATATACGAGGTAAACCCAACAAAAGGGCGGACGCGCTCGGGGACTCGTCCAAAATCAACCCAAAGCACACAAACAAATACCAAATAGACACGACATCCCGTTCAATCGCACATTGCATTGTCTTATGTTACAAAATATGCCCGCATGGCAGAACTGCTGTTAACGCTTCAAGGCAAACTACCCTATTCTGCAGGCTTTGATGACGACTCGTCAGCATCCCGGCGATTACGGATGAACGCGGTGTACGGGTTTGATGGATACGTTGTCAGTTCACCCGCCATCGCCGCGCGAAAAGGCTGCTCGACCTTGAAGTCACGATGCGGCGGCTCGGGGTCGTTTGGCGCGACGACCGTTTCCTGGTAGGGAAGGAGGTCGCCCATCGCCCAGACACGCTCCGAGTATGTGGCGGCACGCTCTTGCAACTTGAGAACCTCGGACAGATCCACCGCGCCAGTCGACGATGGATACCCACTCGTCACATCGTCGACGTCGAAATCTTCGGGGAAGTGGGCGAGTCCAAGGCTCAGTGCTGTCGACGCTCCACGCCGAAACGCCGACCGCGTCATGAACTCAACGACCGCGGGCGCCTTCTCCAAATATTTCCACACCTCAACGAGGTCGCTGGGAATCACCTCCGTGGGCGATATTTCTTGGAGGTAGGCGCGGATGCACGTTGCCGACAGCGTCGCCGAATCGATGAGCATGCTTACGCACCGCCTCGCGTCGAGCGAACTCGCTTCTTCGTCATCATCAATGATGCGACCTGCGAGCAGAAGACAACGATGAGTACAACGGACACCACAAAAATCACAACTAATAGACAGGGAAGATGCACTCACCAAGCAACGGGCGGGCGAGTCCCGTGATGAAGCACTGAAGCGACGTGTGGTCGTCCTGAAGCCCAGCAATAAGGACCTCCGACACCTTGCGATCCTCCTCTGCGGCCGCAACGGCAGCCCTCGCTCGCCCGTCCGCCGAGCTCGCCTCTTCTCTCGCCTCCCGCAGTTCGCGCTCAAGGTCAGCGATCCGCTGTTCAGCGGCACCCAGAGCAGATCGCGCCGCCACCAACTCTCCAGCGGAGACAAGCCCCTGGCGAGCTTCCTCTGCCTTCGCAGCAACAGCCTGAAGCCCTTTGTTCGCCTCTTGGACGATGACCAGCTCCTTCTCAGCGCGCTGTTTCGCGGCCAATCGTTCTGCCGACTCAAGCTGCAGACCCTGCACATCATCGAACAAGTTAGTCAAAACGAACTTCCTAAGTGCCCACCCGCTGAAATTCAGCGAGTGCGCACTCGGGGACTAGCGATAAAGAAATTCCTAAGTGCCCACCCGCTGAAATTCAGCGAGCACGCACTCGGGGACTGGCGATCAAGAAATTCCTAAGTGCCCACCCGCTGAAATTCAGCGAGCACGCACTCGGGGACTGGCGATCAAGAACTTCCTAAGTGCCCACCCGCTGAAATTCAGCGAGTGCGCACTCGGGGACTAGCGATAAAGAAATTCCTAAGTGCCCACCCGCTGAAATTCAGCGAGCACGCACTCGGGGACTGGCGATCAAGAAATTCCTAAGTACCCACCCGCTAAAATTTAGCGCGTGCGCACTCGGGGACTGGACACGAAAATAAAAGACAAGAAATTATAAGAATCAAGCCGCTGCAAAGCACCGACCTGATCCTCGGGGACTGGATGTACCTGGATGGCTGCGCCAAGCATACCATGGAGTTGTATCGCGTCCACAGACGCGAGTAACGCTGGCGTGTGCCCACGACGCTGGTCGACTTCAGCATCGGCGGTCCCCGGAGCAAGGCTCGAGGGCGCAGCCCCGCTCGCCTCGGCCGCCTTGGTCACGAAGCGGGGGAAGGTAGCGATAGAGGCACCCGCTCCAAAGGAAGTCGCCTCCGCCGTTCCAGGCAAGGAAGCGCCCTCCTTCTTAGACGCGGCTGCCTCCACCACGGGCCTGGCCGGCGCGGCCGCCGTATCGTCAGAGATAGTGACGATGTCGTCGCCCTTGGCCTTCTTGCTACCATCCGCTGAGGTGACGACCTCGTCTGCTTTCCTCTTGCGGGAAGGATCTTCCTCGCTAGCGGCGGAGGGTACCTTGGCCACGGTCGGATGGCCCATCCTTTTCACTCCGGTCCTGCGCATTAATCGAATCAACAAAGACAATTGAAATAGTTATGGAAACTAAGGAAGGGTGAGCGCACTCACTTGGCGACTGGGATGAAACGTAGCCCTGTACGAAGGCCGGCCGGTTTTTCTAGTTCAGGGCCCAGTCGGCGACTGAGCCCCAGATCCAGGACGTCGCGTGCCCAAGACACGGACGGCTTCTTCGTCGTTGAGGCCGCGGCTGGCGCCTCTGGGACATCCTCGGCGGGAACTTCTTCGCGAGGTGGAGCCGCTACAGCCGGAGCCTCCTTGCGGGGCGAAGCCGCCGCAGCCGGAACCTCCTCGCGAGGCGAGGTCGCTGCAGCCGGAGCCTCCCCCAGCCCAGAGACTGGGGCGAATGGCGGAGGAATCGAGGCCAGCGGCACTTCCACGGTCGCCGTGTCTAGCACGGCTGTCGCTGGAGGTGCGCCGTCACCAGCTGGGTTGGGAGCATCGGAGCTGCTCGCCGAGTGCAGCGGTGAAGCCGTCCTCGACGGTTTTGTTTTCCTCTTCGGGAGGGCCTTCGCCTCCCTTTCCTTCTTCTTCTTCCTCTTCGACGGAGTGGCTTGACGGCGCGAGGTGGTCTCTGGGAGCTCGTCGTCGTCATCATGACGCTCGAGGCTTCTGCTCGCCTCGATCTCGCGTTGACGTTGCCCGCGGGTCTTTCGGACCAGCGGGGCGACTTCCTCTTCGGACTCTTCCTCGTCGTCCTCGTTGCCCCTCGCGGGTGGCGATTCGCCTATGTCCTGGGCGGATGGCCCCGGGCTCTCATCGTCCGAGGGTGGGAGCCACCCTTCCACCACTTGGAATAGCTGCGATGAATACAAAACAGAATCAGAATTACCGCGACTGCATACACTGCAACTGCGAACAAGGTAAAGAAATTACCGTTGGAGCCGGACGCTTCGCGGTGTAGGGGGCGACCCCGGCCTGCGCATCCAGGTACACCGCCTGGGTGATCTTCTTCAACGCTGGGATATAATCCTCTAGCTTCCACTCGTCGAGGCAGGCCTTCGTCGAGTCTCCCCGGCCCGTGTACTGGTACATATAGTGGTCGCGTTGGGCGAGTGGAACGAGCCGTCGCCCAAGCCAGCAATTGTACAAGTTTATCGTCTGAAGGCCCTTCTTTTTCAGACCGCGGATGGTCTGGAGCATTTCGTCAACGACCATCCGCTGGTCGTCGGGGAGCTTGCCGACTTGGAGATGGCGCGGCTCAGAACGATTGGCCGAGTACCGCGGGATCGCCACCTCGTCCTCCGGGGTCGCCTCGGCCACGTAGAACCACGACTTCTTCCAGTCGCTCGCTGCCTTGGCGGGTAGCATCAGATCGAAGAAAGAAGCTTTGGACTTGAGCTGGAACGTCAAGCCGCCCGCGGCTAGCATTGGGCCGCCTGCCTCCTCGCGGCTGATCCGTCCGTGGAACAGATCTTGCCACAAGGGAAAGTAGGGCCGGCAGCCCAAGTAGCACTCGCAGAACGCCACGAAGATGGCGAGCTGTTCGATGCTGTGGGGACCCAGATCTGAAGGCTGGATCCCGTAGTAAGCGCAAAAACACCGGAAGAACAAAGATGTGGGAAACCCTAGCCCCCGCTCGAGATGACTGGTGAAACAGACGAATTCCCTCTCTCGCGGGTTTGGGGTCGTCTCTCCGGCTGCGGGGATACGCCAACAACCGGCTCGCAGGATCCCGGCTTCCTCGAAAGAGGCCAGCTGCGCCCTCGTACACTTGGACCTGCCCCATGGTTCGGTGGAAAGGGCCATGGCTGAGAGGTTGGTTGGAGATCGGGGGATTTTGAGTCGATTGGATCGCGGAGCAGGGGAAGGAAAATGTGCGCACTCGGAAGAGGTGGTGGGCGGTTGGCTCTACGATTGCCTGCCATTCCCCTTATATAGCGGGAGTTGCCCGCCAAATCAGGGGGGCGTTACCACGCGATGATTACGCCAAAAGTTACCGTTGGATTACCCCCAACGGCTAGTTTGACCACGCCTGACAGTCCAACTCCAGCCACTCGGCTCGCCAAGTCAATCACCATGACCGCGTTCCGCCGACTCGACTCGCCCAAGCCGCGACTTGGTTCACCAGATTTTTCTCCTTCATACAGGAGCCCGCCGACGATTCGACTGGATGCCTACTTCGAAGCCGTATACTCCGACTGCCAGCAGCCACTTACGCCCAATCGACGACGGCCTCGGGGACTACTGATGGGGATATGCCTACTGGGGTATACCCAGCAGGGCGTTTCCGACTGGCCCGTGAGCTGGCGAGTGGGCCTGCAGAACGGCGAGTGGATTGAAGCCCAGCAAGGTACCGAGCGACTGGAAGCTGAAGGCCCAGGCGAGTAGATAGGCCCAGTCGGACTAGGTTAAACGATTACTGAAGCTGTAACCGAATCGGTTGAGATATGTAAACCCTAGGGGAGGTGAGCCTATATAAACCTCCCTATGGGGTGAGTAGAGACACGTTCCCTCATACACCCAAGCGACTCGCCGCCTAGCCGCCGAGCTCGCCCATTGTAACACCTCCATAATACAATCTAGCAGGAGTAGGTCTTTACTCTCCGGGGGGCCGAACCTGGGTAAAACCCTGTGTCTTTGCCCTCATCTCGCACCGCAGATGGCTGGCCGCCCTTGCCCCTCAATCTACTACTCGCTGCCGATTGCAGCATCTGCCGTGACCATTCCCACGACACCAATGGTGGCCAATGATTGGCTACGTTCAGTGAACAAAGACTTGGCGACTGTAGGCTGCACCGACGAGGAGAAGGTCAGGTTTGCAGCACATCTGCTAGAAGGGCCATCAGCAACTTGGTGGGACAACTTTCAAATCACCACTCCCATTGAGGATGTGACTTGGGCTATCTTTGAGGATGGATTCCGGACAGCTCACATCTCATCCGGAGTGATGAATTTGAAGAAGAAGGTGTTCCACAACCTGAAGCAGCGTCACCGCAGCGTGGCTGAGTACATTGAGGAGTTCAACAATCTGGCGCGTTATGCACCGGATGAAGTTGATACAGATGCCAAGAGGAAGGAGAAATTCCTCAAAGGACTCAATGATGAATTGAATCTGCAGTTATATGTTGCCTATGTCCCAACCTACTAATCACTTTGTGACAAGGCTACCATCTTGGAGAACAAGATGAAACAGGTTGAGAGCAGGAAAAGGAAGCACAGCTTTGATAAGCACAGCTCGGGATCGTCTCACAAGTGTTCCCATCATGATGATAGTGGGAGTTCTGGATCCCACAAACATGGAAAGTTCAACAACCACCACGTCCACAACCGCCATCATGACAACAAGCATCACCGTAGTCATGATAATGACAAGTATAAGAACCACAAGGGTGGACACAAGAGCCACCACACTAGAGGTGGAAGTGGCAGTGGAAGTCAGCCTGCAAAGAGAGATATCAGTCAGGTTGAGTGTTGCAAGTGTAAGAAGATGGGACACTATGCAAATGAGTGCCCAGAGAAGAAGGTTGAAGGAACCACCAAGCCCAACCCTTTCCAGAAGGGACAAGTGAACCACATCAATGTGGAAGAAATATATGAGGAATCTGATGTTGTGGCTGGTAAGTTCAAACTCAATTCTGTTCCAGCACTTGTTCTTTTTTATACTGGTGCATCGCATTCATTCATATCAAGAGCATTTGTTGATATAAATGGATATCCAACTGAAAATATTGGGTGTCCTATAAAAGTAAGTTCTCCTGGTGGAGATATGATAGTAAGTCTTGGATGTCGTGATCTAGTAATAGAATTTGGAAAGCATAAGTTTCTAGTTAGTTTGATAATCCTAGATTCCCAAGGATTGGATGTTATTTTGGGAATGGATTGGATGACCAAGTATGAAGGAGTACTAGATTGTGCCAACCGTACTGTCGCACTCACAACCCCGGATAAGAAACGGATTAGATTCAAGTCTAACTTTGAATCAAAAGGGAGTAAGATAAATTCTCTTAAGGGGGTTAGCATAGACAGTGAGCTAATTATGAGAGAATATCCGGATGTGTTTCTGGAGGAATTGCCGGGAATGCCACCATATAGAGATGTTGAGTTTCTGATTGACTTACTGCCAGGATTAAGACCAATAGCAAAGAGACCTTACAAGATGTCACTTGATGAGTTGAAGGAACTCAAGAAACAACTTGGAGAACAGTTGCAGAAAGGATCTATTCAACCAAGTTCTTCATCTTGGGGAGCACCAGTTTTGTTTGTTGAAAAGAAAGATAGAAGTCAAAGGTTATGCATAGATTATCGTTCACCCAATGAGGTGACTATCAAGAACAAGTATCCTTTGCCTAGAATCAATGACTTGTTTGATCAGTTAGAAGGAGCCCGTGTGTTCTCAAAGATTGATCTTCGGTCGGGCTATTTTCAGCTAAAGATAAGGGAACAAGACATACCTAAGACTGCTTTCACCACTAGGTATGGATTGTATGAATACACCGTATGCCATTTGGTTTGACAAATGCACCATCCTATTTCATGAATATGATGAACAGGGTGTTCATGGAATTTCTTGAAAAAAAATTGTCGTTTTCATCAATGACATTTTGATCTATTCCAAGAGCAATGAAGAGCATGAAGGACATTTGCGATTGATACTTGAGAAGCTTAGAGAGCATAAATTGTATGCCAAATTCAGTAAGTGTGAATTCTGGCTGAATGAGGTTGGATTTCTAGGACACATTGTGTTAGGAGATGCTGTAGCAGTTGATCCCGCAAAAGTGTCAGCTGTAACGGAATGGGAATCTCCTAAGTCAGTGAAAGAAGTTCGTAGTTTCCTTGGTTTGCCAGGATACTATAGAAGGTTCATTGAAAAATTCTCAAAGGTAGCTAAGCCAATGACAGAGTTATTTAAGAAAGACAAGAAATTTGATTGGACTGAAGGATGTGAACTCAGTTTCCAAGAGTTGAAGAAGAGACTAGTGACAGCACCAGTCTTATGTCTGCCAGACTTGGAGAAGGATTTTCAAGTGTATTGTTATGCATCTCACCAAGGATTAGGTGCAGTTCTGATGCAAGAAGGGAAAGTTGTGGCGTATGCCTAGAGACAACTCAAAACTCATGAAGTGAATTATCCTACTCATGATTTGGAGTTAGCCTCTGTTGTCCATGCACTCAAAACATGGAGACATTATCTTTTGGGAAAGCATTGTGAAATGTTCACAGATCACAAAAGTTTGAAGTATATCTTCACCCAGAAAGAAATCAACATGAGACAAAGAAGATGGCTAGAACTCATCAAGGACTATGACTTGATTTTGTAATACCACCCCAGTAAAGCAAATGTTCTAGCGGATGCATTAAGCCGTAAGGTTTATGTGAATGGCCTTACTAAAGGAGAGTTGCCAGATGATCTGTGTGCCCAATTCAAAGATCTCAGATTGGAAATAGTGTCTGAAGGACATCTCATGACATTGGATGTTCAACCCACCTTGTTGGACAAAATCAAGGAAGCCCAAAAGATGGACAAGGAAATTGAAGAGATTAAGGAAAATATTGGTAAGGGAAAATCCAAAGGATTCCATGAAAACGAACAGGGTACTTTATGGTATGGAAAACGTATCTGCATTTCGCAAGATCCGGAGCTTCGGAAACTGATTTTACAGGAAGCGCACAACTCACCATATTCCATTCATCCGGGTAACACCAAAATGTACATGGATGTGAAGGAAAGATTTTGGTGGAATAATCTCAAGAAGGACATCGCTGAACATATTGTTGTGTGTAACATCCCAAAAATACTAAACTTAGATCATCAAATTCTAATCATCAAAATTAGGGTTAACAAAAACTTTTCCAATTAAAAAGATGAAAGCATTCATATGTGTGTGCATTAAAATTTGGATTCTTTTGAATTGCCATGGTTCTATGTTTCTTTGCTTTTAAAATGATTCTTAGGTGAAATAAACATCATCTAAACAATCCCCAAACTTTTCCCAAAGACAAACAAGTCAAAACAAACAAATTAAGTGAATGGTCACTTTGGCCAAATTAACTACCATGCCTACTTTGGCTACCTCTAACTTTCAGAACTTAACATAAACATGTATGGATCTTTGCACCCCTTCATAGTACTCATAATATGGTACCAAGGCCCACCTTGTGATCATCCAAAAACATTTAAATGCTTAGTTTAAATGACAGTTTAAAATTGAATCTATTTCATATGGGAAGATCCCACTATTTCAAAAACCACTCAAACAAGCTCAATTTTCAAAACCCAAGCATCCACAGTATCACCAGCACATTCCTAGCACACCCACCAAAAATATTTTCAAAATTCAAAACTTAAGTTCATGCGGCCATTTCATCAAACAGGTTGCAGATTCAAATCAACAAAATCAAAAACACTATGTTGAGCAGTGTTTTGGCCAACCTTGTTCCCTCTCTGGTTACAACTAGCCTTAGTAGATCATCTAGCAACCTTAACTAACCTCTAGCACCACTGTGAGCTTGCCAATGCCATCAATGGTGAGCAGGCCGAGAGCACCCATGTCACCCCAGTGTGGACAGCAAGCTAGGAGAAGAACTAGCCGTGCCAACCTTGTCTGGGAGGTAGCCCATGCCTCACCGCCCCCTCTCGACCAGCCCTAGCTCGAAGACAGCGACCAGAACCGCCAGGAACGCCGCGCTCGCGCCGCTATTGACCATGCTGACGCGCGCCACAGATCACGCGCCGTTCCCACGCAACCCGACCGCCTCGAGCCCTCACCGCCTTCCAGCATGCACACCACCGTCCCAGGAGACCACCAGACATACTCCTTTCACCTCCCGTACCCCGTAGCCACCGCTCACCGTCGAAGACGCCGCCTCTGCCGCGCAGATCATCGCATGTTCCCTACCAATTGCCACCGCCCCTACACGCGCACTTAAACCTTAGAGCATCGCCAGGAGACCGCCCATCGATCGCCACCCTCGGCGATGCCTCTAGCCGCCCGTAGCCGTGTCGCCACCGTCGTCTGCCCATCCCTCTTGGTCTCGTCGTCGAGCCTATAAAAGGAGACGACCCCCACTCAATTTCTTCACACCATCTCACTCCCCTCACCTCACTGATCCTTCCACCCCTTAGCCGGAGCACGAGGAGCAGTAGCTCGCCGGAATTGCGCCGGAGCAGGCCGCCTCTGGAGAAGAAGGGAGCCGTTGATTTCGTCCACCCCCGGAGCTGCCGCGACCACCCCTGCGTTCGCCGTCGTCGACTTTGTCGTTTGCCCGCCTCGCCGTCGTCACTGGAGCCCCGGTATGCCCCCTATGCAGCCCCACTGATTCGCTAGGGTTCGAGCTCGCCGGTGACATGTTCATCATCGACGATGACCCTCAGCCGTCGATCTTCATTCTAATCCAACACACCACATCCCTCCGTACCTCTTCGCGTTTATTGAGCCACTGACCAGTAGACCCCCTGTCAGCAGCGCCCCGCGCTGCTGACTGACACTGGGCCGGCCCAATAACCCTTTCCGCGCATCCCACTCGTTTAAATTTAGCTTTTTCTATTTATATTCAAACTCAGTTCTGGACCTAGTTTCAAAAATCAACCCAACTCGATTCAGTGAACCAAATTTCATGAAACCAATTTTGTTAGAAAGATATTGAAATGCTTAATCCAAGCCCGTTGGATTCAAATCATTTGGATCTGTAGATCAACCCTGGTAAAAATAACAAGTCAGAAGCTTTTCTACATTCAAACATTTTTCAAATTTCAACCATAATAGCTTTTGAGTTGATTCCAACTCTCAGAAATCATAATTGATCATACCTTTCAGAATATATAAAAATATATGGGTTTACTTACAGAAATAATGTTCAAGTAATAAAAGAATGCCACATAGGCATTTCTAGCCACTTTAATGATTTAAAATAAAAAGGTTAAACCTTATTAAATTGTGACACCACTTTAAATCACATTCTCATGCACTGAAATATGTGGTGATGACATGTGTCAACATGATCCCATGTTTGAGTTGGAGAATATTAAATCTTAAGTAGTTTTTCAATGAGTAGAAATTACTTTTCTAAAAATAAAATAAATAAGACAAATGCGTTAGTCTGGTAATGTTAGTGATGATGCTAGATCATCTATAGAACCCCTTGTGTGATGACTGAAGTAGTTAAGTATTGTTTGGTGATTGTCTACCTCGTATTTATTCATAGACGCTAGTACCGGCCAAGGATACGAGGAGGAAGGAGGATACTACGAAGAAGAAGCCGAGGAGAACTTCAACCACTGCTCTACACAAGGCAAGCCTAATACTACTAGTTGATTGAGCAAGATAACACTTGCAATTATGAAAGTTAGATAACCTATGCAATGCACTAAGCATGCTTGGTTAGACATATTTGATGATACCCCCTCCTAGCTTTACTTACAAGCTTTCTACCTTATTTCTTTATCAAAGCTATTACTTAGAGTTTACTTGAGTAAATTGTAAATACTAGAAAGATAATTGAAGGTTGCATACAGAGCATTAAATTTGGCCTAAGCTAGATAATCTTGATGTCATCCTAAGGCATGAGATTGAACTTAGTTAAACTACACTTGTTTACCACCCCTCATTAGTACTCACCCTCACTTGTAGATGCTAGTGCTAAGCATAAAACTTGATCAACGTTAGATGGGAATACTTGGTGGAAAATGGTTATGAAAACCTTAGAATGATGATTCATTCTACTGAGATGTTTTGACATGTGTTTTCGAACACCAGATGATTTGGATGATGAAAATGTTAAGGCATGAGCCTTAATCCTTTATAAAACCGATGGTTGTCTGGATGCGATACCATTACAATTTTACCGTACAACCACAATACCCGAAAATTTGGGTAGGGCTTGACTGGAAACTTATATACCTTAGTATGGGTTCCCTCACGGCCAAGGTCTGAGCTGAGGCTACCTTGTGAAGATTGTCCACCTATGCAGTACCCAAGATGACAGTTGGTCATGGTTGGGAGGCCAAACTCACAGGAGATGTGCCTATACTAGGGTGTGTAATTAAAAGGTTAGGATTGATTATCCGCATACTAAGTATGGTGAATTCAGGATTTGTTCCTGACGGATGTATTAAATGTTATGGTGAAAGTGTACAATCTCTGTAGAGTGTCAAACTATTCGAATAGACGCGCCCGCGGTTATGGACAGTTGGAGTGGCCATACTGTTCCCCCGTTAGATGTTTTCAAAATGACTTGTGAAATGTATTGAGATTTTGACTTGACCACGACAGAGTTGTGATATGAAATACAAGAACCCACTTAGGTGTTATAAAATTTCAACTAGCTTTTCTTGCTTTTGAACTTAGTAGAGGTAAATCTGGCTTTTTGCAAAACAACCCTAGAGCTTAGTGTCCTACTACAAAAAAAACCTTCACTTGTTAGTATTAGTTTGCGAGTACTTAAAGAGTACTCATGGCTTTGTCCCTGGTTATTCCCGTGGCCAGACTATGAAGAGGAGTACCAGGACGAAGGACCCCAGGAAGGTTACGACAACTAGGATCATCTCCCATTGTCAGCATTGCCTGTGACCCCGAAGATGGAGCTTCGCCTATGCTACCTTTATTATTACGTATTTCCGCTGCTTGAGTTGTATTAAGAACTGGATCATGAGATCCTTATTCGTGTAAGACCTTATGTATGGTTTGTAATGGATGATGTACTGTGGTATCCAATTCTGTTATGTCTCGCAAAAATGGTAATCCTGGGATTGTGATGTATGGCATAACAGGCATCTGGGATTAAAAATCTGGGTGTTGACATTGTGTGTGATGTATGTAGTAGAGTGAAAGCAGAACATCAGAAACCAGCAGGATTGCTACAACCCCTACCTATTCCTGATTGGAAGTGGGACAAGATTGGCATGGATTTCATCACTGGACTGCCAAGGACTAGATCGGGATATGATTCTATTTGGGTCGTAGTTGATCGCCTAACTAAGGTGGCTCATTTCATACCCGTGAAAACAACCTATACAAGTGCTAAGTTAGCCAAGATCTATATGAACAGGATTGTGTGTCTGCATGGAGTACCCAAGAGTATTGTGTCTAATAGGGGAACTCAATTCACTTCCCATTTTTGGAGACAATTGCATGAGTCATTGGCAACGAGATTGGAATTCAGCACTGCTTTTCATCCCCAGACTGATGGATAGACAGAAAGGACCAACCAGATTTTAGAGGATATGTTGAGGGCATGTGCCCTAGACTATGGAGCTAGTTGGGATGAAAGTCTGCCCTAATCGGAATTCTCTTACAACAACAGCTATCAAGCCAGTATTGAGATGGCACCGTTTGAGTTTCTCTATGGGAGAAAGTGTACTACACCATTGCTATGGAATGGTGTTGGAGAAAGAAACTTGTTCGGGCCAGAACTAATCAAGGAAGCTGAGGAGAAAGTCAAGTTGGTAAAGGACATATTGAAGATAGCACAGTCCCGACAAAATATCTACGCAGATCCCAAGCGTAGGGAAGTCACCTATGAGGTGGGAGATAGAGCTTATCTTAGAGTATCACCACTTCGTGGAGTGAAGAGGTTTGGAGTCAAAGGAAAATTGGCACCAAGATATGTTGGACCATTAAAGATTCTGAGCCGTAAAGGAGAAGTAGCATATGAGATTGAATTGCCTGAATCATTGTCTGCCGTTCACAATGTATTTCATGTAAGTCAGCTAAATAAATGCCATCCGGAGATGGAAGAGACTTCTTTGAAGGATACTATACCTTTGGAAGAGGTCCAATTGGAAAGTGATCTCACTTATGAGGAAAAACCTATCAAGATTCTCGAGACTGCAAAAAGAGTTACTCGGACAAAGACTATCAAATTCTGCAAAGTTCAGTGGAACCATCATTCCGAGGAAGAAGCAACATGGGAAAGAGAAGATGATCTTCGGAAAGACCACCCTCACCTATTTGCTAGCCAATCCGAATCTCGAGGGCGAGATTCACCTTAAGGGGGTTAGATTTGTAACATCACAAAAATCATGATTTATAAAGTTTGCATATCATTCATGCATTCATAAGCATTTGGATCATTTTTCAAATAAGATTTCAAAACAGAAGTAAATTGTTGCCTAATATTTTATGTAGGAAAGGCAATGGATTTATTTCTACTCTCCAAAATGTGAATACTTTGTTTCAACCAGATAAGGTTTGATTATAGTTTTGAATGTTGATTCCAAAGCTTGTTCAAAATTTCAAAACAAAAATCTAAATTCAATACCATTCATATGCATATTTATAAATAAATAATTAAGGCATGGTTTTATTTTAATTTCAAAGGGCCAATGTATTTTTGAGAGAACAACAATGTTTTATACTCAAATATGTGCATGGTTCACTTTACAAAAATCCATAAAAGTTTGAATTCAAACTCATTTGAAAAAGCATTTGAAATTGATTTCAGAAAATCAAAATAGAAATAGAAAAGGAATAAAGAAAATGAAAAAGGCTGGCGCCACCCATTCGGCCCAGTAGAAAAATCAGCCCAGCCAGCCCACCCAAGCCTTTCCTCTCTATCTCTCTCTATCACGCAACGCGAACCTACCCCGTGCTCACTGACTGGTGGCCCCAATTTCCACCCAAACCCGGCACCCCCCCCCCCCCGACCTCGTCGTCGCCGCCGTTACCACCATCACTGTCGCGATTGAAGCGGGCTTAATTGTCGATCAATGCCGTGTTATCCCCTCGCCCCTCGCCGGATATTTAACCCCCTCCCCTCTCCGCTTCTTTCCCCTCACTCAGCGCCCCTTCTCTGCCACCAGGCTGCCCGTAATTTCATTTGCACCGCCGCAGTACCGAGCGCCTCCGGCGATGTATTCCGGTGAGTGCAGTGCCCCACTTCACCTCAGGATCATGTGAGCTTGTTTGTCTGGTTCATGTGCATCATCTCATGCCATTTGTTTGATCTGCCTTGCAGCAGGACGTTGCCTCCGTCCATCTCTGGAAACAACAGAACCGCCGCCCAACTCCGTCGAGAAATCCGGGTAACCTCCGAGCGCCCCTTGTCTTCTCCTTGACACTGTCGTGTTTTCCGTGAACTTGCGCACCTCCTGACACATCTGGTTTGTGCTAGGGCAATCTAGAGCGTCGGCAACAACTTCGTCTGCAAGGACCCGACGCCGCCTGCAACTCCGACGAGCTCTAGCCCCCGCTACAGCACGCCCCCGCCCCAACCACGACCACGTTGAGCTTCCTCGCAGTCGTGCGACGCTGGTAAGGCCAATCACTGCCCCTAGCCCCCTCTGGAATCGCCAGAGCACCATCTCCAGTAGCCCCGCCACCGCGCCGCCGTCGCTAGCGCCGCCCATCCATGGTCGTGTGCTCAACAGCGTTGGATCTAGATCTAACGCGTAGGATTAGATCACTTAACGAAGGGGTACGAGTGGATCTGAGCCATGCGATTTCATTTAGATCATGCGGCTCACATTGATCGATCCGTGCGAATCGATATCAGCCAATGGAAATATTCCACGTGGCCTAGCCTGTCTGTTTAAAATTCCAGAAATGATTTTTGAATGTTTAAACTTGTAAATTCAATAACTTTTGTTCTGTTTATCCAAAAAATGCAAATAAGATATCAATGGAATCACAAAAATAAATCCTAGACATCTGTAGGATTAGTTTTTTATTTTGCCTCTGTTAAAATAGAATTTTATGCAGAGACATTTGTAGGCCTATTTTGTGTATTAAAATTATTTGGAAAATGTTTTAAAGATCTAATTAAGTTTATTTGGTGTATAAATGCTTAGTTTATTGATCAGTACTGTTTTAATTGTCTTGGTTGGTTTAGAAAAATCATCACATCGCATTTGCATGCATTCATATATTTTTGTTTGATTATTTGAAATGTGAAATTGGTGCTATCATTTTATGTGTAGATTTTGGTGCTAGTGGTGATTGTGACTGTGAGGATTGTTGTTACTCTCCCAACTACCAAGGCAAGTGGTGCTTCATATTTTTATCCCAATATTTTGACTATGCATTAGTGATATTTTGTATAGGGCTTGCATGTTAATTTTTGCTAAGTATCTATATGCTATGCTTGGGAAATCCTAGTAGTTGTAGAATTGTTAGAATTTTCTCTAAGTTAAGATACTTGCTATTGCCATGCTTAGCCTAGCTAGTAGCAACCAAGGGTGGTTTATATACACATGTTATGGAAAATATTGCTAAGTCTTTGACTTGTGTTTTTGCTTAATAAAACAACTAAGTGAATGAAACACCTGGGTGGAATGGTAATTGCATGGATGGATTTTGGTTGAGAGCTTACTAGGGCCCATTGTCCAATGGTCTACCCTATGTATCTCACTTGTGGAATGCCACCCAGGAACAAAGGGATTTGAGATGCCATATGTTAAGAAGCTTCTAGTGCAGCCACATGGCATTATGGGCTCTGCCTGGATCATATAGGTTGCAATAACTTAGCCAAATGGACAGTTGGTGGTAGAGGGTGATAGGTTTGGAGCGCGTCCATTCTGGTCTAAGGGAAGGCTTCTGAAAGATCCTGTCTTGATGAAAATCAAGTCTTGTGGGGAAAGTGCGCCACCTCTGCAGAAGGAAGAATCTAAGTACTTAGTCGTGTCCCCGGAAATGGACAATTTGAGCATCAAGACATGAAAGCTATCAAGAATCTCCTCATCCCAATTTCTATGTTAAAAACTTGTGGTTGAACAAAAGGGTAAAGGTTCACCAATGTCTATTGGTGGTTCCTTGGGAGTTTTTGCCAAACAAAAACTTAGTGTTTTCATCTGATAGGTAAAACCTATTTTGAGCAAAGCAAGCCTAAGCTACACTTAGCCAAATTCATGTAGAAGCTAGATACTATTATTCTACTAAGGTATCACTTGCCAATACTATTCCAATGTATTGAACCACTGTGGCTGTAACTTGTGATGTTGCAGGTTACTCTGATGAGGATTAGGGTTATCAGTCTACACTCAACATGCTTGCCTGTGGCACATGAAGATGAAGACTGTTATTTATATTGTTAAGTTAAACTCTTGTACTAGCCTATGGCTATGGAGTTGTAAAAGACTATGTTATCTCTGGAATGACGATGTAATAATGACCTTTGTTTCTGTGTACTTCATCTTAAACTATGGATGCTAGCAATTGATCCAGGGACTAGCATTGCAATCACAGGGACCTTTACCTTTATAAAGGTGGGGTCTTACAAAGGTGCTCATAGAATAAGTGGTGACTCAACAAAGTTTTGAAAACAGTTTTGTGAAGGTTTGAAGGGCTTCCCAATGCCGAAAGGAAGGTACTCATTAGCTTTGAGCTCTCATTGCCCCTATCATAGGCATCTTCATGTGGTTAAGGTGAAAGTGAGGTCCACTCTGAATCATATGCTTGACAGACCATAGACTGGAAATCCCAAGTCCCTTGAGTATGAGGGTCGCTCCGCATGCTACTCAACTTTGGTCACCTGAAAGTTCTTCTCATTGTAAATACATGCATATCATCGAGAACCGCCAACGGGGTACCCCTTGCACATGGTATAGGAGCTTTCCCATAACCAAAATGACAAGGCAAGCAGACAATGAGCATCTCAGCAATCTTTTTATTTACCATATGCATAGCTTTTTATTGAGGACGCTTCATAGATGCTCATTATAGTGATGCTGCAAGTTTCCACCATGATTAGGCATGGCTTAGGCTAGTGGCCCAGGCGTTTCTCTAACACAATGTATAAACTCCATGAACTCACAACCTCCCCTTTTATTTCACATCGTCGACATCCATAAACAAAAGAGCAAGGAATCAACTGGATGAGATATCCAAAAAGTGTTGAAAGCGTTCCCCATGACAACACGGTTTTGCTGACTCCCAGTATATAATTAGCAAGCATATAACTTTCATGGACTAGTCACAATGGTTCAAGATTATTAAGTGCAAGGAATAAAGTGTGCCATCAAGTTCGTGAGAGCTTTACTAACTAACTTTCTCAAAACAGACAAACATTTTATTTTGGAAGAAAACATGGCATATATAAAATATGCACTGAAGTAGAAAATGATGCTAATAGGTAGGTATGGTGGACACAGCTGGCAATATTGGTTTTGGGAAGCTGGAAGCACATGTAGAGCACGTACTCAGTGCAAGTGAAAGCTAGCAATAGAGAGGGAGCGACAAACGAGAGAGCAATAGTTGTCATAATCATGCTTGCAACAAAACAGGACTAACTATGGCATAAAAGTGATACAAGAACTCTTGAGGCAAAATAAATCATCGAGGCTTACTGACTATTGATTAGTCATATGCATGCGTGAGCATGTGCCAAGTCGATTCACATGAATAGTCAGAGGAGGACACCAAAATATCATACCAAAGTATGAATAAAACAATGCAAGCAAACATTCATATGACATGCTACAAACTATTAGCAAGCTGGAGCTAATCATAGACAAGCAAGAACTACTAAGCATCCATAATGACATACACCTTACACAAACAGGCTAATCATGCTCACAATGATGAGTATATGTACAAAAATGAAACAAGTAGAGTTCATTACCAGCCTCTTACGACACCTCGAGTTGTCTTAATCTTCATTATTGCTCTTCACTTGTGTGACTTGAATATTAACATGAAACCAAAATCCACTGAGGATGTCTAAACCCTGCAAAGAACTCACAAAACCAAATAAGAACAACAAATATTTTTGGTGTTTTCGACTTTATTTAGAAACAAGCAAACAAAGAAAAACCAAACAAAAACAAAGCAAACCGAACAAAGCAAAATCTTTTTGGATTTTCTTTTAAGGAAAACCAAAGAAAAGAAACAATGAAACAAACTAAGAGAAACAACGAAAATATTTTTGGTATTTTTGGGTTTTTAGAAAGAAGCAACAAAAACCAAAAAGAAAGCAAAACAATGGATATACAAAGAACCGACCGAACATGATATATAGATGAGTGTGTGATGTCGGTGTACCTCCCCCCAAGCTTAGGATTTTGGCCTAAGTGGGGATCAATCACATGGTGCCCAAGTAGATGCACCTCCGTAGTATGTCGAGGAAGCTCCCTCATCCTAGTACGAGCTCGAGGACTCCCATGTGTAATGTATCGCTGGGTCATATGAGGGCGCTTCCTCCTGATAGCGCCCATGGAAGTTCAGAGAGCACAACTCATCATCCATCTCCGCCTTCGAGCATGACCAAGGTCCCTAAGAAATACTGAGCAAAGTGGTTTGGGGTAGAGGGATCTCTCTCTCTTCCCCGTCAATAAACAGCATTCTATAAACCAAGTTATCAAGAGTAGAGCTAGTGGTGACAAAGTTGTGCGCCTTCATGGAAGCAATATCAAGCCTCTGAGGGGCCAAAACTGTATCATGTGGATCAACAGCAATGTCCAAGGTAGTATCAATACGAGTAGCAATAATTCCCCCATAAATGGGTCCCTTGGCAGCTAAATGATGAGCAATGAGAGAACCAATATTATACTTGTCCTCATTGTTCAGTGCAGTAGCTAAGAAGGCCAATTGATAGTTGGAAATATTACTAGTGTTCTCCCTACCAAGAACACTGGTGGCAAGATAGTAGGCAAAATACCTTATGGCTGGAAGTTGAATATTCTTTATCTTCCCTCGCTGAGCTCTACGGTCATCATCATTGGTTATTCCCCGGTAAATCTCTAACAAATCAGCGGGTAGAGCTTGAATCTTCTTTGATGACCCAGTTTTACCAAGTCCCAGGGCCTTGCAAAATTTCTTCAAAGTCATAGAATGAGCCCTGCCATAAATTTTGAAAGACACAGAAGGCTTGAACATACTATTAGTAAAGGAGAAACTCTCCACAAATGTTTTAGTAAGAAAAGCATATTGTGCATTCTCATCCTGCATGTAACTTGCTAGTCCAGCCCTCTGCACCAAAGTCATGAAATCATTAAGAATCCCAGCAGCTTGCAAGAAAGTTTGGCAAGGAAAGGTAGAGGGGTGCGCATCCCCTTCATCTCCCTCGTCACCAAATCGCGGAGTGATGAGATCCTCATTGTATGAGGGTCCAGAACTGTTGGATGACCTTGGAAGCCTTGCCCTTCTAGGTGCATCACTCTCAAATATGTCACCAAAAGTGTGGTGGTCCATGACTTCCCTATTCTAAAAAATTTAAACAACCATCAAACCAAGTGATTTCTAAGTTGATAAATGATGAGCAACTACTATAGGAACTTGCTAGAGGACTACACATGCATCAAAACAAAGTTTCTAAGCATAGAACAACCATGCAAGATCAAACAACATGTCACCTATAGCAACAAAATACTCAAGATACAATCTACCAATCACAAATCTAATTGGACAAGTGGAGGAGGCACATACCAAGGAGCAATCCCTCCAAAAATCAGCACTTGAAATGGGCTGAACAAGGAGATCGAGAATCGTGGGCAAGAACATCAAGAACTCGAGCTTGAGCAAGTTTTTCGCTGTTTTTCGGGAGAGAGAAAGAAGGTGGCTTTGAGGAGGCAGCCTGGAGGGGCCCAGACCCCCCCCCCAGGCGCCGCCACCTGGTAGGCCACGCCTACCAGGGGTCTGGTGGCCTTGGGTGTCCCCCTGGGTCATCTCAGGTGCCACTCTGCCCCTTTTTCGAGGAAAAGATTATTTTGAATTTTCTGGGATTTTTCGGAAAACTTTATTTTTGGCCAATTTTCAGGGTATGAAAATTGATTTTCTCACAGAAAGAGTTTTTTCGGAAGAAGCAAAATCAAACCAAAAGCCAAACTACAGGAGCACTAAGAAACTCAAACAAGCAAACAACTAGCAAAACTAAAGCTAAAGCAAAGACTGGGAAGGAGAAAGGAAAAAAGAAAGCAAGTATAACCATAGTGGAAACATTATTTTGTTCATTAAAATCCTTTTGTTAACAAGGTTTATGAAGTCTTGTTACCAAAACAATCTTATATGAAGCAAAACTTTGCATTCCACAAGGTGATTATGTTACCTCATACTTGATAGCAATGGTCCTAATCATAATAGTTTCAAAATTTTCTTGTGGAATGGGACAATATATTTCTCCAACCTTGGTGCTCTCAAAATTTTCAATAGAATTCAGTCAATAGCTCTTAACAACCTTCTTGGGGAAATAGACAGTGTGCTATTTGTCATTAATATTGAATGTTACTTTTCCTTGATTGCAATTGATGACAGCACATGCAGTATTAAGAAAAGGTCTCCCGAGAATAATAGACATGTTATCATTTTCAAGCATTTCAAGCACAAAAAAATGTAGAGGTCCCAACCCAAGAAGGTAGGTTCCTCCTGTGTTTTACAATGCTAGTCCCTGGATCAATAGCTAGCATCCACAGTTAAGATGTAATATCAAGATACAAAGGTCATAATATAAATTTATAACCAGGAATAACATAAGTTTATTACATCAAACATAGCTCATTTGGCTATTACATTACATTTGCAGCGGAATAACTATAAGTATGGGTCCATCATCTTCAAAGTGCCACAGGCAGATGTTGGTTGTAGATTTTGTAGTCCTAGTCAATCAAACAATCTTCATTTTTAAAACAATCAACCTGCAACATTACAAGTTACAGCCACATGGGTCAATACATTTTGAATTGTATTGGCAAGTTTCACTTTTAGGTATAATAAGAGAGGATCCTATCATTATATGCATATTTGGTTAAGTAGAGTTTAAGGCTTATTTGCATAAAGCAAT
Organism: Avena sativa; assembly: GCA_916181665.1. NCBI lineage: Eukaryota > Viridiplantae > Streptophyta > Magnoliopsida > Poales > Poaceae > Avena > Avena sativa. Next base: position 363,247,630 of record OV702285.1, on the reverse strand, counting down.
ATTTTATCCTATCTTTTCAAAAAGGTTTTAAAGTTCTTTTGTCAAATTTCTTTTCCAAGTTCCTTGAACTCCTTGGTAGAAACTCAAGTGTTCAAATCCTTGTCAAAATCTCTTGAGCACCTTGGTAACCCCAAGTGCAACAAGTTTTATCAAAACTCATGAGTTCCTTGGTAAAGCCCCAAGTACATCATGCCCTTGAGCACCTTGGTAATCCCAAGTGCAACAAGCTTTACAAAATCTCTTTGAATTCCTTGGTAGACACACAAGGGCATCAAGTTTTTATATTAGAAGTTGGAATGTCGAGATCTCCCATAGTTCAAACTTTAGTTGCTCAGTATTGTCCATAACCGGGGACACGGCTAAGTACTTAGATTTTGTTTACTTCTGCAGAAGGAGTACACTTTACCCACATGACACAATCCCATCTTGTTGCCACCAGTGGCCTACTGGATTAGTGCTCTCCAAGATGGAGTACTGGCAGACTGAGAATGTGACGAAGTCTTTCCATAAGGTCCTCCCATACATCATTGCTAGCTTTGTCTTCAGCCCCCATGAAGCATTCCAGATCCCCATGTCCAGTAACTAAAGACAATGCATGGGTCTTCCTAATGTAATTGACTAAGCCAGAGCCATGATAGCATGTGGTTGTACACGAAAGCCACAATTGGAGAAACATGTTTGATCTCTAAGTTTCCTAGGTGGTTTTCTTTTGGAGCCCAACACAAAGTGATTGCCATAGACATGGTTCCCTTTTGTTGCCACCTTCTCCAAAACTTAAAGTATCCTCCACCTAGGTGGTTCATTGAGTCCTTGTTTTATTATGTAAAACACAAGTCCTTTTTTCAACCTTTGTAAAATCTCAACATGTATCTCTTTTTCAAATTATAGCATATAGCATGGCTAAGCATGTACAACTTCAATATTCTCACTAAGGAGTGTTTAGGGAATCCTATTAGGATTTAGCATAGCTTAAGTATAAAATATCTTTTCATGCATATTTTCAAAATCCACTAAGTATAGTAATAAAAATAGTAGGACTTTTGAATGATAGTGTAACTTGCCTTTTTGTTTTAGGGAATGATAGTCACTTCTTGATCTTGCTAGTCTCACACTTTGCTAATTTCACTACAATCAAACAAGCATAGTATCAAGTAGCATTCCAACATTCAAACAATAATTCACATACACAAAGCAATGGTTCCTAAGTCTTGTAAAAAGAGGATTCTATTGCAAAGTTGGTCTCTACTAGGTTTATATACTTTGTAAGGTCCACATTGGTCATTTACCAAAATGGCAAAGTCATTAGTTAGAGGTTTTGCCCAAAGTCTATTTTAAAATCCATTCAACATTTTATGTGGTGAAAATTATTCTTTTTAAAGTAAGACTTTATGTTTTTCACCAAGTAGGTTACCTTTGGCAAGGCTTGGTGTTTTGGGTCAGTAAGTTTTGTCCATAACATTTTCCCAAAGTTTTCCTTGCACAACTTTTCCATAATAAAATCAATGAGTTTTATTTGGCTAGAAAATGACTAAGTTAACTAATTCAACTTAAATTTCACAAAAATCATTTTTAACCCTATGGTTTGGTTCCTAGGGTCAGTAGGGTCACACAAATCCATTTTTCAAAAGATTTAATCCTAAAATCAATTTTAAACAATTTTTATACTCTAAACAAGTACACAAATGTTTCTGCAAAAACAAGCAAGCTAACAGGTACTATTTTATAAACTAAGGGCATGGTTGGTTAGAGCTTGTTCTCCTGAATCCATTGATATAAAATTTATAATTTTTGGACGTGTGGTTTGAAAGTTATAGGGGTTTGAAGTTTACAAATAGTTCTGATTTCAAAACTGTTTTTAGATCTATTACAGGCCACGCGTCGCGTCGTGATTGGTCGATACCGATTCATCTGGATCGCGTGCTGCGGCGCGTTGGATCAAGTCAGATCGTGCGGCACAGGATCATCACTTACCCCTTCGTTAACTTTCTATCGTATCCGTCAGATCCAGATCCTACGGTTACTAACACGCTTGCCAAAGTCTGGCGGCGCTCGTCGGCTGCGCGCGGCGGCGACGGTCGGTCAGTGGCGGCGCTGATGAAATAGGAGGCGAGAGAGGAAGGGAGTAGGCTCACCGAGGTCGCAGTTGGTTGGGGAAGCTCAACGTGTGGTCGACGAGGCAGGGGGCGCACGGGAACGGTGGCGATTGCTCGCCGGAGACTTCGTCAGCGTCGGGTGGTTCTGTCCGCGGTCGAGGGCGACGCTGTGGATCATCCCGAAGCGAAACAATGATGCGGTTAGATGCAGAAAGGTGTGGCGAGTGCGGGAGTGTGAACGATAGGGGTCGGGGCGGTCTGGTTCACCTGAGAGTCGTCGCCGGAGTAGTAACGGACGGCAACGCTGTCGGAGCTTGTCGAAGACGATGCTCCGGGGTGCCCGCGGTTGAAAGAAGGGCACGGGGAGAAGCGTCTGGGAGTGGGGAAGTTGCTAGCGTGCTCGGAAAGGTGGGAGGTGGTCTGTACTGGCCTGAATTGGCCGGAGACGGCGGTCGGAACAGAGGATCTTGAGGAGGGAATTGAGGTGGTCTAAGGCGTGCGAGCGCGAGGTGTCAGAGGGGAATTATAGAGGAGGCTTGGGCGTTTCAACCTGCGTGATCAAAGCTGGTAACGGTGGTCGAGTTAAAGCGAATTAAGGCCGCGAATTCATCGGCAGGAGCGGTGTCGAAGGAGGGAGAAGAGGTCGTGCGGGTGAGAAGAAGAACAGTGACAAGTGGGGTCGGTCAGTCAGTGGGAAAGAAGCGAGGAGGAGGTCCACTAGTCAGTTGCCCCGCGGGTTGTTTCAGCGGTGAGGAAAACGGTTAGGGGTGGAGAGGAGATGGGCTAGGTGGGCTGCTGCTGGGCTGTTGGGTTGGGTCGATTTTTTTTATTCTGTGTTCTTTTCCTTTTCTATTTTATTTTCTGTTTTGAATTTCCAATTAAACAAACATCCACCAAATCAATTCAAACAACACTCAAATTTTGTAATATTGAAATTAGTTTTGTTTAGTAATATGGTCAAAAGCCCAAAATAAAATCATAACATCTTTATTAATCCATTATTTAATTAAATAAAATGGAGTTTTATTTATTTATCATGGTTTGATTTATTTAATAAAGATTCTCATTTGAAAACACTTTTCAAATCTAAATCAGTAGGTTTATTTGGAAATAAAGAATATTTGGAAGATTTGTTTTAAAACAAAATAACCTCTTATTTTAGGGTCCATTAGTAATTAAATAAAATGGGCCTTAGTTATTAAATCAAATAGAGTTTGATTCCATTAATAAAATCTTTATTTGAAACCTAAATATTTTCCAAACCAAATCAGTAGGTTTTATTTGGAAGTATTAAATACTTGGAAAACATTTTATTATAGAGTCCATTAAAAAATAATAGACTTTCATTATTAATTCAAATAAGTTTTATTTTATTGATATATTTATTTTGAATCTAAAAATAAAGCCAGAACATTTTAGTAGATTTTATTAGAGAATATCAACTACTTGGGAAACCTATTTAAAATAATTATTAAGTTTTGATGTTTTAATTAGAATTGGTGAAATCTTTTATTTTAAAAGAGTTTGGATATTAATTCCTTGTTATTTTATTTAAGCAAATCTTTATTATTTTTAAATAACCTTTGCTACTTTATTTAAAATAAAATGTTTTTAATTCTCAAAGCTTGGCCAAGGATTAATTTGGCTTTATAAATAATCTTTAGTTATGATTCCATCTTTTCTTTTGAATACCAAATCTTTTATTTTAAAAGATCCAAAATCTTATTTCCAAAACATTCTATTTTCCTTTATTTAAAATGTTTATCTTTTTAAATCCTTTTAGGATTTTATTTAATTCAAATGGGTTTGATGTTCCAATTGAATTCAGAAAGTTTCTTCTGGCTCTGAAAATCAAACAAGGTTTTATTTTATTCATTTATTTTCACATTACAAGATTTGGAAAATCTTGGGATGTGACATAAAATCAGTTAAAACCATGCAGTTATGAGCTATTTGAACAGGAACATCCTCACATATACCAACAGGAATAGTAGTTAACTTATCAGCCATTTTCAAAGAAATATCAGTTGGTATCAACTTTTCTAGCTGGAGTCTCTTGTAGAGAGAAAAAGGCATACCACTAACTCCGGCTCCCAAACCTCATAAAGCAGTTCTAACATAATTATTCTTAATGGAGCAAGGAATAGTTGGTATACCTGGATCACCAAGTTTCTTTGGAACCTTACCATTGAAGGAATAATTAGCAAGTAGAGTAGAAATCTCATCATTAGGAATCTTCCTTTAATTAGAGACAATATCCTTCATATACTTTGAATAAGGAGGCAATTTAATAGCATCAGTTAAAGGAATTTGCAAAAATAAAGGTTTCATCCACTCACAAAACTTGTTGTAGTGTTCTTCCTCCTTTGACTTGTGTTTCTTACTTGGAAAAGGCATAGGTTTCTACACCCAAGGTTCTCTCTCTTTACCATGTTTATTAGCAATAATATCTTCCTTTGTGTACCTAGTGTTCTTAGTGTGCTTCTAGGGTTCTTCCTCACCTTCCTCCTTATCAGGAGACTCATTTTTATCATTACCACTCTCAGCTTCAGCATTAGAGACAGATATACTATTAGGATCTACAGTAGGTTCAAGTGGTTCCTCAACTACTTTATGTTTCTTTTTCTTCCTCTTACGAGGACTACCACTATATTCACCTTGTTGGGAACACTACTCTATTCTTTTAGGGTGTCCTTCAGGATATAAAGGATCTTGAGTATCTATACCACTCCTGGTTCTAATTCCATAAGCATGTTTATCTCCTGAAGCATTAACTAGCATATCCTTTTGTACCTTAGCAAGTTGATCAAGTTGGGTTTGAACCATTTGAAAGTGTTTACAGAGCATTTTAATATCATTATAAGTTCTTTCCACAATATCTTTCAACTCATGGATAGCTCTAGAGTTTTCCAACAAATGATTCTGAACTTGTTTATTAAAATACCCTTGTTTAACAATAAATGTGCCAAGTTCCTCTAAACATTGATCAGGAGGCTTACCATAAGGAATATCACCTTCATCAAAGTGTTGGAGAGAGTGTACCTCAATAGTAGATGAGTGGGGAATTGGCTTACATAATTCTTCTATAGGAGGTAGATTCTTCACATCTTCAACTCTAATACCTTTCTCCTTTAGACACTTCTTAGATTCCTTCATCACTTCATCATTTAATGCAATAACTCCCCTCTTCTTTGTTGTTGGTGCTGGGGTTCAGGAACAACTGGTTCAGGAGTAATAGGCTTAGGAGCATTCAGCTCAGTTGAAATCCAATCATCATAATTCTTGCTTATCTTGGTCATTAATTCTTCGGCATCTGTAGGAGTCCTTTTCCTGAAAACACAATCAGCAAAGCTATCTAGGTAGGTCCTAGAATTATCAGTTAGTCCATTATAATAAATATCAAGAAGCTCATTCTTAGGTAATGGACATCCAGGATGTGCATGAATCAAGGCACAGAACCTTGTCCATGACTCAGGCAATTTCTCTTCTTCTCCCTGTTTAAAATCAAAAAGTCTCTGCAAAGCAGCATGTCTAGCACTGGGAGGAAAATATTTCTGGAAGAAAGAAGCAATCAAGCAATCAGGGCTATCAATGGAACCAGGAGGTAATCTATTAAACCAAGCCCTAGCTTCTCCTTTTAGTGAAAAAGGAAAGATCTTAGTAACAAAGTACTTGCACATCTTAAAATCATCAGAGAACAAAGCACTCATAGTAGAAAGCTCATTCATAAGAGCCACAGCACTCTCATTTTCAGTACCACAAAAAGGTTCTTTTTCAACAATATCTAAATAAGATAAATCAAGAGAGAAATCATAGTCTTCATCTTTAATATCTATGGGAGAAGTGGCAAACTTAGGATCAGAGGACACCTTAGGCATAATAGTATGTCTAGCAAGGAGACTCTTAATAGCACTAGTACCATGCGTGTTTCGGCACTCTTCAACAAAATCATCAGTGAACTCAATGTAACCATCATTAATATCATAACTCTCACTAGCCTCGGGTGAGCTAACAGGTGTAACAATGTCTTCACTAGGAGTTTCGGTATTTCCTAGACTAGCCATAGTAGCATCTAGAAAAGGACCTAATGAACCACTCGCATCAAGCACAATAGAAGTAACATCATGAGTATCAAAAGCAGTTTCAGACTTAGTAGTAGTAGCAGTGTGTGTAGCATGTGTATGTGGTGGTGGTGTGACAAGCTTTCTTATAACAGACGGTGAATCAAGAGCAGCAGAGGTGTTTAGGACTGTACCTCTTCTTGTAGTGGATGGTAAAATAGGGAACTTCCCATCACGAGACTTCCCCATGATGAAAGGAGTAGCAGTGAACAATAATAGATCCAAGTGAACTTACAAATAAAGCTATGCTCCCCGGCAACAGCGCCGGAAAATAGTCTTGATGACCCACAAGTATAGGGGATCGCAACAGTCTTCGTGGGTAGTATTACCCAATTTATTGATTCAACACAAGAGGATCCAAAGAATACTTGCAAGCCTTAACAAACTGAGTTGTCAGTTCAGCTGCACCTGGAAATAGTTCTTGCTCACAGAAGTTTATCAGTAGCAACAGCAACAGTGAAATAGGAGCAATAGTAATAGTAACGGTAACAGTAGGATTCGAGTGCGGTAGGCATAGGGATGGATGGACGGTCGTTGCATGGATGAGTATAAACATGTAACTTCAAGATCTAGGGCATTGTAGATAAATAATAACAAGCATCTAAGTACTAAACAATCCTAGTCATGTGCTCCAAATATAGTCATATGTGCTCGCAATGAGAACTTGCACAACATCTTCTGTCCAGCCAGCCCGTGGCAGCGAGGCCTCTAGGGAACTACTGCAATTAAGGTGCTCCTTTTAATAGAGCACCGGAGCAAAGCATTAACACTCCGTGAACACATGTGATCCTCACACCAAAGCCATCCCCTCCGGTTGTCCCAATTATTATCACTTTGGGGTCTTTGGATCCGGACAATGATATGTGTACATAACTTGCAGATAAGATCACAAACAATACTATCATAATGATTCAATAATAAGTTCATATCTGAGATCATGGCACTCGGGCCCTAGTGACAAGCATTAAGCACAACAAGTTGCAACAAAGTCAAATAGCACTAATAGAGATACTACGCACTATGCCCCTAACAGATCTTATTCGATTACATGATAGAACTCATCCAATCCCTACCATCCCCAAGCCTACAGCGAGGGATTACTCACTCATGGATGAGTGAAACGTCGGTGGTTGATGGAGATGCGTTGGTGATGACGATGGCGATGATCTTCTCCAAATTCCCCGTCCCGGCAGGGTGCCAAAATGGAGTTTCTGGATCCGAATCTTGGTTTCTGGTGGCGGCGGTGTAGTGGAACTCTTTCTGAAAAACTATCGAACCTCCCTGAGTTTTTAGGTCAGAAGGCAACTTATAGGCGTAGAGGGAGGCCGAGGAGCTGCCTAGGGTGGCAGCACCCCCTTCAGGCGCGGGGTCAGGTGGGCCCGCGCCTGGGGTGGGTCTGGCCCCCCCAGGCCTCCTCTCTGTCTCCCCTTCTGGCTCCGTAGATCTTCTGGTGAGATATAATTTTTGACATATTTTCCGGGATTTTTCCTAATTTTTCATTTTCTGCACAAAAACAAGACACCAAGGTAATTCTGCTGAAAACAGCGTCAGTCCGTGTTAGTTGTATCCAAATCACATAAATTTAGAAAAGAAACAATAGCAAAGTGTTCGAGAAAGTAGATACGTTTTGGATGTATCAACGCGGACGGTGGCGCATGGTGTCGCACGGTGGCCCGCCGGTGCAACACAAATGCGGACCAGCAAATACACTGTAAATCACCCTAAAACTAATCGACAACTATACATTACAAACACATTACCTCTACCGTAGCGTCAGCAGCACTAATCAACTTGGTCGCGAGCTCAAACCCCACGTAAGACAAAATTTTACATTTAATTTCTTTACCTCATTGTTTTATAAATTTTCATATAAATATTTATAAACTATTTTCCCCTACTGACAACTTGGTCCCATGTGATTTTTAGTGACAATTTAAATGCACTACGATAAAAATTTGTCAGCTACATCGACAAACCACCCGGAAGAGTAATCCATGATGATATAACGATGACAAAATACTAAACAATCATGCATTATGCTTAATCCTTGACGCCATAACAAAAACGTCAATGATTAATATAATATATGACGGTTCACAACTTTTTCATCAAGCCATTTTGTTAATAAATATCATATATGTTGTAGTGCGAGCAATTTTCAGGTCTGAAAATAAATTTCTATAAGAGTGAGTTGTTTTGTTTCGGTGAGGCTCAAGACGAGGCCAGTTTGTATGCTGAATTATTTTGATGAGGTCAAGACCGGATGCCTATTACGCTTTTGGACATTCCGATACATTATCAAAGACTACAAATGTTGAATAGAATTTTGTTGAGAAAAGACTAAAATTAAGATTAAAAAGTTGGAAAGATAAATTGTTATCCCTTGGGAAGGGTTGATTCTCATTAATTCAGTACTAAGTAATATGGTACTTGTACATGATATTCTTCTTCCAACTACCAAAAAAGTCTTAACACGATTGGATTACTTTCGGTTAAGATTCTTTTGGCAGGATGATAGTGAGAAAATATAGACCGGCTAGGTGGAGTATGGTTTGCCGCCTCAAAGACTAGCGTGGGCTAGGTATTCATGATTTTGAGGTAAAAATATAGTCCTTGGTAAATGGCTCTTTAAACTTTTTACATAAGATGGGGTATGGCAAACTCTCCTTAACCGAGAATTTGTTGGCTCAAAAGCATTGTCCTAGGTATGTTGGAGACATGGTGACTCGCATTTTTGTACTGTTCTAGTAGCGACGAAGAAGCATTTTTTCCGCTTTGCATATTTTTAAATTAAGGACAGATTTGATATATGGTTTTGGGAAAATAAATGGATAGGTAATGCCACACTCCGGGAATAGTATCTGACTTTGTATGCTATTATTCATCATAAGCATGATATAATAGCCACGGTTTTGGATTCTTCTCCTTCGAATATGACGTTCAGAAGATATTTACTTGAACTCAGACTTGCCTCTTGGAATGCCTTGCTTTAGTGCTTGTCTCTTGTCCAATTAGCACCTAGTTCTAATGAATATCACTAGAATTTTTACATGAGAATGGTGAATTCTCAGTTGGTTTCTATGTACAATGCATTAGTCTAGTCAGACTTACTAGTTTATAATAATAGGAAAATATGGAAGATAAAGATACCTGTAAAGAACATTTTTTTATGGTATCTTTGTTGGGGGTTATTCTTACTAAAAACAATCTTGTTAGGAAGAATTGTCATGGGAGTAAGAAATTTATTTTTTGTCATCAGACAATTAAGTATTTGTTCTTCCAATGCAATTTCGCCACGCTTTATATGGTCAATCATCTAAGTAGCTTCAGGCTTGTATCCAGCATGTAGTGTTGTCAATATTTTGGGAATTTGCTACCTGATATAGATCGCAAGTACACAATTCTTCTTAGGGTGGGAGCGACTGCCATTATTTGGTTGGTATGGCTATGTAGAAATTAAGAAGTGTTTAACGATAAAAATTCTTCTCTCTTGTAGGTTATCTATCTATGTACCAGTACACTTTATTTATGGTCATCTCTATATTATATGGAGATCTGCGTCCTATTTACGGAGATGTGGACATGACTGGAGGACATGGCGAGGGACTTTTTTACCTGACATGGATGAGAACATAATTTTTGGATCGGCACTCCACCATATTTTGCAATTTCTCATTTTGATATAAATCGCAAATTATACTGTTTCGCGACTTTGGACTTTTATTGGCTATGTGCATCATAGTTATATGGAAGCCGAGTATAATACTTAAAGCTCTTTAAGTGATAAAAAACCCCTTTATCAAAACAAAAGAGAACCCTTACTTAAAATAGGCTGAGTGACGTGTCGGATAATCAGTCTAGCTAGAGTGGCAGTGTAATGTTGATGAATGACACTTATGAACCAAATAGAACATGAATGCTGTTTTTGTTTTACACTATACGTATAGTGGTTGCATACACACAAACATATAGTATGCACATGCTAGTTCCTTGAAAAACAAGCATGAATAAATCAATCATCTCAATGTTTGAGAATTAAATGGTGACTTGTTGCATCATCATCTCCATTCAAGAATATTCCCTAGATATCATACCACACATACTGCACGCATATATTGGTTGGGCGCTACGTTAAGCCAACAGGGCGCATGTATTTCCCATGATCAAAAGCATGATCTTTTTGCAATAGTTTGATCATCAAACTGTAAGCCATGCAGAGAACCATGTATTACTTGGATAGTTAGCTGTACTCCCAGGTCACCATGGATCAGACCACGTGTTTGGTGTCCTTTGTGTCCTATCAATGTGTGTACTATTAGTTCAGTGACAAACTACATGTAGTTTCGATCGAGAATGAGGTGCCCATATCATGACTTTGTAAATTTTCAATTTCACGATCTAGCTAATTTTAAATAGGCGTACATGGGAGTGTGCACCTGCATGTAGTACTTTTCAGCTATAAGAGTAACATGTAATTCATGCATGGAAGAATGCAAAATGAAAATCAGCAAATCAACAACAACCTTGTATTTAAGAAAAAAATTGAACAAGCTTTAAAAGTATCAATAGAATCTCAATCCATTGATTTAATGGTATCAATAGAATCTCAATATGGATTTGCATAATTGCAGATATTAGGATTGTTTTTCTACTTTACACACAGATCTGAAGGAAAGTTTATGTCGAGTCTTGTCTCTTCAAAACATTATGAGGAGTTGAGAAATATACTTTTCCATGTGTGGTGTAACGAAACAAAATTTGTATTTTTGTGATTACAATATACTTTGCCAATTCTTGTGATTACCTGAGGGGTCTTTCTTATTTGTATTTTTCCTATTCATGTGTTTCTGGAATAAATCTTTGAATCGAAGAAGCAAGAAAATACACGAGTTATAATTTTGCATGCCCAAGATTTGGGTAAGCACGAGGGATATTCCCCCTCCCCTGCGCCGCCTTCTCGAGCAAGGGGACCAGGGTCTCCTCCCTCATCCCGTCCAGCAAGCCCCTCCCACCCCACCCCCACCCCCTACCGAGGCAGCCAGAGCGCATCACCGGTCGTTGCTTGCCTGGTGTTAGCGGCGACGGCCCCTCTGTTCCCCCCGTGTGTGGGGCCTCATCTCAGGAGCGAGCAGCCAGTGGCGGTTCTCCTAAGCTAGTGATTGGTCTGGTGGTGACGCGAGGTCCCGGGTGGAAGTGGTGCGATGGAGTTTGTCGTTAGCGGTAGGGTGAATCTGCGCAAGCCGGGCCGGTGGCACCTGATCATCCCAGATATGGGCCCTATGTGGACCTGGGCGGGTAGGCCGTTTCGCGGAGCTTCCTATAGGTGCAGATGGAGGATGCAAATGCATGTGGTGGCGGCACTATCGGCCGGACAGCTACATCATGGTGTCAGGGGTTTCACAGGCCCGATCTAGGCCATGTCGGGCTCGACATGGCCTAGTATGCCGATGATGGGATGTACGTTCAGCTACCACGATAGCGGTGGAGGAAGTTTCTTCACACGGAGCTGCAGTGCTACCGCCCCCAATTCTTGTTGAGTTTTTGTTTCGTCCTTTAGGACTCGTATAGGTCCACAATGAGAAGACGATGGTGGCATCAAGACCGTGGTGGTGCGTGCTGGTGGGTGGCAAGCTGGGTGGAAGGATATGGATCGTCTGGAGTAATGGTTTTTTAGAGGCCGGGAGAAATCCTTGCCGGTCATCAGGTATCAATGCGGTGGCACCCGCTAGTGCCGCCATTCCTTCTTGAAGGATGTCAGGTGTACTCCTTCCCCACTCACCTCCGCTTGCTGATACGTCGGACATGTACCTATAATTTTTGATGCTCCATGCTTGTTTAGTATCTACTTTGCTTTTCTTTGTCTACACTTTGAGGTGTTTTTATATCTTTTCTGGAATTAACCTATTAACAAGTTGCCATAGTGCCAGTTGTCTGTTTTCTTCTGTTTTTGGTTCCAGAAAGATAGAAAATCAATATTCTCGGAATTGGACGGGACAAAAGCCAAAGTCAATATTTTACCATGGGGGACACGAATACAGAAGACAAGACGTAGAAGCAAACCAGGGCGGCCAAACCTCCTAGGCGTGGCCAGGGGTGGGCCCACGCCTGGGCAGGGTGTGGCCCCCATGTCGCCTCCTGGCCTTGCCTCTTCACCTATAAGAAGCCCCCGATGCATAAACCATAAGTACTCAATCAATATTCCATGAAACCTTCTGTAGCCGCCGCCACCATCGTCCCTAGATCGGGGGGATCTGAAGTTCTTCCCGGCACCCTGCCGGAGGGGAGATCATCCCGGAGGCCTTCTCTCTGGTATGATGCGTGAGTAGTTCCACCTTGGATTACGGGTCCATGTAGTAGCTAGATGGTTGTATCTCCTCCTTGTGCTTTCATGTATAGATCTTGTGAGCTCCGTTCGTGATCAAGATCTAATCTATTTGTAATCATGCATGTTGTGTTTGCGGAGATCCGATAGATATTGAGATTATTATGTCAGATTGATTAATGGTTTTGTCTTTATGATTCTATCATGTCTGTGTTGTTTGTGATCTTGCATGCTCTCCGTTGTTAGTAGCTATCTTGGTCAAGTAGTTGCTAGTGACTCCAAGAGGGGGTATTTATGCTCGATAGTGGGTTCATGCCTCTAGTTTCCAAGGGAAGTGACAGAAATCTCTTCGGTTGTAGATGTGTTGTTGCTACTAGGGAGAAAACAACGGTCTCTTGTTCATGAAACAAGTTGATTGTTTACCTTACACACTTTGCTTAAAGCAGTTGTCTGTTGCTTGCAACTTAATACTGGAGGGGATTCGGATGATAACCTAAAGGTGGACTTCTAGTCATAGATGCAGTTGGATGGTGGTCTATGTATATTGTTGTATTGCCCAATCGAATCTCATAGGATCTTTTTGATTAGTATTGCATTGTTATGCCTTGCTCAGTTCCTGTCAATTGTCCTGCTGTAATTTTTTTACCCTTCATGTCGTATTGTTTATCTAAAGAGAACATATCTAGTGAACTATGGACTCCGGTCCAATATTTACCATTGATACATCTTCCACTGTTACATGTTTACTTGCTGCAAACCATTACCTTCCACACCATACGTTTAATCCTTTGTTACAGCAAACCGGTGAGCTTGACAACCTCACTGTTCGTTGGGGCAAAGTCTTGAGTTTGTGTTGTGCAGGTCTCCGTGTTGCTTGCAACACCTGTGTGACGTTTCCTTCCTCCTACTGGTTCGATAACCTCGGTTTCTTACTGAGGGTAAACTTGATGCTGTGCTGCTTCACACCTTGCTCTTGGGGTTTCCAACAGACTCCACGTCAAGCACCAGGTTCTCTGGCGCCATCAAGGAGTCACCGTCACTTGTCGGGGAAACCATAGGATATATCAGGGAAAACCGTCGTCATTGTCGCAATCCTTCCTGAAGGTGTTCCTTGGTACACAATTAATATGCGGTGTTTTAGAGTTCTAGGATTATGGTGGGACGGCTCTAGAGGGCGCAACGGTTGTGGGTCATCGTCATTTCATTGATCTGACGTTGTTGGAATTAGTTTATTTTTTCTTTTTCCCCTTTTCTTTTGGGCTTGATTGTGTTGAGATCCCAATAGTTGTATCGTGTGGTTGCAATATTAATATAGTAGGACGAAAGCATGTTTCAAGGAGGAGTTTTTGTTAAACACAACTTCACACGGGAAACATGCCACAACATCATATGGTAGCTAGTAGGGTTGTAAAGAGGCATTCGATCTGCCCCACTTTCTAGTCAGAATTAGTTAATGCAATTCTAATTGTTTCAGCAAAATTAATCTGGTTGATGGAATTATTTCAGTTTTGGGCCAGTCCATTAAATAATAGTCCAATAATTCCAAGTGTAAGATCTCAAAGGCCCACATGGCCCATTCGTTCGTGGAAGCACATGGTTGTGCTAGTGGAGCTATAGTTTACTCCCAAACTGCTAGTTGAGTGGGAGTTAAATGTCCTTATAAGGGGATCTCTTCTACCACTTGTAAGAGCATGATAAGAAGAAAGGTACACATGTCGTATGCTCCTACTCCACCTATGATGCCCGCCCCGCCACGCCACGCGCGTCTATTTGATCCCTTCATATCCTTAGTTTCTCTATGATTGTTTGTTTCACCTCCACCGTTTTTAAAAATGTCGCCTCTATTCCTAGATGAATACGCTGCATATGGTTGTTATTCCCCTTAGTTCTGGGACCTTGCACAACCAATAAACCCTTCTCCATCCCATCCTCCGGCGTGCACTGAGAGACTGGACACTGGGCCTTGGAAAACCCGCTTCTCGAGATCATGTACAAGAGAGGGGTGATCACGTTTTCTAAGAGCACACTCAAGCGACTACTAGCAACTCTTCTCCAACACCATATGATCATAGTGTGTTGCTTCGAAAGAATCGAAGAATTTCTAGAGATCAATTGAAATGTTCTCAGATCATTAGCTTGCTTATGTATTTAGCCAACGCTACGGGACCTGGCATCTCTTTTTTCTATTACCAAACTGAGTCGGTTTGTCTGAAAATCGAGATATGATCATTGGAATGACCTTGAGAGAGTTAGGCGCTATTTTAAAGGCACTACGTGTTATGGAATTCATTGTACTAGATATCCGAGGGTACTTAAAGGTTATAGTGATTCAAATTGGACACCTAATGCTAATGAGATTAAGGTCACAAGTGGTTATATGTTTACACTTGGAGGTGGCACTATGTCCTAAAAGTATCGTAAGTAGACCATCTTAATGAGGTTAACAATGAAAGTAGAACTCGCAATATTAGACACTACCACTGTTGAAGCAGAGTGGCTTCATTGGCTCTTGATAGACTTGCATGTGGTTGTAAAACCAATACCCGCTATCCTGATGAATTGTGATAATTAAAATGTGATCATCAAGGTGAATAGTTTGAAGGATATGGAGACATCATGGCATGTGAAGAGGAGATTAAAATCTTTCAGCAAAATGAAAAACTTAGAAGTTATTGCGTTTGATTACATCCAAACATCTAAAAATTTAACATATCCCTTCACAAAAGATTTATCATGTAATGCGATAGAAAATGCATCCAAAGGGATGGGCTTGAGACCCGCTATATGAGTTATCCATAGTAGAAACCTCCTCGATGTGATCGGAGGTTCCATAAATTAGAAGTCGGAGACAAGTTATTGGTTTGAGAGGAGAGTATCCCTATGTTACATTATTACACTCCATGAAAATGTAACACTCCTAATCTACGTGGCAAGTTGATGCTTATATTAATGCATCCTAAGTGGCTTATTTATATAAGCAGAGATATTGTCGAGCATATGTTTAAAAACATACATATATAATTTTGACTGTTAAACGTCGCAGTCCATGAGAGTTGAGTGCTTTCTAATAAACTTATGAAAGGTCCTGAGTATAAAATATAAGCTCGGGAAGCCTTATGGGAGCTCGTATCGGTCAAGGCTTTGTGTGAAACTAGTGAGCATAAAACTTGTAGTTCAAGAAATAGTCCACTATTCAAGTTGCAAGCTAGCATAGTATAAAAGTTCTAAGTAAAAATTCAACTTAACAGTCTCCACCAAGCACCGGTATATAAATAATATTTTAAAACATAGGCAAACTTCATGTGCATTTGAGATCTGGTGAGGGATTGTTGGAATTATCGCATATTTAGGCCAGACCATTAAATAATAGTCCAATAATTTCTAGTGTAAAATCCCAAAGGCTCATGTGGCCCATTCATGCATAAAATCACATGGCTATGCTAGTAGAGCTAAAGTTGTCCCACATTGCTAGTGAATGAGAGTTGTACCTCCTTATAAGGGGTGCTCTTCTAGCAACTGTAAAAGCATGAGAAGAAGACAATACACGCGCGCTCCTCCTACGCCGCATGCCTCGCCACGCCACGCCACGATGCGCGAGCCCCGGGAATGAGCCGATCCGAGGACCCACATGTGCGTGTTGTATATATTTTTATCACACAAGTTTGGAGAATCTGAATGGTTTTATACACGAATCTGATCCGTTCGTCCCCTTGGTTTCTCCGTGACCATTCACTTTGCCTCCACCGTTTATAAAGAGATCGCTCCTCTCCCTAGAAGAGCACACCATATGGTTGATACCGCCTTTGTTCTAGTACCTTGCGCTGCCACTCAAGACTTCACCATCCCTTCTTCCGACATGCACTGAGAGACGGGATAGTAGGCCTCTGAAACCCCGCGTCTCAAGATCCTGTACGGGAGAGGGCGATTAGGTTTTTTGGGAGCACACTCGTGTGACTAGTGGCAATGAGTTTTTTTCCAACGATGACTTCTTCCCCAACGTCAATGACGGGGCCGACAACGACACTGCTAATGGATCCTCTATCGCATATCATACGAGACTCAATCCTCCTTATCAACGACACTCCTAATTGATCCTCTTCCGGTTTCCGTTGTTTGGTTTAGATCCATTCTATTCACCGTGCATGCTAGTTCGTATAACTAGTTTAATAGTAGTTGACCGTTGTAGTCATGTTTTATTTTTATTTAATCAGATTAAATCATATGATAATTTGCTTATATTTTCAACACTGGTTTAAACTAAATTTTACTTACACGGGCTTAAGCCGGTCGCCGTTTACTACCCGCTAGCCAAAGTAAGTCGAAAGATGCAAATTTCTAGACAAACAAAAATGAGGACTTAATTGCCCGTACTACTCCACTTGCAATTAGCGAAACCGCAATATAATTCCACGTACTACTGCGCATGCATGCATCTATTTAAGCAGCAATGTTTTGTCCTAGGACGAGCTGACCAATAATTAATTGAGGTACATACTATCTACGTTCCGGTTTATAAGGCAAATACATATTTTAAAAAATATTTAATTATAAATTTAGTCAACAAAATACAAACTATATTAACAAAAGTTATACCATTAAATTTATATTTAAAATACGTTTCTGATGATATAATTTTTATAATATATAATTCATATATTGTTGACTATTCAAAGTAAGTATTAGCCTATAATACGGAATGAAGGGAGTAGTAGTTTATAAATCGGCGGCCTGTGGAATATATGCGTAGCTTTCACGTGCGGCCTCTGGAATATGTGCGTGCGTGCCGCGTGCGTGCGTGTGAGCGTGCGCCTGTGTGTGGGCGCGTGCTGCGCGCGTGCGTGTGCGTGCGCAGTATGCATGGATTAGGTGGAGTAGGACTAAATACCAAAGGATTAGTTCATGGGTCGCATCCAGATGGATCGATCGCACAGGTCGCTGTACATGGAACACCGACGAACTAAAGCACGCAGCTCTGCTCTTGCTTGCTTCCGTGGTAAGTGTGTTTTTTTCTTCTTTGATTTATCTACAGTAGTAAAACAGTACTATATGGTTTTCCATTTCTATCTTCCCTTAGCAAAGTGTGGCTTTGTCAGAGTGAGATACGCTGGTACAACAGTCCGTCATTCTTTCCCTTTCCCAATACATGTTGTCATCATTCCCTGGTGGCTTTCGTAGGAATGCAGGCACGAATTGGCTGAGGCATCCCAGCAAGCTGATGGATACATCACGAGACACGCATGAATGAAGGAGTGATCCTACCTTTTCCCTCCTTCCAACATCAGAGTTTGTTAGGCTTTGACGAAATGTAGTGGCGGCATGCATGCCCATGGAAAACGCAAGCGCAAGCGGACAACTCACTTTTGATCTTGATCACACCATAAAAATAATGTCCGAAAGTTTCAGAACCGACAGTTTGATGCTCAGCTGAATATGTCTCCAGGACAGTGGCGTCAACGCCACTCTTCCGTGATTTTTTTTCTACTGTTCATGTATGGGCACTGACAATGACGGAACAAATACTACAGTATGTTTTCTTACTAGTGATGACAATGACACAAGAAATATGTGCTACAGTAATTTTTATGTGCGTGCAGGTTTTCTTCCACTAGATAGATGGCATCCAACTAAACACCCTCTCGCCGACAAACCATTCTAGACCAGCGCCCAACACCAATCACATACGGAGTACTTGTGTACCATAACACTGATAGCAGCACCAGGCTACCCACCCCGCCATCAGGTGCAGAGCCAATTATGCTACAGCATTACAAACATTCTATTTCCATCCCCTTTTTTCGGTCACATTCAACCTTCAATTCTCCAGCGATAACATGCTCTGGACCTGACGCACATTGCATGCACCAACTGACGACATGAACTGCAGCACTAACAGTTTTCCATACCGACAGCACAAAGAATGATCAGCTGGGAACAAGCCGGCTGCAACCAGAACAAGGCAGCAAGAACTTGGGCGACCCGGACAACGGCTGATCCCAAACACACACGACGGGAGCGAGCGTACAGAGTTACAGAAGATGACTTTTGTCTTTCATTCCCCGCTTTTATTCATGCATCGCTAATAAAAAATGCTAATGTTTATTGTATCAACTGTCTATGACATCAATGCTGACTCCCAAAAAATTATTAGTTTAAACGACTTGGATCACGCCTACCGCCTTCTGCGAAGAAATGTTGGTTATCTTCTGTTGGGAGGGTGGGCCCACCGTCAGCTCCAGACCATTCTTCTCTGCTGGATGCTCTGTCTGCGGGGTCAGGAACACACTAGTACATGAAGTCGGGTTAGCTTGAAATGTCGGAGCAGTTATGTTGGCACTCGGGGGAGCTATTGGAGGTGTCCCTTCAGCGACTATTGGAATTTGTCTGAACAGCACTGGTATCTGTGAGAAGCACCCCTGACATCAGGGCATGAAAACACAAAGGTTAGTTTATTTTAATAAGCATGCCAATGACTCATTGCACACAAATATGCAGCAAAAAAGAACAAATGTACAAGAGGCTTCTCTATAAGACACAAAAGCACAACTTCTTAGTATAACAGGCACCATGTACACCAACCAAGAGCAAACACAGCACATGCTATTTCTCTATAAGACCACTGTTACTCCCATCTCTAGAGCATTGTTGTGGATACCAGTACTAACAGATAAACCTTGATATTAAAAGTTGCAGTTTTTATCACACTTCACCTATTATGTACAAGAGGCTTCAATTGTAAGAGCAACCTACATAGTAATGGTGTTGGTATTTGAAACCACTGTTCAGGAACAATTGAACTATAGCTTTTGAGTAGTAATGGTACCAATAGACATTAAAAAACATAGTTTTATATATCTTATCTGCTGTTTTCTGGACTAAAATATTACAGTAGAATTTTATGCTAAAAGTGTGGAATGGTATCGAAGTCCTAGGGTTGAGTGCTGCCCACCTATAGGATGCTCCAACACTCTCCAACAAGTGACCATCCAAATCATCACAAAAGACTCTACAAAATTTAACAAGTTCAGGATTAGGGTGGTCTAACGTCCAACAAAATTGCAGGTCTTATTACACAAGTTACACAAAAAGGCTAAGTTCACCCAACAATCATTTGTCCATTCTTATTATTCCATTTGAAGAACTTTTCTTTCTCGTGTATACTTCCAACATGACATTCAAGTAAAAAAATTACAATGTTTTGCATAGTCTTTCAATGGCGGGTAACAGGAAGCACCAAACAGCAGCACATGCGCAAGCCCCAGATCCCGTATTGAAACCCAAAGTGCAACCACACTTTCTGTACAACCCGTTCATTCGGCAACTATATTATTGCTGTGACTATTTTGGTTTATTTGATCAGTTGCCGAATACTTGCTGAATTGAGGTTTCATGGTGAGGCAAACATGCCCATGTTATAGGCACAATATGGTACTCTGAAGCTGGTGATCCTACATGTGAATAAATACCAAGGCAGGAAGACACTGAATTCAAATGTAAATATCCAAACTCCTTATAAGAATTACCGCCTGACATACTGTAAGATATCTAGTGAACAACAGCATGTGGAGAAAAAAAAAATGACCAGCTAACCATTTTTCAGGGCCTCATACTGGAGCAGATCAACAGTGATTACATATTGACAACGTCAGATAGTGTAGTACCATACGCATTACCATGTGGTTCATTTTGCTGAAGCTTGTATCTACAGTTGTTGCCTTAAAAGACGGAACTGGGGGAGGAAGATCTCTTGAAACTTGTGGAGCTGCGTTCGAAGATGAGATTCCTTCCTGAACATGAAAGATTGCCAAGTCTAGTTAAGTACTGCCATAGTGTGTTAAAATGTAAAAGCGTCAACATCATGAACTTACCAAGCTGCTGTTCTGGAGTTGTTTAGTCATAGCTACCATCTCATGGTATTTTGCCATTGTTGGTGGTAAGATGGGGCAATTTGGTGCTGGTGACTGCATTCACAAGTGTAAAAGGCATCGATTAAGAAGCTATTCAGATGTTAGTTAAGTTCTCTGTATGTTCACAGGAAGCAGAAGTACCAAATTGCTTGCCATCATATCGAAAAGGCTAGATCTGCGCTTCTTCTTGTTTGGATTAGTTTGCCTTAGAAAATATTTCTGAGCATGACTCGCCACTTGAGTTGGCGTCCTGGTAGTAACGAAATTTTTTGCTATACCCCTCCAGTCTCCCTTCCCTAGCTTTTCAAGACCAGCAAGAAATGTCCTGTGCTCTTCTTCAGTCCAAGGAACAGCTACATGGTGGCAATAAAAACATTTAACTGAATAGCAATAGGTACATACAAGCAGTAGAGAGCTGCAGTTCGAATAAAAATGATACACATATTCTTATTTCACTTCTCCAACTTATTATGGTAAAACTTCTTGCTGAGTTGACTATGAGAAATTGAGAGCAGTTTATTACAACTGTCCCTATAGATTTAGAGGACTTTATCTGGTTCAGTTGCTTTTGGTACAACTTTGGAACGCGGTTCCTCTTATTTAAAAGAAGAATTACAAGACAAGAATTTGCAGAATACATTAATAAGGAGCAAAAATTAAGATGACCATAATGGGAGTGGAGGCATCATTTTCGTGTTACTTGAAGTTCTATCGAATATATCAATATGTTAGCCTAATCCTTATATAGTGTAACTCTTGGCGTGGTAGGTTTTAAAATATTGCAGAGGAACTCAACGAACTATAACCGCCATACTAGGAGTGGAGGCATCGTTTACATGTTACTCAAGGTTTTATAAAACCTCATGAAGTTTCTTTCATAGCAACACCTAAAGCTAGCTTTTCCACAAGTCCAGACAGAAAACCTCATCAAACATCCTCCTTGCCTACTCGCAGAAAGATTATATGGGATCATTTTATTCAATGTTCCTATTACTGAGACTCTCATGTCTTTAATCAGCTTAAACTCATCTGATATATTAGCCCATTGCAGTTGTATACTTGTATTAGCATCCAAATAGGAAAAATCAAAATTCTTATTACTTTATTACAATTTCTATACCAGTAGTAAATGCACATGAATATAAGTTCCTTGGTCATTTATTCAACACTACTGTGCGAGGCTCCCACACCTCCCAAGAATGTGCCATCTTTTTCCTAGAAACATTGCAGGGTATCATTGTAAATTCTAAACTGATGTTTCATTTTGGAAGGTTCTAATCATTACCAAACAACATATAATAGTCAACTCTGTGCAAAAGTGGAAACTATAAATTTGACAGACAGTTTCAATAAATGATCAAATATAACAGTATATGCAGGCAGTTAATAATGTTAAGTATTATTACCTTGCATTATGAGTATCAAATATCACCTTGGTCACATAACTAGAAAAATGTGTCCTAATAAATCTCCTAACTGAACCTAGTAAACGGTAACTCATGCATTATGGTAAAGCACCATTGCACAAGATGGCATGAAGTAAAGGCTGCATGGGCAAGTGTAATGCAGAAATTGATGATCAAGTTATAGAACAATTGTGACCTGAATACCAGTGGAATGATGAACATGGATATTTTTGTCTGGCTACCAGTTTATGAGCCAGTCAGGCATGAGCATCTTGCAGCAGGTCAAAACTTTCCTCTACAAAAGACAAGGACCATGTCTTTTCTAAGCACCTAGAAATATGGCCCATTCAATCTTTAATTAAAAAATCACCAGAAGAAACATATCTGAAGTTTGTCTTTCTTAAGCCTATGTGTTTACGCAAGCGAGACCTTGACATGATGGCACGCCATGACATAAATGAAGCACGGGTCTGATGACAATCTTGCTCAACCTCTTGTCTTGAATGAATGAAAAGTAAGCTAACACCTGGCCCTTATATGATCAAATTTAGTATACATCACACACTATCGACACAAATAATATTTCCAGTCAGGGATTGTCTGGTCGATTCTATAATTCCCCATCATCCGTTGGAAGAAACCAGACCACATGTTTGGATCGATTTAGTTTTTTTGCCATGCAGAAAATGCAGAAGCAGAATGAATAAAGGAGGCTACATAAAATTCAGTTGTAGAGCAGCTAAAGGAGCTTTCGGTTAAACTGGGCCTGCACACAAGCTAAGAAGCTTGATGCATCCATTTACAAGACAATGGTACACATCTACCACCCCAAATTCTCATTAGCCCTAAATCGATAGATGCTACAACTCTAGCATAAACTGAAGGATGTTTACCAGACGTGTTGAGTTAGAGCAATAAGCAAAGAGCAATGAAATGGTTTGTATATACTAATAAGCTAAGCTAAGCTACACATAAGAGAAGAAACTCCCCTCGTTGGTTAACCCGCAAACCATCCACCACAATCGAGAATCTACCATCTCAATAGAACTAAATCGATAGATTTGGTTATAGATGAAGTTAGCTATGCACGCGCAAACACAAAGAAACATCATTACCTCGTCCAGCCAATCCAGGAAACGTACTAAGAAAGGTCACACCTCTATACATCCAAATAGGTCATGATCAAACTAAATATTTCTACGACGGAAACGATACGACCCATGGTCAGATCTTCGCGTATTTGGATTACATATCTATGCATCAGATATGAGAATTTTAAGCGAAAGGGGCAAGGCGGTACCTTTCTTCCTATCCTGCGCCCTCCGCCGCTTGCCGGAGGACTGCAGCAGCCCTCCGTCGGAGAGGTACCCGTCGCCGGCGCCCCCAGCGTCCCCGGAGGCGGAGGCAAGGGCGGCCAGGTTGCCCATGCTCTTGCACTTGCGCATCACGTCCTCCCTCACCGCCACCGGTGGGTTGGGGCTCGGATCCCGGTCGGGGGGATCCGAGTGCGGCGCCGGCGCCGGCGCAATGGTGACACCGAAGAGGCGCATCCCGGGTGGGCGCGAATCTTGAGGCATCCCGGCGGCCGGCTCCGACGAGTGGGGCGGTGGCGTTTTATTGGGAGGTGTCGGAGGGGACGAATGGGGACACTTTGGCAATTTATCGGACAAACAAAACAATTGGAGAGAATTATTTTGTTCATTTTATTATGTGTTATTTCTTGAATTGCTTTCTGGAAACCAAACTCATTTCCCATTTAAAAACAAATCATAAAAAAAATTCTTTGTCCCATGCCACCACTGCTACTCGCTTTGGAGCTATGTCCCGCCCACCCGGCGGGGCTGTGGAGCATTCCTCAAAAACTCTTGCGAACATGAAGAGTGCATTGTGATCCGTCTATTAGCAAACTTTGCAATAGCTAAACTTGCTTATGTGTATCACCTGAAAATCTCGTAATGAATGGGATTTGATGATGATCATCGGATCATCGCACGTTTTGTAGACTAGTTTAGTACTATATGCATGCGTCTAGATTATGCGGTCGTCTGACACCGATGTGATGTGAGCACCTCAAGATGTAGAGATGTGCTTGCTCTCGTGGACCACCTGGAAAGATCCTAATGGTAGGCCTTCAACGATGATCACGTGATTAATCGCGTGTTTTGTAGCTTAGTTTGGATCCATGTGAGCCTTAAGTGTGTTGTGCTTATAGTTGTGTGGATTTTACGCCCCTCTGGCTTTTATGTGAGAACATCAAGTGTCTCCCCACCCATCCCCGCGCGCACAACAACGTTGGGCTTGCTCTATGGACCACCTAAAAAACTCATAATGGATGGCCTTCAAAATGATCACGTGATCGATCACAAGTTGTGTAGTTTTGTGGTTAATTTGGGACCACATGTGCCTCAAGTGTGGTGGCGTGCGCTTAGCCGTGTGAATTTTGCAGCCCTCCGATATTGATGTCATCACCTCAAGATGAGCCCCCACCACCACCACCACTTCGTCTACACCATGTAGATATTGTAATGCTCTCCTTCCAGCCCCACACTATCACCAATACACATTGTAATCATTGTTGAGGCCCACTCTTTTTTTTAGAAATCATGGATTTTTAAGGGAAAATTTTATATTACCGACCCCTCCTCAATTGTTTTGCGTAAATAGATTGTCACCATTGCCAGTTATAACTTTATACATTTATAGGCTATTACATAGGGGTTGGCATTGCTTGGAGGTAAATGAATATTAGATTATTAGTAAACAGTGATGAAATCTTTGCTTCAAGATTTTTTCTTGGTTTTCAATCGATATCCGCGTCATTTAGAATTTATAATATATCAATATTCATTGGAGATAAATCATCACGTCTTTCAAGTTTTGTTTCTATATTAGAACCTCTAACATGTTTGGTAACAAATTTGTTTCCATAAGTTGAATCAAATGTCTTTGTGCAGGTATGTTGTCAACACCCGGACTTTTAATCCCAGATGCCTATTATGCCATACATCACAATCACAGGATTACCATTTTTGCGAGACATAACAGACTGGTACCATAGTTCATCATCCATTACAAATTATAATAAAGGTCTTACAAAACAAAGGATCTCATGATCCAGTCTCAGTACAATCAAAGCAGCGGAATAATATAATAACGGTAGCATGGGCGAGGTGTGACACCCCCGGGATTAAGGCTAGAAAAATCCCAGACCTTCGTCTGAACATAAGCCTAACCTAATCTCGAAAGACTACAGAGAAAGAATTGATAATACAACAGTGACCCTACGACACAAAAGGTATTACAGCAAGCTCATAACTGAGCGAAGAACTAAAATATTACAAGCAGAGGTCATTAACCACAAACATCAAACAACGGAAGGCAACTTATGCTATTAAGTATAGCAAACTTAACAAATGGCCTAAGAGGCCTGAAGCATAACGATGACGTCCAATCCATAGATCCCAGACTGCCGGCTGAGAACTCCAAACTACTCGTCGATGTTGATGCCGTGAGGAACTCATCTTCAATGGTAACACTTACTCTGCTGCAAAAGTATCAACGAAGCAAGGGTGAGTACAGGGTGTACTCCGCAAGACTTATGGATGGTGGAGTTGTTTTGCATAAAGCCATCTTTGTTTTGTAAAACAAGAGGGAGAAGGATTTCGACTATTCAGAATATTTTAAAAGGGGATAAGAGAGCGGTAACACTAGCTTTGATCATCTCTTGATATCGACCGAATCATCATCAGCTGAACCTAACTAGGATCACCCCCTCGATCCCTGAGGAAGCATCCTTAAGCACGCATTACTTAACTTGCCAAGTTTTACGATTAGGTTCCAGTTCTCTATGATCTTTACGTCCGTTCCCAAGTTCGTCCATAACCGCGGACATGGCTTTTCGAAAAGATTATTAACCCTGCAGGGGTGTACAACTTTACCCACACGCGCCAACCGATTCTTAATGCCAGTACACTAGCCCTCTTCCTTGGAGGGCCGACAGAGAGTAGTTGACCACGACCTTTACCTTGCTTTCGCCGAGACCATGAGTCACGCACTAGGGAGATTCCACCGTAACAGGTCGAGTCCTGAAGTCGGTCCCTAATGATGTGAACAGGGTTTGAGATTACGGATGCCGGGCATCTCCCATTCACTGCCACGCTTACCTACCTGTATGAATGCACCTCCTTCACCTCCTTCGAGAAGAGCCAGAATGCATATGTCGAATGGAACGCCTGAACTATGTGACTCATGGAATCTACTCGGCAAGTTAATTGGTCGAGGGGGTTTCCAGGCCCCCGTGTGGCTGTACGCTCGTCTTGGTTCAAGAGGCAAGAACATCGGGTCCTAAGGGTGGCAAGTATGGGACTGCAAAAACCACAACCCACGTGGCCTCCCATACAAGCCTTAGCATGTTTATTATCCATCTCTGATCATACCACGTCATCCTGTCAAACTAGTTTCATTCGCAGCTCTGATTCATCAACCAGATGGACCAGTGGTAACATCTAAGCATGGCTAAGCACAACAGATAAAATAGCTCTAGCAACGCTTCACAAGCTCAAACCCTAGTTATGCTAGGAGCAGTGGATCAGGGAATATAGTCTTCAAAGGTAACATGCATCAGATAGGATTACTCTATTTGTCGATAAAAGACTTTCGAATCGTATGCACATGGCAAGAATTGAAATGCTTGAAAACATATGATTATATCATGTGCGGGGCTTCGCTTGCCTTTGCCAGTTGATATCCAGAAAGCAGAGTTCCATACATCTGGTACTTGATTACATTTGGTCAAGTATTGGTCTTCGAGCTTCGATGGTGTTGATCTCGATCTTCAGTCTTGAACTTGATCTCGATTCCGATATCGTATTCTACCGTAGAAGAACCAAACACCGGAAAGAAAGGGGAAACAATCAACACATGGCATCGATGTGTCAACACCCGGATTTTTAATCCTAGATGCCTGTTATGCCATACATCGCAATCCCAAGATTACCATTTTTGCGAGACATAACAGAATTGGATACCACAGTACATCATCCATTACAAACCATACATAAGGTCTTACACAAATAAGGATCTCATGATCCAGTTCTTAATACAACTCAGGCAGCGGAAATACGTATTAATAAAGGTAGCATAGGCAAAGCTCCATCTTCGGGGTCACAGGCAATGCTAACGATGGGAGATGATCCTAGTTGTCGTAACCTTCCTGGGGTCCTTCGTCCTGGTACTCTTCTTCATAGTCTGGCCACGGGAATAGCCAGGGACAAAGCCATGAGTACTCTTTAAGTACTCGCAAACTAATACTAACAAGTGAAGGGGATTTTTGTAGTAGGACACTAAGCTCTAGGGTTGTTTTGCAAAAAGCCAGATTTACCTCTACTAAGTTCAGAAGCAAGAAAAGCTAGTTGAAATTTTATAACACCTAAGTGGGTTCTTGTATTTCATATCACAACTCTGTTGTAGTCAAGTCAAAATCTCAATACATTTCACAAGTCATTTTGAAAACATCTAACGGGGGAACGGTATGGCCACTCCAACTGTCCATAACCGCGAACACGGCTATTTGAATAGTTTGACACTCTGCAGAGATTGTACACTTTCACCACAACATTCGATACATCTATCAGGAACAAATCCTAAATTCACCATACTCAGTATGCGGATAATCAATCCTAACCTTTCAATTACACGCCCTAGTATAAGCACCTCTCCTGTGAGTTTGGCCTCCCAACCATGACCAACTGTCATCTTGGGTACTGCACAGGTGGACAATCTTCACAAGGTAGCCTCAGCTCAGACCTTGGCCGTGAGGGAACACATACTAAGGTATATAAATTTCCAGTCAAGCCCTACCCAATTTTTGGGTATTGTGGTTGTACGGTAAAATTGGAATGGTATCGCATCCAGACAACCATCAGTTTTATAAAGGGCTAAGGCTCATGCCTCAACATTTTCATCATCAAAATCATCTGGTGTTCGGAAACACATGTCAAAACATCTCAGTAGAATGATCCATCATGTGGCATCCCGCAAAACCACTACTAGAAAATCGCGTTGATTTTTGTGCATTGCATCATCATGACCTCAGCATGCATCTGTTTGCCTAAAAGAATTTGCTAAAAGCCTAGTTTTGCTTTGTACAAATACCCCTCTTTATTTCAAATGCAAAACCCCGATCGTATCGGATATTTTATTTACCTATAAACTAATTGCAAAGTAGTCTTGTTTTAAAATAAACAAAACAAAACAAACAAATATTTTACAAAATGATAAACCTAAACCTAATCCCTAACCTACCCAATCCTAGTCTACCCACCAACCCCAGCTCGCCACCTCACCGTCCCTCCACCTCACCCTCAACCCAGCCACCTCACCAATCCACCAGCCCTCCCCACCTTCCCCAAGCCCACCTGGGCGCGTCCCCACACCCCTCTCTCTCTCTCACCTATCCCCCACCTACCCCCCTCTCTCTCTCTCCCCAACACCCCGGTCCCACCGTCCCTCAGCCACTCCCTCCACTCCACCCGCGCGGCCCGCACGCCCCACCCCAGGCCCCACTCTCTCCCTGGCCGCCTGGGCCCCACCCAGCTCCCACCAACCCCCGCTCCCTCCTTCCTCCTCTCTGCCCAACCCGCTCCCGCACCCCGACGCGCGCCCGCCCCTCCTTCCTCTCCGGCGCCGGCCACCGCCCCCAGCCCGTCCGCCTCCGGCCTTCCCTCCCTCTCCTCTTCTCGACAACCATCCCCACCCCGCGTCGGCCGCCCGTCTTCGGTGCCCCCGCCCCTTCTCCATCCTTCCGCCACCGCCTCTCTCCGCCGAGCCCACCTCCGCCGCCCCCGCGCCTCCTCCCGCCGCCGGCCGCCTTCGACCCGCGCGCCTCCCGAGCCCGACCACGACCTATGCCGCCTCGCTGGCCGCTTCCCCTCCGTCCTGCCGGCCCCGAGCATCTCGCGCCAACTGCCTCGTCTGCGGCCGCGTCCGCCGCCGGCCGGACCTCGCGCAGGCCGCCTCCCCGTGCCCCGGTGCTCTGTGCTTCCCCCGTCGGCCCCCTCCAGCGCCCCGTAGGCCCCGCCGCCTCGCAAGCTCCACCACCGCGACCCCCTCCCCCTGAGGCGCCCTCTGGCCGGCAGCAGCTCGCCGAACCAGCGCCGCCGCCGCTCCCTGGAAGTCCCCGGCCGCATCTTCCGCAAGCCCGGCCGGCCGCGCCCTCCTCTGCCCCGCGCGAGCCGACCACCAACCGCCGGCCCGTCGCCCGCTTCTCGCCGTGCGCCTGCGAGCCGTCCCCGCCGCGAGCTCCTCCTCCTGAGCCGCCCAGCTGATATGAGATCTCCTACACGGACCCGACGAACCACACAAAGCCATCGGTGCTCGATCCATTCAAGATCGACATTGGAAAAAGCCGGGCCCGAAGGTCGTCGACACAGAACATCAAGACCTCCTTCACGGATGCATCAGGGGTGCCGAAGAACCGAAGACCCCTGTTGCCGAAGATTGACCCCGAAGAAGTGTGGAACCCGAAGAATCGCCGACAAGGACCGTCTCTACACCAAGATCTGCTTTCGAACACTGCGACCGAAGCTGAATCAAGATCTCCCCGGATGCGACAAGTTCTCCTTCCCGGCGCCCGAAGCCGAGGACCCCGACAAGAACCACGACACGGATACACCGAGTTCTCCATCGAGGAAACCAAGGCCGTCGACATGGAACCAAAGGGCGTCGAGCACTTCACCCCGGACACCGAGACCCTGAACGATAAGTTCTCCTTCCCGGAAGCATTGACGCTCGTGCGACAAGATCTACTTCCCCGATCCGAAGATCCTGAATCCCGGAGTCCGAGAACGATTCCGCCGAGACCGAACCCCAGATCCGGACCCTGAGACCCAAACCCCGAACCCTCCGGAACCCCCAAGATCTTCCGAACCCTAATGTGTGACCCCTTTTCTCGAACCCTATTTTATAAATGATATTACTTGTTGCATATTGGATTGTCATACTCGCATGCATATTGTGTGGTTTGGGGGCATTATGCCAATTCACTTCATAATTAAATATGGGGTCATATGCGGGCTTATCTAGTCTAATATTGGCTCCATTTAAATTAGTGTAGCGAACCGGTGCTATCTTTTGCCATGTTAAGACAACATTTAAAATGTGGGGTATCCAAACAACATGAACCTAGTAAATAATTGTCGGGACCCCCGGTTCCGCTTAATCTTGCCTAATTGCATCGCACCCTCGCCATGTCATACATCATACATGCATCATGCCCGATCTTTTGTCGTAGTATTAAATAGTGCATCCGGTGTTTCTTCTAGTGCTTTGCTTCTTCACAGATTAGGCCGATAAGTTGATGCGAGTGTCGACCCGATCTTCGGCTGAACCTTCGACAATGTTTTCAGGCGAGCATCTTCCCCTTTCTACCTATCTTACTTTTATAGTATTTATTCCCTCCTGTTGATCTATTGCTATCTGTGTTGCGTTGCTCTAGCTTTCGTACCCGTGATATCCCTTGCAGCCTTATATTGCCTTGGACACCTCCTATTACCTGTTGTTTGGTAGATAGTTGGACCTGCGCGTCGTAGTCGCTTGCTCAAGTGCTGCTGCGTGTCGTCAAGTACCACAGTTGTTGGAGGATTGCCGCATGTTTAATGTTGGAGATGATCATGGCTTTATTCATCGTTCACTTTAATTATTGTTTAATAACTAAAATTGAAGTAGGTAAGTAGAGGCACAGGTGGGCAATAGATGTTATTTGGTTGTTAACCGTCCACTTGTGTCCCGTAGGACCCCGAGTACTTGATACCTGTTCCTTGAATATTCGCGCTATCCACATACGGGGGAATTATGGGACCCCCCTGAGCCAGAGCTTGATTCATTCTTATTTCTTGGGGCCACAAACTAGTTTGAGGTTTTATTTACTATCCTGTACTTATGCCATGCTTTACTGCTTAATTTACGATTGTGCGAGGAGCACCTGTACTGTTTAGGTAAGCGGAGTGTTTTCGCGGTATCGACAAGCCCAGTTTTGGGTTCCCAGTCGTTTACAGCCATTGACGCAAACCTTGAGTCCGTCTCGGAGACAGCTAACTTCGTTGCGGGTGTACTCAATGGGGTGGCCCCCTGAAATATTTCTGAATCCTGTGATTGCTTTGTCGTGAAGGCCTCGTTGGGTTTTAATTTGGTTTTTCCGAGGTTGATCAAGTGTGTGTTGCTATTTGTGCACCCCTGCAGGGTAAAACTTTCTGAAAGCCGTGTCCGCGGTTATGGATGACTTGGAGCACAGTATCTCGATCATAGACAACTATAACTAAAGTAGTGCTACAAATTTGACTCTATAATGACTAGTAATCAGCTTCACTATAACGGAATGGCTAAATAAAACTGCCCACAATTGCTTGTTTGGGTTGTCGCTTGCGACCATTGTACCTGACTAGTAAGTATTGCAACTACAACGGAATGGCTAAATAAAAGTACCAACAACTGCTGGGTTTTTGGGGTTATCTCATGCTATTTGTATCTGATTAGTAAGTGTTGCAACTATAACGGAATGGTTAACTAAAAGTGCCCACTGCTTATTTTATCAGGATGACTATCTATACTTGACTAGTAATTGCTGCAACGATAACTGAATAAATAAAACTGCCAACGGTGTGAGTTCCTCGGTTGACTTCCTCGTTTGGTCTCGAGGGGGAAATACCAGGATGGGTATGCTAGGTGGTAGTATCAGGTTGGTTCTGAATAGGTCTTTCTTGCCCCTCTCTGATAGCCGACAGTTGTATCGAGTCTCTATAGGTTGTTTAGTGCATGCTGCCGCTGCCGCTCAGTACACCATACCTATGTAGGCGAGGACCGCCGAATTCTAGCCTCGCCGTGTACTGGCCTCAGTACTGACGCTCCTCTTTTTCCTTTGCCCTTTGTCGGCACCCCTTTTGTTTTAGCAGGTTTCGACGTCGTTAGCAGGGTTACCCTTCCGGCTTGGCCTGGGCAGGGTTATGGACGCCATTGGTTATTCTTCAGGGCTCTTAGCCCCATTTGCATCTTGTCCGTAGTCGGACGCTCTATCGTTTTCAAGGTGATTTGGATCTTTGTATGTTATATCTGTATTCTTGACTCATGGAGTCGTGTTGTATATATCTCTGTTCTGTGGGTCCCATCGAGGACTGTTGTGTAATGTTATTACTTAGTTTTCCACCCGCACGAAAGTGCCTGGTGGGCACCTTTGAATCGTTTCTATGCGGGTTTGGCGGAAATCGCTGAAACTTGCATAGGGTCGATTCTGAGGGTGTTACACATCATTCCAAGGTTTTCATAACCATTTTTCACCAAGTATTCCCATCTAAAGTTGATCAAGTTTTATGCTTAGCACTAGCATCTACCAATGGGGGTGAGTACTAATGAGGGGTGGTAAACCAGGGTAGTTTAACTAGGTTCAATCTCATGCCTTAGGATGACATCAAGATTATCTAGCTTAGGCCAAATTTAATGCTCTTTATGCAACCTTCAATTATCTTTCTAGTATCTACAATTTACTCAAGTAAACTCTAAGTAATAGCTTTGATAAAGAAATAAAGTAGAAAGCTTGCAAGTAAAACTAGGATTGGGTATCATCAAATGTGTCTAACCAAGCATGCTTAGTGCATTGCATAGGTTATTTAACTTTCATCATTGCAGGTGTTAGCTTGCCTTGTGCAGAGCAGTGGTTGAAGTTCTCCTCGACTTCTTCTTCGTAGTATCCTCCTTCCTCCTTGTATCCTTGGTAGGTACTAGCGTCTATGGATAAATACGAGGTACACAATCACCAAACAATACTTAACTACTTTCAATCATCACACAAAGGTGTTCTATAGATGATCTAGCATCATCACTAGTATCACAAGAATAAAGCATTTGTCTTATTTATTTATTTTTAGAAAAGTAATTTCTACTCATTGAAAAACTACTTAAGATTTAATATTCTCCAAACCAAACATGGGATCATGTTTACACATGTCATCACCACATATTTCAGTACATGGGAATGTGATTTAAAGTGGTGTCACAATTTAATAAAGTTTAACCTTTTTATTTTAAATAATTAATGTGGCTAGAAATGCTTATGTGGCATTCTTTTATTACTTGAACATTATTTCTGTAAGTAAACCCATATGTTTTTATATATTCTGAAAGGTATGGTCAAATGTGATTTTTGAGAGTTGGAATCAACTCAAAAGCTATTATGGTTTAAATTTGAAAAATGTTTGAATGTAGAAAAGCTTCTGCCTTTTTATTTTTACCAAGGTTGATCTATAGATTCAAATGATTTGAATCCAACTGGCTTGCATTAAGCATTTCAATATATTTCTAACAAAATTGGTTTCATTCAATTTGGTTCACTGAATCGATCTGGGTTGATTTTTGAAACTAGGTACAGAATTGAGTTTGAAAATAAGTAGAAAAGGCTAAATTCAAACGAGTGGGCTTCGCGGGAAGGGGTAATGGGCCGGCCCAGGGTCACTCCGCGGCGCGAGGCGCAACTGACAGGGGGGTCTACTGGTCAGTGGCTCTTTAAACGCGAAGTGGTACAGGGCGATGTGGTGCGTTGGATTAGAATGAAGATCGACGGCTGAGGGTCGTCGTCGACAATGAACAGGTCACCGATGAGCTCGAACCCTAGCGGCTCAGTGGGGGTGCATAGGGGGCATACAGGGGCTCCAGTGACGACGGCGAGGCGGGCAAACGACAAAGTCAACGACAGCAAACTCAGGGGTGGTCGCGGCAGCTCCGGGGGTGGACGAAATCAACGGCTCCTCTTCTCCTCTGCAGCGGCGAGCTCCGGCCAAATTCTGGCGATGCACTGCTCGCCTTGCTCCGGCTAAGGGGTGGAATGATCAGTGATGTGAGGGGAGTGAGATGGTGTGCTTCAATCGGCTGGGGGTCGCCTCCTTTTATAGGCTCGACGGCAAGACCGAGAGGGATGGGCAGGCGACGATGGCGACATGGCTACGGGCGGCTAGAGGCATGGCTACGGTTGGCGATCGACGGGCGATCTCCTGGAGATGCTCTAAGGTTTAAATGCGCGTGTAGGGGCGGTGGCAAACGGTCGGGCACGCGCGATGCTCTGCGAGGCAGAGGCGACGAACTTTGCGGCCGAGCGGTGGCTACGGGGTACGGGCGGTGAAATGGGCATGTCTGGCGGTATCCTGTGACGGTGGGGTGCATGCTGGCAGGCGTCAAGGGCTCGAGGTGGTCGGGTTGCGTGGGAACGGAGCGTGCTCTGGGGTGCGCGTCGGCATGGTCGACAGCGGCATGGGCGTAGCGTTCCTGGTGGTTCTGGTAGTTGTCTTCAAGCTAGGGCTGGTCGAGAGGGGGCGGTGAGGCATGGGCTACCTCCCAGACAAGGTTGGGACGGCTAGTTTTTCTCCTATCTTGTTGTCCACACTGGGGTGACATGGGTGCTCTCGGCCTGTTCACCATTGATGACATTGGCGAGCTTACAGTGGTGCTAGAGCTTAGTTAAGGTTGCTAGATGATCTACTGAGGCTAGTGTAACCAGAGAGGGAACAAGGTTGGCTCAAAACACTGCTCAAAATAGTATTTGTGATTTTGTTGATTTGAATCTGCAACCTGTTTGATGAAATGGCCGCATGAACTTAAGTTTTGAATTTTGAAAAGATTTTTTGTGGGTGTGCTAGGCATGTGCTGGTGATATTGTGGATGCTTGGGTTTTGAAAATTGAGCTTGTTTGAATGGTTTTTGAAATAGTGGGATCTTCCCATATGAAGTAGATTCAATTTTAAACTGTCATTTAAACTAAGCATTTAAATGTTTTTGGATGATCACAAAGTGGGCCTTGGTTCCTTGTTATAAGTACTATCAAGGGGTGCAAAGATCCATACATGTTTCTGTTAGGTTCTGAAAGTTAGAGATGGCCAAAGTAGGCATGGGAGTTAATTTGGCCAAAGTGACCATTCACTTATTTTGTTTGTCTTTGGGAAAATTTTGGGGATTGTTTAGATGATGTTTATTTCACCTAAGAATCATTTTACAAGCAAAGAAACACAGAACCATGGCAATTCAAAAGAATCCAAATGTTATACATACACATATGAATGCTTTCATATTTTTAATTAGAAAAGATTTGTTAACCCTAAATTTGATGATCCAAGTTTAGTATTTTTGGGATGTTACACGATGCAATGCCCAAGCAAGGATGATGATATGACAAGTTAATTTGTATTGAAATTGAAACCCTAAACATTCTCGACCATTTTAAATAGAGTCCGAGAGGTGCAAACCCTAGAACAGGGGATCCTCGGAATCACCTATGGGGTTCATTTTGTTCTTCTAATTAACCTTATCATTTAAATTGCTTAACAATGCATGATTATAAGTTAAATATATAGGGCTCATTTTTCTGAACATTTTGATATATTATTTGTATTTTTCTGATTTAAAATGAATTAGTTATGAATTTCTCCAATTTTAATTCCATTTTAGGAAATTATAAAACATTTTTGGATTATTTAAATTATTTTCCAGCTTGGGCCCAGATGTCATAAGTTTAATCATTTCAGAAAACATTTTCCATAATTATTAAAATACTAATAGGGGTGGCCCATAGGGGTATTTATAATTCTAGAAAACAATTTATAAAACATTAAATAAAAGGAAATAGGTGAATATGACCTCATGCTGACGTCAGCAAAGGAGATGATCGCTGGTCACACGCGAACCCGTCGATTGGGAACGCCCCAGGATGCGCGAGCGGGCTCGTTGGAAAGAGGAAAGTGAGGCGGTCCTTCTAGCGGTGGCGCCGCCCTCGATTGGTCGCCGGAGCTGGACAAACAGCAGGCATCTGCGGCGGCGACAGAGGAGTATGGTGCAAGCTCGAACCAGAGCCAGAGGAGGATAGCAGAGTGCACCGGGAGGTCGAGTAGCTCACCAGGATTGCAATTCCGATGACAGGAAGGATTGGGGCGGCCGAAATCATTGGCGCGCACGGCGGCCGGAGCTCAGGAGGGAGCTGTCGATTGCGACGTCTCGGGCTTCTCCTGCGTGCGCCGTTTGGGGCAAAAGATAGAGGAAGACAAGGCAGTCTCAGCAGCGTGTTCTATGGACCTCGAGGCGACCGGGAATGTCGTAGCGCCGGTGAGGTCCGAAGGTTAGGGTTTCGGGCATGGCTCGGGAAAGTGATGGAGAGGGGAAAAAATGAGGCCTAGGGTTATTCGGCAGCAGCGTCGGGTACTTGTAGGGGTCCGGGGGCGGCGGCGGGAATCTTGGCGCGCAGCAGCGGCGGACGGCGGAGCGCTGGCCACCCAGCTGCTTCTACCGTCGAGGAAGAAGACGACGCGAAACAGCCAGCGAAGGGGTACGGGCCACGCTGGGCTGCTTCGGGCACCAGGTGGGCCTTGGCTGGGCCGAGCCAGAAAGAGAGGGAGGAAGGGCTGCGGCCTGATTAGGTTAGAAACCTTTTTTTCTGCCCAGATCTTTTTCTATTTTCTGTTTTCACTTTTCTATTTGTATTTTTCAAATACAAATCTATTTTGAGCATTTCCAAAATACAAGAACTTTTGCAAATACTTAAAATACAATGGAAACCCTTTATAACCATTTGGAATCCATAAAGTTTTGTAGTTTAGAAGATTTGCAAAGCCATTTGAATTGATTCTTAAAGAGGGAGGGAAATTAGGGTTTAGGGTTGTGTGATTATTTCCTTTCTTGCATGCATTTTAAATGATGCTCATGAATGCACAAACATTTCCTAATTATTAGTTAGTAAAACTAGGGTTGTTACAATTCTATCCCCCTTAAAAGAATCTCGACCCGAGATTCCTAGGTAGGAAGATAGAAGGAACAGGGTCACACTAAACTTCTACGATCTTCTCGAAGAGGTTGATCCATGCCACCATGACGAGTGGACGAAGCGCTTCATAATCTTCAGGGTGGCTGCTCATACTAAGGAAGAGAGGGAATGGCACGGAACCACAAACTGAGTATCTCATGGTTAACTCGTGGATAGATGTTTCACAAACATCCCTAAAGCCAACAAACATGAAACACGTCAAGGTAACAGAGGAAACAAAAGGAGATGGTTTTCAAGGTGACAGATAACTGATCTTCATAAGGATTGAGACCATGGAGCTTGCGGAAGAGTTTTGACTTCTAAGGGAAGGAGAATTCCAGCAGATGGAAAAGGAACGCAGACTTCGGAAAGTGAACCTCTACCAAACAGCTTAGATAGAGCTTCATAGATGGAAGAGATAGATATCAACAAAACCAAGCTGTTGAACTACTTTTGACACAGAAGGGTCATTCTTTGGTTCAACATAAGTCTAAGAAAGAAAGGTCTTTTGGTGGAGAGGACTCATAAGATCCACAAGGAACATGTAACAAGAGAAACTATTGATTACCAGAATCATGGTCACTCTTCGAACATGTTTAAGAGAACAAGAAGGAAACTCTTTAATTCATCCAGGATTATCAAAATCCTTACCAAATATCATGATATCACTTTATATCACCAAGATGAATAGTTTAGGAGATTCTTGATGACACGAGAAGAAAGAAACTTCATTCCCAGACTTCAAGTACTTGACATAACAGATGCTTGCCATCATAAAAGGGTCTGGAGGATCGACCGATAGACATTTAGCAACTCTACTTTAAATGTTCTCCTTGATGTTTAAAACACCAATATCAGACTTCTGACAAGCCTTTAACCAGTCATCAAGTAAAGGTCAGACTTCGGATACAAAGGAAACCATAAGCACGACTTCTATAATAAATCATAGAAGATGCCTCATGAGAAGTGATTGTTATTGCTGATTCAAGGGAGTATGTCAATAGGTCTTCTGGCTTTTTGTGCCAACCACTACGTCCATCTTGCCAGAGTTACAATAGACCTACGTCATAACCTTGAGTAACACAAACCATCATTGCTGCTTGAGATTCAGCTTTGGTTAGGTGGAGAGATACCTCAGACTCAGCATGTACGAATAGAAAGTTTGCAACATTTACCGAAAAGGTAAAGTCACTAGATTCTCAAAACACGGACTTCAATGTCAAGCTCCGAAAGATGAGCTAGATTGTATAACCCATGTGATAGCAAGTTATCAAAAGATAATTGCATCTACATGAATTGTCTGCAATGAAACACAACTGAATCCTGTTTAGGAAAAATTTAGGAGGATATCAAAGTTTTGTTGGAATTTTATCTTCCATGACAAGTCAGTCAGTAGCTTTGTGTTCTTGGAGGATCTTCTCGATATGTGAAGGTATCAACCTACCATATCAATAATTCTTTGCACATGCTTGACTAACTTGGAACGATTCCCGAGGAGACAAAGATAACGCTACTCGAATCCATAATGACATCTTTCAACATTTGCACTTGAACCAGAGAAGGTTACTTCTAACATCCAGAACACATAATTCGAGATAACACTAAGGTGGTTCTCAAAAGTTTCCAACATTAATGCCAAATGTTCCATACGAATCTCGTATATCGTGGAGAAGATAAGGATGTCGTTGATGGGCTCAACAACAAACTTATTGAGACACTCTAGGAAGACGGACTCATATGTTGTATGAACAAGGCATAGACATTGGTCATACCAATGGACAAGAAGATGTACTTAAGTGAGGAATCACTAGTGGATACACCATCAAGATAGTCCTTAGAACTGAGTTTGATTTGATGATTGCCCAACTCAAATCAAAGGAGGGAAGATAACATATCCACAAAGGACATAATATCTTACTTCAACATGAACAAAACTAGACATCCCTTTAAGAAGAACAAAGTTGGATGGAACTTTTGTCTTACAATTCTCCAAGTTGTTGTTTAAGCTCAACCAACTAGTTCAGGGGTATCCAGTACGGATCCTTGGAAAAAGGAGCGATTTAAAGAAACAGCTAACTCAAGAACCTGACAACACGGTCATGTGGCAACATGGCGACACTTCTAGTAAGACATCCAGACTATCACGAACCACCGGTATGTCACTTAGTTCAAGCGGAAACTTGCTTTATAAGGCAAGAAGACGTAGTCTCAAAGCTTCGGCACAAGCCTAACTCTTTGACCGAAAAGGGTGCACAAGAATAGCGAACTTGGTAGCACAATCAAACTTAGCTTAGTAATAAAATTATCCATCACGCTAAGAATGATACAAATGTCCTTCGAAGTTCAAAGCAATGAGAATTGCTAAGAATCTTAGATGGTCACATTGTTACGCACACGCAATATTTCTGAGCACAGACATCTCAGTATAAGGGTGGGTAATTATATGTAAAAGCACCACTTCATTAAGAGGTCATGAATCTTAGCACGATCTCTTAGTATTAAAGAGGGTGACACTTTAAGGTGGAACAGGAAGAAGCTAATCAATGCCTCTTGATATGCGGATTACAACACTTTGACCTGGTCCTAGAAATGACGAGGTACTGGAGTTTGTTTCTCCTGACATCCTGAAATGGTTTATCATGACGGACCACAAGAGTATCTTGCATTGGAAGACACCAGTGCATATTTACGGCTTGGCTACCAACTGGTAGACAAAGGTCGGAAATCAACAAGGAAAAAAGGAACATGCTCAGGATAGAATCCCGAGATGTGAATGCATAAGTCAATAATCTTCCGAAAACCAATGCATAGAAAAGGAAGGTGTGGCAGAGTCACGGGTATAAATGTGAGACTCTCGAGGAGTACCCTTGTCGTGATCTATTTGGTTCCATTAAAGAACATCTGCCGAAGCATGTGGTAGGGGAAGTCCTTTATCGTCACTATTCAATAGCGACAATATCCACAAACTTGAAGGCTATACTAGAAGGTACTAGCCATCCTGAGGTAATGTGTAAGCATTAACCACAGGGATCAACAATGGATCTTGGGTTAAAGGTCAGCTTCATGTACAAGATTCTCAACACCAGAATCCAGCATAATTAGGGATATTTGGTTCAAGTCTGAGGGTTAGAACCCATAGAAAGGAGTAACTACTACTTGAGTGACAAAGCGTACACTACAAGATAGTAATCACGAGGTAACTTCCAAAAGAAGATACTACTTCTGAAGTACCTGAACAAACAAAAAGAAGGCACACGAGATGAAAAGAAACTTCGAGGCCTAGAACAAAACATTGAGGAACCATCAACATGAGGTTGTGGACCCATAAAATAGAGAGATTATGATAGACAGAAATCTCTCAAACGAATAGGATCAAAGGGAAACAAGAAACACACACAACTGACTCTATAGGACTCAACACTAGGTCAAATGGTTAAGAACCGGCCCGCCTGGAAAGGCACCTAAGTTTTGAAAGACTGGACGAGATAGCAAAACTTTTCCAAATCAACGCAAGATAAGGTGACCCAGAGTTAGAGCGAAACTGGATAAGGAGAAAAATAACCATACCAGAGTTTTCGCACATAATTTTCATCTTTGAAAATAGTTTTCATAAACACTAGACTCAACATCGACCGATAGAAAGATTTCCTACAGTCGGTACGGCTCTGATACCAAAACCTATGACACCCCCGGGATTAAGGCTAGACAAATCCCAGACCTTCGTCTGAACATAAGCCTAACCTAATCTCAAAAGAGTACAGAGAAAGAACTGATAACACAACAGTGACCCTACGACACAAAAGGTATTACAGCAAGCTCATAACTGAGCGAAGAACCAAAATATTACAAGCAGAGGTCACTGACC
Source organism: Avena sativa (assembly GCA_916181665.1). Taxonomy (NCBI): domain Eukaryota; kingdom Viridiplantae; phylum Streptophyta; class Magnoliopsida; order Poales; family Poaceae; genus Avena; species Avena sativa. Next base: position 363,207,092 of record OV702285.1, on the reverse strand, counting down.
AGAAACATCAAACAACGGAAGGCAACTTATGCTATTAAGTATAGCAAACTTAACAAATGGCCTAAGAGGCCTGAAGCAACGATGACGTCCAATCCATAGATCCCAGACTGCCGGCTGGGAACTCCAAACTACTCGTCGATGTTGATGCTGTGAGGAACTCATCTTCAATGGTAACACTTACTCTGCTGCAAAATTATCAACGAAGCAAGGGTGAGTACAGGGTGCACTCCGCAAGACTTATGGCTGGTGGAGTTGTTTTGCATAAAGCCATCTTTGTTTTGTAAAACAAGAGGGAGACGGATTTTGACTATTCAGAATATTTTAAAAGGGGATAAGAGAGTGGTAACATTAGCTTTGATCATCTCTTGATATCCACCAAATCATCATCAGCTGAACAACTAGGATCACCCCCTCGATCCCTGAGGAAGCATCCTTAAGCACACATTACTTAACTTGCCAAGTTTTACGATTAGGTTCAAGTTCTCTATGATCTTCATGTTCGTTCCCAAGTTTGTCCATAACCGCGGACACGGCTTTTCGAAAAGATTATTAACCCTGCACGGGTGTACAACTTTACCCACACGCGTCAACCGATTCTTAATGCCAGTACATTAGCCCTCTTCCTTGGAGGGCCGACAGAGAGTGGTTGACCACAACCTTTACCTTGCTTTCGCCGATACCATGAGTCACGCACTAGGGAGATGCCGTCGTAACAGGTCGAGTCCTAAAGTCGGTCCCTAATGATGTGAACAGGGTTTGAGATTATATATGCCGGGCATCTCCCATTCACTGCCACGCTTACCTACCTGTATGAATGCACCTCCTTCGAGAATAGCCAGAATGCATATGTCGAATGGAACGCCTGAACTATGTGACTCATGGAATCTACTCGGCAAGTTAGTTGGTCGAGGGGGTTTCTAGGCCCCCGTGTGGCTGTACGCTCGTCTTGGTTCAAGAGGCAAGAACATCGGGTCCTAAGGGTGGCAAGTATGGGACTGCAAAAACCACAACCCACGTTGCCTCCCATACAAGCCTTAGCATGTTTATTATCCATCTCTGATCATACCACGTCATCCTGTCAAACTAGGTTGATTCGCAGCTCTGATTCATCAACCAGATGGACCAGTGGTAACATCTAAGCATGGCTAAGCACAACAGATAAAATAGCTCTAGCAACGCTTCACAAGCTCAAACCCTAGTTATGCTAGGAGCAGTGGATCAGGGAATATAGTCTTCAAAGGTAACATGCATCAGATAGGATTACTCTATCTGTCGATAAAAGACTTTAGAATCGTATGCACATGGCAAGAATTGAAATGCTTGAAAACATATGATTATATCATGTGTGGGGAATCGCTTGCCTTTGCCAGTTGATATCCAGAAAGCAGAGTTCCGGACATCTGGTACTTGACTTGATTACATTTGGTCAAGTATTGGTTTTCGAGCTTCGATGCTGTTGATCTCGATCTTCAGTCTTGAACTTGATCTCGATTCTGATATCGTATTCTACCGGAGAAGAACCAAACACCGGAAAGAATCAACACATGGCATCGATGCAATTCTCAAGCAAGGATGATGATATGACAAGTTAATTTGTATTGAAATTGAAACCCTAAACATGCTCGACCATTTTAAACAGGGTCCGAGAGGTGCAAACCCTAGAACAGGGGATCCTCGGAATCACCTGTGGGGTTCATTTTGTTCTTCTAATTAACCTTGTCATGTAAATTGCTTAACAATGCATGATTATAATTTAAATAGATAGGGCTCATTTTTCTGAATATTTTGATATATTATTTGTATTTTTCTGATTTAAAATGAATTTGTTATGAATTTCTCCATTTTTAATTCCATTTTAAACCATTTTAGGAAATTATAAAACATTTTTGGATAATTTGAATTATTTTCCAGCTTGGGCCCACATGTCATAAGTTTAATCATTTCAGAAAACATTTTCCATAATTATTAAAATCATGACAGGGGTGGCCCATAGGGGTATTTATAATTCTAGAAAATAATTTATAAAACATTAAATAAAAGGAAATAGGGGAATATGACCTCATGCTGACGGCAGCATGACGTCAGAAATGGAGATGCTCCCTGGTCACACGTGAACCCATAGATTGGGAGCGCCCCAGGATGCGCGAGCAGTCTCGTTGGAAAGAGGAAAGTGAGGCGGTCCTTCTAGCGGTGTCGCCGCCCTCGATTGGTCGCCGGAGCTGGACAAACAGTAGGCATCTGCGGTGGCCGGCGGATGAGTATGGTGCAAGCTCAAACCAGAGCCAGAGGAGGATAGCGGAGTGCACCGGGAGGTCGAGTAGCTCACTAGGATTGCGATTCCGATGACATGAAGGATTGGGGCGGCCGGAATCATTGGCGCGCACAGCGGCCGGAGCTCAGGAGGGAGCTGTCGATTGCGACGTCTCGGGCTTCTCCTGTGTGTGTCGTTTGGGGCAAAAGATAGAGGAAGACAAGGCGATCTCAGCAGCGTGTTCTATGGACCTCGAGGCAACCGGGAATGTCCTAGCGCCGGTGAGGTCCGAAGGTTAGGGTTTCGGGCATGGCTCGGGAAAGTGAGGGAGAGGGGGAAAAATGAGGCCTAGGGTTATCCGGCAGCGGCGTCGAGTACTTGTTGGGGTTCGGAGGCGGCGGCGGGAATCTTGGCGCGCAGCAGCGGCGGACGGCGGAGCGCTGGCCACCCAGCTGCTTCTCCCGTCGAGGAAGAAGACGACGCAAAACAGCCAGCGAAGGGGTACAGACCGCGCTGGGCTGCTTCGGGCACCAGGTGGGCCTTGGCTGGGCCGAGCCAGAAAGAGAGGGAGGAAGGGCTGCGGCCTGATTAGGTTAGAAACCTTTTTTTCTGCCTAGATCTTTTTCTATTTTCTGTTTTCACTTTTCTATTTGTATTTTTCAAATACAAATCTGTTTTGAGCATTTCCAAAATACAAGAACTTTTGCAAATATTTAAAATATAATGGAAACCCTTTATAACCATTTGGAATCTATAAAGTTTTATAGTTTAGAAGATTTGCAAAGCCATTTGAATTGATTCTTAAAGAGGGAGGGAAATTAGGGTTTAGGGTTGTGTCATTATTTCCTTTCTTGCATGCATTTTAAATGATGCTCATGAATGCACAAATATTTCCTAATTATTAGTTAGTAAAACTAGGGCTGTTACACGAGGCTCCATCTTCATGGTCATAGGCAATGCTAACGATGGAAGATGATCCTAGTTGTCGTAACCTTCCTGCGATCCATCATCCTGATAGTCCTCTTCATAGTCTGGCCACGAGAATAGCCAGGGACAAAGCCATGAGTACTCTTTAAGTACTCGCTAACTATCACTAACAAGTAAAGAGGTTTCAAGTAGGAATACTAAGCTCTAGGTTGTTTTGCAAAAAGCCAGGTTTATCTCGAGCTGAGTTTAGAAGTAAAGAAAACTAGTTAAAGGTTTTGTAACACCTAAGTGGAACTCAATTTTCATATTCACAACCCTGTTGTCGTCAAGTCAAAGTCATGATTCATTTCACAAGTCATTTTTAAAACATCTAACGACGGAACAGTATGTCCACTCCAACTGTCCATAACCGCGGACGCGGCTATTCGAATAGTTTGACACTCTACAAAGGTGGTACACTTTCACCACAATATTCGATACATCCGTCAGGAATAATCCTGAATTCACCATACTTAGTATGCGAATAATCAATCCTAACCTTTTAATTAAACACCCTAGTATAGGCACCTCTCCTATGAGTTTGGCCTCCCAACCATGACCATCTGTCATCTTGGGAACTGCACAGGTGGTCAATCATCACGAGGTAGCCTCAGCTCAAACCTCGGCAGCAAGGGAACCCATACTAAGGTATATAAACTTCCAGTCAAGCCCTACTCAATTTCAGGTATTGTGGTTGTACGGTAAAATTGGAATGGTATCGCATCCAGACACAACCATCAGTTTTATAAAGGGCTAAGGCTCATGCCTCAACATTTTCATCATCAAAATCACCTTGTGTTCACTAACACATGTCAAAACATTTCAGTAGAATGACTCATCATTCTAAGGTTTTCATAATCATTTTCACCAAGTATTCCCATCTAAAGTGATAAAGTTTTATGCTTAGCACTAGCCACTAAAGTTGGGGGTAAACACTAATGAGGGGTGATAATCAAGTGTGACTTATCTAAGTATAATGTCATGCCTCAGGATGACATCAAGTTACACCTAATTTAGGTCAAGTTTTATGCTCTTTATGCTACCTTTAATATCTTTCCAAAACTTCACAAGCACTTTCTAAAAGTAAACAAAGAATTTTGATAAAGAAAAATAAATTAATAAAGCTTGCAAGTAATACTGGGATTTGGTATCATCAAGTGGTATAACCAAGGCATGCCTAATGCATTGCATAGATTATTTAGCTTTCACAGTTGCAAGTGTTAGCTTGCAAAGTTCTAGCTTGCTTAGATAGCTTGCTAAGTTAACTTGTATAATGAGGCTTGCCTTGTGCAATGCAGTGGTTGAAGTTCTCCTCTGCTTCCTCTTCATAGTAGTCTCCTTCCTCTTCGTATCCTTGGTCGGTACTAGCGTTTATAAATAATTACGAAGTACACAATCACCAAACAATACTTAACTACTTCTATTTGGCACACAAGGGTTCACACTAGATGATCTAGCATCATCACAATCATCACAAGGATTAAGGCAATTTATTTCATTTTAGAAAAGTAATTTCTACTCATTGAAAAACTACTTAAGGTTTAATATTCTCCAATTAAAACATGGGATCATGTTGACACATGTCATCACCACATATTTCAATACTTGGGAATGTGATTTAAAGTGGTGTCACAATTTAATAAGGTTTAACCTTTTTATTTTAATTAATTTAAGTGACTAGAAATGCCTATGGGGCATTCTTTTATTACTTGTCCATTATTACTGAAAGTAAACCTAGATATTTTTATATATTTAGAATTTTTTTATCAAATGTGATTTTTTAGAGTTGGAATCAACTCAAAAGCATTCATGGTTGAATTTTGAAAAATGTTTGAATGCAGAAAAGTCTCTGCCTTGTTATTTTTACTATAGGTGATCTATAATTTCAAATGGTTTGAATCCAATGGGCTTGGATTAAGAATTTCCACATCTTTCTAGCAAAATTAGTTTCTTGCAATTTGGTTTAGTAAAACTCTCTGAATTGAATTTTGAATCTACTGCCAGAACTGGGTTTGAAACTAAATAGATAAATCTAAATTCAAACTAACTGGGTCGCGCGTGTTAGATGTATATATTTGTATATTGTAATTTCCCCGTATGTTAGGGGGCTTCCTGCATATTTGCACCTATACCTGTACTATATATTGTGGCCTTTGGCCCCAAGAGGAATACAAGTTGCTTATTCCTAACATGGTATCAGAGCCTCGTTAGCCCCGTCCTCTTTCTCGCAACTTCGTCGGCCACCACCGTCCCTGTCGCCGCCGGCCTTGCCATTGTCGTCGCCGCCGGTCGCCGCCCGTTTTGCCCCGTTTCAGATCTGGATCGATCCGGTCGCTGTTTCAAATCTGGATCGATCTGTGTCCCGATCGAGATTCTTCTCGGTTTCAGATCGGAATTCTTCTCGGTTTCAGATCAGAACTTCTTGGTTTCAGATCTCCGTCGGGCCACATGTCGCTCCTGCCCTCTTTTCACGCCACGCCGCCAACTCTCGTCGGGTCCCGTCTCTGCTCATGTCCCGTCTGCTCCCCCGCCTCTGCTCCCCACGTGGAAGTCAACTCCCCACGTCCCCCGCCTCTGCTCACACCACGCGGGACACCGACCCTGCCCGACAAGCTGCTGGCCCGCCGTGCCCCCGTCCCCGCCTCTGCTTCAGCGGGAGCTAGATCCCGCGATCCCGCCATCGCCACCTCGGGCCACCCGTCGCCTACTGCCACGCCACGCGGGACCCGCCTCTCGCCCGAGCCTGCTGGCCGACTGCGTGCTGGCTGCCTCTTGCTCGTCTCGGTCGCCTTCTCTTCCAGTCTCGATTTCCCCCGGAATAGGTTCGCGCCGCCCCGATCTACCTTGTTCCAGGGCTCAGATCACCGGTGGTGCCCTGTTCTAGGCGGAATTGGTCGGATATTGCTGGTTTGCGAGCGTTGACTTCCAGTCAGATCTAGTCAAAAAAAGTGAGAGAGAGAGAGAGATGTCTTCTTCATCGGGTTATGTTGCGATTCCTCGCTGCCCGATGATCTTTGATGGCGCGAATTATCCTGATTTCGCTGCCTTTATGCGCATTCACATGCACGGTCTCCGTATTTGGGGTGTGCTCTCCGGCGAGGTCTCCTGTCCGCCGTGCCCCCTGCTCCTGTGGCTCCTCTTTCGCCAACGCCGATTGTTCTCGGTGTTAATGCTTCTCAGGAGGCCAAGGATGCTACTCAGAGTGTTGATGATAGTGCTATTGCTGCTTATGACCTGAAGTTCAAGCAGTACTCTTCTGATCTCGAGGCCTATCGCCATGCTCTGACTGCCTACACTCAGTGGGGATGCTCGTGCTGCTGTTGTTCTCACCTCCAGTGTTCTGCCCCAGTATGCTGCTGAGTTCATGAGTCTCCCTACTATTGCCGCTCAGTGGGCACATCTTCGTCAGCGCTATCAGCCGTCTAGGGATTCTCTTTACCTGTCTGTGATTCGCCAGGAGCATGCTCTTCAGCAGGGTGATTCCACTATTGATGATTTCTATACTCAGAGTGCTGCTATCTGGCGTCAGCTTGATTCTTTCCGTACTGCTGTTTGTGGCACATGCTCGTGCTGCCAGATTGTGCGCTCGGATTTGGAGTTTCATCGCATCTATGAGTTTCTGTCTCGGCTCCACCAGGATTTTGAGCCCCGGCATGCTCAGCTGAATGCTCGTGGTGGTGTTCCGCTCTCTGAGGTGTTGTCTGAGCTTCGGGCTGAGGATACCCGTCTTCGTGGTGCTGGTCTTCTTGCGGTTCCATCTGTGCTTGTTACTCGTGGTCCTACTATGTCGTCTTCTCCCTCGACTCACCCGCGGTCCTTTGTGCCGCCGCCGATACTACCCACTCCTCCAGGTCAGGGTTAGAGTCAGCATCAGCAGTCTCAGGGTCAGAGTCAGCACCAGCAGGCTTGTGGTCAGGGTCGCCGTGGTTCTCTTCGTCACTGATCTTACTGTAACAAGGATGGCCACACTTGGGCCACCTGTTATACACGGGATCCCAGTTTACGTCAGCAGCACCAGGCTCATGGGCAGTTGGCTCCTTCTGGCTCTTCAGCAGTTGCTCTCTCCGATCAGGACATTATCAGGAGTCTTCGCGGTCTGCTTGCTGCTACAGGCTCTTCTTCGACAGACACTGCTGGTTCTGTGACTGATTCTTCAGGCACTGCGTGACCTTCTACAAAGTCAGGTACATCCCCATGGTATCTGGATTCTGGAGCTTCCTTTCATATGACCTCTGAGTCTTCTTTTCTGTCCGCTCTTCGTTCTCTCCCTTCTCCTGTCCGTGTTTTCACGGTTGATGGTACCTCTCTTCCTGTTTCTAGTCAGGGCACTCTTTCTACTTTTTTTTCTGTTCTTGATATTTCTCATGTTCCTCTTCTTAAGATGAATCTGTTCTCTGCTAGCCAGCTTACTGACTCTGGTTGTCACGTCATTCTTGATGCTGATTCTTGTGTTGTCCAGGACCGTCGCACACAGGCCCTGGTTGGAGCTGGCCCTCGCAGCCGTGACTCTTTAGGACTTTGGGAGTTAGACTGGCTTCGTGTTCCTTCCGCTGCCACTTCATCTGCTAGTTCTTCTCCGGTCGTCGCCTCTGCTACCAGCTCCTTTCAGCAGTGGCATCACCGTCTTGGTCACCTTTGTGACTCTCTCCTGTCGTCATTAGTTCATCGTGGTCTTCTAGGGTCTGTCTCAGGAGATGGGTCTTTGCATTGTCAGGGCTGTAGGTTGGGTAAACAGATTCGGCTTCCCTATCCTACTAGCGCGTCGGTATCTCAGCGACCTTTTATTTAGTTCATTCCGATGTTTGGGGTCCGGCTCCTTTTGCTTTGAAAGGGGGCCATCGCTACTATATTTTATTTATCGATGATTTTTCTCGGTACACTTGGTTGTATTTTATGCGCTCTCGCAGTGAAGTGCTCTCCATATATCAGTGTTTTGCGACCATGGTCCGTACTCAGTATTCTACCCCCAATCGTGTGTTTCGTGCTGATTCTGCTGGTGAGTATATCTCCCAGATGTTGCGAGGTGTTCTTGCTGAGCAGGGCACCCTTGCTCAGTTCTCCTGTCCTGGCGCCCATGCCCAGAATGGCATTGCTGAGCGTAAGCATCGCCATCTTCTTGAGACCACTCGTGCCATGATGATTGCTTCTTCTCTCCCGCCTCATTTCTAGGCTGAGGCTGTCGCTACGTCGGCTTACCTCATCAATATTCAGCCTTCTGCCGCCTTGCAGGGTGGTATCCCACTTGAGCGCCTATCTGGACAGTCTCCAGACTACTCCATGCTTCACTTGTTTGGTTGTGTTTGCTATGTTCTCCTTGCTCCTCGCGAACGCACCAAACTGACTGCTCAGTCCATTCAGTGTGTATTCCTTGGATATAGTGATGAGCATAAGGGTTATCGCTGTTGGGACCCTATTGGTCGTCGGATGCGTATCTCTCGTGATGTTACTTTTGATGAGACGCGTCCTTTCTATCCTCGTCCTACCGCTGGTACCTACCCGGTGGAAGATATCTCTTTTCTTCTCTTTCCTGACACACCTCCTTCTCTCCTATTATGTCTTCTTCAGGATATTCTCCCCCTGATGTCTCTTCTTCGACACCGTCCTCCTCTGCTCCGTCTAGTTCTCCTAGTTCTCCTCGTTCTCCAGAGTCTTCCTCTGCTATTCCTTCTTCTTCTTCTTCATCGTTGTCTTCTGAGTCATCTTCCTCTGATGAGCTTCCCTCTACTCGACCTGTTCGTCAGCGTCGTGCCCCCAACCGTTACTCTCCTAGTCAGTATGGTCTTTCTGTTGCCTCCGAGCCGACTTCTTATCGGGATGCTAAGCATCATCCTGAATGGCAGCTGGCCATGGCTGAGGAGATTGCTACACTTGAGCGCACTGGCACCTGGGATCTTGTTTCTCCCCCTCACGGTGTTCGTCCTATCACGTGTAAGTGGGTTTATAAGGTTAAGACCCGCTCTGATGGATCTCTTGAGCGCTATAAAGCGCGTCTTGTGGCTCGTGGTTTTCAGCAGGAGCATGGTCGTATCTATGATGAGACCTTTGCTCATGTAGCTCATATGACCACTATGCATACTCTTCTTGCTATTGCTTCTGTTCGTCACTGGTCTGTGTTCCAGCTTGATGTTCAGAACGCCTTTCTCAATGATGAGTTGAGTGAGGAGGTTTATATGCAGCCTCCTCCTGGGTATTCTGTTCCCGAGGGGATGTTTTGTCGTCTTCGACATTCTCTTTATGGCCTCAAACATGCCCCTCGTGCCTGGTTTGAGCGCTTTGCTTCTGTAGTGACTGCTGCTGGTTTCTCCCCTAGTGCTCATGATCCAGCGCTGTTTGTTCACACTTCTCCTCGTGGACGCACTCTTCTTCTTCTCTATGTTGATGATATGATCATTACTGGTGATGATTCTGAGTATATTGCCTTTGTTAAGGCTCATCTTCGTGATCAGTTTCTTATGACTGATCTTGGTCCTCTTTGATACTTTCTTGGGATTGAGGTTTCCTCCACTTCTAATGGCTTTTACATCTCTCAGGAAAAGTATATTCAGGATCTTCTTGCTCGTGCTGCTCTTGGGGATGAGCGCACTGTTGAGACCCCTATGGAGCTTAATGTTAAGCTTCAACCTACTGACGATGATCCTCTTCCTGATCCGATGCGTTATCGTCATCTTGTTGGGAGTCTTGTTTATCTTGCTTTCACTCGTCCTGACATCTCTTATCCTGTTCATATTCTGAGTCAGTTTGTTTCTGCTCCTACCACTGTTCACTATAGTCATCTTCTCCGTGTTCTTCGTTATCTTCGTGGTACGATCACTCGTCGCCTTTTCTTTCCTCATTCCAGCTCCCTCCAGCTCCAGTCCTTCAGATCGCCGTTAACTTTCTGTTTACTGTGTGTTTCTTGGTGGTTCGCTCATTGCTTAGAAGATGAAGAAACAGACAGCGGTTTCCCGTTCTAGTGTTGAGGCTGAGTTGCGTGCTATGGCCTTATTGACTACTGAGGTGACCTGGTTATGGTGGTTACTTGCGGATTTTGGGGTATCTATTACCACAACCACTCTGGTTTTGTCTGACAGTACAGGTGTTATTAGTGTTGCACGTGATCCGGTCAAGCAAGAGCTTACCAAGCATATTGGTGTTGATGCTTTCTATACACGTGCTCAGGTGCAGGCCCAGGTTATTGCGCTTCAGTATGTGCCTTCAGATTTACAGTTGGCGGATTTCTTTACGAAGGCACAGACCAGAGCGCGGCATGATTTCTTACTCTCCAAGCTCAGTGTTGTGGATCCACCAGGAGTTTGAGGGGGGGGGGGGTGTTAGATGTATATATTTGTATATTGTAGTTTCCCCATATGTTAGGGGGCTTCCTGTATATTTGCACCTGTACCTGTACTATTTATTGTGGCCTTTGGCCCCTAGAGGAATACAAGTTGCCTATTCCTAACAGCGCGGAAATTCTAACTGGGCCGACCCACTGCGCACAGCACGCGCGGGGGCTGGTTAAGTTGTGTCCCCACGCGTCAGTGGGACAGGGGGGTGCGTAAGGGTACGTGCTAACTACGACCATAGGATTAATTTAAGGATCAATGGCTCACGTCCATAATCCTCGTCAAACAGAACACGACGGGCTCGAACCCTAGCACATCCAGTGGGGGTTTGTGGCGGCTCACCGGGGCTCAGGTGATGGTAGACGATGGGGGCGAACAATGAAGTCGACGACGACGGTTCTCCTGGTACTGGCGGCTCCTCCTGGGTGACTCCAGTCAATGGCGCCCTTCTCCTCCAGTAGCGGCAGGCTCCGGCAAAATTCCGGCGATGCTGCACTCACCTTGCTCTGGGAAGAAGTGGGAAGGATCAGTGAGAGGTGGGGACTGGAATGGTGTGAAGAAAACAAGCGGGGGCTACGGGCATGGCTGAAGGTAGGGGACGGTGCGCGGTCTCCTGACTGTGCTCAACGGCTTGATGGCGCGGCAAGGGGCGGTGCGGTTCGATCGGAACACGTTGCTGCTCTGAGCGGCACCGACGGCGGTTTTGATGACGCACAGTGTCTACGGGTCGTGCGGCGGCGAACGGGGATGTCTGGGAGGTTCCTTGGACGGTGGTGATCAGAGGCACGGGTGGCGAAGGCGAGGCGCAGTCTGTGCGAGCGTGTCGAGCGCGGCGAGCTGGCGCGCTCTGGACATGGCAGAGACAAACTGGCCGTGCGTGTTCTGGTGGTCCACTGCTTGGCAGGGCTCGAGGGATGGACATAGGGGGATGTCTGGGAGGTTCCTGGGACGGTGGCGTGCTTCCTGGACACGGTGGCTAGGCGTGGCTCTTGCTCCTACTAGCTATCCATGGTCGGCTGGCCGGGGTTGGCTCGGGCATGCACGGCATGGTGCATTGGGTAGGGTCTAGGTTGGTTCAATGCACTAGTTGGCACTGGGGGAGACATGGGTGATCAATGGGGAACAATGTTTGGGGTGATCACTGCTCAAAACAGTGAAGTTTGGACAAATTTGTTTTCTGTCTCCAAGTGTTTGATGAAATGGCCAAAAGAATTTCATATTTGAATTTTTGGTTGAAACTTGGTGGATGTAATGGTCACATACTAGGTAGTCTCTGGTTGATTGGGTTTGTCAAGGTGCACTGGTTTGGTTGGGTTTTGAGAAATGGTGATATTCCCATATGAATTAGATTCAATTTTCAAATGTCATTTGAATAGGGTTTCCAAATGTTTCTGTGGGTTTGAAAGGTGGGCTTGGGTTCACTTTCACTTGGTATAGCAAGGGGTGAAAAGAAATGGATTTGTTTCTGTTTGAAATCTTGGACTAGAAACACTCAAAGTGGTCCAGTGAACAAGATTGGCAAAAATGACCATTAGCTCATTTTGTTTGTTTTTGAATATCTAATGATTTGATTCTGCTTGGAAATGATTTAGATGATGTTGTTTTCATCTTTAAACCAATCCTTGCCATTCACAACAATTAAACAAGTCCATTCAAGCATCTATGCATTCATCACATACACACATGCATTCATATGATTTTAATTAATAAAAGTTTTTGTTAACCCTAATTTTCAGTGATTGGAATTGATACCTTGATTAATACTTTTGGGATGTTACAAACCTTCCCTCCTTAAACAAAATCTCATCCCGAGATTTGAGAAAAAGAGAAAACTAGGATTTAAAGAGGTCTAGAAACTCCGTCCTAATGTAGTCTTCTCGCTCCCAGGTAGCTTCTTCTTCAGTGTGGTTACTCCACTAGATCTTGAGAAACTTGATACTCCGGGTCCTGGTGGTTCTGAAAGCTTCCTCCAAAATACGGATGGGTACTTCGGGATATGTTAGGTCATCGTTGATCTCTATGGTTTGGTGATCAATATTCTTGAAAACTTTGGTCTTCTCCGGGACTTCTAGGCATTTGCGAAGTAACGAGATATGGAACACATTATGCACGGCTGACATCTCCTCTGGCAGTTCCAGTTGATACAATACTTCTCCTCGAAGATTCAGAATTTTGAAGGGTCCGATATATATGGGGGCTAACTTTCCTTTGAGTTGAAAATGTTGCATTCCCTTCAAAGGTGATACTTTGAGATACACAAAATCTCCAATTTTGAAGGCTAGGTCACGACGTCTCTTGTCGGCATAACTCCTGTCTGGATTGGGCGGTCTTGAGGTGCTCACGGATCTTGTGAACTTTCTCTCCTGCTTCTCGTAGGATGCCAGGTCAGAAAATCTGACTCTCTCCTACTTCCGACCAATTCAAAGGGGTACGAAACTTCCTTCCATACATGAATTCAAATGGGGCCATTTGCAAACTGGCTTGATAACTGCCGTTGTATGAAAATTCTGCGAAAGGCAGACAATCTTCCCATTTAGATCCATATTCTTACACACAGGCTCCCAACATATCTTCGAGTATTTGGTTTACTCGCTCCGTTTGTCCATCGGTTTGAGGGTGATAAGCTATGCTGAAATCCAGTCGAGTTCCTAATCTTTCTTGGACTTTCTTCCAAAATCTCGAGGTAAACTGTGTTACTTGATCCGACACGATGTTCTTGGGGACTCCGTGCAAACCGACTATCCTAGCAATGTACAACTCTACTAGCTTCGAACTTTGATAGGTGGTCTTGTCAGGTAAGAAATGTCCGACTTTGGAAAGTCTATCTACTATGACCCAAATAGAGTCATTTCCCCTACTAGATGTAGGCAAACCGGTGATAAAATCCATTCCAACTGAATCCCATTTAAATTCCGTAATCTGCAATGGTTGCAACAGTCCCGTGGGTCTCTGATGTCCCGCCTTGACTCTCTAACAGATATCACATTTGGCTATGTAGCTTCCGATTTCTCTCTTCATCTTATGCCACCAAAATTGCTCCTTCAAATCATGATACATCTTCGTTCCTCCGGGGTGGATAGAATAAAGAGTATCATGGGCTTCTTTCAAAGTAGCTTGCTTCAATTCTGAGTCTGCTGGCACACAGATCCGTCCTTTGTACCACAAAACTCCTTCTTCATATTCGGTGAATCCGGGTACTTTCCCTATACCGATATGACGTTTGATTCCGTCGATACTAGCATTTCCTTTCTAAGCCTCCTTGATCTGACTGATCAAAGTGGGTTGAAGTTCTATGCTAGCCAAAAATCCTTTACTTACTAATTCCATTTTGAAATCTTCCAACTCCTTGAGCAAACTTGGTTGCTCCTTAAGAATCATTGAGTTCAAGCGACACGACAATCTGCTAAGGGCATCTGCTACCACATTGGCTTTACCAGGGTGATAGTTGATGTCCAGATCATAGTCCTTGATTAACTCTATCCATCCCCTTTGCCTCATATTCAGTGATACGTTGGAAACGTATCAGTAATTTTTGATGCTCCATAATTGTTTAGTATCTACTTTGCTTTGCTTGTCTATACTTTAATGTGCTTTTTACATGTTTTCTGGTACTAACCTACTAACAAGTTGCAACAGTGCCAGGTGCTTATTTTCTGCTGTTTTTGGTTTCAGAAAAGTTAGTAAAGAAATATTCTCGGAATTGGACGGGACAAACGTCAAAGTCAATTACTTTCCGTGGAGAACAAGAAGTCCAGAGGGGAGCCGGAGAGGCCGTCCAGGGCGGCCAGACCCACCCTAGGCGCGGCTGGGCCCTGCCCCGTGCCTGGGAGGGGTGTGGGGCCCTTGGCCGCCGCCTCGGCCTCCCCCTTCGCCTATAAGAAGCCCCCGATGCAGAAACCCTGAGCACCCGACCAAATCTCCACAAAACCGTCTATAGCCGCTGCCACCATCGTCCCTAGATCGAGGGGGATCTGAAATTCTTACCGGCACCTTGCCGGAGGGGAAATCATCCCAGAGGCCTTCTCTCTGGTATGATGCGTGAGTAGTTCCACCTTGGACTATGGGTCCATGTAGTAGCTAGATGGTTGTATCTCCTCCTTTGTGCTTTCTTGTATAGATCTTGTGAGCTCCGTTCATGATCAATATCTAATCTATTTGTAATCATGCATGTTGTGTTTGCGGGGATCCGATGGATATTGAGATTATTATGTTGGTTTGATTAATGGTTTTGTCTTTATGATTCTATCATGTTTGTGTTGTTTGTGATCTTGCATGCTCTCCGTTGTTAGTAGCTATCTTGGCCAAGTAGTTGCTAGTGACTCCAAGAGGGGGTATTTATGCTCAATAGTGGGTTCATGCCTCTAGTTTCCAAGGGAAGTGACAATAATCTCTTCGGTTGTAGATGTGCTGTTGCTACTAGGGAGAAAACAACGGTCTCTTGTTCATGGAACATGTGGACTGTTTACCTTACACACTTTGCTTAAAACAGTTGTCTGTTGCTTGCAACTTAATACGGGAGGGGGTTCAGATGATAACCTGAAGGTGGACTTCTAGTCATAGATGCAGTTGGATGGCGGTCTATGTACGTTGTTGTATTTCCCAATCGAATCTCATAGGATATTTCTGACTAGTAGTTGCATTGTTATGCCTTGCTCAGTTCCTGTCAATTGCCCTGCTGTAATTTGTTTACCCTTCATGCCATGTTGTTTATCTAAGGAGAGCACCTCTAGTGAACTATGGACCCCGGTCCAATACTTACCATTGATACATCTTCCACTGTTACTTGTTTACTTGCTGCAAACCATTACCTTCCACACCATACGTTTAATCCTTTGTTACAGCAAACCGGTGAGCTTGACAACCTCACTGATTCATTGGGACAAAGTCTTGAGTTTTGTTGTGCAGGTCTCCACGTTGCTTGCAACACCTTTGAGACGTTTCCTTCCTCCTTCAAGTTCGATAACCTCGGTCTCTACTAAGGGAAACTTGTCGCTGTGCTCATCACACCTTGCTCTTGGGGTTCCAACGAAGTGTCCCACGTCAACACTGGGTGCACGCATCAAGATTTCTGGCGCCGTTGCCGGGGAGGGTAAGGACGTCTTCACAAGGGGAGTCCTTTACTTCCTTTCTCTTTACTTTGTTTTTAGTTTGCTTTGTTTATTTTGCTTGGTTTTGTTTGCCTCTTTTCAAAAAACCCCAAAAAAATCAGTCTAGTTGTAGGACCCCGGGTAAAACTACTACTAGAAAATCTCATGTTAAATAAAACTTTGTGCATCATCATGGCATCATGCATCTTTGGCTCTCAGAATATTTTAACTAAAAACTATTTTGTCTGAAACAATACCTCTTATCTTATTTCAAAACAAGTCTTATAGTGATCTGTTAAACTATTTGCCTAAAAAATATTTGCTAAAAAGATTTAAAACAAAACAAAACAAATAGAATATTTTTATAAACAAATAGTAAATATAAATCTAGACCTAAACCGGTCAGGCCCAAAAGGCCCAACCAGCTGAACCCTAACCCTAACACCCTAGCCACCAAACCCTAGACCACCTAGTCCTACCCACCCTGCCGCCGCCGCCCACCCGGTTGCACCCCACCACCCCCGGCTAAACCAAGCCCCACACGCACTCCTACACGCTACACCGAACCGAACCCACCCCTGCCTTGCCTCTCCTCAGTCCTCACCGACACCACCAACCCCACCTCCCTGATTCCCTGGTCCCACCACTCCCCACGAACCCCCGCTCGCCTCCTCCGGTAGGGTAACGCCACCGCTTGGGGCTCAAGCACGCGAGCTCGACCCTCCCGCCAGCGGATGACTCCTCCCCGTCTTGGTCACCCGTCCTCAACCCTGCCGTCCTCATCTCCTGCTGCCGCCGTGCGCCCGCCTCCTCGCCTCGTCTTCGACCGTCCTTTGCCCGATGCCATCGCTGGCCTCTTCTCCGTCATGAGCGTGGCCACGCCAGGGCCGCCTCCTTCGACCTCCCCATCTCGAGGCCGCGGTCGCCTCACCTCTCGCCTGCCGTCTCTGCACCGACTGCGTCCGCCACCCGGCCTTCCCTGTTGACCCACGCCTCCCTGAGCACCACCCCGCGAACGCCATGGCTTCCCCACCGCGTCCCCACTGCTGCTGCGCCCTCTATCTTCTCCGTCGTCAGCCCTGTAACCTCATCCCGTCGATCTTGTCGCGTCCCTAGCACCGCGCGCCTCTCCCCGCCGCCGGAGCCTTGCCTCGTCGATCACCGCGGCCACGACGTCCTTGCCCTGTGCCGCCTCTGCGTCTTGGTCACCATCGGGCCCCAAGGCCGACCCCTTGTCTTTGACCATGAGCTCACCTTGGATCTCTGCCATCCGAGCTCGTCGTGCGGCCAATCCTGTGCGTGTTTCGACATTGACCAAGTGTGTGTCCCGCAAGGTGTTTGGGCAAATTCCCAATTGGGACCTTCCCCTATAGTGTGGTGTAATCAGGTGCTGTCCTGATCGGGTTCACCTCCGAATGAGACCATCCGACGCTCGAGAACCACACCATCTGAAGATCACCTCTTCCATTTTTTTGGACTCCAAGATCGACACCGACCAGGATAACCCCATGAACCACTATCATCGGAAACCAAGTTCACCGTCGCCGGTACGCCAAGTTCTTCTTCATGGAGCACCGAGAACTCCTTCACGGACCCCTTGGGCGAGACCCAAAGACCGATCCCGTCGAGACCCGAACCACATCGCCTCGATGTGTGACCCCTTTATCCGAGCCCTATTTTATAATTGATATCTATATGAATTGTTGCATATCAATTTGTACATGCTTGCATACATATTGTATGGTTAGGGGCCATTATGCCGATTCGCCTCATAATTAAATATGAAGACCATATGCGGGCTTATCTAGTCTTATATTGGCTTCATTTAAATTTGCATAGTGAACCGGTGCCATGTTTTACCTTGATAAAACAACATTTAAATTGCGGGGTATCTAAAACATGAACCACCTAATTAATTGCCGGGACCTCGGTTCCACTTAATATTGCCTCATTGCATCGCACCTTTGCCATGCCATACATCATACATGCATCATGCCCGATCTTTTGCCGTAGTATTAAATAGTGCATCCGGTGTTTGTTCTAGTGCTTTGCTTCTTCACGGATTAGGCCGATGAGTTGGTGCGAGTGTCGACCTGACCTTCGGATAAATCTTCAGCAATGTTTTCAGGCGAGCATTCCCCCCTTTCTACCTATTTTACTTTCATAGTCTTTATTTCCTCCTATTGATCTATTGCTATCTGTGTTGCGATGCTCTAGTTTTCGTACCCGTGATATCCCTTGCAGCCTTATATTGCCTTGGACACATCCTATTACCTGTTGTTTGGTAGATAGTTGGACTTGCGTGTCGTAGTCGCTTGCTCAAGTGCGGTTGCGTGTCGTCAAGTACCACAGTTGTTGGAGTAATGCCGCATGTTTAATGTTAGAGATGATCATGACTTTAATTACCATTTAATAACTAAAATTGAAGTAGGTAAATAATGCAGAGGCACAGGTGGGAAATAGATGTTATTTGGTTTTTAACCGTCCACTTGTGTCCCGTAGGACCCCAAGTACTTGATACCTGTTCTTTGAATATTCGAACTATCCGCATGTAGGACCATGAATCCCCCTAACCCTAGCTTGAGTCATATTTAATTTCTTGGGGCCACAAAGTAGTTTGGGGCTTTATTACTATACTGTACTTATGCCATGCTTTACTGCTTTATTTACTATTGTGCGTGGAGCGCCTGTACTGTTTTGGAACCCCGTGCCACGTTTTCGCGGTATCGAGAAGCCCAGTCACACTTTCGGGTTCCCAGTCGTTTACAGCCGTCGTCACAAACCTCTGGGTCCGTTTCGGAGCCGGCCAACTTCGTCATGGGTAGCTTAGTGGGGTGGCCCCCTGAAATCTTATATGAATCTTGCGAATGTTCTATCGTGATGCCTCATTGGGTTTTCATTTGGTTTTTCCCGAGTTTGATCGTGCGTGTGTTTCTATTTGTGCCCCCCTGCAGGGTAAAACTTTCTGAAAGCCGTGTCCACGGTTATGGATGACTTGGAGCACAGTATCTCGATCATAGACAACTATAACTAAAGTAGTGATATAAATTTGACTTTATAATGTCTAGTAATCAGCTTCACTATAATGGAATGGCTAAATAAAAGTGCCAACAACTGCTGGTTTTGGGTTGTCACCTGTTACCATTGTATCTGACTAGTAAGTATTGCAACTACAACAGAATGGCTAAATAAAAGTACCAACAACTGCTGGGTTTTGGGATGCCTCATGCTATATGTATCTGACTAGTAAGTGCTACAACTACAACGGAATGGCTAAATAAAAGTACCAACAACTGCTGGGTTTTGGGATGCCTCATGCTATATGTATCTGACTAGTAAGTACTACGACTACAACGGAATGGTTAACTAAAACTGCCCACTGCTTATTATATTAGGATGACTCATGCTATCTATATCTGACTAGTAATTGCCGCAACTATAACGGAATGAATAAAACTACCAACTGTGTGAGTTCCTCGGTTGACTTCCTTGTTTGGTCTCGAGGGGGAAATACCAGGATGGGTATTCTTGGTGATAGTTTCAGGTTGGATCCGAATAGGTCTTTCTTATCCCTATCTGATAGCCGCTAGTTGTATTGAGTCTCTATAGGTTGTTTAGTGCATGCCGCGCTGCCGCTTCAGTCCACCATACCTATGTAGGCGAGAGCCGCCGAATTCTAATCTCGCCGTGTACTGGCCTCAGTACTGACCGCTCTCTTTTCCTTTGCCCTTTGTCGACACCCCTTTTGTTTAAGCAGGTTTTGAGATCAACGTATTTAGCAGGGTTACCCTTCCGGCTTGGCCTGTGCAGGGTTATGGACGCCATTGGTTATTCTTCAGGGCTCTTAGTTCAATTTGCATCTTGTCCGTACTCGTACGCTGTATCGTTTTAAAGGTGATTTGGATCTTTGTATTGTATATCTGTATTCTTGACTCTTTGAGTCATTGTTGTATATATCTGTTCCGTGGGTTCCATCGTGGACTATTGTGTAATGGTATTACTTCGTTTTCCACCCGCACGAAAGTGCCTGGTGGGCACCTTTGAATCGTTTCTATGCGGGTTTGGCGGGAATCGCTGAAACTTGCATAGGGTCGATTCTGAGGGTGTTACACTAGTTCAGTTTACTTGCTTTATTAAAAAACATAAAAAATTAGTTCCTGCTCTAGCTGCTGCTGTTTTTGGCTTTCCCACCTTTTCCAAAATGAACTCTGCTGAGAACACTAAGTTGTGTGACTTCACTAGCACTAACAACAATGATTTCCTAAGCACTCATATTGCTCCACCTGCTCCTGATGCTACCTTTTATGAAATTAAGCCTGCTTTGTTGAATCTTGTGATGAGAGAGCAATTTTCTGGTGCTGGTTCTTATGATCCTGCTGCCCATCTCAATAGCTTTGTTGAACTTTGTGAGATGCAAAAGTATAAGGATGTAGATGGAGATATTATTAAGCTCAAGCTTTTTCCTTTCTCCTTGAGGGGAAAAGCTAAAGAATGGTTGCTTTCTTTGCCTAAAAATAGTATTGATTATTGGACTAAGTGCAAAGATGCTTTTATCGGAAAGTACTATCCTCCTCCTCAGATTATATCTATGAGAAGTGACATTATGAAATTTAAATAACTTGATAGTGAACATGTTGCTCCAGCTTGGGAAAGAATGAAATCTTTGGTTAAAAATTGCCCTACTCATGGACTCACTGCTTGGATGATTATCCAGACTTTTTATGCAGGTTTGAACTTCTCCTCTAGAAATCTGTTGGATTCAGCTGCTGGAGGTACCTTTATGGGCCTCACTTTGGGTGCTGCAACAAGGCTCCTTGATAATATGATGGTTAACTACTCTAAATGGTATGTTGAGAGAGCCCCACATGGTAAGAAGGTGAATTCTGTTGAGGAAACTTCCTCTTTGAGTGAAAAGATTGATGTTATTATGGCTTTGCTTGTCAATGGGAAAGATCCTTTAGATCCTAATAGTGTTCCTTAGCCTCTTTGGTTGCTCAAGAAGAGCAAGTTGATGTGAACTTCATTAGAAACAACAATTTTGGCAACAATACTTATGGTAATTATAGGCCCTATCCTCCTAGTGGAAATGTTTATCATGGTAGATCTGGAATGCCTAGTGAAGAAAGGATTCTAAAAGTAGAGAGATCCACTAAGAATTTTATGCAGATGCAATATGAACAAAATAAGATTTTCACTAAAACTACAGAGGAACAGTCTATCATCTTGAAAACCATTAGCCATCATCTTGAGAATCTGAATAGAGAAATTCCTAGTTTACAGTCAAAAATTTTGAGTGCTGAGAAAAATATATCCTCTTTGTTTGAAGCTCAGTCTTCCTTGATTAATAAAATGGCTGCTAAACCTAAAACTATGGAAAACACCTTTGCTACTGCTCATGCCATACAAGTTACTATTGATGAAAATGTTAGGCTGTTAGCTCAACTTCATGCTAAGTGGGAAAGGGAAGCCGAAATTGATAGAAACAATAGTGTGTGTACCATCACCACTAAACCACAAGTAGTCCCTATTCCTCCTCCTACTATGCCTAAGCCTATTGATCCTACTACTAGTGATGCTAAGTTTGACTTTGATATTGATGGTTGCAATATTTCTAAAGTGATTATGTTCTTGCAAAAGCTTGCTAGAAGTCCTGATGCTAGTGATATGCATGTTGCTTTCACTAAACATATTATAGATGCTCTTGTGAAAATTAAGGAAGAGAAGCTAAAACACAAAGCTTCTATTCCTAGAAAAGTAGAAGATAGTTGGCAACCCATTATTAATATGCAAGTGAATGACTTTGATCTCAAAGCTTCATGTGATCTTGGTTCTAGTGTCTCTATTATGCCTAGGAAGATTTCTGAAATGCTTGATTTGCCACCTTTGGAAGATTGTTATTTAGATGTCCCACTCAATGATAATGCTAAGAATAAACTTATGGGGAGTATTAATGATGTTCTCATTATGGTTAATAATGCTTATGTCCCTGTGGATTTCTATGTTTTGGATGTTGAATACAATGCTTCTTGTCCTATTATTTTGGGAAGACCTTTTCTTAGAACAGTTGATGCTATCATTGATATGAAAGAAGGCACCATCAAATATCATTTTACATTCAAGAAAGGTATTGAACACTTCCCTATGAGGAGAGAGAGGTTGCTTTTTTCTCCTCCTCTGAAAGCAAGATTTGATGTTAATGCTTCTTCATTTGAAAATACTTGATTCTTCTTGCTTCTTGTGCCTAACTTAAAGGCATTAAAGAAAAATACTTGTTAGGAGATAACCCAAGAGTTTACTTGAGTCTTGGAAGTTATTACTTCAGTAATGACTTCTCCTTATCCTTTTTGTTTGCTTTTTGAGCCAAGAATTACCTCTAATGAGAGGGAAGTAAGATTTGGGGAGTTGCTGTCCCAAAACAGATTTCTGTCCTCCATAAAAAAGTTCGTGAGGAGTCTCTGTAACTCGGATTGAGCTCAAAATTTACGAATAAATCCCCCAGTATGTTAGCTAACTTTCGTTAGTTCAACACTTTTTGATTTGAGCAACAGAAAATGTTGGAAAAAATCGGTTTCTACCTGCCGGTCTGTTTTGACAGATTTCTGCCATTATTTGCATTTGCTTCTTATTGATTCCTTTTTGAGTTCTCTTTAGGTGAATTGAGCTTTTTTAATGAGTTACTTCAGTATCTTGTGTTTTTAGTGAAAATACTTGCTGTTTCAAAGCTTTGTTAGAGGTCTAATATCTTTTGAATACACTAATGTTGCTAATGAAGATTGTGTGAAGTTTTGTATGAAGGAAAAAAAATTCAGGTGTAGAGAGAAAATGATGCAATGAGGTGAAGAATGGACAAAAGCTCAAGCTTGGGGATGCCACCATGGTGTCACCCCAAGAAATATCCAAGAGGTATAGGCGTCAAAGCTTGTGGATGCCCAAGGCATCCCCTTCTTCATCAATAAAAAGCTCAGGTCTGTCTAGACACTTCGTTTTTATTGTTTCATGCACAATTGTGTTGTTCTTGGAGCGTCTTAGTTTTAATTTGCTTTGCTTAGTTTGTTTACTTTGCTTGAGTAGTTTGGACCCCCGTTCTCACTGTGTTGTTTTGCAAATAAGTTGCTTGGTGTTGGAAAGGAGTAGTAAGTTCTTGCTTGAAGTGCAAGAGGAGCTTGCATTGACTGTGACTTAGACTTTAGCATGACATGCTAGGTGCTGTATTGACCTTATCCTTAGTGATTATTGCTGTAGCATGTCTTGTTCCAAACAATTGGGATTGCTTAGTGTGCCTTGAAGAACTTCTTTTAGCATGCAAAAGCATAGTATTGTGGTATTATCCTTTGATGCTTTGCTTGGGTTGAGTTGGCACATGCTCACACCATGTTATGACTATGACAAGTCACCATTAGCCTATATGATCATTTAGTCTTTGACTTGTAGTACCACTCTTTTCTTTGATTAGTATGCTTTGTTGCTCTGCATGATTATGGCCATTATGCTCTCTTAGTTGGTTGCTCCCAGTCTTTTGCTAGCCTCCACTTGTATGAGTAAGTTCTACTCATGCCTCCAACTTCCAAGAAACCAAGTTATTCCAAAGTGTCCACTATAAACTCCTATGTATGGTGTGTTACACCATTCCAAGTGTATTCTTGTTTTCAGCTATCTTCCAATTAAAAACTATTTTATTATGTGAAAACTTAGTAATTAAAGCCCTCACGAACTTGATGGCACACTTTATAATCTTTGCCCCTAATAAACTTGAACCATTGTGACAACTATGTTGTATATGCTTGCACTTATACGTTGGAATTAACAAAACCGTGTTGTCACGGGGAACGTTTTTAACATTGCACTTGTACTTTGTACTCAGTTGGTATCATTCTCTTTTGTCTATGGATGTTATCGGTGTGAAATAAAGAGGGAACTTGTAAGTCCATGGAGTTTGTATCCTGTGTTAGAGAAACGTCTGGCCGCTAGCCTAATCCATGCCTAATCATGGTGGAAACTTGTAGCATCACCATAATGAGCTATCTATGAAGCATCCTCAATAAAAATCTATGCAGATGTTAAATAAAAAGATTGCTGAGATGCTCATTGTCTGCTTGCCTTGTAATTTTGGTTATGGGAAAGCTCCTGTACCATGTGCAAGGGGTACCCTGTTGGCGGTTCTCAATGATATGCAAATACTTACAATGACAAGAACTTACCTAGGCCCAAAGTTGAGTATGCATGAGGTGTGGCCCTCGTATTCAAGGGACTTGAGATTGCCAACTTATACTTCGTCAAGCATATACTCCATCTTTGCCACTTTAACCTTAACCACTTCAAGATGCTTATGATAGGGGCAATGAGGGCTGAAAGCTAACAAGTACCATAATTTTTGGAAGCTCTTTTTGAAACTTTTAATCCCTGCTTCCTTTACAAAAAGGCCTTTCTTCCACCACTATTTAGTCTCCACCTTCTACCTTTGGGCACCATTAAGAGAGCATAGTTGTCATTCTGTGTGCAGTGTTCCAAAGCTTATTAATTGATGCATATTGTGTTATTACTTGTTCATGTGCTATCTGTTTCTAGTCACCCTTGTGAACTTTGCAGGTGTCCTATGCATTATATTGCTACTCTATGAGGGACAAGCTGATTGCCACTATGCTATGCTTTCTGCATGTGAAACAAACAAACATTTTTCAACGCATATTATTCATGATATTTGTTTGTATCTTGCCATGTTGCATGCATACTTACTATGTACTATTGCTAGAACTCCATCTTTCATGCACATGTTTAGAGTTCTTTGATCCTAGCTTTCAATGCTTGCAAATGGTTGGATCTTTATTGTGAGGGTGCATGTCACCTCAAAAATTATTCTTTTATCACTTACCTACTCAAGGACGAGCAGGAGTTAAACTTGGGGATGCTAATACGTTGGAAACATATCAATAATTTTTGATGCTCCATGCTTGTTTAGTATCTACTTTGCTTTGCTTGTCTACACTTTGAGGTGCTTTTTACATGTTTTCTGGTACTAACCTACTAACAAGTTGCAACAGTGCCAGATGCCTGTTTTCTGCTGTTTTTGGTTTCAGAAAAGTTAGTAAAGAAATATTCTCGGAATTGGACGGGACAAACATCAAAGTCAATTACTTTCCGTGGGAAACAAGAAGTCTAGAGGGGAGCCGGAGAGGCCGGCCAGGGCGGCCGGACCCACCCTAGGCACGGGTGGGCCCTGCCCCGTGCATGGGAGGGGCGTGGGGCCCCTGGCCGCCGCCTCGGCCTCCCCCTTCGCCTATAAGGAGCCCCCGATGTAGAAACCCTAAGAACCCGATCAAATCTCCACAAAACCGTCTGTAGCCGCCGCCACCATCGTCCCTAGATCGGGGGGATCTGAAGTTCTTCCCGGCACCCTGCCGGAGGGGAGATCATCCCGGAGGCCTTCTCTCCGGTATGATGCGTGAGTAGTTCCACCTTGGACTATGGGTCCATGTAGTAGCTAGATGGTTGTATCTCCTCCTTTGTGCTTTCTTGTATAGATCTTGTGAGCTCCGTTCATGATCAAGATCTAATCTTTTTTTAGTCATGCATGTTGTGTTTGCGGGGATCCGATGGATATTGAGATTATTATGTTGGTTTGATTAATGGTTTTGTCTTTATGATTCTATCATGTCTGTGTTGTTTGTGATCTTGCATGCTCTCCGTTGTTAGTAGCTATCTTGGCCAAGTAGTTGCTAGTGACTCCAAGAGGGGGTATTTATGCTCGATAGTGGGTTCATGCCTCTAGTTTCCAAGGGAAGTGACAATAATCTCTTCGGTTTTAGATGTGATGTTGCTACTAGGGAGAAAACAATGGTCTCTTGTTCATGGAACATGTGGACTGTTTACCTTACACACTTTGCTTAAAACAGTTGTCTGTTGCTTGCAACTTAATACTAGAGGGGGTTCAGATGATAACCTGAAGGTGGACTTCTAGTCATAGATGCAGTTGGATGGAGGTCTATGTATCTTGTTGTATTGCCCAATCGAATCTCATAGGATCTTTCTAACTAGTAATTGCATAGTTATGCCTGCTCAGTTCTTGTCAATTGCCCTGCTGTAATTTGTTTACCCTTCATGCCATGTTGTTTATCTAAGGAGAGCACCTCTAGTGAACTATGGACCCCAGTCCAATCTTTACCATTGATACATCTTCGACTGTTACTTGTTTACTTGATGCAAACCATTACCTTCCACACCATACGTTTAATCCTTTTTATAGCAAACCGGTGAGCTTGACAACCTCACTGATTCGTTGGGACAACGTCTTGAGTTTGTGTTGTGCAGGTCTTCACGTTGCTTGTAACACCTTTGAGAAGTTTCCTTCCTCCTTCAAGTTCGATAACCTCGGTCTCTACTGAGGGAAACTTGCTGCTGTGCTCATCACACCTTGCTCTTGGGGTTCCAACGAAGTGTCCCACGTCAACACTGGGTGCAGGCATCATTCAGCTCCTTCTGAGTGAAAATATACTTCAGGCTCTTGTGATCCAAATAAATTTCACAATGGTTTCCCATGAGGTAATGCCACCATGTCTTCAGGGCTGAAACTACGGCTGCTAGTTCAAGGTCATGGGTAGGATAATTCTGCTCATGTTGCTTCAGTTGTCGGGATAGATATGATATGACTTTGCCTTCTTGCATAAGCACACATCCGAGACTGATCTTGGATGCGTCACAATACACATCAAAAGGATTTTTGATATCCGACATAATCAAGATTGGGGCTGAGACCAATCTCTTCTTAAGTTCTTGAAAACTTGCTTCACATTTGTCCGTCCATTCAAACTTCTTATCTTTCTTCAACAATTGGGTCATGGGTCTTGCGATACTCGAGAATCCTTCTACGAACTTGCGGTAGTATCCCGCTAATCCGAGAAATTCACGAACTTGGGTTTGAGTGGTTGGGGCTTGCCATTCTTCAACATCCTTAACCTTGGCGGGGTCAACAGCAATTCCTCCCGATGACACAATATGTCCGAGGAATCCTACTTCCTGTAACCAGAACTCACATTTGCTAAACTTGGCATACAACTGCTGCTCCCTAAGGGTTCCAAGGATGGTCCTCAGGTGTAGATCATGTTCTTCTTCTGATTTGGAATAGATCATAATGTCATCAATGAAAACAATGACAAACATATCTAGGAAATCCATAAAAAACTTATTCATGAGGTTCATGAAATAAGGGGGGGGGCATTGGTTAATCCAAAAGACATGACAGTATACTCATACAATCCATATCTGGTGGTAAAGGTAGTCTTTGGAATATCCTCTGCGCGAATCTTGAGTTGATGATAACAAGTTCTAAGATCAATCTTAGAAAACACTTTGGCACCAGTCAACTGGTCAAACATATCTTCTATCTTTGGCAGTTGATACTTGTTCTTGATGGTGACATCATTCAGGTTCCGATAATCCATACACAAATGGTTACCTCCATCTTTCAGGTCCACAAACAAGACAGGTGATCTCCATGGAGACGCACTTTGTTGAATCAATCCTATCTCCAGGATAACATCCAGTTGCTTCTTCAGCTCCACTAATTAGAATGGGTTCATACTATAAGGTCTTTGGGCTATGGGTCCGGTTCCAGGGATTAGTTCAATGATAAACTCGATATCCCGATCTGGGGGCATACCGGGTAAAACATCTGGAAATACGTCGGGGTATTCATAGACTACTATGACTTGGTCAATGGTTGGTTGGGCTAAACTCTTGTTGGACTTGAATTGACGGGGCAAGGTTTCAGATACATGCTCTACTGATACTCCAGTGGTACTGGTCATGGTTATGGCTTTCTTGGCACAGTCGATTAATCCTTTATGTTTTGACATCCAATCTATTCCTAGTACTACTTCCAAACCTTTGGTTCCAAGTACTATTAGATTAGCATAAAAATCTATGCCATGGATTCTGATAGGTACGGCCTTGCAAATTTTTCTAGCTTTGGTGGTTGAACCAGGTATTTGAACTATCATAACATGCTTCAATTTTGTTGGTTGAATCTTACTAGTGCATGCAAATTCTTCTGTAACAAACGAGTGCGATGCTCCAGAATCAATCAACACTCTTGCAAGTACTGAGTTAACAGAAAACATACCCAGCACGACATCTGGCGCTTCTTGGGCTTCTTCATCATTCATGAGAAACAGACGTCCGTTGCAGTTGAGCGAGTTCCCTGGGGCAAATCTTCTTCCAGGTTGAACACGACGCTGCTGCTGAGCTGGGGCATTCACATTGGGGGCTGCTGCAAGCTTCTTGGGGCACTCATTGGAATAGTGACCCTTGGTTTCGCATTCATAACAAGTCACCTGAGACTTGTCTTTTCCTGCAACAGGCACAACATTGCTTCCAGTCCTTAGGGAAGTATTGGTGTTGTTGGCGACATTGTTGTTGTTCAACTTGGGCGGTGCACGGGTGAAATTGCTGGGTTGCCGAGTTTGTTGTTGTGGTTTCCTCCGGGCCATGGGTTTCTCCTCCATGGTTGGGATAGTTCGAACGGTTCATCGGGGGTCTATTGTTTCTTGGGGAAAATCCTGTAGACGGGTTGGGGCAATACTTTGGGGTATGGTGGGTTCCTGGTTAATGCATCAATTGACGCTTGCGGTTATCATTGGCTTGGTTGATCTTGCCTTCCATCTGAATGGCAGAATCCACTAAGGATTCAATGTCAGCAAATGGAATATTTACTAACACTGTCTGCATCTCGTCATGCATACCATTCAAGAATCTCTCCTTCTTCTTGGATTCAATGTCAATCTCATCTGGTGCATACCTAGCTAATAAAAGAAATTTGTCACGGTACTCAACTACTATCATCCTCCCTTTCTTCAATTCTCTTAATTCATCTCTCATCCTCTTGATCAAACCCGGTGGCACATGGGTTCTACTGAAATTGAGTTTGAATTCATCCCAAGTCATCATTTGTCCTCCAGTCATGGCGCGAGTGCTGTTCCACCAAGATCTTGCATGTCCTGCCAGATAGTGGGTGGCAAACAGTACCTCCTCGTTGGACTCTACTCCAGCGACTTCTAAGTTGTTCTCCATGGTTTGCAACCAATCATCTACATCTAGGGATATTCAGACTTACTAAAGATAGGTGGATTGGCATTCTGAAAGTTCTTGAGCTTGGATCCATGGTTGTCCTGGTTTCCATGGCCTTGATTGTTGTTGGCCATCTGAGCTATGTGTTGGAGGGTAGCTAAGTTGGCTTGACGTTCAGATCTTTCAGCTTCGTGGTTCAAAACCAACATTTGCAAGATTTGCACCATTGGGTCCGGAGATGAACTGC
The DNA here is from genome assembly GCA_916181665.1 of Avena sativa. Taxonomy (NCBI): domain Eukaryota; kingdom Viridiplantae; phylum Streptophyta; class Magnoliopsida; order Poales; family Poaceae; genus Avena; species Avena sativa. The sequence goes on along the minus strand of OV702285.1, from coordinate 363,178,160 downwards.
TTCCTCCGCGAGGCATCTGAAGATTGAGATAGATCATGAGAAAAGAGGGAAATTTCTAAGGTTCAGGTTTTTTTTTGAAAAGTTTTAAAGTTTGACTCAGATTTTTCTAGCAACTTGATTTTCATTCATTCATAGCACACAATACAAACACACACCACAACAAGGAAACAGATGGTTTTAAGAACCATTCTGTGAAACTACGATACAGTGGGACCAGATACATCTTCACTAACGCTAGTGCTCAGGTGCTACTACTCCTCGAAATCGGTGGCTTCACCATCGTTGTCATCATCATCATCATCATAATCAATGAAGGCAAAGTCATCCTCATCGGTGAAGAAGTCCATGGCTTGATCCTCCAGGAAGTCATCATCATCACTGAGGTAAGAGTAGGGGTCTCCACGGATATCTTCCCCTGCATTCTCCCTCTCCTCAAGCTGCATGTCCCTCTCGTGGATGGTCTCCTCCAAGTATGTCACCTTGTGATGAAGGCGAGTAAAAATGTGATCCTTCTTGTCAAGCTGACGACAACGAGACTGGTGATCCTTCACAAGCATGGCAATGGTATGGTACTTCTTGACGGCGATGGCGTAGTTGTGGTTGGCGTAGGAACGGGCATTGTCCAACTCCTTCTGTCGGTCATACATCATGAAGCTAAGATGGTCCACTTGATGCTTCAGCTCTGGGTGATATGGTGCCTCCAGTGGCTGTCCCATAACATCACGCCTGGGATAGAACTCAAAGCGGGTTCCCTTGATTTGATTGATGCTTTTCCCACATAGACGGGCAAGAGCTAGTTGTTCTCTCTTAAGGTGAACTAGACTCCCTCTGAGGTGGGGGCTTCAATCTTCCCTCTGAGACTTGCAACAATCAGCCATTGTAATTCTCCTCCATCCTGATCGTTGAGATGGGCTCCAAAGAACTCGGGGTGCGGGCGCTCTAGAAGTTCCGAGAGTTGGTCCAAATCACGCTCAAAGATGAGATCTCCTCCATTGCCCAACTGATAGAACTTGCTATACTTCACGTCCATCTATAAGAATGTAGGATGAGTAAGTTAGTAGAGTGATCAAGTGTGTCAAATTTTATGCGAGTTTGCAAGAATTTTTGAGGAACATGAATTTTCGTGAAAGAATCAAAGTGGTAAGAATGAGAATAGGTTTTCATAAATACTCACTTCTTTTATTTTTGAAACTAAGTTTTTGATTCAAGCGTCCATTCTAACTAGGGTCTCCTATGGTCAGGATGGCTCTGATACCAACTTTTCAACACCCGGATTTTTAATCCCAGATGCCTGTTATGCCATACATCGCAACCCCAGGATTACCATTTTTGCGAGACATAACAGAGTGGTACCATAGTTCATCATCCATTACAAACCATAATAAAGGTCTTACAAAACAAAGTATCTCATGATCCTGTCTGAGTACAATCAAAGCGGCGGAATAATATAATAACGGTAGCATGGGCGAGGCTCCATCTTCATGGTCACAGGCAATGCTGACGATGGGAGATGATCCTAGTTGTCGTAACCTTCCTGCAGTCCATCATCCTAATAGTCCTCTTCATAGTCTGGCCACGGGAATAGCCAGGGACAAAGCCATGAGTACTCTTTATGTACTCGCAAACTATCACTTACAAGTAAAGATGTTTCAAGTAGGAATACTAAGCTCTAGGTTGTTTTGCAAAAAGCTAGGTTTATCTCGAGCTGAGTTCAGAAGTAAATAAAACTAGTTAAAGGTTTTATAACACCTAAGTGGGAACTCAGTTTTCATATTCACAACCCTGTTGTGGTCAAGTCAAAGTCATGATTTATTTCACAAGTCATTTTGAAAACATCCAACGACGGAACAGTATGGCCACTCCAACTGTCCATAATCGCGGACGCGACTATTCGAATAGTTTGACACTCTGCAGAGGCGGTACACTTTCACCACAATATTCGATACATCCGTTAGGAACAATCCTGAATTCACCATACTTAGTATGCGGATAATCAATCCTAACCTTTCAATTACACACCCTAGTATAGGCACCTCTTCTATGAGTTTGGCCTCCCAACCATGACCATCTATCATCTTGGGAGCTGCACAGGTGGTCAATCATCACGAGGTAGCCTCAGCTCAAACCTCGGCCGCAAGGGAACCCATACTAAGGTATATAAACTTCTAGTCAAGGCCTACCCAATTTCGGGTATTGTGGTTGTATGGTAAAATTGGAATGGTATCGCATCTAGACATAACCATCAGTTTTATAAAGGGCTAAGGCTCATGCCTCAACATTTTCATCATCAAAATCACCTTGTGTTCACTAACACATGTCAAAACATTTCGATAGAATGACTCATCATTCTAAGGTTTTGATAATCATTTTCACCAAGTATTCCCATCTAAAGTGATCAAGTTTTATGCTTAGCACTAGCCACTAAAGTTGGGGGTAAACACTAATGAGGGGTGATAATCAAGTGTGACTTAACTAAGTAAAATCTCATGCCTCAGGATGACATCAAGTTATACCTAATTTAGGTCAAGTTTTATCCTCTTTATGCTACCTTTAATATCTTTCCAAAACTTCACAAGCACTTTCTAAAAGTAAACAAAGTATTTTGATAAATAAACATAAATTAATAAAGCTTGCAAGTAAAACTGGGATTTGGTATCATCAAGTGGTATAACCAAGGCATGTGTTGGGGATATGCTATATGGGTATCCTCATAGCATGTCACCTATCCGGATAACCCGGGTGGCCTACAGTTGGTAGCATGGCTTATGGCCTGCTGGGCGGCCCAGTTAGATGGATCCAGAAGGGAGGCCCATGCCAGATAAAGGAAGGCTACGGTGGAGTCACCAGCGTACCCGGAGCCTTGGAGTGCAAGATACACAAGACTAGTAATAGACGGTGTAGGACTCTGTAACCTGTCCGGCTAGGACTTTTCCCTGTAACCCTAGGACCTGGCGACTATATAAGTCGGGCATATGGGAGCCTTTACGGCACAACTTCAGACAATCTAGTGTCGACTACGACGCACCTTGCACAACGAACCAATCCCTGTAACTTGGCGTATTGCCTTTATAGTGATTTATAGCAGGAGTAGGATTCCGCCACCATTGTGGGATCTGAACCTGGGTAAGCTGTGTTACCTCGTACCCTTCAACCGTCCGCCTTCCCCCACGTCTCTAAACACGCATTGTGAGGACCGCTCCATGGCATACTCGTCGGCAATACCACGACAGTTGGCGCCCACCGTGGGTCAAGAGGCGCTTCAGGCTCTTTAGCGGGCGAGGACCAAGATCTTCGCGGGAATCGGCGAAACCGTAGCCATCGGTCACGTTCTCTTTTCCGGCAATGTCCCGATCGTCCCTCCTGACGAATTCTGGATCTCGGCGAAGACGAAACCTACGCGGTGTTCGATCGTTCCTATTGGAGACATCCACCTCTTCATCGACGAAACCGACTCGGGCACTAGTTCCCTGGGAGTCGGAGAAGCATCAAGGCCCGCACAGACCGCCTACGGGCTGGATACGTTCGCGGAAGGATCGATGTCGGATCTCTCTTCGGAGTTTGCTGGCAAAGATCGGAAAGCATCAAGGCCTGCACGGACCGCCTACGGGCAGGATACGTTCGCGGAAGGATCAATGTCGGATCTCTCTTCGGAGTTTGCCGACAAAGATCAGAAAAATCCAAGGCCCACCCAAACCGCCCCTGTGCAGGATATAAAGGTGGAAGATCACTGCAAATCTGCCGGCTTCGTCCGTGTGTCTGGACAACAGAGATCCAAGTTCGTCGGCGTGGTTACCATCTTTGATCTGGCGCGCTGCGTTCAGAGAGAAGGCGAAAACCCCCGCGATTACCTGGCCATGTGGCTCCGTATACGAGCCGATCTGGCCCACTACCCCGATGATAACGCTTTGTATCACTTCGTGGAAGGACTGGACCGTGGCACGCTTCTCCGACATTCTTTAAGACGGCAACAGGCAACAGGGAGTCTTACACTCGAAGAGATGGTGAGCACCGTCAACAACTACATGGAAGCCGACGCAGCAGCCCAGATGGCACTTGCGCTCAGGGACGGAGAACCTCCAATTTAGCAACCGCCACCACCGCCTCCCGCCTCCATCGTCGCAGCAGCACCGCCACCTCCAGTCATCGTCGAGGCCGTTGCACCTCCACCACCCGTCATCGAGGAAGTCCTGGCACCCTCCGACTCTGTCATTGACGTGCTCTATGCTGATTTCAGTGTAGATTCAGAGGAGATAGATTTCAGTCCAGAAGAGCTAGACTCCGCTATGCAGGAGATGGAGGAGGAGTACTCGCGCGACGAGCAAGCCAACAACACTTTCACGTCCTGAGGGGTGTTCGTCACCATTGGGACGGCGATGGATGAAGATCAACCCGGACGAGATCCGCCTACAGCACTTGAAATGGGGAAGGGGCCACTCATTGCTGCTGACGATGATCGCGCAAAAGTCATGCCTCCTCCACCTAATCCAGTGCAGCAGCCACAGGAACTCGGCACCGGCCCGAGCAACAACAACACCGCAAACTTGCCGCCTCCAGCAACCCAAGTTACTCCAGCTGATAGAGTGATGTACGACAATCTCCTCGTCGAGCCACTGACCGTTGCTCATATCCAGAACGTGACCCAGCTTGACGAGAAGCGCCAGCAGCTGCTGGAGGAAGGACAAGCCATCGCGGAGCAAGGCGCTAAGCTAGATCGAGATCTGGTCAACACGCAGAAGTCCATATAGAAAGCTAGAGCAATGGAGGCCGAGTACAAGACTTTACTACAGCAGCAGAAGGCTAAGAAAGCTCTGGCTCGCGTCATCAACGATCCTGGTGTGTGGCGTAACCTAGGATGGGCCCCCTCGAAGCCGGCACAAGCCAAGCCATACATTGACAGTGAAGACAAGCAGGTGATGCCCACCCCACTCCTTAACCTCGCCGTCGCCAAGACCCTTCTGGAGCAGGATAGATCGCCCGAGGTAGTGGAACAGGTCTATGACCTAGTGGCCAAGGTGGTGAAGCAGCAGGAAAAGGCCACCTCTCAGCGGCTTGAGTCTGACCCAGCGCTTTTCCAATCTAGCCAGTACAAGCCTCCAAGGGACATATCTCCTCTTGATGTCGGATCCCAGACGGGTTCATCAGAACAAAGACGGAGGGACGCGCGCAACAGGAAGGATGCCATCCCCATATCCTCCAACCACGGAGAAAAGGCCCGACCTCGTCGCCCGTTGCCACCGCCCCGATTTCCCCAACATCGCGAAGATTACAAGGCTCACCATCGTACGGATATGCCCCCACCAAAGCAGTGTGGCATCATCATCCGCAACAACGTGGAGCAGACCCGTCATGACGGAGAGCGCAACCACAGGCACAGGAGCAGGTCATACCACGACCCTCCACGTCCGACAAGCAACCGTGACAAGCGTGAGGCATCACAAGAGGGTAACAACAAGAAGGCTAACCCACCGCCACCTCCGCCTCCGTCACCACCAAGCAGTCACCATGGTGGAGGAGGCTCACGTCGTTCACGCAGCCCATCCCTTTTGACAAGAAGAAGAAGAACCCGGAGCCGTATGATGCACGTTCGCGGATCAATAAGATCCACGAGGCCCGGGAAGGACCATACCTGGGATCACGTTGCTTTGGACCTGCAATGCGATCCGCAACTTACCCCAAAGGTTTCCGGATTGACAATACCATCAAGCCCTATGACGGTACTGCCAAGCCAACCACATGGTTGCAGGACTATGGCAACGCGGTGGAGATTGCCGGAGGCAACCCCAACGTCGCCGTCAAGTACCTCCCATTAATGTTGGCGGGCACGGCCCATCAATGGATCGACGACTTGCTGGAGAAATCTATCTACAACTGGCTGGACATGCAAGAAGCGTTCACCAAGAACATTGAGGGTACATACAAGCGTCCCTGCATTATGGGCGATCTACAGCGGTGCGTGCAAGAGAAAGACTAGACATCTCGTGCCTACCTCTCCCGCTGGCTGGATATGAAGAATTCCTATGCAGGAGTGCACGCTCAGACCGCCATGGACGCCTTCATCGATGGGTTGGAAAGGGGCACGTTGCTCTGACATAAGCTGGAGAGCTTGCAGGACAATCACCATCTTGACCTGAACCAGATGATTCAGTTGGCTAGTGAGTTCACAGCTGCCGACGATGATGCTCGCGGCTCCTTGACGGCAACAACCGTTCCAACTCAAGCTCGGAGGAACAGCAGTACAAAGCGGAAAACCGCTCCAGAAGAAAAGCAATCTACCGACATGGTCGCTATGACTTTTGTAGGACGAGGTGAAGGCAGACAACGTGGCCGAGGAAGGGGAGCTGGTCGTGGGCACCAACGAGGCAGCGAAACAACCTCGGCTCCGCTCTGTGTTCCCCAAACCTACGAGGAGTACCGCGATATGCCGTGCCTCGTACACCTCGACGCCAACAGCAAGGCCACCCATACCAATCGACACTGCAAGTTCGTCAATGACCTCAAGGAAGACCCGGAGTCCGGCTACAAGCAAAGTCGGAATAACAGACCGCGAGGCAAGGGCAAGGGGTAGAAGAAGGAGGAGGAGTCCAAGGATTCAAGTGACATGGATGAAGACGTTGACCCCAAGCACGCCGCCAAGAGCGACGACAAGGGCAAGAAACCCTTCGCAAAGAAGGCTCCAGTCTACCACACTTTCCTTGGCACCCCCACCGTTCGACAACAGAAGACCTCTCTGAGGATCCTGATGGCTACTCTCCCCCCTAGTTCCCCAGTACCTGCGCTGGTCGGAAGTTCCAATCACTTGGGACAGGACGGACTACCCAGACCTTATACCTACGGAGAACCAGTGCGCCATGGTCATCAACCCCTTGATTGACAGCGTGGAGTTCACCAAGTGTATGGTGGATAGTGGAAGCAGCATCAACATCATGTACCTGGATACACTGCAGAAGATGAACTTGACGGAGGCAAACCTAAGGCGGACCAACACCATCTTCCACAGCGTAGTTCCTGGTCGGGAGGCTCGGTCCCTTGGGTGCATTACATTTCAGGTTGCCTTTGGCGATGTTAATAACTACCTCCAAGAGCGCATGACCTTCGAGGTGGTCCCCTTAAAGAGCGTGTACCACGTCATATTCGGCCGTGACATATTCCACACGTTCATGGCCAAGCCATGCTTCATCTACAACAAACTCAAGATACCCAGACCAAACGGTGCCATCACCGTATCTGGAAGCTTTACCAAGGCAAGGGACTACGAGATCAACGAAGCAGCCATTGCAGAAGCTGTCCTCTACAGCAAAGAATTCAAAGAGATCCAGAGCAAGGTCGATGGCTGAGAGATGCCCGCGTCGAAGAAGCAGATCTCCGACTCTGCTCCTGCATTCAAGGCCGCCATCGAGACCAAGCTGGTGGAACTTGTGGTAGGCGATGCCTCCAAGGTCACCGCCATTGGGACGAACCTGGATCCCAAATAGGAAAGCGCGCTCGTCGAGTTCCTCCGTGAGAATAGGGACATCTTTGCCTGGCAACCTGCCGACATGAAAGGTGTACCTAGGTAACTTGCCGAGCACAGCTTAAACATTGATCCAAAATGTAAACCAGTGAAAGAACCTCTACGACGCTTTGGAGATGAGAAGAGACGTGCCATTGGCAAAGAAATAGCTAGGTTACTTAAAGCTAGATTTATCCGAGAAGTCCTTCACACCCGATGGGTGGCAATCCTGTACTTGTCCCCAAAAAGGGAACCAATGAATTAATAATGTGCGTTGATTACACCGGATTTAACAAAGCATGTCCCAAAGATCTGTTTTCTTTGCCTCGCATTGACCAAGTCATTGACTCGACGGCTGGCTCGGAGCTTTTGTGTTTTCTCGATGCATACTCAGGATACCACCAGATCAAGATCAGGAAGTCGGACTAATTGGCCACTTCGTTCACTACCCCATACGACACATTTTGCTATGTCACGATGCCCTTTGGGCTGAAAAACGCAGGTGCCACGTACCAGCGGACAATGCAATGTTGCCTCCACGACCAAATTGGTTGGAACGTTCACGTCTATGTGGACGATATCGCGGTGATGTCTAAAAAGTCAAATGACTTAATCTCCGACTTAAAAGAAACCTTTGATAATCTCCGGAAATACAACATGATGCTTAACCCTAAGAAGTGCATCTTCGGGGTTCCAGCCGGCAAATTGTTGGGATTCATCGTTTCCCAGCGTGGAACCAAAGTCAACCCGGAGAAAATCAATGCCGTCTTAAACATAAACCGTCTGACATGCCTAAAGGACATTCAACGACTAACATGTTGTGTTGCAGAAGTTAGTCGGTTTGTCAGCTGACTTGGAGAGAAGGCCCTGCTGCTGTACAAGTTGCTGAAGAAGGCGGACAAATTTACATGGACATATGAGGCAGATGCGGCATTGAAGCATCTCAAGGAGATTATTTCCTCAACGCCCATTCTTGCAGCACCCGAACCTAGAGAGCCCCTGTTAATCTACATGGCGGCAACCAACCGGGTAATCAGCATCGTCGTCGTGGTAGAGCGGAAGGAACCAGGCTATGAGCATGGAGTTCAACGACCAGTTTACTATGTGAGCGAGGTCTTGACGGAGTCCAAGCAGCATTACCCGCACTACCAGAATATAGCTTGTGGAGTATTCCTTGCTTCTCGGAAGCTGAGGAATTACTTTCAGGAGCACCCAATCACAGTGGTGAGCAAGACTCCACTGTCCGACATTATCAATAACAGCGACACTACAGGAAGGGTCGCGAAGTGGGGCATTGAACTTTCCGCCTTCGAGATCACCTACAAGAGACGCGATGCTATCAAGTCACAAGCCTTGGCGAATTTTGTTGCAGATTGGACGGAGATTCCAGATGCTACTCCGTTGTCGGAACCAGAGTATTGGGTGATGCACTTTGACGGATCAAAGATGCTCAACGGCTCGGGGGCTGGTGTATTGCTACAGTCACCAACAGGAGACAAGCTACACTACGTTCCGCAAATCCACTTCGAGGCTACAAACAACATGGCGGAGTATGAAGAACTCATTCACAGACTACGTGTAGCCAAGGATATTGGCATCAAGCGCATAGTTTGCTGTGGAGATTCTGACTTGGTTGCCCAGCAGGTGGCTGGCACCTGGAATGCGCGGAACCCTATGATGGCGGCATATCGAGACGAAGTGGACGAGATAGCCAAGAGCTTCTTGGGCTACGAAGTCAAGTATGTACCTAGGGAACAAAACGAGGCGGCTGATCTACTGTCTAAGCTTGGATCAGGGCGCAAGCAAATTCTGCCAGGAGTCTTCCTAGAGCACCTGCGCACACCATCTGTGAAGAGAGCCGACATCGACAACCCGGATATAGCTGACTCTTTCGTCAACATGGTGACTAAGGTCCCTCCGGCTTGGACAAAACCGTTCATGGAATATCTCGAACACAGAACTTTGCCCGACGACGAAGTCGAAAGATGGCAAATAGTACGACGAGCAAAGGGTTATACCATAATTAATGGGCAACTCTACAAAAGGAGCACTACTGGTGTATACCTAAAGTGTGTTTCCCAGCTGGAAGGTATGGAAATCCTACGTGAAATCCATCTCGGAGATTGCGGGCATCACGCCGCTCCTCAATCGTTGGTCGCGAAAGCCTTCCGGCAAGGATTCTACTGGCTGACCGCGAAGGCGGATGCCAACAAGATGGTTGAGACATGCATGGGATGCCAGTATTATGCCCGACAACCACATGTTCCTGCTGAAGAACTGCGAACAATACCAATAACTTGGCTGTTTGCAGTCTGGGGCTAGACATGGTTGGACCATTACAGACGACACCTTGTGGGTTTACGCATCTGCTTGTAGCAGTTGACAAATTCACTAAATGGATAGAAGCTAAACCCATTAGAAAGCTTGATGGGGCAACTGCCCTCAGGTTTGTCCGAGATCTAGTGGTGAGATTTGGTCTCCCACACAGCATTATCACCGACAACGGCATCAAATTTATCACTCGGAGAAGTGGAGGCTTATTGCTGGGAGAAAGGCATCCAACTTGACCTTGCATCTGTGGCACACCCACAATCCAATGGTCAGGTTGAGCGGTCCAATGGATTAATTCTGCAGGGAATCAAGCCACGTCTTGAGGCACCTCTACATAGAGCAGCTGGAGCCTGGGCGAAAGAATTACCATCTATGCTGTGGAGTTTACGACACCCAACAGATCCACCGGCTACACCCCTTACTTCATGGTATATGGAGCAGAAGCCATCCTGCCTTCCGACATACTTCACGATGCACCAAGAGTTGCCGCCTACGACGAAGATGACGCTGAAGAATCCAGACGCCTAGATGTGGACCTTCTCGAGGAGGAGCGCGTTTTGGCATGCCAAAGATCCGCCGTCTACAAGCAGAAGCTACGCAGCTACCATAGTCGCCGCGTTCGGTATCGCTCGTTTAAAGAGGGGGATTTGGTGCTCCGACATAAGTAGAAGAAGTCACACAAATTATCCCCGCCATGGGAAGGACCGTTCATCATAAGCAAGGCATACTCAATGGGTCTTACTACCTTCTTGATAATCGTGAACTTAAGGATACACCCAACGAGGATCATAAGTGTAAGCTACGTGACCCGGATGATGACTACCCGGAGCTTGATCGGCCATGGAACATAGCACAACTACGTCCTTTTTACACTTAGCATTTTTTTATCTAATTGTGTACCTCTTATATGATCAATGAAATAAAGCTCTCTGGTTGACTCATATTTCTGAGTCTTTTACCTACTTTAGTGTTAATTTTTGGATCATGTAAAACCTTTATGCACAAGCCTTGCGTTTGCACTTGTGAAAATTCCGCCTATGGGCGTTAGCTTAAGTTTTCTGGTCTACACATTCTTTGTCATTTTTATGTGGATTCTGGAGTAGTGACTTTCGGCACTTATTGTCGGCGATTTTGTGCTTAGGTTATTGACGGTGCCATTGGGCATCATCACCTGAGCGGATGGTTCCGACAACGAGTCTTCCGACTCATGAAAGGTCAAGCATAAAAACCAAAGTAATGGATAAGCCAGCACTTGCTTAAAAATATATACATGCTGGAAACAAGTTCTTAAGTAGCAGGAAATAACAAACATTGTTTTCCGCCTTAAGTTACATCAATAAGTTTTTTTCGCACATGCACCAAAGGTGAAACAAATAATACAAAGTTGTTCTTCATTCCTTTGGCGCAGGAGACTTAGAAGCAGCGTCATCACCAGCAGGAGAGCCACCCTCGAAGTCGGCACTGTGAAGAGACTCGGAGGAGCTTTGGTTGCCGCCATCGATGGTGCTCATTGGAACGAAGACGTTGATATCGACCAAGTCGGCAAATCTGGTGTCATAGCCCGCGAGCAATGACAGGATGGCTTCGTGATTAATCTCTTTGCCATCATCGTCTGCATCAGGAATGCCAGAGGTAACCGTGTCGATGTCGGCATCTTCATAGTGTGCCTTCACCATTGACAGCGCCATCCTTGCGCCAGCCCGTGCACATGAAGCTTTCCAGCTTGTGACACGCTCGGGGGCTCGGCGCAAAATCTCCGAGTACTTCGCCACGGAGTCCGATGCCTTGATGTTTATCTGGAGGGGCTTGGCAATCTCCTTAGCTTGTGTGATGGCGGTGTTGATGAATTTGCCGGCAAGAACCATGCATTCCTTGTCTAAAGGAGGCGATCGGGTTAAACCCATAGGAGCTGCAAGTTCCGACAAGGAGCGCATGAGTTCAATAAATTCAAAGTATCCAGACTACAGAAATACAAGGCGGAGAAAACTTACTGAAGATGCTGGCCTTAGCCTGCCAGAGAGTGTCCGCAGGGATTCTTTCTCTTGTTGGAGGAGCTTATACGTCTCGCTATGGCGTTGATTCTACTCATCGGCAGTTTGCTTTTTATCTTTTAAGATCGCAATCTCCTCCTTCAAGCGAGAGATTTCCGCGGAGGCGGAGTCCTGCAGGGCCTTCATTGAATCTTCATGCATTTTCAGCATATCTTTCCTCTCCTCTTTAAGGATCTTGTTCTCACTATCCAACTGTTGAAAATGCTTGGACTGCTCGACAATGTCCTTGTCCTTGGCAACATGTTCTGCAAAGTCGGAGAAAGCAAAAGTACACAGTGAGTACTCGGAGAAAATAGGCACAAAACCAAGACGGAATGCGCAAAAAGAAAAAAGACTCTTGTTTTTGAAGATCTGTTCCTTCAAGATGGCAGTTTTACCTTTTTCGGCTTCAAGATCTGCGTGCATCTTCTGGTACTTGTCATTGGCCATGCCCCTCCGAGCATTCTCGTTCTGTGGAAAAAAGAACAAAGTTAAAACGTTGTCTAGTCTGCTTGGAGCATCTAGTCAGAAATTTTCCATCCAGACGCTCGGGGGCTACAGCGAGAGTTTTTGACTTAACGATATGCTTAGATTTCTTTAAGCATCTAGTCAGAACTAATTCAGTTCTCGATTAGAAGCTTGGGGGCTACAGTATAAAGTTTTTAACTCGGATATCTGCTTAGCTTTTCTTTAAGCATCTAGTCGGAACTAATTCAGTTGCAACTAGAAGCTTGGGGGCTACAGTACCGAAATCTATGAACACTGCATATGCTACTCTTAAAGCATTTAGTCGGAATAATTCATTCCATCTACATGCTTGGGGGCTACAGTGAGAAGGTTTCTAGCTTAGTCACTCTTAGAGCATCTAGACACAAAAGCCTATGGTTTTCCGTCTACATCCTCGGGGGCTACAGTGGGATACTCATATGAAATGTAAAAGGCAAGTAAAACTTACAAGTGCAATGATCTTGAGGTTTGTAGCGCTCTCGGCTAGCAGCTTGCCAAAGGAGATGCTATTTCCTCACAATATTTCTGCTTGTCGGAGGAGCTCCTCAAGACCGCACGTCGGAGATGTCGGTGCTGCTTTAGGAACCAGAGTTGTGCTGCTCGGCGTAAGCGCCGGGTAGACTATCTTGGGGAACTCAAAAGGTTTCTAGGGAGCAAGGGCGCCGCCTTTGGCAGAAGTACCAGCTTCCACCACCGCCTTGCTGCCACCGATGGCATCCTTAGCCGGAGCTTCAGCCATTTGTTGAGCGGTGCTCTCCTATGTTGCCTGCTCGCCGACAACAGCGAGTTCGGTAGAGGCGCCAGAATCCACTTCCATGGCAGAAGGGCCTGATGCCTCCTTATCTTGTGAGCTTGTCAGAGCAGACGAGGGCTTGACGGCAGGAGTAGCAGGGGTGATGGCGGGGGAGGCATCGCGATGCGGCATGTCCTTGATATTTCGAGAAGCCCCCAATGTTTTGGAGGTCTTCTTGATGCTAGTCATGGCTTTCTTCCTGAAACGTGCGAAATGCATAAGTACAGGAGCAAGACAGATAAATAGACAATGTCGGAGAATGAGAAGCTTACACAAGTGGAGGTGCTTTAGCAAAGGGGATCCCGATAACTTTTCTCTTTTCTGCCTCTAGGGCGGCGGTAGTCTTCTTGGAGGCTCCACCCTCCATCTTCTTCTTCTTGCCTCCGTCGGCAGCGTCAGAGGTGGAGCTCTTCTGCTTCCGTGCCAACGGAACCTCGTCGTCGGACACGACCGTAACTTCCTTCATCTTTGGATCGTAGATTTGGGCAGCCAGGTTGCCCTCCTCTAGATCGCTAAGCTGTTAAGTGAGAAATCACCGTGTTAGATAAGATGGTATTTGCAAGACGGAAGAACTGGAGCATATGCCATACACGGAAAATAAATACCTACCTTTGGGAACTTGCCGTCTACGAACATGTCATAGGTGATGGTGAAGCCACACCTCTTATCCTCCACCTTGACGATGTCCTTAAGGCGGAGCTTGACGGATGTTGGGGATATGCTATATGGGTATCCTCATAGCATGTCTCTTATCCGACTAACCCGGGTGGCCCATAGTCGGTAGCATGGCCTGTGGCCTGCTGGGCGGCCCAGTTAGGTGGATCCAGAAGGGAGGCCCATGCCGGATAAAGGAAGGCTACGGTGGAGTCACCAGCGTACCCGGAGCCTTGGAGTGCAAGATACACAAGACTAGTGATAGACGGTGTAGGACTCTGTAACCTGTCCAGCTAGGACTTTTCCCTGTAACCCTAGAATCTGGCGACTATATAAGTCGGGCCTATGGGAGCCTTTAGGGCACAACACAAGTACAACTTAGTACAGACTCATACAACCTCGCACAGCAAACCTATCTCTGTAACTCGGCGTATTGCCCTTATAGTGATTTATAGCAGGAGTAGGATTCCGCCACCGTCGTGGGATCTGAACCTGGGTAAGCTGTGTTACCTCGTACCCATCAACCGTCCGCCTTACCCCACGTCTCTAAACACGCACTGTGAGGACCCCTCCATGGCGTACTCGTCGGCAATACCACGACAGTTGGCGCCCACCGTGGGGCAAGAGGCGCTTCAGGCTCTTCAGCGGGCGAGGACCAAGATCTTCGCAGGAATCGGCGAAACTATAGCCATCGGCCGTGTTCTCTTCTCCGTTACCGTTCCGATCGTCCCCCCTGACGAGTTCTGGATCCCGGCAAAGACGAACCCTACGCGGAGTTCGATCGTTCCTATCGGAGACATCCACCTCTTCATCGACAAAACCGACTCGGGCACTAATTCCCTGGGAGTCGGAGAAGCATCAAGACCCGCACGGACCGCCTACGGGCAGGATACGTTTGCGGAAGGATCGATGTCGGATCTCTCCTCGGAGTTTGCCGGCAAAGATCGGAAAGCATCAAGACCCGCACGGACCGCCTACAGTCAGGATACGTTCGCGGAAGGATCGATGTCGGATCTCTCCTCGGAGTTTGCCGGCAAAGATTAGAAAAATTCAAGACCCACCCAAACCGCCCCTGTGCAGGATATAAAGGTGGAAGATCACTGCAAATCCGCCGGCTTTGTCCGCGCGTCTGGACAACAGAGATCCAAGTTCGTCGGCGTGGTTACCATCTTCGATCTGGCACGCTGCGTTCAGAGAGAGGGCGAAAACCCCCGCGACTACCTCGCCAGGTGGCTCCGTATACGGGCCGACCTGGCCAATTACCCCGATGATAACACTTTGTATCACTTCGTGGAAGGACTGGACCGCGGCACACTTCTCCGACATTCTTTACGTCGGCAGCAGGCAACAGGACGCCTTACCCTCGAAGAGATGGTGAGCACCGTCAACAGCTACGCGGCAGCTGACGCGGCAGCCCAGATGGAGCTTGCGCTCACAGACGGAGAACCTCCGGTTCAGCAGTCGCCGCCACAGCCTCCGGCCGCCATCGTCGTAGCAGCACCACCACATCCAGTCATTGTCGAGGTCGTTGCACCTCCACCGCCTGTCATCGAGGAAGTCCTGGCACCCTCCGACTCTGTCATTGACGCGCTTTATGCTGATTTCAGTGCAGATTCAGAGGAGGTAGACTTCAGTCCAGAAGAGCTAGACTCCGCTATGCAGGAGATGGAGGAGGAGTACTCGCGCGACGAGCAAGCTAACAACACCGTCATGTATCGAGGGGTGTTCGTCACCATTGGGACAGCGATGGATGAAGATCAACCCGGGCAAGCTCCGCCTACGGCGCTGGAAAAGGGGAAGGGGCCACTTATTGCTGCCGAGGATGATCGTGCAAAGGTCATGCCCCCTCCGCCTAACCCAGTGCAGCAGCCGCAGGAACTCGGCACCGGTCCGAGCAACAACAACACCGCAAACTTGCCGCCTCCAGCATCCACGTCGGCAGCAGCCCATGTTACTCCAGCTGATAGAGTGATGTACGACAATCTCCTCGTCGAGCCACTAACCGTTGATCATATCCGGAACGTGACTCAGCTTGACGAGAAGCGCCAACAACTACTGGAGGAGGCACAAGCCATCACGGAGCAAGGCGCTAAACTAGATCGAGATCTAGTCAACGCGCAGAAGTCCATAGAGAAAGCTAGAGCAATGGAAGCCGAGTACAAGACTCTGCTGCAGCAGCAGAAGGCTAAGAAGGCTCCGGCTCGTGTCATCAACGATCCTGGTGTACGGCGCAACCTAGGATGGGCTCCCTCGAAGCCGGCATAGGCCAAGCCATACATTGATAGTGAAGGCAAGCAGGTGATGCCCACCCCACTCCTTAACCTCGCCGTCGCCAAGACCCTTCTAGAGCAGGATAGATCGCCTAAGGCAGTAGAACAGGTCTATGACCTAGTGGCCAAGGCGGTAAAGCAGCAGGAAAAGGCCACCTCTCAGAGGCTTGAGTCTGACCCAGCGCTCTGCCTATCTAGCCAATACAAACCGCCAAGGGACAGATCTCCTCAGGATGCCGGATCACAGACGGGTTCATCAGAACGAAGACGGAGGGATGCACGCAACAGGAAGGATGCTATCCCCATATCCTCCAACCACGGAGAAAAAGCCCGACCTTGCTGCCCATCGCCACCGCCCCGATCCCCCCCGACGTCAGGAAGACTACAAGGCTCACCATCACACGGATATGCCCCTCCAAAGCAGTGTGGCATCGTCATCCGCGACAACACAGCACAGACCCGTCATGATGAAGAGCACCACCAAGGACACAAGAGTAGGTCACACCACGACCCTCCGCGTCCGACAAGCAACCATGACAGGCGCGAGGCGTCGCATGAGGGTAACAACAAGAAGGCTAACCCAACGCCACCTCCGCCTCCGTCGCCGCCAAGTAGTCACCATGGCGGAAGAGGCCCGCGTCATTCACGCAGCCCATCCCCTATTGACAACAAGAAGAAGAACCCGGAGCCGTACGATGCACGTTCGCGGATCGATAAGATCCACGAAGCCCGGGAAGGACCATACCCGGGACCACATTGCTTTGGACCTGCAATACGGTCCGCAACTTACCCCAAAGGTTTCCGGATCGACAAGACCATCAAGCCCTATGACGGCACCGCCAAACCCGCCACATGGTTGCAGGACTACGACAACGCGGTGGAGATTGCTGGAGGCAACCCCAACATCGTCGTTAAGTACCTCCCGTTAATGTTGGCGGGCACGACCCGTCAATGGATCTACGACTTGCCGGAGAAATCTATCTACAACTGGCTGGATATGCAAGAAGCATTCACCAAGAACTTTGAGGGTACATACAAGCGTCCCTGCACTGTGGGCGATCTACAGCGGTGAAAAATTCCTGCGCAGGAGTGCACGCTCAGACCGCCATGGCCGCCTTCATCGATGGGTTGGAAAGGGGTACGTTGCTCCGACATAAGCTAAAGCGCTTGTAGGACAATCATCAGCTTGACTTGAATCAGATGATTCAGTTAGCTAGTGAGTTCGCAGCTGCCGACGACGATGCTCGTGGCTCTTTGCCGGCAATGGCCGTTCCAACCCAAGCTCGGAGGAATAGCAGTACAAAGCGGAAAATCGCTCCAGAAGAAAAGCAATCTACCGACATGGTCTCTATGACTTTTGCCAGACGAGGAGAAGGCGGACAACGTGGCCGAGGAAGGGGAGCGGGCCGCGGGCAGCAGCGAGAAAGTGAAACCACCTCGGCGCCGCTCCGCGTTCCCCAAACCTACGAGGAATACCGCGATATGCCGTGCCTCGTACACCTCGACACCAACGGCAAGGCCACCCATACCAATCGACACTGAAAGTTCGTCAACGACCTCAAGGAAGACCCGGAGTCTGGCTACAAGCAAAGTCGGAAGAACAGACCGCGAGGCAAGGGCAAGGGGAAGAAGAAGGAGGAGGAGTCCAAGGATTCAAGTGACATGGACGAGGATGTTCACCCCAAGCACGCCGCCAAGAGCGACGACAAGGGAAAGAACCCCTTCGCAAAAAAGGCCCCAGTCTACCACACTTTCCTTGGCACCCCCACCGTCCGACAACAGAAGACCTCTCTAAGGATCCTAATGGCCACTCTCCCCCCAGTTCCCCAATACCTACGCTGGTCGGAGGTTCCAATAACTTGGGACAGGACGGACCACCCAGACCTTGTGCCCACGGAGAACCAGTACGCCATGGTCATCAACCCATTGATTGACGGCGTGGAGTTCACCAAGTGCATGGTGGATAGTGGAAGCAGCATCAACATCATGTATCTGGATACACTACAGAAGATGAACTTGACGGAGGCAAACCTAAGGTGGACCAACACCATTTTCCATGGCGTAGTTCCTAGTCAGGAGGCTCGGTCCCTTGGGTGCATTACGCTTCAGGTAGCCTTTGGCGACGTTAATAATTACCGCCAAGAGCGCATGACCTTTGAGGTGGTCCCTTTCAAGAGTGTGTAGCACGTCATATTCGGCCGCGACATATTCCACATGTTCATGGCCAAGCCATGCTTCGTCTACAACAAACTCAAGATACCCGGACCAAACGGTGTCATCACCGTATCCGGAAGCTTTACCAAGGCAAGGGACTGCGAGATCAATGAAGCAGTCGTTGCAGAAGTTGTCCTCTACAGCGAAGAATTCAAGGAGATCCAGAGCAAGGTCAATGACTCAGAGATGCCCGCGTCGAAGAAGCAGATCTCTGACTCCGCTCCTGCGTTCAAGGCCGCCATCGAGACCAAGCCGGTGGAACTTGTGGTAGGCGATGCCTCCAAGACCGTCTCCATTGGGACGAATCTTGATCCCAAATAGGAAAGCGCGCTCGTCGAGTTCCTCCATGAGAATAGGGACATCTTTGCCTGGCAACCTGCCGACATGAAAGGTGTACCTAGGGAACTTGCCGAGCACAGCTTAAACATAGATCCAAAATGTAAACTAGTGAAACAACCTCTACGACGCTTCGGAGATGAGAAGATACGCGCCATTGGCAAAGAGATAGCTAGGTTACTTAAGGCTGGGTTTATCCGAGAAGTCCTTCACACCCGATGGGTGGCCAATCCTGTACTTGTCCCCAAAAAGGGAACCAATGAATTAAGAATGTGCGTTGATTACACCGTCTTGAACAAAGCATGCCCCAAAGATCCGTTTTCTTTGCCTCGCATTGACCAAGTCATTGACTCGACGGCTGGCTCGGAACTTTTATGTTTTCTCGATGCATACTCAGGATACTACCAGATCAAGATGAGGAAGTCGGACCAATTGGCCACTTCGTTCACTACTCCATACGGCACGTTTTGGTATGTCACGATGCCCTTTGGGCTGAAAAACACAGGTGCTACCTACCAGCGGACAATGCAACGTTGCCTTCACGACCAAATTGGTCGGAACGTTCACGCCTATGTGGACGATATCGCGGTGATGTCTAAAAAGTCAAACGACTTAATCTCCGACTTAAAAGAAACCTTTGATAATCTCCGGAAATACAACATGATGCTCAACCCTAAGAAATGCGTCATCGGGGTTCCAACCGGCAAATTGTTGGGCTTCATCGTTTCCCAGCGTGGAATCGAGGTCAACCCGGAGAAAATCAAGGCCATCTTAAACATAAACCATCCGACATGCCTAAAAGACATTCAATGACTAACAGGTTGTGTTGCAGCAGTTAGTCGGTTCGTCAGCCGACTTGGAGAGAAGGCTTTGCCGCTGTACAAGTTGCTAAAGAAGGCGGACAAATTCACGTGGACAGACGAAGCAGATGCAGCATTGAAGCAGCTCAAGGAGATTCTTTCCTCAGCGCCCATCCTTGCAGCACACGAGCCTGGAGGGCCCCTGTTAATTTGCATGGCGGCAACCAACCGGGTTATTAGCATCGTCGTCGTGGCAGAGTGGAAGGAACCAGGCTACGAGCACGGAGTTCAACGACCAGTTTACTATGTGAGAGAGGTCTTGACGGAGTCCAAGCAGCATTACCCGCACTACCAAAAGATAGCTTATGTAGTATTCCTCGCTTCTCGGAAGCTGAGGCATTACTTTCAGGAGCACCCATTCACAGTAGTGAGCAAGACTCCACTGTCCGACATTATTAATAACAGCGACGCTACAGGAAGCGTCGCGAAGTGGGGCATTGAACTTTCCGCCTTCGAGATCACCTACAAGAGACGCGACGCTATCAAGTCACAAGCTTTGGCGGATTTTATTGCAGATTGGACGGAGATGCCAGATGCTACTCTGTTGCCAGAACCAGAGTACTGGGTGATGCACTTTGACGAATCAAAGTTGCTCAACGGCTCGGGGGCTGGTGTACTGCTACAGTCACCAAAAGGAGACAAGCTGCACTACATTCTGCAGAGCCACTTCGAGGCTACAAACAACATGGCGGAGTATGAAGCACTCATTCACGGACTACGTGTAGCCAAGGATATTGGCATCAAGCACATAGTTTGCTGTGGAGATTCCGACTTGGTTGCCCAGCAGGTGGCTGGCACCTGGAACGCGCGGAACCCTATGATGGCGGCATATCGCGACGAAGTGGACGAGATAGCCAAGAGCTTCTTGGGCTACGAAGTCAAGTATGTGCCTAGGGAGCAAAACGAGGCGGCTGATCTACTGTCTAAGCTTGGATCAGGGCGCAAGCAAATTCCGCCAGGAGTTTTCCTAGAGCATCTACGCACACCATCCGTGAAGGGCGCCGACATCGATAACCCGGATAGAGCTGACTCTTTCGTCAACATGGTGACAAAGATCCCTCCGGCTTGGACAAAACCGTTCATGGAGTATCTCGAAGACGGAACTTTGCTTGACGACAAAGTCGAAAGACGGCAAATAGTACGACGAGCAAAGGGTTATACCATAATCAATGGGCAACTCTATAAAAGGAGCACTACTGGTGTATACTTAAAGTGCGTTTCCTAGCTAGAAGGTATGGAAATCCTGCGCGAGATCCATCTCGGAGATTGCGGGCATCACGCCGCTCCTCGATCATTGGTCTCGAAAGCCTTCCGGCAAGGATTCTACTGGCTGACCGCGAAGGCGGACGCCGACAAGCTGGTTGAGACATGCACGGGATGCCAGTATTATGCCCGACAACCACATGTTCCTGCTAAAGAATTGCAAACAATACCAATAACTTGGTCGTTTGCAGTCTGGGGGCTAGACATGGTGGGACCATTACAGACGGCACCATGTGGGTTTACGCATCTTCTTGTAGCACTTGACAAATTCACCAAATGGATAGAAGCTAAACCCATTAGAAAGCTTGATGGTGCAACTTCCCTCAGGTTTGTCCGGGATCTAGTGGTGAGATTTGGTCTCCCACACAGCATCATCACCGACAACGGAAGCAACTTGTCACTCGGAGAAGTGGAGGCCTATTGCTAGGACAAAGGCATCCGACTTGACCTTGCATCTGTGGCACACCCACAATCCAATGGTCAGGTTGAGCGAGCCGATGGATTAATTCTGCAGGGAATCAATCCACGTCTTGAGGCACCGCTACATAGAGCAGCTGGAGCCTGGGCGGAAGAATTGCCATCTGTGCTGTGGAGTTTACGAACCACACCCAACAGATCCACCGGCTACACCCCTTACTTCATGGTATATGGAGCAGAAGCCATCATGCCTTCCGACATCCTCCACGACGCACCAAGAGTTGCCGCCTACGACGAAGATGATCTCGAGGAGGAGCGCATTTTGGCATGCCAAAGATCTGCCATCTACCAACAGAAGCTATGCAGCTACCACAGTCGCCGCGTTCGGCATCACTCGTTTAAAGAGGGGGATTTAGTACTCCGACTTAAGCAGAAGAAGTCACACAAATTATCCCCGCCATGGGAAGGACCGTTCATCATAAGCAAGGCGCTGCTCAATGGGTCTTACTACCTTGTCGACAATCGTGTACTCAAGGATAGACCCAACGAGGATCATAAGCGTAAGCGACGTGACCCGGATGATGACTACCCGGAGCTTGATCGGCCATGGAACATAGCACAGCTACGTCCTTTCTACACTTAGCATCTTTTATCTAACTGTGTACCTCTTATATGATCAATGAAATAAAGCTCTTTGGTTCACTCATATTGCTGAGTCTTTTACCTCCTTTAGTTTTCATTTTTGGATCATATAAAACCTTTATACACAAGTCTTGTGATTGCACTTGTGAAAATTCTGCCTACGGGCGTTAGCTTAAGTCTTCTGGTCTACACATTCTTTATCGTTTTTATGTGGATTCTGGAGTAGTGACTTTCTGCACTTATTATCGGCGATTTTGTGCTCAGGTTATTGACGATGCCATTGGGCATCATCACCTAAGCGCATGGTTCCGACAACAAGTCTTCCGACTCACGAAAAGTCAAGCATAAGAACCAGAGTAATGGATAAGCCAACACTTGCTTAAAAATATATACATAGTGGGAATTAGTTCTTAAGTCGCAGGACTTAACAATCATTGTTATCCGCCTTAAGATTACATCACCAAGTTTCTTCCGTGCACACACCAAAGGTGAAACAAAAATTACAAAGTGTTCTTCATTCTTTGGGCGCAGGAGACTTGGAGGCCGCATCATCACCAGCCGGAGAATCACCCTCAACATCGGCGCTGTGATGAGACTCGGAGGAATCTTGGTTGACCTATCGATGGTGTTCCTGGGCATGAAGACGTCAACATCCACCAACTCGGCAACCCTGGTGTCATAACCCGCGAGTGATGACATGATGGCTTCGTGATCGATCTCCTTGCCGTCATCATCTACGTTAGGGATGCCAGAGGTCACCGTGTCGATGTCGGCATCTTCATAGTGTGCATTCACCATAGACAGCGCCATCCTTGCGCCAGCCTGTGCGCATGAAGCTTTCCAGCTCGCGACACGCTCAGGGGCTCGGCGCAGAATCTCCGAGTACTTCGCCACGGAGTCCGAGGCCTTGATATAAATCTTGAGGGGCTTGGCAATCTCCTTGGCTTGGGCGATGGCGGTATTGATGAAGTTGCTGGCAAGAACCATGCATTCTTTGTCCGAAGGAGGCGAGCGGGTTAAACCCATAGGAGCTGTAAATTCCGACAAGGAGCGCATGAGTTCAAAAAACTCTATATCCAGATTACAGAAATTCAAGGCGGAGGAAACTTACTGAAGATGCTGGACTTGGCCTGCCAAATGATGTCCGCCAAGGATTCCTTCTCTTGTTGGAGGAGCTTAAACGCCTCGCTATGGCGAAGATTTTGCTCATCAGTAGCTTGCTTCTGATCCTTTAGGATCGCAAGCTCCTCCTTCAAGCGATTGATCTCCGCGGAGGCGGAATCCTGTAGGGCTTTCATGGAATCCTCGTGCATCTTCAACATCTCCTTCCTCTCCTCCTTTAGGATCTTGTTCTCGCTGTCCAGCTGCTGGATATGCTTGGACTGCTCGACAATGTCCTTGGCCTTGGCGACATGTTCTGCAAGTCGGAGAAAACCACGTACACAGTGAGTACTCGGAGATTATGGGCACAAAAGTAAGACGGAAATGCGCAAAAAGAAAACAGACTCTTGTTTTTGATGATCTGTTCCTTCAAGATGGCAGTTTTACCCTTTTCGGCTTCAAGATCTGCGCGCATCTTCTGATACTTGTCGTTGGCCATGCCCCTCTAGGCATTCTTGTTCTGTGGAAACAAATACAAAGTTAAGTCGTTGTTTGGTCTGCTTGAAGCCCCTAGTCGGATATTTTCCACCTAGATGCTCGGGGGCTACAGCGAGAGTTTTACCTTATCAATATGCTTAGATTTTCTTTAAGCATCTAGTCAGAACTAATTCAGTTACAACTAGAGGCTTGGGGGCTACAGCATTGAAAATTATGAACACTGTGTATGCTACTCTTAAAGCATCTAGTCGGAGTAATTCATTCCATCTAAATGCTTGGGGGCTATAGTGAGAGTTTTTTCTAACTTAGTCACTCTTAGAGCATATAGATGCAAAACCTATGGTTTTCCGTCTACATCCTCGGGGCTACAGTGGAATACTCATATGAAATGCAAAAGGCAAAGTAAAACTTACAAGTGCAATAATCTTGAGGTTTGTAGTACTCTCGGCCAGCAGCTTGCCAAAGGAAATGCTATTTCCCCGCAAGATATCTGCTTGTCGGGGCAGTTCCTCAATACCGCACGTCGGAGATGACGACACTCCTCTAGGAACCATAGTTGTGTTACTCGGCAGGAGCGCCGGGTAAACTATCTTTGGGAACTCGAAGGGTTTCTGGGGAGTAGGGGCGCCGCCTTCGGCAGAGGTACTAGCTCCCACCACCGCCTTGACGCTACCGATGGCATCCTTAGCCGGAGCTTCAACCATTTGAAGAGCAGCGCTCTCCTGCGTCGCCTGCTCGCCAACAACAGCGAGTTCGGTAGAGGCGCCAGAATCCACTTCCATGGCGGAAGGGCCTGGTGCCTCCTGGACTTGAGAGCTTGTCGGAGCAGAGGAGGGCTTGCTTGACAGCAGGAGTAGCAGGGGCGATGGCGGGGGAGGAGTCGCGATGCAGCATATCTTTGATATTTCTAGAAGCCCCAAGAGTCTTGGAGGACTTCTTGAGGCTGGTTGTGGCTTTCTTCCTGAAACGTGCAAAATGCATAAGTATAGGAATAAGATAGATAAATAAGACAATGTCGGAGAATGAGAGGCTTACACTAGGGGGGCGCTTTGGCAAAAACCCCGGTGGCTTTTCTCTTTTCCGCCTCCAGGGCGGTAGTACTCTTTTTGGAGGCTCCAC
Source organism: Avena sativa (assembly GCA_916181665.1). Classification (NCBI taxonomy): domain Eukaryota; kingdom Viridiplantae; phylum Streptophyta; class Magnoliopsida; order Poales; family Poaceae; genus Avena; species Avena sativa. The sequence continues at coordinate 363,153,636 of OV702285.1, read as the reverse complement.
CCTCCGTCTTCTTCTTCTTGCCTCCGTCGGCAGCGTCAGAGGTGGAGCTCTTCTGCTTTCGCGCCAACGGGACATCGTCGTCGGACACGAACGTGACTTCCTTCATCTTTGGATCGTAGATTTGGGCAGCCAGGTTGTCCTCATCTAGATCGCTAAGCTATTAAGTGAGAAATCACCGTGTTAGATAAGATGGCACTGGCAAGACGGAGAAACTGGAGCAATGTCATACACGGAAAATAAATACCTACCTTTGGGCACTTGCCGTCTACGTACATGTCGTAGGTGATGGTGAAGCCGCGCTTCTTATCCTTCACCTTGACGATGTCCTTCAGACGGAGCTTGACGGAGTCGCTCGAGAAGTTATCCACGGAGATCCGGAGGGTATCCTTTCGATCACTGGTGTACTCGTGCATGAAATTCACGCGGTGCTGCAGAGGTTGGATTCGCCTGATGAACCAGCACATGGCTAGGTCCAAGTTGGTCAAACCCGTCTCTACGAACCACTCGATCCGCCTTATTGCGCGTGAAGCGCCGAGGTCGGAGGGAAGAGAGGCATGGGATCTCCATGTGGAAACTTCAGCGGCGGATCCATCCACGAAGTTCGGGTACGTCACTTCTCGGCCCGCCAAAGGAATGTCGGGGCTATAGAAGTACGTCCGCTGCCAGTTTTTGCACGACTCGTGGCTGACGATGTCGGGGAAACGCCGGCCAGGTCGAATCTTGAAACTTATGGTGCCGCAGTTCCTAAGCTCCTCCCTACTATGTCCGGCTTCACGTTTGACGGTGAAGAAGTACACGAACAAGTCTAACCTAGGCCTAATCCCTAGGTAACCCTCACAAAGTGCCGCGAAGTTGCTAAGCACTAAGATACTATTGGGGGAGAGGTTATGGGGTTGGACCTTGAAGTGGTTCAAGACGGACAGAAAGAAGTGGGAGATGGGCAGAGAAACGCCGCGTACCAGCTGAGCCTTGAGGTACACCTTTTCTCCGGCTTGGGGAGAAGGTGTCACCTCGCCGGCCGGCGCCGCCCGCCAGGCGAGCGCCTCCGTCGCGGGGAGGTATCCTTCGGCGACCATCTCTTGGATGGCGCGGCTGGTGATGTCCGAGCCGCGCCAGTCGCCCTTGTGCGAGTCTGGCTCTTCTTCCAGAGGCTCTAGCGCCGCTAGATTGTGGTCACCGCCGGTGGTTTCAATCACCACTGAAGCGGGGATGACCAGGCCCTCTCGGGGCACGACGACGGAGCTCACCAGCTTCGCCGTGGCTTCGCTCGACGCAGCCATTGACGGGGAGGAGCTGCTGCTGGCCATGGAGGACTGGAAGGATGCGACTGACGCAAAGAGAGGCTAGGGTTTCTTCGAGGTTTTCCGCGGAGAGCTCGAGGAGGCGTGCGGCTGGAGGAAGAAGATGATGACACGAGAGAATGGGGTAAAAAAGTGGCAAGTGTCCCACAGTTACTATTTATCTTACTCTGCGTCAAGATTCGTGCAGCTAATCGGACGGTTGCCGCGTAGACGACGTGTTCGTGGACGTGCGCGGTAATTTCGCCACGTCTCCAACTGCTGCCGCCAACGGTTCGTATAGCTCGCGCGGGAAAATCGGATATGATTGCATTCTCTGCATATGTGAGTTACGAGGCGTCGCTGAACTAAAGCCTATGTCGTCATAACTGATACGGTAGATGAGCCGTCGCATCGAAGATTTCGGCATGGATGGATTTAATCCGACTACGGAAGAGTACGATGGAAGATTCAGCATTTCTCCGACTTACAAATCAAAGACGGAGAAAAACCTTGCAGGGTTCTTTGGGAGGACTACAAGATATTGCTTGACATTTTGCCGACATCCATCTAGACGGAGCATTCCACGTGAAGAGGCAAGACGGCGCAAGATCTCAGAGTTCTCTGGGGGCTACTGTTGGGGATATGCTATATGGGTATCCTCATAGCATGTCTCTTATCTGACTAACCCGGGTTGCGCATAGTCGGTAGCATGGCCTGTGGCCTGCTGGGCGGCCCAGTTAGGTGGATCCAGAAGGGAGGCCCATGCCGGATAAAGGAAGGCTACGGTGGAGTCACCAGCGTACCCGGAGCCTTGGAGTGCAAGATACACAAGACTAGTGATAGACGGTGTAGGACTCTGTAACCTGTCCGGCTAGGACTTTTCCCTGTAACCCTAGGATCTGGCGACTATATAAGTCGGGCCTATGGGAGCCTTTAGGGCACAACACAAGTACAGACTCATACAACCTCGCACAGCGAACCTATCTCTGTAACTCGGCGTATTTCCCTTATAGTGATTTATAGCAGGAGTAGGATTCCGCCACCGTCGTGGGATCTGAACCTGGGTAAGCTGTGTTACCTCGTACCCGTCAACCGTCCGCCTTACCCCACGTCTCTAAACACGCACTGTGAGGACCCCTCCATGGCGTACTCATCGGCAATACCACGACAACGGAGTCACTCGAGAAGTTGTCCACGGAGATGCGGAGACTATCCATTCTGTCGCTGGTATACTCGTGCATGAGCTTCGCGCGGTGCTGTAGAGGTTGGATTCACATGATGAACCAACACATGGCTAGGTCCATGCCGGTCAGACCCGTCTCTACAAACTACTCGATCCGCCTTATGGCCCGAGAAGCTTCGAGGTCGGAGGGAAGGGAGGCTTGGGATATCCATGACGAGGCTTCGGCGGTGGCTCCGTCAACGAAGTCCGGGTACGTAACTTGTCGGCCAGACAGAGGGATGTCTAGGCCGTAAAAGTACGTACGTTTCCAATTCTTGCAGGACTCGTGGCTGACGATGTCGGGGAACCGCCGGCCAGGTCGAATCTTGAAGCTTATGGTGCCACAGTTCCTAAGTTCTTCCTTGCTATGTCCGGCTTCACGTTTGACGTTGAAGAAGTACACAAAAAGGTCTAACCTAGGATTTATCCCTAAGTATCCCTCACAAAGTTCCGCGTAGTTGCTAAGCACTAAGATACTATTGGGGGAAAGGTTCTGGGGCTGGACTCTATAATGGTTCAAGACGGAGAGGAAGAAGTTGGAGATGGGCAGGGAGACGCCGCGTACCAGTTGAGCTTTGAGGTACACCTTTTCTCCGGCTTGGGGAGAAGGTGTCACCTCGCCATCCGGCACCGCCCACCAGGAAAGCCCCTCCATCGCGGGGAGGTAGCCCTCGACGACCATCTCTTGGATATCACGGTCTATGATATCCGAGCCGCACCAGTCGCCCTTGTGCGAGTCTGGTTCCTCCTCCAGTGGCTCTAGCGCTGCCAAATTTAGGTCGCCGCCGGTGGAATCGATCACCGTCGACGCGGGGATGACACTCCTTCTGGGGGCACGACGATGGAGCTCGCCGGCTTCGCCGCGGCTTCGCTCGACGCCGCCATTGATGGAGAAGTGCTGCTGCTGGCCATGGAGTGAGATGGGGTGCGACTGGTGCAGATTGGAGCTAGGGTTTTTTCGAGAGTTCTCGCGGAAAGCTCGAGGAGATACGCGGATGGAGGAAGAAGATGATGCGAGGAGAATGAGGTAAAAAGTGGAAATTTCCCCACGGTTACTATTTATCATCCCCGACGTCAAGATTCGTGCAGCTTGATCGGACGGTTGCCGCGTAGACGACGTGTTCGCGAACGTGCGCGGAAATTTCGCCACGTCTCCAACCGTCGCCGCCAACGGTTCGTATCGCTCGCGCGGGAAAATCGGACATGATTGCGTTCTCTGCATGTGTGAGTTACGAGGCGTCGCTGACCTAAGCCTACGTCGTCCTAGCTGACATGGGTAGATGAGCCCTCACATCGAAGATTCTGACATAGACGGATCTAATCCGACTACAGAAGTGTACGATGGAAGATTTAGCATTTCTCCGGCTTACAAGTTGAAGACGGAGAAAGTTTTGCAGGGTTCTTTGGGAGGACTACAAGATATTGCTTGACGATTTGCCGACATCCAACTAGACGGAGAATTCATTTGAAAAGGCAAGACGATGCAAGATGTCGGAGTTCTCCGGGGGCTACTGTTGGGGATATGCTATATGGGTATCCTCATAGCATTTCACCTATCCGGATAACCCAGGTGGCCCACAGTTGGTAGCATGGCTTATGGCCTGCTGGGCGGCCCAGTTAGATGGATCCAGAAGGGAGGCCCATGCCGGATAAAGGAAGGCTACGGTGGAGTCACCAGCGTACCAGGAGCCTTGGAGTGCAAGATACACAAGACTAGTAATAGACGGTGTAGGACTCTGTAACCTATCCGGCTAGGACTTTTACCTGTAACCCTAGGACCTGGAGACTATATAAGTCGGGCCTATGGGAGCCTTTAGGGCACAACTTCAGACAATCTAGTGTCAACTACGATGCACCTCGCACAGCGAACCAATCCCTATAACTCGGTGTATTGCCTTTATAGTGATTTATAGAAGGAGTAGGATTCCACCACCGTTGTGGGATCTGAACCTGGGTAAGCTGTATTACCTCGTACCTGTCAATCGTCCGCCTTCGCCCACGTCTCTAAACACGCACTGTGAGGACCCCTCCATGGCGTACTCGTCGGCAATACCACGACAGCATGCCTAATGCATTGCATAGATTATTTGTCTTTCACAGTTGCAAGTGTTAGTTTGCAAAGTTCTAGCTTGCATAGATAGCTTACAAAGTTAACTTGTATAATGAGGCTTGCCTTGTGCAATGCAGTGGTTGAAGTTCTCCTCTGCTTCCTCTTCGTAGTAGTCTCCTTCCTCTTCGTATCCTTGGTCGGTACTAGCATCTATAAATAAATACGAAGTACACAATCACCAAACAATACTTAACTACTTATATTTGGCACACAAGGGTTCACACTAGATGATCTAGCATCATCACAATCATCACAAGGATTAATGCAATAGTTTTATTTATTTCATTTTAGAAAAGTAATTTCTACTCATTGAAAAACTACTTAAGGTTTAATATTCTCCAATTTAAACATGGGATCATGTTGACACATGTCATCACCACATATTTCAATACTTGGGAATGTGATTTAAAGTGGTGTCACAATTTAATAAGGTTTAACCTTTTTATTTTAATTAATTTAAGTGACTAGAAATGCCTATGGGGCATTCTTTTATTACTTGTCCATTATTACTGCAAGTAAACCTAGATATTTTTATATATTCAGAAAGGTTTTATCAAATGTGATTTTTGAGAGTTGGAATCAACTCAAAAGCATTTATGGTTGAATTTGAAAAATGTTTGAATGCAGAAAAGTCTCTTCCTTGTTATTTTTACTATAGGTGATCTATAATTTCAAATGGTTTGAATCCAAAGGTCTCGGATTAAGAATTTCCATATCTTTCTAGCAAAATTAGTTTCATGTAATTTGGTTTAGTAAAACTTTCTGAATTGAATTTTGAATCTACTGCCAGAATTGGGTTCGAAACTAAATAGATAAATCTAAATTCAAACTAACTGGGTCGCAAGGAAATTCTAACTGGGCCGGCCCACTACGCACAGCAAGCGCGGGCTGGTAAGTTGTGTCCCCACGCGTCAGTGGGACAGGGTGTGAAGGGGTATGGGCTAACTACGACCGTAGGATTAATCTAAGGATCAACGGCTGACAGCCATCGTCCTCGTCGAACAGAACACGATGGGCTCGAACCCTAGCGCGGCCAGTGGGGGTCTGTGGCGGCTCACCGGGGCTCAGGCGATGGTCGGCGATGGGGGCGAACGACAAAGTCAACGACGACGGTTCTCCTGGTACCGGCGGCTCCTCCTGGGGTGGCTACAATCAACGACGCCCTTCTCCTCTAGCAGCGGCAGGCTCCGGCAAAATTCCGGCGATGCTGCGCTCGCCTTTCTCCAGGAAGAAATGGGAAGGATCAGTGAGAGGTGGGGAGTGGAATGGTATGAATAAAACAAGCGGGGGAGGCCTTCTTTTATAGGCGAGCAAGAGAGGCCGAGCGGCATGGGCAGTGCTCGTCGGGGTCGGCGTTACAGCGAGCTACGGGCATGGCTGAAGCTAGGGGACGGTGCGCAGTCTCCTGGCGGTGTTCAACGGCTGGCACGACAAGGGGCAATGCGGTTCAGTCGGAATGCGTTGGTGCTCTGAGAGGCACCGACGGCGGTTTTGATGACGCACAGTGGCTACGGGTCGCGCGGCGGTGAATGGGGATGTCTGGGAGGTTCCTGGGACGGTGGTGATCATAGGCATGGGCGGCGAAGGCGAGGCGTGGTCTGTGCCAGCGTGTCGAGCGCAACGAGCTGGCGCGCTCTGTACATGGCAGAGACAAACTGGGTGTGAGTGTTCTCGTTGGTACACTGCTTGGCAGGGCCCGAGGGATGGACAGAGGGTGGCAGTGGACGGTGGCATGCTTCCTGGACACGGTGGCTAGGCGCGGCGCTTGCTCCTGCTGGCTAGCCATAGTCGGCTGGCCGGGGTTGGCTCGGGCATGCACGACATGGTGCATTGGGTAGGGTCTAGGTTGGTTCAATGCACTGGTTGGCACTGGGGGAGACACAGTTGATTAATGGGGAACAATGTTTGGGGGTGATCACTACTCAAAATAGTGAAGTTTGGCCAAATTTGTTTTCTATCTCCAAGTGTTTGATGAAATGGCCAAAAGAATTTCATATTTTAATTTTTGGTTGAAAGTTAGTGGATGTAATGGTCACATACTAGGTAGTCTCTGGTTTATTGGATTTGTCAAGGTGCACTAGTTTGGTTGGGTTTTGAGAAATGGTGATCTTCTCATATGAATTAGATTCAATTTTCAAATGCCATTTGAATAGGGTTGCCAAATGTTTTTGTGGGTTTGCAAGGTGGGCTTGGGTTCACTTTCACTTGGTCTAGCAAGGGGTGAAAAGAATTGGATTTGGTTCTATTTGAAATCTTGGACTAGAAACACTCAAAGTGGTCTGGTGAACAAGATTGACAAAAATGACCATTAGCTCATTTTGTTTGTTTTTGAATTTATAATGATTTGATTCTGCTTGGAAATGATTTAGATGATGTTATTTTCATCTTTAAACCAATCCTTTCCATTTGCAACAATCAAACAAGTCCATTCAAGCATTCATGCATTCATCACATACACACATGCATTCGTGTGATTTTAATTAACAAAAGTTTTTGTTAACCCTAATTTTGGGTAATTGGAATTGATACCTTGATTAATATTTTTGGGATGTTACATATGCATTACAAGGGTCTAGGGTTGTAAGGTTTAAATAAAATCTTGGATCATTCCTTAGAATTAATCTAAATCTTTAGATCGTTCGTTAGAACGTTTTACTCCTAGACCAATACTATATTGTAGGAACAATGTCAATTGCACCAAGGGCAATACAACATTTACATTTTGGCATCATTAGACAAATAAACTAAGGCCATAAGTCATACATTCCATTAGAATTATGTTAAATAGTTGATATTCACTTCGCATTGATTTTCATTGGGCGAGTACTTGGTTATCTAAAGGTGAATTTCAATTTTGCACTTCCAGTGAGATTTTTTGCCAATTACTTATAATAAAAAATCATTATATCAATTGTGTGCCATGTATACATTTCAGTTAAACTAACAACTAGACAAAGTTCTAACAAATAAGGGATGTAGCATCTAATCCTCATGGATGTTGTAAACAGTTTAGGACCTTTTTGAAATTTTTATAACTTGTGTGTGGGCACCAATATTTTACAAAGGGGATGCGCATAAATTGTACGACCAATCCAAACAATGACTTAAATTTTATCTGTTACTGATTTTTTTTCTAGTGAGGACATCCCTAGTTTTTTTACCATTTTCTTTCAATGATGATGATGATGTTTTTGCGCAAGATAAGTCCAATAAAATCATAATTGGACCATCAATAAGAGAACGTGAAAATCTACTTAAACAACAGGTGAATTCACTCTTAATTGAATCTGGTATTTTAATTTGAGAATTTTATACTACGTAAGTATATGCATCTTTTATGATCAATTTTATTGATAATACAAACATTGCACGTGGAGGGGGAGGAGAGTTGCGGCTAGAAAACGAAGCACTGATTTCTAATATCAGCAAGTGTGCAAGAGAGGAAAGTGTGCAAGAGGGGAGAGGGAGGCAGGCATACTAGGAAGAAATGAGGAGATCAAGCATGTTTAAGAGAGATGTGGCACACCAAGAATGGTCTGTACGCCAATTAGGATAACCCATCTATGGGTCTGTTTGTATCAGTTTGAATCGAACTAGATCAATTTGGCTTGAACCCGAGTTGGTTTTTGGACCTAGTATGTGTCATGGACACCCCACCCCCTATAAGTACTCATGGGGCACCTCCAAATTAGGGTTAGACCGCGTTTAGATTAAACCAAGATTAGCATTTATCTGAAATTATATATTCCTCTTTGATTCAATAAGTAATATTGACCCTCATCACTATGTTTTGATCTCGTGTTTATCCTAGTGAACAAGTCAAGTGTTTTCTATTGTTTTATTGGAAATTGTTAGATTGTAAACAACTTCGTGGTCGGTCTGCGGCTATGTGCACAAGAGTGTGATACTGTGAATATCTACAAGGGTGAGAGTTGTTGCACTGGAAAAATGGATTATCCAGAGATTTGATAGTGTCTCTCTAGTTATCTAACACAACCATCATCATCGACATCGTGCTCAACCAGAAGACTGAGCCACCCCTTATCAGTGTCTATGTTTGATCTATCGAGCATTCTTTATTCTGTAGCGATCATGAGATGATTCGGGTGGCAAGCTCGTGTTTAGCACGTAGATACCTACTACGATGTATAGAGTAAATAAAGAAACCCCCTATTCAAAACAAAACAAAAAAATGGAGGTCAACTACGGGTATGTACGGGATATGGCTAACAAGGACAAATCATGTTTTCCTGTAACAGTACAATACAACTAGTACTAGTATATTTTATCATAGATATCAGTTTCATAAAGATACGCCCTTAAACAAAAAAATCCACATGGATCATATCAGAAGAATAAGGCATCAAAGCAGATTTTGCTGAGGAGAATGTAAACTAAAGGTGCCACTAGCATGGTCACATAGAGAAGACATGATCAACACCGAGTTTTCATGATGCGCATACAAGTAAAAGCCATGCCTTAAGACTCTTGGGACTCTTCGTTTGATCACCATATACTTCCTCAAAAAATTCTAAACTAAACTCACTATAATTGACAATAATTTGGATGGATGACCAATAGACATGCAAATACATTAGAGCTCTATTGCTGAACTAGTAGAGCTGGTTGGCAGTTATACTATAGAGAGGTTTTGACACATACCTCACCAAAAAATCTACGTGTATAGTTGTCTCCACAACTTCACTAACAAGTAGCCACACAAGACTAATATGTTATCCTTCCACCCTTTTTTAATGGAGGAAAAATCCCTTGACTTATATTTATTAACAAGAAGTTCCTATAAACTGAGCCTATGATTAGAATGTGAAGCCTACTCTCATGGAATGATCAAGCTCGAGTGCTTCACACCGCACTTCCAGTGATACGATCAACATGGTGAATATTTCAGGTCAAACTCCCAGAAGCCTTTAACGGATTCATCAATAATTTGGAGTCTTCATCGACATGTTTGCATTTTATCTGTATATCAATTTTGATCAAGAACCTCATTGTTGATATACCTCTTATAGGATTTATCAAACATACATAACCACTACTAGGAAAAATCTCATTGATGGCGTTCGGGAAATAAGGTCAGTGACGTTGAACCCACACGCCACTAACTTCACTCCACTAGTAGCTGATAGTGGTGGCGTGTGCCTCGAATGCCACCAGTAAAACCTGTATTACTGGTGTGTTGTCTGTGCGCCATCACTATTTGTTTTAGTACTAGCGCTTGACTTGAATGCCATCAGTACCAAAAGTAATCCTAGCATTCCTTATTATTTGAACACCAATAATGTTTTAGCACCAACTGCCGCGGCAGGGAAATATGCTAAAACGCTGACGCGGTAGGGCTTCAGGCAAGTGTATTGAAAAGTAATATATATAGTGAAATAATTAACTTTAAAACACAACAATAGACGACAAAAATTCGATAGCTAAATTAAGCAAGTCTACAAGAACGTTCACACACCAGTACAAATTAAGTAACTTAGAAAGTACTTGTACACATAACAATCTTGGAGGCACACTCACGAAAACACAATCTGATTAACAAAGTTTTTATGCAAGTGAGCCTTAATAACGCTATGCAAGTGAGCCTTAATAACGCACAAAAACTACTTCTTCGGGAGAAATGGGAGAACGCCCTGGTAGGCGTTGAACGACCTGTTGTGGCCTTGTTGACTCATGCGGTTCATCACCTCATCCAGAGTATCTACACCACCGTACAACACACCTTTTTCATCGATGACATCTTTGTTGAGGATATTCGGAAGGTTCAATTGGATGCGTGAGAACTTATCCCTATGATCTCCACCTTCCTTCTTCTCTAGTTCTTGGCCCCATCTCAGCAAGTCTTTCCCCAATTCAAGGGTATCAAACAAATCGTACATATTTACTAATGTGATGGATGGAATAGTAGGCATTCATAATATTGTGCCTAGGCAATGATAGACTAGGCTATTGCAGGAAAGGGAATTGCTCATTCAACCAGAAGTCTGGCAAGGCGCTACCCTTTTCCTATTTTTTTAGTTATGCATACTCCACGGATGTTGTAGATGAAGAGAGATTCGTCCAGAATGTCACGTACTAACGAGTAGCCTTTCTTCAAACTTCTCACTGAATCCATGACGAAAAACAGGAAATGATGTGGGTGCATGTAACATCCCAAAAATATTAATCAAGGTTATAAATTCCAATCACCCAAATTTAGGGTTAACAAAAACTTTTGTCAATTAAAATCCATATGAATGCATGTGTGTATGTGATGAATGCATGAATGCTTGTATGGACTTGTGTGATTGTTATGAATGGCAAGGATTGGTTTAAAGATGAAAAAACATCATCTAAATCATTTCCAAGAAGAATCAAATCATTAGAAATTCAAAAACAAACCAAATAAGCAAATGGTCATTTTTGTCAATCTTGTTCACTGGACCACTTTGAGTGTTTCTACTCCAAGATTTCTAACAGAAACAAATCCAATTCTTTTCACCCCTTGCTAGACCAAGTAAAAGTGAATCCAAGCCCACCTTGCAAACCAACAAAAACAATTTACAAATCTATGCCATGGACAATTCAAAATTGAATCTAGTTCATATGGTAAGATCACCATTTCTCAAAACCCAACCAAACCAGTTCACCTTGACAAAACCAATCAACCAGATACTCCCCAATATGTGACCATTGCGACCACCAAGTTTCATCCAAAAATTCAAATATTAATTTCTTTCGGCCATTTCATCAAACACCTCGAGACATAAACCAAATTCTGCCAAACTTCACTGTTTTGAGCAGTAATATTACCAAACCTTGTTACCCATTGATCACCCTTGTCTCCCCCAGTGACAAACAGCGCCTAGCCACCATGTCCAGGAGGCACGCCACCGTCCACCTCCACCCCTTGTCCAGCCCTCGAGCCTTGACAAGCAGTGGACCACCAAGAACAAACGCGCCCAGTTTGTCTCTGCCATGTCCAGAGCGTGCCAGCTCGCCTCACTCGACATGCTCGCACGTACCGCGCCTCGCCTTCGCCGCCCGTGCCTGCGATCACCATCGTTCCAGGAGACCACCAGACATGCCCATTCACCGCCGCGCGACCAAGAGCGCCTGTGCGTCGTCAAAAACGTCGTCGGTGCCGCTCAGAGCACCAGCGTGTTCCGACCAAACCTCACCGCCCCTTGCCGCGCTATCAAGTCGTTGAGCACCGCCAGGAGACCGCGCACCGTCCCCTAGCCTCAGCCATGCCCGTAGCTCGCTGTAACCCCGACCCTGACGAGCACTGCCCATGCTGCTCGGCCTCTCTCGCTCGCCTATAAAAGGAGGCCTCCCCTGCTCGTTTGCTTCACACCTGTTCACTCCCCACCTCTCACTGATCCATCCCACCTCTTCCCGGAGCAAGGCAAGCTCTCCCTCACTGGAATTTCGCCGGAGCCTGCCGCTACTAGAGGAGAAGGGCGTCGTCGATTGAAGCCAACCCAGGAGGAGCAGCCAGTACCAGGAGAACCGCCATCGTCGACTTGGTCATTCGCCCCCATCGCCGACCATCGCCTGAGCCCCGGTGAGCCGCTCCAGACCCCCACTGGCCGCGCTAGGGTTAGCCACCGTCGTGTCCTGTTCGACGAGGACGACGGCCGTGAGCCATTGATCCTTAGTCTAATCCTACGATCGTAGTCACCCCGTACCCCTTCGCCAACCCCCGTATCACTAACGTGTGGGGACACCACTTAACCAGCCCGCGCGTGCGTTGTGCGTAGTGGGCCGGCCCAGTTAGATCTCCCGCGCGACCCAATTAGTTTAAATTAGGATTTTTCATTTTAGTTTCAAACCTAGTTCTATATATTGATTCAAAATTCAATTCAGAGAGTTTTACTGAACCAAATAGCATGAAACCAATTTTGTTAGAAAGGTATGGAAATTCTTAATCCAAGCCTGTTGGATTCAAACCATTTGAAATTCTAGATCACCTATAGTAAAAATAACAAGGCAGAGACTTTTCTGCATTCAAACATTTTTCGAAATTCAACCATAAATGCTTTTGAGTTGATTCCAACTCTCAAAAATAACATTTGATAAGAACTTTCTGAATATATAAAAATATCTAGGTTTACTTGCACTAATAATGGATAAGTAATAAAAATTTCCACATAGGCATTCTAGTCACTTTAATTAATTAAAATAAAAGGTTAAACCTTATTAAATTGTGATACCACTTTAAATTAAATTTCCAAGTATTGAAATATGTGGTGATGACATGTGTGAACATGATCCCATGTTTTAATTGCAGAACAATAAATCTTAAGTAGCTTTTTAATGAGTAGAAATTACTTTTCTAAAATAAAATAAACAAGTCTATTGCCTTAATTCATGTGATGATTGTGATGATGCTAGTATTGTTTGGTGATTTTGTACTTCATATTTATTTATAGACGCTAGTAATGACCAAGGATACGAAGAGGAAGGAGACTACTACGAAGAGGAAGCCGATGAGAACTTCAACCACTACACTGCATAATGCAAGCCATCCTAGCAAGCTAGAACTTTGCAAGCTAACACTTGCATGATAACTATGCAAACTAGATGGTTTGGGCCTATATGATTACAACCCTTTGATTACACCAAATCCTAGTTTTACTTGCAAGCTTGATTATTTTACTTCTTTATCAAAGCTTTTATTTATGTTTACTTAGTGACTTGTTAATTTTGGAAAGATATTAGAGGTAGCATAAAGGGCATAAAACTTGGCCTAAGTTAGGTAGAACTTGATGTCATCCTGAGGCATGAGATTATAATTAGATAAGTCACACTTGATTACTATCCCTCATTAGTGATTACCCCCAACTTTAGTGGCTAGTGCTAAGCATAAAACTTGATCACTTTAGATGGGAATACTTGGTGAAAAGGATTATGAAAACCTTAGAATGATGAGTCATTCTAATGAAATGTTTTGACATGTGTTATGAACACCAGATGATTTGATGATGAAAATGTTGAGGCATGAGCCTTAGCCCCCTTTATAAAACTGATGGTTGTGTTCGGATGCGATACCATTCCAATTTTACCGTACAACCACAATACCCGAATTTGGGTAGGTCTTGACTGGAAGTTTAATATCTTAGTATGTGTTCCCTTGCGGCCAAGGTTTGAGCTGAGGCTACCTCGTGATGATTGTCCACCTGTGCAGTTCCCAAGATGACAGATGGTCATGGTTGGGAGGCCAAACTCATAGGAGAGGTGCCTATATTAGGGTGTGTAATTGAAAGGTTAGGATTGATTATCCACATAGTGAGTATGGTGAATTCAGGATTGTTCCTGACGGATGTATCGAATATTGTGGTGAAAGTGTACCACCTCTTCAGACTGTCAAACTATTCGAATAGCCACATTCGTGGTTATGGACAGTTGGAGTGGCCATACTGTTCCGTCGTCAAATGTTTTCAAAATGACTTGTGAAATGAATCATGACTTTGACTTGACCACAACAGAGTTGTGAAAGTGAAAGCTAAGTTCCCACTTAGGTGTTATAAAACCTTAAACTAGTTTTCTTTACACCTGAACTCAGCTAGAGATAAACCTGGCTTTTTGCAAAACAACCTAGAGCTTAGGATTCCTACTTGAAACCTTTACATGTTAGTGATAGTTTGCGAGTACTTAAAGAGTACTCATGGCTTTGTCCCTGGCTATTCCCATGGCCAAACTATGAGGAGGACTACCAGGATGATGGACAACAGGAAGTCTACGACAACTAGGATCATCTCCCATCGTCAGCATTTCCTATGACACTGAAGATGGAGCTTCGCCGACGCTACCATTATTATATTATTCTGCTGCGTTGATTGTACTAAGACTGGATCATGAGATCCTTTATTCGTAAGACCTTTATTATGGTTTGTAATGGATGATGAACTATGGTACCAATCTGTTATGTCTCGCAAAAATGGTAATCCTGGGATTGCGATGTATGGCATAAGATGCATCTGGGATTAAAAATCCTGGTGTTGACAACTTGGTATCAGAGCCATCCTGACCATAGGAGACCCTAGTTTAGAATGGACGCTTGAATCAAAAACTTAGTTTCAAAACAAAAGAAGTGAGTATTTACGAAAACCTATTCTCATTCTTACCACTTAGATTCTTTCATAAAAATTCATGTTCCTAAAAATTCTTGCAAACTTACATAAAATTTGACACACTTGATCACTCTACTAACTTACTCATCCTATATTCTTATAGATGGACGTGAAGTATAGCAAGTTCTATCAGTTGGGAAACGGAGGAGATCTCATATTTGAGCGTGATTTGGACCAACTCTCGGAACTTCTGGAGCGCCTGCACCCCGAGTTCTTTGGAGCCCAGCTCAACAATCAGCAAGGAGGATAATTGCAATGGCTGATTGTTGCATGTCTAAGAGGGAAGATTGAAGCCCCCACCTCAGAGGGAGTCCAGTTCACCTTAAGAGAGAACAACTGGCTAGAAGGACTCGCCAGGTCCATGTAGGAATCTCTTGTCCGTCTGTGTGGGTAAGGCATCAATTAGAGTCACTGGAGGTAACATGTCACCCGGAGCTGAAGCATCAAGTCGACCATCTCAGATTCATGATGTATGACATGCAGAAGGAGTTGGACAATGCCCGCTCCTATGCCAACCACAACTATGCCATTGCAGTCAAGAAGGACCAGACCATCGCCATGCTTGTGAAGGTTCGCTAGTCATGTCGCCGTCAGCTTGAAAAGAAGGATCGCATTATTGCTCGCCTTCATCACAGAGTGACATATTTGGAGGAGACCATCCACGAGCGGGACATGCAGATTGAGGATAGGGAGAATGCAGGGGAAGATATCCGTGGAGACCCTTACTCCTACCTCAGTGACGATGATGACTTCCTAGAGGATCAAGCCATGGACTTCCACACGAATGACGATGACTCCACCTTCATTGATGATGATGATGAAGCCACCGATTCCGAGGAGTAGTAGCACTTGAGCACTACCGTTAGTGAAGTTGTATTCGGTCCCACTGTATCGGAGATTCACAGAATGGTTCTTAAAACCATATGTTTCCTTGTTGTGGTGTGTGTTTGTATTGTGTGCTATGAATGAATGAAAAGCAAGTTGCTAGAAAAATCTGAGTCAAACTTTAAAAACTTTTCAAAAACAAACCCCTGAACCTTAGAAATTTCCCTCTTTTCTCATGATCTATCTCAATCTTCAGATGCCTCGCAGAGGAAGCAGCTCATCCCCGGACCCGATGCTGCAAATCTTGCAAATGTTGGTTTCTTCCTGCGAAGCTGAAAGAGCCAAACGTCAAGCCAACTTAGCCACCCTCCAACACATAGCTCAGATGGCCAACAACAATCAAGGCCATGGAAACCAGGACAACCATGGATCCAAGCTCAAGAACTTTCAGAACACCAATCCACCCATCTTTAGTAAGTTTGAAGAGCCCTTAGATACTGATGACTGGTTGCAGACCATGGAGAACAACTTAGAAGTCGCAGGAGTGGAGGCCAATGAGAAAGTACTGTTTGGAACCCATTTCTGGCAGTAGATGCAAGAGCTTGGTGGAACAGCGTTCCCGCCATGAATGGAGGACAGATGATGACTTGGGAAGAATTCAAACTCAAGTTCAGCAGAACCCATGTGCCACCGGGTTTAATCAAGAGGATGAGATCTGAATTCAGATACTTGAAGCAAGGGAGGATGACCGTAGTGCAGTACCGCAACAAATTTTTGTCATTATCTAGGTATGCACCAGATGAGATTTACACTAAAGCAAATAAGAAGGAGAGATTCTTGAATGGTCTGCATGATGAGATGCAGACAGTGTTAGTCAATATTCCATTTGCTGACATTGAAGCCTTAGTGGATTTTGCTATTCAGATGGAAGGCAAGATCAACCAAGCCAATGAGAACCGCAAGCTTCGAATGATGCATCAACTAGGAACCCACCATACCCCAAAGTATCGCCCTAACCCGTCTACAGAATTTGTCCCAAGAAACAATAGACCCCTGATGAACCGTTCGAACTATCCCAACCATGGATGAGGAAACCCATGGCCCGAAGGAAACCACAACAACAACCCCGGCAACCCCAACAATTTCAACTGTGCACCGCCCAAGTTCAACAACAACAATGTTGCCAACAACACCAATACTGCCCCAAGGACTGGAAGCAATGTTGTGCCTGTTGCAGGAAAGGACAAGTCTTAGGTGACTTGTTATGAATGCGAAACCAAGGGACACTACTCCAGCGAGTGCCCTAAGAAGCTTGCAGCAACCCCCAATGTGAATGCCCCATCTCAACAGCAGTGTCATGTTCAGCCTGGAAGAAGATTTGCCCTAGGGAATTCGCTCAACCGCAACGGCCATCTGTTTCACATGAATGCTAAACAAGCCCAAGAAGCACCAGATGTCATGCCGGGTATGTTTTTTGTTAACTCAATACTTGCAAGAGTGATGTTTGATTCTGGAGCATCACACTCGTTTGTTACAGAAGAATTTGCATGCACTAGTAAGATTCAACCAACAAAATTTAAGCATGTTTTGATAGTTCAAATACCTAGTTCAACCACCAAAGCTAGACAAATTTGCAAGGCCGTACCTATCAGAATCCATGGCATAGTTTTTTATGCTAACCTAATAGTACTTGGAACTAAATGTTTGGAAGTAGTACTAGGAATGGGTTGGATGTCGAAACATAAAGGATTGATCGACTGTGCCAAGAAAGCCATAACCATGACCAGTACAGCCAGAATATCAGTAGAGCATGTATCTGAAACCTTGCCCCGTCAATTCAAGTGCAACAAGAGTCTAGCCCAACCAACCATTGACCAAGTCAGTGTAGTCTGTGAATACCCCGACGTATTTTCGGATGTTTTGCCCGGTATGCCTCCAGATCGGGATATCGAGTTTATCATTAAACTAATCCCTGAAACCGAACCCATAGCCCAGAGACCTTATAGTATGAACCCGGTTGAATTAGTGGAGCTGAAGAAGCAACTGGATGCTATATTAGAGATAGGCCTGATTCAACCAAGTGTGTCGCCATGGAGATCACCTGTCTTGTTTGTGGATAAGAAAGATGGAGGTAACCGTTTGTGTACGGATTATCGGAAGCTGGATGATGTCACCATTAAGAACAAGTACCCACTACCAAATATAGAAGATCTGTTTGACTAGTTGACCAGTGCCAAAGTGTTTTGTAAGATTGATCTTAGGACTGGTTATCATCACCTCAAGATTCATGTATAGGATATTCCAATGACTGCCTTTACCACCAGATATGGATTGTATGAGTACACTGTCATGTATTTTGGATTAACTAATGCCCTCGCTTATTTCATGAACCCCATGAATAAGATTTTTATGGACTTCCTGGATATCATCGATGACATTCTGATCTATTCCAAATCATAAGAAGAACATGAGCTACACCTGAGGACCATCCTTGGAAACCTTAGGGAGCATCAGTTGTATGCTAAGTTTAGTAAATGTGAATTCTGGTTACAAGAAGTAGGATTCCTCGGACATATTGTGTCGGTAGGAGAAATTGCCGTTGACCCTGCAAAGATTAAGGATGTTGAAGAATGGCAAGCCCCAACCACTCAAACCCAAGTTCATGCATTTCTCGGATTAGCGGGATATTACCACAAGTTCGTAGAAGGATTTTCGAGCATCGCAAGACCCATGACCCAGTTTTTGAAGAAAGATAAGAAGTTTGAATGGACGGACAAAAGTGAAGCAAGTTTCCAGGAACTCAAGAAGAGATTGATCTTAGCCCCAATCTTGATTATGCCGGATATCACGAAGCCTTTTGATGTGTTTTTTGACGCATCCAAGATCAGTCTCGGATGTGTGTTGATGCAAGAAGGCAAAGTTATATCCTATATATCCTGACAACTGAAGCAGCATGACCAGAATTATCCTACCCATGACCTTGAATTAGCAGCCGTAGTTTTAGCCTTGAAGACATGGCGGCATTACCTCATGGGTAACCGTTGTGAAATTTATTCGGACCACCAGAGCCTGAAGTATATTTTCACTCAGAAGGAGCTGAATATGAGGCAAAGGAGATGGATAGAGATAATCAAGGACTATGATATGGACATTCACTATCACCCCGGTAAAGCCAATGTGGTAGAAGATGCCCTTAGCAGATTGCCGTGTCGATTGAACTCTATGATTCTGAAACAGCAACCAAGTTTGCACAAGGAGTTGGAAGATTTCAGAATGGAGCTAGTAACTGAAGGATTTTTGGCTAACATAGAACTTCAACCCACTTTGATTTGTCAGATCAAGGAGGTGCAGAAAGGAAATGCTAGTATCGATGGAATAAAACGTCGTATTGGTACAGGGATGGTACCCGGATTCACCGAAGATGAAGAAGGATTTTTGTGGTCCAAAGGATGTATCTGTGTGCCAGCAGATTCCAAGTTGAAGCAAGCTATTTTGAAAGAAGCCCATGATACTCTTTATTCTATTCACCCCGGAGGAACGAAGATGTATCAGGATTTGAAGGAGCAATTTTGGTGGCATAAGATGAAGAGAGAAATCGGAAGCTACATAGCCAAGTGTAATATCTGTCAGAGAGTCAAGGAGGGACATCAGAGACCCGCAGGACTTTGCAACCATTGCAGATTCCGGAATGGAAATGGGATTCCGTCGGAATGGATTTTATCACCGGTTTGCCTACATCTAGTAGGGGAAATGACTCTATTTGGGTCATAGTAGATAGACTGTCCAAAGTCGCCCATTTCTTACCATTCAAGACCACTTACCATAGTTCGAAGCTAGAAGAGTTGTACATTGCTAGAATAGTCAGTTTGCATGGAGTCCCCAAGAACATCGTGTTGGATCGAGGAAGTCAGTTTACCTCGAGGTTTTGGAAGAAAGTCCAAGAGGGATTAGGAACCCGACTGGATTTCAGCACAGCTTATCACCCTCAAACTGATGGAAAAATGGAGCGAGTAAATCAAATACTCGAGGATATGTTGAGAGCTTGTGTGTTAGAATATGGAGCTAAATGGGAAGACTGTCTGCCGTTCACAGAATTTTCATACAACAACATTTACCAAGCCAGTTTGCAAATGGCCCCATTTGAATTCATGTATGGAAGGAAGTGTCGTACCCCTTTGAATTGGTCGGAAGTAGGAGAGAATCAGATTTTCGGACCCGGCATCCTACGAGAAGCCGAAGAGAAAGTTCACAAGATTCGTGAGCACCTCAAGACCGCCCAATCCAGACAGAAGAGTTATGCCGACAAGAGACATCGAGACCTAGCCTTCAATATCAGAGATTTTGTGTATCTCAAAGTGTCACCTTTGAAAGGAATGCAACGTTTCTAGCTCAAAGGAAAGTTAGCCCCCAGATATATCGGACCTTTCAAGATTTCGAATTATCAAGGAGAAGTATCGTATCAACTGGAACTGCCAGAGGAGATGTTAGCCATGCATAATGTGTGTCGTATCTCGTTACTTTGCAAATGCCTAGAAGTCCCTGAGAAGACCGAAGTTTTCAACAATATTGATCACCGAACCATAGAGATCAACGATGACCTGACCTATCTCGAAGTACCCATCCGTATTTTGGAAGAAGCTTTCAGAACCACCAGGACCCAGTGTATCAGGTTTCTCAAGATCCAGTGGAGTAACCACACTGAAGAAGAAGCTACCTGGGAGCGAGAATACTACGTTAGGACGGAGTTTCCAGATCTCTTTAAATCCTAGTTTTCTTTTTCTCAAATCTAGGGACGAGATTTTGTTTAAGGGGGGAATGTTTGTAACATCCCAAAAATATTAATCAAGGTTATCAATTCTAATCACCCAAATTTAGGGTTAACAAAAACTTTTGTGGATAAAAATCCATATGAATGCATATGTGTATGTGATGAATGCATGAATGCTTGTATGGACTTGTGTGATTGTTATGAATAGCAAGGATTGGTTTAAAGATGAAAACAACATCATCTAAATCATTTCCAAGCAGAATCAAATCATTAGAAATTCAAAAACAAACCAAATAAGCAAATGGTCATTTTTGCCAATCTTGTTCACTAGACCACTTTGAGTGTTTCTAGTCCAAGATTTCTAATAGAAACAACTCCAATTCTTTTCACCCCATGCTAGACCAAGTAAAAGTGAACCCAAGCCCACCTTGCAAACCCACAGAAACAATTTACAAATCTAGGCCAAGGACAATTCAAAATTGAATGTAGTTCATATGGTAAGATCACCATTTCTCAAAACCCAACCAAACTAGTTCACCTTGACAAAACCAATCAACCAGATACTCCCTAGTATGTGACCATTGCAACCACCAAGTTTCATCCAAAAATTCAAATATGAATTTCTTTCGGCCATTTCATCAAACACCTAGAGACACAAACCAAATTCTGCCAAACTCGCTGTTGAGCACCGCCAGGAGACCGCGCACTGTCCCGTAGCCTTATCCATGCCCGTAGCTCGCTGTAACCCCGACCTCGACGAGCACTGCCCATGTCGCTCGGCCTCTCTCGCTCGCCTATAAAAGGAGGCCTCCCCCGCTTGTTTTCTTCACACCAGTTCACTCCCCACCTCTCACTGATCCTTCCCACCTCTTCCTGGAGCAAGGCGAGCTCTCCCTCGCCGGAATTTCTCCAGAGCCTGCAGCTGCTGGAGGAGAAGGGCGCCATCGATTGAAGCCACCCTAGGAGGAGCTGCCAGTACCAGGAGAACCGCTGTCGTCGACTTCGTCATTCGCCCCCATCTCCGACCATCGCCTGAGCCCCGGTGAGCTGCCCTAGACCCCCACTGGCCGCGTTAGGGTTATCCACCGTCGTGTTCTGTTCGACGAGGACAACGGCCGTGAGCCATTGATCCTTAGTCTAATCCTACGGTCGTAGTCACCCCGTACCCCTTAGCCAACCCCTGTCTTTCTAACGTGTGGGGACACCACTTAACCAGCCCGCGCGCGCTGTGCGTAGTGGGCCAGCCAGTTAGATGTCCCGCGCGACCCAATTAGTTCAAATTAGAATTTTTCATTTTAGTTTCAAACCTAGTTCTATATGTTGATTCAAAATTCAATTTAGAGAGTTTTTCTGAACCAAATAGAATGAAACCAATTTTGTTAGAAAGGTATGGAAATTCTTAATCCAAGCCCGTTAGATTCAAACCATTTGAAATTCTAGATCACTTATAGTAAAAATAACAAGGTAGAGACTTTTCTGCATTCAAGCATTTTTCAAAATTCAACCATAAATGATTTTGAGTTGATTCCAACTCTCAAAAATCACAAAAATATCTAGGTTTACTTGCAGTAATAAGGACAAGTAGTAAAAGAATGCCCCATAGGCATTTCTAGTCACTTTAATTAATTAAAATAAAAAGGTTAAATCTTATTAAATTGTGACACCACTTTAAATCACATTCCCAAGTATTGAAATATGTGGTGATGACATGTGTCAACATGATCCCATGTTTTAATTGGAGAATATTAAATCTTAAGTAGTTTTTCAATGAGTAGAAATTACTTTTCTAAAATAAAATAAACAAGACTATTGTTAATTCATGTGATGATTGTGATGATTCTAGATCATCTAGTGTGAACCCTTGTGTGCTAAATAGAAGTAGTTAAGTATTGTTTGGTGATTGTATACTTCATATTTATTTATAGATGCTAGTACCGACCAAGGATACGAAGAGGAAGGAGACTACTACGAAGAGGAAGCCGAGGAGAACTTCAACCACTGCACCGCACAAGGCAAGCCATCCTATCAAGCTAGAACTTTGCAAGCTAACACTTGCATGATAACTATGAAAACTAGATGCTTTAGGCCTATGTGATTACAACCCTTTGATTACACGAAATCCCAGTTTTACTTGCAAGCTTGATTATTTTATTTCTTTATCAAAGCTTTTATTTATGTTTACGTAGTGACTTGTAAATTTTGGAAAGATATTTGAGGTAGCATAAAGGGCATAAAACGTGGCCTAAGTTAGGTAGAACTTGATGTTATCCCGAGGCATGAGATTATACTTAGATAAATCACACTTGATTACCACCCCTCATTAGTGATTACCCCAACTTTAGTGGCTAGTGCTAAGCATAAAACTTGATCACTTTTGATGGGAATACTTGGTGAAAATGATTATGAAAACCTTAGAATGATGAGTCATTATAATGAATGGTTTTGACATTTGTTATGAACACCAGATGATTTGATCATGAAAATGTTGAGGCATGAGCCTTAGCCCCCTTTATAAAACGGATGGTTGTGTTCGGATGCGATACCATTCCAATTTTACCATACAACCACAATACCCGAATTTGGGTAGGGCTTGATTGGAAGTTTATATATCTTAGTATGGGTTCTCTTGCGGCCGAGGTTTGAGCTAAGGCTACCCCGTGATGATTTTCCACCTGTGCAGTTCCCAAGATGACAGATGGTCATGGTTGGGAGGCCAAACTCATAGGAGAGGTGCCTATACTAGGGTGTGTAATTGAAAGGTTAGGATTGGTTATCCGCATACTAAGTATGGTGAATTCAGGATTGTTCTTTATGGATGTATCGAATATTGTGGTGAAAGTGTACCACCTCTGCAGAGTGTCAAACTATTCGAATAGCCGCGTCCGCGGTTATGGACAGTTGGAGTGGCCATACTGTTCCGTCATCAGATGTTTTCAAAATGACTTGTGAAATGAATCATGACTTTGACTTGACCACAACAGGGTTATGAAAGTGAAAGATAAGTTCCCACTTAGGTGTTATAAAACCTTAAACTAGTTTTATTTACTTCTGAACTCAGCTATAGATAAACCTTCCTTGTTGCAAAACAACCTGGAGTTAGGATTCCTACTTGAAACCTCTTTACCTGTTAGTGATAGTTTGCGAGTACTTAAAGAGTAATCATGGATTTGTCCCTGGCTATTCCCGTGGCCAGACTATGAGGAAGACTACCAGGATGATGGACAATAGGAAGTCTACGACAACTAGAATCATCTCCCATCGCCAGCATTGCCTATGACCCTAAAGATGGAGCTTCGCCCATGCTATCGTTATTATATTATTCCGCTGTGTTGATTGTACTAAGACTGGATCATGAGATCCTTTATTTGTAAGACCTTTATTATGGTTTGTAATGAATGATGAACTATAGTACCAATTTGTTATGTCTCGCAAAAATGGTAATCCTAGGATTGCGATGTATGGCGTAACAGGCATCTGGGATTAAAAATCCGGGTGTTGACAGTGCATAACAATGAGAACATTGCGATCGCTGCACAAATAGTTGAACAAACCAATAATATAATGAAAAAGATATATGAGGAAAGCATATCGATCTTAATTATCTAGTTGACTTATATAATGGCTTACAGCGGAGAGTACGGAAGGAGAATTGTGGTCTTTTGGTTATTGGCAATGAGAGATTCTGATAGGTACCTCCTTGCTTCTTTTAAGCCCTCAAGGTTCTTCAACTTGTTCTTGCTGAAAAGGTAGGGGTCCACAATCGCGATGCCTTCGGTCTTGTCAACGTTGATGATGGTGTGGGCCATATGGAGAGCCCATTAGGCGGATAAAGCTTCCATCCAAGGGCAGCAGGTGCATCATATTGAAGATGGAATCGAATTGTATGTAGAATTTTTCCGTGCGGGATTTATCGTTCCAATCAATATATGATGTCACTTGAACAGAAAAGATCAGGAGGATATTTGCTTCCTTTAGCACTGCTTTCTCCCTTATATTAGAACATTGTGATTCAGCATTCTTAATTCAATGACTTCTGTGCGGTAACTTTCCAATGGAAGGATGTTGTTTCTGACGACATTCATGGTTGGTAACTTAGCTTCATGACCCTCTAATTTTCCTAATACAATAGAGCGAGCATATGACCGATTGCCAGGGGTTGGCTGGCTTCTGCTGGCGGCCTTTCCCTTGCTAGATGGACACTTCCTATGCTTCTTGGTGGGTTCCGGTTGGTGCGGGCACTGCATTATCGCTTCCTTGCCTATCTTCCTAAATGTATTTGGACTGAATAATGATTGTCGCTGGGTGTCCTGCTAGGTGTTCTCTGGTATATGATCATCAAATAGACTCTTCTGACAGTGACGAATAACCCGTTCAACTATTGGTGCTTCTGATTGGGGTGGTCCTTCCAGTTGGGGTCCTTCTGGTTGGGATGATGGTCCTTTTGGTTGGCGAGAACAACTACCACCCATGACAAGTAAATCGAGGGGACCAAGTTTTTCATACATGTTGGTGTCACTGCTCATTGCCAAAGTACGGTTCGGTGTCATCATACAACATCTCATTTTCATACACTATGGCCAGGGCGGAGCTAGGGCCAACAGGGTTATGACCCAAAGGAGATGGCATCATTGGAGTTCTCCTTGTATGTGGTGAAGGGAATATTTCCGAGAGACAATAATAAAGTGGTTGTTATATTATTCCTTGTTTATGATAAATGTTTATTTTGTATGCTATAATTGTATTAATCAGAAATATTAATACATGTGTGTTTAATAAACAAATAACACATGTTTCCTTCCGCAACGACTGGGCCCGTCGGTCATTGTAGAAGGCGCGTCTTCCGCGATGAAAATCTCGGCTTGACCGTGGCCAATGCAAAACTTTTTTTCCCGGTTTCGTGCTCCTCTACTACAACCAAACCGCTAAAAACATGGAGGAAGCTCGATGGGTGTGTGGCAGAAGTAAGATTTCTGCTTCCTCACAAGATGTTGACTCACCGAAATTTTTTTTTGCGTGTGGGTCCCGGACATCAGTGACTCTAGCGGACCAAACTTTTCGGTTGCACCTCCTTGATTTGAACTCGATAACATTGTTCGATGCCTCTTCTGTTTAGTCAGGCTGCTAGGTCCCACATGTCTGCCTCACATTAGAGGAATCGTGTGTATGATGGAATTTTTTCCTTCCATGTTCCGAACTTGATAGCGTCGCTCGATGCATTTGCCATTTAATCAGGCTGCTGGATCCTACGTGCCATCCTCACACTAGACAAAACGTGTGCATGATGGATTTTTTTCCTTGGTTCGTGCCACCCTGATATGAACTCGATAACGTTGCTCGATCTATCTGTCGTTAATCATGATGATGGGTCCCACATGCCAGCCTCTCATTACAAGAATCAAATATATGATGGAATTTTTTCCTTCACTCCCGCTACCCTGTTCCAAACTTGATAGCGCTGCTAGATGCATCTACAGTTTAATCATGCGGCTAGGCCCCACATGTCATCCTCACATTAGAAGAAATGTGTGCATGATTATTTTTTCCTTGGTCCATGCCTCCCTGATTTGAACTCGATAATGTTGCTCGATCTATCTACCGTTAATCGCGCTACTAGGTCCCACATGCCAGCCTCTCATTAGAAGAATCGTGTGTATGATGGAATTTTTTTTCTTTGCTCCCGCTACCTGTTCCGAACTTGATTACGCTGCTAGATGCATCTACCATTTAATCACACAGATGGACCCACATGTCAACCCCTTATTAGAAAAAATGTGTGCATGATGGAAGTTTTGCCCTCGATCGCTGATACGTCATAAACGTATCTATAATTTTTGATGCTCCATGCTTGTTTTGTATCAACTATCTTATGTTTCGTCTACACTTTGAGTCATTTTTATACATTTCCTGGAACTAACCTACTGACAAGATGCCACAATGCTATTTGCCTATTTTCTGCTGTTTTTGGTTTCAGAAAAGCTAGTAAAGAATTATTCTCGGAATTGGACGAAACAAACCAAAGTAAATATTTTACCCGATAGGACACGGAGACCGAAGGGGAGACGAAGAGGAGCCATGAGGAGGCCACACCATAGGGTGGCACGGGCCCACCCTAGGGCATGCCAGCCTATGGTGTGGGCCCCTCGGGTGTCCACCGACCTTGCCCCTTCGCCTATATAAACACCCTGAGGCCGAAACCCTAAGGATCCGACCAGAAATCCACGAAAGAGTCCATAGCCGACACCACCATCGTCCCTAGAACGGGGGGATCTGAAGTTCTTACCAGCACCCTGCTGGAGGGGAGAGATCATCCCTAAGGCCTTCTTCATCACCATGCCAGCCTCTGGAGTGATGCGTGAGTAGTTCACGCTTGGACTACATGTCCATATAGTAGCTAGATGGTTGTTTCTCCTCTTTTGTGCTATCATGTTTAGATCTTGTGAGCTCCTTTCATGATCAAGATCATCTATTTGTAATGCTACATGTTGTGTTTGCGGGGATCCGATCGATATTGATTACTATGTTAGATTGATTATTGATTCTATCATGTCTATGTTATTTGTGATCTTGCATGCTCTCCGTTGCTAGTAGATACTTTGGCCAAGTAGATGCTTGTAACTCCAAGAGGGAGTATTTATGCTCGATAGTAGTTTCATGCCTATAGTAATCTGGGGAAGTGAAAGAAATATCTAAGGTTGTAGATGTGCTGTTGATACTAGGGATAAAACAAAAATCCTTTGTCCAAGGGCAATTGTATTGTTTACTTTACACACTTTGTTTAATGCAATTATCTGTTTCTTGAACTTAATACTCAAAGGGGTTCAGATGATAACCTGAAGTGAAGGTGGATTATTAGTCATAGTTGTAGTTGGATTACGATCTATGTATCATGTTGTAATTCCCAAACAAATATCATAGAGATCAAGATGTCTAGTGTATGCATTGTTATGCATTCTCAATCTTTCAATTGCTCCGCTGTAATTTGTTCACATAGCCTGTTATTTATCTTATGGAGAACACCTCTAGTGAATTGTGGACCCCGGTCCATTCCTTACCATTGATATACCATCTATTGTTTACCGTTTACTGTTTACTCTCTACAATTATCACAAGTAATTACTATCTTCCACACTATATGTTTAGTCCTTTATTTTCAGCAAACCGGTGAGATTGACAACCTCACTGTAAGTTGGGGCAAAGTATTGTGGTTGTGTTGTGCAGGTTCCAAGTTGCTAGCAACACCTTGGAGTTGTTTCCTTACTCCTACAGGTTCGATAACCTTGGTTTCATAACTGAGGGAAACTTGCTGTTGTGATCATCATACCTTCCTCTTGGGGTTTCCAACGAGCTCTACATATATGAGCCATCAAGCACTTTTCTGGCGCCATTGCCGGGGAGATAAGGACAAATTCATTCTCTTCCTCCCGTCAATCACTTTTTTGGGAGAAAGAAGAATCTTGCAAGGGGAGTCTCTCACCACCAATCTCTTTACTTTTTTTTTGTTTTGCTTCATTTATTTTGCTTTGTTTTGCTTGTTTCTTTTTATCAAAAATACAAAAAAAATTAGTTATGCTGCTTTTCTTCCTTTTATAAAAAATACAAAAAAATTAGTTCCTACTTCAAGTTGCTTTTATGTCTAGTGTTGCTCCAATCACTATGCCACCCGAGGAAATGATCTTCACTTTCAAACAAGGAAGTGAAGAGAGTTTCAAAGAAGCTTGGTCTAGAATTTCTGATTCACATGAAAAAACTGAACCTAAAATGACTCTAGGCTTTCTTGTTAGCAGTTTCTACTTTGGTCTTGCTCTTTGTTATAGATATGCTTTGGATGCTATAGTAGGAGGAGATTTCCTCCAGTGTGGTGAGGATGAAGCCTTTAATTCCATAAAAAAGTTGATTGCAACATATAACTTGCCTAGCAAATCTGATTCATCCTTAACAAACATTTATACTAGATTAAACACTCTTGAGACCAATACAACTAGTTTAAAAGAATGCTATAATATGCTTAGAGAGCATCATGAATATGTCCCAATAAATTTTGAATCTTCAAAATGGATTCCTATAGTAAAAGTTGTTATCAATGATGGCACTTTTTATGCTCGTTGTAATATTATGTCTGAATTTTGTCTTATGCCTAAGGATATTTATGAATCTTTGAATCTTTGGGGACTTTCTGAGGGTGGAGAATAAATATCTCTTACCAATAATGCCACTATATTATCCATTGGAATAACTAAAGGAGTGTTTACTAAGATCCTAGGGAAAGTGGTGTCTACTGATTATCTTGTTATTGAATGTGTAGGAAAAGGACAAATTACACTTGGAAGATCCCTACTAAAACTCCTTGGACCAATAATAGATGTGGGAAAAGGCATCATGCATTTCGCTTCTCCACCAAGCAATCATACGTTACCTAAAGATAAGAGTAAGGGTAAGAAAGGTAGGGGCAAGAAACTTGATTTTGATGCTTCTTCATTCAAGAATATTTGATTCTTGCTTCCTATGCCTAGCTGAAATGCGTTAAAGAAAAGCACTATTGGGAGATAACCCAAATTATTTTTATTTCAGTAAGTTTTTATTTTGTTGAGTCTTGGAAGTTATTGCCTCTGTAATAACCTCTCATTATCCTTTTTGTGTGGTTTTTGTGCCAAGAATAACCTCTAACGAGAGAGAATTGAGATTTTGGGAAGTTGTTGTCCCAAAAAAGATTTTTGTGCTTTACTGTAAAAGATTGTGAAAAATTCCACTACATCGGATTGAGCTGTAATTTTCTGTGCATATGCCCCAGGTTATTATCTAACTTTAGTTAGTTTATAACTTTTTGATTTGAGCAACATAAGGTCTTCAAAAAAATCGGTATTTACCTGTTGTTCTGTTTTAACAGATTTCTGTCATTATTTGCATTTGCCTCTTAATCGGTTTCTTTTCAGTTCTCTTTGATCACTTGAGCTTTTAAAAGGAATTTTTACAGTAGCTTGTTTTTTAATGGAAGTTTTACTTGTGTTGAAACTAAACCCAAAGGCTTATTATCTTGAATATACTAATGTTGCTAATGAAGATTGTGTGAAGTTTTGTATGAAGGAAATTTTCAAGTGTAGGGGAAGAATGATGTGATGAGGTGAAGAATGGACAAAAGATCAAGCTTGGGGATGCCACCCGTGTCACCCCAAGAAATATTCAAGAGGTAAAAGCGTCAAAGCTTCAGGATGCCAAAGGCATCCCTTCTTCATCAATAAAAATCTCAGGTTTTCTTTCAAGACACTTCATTTTTATTGCTTCATGCACTATTGTGTTATTCTTGGAGCGTCTTTGTTTTTTTAGTTTTATTTTGTTTGGTTTGCTACAATAAATTAGTTGGACCCCTGCATTCTTATTTTGTTTCAAATAAGTAGATTGGTGTTGGAAAGAGTAGAAAGTTTTATACTTATAGTGGTACAAAAGGAAGTTTGTT
The DNA here is from genome assembly GCA_916181665.1 of Avena sativa. Taxonomy (NCBI): domain Eukaryota; kingdom Viridiplantae; phylum Streptophyta; class Magnoliopsida; order Poales; family Poaceae; genus Avena; species Avena sativa. The sequence goes on along the minus strand of OV702285.1, from coordinate 363,123,847 downwards.
TTGATTGTGGCCTAGACTTTATCATGTCATGTTAGATGTTGCTTTGACCATATGCTTAGTGAGTATTGTTGTAGCATGACCTTTTCCAAACAATTTAGATTGCTTGATGTTCCTTGAAAGAATCATGCTTTGTTTTAGCATATAAAAGCATAATATTGTGGTATTCTCCTTTGATGCTTTATTTGGGTTGACTTGGCACATGCTTACACCATGTTAAGTCTATGAACCAGTCACCTTAGCCTCTATGATCATTTAGTTTTTGACTTGTTATATCACTTCATTCTTTAATTAATGATGTTTTGTCGCTTTGCATGATTATGGCCATTATTGCTCTCTTAGTTGGTCGCTCCCAGTCCTTTGCTAACATCCACTTGTACTGAGTATGATATCTACTCGTACATCCAACTCCCAATAAACCAAGTTATTCCAAAGAGTCCACTATAAACTCCTATGCATGGTGTGTTACACAATTCCAAGTAAATTCATGTGTTTATCTATCTTTCAAATTAAACTTGTTATGTGAAAATTAGTGATTAAAGCTCTCACAAACTTGATTGAACACATTTATTTTCTTGCACTTAATAAAATTGAACCATTGTGGTCATCTATGTTGCTTATATGCTTGCAAATTATAAGTTGGGAGTTAGGAGAACCATGCTATCATGGGGAACACTTTCAACACTTGTACATATCTATCCAGTTGATATCATGATCTTTTGTTTATGGATATCGGCGGTGTGAAATAAAAGGGGAGCTTCTAAGTCCATGGAGTATTGTATATGTGTTAGAGAAACGCATGGGTGGCTATCCTAAGCCATGCCTAATCATGGTGGAAACTTGTAGAATAACCATAGTGATCAATCTATGAAGCATCTTCGTCAAAAAGAGAAAATAAAAATAAAAAAGAACCATGCTCATGGTAAATAAAAAGATCACTGAGATGCTCATTGTATGTTGCCTTGTCATTTTGATATGGGATAGATCCTGCGTCATGGGGCAATGGGTACCCCATTGGGGGTTCTCTATGATACACATATACTTACAATGACAAGAACTTTGTTGTGACTAAAGTTGAGTAGCATGAGGACCGACCCTCGTACTCAAGGGACATGAGATTTTCAACTTATGATCTGTCATGCATATACCTCATATTTGTGTCACTTTAACCTTAATCACTTCAAGATGCTTATGATAGGAGCAATGAGAGCTCAAATCTAATAAGTACCATAATTTTTGGAAGCTCTTTATGAAACTTGAAATCCCTACTTCCCTCTGTGAAGGGCCTTTCTTTTTTACTTTTATGTTGAGTCTCCATCTTCTATATTTATGCACCAATTAAGAGGGCATAGTTGTCATTCTTAGTTCAGTGTGCATTGTCCCAAAACTTATTGATTGATTCATAATCTTGGTATTGCTTGTTCTTAGTCACCCTTATGAACTTTGAAGGTGTCCTATGCATTTATGTTTTGCTATACCATGAAGGATAAGCTGAATACCACTCTTTCTATGTCTTATATATGTGAAACAAACAAATTTCTCTCAATGCATTGTTATTCATGATCTTTTGTTTGTACCTTTTCATGTTACAACTTAGTTGCTTTGTCTTATTGTTCGAACTACATATTTCATGCTCATGTTTAGAGTACTATGATCCCAGATATCAATGAGTTACAATATTTTGATCAAGATTGTGATGGTTCATGTCACCTAAAAAAATATTATTTTTATCACTTACCTACTCAAGGACGAGCAGGAGTTAAGCTTGGGGATGCTTGATATGTCGTAAACGTATCTATAATTTTTTATGCTCCATGCTTGTTTTGTATCATCTATCTTATGTTTTGTCTACACTTTGAGGCATTTTTATACATTTTCTGGAACTAACCTATTGGCAAGATGCCGCAGTGCCAGTTTCCTATTTTCTGATGTTTTTGGTTTCAGAAAAGCTAGTAAGGAAATATTCTCGGAATTGGACGGAACAAAAGCCAAAGTCAATATTTTACCCGACACGACACGGAGACCGACGGGCAGATGAAGAGGAGCCACGAGGCGGCCACACCATAGGGGTGCACCATCCTATAGTGTGGGCCCCTCGGGCGTCCACCGACCTTGCCCCTTCACCTATATAAACACCCCGAGGCAGAAACCCTAAGGACCTGATCATAAATCCATGAAAGAGTCCATAGCTGGTGCCACCATCGTCCCTATATCGGGGGGATCTGAAGCTCTTCCCGGCACCCTGTCGAAGGGGAGAGATCATCCCGGAGGCCTTCTTCATCACCATGCCAGCCTCCGGAGTGATGCGTGAGTAGTTCACCCTTGGACTATGGGTCCATATAGTATCTAGATGGTTGTTTCTCCTCTTTTGTGCTATCATGTTTAGATCTTGTGAGCTCCGTTCATGATCAAGATCATCTATTTGTAATGCTACATGTTGTGTTTGCGGGGATCCGATGGATATTGAGTACTATGTCAGATTGGTTATTGATTCTATCATGTCTATGTTATTTGTGATCTTGCATGCTCTAAATTGCTAGTAGATACTTTGGCCAAGTATATGCTTGTAACTCCAAGAGGGAGTATTTATGCTCGATAGTAGGTTCATGCCTCTAGTAATCCGGGGAAGTGATAGAAATCTCTAAGGTTGTAGATGTGCTATTTCTACTAGGGAGAAAACAACAATCCTTTGTCCAAGGGCAATTGTATTTTTTACTTTACACACTTTGTAATGCAATTATCTGTTGCTTGCAACTTAATACTGGAGGGGGTTCAGATGAGAACCTGAAGGTGGATTATTAGTCATAGATTCAGTTGGATTACGGTCTTTGTATCATGTTGTAATGCCCAAACAAATCTCGTAGAGATCAATATGTCTAGTATATGCATTGTTATGCATTCTCAATCTGTCAATTTCCCCGGTGTAATTTGTTCACCCAGCATGTTATTTATCTTATGGAGAATACCTCTAGTGAACTGTGGACCCCGGTCCATTCCTTACCATATATATACCATCTATCGTTTACCGTTTACGGTTTACTCTCTGCAATTATCACAAGCAATTACTATCTTCCACACTATACGTTTAATCCTTTGTTTTCAGCAAACCGGTGAGATTGACAACCTCACTATAAGTTGGGGCAAAGTATTGTTGTTGTGTTTTGCAGGTTCCAAGTTGCTAGCAACACCTTGGAGTTGTTTCCTTACTACTACTGGTTCGATAACCTTGGTTTCATAACCGAGGGAAACTTGTTGTTGTGCTCATCATACCTTCCTCTTGGGGTTCTCAACGAGCTCTACATATCTGAGCCATCAGTCGCGCCTCTGTGTTAACTTGGTAGCGTTGCTCACTGCATCAGCCGTTTATTCAGGCTGGTGGGTCCCATATGCTAGCCTCACATTAGAAGAATCATGTGTATATGATTGAATTTTTTTCTTCTCTAGCGCTACCCTGTTCCTAGCTCGACGAATCTGCCATTTGGTCATGCAGCTGGGTCCCATATGTCAGCATTTCATTAGAAGAACGTTTGGGACTTTTTTCTCGCTCGCAACTCCGTGTTTCGAACTTGGCAACATTGCTCGATGCATGATCAAACGTTTATATAGGCTGTTGGGTCCCACATGTCAGCATCTCATTAGAAGAAAAGTGCGCATATGTTGGACTTTTTTCTTGCTTGTGCCTCGTTTCGAACTTGGCAACGTTTCTCGATGCATCAGCCGTTTATACAGGTTGCTCGGTCCCACATGTCAGCATCTCATTAGAAGAAATGTGTGCATGTTGGACTTTTTTTTCTCGCTCCCGCTTCTGTGTTTCGAACTTGGCAACGTTGCTCGATGCATCAGTGGTTTATACAAGCTGGTGGATCCCCATGTTAGCCTCTCATTAGAAGAAAAATGTGCATGCTGGACTTTTTTCATGCTCCCTCCTTGTTGTTTCGAACTTGGCAACGTTGCTTGATGCACCATCCATTTATACAGGCTAGTGGGTCCCTCATGTCAGCCTCACATTACAAGAAACATGTGCATGCTGGACTTTTTTCTCGCTCGTGCCTTCCTGTTTCAAACTTGGCAACGTTACTCGATGCCTCCTCTATATTAGGTCTCTCTAGTGGGTCCCACATGTCAGCCTCCTCTGTAGAGGACACATGTGTATGTTGGACTTTTTTTCGGACGCCTCCCCTGGTTTGAGCTTAGTAACATTGCTGGGTCCTAGATGTCAGCCTTCTCTGTGCAAGAAACGTGTTTATGATGAAACAAATGTACAAGTATGACATATATTATATATTGATAATCCTAGGTTTCGAATCGAACTTAAGACTTCAATAAATGGCAACTGCGTGCGCTTCCACTATGTTAGAACCAACTATGCTACTCATAAAATATTAGGATTAGAAATGTTGATATCACTTAAAATGAAAAGGTAGCGATGACGATTGCCATTAAAAAATGTTACATGGTCAGCATAAATAAAACTTGGGAGGCAAAGCTTGCACTATACTTAATCATAATGGCACGAAAAATGCTAAATTAAGAAGATTTTAGGTGATATAAAAAATAATTTGGGTCCCATCTTGTGAATAAATGGGCTTATTATCATGGGCTCCTTAGTGAAACTTATTCAGTGTGCTTCATGCTTAAAAAAAGTAACAATGTGTTGAGGGTTGGCGGCCCATAGCCGACCTGACCCAAGAAGGAAAAATTCGCAAGATTTGGGCTAGAGTTGGATCGAATGTACTATTTTGTAATGAGCTCCTCACTGAATTTGCAATGTTTTATGCCGGACTTGGGTCGAATGTCCAATCTTTTCATTAGCTCCTTAGTGAAAATTCGATGTAGTTAGTAAAATATACTGGGGTTTGGCGGCTCTCCTTGCCACCAACGGCTAATTAATGGAAGTTTTTTGGAAACAAGACTGTGGGAAGTTTTTTGTTCGAAGTGGGTTTGAAAATTCATTTCCATAGGCTCAGTAGTGAAAATACATTGTACTGAAGGTCGATGGTCCACCTAACCTGGTTGTACCTACGCTGCATCCAAAAGAATGAAGTTGCAAAGGGAGAAAATTGACTGATATTGTAAGAATTGATATCACCTAGCTAGCAAAGAACTTTGGTAGCGCAGGATTTGAACATGGAAAGTACTGGAGAGAGTTTGATTGATTAACATAAAATCCTATCATATCAAGTCTTATAGCGCAGGATCATCTTTTAAGCAAAGGTTATATTTCGAGATGTTTGGGTGGCTTTGAATCTGCCTAATCGATTTGATGTACTCAAAACCATGTAACCATGCCATTTAATCTGTAGGTGATAGAGACATAGTGGTCTAAACTTCCCCAGCTTCAGATATCTTGGGTAAGCACCAACTTATACTGATCACTCAAAGTTGTATGCTTTAGTACAATCAAATTAATAGATGCTGCAATAAGCGCAAACATGTGGCATTTTCATCATGAAAAAAGCCAAAGAATTCACACATTTAGTTCATAGTTTTGAACATAAAAATACAATCAGTTTGTACACTATCACATCACACTATAATGTCAGCACATCAGAGCTTTACTTACTCATTTCACATACACACTGGAGAAGATTCAGTACCAAATGCAGTACCAAATGCCTTATCCAAAATTATGCAGAATCAGACCCCCCGACCAACCCATTGAGCGATAGAAGCTGTGGCCACTATCAGGAACAGGAACAGGTCCTATGCCGTCCACCCTTTCGAGTGACATAGGGAAGATGTCAGGATCACTTGGACAACATGATCCTACCTACTTGATAGATCTAAGTGTCAACACCCGGATTTTTCAATCCTAGATGCATGTTATGCCATACATCGCAATCCCAGGATTACCATTTTTGCGAGACATAACATAATTGGATACCATAGTACATCATCCATTACAAACGATACATAAGTTCTTACACAAATAGGGATCTCATGATCCAGTTCTTAATACAACATCAAGCAGCGGAATACGTAATAATAACGGTAGCGTAGGCGAAGCTTCATCTTCGGGGTCACAGGCAATGCTGACGATGGGAGATGATCCTAGTTGTCGTAACCTTCCTGGGGTCCATCCTCAAGGTACTCCTCTTCATAGTCTGGCCATGGGAATAGCCAGGGACAAAGCCATGAGTACTCTTTAAGTACTCGCAAACTAATACTAACAGGTAAAAGGGGGTTTTTGGATAATAGGACACTAGGCTCTAGGGTTGTTTTGCAAAAGCCAGATTTACCTCTACTAAGTTTAGAAGCAACGAATGCTCGTCAAAATTTTATAACTCCTAAGTGGGAATTTGTATTTCATATCACAACCCTGTTGTGGTCAAGTCAAAGTCTCAATTCATTTCACAAGTCATTTTGAAAAGTCTGACGGGGGAACAATATGGCCACTCCAACTATCCATAACCACGGACACGGATATTCGAATAGTTTGACACTCTGCAGAGATTGTACACTTTCACCACAACATTCGATATATCCGTCAGGAACAAATCCTGAATTCACCATACTCAGTATGCGGATAATCAATCCTAACCTTTCGATTACACGCCCTAGTATAAGCACCTCTCCTGTGAGTTTCGCCTCCCAACCATGACCAACTGTCATCTTGGGTACTGCACTGGTGGAGAATCTTCACAAGGTAGCCTCAACTCAGACCTTGGCCGTGAGGGAACTAATACTAAGGTATATAAGTTTCCAGTCAAGCCCTACCCAATATTCGGGTATTGTGGTTGTACGATAAAATTGGAATGGTATCGCATCCAGACAACCATCAGTTTTATAAAGGTCTAAGGCTCATGCCTCAACATTTTCATCACCAAAATCATCAGGTGTTTGGAAACACATGTCCAAAACATTTCAATAGAATGATCCATCATTCCAAGGTTTTCATAACCATTTTTCCACCAAGTATTCCCATCTAAAGTTGATCAAGTTTTATGCTTAGCACTAGCATCTACAGGTGGGGGTAAGCAATAATGAGGGGTGGTAAACTAGTGGAGTTCTAACTAAGTTCAATCTCATGCCTTAAGATGACATCAAGGTTATCTAGCTTAGGCCAAATTTTATGCTCTTTATGCAACCTTCAAATATCTTTCTAGTATCTATAATTCACTTAAGTAAACTCTAAGTAATAGATTTGATAAAGAAATAAAGTATAAAGCTTGTAAGTAAAAACTAGGATTGGTTTATCAAGTGGATATAATCGCATATGCTTAAGGCATATAGTGGTCATGGTAACAAGTAGTGGTTTGTGGCATCAGTAGGGTATCTTGCAAGGGTTAGCTTGCACATTCACTAGTAGTATTAGGCTTGCCTTGTGCAGAGCAGTGGTTGAAGTTCTCCTCGGCTTCTTCTTCGTAGAATCCTCCTTCCTCCTCGTATCCTTGGTCGGTACTATCGTCTATGAATAAATACGAGGTACACAATCACCAAACAATACTTAACTACTTGCAATCATCACACACAAGGGTCCTATAGATGATCTAACATCATCACTAACATTACAAGATTAAAGCTTGGTTTAATTTCTTTTATTTTTAGAAAAGTAATTTCTACTCATTGAAAAACTACTTAAGATTTAATATTCTCCAAACCAAACATGGGATCATGTTGACACATGTCATCACCACATATTTTAGTCCAAGGGAATGTGATTTAAAGTGGTGTCACAATTTAATAAGGTTTTACCCTTTTATTTTAATTAATTAATGTGTCTAGAAATGCTTATGTAGCATTCTATTATTACTTGAACCTTATTTCTGCAAGTAAACCTATATATTTTTATATATTCTGAAAGGTATGGTTAAATGTGATTTTTGAGAGTTGGAATCAACTCAAAATCTATTATGGTGTAAATTTGAAAAATGTTTGAATGCAGAAAAGCTCCTGCCTTGTTATTTTTACCATGGGTGATCTATAGATCCAAATGACTTGAATCCAACGGGCTTGGATTCAGCATTCCCAGACCTTTCTAGCAAAATTGGTTTCATTCAATTTGGTGCACTGAATCTATCTGGGTTGAATTTTGAAGTTGGGTACAGAAGTGAGTTTGAAATAAAATAGAAAAGGTTTAATTTGAATAACTGGGCTGCGCGGGAAAAGTTAACGGGATGGCCTGCTAAGCGCAGTGCTCCCGCGGGCTGCTTAAGTGGGTGTCCACACTCGTCAGTGAGACAGGGAGGGACGAAGCGGTACGGGGCAATGTGGGTCGTTCAATCTGATTCTAGTCCAACGGCTGGGAGTCATCATCGACGCGAGGCAACGCCGGCGAGAAAGAAACCTAGCGTGTACAGGGGGTGGCGGTGGATGGTGGGCTGCCTCCCAGACATGCTGGCTAGACTTGCTGCTGCTCCTAGCTTGCTGTCGACTATGGGGTGGGAAGGTTGGCTTCGGCTGTTCACCATTGATGGTAATGCCAAGCTCACAGTGGTGCTAGTGTTTAGTTAATCTTGCTAGATGATCTACTGAGCTGGTTGTGAGCTAGATAGGGAGCAAGTTAGGCTTCAATCGTTGCTCACTATAGTGTTTAGGATTTTGATGATTTGTGTCTGCAACCTGTTTGATGAAATGGCCGCATGAAATCAAGTTTTGAATTTTGAAAAGATTTTTGGTGGGTTTGCTAGATTGGTGCTGGTGAGTCTGCAGATGCTTGGGTTTTGAAAGTTGAGCTTGTTTGAGTGATTTTTGAAAAAGTGGGATCTTCCCATATGATAAAGATTCAATTTTGAATTTTCATTTAAACTATGCATTTGAAAGTTTCTGGATGATCACAAAGTGGGCCTTGATACCTTGTTATGAGTACATTCAAGGGGTGCAAAGATCCAGAAAAGTTTCCATTAGGTTCTGAAAGTTTGAGACAGCCAAAGTAGGCATGGGAGTTAAATTGGTCCAAATGACCATTCCTTTATTTTATTGGTTTTGATTTATTTGTCCTTAGGAAAAGTTTGGGAAATGTTTAGATGATGTTTATTTCACCTAAGAAACATTTTACAAGCAAGGAAACACACAAAAAAGGTGGTTCAAAAGAATTTCAAATTAAATGCATACACATATGCATGCCTTCATAATTTTAATTAGAAAAGTTTTTGTTAACCCTAATTTTGATGATTAGAGTTTGATGATTTAAGTTTAGTATTTTTGGGATGTTACAAACCTTCCCCCCTTAAACAAAATCTCGTCCCGAGATTTGAAAAAGGACGAAAAGATTACCTAGGATTTGAAGAGATCGGGAAACTCCGTCCTGATGTGATCTTCGCGTTCCCAGGTGGCTTCCTCTTCTATGTGGTTGCTCCACTGGATCTTGAGAAACTTGATGCTTCGGGTTCGGGTAGTTCTGAAGGCTTCTTCCAAAATACAGATGGGTACTTCGGGATAGGTCAGGTCATCGTTGATCTTTGAACACTTCGGTCTTCTCGGGGACTTCGAGACACTTGCGAAGTAATGAGATATGGAACACATTGTGCACGGCTGACATCTCTTCAGGTAGTTCCAATTGATACGACACTTCGAAAGGTCTGATATATCTGGGGGCTAACTTTCCTTTGAGTTGGAAACGCTGCATTTCCTTCAATGGCGACACTTTCAGATAAACAAAATCTCCTATGTTGAAGGCGAGATCTCTATGTCTCTTGTCAGCATAACTCTTTTGTCGGGATTGGGCGGTCTTGAGGTGCTCACGAATCTTGTGAACCTTCTCTTCTGCTTCTCGTAGGATGTCGGGTCCGAAGATCTGACTCTCTCCTACTTCCGACCAGTTCAAAGGGGTGCGACACTTCCTTACGTACATGAATTCAAATGGGGCCATTTGCAAACTAGCTTGATAACTATTGTTGTATGAAAATTCTGCAAACGGCAGACAGTCTTCCCACTTGGATCCATATTCTAACACACATGCTCTCAGCATATCTTCGAGTATTTGGTTTACTCGCTCCGGTTGTCCATCGGTCTGAGGGTGATACGCGGTACTGAAATCTAGGCGGGTTCCTAAACCTTCTTGGACTTTCTTCTAGAATCTCGAGGTAAACTGAGTTCCTCGATCCGATACTATGTTCTTGGGGACTCTGTGCAAACTGACAATTCTAGCGATGTATAACTCCGCTAGTTTCGAACTCTGATATGTGGTCTTGACTGGCAATAAATGGGCGACTTTGGACAATCTGTCCACTATGACCCAGATAGAGTCATTTCCCCTACTAGAAGTAGGTAGTCCAGTGATAAAGTCCATTCCTACAGAATCCCATTTCCATTCCGGAATCTGGAATGGTTGCAACAATCCAGCGGGTCTTTGATGTCCTGCCTTGACTCGCTGACATATATCACACTTGGCGATATAGCTTCCAATTTCTCTCTTCATCTTATGCCACCAAAATTGCTCTTTTAAATCTTGATACATCTTAGTTCCTCTGGGATGGATAGAATAAAGAGTATCATGATCCTCCTTCAAGATAACTTCTTTCAACTCAGAATCTGCTGGTACACAAAGGCATCCTTTGTACCACAACACTCCTTCTTCGTCTTCGGTGAATCCGGGTACTTTGCATGTACCGATTCGACGCTTGATTCCGTCAATACTGGCATTTCCCTTCTGCGCCTCTTTAATCTGACTGATCAAAGTGGGCTGGAGTTCTATGCTAGCCAAAAATCCTTCACTTACTAATTCCATTCGAAAAGCTTCCATCTCTTTGTGCAAACTTGGTTGCTCCTTCAAAATCATGGAGTTCAAGCGGCACGGCAATCTGCTAAGGGCATCGGCTACTACGTTGGCTTTACCTGGGTGATAGTGAATGTCCAGATCGTAATCCTTGATTAGCTCAATCCATCTTCTATGCCTCATATTCAGCTCCTTCTGAGTGAATATATACTTTAGGCTCTTGTGATCCGAATAAATTTCACAACGGTTTCCCATCAGGTAATGTCTCCATGTCTTCAGGGCTAGAACTATGGCTGCGAGTTCGAGGTCATGGGTTGGGTAGTTTCGCTCATGTTGCTTCAGTTGTCACGATAGATAAGATATAACATTGCCTTCTTGCATTAGCACACATCCGAGACCAATCTTGGATGCATCACAATACACATCGAAGGGCTTCATGATATCCGGCATGATCAAGATTGGGGCTGAAATCAATATCCTCTTGAGTTCTTGAAAACTTTCTTCACATTTGTCCATCCATTCAAACTTCTTGTCCTTCTTCAGCAATTGGGTCATGGGTCTGGCGATACTATAGAATCCTTCTATGAATTTGCGTTAATATCCCGCCAATCCGAGAAATGCACGAACTTGGGTTTGAGTGGTTGGGGCTTGCCAATCTTCTACATCTTTCACTTTGGCAGGGTCAACAGCAATTCCTCCGGCTGATACAATGTGACCGAGGAATCCTACCTCCTTTAACTAGAATTCACATTTGCTAAACTTTGCATACAGCTGATGCTCTCTAAGGGTTCCAAGAATGGTCCTTAGGTGTAGCTCATGTTCTTCTTCTGATTTGGAATAAATCAGAATGTCATCGATGAAAACAATGACAAACTTATCCAGGAAGTCCATAAAAATCTTATTCATGAGATTCATGAAATAAGCGGGGGCATTGGTTAATCCGAAAGACATGACCGTATACTCATACAATCCATATCTGGTGGTAAAGGCAGTCTTTGGAATATCCTCTACATGAATTTTGAGTTGATGATAGCCAGTTCTAAGATCAATCTTAGAAAACACTTTGGCACCGGTCAACTGATCAAACAAATCCTCTATCTTGGGCAAGGGGTACTTGTTCTTGATGGTGACATCATTCAACTTCCGATAATCCGTACACAAACGGTTACCTCCATCCTTCTGGTCCACAAACAAGACAGGTGATCTCTAAGGTGACGCACTTGGTTGAATCAATCCAATTTCCAGCATGGAATCCAGTTGCTTCTTCAGTTCTGCGAGCTCTGACGGGTTCATACTATATGGTCTCTAGGCTATGGGTCCAGTTCCGGGGATTAGTTCGATGATGAACTCGATATCCCAATCTGGGGGCATACCGGGCAAAACATCTGGAAATACATCGGGGTATTCATAGACTATCCGGACTTGGTCAATGGTAGGTTGGGCTATACTCTTGTTACACTTGAATTGGCGGGGTAAGGTTTTAAATATATGCTTGACTGATATTCTGGCGGTACTGGTCATAGTTATGGCTTTCTTGGCACAGTCAATTAATCCTTTATGTTTGGACATCCAATCCATTCCTAGTACTACTTCCAAACCTTTAGTTCCGAGTACTATCAGATTTGCATAAAAATCTATGCCATGGATTCGGATAGGGACGGCTTTGCAAATTTTCCTAGCCTTGGTGGTTGATCCAGGAATTTGAACAATCATGACATGCTTCAGTTTGGTTGGTTGAATTTTACTAGTGCATGCAAATTCTTCGGTGACAAATGAATGCGATGCACCAGAATCAAACAACACTCTTGCAAGTACTGAATTAACCGAAAACATACCCAGCACGACGTCTGGCGCTTCCTGAGCTTCTTTAGCATGCATGAGAAAAAGACAGCCATTGCGGTTGAGTGAATTCCCTGGGGCAAATCTTCTTCCTGGCTGAACACGACGCTGCTGCTGAGCTAGGACATTGGCATTGGGGGCTGTAGCATTCTTCTTGTTGGGGCACTCGTTGGAATAGTGTCCTTTATTTCCACAGTCATAACAGGTCACTTGCGACTTGTTCTTGGCTACTACAGGCACAGCATTGCTTCCAGTCCTCGGGGCAGTGTTGGTGTTGGCGGTAACATTGTTGTTGTTAAACTTGGGTGGGGCACGATTGAAATTGCTAGAGTTGCCGGGGTTGTTGTGGTTTCCTCCGGGTCTAGGGTTTCCACGGTTGGGATAGGTGGGACGGGTCATCGGGGGTCTGTTGGTCCTTGGGGCAAATCCTGGAGATGGGTTAGGGCGATACTTTGGGGTCTGATGGGTTCCTGGCTGATGCATCATACGACGCTTGCGGTTCTCATTGGCTTAGTTGATCTTTCCTTCCATCTGGATAGCAGAGTCGACAAGGGCTTCAATATCCGCAAAGGGGATATTGACTAACACTGTCTGCATCTCATCATGCAGACCATTCAGGAATCTTTCTTTCTTCTTGGCTTCAGTGTCTATTTCATCCGAGGCATACCTAGCTAATGACAAAAATTTGTCACGGTATTCCACTACAGTCATCCTTCCTTGCTTCAGCTCTCTGAACTCGTCTCTCATTCTCTTGATCAAACTCGGTGGCACATGGGTTCTACTAAACTTGACCTTGAATTCCTCCCAGGTCATCATCTGGCCTCCGGTCATTGCGCGAACACTGTTCCATTATGCTCTGGCATCTCCGGCTAGATAGTGGGTGGCGAACAGGACTTTCTCGTTGGCTTCCACTCCGGCTACTTCTAAGTTATTTTCCATGGTTTGCAGCCAATGATCGGCGTCTAGGGGCTCTTCGGACTTAGTGAAAATAGGTGGGTTGGTATTCTGAAAATTTTTGAGATTAGATCCTGGTTGTCCTGATTTCCGTGGCCTTGCTTGTTGTGGGCTAGCTGGGCTATCTGCTGAAGGGTGGCTAGGTTGGCTTGATGTTCCGCTCTTTCAGCTTCACGGTCAGAAGTCAACATTTGTAGAATCTGCAACATCGGTTCCGGGGTTGAACCACTTCCTCCACGTGGCATCTGAAGATTGAGGTAGATCATGAGAAAAGAGGGAAATTTCTAAAGTTTTGGGGTCTTTGAAAAGTTTTTAAGGTTTGACTCAGATTTTTCTAGCAACTTGCTTTTTCATTCATTCATTCATAGCACACGATACAACACACACCACATCAAAGGAAAGCAGATGGTTTTAAGAACCATTCTAAGAACTACGATACAGTGGGACCGAATACTACTCACTACGCTAGTGCTCAAGTGCTACTACTCCTCGGAATCTGTGGCTTCATCATCCTCATCATCATCATCGATGAAGGCGAAATCATCCTTATCGGTGAAGAAATCCATAGCCTGATGCTCCAGAAAATCGTCGTCATCGCTGAGATAGGAGTAGGGGTCTCCACGAAGATCCTCTCCGGCATTCTCCCTTTCCTCCAACTGCATGTCTCTCTCGTGGATGGTCTCCTCCAGAGATGAGATGCGGTGGCGAAGACGGGCAATGATGCGCTCCTTCTTGTCGAGCTGACGGCGGCGAGACTTGCGATCCTTTGCTAGCAGGGCGATGGTCTGGTCCTTCGTCTTGATGATGACAGACTTGTGGTTGCAGTAGTCACGGCAGTTGTCCAACTCCTGCTGACGATCGTAAATCATGAAGCTAAGGTGGTCCAATTGGGTCTTCAGCTCGGGGTGGTATGGGGCTTCTAGTGGTTGTCCATTAGAATCACGCCTTGGGCAAAACTCAAAGCGAGTACCCTTGATCTGATTGATGCTCTGCCCACACAGACGGGAAAGATCTTCTTGCATGGCTCTGGCAAGTCCATCGAGCCAGTTGTTTTCCCTCAAGGTAAACTGAATTTCCTCCGCAGTGGGAGGTTCAATCTTTCCTCGGAGACTTGCAACAATTAGCCACTGCAGATCTTCTCCTCCTTGATCATTGAGCTAAGCTCCGAAGAACTCGGGGTGCGGACGCTCTAGAAGTTCCGAAAGCTGGTCCAAATCCCTCTCAAAGATCAGGTCTCCTCCATTCCCAAGTTGGTAAAACTTGCTGTACTTCACGTCCATCTATAAGAATATAGGATGAGTAAGTTAGTAGAGTGGTCAAGTGTGTCCAATTTTATGTATTTTTGCAAGAGTTTTTGAGGAACATGAATTTTCATGAAAGAATCAAAGGGATAAGAATGAGAATAAGTTTTTGTAAATATTTGTTTTCTTTGGTTTTGGAAAATAAGTTTTTGGTTTTAAACGTCCAGCCTAACTAGGGTCTCCTATGGTCAAGATGGCTCTGATACCAACTTGTCAACACCCGGATTTTTCAATCCTAGATGCCTGTTATGCCATACATCGCAATCCCAGGATTACCATTTTTGCGAGACATAACAGAATTGGATACCATAGTACATCATCCATTAAAAACGATACATAAGTTCTTACACAAATAGGGATCTCATGATCCAGTTCTTAATACAACATCAAGCAGCGGAATACATAATAATAACGGTAGCATAGGCGAAGCTCCATCTTCGGGGTCACAGGCAATGCTGACGATGGGAGTTGATCCTAGTTGTCGTAACCTTCCTAGGGTCCATCCTCAAGGTACTCCTCTTCATAGTATGGCCATGGGAATAGCCAGGGACAAAGCCATGAGTACTCTTTAAGTACTCGCAAACTAATACTAACAGGTAAAAGGGGTTTTTGGATAATAGGACACTAGGCTCTAGGGTTGTTTTGCAAAAGCCTGATTTACCTCTACTAGGTTTAGAAGCAACGAATGCTCATCAAAATTTTATAACTCCTAAGTGGGAATTTGTATTTCATATCACAACCCTGTTGTGGTCAAGTCAAAGTCTCAATTCATTTCACAAGTCATTTTGAAAAGTCTGAAGGGGGAACAGTATGGCCACTCCAACTGTCCATAACCGCGGACGCGGCTATTCGAATAGTTTGACACTCTGCAGAGATTGTACACTTTCACCACAACATTCGATACATCCGTCAGGAACAAATCCTGAATTCACCATACTCAGTATGCGGATAATCAATCCTAACCTTTCGATTACATGCCCTAGTATAAGCACCTCTCCTGTGATTTTGGCCTCCCAACAATGACCAACTGTCATCTTGGATACTGCACAGGTGGACAATCTTCACAAGGTAGCCTCAACTTAGACCTTGGCCATGAGGGAACTAATACTAAGGTATATAAGTTTCCAGTCAAGCCCTACCCAATATTCAGGTATTGTGGTTGTACGATAAAATTGGAATGGCATCGCATCCAGACAACCATCGGTTTTATAAAGGGATAAGGCTCATGCCTCAACATTTTCATCACCAAAATCATCAGGTGTTTGGAAACACATGTCCAAAACATTTCAATAGAATGATCCATCATTCCAAGGTTTTCATAACCATTTTTCCACCAAGTATTCCCATCTAAAGTTGATCAAGTTTTATGCTTAGCACTAGCATCTACAGGTGGGGGTAAGCAATAATGAGGGGTGGTAAACTAGTGGAGTTCTAACTAAGTTCAGTCTCATGCCTTAAGATGACATCAAGGTTATCTAGCTTAGGCCAAATTTTATGCTCAACCTTCAAATATCTTTCTAGTATCTATAATTCACTTAAGTAAACTCTAAGTAATAGCTTTGATAAAGAAATAAAGTATAAAGCTTGTAAGTAAAAACTAGGATTGGTTTATCAAGTGGATATAATCGCATATGCTTAAGGCATATAGTGGTCATGGTAACAAGTAGTGGTTTGTGGCATCAGTAGGGTATCTTGCAAGGGTTAGCTTGCACATTCACTAGTAGTATTAGGCTTGCCTTGTGCAGAGCAGTGGTTGAAGTTCTCCTCGGCTTCTTCTTCGTAGAATCCTCCTTCCTCCTCGTATCCTTGGTCGGTACTATCGTCTATGAATAAATACGAGGTACACAATCACCAAACAATACTTAACTACTTGCAATCATCACACACAACGGTCCTATAGATGATCTAACATCATCACTAACATTACAAGATTAAAGCTTGGTTTAATTTCTTTTATTTTTAGAAAAGTAATTTCTACTCATTGAAAAACTACTTAAGCTTTAATATTCTCCAAACCAAACATGGGATCATGTTGACACATGTCATCACCACATATTGTAGTCCAAGGGAATGTGATTTAAAGTGGTGTCACAATTTAATAAGGTTTTACCCTTATTAATTGATGTGTCTAGAAATGCTTATGTAGCATTCTGTTATTACTTGAACCTTAATTCTGCAAGTAAACCTATATATTTTTATATATTCTGAAAGGTATGGTTAAGTGTAATTTTTGAGAGTTGGAATCAACTCAAAAGCTATTATGGTTTAAATTTGAAAAATGTTTGAATGCAGAAAAGCTCCTGCCTTGTTATTTTTACCATGGATGATCTATAGATCCAAATGACTTGAATCCAACGGTCTTGGATTCAGCATTCCTAGACCTTTCTAACAAAATTGGTTTCATTCCATTTGGTGCACTGAATCGATCTTGGTTGAATTTTGAAGTTGGGTACAGAAGTGAGTTTGAAATAAAATAGAAAAGGTTTAATTTGAATAACTGGGCTGCGCGGGAAAAGTTAACGGGCCGGCCTGCTAAGCGCAGTGCTCCCGCGGGTTGCTTAAGTGGGTGTCCCCACTCGTCAGTGAGACAGGGAGGGGCGAAGCGGTACGGGCAATGTGGGTCGTTCGATCTGATTCTAATCCAATGGCTGGGAGTCATCGTCGACGCGAGGCAACGCCGACGAAAAAGAAACCTAGCGCGGCCAATGAGGGGTGCTGGGGGCTCACCGGGGTGCAGGCGAGGGTCGGCGAGGCGGGCGAACGACGAAGTCGACAACGGCGAACTCAGGGGTGGTCGTGGCAGCTCCTGGGGTGGTTGAAATCGATGGCGCCCTTCTTCTCCAGAGGCGGCGGGCTCCGGTGAAATTCCGGTGAGGTGGCGCTCGCCTTGCTCCGGGAACGGTGTGGCACGATCAGTGAGAAGAGGGGAGTGAGGTGGTGTGAAGAAATCGACTGGGGGTGGCCTCTATTTATAGTCGAGTGAGGGGACCGACGGGGCGCAAGGTGAGCTCGTTGGGGGCGATGTTACAGGCGGCTATTGGCATGGGCGAAGGTAGGGGACGGTGCGGTGTTCCCTGGCGATGCTCAACGACATGGTTTTGAGGCGTGGGGCGATGCGGCTTGGTCGGAACGCGACGGTGCTCTGCGCGGCAGAGGCGGCGTCTTCGACGGCGAGCGGTGGCTGTGCGGCACGGGGCGGCGAACAAGGATGTCTGGCGGTCTCCTGGGTCGGTGGGGATTGTGTATGCACGCAGCGAGGGCGGCGCGCGGTCTGTGGGTTCTGGTCGAGGGTGGCGCTCTGGCGCACACTCGGCATGGTCGCTGGTGGTCTGGGCGCGATCCGTGCGTGTGGTCCAGGGCTTGGCAACGCTCGCGGCTGGGACAGGGGGTGGAGGTAGACGGTGGGCTGCCTCCCAGACATGCTGGCTAGACTTGCTGCTACTCCTAGCTTGTTGTCGACTATGGGGTGGCAAGGTTGGCTTCGGCTGTTCAGCATTGATGGTAATGCCAAGCTCACAGTGGTGCTAGTGTTTAGTTAATCTTGCTAGATGATCTACTAAGCTAGTTGTGAGCTAGAGAGGGAACAACTTAGGCTTAAATTACTGCTCACTATAGTGTTTAGGATTTTGATGATTTGTGTCTGCAACCTGTTTGATGAAATGGCCGCATGAAATCAAGTTTTGAATTTTGAAAAGATTTTTGGTGGGTTTGCTAGATTGGTGCTGGTGAGTCTGCAGATGCTTGGGTTTTGAAATTTGAGCTTGTTTGAGTGGTTTTTGAAAAAGTGGGATCTTCCCATATGATAAAGATTCAATTTTGAATTGTCATTTAAACTATGCATTTGAAAGTTTCTGGATAATCACAAAGTGGGCCTTGATATCTTGTTATGAGTACATTCAAGGGGTGCAAAGATCCAGAAAAGTTTCCATTAGATTCTGAAAGTTTGAGACAGCCAAAGCAAGCATGGGAGTTAAATTGGTCAAAATGACCATTCCTTTATTTTATTGGTTTTGATTTATTTGTCCTTAGGAAAAGTTTGGAAAATGTTTAGATGATGTTTATTTTACCTAAGAAACATTTTACAAGCAAGGAAACACACGAACAAGGTGGTTCAAAAGAATTTCAAATTAAATGCATACACATATGCATGCCTTCATAATTTTAATTAGAAAAGTTTTTGTTAACCCTAATTTTGATGATTAGAGTTTGATGATTTAAGTTTAGTATTTTTGGGATGTTACACTAAGTATAATTTTGCTATACCAAGATATGATGAGACACTTTGTGGTAGATGCGGGCCCATGCCAACATTGCATGGGATATAGACCTCTCTGGGTTGGCTAGAAACACCATCATCAACTATTGGTTATGTGAGTAAACACTTGGCCAACATGATCCCACCTAGTTGGCTTTAAAACTCATGTAGGATATTCCACTCACTTTCTCTATAATCCATGGTTGAGCATCAACAGATGCTCATCTGCAAGCTGATGTAGCTTTTGTTATGGTGAGTCTGTTACTTTGTTTGATCTGCTATAGATACTTCTTAAACTTAGCATGAATCTGTATTCCAAATATTGTGATGGTTCATCTACCTAAACTTATAATGATAGTAGATGTAGACTATTGGTGTGTTTTATTGTTTTGAATATTCAGTTGCTTGAATGCACTGTTAATTTATACAGTGCATACACTGCAGTTGGTTTGAGCATTAGGAACATGATAAGCCATTTTTATGACGTGAACCTTTAGTTAATTTTGGATTCTATGCTATATTGAAAAAATCTTATGCATCTTCTAATGTTTAGTTTCATCAGGTAACTGTTATCGTCATCCTGTTGTCGACAACCTCTAGATTTCGTTCAGTTTTAGTTAGCACCTGAAAACCCTGCACCTATTTTGTTCAGTTTCATGCAGCACTTTTTTAGGTCATCGTTCAAACCATTCTTGCGATGGAATGACGAACTGGATCGAACATCATGTAACAGGGGCACGCAGTCCAGGCCCTGCACGTTCGATTTGCGAGATGGCACTAGTAATATCTGGTCGTCCGGAGCAGATTTCTCAGACTATAACTCTGAAGCTTTCTTGAGCATCAATAACTCTGAATAAATAGATAGAAACAACAGGAAAGAGGATAGGTTTCGGACTGCGCAAAAGGTGTCTCCCGTTGCAACTCATATAGTTCAGATAGTTCAGTTTACAGTTGCAAAATAGAAACAGGTAGTAGTTCAGTTCAGAAGATCAGCCCCGAGGAAAGCCTGGCGAGGAGCTGCTCGTTTTCCTCCTCCTTCTCTTCAAGTAGTTGGCGATATACGAGCATGTCCTGCCTGATCTTGACCTGCTCATTGAGCGATTCCTGGAGCTTCCGAAGAAGGTTCATGTTGTTGACACGAAGATCAACATTAGCATTTTTTA
This sequence comes from Avena sativa, assembly GCA_916181665.1. NCBI lineage: Eukaryota > Viridiplantae > Streptophyta > Magnoliopsida > Poales > Poaceae > Avena > Avena sativa. Next base: position 363,103,681 of record OV702285.1, on the reverse strand, counting down.
GCCTCGCATTATCCTTCGAGATCCCCTCGATGATGGTTGTATTCCGTTGGGTTGAGGATTGGATATTCTTATGCAGTTTCTTCCAGGCAGCGTTTCCCTTTTTAGCTGGTCATGCTCCTTAGTAAGGGTCTCCACAGCTGATTTGTGTCGTTCCAATTCTAGTTCTTGAGTTTGCATTTTCTCCTTGTGTCTGCTTATCCATGCATTAAGCCAAGCATCCACCTGAGTGTTGAGTTGTGGATTCTTTTCCTAGGACAAAGAAAACATGGTTTCAGCCCTATCATGGAACGGGAAAAACAATATCTGAAGTTATAGCATTGAGCTTTATGCAATACTGGGCAATGTGGAAAAGATCAGGAAAGCCCGATTCCTAGTCGTAAAAACCCTAGTGTACAGTGCTTACCTCGCTGACCCAGGGAACTAGGGAGAACAGGTCTACCAGTGAACTTCTGGATCTGAACAAGGAGAAGAAGATGATGATGAATGAGAAGAAGAATGCTGGAGAACACGATTAAGGAGAAGAAGTATAAGACCTACCCGGAGGACCCCTCGCCTACGGGCACAGCCTTCATGATCATATCTTTTGACTCTACAATGCGTAAACCATCACGGCGAGCTCTTTATTTTCTCTCCTCGCGCAATGTCACCGCTAAACGCTTCTGGGAGGGAGGCATGGCTGCGCAGAGGGAGGAAGCAGGAGCAGGATGAGCATGTGAGGAAGAAGAAAGGGGGAGGGCGCCTAGTGACGAGTGGAGGTAGATAGTCAAAAGTCTAGGCACACCATAGTCGTCTACCCTACTATATCCAGATGTATCCACCATGCGATGTGCCTTATAGAAGAAGTGTTGCACACACGTGGCAAAGCATAAACAGAGAAGTGCAACAATGCGACCTTTTTGATGCTCAATGGTTGTAGCACCCCGGATAAAACCAGTATTAGAAAATCGCTTGCTGTTTTTGTTTTGTGCATCATCATGGTATCATACTCATGTCATTATTCCACATTGCATTTGAGCCTTATACCAAACATTGCATATGATTGTCTTGCTTGTGATGTTGCTATCAACCAAATCTTCCCCTCTTTGATATCTCTATTTTGTTTTCAACAACATGGGGATCAATTGCTAGGGTTCCATATTTATAAATGTTTTTGTTCTTTTATCAAAACCCTAATCCTTATTCTTTAAATGCCCGAGGAAAATGTATGTGGGCATCTCCTCCCCTTTGTGCTATTCCCTCTGTGTTTCTATTTGCATACCACAATCCCCTATTCAAATGATCCTACAAAGATTATTAGAGAGAGTTTTACCTGGTCGCATCCCAGCAACCAATCTGCTGATGCCCTCCCTTCTGTCCTTGGGCCGGCCCTCTTCCTTCTCCTGCCATGGCCCTTCGTCGCCTCACGCCGTCCTATTCACTTTCTTCTCCGTCGCTTCCTCCCCTCTCTGCGACAACCTGACGGAGAGGCAGGTGTCCGTCTCGCGCCGTCTGCTGCGTCACTAGCCCCGTGCCGCTACCTTCTTATCCCCTATGCCGAACCCTAGCAGCCTCAACCTTCCTCCCTCGTGCCGCAAGCTCGCCATCGACGCAGGCTACCTCTTATTCCCGGAGCAGTGCCAGGAACAGCCGACGTACCCGGGACGCCGACGCTGCTCGACGCCTACCGTTCTCTGTCGCCATCTACTTCCCCTGCGCCCCTCGCTCGGTCTGGCTTGGCCAAACACGCGCGCAAGGTGAGCTCCGTCTTCCTGTCCTGTTTTCCTCGCCTCCGTCCCACGTTCATCCGCACCTGACGCCCGCTCGTGCTCGAGCCGTCTCCACCTCCCTCGTGCTACTGCTGCACCGCACGTCCGTGATCAATTCAGCTAGCTTGAATTGCATGGGTGTTATGATTCAGCTGCTTGACTGTTTCTACCGCTGGTACATACAGTGTAAACGGCAACATGTCCAAAACAGCAGTTCTACGCCCCTGTTCGGCTTCATCCGTTCAAATCCGATGCCTCTCCACACACCTCTGGATAGGGGGTACATCCCTCTTTCTACCAAGCCCGTCCTTGCTCTAAACGACGATATGCATCTCTCGAAATCTTATGTAGAAGATCAGCAAGACTCGCTCCAAAATCTGACAAATTTCAACAGTTCACGACCTCGTTTTCCCCCTTGTTCATTGCAAGATCCTGGCCACCCTAGTCCACCTCCGGGGAATCTCTTAGCCTGCACCTATTCTCCTATGTACCATCTGTCAGTAACCGCAAACAGTGCCTCAATCGGAGCAGAAACGCGTTTGAAATCATCAATCAAACTTGGCTTGAGCTAGCCTGTTTTGCACGTCCTCTTTTGATTCAGCTGCTTATGCGTGTATCCGTTCAGAACAGCCATCTTTTTTTTTTTTGTTTCAGCTGCCTGCTTGCCTGGTAGCTCGCTTCATCTAGCTAACGCTGTACCTCAAGTTTGATTCAGTGTGTGCTTGTTCGGCTAGCCGTTTAAACTGTTTCATCCAGTTTGGGTACAAGTTAGTCTATCAGATACTCTGGCCGGAGCATGATGCCTCTTCATGGGAGTCCCAAGATAAAAACCTCAACTGCGGGGATTAAATCTCTTTTCCTGTCTACTTTTGTTTTCCACTCCGATGCACATCATTCTGGACACAGTTTCCAAATTACAGTACAACGTATCCCTGGACTTTCAATCGAGAGCAAATTCAATCCAATTGAAAAATGAAATATGTTCTGAACTTCGAAAAATTGTATACAAAATAATATGACATCTGGTTCTTCTTTGTGAACAATTAAAATTTTGTCAAATAAAGAAATGTTTTCCTAACTAAGTAAATATTCTTTAAAATTCTTAAGTTTTATAAATCCAAACGCAATACATAATATGTCTCTCTTTATCAGAAAATTTTAGGGAATTCAAATATGACCTCCAAATTACTTCTGGGCAAATAAAATTTCGAAATTATTTTAATGCTAATAAATGGACTTCTATTAATAAATTCATATCTTTGAAACCGTAATTCCGAATTCAACAAATAATATGTCTCAATCGGTTAGCGCGACGAGCCCTTTCCATCTATGCAATCCATACATGCTTTTGCAATTTGTTTCATGCATTTTTAATACATTGCTGCAAGGAAATTCATTAAAAAAAATTGAAATTAATTCCTTATTGGTACTAATGACTCACTAATGTTGTATCATCAATCTGCTATGTAAATGATATCTTTTGAACATGTTTTACATCATTAACTTGCAATGTCATGTATCATATCATGATCATGCCGGTTCTTCTGCATTAGCTGTAATTGTTGCATTGCTTGTTTCTTCTTATGATTTGCTTCTTCACGGATTAGGCCGATGAGTTGATGCGAGTGTTGACTCGATCTTCGGACAAATCTTCGGCTATGTTTTCAAGCGAGCATTCTCCCCCTTTCTACCTATTTTACATTTCTAGTCTTTACCTCCTCCTGTTGATCTATTGCTATATGTGTTGCGATGCTATAGATTCCATACCTCGTTATACTTCCCTGCAGCCCTTATATTGCCATGGACACATCCTATTACCTGTTGTTTGGTAGATAGACGGCCTTGCGAGTCATAGTTGCTTGCGCAGGTGATGCGTCGCACCGTCGATCTTACACAGTTGTTGGAGTAATGCCGCATGTTTAATGTTGAAGATGATCATGGCTTTAATTACCGTTTAATAACTAAAATTGAAGTAGGTAAATAATGCAGAGGCACATGTGGGCAATAGATGTTATTTGGTTTTTAAGCGTCCACTTGTGTCCCATAGGACCCCGGGTACTTGATACCTGTTCTTTGAATATTCGCACTATCCGCATGTGGGGCCATGAATCCCCTAACCCTAGCTTGAGTCATATTTAATTCCTTGGGGCCACAAAGTAGTTTGGGGCTTTATTACTATCTGTACTTATGCCATGCTTTACTGCTTTATTTACTATTGTGCATGGAGTGTCTGTACTGTTTAGGTAAGTGGAATATTTCCGCGGTATCGACAATCCCAGTCACACTTTCGGGTCCCAGTCGTTTACAGCCATTGACACAAACCTCTGGGTCTGTCTCGGAGCCGGCCAACTTCGTCGCGGGTTGCTTAGTGGGGTGGCCCCCTGAAATCAAATATAAATCTTGTAAATGCTCTGTCGTGATGCCTCGTTAGGTTTTCATTTGGTTTTTTCCGAGGTTGATCGTGCGTGTGTTGCTATTTGTGCCCCTCTGCAGGGTAAAACTTTTTGAAAGCCGTGTCTGCGGTTATGGACGACTTGGAGCATAGTATCTCAATCATAGACTACTATAACTAAAGTAGTGCTATAAACTTGACTATGTGATGACTAGTAATCAGCTTCACCATAATGGAATGCAAATAAAAGTGCCAACAACTGCTGGGTTCTTGAATGTCTCATGTTATATGTATCTGACTAGTAAGTATCGCAACTACAATGGAATGTTCACTAAAAATGCCCACTGCTTATTATATCGGGATGACTCATGATATCTATATCTGACTAGTAAGTGCTGCAACTATAACGGAATGAATAAAATTGCCAACTGTGTGAGTTCCTCGGTTGACTTCCTTGTTTGGTCTCGAGGGGGAAATACCAGGATGGGTATGTTTGGTGTTAGTATCAGGTTGGATCCGAATAGGTCTTTTTTATCCCTCTCTAATAGACGACAGTTGTATCGAGTCTCTATAGGTTATTTAGGGCATGCTGCGTTGCTGCTTCAGTCCACCATACCTATGTAGGTGAGGACCACCGAATTCTAGTCTCGCCGTGTACTGGCCTCAGTACTGATCGCTCTCTTTTTCCTTTGCCCTTCGTCGGCACCCCTTTTGTTTAAGCAGGTTTTGAGATTGACGTCGTTAACAGGGTTACCCTTCCGGCTTGGCATGGGCAGGGTTATGGACGCCATTGGTTATTCTTTAGGGCTCTTAGCCCCATTTGCATCTTGTCCGTAGTCGGATGTTGTATCATTTTCAAGGTGATTTGGATCTTTGTACTGTATATCTGTATTCTTGACTCACGGAGTTGTTGTTGTATATATATGTTCTATGGGTTCCATCATGGACTAATGTGTAATGGTATTACTTCGTTTTCCACCTGCACTAAAGTGCTTGGTGGGCACCTTTGAATCATTTCTTTGCGGGTTTGGCGGAAATCGGTAAAACTTGCATAGGGCAGATCTGAGGGTGTTACAGTGGTGCACACGTTCGGCCTGCACGCGTCATGATAACACAGTCCTACGTCAAGATGACAATTTTTACTGTTAGGCAATTTATAGCGCTCCTCCCCGATGCATCCCGAGCCCCCAACTCTTCTATGCGCGTGCAAGTTTGCAACACAAACAGGCCTACCGGTGCAACACAGATGCGGCCCAGCAAACACGCCCTAAACCTCCCTAAAACAAAACACACCCTAAACCACGTCTTTGCGCTTACTTGTAGCTCAAGTTTGACCAAGTTTCGTCAAATTGTCAAGATGCAAAATCTCTTCGTGGGGCATGTGTGTGAAGCAAATACATCAGTACGAAGGGTATGGCTCAGCTGCTAACTCGAGAAGGACCCGACCGCTTTTACTTTCCTAACTTTAGGGCCCTTTGTGCGAAATTTAGGGACTTCTATGTTTTTTTTCCTTTTTTGAGGTCTTCGATGTAAACTGTACTCCCACCAACCATGTCATTTTTAACTACATGTTTTCTTTTAATTTTTTCAAAAAAACTTTTGAAGCCAACCAGGAATTTAGTATATCGAAAACCATCGAAAAGCTTTTTCGTAGAACTTTCAACACAACCTACAATTTACTTGTAGTTCGAATTTCACCTGATTTCGATAAATTGGAATTTATATGAAAAGAAAGCAAGGTCCAATTTGTATGAAAATTGGGGCTTTGGCATTTTCAAATTTTATTTTAATTGGGATGGGTCTTTGATGCGTTGGAAACGTATCTATAATTTTTGATGCTCCAACTTATTTTGTATCTACTTTGCTTTGATTGTCTACACTTTGAGGTGCTTTTTGCATGTTTTCTGGTACTAACCTATTAACAAGTTACAACAGTGTCAGATGCCTGTTTTATGCTGTTTTTGGTTTCAGAAAAGTTAGTAAAGAAATATTCTCGGAATTGAACGGGACAAACGTCAAAGTCAATTACTTTCCGTGGGGAACAAGAAGTCCATAGGAGAGCCGGAGGGGCCAGCCAGGGGGGGCAGACCCACCCCAAGCGCGGGGGCAGGTGGGCCCACGCCTGGCTAGGGTTTGGTAGCCCTGGCCGCCTCCTGTTCTCGCTCCTTCGTCTATAAGAAGCCCCCGATGCAGAAACCCTGAGTACCCGATCACAAATCCATGAAACCGTCCGAGCCGCCGCCACCATCGTCGCTAGATCGGAGGGATCTGAAGTTCTTCCCGGCACCCTGCCGGAGGGGAGATCATCCCGAAGGCCTTCTCTCCGGTATGATGCGTGAGTAGTCCCACCTTGGACTATGGGTCCATGTAGTAGCTAGATGGTTGTATCTCCTCCTTTGTGCTTTCATGTATAGATCTTGTGAGCTCCGTTCATAATCAAGATCTAATCTATTTGTAATCATGCATGTTGTGTTTGTGGGCATCCGATGGATATTGAGATTATTATGTTGGTTTGATTAATGGTTTTGTCTTTATGATTCTATCATGTCTGTGTTGTTTGTGATCTTGCATGCTCTCCGTTTCTAGTGGTTATCTTTGCCAAGTAGTTGCTAGTGACTCCAAGAGGGGGTATTTATGCTCGATAGTGGGTTCATGCCTCTAGTTTACAAGGGAAGTGACAGAAATCTCTTCGGTTGTAGATGTGTTGTTGCTACTAGGGAGAAAAAACGGTCTCTTGTTCATGGAACATGTGGACTGTTTACCTTACACACTTTGCTTAAAGCAGTTGTATGTTGCTTGCAATTTAATACTGGAGGGGGTTCGGATGATAACCTGAAGGTGGACTTCTGGTCATAGATGCAGTTGGATGGCAGTCTATGTATATTGTTGTATTGCCCAATCAACCTCATAGGATCTTTCTGGCTAGTAATTGCATTGTTATGCTTTGCTCAGTTCCTGTCAATTGCCCCGTTGTAATTTGTTTACCCTTCATGCCATGTTGTTTATCTAAGGAGAGCACCTCTAGTGAACTATGGACCCTGGTCCAATCTTTACCATTGATACATCTTCCACTGTTACTTGTTACTTGCTGCAAACCATTACCTTCCACACCATACGTTTAATCCTTTGTTACAGCAAACCTGTGAGCTTGACAACCTCACTAATTCATTAGGGCAAAGTCTTGAGTTTGTGTTGTGCAGGTCTCCGTTTTCCTTGCAACACCTTTGTGACGTTTCCTTCCTCCTACTGGTTCGATAACCTCTGTCTCAACTGAGGGGAGACTTGCTGCTCTGCTCTTCACACCTTGATCTTGGGGTTCCCAAAAAGACTCCACATCAAGCACCAAGTTCTCAGGCGCCACCAAGGAGTCATCAACAAGTTTTCTGGCGCCGTTGCCGGGGACATATCTAGAACAGCTTCAACCTTTTCCTCCCCGTCAAGCACCGGCTAACAAGTTTTCTGGCACCATTGTCGGGGACATATATATAACAACTTCAGCCTTTTCCTCCCCGTCAAGCAGCAGCTAACAAGTTTTCTGGTGCCGTTGTCGAGGACATATATATAACAGCTTCAGCCTTTTCCTCCCCGTCAAGCACCATCTAACAAGTTTTCTGGCGCCGTTGCCGGGGAGGCTAAGGACGTCTTCACTAGGGGAGTCCTTCACTTCCTTTCTCTTTACTTTGTTTTTAGTTTGCTTTGTTTCTTTTTCTTGGTTTTGTTTGCCTCTTTTCAAAAAACCCAAAAAAATTAGTCTAGTTTGGTTTGCTTGCCTTATTCAAAAACACAAAAAATTAGTTCCTCCTCTAGTTGCTGGTCTGTTATTGCCTTGCTTGGTCATGCTTTCTATCAATGGATGGTTTCTTTGAAACTAGTTCTTATTGGCAAGGTGGGTTCACGGAAGAACAAAAGTATTATTATAAGAAACATCGTTTGTCACAAAAAGGGAAACACTTATGGGAACAAATTGATAAGTTGAATACTATTGCTAGAGACGTGTGCTCTACTTATAATGTTACTTATTGCTTTGATAAAGCTTGTTGCTGCAGGAGGTATAAACACCTACCCTTTCAATGTGAGTATAATGATAATGTTCCATATCTTCTTATGTTAAAGGAAATTATGATTTTGATGATCTGGAACAAATTGAAGAATTTATTTCCTTCAAGGGTGCATTTGAACTTGCCAGTTTGCTTGAAAATACTGATGATGCACCTTATGATGAGGTTTATGAGATACTTAAATTTTGCTTTGATAATTACAAGGAAGAAAATAGCTATATTCTTGAATATTTTTAATAGGCATTTTCCACAAATGGAAGAGACTAATGCCTTGCAGGAGCCTATGGAAGAAGAAATTGTTTTTTTTACCAAGGAAACCGTGAGTGAAACCCCCACGGTAAATTTTAATTAAACGGACCAAAGTACAGACAGGTTCACCTCATATTTACAAAGGTTGAGAGAATCAACCCAAAGGCACCAAAAAAAAATATAGACAAACAAAAAATAAATTACAGTGATGTCAACCAACTAAGGAGAGATTCCTTGTGTTTAGCTTTAACCCTGTGGGAATTCACGTAGATGTCCTTCTTAAAGAGAATTTTCCACCGTGCAAAACTATGGTCCTGATGCTCGAAAATGAATCCATTTCTTTCCTTCCAAATGTTCCATGTTGCACAAACAACTACTTCCATGAAGCATGGTCTAGAGTACAGGAAGAAGAAATTGTTGAAACTGGAAGCTCATTAGATGAGAAAGAGGGGGAGAGTGATGAACAAAAGGAGGAAGAATGGATTATCTAACCATGCCTACCTTCTAATGAGACTAAGTCTTTATCCCTTACATTATTTGATTGTCCCCCATGCTTACCAAGGGAGGATGAATGTTATGTTCCTGTGGATCTTTTTGAAATATCTATTTTTGGTAAAACCTGTGAAGGTTTTAATCCCACTATTTTTTAGCTTGATAGAAATTATGTGTTTGTATATCATGAAAAGCATGCTTTATGTGATAGATATATTGTTGAGTTTATTCGTGATGCTACTGAAAATTATTATGAGAGAGGAAAGTATGGTTGTAGAATTTTTCATGGTAGTGAAACACCTCTCTCTGTTCTGAAAGTTTTGAAGTTACTCTTGTTTTATGTTCCTATGCTTGTCACTTTGTTCTTTGAGAATTTATTTTCTTACAAGATTCCTATGCATAGGAAGTGGGTTAGACTTAAATGTGTTTTGAATTTGCTTCTTGATGCTCTCTTTGACTTCAATTCATAATTATTATGTGAGCATCTTCTCAAGCTATCAAGCCTAACTTAAAGGCGTTAAAGAAAAGTACTTGTTGGGAGATAACCCAAGAGTTTCCTTGAGTCTTGGAAGTTATTACTTCAGTAATGACCTCTCCTTACCCTTTTTGTTTGCTTTTTGTGCAAAGAATGACCTCTAATGAGAGGGAAGTAAGATTTGGGGAGTTGTTGTCCCGAAATAGATTTCTGTCCTCCACCAAAAAAATTCGTGAGGAGGCTCTGTAACTCGGATTGAGCTCAACATTTACGAATAAATCCCCCAGTATGTTAGATAACTTTAGCTAGTTCAACACTTTTTGATTTGAGCAACAGAATATGTTTGAAAAAAATCGTTTCTACCTGCTGGTCTGTTTTGACAGATTTCTGCCGTTATTTGCATTTGCTTCTTATTGATTCCTTTTTGAGTTCTCTTCAGGTAAATTGAGATTTTTGAAGGAGTTACTACAGTATATTTTGTTTTTAGTGAAAAGCCTTGCTGTTCCAAAGCTTTGCCAGTGATCTAATATCTTTTGAATACACTAATGTTGCTAATGAAGATTGTGTGAAGTTTTGTATGAAGGAAAATTTTCAGGTGTAGAGAGAGAATGATGCAATGAGATGAAGAATGGACAAAAGCTCAATCTTGGGGATGCCACCATGGTGTCACCCCAAGAAATATCCAAGATTTACAAGCGTCAAAGCTTGGGGATGCCCAAGGCATCCCCTTCTTCATCAATACAAAAGCTCAGGTCTGTCTAGACACTTCGTTTTTTATTGTTTCATGCACAGTTGTGTTTTTCTTGGAGCGTTTTAGTTTTAGTTTTCTTTCCTTAGTTTGTTTAGTTTTCTAAATTAGTTTGGACCCCCGTTCTCGCTATGTTTTTTTACAAATAAGGTTGCTTGGTATTTGGAAAGGAGTAGTAAATTCTTGCTTGAAGTGCAAGAGGAGCTTGCATTGACTGTGACTTAGACTTTAGCATGACATGCTAGGTGTTGTTTTAGCATTATTCTTACTGATTATTGCTGTAGCATGTCTTGTTCCAAACAATTGGGATTGCTTAGTGTGCCTTGAAGAAATTATGCGTTGTTTTAGCATGCAAAAGCATAGTATTGTGGTATTCTCCTTTATGTTTTGCTTGGGTTGACTTGGCACATGCTCACACCATGTTATGACTATGACAAGTCACCATTAGCCTCTATGATCATTTAGTCCTTGACTTGTAGTACCACTCTTTGCTTTGATTATTTTTCTTTGTTGCATTGCATGATTATGGCCATTATTGCTCTCTTAGTTGGTTGCTCCCAGTCTTTTGCTAGCCTCCACTTGTATGAGTAAGTTATACTCATGCCTCCAACTCCCAAGAAACCAAGTTATTCCAAAGGGTCCACTATAAACTCCTATGCATGGTGTGTTACACCATTCCAAGTATATTCTTGTTTTCAACTCTCTTCCAATTAAAAACTATTTTGTTATGTGAAAACTTAGTGATTAAAGCCCTCATGAACTTTATGGCACACTTTATTCTTTGCCCCTAATAAACTTGAACCATTGTGACAACTTTGGTGTATATGCTTGCACTTATAAGTTGGAGTTAGCAGAACCGTGCTGTCACGGGGAACGTTTTCAACATTGCACTTGTACCTTGTTGTACTCAGTTGATATCATGTTCTTTTGTCTATGGATGTCTCCAGTGTGAAATAAAGAGAGAACTTCTAAGTCCATGGAGTTTCTATCCTGTGTTAGAGAAACGCCTGGGCCGCTAGCCTAAGCCATGCCTAATCATGGTGGAAACTTGCAGCATCACCATAGTAACATCTATGAAGCATTCTTCTTATAAAAAAGAGACACATTGAGAAAAGAGGAAAGAGAGAAAAAGCACCATATTCCCATGGTACATAAGAAGAATTGCTGAGATGCTCATTGTCTGCTTGCCTTGTCATTTTGGTTATGGGAAAGCTCATGTACCATGTGCAAGGGGTACCCGTTGGCGGTTCTCAATGATATGCAAATACTTACAGTGACAAGAACTTACCTGGACCCAAAGTTGAATATGCATGAGGTGTGGCCCTCATATTCAAGGGGCATGAGATTGCCAACTTATACTTCGTCAAGCATATACTCCAGCTTTGCCACTATAACCTTAACCACTTCAAGATGCTTATGATAGGGGCAATGAGGGCTGAAAGCTAACAAGTACCATAATTTTTGGAAGATCTTTTTGAAACTTGTAATCCCTACTTCCTTTACAAAAAAAGGCCTTTATTCCACCATTATTGAGTCTCCACCTTCTACCATTAGGCACCATTAAGAGAGCATAGTTGTCATTCTGTGTGCAATGTTCCAAAGCTTATTAATTGATGCATATTGTGTTATTACTTGCTCTTGTGCTACTTGTTTCTAGTCACCCTTGTGAACTTTGCAGGTGTCCTATGCATTATATATTTATACTCTATGAGGGACAAGCTGATTGCCACTATGCTATGTTTTCTGCATGTGAAACAAACAAACGTTTTTCAATGCATGTTATTCATGATCTTTGTTTGTAGCTTGCCATGTTGCATGCATAGTTACTATGTCCTATTGTTAGAACTCCATCTTTCATGCACATGTTTAGAGTTCTTTGATCCCAGCTTTCAATGTTTGCAAATGGTTGGATCTTTATTGTGAGGGTGCATGTCACCTCAAAAATTATTCTGTTTATCACTTACCTACTCGAGGACGAGCAGGAGTTAAGCTTGGGGATGCTGATACGTTGGAAACGTATCTATAATTTTTGATGCTCCATTCTTGTTTTGTATCTACTTTGCTTTGCTTGTCTACACTTTGAGGTGCTTTTTACATGTTTTCTGGTACTAACCTATTAACAAGTTGCAACAATGCCAGATGCCTGTTTTCTGCTGTTTTTGGTTTCAGAAAAGTTAGTAAAGAAATATTCTCGGAATTGGACGGGACAAACATCAAAGTCAATTACTTTCTGTGGGGAACAAGAAGTCCAGAGGAGAGCCGGAGGGGCCAGCCAGGGGGGCCAGACCCACCCCAGGCATGGGGGAAGGTAGGCCCGCGCCTGGCTAAGGTTTGGTGGCCCTGGCCGCCTCCCGGTCTCGCCCCTTCGCCTATAAGAAGCCCCCGATGTAGAAACCCTGAGTACCCGATCAGAAATCCGCGAAACTGTCTGTAGCTGCCACCACCATCGTCCTTAGATCGGGGGGATCTGAAGTTCTTCCCGGCACCCTGCCGGAGGGGAGATCATCCCGGATGCCTTCTTTCCAGTATGATGCGTGAGTAGATCCACCTTGGACTATGGGTCCATGTAGTAGCTAGATGGTTGTATCTCCTCCTTTGTGCTTTCATGTATAGATCTTGTGAGCTCCATTCATGATCAAGATCTAATCTATTTGTAATCATGCATGTTGTGTTTGCGGGGATCCGATGGATATTGAGATTATTATGTTGGTTTGATTAATGGTTTTGTCTTTATGATTCTATCATGTCTATGTTGTTTGTGATCTTGCATGCTCTCCGTTGCTAGTGGTTATCTTGGCCAAGTAGTTGCTATGACTCCAAGAGGGGGTATTTATGCTCGATAGTAGGTTCATGCCTCTAGTTTCCAAGGGAAGTGACAGAAATCTCTTCGGTTGTAGATGTGTTGTTGCTACTAGGGAGAAAACAACGGTCTCTTGTTCATGGAATATATGGACTGTTTACATTACACACTTTTCTTAAAGCAGTTGTCTGTTGCTTGACACTTAATACTGGAGGGGGTTCGGATGATAACCTAAAGGTGGATTTCTAGTCATAGATGCAGTTGGATGACGGTCTATGTATATTGTTGTATTGCACAATCAACCTCATAGGATCTTTCTGGCTAGTAATTGCATTATTGTGCCTTGCTCAGTTCCTGTCAATTGCCCCGCTATAATTTGTTTACCCTTCATGCCATGTTATTTATCTAAGGAGAGCACCTCTAGTGAACTATGGACCCCGGTCCAATATTTACCATTGATACATCTTCCACTGTTACTTGTTACTTGCTGCAAACCATTACCTTTCACACCATACGTTTAATCCTTTGTTACAGCAAACCGGTGAGCGTGACAGCCTCACTGATTCCTTGGGGCAAAGTCTTGAGTTTGTGTTGTGCAGGTCTCCATGTTGCTTGCAACACCTGTGTGACGTTTCCTTCCTCCTACTGGTTCGATAACCTCGGTCTCAACTGAGGGAAGACTTGCTGTTGTGCTCTTTACACCTTGCTCTTGGGGTTCCCAACAAGACTCCACATCAAGCACCAAGTTCTCTGGCGCCACCAAGGAGTCATCAGTCTTGTAGGAGCAATGAGATTCAGTTAACATGGTCGGTGGAAGTACAAGTTGCATCAAGGACCTCAGAAAATGAAAAAGACATCCTCTAGTCAATCACTTGGAAAATTGAGAATGTTTTTTCCCGATAGTTGGGAACTCGCACCGATGACATTGTTTACTAAAATAAGATGAACTCATCTACCTTTGAAATGATATTTAATTCGCGAGCAATATTTTGCTCTTACCGTGGTAGCTCAGGTTTAACCTAATTTTGTTAAATTGTCAAGATGCAAAATCTTAGCAAGATGTTGAACCTGTTTTCCAAACTCTCAGTGGTGGTTTGTGCTATATTAAATGACCCCCGATGGTTACCTCCAAAAAAATCACGAAACTTTCAAAGAAGCCTACATTTTTATTGTAGTTCATATTTGACTTAATTTCGATAATTCGGCATAAAGTCATTCAAGTGGGCAGAGTCAGCTAGGCCGAAGCTTGAAAAATCATAAAACATGGGAACCATAAATACAAAATGTTGGTCCACTATAAATATTTGAAAGCTCTCCATGTTGCATTCGGATTCATAGTCTTCATACTTTCTTTACCGAAAGGAACAATCACATCATCACTCAGGAAATTGAGAATGTTCTTTATTGTGTGTGTGAAGAAAGTACAGTAGTACGAAGGGTATGGCTTAGCTGCTCACTCGAGAAGGGCCCGATCGCTTTTCTTTGCTTAACTTTAGGGACCTTTGTGCTAAATTTAGGGACCTATATGTAATTTTGTCTTTTTTGAGGTCTTCGATGTAGACCGTACTCCCATTGAACATGTCGAAATTTTACTACAAGTATGCTCTTAAATTTTTCAAAAAATCTTTTGAAGACAACTGATGAGTGCATGTTTGCATCATGTTTTATATATTATTTTGCATTGTAGTGGTAGGATCTTGGTATTTTACGGCGTTCGCACGCACCTTTTATGTTTATTTTCACCAGGATCAGGACATATGATGGATCTGATGGACACAATTCCTGGACCAGTGATATTGGAGTGAAAAGGAGCCAAAACAACATAAATTGCTTATTTGGGAACTATCAATAATACTAGAAGAAACCCCGAAGGGATTGGAGGATACATAAGACTTAACGACCAACTATACGGCAGGAAAAGTTTTCCGGCTGTATAGTTCCCGCCGTATAGTTGGCGCCGACACCGCCTCCTTAGATAGTTTCACCCCGTGCAACTGTATCGGAGAGACGACATATAGAACACTCAAAAAATCACCAAAAACCTTCCCTCCGGGAGGGATCTGGAGGGGGAACTTTCCCTAGGGATCCATCTCGCCCTAAGAAGATTTGGGAGGCCAAGGAATCGATCTCCATCTTTTTCAACCGCTGCATCTTCATCACCACCATCACCTCCATCCATCTCATCTTGATCTTGTTGTAATTCTTGCACTAGTTGTGGATTTATACAAGTACCATTCATCGATAATTGTTTCCATTACCATTGCCATGATGTTGTTTGCCTCCATGTATGATTAGATCATTAGTTCTTGGGGATATGGAGAAACCCTAGTATATGATTGAGATAAGATAGGGATTATTATGTTATACATCATTATACGTATGTGTTAATTGTCTTCATCTTGATGTTGGGAGTTGTGCACCTTCTTAATATTTGCCTCTTACAGGGACTTGATGAAGGGGATTACTTGTTGGTAGACGGAGGGATGGTAGCACTTACTTGATGAAGGGGATTACTTGTTGGTAGACGGATCGATATCTTTATTTTGAAACTAGCTACAAACAATCTGTGTACTTGAAGTCATCAAGCTATTTTCTGGCGCCGTTGTTAGGGAGCTTAGCGCTATAAGTCACTTTACTTTTAGTTATTTACTTTCGTTGTACTATTTTTTGATTTGAGTTGCAGGACCATAACAATGGACAACACTCATCATTTAATCCATCTTGAGGCAGTAAGGAATATGGGTTCGCCCATGGACGCTTTTATAATTGTCAATAAAATCATGAACCCCGATGGTATTAAGATCCATCCCTTATTATTTGAATTACTTAACTCTAAAAAGTTTGCAGGGACCAATGCAGAGAGTCCATATGGACACACAATTCTTTGATGATGTTTTTTATTCCTTTATATTTGATGATTGTGACCTTGATAAGGTTTAAATCCAGTTGTTTAGACAAACTATCTCTAATAATGTTTGCAACTAGTATAGATCCTTTCTTGTAGAAGAACCAAGGACGTGGACGGATTTGACAACCAATTTTCTATCAAAATATTACTCAGAAAGCAAAGCTCACAGGATGAGAGGTATTATTATCAGTTTCAAAAATAATCCTAATGAGAGTTTATATGTAGGCTATCTAAGGTATAAAAGCTATCTAGACAATTGCCCCATCACCGTTTACCTATTGGTTAATCACTCATACTTTCTATGGAGGGCTTAATAATAAAAATGGAATGAGTCTAGATACTTCTTCTAATGGTAGTTTTATATCTTATACCTATGATGAAGTTGGAAATTAATAATGAAAATGAGGGAGACAACAGAAAGTCATGAAAATAGGGAGAGCAATATGAATAGTTCTTCTGAATATGCTTGTGTTAATGACTTTCTTGCAGATGAAAGGACCTGTGTGATGATTAAAACCCTCAGTATTGATTCTTATTCGGTAAATAAAATTATTGAGAATTATGCAGGGAATCTACAGGTACCTATAGGATGGGAACCTTATAAACCCCTCGAAAAAAGAAGCAAGCAAGAGAGGACGCATCATTGGTAGAATTTTCCTCTGAACCTATTCAAGAGAATATTAAGAAAAAGTGCAGGGAGGAAGAACGTATAAGGAGAAGATCAAAGAAACCAGAAAAGAACCCCTATGCTACCAATGCAAATATTGTTATATTTAAGGATCTTATGGAGGCAAGAATCATGGAAAATGAAGTAGTTATGCTAGACTTTGAAACTTCAGACTTCATCATAGGTAAGATACAAGGTAGATAAATTTCTAAACCTATGAGTCCTATATACTGTGCAGAAACTTTCTTATACGGAATTTGTGAGCCGATTTCCACCATAAATATTGTGCCTTCATAACTTTATGAGGAACTTTGCTACAATTTAAATAATCCAGATGTGGAACTAGTAGACACTACCATTAAATTGCCTAATAGAACTTATATAGAACCAGAAGGTGTTATTATAAATTTCTATGTCTTTATTGGATCACTCATGTACCCTCTTGATTTTCATATTGTTGATATGCCTCGAGACACTTTTTGTCCTATTCTTTTAGGTAGGACTTTTGTCTCTATAACCAAAGCTCGAATTGATAATAATAATGAGACTATTGCAATGATGTTTGGAGAAGAGGAAATGGCATTCCATTTCGCCGAACTAAAGAAGAGGCCATATGAAGTGGAAGATATCAAGGAAGAGAAAACAATTGCCGAATGATGGTGCTCGACGTGGCACTTCGTTGGTAACCCCAAGCACAGGGTGTGAAGATCACAACAGCAAGTTTTCCCTCAGTTAATACCAAGGTTATTGAACCAAAAGGAGGAAGGAAACATCACACATGTATGCTAGGAGCAGTGGATCAGGAGTATATGGCTACAAAAGGTAAGCTGTGTAGCAGATAGGTAACACTAGCTACTAACAAAATACTACATTGGAATAGTGTGCAATATAGAGAGAAAGGAAATACTTTGTAAAACATAGGTTTAGAATGAGAGGCTATGCTTGCATTGTCCTTCAGTAGATAGGTATGGATCTTCGGTGTCGTAGGCTTTAGCCTCGGGCTCGGATCCTATCGCGAAGAACCAATACCGGAAAGGAAACCGACAATTAAGACATGGCATAATGCAATGCGCAAAAAATATGTATGACATGTCAGATTAGAGACTACAGAGTAACCCTAGGTGCAACATCAATTTAAGAGGGTTAGGAATGCCCTGGCGAAGGCACATCAACGAACCCACATGTATATAAGGGGTGTCGATGTTTCCTTATCTAAGCTAGGGTTTTAAGTTGCTTGACAATGTATGATGATATCTTAGATAGGTAGGTCTCAATTTTCTGGAGATTTTGATCATTTTTGGAAACTATAAAACATTTTTGGAATATTTAAATTATTTTCCAACTTGGGTCCAAATGTCATAAATTTATTCATTTCTGAAAACTTTTATGAAAAATATTAAAAACACGACAGCCTGTGCCCACCTGGGTTATTTATTTCTAGAATTGTTTTTCAGAAAACATTTAAACAAACAAAAATGATTTACTACATCATTGTGACATCACTGTGATGTCATCAATGGTGGAGCTCTCAGATCGAGAGCGGGCGGGCAATAGGGGGCACATGCGCATGCGTGGATGGGGGATTTAGAGAGAGGGAGACACGAGCTACCTAAAAGTGGTAGCATGCGGTGACCCAGCATACCACTACATGATGTAGTACACTAACACCAATGAAACATCGTTCACTAGTATTACATTCCTCAGAGTGGTACAACAGAAACACAGCAGGTCCAAGACATGACTATAGGTTACAACTTAACTATTTACACAAGATCCAGAGAACACTCTAGGTTAAAAAGAGAGAAAGAAACTTCTTACAAAGAAGAATCATAAATAAATAAATAAAAAACTATCATACTATTAAGACTAGTATCTTAACTAATGGTTTGGCATTGCTGCTATCGCAATACACTACAGAAATAGGTTGTATGGCTAGAGATTATATTCCTATCTAACCAGTAACTTCGTCTTCACTTGATTTGGTGTATATGTTGACCTTCTTGACTTCACTGAAGAGCTTTAGCTTTTGATGATGATTCCTGGAGCATAACTTGATGTAGACGTCGTCTTAATGGCTTCAGAATCTAGCAAGGGTTAAGAAGATACGTTGAGTACAAGCGTACTCAACAAGTTCACTAGAAAATGAGTGTTTGATGCACTATATCTATAGCCATAGACCGTAGGTCATCGGCAATGCAAGTTTTCATAAACATTTCTTTAAAGGTTGCTTTTATTCTGAAAAGCTATGTCCGTCAGCCTTCACGGGTTTACCAGAACTTTCATGGAGTTCCTTCCCCGCCGCGTTCGTAGCTCCTTCCCGGAACAGGGAGTAACAAGTTACAGTTTTTACACTCTGCAGAGGTGCGTTACTTTACCCATGAGAGATCAAATCCTTGTTGCACAACCGAGCGATCTTTCCCGTCCACACTTCCTATGGTGTTGGGCCCAGTAGATGATCCAAGTCAATCATTGTCCTTCTTCGCGACCCCGTATACCCGACGGATTGCATATCAGGACTAGGATAAAACTTGTTTCCATTATCAGCCTAAGGTGTACAACCCTCATAGATACCAGAAGCCGTGGGACGTTGAGGGATCCCACCCATAACCTTCTAACCCTCTACAAGAGGAGTTGCAACGACGGCCCGGTCATCCGTTGGCATGCGAGAGGGAGCCGATCCAGCTGACTTCTCCATCCCATTCCAAATCTCCTGGTTAACGCGTAATATACGGCGCAATAATCACTAGCGACATTGGTTGTTAAGTCTTAGATATTATGTTCCTTTACCACCGGTACTTCCATAGTAGGTTACTACCTCATGGTAAATAACCTATAATCATATTATTATGAAAATAGTGTTTTATGACCTTTTTGAAATGCAGGTGATGACAACACTGGATTTGCAAAATACTTTACAGAAAATAATCAAAGGACATGAGCAAGTGTGAACTTGCCTGTTGTGATTGCAAGATTATGCACTCACGGTCTTCGAGATAATATAAGATCCAATATCTGAAATCAGCATCATTGGTCCGGTAAGGACTAATGTTTAAAGAAGCAAGAAGCTATTATGCATAAGTAATGTAATGCAATTTCATAAACTCGAATCCCGAGGATAACGTTGACCTAGGGTTTGGAAACTAGAAATGGTTTATTTAGAATGGGTTGTACTTTTAGATAAGTTTCATACTTGTGCTTTTTATTGCGGCTTGTGAGTGTGTGTGAATAACACATATTTATACAACAATAAGATACAGACATATGGAATGCTACTAAAGATTGCTTACACTATAATTGTTTATCTCCAAATTTTACTTTACAAGTAATTTCACTTATAAAGAACTTAAGTGTTCTCAATCCTAAGTATACAAGTAAAGTATAAAGTAATGTGATTACGACTAATTGTCATCTGTTGACTTAAGTGGTAAAACGAATAAATTTTGAAGAAAAGATTTCTTTATTAGGGTTTAAACAATCTTTGTGGTTAACCAATGGTGGTCGATGTTGTTTGTGCTTGCTTGGATAGTTTAGACTTGATATGCTTTACGATTTAATTATAACATACCAAAGTTAACTATAAAACACATAACAAATATATTTAGCATAGTATTTGAAGTATTGTAGACTAAAGTTAACTTTAAAGACATAGACGGACTTAAGGTATATTGCTTATGTTATTTGTACCTTGTGTACTTTATAATGTTTCCTTAAAGTTACTTAAGAATGGTTATACTTTTATTTGGTGTAGTGGTTTCTTGATTTTATAATGGAATATAATCATTTATCTTTTTGTGAATGAATGGTTATAATTAGTGATTAGGGAAATAACATTACTTAACTACTTATGGTTTCACTATAGGGTTTTGATTTTTTTTATAAACTTGTAGTTGAGGTAAGTAAAAAGGTTTTGTTTAATTCCAAATTATTCTTGAAGATTTTATACTTTATATAGATCTTTTTTAGAAAATAAACTACACATATGGTTGAATGATAATTCAATAAAATTGTATTTTAAAATGTGTTGAACCATTTTGACTTCATATTATCACTATTTAAGACTAATACAATTTATTAGACTTAATTAGCTAATTTTTAGAATTATTAGCAATTTTTATTTACCCTTATATGAATTATCAATTAAGGAAATAGGTTTAAATTCAAGTTATTAAATTGTTGAAATGTTTATTTACCTCAAAACTGGAATATCATATTTTTAGCATGCAGGTATTATTTTAGTGATCATATTCGTATATTACATTTATTTTTGTGTTTTATAAATAATAGGATATGATTTTTATAAGGTTTATCACTTTATAAATACTTAATAAATAATAAATACTTATTTAAGTGAAATAATAATGTACGATTATAGTTTTAAAGTATTGTTTTTATTTTTCTAAGATTTTTGGTATTTTATTTATATTTTTAATATTTACCAATATTAAAATATGAATTTTAAAAGTATTAATACTGATAAAATCTTTATTAAATATTAATTATTTAAATTGTTAACATAATAATGTTTGATAATAGTTTAATGTTATAGATTTTATTTTTCTGAAAATTTTCATATATTAAACATATTTTTCTGAATTATAAAACAAAAGATACTAAATTTACAAGATTTAATTACTTTATTTAAATTTCTGGAATGTTTATATTTGAATTAATATTGTTTTATTAATTTGCTAAACATACACTGAACCCTTTAAACCACACAACCATCTAGCCCTAGTCACTGACTAGTAGGCCACATACCCCGTTGGATGCCACGTAAGCAGTGGACCAAGTCAAATTCCATTAACTAGGCGAGGGGTGACGTGAGCATTACATCATGGTGACGTGACCATGAGATGATCCTCACAGATCGAGGATCGATCGGTCGATCGAGTGTATGCGTGAGGCTGCGGAGGCTTGCGTTGGAATAAGGAGGTTGTGGTGAGCCTAATAGTGGTGGCGCTGCCCACTTTTGGTCACCGGAGCTACTCCGGCAACCATCTACAGCGGCGGCCGACGGTGGCGCGTGGTGCCACAATGATTTACGCGAGATAAAATTATTGGAGGGTATGGGGAGATGCATACACTCACCCCGGTTGAAGTAGCGGTGTCGGCGAGGACAGACATGGTCGGAGGCGAGCTCTCTGACATGATTTCCGACGAACACCGACGGAACGAGATGATGAAATTCGCCCCAACCCGTGCTCCCCTTGACAATGCGTTCCTCTCAGATGATCTACACGCGACATGATTTCCGACGAACACCGACGACTAGACGTGGCTTCGGTGAGCTAGGGTTTCAAGCCCTTGCGAAACAGAGAGGATAAGGGAAGAAATGGGGATAGGGATGAGGAAGGGTGTCGTGGTGGCCTTCTTATGCACCTCTGAGACGGCGGCAGGCATCTCGACGCATGGCTGACGCCGGTGACGGCATCGGGCGGCGGCGGACTCCTCCAGCGAGCTGCTTGTGACGCACGAGGAAGACGACAACGAGCATTTTGTGGAAACCCCCTGGAAAATCTTTACTCTCAACCCGCAGTCCCTCAGCTGGCCTACTTGTCAGCCAGAGAGATTTACTGGGTGTTGTTTTTGCTGGGCCGCTACTGGGCTGCTGTGAGTTGGTCGTAAGCAGCAGATAGAGGGAGAGGAAATGGGCCATGGGCCAGAAACAATTTCATTTTGTTTTTTCCTTGTTCCTTTCTTTTTTCTATATTCTGTTTTGTTTTTAGATTTGTATTTTTCATTTACTTTGGAATCTTTCTTCATAGAATTTATTTGTTAAAAAATTGCAACAACAATGAATGGTATTTAAAGTCATTTTGTGAGCTTTTATTATATACTATGATTGTTTCTTTATTTTCTTTATATATATACTTTTCCTCTTAGTATTTGTAAGAGCTATTGATATGAATTTTAATTTATCTAATATCCATAAAATTATTAAAGAATGCATTACTTTTAACTCATGGGATTTGATTCTCATTAACTTATACTACCTCCGTTTCAGGGCTTAAGGCGTCCTCGTTTTGCGTGTTTTTTCTTTGACCAAGAATTATTCTAAATACGTAAAGAGTTTTGGTATAAAACTAGTATCACCAGAAAGTATTTTTCAATATGAATCCAACGGTACTAATTATGTACAATATAATCAATTGTTGCTCAATTCTTTTGGTCAAACTTTGCTTTGGAAAGCGTGTGCGCCTTAAGCCTTGAAACGGAGGTAGTATTATTAAAGGAATTTTTATGTGGTGATCTTTTATTTTTATATGATAAATAGAGTTCTAGGGAATTAATATGATTAATATTATTCCAATAAATTTAAGAAATAGCAATGTATATATTGTATTACAATTAATACAGGAGTTAGGGTCTTAGGGACTTGTTAATTATATTACACCCTTATAGAATGATTTTTATTTCCTCCTAATGAATAATTGAATGTAATGATAATGGTTTAAGATAGCTAAATATATGCAAAGCATGTATCCATCTTTATTATTATATAACAATCATTATATAAGAGAATTTAATTATTAGGGTTCTCAGAATGGTGAATTCTATTATTCAAAATCTACTAACAGGTGAATCCTAACCACCCTTCTTATTTAAAATATGCATAGTTGTTTTCTGGAACTAGCTATTCATCACTTGCTTAAGTGTGATTAATATATGGATATAATATTAGGCATAATGGTTTATAGTAATTTCCAATTATGTGGTACACATGATTTAGAGGTTTGAAAGTCTCAAAGATATACTTGAGTGATTTGCTATAGGAAAATATTCATATAAATCTTTGTGGAAATAAGATGATAGATCAATCAGATGAAATGGATACTACGTTTGGTTTGAGATTAGTGTTTAGTGTTTACCAAGAATTGCTATCTTCCATAATTCACAATCCTGGACTTCAAATTAAGTAATTCCTTTCCTGGATATACTACTTCTTCCTATCCACCATCATGTGTTAACATGATGAGCTTTACTTCACAATAATATTCTTATCCATCTTTTATTCTTCTAAATCTATTTATAAATCCAATGAGCTTGACACTAAAGCTTTTCATAATCTTCTCAAATCTATACTTAGTTATCAAACTATTCTACTAATAATAATATCCAATCCATCAAGTAGTTACTACTAACTCCATTCATACCCTTCCATAATCATCCACCGCTAACATTACTCCAGTAGATGTATATATCAAACTACTTTCCTCAAAAGCTTACTATTCTTTAAGAGGAATAACACTACTTCAATAGATGTATACATCAAATCCTACTTCACCTCAAGTACTTAGTATTTCCAAAGAGGAAAATACTAGTTCTTTAATCCAATGTTGTTCTAACATCCTCTTAATCATACTATATTATCTGTACTTCACTCTAGTAACTCATACTCCAACCTCACATTATATTAATGTGACATGTCATGACTAATCTAGGATAACCTATCTATACTAGGGTTCAATCATGTTCTATCCACCAATGTCACTTATACATGATATAAGCATTCAATCTTGGTGAGTAAAGCATGACCATTATAATCCTTTGATCCTTTATGGTTTAGGTTTCCAGTTGGCTAATTAAGGTCTCATCAATACAACATTACAGTTGTATTGTAATTATCTAATCAGTATATCTATCTGACTAAGAGATATTATTCATTTACTATACCTACTTGAGACAATAGGATTACCCCTTGGTAACTATCTTCAATGTTCATCCTTATAATCTTCTTTGTTACCACATATATCTTTATTCAAGATAACTCCTATATCCATTCAGGAGTGAGTTAACTCCATCAATAATCCTATTGATTTGATTCCCTTAAATATGTCACATCCCAAATTTTAGATTTGGTAATGCATAGCATTCATGTAATTGCATCATGATCATCCTTGCAAAATTTCAGTTTGAAAAGGTTTTGGCAAAACAAATCACTTGCATTTGCGTTTTGACACCTACACATGAATGCCCGGTCTTACCATGCCTCTGTTGAAAACAGTATATTTTGGATGCTTGGATGGCACAGGTGCGTATTGG
Organism: Avena sativa; assembly: GCA_916181665.1. NCBI lineage: Eukaryota > Viridiplantae > Streptophyta > Magnoliopsida > Poales > Poaceae > Avena > Avena sativa. The sequence goes on along the minus strand of OV702285.1, from coordinate 363,079,104 downwards.
GTTCCGTCACGAATCCGTAGCACTTTGAATCGCCTCAACCGGAGCTTCGTAGCAAAAGTTATGGCAAACTGAATTTCTGACTAAATTCTGGGTAGTTCAGATATTTTCAGATAAGAAAATCGTCAAGGAAAAAAAAAGAAAAAGAATAAAAAAGGCCAGCCAGCTGGGCCGCCGACCCAGCCGGCCCAGCCGCGGCAGTAGCAGCCCGCGCAGCAGCAGCGCGCCCGCGCGACGCGCACTATTCGCCGCCGCCGCCGCCTGTCAGCCCGCTGACGAGCGGGCCCGGCTCGTCAGCCTCAGCGCGTCGCTGACGCGTGGGACCCCCACGTTAGAACGTTCTTCTCCAAACCGTGTGCTGCACCGATTCCTCCGAAATCGGGCCGTTTCCGAACCAATTTCTTCGAGATTTCTTGCCTATATCAATCTATACGACCCCCTCTTCCAAAACCCCCAAAAATCGCTGTCAATCGCGCCGTCGTCGTTGCGGAATTTGTCGCCGGAGTTCGTTGTCGCCGCCACGCCAATGACACATTAAGCACCTCCGCCGCGCGCGCCTCGTCCCCTCCCTCACCTCGCTCGCCCGCGAGGGCCACCGGCGCCCCCTGCTCACCGCCTCCCTCTCCTCCTTCCCCCGCAGGACCGCGCCGCGCCGACGCCGCCGCCACTCCAATCGGCCGCCGCAGTCGCCCCGACCTCACCGAACCGCGTCGCCGCCATGAGGGAGACCGCCACCTCGACCCCGACGCCGTCCCACCCTCCGCCGCCGTCAAGGACCGCCGACGCCGTCGCCCCGACCTCGCCGCCGCCGTCGTCGTCCGCTCCGGTGAGCCACCTCGCCGCCTTGCCCTCTGCCGTTCGATCTGAATCAAATAGTCCAGATGCACCATTGACCGGCTGGTCTGGCCGCGGACTAGTCAGCGCGCCACGTCAGTGCACCACGTAGGCGTAGTCAACAGTCAAAGTTGACTGTTTAAATTTAATTCGATTTATTTGGCAGATTTTAGCTAGAACTTGTAAAATTCATAGAAAATAATCTACTGGGCCAAAAATTGCAAATAAAATATGTGTGGAATCAGTGTCTCACGTAGAACATTGTTGTACAGTTGTTTTATACTTTTACAGCAAGGTTTTGTCTTAGTTAATTAAATGAGTTAATGCTCTTTTTAGAGTATTAAATTCATAGAAAAAGTTCTGTAACTCCAAAAATTGCAAATAAGATGTCCCTGGAATCAGTAGAACAAGAGGAATCTCACAGTGAATTAAAAAGGTAGACTTACAGTATTGGAATTTGCAAAATCTATATAAAGGCTTACTGGATTATTTTAATTACTCAGTGAATTTTATAAATCCTTTTTGAGTAATTCCAATTGGTAATGGTTCTATTTTAGGTTGCCTACACAATGGATATTTTTCCAAAATTTTAAAAATAGTTTATTAGCAGTGGCTAAATAATTGGTTTCTAGCTCTATTGTTTGGGAATTTAAAATTGCATGTTTTGTTTTCTATGCACTTAAAATATTTTCCATGCATGCATACAGTAGGTATACTGAATAAGAATATGTGATGCTACTGTAGTATTGTTCAACTTGTCATGCATGCATCTTGCATTGCCACTGTTTGTATATGATTGTGTATGGTTGGTTTATGTGATTGCAATTGTTTCGTGTAGACTGTGACGAGTGCAACGCTTGCTCGTGTGTGGATTGTTCGTTCGACCGCTGAAACCAAGGCAAGTAGATGCTACTTTTGTTCATGATGTTGTCCTACTATTTTCAATGCATTGTCGTGTATTTTGTAGATGCATGTGTAGGAAATTACTATCGCTATGCTATGTCCTAGTATGTGGTAGGGCTTTCCTGTAGATGAGCCACCGTTGGTAGATGTGCTTAGCCATGCTATGATGAACGAGGGATGGGTTACATCACTGAAGTTGTTTCTAAATGTGTTGGTTTGTGAAAACTAAAACAACTTAAACAATGAATCTCCTGGGTGTGATGGGATTGATAATTTTTGGTGGTATCATTGCGGAAAGGCACCCAGGTATCAAGAGAAAATGATTGGCTTCTTTATTTTGTAGCTTACGTGTACAACCATGTGCCAATAATGGAATGGGCGGTTGGTTGGACTCAGTAGGTTGTGGTAACTCGAACCCACGTATCCAGAGATGTAGAATTTTGGTAGGTTGGACCGGTGCGTGTCGGGTTTGGGGAGCTATTTACCGAACGGTCCCTTCTTGGACTTCTCCCTATCATCACCCAATATGAGAGTGGTGGTACGAGCTAGGCTGGCCAAGCCACATGGGTAAAGTGTACTAACCCCTACAGGGTGTATAAACTAATCGATTAGCTGTGTCCCTGGTTATGGACGTCTGAATTGCTTGATATTGATTTCATGACATGTTTCTCGCTCATTCCAATTTCCTAATTACTTTAATGTTGATGGGTTAACTTAATTGGGATATTTTCAAAGAAAATCAAAAACTGTTTATGAAAGTAGGACAAAGGTATTTGCAAATGCAAGCTAGCCACAGCTCCACTTGCCAAATATGCATGTAGTTGTTAGCTCTATTGTCTCCTTTAATAGCTCTACTTGCCATACATTCCATGTATTGACCCTTCGGGGCTGCTACGTTTCATGTTGCAGGATATTCCGATTCCGAGTGATCGATTTAGGCCACGGTACTCCACTCGGCACTTGTTCACTTGTGGGAAATTTGAAGAATGGAGGATTTACTATATTTTATGTTGCTACTCGAATAAGTTGAGCTAGCCTTGAGCTAAGCTTTTATTTGTAATAATGATACTCTGGATCTTCGTTATTTTTGATACACGGATATTTTGCTATGTTATTCATCTTATTCTATTGTGAGCCAATGAACCGATCCAGGGATTGGCATGTCACACAGAAGCTGCGGTCTTTTCAGAACCGTAGTGTTACACAATCACTCACATCCTATAGATGATATCCAAAACTAGCATTACTACTTACCTCTTCTTACTTCCTTCTCAAAAGGGTTTAAGTGAATGACAAGATAAGAACAAGAGTTGATAGATCAAGAATTGATAGGTTAATAGTTGATTACTCTACATTGATGAACAATGGATATTAGAATAAGGTTCAATAGATATGACAAGGATTAATATGGAAAGAAAGATATGTGGTGAATGGTCTTTGAATTGGTTTCCTTCCTACTTAATCTCACTAAAGGGTTAAGATTGTATTACCATGATGTTCATGGTATAAGTAGATGAGATTAAGATTTAGTTGTTACATTCCTATTACTTAAGTTATATTTATAACTTGGTATTCATGGTTTATTGTAATGAATACTATGTGATAATCACTTAAGGATCAAATATTAATCAGTAAGCAATGTATTAGGGTTTAATTTTTATTACAATTGATCTACCCTTAGATCAAATATCCTTTACCCAAAATAAGGTTTTAACAAAGGTCATACTGAAACTTATCGTAGTCAACTTGATCTACTTCAATTCCATCAAGTTGAGAGAAGCTTCAATCACTTTGATAAGTTTTGTTCAAAAGCGCGAAAATTATTCGGATATTCTATGCATGAATGCAATGCACAAATCTGGGTTCAGCTTATTTCTCAGCTCCAATGCTGGGATGTTGCAGACTCTCCCCCTTAAAATAAACTTCGCCCTCGAAGTTCATATACTCTCACGTTTTGGAGTAAGGAATTGTCTTGTATTGGTTACGGCATTTCTCAACTTCATGGTAACCTCAAATGGAAATAATTGTAGTATTCCCTATCCAGATCTTTTCCTTGAATTCTCATCATACTTGACAATCTTCAACTTGTTGTCTCCAATACTCTAAAGTTCCTTTTACTTTAATTCTTTAGGGATATATCCTTATTATAAACTCCTTAATTTGGGGTCTCTTCTTAGTTCCTTATCTTGATTAGGTATCCTAATCCCACTCCTTTTATTTAATCATCGAACTTTCTTACTATACTATGTAAGGTCTAGGAAGTCTCACTAAAACAGGTTTAAAACTCTATTAGCCAATAGTTGTGGTCAAAAGACTATATTTTTGTTTTGTCATTTTATGATTTATACTGGTGGTCCTTCCGAAGGTTGGATTTGAATACATTTAGTCCAAACCCATTGGAATTTCTTGTTCCTCTACACATATCTAATTAGCTGTGCTTTATTCTCTCTTAATGATCACTTAAGAGTTGTTTCCTTTAGAATGAGTCTGTTAAGAATAATCTATTTTATCTCCTTTAAGATGTTAGTTAACAAGTTTTAGATAAACCTTTATTATTTCCTTAAGTACTTCTTTAACTTCCAATTAACTTAAGGTCTGATCAGTACTATCTTGAAATAAACTTTGATCTTTCATCCAGACATACTTCAGAGAGTACTTTTCTGATGATTTTCTTTTAACCTTATGAAAATAAGGCTTGCTGTTGTTGTAGGTTAGTCCTTCTTCTCCAACCTATATTTGGAAAGTCAGATAATGATACTTTCATTTATAATGTTCACTCTCCCCCTTAGGGTTTACTAATAGTCTTCAAACTGTCTATATAGTATTTATTGGCTTTATAATTAGAATATTGGTCTCTATCCAGCTTATACTCTACCTAGTTAGGGTCTTATGAAAGATTGTACGGTGTATCCACACAATTCTGGATCTCCGAAGTGAATCTTTCAGCATTAATTGTCTTACTTACTATTTGGACATTTTCGCTTTGATAGGTCTGACTTTGCGAAGCGCCTCGAAAGACGATCGCATCAATTTTTTTATACTCATTTGTGTCTATATAGTACTTGACTTGATTACTTAGGCCAAATTTTATGCTCTTTATGCAACAATCAAGATAATCTGGTTAACTAAGTCAACCAAATATCAACTGCGGAAAATCACCAACTGCGGACCACCTTAGGGTGTATGAATTACCCTATGGTTTGTCGCATTTCTGGCATTCTCTTTGAATTGTCAAAGCTTGAATACCATTTTGGTTTCCAAAGCTTCTTCTTTGTATTAATTCATGATGCTTCCATGAACTAAGTACTACTACATCGTTAACTTCTTAGCCACATTACTTATGTTGGGTGAACTTTAAGTTTATTACTTCTTATTGCTCCATATATTTCCTACACTAACCTTCCTTATTGCTGACTAACAATGATCTGAACTTGATCCATCCTTCAAATTGGATTGACACTCCTCATACTTGGCTTTACCCTTCATGTAGGTCTTCATCTTGGTCTTTGGAACTCGTCACTCCCTTACACGAATTCCCATTCCTATTTAGGTCTATAACATCAAGTAGTAACTGGATGTTGCAACATGCATTTGCACATCAAGTCAAACTTCATGTACGTATCTAGTCAATCAAGAAGATCCAAGAAAAACTAATAAGTCCAAATGTGGTACATATAACGAACAATATTCTAATCCCAAAGTATAGTAGTTGAGTATAATATCTCTAGAATTTAGGCTTAGTTGTGTATTATATGACACCTCCTCGTATAGGTTTACATCGTGATACTTAGCACATAGGGTCAAACTATTTCTTTGTTTCAATATTTACCCGAATTGCTCAATTGCAACAGGATAATTCTAAACAAAATGATCTCAATTTGATTTTGACAAACCTTTTGTCTCACTTTTGAAATGATTAATTATAACCAACATCTCTTTATTAGTAAACTAACCTCACATGATCACTCCAAACAACTAATCAGATCCTATTTACTAACTTAAACCAAAGATTATTAGAATTTTCTAGCACTTATGACTTCTATCATAGTTCTACCATGTTATTCTCTTATTGCTACTTTAGAATGATTTACTAATTACTGGTCATATTTACACTTATATTATGGTTTTGGAGCTAATTTCACCATGATCTCGTTATGTTTTACCTATACATCAGGATTTAAGAGCTAATCTCATCATGATGACTTTACTTCTCATTACACTATCATTAAGTCTTAACATAATTTCACTTCATCACGTATAATTATCAAGTGAATCCCACATGATTACTACCCATTACATCAACATTGATCCTAATGATATTCATCATGTTGTCGTTGGTTACCAATTCACAATAAGATTCCACTATGCTACTTGAATTCTAGAGTTAGGCTATACCATTAGGACTACTTCAATTGATGTCTTACACTTGATCCTAATCTACTGTGACCAATTGGCTTTCCTACAGTATCTTAGTGGGTTATGTCTCCTTCGGAAGACACTAAATAGCACTATACTGAGAAAAGATAAAATAATTACTACTATGAAAGAATGGCTTAAGTATCTAGTGACAAGGTTATCCTAAAGTGGATACTTCTCACAAGTCATCACAATATTTGGTTTAGATAAGATGGATCCTATAGTCACTATCCAACCTAAAGATCTTCCTAAAAGGTTTTTTAATCCTAAGGTCAAAGCATATGCTCTAATACCAACTGCGGTGACCCAGCATACCACTGCATGATGTAGTACACTATAGTCGTTGATATAACACCAATGAAACACCGTTCACTAGTATTACATCCCTCAGAGTGGTACAATAGAAACACAACAGGTCCAAGACATGACTATAGGTTACAACTCAACTCTTTACACAAGATCCAGATAACACTCTAGGTTAAAAATAGAGAAAGAAACTTCTTACAAAGAAGAATCAGAAATAAATAACTCAAAAACTATCATACTATTAAGACTAGTATCTTAAATAATGGTCTGGCATTGCTGCTATCGCAATACACTACAGAAATGTAACTACCTCGGTGAATTACGCTCCTAGATACAAGCCTGGATGAACGGTAGTGGTTGAAATAGTACGGTGGGGCCCCAAAAGCCACTCACGGGTAGACCTTTCGGCCGTCCCAACCACTTCCAATTGATCGGGACCTGTACGGGCGGCGTAATCGGCAGGCGAAGGGATCAACTACATACACAAATGAGTATGTATGCAAGCCACCATACAAAAGTACATCAGAGCCATTCCATCTAGAAAGAAAGGAAATATAGCAACGCCATACGGCAAGATTCAAATGACCTAGATAGATATAATATTTTAGGATAATTCCTCATACATCACACATCAGAGTATCAAGCGGAAGCGGTAAAACAAGTCCGAGTACGGATAAGAAGCAAATCGGCATAAGATGCCACAGAAATAAGCACATCCCGCCCACAGATCTCACGGATCCCCGTTCCCGGAATCTCTACACCGAACGATCGTTGCCCAGATCATCAGCCTCCTCCACCCAGTATCCGTCCTGCGAGTGTACCTGTTCATCTGAACCAATAATTTATCGTGTGAGACCCTAAGGGTACTCAGCAAGTCTTTATGCCTCTAAAGGGGACACAACCTGGGGTGACGCAATTGCAGCAAAAGATAAACCCTAACAGTTCTATAGATACTCGCTAACCATCCGCCTAACCAAAGATAGACGGATGTCCGTGAATTAAATACAACAGTTATAACAGTAATATCACCAGATCCATCCTCCTCCTCGCTTACCGACGAGGAAGCGGACGAACAACCCCCCCATCCGTTGGAAGTTTTATTAACCCTTCCATGAGTGTTGCACTATTTACTAGTCAATTACTTAGTCAAATTAAAAGCGGTACTTTAGTTATACTTGTCTATGATCGAGAAACTGTGCTCCAAGTCGTCCATAACCGCGGACACGGCTTTCAGAAAGTTTTACCCTGCAGGGGTGCACAAATAGCAACACACACTCGATCAACCTCGGAAAAACCAAATCAAAACCCAACGAGGCCTTCACGACAAAGCAATCACAAGATTCAGAAATATTTCAGGGGGCCACCCCTTGGAGTACACCCGCAACGAAGCTAGCTGACTCCGAGACGGACCCGAGGTTTGGGTGGACGGCTGTGAGCGACTGGGAACCCAAAACTGGGCTTGTCGACACCGCGAAAACGTGTCCCGATCCTAAACAGTACAGTGTGCTCCTCGCACAATCGTAAATACAGTAATAAAGCATGGCATAAGTACAGGATAGTAAACAAAACCTCAAACTAGTTTGTGGCCCCACGAAATAAGACTGAATCAAGCTCTGGCTCAGGGGGGTCCCATAAGCCTCCCGGATGTGGATAGCGCGAATAATCTTGGAACAGGAATCAAGTACTCGGGGTCTTACGGGACACAAGTGAGCAGGAAAAACCAAATAGCAGATATTGCCCACCGGTGCCACTTTCATTAGTTATCCCATTACTACTCAGGTTAAGTTGTTTAGGTACCTCATTATCCATCAGACACTCACAAACCCTACGCATGCTATTCTACGACTCGCATGGCTCAAACAACTCCTGTAGTAATGGCTCATGGGATGGAGGAACAAGCTTGGTGGGGTTTAAAAGTAAAGGCTATGCAATACTTGGGATTCAGTTTAATGCAATCGCGACTCAATGATGCAAGAATAAGATAGAGGCAATAGGTACTATATGTATGCAAGCATGTGGTAGTGCTTGCCTGGCAACTCAGTTGAAGCGAGAGACGGATCTGGGTAGTGCTCCTGGTTCTCTTGATATACCCCCTGCTCAGAGTCTATTCGAAGAAGAACCAAACAAACAAGGGACAACATAAATAAAGAGCGCAAGCATATGAATAAAATGCGACAAGCAAACAATCATGCTATGATGAATCATGCACAAGTTGCATGGCAATAAAGTAGCATGGCATGGGTGAGGTGTAGAACACAAGAAGTAACATTTTTATGGGGTTTTGGTCCCATTTTATTGTCATAATAGTTGCTGTACACTATATTTTTATATGATGCATGCTGCAATTAAAGCCATGGATAGCATAAACAGAAAGGTCTCGTCGAGCTGATCATTTTTGACATATCATTTGTTAAATTCAGAGTTATATATCAAAAGTTATTAATTTATTAAGTTCCAGTGGCATTTGGTTGTAATTTACTCAACTTGGAATTTTAAATGTGCAAAAGGTAATTTGAATAGCATATTTGAAATCCTCACATTTTTCTGATTCAAAAACATATATTATTTGTATTATTTGGAATTATGAATTTAATTTTATTTTTAAGTCAAAATTAGTCATATTAGGTGAAAGTCAAAGGTTTGACTATTTTAAATTAGTTTTGAAAATATTTGAATACAGATTTGAATTAACATTCAAAAACAAAGCAGTTTTCATATAAGGTTTGAATTCAAATTCCAAACCAGAAATAAGTTATGAATTTACTTAAATTTAAACAGATTTAGAATTTGAACTGAATTGAATTTGAAAAGGTTTTAAAAATTTGGAAACAGAAACTCTTGGACCTTTTGGTACACAGCAGATTCTACCCCAGGGAATGACAGGTGGGCCGCATTGCTGACTGGGCAGACACGCGAGCGCCTAAACCTTTTCTCACCGGACCCTGCCTAGCCCGCGTCACTGACGAGCGGGCCCAGGGATCTAACGGGGCCACACGCGCGCGCAGCCGCCCGGTGGCGACACGTGGGCGATCCAGGGACTGCGGTCGGAAAACAAAAGAAGATGAGGACCTTTTTTGCAAAGTGCTCGCAGGCGCTGGTAGGTGGGGTCGTGGGGGCTGCGGGTTTAGGCGGGAGAATCTACAGGGACCTAATCGCAAAACGTTCATCGGCTGCTGCTGGACGCGGTGCTGCGGCGTGGATCTGGCCGGAGTTTCGGTCGACGATGGCGACGCCGTCGCTGGCCTAAACACCACGACTCTAAAACGAAAAATGAAGAGGGGATCACGGCCTACAACATCTGTTCGGGGTGCTAGCGCGGAGGAGGGCCGCAGCGCGCGGGGCAGGGCGACGAACAGCGGCGGAGCGAGCTGCTGCAGGTGCTGCTGTCGGCCAGGCGTGACGCGCGGCGCGCGCGCAGAGCGTTCGGCGGACGGCGGCGGCACTACGGTGTAAGGGAGGGCAAGGGAGCATGTCCAGGGGATAGAAGGGCTCACCAGAGACCCGACGGCGGTGAGAGCTTGGCCGGAGAGGCTGTTGATCGGCGGCGGGGCTGGCGCTCTGGAGCTTCTGGTACTCGCGGGCGCGGCGGCGGCGGGGCTACTCCGGCGGGGTTCGGCGGGTTCCTCACGTACTGGGCGATGTAGAGGAAGCAGAAGGGGCACCGATGCTTCTGGCGCAGCTCGTCGCACTCCGGATCGGTCAGAGGAAGGGGTGGCCGCGGCTAGGGTTTTGCTTGGGTGGCGATCATGGTGGGGAGGAAGAAAGGAGAGGGTAGGTTGGAGAGGGCCTGGGACTGCCTGGTGGATCTGGTGGAGGCGAGCTGGTGGTTGGGGAAAGGGAGGAGAGGGGAGAAAGGAGGGTGCTACCTTTATGCACCAAGGGAGGAAAAAGGCCTCGGTTTAGGCTAGGGTTTGGAGAGAGAGAGAGAGAGAGAGAGAGAGTCAGGGAAAGCACGTGGGAGGGGGTGGTCAGGTTGGGTCCGAGCTGGGTGGGTGAGAGGGGCAGGACTAGGGTTTGATGGGGACTAGGGTTAGCTAGAAAGGTGGTGGCTCGGGTTAGATGGGGGTAGGGTGATTAGAGATAGGTTTAGGGAGAAGGTTTTGAGAGAGGGGTAGGGTTTAGCTAAGAGGGGGTGTCGATTAGGGTTTAGATGGGTAAGATGATAGAGGTAGGGTCTAGAGTTAGCAAGAGAGATAGAGGAAGGAGGGGTAAAGGTGAGTGTTGATAAGCCAAGCAAGATCAAGCAAAAGAAGAAGAGGTGATCCATGCAAGCAATACAAATAAAATTCAAATGGCAAGAAGAAGGTGGTACTTGCATGGCCCTAGATAGATCTAGCAAAAGGGAAGGAGAGAGGGATAAGAGAAAAGACCCACTCCAAGGATTGCAAAAATTATAAACCAGATGGCTTGGATGTGGTGGTTCTGCATGGCCCATGCAGATGCATTAAATGCTAGGTATTATCCTGTGAAAACAAAAAAATATCTCATGGCATTTATTTATTTTCATCCTCCAAAGTTGGAGTAAGGCCAAGCAAAAGGATTGGTAATGGATCCACCCAACCCACATGATCTAGGTAAACTCAAATAAATGCCAGCTCATATGAATTGGATGGTGGAAAATATAAGGTGGTGTAGAAAAAGGTGGTGGAGTCAATAAGAGATATGCCCCCAAATCAACTTGGGCATTTAACAATATATCAAGAACCAAATACAATATCAAGAGGCAAATACAAATATTAATGCATATGAGATAAGAACCAAAACAAAAGGGTTTTTGTATGATGCTCAAATGCAAGGTGGCATGATGACATGAGCATGATATGATGATGATGCAACAATTATATGTAGGAAGTGGCCCTTTTATTACTAGATCAAGTAGCATTACAGGTGTTAGACAACTGGGATGCTACAACTCTCCCCCACTAACAGGAATCTCGCCCCGAGATTCTAGGAAGAAGAAGACACAAAGAGGGTAGGATAGTTGGCACGGAGTTCATCTTCACGTTCCCAAGTGGCTTCATCAACAAAATGGTGTGACCACTGCACCTTGCAGAACTTGATGGACTTGTTGCGAGTCCTTCTTTCTGCGGACTCAAGGATTTTGGTGGGGTGTTCTTGATAAGACAGGTCTTCTTGGAGATCGATTAGCTCATGGTCCACGGTCCTGCCGGGATCTTTGAAGCACTTCTTGAGCTGAGAGATGTGGAAAACATCATGGACTTTGAGTTTTTCCGGAAGCTCAAGTGCATAAGCAACTTCTCCTCTTCTACCACGAATCTTGAAAGGACCGATGTATCTAGGAGCCAGCTTTCCTTTGATGCCAAAGCGGTGTGTGCCTCTCATGGGAGTGACACGAAGGTAAACGAGATCACCAGGGGCATACACCATGTCCGTGTGCTTCCTGTCATAATTGCTCTTCTGACGACTTTGAGTAATCTTTAGGTTTTCAAGAATGATATGCACCTTCTCCTCTGCTTGAGTTACAATGTCAGGGCCAAACCAGATTCTTTCTCCTGCACCTGACCAACCAATCGGAGTTCTGCACTTGCGACCATAGAGAGCCTCAAATGGTGCCATCTTCAGACTCTTCTGGAAGCTGTTGTTGTAGGAGAATTCAGCATAAGGAAGACATTCCTCCCACTTCATGCCAAAGGAGATGACGCAAGCACGAATCATATCCTCCAGAATCTGATTGATCCTTTCCACTTGTCCTTGCGACTGAGGGTGGTAAGCAGTGCTGAAGTTCAACTTTGTTCCCAAAGCATTTTGAAAACTTTCCCAGAACTTTGAAGTGAAGATGCTTCCACGGTCTGAACTGATCTCAAGCGGAACCCCATACAGAGAGACAATTCTGTTGATATAGAGCTCAGCCAACTGAATTCCAGAAATTGTTTCCTTGACGGGGAAGAAATGAGCCACTTTAGAAAGCCTGTCGATGACAACAAAGATTGCATTGTTGCCCTTCTGCGACCTTGGAAAGCCAGTGATGAAGTCCATCTCTACTTTCTCCCATTTCCATTCCGGGGGTTTCAATGGATGTAGAAGACCGAAAGGTTTCTGATGGACAGCTTTCACTCTGCGGCAAACATCACACTCCGAGACATACTTTGCACAATATCGTTTCATACCAGGCCACCAATATTGTGTTTTCAAGTCCATGTACATCTTTGTGCTGCCAGGGTGGATAGATAGAACAGAATCATGCGCCTCCTTGAGAACTTGCTCTCTCAAACCCGGGTAGTTCGGAACAAACATCCGGTGTTCAAAGAAAAGCGTGCCTTGATCATCTACGTGGAAGGACTCATACTTCGGAAGCTGAAGCTGGGAGGTGATCTTTCTGGTGTGCGGATCACCACGCTGACGAAAACGAATCTTTTCTTCCAAGAGAGGAGTAGCCAGAAGGTTCAGGAGATGCCCTTGTTCCACAACTTCCAGGTTGAGCTGACGGAATTCCTTGCACAAAAGAGGTTGTTGTTCTTCCATCATGAGGTTGTTGACATAAGATTTGCGGCTGAGAGCATCGGCCATGACATTAGCTTTGCCCGGTGTGTAGTTGATGGTCAAATCAAAATCATTGATTGCTTCAATCCATCTCCTCTGCCGAAGGTTGAGATCAGGCTGTGTGAAGATATACTTCAAACTCTTGTGATCAGAAAAGATCTCACATCGGTTGCCAAGCAAGTAGTGCCTCCATAGCTTCAAAGCAAAGACAACTGCTGCGAGCTCGAGGTCATGTGTGGGATAGTTGATCTCATGCGTCTTCAACTGTCGAGAGGCATAAGCAACAACTTGCTTCTCTTGCATAAGGACCGCACCCAATCCTTGCAAAGAGGCGTCACAGAATATCTGGAAAGGCTTAGATGTATCCGGAGGAACCAAGACTGGCGTGGAAGTGAGCTTCTCTTTGAGTGTCTCAAAGCTTGTTTGACATGCAGGAGTCCACAAGTATTTCTTGCCTTTCTTGAGGAGATCGGTAAGAGGCTTCGCTATCTTCGAGAAGTTCTGAACGAAGCGACGGCAATAACTAGCCAAACCTAGGAAACTCCGCACTTCTTTGACATTAACAGGAGGAAGCCATTCAACAATTGTCTTCACAGTTTCCGGGTTGACTGCAATGCCCTTGGCAGAGATAACATGACCAAGATAGGTTACTTCAGGCAGCCAAAACTCACACTTTGAGAACTTTGCATACAAGCGGTTCTCACGAAGCTTGCTTAGGACACACCGCAGGTGTTCTTCATGCTCTTCCTTAGACTTGGAATAGACTAGGATGTCATCCATATAGACCACAACGAACTTATCAAGGTACTCCATGAAGACCGAGTTCATAAGCCTCGAGAAGGTAGCAGGTGCATTGGTGAGACCGAAAGACATGACTGTGTACTCATACAGGCCATAGCGGGTGGTGAAAGCTGTTTTAGGCACATCTTCCTTGCGAATCTTGATTTGGTGATACCCACTTCTCAAGTCAAGCTTAGAGAACACCACAGCTCCAGCTAGCTGATCGAAGAGATCATTAATCCGCGGAAGGGGATATTTGTTCTTGATGGTTTTAGCATTGAGAGCCCGATAGTCAACACAAAGTCTATCAGTCCTGTCCCGCTTCTTCACAAAGATTGTTGGGCTACCCCAAGAAGAAGTACTGTGTTGAATGAAACCCAACTTCTCTTGTTCATCAAGCTGTCGTTTGAGTTCAGCCAACTCAGAAGGACCCATTTTATAAGGCCGCTTGGAGATAGGAGCCGTTCCAGGTTCAAGCTCAATTACAAACTCAACCTCACGATCCGGAGGCATACCCGGCAACTCTTCAGGAAAGACATCCGGAAACTCACAGACCACCGGTACACTCTGAATAGCTTCCATAGCATCATCATTCAGAGCCGCCAAAGAGAAAAGTTGGACAGCAGGAGTCAGACTTGGAGAAAAGACTATATGGCCTTCAGGAATCTTCAGAGAAACCGAGCGTTCAGCACAATCAATCACAGCTGCATTTGCCGTCAACCAATCCATGCCCAAGATGACATCAATGTCAGAATTGCCCAGAACAATTAAGGAAGCCGAGAACAAAGAGCCACCAATCTCAATTTGATTGCCATGGCTGATATGAACAGCCCTCATGTTTGAACCAGGAGATTGCACCACCAACCGCTTGAGGAGACGGACCAAGACTAACTCATTCTCATTTGCAAACTTGTGAGAAACAAAAGAATGCGATGCACCAGAATCAAACAAAACTCGTGCAGGGACTGAGTTAACGGAAAGCATACCCATCACAACTCCAGGTGCATGCTCAGCTTGAGCGGCGTTGACACAGTTGGCACGAACAACCGCAGACCCAGGCTTGGTGTTGATGTTGAGAGCCCGAGGTGGTGGTGCACGAACCATAGGAGAGCTTGCCGCAGATCTTGGAGGGGGTGGAGGAAGAGCTTTGTTTTTCAACGGACAGTTCCAGTTCAGATGTCCAGGATCTCCACATGTGAAACAAGCACCAGGTGGACGTGGAGCAACGTAGCCAGGGACTCCGCCAGGCGCTCCAGGGTAGTTGTTGGTGTAGCCCCTGGGAGCAGCAGTGATGGAGTTTAGTGGCCTTGACGCGTAACTTGCAGGTCTTGGTGGAGCCGGGAGCGACGGTGGGGTGTTAGGAACCCAGACACGCCGCTTAGAAGGAGCTGCCATAGCTGAAGAGCTTGATGCATCACGGTTGTGTTTCTTGGACTCCTCAAACACTTGCCTGCTTGCTTCCTCTTGCAGAGCTGTGTGCTGTAGTTCCACAAATTTCGGCATTAAAATACCAATAGATGCGCAAAATTACTTAACGAATCAAGATTAGTGACTCTACCAATTCAATATACAAAAGCGAATGATAAGAGTAGTGGTATGGTCGCGACTCCATCCCGCACTCAAATCATTACTCCGCACATGAACAAGTGGAACACATATCCTAACCCCTTCTTCTCACGTTGAACCTAAAGATTAGCACTACGGAAACGAACACCCCAAACAAGATAACGTCAGATAACAAAGAGTAAGACAGATCGCGTCGGTTTGCAAAAGCCTGTCGGTATGGAATGTACCAACAGTTGATGACCAAAAGGCTGATTAGATAACAACTTGGATGCAACAGATAGACAAGGAAATACACACACACACACACACAACCTATGGTACTACGGAAACCCAGAACACGTGAATCCTAGTTTGAATTTTAAGAAGAGGATTGAAAACATTGCACTTCCTTACCAGAAAGGGGTGGGTGGGTGGGTAAGAAGAAAAGTGGAAGCAGTCCTACTCTCTCGTTTTGTTTTTCCCTAGTATACATAACTACCAAAAAATATTTGCTAGACTGACAACGACCGTTTGGCTGAGACCCTGAAGGTCGGGATGGCTCTGATACCAATTGTAACTACCTCGGTGAATTACGCTCCTAGATACAAGCCTGGATGAACGATAGTGGTTGAAATAGTACGGTGGGGCCCCAAAAGCCACTCACGGGTAGACCTTTCGGCCGTCCCAACCACTTCCAATTCATCGGGACCTGTACGGGCGGCGTAATCGGCAGGCGAAGGGATCAACTACATACACAAATGAGTATGTATGCAAGCCACCATACAAAAGTACATCAGAGCCATTCCATCTAGAAAGAAAGGAAATATAGCAACGCCATACGGCAAGATTCAAATGACCTAGATAGATATAATATTTTAGGATAATTCCTCATACATCACACATCAGAGTATCAAGCGGAAGCGGCAAAACAAGTCCGAGTACGGATAAGAAGCAAATCGGCATAAGATGCCACAGAAATAAGCACATCCCGCCCACAGATCTCACGGATCCCCATTCCCGGAATCTCTACACCGAACGATCGTTGCCCAGATCATCAGCCTCCTCCACCCAGTATCCGTCCTGCGAGTGTACCTGTTCATCTGAACCAATAATTTATCGTGTGAGACCCTAAGGGTACTCAGCAAGTCTTTATGCCTCTAAAGGGGACACAACCTGGGGTGACGCAATTGCAGCAAAAGATAAACCCTAACAGTTCTATAGATACTCGCTAACCATCCGCCTAACCAAAGATAGACGGATGTCCGTGAATTAAAGACAACAGTTATAACAGTAATATCACCAGATCCATCCTCCTCCTCGCTTACCGACGAGAAAGCGGACGAACAACCCCTCCCATCCGTTGGCAGTTTTATTAACCCTTCCATGAGTGTTGCACTATTTACTAGTCAATTACTTAGTCAAATTAAAAGCGGTACTTTAGTTATACTTGTCTATGATCGAGAAACTGTGCTCCAAGTCGTCCATAACCGCGGACACGGCTTTCAGAAAGTTTTACCCTGCAGGGGTGCACAAATAGCAACACACACTCGATCAACCTCGGAAAAACCAAATCAAAACCCAACGAGGCCTTCACGACAAAGCAATCACAAGATTCAGAAATATTTCAGGGGGCCACCCCTTGGAGTACACCCGCAACGAAGCTAGCTGACTCCGAGACGGACCCGAGGTTTGGGTGGACGGCTGTGAGCGACTGGGAACCCAAAACTGGGCTTGTCGACACCGCGAAAACGTGTCCCGATCCTAAACAGTACAGTGTGCTCCTCGCACAATCGTAAATACAGTAATAAAGCATGGCATAAGTACAGGATAGTAAACAAAACCTCAAACTAGTTTGTGGCCCCACGAAATAAGACTGAATCAAGCTCTGGCTCAAGGGGGTCCCATAAGCCTCCCGGATGTGGATAGCGCGAATAATCTTGGAACAGGAATCAAGTACTCGGGGTCTTACGGGACCCAAGTGAGCAGGAAAAACCAAATAGCAGATATTGCCCACCGGTGCCACTTTCATTAGTTATCCCATTACTACTCAGGTTAAGTTGTTTAGGTACCTCATTATCCATCAGACACTCACAAACCCTACGCATGCTGTTCTACGACTGGCATGGCTCAAACAACTCCTGTAGTAATGGCTCATGGGATGGAGGAACAAGCTTGGTGGGGTTTAAAAGTAAAGGCTATGCAATACTTGGGATTCAGTTTAATGCAATCGCGACTCAATGATGCAAGAATAAGATAGAGGCAATAGGTACTGTATGTATGCAAACATGTGGTAGTGCTTGCCTGGCAACTCAGTTGAAGCGAGAGACGGATCTGGGTAGTGCTCCTGGTTCTCTTGATATACCCCCTGCTCAGAGTCTATTCGAAGAAGAACCAAACAAACAAGGGCCAACATAAATAAAGAGCGCAAGCATATGAATAAAATGCGACAAGCAAACAATCATGCCATGATGAATCATGCACAAGTTGCATGGCAATAAAGTAGCATGGCATGGGTGAGGTGTAGAACACAAGAAGTAACATTTTTATGGGGTTTTGGTCCCATTTTATTGTCATAATAGTTGCTGTACACTATATTTTTATATGATGCATGCTGCAATTAAAGCCATGGATAGCATAAACAGAAAGGTCTCGTCGAGCTGATCATTTTTGACATATCATTTGTTAAATTCGGAGTTATATATCAAAAGTTATTAATTTATTAAGTTCCAGTGGCATTTGGTTGTAATTTACTCAACTTGGAATTTTAAATGTGCAAAAGGTAATTTGAATAGCATATTTGAAATCCTCACATTTTTCTGATTCAAAAACATATATTATTTGTATTATTTGGAATTATGAATTTAATTTTATTTTTAAGTCAAAATTAGTCATATTAGGTGAAAGTCAAAGGTTTGACTATTTTAAATTAGTTTTGAAAATATTTGAATACAGATTTGAATTAACATTCAAAAACAAAGCAGTTTTCATATAAGGTTTGAATTCAAATTCCAAACCAGGAATAAGTTATGAATTTACTTAAATTTAAACAGATTTAGAATTTGAACTGAATTGAATTTGAAAAGGTTTTAAAAATTTGGAAACAGCAACTCTTGGACCTTTTGGTACACAGCAGATTCTACCCCAGGGAATGACAGGTGGGCCGCATTGCTGACTGGGCAGACACGCGCGCGCCTAAACCTTTTCTCACCGGACCCTGCCTAGCCCGCGTCACTGACGAGCGGGCCCAGGGATCTAACGGGGCCACACGCGCGCGCAGCCGCTCGGTGGCGACACGTGGGCGATCCAGGGACTGCGGTCGGAAAACAAAAGAAGATGAGGACCTTTTTTGCAAAGTGCTCGCAGGCGCTGGTAGGTGGGGTCGTGGGGGCTGCGGGTTTAGGCGGGAGAATCTACAGGGACCTAATCGCAAAACGTTCATCGGCTGCTGCTGGACGCGGTGCTGCGGCGTGGATCTGGCCGGAGTTTCGGTCGACGATGGCGACGCCGTCGCTGGCCTAAACACCACGACTCTAAAACGAAAAATGAAGAGGGGATCACGGCCTACAACATCTGTTCGGGGTGCTAGCGCGGAGGAGGGCCGCAGCGCGCGGGGCAGGGCGACGAACAGCGGCGGAGCGAGCTGCTGCAGGTGCTGCTGTCGGCCAGGCGTGACGCGCGGCGCGCGCGCAGAGCGTTCGGCGGACGGCGGCGGCACTACGGTGTAAGGGAGGGCAAGGGAGCATGTCCAGGGGATAGAAGGGCTCACCAGAGACCCGACGGCGGTGAGAGCTTGGCCGGAGAGGCTGTTGATCGGCGGCGGGGCTGGCGCTCTGGAGCTTCTGGTACTCGCGGGCGCGGCGGCGGCGGGGCTACTCCGGCGGGGTTCGGCGGGTTCCTCGCGTACTGGGCGATGTAGAGGAAGCAGAAGGGGCACCGATGCTTCTGGCGCAGCTCGTCGCACTCCGGATCGGTCAGAGGAAGGGGTGGCCGCGGCTAGGGTTTTGCTTGGGTGGCGATCATGGTGGGGAGGAAGAAAGGAGAGGGTAGGTTGGAGAGGGCCTGGGACTGCCTGGTGGATCTGGTGGAGGCGAGCTGGTGGTTGGGGAAAGGGAGGAGAGGGGAGAAAGGAGGGTGCTACCTTTATGCACCAAGGGAGGAAAAAGGCCTCGGTTTAGGCTAGGGTTTGGAGAGAGAGAGAGAGAGAGAGAGAGAGAGAGTCAGGGAAAGCACGTGGGAGGGGGTGGTCAGGTTGGGTCCGAGCTGGGTGGGTGAGAGGGGCAGGACTAGGGTTTGATGGGGACTAGGGTTAGCTAGAAAGGTGGTGGCTCGCGTTAGATGGGGGTAGGGTGATTAGAGATAGGTTTAGGGAGAAGGTTTTGAGAGAGGGGTAGGGTTTAGCTAAGAGGGGGTGTCAATTAGGGTTTAGATGGGTAAGATGATAGAGGTAGGGTCTAGAGTTAGCAAGAGAGATAGAGGAAGGAGGGGTAAAGGTGAGTGTTGATAAGCCAAGCAAGATCAAGCAAAAGAAGAAGAGGTGATCCATGCAAGCAATACAAATAAAATTCAAATGGCAAGAAGAAGGTGGTACTTGCATGGCCCTAGATAGATCTAGCAAAAGGGAAGGAGAGAGGGATAAGAGAAAAGACCCACTCCAAGGATTGCAAAAATTATAAACCAGATGGCTTGGATGTGGTGGTTCTGCATGGCCCATGCAGATGCATTAAATGCTAGGTATTATCCTGTGAAAACAAAACAATATCTCATGGCATTTATTTATTTGCATCCTCCAAAGTTGGAGTAAGGCCAAGCAAAAGGATTGGTAATGGATCCACCCAACCCACATGAGCTAGGTAAACTCAAATAAATGCCAGCTCATATGAATTGGATGGTGGAAAATATAAGGTGGTGTAGAAAAAGGTGGTGGAGTCAATAAGAGATATGCCCCCAAATCAACTTGGGCATTTAACAATATATCAAGAACCAAATACAATATCAAGAGGCAAATACAAATATTAATGCATATGAGATAAGAACCAAAACAAAAGGGTTTTTGTATGATGCTCAAATGCAAGGTGGCATGATGACATGAGCATGATATGATGATGATGCAACAATTATATGTAGGAAGTGGCCCTTTTATTACTAGATCAAGTAGCATTACAGGTGTTAGACAACTGGGATGCTACAAGAAATAGGTTCTATGGCTAGAGATTATATTCCTATCTAATCAGTAACTTCGTCTTCACTTGAGTTGGTGTATATGTTGACCTTCTTGACTTCATTGAAGAGCTTTAGCTTTTGCTAATGATTCCTGGAGCATAACTTGATGTAGATGTCGTCTTAATGGCTTCAAAATCTAGAAAGGGTTAAGAAGATACGTTGATGTCAAATCCCAAGATTTTCCAAATCTTGTAATGTGAAAAATAAATGAATAAAATAAAACTTTGTTGATTTTCAGGGTGAGAAGAAACTTTTTGAATCCATTTGGAAACCTTCAAACCTATTTTGATCAAGATAAATCCTATAGGGATTTAAAAAGATAAACATTTAATAAAGGAAAATAAAAATATTTGGAATTACTATTTTGAAATCTTTTTATAAAAGATTTGGTTTTTAAATAAAAAGATAGAAATATAAATAAGGATTATTTTATAAAGCCAAACTAAAACTTGGCCAAGCCTTTGAAATAAAATATTTCTATTTGATAAAAATTCGTAAAGGTTTATTAAAATAAATTAATAAGGATTTAATATCCAAGTTTATTAAAAAATAAAGGTTTTGCTATTTTAAACATCAAAACTTATTTATTTATTTTAAATAAGTTTTCCAAGTGTTTTATAATTTCAAATAAAACCTACTGATTGGTTTGGCACCATTTTAGATTTCAAATGGAATTTTAAATAAATCAAATTCTATTTGATTATTAACTAATGTCCATTTTATTTAATTAATAATGGACCCTAAAATAAAAATATTATTTTATTATTGACTTTGGTTTATGTTGTTAAAAGAACCAAATTCAATTGCAAAGTGTGATGAATGTTTGAATGGTTTTGAATGTTTGATTGTTGTTTGAATTTCAAAACAGAAAAATAGAATCAGAAAAGGAAAAAGCATTCAGAAGAAAAAAATATAGAAATGGACTCACCCGCTAGCCTAGCTTCTCTCCCCACGCGCAAAGCGTTTTTTTTACCTAAACGCACACCCGCAGAGCGACTGACGAGTGGACCCCTCCCCCTCACTCCCTTTCTCGCTGACAAGCATGCCCCACCTCTCCAGCTCATCTTCTTCCTCCGTGCGACGACTACGCCGGCCGTTTCCTGCCGTTGATGCCGCGGTTAAATTCGCCTTGACGCCTTCGCCATTACTCGCTACGACCACGCACGTTAAAGCGTCCACTCCTCTTGTCACATCCCAAATTTTAGAATTTGGTTCTGCATATCATTCATGCCATTGCATCATACTCTTTCATGCAAAACCATCGATTGAAAAGATTCGGCAAAACACTATTTTCTAAACCCTACTCTATTTTACTACGAGGCTCCTGCGAGAGGTTCTACTAGGACTTGTGTTTTCCATCCTTGTAGCCTAGTGGTTTCACTCAACCCTTGACCCTAGGTTGTTCCCCTCGATTTTACAAAAATTTAGGAGCAAGAATCGCCCGATTCGGAGCTCGTACGGAAAAGTTACGGCCGTTTTACTAAAAGATAAAAAATCGGCGCCGACTTCGCCGTGTCCGCCTCCAACCGCGCCCCGTATCCGACTAGGACCCGCGTGGGGCCCATATAGGCGGACCCCGCCCGCACGCGCCGCCTCTCCCTCTGCGCCTCGAACCCCGCACCAGGACCCCGCCTCCCTGGAACCCGCGCCGCCGCCTCGGGATCTGCGCCCGCCGCCGCCGCCTCCAGGTACGCCGCCGCACCGCCGCCTGCGCCGCCGCACTGCTCCGCGCCGCCTCGCCCGCGCGCAGCCCCGCAGCCGCCGCCTGCCCGCGCCCGCTCGCTGCCGCCACCGCCACGCAGCCCGCGCCGCTGCCGCTGCCGCGCGCCAGCACGCCTCCGCACCGCACCGCCGCTGCACGCGCGCGCGCCGCCCGCGTCCCGCGCCGCGCAGCCGCCGCCCTGCCTGCGCGCGCCGCCACTCGCCGCCTCGCGCTGCGCGCTGCTCGCCGCCTCGTGCCACCGTCGCGTTGACCTCCACCGTTCCGCGCTGACCGTTTTCCCCTCCGCGTAGGAACCGCCGTCGCCGGAGCCGATCGCCGCCACCGTCCCGAGCTCGCCGCCGATCGTTCCCGGTGAGTCCGCAACCGCCATCTCTTGGGATCGTTGTATCTCAGATCAGCGGTCCAGATCGGCCGTTGACCGGTCAGCCCCCAGGCGTTGACTAGTCAGACGCCCAGTCAGCAGCCGCGTTGACCAGTCAACAGACACAATGACTGGGTATTTTCTTTAATCGATTTAGTTGGCAGATTTCGGTAGAAACTTGTAAATTGCATAGAAATTAAACCGCTGGGCCAAAAATTGCAAATAAAATATGTGTAGGTTCACTAAGTCGTGTAGAATCTTGCTGTACCTTTGTTTCACACCTTTGCAACAAGATTTAGTACAGTTTAATCAAATTAGTTAATGGCCTTTTTGGGGTAATTAATTCGTAGAAAAAGATCTGTAACTCCAAAAATTGCGTATAATATGTCCCTGGATTCAGTAGAACAAGGGGAATCCCATCGTGAATTAAAAGGATAGGCTTACAGTGAAAACTTCTGCAGAAACTGTCTAGTGGCTTTCTGTAGTGTTTTAATTACTCGGGGAGTTTTATAATTCCTTTTTGAGTAATTCCAATTGGTACTGTTCCTAAATAGCAATGCCTATACAGTAGAATTTTCCCAAGATTTTACAAACAGTATACTACCGGTAGTAAATTAATTGGGTTCTAGCTCTAGTTTTGAGTATTATATTTTGCATAATAGTTTTCCTTGCGCTAAAACTATTTTCCATGCATGCAATCAGTACCCCTACTGAATACTATTATGTGGTGCAGCTGTAGCGTCACCCCACTTGTCATACATGCATTCATACATCATCCTTGTTGCATATGATTGTGAATTGTTTGTTTATGAATGCAATTGTATCGTGTAGATTGTGACGAGTGCAACGCTTGCTCGTGTGTGGATTGTTCTTCCGACCGCTACAACCAAGGCAAGTAGATGCTACTTTGTTCATGATATCGTCCTACTATTTTCAATGCATTGTCGTGTATTTTGTAGATGCATGTGTAGGATGATACTATCGCTATGCTATGACCTATTATGTGGTAGGGCTTTCCTTGTAGATGAACCACCGTTGGTAGATGTGCTTAGCCATGCTATGTTGTACGAGGGCTGGGTTACATCATTGAGACTTGTTTCTAAAAGTATTGGTTTGTGAAAACTAAAACAACTTAACCAATGAATCCCCTGGGTGTGATGGTATTGATAATTTTTGGTGGTTTCATTGCGGAAAGGCACCCAGGTATCGAGAGAAATTGATTGGCTTCTTTATTTGGTAGATTACGTGTACAACCATGTGCCAATAATGAAATGGGCGGTTGGTCGGACTTAGTAGGTTGTGGTAACTCGAACCCGCGTATCCAGAGATGTAGAATTTTGGTAGGTTGGACCGGTGCGCGTCGAGATTGGGGAGCTACTTCCCGAACAGTCTCTTCTTGGACTTCTCCCTATCATCACCCAAAATGAGAGTGATGGTACGAGCTGGGCTGGTCAAGTCACATGGGTAAAGTGTACTAACCCCTGCAGGGTGTATAATCTAATCGATTAGCCGTGTCCCTGGTTATGGACAACTGAGTTGCTTGATATTGATTCCATGACATGTTTCTCGCTCATTCTAATTTCATAATTGTTTTTATATTGTTGGGTTAACTTAATTGGGATCTTTTCAAAGAAAATCTAAAACTGTTTACGAAAGTAGTACAAAGGTGTTTGCAAATGCAAGCCAGACACAGCTCCACTTGCCAAATATGCATGTAGATGTTAGTACTATTGTCTCCTTTACTAGCTCTACTTGCCATACATTCCATGTATTGACCCTTCGGGGCTGCTACGTTTCATGTTGCAGGTTATTCCGATTCTGAGTAATCGATATAGGCCACGGTACTCCACTCGGCACTTGTTCACTTGTGGGCAATTTGAAGAATGGAGCATTTACTCTATTTATGTTGCTACCTGAATAATTGAGCTAGCCTTGGGCTAAGCCTTTATTGTAATAATGGTACTCTGGATCTTCGTTATTCATGAAACACGGATATTTTGCTATGTTATTCATCTTATTCTATTGTGGGCCAATGAACCGATCCAGGGATTGGCATGTCACATAGAAGCCTCGGTCTTTTCAGAACCGCGGTGTTACAAGATGGTATCAGAGCCCGTGTGTCGACTGTAGGATCGTGACCTAGGATTGGATTAGGAAGCCTTAGATTTACTAAAGCCTATATTAACTCTGTCTTTCATCTTATGCCTTTCACCCTCGTAAATTCTTATCATATGCTGTTCTCACACTTTCCTCTTTAATTGATAGATGTGAGAAGTCAGGACTGAGTATGCCACCATGGAGTCACCAAGGCCCTTTGCAAGGCAGTTAGCACAGCTCTCGCAGTCATTGGGATTGCCACTGCCCATGTTCAAGGGAAGAAGGCTGTACACCTATGGGTATGGTGAGGATGCATGGGAGATCACTACCTTCATATTCAGGGATGCCGCCTTGCCAAACCCTGTGCATTTGATCTACACCAAGACATACTGCAACTGGGGACTTGGAATCAACTTGGCCATACATGAAGCCCTGTCTTGCCAGTGCCATCATGTCCGACACCTGCTGCCAGCAGATTCACCCTACCGTGACTATGGGAGGCGTGATGAAGATGTGCACATTGTGGTTACCCCGGGCGACAGGAACAACATGCCGTCCTGTCGGAGGCACATAGAGGACATGGAAAGGGAGAATGGAGCTCTAGCTGAGAAAGTGATGATGATAAAGGAGATTGCAGATTTTGCTAGCAATGGTATGGTGGTCCAAGGACAGGAGATTGACACCTTGCATGAAGCCGTGGGAGTTCTGGAGAATGCCCTGATAGCCAGAGATGCAACCATAGCTCATCTTCATGGTACTGTGCAGGAGAACACCCAGAACATACAACAGTTGCAAGGGACCGTCCAGGAAAGGGACCAAAATATTGAAGCTATGACAGCCCAGATTGCCGCTCTCCAAGCACAGCTGAATCCACCCTCTGATGATGACAATGGAGAAGATGGCAACAATGGGGATGATGATGACAGTGGGAACGATGATGATGATGAGGACGAGGATGATGATGATGGACGATGATGGTGGAGGAGATGAAGCTGTTGCAGTTGCAGCTGAAAGTGAAGAAGAAGAGGAGGATCCAGAAGAGGTGGAGTTTGAGATCTCAAGTGATGATTCAGGAGAAGTGTACACTCCGCCGCCATGGTTGAACCGTGGACCGAAGCGCCAACGCATGAGTGCAAGGACCTACCGCAACCTCTTCAAGAAGTAGATAGAAGTCCACCAATTAGTCCTCGTTAGGTAAAATCGTTAGGATTAGTCTCGATCGATGTGAAACTTAGTCACGGTTAGTTTAAGAGTGTTTAGTTGCTTATTTGTGTACTCCAATATCCCAGGAATTATTTGTGCGAATTTTATGAAAGAGTTATGGCAAGTTTGGTTACTATCTGTGTTATTTTCGCTGCAGTTTTTTGCTGATACAGCAGTACCGTACGATTTTTCATATTTTTCTAAATGGGAAAAATCGGAAAAAAATAGGGCTGGTGCGAAACTCTCTGTACTGTATGTGCAAAAATCAGCTAAATTTTCTGACGAATTTAAGTCAGGTAGAAAAATTCGTGAACGCTGCTGGACTGTTTTGGCAGATTGCTGTTTTTGCTGCTTAGTTGATCAACTGTTTAGTTAACCATTGCCAACTCTTGTAAAACTATTTCAGTAGGTATATACTGCTAGGATAACTCCTGGGATGTTTCTGGATCACTTGTTTGTTGATATGTTGCTTGCTTGTAATTGTCTGCCATTGTTTGTTGTTGTTTGATCATAATGCATGGGTAGAATCCTATTATCGTAGTTGATTCTCTCTAAACTTACCTGTGCTGAACCGCAGATGCCTCCCCGCCATCAACCCACTGAGTTGGAGCAGCTCATGGCAGCTCAGGCACAGCTGACCCAAGTTATGACTCAGTTCATGGAAGCTCAGAACAACAACAACAACAATGGGAACAACCAGCCTCAGGGAGATGCTCTCACCAGATTTCTGAGGCTAAGGCCAGCTAAGTTCTCTACTGCAACGGAACCAATGGTTGCTCTCGACTGGTTGCGTTCAGTCAACAAGGATCTGGTAACTGTTGGATGCACTTATGCTGAAAAGGTGAGGTTTGCCGCTCGCCTACTGGAGGGACCAGCCGCTTCTTGCTGGGACACTTTTCAGATCACCCACCCGCTGGACACCGTGACTTGGGCAATGTTTGAGGAAGGTTTCAGGACCAACCACGTGTCTTCAGGAGTTCTGAGCCTGAAGAGGAAGGAGTTCCGCAACTTGCGCCAAACCAACCGCACTGTGGCTGAGTACATTGAGGAGTTCAACAACCTGTCCCGTTATGCACCTGAGGATGTTGACACTGATGCGAAAAGAAGGGAGAGATTCCTGGATGGCCTTAGTGATGAGCTTTCCGTGCATCTACTGGTGGTTTACTGCCCCACTTTCCAGGAACTTATGGACAAGGCCAGGATCTTGGAAGGGAAGCACAAACAGGTGGAGAACCGCAAGAGAAAGAGTAACAATCACCACTCTGGTTCACATCACAAGTCTCGCACTTCATATGATGGATACTCCAATCATGGAGGGAGTGACCATGGGAGCCATGATCGCCACCACCATGGGGGCGATGGACATCGCCATGACAACCACAAGAGCAACCACCACAGCCACAAGGGAGGACACTCTCACCACTCTGGAGGGCACGGTGGACATGACCGCAACCGCGATCGCAGCTTTGTGAAGAAGGATCTGAGTGAGGTGGCATGCTTCAAGTGTAAACAGAAGGGACACTATGCTGACAACTGTCCGGAGAGGAAAGGACTGAAGCCAACCAACAACGAGAAGGCCACAGTGAACCACATGAATGTGGAGGAGATTCCAGATGAGCCTGACCTTGTGATTGGTAAGTTCCCAATCAACACTCACCCAGCTTTCATACTTTTCGATACTGGTGCATCTCATTCATTCATATCAAGGGCATTTGTGGATAAGTATAAGTTACCTACTGAGTCTATGAAAGGGTCTATTAGAGTGAGTTCACCTGGAGGAGATATGATAGCTAGCGCGGGATGCCGCGACTTAACTGTGAGGATTGGAACACACAATTTTAGTGCACATTTGGTAGTGTTGGAATCACAGGGGTTAGACGTTATTCTGGGTATGGATTGGATGTCTATGCATGAGGGACACATAGATTGTGCACAGCGAGCTGTTTCACTCAAAACCCCGGATGGTAAGAGAATTAGATTCAAGTCGGCAGTGCGACCGGGAAGGTGTAAGCTGAATTCTGTTAAGGGGGTTAGCATGGATACTGTGCCAGTGATTAGGGATTACCCCGACGTGTTTCCGGAAGAGCTGCCAGGGATGCCACCTGACAGGGAAGTAGAGTTTCTTATCGACCTGATGCCGGGAACAGGACCTATAGCAAAGAGACCATATAAGATGGATGTGGATGAGCTGAAGGAATTGAAGAAGCAGATGAAAGAGCAGTTGGACAAGGGATTCATTCAGCCTAGTTCGTCGTCATGGGGAGCACTTGTTCTGTTTGTGGAGAAGAAAGACAGCAGCAAGAGATTAGTGGTGGACTATCGCTCGCTGAATGAAGTGACTATCAAGAACAAATACCCCCTGCCGAACATAAATGATTTGTTTGATCAACTGGAAGGAGCAAAGGTGTTCAGCAAGATTGATCTGCGATCAGGTTACTTTCAATTGAAGATCCGGGAGGAGGAAATACCAAAAACCGCCTTCACCACTAGGTATGGTTTATATGAATATACAGTTATGTCTTTTGGACTAACGAATGCCCCGGCATATTTCATGACCATGATGAACAAGGTATTTATGGAGTACTTGGACAAGTTCGTGGTGGTGTTTATTGACGACATACTAATATATTCCAAGGATGATGCCGAGCATGAGAAGCATCTGCGACTGATTATGGAGAAGCTGAGGGAACACAAGCTGTATGCCAAATTCAGCAAGTGTGAATTCTGGCTTAACACTGTTGGGTTTCTTGGGCACGTAGTGTCAGGAGAAGGAGTCGCTGTGGATCCAAGCAAAGTGACTGCAGTGACAGAATGGGAAGCGCCCAAGAACGCGGGAGAGATTCGAAGCTTTTTGGGTCTTGCTGGTTATTACAGGAGATTCATTGAAAACTTCTCCAGGATTGCTAAGCCGATGACTGAACTTCTAAAGAAGGAGAGGAAGTTTGAATGGACGGACGTGTGTGAAGCCAGCTTTCAGGAACTGAAGCGTCGACTAGTGACCGCACCTGTTCTGTGTTTACCAGACCTTCAGAAGGATTTTCAAGTGTACTGTGATGCTTCTCGACAGGGACTTGGGAGTGTGCTGATGCAAGATGGGAGAGTAGTGTCATATGCCTCGCGACAACTCAAGCACCATGAGCGGAATTACCCCACACACAACTTGGAGTTAGCATCAGTGGTTCATGCGCTCAAGGTATGGAGGCATTATTTAATGGGAAAACACTGTGATGTGTACACCGACCACAAGAGCCTGAAGTACATATTTACACAGAAGGAACTGAACATGAGGCAAAGGAGATGGTTGGAACTTATCAAGGACTATGATATGAATCTGCAATACCACCCAGGAAAGGCCAATGTAGTAGCAGATGCTCTGAGCCGGAAGGTCTATGCCAACGGATTGATAATTGGGGAATTGTCTGAGGGTTTGTGCAAGCAGTTCAAGGACCTTAGACTGGAGGTAGTATCTGAAGGGTACTTGGCAACAATGGAAGTTCAACCAACGTTACAGGAAAGAATCAGGAAGGCTCAAGTGGGAGACAAAGAGATAGATGAAGTTAAGGAAAAGATGAAGGAGGGTCGAGCAAGGGAATTCCGCGAGGATGAGCAAGGAACCTTGTGGTACGGAGATCGTTTGTGCGTTCCCAACGATCCGGAGATAAGGAAGTTGATTCTGCAGGAAGCTCATGACTCGCCGTATTCCATACATCCGGGCAATACGAAGATGTATATGGACCTAAAGGACAGATTCTGGTGGGACAACATGAAGGGAGACATCGCAGAGCATATTGCCCTATGTGATGTATGTAGCCGAGTAAAGGCGGAACACCAGAAGCCAGCAGGACTGCTATAGCCATTGCCCGTGCCGGATTGGAAGTGGGATAGAGTGGGAATGGATTTTATCACAGGATTGCCCAGGACCAGGTCAGGATATGACTCCATTTGGGTAGTGGTCGACCATTTGACCAAGGTAGCCCACTTTATACCGGTGAAGATGACCTATACAAGTGCAAGGTTGGCCAAGATTTACATGGACGGAATTGTGTTCCTACACGGAGTTCCCAAGAGTATCGTATCTGATAGAGGCACCCAATTTACCTCACACTTCTGGCGCCAGCTGCACGAGTCACTTGGTACTAGATTGGAGTTTAGCACAGCGTTTCACCCATAGACTGATGGACAGACCGAGAGGGTGAATCAGATTTTGGAAGACATGCTGAGAGCTTGCGCTTTGGCTCATGGTTCTAGTTGGGATGAGAATTTGCCATATGCTGAGTTTTCCTACAACAACAGCTATCAAACCAGCATCAAGACGTCGTCGTTTGACGTACTGTATGGGAAACGGTGTCGGACTCCATTGATATGGGATGGAGTAGGAGAATGCCAGTTGTTTGGACCTGATTTGATCAAGGACGCTGAGGAGAAGGTCGCCTTGATTAGGGATAGGCTGAAGGTAGCACAATCAAGGCAGAAGAGCTACGCTGACGCCAAGCGCAAGGAAGTGGTGTATGAGATAGGTGATAGAGCATACCTCAGAGCGTCGCCACTTCGTGGAATCAAGAGATTTGGAATTAAGGGTAAGCTGGCACCTCGGTTTATTGGACCATATCGAGTCTTAGCACACAAAGGGGAAGTTGCTTATCAGTTGGAGTTGCCAGAGGCTCTGTCCGCTGTTCACAACGTGTTCCACATATCCCAGCTGAAGAGGTGCCATCCGGAAATGGTGGATACACCATTGAGAGACACTGTGCCACTAGAGGAGGTTCAGCTTGAGAACGACTTGACCTATGAGGAGAAACCGGCCAAGATTCTGGAGACAGCGGAGAGGACTACCCGTACCAAGACGATCAGGTTTTGCAAGGTGCAGTGGAGCCACCACACGGAAGAGGAAGCCACTTGGGAGCGTGAGGATGACATCCGAGAGAACTATCCACACCTATTTGCTAGCCGCGCCGAATCTCGGAGACGAGATTCATCTTAAGGGGGTTAGTCTTGTCACATCCCAAATTTTAGAATTTCGTTCTGCATATCATTCATGCCATTGCATCATACTCTTCCATGCAAAACCATCGATTGAAAAGATTCGGCAAAACACTATTTTCTAAACCCTACTCTATTTTACTACGTGGCTCCTGCGAGAGGTTCTACTAGGAATTGTGTTTTCCACCCTTGTAGCCTAGTGGTTTCACTCAACCCTTGACCCTAGGTTGTTCCCCTCGATTTTACAAAAATTTAGGAGCAAGAATCGCCCGATTCGGAGCTCGTACGGAAAAGTTACGGCCGTTTTACTAAAAGATCAAAAATCGGCGCCGACTTCGTCGTGTCCGCCTCCAACCGCGCCCCGTATCCGACTAGGACCCGCGTGGGGCCCATATAGGCGGACCCCGCCCGCGCGCGCCGCCTCTCCCTCTGCGCCTCGAACCCCGCGCCAGGACCCCGCCTCCCTGGAACCCGCGCCGCCGCCTCGGGATCTGCGCCCGCCGCCTCCGCCTCCACGTACGCCGACGCACCGCCGCCTGCGCCGCCGCACTGCTCCGCGCCGCCTCGCCCGCACGCAGCTCTGCAGCCGCCGCCTGCCCGCGCCCGCTCGCTGCCGCCGCCGCCACGCAGCTCGCGCCGCTGCCGCTGCCGCGCGCCAGCACGCCTCCGTGCCGCACCGCCGCTGCACGCGCGTGCGCCGCCCGCGTCCCGCGCCGCGCAGCCGCCGCCTTGCGCCGCGCGCCGCTCGCCCCGCCTGCGCGCGCCGTCGCGTTGACCGCCACCGTTCCGCGCTGACTGTTTTCCCCTCCGCGCAGGAACCGCCGTCGCCGGAGCCGATCGCCGATCGCCGCCACCATCCCGAGCTCGCCGCCGATCGTTTCCGGTGAGTCCGCAGCCGCCATCTCTTGGAATCGTTGGATCTCAGATCAGCGGTCTAGCTTGGCCATTGACCGGTCAGCCCCCAGGCGTTGACTAGTCAGACGCCTAGTCAGCAGCCGCGTTGACCAGTCAACAGACACAGTGACTGGGTATTTTCTTTAGTCGATTTAGTTGGCAGATTTCGGTAGAAACTTGTAAATTGCGTAGAAATTAAACCGCTGGGCCAAAAATTGCAAATAAAATATGTGTAGGTTTAGTAAGTCGTTTAGAATCTTTCTGTACCTTTGTTTCACACCTTTGCAGCAAGATTTAGTACAGTTTAATCAAATTATTTAATGGCCTTTTTGGGGTAATTAATTCGTAGAAAAAGATCTGTAACTCCAAAAATTGCGTATAATATGTCCCTGGATTCAGTAGAACGAGGGGAATCCCATCGTGAATTAAAAGGATAGGCTTACAGTGAAAACTTCTGCAGAAACTGTCTAGTGGCTTTCTGTAGTGTTTTAATTACTCGGGGAGTTTTATAATTCCTTTTTGAGTAATTCCAATTGGTACTGTTCCTAAATAGCAATGCCTATACAGTAGAAGTTTCCCAAAATTTTACAAACAGTATACTACCGGTAGTGAATTAATTGGGTTCTAGCTCTAGTTTTGAGTATTATATTTTGCATAATAGTTTTCCTTGCGCTAAAACTATTTTCCATGCATGCAATCAGTACCCCTACTGAATACTATTATGTGGTGCAGCTGTAGCGTCACCCCACTTGTCATACATGCATTCATACATCATCCTTGTTGCATATGATTGTGAATTGTTTGTTTATGAATGCAATTGTATCGTGTAGATTGTGACGAGTGCAACGCTTGCTCGTGTGTGGATTGTTCTTCCGACCGCTACAACCAAGGAAAGTAGATGCTACTTTGTTCATGATATCGTCCTACTATTTTCAATGCATTGTCGTGTATTTTGTAGATGCATGTGTAGGATGATACTATCGCTATGCTATGACCTATTATGTGGTAGGGCTTTCCTTGTAGATGAACCACCGTTGGTAGATGTGCTTAGCCATGCTATGTTGTACGAGGGCTGGGTTACATCATTGAGACTTGTTTCTAAAAGTATTGGTTTGTGAAAACTAAAACAACTTAACCAATGAATCCCCTGGGTGTGATGGTATTGATAATTTTTGGTGGTTTCATTGCGGAAAGGCACCCAGGTATCGAGAGAAATTGATTGGCTTCTTTATTTGGTAGCTTACGTGTACAACCATGTGCCAATAATGAAATGGGCGGTTGGTCGGACTTAGTAGGTTGTGGTAACTCGAACCCGCGTATCCAGAGATGTAGAATTTTGGTAGGTTGGACCGGTGCGCGTCGAGATTGGGGAGCTACTTCCCGAACAGTCTCTTCTTGGACTTCTCCCTATCATCTCCCAAAATGAGAGTGATGGTACGAGCTGGGCTGGCCAAGTCACATGGGTAAAGTGTACTAACCCCTGCAGGGTGTATAATCTAATCGATTAGCCGTGTCCCCGGTTATGGACAACTGAGTTGCTTGATATTGATTCCATGACATGTTTCTCGCTCATTCTAATTTCATAATTGTTTTTATATTGTTGGGTTAACTTAATTGGGATCTTTTCAAAGAAAATCTAAAACTGTTTACGAAAGTAGGACAAAGGTATTTGCAAATGCAAGCCAGACACAGCTCCACTTGCCAAATATGCATGTAGATGTTAGTACTATTGTCTCCTTTACTAGCTCTACTTGCCATACATTCCATGTATTGACCCTTCGGGGCTGCTACATTTCATGTTGCAGGTTATTCCGATTCTGAGTAATCGATATAGGCCACGGTACTCCACTCGGCACTTGTTCACTTGTGGGCAATTTGAAGAATGGAGAATTTACTCTGTTTATGTTGCTACCTGAATAATTGAGCTAGCCTTGGGCTAAGCCTTTATTGTAATAATGGTACTCTGGATCTTCGTTATTCATGAAACACGGATATTTTGCTATGTTATTCATCTTATTCTATTGTGGGCCAATGAACCGATCCAGGGATTGGCATGTCACATAGAAGCCTCGGTCTTTTCAGAACCGCGGTGTTACACCTCCTCTTCCTTTCCCCTCAGACTCCACGCCCTGAACGCCACCAGGCTGCCCTGAATCGAAGCAGCAACGTCACTGCTCCGACCACCGTCCCCAGCCAATTCCGGCCGAACCCTGTCGCCCCCTGCCTTCCTGAGCACACCGTCGAGATCCCCACTCCCAGGCGCTTCTTCCTGTGCCCTCCGTTCAACCGCGGGCGCCCCTAAGCGTCGACTTCGATAACCTCTGACCGCGCCGCCGCGTCTGCTTTTCTCCGGCGAAGTCCCCTGGTAAGCACAGACCACCCCGAGCCCTCTCCTTCACGCACACAGCTTCGCCTTGATCTTGCGCATCTAATCGTACCCTCGTTTTGCTTCGGGGTGAACCACAGCGTCGCCTCCGACCACGACCAGAGCCGCCCGACGTCGTTCCCCACTCCGGCGAGGAATCGCTGCTGTCCCTGAGCGCCCCTTGCCAAGCCGACCGTACCATGAGCATCCCCACGTCACTACGATCACGGTGCGCATCCCCACTTCGTCCCTTGCTTCCTGTAACCGCCGTAGCGCCACCGCCTGACCGTCGCCGCCGTCTGCCGCCGCGCAGCGCCGCCAGTTTTTGGCTAGGCATCTGTGACCGTTAGATGAAAATCCAAAGGATGCGATTAGATCACTTAACAGCGAAAGGGTACGCAGTCTGAGCCGTGCGATGTAGTTTAATCCAACGCCCCGCAGAGGCTGATCCGCACGAAGCGGTACCGCCCAATAAGATCATGACGCGTGGCCAGTCTTCGATTTAAAAACAGATTTAGATGCAAATTTGAAACCCTTGTAACTTTTGATCCACACGTCCAAAATTTGCAAACTTTATATCAATGGAATAAGTGGAACAAGCCCTAGCCAACCATGCAATTTGTTTAGTAAAAATCCTTTGGTAAAATGTTTGTTTTTGCAAAAACATTTGTATGCTTGTTTAGGTTAGAAAAATTATTCCAAAATGTTTTTAGGGTTGAAACCTTTTGCAAATTGGTTTGTTGTGAACCTACTGACCCTAGGAGCCAACCCATGGATTTAAAAATGGATTTTGTGAAGTTTAGGAATAAAAACTTAAATTGGCCCATTTCTAGCCAAATAAAAAATTGATTTTGTTATGGAATTGACTTTGGAGTAAAAACTTTGGGAAAATGATTTGAATCAAACCTACTGACCCTAAACACCAAGTTTTGAGAGTTAACAACTTATTTGGTGAACAACATAAAGTTTTTGCTTTGATAAAAACATTTTCCATCACATAAAATAATGAAAGGATTTAAAAATGGTTTATAGATAAAACCCTTTTGCAAATGACTTTGCCACTTTGTAAAATGACCACTTTGAACCTTACAAAGTTTAGAAGCCTAGTGGAGACCACCTTTGCAAATAAACCTATCTTGGGCATGCTTGCATGCATGACTTAGTTCCTATGATTTTATGTGTGTTTGATTGTTTGAGTATTGGTTGGAATGCTAGTTGATATTGTGTTTGCTTGATTGATTTGTAGTGAAGTTAGAAAAGTGTGAAACTAGCAAGATCAAGAAGTGAACCAACATTCCCTACCAAAAAGGCAAGTTACACTATCATCTAAAGCCCTACTATTTTCATTAGACTTAGTGGATTTTGAAACATGCATGAAAAGAATTTTATACTTATGCTATGCTAAATCCTAATAGGATACCCTTATACATTCCTTAGTGAAAACAATGTAGTTGAAAATGCTTAGCCATGCTAAATATTTTGAGAAGAGATACATGTTGAGATTTTATGAAGTTGAGAAAAGACTTGTGTTTTACATAATAAAACAAGGACTCAATGAACCACCTGGGTGGACAAGGATACTTTGAGTTTTGGAGAAGGTGGCAACAAAAGGAACCATGTCTATGGCAATCTCTTTGTGTTGTGCTCCAAAGGAAAACCACCCAGGAACTTAGAGATCGAACATGTTTCTCCAATTGTGGCTTTCGTGTACAACCACATGCTACTTATTGGCTCTGGCTTAGTCAACTACATTGGGAAGAATCATGCATTGTCTTCAGGTTACTGAAAATGAGGGACCTGGAATCCTACATGGGTACTGAAGACAAGCTAGCAATGGTGTATGGGAGGACCCTCTGGAAAGACTTCGTCACATTCTCAATCTGCCAGTACTCCATCTTGGTGAGTACCAATCTAGCGGCCACTGGTGGCAACAAGATGAGATTGTGACATGTGGGTAAAGTGTACAACTTCTGCATAAGATAATAAAATCTAAGTACTTAGCCGTGTCCCCGGTTATGGACAATACTGAGCAACTAAAGCTTGAAGCTATGGGAAATCTCGACATTTCAATTTCAAAAAGAAAAACTTTTAAGTGACAACAAAAGACTTGATGCACTTGGGGGTACCAAGGAGCTCAAGAGATTTTGATAAAATTTGATGCACTTGGGGGTACCAAGGAGCTCAAGAGATTTTTGACAAGGACTTGAACACTTGAGGATTTTCCAAGGAGTTCAAGGGATTTTGACAAAGAGATTTGACAAAAGATCAGAACCATTTTGAAAAGATAGGATAAATTATTGCTTCTGCAAATGAGCCTTAAACCCTACTTAGCCAAATATGCATGTAATGATAGGATCCACTCATATTCTTCATAGTAGTGAAACTTGCCAATACAATTCAAATGTATTGACCCTTGTGGCTGTGTTGCAGGTTTGATTGTTTTTAGTGAAGATTGATTGATTAGGATTACAAGTCTACAACCAACATGTTTGCCTGTGGCACTTTGAAGATGAAGGACCCCATGCTTATAGTTATTCCGCTGCAATGTAATGTAATAGCCAAATGAGCTATGTAAGATGTAATAAAATTGTGTTATTCCTGGTTATAAAGTTATATTATGACCTTTGTTTCTTGATATTACATCTTAACTGTGGATGCTAGCTATTGATCCAGGGACTAGCATTGTAAACACAGGGGACTCTACCTTATTTAAAGGTTGGGACCCTGATAGTTGAGTATGAGCGTACTCAGCAAGTTCACTAGAAAAGGAGTGTTTGATACACAATATCTACAGCCACAGACCGTAGGTCGTAGGCAATGCAAGTTTTCATAAACATTTCTTCAAAGGTTGCTTTTATTCTGAAAAGCTATGTCCATCAGCGTTCACGGGTTTACCAGAACTTTCATGGAGTTCCTTTCCCGCCGCGTTCGCAGCTCCTTCCCAGAACGGGGAGTAACAAGTTACAGTTTTTACACTCTGCAGAGGTGCATTAATTTACCCATGAGAGATCAAATCCTTGTTGCACAACCGGGTGATCTTTCCCGTCCACACTTCCTATGGTGTGGGGCCCAGTAGATGATCCAATCCAATCACCATCCTTCGCCGCGACCCCGCATACCTGACGGATTACACATCAGGCCAAGGATAAAACTTGTTTCCATTATCAGCCTAAGGTGTACAACCCTCATAGATACCAGAAGTCGTGGGACGTTGAGGGATCCCACAAATAACCCGCTAACCCTCTACAAGAGGAATTGCAACAACGGCCCGGTCATCCATTGGCATGCGAGAGGGAGCCGATCCAGCTGACTTCTCTGTCCCATTCCAAATCTCATGGTTAACGCATAATATACGGTGCAAGAATCATGGGCGACATTGATTGTTAAGTCCTAGATATTATGTTCCTTTACCACCGGAACTTCCATAGTAGATTATTACCTCATGGTAAATAACCTATAATCATATTATTATGAAAATAGTGTTTTATGACCTTTTTGAAATGCAGGTGATGACAACAGTGGATTTGCAAAATACTTTACAGAAAATAATCAAAGGACATGAGCAAGTGTGAACTTGCCTGTTGTGATTGCAAGATTATGCACTCATGGTCTTCGAGATAATATAAGATCCAATATTTGAAATCAGCATCATTGGTCCGATAAGGACTAATGTTTAAAGAAGCAAGATTCTATTATGCATAAGTAATGTAATGCAATTTCGTAAACTCGAATCCCGGGGATAACGTTGAGCTAGGGTTTGGAAACTTGAAATGGTTTCTTTAGATTGGGTTGTCCTTTTAGATAAGTTTCATACTTGTGCTTCTTATTAAGGCTTGTGAGTGTGTGTGAACAACACGTATTTATACAACAATAAAATACACACATATGGAATGCTACAAAAGATTTCTTACACTATAATTGTTTATCTCCAAATTTTACTTTACAAGTAATGTCACTTATAAAGAACTTAAGTGTTACCAATCATAAGTATACAAGTAAACTATAAAGTAATGTGATTACGATTAATTGTCATCTGTTGACTTAAGTGGTAAAACGAATAACTTTTGAAGAAAAGATTTCTTTATTAGGGTTTAAACAATCTTTGTGGGTAACCAATGGTGGTCGATGTTGTTTGTGCTTGCTTGGATAGTTTGGACTTGAGATGCTTTATGATTTAATTATAACATAGGAAAGTTAACTATAAAACACATAACAATATCCTTAGCATAGTATTTGAAGTATTTAGACTAAAGTTAACTTTAATGTTTCCTTAAAGTTACTTAAGAATGGTTACACTTTTATTTGGTGTAGTGGTTTCTTGATTTTATAATGGAATAGAATCATTTATATTTTTGTGAATGAATGGTTATAATTGGTGATTAGGGAAATAACATTACTTAACTACTTATGATTTCACTATAGGGTTTTGATTTGTTTATAAACTTGTGGTTGAGGTAAGTAAAAAGGTTTTTTTTAATTCCAAATTATTCTTGAAGATTTCATACTTTATATAGATCTTTTTAGAAAATAACCTACACATATGGTTGAATGATAATTCAATAAAATTGTATTTTAAAATGTGTTGAACCATTTTGACTTCATATTATCACTATTTAAGACTAATACTATTTATTAGACTCAATTAGCTAATTTTTAGAATTATTAGCAATTTTTATTTACCCTTATATGAATTATCAATTAAGGAAATAAGTTGAAATTCAAGTTATTAAATTGTTCAAATGTTTATTTACCTCAAAAGTGGAATATCATATTTTTTAACATGTAGGTATTATTTTGGTGATCATTTTCATATATTACATTTATTTTTGTGATTTATAAATAATAGGATATGATTTTTATAAGGTTTATCACTTTATAAATACTTAATAAATAATAAATACTTATTTAAGTTAAATAATAATGTATGATTATAGTTTTAAAGTATTGTTTTTATTTTTCTAAGATTTTTGGTATTTTATTTATATTTTTAATATTTACTAATATTAAAATATGAATTTTTAAAGTATTAATACTTATAAAATCTTTATTAAATAGTAATTATTTAAATTGTTAACATAATAATGTTTGATAATAGTTTAATGTTATAGATTTTATTTTTCTAAATTTTTTCATATATTAAACATATTTTTATGAATTATAAAACAAAAGATACTAAATTTACAAGATTTAATTACTTTATTTTAATTTCTGGAATGTTTATATTTGAATTAATATTGTTTTATCAATCTAAATAGACACTAAACCTTTTATACCACACACCCATCTAGCCCTAGTCACTGACTAGTGGGCCACATACCCCGTTGGATGCCACGTAAGAAGTGGACCAAGTCAAATTACATTGACTGGGCGAGGGGTGACGTGTGCACGAGCCGATCTTCATAGATCGAGGAACGATCGGTCGATCGATTGTATGCGCGTGGCTGCGGAGGCTTGCGTTGGAATTAGGAGGTTGTGGCGAGCCTAATAGTGGTGGCGCTGCCCACTTTTGGTCACCGGAGCTACTCCGGCGACCATCTACAGCGGCGGCCGACGGTGACGCGCGGTGCGACGATGATTGACGGCGGGATAAAATGATTGGAGGGCATGGGGAGATGCGTACACTCACCCGGTTGCATTAGCGGTGTCGGCGAGGACTGACGTGGTCGGAGGCGAGCTCTCCGACATGATTTCCAACGAACACCGACGGAACGAGATGATGAAATTCTCCCCAACCCGTGCTTCCCTTGACACTGCGTTCCTCTTAGATGATCTCACGTGACGGCTCTTCTCCTTGTCCAATTCACGGCCGTCGGGGCAAACTCTACCAATGACGAGACGTGGCTCCGGTGAGCTAGGGTTTCAACCCCTTATGAAACGGAGAGGATAAGGGAAGAAATGGGGATAGGGATGAGGCAGGGTGTCGTGGTGGCCTTCTTATGCAAGTCTGAGACGGCGGCGGGCATCTCGACGCACGGCTGACACCGGTGACGGCATCGGGCGACGTCGGAATCCTCCAGCGAGCTCCTTGTGACACACGAGGAAGGCGACAACGAGCATTTTGCGGAAAACCCCTTGGCAAATCTTTACTCTCAAACCGCAGTCCCTCAGCTGGCCTACTTGTCAGCCAGAGAGATTTACTGGGTGTTGTTTTGCTAGGATGCTACTGGGCTGCTGTGAGTTGCTCGCAAGCAGCAGATAGAGGGAGAGGAAATGGGCCACGGGCCAGAAACAATTTCATTTTGTTTTTTCCTTGTTCCTTTCTTTTTTCTATATTCTGTTTTGTTTTCATATTTGTATTTTTCATTTACTTTGGAATCTTTCTTCATAGAATTTATTTGTTAAACAAGTGCAGCAACAATGAATGGTATTTAAAGTCATTTTGTGAGCTTTTATTATATACTATGATAGTTTCTTTATTTTCTTTATATATATATATATATACTTTTCCTCTTAGTATTTGTAAGAGCTGTTGATATGAATTTTAATTTACCTAATATCCATAAACTTATTAAATAATGCATTACTTTTAAATCATGGGATTTGATTCTCATTAACTTATATTGTTAAAGGAATTTTTATGTGGTGATCTTTTATTTTTATATGATAAATAGAGTTCTAAGGAATTGATATGATTAATATTATTCCCATAAATTTAGGAAATAGCAATGTATATATTGTATTACAATTAATACAGGAGTTAGGATCTTAGGGACTTGTTAATTATATTATACCCTTATAGAATGATTTTTATTTCCTCCTAATGAATAATTGAATGTAATGATAATGGTTTAAGATAGCTAAATATATGCAAAGCATGTATACATCTTTATTAGTATATAACAATCATTATATAAGAGAATTTAATTATTAGGGTTCTCAGAATGGTGAATTCTATTATTCAAAATCTACTAACAGGTGAATCCTAACCACCCTTCTTATTTAAAATATGCATAGTTGTTTTCTGGAACTAGCTATTCATTACTTGCTTAAGTGTGATTAATATATGGATATAATATTGGGCATAATGGTTTATAGTAATTTCCAATTATGTGGTACACATGATTTAGAGGTTTGAAAGTGTCAAAGATATACTTGAGTGATTTGCTATAGGAAAATATTCATATAAATCTTTGTGGAAATAAGATGATAGATCAATAAGATGAAATGGATACTATTTTTGGTTTGAGATTTAGGGTTTAGTGTTTACCAAGAATTTCTATCTTCCATAATTCACAATCCTGGACTTCAAATTAAGGAATTCCTTTCCTAGATATACTACTTCTTCCTATCCACCATCATGTGTTAACATGATGATCTTTACTTCACAATAATATTCTTATCCATCTTTTATTCTGCTAAATACATTTATAAATCCAATGAGCTTGACACTAAAGCTTTTCATAATCTTCTCAAATCTATACTTAGTTATCAAACTATTCTACTACTAATAATCTCCAATCACAAAGTAGTTACTTCTAACTCCATTCATACCCTTCCATAATCATCCACCACTAACATTACTCCAGTAGATGTATATATCAAACTGCTTTCCTCAAAAGTTTACTATCGTTTAAGAGGAATAACACTACTTCAATAGATGTATACATCAAATCCTACTTCACCTCAAGTGCTTAGTATTTCCAAAGAGGAAAATACTACTTATTTAATCCAATGTTGTTCTAACATCCTCTTAATCATACTATATTATCTCTACTTCACTCTAGTAACTCATACTCCAACCTCACATTATATTAATGTGACATGTCATGACTAATCTACGATAACCTATCTATACTAGGGTTCAATCATGTTCTATCCACCAATGTCACTTATACATAATATAAGCATTCAATCTTGGTGAGTAAATCATGACCATTATAATCCTTTGATCCTTTATGGTTTAGGTTTCTAGTTGGCTAATCAAGGTCTCATCAATACAACATTACAATTGTATTGTAATTATCTTCTCAGTATATCTATCTGACTAAGAGAGATTATTCATTTACTATACCTACTTGATCCAATATGATTACCCCTTGGTAACTATCTTCAATGTTCATCCTTATAATTTTCTTTGTTACCACATATATCTTTATTCAAGATAACTCCTATATCCATTCAAGAGTGATTTAACTCCATCAATAATCCTATTGATTTGATTCCCTTCAATCACTCACATCCTATAGATGATATCCAAAACTAGCATTACTACTTACCTCTTGTTACTTCCTTCTCAAAAGGATTTAAGTGAATGCCAAGATAAGAACAAGAGTTGATAGATCAAGAATTGATAGGTCAATAGTTGATTACTATACATTGATGAACAATGGATATTAGAATAAGGTTCAATATATATGACAATGATTAATATGGAAAGAAAGATATGTGGTGAATGGTCTTTGAACTGGTTTTCTTCCTACTTAATCTCACTAAAGGGTTAAGATTGTATTACCATGATGTTCATGGTATAAGTAGATGAGATTAAGATTTAGTTGTTACATTCCTATTACTTAAGTTATATTTATAACTTGGTATTCATGAGTTATTGTAATGAATACTATGTGATAATCACTTAAGGATCAAATATTAATCAGTAAGCAATGTATTAGGGTTTAATTTTTATTACATTTGATCTACCCTTAGATCAAATATCCTTTACCGAAAATAAGGTTTTAACAAAGTTCATACTGAAACTTATCACCGTCAACTTGATGATCTACTTCAGTTCCATCAAGTTGAGAGAAGCTTCAATCACTTTGACAAGTTTTGTTCAAAAGAGCGAAAATTATTCGGATTTTCTATGCATGAATGCAATGCACACATCTGGGTTCAGCTTATTTCTAAGCTCTAATGCTGGGATGTTACATGGCACCGCCCTAGTTTGGTCACCGGATCTTCGGCTCTGACGAGCATCTATGGCGGCGGACAAAAGCGCACGAAATGGGAACAATACAGAGAGCAAGGAGGAACATGGAGGGGTGCCTGAGCACCAGCGGCTCACCACGAGTGCGAAGGTGGTGTCGAGGAGGCTAGGCGAGTTTGGGAGCCAGCGAATCGATGATGAAAACTACGGCGGCCGAAGTTAGGGTCGAGCTCGATTCCGGTCGAACGGGGTCCTCCTACCTTGTGTGGCTTGACGAGGATGATAGCTGCGTCACGGTGCTTCCAATGGTGGCCACCGCTTAGGCTAGGGTGGTCGGAAACGGCGGCATCGACGAGCTCCTATGAGCTAGGGTTTTGGGCCCGCGGGGAACAGAGAAAGGGAGAGGAAGAGGAGAAACATGGCACGGCTAGGGTTCTCCAGCAGCGATGCAGGGATACTTGTAGGCGATGAACAGCGGAGGAGAGGATCTTGGCGCCGGCGAGCAACGCGGCGGCAAGATGCACCTGCTTCAGTTGCAGCGCGAGTTAGACAATGGCGATAGACGGGCGAAATGGTACGTGGGCCTGGGCCAGTTGGGGATGATACGTCGTAAACGTATCTATAATTTTTGGTGCTCCATGCTTGTTTTATATCATTTGTCTTTTGTTTTATCTACACTTTGAGGTATTTTTATACACTTTCTGGAGCTAACCTATTGACAAGATGCTGCAGTGCCAGTTGCCTGTTTTCTGCTGTTTTTGGTTTCAGAAAGGCTAAAAAATGAATATTCTCGGAATTGGATGGGAGAAAAGCCAATATGCCTATTTTTCATGGAGCGACATGGAAACACTAAGCAGAGACGGAGTATGGCACCAGAGTGGGCACACCCTAGGGTGGTGCGGGCCCACCCTGGTGGCGCCACCAGGGGGTGTGGCCCCACTAGCTGCCTCCTCTCCTTGCCCCTTCGCCGATAAGAAGCCCCCGATGAGAAAACCCTAAATCATCCGTCTTCCATCCACAAAAAGTTATGTTGCGCTGCTGCCACCGAAGGGGAGTTTCGGGGGACAGATATCTCTTTTCCGGCACCCTACCGGGACGGGGAATTGCCCTCAGAGCCATCTCCATCGATCTCCACCACCATCTCCATCGCCGTTGCCGATTCCCATGATGAGGAGGGAGTAGTTATTCCTCAAGGCTAAGGGCCTCTACCGGTAGCTATGTGTTCACCTCTCTCTATGCATGATCTTATTGTGACCATGAGCTTTGTAATCAAGTAGATATACTCTGCTACTCAAGTTCTTTAATCAATCTCCGGCTCTCCCCACGTGTGTGAAAATGGCAGCATGCACACCGTGTGGCACTTAGGCTATAGATTACATAAATACTTTTCATGAGTTATATTTGGAGTTGGATGTGTTTATGAAATTGTGGTGT
The DNA here is from genome assembly GCA_916181665.1 of Avena sativa. Classification (NCBI taxonomy): domain Eukaryota; kingdom Viridiplantae; phylum Streptophyta; class Magnoliopsida; order Poales; family Poaceae; genus Avena; species Avena sativa. Next base: position 363,034,682 of record OV702285.1, on the reverse strand, counting down.
TTGAAGGAACCATCTAGCTCTCAAGGTGACAGTGTGGTGTTATCTAGATGGGGATTGCAAAATTTAAGGAGTGCTTTTTTAGCCCTACCGTGGATTATAGTTATCCAACCGGAGAGTAGTTCAGAGTAGTATCACGAAGAGAATATATTTATTGAGAGTGTCCACTAGTGAAAGTATGATCCCTAGGCCTTGTTTCTAAGGATTGAAACACCGTTTGCAACTAGATCTGTTGCATGTTTGCTTGCTACCATCTTTATTTCAGATTGCCTTTAGTCTCTTCCTACCCGTCAAGCTCTTTTATGGCACTTTTACCACTTCTAATCATCCATACTACTTGTATTTCACTATATCTTCGCCGAACTAGTGCACCTATACACCTCACAAGTGTATTGGGTGTGTTGGGGACACAAGATACTTCTTGTATCTTGATTACAGGGTTGCTTGAGAGGGATACCTTTGACCACTTCCTCCCTGAGTTCGAAAAACCTTGGGTAATCCACTTAACGGAAACTTGTTGCTGTTCTACAAACCTCTGCACTTGGAAGCCCAACAATTGTCTACAAGAATAGAAGTGCGTAGACATCAAGCTTTTTTCTGGCGCCGTTGCCGGGGAGGTAAGGTAAAAGGTACTCACATCATCTTGGTGTGTGAGTGCTCGAAGTTATTTCCTTTAGCTTCTGCAATTTTGTCTTTTTGTTTCTTCTTTTCACTAGTTAGGCTTAATGGAAAACAACAACAAAACTAGAGAGCTTTATAGTATTTATCTTGAGTTAGGACATGAAGTGTTTGAAGAGAAAATTAATAAACTAAGGAACTTTATTTGCATGCTAATAGCAATGTTATTAGTATGAATTCTTTGAACACCATTATTGCTAATGCTATGGAAAGTCTAAGCTTGGGGAAGCTAGTTTTTATGAAAATGATCTTTTTAGTTCCCCAACTTTGGAAGATAGCTATTCTATTGCTTATGATGATACCAAACCTCCAATATATGATGATTACAATGATGAATATGATATTTTCAGTCCAACTACTATTGAGGATAAAATTAATTAAGATTACAATATGCCTCCTACATTCGATGATTATGGTTATGAGAATAATAATGATAGCTATTTTATTGAATTTGCTCCCACTACAATTAATAAGAATGACTATGCTTATGTGGAGAGTAATGATCATTTTATTCATGTATCTCATGATAAGAATGTTTTATGTGATAGTTATATTGTTAATCTTATTCATGTTGCTACTGATAGTTATTATGAGAGAGGGAAACATGGTTTTATGCATCTCATAAATATTACGTTTCCCCTCTTTATGTTCAAAATTTTGAAGCTACACTTGTTTTGCTTTCCTATGCTTGTTGCTTTGTGATTTCATGACTTGTTTCTTTGAAATATTCCTATGCATAGGAAGTGGGTTAGACTTAAATATGTTTTGAATTTTCTTCTTGATGCTCTCTTTTACTTCATATCATATTTCGTATGTGAGCATCTTCTCAAACTATCATGCCTAACTTAAAGGCGTTAAAGAAAAGTACTTGTTGGGAGATAACCCAAGAGTTTTCTTGAGTCTTGGAAGTTATTACTTCAGTAATGAACTCTCCTTATTGTTTTTTGTTTGCTTTTTGTTCCAAGAATGACCTCTAATAAGAGGGAAGTAAGATTTGGGGAGTTGCTGTCCTGAAACAGATTTTTGTGCTTCACTGTAAAAATTCTTGAAAAATCTCTGTATGTCGGATGGAGCTGTAATTTTCCAAATATATCCCCCAAGTTTTTAGCTAACTTTCATTAGTTCAACACTTTTTTATTTGAGCAACATAAGGTCTTAGAAAAAATCGGTTTTTACCTGTTGGTCTGCTTTGACAGATTTCTGCCATTATTTGCATTTGCCTCTTATCGGTTTCTTTTGAGTCCTATTTGGTAAATTGAGCGTTTTGAGGGAATTGCTATAGTAGCTTGTGTTTTTAATGAAAGTTTTGCTGTTTTTAAACTAAACCCAAAGGTCTATTACCTTTGAATGCACTAATGTTGCTAATGAAGATTGTGTGAAGTTTGGTATGAAGGAAATTTTCAGGTGTAGGGAAAGAATGATGTAATGAGATGAAGAATGTACAAAAGCTCAAGCTTGGGGATTCCACCCCGTGTCACCCGAAGAAATATTCAAGAGGTACAAGCGTCAAATCTTGGGATTCCCAAGGCATCCCCTTCTTCATTAATACAAATCTCAGGTCTCTTTCTAGACACTTCGTTTTTATTGTTTCATGCACTGTTGTGTTGTTCTTGGAGCGTCTTAGTTTTCGTTTTTGGTTTTTGTTTGCTTGGTTTTCTTCTTTAAGTTGGTTGGATCCTAGCACACTTCTTTTGGAGAGAGACACACTCTGTTTTCATTGCCTAGAACACTCTAATTTTCATTCTTATTGTTTTGTGAGTGTTATCTTTTGCTATCACTGTGTTTAGACTTAGTTTTCTTGTGCTTTCAGCTTAGAACTTTTTAGTTCTTATTTGTGGGTTTGTGAGACAAGCTCACTGATCTTTATTGATTATTATCTTTTTGAGTTGTTTCAAATAAGTGGATTGGTGTTGGAAAGGAGTAGAAAGTTTCTTGCTTGTAGTGGTACAAAGGGAGCTTGTTTTGACTATGGCTTAGAATTTATCCTGTCATGCTAGATGTTGTTTTGACCTTATGCTTAGTGATTATTGATGTATCATGACTTGTTCCAAACAAATAGGATTGCTTAATGTGCCTTGAAAGAATCATGCGTTGTTTTAGCATACAAAAGCATAGTATTGTGGTATTCTCTTTTGATGCTTTTTTTTTGGTTGACTTGGTACATGCTTACACCATGTTAAGACTATGAACCAGTCACCTTAGCCTCTATGATCATTTAGTTTTTGACTTGTGATACTACTTTATGCTTTAATTGATAATGTTTTGTCGCTCTGCATGATTATGGCCATTATTGCTCTCTTAGTTGGTCGCTCCCAGTCTTTTGCTAGCCTCCACTTGTACTGAGTATGAGCTCTCACTACAAGAAATCTCGTGATACATGACCCTCCATATTGGTCACTAAAAGGTCATAGTTTTTAATTTATGACCAATATAAATGGTCATGGATTCTATGACTAACTGTATTGGTCACAGACTGTCTGTCCTGTCCACGTAGGATCCTATGTGGAAAATTTGTCACCAATTGAAAAGGTCATCGACCAGATTTAGCCCAGTCCAGTTAGGTGTCTTATATGGGCCAAGCCCAACAATTTCAGTCTTTTTACCCATCCTTCTTGCTATTTGCAGTCCATTTCTATTAGGGTGTTGGTCTTTTTATGGTTCATTTATTATTTGGGCTTTACCTTTCTACAGCCCATTTTCAGCAGACTTGGTTCCAATTTGGTATTTTTTAGCCCAAAAGGTACACTGTTTGGCCTCGCTGGTCATTCTTTTTTAAGGCCCACTTGACAGATTTCAATATTCTAAATCTTCAATAAATTGCCAATATTTCATTCACACAATAGAGAACACATTTTATTTTATAAATATTAGCTCTAAAAGTACACCATGTTTTTTTTACAGAAAATAGATGCCTAGGATAAATTAAAATGGAAATGGTACAACACAGGTTGCATCTATACGATGTAGCACAATGGCACAGGCCATACATAACCAGGACCAGCATATCAATGGCAGATGCCCAGGTCAAGCATTGCACACTCTATAATCTTCCAGGATATACATCAACAAGAAACGGAAAGAAAGAAGCATGTCCATTCGGCTCGGTACCAACAGCACTTCTGCTCTTTGCGACAAGCACATGAATCTGCTCCAATTACTGTCACCGGTTGAATAGCTCGGCTCATTCATCACCTACAAGACAAGAGAGCAAGAAATATTCAACTCCAACGGCACAAGAAACTATAGCTCGACACACAGCCTAAACATCACCATCCTATTGCTCGTACAAAATCTAAACTTTCCTAAGCATGTGTAAGCCAACTTAGACTATATATCAACAACAACAGCCTTTGTAACAATATTGTAAGTGCATCATGGTAACTATGTAGTGTGTATATTCTGATATAATATGAACCGGAAGTGAAAATAGCAATATCTCCTAAAACATATGTTGTGAGTGCTTCGCTACCAAAATAGTTGAAATTTGAAACATACAAAGCTCACATAAGCACGAAACCTCTCCAAAATAAAGTTTCTTCTAAACCATGTCAATGTCAAAGGATTAAGCTAAGCTCCAGATTGAATAGCAATGCAAGAAAACGTGGTTTAAGCTTCGGTTCAAAGAAAGCGTAATCAAGTTAAAACAAGATTGCAGATTCCAGAATGGAATATAGTAGATGATAATAACAACATATCAGAACACTCTAAAATACAGAGCAGACCCAAAAGGTCCGGCCATATAGAACACTCTAAAATTAGGAATAAATTATTGCACAAGTTGCACATATCCATATAGAAGAAAACAGGGAAATTATTCCAGCTCCAAAGTGTGCACTACATATTATTTTTAGTTTATGCAGGTGAAGTACTACCAGAAATGGGAAATGTGTGCTATCTATAGTATTCGTCTTATACATGGACAGATACAGCATGCCATCAGCTACCTAATCCAGCGACCATGATATGCCCTGATTGCTAGCACAGCTACAAGTGTTCTCATACAGTGATAGCCATAAATCAATTGCTACCACACTGTCTCGGCTATCAATAGATGGGAGACTAACCTGTCTTGAATATGTCATGTTCAAATGGTGAATGGTTCATACATAAACTTACCTTCGCAAAACTCCAAACACACGAAACTCATATTCAAGTTCCCCAGCGGTCACCCGAGGATCCAATTTGACAACATACAAACGTTCATCATGCTGCTGGCGCTGCTCCTCCCTTGGCTATAGCCGACCCTGTGTGAGAATGATAAAAGAGAGGGATTAGAGAGAGATCAGAACATGCAATCCTAGAATAGCAAATACAGACTGATACCAAATAGTCTTGTTCCAATAAGTCAAATACCAGGACGCTTCATATGCATGCACTAGTCAAATAAATAAATAGCTGAAAGGGGCGTGAAGTGATGCAGCGCTAAGTTGATGTACGAGCGCTTCGTTGGGAACCCCAAGAGCAAGGTGTGAAGCAGCACAGCATCAAGTTTTCCCTCGGTAAGAAACCGAGGTTATCGAACCAGTAGGAGGAAGGAAATGTCACTCAGGTGTTGCAAGCAACGTGGAAACCTCACAACACAAACTCAAGACTTTTCCCCAACGAATCGGTGAGGTTGTCAAGCTCACCGGTTTGCTGTAACAAAGGATTAAACATATGGTGTGGAAGGTGATGATGGTTTGCAGCAAGTAAACAAGTAACAGTGGAAGATGTATCAATGGTAAATATTGGACCGGGGTCCATAGTTCACTAGAGGTGCTCTCCTTAGATAAACAACATGGCATGAAGAGTAAACAAATTACAGGAGGGCAATTGACAAGAACTGAGCAAGCCATAACAATGCAATACCAGACAAAAAGATCCTATGAGATTCGATTGGGCAATACAACAATATACATAGACCGCCATCCAACTCCATCTATGACTAGAATTCCACCTTCAGGTTATCATCCGAACCCCCTCCAGTATTAAGTTGCAAGAAACAGACAACTGCTTTAATCAAAGTGTGTAAGGTAAACAATCCACTTGTTCCATGAACAAGATACCGTTGTTTTCTCCCTAGTGGCAACAACACATCTACAACCGAAGAGATTTCTGTCACTTCCCTTGGAAACTAGAGACATGAACCCACTATCGAGCATAAATACCCCCTCTTGGAGTCACTAGCAACTACTTGGCCAAGATAGCTACTAACAACGAAGAGCATGCAAGATCACAAACAACACAGACATGATAGTATCAAATAGACAAAACCATTAATCAATCTGACATAGTAATATCAATATCCATTAAACACAACATGCACGATTACAAATAGATTAGATCTTGATCATGAACGGAGCTCACAAGATCTATACATGAAAGGACAAGGAGGAGATACAACCATCTAGCTACTACATGGACCCGTAGTCCAAGGTGGAACTACTCACGCTTCATATCGGAGAAGAAGGCCTCCGGGATGATTTCCCCTCCGGCAGGGTGCCGGGAAGAACTTCAGATCCCCCTCCCCCCTCGATCTAGGGACGACGGTGGAGGCGGCTACAGATGGTTTCGTGGAGTTTTGATCGGGTGTCTAGGGTTTCTGTATCGGGGGCTTCTTATAGGCTAAGAGGCGAGGCTGGGAGGCGACCAGGGGGGCCACACCCTGCCTAGGTGCGGGCTAGGCCCACCCGCGCCTAGGGGGGCCTGGCCGCCCTGTGGCGCCTCTCCGTCTTTCCTCTGGACTTCGCGTCGCCCACGGTAAAATATTGACTTCGGCTTTTGTCCCGTCCAATTCCGAGAATATTGATTTCTGCCTTTATGGAACCAAAAACAGAAGAAAACAGGCAACTGGCACTGTGGCAGCTTGTTAATAGGTTAGTTCCAGAAAAAATATAAAAACACCTCAAAGTGTAGACAAAGCTAAGCAAAGTAGATACTAAACAAGCATGGAGCATCAAAAATTATAGATACGTTTTCGACGTATCAAGCATCCCCAAGCTTAACTCCTGCTCGTCCTCGAGTAGGTAAGTGATAAAAAGAATAATTTTTGAGGTGACATGCACCATCAAAACCAAGATCAAACAATTTGCAAGCATTGAAAGCTGGGATCAAAGAATTCTAAACATGTGCATGAAAGATGGAGTTCTAACAATAAGACAAAGTAACTATGCATACAACATGAAAGGCTATAAACAAAGATCATGAATAACATGCATTGAAAAACGTGTGTTTGTTTCACATACAGAAAACATGGCATGGTGGCATACAGCTTGTCCCACATAGAGTAGAAAATAGATGCATAGGACAGCTTCAAAGTTCATAAGAGTGACTAGATACAAATAGCACAAGAACAAGTAATATCACAATATGCATCGATCAATAAGTTTTGGGACACTGTACATAGAATGGAAACTATGCTCTCTTAATGGTGCCTAAGGGTAGAAGGTGGAGACTCAATATAATAGTGAAAGAAAGGCCCTTCATAAAGGGAAGCAGGGATTTGAAGTTTCAAAAAGAGCTTCCAAAAATTATGGTACTTGTTAGCTTTCAGCCCTCATTTCCCCTATCATAAGAATCTTGAAGTGATTAAGGTTAAATTGAACAAACTATGGAGTATATGCTTGACAAAGTATAAGTTGCAATCTCAAGTCCCCTGAATACGAGGGCCACACCTCATGCTACTCAACTTCAGTCACCTGTAAGTTCTTGTCATAGTAAGTACATGCGTATCATAGAGAACCGCCAACGAGGTACCCTTTGCACATGGTACAGGAGCTATCCCATAACCAAAATGCCAAGGCAAGCAGACAATGAGCATCTCAGCGATCTTTTTATTTACTATGTGAAAGTACCGACTTTTAATCGACTAGAGGGGGTGAATAGGCGACTACCAATTTTTAATTTGTTTCACACTTTTAGGCTTAACGAGAAGGAAAGTTATCTAGATGTGCAACTAGGTGAACAACCTATATGCAAGATAACTTACAACAACCACAAGAACGATAAAGGACAAGAAGTAAAGGAAGGGAACGAAGTAACTGGAGCGGGGACACGGAGATGTAATTCCCGTAGTTCACTCCCAAAGGAGCTACGTCTACGTTGGAGAGGTGTCGGGGCCACACAAGGTCACCCGAGTGCCACAAAGGCCTCACTTCTCCAGTGAGCTCCCCCACAAAGGAGGCCTCACAATCCACTAACCGGTGACCTTGAAGGCGCCAACCAAAACCTTTACAACAAGGTTGAGGGGGAAGCTCCACAACTCAAATGGAGGCCCTCAACGACACCACGGAGCTTTACAACACAAGACCTTAGTTCCAAGGATGCCCTACATTGTCTAGGGTTTCAAGAAACCCAAGAGCAACAAGATCCTCAAAGGTTAGGTGGGGGAAATCAAATCGTATTTGGTGGAAGTGTAGATCTAGGTCACCTCCCTCACCTCTCAAAAGATCAAGTGATTTGAGTGGCTAGGGAGAGAGATCTAGTGAGGTGAAGCTCAAGCATTAATGGAGGAGAGAGAAAATATTCGAGTTAGGTGGGAGGAAGGAGGCGCCTTAAATAGGCTCCCTCCGCACTGAACTGTTACAGCCTCCGCGACCTCACCAGAACTTCAGGTGAGGGTCCGGAAGTTCCACCCAGCAAGACTCCAACAGTCATCATCTTGTTGACGCCTGCTCCAAAAGCTCGACCAGAAGTTCCGGTCAAACTGACCGGAAGTTCCGACGAAACTTTCGATGCAAGTTCCGGCCCAAGTTCCGTCAAATAGACCACTTCAAACAAAAGGGTACTGATCCTTCAGCGGAACTTGGAGCAGAACTAGGGGCAGAACTTCTGGGTCGCGAAGCATGTCTGACCGGATGTTCCGGTGGCTGGGCGGAAGTTCCACTCAGGAAATTTCTGGTAGGAACAACGGAAATTCCTCACCGGAACTTCAGGTGCAACTTCCGGTGGAAGTTTCGGCAAATAGAGCATACCCAAACAGAAGGTTCTGGGAGCTCACCGGAAGTTCCAGCGGACGTTGGATCAGAACAAGGCTCCAGATCATCCCACAGAAAAGTCCTGAGCGGAACTTCTAGCGCCTGGCCGGAAGTTCCGATCAGACAGAAACGACTCTAGCTGATCAGAACCTCGCTCTCTCACAGAAAAGTAGGATGGTTGTGGCGGTGCATATGGGATTTGGGCAAGAACAAGTGATTTCCCACAGCCTTCCGAGATGGACCCCCTCTTGATAGTACGGCGACCTAAAGCAATAAAAAGAGAGAAACTAGAAAAACTAAAAGTCGCCATCTTCACGAGATCCCAAAGAGAGCATCCACAAAATCCATAGGTGTCATGGTATTGCCGACGAGTACGCCATGGAGGGGTACTCACAGTGCGTGTTTAGAGACATGGGGGAAGGCGGACGGTTGACGGGTACGAGGTAACACAGCTTACCCAGGTTCAGATCCCACAAGGCCACAACGGTGGCGGAATCCTGCTCCTGCTTTAAATCACTATAATGGAAATACACTGAGTTACAGAGATAGGTTCGCTATGCGAGGTGTGTGTTAATTGATCTGAGATTGTGCCCTAAAGGCTCCCATAGGCCCGACTTATATAGTCGCCAGGTCCTAGGGTTACAGGGAAAAGTCCTAGACGGACAGGTTACAGGGTCCTACATTGTCTATGACTAGTCTAGTGTGGCTTGCACTCCAAGGCTCCGGGTACGTCGGTGACTCCTCCGTAGCCTTCCTTTATCCGGCATGGGCCTCCCTTCTGGATACATCTAACTGGGCCACCCAGCAGGCCATAGGCCGTGCTACCAACTGTGGGCCACCCGGGTTATCTGTTGGGAATATGCCCTAGAGGCAATCATGTATGATGATATTTCCCATTGTATTCATAAAGTTATTAAGTAGTCCTTGTATGAACATCTGATGTGTATCATTGAATATGTGATTCGGTTGTGGAACTATGCATTCATGTTGTTTATACTAAATATCCTTGGTCATTGAGGTTGTGTTGGACACACAACTTAGACCAATGTGAAAGTTGGCTTGATGACTCGGTTCCACTTGTCATGGGCATGGAGATGCTATTCCAACTTACACAGATTCGGCTAAAGAGTTTAGCGAGTCGGATTGACCCATATTGAGGTACAACGAACTAGTTGTCATTTGTATATCTCAATCAATGTAATCCTTAGACCTGAGGTTGTTGCATAGTCCGAGTTGAGGATCACTGACTTAGGTTCTATCAAACGCTGATCCGTAACTGGGCAGTTATAAAGGCAGGGTTCGGGTCGACTGAGAATCAAGCTGCGTGATGTGGATAACCAAGATGGGATTTTGCCCCTCCACTCGGAGAGATATTCTCTGGGCCCTCTCGTGAGATATGATTCGGAAAGCATGGCCATGCACGACTCGGTTAAGTGTTAACCGAGGCGATCGGCTAAGAGTTAGTCGGGTGAATCACTTATCTCGGATCGAGAAGAGAGTCGGACTATTTAAGGGATGACATATATTCGCCTATAGTCTGACAAGGTATATCATGAGGCAAAAGGGACTCAGACGTAAGTTGCATTGGAAAGGCAAGTCGTCATGACTCTTTGGTACTTGGGAATCGGCAAGTTCTGTTAGGAGCCGATGCCGATTGATCGATTGTGAGTCGGACTCTAAATCGTGTCCAAGTAACCATGAGCCTGCGGGGTCACACACTTAAGAGCGGGAGCAAGTTCGGATTGGATCCGAATCTGTAATCTGGTTGGGTTGGACCTAAACCAGATTAGGACTGAGTTAGTGAGTTGGACTCACGGTAACTAGCGTTATATGGGCTTTAGTGAATGGGTCGCGTAAGCAGAGCCCACGTTCACTCCCTATATATAGTGGAGCAAAGTAACCCAGAAAGGTTAATCGTTCTTCGGTTAGGTCATTCCATGTGTTGGAAACCCTAGCTCCACAGCAGTCCAGCCGCCGTAACAAACCTAGCAGTTCGCCGTCGGCGCTCCTCCTTGTACGTGTGGATACCAGCAGAGGTGCTGTGCGATCAGCACCAGGACGATCGGATCGTGAGGACTGCACTGCATCAGCCGACGCGCTTCATCAGTAATCCGCAACTGCGCGTCTAGTGGTAAACCTCGTGGCCTTCTACCTCAGCTACATCTTGGGATCACCACGTTAGAGGAAAAAGTTTTGTTTTATCTCTGCGTGGCCCAACAGTGGTATCAGAGCGATAGCTTCTGGTTTTAGGCTCGAGATCACGCATATGTGATATGCGGTAGGATGTAGATGAGATCTATGTGCTGTTTGGTGGTCGATCTATGAGATAGATCGGTTTTGTACGAGGTTGATTGGATCAACTGTACTCGGGGAATGGTAGATCTGATTTCCGTGATCATACTGCTGAGGTCGTGGAACGACATACCCCTACCGGTCGGCTTCCGCCATCGGGGTAGACTGTGACACGTAAATCCAGAAGCGGTGATCGAAGATCAAAGAGTTTGATCGAATCGGAACGATGGTCGGAATCCATGTTCGGATCGTAGATGAGATCTACGTTTTCGGAAAAATCGTCGGGCGCTGCCCGCACCCGCGAGGGGCGCTGCCCCTTCGATCCCGCCCGCTATCCGGCTAGCGGGACCGCCGGCTTCGCCCTGTCGTAGCGCCTTAGATGTCGTTGCGAGTTTCACAACGCCGGTAGATATTGTATCTATGCATAACTTGTTTTTGCAGGAAGTTGTGAAAGGTATGGTTCATGTGCATGTGATGTATGTGTGTAATCCATACGTGATCTGCGAATCATGGTTTATGTCAGCCGGCTGGAGCCTAGGTGCTGTCATTTTATTGTATAACGACCTGCGTGTCGGATTCTCTATGTAATTTACTTTACTAAGCTAGTGTAGCTGTTTGGAGAACCCGGAAGGCATGCAAGGCGTTGTACATGTCGGCGACATGGAGTAAGACGGCAAGTGACAAGAGTTGGCACGAGTCGGATTACAGGCTTTGTGGAGATGGAGATCGCCATGAAGAGAGCCATACCATTTCACATTATAATTGCTTTATTGTGTGTTATTGTTATGTCTCTGTTTTACCTCTATTAGATAGTCGGTAAAATTTAATCCCTCAAAGAAGGTCTAGTCGGTTTTCCCGCCAGTGTTTGCACCATCACAAGTTGGACATTTTTGGTAGTGGGCTCATAAAATTGAGGTGCTGCCAATTCTTTCCGACTAGGTGTGTTCGAGTCGGACTCTTACTGCAGAAACACTCGGTAAGCTAGACGGGTCTATCACAACGGTTGTGGGACTCGGGGAAAAGTCGGATGGGAGCCGGGGCATGTGATGCCACCCGTCCAACAGGAGTCGCATAAGATGCGATTGACAAGGAGTTGTCTACCTAGATCACTTGGCGGCTAGCGGTGATGCTAAAGCTCACTAGCCGACTTGCTTATTTAGGATCCTGAATCACTAAGTAACCATCGGAGGGGTGTTGGTTCTAGTGGGAGCATAAAATATTAAAATGTTTAATATGCTTGCTCTTTTATGAATACATGTCTTAAGTGTTTTGCATATTTTCTGTTGTAGATCATGGCACCAAGTAGCAGTCACTCTCAGATATCCGGTTTTGCGTTGAGAACCATTCTTGAGAAAGATAAACTGAACGACACTAATTTTACCAACTGGTATCGAAATCTGAGAATTGTTCTCAAACAAGAAAAGAAGGACCATGTCCTAGACAACCCACTTCCAGATGAGCCGAATGAGAATGCGACTGTCGCAGCCACCAATGCCTACCGTCGGGCTAAGGATGAGTCCACGGATATTAGCTGTCTTATGCTTGCTCACATGGAACCGGACTTGCAAAAGCAGTTCGAGCATGTTGAGGCCTACGATATGATCGAAAGCCTCAAAAGTATGTTCCAGGCTCAGGCGAAGACTGAGAGGTATCAAGTCTCTCAGGCTTTGCTGAGTTGCAAGCTTAAGGATGGTGATCCACTGAGTCCGCATGTGATCAAAATGGTTGGTTACGTGCAGTCTCTGGAGAGGCTTGGCTACCCCATAAGCGAAGAGTTCGCTACGGATATAATTCTGAACTCTCTTCCTAGTGCATATGGGCAGTTCATTTCGAACTACCACATGCATGGTATGGATAAGAAGCTCACTGAATTGCATGGGATGCTCAAGCAGGCAGAGGCGGATCTCAAGAAGGGCACCAGTCAAGTGTTGATGGTGCAGAATAAGGCTAAGTTCAAGAAGAGTTCTTGGACTAAGAAGAAGGCTAAGTCAGGAGGAAAGCAGGCTCAGGACCCGGTCCCAAGCGCTTCCTCAGGGACTAAACCATCTCCTTCAGCCGGATCCACTTGCTTCTACTGCAAGGCGGATGGCCACTGGAAGAGGAACTGCAGCAAGTACTTGGCCGACAAAGCCAAGAGTGGAGGTATGACTTCCGACTCAGGTACACTTGTTTGCAATGTTATAGACATATATCTTGCTGATGCACCTAATAGTTCTTGGGTATATGATACCGGATCAGTTATTCACATCTGCAACTCGTTGCATGGACTGGTAAGAACTAGGAGCGTAGCAAGAGGAGAGGTTGATATTCGAGTCGGCAACAAAGCAAGAGTTGCTGCGTTGGAAGTCGGCACGATGCAACTTCATTTACCTTCCGGATTCATTATGGAACTAAATAATTGTTATTATGTTCCAGTGCTCAGTCGAAACATTATTTCTGCTTCATGTTTGATGAGGCAAGGCTATGAGTCGAATATCAAGAATAATGGTTGTTCTTTGTATTTGAATGATATGTTTCACGGCTTTGCACCCGTCCAGGACGGGTTATTTATTTTGAATCTTTATGGTGAGTCGGTTTATAACATAAATGTTAAAAGGTTGAAACCAAATGATCTAAATATGACTTACTTTTGGCACTGTCGGCTTGGTCATATAAGTTGGAAACGCATGAAGAAGCTCCATGATGATGGACTCCTAACTTCGTTCGACTTGGAGTCGTTCGAGACATGCGAATCTTGCCTACTCGGCAAAATGACCAAGACACCTTTTGCAAAGAGTTGCGAAAGGGCGTCCGACTTGTTGGGACTAGTACATAGTGATGTATGTGGACCAATGAGCACGACAGTCAGGGGTGGTTATGAGTACTTCATTACCTTCACTGATGATTTGAGTAGGTATGGATATATCTACTTGATGAAACATAAGTCGGAAGCCTTTGAAAAGTTCAAAGAATTCCAGAATGAAGCACAGAATCAACTCGGCAAGAAAATTAAGTTTCTTCGGTCGGACCGAGGAGGCGAGTACATGAGCCATGAGTTTCATGACCATCTGAAAAGTTGTGGAATAGTTCCTCAACTTACTCCGCCAGGAACGCCACAAAGGAATGGTGTTTCGGAAAGGCGGAATCGGACCTTGTTGGACATGGTACGATCAATGATGAGTCGGACAGATCTGCCTTTATCATTTTGGGGTTATTGTCTAGAAACAGCGGCGTTCACACTAAACAGAGTACCATCAAAATCGGTAGAGAAGACACCGCATGAGATGTGGACAGGCAAAAATCCGAGTTTGTCTTTTCTTAAGATTTGGGGTTGTGAAGCTTTTGTCAAGCGACTTCAGTCGGACAAGCTTACGGCCAAGTCGGATAAATGTATTTTCGTGGGGTATCCGAGGGAAACCTTGGGTTACTACTTCTACAACCGAGAAGAGGGCAAAGTGTTTGTCGCTCGGAACGGTGTCTTCCTTGAGAAAGAGTTTCTCAGTCGGAGAGTAAGTGGGAGCACGGTGCAACTCGAAGAAATTCGAGAGGAATCGGCAAGTAGCGAGTCGGCAAAAACCTTGGAGGATGAGCCGATCGTGGCAGCTGAGCCGATATCCGCACCTGTACTACGAAGATCGGCAAGATTACGAAGTTTTCGTGATGTGTTACTGTTAGACAGTGATGAGCCGGCAAGTTATTCGGAAGCGATGGTGGGATCTGATTCCGAGTCATGGCTTGGAGCCATGAGATCCGAGTTAAAGTCCATGGATGAAAATCAAGTTTGGAACTTGGTTGATCTGCCAGACGGTGCAAGACCCGTCGAGTGCAAATGGGTCTTTAAGAAGAAAACTGATATGGATGGAAATGTTTCAATCTATAAAGCACGCCTTGTCGCGAAGGGGTTCCGATAAGTTCAAGGAGTTGATTACGACGAGACTTTCTCGCCCGTAGCGATGCTTAAATCAGTTCGGATCATGTTAGCTATAGCGGCCTATTTCGACTATGAGATATGGCAGATGGATGTCAAAACGGCTTTCCTTAACGGAAATTTAACCGAGGACGTGTATATGATACAGCCCGAGGGTTTTGTCGATCCGGCTAATGCTGACAAGGTATGCAAACTTCAGAAATCCATTTATGGGTTGAAGCAAGCATCTCGGAGTTGGAATATTCATTTTGATGAGGTAGTCAAATCGTTTGGCTTCATCAAGAGTGATCATGATTCTTGTTTGTACAAGAAGTTTAGTGGGAACAAAGTAAATTTTCTAATCTTATATGTGGATGACATATTACTGATAGGAAATGATGTCCAGATGTTGCAAGAAACCAAGGAATCATTAGAAAGGAGTTTCTCAATGAAAGACTTGGGTGAGGCAACATACATCCTCGGAATCCGGATCTATAGAGATAGATCAAGGAGGCTCATTGGATTGAGTCAGAGTACTTATTTGGACAAAGTGTTGAAGAAGTTCAACATGGAATCGTCTAAGAAAGGGTTCTTACCGATGTCCCATGGTGTAAAACTTAGCAAGACTCAGTGTCCTTTGACAACTGATGAGCGAAGTCGGATGAGTGCGATTCCATATGCTTCTGCAGTTGGATCCATCATGTACGCCATGATTTGTACTAGACCGGATGTTTCCTATGCTCTAAGTGTTGTGAGCAGATACCAGGCTGATCCTGGAGAGATCCACTGGACAGCGGCTAAAAATATCCTAAAGTACTTGAGAAGGACTAAGGATATGTTCTTGGTTTATTGTGGTGAAGATGAACTCAGTGTAAAGGGTTACACGGATGCGAGTTATCTCACTGACTCTGATGATTCTCGCTCGCAATCCGGATACGTGTTTATTATAAACGGAGGTGCTGTGAGCTGGAAAAGTTCCAAGCAAGAGACTGTGTCTGCGTCTACAACAGAGGCTGAGTATATTGCCGCCTCGGAGGCAGCAAAGGAAGCTGTTTGGATGAGGAATTTCCTCATGGATCTTGGTGTGGTTCAGGGCTCGTCCAATCCGTTGGACGTGTATTGTGACAACAATGGTGCTATTGCACAAGCAAAAGAACCTAGACAACACCAGAAGAACAAGCACATACTCATGCGGTACCACCTAATTCGCCAGTTCGTGGATCAGGGTGATATCAAGTTATGCAAGGTACACACGGATGCAAATATTGCGGATCCGTTGACAAAGCCGTTACCCCAGCCGAAGCATGAGGTGCACCTGAGAGCCATGGGCATTAGATGCTTAGACATGTGATGTCGAAAGATTGACTCTAGTGCAAGTGGGAGACTGTTGGGAATATGCCCTAGAGGCAATCATGTATGATGATATTTCCCATTGTATTCATAAAGTTATTAAGTAGTCCTTGTATGAACATCTGATGTGTATCATTGAATATGTGATTCGGTTGTGGAACTATGCATTCATGTTGTTTATACTAAATATCCTTGGTCATTGAGGTTGTGCTGGACACACAACTTAGACCAATGTGAAAGTTGGCTTGATAACTCGGTTCCACTTATCATGGGCATGGAGATGCTATTCCAACTTACACAGATTCGGCTAAAGAGTTTAGCGAGTCGGATTGACCCATATTGAGGTACAACGAACTAGTTGTCATTTGTATATCTCAATCAATGTAATCCTTAGACCTGAGGTTGTTGCATAGTCCGAGTTGAGGATCACCGACTTAGGTTCTGTCAAACGCTGATCCGTAACTGGGCAGTTATAAAGGCAGGGTTCGGGTCGACTGAGAATCAAGCTGCGTGATGTGGATAACCAAGATGGGATTTTGCCCCTCCACTCGGAGAGATATTCTCTGGGCCCTCTCGTGAGATATGATTCGGAAAGCATGGCCATGCACGACTCGGTTAAGTGTTAACCGAGGCGATCGGCTAAGAGTTAGTCGGGTGAATCACTTATCTCGGATCGAGAAGAGAGTCGGACTATTTAAGGGATGACATATATTCGCCTATAGTCTGACAAGGTATATCATGAGGCAAAAGGGACTCAGACGTAAGTCGCATTGGAAAGGCAAGTCGTCATGACTCTTTGGTACTTGGGAATCGGCAAGTTCTGCTAGGAGCCGATGCCGATTGATCGATTGTGAGTCGGACTCTAAATCGTGTCCAAGTAACCATGAGCCTGCGGGGTCACACACTTAAGAGCGGGAGCAAGTTCGGATTGGATCCGAATCTGTAATCTGGTTGGGTTGGACCTAAACCAGATTAGGACTGAGTTAGTGAGTTGGACTCACGGTAACTAGCGTTATATGGGCTTTAGTGAATGGGTCGCGTAAGCAGAGCCCACGTTCACTCCCTATATATAGTGGAGCAAAGTAACCCAGAAAGGTTAATCATTCTTCGGTTAGGTCATTCCATGTGTTGGAAACCCTAGCTCCACAGCAGTCCAGCCGCCGTAACGAACCTAGCAGTTCGCCGCCGGCGCTCCTCCTTGTACGTGTGGATACCAGCAGAGGTGCTGTGCGATCAGCACCAGGACGATCGGATCGTGAGGACTGCACTGCATCAGCCGACGCGCTTCATCAGTAATCCGCAACTGCGCGTCTAGTGGTAAACCTCGTGGCCTTCTACCTCAGCTAGATCTTGGGATCACCACGTTAGAGGAAAAAGTTTTGTTTTATCTCTGCGTGGCCCAACATTATCCGGATAAGAGACATGCTATGAGGATACCCTTATAACATATCCCCAACAGTAGCCCCCGGAGAACTCCGAGATCTTGCGCCGTCTTGCCTCTTCAGGTTGAATGCTCCGTCTAGATGGATGTCGGCAAATCGTCAAGCAATATCTTGTAGTCCTCCCAAAGAACCCTGCAAGGCTTTCTCCTTCTTCAACTTGTAAGCTGGAGAATTGTTGAATCTTCTATCGTACTTTTCCACAGACGGATTGGATCCGTCCATGTTGGAATCTTCCGATGTGATGGCTCATCTGCCTATGACAGCTAGGGCGACGTAGACATAGGTCAGCAACGCCTCATAACTTACACATGCAGAGAACACAATCATGTCTGTTTTTCCCGCGCGAGAGATACGAACCGTTGGCGGTGACGGTTGGTAACGTGGCGAAATTTCCGCCCACGTCCCGCACACGTTTGCCTATGCGGCAACCGTTTGATCATGCTGCACGAATCTGGATGCCGGAGGTTATAAATAGTAATTGTGGTGGAAATTTTACTTTTCACCTCATTCTCCTCCGCGTCGTCTTCTTCCTCCAGCGAGCGACTCCTCGAGCTCTCCGCGCAACGTGCGAAAAACCCTAGCTCCCCAATATCTCCCAATCACCACCGAACACACCCAATGTCCAGCAGCAGCTCCTCTCCCTCCATGGCAGCGTCAGGTGAAGCAGCGGCAAAGCCGGCGAGCTCCGTCGTCGTGCCTCCAGAGGGTCTGGTTATCCCCAAGTCCGCGGTGGTCGAAGCCACCAGCGGCAACCATAATCCAGCGGCGCTGGAGCTGCTGGAGGAGGAGTATGACTCCCACAAGGGAGATTGGCGCGGTTCAGATATCATGGACCGCGATATCAAAGAAATGATCATTGAGGGCTAGCTTCCTGCGACGGAGGGGCTCGCCTGGTGGGTGGCGCCGGCCGACGAGGTCACACCTTCTCCCCAAGCCGGATAAAAAGTGTACCTCAAAGCACAACTAGTACGCGGCGTCTCCCTGCCCATCTCCAACTTTTTCCTTGCTTTCCTGAATCATTACCGAGTACAGCCACAAAACCTTCCCCCAATAGCATCTTAGCACTTAGCAATTACGCGGCGCTTTGTGAGGGTTATCTAGGGATTTGGCCAAGGCTAGATCTCTTCATCTATTTCTTCACTGTCAAGCGCGAAGCCGGAGCCATCAAGGACGAGCTCAGAAATTGTGGCACCATTAGTTTTAAGATCCGGCCTAGCCGGCGCTTCCCCGACATCGTCAGCCACGAGTCCTGCAAGAATTGGCAGCGGACATACTTCTATGGCCCAGATATCCCTCTGGCTGGCCGAGAAGTCACGTACCCGGACTTCGTCGATGGATTTGTCGACGAAGCCTCGACATGGAGATCCCAGGCTTCCCTTCCCTCCGACATCGATGCTTCCCGCGCTATAAGGCGGATAGAGTGGTTCGTAGATACGGGTCTAACCGGATTGGACCTGGCCATGTGCTGGTTCATCAGGCGGATCCAGCCTTTGCAGCACCGCTTGAAGCTGATGCACGAGTACTCCAACGATAGAAGGGATAGCCTCTGCATCTCCGAGGATAACTTCTCGAGCGACTCCGTCAAGCTCCGCCTCAAGGACATCGTCAAGGTGAAGGATAAGAAGTGTGGATTCACCATCACCTATGACATGTTCGTAGAGAGCAAGTGCCCAAATGTAACTGTTTACTTTACGTGTATGACATATACTCCAGTTCTTCCATCTAGCCATTACCATCTCATCTAACACGGTGATTCTTCACTTAACAGCTCAGCGACATAGATGAGCATAGCATGACTCCTCAAATCTATGATCCAAAGATGAAGGAAGTCACCATCATGTCCGACGACGATGCTCCGTTGGCGCGAAAGCAGAAGAGCTCCACCTCTAACACTGTCCACGAAGGCAAGAAGAAGAAGACGGAGGGTGGAGCCTCCAAGAAGACTACCGCCGCCCTGGAGGCGGAGAAAAGAAAGGTTACAGGGATCCCCTTTGCCAAAGCACCCCCTCTTGTGTAAGATTCTTTCTCTCCGACATTGTCCATTGTTTGTCTTATTTCTGTACTTATACTTTTTGTGCGTTTCAGGAAGAAAGCCACAACCAGTTTGAAGAAGACCTCCAAGACTTTGGGGGCTTCTAGAACCATCAAGGACATGTTGCATCATGACGTTTCTCCCCACGCATCTCCCGCCATCGCCCCTGTCACTCCCATCGTCAAGACTGCATCCGCTCCGACAAGCTCACAAGCCAAAGAAACATCTAGCCCTTCCGCCATGGAAGTGGACTCATGTGCCTCCACTGAGCTTGCTGTTGTCGGCGAACAGGCTATGCAGGAGAGTGCCGCACACCAAATGGCTGAAGCTCTGGCTAAGGATGCCATCGGTAGCGATAAGGCGGTGGTGGAAGGTGGTACATCTGTCAAAGGCGGCACCTCCGCACCCAAGAAGACCATAGAGTTCCCGAAGATAGTCTATCCGGTACTTACGTCGGGTAGCACTGCTCTGGTTCCTGGGGCGGCGCCGACATCTCCAACGTGCAGCCTTGAGGAGCTGCTCCGGCAAGCGGAAATCTTGCAAGGAAACAGTTTGTCCTTTGGCAAGTTGCTTGCCAAGAGTGCTACAAACCTCAAGATTATTGCGCTTGTAAGTTTTATTTGCCTTTTGCTTTTCATATGAGTATCCCACTGTAGCCCCCGAGGATTTAGACGGAAAACCATAGGTCTTTGCATCTAAATGCTCTAAGAGTGACTATGCTAGAAAACTTCTCACTGTAGACCCCAAGCATATAGTTTGAATGAATTATTCCGACTAGATGCTTTTAGAGTAGCATACGCAGTGTTTATAAATTTCGATACTGTAGCCCCCAAGCTTCTAGTTGTAACCGAATTAGTTCCGACTAGATGCTTAAAGAGAAGCTAAGCATATGACTGAGTTAAAAACTTTATACTGTAGCCCCCAAGCTTCTAATCGAAAACTGAATTAGTTCTGACTAGATGCTTAAAGAAAGACCAAGCATATTGTTAAGTTAAAAACTCTCGCTGTAGCCCCCGAGCTTCTAGGTGGAAATTCTCCGGCTAGATGCTCCAAGTAGACCAAACAACGTTTAACTTTCTTCTTTCCATAGAATGGGAATGCTCGGAGGGGTGTCGCCAACGACAAGTACCAGAAGATGCGCGCGGACTTGGAAGCTGAAAAGGGTAACACTGCCTTCTTGAAGGAACAGATCATCAAGATCAAGCGTCTGTTTTCCTTTCTTTTTCGTATTCCTACTTGGTCTTGTGTATTCTCCGCATACTCACTGCGTACTTTTCTTTCTCCGACTTGCAGAAACCATTTCCAAGGCTAAGGACATTGTCGAGCAATCCTCGATGAAAGCTCTGCAAGACTCCTCCAGTGAGGAGATGAACCGCTTGAAGGAGGAAATCGCGATCTTAAAATATCAAAAGAAAGCTGCCGATGAGCAAAGTCAATGCCATCATGAAGCGTACAAGATCCTCCGACAAGAACGGGACTCCATGGCAGAGATTATCCAGCAAGCTAAGATAAGCATCTTCAGTAAGTGATTCTCCGTCCTTGATTTCTGTAAGCTGAATACTTTGAACTTTTGAACTCATGTGCTCCTTTGTCGAAAATTCGCAGCTCCTATGGGTTTAACCCGGTCGCCTCCTCCGCCAAAGGAATGCATGGTCCTGCCGGCAACTTTATCAACACCGCCGTCAAGCAAGCCAAGGAGATAGCCAAGCCCCTCCAGATTAACATCAAGGCATCAGACTCTATGGCGAAGTTCTCAAAGATTCTGCGCCGAGCCCCCGAGCGTATCGCAAGCTGGAAAGCTTCATGTGCACAGGATGGTGCAAGGATGGCGCTGTCCATGGTCAAGGCACATTACGAGAATACCGACATCGACACGGTAACCTCCGGTATCCCCGACGTAGATGACGAAAGCCAAAAGATAAACCACGAAACTATCTTGGCGTCACTCGCGGGTTATGACACCAGAGTCGCCGAGTTGGTCGACGTTAACGTCTTTGTTCCCATGAAAACCATCGATGGCGGCAACCAAAGCTCCTCCGAGTCCCTCAACACTGCCGACTTCGAGGAAGGTGACTCTCCTACTGCCGACGATGTTGCTTCCAAGTCTCCTGCGCCAGAGGAATGAAAAACAATTTGTAATATTTGTTTCCTCTGTAATGTGTATGCGGAAAACAATGGTTGTTAATTCTTGCTACTCAAGAATTGATTCCAGCATGTATATATTTTCTAAGCAAGTGCTGGCTTATCCATTACTTTGGTTTTTATGCTTGACTTTTCGTGAGTCGAAAGACTCGTTGACGGAACCATGCGCTCAGGTGATGATGCCCAATGGCACCGTCAATAACCTAAGCACAAAATCATCGACAGAAAGTGTCGAAAGTCACTACTCCAGAATCCACATAAAAACGACAAAGAACGTGCAGACCAGAAAACTTAAGCTAACGCCCGTAGGCGGAATTTTCACAAGTGCAATCGCAAAGATTGTGCATAAAGGTTTTATACGATCCAAAAATGAACACTAAAGGATGTAAAAGACTCAAAAATATGAGTGAACCAGAGAGCTTTATTTCATTGATCATATAAGAGGTACACAATTAGATAAAAAATGCGAAGTGTAGAAAGGACGTAGTTGTGCTATGTTCCATGGCCGATCAAGCTCCGGGTAGTCATCATCCGGGTCGCGTTGCTTACGCTTATGATCCTCGTTGGGTCTATCCTTCAGTTCACGATTGTCAATGAGGTAGTAAGACCCATTGAGTAGCGCCTTGCTTATGATGAATGGTCCTTCCCATGGCGGGGATAATTTGTGTGACTTCTTCTGCTTAAGTCGGACCACCAGATCCCCCTCTTTAAACGAGCAATGCCGGATGCAACGACTATGGTAGATGCGTAGCTTCTGCTGGTAGATGGCAGATATTTGGCATGCCAAAACGCGCTCCTCCTCGAGAAGGTCCACATCTAGGCGTCTGGATTCTTTAGCGTCATCTTCGTCGTAGGCGGCGACTCTTGGTGCATCGTGAAGGATGTCAGAAGGTAGGATGGCTTTTGCTCCATATACCATGAAGTAAGGGGTGTAGCCGGTGGATCTGTTTGGTGTAGTTCGTAAACTCCATAACACAGATGGCAATTCTTCCGCCCAGGCTCCAGCTGCTCTATGTAGTGGTGCCTCAAGACGTGTCTTGATTCCCTGCAGAATTAATCCATTAGCTCGCTCAACCTGACCATTGGATTGTGGGTGTGCCACAGATGCAAGGTCAAGTCGGATGCCCTTCTCCCAAAAATAAGCCTCCACTTCTCTGAGTGACAAGTTGCTACTGTTGTCGGTGATAATGCTATGTGGGAGACCAAATCTCACCACTAGATCTCGGATAAACCTAAGGGCAGTTGCCCCATCGAGCTTTCTAATGGGTTTAGCTTCTATCCATTTAGTGAATTCATCAACTGCTACTAGTAGATGCGTAAACCCACATGGTGCCGTTTGCAACGGACCAACCATGTCCATCCCCCAGACTGCAAACGGCCAAGTTATTGGTATTGTTCGCAATTCTTCAGCAGGAACATGTGGTTGTCGGGCATAATACTGGCATCCCATGCATGTCTCCACCAGCTTGTCGGCGTCCGCCTTCGCGTTCAGCCAGTAGAATCCTTGTCGGAAGGCTTTCGCGACCAAAGATCGGGGAGCGGCGTGATGCCCGCAATCTCCGAGATGGATTTCGCATAGGATTTCAATACCTTCTTGTTGGGAAACACACTTAAGGTATACACCAGTAGTGCTTCTTTTGTAGAGTTGTCCAATGATTATGGTATAGCCCTTTGCTCGACGTACTATTTGTCGTCTTTCGACTTTGTCGTCGGGCAAAGTTCCGTGTTCGAGATACTCCATGAATGGTTTTGTCCAAGCCAGAGGGACCTTTGCCACGATGTGGACGAAAGAGTCTACTATGTCCGGGTTGTTGATGTCTGCTCCCTTCACGAATGGTGTCCGTAGATGCTCTAGGAAAACTCCTGGCGGAATTCGCTTGCGCCCTGATCCAAGCTTAGACAGAAGATCAGCCACCTCGTTTTTATCCCTAGGTACATACTTGACCTCGTAGCCCAAGAATCTCTTGGCTATCTCGTCCACTTCGTCTCGATATGCCGCCATCATAGGGTCCTGCGCATTCCTAGTGCCAGCCACCTGCTGGGCAACCAAGTCGGAATCTCCACAGCAAACTATGCGCTTGACGCCAATATCCTTGGCTACGCGTAATTCGTGAATGAGTGCTTCATACTCCACCATGTTGTTCGTAGCCTCGAAGTGGATTTGCAGAACGTAGTGTAGCTTGTCTCCAGTTGGTGACTGTAGCAATACACCAGCCCCCGAGTCGTTGAGCAGCTTTGATCCGTCAAAGTGCATCACCCAGTATTCTGGCTCCGGCAATGGGGTAGCATCTGGCATCTCCGTCCAATCTGCGATAAAATCCTCCAAGGCTTGTGATTTGATAGTGTCGCGTCTCTTTTAGGTGATCTCGAAGGCAGCAAGTTCAATGCCCCACTTCGCGACCCTTCCTGTAGCGTCGCTGTTGTTGATGATGTCAGACAGTGGATTTTTGCTCACCACTGTGATGGGGTGCTCCTGGAAATAGTGCCTCAGCTTCCGAGAAGCAAGGAATACTCCATAAGCTATCTTTTGGTAGTGCGGGTAACGCTGCTTGGACTGCGTCAAGACGTCGCTTACATAGTAAACTGGTCGTTTAACTCCGTGCTCATAGCCTGGTTCCTTCCTCTCTACCACGACAACGATGCTGATTACCCGGTTGGTGGCCGCCATGTAAATTAACATGGGCTCTCCAGGCTCGGGTGCTGCAAGGATGGGCGTTGAGGAAAGAATCTCCTTGAGCTGCTTCAATGCTGCATCTTCTTCGTCCGTCCACGTGAATTTGTCTGCCTTCTTCAGCAACTTGTATAGCGGCATAGCCTTCTCTCCAAGTCGGCTGACGAACCGACTAACTGCTACAACACAACCTGTTAGTCGTTGTATGTCCTTTAGGCATGTCGGGCGATTTATGTTTAAGATGACCTTGATTTTCTCCGGGTTGACCTCGATTCCATGATGGGAAACGATGAAGCCCAACAATTTGCCGGTTGGAACCCTGAAGACGCACTTCTTAGGGTTAAGCATCATTTTGTATTTCTGGAGATTATCAAAGGTTTCTTTTAAGACGGAGATTAAGTCATTTGACTTTTTAGACATCACCGCTATATCTTCCACATAGGCGTGAACGTTCCGACCAATCTGATCGTGTACGCAACATTGAATTGTCCGCTGGTACGTAGCACCTGTGTTTTTCAGCCCAAAGGGCATTGTAACATAGCAAAACATGCTGTAGGGGGTAGTGAACAAGGTGGCCAATTGGTCCGACTTCCTCATCTTGATCTGGTGGTATCCTGAGTATGCATCGAGAAAACACAAAAGTTCCGAGCCAGCCGTCGAGTTAATGACTTGGTCAATGCGAGGCAAAGCAAACAGATCTTTGGGGCATGCTTTGTTCAAGCCGGTGTAATCAACGCACGTTCTTAATTCTTTGGTTCCCTTTTTGGGGACAAGTACGATTGGCCACCCATTGGGTGTGAAGGACTTCTCGAATAAAACTAGCCTTAAGTAACCTAGCTATCTCTTTGCCTATGGCGCGTCTCTTCTCATCTCCAAAGCGTCGTAGAGGTTGCTTCACTGGTTTGCATTTTGGATCAATGTTTAACCTGTGCTCGGCAAGTTCCCTAGGTACACCTTTCATGTCGGTAGGTTGCCAGGCAAAGATGTCCGTATTCTCACGAAGGAACTGGATGAGTGCGCTTTCCTATTTGGGATCCAGGTTTGTCCTAATGGCGGTGGTCTTGGAGGCATCGCCTACCACAAGTTCCACCGTCTTGGTCTTGATGGCGTCCTTGAATGCTGGAGCGGAGTTGGAAATCTGTTTCTTCGACACGGGCATCTTCGAGGCATCGAACTTGCTCTGGATCTCTTTGAATTCTTCGCTGTAGAGGATAGCTTCTGCGTAGGCTGCTTCTCCAATCTCGCAGTCCCTAGCTTTGGCAAAGCTTCCGGATATGGTGATGACACTGTTTGGTCCGGGTATCTTGATTTTCTTGTAGACGAAGAATGGCTTGGCCATGAAGGTGTGGAATATGTCGCGGCCAAATATGACGTGGTACACGCTCTTGAAGGGGACCACCTCAAGGGTCATGCGCTCTTGGCGGTAATTATTAACATCTCCAATGGGTACGTGAAGTGTGATGCACCCAAGGGACCGAGCCTCCCGACCAGGAACTACGCCGTGGAAGATGGTGTTGGTCCGCCTTAGGTTTTCCTCCGTCAATTCATCTTCTGCAGTGTATCCAGGTACATGATGTTTATGCTGCTTCCACTATCCACCATACATTTGGTGAACTCATTGTCATCAATCAAAGGGTTGGTGACCATGGCGTATTGGTTCTCCGTATTGACGAGGTCTGGGTGATCCTTCTTGTCCCAACTAATTGGAATCTCCGACCAGCACAGGAACTGGGGAACTGGGGTAGAGTAGCCATCAGTACCCTCATAGAGGTATTCTGTTGTCGGACGGTGGGGGTGCCAAGGAAAGTATGGAAAACTGCCTTCTTCTTCTCGAAGGGGTTCTTGCCTTTGCCGTCGCTCTTAGCGGCGTGCTTGGGGTCAACGTCCTCGTCCATGTCACTTGAATCCTTGGACTCCTCCTCCTTCTTCTCCACCTTGCCTCGCGGTCTGTTCTTCCGACTTTTCTTATAGCCGGACTCCGTGTGCTCCTTGAGGTCATTGACGAACTTGCAGTGTCGATTGGTATGGGTGGCCTTGCCGTTGACATCGAGGTGTACGAGGCACGGCATATCGTGGTACTCTTCGTATGTTTGGGGAACGCGGAGCGCTGCCGAGGTAGTTTCACTTCCTCGCTGCTTCCCACGACCAGCTCCCCGTCCTCAGCCACGTTGTTCGCCATCACCTCGTCCTGCGAAGGTCATAGCGACCATGTCAGGAGTTTGCTTTTCTTCTGGAGCGGTTTTCCACATTGTGCTGCTGTTCCTCCGAGCTTGAGTTGGAACGGCCGTTGCCGACAAAGAGCCGCGAGCATCGTCATCGGCAGCTGCAAACTCACTGGCCAACTGAATCATCTGATTCAAGTCTAGCTGGTGATTGTCCTGCAAGCGCTTCATCTTATGTCGGAGAAACGTGCCCCTTTCCAACCCATCGATGAAGGTGGCCATGGCGGTCTGAGCATGCACTCCTGCGCAGGAATTCTTCATATCCAGCCAGCGGGAGAGGTAGGCGCGAGATGTCTCGTCTTTCTCTTGCACACACTGCTGAAGATCGCCAACAATGCAGGGACGTTTGTACGTACCCTCGAAGTTCTTGGTGAACGCTTCTTGCATGTCCAACCAATTGCAGATGGATTTCTCCAGCAAGTAATCAATCCATTGACGGGTCGTGCCCGCCAACATCAATGGGAGGTACTTGACGGCAATGTTGGGGTTACCACCTGCGATCTCCACCGCGTTGCCGTAGTCCTGCAACCATGTAGCTGGCTTAGCAGTGCCATCATAGGGCTTAATGGTCTTGTCAATCCGGAAACCTTTGGGGTAAGTTGCGGACCGTATTGCAGGTCCAAAGCAACATGGTCCCAGATACGGTCCTTCCTGGGCTTCGTGGATCTTGTCGATCCGCGAACGTGCGTCGTATGGCCCCGGGCTTCTCTTTTTCTTGTCCACAGGGGATGGGCTGCGTGAACGACGTGGGCCCCCTCCACCATGGTGACTGATGGGTGGCAACAGAGGTGGAGGTGGCGGTGGGTTAGCCTATTTGCTGTTACCCTCCTACGACGCCTCGTGCTTGTCGTAGTTGCTTGTCGGATGCGGAGAGTCATGGCGCGACCTGCTCTTGTGTCCTTGGTTGCGCTCTCCGTCATGACGGGTCTACTCCGCGTTATCGTGGATGACGATGCCGCCCTGCCTTGGTGGGGGCATATCCGTACGACGATGAGCCTTGGTGTCTTCGCGATGTCGGTGTGAGCGGGGCGGTGGTGATGGGCGACGAGGTTGGGCCTTACCTCCGTGGTCGGAGGATATGGGGATAGCATCCTTAATATTGTGGTTATCCCTCCGTCTTCGTTCTGATGAACCCGTCTGAGACCCGACATCAAGAGGAGATCTGTCCATTGGCGGCTTATACTGGCTAGACTAGCAAAGCGCTGGGTCAGACTCAAGCCTCTGAGAGGTGGCCCTTTCCAGCTATTTTACCGCCTTGGCCACTAGGTCATAGACCTGGTCCACCTCCTCAGGCGATCTATCCTGCTCCAGAAGGGTCTTGCCGATGGCGAGGTTGAGGAGAGGAGTGGGCATCACCTGCCTGCCTTCACTGTCAATGTATGGCTTGGCTTGTGCCGGCTTCGGTGGAGCCCATCCTAGGTTTCGCCGCACACCAGGATCGTTGATGACGTGAGCCGGAGCTTTCTTGGCCTTCTGCTGCTGCACCAGAGTCTTGTACTCGGCCTCCATTGCTCTAGCTTTCTCTATGGATTTCTGCGTGTTGACCAGATCTCGATCTAGTTTTGTTCCTTGCTCCGCGATGGCATGTGCTTCCTCCAGCAGCTGCTGGCGCTTCTTGTCAAGTTGGGTCACGTTCCGGATATGATCTACGGTCAGTGGCTCGATGAGGAGATTGTCGTACATCACTCTATCAGTTGGAGTGACTTGGGCAGCAGCAGACGTAGATGCTGGAGGCGGCAAGTTTGCGGTGTTTTTGTTGCTCGGGCCGGTTCTAAGTTCCTGCGGCTGTTGCACTAGGTTAGGCGGGGGGCATGACCT
Source organism: Avena sativa (assembly GCA_916181665.1). NCBI lineage: Eukaryota > Viridiplantae > Streptophyta > Magnoliopsida > Poales > Poaceae > Avena > Avena sativa. Next base: position 363,006,197 of record OV702285.1, on the reverse strand, counting down.
TTGCATGATCATTGTCGGCAGCAACCGGTGGTCCCTTCCCTTTGTCCAGAGCTATAGGCGGAGCTCGTCTAGGCTGATCTTCATCCATCACCATCCCAATGGTGACGAACACCTCTCGGGATGCGACGGCATTGTTGGCTTGCTCGTCGTGCGTGTACTCCTCCTCCATCTCCTGCATGGCAGAGTCTAGCTCCTCTAGACTGAAATCTATCTCCTCCGAATCTGCACTGAAGTCGGCGTAGAGCGCGTCAATCACAGAGTCGGAGGGTGCCAGGGCTTCCTCGATGACGGGGGGTGAAGGTGCAATAGCAGTGACGATGACTGGAGGTGGTGGTGCAACTGCGGTGATGGCGGCCGGAGGCGGTGGTGGCGGTTGATGAGGCGGCAGCGCTCCACCAATGAGCGCAAGATCCGCCTGAGCTGCCCCCTCGGCCTCCGCGTACCTGTTGACGGTGTTCACCATGCTTTCGAAGGTGAGGCGTCCTAAAGCTTGATGTCGCCTTAGAGAATGCCGGAGAAGCATTCCATGGTCCAGTCCTTCCACAAAGTGATACATAGCATCATCATTGGGGTAGTGGGCCAGATCGGCTCGTATACGGAGCCACCTAGCAAGGTAATCGCGGGGGTTTTTGCCCTCTCTTTGAACGCAACGCGCCAGATCAAAGATGGTAACCACGCCGATGAATTTGGATCTCTGCTGTAAAACGCACAGACGAAGCCAGTGGACTTGGAGTGATCTTCCACCATTATATCCTGCACAGGGGCGGTTTGGGTAGGCCTTGAATTTTTCCGATCTTTGCCGGCAAACTCTGAAGAGAGATCCGACATTGATCCTTTTGTGAACGTATCCTGCCCGTAGGCGGTCCGCGGGGGTCTTGATGCTCCTCTGACTCCCAGGGAACTAGTGCCCGAGTCGGTTTCGCCAATGAAGAGGTGGATGTCTCTGATAGGAACGATCGAACACCGCGTAGGGTTCGTCTTCGCCGGGATCCAGAACTCGTCCGGAGGGCGATCGGAATGTTGCCAGAGAAGAGAACGCGACCGATGGCTACGGTTTCGCCGATTCCCGCGAAGATCTTGGTCCTCGCCCGCTGAAGAGCCTGAAGCGCCTCTTGTCCCATGGTAGGCGCCAACTGTCGTGGTATTGCCGACGAGTACGCCATGGAGGGGTCCTCACAGTGTGTGTTTAGAGACGTGGGGGAAGGCGGACGGTTGAAGGATACGAGGTAACACAGCTTACCCAGGTTCAGATCCCACAATGGTGGCGGAATCCTACTCCTGCTATAAATCACTATAATGGCAATACGCCGAGTTACAGAGATAGGTTTGATGTGAGAGGTGTGTGTTAATCGATCTAAGATTGTGCCCTAAAGGCTCCCATAGGCCCGACTTATATAGTCGCCAGGTCCTAGGGCTATAGGGAAAAGTTCTAGCCAGACAGGTTACAGAGTTCTACATTGTCTATGACTAGTCTAGCGCGTCTTGCACTCCAAGGCTCCGGGTACATCGTTGACTCCTTCGTAGCCTTCCTTTATCTGGCATGGGCCTCCCTTCTGGATCCATCTAACTGGGACACCCAGCAGGCCATAGGCCATGCTACCAACTGTGGGCCACCCGGGTTATCCGGATAAGAGACATGCTATGAGGATACCCTTATAGCATATCCCCAACAATAGGAGTCATCAAAAGCATTTTTCCTGAAACTCAAGTACATGGTTAAACCAACCACAAGTGGGATTGTGATCATCACCAAAATAGCATGGGAAAATATAGTCCTTTCAATCTCCCCCTTTTTGGTGTTTGATGACAATCCCAAAGATTTGCATAATGATGGAAGTAATCTTTGCAATAGATGGAATAAGCTCCTCCTATATGTGTGCAAGGTAGAGATAATGCTCTAAGGACAAGACTAGCACACATACAAGTAGGCTCCCCCTTCCAATTGCAAAGATAGCACAAATGCAAGGAATAGATAGTATAGAGATCATACCGTTGCACCAACCAACTATGGTGGAGACAATAGAGGAAATATCAAGGGAGAATAAAGATGCTTCACCACCATATACAAATGCCCATAAGCCAATAACAATAATACCAAACACTAGGCATTAACCAAGCATAACATAACAGACCACATAGTCTCATACAAATAACATGGTCCACAATCACACATAAGTTCACAAGCACAAAGAGGTCCACAAGCACACAAATAAACTAGACAGTTCGCGAGCTAGAAAAGATCAAAGACAAGAACGAGCTCGTGACTCAACCCATGCAAATCTCGTAGGCAACCTAATAGACATCTTTCTCCCCCTTTGGCATCGAGACACCAAAAAGGAAGAAAAGATCACTCTAATCGCCCCAACCATGAAAGGGAAGAGGAGCGGGCTCAAGGACCCAAGAATCCCACGCAGGCGGCGGACCAGTGACTTCCTCCTCAGACTCATCCTCGGACCAACGGCAGTTGTCTTGAATCCAATCATCCCTGGGAGCAGTGACAGAGCTAGTGACGGGAGAGAAAGGAATGTTAAGAGCAGTCATGATGGCCTTCTGGCGCTGAACACTATGTCGCTGATCGACATAAGATTGATACTCATGATTCTGGAGAAAGCAGAAAGTCTTCTTCACCTTCCCAAGCAGCTTCTTTTCCCAAGATGGCTACCTCTGGAGATAAGGACCACCAGCACTGGAGCCACCATGAGAAGAAGAGGGACCACCAGCTTCAGCACGAGCCTGCCTGAGAGCTTCTTCCTTTTCTTCTTGGGATCGAGGTTTGTTGTGTTTGCTCACACGCAGCTTCTTCTCCTCATGAATGGTGATGTTGGCTTCAGAGAAACGCGTACCAGTCACCTCAAGCCACTTGTTATTGATGAGAGTCTAAATATAGGGAGCATAGGGGCAAGAGCGCTTGTCAATGATAGCCTGGCACATCTCGGTGTAGATGAAATGCATGACATCAATCTTCCTGTCAGAGTCACGGCAAAGATAAGTCTGATGCATGAGATCAACCTGATAGGCATGAAATTGATCAAAGTTGCCAGCCTTGGGAGAGATGGTGTTCAAGTAAACCCTGCGCATAATGTCATAAACTGGCTGCAGATGATTCACAAAACCAACAGTGCCCCAACCTTCAATGTAAAGAGGCTCTAGGACCTCAGGATCAGCATCTTGGGCAGTATGAACATGCCAACCATTTGCCCCTTTGCCAGGCTGAATGGGATAGCCAAGGAGCTCAGCAAACTCCGACCATTGGGCGGTAATCAGCACGCCATTAGTCATCTACTTCATAACACCTTTAGTAGAATAGCTCATAATCAGGTGAAGAGTAGTGTAGAATTGAGCAATAGCACCTTCATCGAAGTTCTGACGGTGCTCCATGAGGGGAATCAGCCCAAACATCCTGCAAATATCAAGAGCCTCTCCAAAGTATGCATGCTTTTCTTCCATGTGAGCCACATTGATGTACTTCTGAGGAGCAACCACAAACTTTGTCTTGGTAGCATAGATTTCAGCAAATATTTGTTCCTGATGACAGTTGTGGAAGAGGGGATCCAAGAAGAGACGGTCACAAGGAATGAGGTAAGGATCCGCACGCCTGAATTCAGAGTAGGCCTTCTGAGTCCATTTAGATATCTTGGCCTTGGATTTGTCAGGCCTAGCAGAGTGGCCTTCTAAGAGGCAAGAACATGCCTCTTTCCCTCAGCAGCAGCAGCATGACGAGCAGCAGCAGACCTCTAACGGCTGGTCTGAGTGGATGGACGCACCACCTCAACGTCATCTTCATCAATTTCAGGAGGAATATCGGAGGATGGTCGACGGAGACGCTTGCCTTTGTAGGAACCACCTTGACATGAGAAGAAAGCAAAAGAATAGGGAGGGAAGGTGGGGTAAGTGCACAAGTTCGGAAGAAGGTAGAAAAGGAGATTGGGAAAATATAGTCAAGGAAAAATTTTACTGTCGCCGGAACTTCCGGTGTAAATGGTCCACCGGAAGTTCCGGTCGTGGCTCACCAGAAGTTCCGGTGAGACCACGAACTGGCGGTTCAAATAGCAAGTTCAATAGATCTAGATCTACAAGGCACAAGTACAAAATTTCAAAGAATGTATTGGACCAATCTACCCTAGCATGATTCCCTAGGCCTACCAAGATCTCCCAACAAGTTCTAGCCAAAGAACTAGCCTAGACATGGTGGGCCCTAAATCAAGGAATGGTGAGAGAGCTAGATCTCCATTAATGGAGGGAGTTGAGGGCAAATACCGGAGTCCATGGCAGGAGATCGAGGTGGGGAAGGTTCCCACGGACCAGATCTGAGGAGGGGTGGCCGAAGACGAAGGGGCCGGAGTACCTTCACGGAGAAGTCTTCGCCGGCGGCTGCTCCAAATAAAAGATGGGTCTTGGGGAAAAGAGGAAGAAGATCCCGTTTTCCCCCAGGGACCACCTTATATAGGACAGAGAGCCTCACTGGAAGTTCCGGTCAGGGACCGGAAGTTCCGGGTCAGGCAGAAACTTTCCAGGTCAGCAGGTGGTTCCTACGAACAACTAGCTGACCGGAAGTTCTGGCAGCTGACCGGAAGTTCCGGTGACACTAGAAAAACTTCTCAGGTTTGGAAGAAAACAAGGAAGATGTAGAGGTCCAAACTTTAATAAGGTAGAGATCCCCGTGTTTACAATGCTAGTCCCTGGATCAATAGCTAGCATCCACAGTTAAGATGTAATATCAAGAAACAAAGGTCATAATACAACTTTATAACCAGGAATAAAATAATTCATTACATCTTACATAGCTCATTTGGCTATCTCATTACAATGCAGCAGAAATAACTATAGCATGGGGTCCTTCATCTTCAAAGTGCCACATGCAAACATGTTGGTTGTAGACTTGTAATCATAATCAACACACTTCACTATCATCAAACAAACCTACAACATAATAAGTTACAGCCACAAGGGTCCATACATTTGAATTGTATTGGCAAGTGATACTATGGTAGTATAGTGGAGTCTATCATCTATATGCATTTGGCTAAGTGGATCTTAGGCTTGCTTTGCTCAAAATAGATTTTCCTTATCATTTGAAAACACTAAGTTTTTGCTTGACAAAATCACCCAAGGCATCTCCAATAGAAATTGGTGATCCTTCAACCCTTGTTCAACCACAAGTTTTTAACTTAGAAATTGGGATGAGGAGATTATTGATAGCTTCCATGTCTTGATGCTCAAATTGTCCTTTGCCAGGGACATGGCTAAGTACTTAGATTTTACACACTGCAGAGGTGGTGCACTTTCCCCACAAGACTTGGTTTCACCAAGACAAGATCTTTCAGAAGCCTTCCCTTAGACCAGAATGGACGCGCTCCAACCTATCAAACCCCTACCACCAAATGTCCATTTGGCTAAGTTATTGCAACCTATATGATCCAGGCAGAGCCCATAATGCCAAGTGGCTGCACTTGAAGCTTCTCAACATTTGAGATCTCAAATCTCTTTGTTCCTGGGTGGCATTCCACAAGTGAGATACATAAGTTAAACCATAGAAATGGGCCTTTTATAACCACTCAACACAAACCATTCCTTCCATTCCACCCAGGTGTTTCATTCACTTAGTTGTTTTATTAAACAAAACACAAGTCCTTGACTTAGAAATATTCCATAGCATGAATATAATCCACCCTTGTTTTCTACTAGCTAAGCTAAGCATGATAGTAGTAGGAATCTTAACTTAGGAAATTTCTACTAAGGTTTCATCTACTAGGATTTCCAATGGCATAGTTTATACTTAGCAAAAATTCCATGCAAGTCCTACTTAGAAATATCACTAATGCATAGTGAAAAATAATGGGACAAAAGTATGAAGCATCACTTGCCTTTTTGGCAGAGAATATAAGTTCACTCCTTGATCTTGCAATGATCACACTCTTCAAGTTCCACTACAATTCAATCAAGCAAGCAAGAATTCAATCTACCATTCAAGCAACATCACATAAAATAATAGAAATAAAGCAATGCATGCAAGCATGCTAAAGATTGTTTTATTTGGAAAAGTGGTTCCTAACATGTTATAAACATTCTAAAGCACCTATTGGTCATTTTATATAAGTGGCAAAATCATTTGCAAATTTTACTTATAAACCATTTTTAAACCAAATCAATATTTTATGTGGTTGAAAATGCTTTTATCAAAGCAATAATTTTTATAGGGTTAACCTAATATATTATTAAATCATAAAACTTTGTGTTTAGGGTCAGAGAGTTTAATTCAAAACATTTCCCTAGATTTTTCTCCAAAAGCATTTTTAACATAATAACATTATTTTTACTTGACTAGAAATGCTTTAATTCAAAGATTTATTAATTTGCCTCACAAAATATATTTTTGAATCCATAAGTTGATTTATATGGTCAGTAAGTTCAAAACAATCCATTTGCCAAAGGTTTTATCACAAAAATAATTTTAGAATGAATTTTATATTCAAATTATGCCTAGACAAGTTTCTGCCAAAACAACCATTTTTCCAGAAGCAATTCATTAAACAAAGTGAATGGTTGGGTAGGGTTTGTCTTGCTGATTCCATTGATATAAAATTTGCAAAATTTGGACGTGTGGATTAAAGGTTATGCAATTTACAAAATCAAACATCTAATAGATTAGTTTCTGTTTTTAAAACAAAAGGCTGGCCACGTGTTGTGTTTTGATTGGCCGAAAACGGTTCATGAGGATCAGCTGCTGTGGGGAATTGGATCTAACTGAAATCGCACGGTGCAGAGGGAGCGTACCGGTTGGTTTAGTCAATCTATCGTGTACACACAATCAAAATCCAACGGCTCAAACTAACTAGACCAAAGATTGGCGGCGCTCGACGGTGGCGCGTGGCGGCGACGCTCGGGTTGCGGCGTTCTGGCTACTCTAGGAAGAGAGGGAGAGGGAGGATATGCTCACCGTGTTCGTCGTGGAACACAGATGCTCGACGTGGTCGTAGGAGGGCAGGGGGTGCACGGGGTCGTTGTCAATCTCTCGCCGGAGTTCAAGACGGCATCGGGTGCGGTCAGTCGTCGTCGGGGGAGAGCTTGTAGGCCACCAGAAGGTAAGAGAGAGGTGTAGTTAGATGTCGGCGAGGGCGTAGATCACAGGAGCATCAACAGGGGAAACAGGGGCGGACGGAGGATACCTGGGGAGTTCGTCGGAGTCCAAGCCGAATACGGTGGCGAGCGGCATTGAGGTTGTCGACACTAGGGAGCTTGCGCGGCTGAGCTCGGAGTACTGGGAGATGCGCCAGAGGCCAGGGAGGGTACTCGTGTGGTCGAGGGGGCGACGGGAGGCAAGGAGCTGCCGGAATTTGCTCGGAGGTTCGCCAGAACAGAACGTGGTTTCGGGCAAACTTTGCGCAGCCCGGTGGCAAAGGGGGAATGGGGTCTGAGGGGAAAGATGGAGGAGGCGTGGGAGGTTAAATGTGCATGGACAGGGGGCGAGGATCACGCAGCGTTGATGCGAATTTACGCCGGCAATCAATCGGCAGCAACGGCCGGCGAGGCGTGGTCAGCGGGTGGGTGAGGACGATGCTTGCATGGCGTGGGCCTGCGTCGTCAGCGAAGGAGAGAGGGTGGGCGTGGGGTCCATCTGTCGGCGACTGCGCGGGTTCCTTTTCAGGTGCGAAACGTTTTCTCGCGGGGAGAGAGGGAGTGGGCTGCTGGGCTAGTTGGGCTGGTTTGCTGGGCTGGCTGCTTGTTTCATTTTTTTTGTACAGATTTGTTTTTCCTTTTCTTTTTCTATTTATCTGTTTGATTTTTGTTTAATCAATTCAAACAACTATTTGAATTCAAATTCCAACCAAACTTTGTGTATATTCACATGCTGATTAATAATACATTCTAAAGTCAAATTTAGAATAATATATTTATTCTTTTTAGGGCATATTAATTATTTAAAATAGGCCCTTGTATTAATTCAAATAAGATTTAATAATGTTTTCAAACTCCATTTGAAATCTAAATCTTTTGAAATCTTTTTAGTAGATTTTATTTATTTAATAGTGTGTCAAATAATTCACTATGAATTATTTGGGATATTTTTAATATGATTTATTAATCATTTAAATTGGGTATTTATCTTTATTCCAATGGAACTAAATATGGTTTTAATTCCATAATTTTTATTTAGGATATTTCCTTGATTCCATTTAGGTTAATTAAATGACTTTTATTCCACTTGGGTAAATTCCAAATACTATTTTCTCATGATTTAAATAATCATTCTTATTAGAGATTTGTCTTTATTCAAATAGAATTTGGTTAATGCCATTTTATTTTTATTTGGAAAAAATCTTTATCCTTTTATTTTATTTGGATTTGGATTATATTCATTCCATTTGCTTATGGATTAGGCCAAGATTTAATTTGGTCTTTAGATATTCCTCAATTAATATTTCTTTCTTTATCTTATAAAATCCATATTTTTTTATTTGTAGATCCAAACTTGGTGATTCCAATTTGAAAAACCTTATTTAATATTTGTTTATCTTTTTAAATATCTTTAGGATTATTTGCTCACCATTTGGTATAGATTTTTAGATAGGTGCTATATTAGCTTTGGAAATTCAATTTCCTTATCTTATTAAATTCATAAGATTTTATCTATGGCTCCAAATTAAGTGAAACCAATTTATATGGTTTTATAATATTTCTATTTGTCATTATTGATCATTTATAAATGCTGGTTAATAGAATTTTATATGGATCAAATCCATAGGCTTAGAGATATCTTTTGAAATGATTTTCTGCCATTAGAGTTTTAGGGTTTTGGTTTATTTTCCAAGTGTTTAAATTTCCAGATGCATTTAAGAGGGATGCATTCCACTTGATTTGAATTTTGTAAGATTCAAACATTAACCAAAGTTTGTTCAAGATGGGATTTTTAAGTTTCCATTTAGAAACAAAAAGTTTCTTTCCACCCTAAATTTCAATAATTATTTATTTTGTTTATTTATTTTTCACATTACAAAATTTGGAAAATTTTGGGATGTGACAGAAGAACTTGTGCAGGGAATAGAGAGGGCTTGAGGAAAGGAAAGACTTAGGATTTAGAGCAAACTATGAAGAACCAAAGCCAACAAAAACCAAGAAAAACAAAAAATAACCAAGCACACAAATAAAAACAAGACAAGAGACAAAAACGGGTCGGTGGCTGAGGCCACCTTATATAAGAGTAAATGGCTTGACACCGCGAAGATATATCTTGGGTTCATTACCAACACTCATCATGAAGCTCAAATGGTCTCCTTTAGAGACTATAGAGTATGAAAACTTTAATGTGCGCATAATAGGGATAGTGTTTGTTCATGAGAGGAACTACACTCCCCCTAAATCCATGCCTACATCCAAACAAGATACACATTGAGACACGGGTAGGTGTGCAAGATACTCAAGCCACATTGCTCGAATAAATGATATTTAGCTCATGCCTTAACTCTCGGAACCTTGCTTCATCAAGAGGCTTCGTGAAAATATCCGCAAAATTTGCCTTGGTGGGAACATACTCCAAAGAAATGTCTCCTCTAGCAACATGTTCCCGAATGAAATGATGACGAATCTCAATGTGCTTAGTCCGGTTGTGTTGCACGGGATTGTGAGAAATAGCAATGGCACTCTCATTGTCACAAAGAAGAGGAACCTTGTCAAAAGATAGTCTGAGATCCTTCAATGTTTGCTTCATCCATAGCAATTGAGCACAACAACTTGCGGCGGAGATGTACTCAGCTTCGGCAGTGGACATAGAGACACAGTTTTGCTTCTTCGAGGACCAACAAACCAAAGATCTTCCAAGAAACTGACAAGCTCCAGAGGTTGACTTTCTTCCCACTTTATCACCAGCCCAATCCGAGTCCGTGTATCCAATAAGGTCAAAGCTAGATCCCTTGGGGCACCACAACCCAAATTTTGTATTATGAACCAAATATCGAAAGATTCTCTTGACCACCACCATGTGGCTTTCTTTTGGTGTGGCTTGGAATCTTGCACACATACCCACACTCAACATAATATCCGGTCAGGATGCACAAAGATAGAGCAAAGAACCAATCATAGAGCGATAGAGTTTTTGATCCACATCCTTACCCTTGGGATCGAGATCAAGATTAACCTTAGTTGGCATGGGAGTCTTGGCACCTTTGAATTGATCAAACTTGAACTTCTTGAGCATGTCTTGGAAGTATTTGTCTTGGTTGATGAAAGTCCCTTTCCTCAATTGCTTGACTTCAAACCCAAGGAAAAACTTCAACTCCCCCATCATGGACATCTCGAAGCGATCGGTCATGATCTTGGCAAAATCCTCGTTAAAAGCTTTGTTAATAGACCCAAAGATAATATCATCAACATAGATTTGGCATACGAACAAGTGGCCTCCAACTTTCTTAGTAAAAAGAGTGGGATCAATGAGGCCCACTTCGAAGCCATGGTCTAACAAGAGCTCTCTAAGGCCCACTTCGAAGCACGTGGGGCTTGTTTGAGGCCATAGAGTGCCTTATTGAGCTTGTAGACATGGTTCGGGAAAAGTGGATCCTCAAAGCCTGGAGGTTGCTTGACGTATACCAACTCTTTCAAAGGCCCATTAAGAAAAGCACTCTTAACATCCATTTGATGCAACTTGAAGTTAGGATGAGTAGCAAAAGCAAGAAACATACGAATGGATTCAAGCGAGCAACGGGGGCATAAGTCTCACCATAGTCGATGCCCTCAACTTGTGAGTATCCTTGGGCAACTAACATTTCCTTGTTGCGCACAACTATTCCATTCGCATCACACTTGTTCTTGAAAACCCATTTGGTACCGATGATGTTTTGACAATGTTTGGGCCGCTCAACCAATGTCCATACATTGTTCCTCTTGAAGTTGTGAAGTTCTTCGTTCATAGTGTCAAGCCAATCATCATCTTCAAGAGCCTCGAAGAATTTCTATGGTTCCACAAGAGAGATAAAAGCATGGTGAGAGCTAAAGGAGGCTAGTTGCCTCCTAGTAGTGGAACCTTTATTGAAATCTCCATAAACATTATCAAGGATATGGCCATCTCGAACGATCTTGGCGAGACAATAGGCTTGACCGCGGGCTTGTGCTTCAACACGAGATTCTTGAGCAACCACTTGGTCATTGCCACCATTGGAGCTCCCGCCTTGACTATAAGCACGAACACGAGGATAATCTTAATCAACTTCCACTTAGGGGGAGTCATCATTTGGAGTAGATCCTTGATTATCATTGGATTGCCCTTGATCTTGACGAGCTTGACCTTGAGGAGAGCCGTGACTTTGAGGAGGAGGAGCCCCATATTGGGGAGGTTGATGTAGTTGATGAAGAGCTTAACCTTGGGAGGTGCCTTGAGGAGGAGCCCCATCTTGTGGAGGTTGATGTTGTTGATGAAGAGCTTGATCTTTGGATCTTGGAGAGTCATGAGCATGAGGAGCTTCGGAAGAGCTTGAGGGAGCTTGTGCCAAAATAGTAGTTCCTTGAGAGGCAAGATGGTCTTGTGAGAGTGAGGGATCCACTTGAGTAGAGCTTGGTCCTTCTCCTTCGTCCACAAGGGGATTCTCAATGGGGAGGTGGAAACCAACACCCATTCTTCTTATGGCCTTAGAAGTAATTTCATCACTTGGATCACAAACACCGTCTAGTCTAACAAGAGACTCATGGTTTTCATCAAACTTCACATTGCTCGTCTCTTCAACTCTTCCATTGGCTTTGTTGTAGACTCTATAAGAATGGGACTGATTTGAGTAACCAATGAAAATTCCTTCTTGAGCCTTGGATTCAAACTTGGACAAACGAACTCCTTTCTTGAGAATGTAGCACTTGTAACCAAACACTCAAAAGTAGCTAACATTTGGCTTTTTCCCGTTGAGCAGCTCATAGGGGGTATTGTTCTTTTTCTTGCGAAGGTAGAGCCGGTTGGTTGCATGGCAAGCGGTGGAGATGGCCTCGGCCCAAAAGTTGTATGGAGACTTGAATTCAGCTAGCATAGACTGAGCCGCATCCATCAAAGTGTGATTCTTCCTTTTGGCAACACCATTTTGTTGAGGGGTATAGGGAGTGGAGTATTGATGCTTGATTCCTTCATCACTAAGAAACTCATCCAAAGTATGGTTCTTGAACTCGGTGCCATTGTCACTTCGAATTGAGAGAATGGTTGCATTGTGTTTCCGTTGAACCTCATTGGAAAAATCGATGACGGTTTGTTGAGTCTCACTCTTGTACTTGAAGAAGAACACCCAAGTGTATCTTGAGAAATCATCCACAATAACCAAACAATACTTCTTGCCTCCAAGGCTATCATGAGAGGGAGGACCAAAAAGGTCCATATGCAAGAGCTCCAAACATCTCTCCGTGGTGATTTGATTAAGCACTTTGTGAGGAGTTTCATGCATCTTCCCTTCAATGCAAGCCCTACAAACACGATCTTTGGCAAAAGAAACATTGTTAAGCCCAAGGATGTGGCCCTCGGAGTGAAGTCTTTGCAAAGTTCTCATGTTAACATGGGCTAGGCGGCGATGCCACAACCAGCCCTTATCGGCTTTAGCATAGAGACATAGAGCATGAGGAGTAGTGGTCCCCGAAAAGTCTACCACATACAAGTCATGCTCTACGTACCCTACGAAAGCCACCTTGAGAGACTTGCTCCACATGAGGACCACGGAATGCACATGGAAGAAAGAAGAAATACCCATAAGGGCAAGAGCACGAACTGAAAGTAAATTGTAACCAAGATTTTTGACAAGCATGACGTCAACCAAGGATATATCCGGGGTTACCACCACTTTGCCAAAACCCAAAACCTGAGAACTTGTTTTATCACCGTAGGAGACCATGGTGTTGGCAATATTTGGCCTCATCTCCGTCATGATAGACTTGCTTCCGGTCATATGACTTGTGGCACCACTATCAAGCACCCATTTTGATCCACCGGAAGCATAGTCCTACAAGAAAATCAAGTTTTGGTTCTAGGTACCCATTTTGCAATGGGTCCCCTTTTGTTAGTAACAAGAGTCTTCGGCACCCAAATGGCCCAACGATAATCATGCGTGTAAGAAGTTCCAACATACCTAGCATATACATAACCATCATAGGACTTGCAAAGAATATAAGAGGGATTGTTCTTTCTGGCAAAGTTGTCACTTTGCAAGATGGTTGGACCATATGAGGGTCCTTGAGACATGCCCTTGTTCTTTTTCTTCTTCTTGTTCTTCTTCTTCTTATTAGTCTTGGCAAGTTGATCCTTCAACGCCTTGTTCTCCTCAATGACATTCTCATGCTTGCAACAAGGGTTAGGAGTGCTAGACAAGTCTATAATTTGCAGAGTGGAAGACTTAGCATGTTCACAAGTTATTTGAGTTTGAATTTCTTCATGGGCTTCAAAAAGACTTGAGAATTTGCTCTCCAAGGCTTTGTGTTCCTCTTTGAGTTTCTCATGATCTTTTTGAGTCTTATCATGACCAACCACAAACTCAACTTTTTCTTTCTTAAGCACTTTAACCAAAGCAAGAGCATGACGTTCCTTAACTAGAGAGCACATGGTGTTGTTATGGTCATCAACTATTTTAGACACACTATCTTCAAAATTAGTTCTCATATTTTGTTCATCCTCAAGACTTTGAGTTAGAGAGGCAATTTCATCGGCGGCATCTCTTTCATTTTTACTTAACAAGTCAAGAAGTTCTTCCTTTTCATCTAAAGCATCCCTAGCATTGTGAAGTTGTGCAAGCAAGGACTCAAAGCAAGTTTTAGTTTCTTCATCCAAGGTAGCAACAAATTCACACATGTATATCATCTCTTTCTTCACCTCTAGACCAACAAGATCAAGAGAAGAAGGCTCACTAGAGATGGGTTGAGGAGTGGGTTTAGATGTTACCTCGGTGGCCTTGGCCATGAGACACTTTTGGTTGGAGGAGATGATGTTCTCATTAGGTGAGTCGAAGAGGTACAATCATGGAGTAGAGGTAGTGGCAATAAAAGCAACTCCCACAATCTCTCCACCTTGGACTTCATCATCATCATCTTCATCCGTACCCGAAAGGTATTCTTCATGGACCACAATAGCTCTTTCCTTGTTGGCGACGTTCTTGACAGCGTAGTTCTAGTTCAAAGGATGAGGAGGCCTTGACTTGATCTTGCGAATGAGACAACCACCATTGTCTTCATGGTTCTCAAAGGGACACTTGGCCACAAAGTGACTCTTGTCGTTGCAATTGTAGCATGACCTTGCCTTGGGAGACTTATTGGGTGAGTTGAATCTTGAGTTGTCCCTTGACCTTGACTTGATCCCGGACTTGCTCCAAAAGGCCCTTGAAGCGAGAGCAAGATGTTCGTTGAAGGCACACTTGAGGTACTCTTGAGACCACTCACTTGATGTATCATCATCATCAACTTCAATATCAGTGTACTTCAAAGCAAGATTCACTTTGGTTGACCCAATGGCCCTAGCACGGGCGGACTCCGCATTCTTCTTGGCAATGGTCATGGCAATCACTTCACTCAAGACTTCTTGGGAGGTCATTAGGTGAAAGTTGGTTCTTCCCTTGATAGAGTTGAGCTTTTGTTCTTCAAACGGAAGGAGAGCTTGAATGAACTTCCTCTTCATGAACTTGTCATCAACAAAGGTGGCCCCAAGATCCCTCATAGTGCAACAAAGGACCTTGAGCCGCCTATACATGTCTTCGGGGGTCTCATCATCTTGCATAGCAAAACCATCGCACTTGTTGTTGACTTCATCAAACTTGGAGCTTTGGATGCTTGCATTCCCAACAAAGAGCTCGGTGAGTTGATCCCATGCTCCCTTGGCGGTGTCGAATTGGCGAATGTGAGCAAAGTCCTTTGGAGTCAAATCCTTTTGAATCATCCCCAAAGTCGTGGCATTGAGTTGCTTGTCCACCACTTCACCTTGTGTCAACTTCTTTGGGTCATATGGAGAGAACCCATCCTCCACAATCCTCATTAACTCAATAGAAGAGATGGAAATATGTGAGCACGTTAGATATTGCCAATTGGCGAAATTTGAAGTATCTAGCATAGGTGGTTCTCCTTGAGGAATGATGTGTGGCATGGGAATGGGTGGATCCGGAGTGTACTTTGGCGGTGGGGGTACCGCCGAGTAGTCCTTTACTCCATTTTCCTCTTTGGAAGTTGAGTTCTCGGGCTCCTCGGTGTTCTCACTTGGAACCTTTGTAGATGTTTGAGCAACAAAACCAAGTCCCAAGTGAGTGGTGATGGCCGCGGGATTCACCCCGGGGGTGGTCACCATAAAGGTGGGAGGAAGCTCGGTGGTTTGGGGTGTGTCAAGAGCAACCATGGGGTTTGGCTTGAGAGACTGCAAGATAGTCATCATTTCCTCGAACTTGGACATCATGGATGTCTCCAATTTCTTGAGGTCATCCATGGTGGCCAAGATCTTGGGGTTTTCAGTTTCACTACCCCCTTCGTCGGCCATTGTCTCTTAGGCGGTAAAGCCCGAAATAAGAGCCTTGGCTCTGATACCAATTGAAAGTACCGACTTTGAATCGACTAGAGGGGGGGTGAATAGGCGACTACCAATTTTTAATTTGTTTCACACTTTTAGGCTTAACGAGAAGGAAAGTTATCTATATGTTCAACTAGGTGAACAACCTATATGTAAGATAACTTACAACAACCACAAGAACAGTAAAGGACAAGAAGTAAAGGAAGGGAACAAAGTAATCGGAGTGGGGACGCGGAGATGTAATCCCCGTAGTTCACTCCCAAAGGAGCTACGTCTATGTTGGAGAGGTGTCGGGGCCACACAAGGTCACCCGAGCGCCACAAAGGCCTCACCTTCTTCTCCGGTGATCTCCCCCACAAAGGAGGCCTCACAATCCACTAACCGGTGACCTTGAAGGCGCCAACCGAAACCTTTACAACAAGGTCGAGGGGGAAGCTCCACAACTCAATTGGAGGCCCTCAACGACACCACGGAGCTTTACAATGCAAGCCCTTAGCTTCGAGGATGCCCTACGCCTTCTAGGGTTTTAAGAAACCCAAGAGCAACAAGATCCACAAAGGATAGGTGGGGGAAATCAAATCTTCTTTGGTGGAAGTGTAGATCTAAGTCACCTCCCTCACCTCTCAAAAGATCAAGTGATTTGAGTGGCTACAGAGAGAGATCTAGTGAGGTTAAGCTCAAGCATTAATGGAGGAGGGAGAAAATATTAGAGTTAGGTGGGAGGAAGAACGAGGGCGCCATAAATAGGCTCCCTCCAGGCTGAACCATTACAGCCTCCGCGACCTCACCGGAACTTTCGGTGAGGGGCCGAAAGTTCCGCCCAGCAAAAATCCAATGGTCATCAGCCCGTTGACGCCCGCTCCAAAAGCTCGACCGGAAGTTCCGGTCAAACTGACCGAAAGTTCCAGCGAAACTTCAGATGCAAGTTCCGGCCCAAGTTCCGTCAAATAGAACACTTCAACTAGAAGGGTATTGATTCTTCAGTGGAACTTGGAGCGGAACTAGGGGCAGAACTTCTGGGTCGCAAAGCATGTCTGACTGGAAGTTCCGGTGTCTAGGCGGAAGTTCCGCTCAGGAACTTTCTGGTAGGAACAACATAAATTCCTCACCGGAACTTTCGGTGCAGCTTCCGGTGGAAGTTCCGGCAAATAGAGCATACCCAAACAGAAGGTTCTGGGAGCTCACCGGAAGTTCTAGCGGACGTTGGATCGGAACAAGGCTCCAGATCATCCCATAGAAAAGTCCTGAGCGGAACTTCTGGCGCCTGGCCAGAATTTCCGATCAGACAGAAACGGCTCCAGCTGATCAGAACCTCGCTCTCCCGCAGAAAAGTAGGATGGCTGTGGCGGTGCATATGGGATTTGTGCAAGAACAAGTGATTTCCCACAGCCTTCCGAGATGGACCCCCTCTTGATAGTACGGCAACCTAAAGCAATAAAAAGAGAGAAACTAGAAAAACTAAAAGTCACCGTCTTCACGAGATCCCAAAGAGAGAATCCACAAAATCCATAGGAGTCATCAAAAGCATTTTTCCTGAAAATCAAGTACATGGTTAAACCACAAGTGGCATTGTCATCATCACCAAAATAGCATGGGAAAATATAGTCCTTTCACTATGTTCATAGCTTTTTATTGGGGATGCTTCATAGATATCAACTGAGTACAAAGTACAAGTGCAATGTTGAAAACGTTCCCCATGACAGCATGGTTCTGCTAATTCCAACGTATAAGTGCAAGCATATACAACATAGACGACACAATGGTTCAAGTTTATTAGGGGCAAAGAATATAAAGTGTGCCATCAAGTTCGTGAGGGCTTTAATCACTAAGTTTTCACATAACAAAATACTTTTTAATTGGAAGATAGATGAAAACAAGAATATACTTGGAATGGTGTAACACACCATGCATAGGAGTTTATAGTGGACACTTTGGAATAACTTGGTTTCTTTGGAGTTGCAAGCATGAGTAGAACTTACTCATACAAGTGGATGCTAGCAAAAGACTGGGAGCAACCAATTAAGAGAGCAATAATGGCCATAATCATGTAGAGCAACAAAACATTACTAATCAAAGCATAGAGTGGTACTACAAGTCAAGGACTAAATGATCATAGAGGCTATGGTGACTTATATAGTCACAACATGGTGTAAGCATGTGCCAAGTCAACCCAAACAAAGCATCAAAGGAGAATACCACAATACTATGATTTTGTATGCTAAAACAACGCATGATTCCTTCAAGGCACACTAAGCAACCCCAATTGTTTGGAACAAGATATGCTACAGTAATAATCACTAAGCATAAGGTCAAAACAACACCTAGCATGTCATGCTAAAGTCTAACTCTTAGTCAATGCAAGCTCCTCTTGCAGTTTTAAGCAGGAACTTCCTACTCCTTTTCAACACCAAGCAACTTATTTGAAACAACACAGCAAGAACGGGCGTCCAAACTACTTTATTCAAGAAAACTAAACAAACTAATCAAAGCAAACGAAAACTAAGACACTCCAAAGATCAACACAACAGTGCATGAAACAATAAAAACGAAGTGTCTAGACAGACCTAAGCTTTTTATTGATGAAGAAGGGGATGCCTTGGTCATCCCCAAGCTTTGATGCTTGTACCTCTTGGATATTTCTTGGGGTGACACAGGGGTGGCATACCCAAGCTTTAGCTTTTGTCCATTCTTCATCTTATTACATCATTCTATATTTACACCTGAAATTTTTCCTTCATACAAAACTTCACACAATCTTCATTAGCAACATTAGTGTTTTCAAAAGATAATATACCTTTGGATTTAGCTTTGGAACAGCAAAAAAATTCACTAAAAACACAAGCTACTGTAGCAACTCCTTCAAAAAGCTCAATTCCCCAAAAGATAACTCAAAAAGGAATCAATAAGAAGCAAATGCAAATAATGGCACAAATCTGTCAAAACAGACCAACAAGTAGAAACTGATTTTTTGTAAAATCTTCTGTTGCTCAAATCAAAAACTCTTGAACTAACAAAAGTTATCTAACATACTGGGGGGTTTATTCGAAAATTTTCAGCTCAATCCATCTTATAGAGACTCCTCGCGAATTTTTATGGTGGAGGGCAGAAATCTGTTTCAAGACAGCAACTCCCCAAATCTTACTTCCCTCTCATTAGAGGTCATTCTTGGCACAAAAAGCAAACAAAAAGGATAAGGAGAGGTCATTAATGAAGTAATAACTTCCAAGACTCAAGGAAACTCTTGGGTTATCTCCCAACAAGTACTTTTCTTTAACGCCTTTAAGTTAGGCACAAGAAGCAAGAAATCAAGTATTTTCAAATGAAGAAGCATTAACATCAAACCTTGCTTTCAAAGGAGGAGAAAAAATAAACTTCTCACTCCTTATAGGGAAGTGTTCAATACCTTTCTTGAATGTAAATTGATATTTAATGGTGCCTTCTTTCATATCAATTATGGCACCAATAGTTCTAAGAAAAGGTCTTTCCAAAGTAATAGGACAAGAAGCATTGTATTCAACATCCAAAACATAGAAATCAACAGGGACATAAGCATTGTTAACCATAATGAGAACATCATTAATATTCCCCATTAGTCTCTTCTTAGCATTATCATTAAGTAGGACATCCAAATAACAATCTTCCAAAGGTGGCAAATCAAGCATTTCATAAATCTTCCTAGGCATAATAGAGACACTAGAACCAAGATCACATGAAGCTTTGAGATCAAAGTCATTCACTTGCACATTAATAATGGGTTCCCAACTATCTTCTTGTAAAGGTCCCAACCTGATAAGGTAGAGATCCCTGTGTTTACAATGCTAGTCCCTAGATCAATAGCTAGCATCCACAGTTTAAGATGTAATATCAAGAAACAAAGGTCATAATACAACTTTATAACCAGGAATAAAATAATACATTACATCTTACATAGCTCATTTGGCTATCTCATTACAATGCAGCAGAAATAACTATATAGCATGGAGTCCTTCATCTTCAAAGTGCCACAGGCAGTCATGTTGGTTGTAGAGTTGTAATCCTATTTAACACACTTCACTAACATCAAACAAACCTGCAACGTAATAAGTTACAGCCACAAGGGTCAATACATTTGAATTGTATTGTCAAGTTTCACTACTATGTAGAAATAAGTGGATCCTATCATTACATGCATATTTGGCTAAGTAGGGTTTAGGCTCATTTGCAGAAAGCAATATAGTTTTGTCCTATCTTTTCAAAATAGTTTTACTCTTTTGAAAATCTTTCTGAACTCCTTGGAAAACTCGAAGTTCTTCAAACCCCTTATTGTCACCATCAAGTTTTACTTTGAGAAATTGGAATGTCGAGATCTTCCATAGCTTCAGGCCTTAGTTGCTCAGAGTTGTCCATAACCGGGGACACGGCTAAGTATTAGAATTTGATCTTCTGCAGAAGTTGTACACATTACCCACATGACACAATCTCGTCTTGATGCCACCAGTGGACGCTGGATAAGTACACACCAAATGGAGTACCGGCAGATCGAGAATGTGACAAAGTCTTTCCATAGAAGTCCTCCCAATACACAATTCTAGCTTGTCTACCAGGCACGAATGTAAGGATATATTTCCAATACATAATTCTAGTTAACCTGAAGATGCCAATGCAAGGGTCTTCCACTATGTAGTTGACTAAGCCAGAGCCCATTTAGCATGTGGGTGTACACGGAAGCCACTGTACGAGAAACATGTTCAAATCTCTAAGTCCCTGGGTGGTTTTCTTCTAGTTCACATACAAAAAGATAGCCATATAAACATGGTTCCCTTTGTTGCCACCTTATTCAAAATTGAGTATCCACTTTCCACCCAGGTGGTTCATTGAGGACTTGTTTTATTATATAAAACATATATTTTTCCAACACTTTATATAATCATATCATGTATTCCATCCCAAGTCTATAGCAGGGCTAAGCATACTACAACTACATTGTTTTCACTAAGGAAGATATAAGGGTATCCTATTAGGATTTAGCATAGCATAAAATATAGTAGTCCTTTCCATGCATGTTACAAAATCCACTAAGTGTAATGAAAATAGTAGGACTTGGATAATAGTGTCACTTGCCTTAGTAGTTGGTGGTGTTGGTACACTCTTCGCAATAACACACTTGACAATCAACACAATCTATCAAGCAAAACAACCAAGACAAAATATACACAAGATCAACACTAATGGCAACACAAAAATCATGCAAAGTATGCAAACATGCAAGATGGCGATATTTATTGTACAAATTTTTATAACAAGGTTCTGAACATTACTAAGTGATTTCTGAACATTTTATATTTTCAAGATTACAAATGCAACCATTTGTGCAATTGTAGCAATTAGCAATATTTTCTAACACTTGGAAATATCATTCTCACTAAATAATTGCCACGGTCTTATTTATATTAGAATAAAATTATATTTTGGTCTTACTGTACAGAGGGTTCAATTTACAACCATTTGCCAAAGTATTCACTTAAAAATAATTTACACAACAATTTTTATACTCAAAATACTCCACAAATGGTTCTGTATAAAACGTGATTTTAACAGACTCAAAAATACCGAATTATGGCTCCACTGTATTCTACTCGTTTTTGTGAATCCATAGACATATTATTTGCTAAATTTGAATATACAGAACTAAAGATATGATTTTTACAAGTTTCTATGTTCTTATGTCTAAAAATCCGAAAATAGGAATATATATGACACTTGGCAGATTCTAATTGGAGGATACCCCTTCGTTTAAGTAATCTATGATGACCTTTAGATGAAGATCTAATGGTTCAGGATGGCTCACCGGAAAAGCTCGCCGGAGAAGTTCGCCGGATTTGCGGGCACGGGCTTGGCGTTGTCGTTCCCGTCGCTAGGGACGTATCCTAAGTAGAAGAAGATGTGGACGGCATAGAGAACGTCGAGGCGGTGCTACTGGACGTGATTTTTGAGGTCGTTCGTCCCCAACGGTGCGACAAGCCACGAATGGAGCGACGCGTGACGTCGGGCGGCGCGGCCAACTACAACAAGAAGATGCACAATCATGTCCTGGAGGTAGGCAACATCAAGACTAGTCTTATGGTAAAAGGAATCGACGAGAGACTCACCGTGGACAACAAGATCTGACGATGAACTCAAATTTGGGGCTGAAGTTGGCATCGATCGTGTGTGTTCTACAGAGCTCCTCTCAAGAAAGTTTAGGAACGAAAATAATGGAGAAGGAGGAGTGGAATATGGTGCTCTCTTCGGTTTTTGCTAAGGTGGCCTGTGGAGAGAGATCGGGTACGAATCATGACGTATGACACTTGGAGCACCGGTTCGATTTGATGTAATTACTCACCTAAATGCGAAATTTCTTCCCTGAATGGATTCACCATTAAATTTCCAATAACTTTCGTGTTTAACTCGACAAGAAATGGTCAATAAAATTGATGGGGGAGGAGAGGAAGAGGTCAGTGGCCATGGCTGTGTGCGTTTCATGTTCTGTAGGTTCGAGGAGGAAGAAGACCGGTCGATGGCCTAGATGGGCCAGCAAGTGCGTCCCAAAATAATAAAGAGGACAAAAAAAAATAGAGGGAGAGGGAGGTTATGGTGGGCTGGATTGCTGTGGGCTTTTTTTTCCTTAACCAATTTCTTTTTTTTCTTTTTCTGTTTTGTTTAAATCAATTGATTCAACTTCCAAATTGACTTAAATTTGTATTAAATCTTTTCAGAAAATTTTATATAAAATATAAGTTGATAGTTTACTCTAATTATATATTTTTTAAATATATTTTTAATACAGTATAATTCATTTAGAAATTGAGTATGGTACGTAGACCTATACAGTATATTTTCTTAATTCTTATTTATTTCATATCTTTTGATTTAGAGCTCCAAAAAGGTTCAAACCAATTTCTACAGTTTTAGTTAATAATAACATATCATTATATATTATTTAAATGTAATTTTATTTCATATAAATATGGATTTTATCTATGGCCTTAAATTGACTTTGCAGTATTTCTTATTTCTTTATCTATCTTAGGTAAATCATAGGTTTTGATTTATAGTTTTAAAAAGGGCGATTCCAATTTGTATAGTTTTATTTAATAATTATTTATCTTTATATATCCTTTAGAATTAATTTGTTCGCAATTAAGTATTAATTTTAGCTATGAGCTTTATTGACCTTGGAATACTTTCTTTTATCTTATATAAATCATAAGTTTTTATCCATGGCTCCAAATAGAGTAAAAACAATTCCCATGGTTTTGTAATATTGTTGTTTACCATTATAGATTATATAGAAATGATTTTGCTAAATTTTTATATGGAACATATCCATAGTCTTGTATTGAACTTGATGGTGATTTCTCTTATTAATGTTTAGGTTTTAGATTTATCAATTTTTTTCAATAGGTAAAATGCAAGTGCTTAAAGATGATGATGCATGACATGCATTTGAATTTTTGAAATCTTGTTTGCACTTTCTCATTCAAAATTGTTTTAAGTAAGGTTTTGATGTTTCCAATTAGAAGCAAAAAATTTCTTTTCCCCTAAATTTCATCATTTATTTCTTTTGTTTGTTTATTTTTCAGATTTCAAAATTTGGAAAGTTTGGGATGTGACAGGCTACCATCCTTAAAAGAAATCTCGTCCCGAGATTTGGGAAGGCTAGGGTTACAAGTTGGCTTTAAGGCAACTAGGGTACTACCACCCTTAAAAGAAAGTCTCATAGGGTTACATTGATGGTTCACTTGACTATGGGTTCAACACTTGATATCCTGACAAGGAATCCTTATTTGATTTAACTAGTTCCTGACATCCACTTCTTCTATCTCTTCAAAGTTCCCATCCATGTCAATGTGGTTCACATGTCCTTTCTGGGTCACATTGGAGTCGTTTCCATTGGAGTTTCTAGCATCCATTTTCTTTTTCTTCTCAGGACAGTCTGATGCATAGTGTCCAAGCTCCTTACAATTATAGCATTGCAACTGGCTAATGTCTTTCTTCATAGGGTTTCCATGTTGGTTCTGACCAAGGTCATCTCCATTGTCAATATCATTTCCATTATTATCACTTCCATTGTTATTGTGGTGATACTGATGTGGTTCAGAATCTTCATTGCTCTTTTTGAATGAACGCTTCTTTGGTGATGATCCTGAGTGATACTTGAGTTTATGCTTCCTCTTTCTATTCTCAACTTGATTCATCTTGTTTTCCAAAATGGTGGCTTTGTCACAGAGTGATTGATAAGTTGGGACATAGGCAATAGCTAGCTGCTGGTTCAACTCATCATTAAGTCCTTCAAGAAATTTCTCCTTTCTCTTAGCATCTGTGTCAACTTCATCCGGTGCATAGCGTGCCAGATTGTTGAATTCTTTAATGTACTTAGCCACACTGAAGTGACGTTGTTTCAGATTGTGGAATTCCTTTTTCTTCAAGTGCATCACTCCAGATGAGATGTGAGCTGTACGGAAACCATCCTCAAAAATAGCCCAAGTCACATCCTCAAGGGGAGTGGTGATCTGAAAGTTGTCCCACCATGTTGCTGCTGGTCCTTCAAGCAGGTGTGATGCAAACCTAACTTTTTCTTCATCGGTGCAGCCAACAGTCACTAAGTCCTTATTCCCTGAATGTAACCAGTCATTGGCTTCCATTGGATCAGTTTTTCCAGAGAACCTTGCAGGCCTAAGTTTCAGAAACCTGGTGAGCATATCATGTGCTGGAGGATTATTCTGATTGTTGTTGTTGTTGTTGTTATTGTTGTTGTTGTTCTGATTCCGTATGTACGTGGTCATCATCTGCATCAGCTGTGTCTGAGCTGTCATCATCTGCTGCATCTCAGGAGTGATGTTGTTATTGTTGTTTTGGTTGGGATTGGCACGATGGGGAGGCATCTGTTGGCTTGATAGGGATAAGTAATGATAGATAGACTAAAGAAGTTTTAACACATCACCCAAAACAATCAAGTTCAAACAAACAATCAAGCAATCAACAAGCAACTATTCACTTAACAACTTATGAGCATAATTCATGAGTTGAAGGAAACAACAAGTTTTCTTGAAATAATTAACTTAGTATAGTCATACCTCATAGGTCAATATGATCCATACACTTAACATGATATTAATGTTTTGGTAGGCAATCTAATGTCTCTTGGTTCTCATTTGTAGTCCTTAGTGAAATCCTTGGTGAAACTAAAATCGAAGTCATTGGTCATGGTGAAGGCTTTGTCCATCAAGTTGAAAAAGTAAGAGGTGTAGAATTCAAACAAAAAGGTTGAGGAAAGAGTCTACAAGATTGTTTGTAAATAAGTTTTTGGAACAAATACAACTCCTATTTTTCTAAGGGGTTTTGTCTAATCCTAGGGTTACAATCCTACAGGCAACACAGTGCTCTGATACCATCTGTAAAGGTCCCAACCTGATAAGGTAGAGATCCCTGTGTTTACAATGCTAGTCCCTGGATCAATAGCTAGCATCCATAGTTTAAGATGTAATATCAAGAAACAAAGGTCATAATACAACTTTATAACCAGGAATAAAATAATACATTACATCTTACATAGCTCATTTGGCTATCTCATTACAATGCAGCAGAAATAACTATATAGCATGGAGTCCTTCATCTTCAAAGTGCCACAGGCAGTCATGTTGGTTGTAGAGTTGTAATCCTATTTAACACACTTCACTAACATCAAACAAACCTGCAACATAATAAGTTACAGCCACAAGGGTTAATACATTTGTATTGTATTGGCAAGTTTCACTACTATGTAGAAATAAGTGGATCATATCATTACATGCATATTTGGCTAAGTAGGGTTTAGGCTCATTTGCAGAAAGCAATATAGTTTTGTCCTATATTATCAAAATAGTTTTGCTCTTTTGAAAATCTTTCTGAACTCCTTGGAAAACTCCAAGTGCTTCAAACCCCTTATTGTCACCATCAAGTTTTACTTTGAGAAATTGGAATGTCGAGATCTTCCATAGCTTCAGGCCTTAGTTGCTCAGAGTTGTCCATAACCGGGGACACGGCTAAGTACTTAGAAATTGATCTTCTGCAGAAGTTGTACACTTTACCCACATGACACAATCTCGTCTTGACGCCACCAGTGGCCGCTGGATAAGTACACACCAAATGGAGTACCGGAAGATCGAGAATGTGACAAAGTCTTTCCATAGAAGTCCTCCCAATACACAATTCTAGCTTGTCTACCAGGCACCAATGTAAGGATATATTTCCAATACATAATTCTAGTTAACCTGAAGATGCCAATGCAAGGGTCTTCCACTATGTAGTTGACTAAGCCAGAGCCCATTTAGCATGTGGTTGTACACGGAAGCCACTATACGAGAAACATGTTCAAATCTCTAAGTCCCTGGGTGGTTTTCTTCTAGTGCACATACAAAAAGATAGCCATATAAACATTGTTCCCTTTGTTGCCACCTTATTCAAAATTGAGTATCCACTTTCCACCCAGGTGGTTCATTGAGGACTTGTTTTATTATATAAAACATATATTTTTCCAACACTTTATATAATCATATCATGTATTCCATCCCAAGTCTATAGCAGGGCTAAGCATACTACAACTACATTGTTTTCACTAAGGAAGATATAAGGGTATCCTATTAGGATTTAGCATAGCATAAAATATAGTAGTCCTTTCCATGCATGTTACAAAATCCACTAAGTGTAATGAAAATAGTAGGACTTGGATAATAGTGTCACTTGCCTTAGTAGTTGGTGGTGTTGGTACACTCTTCGCAATAACACACTTGACAATCAACACAATCTATCAAGCAAAACAACCAAGACAAAATATACACAAGATCAACACTAATGGCAACACAAAAATCATGCAAAGTATGCAAACATGCAAGATGGCGATATTTATTGTACAAATTTTTATAACAAGGTTCTGAACATTACTAAGTGATTTCTGAACATTTTATATTTTCAAGATTACAAATGCAACCATTTGTGCAATTGTAGCAATTATCAATATTTTCTAACACTTGGAAATATCATTCTCACTAAATAATTGCCACGGTCTTATTTATATTAGAATAAAATTATATTTTGGTCTTACTGTACAGAGGGTTCAATTTACAACCATTTGCAAAAGTATTCACTTAAAAATAATTTACACAACAATTTTTATACTCAAAATACTCCACAAATGGTTCTGTATAAAACGTGATTTTAACATACTCAAAAATACCTAAGTATGGCTCCACTGTGTTTTACTCGTTTTTGTGAATCCATAGACATATTATTTGCTAAATTTGAATATACAGAACTAAAGATATGATTTTTACAAGTTTCTATGTTCTTATGTCTAAAAATTCGAAAATAGGAATAGATATGACACTTGGCAGATTCTAATTGAAGGATACCCCTTCGTTTAAGTAATCTATGATGACCTTTAGATGAATATCTAATGGTTCAGGATGGCTCACCGTAAAAGCTCGCCGAAGAAGTTCGCCGGATTTGCGGACACGGGCTTGGCGTTGCCGTTCCCGTCGCTAGGGACGTATCCCAAGTAGAAGAAGATGTGGACGGCGTAGAGAACGTCGAGGCGGTGCTACTGGACGTGATTTTTGAGGTCGTTCGTCCCCAACGGTGCGACAAGCACGAATGGAGCGACGCGTGACGTCGGGCGGCGCGGCCAAAAAAAGAAGATGCACAATCATGTCCTGGAGGTAGGCAACATCAAGACTAGTCTTATGGTAGAAGGAATCGACGAGAGACTCACCGTGGACAACAAGATCTGACGATGAACTCAAATTTGCAGCTGAAGTTGGCATCGACCGTGTGTGTTCTACAGAGCTCCTCTCAATAAAATAATGGAGGAGTAGGAGTGGAATATGGTGCTCTCTTCGGTTTTTGCTAAGGTGGCCTGTGGAGAGAGATCGGGGTACGAATGCCAACGTATGACACTAGGAGCACCGGTTCGATTTGATGTAATTACTCACCTAAATGCGAAATTTCTTCCCTGAATGGATTCCCCATAAAATTTTCAATAACTTTCGTGTTTAACTCGACAAGAAACGGTCAATAAAATTGATGGGGAAGGAGAGGAAGAGGTCAGTGGCCATGGCTGTGTGCGTTGCATGTTCTGTACATTCGAGGAGGAAGAAGACCGGTCGATGGCCTAGATGGGCTAGCAAGTGCGGCCCAAAATAATAAAGAGGACAGAAAAAAATAGAGGGGAGAGGGAGGTTATGGTGGGCTGGATTGCTGTGGGCTTTTTTTTTCCTTAACCGATTTCTTTTTTTTTCTGTTTTGTTTAAATCAATTGATTCAACTTCTAAATTGACTTAAATTTGTATTAAATATTTTCAGAAAATTTTATATAAAATATAAGTTGATAGTTTACTCTAATTATATATTTTTTAATTTTTTTTAATACAGTATAATTCATTTAGAAATTAAGTATGGTACATAGGCCTATACAGTATATTTTCTTAATACTTGTTTATTTCATATCTTTTGATTTAGAGCTCCAAAAAGGTTCAAACCAATTTCTACAGTTTTACTTAATAATATTGTATCATTATATATTATTTAAATATAATTTTATTTTATATATATATGGATTTTATCTATGGGCTTAAATTGACTTTGCAGTATTTCTTATTTCTTTATCTATCTTAGGTAAATCATAGGTTTTGATTTATAGTTTCAAAAAGAGCGATTCCAATTTGTATAGTTTTATTTAATAATTATTTATCTTTATATATCCTTTAGAATTAATTTGTTCGCAATTAAGTATTAATTTTAGCTATGAGCTTTATTGACCTTGGAATACTTTCTTTTATCTTATATAAATCATAAGTTTTTATCCATGGCTCCAAATAGAGTGAAAACAATTCCCATGGTTTTGTAATATTGTTGTTTACCATTATAGATTATATAGAAACGATTTTGCTAAATTTTTATATGGAACATATCCATAGTCCTGTATTGAACTTGATGGTGATTTCTCTTATTAGTGTTTAGGTTTTAGATTTATCAATTTTTTTCAATAGGTAAAATGCAAGTGCTTAAAGATGATGATGCATGACATGCATTTGAATTTTTGAAATCTTGTTTGTCACTTTCTCATTCAAAATTGTTTTAAGTAAGGTTTTGTTGTTTCCAATTAGAAGCAAAAAGTTTCTTTTTCCCCTATATTTCATCATTTATTTCTTTTGTTTGTTTATTTTTCATATTTCAAAATTTGGAAAATTTTGGGATGTGACACTTCTACTTTCCTAGGAATAGAAGCTTTGTGTTTTAACTTATCTTCCTTAATCTTAACAAGAGCACCTGTAATGTGTTTAGTGAAAGCAACATGCATATCACTAGCATCAGGACTTCTAGCAAGTTTTTGCAGGAACATAATCACTTTAGAAATATTGCAACCATCTATATCAAAATAAAAATTAGCATCACTAGTAGTAGACTCATTAGGCTTACGCATTGTAGGAGGAAGAATAGGGACTTCTTGTGGTTTAGTGGTATCCATTCTAGTGATGGTGCACACACTAGTGTTTCTATCATTTTCAGCTTCCCTTTCCCACTTAGCATGAAGTTGAGCTAACAGTCTAACATTTTCATCAATGGTAACTTGTATGGCATGAGTAGCAGCAAAGGTACTCTCCATGGTTTTAGGTTTAGCAGCCATTTTATTAATCAAGGAGGACTGTGCTTTAGACAAAGAGGAAATGTTCTTTTCAGCACTCAAAATTTTTGACTATAAACTAGGAATTTCTCTATTCAGATTCTCAAGCTGATGGCTAATGTTTTTCAAGATAATAGATTGTTCTTCCGTAGTTTTAGTGAATATCTTGTTTTTCTCATATTGCATCTGCATAAAGTTTTTAGTGGATCTTTCAATTTCTAGAATCCTATCTTCACTAGGCATTCCAGATCTACCATGGTAAGCATTTTCATTATTAGGAGGATAAGGCCTATAGTTATTACCATAAGTATTGTTTCCAAAATTGTTGTTTCTAATGAAGTTCACATCAACTTGCTCTTCTTGAGCAACCAAAGAGGATAAGGTAACATTGTTTGGATCTAAAGGAGCTTTCCCATTAACAAGCATAGCCAAAATAACATCTATCTTATCACTCAAAGAGGAGGTTTCTTCAACAGAATTTACCTTCTTACCATGTGGAGCTCTCTCAATGTGCCATTCAGAATAATTAACCATCATATTATCAAGGAGTTTTGTTGCAGCACCCAAGGTGATGGTCATAGAGGTACCTCCAGCAGCTGAATCGAACAGGTTTCTTGAAGAGAAGTTCAAACCTGCATAAAAAGTCTGGATAATCATCCAAGCAGTGAGTCCATGAGTGGGACAATTCTTAACCAAATACTTCATTCTTTCCCAAGCTTGGGCAACATGTTCATTATCAAGTTGTTTAAATTTCATAATGTCACTTCTCATAGATATAATCTTAGCAGGAGGATAGTACTTTCCAATAAAAGCATCTTTGCACTTAGTCCAAGAATCAATACTATTTCTAGGCAAGGATAGCAACCATTCTTTAGCTTTTCCTCTCATGGAGAAAAGAAACAGCTTGAGCTTAATAATATCTCCATCTACATCCTTATACTTTTGCATCTCACAAAGTTCAACAAAGTTATTGAGATGGGCAGCAGCATCATCAGAACTCGCACCAGAAAATTGCTCTCTCATCACAAGATTCAACAAAGTAGGCTTAATTTCATAAAAGGTAGCATCAGGAGCAGGTGGAGCAATAGGAGGGCTAAGGAAATCATTGTTGTTTGTGCTAGTGAAGTCACACAACTTGGTGTTCTCAGCAGAGTTCATTTTGGCAAAGGTGGGCAAGCCAAAAATAGCAGCAGCTAGAGCGGGAACTAATTTTTTTGTGTTTTTTATAAGATAAAGCAAACCAAACTAAACTAATTTTTTTGGAGTTTTTGATTAAAAGAGGCAAACAAAACCAAGCAAAAGAAACTAAGCAAACTAAAAACAAAGTAAAGAGAAAGGTTGAGGAGGACTCCCCTTGTAAAGACGTCCTTGGCCTCCCCGACAACGACGCCAGAAAGAGCTTGATGCAGCGCTGAGTTGATGTAGGAGCGCTTCGTTGGGAACCCCAAGAGCAAGGTGTGAAGAAGCACAGCAGCAATTTTTTCCTCAGTAAGAAACCGAGGTTATGGAACCAGTAGGAGGAAGGAAACGTCACACAGGTGTTGCAAGCAACATGGAAACCTACACAACACAAACTCAAGACTTTTCCCCAACGAATCAATGAGGTTGTCAAGCTCACCGGTTTGCTATAACAAAGGATTAAACGTATGGTGTGGAAGGTGATGATGGTTTGCAGCAAGTAAACAAGTAACAATGGAAGATGTATCAATGGTAAAGATTGGACTAGGGTCCATAGTTCACTAGAGGTGCTATCCTTAGATAAACAACATGGCATGAAGGATAAAGAAATTACAGCATGGCAATTGACAGGAACTGAGCAAGGCATAACAATGCAATACCAGACAAAAAGATCCTATGAGATTCGATTGGGCAATACAACAATATACATAGACCGCCATCCAACTGCATCTATGACTAGAAGTCCACCTCCAGGTTATCATCCAAACCCCCTCTAGTATTAAGTTGCAAGCAACAGACAACTGCTTTAAGCAAAGTTTGTAAGGTAAACAATCCACTTGTTCCATGAACAAGAGACCGTTGTTTTCTCCCTAGTGGCAACAACACATCTACAACCGAAGGGATTTCTGTCACTTCCCTTGGAAACTAGAGGCATGAACCCACTATTGAGCATAAATACCCCCTCTTGGAGTCACTAACAACTACTTGGACAAGATAGCTACTAACAACGGAGAGCATGCAAGATCACAAACAACACAGACATGATAGTATCAAATAGACAAAACCACTAATCAATCTGACATAGTAATCTCAATATCCATCGGATCCCCGCAAACACAACATGCATGATTACAAATAGATTAGATCTTGATCATGAACGGAGCTCACAAGATCTATACATGAAAGCACAAGGAGGAGATGCAACCATCTAGCTACTACATGGACCCGTAGTCCAAGGTGGAACTACTCACGCTTCATACCGGAGAAGAAGGCCTCCGAGATGATTTCGCCTCCGGCAGGGTGCCGGGAAGAACTTCAGATCCCCCCTATCTAGGGACGACAGTGGTGTCGGCTACAGAAGGTTTCGTGGAGTTTTGATCGAGTGCCTAGGGTTTCTGTATCGGGGACTTCTTATAGGCAAAGAGGCGAGGCTGGGAGGCGACCAGGGGGTCCATACCCTGCCCAGGCGCGGGCTGGGCCCACCTGAGCCTGTCCATCTCTCCTCTAGACTTCGTGTCACCCACGGTAAAATATTGACTTTGAATTTTGTCCCGTCCAATTCCGAGAATATTGATTTTATGCCTTTCTGGAACCAAGAACAGAAGAAAATAGGCAACTGGCACTCTGGCAACTTGTTAATAGGTTAGTTCCAGAAAAGATATAAAAACACCTCAAAGTGTAGACAAAGCAAAGCAAAGTAGATACTAAACAAGCATGGAGCATCAAAAATTATAGATACGTTTCCGAAGTATCATGAAGCAACAGGAGTCTGGTGAGAGGAGTAGCGCCGCTATCAATCATGGTGGCAACCCATTGTTCTCTCAACTTAGCTTTCTTGAAAACATAAATATTTGTGGGTGACACACATGAATTGGAACAAGAAGTTAAGTATTTCAGTATTAAAGTATAACTACCAACAAAGCACAAGCAAAACAGTAGCAGGCATGTTTGCAACTTCATTAAGTTCCTACAAAGTGCCATTTACTAATCCTATCAAGAACACTAGCAGCCGAGCACACTGTAAGATAATGAAAGGATCGGGCAATGTAGCAGACATATACTCTCCTGAGTAATGAGTTACAGAACTAAACATTTGATAATCAAGTATGAAAATATAAGATTGGATAACAAGGAAAGTTGTTCTTATACACCAAATCAATTAGGAATATCACTAATTTTACCAGAACTAAACATGGAAATAATTATTCAGAAACATGCATTTCTAGAACTACTCCTTGCATTTCTCACAAGCAACAAGAACCCAATTAATGTGTTAGTGATAACACCCGGATTTTTAATCTCAGATGCCTGTTATGCCATACATCGCAATCCCAGGATTACCATTTTTGCGAGACATAACAGAATTGGATACCATAGTACATCATCCATTACAAATGATACATAAGTTCTTACACAAATAGGGATCTCATGATCCAGTTCTTAATACAACATCAAGCAGCGGGATACGTAATAATAACGGTAGAGTAGGCGAAGCTCCATCTTCGGGGTCACAGGCAATGCTGACGATGGGAGATGATCCTAGTTGTCGTAACCTTCCTGGGGTCCATCCTCCAGGTACTCCTCTTCATAGTCTGTCCATGGGAATAGCCAGGGACAAAGCCATGAGTACTCTTTAAGTACTCGCTAACTAATACTAACAGGTAAAGGGGTTTTTGTATAATAGGACACTAGGCTCTAGGGTTGTTTTGCAAAAGCCAGATTTATCCCTACTAAGTTTAGAGGCAACGAATGCTCGTCACAATTTTATAACTCCTAAGTGGGAACTTGTATTTCATATCACAACTCTGTTGTGGTCAAGTCAAAGTTTCAAATCATTTCACAAGTCATTTTGAAAAGTCTGACGGGGGAACAGTATGGCCACTCCAACTGTCCATAACCGCGGACGCGGCTATTCGAATAGTTTGACACTCTGCAGAGATTGTACACTTTCACCACAACATTCAATACATCCGTCAGGAACAAATCCTGAATTCACCATACTCAGTATGCGGATAATCAATCCTAACCTTTCGATTACACGCCCTAGTATAAGCACCTCTCCTGTGAGTTTGGCCTCCCAACCATGACCAACTGTCATATTGGGTACTGCACAGGTGGACAATCTTCACAAGGTAGCCTCAGCTCAGACCTTGGCCGTGAGGGAACTAATACTAAGGTATATAAGTTTCCAGTCAAGCCCTACCCAATCTTCGGGTATTGTGGTTGTACGATAAAATTGGAATGGTATCGCATCCAGACAACCATCAGTTTTATAAAGGGCTAAGGCTCATGCCTCATCGTTTTCATCACCAAAATCATCAGGTGTTTGGAAACACATGTCCAAAACATTTCAATAGAATGATCCATCATTCCAAGGTTTTCATAACCATTTTTCCACCAAGTATTCCCATCTAAAGTTGATCAAGTTTTATGCTTAGCACTAGCATCTACAGGTGGGGGTAAGCAATAATGAGGGGTGGTAAACTAGTGGAGTTCTAACTAAGTTCAATCTCATGCCTTAAGATGACATCAAGATTATCTAGCTTAGGCCAAATTTTATGCTCTTTATGCAACCTTCAGATATCTTTCTAGTATCTATAATTCACTTAAGTAAACTCTAAGGAATAGCTTTGATAAAGAAATAAACTATAAAGCTTGTAAGTAAAAACTAGGATTGGTTGGTCAAGTGGGTTGGATCATATATGCTTAAGGCATATAGTGGGCAGAGTAACAAGTAGTGGTTTGTGGCATCAGTAGGGTATCTTGCAAGGGTTAGCTTGCATTGGTCCACTTAGTTAATAAAGCTTGCACAATATCAGTATAATCTTGCTAAATTGCAAGTGTTAGCTTGCCATGTGCAGAGCAGTGGTTGAAGTTCTCCTCGGCTTCTTCTTCGTAGTATCCTCCTTCCTCCTCGTATCCTTGGTCGGTACTAGCGTCTATAAATAAATACGAGGTACACAATCACCAAACAATACTTAACTACTTGCAATCATCACACACAAGGGTCCTATAGATGATCCAACATCATCACTAACATTACAAGATTAAAGCTTGGTTTAATTCTTTTTATTTTTAGAAAAGTAATTTCTACTCATTGAAAAACTACTTAAGATTTAATATTCTCCAAACCAAACATGGGATCATGTTGACACATGTCATCACCACATATTTTAGTCCATGGGAATATGATTTAAAGTGGTGTCACAATTTAATAAGGTTTTACCCTTTTTATTTTAATTATTTAAAGTGGCTAGAAATGCCTATGTAGCATTCTTTTATTACTAGAACATTATTTCTGAAGGTAAACCTATATATTTTTTTATATTCTGAAAGGTATGGCTAAATGTGATTTTTGAGAGTTGGAATCAACTCAAAAGCTATTATGGTTTAAATTTAAAAAATGTTTGAATGCAGAAAAGCTTCTGCCTTGTTATTTTTACCATGGGTGATCTATAGATCCAAATGACTTGAATCCAACGGGCTTGGATTCAGCGTTCTCGGACCTTTCTAACAAAATTGGTTTCATTCAATTTGGTGCACTGAATCGATCTGGGTTGATTTTTGAAGTTGGGTACAGAAGTGAGTTTGAAACAAAATGAAAAAGGTTTAATTCAAATAACTGGGCTGCGCGGGAAAAGTTAACGGGCCGGCCTGCTAAGCGCAGTGCTCCCGCGGGCTGCTTAAGTGGGTGTCCACACTCGTCAGTGAGACAGGGAGGGGCGAAGCGGTACGGGGCGATGTGGATCGTTCGATCTAGTTCTAATCCAACGGCTGAGAGTCATCATCGACGTTGAGCAACGCCGGCGAGAAAGAAACCTAGCGCGGCCAGTGAGGGGTGCTGGGGGCTCACCGGGGTGCAGGCGAGGGTCAGCGAGGCGGGCAAACGACGAAGTCAACGACGGCGAACTCAGGGGTGGTCGCGACAGCTCCTGGGGTGGACGAAATCGATGGCGCCCTTCTTCTCCAGAGGCGGCGGGCTCCGGTGAAATTCCGGCGAGGTGGTGCTCGCCTTGCTCTGGGAACGGTGTGGCACGATCAGTGAGGAGAGGGGAGTGAGATGGTGTGAAGAAATCGAGAGGGGGTGGCCTCTATTTATAGTCGAGCGAGGGGACCGACGGGGCGCACGGTGAGCTCGTCGGGGGCGATGTTACAGGCGGCTATTGGAATGGGCGAAGGTAAGGGGCGGTGCGGTGTTCCCTGGCGATGCTCAACGACATGGTTTTGAGGCGTGGGGCGGTGCGGCTTGGTCTGGAACATGCGACGCTCTGCGCGGCAGAGGCGGCGTCTTCGACGGCGAGCGGTGGCTGTGCGTCACGGGGCGGCGAACGAGGATGTCTGGTGGTCTCCTGGGTTGGTGGGGATTGTGTATGCACGCGGTGAGGGCGGCGTGCGGTCTGTGGGCGCTGGTCGAGGGCGGCGCTCTGGTGCACGCTCGGCATGGTTGCTGGCGAGGTTGGCATGGTTCGTGCGTGTGGTCCAGGGCTTGGAAACGCTCGCGGCTGGGACAGTGAGTGGCGGTGGACGGTGGGCTGCCTCCTAGACATGCTGGCTAGACTTGCTTTTCTTCCTAGCTTGCTGTCGACATGGGGGTGACATGGGTGTGCTCGGCTGTTCACCATTGATGGCAATGCCAAGCTTACAGTGATGCTAAGGGTTAGTTTAGGTTGTTAGATGATCTACTAAGGCTAGTGGTGTCCAGAGAGGGAACAAGTTAGGCTTCAATCACTGCTCACTATAGTGTTTAGATTTTGTATGATTTGTGTTTGTAACCTGTTTGATGAAATGACCGCATGAAATCAAGTTTTGAATTTTGAAAAGATTTTTGGTGGGTTTGCTAGATTGGTGCTAGTGAGTCTGCAGATTCTTGGGTTTTGAAAGTTGAGCTTGTTTGAGTGGTTTTTGAAAAAGTGGGATCTTCCCATATGATAAAGATTCAATTTTGAATTGTCATTTAAACTATGCATTTGAAAGTTTCAGAATGATCACAAAGTGGGCCTTGATACCTTGTTATGAGTATATTCAAGGGGTGCAAAGATCCAGAAAAGTTTCCATTAGGTTCTGAAAGTTTGAGACAGCCAAAGTAGGCATGGGAGTTAAATTGGTCAAAATGACCATTCCTTTATTTTATTGGTTTTGATTTATTTGTCTTTAGGAAAAGTTTGGGAAATGTTTAGATGATGTTTATTTCACCTAATAAACATTTTACAAGCAAGGAAACATACAAACAAGGTGGTTCAAAAGAATTTCAAATTAAATGCATACACATATGCATGCCTTCATAATTTTAATTAGAAAAGTTTTTGTTAACCCTAATTTTGATGATTAGAGTTTGATGATTTAAGTTTAATATTTTTCGGATGTTACAGTTAGCAATCACAATAAGAAGAAAATCAAGAAAGCACTAACAAAAATATTCAGTAAGAATAATAAGAAGAAAATATCCGATGAAAAGTAAAATAAACATCCATACAGAATTGATGTTACGCTGCTAGTGATTGGAATATGTACAAGCAGTATAGCACAAATTGTTGGAGAACTGGGAGATAATGGCACTTGATATAGATGAATACATGCAGAACAAGTTCCTGGTACAACCACCTCCAATTTTCAAAATTATTAGCTACTGTAATAGAACAAGAATACTTGATCTAGTCAAAAAATGCTGGCAATGTCTCATTCAATTGACAATGTCCTGGTACAACCACCTCCAATTGGCAATGTCTCAGTCAATAGCCGAATGTTGACAACAGCCACTCAATGTACTAAGATTAACAATATAATGTTGACAACAGCCACATATAAAACAGCTTTGGGACATATTAGTGCAAATGCAAGTGGCACTTAAACTAACACAAATCATTGAAACTCACTGGCAAAAAACAGCCCAGTTAGGTAAATAAAAAACACTAGTAATGTACTGTATGCCCATAGATCAAGAAACTATAACTTCATGTAGGTATTGTATTTGCATAGATCGGGTAGCTAGAGAACAATGCTTGCTGCACTGAATGTAATTATGCACTAACTGTCATTTCTTATTGACATTACTGTATGTGGAATTACTAAATGAATATTAACATTAGCGTTTCTTATTTAACTCCTAGACCTAAATTTTATTCCTCCCGAAGAAGAGAACATTCCTTCCAATGAAGGTATACTCCTGAACCTAACTTGGCTGTAGTACCTGCGAATCAAATCAAGAGAAGTGTCACCTCCAACAAAATAAGTAAATACAAGAATAGGCAAGAACAAGTGAGAATTTTTTTGTATCCTGCTGGAGCCAAGCATGTTGATTAAAACACAAGTATAAGGCTTGCAAGCCATGAAGTCCTACAATGAATAGTCTTAAAAAGATAGAAAAGTTGCTTATAATTGCGCAATTTTCTGTCCTGGTTGAACTAACCTCACATGAATATGGGTGGACAAAGTTAGTTCCGAATACTGTAGTGATAAGAAACATCCTTAGATACCAGCTATCAAGCAATAAATCATTTTTAGTTCAACCCCATCTGAATGAGTATATATCCGCTAGAGCATCACTTAGCAAATTACACAAACAACAAAATTATGCATACGCATTTGCACTAACAGATCAAGCTCACAAGTTCCTACTCAGGTACCGATCCAAAAACTAAGGTTTCTAATTTGCAACTAATGCACTTAGGAGTTCTGTGGTTACTTGGCGCCAGAACTCGCGAAGATTAGCATGGAGGAGCGACGCGAGCGTGTCGTTGAGGAGGTTGACAACGGCATGCGACTCCTGGGCGTCGAGGCCACCGAGCCCGGCTGCAACAACCTCGTCGTACGGCAGGTAAACCACAAACCTTTCGGCCGATTCGCTGCCGCCACCACGCTACCGGCTCCATATGTAGATGGGGCGGCATACGATCAGAGGGAGGTGGTGAGCGATGGTGGCGACGAAGATTTAGGACCCGAGATGCCTCTGGCGGGCACTCACCTTACCAAGCTCTGCAGCACACCACCGACCCTTTCTCTTCCGCACCAAGATCCCTCTGTCCTGGAGATCCATCATGTCCGGCCTCACCTGCTCCCGTGCGAACACGCTCGACCACTTCGCTTCAGCCTTGTTCTATCCATGCTAGCCTCGTGTCCAGGAACGGAGGTGGTGCGGCGAGCTAGCAGGCGCAGCGGGATTTGGTGTTGGCAGAGCGGCGGCGGGTCTGGGAAGAGGAGCGAGTGAGGGGATTAGGGTTTGGAGGGGCTGTGAAGAGGATCTCTCTCCATCGCGATATGGATGGGTGGCGACCGTGGAGAGTAGAGATCTAGGCGCCACGTCATGCCCAAAATTTTGGTAGGGTCTAGGGTGTGAGGGGCGCTTCTGGGCATTGGATTGATGCTATGGATGGGTAAGATCGAGTTTGGGAGGTTGATCTGTGGCACCATGGTTCATGAACTCTCATTGGTTGAAGAAGCCTATCTAAAAATCCAATTATTAAAAAGTGGGGTGTTTTGTGAAGCAACAACAAAATGAAATTTTCAAAATGCTACCATCCTATTTTTCAAAAATACTAAATCATGTTACATGAAAGATGTCTCAACCGGGGTATCTCAACTTTTTCGTTCACCCTTCACGCAAAAGACAAAATGACCTATCATGTTTCAAGCTTTCATGGATTTCGAGTAAAACGACCAATGTTATGTCCAGAATCGCGGCATAATTTGTGATAATGTACCCATATTGTGCACTCATGTGCATCTTGGGATGGCGAACAATGTTGCAGGAGGAAGTTTTCCTTTTCGTCGCACAGAAAATGCATTTTCCATTTTCCAAGCACCAAAAAAAGGGGCGTTTTGTGAAGCAACCACCAAATGGTTAATTCAAAATGCCAAAATCATATTTTTCAAAAATACTAGACCACCTTAAATGGGCAATGTATCGAGTAGGATATCTCAAACCATTTCATCCATCCCTGGCAAAAAAGATAAATGTATGCCAAATCGGTAGGTAGTGGGTCCGGTTTGAACTACTGGTACATGATCTAATGCTCGTGATTTTTTGCAAAAATCATTTTTAGACTCACAACATGATGTTTCTTCAGAGATCCATTGAGAGTTTTACGAGGAGCATCCCCTATCTAAGAACCTCCATGCTCGCCGTTTTGACCATAGTTTGAAACGGGCATAAGAAATTCAAAAACGGTCCAAACAATATAAAACCTTCGCATGGTGTCATATTATGTGACATATTTGCAAGGAAAAATACCAAACTTGGTATATTGCAAACATCTTGAAACAACCTTCACACAAATGACCTATCATGTTCGAGGTTTCATGGTTTTCGGGTCAAACGACCAATGTTATGTCTAGAATCACGACATAGTTTATTATTATGTACCCATATTGTGCATGCATGTGCATCTTGGGATGGCAAACAATGTTGCAGGAGGAAGTTTTCCTTTTCATTGCACAGAAAATGCATTTTGTATTTTCAAATGCCGAAAAACAAGGTGTTTTGTGAAGCAACCACCAAATGAGAGTTTCAAAATGGTTCCACCACATTTTTCAAAAATATTATACCATGTTACATGGACAATGTCCAAACCGGGGCCTCTCAAACCTTTCGGTCCACCCCTCGTGAAAAAGACAAATGTTTGTCGAATCGGTAGGAAGTGGGTCCGATTTGAACTACATGTATATGATAGTTTGCTCTTAATTTTTTGCAAAAAATCATTTTTAGGTTCACAATATGCTATTTTATCAGAGATCTAATGAAAGTTTAGCGAGGATCGTCCCCTAGCGAAGAACCTTCATGCCCGCCATTTTAACCATAGTTTGAAACAGGCATAAAAAATCAAAAACGGTCCAAACAACATAAATACTTCGTGTGGTGTTTTATTATGTGACATATTTGCAAGGAAAAATACCAAACTTGGTATATTGCAAGTGTCTCAAAAAACTCTTCTCAGAAATGACCTATCATGTTCGAGGTTTCACGGCTTTCAGGCCAAACGACCAATGTCATGGCCAGAATCGTGGCATAGTTTGTGATAATGTGCCCATATTATGCACACATATGCATATTGGGATGGCGAACAATGTTGCAGGAGAAAGTTTTCCTTTTCGTCGCACAGAAAATACATTTTTATTTTTCGAGTGTCGAAAAATGGGGCGTTTTGTGAAGCAACCACCAAATGAGATTTTCATAATCCTTCCACCACATTTTTCAAAAGTATTAGACCATGTTACATGGACAATGTCCCAACCAGGATATCTCAAACCTTTTGGTCCACCCCTCGTGAAAAAGACAAAATGTCTGCCGAATCGGTAGCAAGCGGGGCTGATTTGAACTACAGGTACATGATTTAATGCTCATGATTTTTTGCAAAAATCATTTTTAGATTCACAATATGTTGTTTCATCATAGATTCAATGAAATTTTAGAGATCCTCAACCCGTAGCTAGGAACCTTCATGCACTCCGTTTTGACCATAGTTTTTTTCAAGGATATGTCCTGGGAGACGTATCGTTTTCATAGAAGGAGGGCCAAGAGGCCAAGTTTTACAACGCGCCGTGGCACAGGTGCTAAAGGTGCAACTCCACTCCGCTACAAGGACAGCACACGCAACCTAAGCAACTACTCGCGGCATCTCCACCTATCCACCTGCCCAAGACAGTCGCGGAAAAGCCCTGCTGTCCTCCAGAGGTCTGCCTCCGCGGTGATTTTCCTGATGACCTCTCCGGAAGAAGGAGCGGCCCCATCGAAGACCACGTCGTTTTGACCATAGTTTGAAACGGGCATAATAAATTCAAAAATGGTCCAAACGAGGTAAATCCTTCGCATGGCGTCTTATTATGTGACATATTTGCAACAAAAAATACCAAACTTGGTATATTACAAACATCTTAAAAAACCTTCATATAAATGACCTATCATGTTTGAGGTCTCATGGCTTTCGGGTCAAACGACCAATGTTATGGCCAAAATCACGACATAGTTTATGATAATGTTCCAATATTGTGCACTCATGTGTATCTTTGGATGGAGAACAATGTTGCAGGAGGAACTTTTCCTTTTCGTCGCACAGAAAATGCGTTTCCCATTTTCCGAATGCAAAAAAATGGACGTTTTGTGAAGCAACCACCAAATAAAAGTTTCAAAATGCCACCACCACATTGTTCAAAAATACTAGACCATGTTACATAGACAATATCCCAACCGGGATATCTCAAACCTTTCTGTGCACCCCTCGTGAAAAAGACAAATGTCTGCCGAATCGGTAGGAAGCGGGTCTGATTTGAACTATAGATAGTTTATCTAATGCTCATAATTTTTTGCAAAAATCATTTTTAGACTCACAATATGCTATTTCTTCAGAGATCCAATGCAATTTTAGTGAGTCTCTACACCGAGCTTAGAATCTTTATGCCCGCCGTTTTGACCATAGTCACACACTCAATCCCTAGATGAAAAATCTCTATTTACACCTATTATTATTTTCTATGCAAAATATGTCTTGTATTTTTCCTTGAAAAATATGTCCTTAAAACATTCTCTAAAATTTTATAAGTTCTATGAATTTTTTTGACTCAATTTGGAGTTATGAATAAAAAGATACAATTTATTTTAGAAAAGAACAAAAATAAAAAAGAACTGGAGGTCCTCAGCACAAAGCCCACGTCGCACGACCAGAATCTATGCGCGTGCACACCCAAAATCTATGTGTTCTTCATGCCATCCTCAGCCCAAGGCCGGCCTAGGAAAATCCCAACCAACCAGAGCTCGCATCCGCTCGAGGCCCAAGTCCACCATCGAATCTATAAACTTATAGTGCGGGTGTCCATATAAAGCAGAAATGCTGGCTTGGTGTGGTGGTTAGCACCGGTAGTGGAAGCAGGTAGGTCGCAGGTTCGAACCTCCTCGACAGCTCTTTTTTGCGTGGATTTGACGAGCCGTCTCGCCTGCAGGTCGTGGTAGGGTCCTGCGTGGGTCCTGCCTGCAGGTCATGGAGGAGGAGGTTGTGGTTAAATGTGGTCGAGCTTCGTAACTAGCATGAATCAGCTGAGTGGCGCGGTGGTAAGGTACTCGTTCGGATTTGGTGAGGTCGCGGGTTCAAGTGCACCTATTGTCGTGTTATTGCCGACGAGTACGCTATGGAGGGGTCCTCACAGTGCGTGTTTAGAGACGTGGGGTAAGGAGGACGGTTGACGGGTACGAGGTAACACAGCTTACCCAGGTTCAGATCCCACAATGATGGCAGAATCCTACTCCTGCTATAAATCACTATAATGGCAATACGCTGAGTTACAGGGATCGGTTCGTTGTGCGCGATATGAGTTATGTCTTGGTGTTCTACGCTAAAGTATCCCATAGGTCCAACTTATATAGTCTCCAGGTCCTAGGGTTACAGGGAAAGTCCTAGCCGGATAGGTTACAGAGTCCTACACAGTATACAATTAGTCTAACGTGTCTTGCACTCCAAGGCTTCGGGTACGTCGGTGACTCCTCCATAGCCTTCCTTTATCCGGCATGGGCCTCCCTTCTGGATCCATCTAACTGGGCCACCCAGCAGGTCATGGTCCATGCTACCAACTGTGGGCCACCGGGGTTATCCGGATAGGAGACATGCTATGAGGCCATATAGCATATCCCCAACAGTAGCCCCCATAGAACTCCGAGATCTTGCGTCTTGCCTCTTCGGGTTGAATGCTCCTTCTAGATGGATGTCGGCAAATCGTCAAGCAATATCTTGTAGTCCTCCCAAGAACCCTGCAATGTTCTCCATCTTCAACTTGTAAGTCGGAGAATGCTGAATCTTCCATCGTACTCTTCTCGTAGCTGGACTGGATCCGTCCATGCCGGAATATTTCGATGTGATGGTTCACCTGCCCGTGTCAGCTAGAACGACGTAGACATAGGTCAGCAGTGCCTCGTAACTCACACATGCAGAGAACACAATCATGTCCTTTTT
The DNA here is from genome assembly GCA_916181665.1 of Avena sativa. Taxonomy (NCBI): domain Eukaryota; kingdom Viridiplantae; phylum Streptophyta; class Magnoliopsida; order Poales; family Poaceae; genus Avena; species Avena sativa. The sequence goes on along the minus strand of OV702285.1, from coordinate 362,962,915 downwards.
TTCCCGCGTGAAGGATACGAACCGTTGGCAGCGGCAGTTGGGAACATGGCGAAATTTCCGCGGACGCGTCCTCACACGTCGTCCACGCGTCGGCCATTCGATCACTTTGCACGAATCTTGACACTGGGTTATAAATTTTAACCATGGCAAATTTTCATCTCTTCACCTCATTCTCTCCCCTACGTCATCGTCTTCCTCCTGCGAGCACCTCCTCGAGCCCTCCGTGCATACGCGAAAAACCCTAGCCTCCCAATCTCCTCAGTCACCTCCCCTCCCATGTCAATGGCGAGCAGCAGCTCCAACCCATCCATGGCGGCGGCGGATGCTGCGGCGAAGCCGGCGAGCTCCGTCCAAGTGCCCCTAGAGGGCCTGCTGCTGCCCAAGTCTGTGGTGGTCGAATCCACCGGCGGCGATCATATTCTAGCGGCGCTAGAGCTACTAGAGGAAGAGAGAGACTCCCACAAGGGGGATTGGCGCGGCTCTGATATCACTAACAGTGATATCAAGGAGCTGCTCGTCGAAGGCTACCTCCCTGCGACGGAGGGGCTTGTCTGGCGGGCAGCGCCAGTCGGCGAGTTCACCCCTTCTCCCCAAGCCGGAGAGAAGGTGTACCTCAAAGCTCAACTAGTACGTGGTGTCTCCCTTCTCATCTCCGACTTCTTCCTGGCTGTCCTTAAACATTACCGGGTTCATCCTCAGAAACTTTCCCCTAATAGTATCCTCACGCTTAGCAACTACGCGGTGCTTTGCGAGGGTTACCTAGGGATTAGGCCTAGGTTAGACTTGTTCATCTACTTCTTCACCGTCAAGAGGGAAGCCGGAGCGAGCAAGTACGGGCTCAAGAATTGCAGGACAATTAGTTTTAAGATCCGGCCTGGCCGGCGGTTCCCCGACATCGTCAGCCATGAATCTTGTAAGAATTGGCAACGAACGTACTTCTACGGCCCAGATATCCCTCTGGCCAGCCGAGAAGAAACATATCCGGACTTTGTCGATGGAGCCGCCGCTGAAGCCCCGACATGGAGATCCTATGCCACCCTTCCCTCTGACGATGATGCTTCCACGCCATAAGGCGGATAGAGTGGTCCATAGACACGGGTCTGACCGGATTGGACCTAGCAATGTGCTGGTTCATCGGGCGGATCCAGCCTCTGCAGCACTGCTCGAAGCTGATGCATGAATATACCAAGGAGAGGAAAGATAGCCTCCGCATCTCCGAGGACAACTTCTCGAGTGACTCCGTCAAGCTCCGCCTCAAGGACATCGTCAAGGTGAAGGATAGGAAGCGTGGCTTCACCATCACCTGCGACATGTTCGAGGAGGGAAAGTGCCCAAAGGTACATGTTTATTTTCCGTGTATGACATATACTCCAGTTCTTCCGTCTAGCCATTATCATATCATCTAACACTTTGGGATTTCACTTTAACAGCTCAAAACTCTAGAGGAGGATAGCATGGCTGTCCAAATCTATGACCCCAAGATGAAGGAAGTCATCGTCGTGTCCGACGACGATGTCCCATTGGCACGAAAGCGGAAGAGCTCCACCTCTGACACTGTCGATGGAGGCAAGAAGAAGAAGACGGAGGGTGGAGCCTCCAAGAATACTACTGCCGCCCTGGAGGCGGAGAAAAGAAAGATTACCGGGATCCCTTTCACCAAAGCACCCACTGTTGTGTAAGCCTCTTTTCCTCCGACATTGTCCAATGCTCATCTTTTTCCTGTACTTATACTTGTGCACGTTTCAGGAAGAAGGCCAGTATCAGTTTGAATAAGACCTCCAAAACATTGGGGGCTTCTAAAAATATCAAGGATATGTTGCACCGAGATGTGTCACACCAAGCATCTCCCGCCATCGCCCCTACCACTCCTATCATTCAGCATGTCGTCACTCCAACAAGCTCTTTGGCCAAGGATGCATCTGGCCCTTCCGTCATGGAAGTGGACCCAGCTGCCTCCGTGGAGCTTGTCGTTGCCGGCGAACAGGTGACACAAGAAAGTACTGCTTGCAAAATGGCTGAAGCTCCGACTAAGGATGCCATCGGTAGCAGTAAGGCGATGGTGGTATGTAGCATCCAGGGTAAAAACCACTACTAGAAAATGTTTGTTATTTTATTTTTGCATCATCAGGACACCATCATGCATCTTTTAACCTAAAAAATTTTCTCCAAAAACCTATTTGTTTTCTATTTACATCCCTCTTTATTTCAACTGCAAAATCCGGTCCATCTGAATATTTTGTTTTGTCTAAAAATTAATTACAAAAGAATATCTACAACTAAATATATAATAAAAAATATTTTTGTAGGGACGCACCCAGTTGGTTAGGCCCAAAGGCCCAACCAACAGGCCACCTACAACCCACTAGACCAAACCATAGTCTAACCCTAACCCTAACCAGATCCCACCGCAACCCCTCTCTCCTCACCCCGCCGCCACTCACTCTCCACACAACACGCACACCCTGTGTGTATCAAACAAAACACACACACCCGACACGACCCAGGACAAACCCACGCAAGAGCACCACCCGGACCCACCCCGCGTGACCCCACCAACCCTGCGCGTTGCCCACCGCTCGTCTCGCTTCCATCCCGCGATCCCCTCCCTCTTGCTAACCTCCACCGTCTCTCCTCCCCTTCCTCCTCTCTGCCTCGCCTGCTTTCCTCTTTCCCCTTGCTTCCCCACCTCGCCGATCTCACTGTGGCCACACCTTGTGAGCCGGCCGCCCTCTCCCTCTCCTCTAGCTTGCCCCCGCGCCTCCTGTAGGGAGCCGCCATAGGCATCTCCCCAAGCCCCAAGCGCCGTCGTCACTACTTCTAGACGCTCGCGTCACCGCCGGCTTGGCCGCCCTCTGTTCGGCCCCAACCCTCGTCGACCTCATTTGAACCGCAGTCGTCGACCTCGAGCACCCTCTGGTCGCTGCCTCTCTGCTCGAGCTCATCTCGGCCTCCTACAACGTCGTGCCGTCCTATTCCATGACGGCCCGTCACCACCAGGTGCCACCGCCTCTCTCCCTGGGCCGCCTCTGAGCCTCCCACCGAGATTCCCTTCCTCGGCCACGGCGTCCTGCATGCCCTCCTCCTCACCCGCGTGGGTGCCGACCTCTGGCTTCTACCTCATCCTCCTCGAGGTGCAGCGCTTCGCCTCCCCGTCCACTCCTCGCCTCTCCTACCGCATGCTTCTCGTCCGCGTCGTCGTGAGGCCCTCCTCTTATGACCGGCCCGTCGGTTCTGCTGTCCTGCGTTGTTTCTGCCGGGCACCAGGAGCTATGTGTATATATTTCGCAGGAGCCATCCCAAGCGTCGCCGATATGTGCTCTATGGTTTTGTTTTCCTGGAGTATGCCACTAGAAACGACGGGATAGTGTGGTATTGTGGGTTCTTGTGGTCACAAGGAGGATGCAGTGTCATGGTGATGCATTGGTATGATGAAGTGGTGTTGTTTATCTTGGCAAATACCAATGCGGCTACGAAGTCGATGAGATGGTGTTCATGTGCTACCGCAAACCAAGACCTTCCGGCGGATGAGAACGAGATGTTGGGCAAGGGCATCAATGTCGTCGACAAGATCTCCTACACGGATCCCAAGTTCGTCTCGATCCGAAGACCGATCCCGGCGTCCGACCCCGAACCCTCGGCGAACCCTAAGATCGTAGATACCCAATGTGTGACCCTTTTCTGAGCCCCTATTTTTATAAATACCATATATACTTGTTGCACATAATCATTCATGTCGCATACATATTTGTGTGGTTTTGGGGGCCTTATGTCGATTCACCTCATAATTAAATATGGAGACCATATGCAGGCTTTTCTAGTCTAATATCGGCTCCATTTAAATTTGTGTAGCGAACTATTGATATATTATGTCTTGATAAGACAATATTTAAATTGCGGGGTATCTAAACAACTTGAACCTATTAAATAATTGTCGGGACCCCGGTTCCGCTTAATATGGCCTAATTGCATCGCACCTTTAACATGTCATAGAGCATACATGCATCATGCTCGATCTTCTGCCGTAGTATTAAATAGTGCATCCGGTGTTTCTTCTAGTGCTTTGCTTCTTCACGGATTAGGCCGATGAGTTGATGCGAGTGTCAACCCGATCTTTAGATGAACCTTCAGCAATGTTTTCAGGAGAGCATTCTCCCCCTTTCTACCTATTTTACATTTATAGTCTTTATTTCCTCATGTTGATCTATTGCTACATGTGTTGTGATGCTATAGATTCCGTACCCCATTATACTTCCCTACGGCCCTTATATTGCCATGGACACATCCTATTACCTGTTTTTTGGTAGATAGTCGGCCTTGCGATTTGTAGTTGCTTGCGCAGGTGATGTGTCGCGCCGTCGATCTTTCACAGTTGTTGGAGTAATGCCGCATGTTTAATGTTGGAGATGATCATGACTTTCATTACCGTTTAATAACTAAAAGTGAAAGTAGGTAAATAATGCAGAGGCACGGGTGGGTAATAGATGTTATTTGGTTTTTAACCGTCCACTTGTGTCCTGTAGGACCCCGAGTACTTGATACTTGTTCTTTGAATATTCGCACTATCCGCATGTGGGACCATGAATCCCCCTAACACACCTGAGTCATATTTAATTCCTTGGGGCCACAAACTAGTTTGGGGCTTTATACTATCATGTACTTATGCCATGCTTTACTGCTTTATTTACGATTGCGCGTGGAGCGCCTGTACTGTTTAGGAACAAAATGTGGAATGTTTTCATGGTATCGACAAGCCCAGTCACACTTTCGGGTTCCCAGTCATTTACAGCCATTGGCACAAACCTCTGGGTCTGTCTCGGAGCCGGCCAACTTCGTCGCGGGTAGCTTGGTGGGGTGGCCCCCTGAAATCAAATATGAATCTTGCGAATGTTCTGTCGTGATGCCTCATTGGGTTTTCATTTGGTTTTTTCCGAGGTTGATCGTGCGTGTGTTGCTATTTGTGCCCCGCTGTAGGGTAAAACTTTCTGAAAGCCATGTCTGCGGTTATGGACGACTTGGAGCACAGTATCTCGATCATAGACAACTATAACTAAAGTAGTGCTATAAATTTGACTTTATAATGACTAGTAATCAGCTTCACTATAACGGAATGGCTAAATAAAAATACCAACAACTGTTGGTTTTGGGATGTCTCATGGTATATGTATCTGACTAGTAAGTATTGCAACTACAACTGAATGGTTAACTAAAACTGCTCACTGTTTATAATATCAGGATGACTCATGCTATCTATATCTGACTAGTAATTGCCGCAACTATAACAGAATGAATAAAACTGCCAACTGTGTGAGTTCCTCGGTTGACTTCCTCGTTTGGTCTCGAGGGGGAAATACCAGGATGGGTATGCTTGGTGATAGTTTCAGGTTGGATCCGAATAGGTCTTTCTTATCCCTATTTGATAGCCGCCAGTTGAGTTGAGTCTCTATAGGTTGTTTAGTGCATGTTGCGCTTCCGCTTCAGTCCACCATACCTATGTAGGCGAGGACCGCCGAATTCTAGTCTCGTCGTGTACTGGCCTCAGTACTGACGCTCTCTTTTTCCTTTGCCCTTTGTCGGCACCCCTTTTGTTTAAGCAGGTTTTGAGATCGACGTCATTAGCAGGGTTACCCTTACGGCTTGGCCTGGGCAGGGTTATGGATGCCATTGGTTATTCTTCAGGGCTCTTAGCTCAATTTGCATCTTCTCCGTACTCGGACGTTGTATCGTTTTAAAGGTGATTTGGATCTTTGTATTGTATATATGTATTCTTGACTCTTTGAGTCATTGTTATATATATATCTGTTTTGTGGGTTCCATCATGGACTATTGTGTAATGGTATTACTTCATTTTCCACCCGCACGAAAGTGCATGGTGGGCACCTTTGAATCGTTTCTATGCGGGTTTGCCGGGAATCACTGAAACTTGCATAGGGTCGATTTCGATGGTGTTAGATGGTAGGCAGAACGTCACTCGAAGGCGGCGCCTCTACACCCAGGACCTCCACAGAGCTCCCGAAGATAGTCTACCCGGCGCTTACGCCGATTAGCTCAACTTTGGCTCCTAGTGCAGCGCCGACATCTCCAACTTGCGGTCTTGAGGAGCTCCTCAGGCAAGATGATATCCTGCGAGGAAATAGCCTTTCCTTCAGCAAGATATTTGCCGAGAGCGCCACCAATCTCAAGATCATCGCACATGTAAGTTTTATTTGACTTTTGCCTTTCATATGAGTATCCCACTGTAGCCCCCGAGGATTTAGACGAAAAACCATAGGTTTTTGCATCTAAATGCTCTAAGAGTGACTAAACTAGAAAACTTCTTACTATAGCCCCGAAGTATTTAGTTTGAATGAATTATCCCGACTAGATACTTTCAGAGTAGCATACGTAGTGTTTTGTAAAATTCATTATTGTAGCCCCCAAGCTTCTAGTTGAAAACTGAATTAGTTCCGACTAGATGCTTAAAGAAAGACTAAGCATACTTGCTGAATTAAAAACTCGTACTGTAGCCCCCAAGCTTCTAGTTGAAAACTGAATTAGTTCCGACTAGATGCTTTAAAAAAGACTAAGAAACTTCCGAATTAAAAACTCTTACTGTAGCCCCTAAGCTTCTAGGTGGATAATTATCCGGCTAGATGCTCCAAGTAGACTAAGTAACTCTGATCTTCTTTTCACAGAATGAGAATGCTCGGAGAGGCGTCGCCAACGAAAAGTTCCACAAGATGCGCACAGAGCTGGAAGCCGAAAAGGGTAAAACTGCCTTCTTGAAGGAACAAATCACCAAGAGCAAGAGTCTATTTTTCCTTTCTTTTTTGTGCTCTGACTTGGTCTTGTGTCGTCACTCTTCGACTACTCACTATGTACTGTTCTTTCTCCGACTTGTAGAAACCATCGCCAAGGCCAAGGACATTGTTGAGCAACCCAAGCACATTGAGTTGCTGGATAGCGAAAACAAGATCCTTAAGCAGGAGAGGACTGATACCTTGAAGATACACGAGGAGTCCATGGCGGCCCTGCAAGAGTCTGCCAACACGGAGATCAACCGTTTGAAGAAGGAGATTGCGATGCTGAAAGAGCAGAAGAAAGCTGCCGATGAGCAAAATCAGCGCAATCTTGAAGCATACAAGATCCTCCAACAAGAACGGGACTCCATGGCGGAGACGCTCCAGCAAGCCGAGGCGAGCATCTTTGGCAAGTGATTCTTCGTCTTGTACTTCTATAAGTTAGGTACTTCGAACTTTTGTGTTATTGAACTCATGTGCTCCCTTGTCGGAATTGTATCTCCTATTGGTTTAACCAAGTCGCATCCTCCGCCAAAGGAATGCATGGTCCTCGTCGGCAACTTCATCAGCACTACCGTCAAGCAGCCCAAGGAGATCGCCAAGTCCCTCAATATTAATATCAAGGCGGTGGATTCTGTGATGAAGTACTCGGAGATCTTGCATCAAGCCCCCGAGCATATTGTAAGCTGGAAAGCTTCATGTACCCGGGCTAGCGCAAGGATGGCGCTGGCAATGGTCAAGGCCCACTATGAGAATGCCGACATCCCAACGGTAACCTTAGGCCTCCCTGACGTAGACGATGAAGGACAGAAGATTGACCACAAGGCTATCTGGTCATCACTCACGGGTTTTGACTCTAGGGTTGCCGAGTTGGTTGATCACAACGTCTTCGTTCCTCTAGAGATCATTGACGGCGACCAGCAAATCTCCTCCGAGTCCCTTAAGACCATCGACTTCGAAGACGATGGCTCTCCTGCTGCCGACGATGTTGCATCAAAGTCTCCTGCGCTAGAGGAATGAAAAAACACTTTGTAATATTTGTTTCCTCTGGATTGGTGTATGCGGAAAAACTACTATGTTAAGTTAAGGCGGAAAAAACAATAGTTGTAATTTCCTGCTACTCAAGTACTTGGTTCCAGCATGTAATTATTTTTTAAGAAAGTGCTGGCTTATCCATTACTCTGGTTTTTATGCTTGACCTTTCGTGAGTCGGAAGACTCGTAGCCGGAACCATGCGCTCAGGTGATGATGCCCAATGGCACCGTCAAAAACCTAAACACAAAATCGCCGACAACAAGTGCCGAAAGTCACTACTCTGGAATCCACATAAAAACAACAAAGAACGTGTAGACCAGAAAACTTAAGCTAATGCTCGTAGGCGGAATTTTCACAAGTGCAAATACAAAGCTTGTGCATAAAGGTTTTATACGATCCAAAAATGAACACTAAAGGAGGTAAAAGACTCAGAAATATGAGTGAACCAGAGAGCTTTATTTCATTGATCATATAAGAGGTACACAATAGATAAAAAATATGCTAAGTGTAAAAAGGACATAGTTGTGCTATGTTACATGGCCGATCAAGCTCCGGCTAGTCATCATCCGGGTCACGTCGCTTACGCTTATGATCTTTGCTGGGTCTATCCTCAAGTTCACGATTGTCAATGAGGTAGTAAGACCCATTGAACAGCGCCTTGCTTATGATGAACGGTCCTTCCCATGGCGGGGATAATTTGTGTGACTTCTTCTGCTTAAGTCAGAGCACCAGATCCCCCTCTTTAAATGAGCGATTCCGAACGCGGCGACTATGGTAGCTGTGTAGCTTCTGCTGGTCGATGGCGGATCTTTGGCATTGCCAAAACACGCTCTTCCTCAAGAAGGTCCACATACGGGCATCTGGATTCTTCAGCGTCATCTTCGTCGTAGGCGGTAACTCTTAGTGAATCGTGAAGGATGTCGGAAGGCAGGATGGCTTCTTCTCCATATACAATGAATTAAGGGGTGTAGCCGGTGGATCTGTTGGGTGTAGTTCGTAAACTCCACAGCATAGATGGCAATTCCTCTGCCCAGGCTCCAGCTGCTCTATGTAGAGGTGCCTCTAGACGTAGCTTGATTCCCTGCAGAATTAATCCATTGGCTCGCTCAACTTGGCCATTGGACTGTGGGTGTGCCACAGACGCTAGGTCAAGTCGGATGCCCTTGTCCCAACAATAAGCTTCCACTTCTCCGAGTGACAAGTTGCTGCCGTTTTCGGTGATAATGCTATGTGGGAGACCAAATCTCACCACTAGATCCTGGACAAACCTAAGGGCAGTTGCCCCATCAAGCTTTCTAATGGGTTTAGCTTCTATCCATTTGGTAAATTTATCAACTTCTACTAGGAGATGCGTAAACCCACATGGTGTTGTCTGTAATGGACCAACCATGTCTAGCCCACAGACGGCAAACGGCCAAATTATTGGTATTGTTCGCAATTCTTCAGCTAGAACATGGGGTTGTCGGGCATAATACTGGAATCCCATGCATGTCTCAACCAGCTTGTCGGTGTCCGATTTTGCGGTCAGCCAGTAGAATCCTTGCCGGAAGGCTTTGGAGACCAATGATCGAGGAGCAGTGTGATGCCCGCAATCTCCGAGATGGATCTCACGTAGGATTTCAATAACTTCTTGCTGGGAAACACACTTAAGGTATACACCAGTGGTGCTTCTTGTGTAGAGCTGTCCATTGATTATGGTATAGCCGTTTGCTCGACGTACTATTTGCCGTCTTTCGACCTCGTCGTTGGGCAAAGTTCCTTGTATGATATATTCCATGAACGGTTGTGTCCAAGTCGGAGGGACCTTTGTCACTGTGTGAACGAAAGAGTCAACTCTGTCCGGGTTGTCGATGTACGCTCCCTTCACGGATGGTGTCTGTAGATGCTCCAAAAAAAGGACAGGAGGAATTTTTTTGCGCCCTGATCCAAGCTTAGACAGTAGATCAGCCGCCTCGTTTTGCTCCCTAGGCACATACTTGATTTCGTAGCCCAATAATCTCTTGGCTATCTCGTCCACTTCGTCTCGATATGCCGCCATCATAGGGTTCCGCGCGTTCTAGGTACCAGCCACCTGCTGGGTAACCAAGTCGGAATCTCCGCAGCAAACTATGCACTTGATGCCAATATCCTTGGCTACGCATAGTCCGTGAATGAGTGCTTCATACTCCGCCATGTTGTTCGTAGCCTCAAAGTGGATCTGCAGAACATAGTGTAGCTTCTCCCTAGTTGGTGACTGTAGCAGTACACCAGCCCCTGAGCCATTGAGTAGCTTTGATCCGTCAAAATGCATCACCCAGTACTCTAGCTCCGGCATAGGGGTAGCATCTGGAATCTCCGTCCAATCTGCAATGAAATCCGCCAAGGCCTGTGACATGATAGCGTCGCGTCTCTTGTAGGTGATCTCGAAGGCGACAATCTCAATGCCCCACTTCGCGGCCCTTCCTATACTGTCGCTGTTGTTGATGATGTCGGACAGTGGAGCCTTGCTCACAACTGTGATAGGGTGCTCCTGGAAGTAGTGCCTTAGCTTGCGAGAAGCAAGGAATACTCCATAAGCTATCTTCTGGTAGTGCAGGTAACGCTGCTTGGACTCCGTCAAGACCTCGCTTACATAGTAAATTGGTCGTTGAACTCCGCACGCATGCCCTGGTTCTTTCCGCTCTACCACGACGATGATGCTGATTACCCGGTTGGTGGCCGCCATGTAAATTAACATAGGCTCCATAGGCTCGGGTGCTGGAACGATAGGAGCCGAGGATAGTATCTCCTTTAGCTGCTTCAGTGCTGCATCTGCTTCGTATGTCCATTTAAATTTGTCCGCCTTATTCAGCAACTTGTATAGCAGCAGAGCCTTCTCTCCAAGTCGGCTGACGAACCGACTAACTGCTGCAACGCAACCTGTTAGTCGTTGTATGTCCTTCAGGCATGTCGGACAGTTTACGTTTAGGATGTCCTTGATCTTTTCCGGGTTCACCTCGATTCCATGCTGGGAAACGATGAAGCCCAACAATTTGCCGGCTGGAACCCCGAAGACGCACTTCTTAGGGTTAAGCATCATGTTGTATTTCCGGAGATTATCAAAGGTTTCTTTTAAGTCGGAGATTAAGTCATTTAACTTTTTAGACATCACCGCTATATCGTCCACATAGGCGTGAACGTTCCGACCAATTTGATCATGTAGGCAATGTTGCATTGTCCGCTGGTACGTAGCACCTGCATTTTTCAGCCCAAAGGGCATCGTGACGTAGAAAAACGTGTCCTAAGGTGTGGTGAACGAAGTGGCCAATTGGTCCGACTTCCTCATCTTAATTTGTTGGCATCCTTAGTATGCATTGAGAAAACACAAAAGCTCTGAGCCAGCCGTCGAGTTAATGACTTGGTTAATGCGAGGCAAAGCAAACGGATCTTTGGGACATGCTTTATTCAAGCCGGTGTAATCAATGCACATTCTTAATTCTTTGGTTCCCTTTTTGGGGACAAGTACAGGATTGGCCACCCATCGGGTGTGAAGGACTTCTCGGATAAAACTATCCTTAAGTAACCTAGCTATCTCCTTGCCTATGGCGCGTCTCTTCTCGTCTCCGAAGCATTATAGAGGTTGTTTCACCGGTTTGCATTTTGGATCGATATTCAAGCTGTGCTCGGCAAGTTCCCTAGGTACACCTTTCATGTCGGCAGGTTGCCAGGCAAAGATGTCCCTATTCTCACGGAGGAACTCGACGAGCGCGCTTTCCTATTTGGGATCCAAGTTCGGCACAATGGCGGTGGTCTTGGAGGCATCACCTACCACAAGTTCCACCGGCTTGGTTTCGATGGCGGCCTTGAATGCTAGGGCGGAGTCAGAAATCTGCTTCTTTGACGCTGGCATCTCCGAGGCATCAACCTTGCTCTGGATCTCCTTGAATTCTTCGTTGTAGAGGACAGCTTCCGCAAAGGCTGCTTTTCCAATATCGTTGTCCCCTTCCTTGGTAAAGCCTCTGGATACGGTGATGACACCATTTGGTCCGGGTATCTTGAGCTTGTTGTAGACGAAGCATGGCTTGGCCATGAAGGCGTGGAAGATGTCGCGGCCGAATATTACGTGGTACACGCTCTTGAAAGGGACCACCTCAAAGGTCATGCGTTCTTGGCGGTAATTATTAACATCGCCAAAAGCGACCTATAGTGTGATGCACCCAAGGGACCGAGACTCCCGACCAGGAACTACGCCGTGGAAGATGGTGCTGGTCCGCCTTAGGTTAGCCTCCGTCAAGTTCATCTTGTGCCGTGTATCCAGGTACATGATGTTGATGCTGCTTCCACTATCCACCATACATTTGGAACTCATTGCCGTCAATCAGGGTGTTGATGACCATGGCGTATCGGTTCTTTGTAGGGATGAGGTCTGGGTGATCCTTCCTGTCCCAAGTGATTGGAATCTCCAACCAGCGTAGGTATTGGGGAACTAGGGGTAGAGTACCCATCAGTATCCTCATAGAGGTGTTCTGTTGTCGGAAAGTGGGGGTGCCAAGGAAAGTGTGGAAAACGGAAGCCTTCTTCTCGAAGGGGTTCTTGCCCTTGCCATCGCTCTTGGAGGCGTGCTTGGGGTCAACATCCTCATCCATGTCACTAGAATCCTTAGACTCCTCTTCCTTCTTCTTCCTCTTTCCCTTGCCTCGCGGTTTGTTCTTCCGACTTCGTTTGTAGGCGGACTACGGGTCCTCCTTGAGATCGTTGACGAACTTGCAATGGCGATTGGTGTGAGTGGCCTTGCCGCTGGCATTGAGGTGTACGAGGCACGGCATATCGCGGTACTCCTCGTAGGTTTGGGGAATGTGGAGCACTGCCGAGGTAGTTTCACTACCTCGCTGCTGCCCACGACCATCCCCCGTCCTCGGACACGCTGTCCGCCATCACCGCATCCTGCAAATGTCATGGCGACCATGTCAGAGGTTTGCTTTTGTTCTGGCGGGCTCTTCCGCTTGGTGATGTTGTTCCTCCTAGCTTGGGTTGGAACGGCCGTTGCCGGCAGGGAGCCGCGAGCATCGTCGGCAGTAGCTGCGAACTCACTAGCTTGCTGGATCATCTGGTTGAGATCTAGCTGGTGATTACCGTGCAAGCGCTTCAACTTATGTAGAAGCAACGTACCTTTCTATAATCCATCGATGAAGGCGGCCATGGCGGCTTGAGCGTGCACTCACGGCAGGAATTCTTCATATCCAGCCAGCCAGAGAGGTAGGCGCGAGATGACTCGTCTTTCTCCTACATGCACCGTTGTAGATCGCCAACAGTACAGGGATGCTTCTACGTACCCTCGAAGTTCTTGGTGAACACTTCTTGCATGTCCAACCAATTGCAGATGGATTTCTCTGGCAAGTCATCAATCCATTGTCGGGACGTGCTCGCCAGCATCAGCGGTAGGTACTTGATGACGATGTTGGGGTTACCCCCGGCGATCTCCACCGTGTTGTCGTAATCCTGCAACCATGTAGCTGGATTGGCGGTTCCGTCATAGGGATTGATGGTCTTGTCAATCCAAAAACCCTTGGGGTAAGTTGTGGTCTGTATTACAGGTCCAAAGCAACGTGGTCCCAAGTATTGTCCTTCCCGGGCCTCATGAATTTTGTCCAAGCATGGACGTGCGTCGTATGGCTCCGGGCTTCTTTTCTTCTTCTTTCCATCAGGGGATGGGCTGCGTGAACGACGTGGGCCTCCTCCACCATGGTGGCTGCTAGGGGCGACGGAGGCGGAGGTGGCGGTGGGTTATCCTTCTTGCTGTTGCCCTCCTACGATGCCTCGCGCTTGTCGTAGTTGCTTGTAGGACGTGGAGGGTCATGACGCGACCTGCTCTTGTGTCCTTGGTTGCGCTCTTCGTCATGACGGGTCTGCTCCGTGTTGTCGTGGATGACGATGCCGCTCTGCCTTGGCGGAGGTATATCCATACGATGGTGAGCCTTGGGGTCTTCATGATATTGGGGAGAGTGGGGCGATGGAGATGGGAGACAAGGTTGAGCCTTGCCCCCATGGTCGGAGGATATGGGGATAGCGTCCTTCCTGTTGTGTGCATCCCTCTGTCTTCATTCTGACGAACCTGTCTGGGACCCGACATCATGAGGAGATCGATCCCTTGGCGGCCTTGGCTGGCTAGACTGGCAAAACGCTAGGTCAGACTCAAGCCTCTGGGAGGTGGCCTTTTCCTGTTGTTTCACCACCTTGGCCACAAGGTCATATACCTGTTCCACAGCCGTGGGTGATCTATCCTGCTCTAGAAGGGTCTTAGCGACGACGAGGTTGAGAAGAGGGGTGGGCATCACCTGTCTGCCTTCGCTGTCAATGTATGGCTTTGCTTGTGGCGGCTTCGAGGGAGCCCATCCTAGGTTTCGCCATATACCAGGATCGTTGATGACGCGAGCCAGGGCTTTCTTAGCCTTCTGCTGCTGGAGCAGAGTCTTGTACTCGGCCTCCATGGCTCTAGCTTTCTCTATTGATTTCTGCATGTTGGCCAAATCTTGATCTAGCTTAGCGCCTTGCTCCGCGATGGCCTGTGCTTCCTCCAGCAGCTGTTGGCGCTTCTCATCAAGCTGGACTATGTTCCGCATATGGGCCACGATCATGGGCTCGACGAGTAGGTTGTCGTACATCACTCTATTAGCTGGAGTGACTTGGGCAGCAGCAGACGTAGATGCCGGAGGCGGCGGGTTTGCGGTGTTGTTGTTACTCGGACCGGTGCCGAGTTCCTGCGGCTGCTGCACTGGGTTAGGCGGAGGGGGCATGACCTTTGCGTGATCATTGTCGGCAGCAACAGGTGGTCCCTTCCCCTTGTCCAGCGTTGTAGGCGGAGCTCGTCCAGGTTGATCTTCATCCACCGCGGTCCCAATGGCGACGAACACCTCTCGGGATGTGACGGTGGTGTTGGCCTACTCGTCGCGTTTGTAATCCTCCTCCATCTCCTGCATAGCGGAGTCTAGCTCCTCCGGGCTGAAATCTATCTCCTCCGAGTCAGTGCTGATGTCGGCGTAGAACGCGTGAAGCATGGAGTCGGAGGGTGTCGGGGCTTCCTTGATGACGGGCGGTGGTGGTGCAACAGCAGCGACGATGATTGGTGGTGGTGGTGCAGCTGCAGCGACGACGACCGAAGGCGGCGGTGGCGATGGATGAGGTGGAGGGGCGCCGTCAAGGAGCACAAGCGCTATCTAGGCTGCCTCCTCGGCCTCCGCGTAGTTGTTGACGGTGTTCACCATGCTTTCGAAAGTGAGGCATCCTAAAGCCTGCTGCCGCCTTAGCGTATGTCGGAGAAGCGTACCCTAGTCCAGTCCTTCCACAAAGTGATGCATAACATCATCATTGGGGTAATGTGCCAGATCGGCTCGTATGCGGAGCCACCTGGCAAGGTAATCGTGGGGGTTTTCACCCTCTCTCTGAATGCAATGCGCTAGATCGAAGATGGTTACCACTCCGATGAACTTGGATCTCTGATGTCCAGATGCACGGGCGAAGCCGATGTACTTGCAGCGATCTTCCACCATTATATCCTGTACAGGGGGGGTTTGGGTGGGCCTTGAAGTTTTCCGATCTTTGTCGGCAAACTTCGAAGAGAGACCCGACATTGATCCTTCCGCGAACGTATCCTGCCCGTAGGCGGTCCATGCGGGTCTTGACGTTCCTCCGACTCCCAGGGAACTAGTGCCCGAGTCGGTTTCGCCGATGAAGAGGTGGATGTCTCCGATGGGGATGATCGAGCATCTGGTAGGGTTCGTCTTTGCTGGGATCCATAACTCGTCAGGAGGGACGATCAGAACGTTGTCGGAGAAGAGAACGCAGTCGATGCTACGGTTTTGCCGATTCCCGTGAAGTTCTTGGACCTCACCCGCTATAGAGCCTGAAGCGCCTCTTGCCCCATGGTGGGCGCCAACTGTCGTGGTATTGCCGACGAGTACGCCATGGAGGGGTCCTCACAATGCGTGTTTAAAGACATGGCGTAAGGCAGACGGTTGACGGGTATGAGGTAACACATCTTACCCATATTCAGATCCCACAACGGTGGCGGAATCCTACTCCTGCTATAAATCACTATAATGGCAATACGCCGAGTTACAGGGATCGGTTCACTATGCGCGATATGAGTTATGTCTTGGTGTTCTGCCCTAAAGGCTCCCATAGGCCCGACTTATATAGTCGCCAGGTCCTAGGGTTACAGGGAAAGTCCTAGACGGATAGGTTACAGAGTCCTACACAGTATACAATCAGTCTAACGTGTCTTGCACTCCAAGGCTCCGGGTACGTCGGTGACTCCTCCGTAGCCTTCCTTTATCCGGCATGGGCCTCCCTTCTGGATCCATCTAATTGGGCTACCCAGTAGGCCATGGGCCATGCTACCAACTATGGGCCACCCGGGTTATCCGGATAGGAGACATGCTATGAGGATACCGATATAGCATATCCCCAACACTGGTGCTCCTATTTTTGCATATATTCGTGCGCGCGCTGTGATGGTTAAAAAAGTACGAGCTCCATATATTGCAAGAAAGAGTTCAGTAGCGCAGTGGTTAGTACCCCGTGGGGTGTTACTGAGGTCTTGAGTTCGATCCCTTGGGGTTGCTCTTTTTTGCCATATATTTGTACGCGCGAATTTGCTGAGTTGGCAATCTTGTATGACACATGGACATGACATGAAGGTGATATTACTGAGTTGGCAATTCTATAATTTTTTTGCTCGGAATTTAACCATAACGACCATTTAAATTGGTCATAGTCTACCAAATAAAAGGCTCCAAACTAGTTCTATCTATCTATGACCTTTACGTGTTAGGATATCATGACCTTTTTGACTAAATTGGTCTTTATTTTCCAAGGTTTGGACCCTCCTAAATTCCCTACGACCAATTGGTTCAGAATGGTCATAGATCTATGACCAAAAAACCCATGGTCATTAAAATAAGGTCACTAGTGAGCAGATTTCTTGTAGTGTCTACTCGTGCATCCAACTCCCAAGAAACCAAGTTATTCCAAAGAGTCCACTATAAATTCCTATGCATGGTGTGTTACACCATTCCAAGTATATTCTTGTTTTATCTATCTTCCAAATTAAACTTGTTATGTGAAAGTTAGTGATTAAAGCTATCACAAACTTGATGGCACACTTTATTTTTCTTGCCCCTAATAAACTTGAACCATTGTGTCATCTATGTTGTATATGCTTGCACTTATACGTTGGGAATTAACAGAACTGTGTTGTCATGTGGAACGCTTTCAACACCTGTAAATATCTACCCAGTTGATATCATGCTCTTTTTTATGGATGTCATCGGTGTGAAATAAAAGGGGATCTTGTAAGTCCATGAAGTTATGTATATGTGTTAGAGAAACGCCTGGGCCGCTAGCCTAAGCCATGCCTAATCATGGTGGAAACTTGCAGCATCACCATTGTGAGCAATCTATGAAGCATTCTTCTTATAAAAAAAGGAAGAGAGATAGAAAATAAGAGATGGGAAAAGAGGAAAGAGAGAAAAAAGCACCATTTTACCATGGTAAATAAGAAGATTGATGAGATGCTCATTGTCTTCTTGCCTTGTCATTTTGATATGGGATAGCTCCTGTATCATGGGGCAAGGGGTACCCCGTTGGAGGTTCACTATGATACACATGTACTTACTATGACAAGAACTTACCGGTAACTAAAGTTGAGTAGCATGAGGAGCGTCCCTCGTACTCAAGGGACATGAGATTGCCAACTTATACTTTGTCAATCATATACTCCATACTTTGTTCACTTTAACCTTAATCACTTAAATATGCTTGTAATAGGGGCAATGAGAGCTGAAAGCTAACAAGTGCCTAATTTTTGGAAGCTCTTTATGAAACTTGAAATCCCTGCTTCCCTTTGAAGGGCCTTTCTTCCTACTTTTATATTGATTCTCCACCTTCTTTCTTTATGCGCCAACTAGGAGAGCATAGTTGTCATTCTTAGTTTTATGTGCATTGTCCCAAAACTTATTGATTGATTTATATTGTTTATATTGCTTGCTCTTAAACTATTTGTATCTAGTCACCCTTATGAACTTTGAAGGTGTCCTATGCATTTATGTTTTGCTACTCTATGAGGGAAAACCTGAATGCCGCTATGCTATGTTTTCTTTATGTGAAACAAACAAACGTCTCTCAATGCATTGTTTATGAATCTTTGTTTGTATCCTTTCATGTTGCAGCATAGTTACTATGTCTTATTGTTAGAACTTCATCTTTCATTCTCATGTTTAGAGTACT
The DNA here is from genome assembly GCA_916181665.1 of Avena sativa. Taxonomy (NCBI): domain Eukaryota; kingdom Viridiplantae; phylum Streptophyta; class Magnoliopsida; order Poales; family Poaceae; genus Avena; species Avena sativa. The sequence goes on along the minus strand of OV702285.1, from coordinate 362,944,862 downwards.
TTGATCCCAGCTTTTAATGCTTACAAATGGTTTGATCATGATTATAATGGTGCGTGTCACCTCAAAAATTATTATTTTTATCACTTACCAACTCGAGGATGAGCAGGAGTTAAGCTTGGGGATGCTTGATACGTCGTAAACGTATCTATAATTTTTTATGCTCCATGCTTGTTTTATATCATTTGTCTTATGTTTTGTCTACACTTTGAGGTATTTTTATACACTTTCTGGAACTAACCTATTGACAAGATGTCGCAGTGCCAGTTGCCTGTTTTCTGCTATTTTGGTTTCAGAAAGGCTAAAAAATAAATATTCTCGGAATTGGATGGGACAAAAGCCAATATGCATATTTTTCCCGGAGTAACACGGAAACACGAAGCAGATACGGAGTAGGGCACCAGGGTGCGCACACCCTAGGGTGGCGCAGGCCCACCCTGGTGGCGCCACCAGGGGGTGTGGCCCCCTGCCTGCCTCCTCGCCTTGCCCCTTCGCCTATAAGAAGCCCCCGATGAGAAAACCTTAAATCATCCGGCTTCCATCCATAAAAAGTTCCACTGCGCCGCCACCGAAGGGGAGATTCGGGGGACAAATATCTTTGTTCCGGCACCCTACCGGGACGGGGAATTGCCCACAAAGCCATCTCCCTCGATCTCCACCACCATCTCCATCGTCGTTGTTGATTCCCATGATGAGGAGGGAGTAGTTCTTTCTCGAGGCTAAGGGCTCTACCGGTAGATATGTGTTCACCTCTCTCTCTATGCATGATCTTATTGTGATCATGATCTTTGTAATCAAGTAGATCTACTCTGCTACTCAAGTGCTTTAATCAATCTCCGGCTCTCTCCACGTGTGTGAAAGTGACAGCGTGCATGTTGTGTGGCACTTAGGCTAGAGATTACATAAATACTTGTCATGAGTTATATCTGGAGTTGGATGTCTTTATGAAATTGTGGTGTTTGAAGGAACCATCTAGCGCTCAAGGTGACAGTGTGGGGTTATCTAGATGGGGATTGCAAACTTTAAGGAGTGCTTTTGTAGCCCTACCGTGGATTAGAGTTATCCAACTAGAGAGTAGTTCAGAGTAGTATCATGAAGAGAATATATTTATTGAGAGTGTCCACTAGTGAAAGTATGATCCCTAGGCCTTGTTTATAAGCATTGAAACACCATTTGCAACTACATATGTTGCATGTTTGCTTGCTACCATCTTTATTTCATATTGCCTTTAGTCTCTTCTAACCCGTCAAGCTCTTTTCTGGCACCGTTACCACTTATAATCATCCGTACCACTTGTATTTCACTATATCTTCGCCGAACTAGTGCACCTATACACCTGACAAGTGTATTGGGTGTGTTGGCGACACAAGAGACTTCTTGTATCTTGATTGCAAGGTTGCTTGAGAGGGATACCTTTGACCACTTTCTCCCTGAGTTCGATAAACCTTGGGTAATCCACTTAAGGGAAACTTGCTGCTGTTCTACAACCTCTACACTTGGAGGCTCAACAACTGTCTACAAGAATAGAAGTACGTATACATCAACAGGCTGCTGCTGGGCTGCAGAGCTGTGCGCACGAGCGGTGGGAAGAGAGAGGAGAGAGATGGGTCGGCTGGGCTGCTATTGTTGCTCTTTGTTTTATTTTCAGAAACCTTTTTCTTTTCTGTTTTCAATTTTCTCCTTTGTATTTTCATTTTGAAATTTGTTTTGGATTTTTTCACAAATACAAGAAGGATTATTAGATTGTTTGAAACACATAAGGGCCATCCATACTGTTTGGGCTCCACACATTTTGGTGGTTTTTGAAATATTCTCAAACTCACCTTTTAAATAGGTTTCAAAGGGAGAGATGAAAACTAGGGTTTAGAATTTGCATTTGTTCAAACACTTGCTCACAAGCTTTATTTTATTTGATTTAAACACATGCATGCAATGCTTAAGTACTAATTACATTAATACAAACTTGGGTTGTTATAGCTCTACCCCCTTACAAGAATCTCGTCCCGATACTCCTAAGTTTTAGAAAAGAAGGCAGGGTACTCAGATCAAAGACAATCTTCTTGTTCCCAGGTTGCTTCATCCTCAGAGTGATGAGGCCACTGAACTTTTAGGAACTTGATGTATTGACAACGAGTCTTGCGCTCGGTTTCATCAAGAATACGAACATCATACTCACGATAAGTCATATCCTTCTGGAGATCAAGAGTTTGGTGATCAACACCACGAACAGAGTCTTTGAAGCAACGCTTGAGTTGAGACACATGAAAGACACCTCAGGGAAGTTTGCAAGCAAATACAATTTGTATGCGAGCTTACCTTGCCTAGAAAGAACACGAAAAGGACCAACATAGCGAGGAGCCAGTTTGCCTTTAATGCCAAAACAGTGGACACCCTTTAAAGGAGTGACCCAAAGATAAGCTTGGTCACCAACTTCATATTCAACATGTTTATGGTGACGATCATGATAGATTTTCTAGCAAGACTGGGTAGTTTTCAAACGATCTCGAATGATACAAACTTGATCTTCTACTTCCTGGATCATATCCGGACCAAAGAACTTTCTTTCACCGGTATCCGGCCAGTTCAAAGGAGTACAACAAGTTCTTACATATAAAAACGGGAATGGTGCCATGTCTATACTGTACTGATAACTTATTTTGTAGGAGAATTCAGCAAAAGGAAGGAATTTCTCCCAGTTCTTGCCAAAATATATGACACACGCTCTTAGCATGTCTTCAAGGATTTGATTCACCCTTTCGGTCTGACCACCGGTGCTAGGATGATAAGCTGTACTGAAGGAAATATGGGTTCCCATAGCTTGTTGGAAACTTGTCCAGAAGCTTGAGGTGAATAAACTCCCTCGGTCAGAGACGATTTTATTTGGAATCCCATGAAGGACAACAATTCGAGAGATATATAGATCTGCTAACGGACTATCATTAATGCTCTCACGAACAGGTAGGAAGTGAGCAACCTTGGACAGATAGTCAATGATTACCCAGATGGCATCATTTCCCTTTTGAGTCTTAGGAAGACCAGTGATGAAATCCATACCAACTTCATCCCATTTCCACTCAGGGATTCTATGTGGTTGCAGGAGACCAGCGGGTCTTTGGTGCTCAGCCTTGACGCGACGACAAACGTCACATTCTGCAACAAAACGAGCGATATCTTTCTTCATACCAGACCACCAGAATCTTTGACGAAGATCCTGATACATCTTGGTACCTCCAGGGTGGATAGAAAGAGGTGATTCATGAGCCTCTCGGAGAATTAAAACCCTCAACTTTGTTCTCGTTGGCACTACCAGACGGTCACCAAAGTAAACTACTCCTCGACCATCAATTAAGAAACATTTAGCAACTCCACTAGCAATATTCCTTTTTATCTTAGCAATTTCAGAATCATATTTCTGGGCAAGCTTAATTTCATCCTCTATAGAAGATTTGACTTCAAGAGTAGAAAGGAATCCATGAGGAACTACTTCAAGGTTCAATCGAGAAAATTCCTCATGAAGAGAAGGTTGAGATTGTTTGATCATCAGGTTGTTGCAGTAAGACTTACAGCTTAGCGCATCAGCAATGACATTGGCTTTGTCAGGTTCATAGTTGAGAACCAAATCATAGTCCTTGATGACTTCCAACCATCTTATTTGCCTAAGATTCAAATCGGGTTGGGTGGAAAGATACTTCAGACTCTGATGATCAGAGTATAACTCACAATGGCTACCGAGAAGGTAATGTCACCATTGCTTAAGAGCATGAACAACAGCTGCAAGCTCAAGATCATGAGTTGGATAGTTATTATCATGTGGTTTTAGCTGAAGGGAGGCATAAGCCACCACATGACCATCTTGCATCAACACACATCCGAGACCTTGGTGAGAAGCATCGCAGAAGACAACAAAGTCCTTGCTAGTGTCTGGGAGAACCAGCACCGGAGCAGTTGCTAACTTGGTTTTCAATATCTGGAAGCTTTCTTCAGCCTTATCAGACCATTCAAACTTCTTATCCTTCTTAAGAAGATCATTCATCGGCTTTGCAATCTTGGAGAAGTTCTCGATGAATCGACGGTAATAAACATCCATCCCCAGAAAACTTCGTACATCCTTAACGGACTTGGGAGATTCCAAGTCGAGGACAGTTTGGACCTTATCTGGGATAACAGCAACCCCTTTGGCAGAAACATGACCAATGAATATGGTCTCTTGTAACCAAAACTCACATTTGGAAAACTTAGCATAGAGACGATGTTCTCGAAGTTTTGTCAATACCAAACGAAGATGTTCAGCGTGTTCTTCTTCAGTCTTGGAATAGACCAGAATATCATCGATTAGACCACGATGAACTTGTTGAGATACTCCATGAAGACAGAGTTCATAAGCCGCATAAAAGTGGCTGGAGCATTGGTAAGACCAAAGGACATGACGGTGTACTCGTAAAGACCATAACGAGTGGTGAAAGCAGTCTTTGGAATATCTTCCTTGCGGATCTTTATCTGGTGATAACCTGACCTCAAATCCATTTTGTAAAAGACGGTGGCACCACTTAACTGATCAAAAAGATCGTTGATCTTAGGGAGAGGATACTTGTTTTTGATAGTCACGGCATTGAGTGGGCGGTAATCCACAACCAAACATGGTATATTGGTATCCCGCTTATTAACAAAGATGGTAGGACATCCCCAAGAAGATGTGTTGGGCTGAATGTATCCTTTTCCTTCTAACCCCTCTAATTGCTTCTTCAACTCTTTTAGAAATAGGAGCAGTTCCAGGAACTAACTCTATGACAAACTCCACACTTTGATTAGGTGGCATGCTAGGCAACTCCTCAGGAAAGACATCTAGGAATTCACAAACCATGGAAACATCTTGAATCTCTAATGGAGGTAGAACTTCAAGAGCATATAACTCCGCTTGAGGAATAGAAACAGATGAAGGAGATAGTGACCCTACGGTCCAATACTTAACGGTTATGCCAGCATGACTAGTGAAAGTCACATACTTGGTTGTATAGTCGAGGATAGATTGATAGCGAGTCAACCAATCCATGCCCAAAATGATGCCAATGTTGGTTGACTTGAGGGCAATAAGAGAGCTGGGAAAAAGTTGGAATGCAACCTCAATTAGATTCACATGACTAACCATGGTGGAACACCATCTAGAACCAGGAGACTGAACTAGCAGAGGAACAGATAACCCCTCAAAACTTATCCCATGCATTTGAGAAAAAGCTTGTGATAGGAATGAATGCGATGCTCTAGAATCAAACAAAACTTTAGCTGGAATTTGATTGATACGAAGCATACCCATAATGACGCTTGGATCTTATCGAGCCTCCTCAGAAAAGATATGGTTTAGGCGACCTCTTCCGGCACCTTGATACTTATCATTCTTCTTTGGTGGTGGTGCCTTCTCAGCAGCAGTCTTTTGAGGACACTCCTTTCCATAATGGCCAGGCTGGCGACAGTTGAAACATATAAAATCTGATGCATTACTAGCAGAAGGGTAGTTTGATCCACCAACATTGTTTGGAGTAGTATTCGGGTGAGGAGCATATCCATAAGACCTTGGGGTATAAGGAGCACGTGGCACATCACTGTAAGGCACGAAGACACAACACTTCTTATTGCTAGAACCAGCCTTGTTGTACCCCTCCTGGGGACGCTTGCGGGTTTCTTCATACTCCACCTTTCCACTCTCGGCCTTTATAGCCTTGTTAACAAGACCTTGGAAGTTACCAAAGTCCATGAGGTGGATATCACGACGAACCTCAGGATCCAGTCCCTTACGGAATAGAGCTTGATTCTTAGCATCAGTGGAGACCTCTTCAGTAGCATAGCAGGCAAAACGATTGAAGTTGCGCTGGTAATCACACACGGAACCAGTGCCCTGCTTAAGCTTGAGGAACTCCTCTCTCTTTTTATCCATCATACCCTTTGGAATATGATAATCTCGGAAAGCTTCGGTGAACTCTTTCCATGTAACAACATGCTGAGAAACTTACATTGCCAAGAAATTTTCCCACCAGGAGCCAGCTGCTCCTTCCAGATGATAGGCAGCAAAAGTCACCCAATCAGCTTGAGAAACATGACCAACCTGAAGTTTGCGCTCCATAGTGCGAAGCTAGTAGTCCGCATCAAGTGGCTCAGTGGAATAGCTGAAAACTGGCGGAGTGAGACGTGTGAAGTCCTTGATACCAACTTCATTATTCTGGCGTTGAGCAGTGTTGCGCTCAATCCTTTCAAGGAGCCTCGTGTTGTTAGCACGGTTGGTTTCATACATGGCCATGAGTTGGACCATGGACGGCGGTGGAGGAAGGTTGGAAGATTTACCCTCATTTGCAGCACCACGGGCATGAGAACGAGTATGAGCACGAGAGGTGTCACCCATCCTAGAAGAACAAAAGGAGTTAGACAAAATATTCAAAGGAGCAAGACAGAAAGAAGAACAAAGATTACTTGATATAAACGTATCATCTTATCAAGCATGGTAGTATCAAAGCATACTATTGTATACACTAACCAGCTGACTTACAAACCATGAAAATGGAGTGCTAAGATGTTACACACCAAGCAAAACTAAGATATCTTGAAACTCTGAGATTAGCAACCAAGTACAGAGTACTTAAGAAAAACAACCCCAAAACCACGATCCTAAAAGTTTGAGATAAGAGATAAGGAATGAAACCTTTTCAAACAAAGTAGGATAAGAAAACTCCAGCATTAGAAACACACTAGAGAAGGAGTAGAAAGAATCCTAGTCAGAGTTTCTGCAAATAATTTTTAACTTTCAAATAGTTTTGTCAACTTCCAGACTCAACATCGACCAATAAAAGGGTTTCCTACAGGCAGTCCTGCTCTGATACCAAAACATGTAACACTCCCGAGATAAGGGTTAAAATAACCTTAGATCGCCATCTAAGATAAGGTCAACTCCAAGCACGGAAGATCATAGTAAGATTCAATAACATTATAGAACTTAGGGATTCAACAACATAAGTTTAAACTCTTAACATAATACGATATTAGAGTTATTACAAACCAGAGGTCACAGACCCAACATTACATCAAACAGTGAAAGAAAAATATGTTGTTCTACACAACAACTTAGCAAAGGGCCTAAGAGGCCATAAACAGAAGAGGCATCCATCCCATAGTCCTCAGGCTGCTACCTGGGATCCCCAACTACTTGTAGATGTCAACGTAGAAGCCACCTTCAGTCACAACTAGATCAACTATAGAAAAACAACAATGGCGCAAGGCTGAGTACGAGAATATACTCCATAAGACTTAGATAACCTAGATTCTACATGCTCTGGATAGAAAGGCTTTCTCTAGATTTAATTTTGCATAAAGCGATCTTTATTTGCAACCAAGAGAGAGAAGAGGCTCGTCTACTCAGAATCTTTTAAAAAGAGATAAGGTAACGACTTCTTCATCTTGATCAGCATATCTTGACGATCACCAGCTTCATCAGAACTTCCTATCTAGGATCACCCCCTCGACCTAGAGGAAGCATCCTTAAGCACACGTGGAATAGCAAGTTTTATAGTTGCTAATGTTATCTATGATCTTATAATTAGGTCACCAAGCGTTTATAACCATTAACTTGGCTTTTCGAAAAGATTTAACCCTGCAGGGGTGTACTACTTTACCCACACGTACCAACCGACTCTTAATGCAAAATATTATTAGCCCTCTTCCTTGGAAGGCCGACAGAGGGTGGTTGACCATGACCTTTACCCTACTTTCGTCGAGACCATGAGTCACGCCCTAAGGATGGTTCCTCTGTAACGGGTCAAGTCCCAAAGACGGTCCCTAGAGATGTGAGGCGAGGTTGGTTCACCAGGGGATCCATCGACCCTAAGCAACCCGGTCACGCTTCCCTACCTGTTATGATGCACCTCCTTCACCTCCTCTTTCAAAAACGTTTTCAATGCGTATGCCAAAAGTAAAGCCCGAACTATGTGACTCATGGAATCTACTAGGAAAGTTAGTTATTCGAGGGGTTGTCTAGGCCCCGTGTGGCTGTATGATCGTCTCGGTTCCAAAGGCAAGAACTCAGTTCCTAGTGGTGGCGAGCATGGGACTACAAAAACCACACCCAACGTGACCTCCCATACAAGCCTTAACATGTTTAGTTATCTCCTTCGGTAATGTCTCTATCTCCTACCTTTCTAGATTCTTTGGCACCTTCGATTCATCATCTGAATGTATTAGACGGTACTATTAAGCATGGCTAAGCTGTCGGTCGCAAAATCTCTAGCAACGCTCAGATGCCAGACCTAGGTATGCTAGGAGAAGTGGATCAGGAGTATAAGGCTACAAAAGGGAAACTGTACAGCAGATAGGTAACACTAGCTACTAACAAAAGACCACATTGGAATCGTGTGCAATATAGCGAGAAAGTAAATACTTTGTAAAACATAGGTTCAGAATGAGAGGCTACGCTTGCCTTGTCCTTCAGTAGACAGGTATGGATCTTCGGTGTCGTTGAATTCAGCATCGGGCTCGGATCCTATCGCGAAGAACCAATACCAGAAAGGAAAACAACAATCAAGACATGGCATAATGCAATGTGCAAACAATATGTAAGACATGTTAGATTAGATACTACACAGTAACTCTAGGTGCAACATCGATTTAAGAGGGTTCGGAATGCCCTGGGGTATGATTAGCTTAGATAAGTAGGTCTCAATTTTCTAAACATGGGCGGAATGCCCTAGGGTATGATTAGCTTATCTAAGCTAGGGTTTTAAGTTACTTGATAATGTATGATTAGCTTAGATAGGTAGGTCTCAATTTTCTAAACATTTTGATATATTATACATATTTTTCTGACTTGATATGAATTAGTTATGATTTTTCTCAATTTAAATCCATATTAAATCATTTTAGGAAATTATAAAACGTTTTTGGAATATTTAAATTATTTTCCAACTTGGGCCCACATGTCATAAGTTTTTTCATTTCTGAAAAAATTTATGAAAAATATTTAAAACCTTACAGCCTGGGCCCACCTGGGTTATTTATTTCCAGAATTGATTTTCAGAAAACATTTAAACAAACAAAAATGATTTACTGCATCACTGTGACGTCATCAATGCTGGAGCCCTCAGATCGAGAGCGAGGCGGGTGAAAGAGCATTTCCTATCCTTGTGATTTCGATGTTTGATAACAACACACTTATCGGTCTAATCGTGCGTTAAGTGTATCACAGGTTTGATAGATTGTGGCACAAATATTGACTTGCCTATTTGCCCTTGCCAAAAGTCAATGTGCCAACCGGTAGTACCGGAAAAATGACCGATACTACCGCTTGGCACCGGTACTACCGGTCCTAGTACCGGTTGGACACGTGCAAGGTTGGGAGGGGTGGTTTTTCCTCAGTACCACCCGGTACCGCGGAGCGGCACTGAAAGAGCATTTCCTATCCCTCTGATTTTGATGTTTGATAACAACAGACTTATCAGTCTAATCGTGTGCTAAGTGTATCACAGGTTTGATAAGAGTGTGGCACAAATATTGACCTGTCCAATAACCCTTGCCAAAAACCAATGTGGCAACCGGTAGTACCGGAAAAAAGACCGGTACTACCGCTTGGCACCGGTAGTACCAGTCCTAGTACCGGTTGGACCCGTGCAAGGTTGGAAGGGATGATTTTTCCTCAGTACCACCCGGTACCGCGGAGCGGCACTACCGCTCCAACCGGTAGTACCGCTTGAGACAAGCGGTACTATCGCTTGGACACGGTAGTACCGCTCAACAGTACCGGGCGGGTCTGAGGAAGGACCACCCCTCTCCTTCTTGCTCAGTACCAACCGGTACTTGGGACCGGTCCTACTGCCCAGACCGGTAGTACCGCGTCTTACGACCGGTACTACCGCTTGGGGGTAGTACCGCAAGGGTGTACCGGGCAAGACTGAAGCTGGCTCGACCAATAATGGCATCTCCGGTACTTGGTCCGGTACTGGACCGGTAGTACCGCTTGCAAGCGGTACTATCGCTTGAGTACCAGTAGTACCGGTGCACTTATTGCTCCAACGGCCAGATTTCTCCAAGGCGTATAAATACCCCTCCACCTACCTTGGGGCAAGCTGCCCATTTTCATTAAAGCAAGACCACCATTGGAGCCACCCAATCCGCAAGATCTCTTCAATCCACCACCCAAAGTCCTTGATCTTTGGGGAATCGAAGGAGGAGGCCTTGATCTACTACTTCACCAAAAGATATCTTCATTTCCCCCTCATTCAATTAAGGGCCCCTTTGCTCTAGTGTTTTCTTGGAAACCCTAGTTCATGTTTTGGTTCTTACAAGCTTGTCTTTGATTGCTTTGACAGCTTGCTTGTATTTGGGAGCCTCCGATTAAGTTGTGGATGTGTGCCCCAAACTTGTAAAGGTGCCGGCTTCCACCTTGAAGGTTGCCGATATAGTGGAAGGTGAATCCATCTTGTTGGGGTGAGATTCATCGGAGAACAAGGGAGGCCTCTCATGGCGTTGGTGGTTTGAAACCACCCCCTCTCCAAACGTAGACGGACTTCCCCTCAAAAGGAAGGAACTACGGGAAACAAATCCTTGTGTCTCCGCGTCCACCACTTTGGTTACTTCTATCCTTTACCGCACTTTGCTTACTTGTTCTTACTTTGTGTTGTGATAGCTCGTGCATAATTGTCATATAGGTAAATTCACCTTAGTTGCATTATCTAGAGAATTTACCTTATTGACAAACCTTAATTTGAAAAAGAAGAAAAAATGAAGTAGCACCTATTCACACCCCCTCTAGGTGCCCATACGATCCTTTCAATTGGTATCAGAGCCTCAGCTCTTTATTTGGGCTTCGCCGCCTAAGAGAATATGGGTAGCCAAGATGGGGAAGGTGATGGTGAGCATACTACGGTGACCATGGAAGATCTCAAAAACTTGGAAACAAGACTGAGCTCTTCCTTGGTCAACGAAGTCAAGAAGATGCTTGAGCAACTTATTAAAGACAAAGATGGCTCATCATCCCCTTCTCCTCAAGGGGATCCTCCATCCGTTTTACCTAAAGGGGATACTCCCATATCCCCCGAGGATAGAATGGTTAGGGGTAAACAAGACAACACTAATTCCTCCACACAAAATGATGGTGGGAAGGGTGAGCACCGTGATTCATGGTACTCTCCCGACCCTCCAATACCTCACCCTCATGTATACAATAGAGGTGACCCACCTAAGCTTGAAGAATCCGCTACCTTTGCTCAATGGCAATCACTGATGAGAACTCATATGTGCAGATCTTGCATTGAACTATGGAACATCATCGAGCATGGACTCTTTATTGGGGATCCAAACAACTTGACAAGAAGAGAGGTTGTCAATAGTCAACTCAATGCCACTGTTTTGCATATGATTCAGCAAGTATTGGGGACAAAGGATTATCCACACATTGAGCACTTTAGCATTGCCAAGGAAGCTTGTGATGCCCTCACTTTATTGTTTGTTGGAAATGATAGTATGAGAAGGAACCGATATGATGCTCTAAGCAATGAAGCCGAAGGCTTCTACATGAAATAAGGTGAAGATCACGAAGACATGTACCGAAGGCTCAAGACCACCGCCGCTGCTTTTAGAAATGTGGGTGCCTCACATGTGGATGATGCATGGATAAAAAGGAAATATGTGAGTGCACCCATGCCTTTTGAGCCCACCGACTTGAAGATCCTACAAGGAAGACACAACTACCATCTCATGACCTCAAATGAAGTTATGCAAGAGATGGCCGCCTTCAAAGTTGCCGCCAAGAATGCCAAAGATGCTCGTGCCCGTGCCCTTGTTATGAGCAATGTTGTCAATGTTACATTGAAGGCCAAAGTTGTGGACCATGGGGATGAAGATGATAGTGATGAAGGCCTCTCCATGGACCACCCCGATGAATTCAAGATTGCTCATAGTCAATATATGGCCTTCTATGCAAATAACTTTTGGAAGAACCCCGCCAAGGCCAAGATGGAAATGCAACGGAGAAGCAACCCAAATGGGAAAAGAGAGAATACCACTATGTTGAGAACTTGCTTCAATTGTGGTGACCGCTATCACTTTGTGGCAAGTTGCCCCTATGAGAAGAGAGAAGATCATGGTGGTAATCTTGTGATGAAGAAGACTCTCAAAGGATCTTACAAGAAACCCTTCATCAAGAAGAATCCCATCAACAAGAAGTCGGGAGAAATTGTCTTGATCACTCATGAAGAATACTCCTCCGACGATGAAGATGCGGAGGAAGAAGAAACGCCTAATAATATGGCGGCTCTAGCCACTACTTCTACTCCGACATCCTCACTCTTCGATTCTCCAAATGAGAATTCCCCCATCAAGAACGTCACTTGCCTTATGGCAAGAGGAACGGAGGTACCCTCATCATCTCACTCTACTCCCTTAGACAATGATGAAATTGATGATGAGATGTCTCTTGATGTTAAAAAGGAATTAATTGCCTTTGATGAGTTTATGACTAACCTACAAGGAGATGCTAAGATACATTTTGGAAACATCTTAGATCAACTTTCCCATACACAAGAGCTTCTAGATGTAAGATGTAAACTTGGGCATGAACACATGATTGAGCTAGAGGCTTTAAACAATGCTCTAGAAGAAGAATAAGAAACTAGGTTGTCACTTGAATTAAAACTTGAAGGGCTTGATGAGGCCAATGACACTATTGTTAAAAAACTCATCAAAGAGCGTGATCATGCTATTGCTAAATACAAAAGGGCTAAAAAGGACAAGATTGAGTTTGGTGTGGTTCATGAAAAACTTGCCGAGGACTTTAGTTTGCTTAACAAGGCTCACAAGGCTTTGGAAAGTGAACTCTTGTCACTCACAAAGTCCCATGAAACGCTTCAAACTCAATTGGCCAATATTCCTTCACCTAGAAACTTCATTCCATCTAGTAGTACAACTATTTTTGAAGAAAATGCTAGGTTGAAGGGGGAGCTTGCCAAGGCCACATTTCCACAAGGAAATAAGTCCATTGATGATCTCTTGAGTAAGCAAAGACCTTGTGGTGAAAAAGGGGGAATTCGTTTTATTTCCAAAACCAAGAAGAAGAAGGCCAAGCCCGCACAAGAGACCAACAAGACCATTGTGGATAGTAAGACCACAAGTGGTAAAACTATGTCTCATGATGACTTTGCGGGAAGTGCTAACCCTCACTATGTTCTAATGCGTGATTATTATGGTGATGTGTATGCACAATATGTTGGCCCTTATGATGGTTATATTGCTTGGTCTATTTGGGTTCCCAAGACCCTTGTTGCTAACAAAAGAGGACCCATTGAAAAATGGGTACCTAAAAATTAGCTTGATCTTTTGTAGACTTATGCTTCTGGGGGTCAAAGTGGGAGCTTGATAGTGGTTGCACAAGTCATATGACCGGAAGCTCGTCTATTGTCAAGGAGTTAAAGCCAAATGATGATCAAATCTCCGTGACATATGTCGACAAATCAAAGTCTAAGGTAATGGGTTTTGGCAAGGTAGTGGTTGCTCATGACATTACACTCGTGAACGTCATGCTTGTTGAGACCCTTGGATACAATTTACTTTCAGTCCTTGCTCTTGGAAAGATGGGCTTTGCCATCTTTATTGATGTTGATATTGTGGTCCTCTTGTGGAGCAAGTCTCTCAAGGTCGCTTTCATTAGGTACGTCGAACATGACTTGTATGTGGTGGACTTTTCGGAGCAAGCCACTACAGGTCCGATGTGCTTATTCGGAAAGGCTGATGTGGGTTGGTTATGGCATCGCCGACTAGCCAATGTCAATATGAGAACTTTGCAAAGTCTCCATAAGGAGGGCCATATTGTTGGACTAAAAGAAAATGTTTCCTTTGCCAAAGATCGTGTTTGCAGGGCATGTGTTCTAGGGAAGATGCATGATGCTCCTCACAAGCCTAAGAACCGCATCAAGTCTACCAAGATCTTGGAAGTCCTCCATGTGGACCTCTTTGGTCATCCATCTCATGCAAGTCTTGGTGGGAAGAAATAATGTTTGGTGATCGTTGATGACTTTTCAAGATACTCATGGGTATACTTCTTCAAGTTGAAGAGTGAGACCCAAAATACTTTCATCGACTTCATCAACATGGTCCAACGACAATACAATCTTCCTGTGTTGATCATAAGAACTGACAACGGCACCGAGTTCAAGAACTACACCTTGAATGATTTTCTTAGTGAGGAGGGGATAAAACATCAATATTCCGCTGCATACACCCCTCAACAAAATGGTGTGGCCGAAAGGAAGAACCGGACTCTTATTGAGATGGCTAGGACCATGTTGGCGGAGTTTAAATCTCCATACAACTTTTGGGCCGAAGCCATCTCCACCGCTTGCCATGCTTCAAAACGGCTCTACCTCCGCAAAGAAATCAACAAGACTCCATATGAAATTCTTACCGGCAACAAGCCCAACATATCTTACTTCCAGGTGTTCGTTTGTAAGTGTTTCTATCTCATAAAAGGTGTTCGTTTGTCCAAATTCGAGTCTAAAATATTAGAGGGTATTTTTGTTGGCTATGGTCTCGAATCTCACACTTATACAATCTATGATAAGCTCTCCGGAGCCATCATAGAATCTTGTAGTGTGACCTTTGAAGAATATGATGGTCCCCAAGGGGGGCGTGTTGATGCTTGTGATGTAGATGATGAAATGCCTCAGGATGCCATAGGAAGAATGGGTGTGGGATATATGCCCCGTTGAGGAACCCCTTATGGCGGATCGAGAAGAACTATGCTCCACTCAAGTGGAGCCCTCATCTTCACAACCTCAACATGCTCCATCCACCGAAGAGGACAATGACTCAAGCCAAAGACAAGATGTGGACCCTCAACATGGTGATCTAAGTGACAACTCTAGTCAAGGGGAGCTTGATTCATTCGCCAGGATGTCAAGTGGTGCCAAGGCAATTACTCAAGGAAGATCCGTACAAACTGCTTTGAGACAAGCTCAAATTCATGCTAGAAGAACACTTGATCAATACCAAGGTCAATCTTTGCCTCCCAATGTAGAGGATGATTCTGATGATGACCAAGGTCAAGATGATGGTCAAGACGAGGATCAAAATGATGAAGAAGGTCCCCCAAGAAACAACACGGAGATCCACGCTCGTCGCGAAGCTAGAAAAGAAAGAATGTTGGAATTAAGATACCACTCCCAACAAAATGTTGTTGGTGACCTAAGGAAAGGCATTTCCACAAGAGCACAATTGAAGAGGTTCAGTGAACATCAAGCACATGTCTCCAAGATTGAACCTAAGAAAGTGTGGGAAGCTCTTGAAGATTCGGATTGGTTAGAAGCTATGCACAAAGAGATCAACAACTTTGAGAGAAACAAAGTATGGAAGTTAGTTGAGAAGCCAAAGGATTGCCGCAATGTTATTGGATAAAGTGGATATTCAAGAACAAGCAAGATGAGAATGGAATTATAGTAAGGAACAAGGCTAGATTGGTTGCACAAGGGTATTCTCAAATTGAAGGCATTGACTATGGAGAGACTTATGCACCCGTGGCTCGCCTTGAGTCCATCTGTATCCTTCTTGCTTATGCGGCACATCATAACTTCAAGTTGCAACAAATGGATGTAGAGAGTGCATTCCTTTATGGTCCATTAAATGAATTGGTATATGTTAAGCAACCCCCGGGATTTGAGGACCCCAAATTCCCAAGCCATGTCTACAAACTTGGTAAGGCACTCTATGGGATCAAGCAAGCCCCACACATGTGGTATGAGCACCTTAGAGAGTTATTGTTTGACCGTGGATTTGAGGTTGGGAAAATCGATCCCACTCTTTTTACTAAGAGATTCAATGGGGAGCTTTTTGTATGCAAAATATATGTTGATGATATTATCTTTGGCTCATCTAACAAAGCTTTTAATGATGAATTCTCAAAGCTTATGACTAGTAGGTTCCGGATGTCTTTGATGGGGGGGTTGAGAGTATTTCTTGGCTTTGATATCAAGCAAGTTAGAGGAGGGTCATTCTTCAATCAAGCCAAGTATACTCAAGATATGCTCAAGAGATTCAAAATGCAAGATTTAAATGGAGCCCCTACTCCCATGGCTAAAAATACTCTTCTAGAACAAAATCCAAATGGTAAAGATGTGGATCAAAAGGTATACCGGTCCATGATTGGTTCTTTGCTTTACCTTTGTGCATCTAGACCCGATATTGCGTTGAGTGTAGGTGTGTGTGCAAGATATCAAGCGGCTCCTAAAGAAAGCCATTTGATGGAGGTCAAGAGAATCTTTCGATATTTAGTTCATACCCCATTTTATGGTCTTTGGTATCCTCGAGGCTCAACATTTTCTCTTTGTGGATACACAGATTCGGATTGGGCGGGTGATAAGGATGATAGAAAATCAACATCTGGGGCTTGCCAATTCCTTGGTAGGTCCTTGGTATGTTGGTCTTCTAAGAAGCAAAATTGTATATCTCTCTCCACCGCCGAAGCCGAGTATGTGGCCGCCACTAGTGCTTGCACTAAATTGCTATGGATGAGGCAAACTTTAAAGGAATACGGTGTCCATTGTGACAAAGTGCCTCTTCTATGTGACAATGAAAGTGCCATCAAGATTGCATACAACCCGGTGGATCACACAAGGCCAAAGCATATTGAGATTCGCCATCACTTCATTAGAGATCATGTTGCTCGAGGTGATATTGACCTATCCTATGTGTCAACCAAAGATCAACTTGCCGATATCTTCACGAAGCCACTTGATGAAGCAATGTTTTGCTACTTGACGAATGAACTAAATATCGTAGATTCAAGGAGATTGAGTTGATTATCTTACATTGTCACCTAATATTCGACCCATATTTGGTTTAGGTGTAGGCATGGACATAGGGGGAGTGCGGTCCTAATTGATTGGACCATCCCTCCCCCCATTATGCGCAAAGTAAACAAAATCATTCCTCTTAATATCATTTTGTGATATATGAGCTTAATGATGAGTTTCGGTAATGGACCCAAGATATATCTTCGTGGTGCCAAGCCGAGTATACTCAAATATGGTGGCCTAGGTCACCGCCCCCTCTCAATCGAGTGGTTGATGGTTTTACTCGTGTTTGTCATCTTTTGAGTTGTTTTCATTGATCTTAGTCTCATGCACTCTAGTTTGGTTTTTGACATCTTTTTTCTCAATTTTAGAGTGCATGTGCTTCCCAATACAATTATCTCAACCCAAGCCTTACTACTCCCTCACAAAACCCCTCTCTCAATCCGCACAAGAATCACCAATTTTTCCTGGCCTTGGAATTAGGTGCGACCGGTACTACCGGTTGTATGAGCGGTACTACCGCCCCTGGGGAGTTCCCAGGTCGTATCCTGGAAACTTCTCCAGGAGCGGTACTACCGCCCACATGCCCGGTATTACCGGCCACCGGTACTACCGTTTGTTGTACCGGTACTACCACTTGCGAGCGGTACTATCGCTTCAGGAACCGGTACTACCGGTTGGTGGAGTCTGGTATATATTGGCTGAGCGTGGAGTGGCACCCATCAGTGCTCTATTCTTCCCCAAGTTCTCCACAGATACCTGCACCGCCACCAGAGCCCTTGACGCCGTCGGAGCCCTGCCGCGCCCTCCTCTCCCCGGATCCTCCTTGGATTCGGCCTCTTGGCGGGCTCCCCCTCCTTTCCACCGCCATGGATCCTGGTACAACCGCCCTTTCTCTCTCCGTTTAATTTCCTCATCGGATCTAGGTTTTGGCATAGATTTGTGAAGAAATTGACATGTTGTAAGGTTGTGCTGCCATATACTTCCCTTGTTGCCGAGTAGAGTCGTTTATTTACAGATTATTGATGTCCTTTTGGTCCGATTCTACCCGATCTGACAAACATGTACCGTTCAACCGGTAGTACCGGAACTATTTCCGGTACTACCGCTTGCAAGCGGTACTACCGATCGTTAGGTCCGGTAGTACCGGTCCCAACTGACATCAAGTTTTCTGATAAATGTTGGATTCTCCTTTGCTCCTTGTGATTCTTGTGCCCTTACCCCCTTGCTGTTATCCCTCGTGCTTTCACAGATGCAGGTGGTTCTAGGGGTGCGCGCAAGCGCTCCAAAGCTAGCCGTGAGATTGTTGAGGAAGAGACGGAGTCTGAGGAAGAGTTTATGCCACAGCCAAGATGTCGTTCAAAGCTGCCTGCCACTCGAGGTGGCCGTGGGGGTCGTGAGGGGGTTACCAAGCGCTCTGCTGGGCGTGGCAGCGCTCCCCCCTCTCGCTCCCCTTCCTCGGGGCGTACCAAGAGTTTCAGCTCAGGTCCATCAGGGCCAAGGAAACTGTCTGACATTTCCGAGTCTGAGTTTCGGGCTCTCAGGATTGACAATGCATACTCCCGCAACCGTGAAGAGGACAGAGAAGACAGTATATTCTACAATGATTTCCAAGAGAGAGTCTATCATGAGGTTCTTATGACCAATATTCAGATGGTGGTGCCTCAGCAGTGGATCGACATGGAGCACATCAACAAGAACCTTGACTACTTTGCTGAAGCTAAGGAAATCTGCTCTCACCTTGGCTTGTCCCTATTATGGAGTTCCAGTATGACTATGAGCCACTCCTCATTGTGCAGTTCCATGCCACTGCACATTTCCACACTGGCAGCTCTCGGAAGATCACCTGGATGACTCAAGGTGCAATCAAGGAAGCCACACTTGCGGAGTTTGGTGCAATATTGGGGTATGAAGATCACGGCCGGGACATTCCTTGTGGTTTCCGCTGTCACATGCGGGATCACCCCTCCAAGAAGGATGTCCTTACACCTCTGTATATCCAGGGCCGCGGGATTGCTGGCAAGATCAAGGATCTTCTCCCCACATATGACATTCTCCATCGCATTTTCCGTGAGACTGTTGCTCCTCGTGCGGGCAACAAGGATGAGATACATGGGTTCTCTGTTGACTTGTTGTTCAACACCTTCCTCAACCGCGACTCAGGCACCCCTCTTGATGTGTCAGAATATATATGGAATGAGATGGTTGCTACTGCACACTCTCGGAGGGTTCCACCATTTGCTCCATACATTATGGCCCCCATTGTGTCAAAATGCCCTCCCATTGCTAGGACACTATCCACTCGTCCTCTCATTGTGCAACGGCCCAAGGCACTCAAGATCAAGACACATGCTAAACCCCGCATTGTGGCGGAAGAGGAGGAAGGGGATGAATCTGAGGATGCTGACAGTGATCGTGACACAGACTATGTTGTCTCCCATCGCAAGAATGCCAAGCCCTCTTGGGCTAAGAGGATGGAGGCCAAGCTCAAGAATATTTTCTGCTTCCAAGTTGACAACCAGAAGCGCATGTATGAGGCGCATGTGTATGCCAAGAAAGCTAGTGCTCGGTAGAAGGACATGATGGCTGCCCAAGGTTTGACCGTCTCCGAGGGGTCTGAGACCAACATCACTCCAGAAGAACAGTGGATCTCTCAGCACAGCCGTTGGGACGATGATGTCTCTTCCTCGCACCGTGCTCACCCCCTACGAGGAGGACTTTCATGATGATGATGATGAGGAGGATTGACTGTCGGGACGGTAGTCTTGCACTTGTCCCTTTTTGGTGTCTTGATGCCAAAGGGGGAGAAGTTGCACTTTAGGCACGGGTGTTGCATGGGAAGTCACAAGCTCGTTCTTATTTTGATCCTTTTATTGCTTGTGAACTTCGATTTCCCTCTATTTTATGTGTGAGACTATGTGGTTATGTCGTCGATCCATCTTGTGAGACTATCTGCTTTATGTCATGGATCCATCTTATCATGATATGCGTTAATTGTCTATATATTCTCATCACAAGTAGTGCAAAGGTATGGTTTCAAATGCTAGTATATATATTTGTGCACCTATGTTGGGTATGTAAAATAGAGGGAGAGGTTAGTTTCTACACATCTAGGGGGAGCCCCGTCTCTATTTTACAGATGCCATGAGTTTCCTCATAAAATCATCTTGCAAAAGTGTGTTGTCATCAAACACCAAAAAGGGGGGATTGAAAGAGCATTTCCTATCCCTTTAATTTTGATGTTTGATAACAACACACTTATCAGTCTAATCGTGTGCTAAGTGTATCACAAGTTTGATAAGAGTGTGGCACAAATATTGACCTGTCCAATTACCCTTGCCAAAAACCAATGTGGCAACCGGTAGTACCGGAAAAATGACCGGTACTACCTCTTGGCACAGGTAGTACTGGTCCTAGTACCGGTTGGACCCGTGCAAGGTTGGAAGGGATGATTTTTCCTCAGTACCACCCGGTACCGCGGAGCGGCACTACCGCTCCAACCGGTAGTACCTCTTGAGACAAGCGGTACTACCACTTGGACACGGTAGTACCGCTCAGCAGTACTGGGCAGGTCTGAGGAAGGACCACCCCTCTCCTTCTCGCTCAGTACCAACCGGTACTTGGGACCGGTCCTACCGCCCAGACTGGTAGTACCGCATCTTACGACCGTTACTACCGCTTGGGGGTAGTACCGCAAGGGTGTATCGGGCAAGACTGAAGCTGGCTCGACCAAGAATGGCATCTCCGGTACCTGGTCTGGTACTGGACAGGTAGTACCGCTTACAAGCGGTACTACCGCTTGAGTACCAGTAGTACCGGTGCACTTGTTGCTCCAACGGCCAGATTTCTCCAAGGGTTATAAATACCCCTCCACCTACCTTGGGACAAGCTGCTCATTTGCATTAAAGTCAAGACCACCATTGGAGCCACCCAATCCTCAAGATTTCTTCAATCCACCACCCAAAGTCCTTGATCTTTGGGGAATCGAAGGAGGAGGCCTTGATCTACTACTTCACCAAAGGAGATCTTCATTTCCCCCTTATTCAATTGAGGGCCCCTTTCCTCTAGTGTTTTCTTGGAAATCCTAGTTCATGTTTTGGTTCTTACAAGCTTGTCTTGGATTGCTTTGATAGCTTGCTTGTATTTAGGAGCCTCCGATTAAGTTGTGGATGTGTGCCCCAAACTTGTAAAGGTGTCGGCTTCCACCTTGAAGGTTGCTGATATAGTGGAAGGTGAATCGATCCCGTTGGGGTGAGATTCATCGGAGAACAAGGGAGGCCTCTCGTGGTGTTGGTGGTTTGAAACCACCCCCTCTCCAAACGTAGACGTACTTCCCCTCAAAAGGAAGGAACTACGGGAAACAAATCCTTGTTTCTCCGCGTCCACCACTTTGGTTACTTCTATCCTTTACCGCACTTTACTTACTTGTTCTTACTTTGTGTTGTGGTAGCTCGTGCATAATTGTCATATAGGTAAATTCACCTTAGTTGCATTATCTAGAGAATTTACCTTATTGTCAAACCTTAATTTGAAAAAGAATAAAATTTGAAGTAGCACCTATTCACCCCCCCCCTCTAGGTGCCCATACGATCCTTTCAGGCACTATCACTCCAACTGGTAGTTTCGCTTGATACAAGCGGTACTACCGCTTGGACACGGTAGTACCGCTCAGCAGTACTGGGGAAGGATCAGCCCTTTCCTTCTCGCACGGTACCCACCGGTACTTGGGACCGGTACTACCGCCCTGACCGGTACTACCGCGTCTTGTGACCGGTACTACCGCTTGGGGGTAGTACCGCAAGGGTGTACTGGGCAGAACTGAAGCTGGCTCGACCAAGAATAGCATCTCCGGTACCTGGTCCGGTACTGGACCCGTAGTACCGCTTGCAACCAGTACTACCGCTTGAGTAACGGTAGTACCGGTGCATGTATTGCTCCAACGGCCAGATTTCTCCAAGGGGTATGAATACCCCTCCACCTACCTTGGGACAAGCTGCTCATTTGCATTAAAGTCAAGACCATCATTGGAGCCACCAAATCCACAAGATCTCCTCAATCCACCAGCCAAAGTCCTTGATCTTTGGGTAATCGAAGGAGGAGGCCTCGATCTACTACTTCACCAAAAGAGATCTTCATTTCCCCCTCATTCACTTGAGGGCCCCTTTGCTCTAGTGTTTTCTTGGAAACCCTAGTTCTAGATTTGGTTTTTACAAGCTTGTCTTTGATTGTCTTGACAGCTTGCTTGTATTTGGGAGCCTCTGTTGGAGATATGCCCAAGAGGCAATAATAAAGTGGTTATTATCATATCTTCATACTTATGATAAATGTTTACTTACCATGCTATAATTGTATTAACAGGAAACATTAATACTTGTGTGATTTGTAAACATAAAAGAGTCCCTAGTAAAGCCTCTTGTTAAACTAGCTTGTTGGTTAACATATGATCATGGTTTCCTGATCATGAACATAGAGATGTTATTGACAACAGGGTCATATCATTAGGAGAATGATGTGATGGACATACTCCTATAAATAAGCGTAGCATAAAGATCAAGTCATTTTTATAGTTCAATTGCTATATGCTTTCTGATACATAGTAACCTAATTCCTTCGACCATGAGATCATGCATATCACCTTCACCGGAAGGATGCTTTGATGACATCAAACACCACACCGTAACTGGGTGGCTATAAAGGTGGCATTGAGTGTTCGGAAAGTGTCGGTTGAGACACATGGATCAAGAGTGGGATTTGTCCATCCATATGACGGATAGATATACTCTGGGCCCTCTCGGTGGAATGTCATCCAATTATCTTGCAAGCATGTGACTGGCTCACAAGGGATCACATACCACGGGAACGAGAAAAGAGTACTTATCAGTAAAGAGGTTGAACTAGGTATGTAGAGATACCGACGATCAAAACCTCAGATAAGTAAACTATCGTGAGACAAAGGGAAATTGGTATCGTATGTAAGTGGTTCATTCGATTGCAAAGTAATCGTAGAAATATGTGGGAGCCATACGAATTTCCAGATTCCTCTATTGGTTATTGATCGGAGAAGTGTCTCGATCATGTCCGCATAATTCACGAACCGTAGGGAGACACACTTAAGGATTCGACGTTGTTTGAGTAGTTATGGAATGATGAGAAAGAGACCGAATGTTGTTTGGAGTCTCGGATGGGATCCGGGATATCACGAGGAGATCCGGAATGGTCCGGAGAATAAGATTCATATAAGGAAAGTCCTGTTTCGGAGTTAGGGAATGGTTCCGGTGTTTTCATCGGGAATGTTCTAGAAGGTTCCGGAATGTCCGGCACTCCGGAGGGGAAGGGTACATGAATGTGTTATATCAAGTTGGTATGATTGCATCATGTACTCGGTGTCATCTCTGAACAAAATAGAGGGTTTATTCAAATCCTAGTTTGAAAAGTCAAACGCCAAGTTTGAAAGTCAAACGGCTATTTTGGGAAGTGGAGGGGAGGTGGAATCCGAGTTGGGGAGGAGTCCCACCTCCACCGCCAGCTCACCTTGGGTCCGAGTTGGGGAGGGACTCCCCTCCCCAGGCGTGCCTCCCTCCACCTATAATAGGAGGGGCGGGGCTCCCCTCCTAGACACACAAGTTGCCTCCCTCTAAACCTAAACCCTAGCCACAGCCTAGGGATTTCTCCCAAGCCGCCGAGTTAGAGCTTCTAATTGCCCTAGACACTGGTTTAGCCCCTTCTAATTGGTGTGTCTAATCACCAAGGCTCTCTCATAGTCCACCATACTCGCTCCGGCTTAAGGCGAAGCCATGCGAGATCTCCCCTCTACTTCCGGTACCACGCCGTCGTGCTGCCGGAGGAGAGTGCTACAACCTCCGCTGCCTGCTGGAACAAGGGAGAGGAAGGTCTTCATCGAGTACCGAACGTGTGACCGACTGCGGAAGCGCTGCCGGAACGCAGCGCCGGAAGGATCGTCTGCGCAATCTTGAGATCGGGAGTGTACGACTACATCATCCACGAGAATCTGCTCTCGTTAACCGCTTTGGATCTTCGAGGGTTAGTACTCTATTGACTCGTTGCTACAATCTAGTAGATAGATCTTGGCTTGATCATAGATTAGATCTTGATTGTGTGTTCATGCGGTAGAAATTTTTTGTTTTCCATGCTACGAACCCCTACAGTGGTATCAGAGCCGTGTCTATATGTAGATCTGTTGCACGAGTTGAACACAATGGTCATTGTGGGCATTGATGCTTTTGTTGTCGATTGCTTCTTGTGTACTTTGCATCTTGCGGGATGGTGGGATGAAGCGGCCCGGGCTAACCTTACATAACATCGTTCATGAGACTTGCTCCACGCTTGACATGCAACTTGTATTGCATAAGTGGCTTTGCGGGTGCCTGTTTCTCCCAACATAGTTAAGATTCAATTTACAACGGGTGATTGACAATACTAGTATCAATGTTGTGGTTCTTGTTCGTAAGTTAGAGCGACACTTATTGAAATCCCCAAACCACGTAAAATATGCAAAGAAAATTAGAGGCGTCTAATTTTGTTTTGCAGGGGTGTGCTGTGATGTGATATGGCCAAGATTGTGATTATATATGATGTATGCAATGTTCCTTATTGTAAGTTGGCAACCGGCAGGAGCCATATGGTTGTCTTTAAATTCTGTTAAGACCCGTGTGTCTATTCAAAGTAGTTGTAATAGTTGAAGCTGGTGGACGACAACCATGGAGCAGCGTCATTGACCTTGATGCAATGTCGGTGATGATGGAGATCATGTCCGTGCTTGAAGATGGAGATCGGAAGCACAAAGAAGAAAGGCCATATCATATCACATATTATGAATTGCATGTGATGTTAATCCTTTTATGCATCTTGTATTGCTTAGTTCACGACGGTAGCATTATAAGATGATCACTCAAGCACAAAATTTCAAGTTTTAAAGCGTTCATCCTTAGTAAGCACCGTTGCTAAAACTCGTTGTTTCGAAGCACCACGTGATGATCGGGTGTGTTAGATTCTGCGAGTGTATACAACGTGAGCAAGCCAGATTTGCTCATGCGGAAGCTAAGGTTGATCTTGACGAGCCTAGCATGTACAGACATGGTCTCGGAACACGGATCACCGAAAGGTAAAGCATGAGTCATATAGTAGATATGATGAACATGTTGATTGTTCGCCATTGAAGCTGCATCAACTCTCGTGATGATCGGTTTTGATGTGGTGGATTTGGTTCGTGTGATCACTAAAACAATGTGAGGGATATTGTTTTGAGTGGGAGTTCAACGGCAATGTAATTAAAAGTTGAACACTATTTATCATAAATCAAATCAAAGTGAATTTGCATAGTTGTTGTAGTCATTGGCATCCGTTTACCACCTTGCGCTTAGTTATAATTGAGATGATAAGAACTATAGAATTATGGTTAGTTACTTTACGAACTGGTATCGTATTGTTTTGAAGTGTTAATCTAAAGTTTAAAAGTCCTATTGCAAACTTTCAGTAAGTTCCGGTTACTCCATGAAGTTTAATAATTGGTATTAAAACAAGAGTGACAATTCCAAGAGTTAGTGTATGAGTATCATGTTTTTCTCCATGATTCTTGATATTCAAAGGATTGTCTTAATATCAAGGTTATCTAGGATCTGAAAGAGTTATTTCAGAAACCATGATGTGTGGAAGATATTGTGATATCTGAAACGAAGTTTTGGTTGCAACATGATAGAGTATAATATGGCAAAAGTCATATTCTCATGATTGATGAGAAGTTGCAAAAGGTTGGAGACACTAGTTGTCCTAAAACCACCAAAGTTTTTTTTGGAGAGCAACATTATACTCGCGATTCATCTTTATAAGCTAAAAGTAGCTTGATCATGGATCATTCCATGATAAGGGTGAATATTTGATGTAGAGAAAATGTTTACTACACCAAGAGATTAGTAAAGAATGGAATTTGAAAGCACACCAAACATTTGATGATAGTGATCTACTTCAAAGTGCAAGTCCAAAGACATTGGTATTTAATTATACACGCTTTGGACTATGTGTCATATATATGACTCCACTGTTGATGTTGATAGATTCTTTCAAACAAAAAAGGAAATACTGAAAGAGAATCTCATAAATATATGGCAGAAAAGGAAAGACTGGAATTGTTCAGTTTAAGTATATAGATGATATACATGTTATGGATATATTCTTTGCTTATTAAACAATGTGGTTCTTAAGTATTTGATACTGAATTTGTTGGTGTGAATCGTCATACGAAACAACACAATTCATGAACTACAATGGCCTAAGTAACTAGCAAAAGAATATGTGATGATATTCATCGAGAACAAATAAAGGGTTATTGTGTTGCTCGTTAAACATCAAAGCTTGCCTTCAAGATTTGTTTTATCAGGTATTATGAGAACAAAAGGGTTGTTCAAATAATTGTCGTAATCCATAAAAGATGGATGATTCACAAATCTCGTTGGAGAAATCACATCCATAAAACTAGTGCTAAAAATGTCGAAAGACAAATTGATTGAAAGATCACTTAGGAAGTGACATCGCCGTTTAAATTATATTGGAAAGAAAACATGAAGAAACTCCATGTGGATGGAATTTTGGAGTCTTTTGATTTTTGATCACATGACGCTTGTGAAACTTTCCCAGAGATAATTAAAACTTCATTCGTAGGCCAAAAGGGAACGAATGACTAGCTTATTGAAACTTGTACATATTGTTGTACGAAGTCCATTATGTGTAGTCAAGAGCGATGGATTTCAACTTCATATGCTTTCTCCGAAAATTTGAGTGAATATATGAATATTTACTTAATAAGGATGAAGTGTGAAATATTTGAAAAGTTCAAAGACTTTCAACATGAAGTGCAAAATCATTGTAACAAGAATATAAATAGTTTATGATAAGATCATAAAGGAAGATATTTGAGTTACAAGTTTAGCATAATACCTAAGATTTAAGGAATCGTTCCGTGGATTTGCATTTTCCCGAAACACCATAAGAGTATGGAGTGTTCGAGATATGTAATTAAACCTTGTTTGACATGGTAATATCAAAGGTATAATTCATAAAACTGCCATTATATTTTAAAGATTAAAAGCTTTAGAGACTACCGTTTTTCCACTGAAAAGAGCTCCATCATAATCCGTTGAAATGACACCATATAAAGTTATGGTTTGGGATTAAATCCAAGTTGTCCTTTCTTAAAACATTGGTATGCTATGCATAAGAAAGATGTTTGCAACCAAAGTCGGATGAACCTGTCTTTGTATGTTATTTCGAATAACTGTTCCTCCATAAACTCGGAGACAAAAGTGTTTGTCACTTAGAACGTCAAGTTTCTTTGAGAAGGAATTTTTCGTGAAAAGATAAGTGGGAGGACAATAGAACTTTGATAAGGTTAAAGGAACCTTAGCTATATGTGCAAAGTTGCGCAGCGCCGAAAAGTGTTCCGGAGGCAGCAACAATGCTCATGGCTCACGTGCCTCAAAGGTTGTGGTTACGAAGGTCAAAGTTTCTATTGAAACAAGTAGGTCGGGTAAACAATCAAATACCAAGATTTGAGAGTTAAATCATTATTTGACAATAATGATCTGACTACATGCAAAGAAGCGATGATGGGCCCTGACTCCGTCAAATGGCTTGAAGCCATAAAATCCATGATAGTTCCATATACAAGAGATCAAGCTTTGAACTTGAAAGACCCTCTAGAAAGGTACAAGACCTTACAGTCGTATTTGGATCTATAAAGAAATAGACATGGATGTTTCACATCTATGATATAGTCGACATGTTGGGAAAGAGTTCACAACAATGTTCAAAGGTTGTATATGACAAGATTTGATCTTTCATAGCGATATTTAGTCTAGACGGATTAATGTAGCAACCACTACATATAATTTTGTTATATGATAGTTGAATAAACAAAACAAGTTCTTCTAATAGAATTGTTACCTAGGACGTGTGCATGACACGGTCCATAGGGTTTTGTTAATTCAAAGGATGCTAAAAGCATATGCAAACTTCAATGGTTGAAGTGAGCATCGCGGAATTGGAATCTTCACAATGATGAAATTGTTAAAAAAGTTTAAATTCATCAGAGACGATGAAGATGCTTGCATTTGCAAGAAATTAAGTGGGAGCGCTAAGACATATTTCTAATACATTATGTGGAAGACATATTGTTGATTGGAAATGATGTATCTTTTATTAACACATATTAAGAATTTCATCTCGATGAAAGGCTTAGGCAAAACCCAAATATTTGGCATCAATAGACGCTAATATGGTTGTGCCAAAAGTACATAGATGATATATTGAATGAGTTCAATATAGAAACTACAAGAAAGGTTCTTGTTGCACAGAAAGGATTGAATGAGTTCAATATTGATGATATATTCAAGTGTATTGACACTTGGTAAGTGAAACAAAGATTCAAGTATAGATTGATACTTGATGTATGAGATCACAAAGAGTATTTATATCAATCATACTGTGATATGTACAAATCCAGATATGTCCTATGCTCTAAATATTATGAGCATATACCAGAATGATTCATAAGATGATCATTGGACAATAGTAAGGATATTCTTATGATCTTTTAGAAGAACTAAGAGTATATTATTTGTAGAAGTGACAAATAGATGGTTAGTTCATTGTAAAAGTACTACATTGATACTAGTTTTGTCACAAAGTACAAATTAAATTTATCTCAATCTAAACTAAGGGTGGCACAATATAATGGAAAGAAATTTCCATAATGGATTTGGATGAGTTCCAAAGTTAAGACATTGTGACAGATACTACAACAAAAGGCTAAGTATATGACTGCAATTATAGCAGCAAAAGAGGGCATTTGTGTCAAGTAGTTTGTTATCAAACTAGGTGTAGTTCACAGTGGGATAGTACTATGAAGATATATTGTACGACAATATTATCAACATGTTTTAACCCCAAAGAACTAAAGGTCACACCAAAGGACCAAATTAGTACGAAGCCATCTCATTAGAGAATGAGTGATGCGTAGAGACGCAAAGACATGCAATTACACACGGACCTGGAAGTGTCAGATCCAGAGATCAGTTGACCACTAGCAATCGTGTACATACGAAACCAGAAAGCCATAGGTGTTGAATACACAAAGGTTTGAAACTAGATTATTGACTCTAGTGCAAGTGGGAGACTATTGGAGATATGCCCAAGAGGCAATAATAAAGTGGTTATTATCATATCTTCATACTTATGATAAATGTTTACATACCATGCTATAATTGTATTAACAGGAAACATTAATACTTGTGTGATTTGTAAACATAAAAGAGTCCCTAGTAAAGCCTCTTGTTAAACTAGCTTGTTGGTTAACATATGATCATGGTTTCCTGATCATGAACATAGAGATGTTATTGACAACAGGGTCATATCATTAGGAGAATGATGTGATGGACATACTCCTATAAATAAGCGTAGCATAAAGATCAAGTCATTTTTATAGTTCAATTGCTATATGCTTTCTGATACATAGTAACCTAATTCCTTCGACCATGAGATCATGCATATCACCTTCACCGGAAGGATGCTTTGATGACATCAAACACCACACCGTAACTGGGTGGCTATAAAGGTGGCATTGAGTGTTCGGAAAGTGTCGGTTGAGACACATGGATCAAGAGTGGGATTTGTCCATCCATATGACGGATAGATATACTCTGGGCCCTCTCGGTGGAATGTCATCCAATTAGCTTGCAAGCATGTGACTGGCTCACAAGGGATCACATACCACGAGAACGAGAAAAGAGTACTTATCAGTAACGAGGTTGAACTAGGTATGCAGAGATACCGACGATCAAAACCTCGGATAAGTAAACTATCGTGAGACAAAGGGAAATTGGTATCGTATGTAAGTGGTTCATTCGATCGCAAAGTAATCGTAGAAATATGTGGGAGCCATATGAATTTCCAGATTCCTCTATTGGTTATTGATCGGAGAAGTGTCTCGATCATGTCCACATAATTCACGAACCGTAGGGAGACACACTTAAGGATTCGACGTTGTTTGAGTAGTTATGGAATGATGAGAAAGAGACCGAATGTTGTTAGGAGTCTCGGATGGGATCCGGGATATCACGAGGAGATCCGGAATGGTCCGGAGAATAAGATTCATATAAGGAAAGTCCTGTTTCGGAGTTAGGGAATGGTTCCGGTGTTTTCATCGGGAATGTTCTAGAAGGTTCCGGAATGTCCGGCACTCCGGAGGGGAAGGGTACATGAATGTGTTATATCAAGTTGGTATGATTGCATCATGTACTCGGTGTCATCGCTGAACAAAATAGAGGGTTTATTCAAATCCTAGTTTGAAAAGTCAAACGCCAAGTTTGAAAGTCAAACGGCTATTTTGGGAAGTGGAGGGGAGGTGGAATCCGAGTTGGGGAGGAGTCCCACCTCCACCGCCGGCCCACCTTGGGTCCGAGTTGGGGAGGGACTCCCCTCCCCAGGCGCGCCTCCCTCCACCTATAAGAGGAGGGGCAGGGCTCCCCTCCTAGACACACAAGTTGCCTCCCTCTAAACCTAAACCCTAGCCACAGCCTAGGGATTTCTCCCAAGCCGCCGAGTTAGAGCTTCTAATTGCCCTAGCCGCTGGTTTAGCCCCTTCTAATTGGTGTGTCTAAACCCTAGATCACCAAGGCTCTCTCATAGTCCACCATACTCGCTCCGGCTTAAGGCGAAGCCATGCGAGATCTCCCCTCTACTTCCGGTACCACGCCGTCGTGCTGCCGGAATCGCGAGGAGAGTGCTACAACCTCCGCTGCCTGCTGGAACAAGGGAGAGGAAGGTCTTCATCGAGTACCGAACGTGTGACCGACTGCGGAAGCGCTGCCGGAACGCAGCGCCGGAAGGATCGTCTGCGCGATCTTGAGATCGGGAGTGTACGACTACATCATCCACGAGAATATGCTCTCGTTAACCGCTTTGGATCTTCGAGGGTTAGTACTCTACTGACTCGTTGCTACAATCTAGTAGATAGATCTTGGCTTGATCATAGATTAGATCTTGATTGTGTGTTCATGCGGTATAAAATTTTTGTTTTCCATGCTACAAACCCCTACAGCCTCCAATTAAGTTGTGGATGTGTGCCCCAAACTTGTAAAGGTGTCGGCTTCCACCTTGAAGGTCGCCGATATAGTGGAAGGTGGACCGATCCCGTTGGGGTGAGGTGCATCGGAGAAAAAGGGAGGCCTTTCGTGGCGTAGGTGGTCTGATACCACCCCCTCTCCAAACGTAGACGTACTTCCCCTCAAAAGGAAGGAACTACGGGAAACAAATCCTTGTGTCTCCATGTCCACCTCTTTGGTTACTTCTGTCCTTTACCGCACTTTACCTACTTGCTCTTGCTTAGTGTGTGTTTACTTGTGCATGTTCGTCATATAGGTAAATTCACCTTAGTTCCATTATCTAGAGAATTTACCTTATTATCAAACCCTAATTTTAAAAAGAATAAAATTTTAAGTAGCACCTATTCACCCCCCCCCCCCTCTAGGTGCCCATACGATCCTTTCAATTGGTATCAGAGCCTCGGATCTTTATTTGGGCTTTACCGCCTAAGAGAATATGGGTAGCCGCGAAGGGGATGGTGATGGTGAGCCCACCACGGTGACCATGGAAGATCTCAAAAACTTGGAAACAAGATTGAGCTCTTCCTTGGTCAACGAAGTCAAGAAGATGCTTGAGCAACTTCTTAAAGACAAAGATGGCTCATCATCCCCCTCTCCTCAAGAGATCCTCCATCCGTTTTACCTAAAGGGAATACTCCGGTATCCCCCGAGGATATAATGGTTAGGGGTAAACAAGACAACACTAATTCCTCCACACAAAATGATGGTGGGAAGGGTGAGCATCATGATTCATGGTACTCTCCCGACCCTCCAATCCCTCACCCTCATGTATAAAATAGAGGTGACCCACCTAAGCTTAAATAATCTGCTACTTTTGCTCAATGGCAATCACTAATGAGAACTCATATGCGCAGCTCTTGCATTGAACTATGGAACATCATCGAGCATGGACTCTTTATTGGGGATCCAAACAACTTGACAAGAAGAGAGGTTGTCAATAGTCAACTCAATTCCACTGCTTTGCATATGATTCAACAAGGATTGGGGACAAAGGATTATCCACACATTGAGCACTTTAGCTTTGCCAAGGAAGCTTGGGATGCCCTCACTGTATTGTTTGCTGGAAATGAGAGTATGAGCAGGAATCGGTATGATACACTAAGCAATGAAGTCGAAGGCTTCTACATGATGGAAGGTGAAGATCATGAAGACATGTACCGAAGGCTGAAGACCACTACCACCGCCTTTAGAAACATGGGTGCCTCACATGTGAATGATGCGTGGATAAAAAGGAAATATGTGAGTGTACTCATGCCCTTTGAGCCCACCGACTTGAAGAGCCTACTAGGAAGATACAACTACCATCTCATGACCTCCAATGAAGTTATGCAAGAGATGGCCGCTTTCAAAGTTGCCTCCAAGAATGCCAAAGATGCTCGTGCTCGTGCCCTTGGTATGAGCAGTGTTGTCAACGTTGCATTGAAAGCCAAAGTTGTTGAACATGTGGATGGTGATGACAGTGATGATGGCCTATGCATGAGCAACCCAGAAGATGTCAAGAAGTTTCATGGTCAATATATAGCCTTCTATGCAAACAACTTCTGGAACAACCCCGTGAAGGCCAAGATGGAAATGAAACGAAAAATCAACCCCAATGGACTAAGAGGCAATATGCCAAGATTGAGAACTTATTATAATTGTGGTGACAGAAATCACTTCTTGGCCAGTTTTCCATATGAGAGAAGAGAAGATCATGGTGGCAAACTAGTGCCAAAGATAGCTTCCAAATCCCCTTACAAGAAACCATTTATCAAGAAGAATCCCATCAACAAGAAGTCAGGAATACTCCTCCGACAATGAAGATGATGACTATGAGGAAGAGGAAACTTCTAATGGTGTGGCGGCTCTAGCCACTACTTCTACTCCGACATTCTCACTCTTCGATTCTCCAAATGATAATTCTCCCATCAAGAACGTCACTTGCCTTATGGCAAGAGGAACGGAGGTATCCTCATCATCTCGCTCCACTCCCCTAGCTAATGATGAAATTTATGATGAGATGTCTCTTGATGTTAAAAGGGAATTAATTGCTTTCGATGAGTTTATGACTAACCTACAAGGGGATGCTAAGATACATTTTGGTAACATCTTAGATCAACTTTCCCACACACAAGAGCTCCTAGGTGTAAGATGTAAACTTGGGCATGAACACATGATTGAGCTAGAGGCTTTAAACAATGCTCTAGAAGAAGAACAAGAGACTAGGATGTCACTTGAATTAAAACTTGAAGGGCTTGATGAGGCCAATGACATTATTGTTAATAAACTCATCAAAGAACGTGATTGAGTTTGGTGTGGTTCATGACATTATTGCTAAATACAAAAGGGCTAAGAAGGACAAGATTGAGTTTGGTGTGGTTCATGAAAAACTTGCCGAGGACTTAAGTTTGCTTGACAAGGCTCACAAGGCTTTGGAAAGTGAATTATTATCACTCACAAAGTCCCATGAAATGCTTCAAACTCAATTGGCCAATATTTCTTCACCTAGTAACTTCATTTCATCTAGTAGTACAACTATTCTAGAAGAAAATGCTAGGTTGAAGGAGGAGCTAGCCAAAGCCAGATTTCCACAAGGCAACAAGTCCATTCATGACCTTTTGAGTAAGCAAAGGCCTAGTGGTGATAAAGGGGCAATTGGTTTTGTCTCCAAAACTAAGAAGAAGAAGAAGAAGAACAAGAAGAAGAACAAGAAGAAGAAGGCCAAGCCCGCACAAGAGATCAACAAGGCCATTGTGGATAGTAAGACCACAAATGGTAAAACTATGTCTCATGATGACTTTGCGGGAAGTGCTAACCCTCACTATGTTCTAATGCGTGATTATTATTGTGATGTGTATGCACAATATGTTGGCCCATATGATGGTTATATTGCCTGGTCTATATGGGTTCCCAAGACCCTTGTTTCTAACAAAAGAGGACCCATTGAAAAATGGGTACCTAAAAATTAGCTTGATCTTTTGTAGACTTATGCTTCCGGAGGGTCAAAGTGGGTGCTTGATAGTGGTTGCACGAGTCATATGACCGGAAGCTCGTCTATTGTCAAGGACTTAAAGCCAAATGATGATCAAATCTCTGTGACATATGTCGACAAGTCAAAGTCTAAGGTAATGGTTTTCGGCAAGGTAGTGGTTGCTCATGACATTACACTCATGAACGTCATGCTTGTTGTGACCCTTGGATACAATTTACTTTTAGTCCATGCTCTTGGAAAGATGGGCTTTGCCGTCTTTATTGATGTTGATATTGTGGTCCTCTTATGGAGCAAGTCTCTCAAGTTCGCTTTCGTTGGGTACGTCGAGCATGACTTGTACGTGGTGGAATTTTCGGGGCAAGCCACTACAAGTCCGATGTGCTTATTTGGAAAGGCCGATATGGGTTGGTTATGGCATCGCCGACTAGCCCATGTCAATATGAGAACTTTGCAAAGTCTCCACAAGGAGGGCCATATTGTTGGACTAAAAGAAAATGTTTCCTTTGCCAAAAATCATGTTTGCAGGGCATGTGTTGTAGGGAAGATGCATGATGCTCCTCACAAGCCTAAGAACCACATCAAGTCTACCAAGATCTTGGAGCTCCTCCATGTGGACCTTTTTGGTCCTCCATCTCACTCAAGTCTTGGTGGGAAGAAATATTGTTTGGTGATCATTGATGACTTTTCAAGATACTCGTGGGTATATTTCTTCAAGTTGAAGAGTGATACCCAAAATACCTTCATCGACTTCATCAACATGGTCCAACGTCAATACAATCTTCCCGTGTTGATCATAAGAAGTGACAACGGCACCGAGTTCAAGAACTACACCTTGAATGATTTCCTTAGTGATGAGGGGATAAAACATCAATATTCCGCTGCATACACCCCTCAACAAAATGGTGTGGCCGAAAGGAAGAACCGGACTCTTATTGAGATGGCTAGGACCATGTTGGCGGATTTTAAATGTCCATACAACTTTTGGGCCGAAGCCATCTCCTCCGCTTGCCATGCTTCAAACCGGCTCTACCTCCGCAAAGAAATCAACAAGACTCCATATGAAATACTTACCGGTAACAAGCCCAACATATCTTACTTCCGGGTGTTCGGTTGTAAGTGTTTCTATCTCATAAAGGGTGTTCGTTTGTCCAAATTCGAGTCTAAAGCGTTAGAGGGTATTTTTGTTGGCTATGGTCTCGAATCTCACACTTATAGAATCTATGATAAGCTCTCCGGAGCCGTCATAGAATCTTGTAGTGTGACCTTCGAAGAACATGATGGTCCCCAAGGGGGGCGTGTTGATGCTTGTGATGCAGATGATGAAATGCCTCAGGAAGCCATAGGAAGAATGGGTGTGGGATATATCCGCCCCATTTAGGAACCCCTTATGTCGGATCGAGAAGAACTATGCTCCACTCAAGTGGAGCCCTCATCTTCACAACATCAACAAGCTCCAGCCACCGAGGAGGACAATGACTCAAGCCAAATACAAGATGTGGACCCTCATCATGATGATCATAGTGACAACTCTAGTCAAGGGGAGCTTGATTCATTCTCTAGGATGTCAAGTGGTGCCAAGGCAATTACTGAAGGAAGATCCATACAAACTGCTTTGAGGCAAGCTCAAATTGATGCTAGAAGAACACTTGATCAAGACCAAGGTCAATCTTTGCCTCTAGATGAAGAGAATGATTTCGATGATGATCAAGGTCAAGTTGATGGTCAAGACGAGGACCAAAATGATGAAGAGGGTCCCCCAAGAAACAACACGGAGATCCACGCTCGTCGTGAAGCTAGAAAGGACAGAATGTTGGAATTAAGAGACCACTCTCTACAAAATGTAGTTGGTGACCTAAGGAAAGGCATTTCCACAAGAGCACAATTGAAGAGGTTCAGTGAACACCAAGCTCACATCTCCATGATTGAACCTAATAAAGTGTGGGAAGCTCTTGAAGATTCGGATTGGTTAGAAGCTATGCACAAAGAGCTCAACAACTTTGAGAGAAACAAAGTATGGAAGTTAGTTGAGAAGCCAAAGGAGTGCCGCAATGTTATTGGAACAAAGTGGATATTCAAGAACAAGCAAGATGAGCATGGAATTATAGTAAGGAACAAGGCTAGATTGGTTGCACAAGGGTACTCTCAAATTGAAGGCATTGACTATGGAGAGACTTATGCACCCGTGGCTCGCCTTGAGTCCATCAGTATCCTTCTTGCTTATGCGGCACATCATAACTTCAAGTTGCAAAAAATGGATGTAGAGAGTGCATTTCTTTATGGTCCATTAAATGAGTTGGTATATGTTAAGCAACCCCCAGGATTTGAGGACCCCAACTTCCCAAACCATGTCTACAAACTTGATAAGGCGCTCTATGGGCTCAAGCAAGCCCCACGCACGTGGTATGAGCACCTTAGAGAGTTATTGTTTGACCGTGGATTTGAGGTTGGGAAAATCGATCCCACTCTTTTTACTAAGAAAGTCAATGGGGAGCTTTTTGTATGCCAAATATATGTTGATGATATTATCTTTGGCTCATCTAACAAAGCTTTTAATGATGAATTATCAAATCTTATGACTAGTAGGTTCCGGATGTCTTTGATGGGGGAGTTAAGAGTATTTCTTGGTTTTGAGATCAAGCAAGTTAGAGGAGGGACATTCTTCAATCAAGCCAAGTATACTCAAGATATGCTCAAGAGATTCAAAATGCAAGATTTAAATGGATCTCCTACTCTCATGGCTACAAAGACTCATCTAGAACAAAATCCAAATGGTAAAGATGTGGATCAAAAGGTATACCAGTCTATGATTGGTTCTTCGCTATACCTTTGTGCATCTAGACCCTATATTGTGTTGTAGGTGTGTGTGCAAGATATCAAGCGGCTCCTAAAGAAAGCCATTTAATGGCGGTCAAGAGAATCTTTCGATATTTAGTTCATACCCCATTGTATGGTCTTTGGTATCCTCGAGGCTCAACATTTGCTCTTTGTGGATACACGGATTCGGATTGGGCGGGTGATAAGGATGATAGAAAATCAACATCCAGGGCTTGCCAATTCCTTGGTAGGTCCTTGGTATGTTGGTCTTCTAAGAAGCAAAATTGTATATCTCTCTCCACCGCCGAAGCCGAGTATGTGGCAGCTGCTAGTGCTTGCACCCAATTGCTATGGATGAGGCAAACTTTAAAGGAATAAGGTGTCCATTGTGACAAAGTGCCTCTTCTATGTGACAATGAAAGTGCCATCAAGATTTCCTACAACCCGGTGGATCACACAAGGACAAAGCATATTGAGATTCGCCATCACTTCATTAGAGATCATGTTGCTCAAGGTGATATTGATCTATCATATGTGTCAACCAAAGATCAACTTGCCGATATCTTCACGAAGCCACTTGATGAAGCAAGGTTTTGCTATTTGAGGAATGAACTAAATATCGTAGATTCAAGGAGCTTGACTTGATTTTCTTGCATTCTCACCTATAATTCGACCCATATTTGGTTTAGGTGTAGGCATGGATATAGGGGGAGTGCGGTCCTAATTTATTGGACTATCCCTCCCCCCATTATGCCCAAAGCAAGAAAAATGATTCCTCTTAATATCATTTTGTGATATGTGAGCTTAAATGATGAGTTTCGGTAATGGACCCAAGATATATCTTCGTGGTGCCAAGCCGAGTATACTCATATATGGTGTCCTAGGCCACTGCCCTCTCTCTTTCGAGAAGTTGGTTTTTACTCGTGTTTGTCATCCTTTGAGTTGTTTCATTGATCTTAGTCCCATGCACTCTATTTTGGTTTTTGACATCTTTATCTCGATTTTTAGAGTGCATGTGCTTCCCAGTGCAATTATCTTAACCCAATCCTTTATACTCCCTCGAAAAAACCTCTTCCAATCCGCACAAGAATCTCCCATTTTTCCCTGGCTATGCAATCAGGTGGGACCGGTACTACCGGTGATATGGGCGGTACTACCGGACCTGGGTGGTTCCCAGGTCGTGTCCTGGAAACTGCTCCAGGAGCGGTACTACCGCTCACATTTCCGGTACTACCGGCCACCGGTCCTACCGGTTGCTGAACCGGTACTACCTCTCTCAAGCAGTACTACCACTTCAGTCACCGGTACTACCGGTCGGCGGTTTCTGGTATATATTGGCAGCGCGTGGGGTGGCACCCATCAGTGCCCTATTCTTCCCCACACCCTCCACACAAACCACCACCGTCGCCTGTGCCTGTGCCTGTGACGCCGCCGGAGCTTCGCTGCATCCTCTTCTCCCTGGATCTCCTTTGGATTCGGATTCCTCGCGGGCTCCCATCCTTTCTCCACCGCCATGGATCCCGGTACAACCACCTCTTCTCTCTCACTTTTAATTTCCTCATTGGATCTAGGTTTTGCTTAGATTTGTGAAGAAATTGACATGTTGTGAGGTTGTACTGCCATACTTCCCTTGCCACTTAGTAGAATATTTGGCTTACAAAGTGTTGAGGTCAAGTTTGGATCGCTCTCTACCAGATCTGATGCGCCTGTACCGTTCAACCGGTAGTACCGGAATATTTTCCGGTACTACCGCTCGCAAGCGGTACTACCGGTTGTCAGGTCCGGTAGTACCGGTCCCAACTGACCTCAATGCTTTTCCTAAACCTTAGATTCTTCTTTGTTCCTTTGTGATTCTTGTGCCCTTACCCCCTTGTTGTTCTCCCTCGTGCTTTGACATCGTTCGAAGTACTGGTCCCAACTCCCGCTCGCAAGACGTCGTTCGAAGTTGCCTGCCACTCGACGTGGCCGTGGGGGTCGTGAGGGGGTCACCAAGCGCTCTGCTGGGCGTGGCAGCGCTCCCCCTTCTCACCCCCTTCCTTGGGGCGCACCAAGAGTTACATCTCAGGGCCATCAGGGCCAAGGAAACTGTCTGACATTTCTGAGTCTGAGTTTAGGGCTCTCGGGATTGACAATGCATACTCCCGCAACCATGACGAGGACAGGGAAGACAGTATGTTCTACAATGATTTCCAAGAGCGCGTCTATCATGAGGTTCTTATGACAAATATTCATATGGTGGTGCCTCAGCTGTGGATTGACATCGAGCACATCAACAAGAACCTTGACTATTTTGCTGAAGCTAAGGAAATCTGCTCTAACCTTGGCTTGTTCCCTATCATGGAGTTCCAGTATGACTACGATCCACTCCTCATTGCGTAGTTCTATGCCACTGCACATTTCCACACTGGCAGCACTCGGAAGATCACCTGGATGACACAAGGTGCAGTCAAGGAAGCCACACTTGCGGAATTTGCTGCAATATTGGGGTATGAAGATCGCGGCCGTGACATTCCTTGTGGTTTCCGCTGTCACTTGCGGGGTCACCCCTCCAAGAAGGATGTCCTTACACCTTTGTATATCCAGGGCCGTGGGGTTGCTGGCAAGATCAAGGATCTTCTCCCCACGTATGACATTCTCCATCGCATTTTTCGTGAGACTGTTGCTCCTCGTGCGGGCAATAAGGATGAGATACATGGTTTTTCCGTTGACTTGTTGTTCAACACCTTCCTCAACCGCGACTCAGGCACCGCTCTTGATGTGACAGATTATATATGGAATGAGATGGTTGCTGCTGCACACTCTCAGAGGTTTCCACCATTTTCTCCATACATCATGGCCCTTATTGTGTCCAAGTGCCCTCCCATTGCTAGGACTCTATCCACTCGTCCTCTCATTGTGCATCGGCCCAAGGCACTCAAGATTAAGAAGAACGCTAAACCCCGCGTTGTGGCGGAAGAGGATGAAGAGGATGACTCTGAGGATGCTGACAGTGGTCGTGACACAGACTATGTTGTCTCCCGCCGCAAGAATGCCAAGCCCTCTTGGGCCAAGAGGATGGAGGCCAAGTTAAAGAAGATTTTCTGCTTCCAAGTTGACAACCAGATGCGCATGTATGAGGCGCATGTGTATGCCAAGAAAGCTAGTGCTCGGCAGAAGGACATGATGGCAGCCCAAGGTTTGACCGTCTTCGAGGGGTACGAGACCAACATCACCCCTGAAGAACGGTGGATCTCTCAGCACGGCCATTGGGATGATGATGTCTCTTCCTCGCACCGTGCTCCACCCACCTACGAGGAGGACTTTGATGATGATGATGAGGAGGATTGACTGTCGGGACGGTAGTCTTGCACTTGTACATTTTTGGCGTCTTGATGCCAAAGGGGGAGAAGTTGCACTTTAGGTATGGTTGTTTCATGGGAAGTCACAAGCTCGTTCTTACTTTGATCCTTTTATTGCTTGTGAACTTCGATTTCCTTCTATTTTATGTGTGAACTCTATGTATCATTGAGACTATGTGGTTATGTCGTAGATCCATCTTGTGAGACTATGTGGTTTATGTCATGGATCCATCTTGTGATGATATGCGTTATCCATTATCTATATATTTCTCATCACAAGTTATTGTGCAAAGGTATGGTTTCAAATGCTAGTATCTATATTTGTGCACTTATGTTGGGTTTGTAAAATAAAGGGGGAGGTTTGTTTCTACTCATCTAGGGGGAGCCCCGTCTCTATTTTACAAATGCCATGAGTATCTTCATAAAATCATCTTGCAAAAGTGTGTTGTCATCAAACACCAAAAAGGGGGAGATTGAAAGAGCATTTCCTATCCTTGTGATTTTGATGTTTGATAACAACACACTTATCGGTCTAATCGTGCGCTAAGTGTATCACAGGTTTGATAGATTGTGGCACAAATATTGACTTGCCCATTTTCCCTTGCCAAAAGTCAATGTGCCAACCGGTAGTACCGGAAAAATGACCGGTACTACCGCTTGGCACCGGTACTACCGGTCCTAGTACCGGTTGGACCCGTGCAAGGTTGGGAGGGGTGGTTTTTCCTCAGTACCACCCGGTACAGCAGAGCGGCACTACCGCTCCAACCGGTAGTACCGCTTGAGACAAGCGGTACTACCTCTTGGACACAGTAGTACCGCTCAGCAGTACAGGGCAGTACTGGGGAAGGACCAGCCCTTCCCTTCTCGCACGGTACCCACCGGTACTTGGGACCGGTACTACCGCCCTGCCCGGTACTACCGCGTCTTGTGACCGGTACTACCGCTTGGGGGTAGTACCGCAAGGGTGTACCAGGAAGAACTAAAGCTGGCTCGACCAAGAATAGCATCTCCGGTACCCGGTCCGGTACTGGACCGGTAGTACCACTTGCAACTGGTACTACCGCTTGAGTATCGGTAGTACCGGTGCATTTATTGCTCCAGCGACCAGATTTATCCAAGGGGTATAAATACCCCTCCACCTACCTTGGGACAAGCTGCTCATTTGCATTAAAGTCAAGGCCACCATTGGATCCACCAAATCCACAAGATCTCCTCAATCCACCACCCAAAGTCCTTGATCTTTGGGGAATCGAAGGAGGAGGCCTCGATCTACTACTTAACCAAAAGAGATCTTCATTTCCCCCTCATTCACTTGAGGGCCCCTTTGCTCTTGTGTTTTCTTGGAAACCCTAGTTCTAGATTTGGTTCTTACAAGCTTGTCTTTGATTGTCTTGATAGCTTGCTTGTATTTGGGAGCCTCCAATTAAGTTGTGGATGTGTGCCCCAAACTTGTAAAGGTGTCGGCTTCCACCTTGAAGGTCACCGATATAGTGGAAGGTGGACCGATCTCGTTGGGGTGAGGTTCATCGGAGAACAATGGAGGCCTTTCGTGGCGTAGGTGGTTTGATACCACCCCCTTCCCAAACGTAGACGTACTTCCCCTTAAAAGGAAGGAACTACGGGAAACAAATCCTTGTGTCTCCGCGTCCACCTCTTTGGTTACTTATATCCTTTACCGCACTTTACCTACTTGCGCTTGCTTAGTGTGTGTTTACTTGTGCATGTTCGTCATATAGGTAAATTCACCTTAGTTGCATTATCTAGTGAATTTACCTTATTATCAAACCCTAATTTGAAAAAGAAGAAAATTTGAAGTAGCACCTATTCACCCCCCCCTCTAGGTGCCCATACGATCCTTTCAGCGGGCAATAGGGGGCACGCGCGCATGCGTGGATGGGGGATTTAGAGAGAGGGCGATGTGGGCTACCTAAAAGTGGTGGCGCCACCCTAGTTTTGTCACCGGATCTTCGACTCCGACGAGCATCTGCGGCGGCGGAAAAAAGAGCGCGACGCGGGCACGATACAAAGAGCGAGGAGGAAGATGGAGGGGTGCCTGAGCAACGGCGGCTCACCATGAGTGTGATGGTGGTGTCGGGGAGGTGAGGCAAGGTCGGGAGCCGGCGAATCGACGATGAAGACTACGGCGGCCGGAGTTAGGTTTGAGCTCGATTCTGGTCGAGCGGGGTCCTCCTAGCTTGTGTGGCTTGACAAGGATGATAGCGGCTTCACGGTGCTTCCAACGGTGGTCACCGCTTAGGCTAGGGTGGTCGGAAACGACGGCATCAACAAGCTCCTGCGAGCTAGGGTTTTGGGCACGCGGGGAACAGAGCAAGGGAGAGGAAGAGGAGAAACATGGCACGGCTAGGGTTCTCCAATAGTGACGCATGGATACTTGTAGGCGACGGACAGCGACAGCGAGGATCTTGGCATAGGCGAGCAACACGGCGGCGACAAGCACTTGCTTCGGTTGCAGCATGGGGTAGACGATGGCAATAGACGGATGAAACAATATGTGAGCCTGGGCGAGTTACGGGCTGCTGCTGGGCTGCAGAGCTACACGCGCGAGCAGCGGGAGAGACAGGAGAGAGATGGACCGACTGGGGTGCGACTGTTGCTCTCTGTTTTATTTTCAGAAACCTTTTTCTTTTCTGTTTTCCATTTTCTCTTTTGTAATTTCATTTTGAAATCTATTTTGGATTATTTCAGAAATACAAGAAGGTTTAAAAGATTATTTGAAACACATAGGGGCCCTTCATACTATTTTGGCTCCACACATTTTGGTGGTTTTTAAAATATTCTCAAACCCACCTTTTGAATAGGTTTCAAAGGGAGAGTTGAAAACTAGGGTTTAGAATTTGCATTTGTTCAAACACTTGCTCATATGCTTTACTTTATTGATTTAAACACATGCATGCAATGCTTAAGTACTAATTACATTAATACAAACTTGGGTTGTTACATCGAGCCATCTAGGAGAGCGCGATGTCCGGGCAGTGAGCCTCTCTATCGCAACCATCACCTACATCCGAGCCCCCATCCAGTCGATGTCCGCTTGGGCCCCCATGCCCTTGAACGACCAGCCCTTCTGTGTTGATGGCACGTTGGCAAAGACGGGGAGCCGGATCCAGTCGACGGAGGTGGCAATGCTCACAAAGAAGTATGAGCGCTGCCACAGCTTGACGGTGTCGGGGAGCTCGAACCGCGGCATCAGCGACGAAGGCCGCAGATAGATCGCGCAGCAGCCGGTGTCCACCAGCGGGCCATCCTTGCTCAGTGTATAAGCCTTGAAGTTGAAAAAATTTAGGAAGTTGGCCGTGTTAGGGCAAACTCCCAGGTACGATTCGCAGCATGCCACGTGATGCGACAGCTGCGCGATGGTGTTGGCGCCGAGGTGGTGGAGTTGGAGG
This sequence comes from Avena sativa, assembly GCA_916181665.1. Classification (NCBI taxonomy): domain Eukaryota; kingdom Viridiplantae; phylum Streptophyta; class Magnoliopsida; order Poales; family Poaceae; genus Avena; species Avena sativa. The sequence goes on along the minus strand of OV702285.1, from coordinate 362,901,350 downwards.
TCGAAGAAACCGAACAACTCCAGGAGGAAGTCACTGATGGGAAGGCCGAAGCCGTGGGCGAAGTGGGCGAGGAAGACCACGGCCTCCCCCGCTCGAGGCACCGGCACCCGCTCCCCCTCCGGCGCGAGCCGATGCTTCACCAGCCTCAACGATGGGAGAAACTTCCCCCGCCGATACTTGAGGACGAGGTCGTCGGCGACGAACGAGCTGCACCAGCTGTTGCATTGATCTAGAAGTATCTCGGCGTGTGGAGAAGCAGTGGCGGAGACGCGGATTTGATACGTCGGAAACGTATCTATAATTTTTGATGCTCCATGCTTGTTTAGTATCTACTTTGCTTTGCTTTGTCTATACTTTGAGGTGTTTTTATATCTTTTCTGGAACTAACCTATTAACAAGTTGCCACAGTGCCAGTTGCCTGTTTTCTTCTGTTTTTGGTTCCAGAAAGGCAGAAATTCAATATTCTCGGGATTGGACGGGACAAAAGCCAAAGTTATTATTTTCCCGGAGTAACACGGAACCACGAAGCAGAGTCGGAGGGGGGCCACAGGGTGGCTAAACCCTCCTAGGCGCGGGCAAGCCCTGGAGGCGCCTAGAGGGGTTGTGGGCCCCCTGGACCCCCACCGACCATGATTCATGCGCCTATAAGAAGCCTCCGACGGGAAAACCCTAAAGCATCCAGAAGAAATCCACGAAAACTTCCGTAGCGCCGCCGCCATCGAAGGGGAGATTCGGGGGACAAAAAGTCTCTATTCCGGCACCCTGTTGGGACGGGGAAGTGTCCCCGGAGCCATCTCCATCGATCTCCATCGCCATCTTCATCACCATTGCTGATTCCCATGATGAGGAGGGAGTAGTTCTTCCTCAGGGCTAAGGGCTCTACCGGTAGCTATGTGTTCATCTCTCTCTCTATGCATGGTCATATTGTGATCATGAGCTTTGTAATCAAGTAAATCCACCTTGCTACTCAAGTGCTTCATTATATCTCTACTCTCCCCATGTGTGTGAAAGTGACAGCGTGCACGCCATGGTGGCACTTAGGTTTGAGTCTACATAAATACTCTTTGTGCTTTAATAGATCTATGCTTTTCCCCACGTGTGTGAAAGTGACAGCGTGCATACCGTGTGTGGCACTTTGGGTAGATTGAATAGTTGTTATGAGTTATATTTGGAGTTGGATGTCTCTATGAAATTGTGGTGTTTGTTGGAACCATCTAGAGCTCAAGGTGACAGTGTGGGGTTATCTAGATTGGGGAAGGCAGACTTTGAGGAGTGTTGTTATAGCCCTACCATGGATTAGAGTGTCCAATGGGAGAGTAGTTAAGAGTTGTATCATAAAGAGAGGATATTTATATGAGAGAGTGTTCACTAGTGAAAGTATGATCCCTAGGCCTTGTTTCTAAACATTGAAACACCGTTTGCATCTAGATCTATTGCATGTTTGCTTGCTTCCATCTTTGTTCCGTTTGCCGGGGAGGTTTTGGGCTTTTATCTTTCCTCCACGCCATCAGCTCTTTTCTGGCACCGTTACCCCACGTCAACAACAAGTCAGAAGCTATTTTGTGGCACCATTACCACTTGTATTTCACTATCTCTTCGCCGAACTAGTGCACCTATACACCTGACAAGTGTATTGGGTGTGTTAGGGACACAAGAGACTTCTTGTATCTTGATTGCAGCGTTGCTTGAGAGGGAATACCTTTGACCACTTCCTCCCTGAGTTCGATAAACCTTGGGTAATCCACTTAAGGGAAACTTGTTGCTGTTCTACAAACCTCTGCACTTGGAGGCCCAACAACTGTCTATAAGAATAGAAGTGCGTAGACATCAAGCTCTTTTCTGGCGCTGTTGCCGGGGAGGTAAGGTGAAAGGTACTCACATCCTCCGGTGTGAGTGCTCAAAGTTATTTCCTTTAGATTCTGCAATTTTGTCTTTTTGTTTCTTGTTTTCACTAGTTAGGCTTAATGGAAAACAACAAAAAAATTAAAGAGCTCTATAGTGTTTATCTTGAGTTAGGACATGAAGTGTTTGAAGAGAAAATTAAAAAAACCTATGGAACCTTCTTTGCATGCTAATAGCAATGTTATTAGTATGAATTTTTTGAACACCATTGTTACTAATGGTATGGAAACGTCTAAGCCTGGGGAAGCTAGTTTTTATGAGAAAGATCTTTGTAGTTCCCTAGCTTTAGGGAAGAAAATTTGCTCTGATGATACTTTATCTCCCATATGTGGTAATTCTAATGATACTTGTGATCCACATACTAAAAGTGTCCCTTTTAAAATACCTATTGGAATTGTTGAACGTGTTATGAATAACTGCTATTTTGGAGATGGAACTGTCCATCCTAGTGATCATTTACTCTTTATACATGAATTATGCGAGTTGTTCAAGTGTGCAAGTATTTCAATGGACCAAGCTAAGAGGAAGCTATTCCCTTTCTCACTTAGGGGCAAAGCAAGGGAGTGGTATGAGCTACTAGATGATCCTCATCATTTGGAGTGGAAGGAACTTGAATCTCTCTTTTATTTTAAATTTTATCCTCCTCATGAAATTCATAAAGATAGGAATTATATTTATAATTTTCATCCTCATGAGGGAGAAAGTATTTCCCAAGCTTGGGGGAGACTGAAGTCACTAATTCTCAAATGTCCCATTCATGAGCTCCCCAGTAATATTATTATCAATAATTTTTATGCAAGGCTTTCAGGACATTACAAGGACTATCTAGATACCTGTTTAGAGGGATCCTTCACAAGTAAGAAGGTCAAATCTAAGTGGGATCTTCTTGAAACAATTCAAAGCAATACTGAAGATTGGGATAACGGCAAAGGTAAAGAATCAGGCATAAACTATGAGTATGATTGCATTAAGTCTTTCGCTGAAACTGCTGATTTTCAAGAGCTTAGTGCTAGATATGGTCTTGATCCTCAAATTCTTGTTAGATGTTATAGAGTCTTTGCTTCCCATATTAATGCTCCTAAAGAAAAATGGGACATGTATCATGAACCTTTTAAAGACACTTGCATGGAAAATGAAAATGTTATTAACGATTGCAATAAATATGCTCAAACTTCTGAAAGTGCTATTTCTTATAAGCATGTTAATTTTGGTGGTATGCATAGACCTTGTGAGAAGAATCAAAAAGAAGAAGAATAGTGTATCACCCACTAGAATTAAAAAACTAGAAAGTGGTATAAGGCTCTAGATGATCTTGGTAAAAAAGTTTGTGCCCTCTATCCTTTTATTTGTGAACTTTGCTTTGAAGTGGGTCATTTCAATTTTCAATGCTCAGGCCATAATAATCCTGCAAGTTTGTATTGTGATAACGTGATCACTGATAATTAACATGATGAACTTACATTATTTTTGGGGTGTGAAGAGTTATCAAGAAAAACTTCTTTGATAGACATGAGTACTTTTGATATTAATAGCGTCCTGCATGGTTGTCATCTTTATTGTGTTGAAAACTGCCACGCAAATATTTACATACAAGATCTTATAAAAGATGATATTTTGCCAAATTATGACAGGACTGATATGTGTTTTAATCTTATTAATGAAAAGGAGGAATCCTCCAGAGTTTCTTCTATTGTCTCAAACAATAAACCAGGGTACATGGAGAATCTTCCTTTCAAGCCTCTCCCTCCTAAAGAGAAGAATAAGAAGAAGAGGAGTAAAAGGAGAGAGGAAACGGTATCTTCCCCTAAGCATGTTGATCCTATCATAGTTTTTGATGATGAGTCTGAACTAGATGATGTTCCTATGCTTGTTACCTATATTAGTGATCATGATTGGGAAAAGCACACTACTTTTGGTATTGAAAATCTCTTTGGTACCAATTCTGAAAATGATGATATTAATAATTGTTGTGCTATTAGTGTTATCTATGTTCCTTCCAATGATGATATATTTACAAATGAACACACTTGGGAAGATAACTATTTTATTGCTTATGGTGATACTATACCTCCAATTTATGATGATTACAAAGATGAATATGATATTTTTGGTCCACCTACTATTGCGGAGAAAATTTATTGTGATTACAATATGCCTCCTATATTTTATGATTATGGTGATGAGAATAACGATGATAGCTATTTTGTTGAATTTGCTCCCACTACAACTAATAAGAATGGCTATTCTTATGTGGAGAGTAATAATCATTTTATGCATGTGGCTCATGATAAGAATGTTTTATGTGATAGTTATATTGTTAATTTTGTTCATGTTGCTACTGAAAGTTATTATGAGAGAGGGAAACAAGGTTTTATGCATCTAAAAAATATTAAGTTTCCCCTCTTTATGTTGAAAATCTTGAAGTTCAACTTGTTTTGCTTTCCTATGCTTGTTGCTTTGTGCTTTTATGACTTTTTTCTTTACAAGATTCCTATGCATAGAAAGTGGGTTAGACTTAAATGTGAATTTGCTTCTTGATGCTCTCTTTTACTTCAATTCATATTTCTTATGTGAGCATCTTCTCAAACTATCAAGCCTAACTTAAAGGCATTAAAGAAAAGTACTTGTTGGGAGATAACCCAAGAGTTTTCTTGAGTCTTGGAAGTTATTACTTCAGTAATAACCTCTCCTTATCCTTTTTTTTCTTTTTGTGTCAAGAATGACCTCTAATGAGAGGGAAGTAAGATTTGGGGAGTTGCTGTCCCGAAATAGATTTCTGTCCTCCACCATAAAAATTCGTGAGGAGTCTCTGTAACTCGGATTGAGCTCAAAATTTACGCATAAATCTCGCAGTATGTTAGCTAACTTTCATTAGTTTAACACTTTTTTATTTGAGAAACATAAGGTTTTTGACAAAATCGGTTTCTACCTGCTGGTCTGTTTTGATAGATTTCTGCCATTATTTGCATTTGCTTCTTATTGATTCCTTTTTGAGTTCTATTTTGGGAAATTGAGCTTTTTGAAGGAGTTGCTACAGTAGCTTGTGTTTTTAGTGAAAATCCTTGCTATTCCAAAGCTTTGCCAGAGGTCTAATATCTTTTGAATACACTAATGTTGCTAACGAAGATTGTGTGAAGTTTTGTATGAAGGAAAATTTGCAGGTGTAGAGAAAGAATGATGTAATGAGATGAAGAATGGACAAAAGCTCAAGCTTGGGAATGCCACCCCGTGTCACCCCAAGAAATATCCAAGAGGTACAAGCGTGAAAGCTTGGGGATGCCCAAGGCATCCCCTTCTTCATCAATAAAATCTCAGGTCTTTCTAGACACTTCTTTTTTATTGTTTCATGCATTGTTGTGTTGTTCTTGGAGCGTCTTAGTTTTCGTTTTTGGTTTTTGTTTGCTTATTTTTCTTGAGTAAGTTTGTTGGTTACACCACACCTTTTTGGAGAGAGACACACTCTGTTTTCATTGCCTAGAACACTCTAGTTTTCACTCTTATTGTTTTGTGAGTGTTCACTTTTGCTAGCACTGCGTTCAACCTTAGTTTTCTTGTGCTTTCAGCTTATAACTTTTTAGTTCTTCTTTGTGGATTTGTGAGACAAGCTCATTGATCTTTATTGATTATTATATTTGTGAGTTGTTTCAAATAAGTTGTTTGGTGTTGGAAAGAGTATAAAGCTTCATGCTTAAGTGGTACAGAATGGAGCTTGCATTGACTGTGACTTAGACTTTAGCATGGCATGCTAGGTGTTGTTTTGGCCTTATACTTAGTGATTATTGTTGTAGCATGATTTGTTCCAAACAATTAGGATTGCTTAATGTGTCTTGAAGGAATCATGCGTTGTTTTAGCATACAAAAGCATAGTATTGCTGTATTCTCCTTTGATGCTTTGTTTGGGTTGACATGGCACATGATCACACCATGTTATGACTATGACAAGTCACCATAGCCTCTATGATTATTTAGTCCTTCACTTGTAGTACCACTCTATGCTTTGATTAGTAATGCTTTGTTGCACTGCATGATTATGGCCATTATTGCTCTCTTAGTTGGTTGCTCCCAGTCTTTTGCTAGCCTCCACTTGTATGATAAGCTCTACTCATGCTTCCAACTCCCAAGAAACCAAGTTATTCCAAAGTGTCCACTATAAACTCCTATGCATGGTGTGTTACACCATTCCAAGTATATTCATGTTTTCAGCTATCTTCCAATTAAAAACTATTTTGTTATGTGAAAACTTAGTGATTAAAGCCCTCACAAACTTGATGGCACACTTTATATTCTTTGCCACTAATAAACTTGAACCATTGTGTCATCTATGTTGTATATGATTGCACTTATACGTTGGAATTAGCAGAACCGTGCTGTCACGGGGAACGTTTTCAACATTGAACTTATACTTTGTACTCAGTTGATATCATGCTCTTTTGTCTATGGATGTCATCGGTGTGAAATAAAGAGGGAACTTGTAAGTCCATGGAGTTTGTATCTTGTGTTAGAGAAACGCCTGGGCCGCTAGCCTAAGCCATGCCTAATCATGGTGGAAACTTGCAGCATCACCATAGTGACATCTATGAAGCATTCTTCTTATAAAAAGAGACACATTGAGAAAATAGGAAAGAGAGAAAAAAGCACAATATTCCCATGGTACATAAGAAGATTGCTGAGATGCTCATTGTCTGCTTGCCTTGTCATTTTTGTTATGGGATAGCTCATGTACCATGTGCAAGGGGTACCCCGTTGGCGGTTCTCTATGATATGCAAATACTTACAGTGACAAGAACTTGCAAGTGACTAAAGTTGAGTAGCATGAGGTTTGTCCCTCGTATTCAAGGGACTTGAGATTGCCAACTTATACTTTGTCAAGCATATTGTAGCATCCCAATTGTCTAACAATTGTAATGCTACTTGACTAGTCTATATATTGCTACTTCATGCATATCATTTATTGCATCATCACCATAGCATGCTCATGTCACCATCCCATATTGCATTTGAGCATCATTTTAAAAACCTTTCTCATTTGGTTCTTCTCCTCATGTTGTATTTGTCTTGCATATTATTATTTTGCTTCTTGATTTATTGTAGTTGGTTTTTATCAACCTTGCTATAATGCCCAAGTGGATTTGATGGCATCTCTCTTTATTTCCTTCCTATCTCTAACATGTTAACAATGTCATCATCATCTCCTCTTATTCCCTACATAGTATGTGAGCTTTCATTTGGAAACTTTTGATATTTTATTCCTAGGCCACATATTAACCATGATCCACATTCCCTTTTATTGCAATTTGTTTTGTTCTTGATATATACTTGATTTCATGTCTTCTACTCCTTGATCATATTCTTCCTTGCCTTTTTTTGGTGTGTGTACACATATCCCTATCTTTGATCTTCCTCTTTTTCCCTGTGTGTGGAGCGATTACGTGTAAAAATCACCACATACATACCTATCTAAAACTTTTCCTTTTTCCTACATATATCTCTATATAAACCCTAAATCATATATATCCACTCTACCAGTGAAACCCCCCAACCATCTTGATCGGGATCAACCGCACCAGTAGCAAAGGGCAGCATTGGTACCTGTTTCTCTTCCTCACGGTGAGCGTGTCGCACACGTGAACTCGAACATGCCGAGCACGTGAGCCCTCTCTGCCATCTTCCCCTTATGTGGTCCTTTCCTCCCTTAAAGCTGCACCACTAGGACCCCTTCCCATCTTCTTATCCTCCACGCCAAGAACCCTTCCACCTAACAAGGCCGCCGCCGCCATGGCCAAGACCCTGCTCGTTGCCCCGCCGCCTACCTCTCCTTCCCTCTGAGCTGCGGCGCCACAGGAGCCACCGCCTGCAGCAAGAATCCCCGCGTGGCGCCTCTGAAGTGGTGCTGGACAGGGAGCGGGGAGGAGACGCCGTGCCGCTACTCGCCACGCCGCGTCATGCACCCGAACGTCCCCGTCGTGCTCCAGCTCGCCCGCCTCGCCACCGACACCGTTTGGTGAGCCCTTGCTCTCTCAGCTCTCTCCCCATCCCTTGCAACCGCGTCGCTGCCACTCATGCTCTGTGCCGCGCCGCCTCCGTCAAGTCGACGTGCTCACGACATTGCTGCCGCTCGCCGTGCGTTCGTCACAGCCCTCAGCAGCAGCAAGCGCACACCACCCTCAGTCTGCGCATCAGTAGCAGCACGATAGCGCAGGTCTCTGTTCCTCGCATATGCGTGTCTTCCACACTTCCTCCCCAGCATTTCTTCCTGCGTGGATTCCTTCTCGCAAACCCCATCTACCCGTAGGCTCGAGAATCATGCAAAACGGCGATCTACATCTCCCAGAATCATCCTCTAGATCGAGACGACCTCCCAGCAGACTTTAGTCAGGTTTGTCAGTCAAATTCCTGTGTTTTTCTTCCTCTGTTCCCGTCGATCACCCGGCCTCCTCCACACTCCTCCGGTGCCACCCAGCACACTGAGGCGTATATCACATCTCCAGATTCACGTAGGATCAATCGACGCAAGAAACGGTCCCCTAGAACGCTCGTTTTCCTCTCCGAAAGTTCACCCGATCTCGCGGTATTGTCTGATAGAAAATTCAGTCTAGTCATTTGGTTGCAGCTCTTGTTCCTGACGATTTAGCGCTCTGATGATGTCAGGCGATATTCCTTGCATTCAGATCTTCTACTATGTACCAGTTAGCTCCTGCAGCAAACCATGGAAGTTTTGGTGCCCCGCGTAACTCACGGTCTTCATCCGAAGATAGAACTTTTTGTCATTGTCAGCGCGTGCGAGCGACACAATTTTCCCCCTCTGTTCACGTTAGTTTTCTGGCGCCTCTGTTGCTCTTAGGCGGGGACTACCTGAACCAATGTTGTTTCCTTTTCAACCCTCTCCAACTTTGGTTTTAACAGCCTCGCGAAATTCACAACCATTTTATCGCAATCTTCATCCAAAGATCAGCTTTAGCTAGACTATTTTCACGAATCAATCTGCCTTATCGTCAGTTCACGCCCGTGTCCCCAGCCATGCTCCCAAACATCGTGTAAAGCCCATTTTTCCAACATTCCAATCCCTTACCATTCAGTCAGTTGGTTAAACGAATTTGAAACTTTAAATTTAATCAAATCTAAGGCAAACTTTTGAACCAAACTTTGACCAATATCTTCATCAAGTTCTGTAATGGTTTTTTTTAAAAAAAACTTGAAACACCAAACTTGCTTGTTTTTTCAATTCTCTACTTGAATTTTGACCTCAGTTTCCATTGTTGCAAGTTGGAAAAATATTAATCTTTTATGCCTTTATTTAAATGCTTTAATAATTGTTAATTTCACCTTTTTGATGATGAATCCAAATAATACAAATGATATATGTATTATGATCAGAAAAATACCAGAAATATGAATATGCTATTTAAAAATATTTTTGGACATCTAAAATTTTCGAATTAATAAATGCTAATAAATGTTCATTTCTTTCATATTGCATAACTTTAAATCCGTAACTCCGAATTTAAAAAATAATATGTCCAAATCGATCAGCGCGACAAGACCTCTCCAACCATGATATCCATGTTATCATTTGCATCATGCATTAAGAGCAGTTTTATAATCAGTATTGTTTATGCAAGGAAAACATGATAAATAAAATTGGAAACTAATTGTTTCTTATTAATAATGTCTCACAAATGCTATATCATCAATGTGCAATGCCCCTTATACCTTTTCAACATAGTTTGCATCATTAATTTGCCATGTCATGCATCATATCATAATCATGCCGATTCTTTCACATTAGTTTTAATTGTTGCATCGCTTGTTCCTTTCGGCGTTTGCTTCTTCCCGGATAGGACGATGAGATGTTGTGAGCTTCGACAAGTTCTTCGGTAATGAAACTTCGGGAATTTTTTTCAGGCGAGCATTCTCCCCCTTTCTACCTATTTTATATTTATAGTCTTTATTTCCTCTTGTTGATCTATTGCTATCTGTGTTGCGATGCTATAGATTCCGTACCCCGCTATACTTCCCTGCAGCCCTTATATTGCCATGGACACATCCTATTACATGTTGTTTGGTAGATAGTCGGTCTTGCGAGTCGTAGTTGCTTGCGCAGGTGATGTGTCGCGCTGTCGATCTCTCACAGTTGTTGAAGTAATACCGCATGTTTAATGTTGGAGATGATCATGGCTTTAATTACTGTTTAATAACTAAAACTGAAGTAGGTAAATAATGCAGAGGCACAGGTGGGCAATAGATGTTATTTGGTTTTTAACCGTCCACTTGTGTCCCGTAGGACCCTGAGTACTTGATACCTGTTCTTTGAATATTCGTCACACTATCCGCATGTGGGACCATGAATCCCCCTAACCCTAGCTTGAGTCATATTTATTTCCTTGGGGCCACAAAGTAGTTTGGGCTTTATTACTATCATGTACTTATGCCATGTTTTACTGCTTTATTTATGATTGCGCGTGGAGCGCCTGTACTGTTTAGGAACAAATGTGGAATGTTTTCGCGGTATCGACAAGCCCAGTCACACTTTCGGGTTCCCAGTCGTTTACAGCCATTGGCACAAACCTCTAGGTCCGTCTCGGAGCCGTCCAACTTCGTCGCGGGTAGCTTGGTGCGGTGGCCCCCTGAAATCAAATATGAATCTTGCGAATGTTCTGTCGTGATGCCTCGTTGGGTTTTTATTTGGTTTTTCCCGAGGTTGATCGTGCGTGTGTTGCTATTTGTGCCCCCTGCAGGGTAAAACTTTCTGAAAGTCGTGTCCACGGTTATGGACGACTTGGAGCACAGTATCTCGATCATAGACAACTATAAATAAAGTAGTGCTATAAATTTAACTTTATAATGACTAGTAATCAGCTTCACTATAATGGAATGGCTAAATAAAAGTGCCAACAATTGCTGGTTTGGGTTGTCACCTGTTACCATTGTATCTGACTAGTAAGTATTGCAACTATAACGAAATGGCTAAATAAAAATACCAACAACTGCTGGGTTTTGGGATGCCTCATGCTATATGTATCTGACTAGTAAGTACTACAACTACAACAGAATGGTTAACTAAAACTGCCCACTGCTTATTATATCAGGATGACTCATGCTATCTATATCTGACTAGTAATTGCCGCAACTATAACGGAATGAATAGAACTGCCAAATGTGTGAGTTCCTCGATTGACTTCCTCGTTTGGTCTCGAGGGGGAAATACCAGGATGGTATGCTTGCTGATAGTTTCAGGTTGGATCCGAATAGGTATTTATTATCCCTATCTGATAGCCGCCAGCTGTATCAAGTCTCTGTAGGTTGTTTTGTGCATGTTGTGTTGCCGCCTCAGTCCACCATACCTATGTAGGCGAGGACCGCCGAATTCTAGTCTCGCCGTGTACTGGCCTCAGTACTGACCGCTCTCTTTTTCCTTTGCCCTTTGTCGGCACCCCTTTTGTTTAAGAAGGTTTGAGATCGACGTCGTTAGCAGGGTTACCCTTCCGGCTTGGCCTGGGCAGGGTTATGGACGCCATTGGTTATTCTTCGGGGCTCTTAGCCCAATTTGCATCTTATCCGTACTCAGACGCTGTATCGTTTTAAAGGTGATTTGGATCTTTGTATTGTATATCTGTATTCTTGACTCTTTGAGTCGTTGTTGTATATATGTTCTGTGGGTTCCATCGTGGACTAATGTGTAATGGTATTACTTCGTTTTCCACCCACACAAAAGTGTCTGGTGGGCACCTTTGAATCTTTTCTATGCGGGTTTGGTGGGAATCGCTAAAATGTCACATCCCAAGATTTTCCAAATCTTGTAATGTGAAAAAAAAAATCTGTTGAAAATCAGGGTGAAAAGAAACTTTTGTTTCTAAATGAAAACTTAAAATCCCATCTTCAACAAACTTTGGTAAAGTTTGAAATCAACAAAATCCAAATCAAAAGAAAATGCATTCCTCAATGAATGTATCTGGAAATTAAACACTTGGAAATAAATCCAAACCCTAAACCCTAATGGAATAAAAATCATTTCCAAGTTATCTCCAAGTCTATGGATTTGATCCATATAAAAATTTGTCAACAAACATTTACAAATGATCAATAAAGACAAATAGAAATATTTTAAAATCATATAAATTGGTTCAACTTAATTTGGAGCCATAAATAAAATCTTATGAATTTAATAAGATAAGGAAAAGTAATTTCCAAAGCTAATAAAGAACCTATCTGCAAGTCCATACCAAATGGTGAGCAAATAATCCTAAAGGTATTTAAAAGGATAAACCAATATTAAACAAGGTTTTATAAATTGGAATCACCAAGTTTGGATCTCTAAATAAAAAGATATTGATTTTATAAGATGAAGGAAGAAATATTAATTAAAGAATATCTGAAGACCAAACCAAATCTTGGCCAAATCCATAAGCAAATGGAATGAATTGTAATCCCAATCCAAATAAAATAAAATGATAAAGAATTTCCAAGATAAAATAAAATGGCTTAGACCAAATCTTATTGGAATAAGACAAACCCAAGTTTTAAATGATTAATAAATCTTATTAAAAACTTTTCCAAATAATTCAAGATGAATTATTTGACACCCTTTTAAGTAAACAAAACTTACTGAAAAGATTTGGAAGGTTTAAGAAATTAATTGGTGTTTGAAAATATTATTATTTCTATTTGTTGTAAAATTAGAACCTATTTTGAATAAATAAAAGACTCCAAAAAGAATAAAGTTTTATTCCAAAATTGACTTCAGAATGTGCTACAAATCAATATTTAAACCTACACAAAATCTGGCAAAGTTTTGAAATCAAATGAGTGTTTGAATTGGTTGTTAAAAATCAAAACAGAATTAAAGAAACAGAAAAAGAAAAACAGAAACAGAACAAAAAAAAGTAAAAGACCCAGCCCAACTAGCCTGGCCCAACTAAACCCAGCCAGCCCACTGCTCCTCTCCCGCAGAAAAACGCTTCAAACCAAATAACCTAACCGCCCAGCGTATGACCCATGGACCCCCACCTCCCCTGCCTCTCTTCGCTGACAAAACGGCCCCACCGCCAGCTCCTTTCTTCCCCACCCGCCGCTGACCGCGCCCCCCTCCTCTGGCCATTACTGTCGATGAATTGCCGGCGTGAATACGCGTTAACCACGCCATGTAATGGCCCTGCGACGACGCCTTCTTAATCGCCAGCCTTCCCTCTCTCATTCCCCTTTGTCGCCTCACCCAAGCGTGCCTACAGGCCGCCCAATTCTTCTCTGCACCGTCCTCTATCCGACGACTCTCCAGTGACGATTCCGGAAACCCCTCACCGCCCCTTGCCTCCTCGAACACACAGACGTGAGCCCCATCTCCTGGCGAACCTCCCAGAGACATTATCTCACTCGCGCACGCCTCAGACGCTCGGCAACAACCTCAACTAAACTCCGCCGCCCTCTGCCTCGACTCCGGCGACTCCACACGGTGAGCTCTGACCTCCCTCTCCCCTCTTTTTGATACTCCTGTGAGCGCCACGACCTTGCGCATCTGACCGTGGCTCCCACTCGTCTTGGCACACTCTGTAGCTTCGCCACCAACGACGTCTGAGCGAGACCGACGCCGTCACTGACTCCAGCGAGGAATCCCGACTGATCTCGTGCGCCCCTTGACAAACTGCAAGCAAGTTGAGCTTCAGCATCACTCCACGACCTCGGTGAGCACCTCCTTTCCCTCTCCCGCTTCCTGCATTGCCGGCAACGCCACCGCCAGGCCGCTCCGCCGCCAGTCACCGCCGCCAGCACCGCTAGCTTTTGGTCGCATGCTCAGGACCACTAGATCTTGATCGAACGGATGCGATAGAACGAGAGCGAAGGGGTAAGTAACAACCAGTGCCGTGCGATCAAGTGAAATCCTACGGTTTGTATTAGCCGATCCAGATGAAACGGTATGGGCGAATAGGAATAAGACACGTGGCTCTGTTGATTTGAATTTAAACAGAATTTGATCTATTAGTTGCTCAATTTTGTAAAATCTATAACTCTTAATCTACACGTCCAAATTTTGCAAACTTTATATCAATGGATTCAGAAAAACAATCCCTAGCCAACCATGCACTTTGTTTAGTAAAAAGCTTCTGTTAAATTGCTTGTTTTACAGAAACTTGTGTATGCATGTTTAGGTTATAAACTTTATTCCAAAATGTTTTTGAGGATAAAATCTTTGGCAAATGGTTTGTTTTGAACCTACTGACCATATGAAACAAATGGTGGTTTCAAAAATGTATTTGGTGAATCAAAAGAATAAACTTTGGATTTAAACCGTTTCTAGTCAAATAAAAATATGGTTTGATTATTAAAAATGGTTTTGGAAGAAAACCTTTGAGAAATGTTTTGGAAATAAACTCTCTGACCCTAAACACAAGTTTTTATTGTTTGAAAACATATTTTGTTAAACCTATAGAATGTTGCCTTATTAAAAGCATTTCTTCACCACATAAAATAATGGCATGGTTTAAAAATGGTTTATGAAGAAAAATCTTATACAAATGATTTTGCCACTTTATAAAATGACCATTAGGTGTTTTCAAATGTTTATGAACCATTAGAAACCACTTCTCCAAATAAAATAATCTTTAGCATGCTTGCATGCATTGTTTTGTTATTATTATTTTATGTGTTGAATTGCTTGAATGGTAGTTTGAAATATTGTTTGCTTGATTTAATTGTAGTGACTTGAAGTGTGTGAACATTGCAAAGATCAAGGAGTGAACTTATACTCTCTACCAAAAAGGCAAGTGATGCTTCATACTTTTGTCCCATTATTTTCACTATGCATTAGTGATATTTCTAAGTAAGACTTGCATGGAATTTTTGCTAAGTATAAACCATGCTATGGGAAAACCTAGTAGATGAAACCTTAGTAGAATTTTCCTAAGTTAAGATTCCTACTACTATCATGCTTAGCTTAGCTAATAGAAAACAAGGGTGGAATATATATTCATACTATGGAAAAATTTCTAACTCTGAGGACTTGTGTTTTGTTTAATAAAACAACTAAGTGAATGAATTACCTGGGTGGAATGGAAGGAATGGTTTGTGTTGAGTGGTCATGCAAGTCCAGTATGCTGGGGGAAACTTGGGCATCACCAAGTCCAGCATGCTGGGGGAAACTTGGTGTCTCACTTGTGGATGGCCACCTAGGAACAAAGAGATTTGAGATGTCAAATGTTGAGAAGCTTCAAGTGCAGCCACTTGGCATTATGGGCTCTGCCTGGATCATATAGGTTGCAATAACTTAGCCAAATGGACAGTTGGTGGTAGGGGTTTGATAGGTTGGAACGCGTCCATTCTGGTCTAAGGGAAGGCTTCTGAAAGATCTTGTCTTGGTGAAACCAAGTCTTGTGGGGAAAGTGCACCACCTCTGCAGAGTGAAAAATCTAAGTACTTAGCCATGTCCCTGGCAAAGGACAATTTGAGCATCAAGACATGGAAGCTATCAAGAATCTCATCGTCCAAATTTCTAAGTTAAAAACTTGTGGTTGAACAAGGGTTTAAGGTTCACCAATTTCTATTGGTGGTTCCTTGGGTGATATTTTTTTGTCAAGCAAAAACTTAGTGTTTTTCAAATGATAAGGAAAATCTATTTTGAGCAAAGCAAGCCTAAGCTCCACTTAGCCAAATGCATATAGATGATAGACTCCACTATACTACCATAGTATCACTTACTAATACAATTCAAATGTATTGACCTTTGTGGTTGTAACTTATTATGTTGCAGGTTTGTTTGATGTTAGAGAAGTTTATTGATTAGGATTACAAGTCTACAACCAACATGTCTGCCTGTGGCACTTTGAAGATGAAGGACCCCATGCTATTGTTATATTCTGCTGCATTGTAATGAGATAGCCAAATGAGCTATGTAAGATGTAATAAATTATGTTATTCCTGGTTATAAAGTTGTATTATGACCTTTGTTTCTTGATATTACATCTTAACTATGGATGCTAGCTATTGATCCAGGGACTAGCATTGTAAACACAGGGATCTCTACCTTATTAAAGGTTGGGAACCTTACATAAAACTTGCATAGGGCCGATCCTAAGGGTGTTCACTTTAGAGCTGAAAGCTAACAAGTACCATAATTTTTGGAAGCTCTTTTTGAAACTTGAAATCCCTGTTTCCTTTATAAAAGGTCTTTCTTACACCATTATTTGAGTCTCCACCTTCTACCTTTAGGAACCATTAAGAGAGCATAGTTGTCATTCTGTGTGCAGTGTTCCAAAGCTTATTGATTGATGCATATTGTGATATTACTTGTTCTTGTGCTATTTGTTTCTAGTCACCCTTGTGAACTTTGAAGGTGTCCTATGCATCTATTTGCTACTCTATGAGGGACAAGCTGAATGCCATTATGCCATGTTTTCTGTATGTGAAACAAACAAACGTTTTTCAATGCATGTTATTCATGATCTTTGTTTGTAGCCTTTCATGTTGAATGCATAGTTACTATGTCCTATTGTTAGAACTCCATATTTCATGCACATGTTTAGAGTTCTTTGAACCCACCTTTCAATGCTTGCAAATGGTTGGATCTTTATTGTGAGCATGCATGTCGCCTCAAAAATTATTCTTTTTATCACTTACCTACTCGAGGACGAGCAGGAGTTAAGCTTGGGGATGCTTGATACGTCGAAAACGTATCTATAATTTTTGATGCTCCATGCTTGTTTAGTATCTACTTTGCTTTGCTTTGTCTACACTTTGAGGTGTTTTTATATCTTTTCTGGAACTAACATATTAACAAGTTGACATAGTGCCAGTTCCCTGTTTTCTTCTGTTTTTGGTTCCAGAAAGGCAGAAAATCAACATTCTCGGAATTGGACGGGACAAAAGCCAAAGTTATTATTTTTCCTGGAGCAACACGAAACCACGAAGCAGAGCCGGGGGCATAGGGTGGCCAAACCCCCTAGGCGCGGGCAAGCCCTGTAGGCGCCTGGAGGGGGTGTGGGCCTCCTGGACCCCCACCTACCTTGATTCGTGCGCCTATAAGAAGCCTCCGATGGGAAACCCCTAAAGCATCCAGAAGAAATCCACGAAAACCTCCGTAGCGCTGTCGCCACCGAAGGGGAGATTCGGGGGACAGAAAGTCTCTGTTTTGGCACCCTGCCAGGACAGGGAAGTGGCCCCGAAGACATCTCCATCGATCTCCATCGCCATCTTCATCACCATTGCCGATTCCCATGATAAGGAGGGAGTAGTTCTTCCTCAGGGCTAAGGGCTCTACCTGTAGTTATGTGTTCATCTCTCTCTCTATGCATGGTCATATTGTGATCATGAGCTTTGTAATCAAGTAAATCCACCTTGCTACTCAAGTGCTTCATTATATCTCTACTCTCCCCATGTGTGTGAAAGTGACAGCGTGCACGCCATGGTGGCACTTAGATTTGAGTCTACATAAATACTCTTTGTGCTTTAATAGATCTATGCTTTTCCCCACGTGTGTGAAAGTGACAGCGTGCATACTGTGTATGGCACTTTGGCTAGATTGAATATTTGTTATGAGTTATATTTGGAGTTGGATGTCTCTATGAAATTGTGGTGTTTGTTGGAATCATCTAGCGCTCAAGGTGACAGTGTGGGGTTATCTAGATTGGGGAAGGCAAACTTTGAGGAGTGCTGTTATAGCCCTACCATGGATTAGAGTGTCCAACCAGAGAGTAGTTAAGAGTAGTATCATAAAGAGAGGATATTTATATGAGAGAGTATTCACTAGTGAAAGTATGATCCCTAGGCCTTGTTTCTAAACATTGAAACACTGTTTGCATCTAGATCTGTTGCATGTTTGCTTGCTTCCATCTTTGTTCCGTTTGCCGGGGAGATTTTGGGCTTTTACCTTTCCTCCACGGCATCAGCTCTTTTCTGGCACCATTACCCCACGTCAACAACAAGTCAGAAGCTATTTTTTGGCACCATTACCACTTGTATTTCACTATCTCTTCGCCGAACTAGTGCACCTATACACCTGACAAGTGTATTAGGTGTGTTGGGGACACAAGAGACTTCTTGTATCTTGATTGCAGGGTTGCTTGAGAGGGAATAACTTTGACCACTTCCTCCCTGAGTTCGATAAACCTTGGGTAATCCACTTAAGGGAAACTTGCTGTTGTTCTACAAACCTCTGCACTTGGAGGCGCAACAACTACAAGAACAGAAGTGCATAGACATCAGGGTTCCCATCGTGTGTGCGGGAAAGGACAGTGGCTCCGGCGACCAAAACGAGCGGCGCAAGGGAGAGAGGAAACCTAGATCGCAAGAGCACGAGAAGGCAAAGAGGAAAGAACATGGAGGAAGACAAAGTGAGGAGGCCACAGCCTCCCCATGGCCCTATTTATCACCATGGGGGGCACCACTGTCTCCTCCGCTGCCCTTCGACACGTGGCAAGGCAACGGTTCCTCTCCCACGACGGTTCAGCTGCGGATCTCGTGTGCCGGCGTGGCCGCACGAAGAAGATCCACATGCATACTATGGGAGGCGAGGCATGCATACGCGCCTCAAGACACCGTAGCGGCAAGGCGTGCGCACAGTTACCAAAAACTGACGCCGCTAAGATTCAAACTGATGCGACGTGCGCCAGAACTGCCGATTTGGGTGATGCAAGCACTGACCTCATCAACTGACATTCTGTTTCTAGCTGCACCATCCGGTCGTTGCCTTCACTATTTACACCCAGTGGGCAGCCACCGACTCCATAGCCAGTCGAATTCAACCGGAAAGCATAAAGCAAGACAAGCAAGAGCTACAGCCGGATTTCATTAACAACCACTTCAACTCAACCAAAGGAGCACGCAAGAACTTCCCCACTGGCAAAGTCCTAATGCGCTCGGTGACTAGTGTCGGGGGATGACCCCCGGATGAGGTAAGCCAGGCCTAAGCAGGTCGGCTCCAAAAGCTATCAGCCGGCTGGCCGCTAAACAGAAGAACTCCAGTCGGATGGCTAGTCATACCCGATTGGAGCTTAAAGCTTTCCCAGCTAGCCTGTCTATCCGGATAGACAGAAGAATCGGCCGGGTGACTGTTTCCACCAGGCACACCTCGGATTTGATGGAGAACACGGAGGGGGTGATGCTCCTTGCGGGGTATGCCTCTGATCCCTCCCATCACCAGACAGGCTGGCGTGCCGCCCTGACCGGCATTACCAGACAAAGATAAAGCGGCACTGTCGGCTGACCGCTAAAGAAGCCCCAGGTGATCGTTAAGGTAGAGGATGTCGCCCAAAGGAGGGCGCTGGGCCACTGTAGCATCGTCCAGTGATGTACTCGAGGCTGACTGGGTCCTGGTCCATCGGCTAGGTCCCTGCAGTCGGCCCGCCCTGTAAACCCGAAGTCCAAACAGTAAACCTTAGAGCCCACATTGTAACCTACCTCTCCCAACCAGTATATAAGGGAGGGTAGAGCTAGGGTTCTAGGTAAGATTCACATTCAGTAGATTTCTCCTCTAGCTCATCTTCTTCCTCTAGCTTCCAATAGTTGTTAAGGAAACAACTTTAGGAGCACTTGTATTGGGCATTCGCCCCCATTATAGTAGATCTTACAGGAGTAGGGGTGTTACCTCATAGAGACGGCCTCGAACCTAGGTACGTCGCTGCGTTTGCAGTTCCTCGTATCCAACCCGTTGCGTGATCCATAGATTTCATCCTGAGTGTCTCTCTCAAGCCATCCCCGATGGCACTGCCGTGTTCCACACCACGACACTGACCTTGGATGGGAGGCACTGGTGGATTTGGGGTATGGAGAGGGAAAGGAAGATGAGAGTTGTAGGGTTTCTCGCGGAGAAGGAGGAATGAGGGCACAAGTGGAAGAAACTGAGGAGATTTATCCCTTATAAACCTATTTGCGCCGGGATTATAGTGTGTAAACGCGCGAAGTTAGCGCCACGTGTCGCGGAAGGAAAGGGGCAACTTCCTCGTGAAAGCTCTGTGTCCTTGATTTTTGCGCTCGCATTGAAGCAACGCCTCGATTCCACGTGATGTGGACCCACCAACGGTTGTGCTGACAGAATATTTGTCAGTGACAAGATAAGACCTGAAAAGTTCTCGGGTTACGTCACTGACCAAATTCTGTCTTAGTTTGGGAATCAATGATGAGATATTAATAGGTCCAACTTATTTGCGATTTAGATCCTACTTTTTGTTTTGGAGTTTTCGGGAACCCTTCAAGATTCTGCAAGCCGAAGAACCATCAAGCTATACGATTAATCTGACTTTGGATCTTGGAGACTTCTGGGGGCTACTGTTGGGGATATACTTTCCGGGTATACCCACTGGACTCACTAACCAGGGTGGTCTACTAAGGGTTATAGTTTTGCTCCATGGGCAACCCAGTCATGTAAAAAAGATGGAGTCACTTCCGGCTACGCGAAGACCCAAAAGACTTACCGACTTAGGCCTACAATATTACTTGTAGTCCAAGATGTACTTAGTACCGACTATGTATCATAACTAGATAGATCTCTCCTATAAACCCTAGGACGGATGACTATATAAGCCGTCCTAGGGGCAAGCATTTAGGGCATACCACAACCATAACTCGCACATGCAAACCTCTCTTATAATCTGCTATAACATCCGACTCTGTCGATATATTACTGGGTTGCTAGCAGGAGTATGATACGATCACCGCTGTCGGATCTGAACCTGGGTAAACTTGTGTGCTCACCGTCCTCGGAACACCATACGTCTCACACCCCACCTTTCTCAACGCTCTTAGGGCCCCTATGGCGTACTTGTCATTAATCCGATGATAATGAACTCATCTTCAAACATGTAACTAAACTAACTTCATGTACCAACAAATTTAAAATCTACGAAAAATGGAGCTTCAATGATGGGACATACCGGTCGAGGCTTTTGACAAGCACCTCGCCAACGCCAAGTTGCTTCACTGCCGCTCGAGGACATCATCATCATTGAGCTTAGCGCGACAGCTTCACCAAATGGACTGAGACGTAACATGACGGCTAGCTCGATTTACCGGTGGGGTGGCGACGGATCTACATCGAGAAATCACCGGTGGGGACGAATCGGCGGGATGGCGTCGCCGAAGTGGGCGAGCAGAAATGGGGAAGGAAAAAGCGAGGACGTACGGATTATTGCTTCCGGAGCGCTAAAATAAGAGTTTTTTTAGGAAAACAGCCAGGACTCCGTCCTGGTGTGAGCTTTATTGATCATATAATAGCTACATCGTCAATTAACAAAAATTCAATAAAAATCGGCGGTTCATCTATCCAAACAGATGGTAGTGATCCCGTCTCTCTCTCACTAGACAATCTGCAACGGCATTATCCTCCCCTATTACAGAAACTAAATTCATACTTAAAGAAAGTAGAAGCTTGCACATAATGTCTTTAAACACCGTCGCCGCCGCCGTAGACGAGCAACAGCCCGCTTGTAGAGTCTCCACCACCTGAAAGCAATCAGATTGTATTTTAATCTCGGAACACCCCAATTGATTCGCAAGCTCCAATCCTTTGCTACATGTAGTAACATCTAGAGTATTTGCATCGATAGCATAATTGATTGGATCATTGCAAGCAACGATAAAATTTTCTGCTTTATCCTGAATAATGGCGCCAATTCCTCTCAAGACTATCTGGTTTGGAGCATGCATCAACATTTACTAGCACATAAGATTCCTTCGGTTTAGTCTAGGTGCTTTTCCTTTTGATAGCATTTTTCTTCAGCACACGGATATTATTCTCTGTAATTACTTGTATAGACATAACAACTATCATGGGAGGAGGAACACGCTCACCATGAACACCTTTTCTTCTCATCCACCAGCTATACCACGCTACTTTCAAAATTAATTCTCTTATATCCCCTTTGATGTTGAGCTGATAGTAGTTCTTCCAAAATAGCACTCCCCGCTTGATCAACCTGAATGGAGTTTTGAATTGTTGCTAATAGCCCAAGCTTTGACCAGACTGTTGTCACATGTTCACACTCAAATAAGACATGCTTTATGTTCTTATAATGTATAGTACACCGTGGGCATTGGCCAGATATAGGAATATGTCTATTCGCTAAAACCCCGTAGCAAGGAAGAATACCATACAAACATTTCCATGCATTTTTTTTAATTTTAGCTACAACCGAAGTTTTTCATAGTATATCCCAAACATCATTAATCCTGAACCGACCTAGAGCTTGCAAGTTTCTCTCTTTGTTTCCAAATTGATGTTTTCACTCTCTGTGGTACGCTGATCTAACCGAAAAAGGGAATTCTTATCATATCTCCACACAACAAAATCTTCCATACCGTGATTTGAGAGAGGTATTGAAAGAATTCTATTGATGTCGACCGTGAAGAAAATCTCCCTCACTAGCTCTGCATCTCATGTTCCTGTTATTGGATCAATCAACTCCAACACTTTTGTAAGCAAAATATGTCCTCTTGGAGTTATAACCTTCCCATCAGGTCTGCGGTATCCATGGATCTTCCCAAATATCAATTTGTGTACCATTTCCTACTCGCGAAATACACCCTCTGTTAAAGCATTGAATTCCTGCCAAAATACTTTGCCAAGTAAAAGAAGCACCATTTTTCATGTTAGCTTTCAACAATTGACCATCAGGATAGTATTTTGCTCTTAGAACCCTTGCACAAAGTAATTTTGGTTCATATCACAGTTTCCAAAGTTTCTTGCCCAACATAGCCAAATTAAAACAATGCGGATCCCGAAAACCAAGTTCACCTCTCTATTTTGATATTCGTAGTTTTTACCATATAAACCAGTGAATTTTTTTTATTAGCATCATCGCCTCACCAGAATCATGAGATAACATACGTAATTTCTTTACAAATATTTCCCCCGTTGGAGTTGCTCTTAGCTGATAAATATTACGTGCTCCTCATGATGATGTCTCCAATCAATCTTTGGCTGGCTACGATGATTGATATATCCTTTGATTAGGAACTGTTGAGGATCAGCAAGTACTTGACATCAACGTGTAGCTGGAGTGGATCGCAGCTGCTGGACATCGCTCCGGCCGGGAGGATCGGCTATGGCGCGCTTCCGATTACGGAGGCGCGACATGGAGGCAGGAGGCGCGTGGATTTCGTCCGACGTTTTTCCATTTTTTGGGTGCCGACCTAGACAAGAGATAGGAGAAATTGAAGACAGCCCATGTGGTATAGGCCCAGGTAGATTGCCACCTACTCCATGCAAACACCGCACGGCTCACGCGATGGTTACTGACGTTTGTAGCGGGCCTTACTTGCTCCCGAACGTCGCCCTCTTCGTCTGAGCCGAGTAAAACCCTAGCCTCCTCCAAATCGCTCATCCCCCAATCGCCACCTTTGGACTCTACTACCGCCGCCGCCGCCGCATCCATGGACCCTCCCGCCGCCTCCCCTGCATCCATGCACCCTCCGCCGCCTCCCGCGGCAGCCGATATCGCGGCCGCATCAGCGGGCCCTTCCCTGGCTCCCGAAGCCTCCTCTTCCGCCGCCGCTGCCGCCGCCGAGGACCTCGCGGGGGCCGTGGCGGTGATGACCTTGGACGAGCGGTACGAGCTGCTGATGAGCATCGGCGAGGAGTGTATTCAGCCCGACGAGCTCAGGAAGCTGCTGCAGAACAAGCCCGTCCCCATCTGCTACGACGGGTTCGAGCCCTCCGGCCGCATGCACATCGCCCAGGTTCGTCGAAGCTCACCGCCTTCCCATCTAGTAACTTCGAAACGGAATCGCGACTCGGCTAGCAGCATTTAGGTTGGAAACTTCTGTTCTAGGCAGCGTTCCTGGACCAGAATTTTGAATTTGAACTAGCTTGATTTACCAAATTTTGTGAGTGCAGTACTGCAGTATGACGAATTAACGTTAACATGTGCTCTTGCTTGTCAGGGTGGTTATATATCGTCTAATGCCGTCATATGTGCCTACGGTAGTACTCTGGGTAGTTAGTAACTAGTTAATTTAATACCCCAATTAGAGGTTAGCACTTGGCATGATACCACTAGCTGGGTGTTTGCACTAAATGTTTGCCTGGCCTAGTTTTTTCTGCTGTGCATAAAACTAGGATTAGTCGACTTGAATTTTTACTCCTTTTGTGGAACAGGCCGGTTGACTGTCAAGTGCTGATTATAATGTCTTACTGGTTCTTGTTTGCGCTAGTGATTATTGGTTAATCAGCTTAAATCACTGAATAAGAATAGGAAACCAAAACAAAGTGTTAGGACAAAATACAAATAGAGATTGCCGGAAGTAGAGGTTCAATAAAACTATAAAAAGCCAGAAACAGAACCCCTAAAATAAGGAGCACTTTTTCTGAAATCCTTTCTCTCCAGAATCAAGTCTTGCTGGTACTCTATGGGAGTGCCAGTTGGTTTTGGATAACTCATCGTCAGTTAATCTGGCTCTAGAAGGAGAATGATTGGTTAACCGCTCCCATTTTTTGTTGGTTCACTGTTCTGTAAGACTAGTAAGAACAAAACATGCTAGTCTAGATGTTCAATCTTACACGTGCCTTAGCAATTCTTGTGTGTGCTTCCACAATTATGAAAATGGTATTACTTTAGTAATGTGGAAGGCCAATATGCCAAAATTGTTTCAGATTGTAAGACCTGAGCAAGACTTGATGATGATAGACATTCTCATGTCTTGTATTCACAGGGTATTGTGAAGACAATAAATGTTAACAAGATGATCAGAGCGGGATGCAAAGTGAAAATCTGGATAGCAGACTGGTTTGCTCAGCTAAACAATAAAATGGGCGGTGACCTAAAAAAGATCCAGACAGTCGGGCGCTACATGATTGAAATATGGAAAGCAGCTGGTATGAATCTCGATGGTGTTGAATTCTTATGGTCTTCGGAAGAAATCAACAGACGTGCAAATGAATACTGGCCACTTGTAATGGACATTGGCAGGAAAAATAATGTCAAGAGAATAACAAGGTACATCCATTTAGATTCAACATGTATTCAAATGATTTTTTACTTCCAAAGCTCAAACTCAAACATAGTTTAGTTATCTTATTTCCCTTACTGCACAGATGTTGTACGATCATGGGCCGTGCTGACAATGAGGAATTGACAGCTGCACAGATCTTCTATCCTTGCATGCAGTGTGCTGATATATTCTTCCTGAAGGTTAGTATATTTATATTCTTAAATTGTAGTTATTAAATTATCTACATAATGTAGATAAGGTTATTGATAATTTTTTATGTCACTTGATATTGTAGGGTGGTGTATATTTATTATAGATTGTCACTAAGTCTCTCTAAACTGTTTCCCTGTGTAGGCTGACATATGCCAGTTGGGCATGGACCAAAGGAAGGTTAACATGTTAGCAAGGGAATATTGCGATGACATAAAAAAGAAGCTCAAACCAATTATTCTGTCACATCGTATCCTGATCTGCCATTGTTGCTCTTTTTTTCCTTTTTGTTGTTGATATATGTCTCAATGGTTATGGTGTTAGAATTGCTGAATAGTGGTTCATTGCTAGCTTGTACAAAAATAGTAGTTCCTTAACGTGAATTACAGATATGCTCCCTGGGTTCAAAGAAGGTCAGGAGAAGATGTCCAAGAGTGATCCATCATCAGCTATCTTTATGGAAGATGATGAGGTTCTCATAATATTTTTTCTCTTTGTTAACAATCTTTATTTATCTTCAAAGCTTGTGACACCTAATAAATCCATGCAACCTCATCCAGAGATGTTCGAAACTTTGAATGTTGAAAGATATCGTCGGATAGGATATTGTAGGGTTGGCTATTTCAGTTCAATAATCCATGCCATGCAAGAAAATCAAGCCCTAGCCACTACACTTACATGTTAGGTTCTCATAATATTTTTCTCTTTGTTAACAATCCATGCTATTCAAGAAAATGAAGCCCTAGGCATTACACTTACATGTTAGGTTTGGTGTTTCAGTTTAAGACTATCGATTCTGGTTGAAATGCACTTTGTGTAGTATTTAAAGAAGTTCATGCAGTTATCTGTTCTTCATTGTGTGAAGCTGATAGTAACTTGGAACGAGGAACATCTATTTGTCTAGGTTTGGCCCCTTTCCAAAGCTTATATTGTACCACAATCAAATGTATTGCAGGCTCAGGTAAATTTAAAGATAAAGCAAGCTTTCTGCCCACCCAACATTGTTGAGGGTAATCCGTGCCTGGAGTACATCAAGTACATCGTTTTCCCTTGGTTTGAAAGGTTTGAGGTGGTTCGGAAGGAAAACAATGGCGGTAACAAGTAATATTCTTTGACTACCAAATGTTCAGAACACTCCTTAATGTCAATTCTTTAAGATTTGGTTTATTTCTGTTGAAAGTTGTTTACTATTGAGTTTGATTCTCTAACATGGAATACTTTGCGTGTGGAATCTAACAATGATTGCTTTTAAACAGGACATTTTTAAGCATGGATGAGCTAACTGCTGATTATGCAAGTGGTGCTTTGCATCCTGCCGACGTTAAACCTGCTCTGGCTAAAGCTATTAATGAAATATTGAAGGTATTGTTTTTCTCACATTAATAAGAATGTGGTGCTATCTTTGAGGAGCCATAATGTTTTGCTTGTTTTTGTTCATTCCACTACTGCGTTTCACATTCATTTTTTATTGTGATGCTTAAGAAAGTTTCTGTTTGCTATTTTTTCAATCATTCCATCACTGCATTTCTCATGATTTGGGTTATTCCTAGCAAGTACTCCCTCCGTCTCAAAATAGATGTCGAAAATTTGTCTAAATTTGGATGTATCTAGACACTATTTAGTACTAGATATGTTCAAATTTAGAAAAAAATACGACATCTGTTTTGAGACGGAGGGAGTAGTATCGATGGACCATTTTTATTGTTGAGGTGTCAATCTTGTGTTGTATTAATATCAGTTTTGAATTAACCTGTTTGTCATCTGGACACCTATGGTTTGTTTCAATCAAGATCACATCTTTTACATATAATCTGAATGTCTCATATTTATTCATATAATATATACATTTTCCTTGGCCCTAATACCATCTTGCGTTTCCAGCCTGTCCGTGACCACTTCAACACCAGCAGTGAAGCCAAAGTTCTCCTCAACACTGTTAAGGTACAATATTTGTGCCCACTTCCATGAATGAATGTAAAATAAGAAATCTGGCTGCTATCTGCCTACACACTTACTCCAGAAACACTAAAGACTGAGCAACTAATTTCATCCTTACGTCCCAGGCTCCTGCCTGGCGGTGACCAATTGCAGCAAGTTACCAGTTGCATTTTGAAGTCAAATTTCTCAGTGACGTATATCAGTTTAGTAGGCATAGCTGTGCAAACTTCATATATTTGTTCAATTTTACTTGAATCACCATCTTGTTTCAGTTGCTTTCATGATAGTCATGATTTGAAGCTTTCGGCATTTGTCACTGGTTGTTATTGCCAGCAATTTTCGACTGCAAGGAATTTAATCCAGACATTTGCTCTTTTGCAGAAGTACAGAGTAAGCAGTTAAGGAGCAAGACCTTCCTGATCACCCAAACCGACCCTCGAAGCATACACATCTTCCTTGGGAAAATTTCTATGGCACAATTTTTTGGCATACTAATACTTGCCCTAGAGATGCAAGTGGGATCCTTAAAATGAAGTAGAAGTGGGACTTTGGTGGGTTCCACTTGTCACCTTAACTTGCCCTGTCCGTATCGTCTTGCTTTGACATCGTCTTGTGAGGTCACCTTCCTTTTAAAATTTAAGATTTGTGACCTAACATTAGAGCAGAACTTTAAAGTCAAGAAATAATTTTCTTACTGTCCTTGTGAATTCACTTGAGTGGCAATTTGACTGGAGTAGTGTGGTGTTGGTGCTTTAGTCGACCTGATCAAGACGTGGGCGAGCACCTTACCAGGGGTCCACGCTATGTCCTTGTGGCGCTCTAGCTTCCACCTTTCCAGCTGCAGCAGGCTCCCTGGCGATAAAATGAGTTAGTCAAGAGTTAAGGCTATTAGATCTGATTCCGACCGATAGAGAAATTAGGGCGGGCGAGGCCTTTGTATACCGAATGGCTCAGGTGAATCTTCTCGAAGGAAGATGTTTCATTTGTTCTAAAATGGGTGATATGTACCATTCTCTTAAAACATTGAGTACAATGTTGAGCACAAGCAATCACCATCAATACTCACAAGGCCTAGCGAAGACTGTACTTGTCAAAGATTAAAGTCAGCCACTAATGTGAACATTGTCAATCTAATTGGATTATCCGTGCAGGTGTGGGCGTTGACGAGATATTGTCGGACGGGTTAGGGTATTTCGAGTAATGGTGGCCAAATTAAATATTTTTAAATCTTTGCCGTTATGTCAGGATATTCTGTTATATTAGTATTTGTTGTGTCTCTTTTAAGCCACCCTGCACGTGTCGTAGGGGCAAATTCATTTCTGTACTTTTCTAACCCCGACATTAATTTCGGTGGCGGTGGCGGTCCTTTTTCTCCCTTTCCACACCAAATGAGGTGGCGGCGGTCGTTTTTCTCCCTTCGCACACATCGAATTCAGCGGCGGTGGTCTCTTTTCTCCATGTCCCGCCATATCCTTACCCAGCCTGTCTAGCGAGACCAAGATGGTAGCTACGTTGGTGACTGATTTGGTCCGTCGAAGCCAGAGTCTCGGGTGCAATGCTAGAGAAGCGAAGCAGCGGCGAGATCTTCAGCTTAGGTTAGCGAGGAGGTCAGCCAAAGAATAAAGGAGAAAAGAGGATCTGGTCGGTTGGGCCACCTAGCGTCCATCCAAGCAGGTGCCGGCGACAAACTTGGGGCGCAAGACAGTAGCAGCAATGCCTGGGGTTGCGTTGGCCAGGCCCACCTGCGTGCCCGCGAGCGCTCGCGCCAGTAACAGCGCCAGCAACACCCTGCCTTGGGCCGGCCCGCCAGCGGTTGACAACCTGTTGCGGCGTCTGCCCGCCCGCACGCGTGGGCCGCGAGGCTGTGGCCCGCCAGCGGCGGCCGCTGTTTACCGCCCCGCGTGTCGCCTTGGCCCGCCCACCCTCTGTCCGTCTAGGCCGGGTTAAAACCCGCCCAGTGATGAGTGCATAATTGCATCATGTTTTAGATTATTATTTTGCATTGTAGTAGTAGGATCTTAGTATTTTATGGCTTTTGCACGCACTTTTTATGATTATTTTCACCAGGATTATGACAAATGATGGATCCTGGACATAATTCTTGGACCAGTTATATTTGAGTGAAAAAGAGCCAAAAACTACCTAAATTGCTTATTTGGAAAATATTAATAACATTAGAAGAAAACCCGAAGCAATTGGAGGATACAGAAGGGTTAACGACCAACTATACAACGGGAGAACTTTTCTGGCCGTATAGTTCCCGCCGTATAGTTGGCATCGACACCGCTTCCTCAAATAGTTTCACCCCGTGCAACTGAATCAGAGAGACGACATACAGAACACCTAGAAATCGCTGAAACCTAACCTCCAGAAGGCATCTAGAAGGAGAACTCATCCACTAGGGATCCATCTTCACCCTAAGCAGATCCGGAAGGCTAAGGCATCGATCATCATCATCATCATCAACTGCTGCATCACCACCATATCCATCCATCCCATCTACATCTTGTCTAGATCTTGTTGTAATTTGTACCCGTTGTGGATTTATACAAGTACTATTTATCTATGATAGATTCCATTACTTTTGCCATGATGTTGATTGCCTCCATGTCTGAGTAGATCATTAGTTCTTGGGGAGATGGGGAAACCCTAGCATGAGATTGAAATAAGATAAAGTTTATTATGATATTCATCGATGTGACCATGTGTTAGATTATCTACATCTTGATGTTGGGAGAAGTCGACCTTTCAATATTTGCCTCTTGTGGGGACTTGATGTAGGGAACTAATTGTTGGTAGACGGAGAGATGTTAGCACTTACAGTGACTATAAAGATGTTGGCACTCCTTACGTATAAACTTGAGAATCGAGAAAACTCACAAAACACTATCCATGCCATGGGATACATCCTGCGGGATTATGTCTCTTAATAGCGCAGTAATTCAATTGATGTTGATTGCTGTCTGTTGTGGTTATGAGGATGATTTGAGCAGTGGTTGTTGCCTCTTTGTCCAAATACGGAGTTCTTCTCACACATACATAGTTGAGAATGTTTATGATAATAATCTTTACCTTAGCCCTTTATAATGCTAGTAGCGTATCCGCTAATCCCCGAGAACAATTTTTCCCACCGAAGTTTTAAATCTCTTTTACATACGTGATACTTATTTTCCGTATTCAGTTTTATTTACTTTACTCATTGTTTTCTTATACCAAAAACCCCAAAACATCTTTTTACGCAATACTTGTATTTTATCTTGTCACTTAGAACTTTATTTAGCATTTCTATTTTTAGTATTTATTTCAAGAATTCTTAGACTTCAGACTCCTACTCCCTGTGGGATCGATATCTTTATTTTAAAACTAGCTACAACCGATCTATGCACTTGCAGTCATCAAGCTATTTTCTGGCGCCGTTGTTGGGGAGCTAAGCGTTGTAGGTCTTTTAGTTTTTCTTATTTACTTTAATTTTGTTAAGTTTTGTTTCGAGTTATAGGTTTCCACCAACATGATGGAGTTTGAGAATATGACTAGTGCTAACCCACTCAACCGCTTTGGGAAGCCCTATGATATTTATAAAAGAGACAAGTCCAACGAGAAGACAAGGGGGTTTGAAATAAATCCTCCACTACTTGGTATTTTACACAAGAAGCAATTTACTCGATATGAACAAGATCCTGATCCATATGATCATATTGCATGTTTCAAAGATATATGTGGCACGTTCCAATTAATGGGGTATACCATCGATGAAGTAAGGGTTAAACTTTTAGTCAAACTTTGACAAGTACAACTCTCTCATGGTATAGATCTCTACCCTCAGAAGTCACTACTACTTGGGATAATTTAGCTTGCGAATTCCTATATAAATATTACCCATTATCAAAATCCTTTGGAATCAGGCGTCTTATAATAACTTGGAGGAACCGTCCTAATGAAGGACTAGTAAGAGCTTATACAAGATTTAAAGATTTACTTAGTCAATGTCCTCACCATGATTTGCCTGAATGGTATTTATTGCATATCTTTTATGGCGGTTTAATCGAACCTAATAAAATTGAACTAGACTCTTGCACGAGAGGAGCTTTTATGGATTTACCTATAACTAAAGCTTGGGCTTTACTTAATAGAATTCACGATCATAGAGTTTTATGGAATTTTGGTCTAGGAAGTGAAGGAGGCACAAATAGATCATGAATGTATTCACGACTATAATAAAAAAGTCCATGTTAATGAATTATCTAAAGAGCTTTATTTAGATTCAGATATTTTGTTGCAAGTTGTTAAAGCTTTTACAGAACACATCAAAGCTCCAAAAGAGGGTTTGGCCAAGTATGATCCACCACCCGAACCTGAGAAGAAAGAGAAGTTAAAGCAACATTGGCCTCCCTATAACCAATGTATGAGATATCTTTTCCTAACACTGCACAAAAGCATATTTTCGAATATGAACAGGTCAAGGGTACAAGAGGAGAAAGAAAAGGAAAGCGTGCCAATAATTGAAGAACATCTGGATGAAACCAAAGATAAAAAGGTAACCAAGGAAGCAATCATGGCTATGTATGCACACTGTAACATAGTTGAACTTGATGAAGAGACATATTGGTTGAAGGTAAATTAAGATAAAAGATGTGGGTAAGCCTATTCTTCCCTGTATATTTAAAGAAACCTCGCATTACCGTTTATGTGATCTTGGCACCGGAGTTAATGTTATATCCTATGACTTTTATTTAGAAATAAAGGAAGATATAGCACCGGCTACTATAGAAAATACTGATATGACAATCATGTTAGCCAATAAAAATCTTAGAATTACAATGGGACAGGTTGAAGATGCAACTGTCATAATTGGCAATAAAAATTTCCCTATTGATTTTGTAGTTATTGATATGCCAGTTGACACTCTTTGCCCAATCATATTTGGAAGAAACATTTTGAGTGATATAGGTGTCACAGTCGACTTCAAAAAGGAGGTTGTATCCCTTAAGCTTGGGAAAGCGGAAAAAGAATTCCACTTTTCCAAATTTAAAGACAAACCTCTACATATACAAGAAGAAGAGAAAGAGAAGACTATTGAGGAGATGGCAGATCTTTTCTTAAGTAATCAAGAAGAAGAAACAAATGAAGACCCAAGTTGTGAAGAAATAATTATGGAGGACAGAACTTTAAAAGAATTAGAAAGTGAATTTGATTCATTTCCCATTGAAGAACCTCCAACTGATGAAGCTTTTGAAGAGCCAGAAAAGAGAGGGGATGAAGAATTACCACCCCCAGAATTAAAAACTCTACTAGATAATCTTAAGTATAGATTCTTAGATGATACTAATAAATTCCCTGTTATTATTAGTGCTAAACTTTTAGGGGAAGAAGAAGAAGAACTCATGAAGGTACTAAAGGAGCACCGCAAGGCCTTTGAGTAATCAATGGACGACTTGAAAGGTATTAGTCCCATGATAGCCTCCCATCGAATATTCATGGAGGAAGGTGCTAAACTAGTTACAAAATTTAATAGAAGGCTTAAGCCTACAATGAAGGAAGTGGTAAGAAAATAAATAGTACGCCTACTGGATGCAGGTATAATTTATCCTATAAAAGAAAGTGAATGGGTAAGTCCTATTCATTGTGTTCCTAGGAACGACGGCTTTACTATTGTTCCTAATGAAAACAATGAATTGGTACCTACTAGAACTATTGTTGGACATATAGGATGTGCATAGATTTCAGGAAATTGAATAAGGAAACAAGGAAAGATCACTATCCTTTACCATTCATAGATCAAACTTTAGAGAGGTTAGCAAACTGCACTCATTTTTGTTACTTGGACAGATACTCTGGTTTTTCCCAAATAGCTGTTCATCCTGATGACCAACTTAAAACAACTTTCATTAGTCCTTATGGTTTACATGCTTACCGACGCATGCCTTTTGAGTTATGTAATGCTCCAACTACTTTTCAAAGATGCATGACTGCTATTTCTGCAGATTTTATAGAACTAATAATGGAAGTTTTATGGATGATTTTTCTTTCTTTAGAACTTCATTTACTAGTTGCTTGGATAATCTCAATGGAAGTTTGCAGCATTGCGAAGAAACCAATATTGTTCTAAATTGGGAGAAGTGCCATTTTATGGTCAAAGAAGGCATAGTCCTTGGACATAAAGTATCAGGTATGAGTATTGAAGTAGATAGGGCTAAAGTTAAAGCAATAGAGAGAATGCCACAACCAAGGGACGTAAAAGGTATAAGAAGTTTTCTTGGTCATGTAGGCTTTTATAGAAGGTTCATTAGGAATTTTTCTGGAACTTCTAAACCTTTGACTAATATGTTGCAAAAGGGAGTAAGATTTAATTTTTATGATAAATTCCTTATTGCCTTTAATAAACTTAAATATGCTTTATCACATGCTCCCATCATTAAACCACCTATATGGGATATGGCTTTTGATTTAATATGTGAAGCTAGTAATGATGCTGTAGGAGTAACTCTGGGACAACACATAGGTTGCAGATTTAATATTATACATCATGCTAGTAGAACTCTCAATAGTGCTCAAAAGAATTATCGTAAGGAAGAAAGAGAACTCTTTGCTGTATTTTTCTCTTGTGATAAGTTTCGATCTTATATTGATGAAAAAAGTAAGAGTTCATACGGATCATGATGGTTTAAGAGAACTCCTCGAGAGGAAGATTCATAAACCAAGACTTATCCGTTGGATCCTTTTACTTCAAGAATTTAAGTTGCAGATTATGCAGATACAAGAAGCAAAGGTAGTGGATACAACATCTCTATTTATCCAGCAAAACACCGATCTTATTGAGAGGAGCTTTAGTCCTGGTGATTTTCGTTTTCAAGAATTATTATATGAACTAAGGTCAAATCCTCCCAAGAAGAAGAAGCCCTTGTTGTTAGAGGAGTTTTTCACTCCCGACTAAATAAACGGTAAGAGGAAGGTAAGTTTTCTAAGTGCCTTTGTTTCACAGTTTTACTTTTAAAAATTCTGCCTTTGAATTCCTCTTATTTTTCTGAAGTTTTTGAGGGGTTTCTGCAACTATACAGGCGTAACTATACGGCCGAAGAAAAATCTCCCGCTGTATAGTTGGTCGTTAAACATTCTATATCCCCTTCGCAAAAATAATTTCGAGGTGTAGTATCTATACGACCGCAACTATACGGCCAGAGAAAACTCTCCCGTCGTATAGTTGGTCGTCAAAGCTTCAGTACCATCGACCTATTTTAGTTCTTATATTATTCATCTAAAAAACGCTTTTTCGGTTCCTAGTCGATAATCTAACCAACCTAGGCTCAAGATATTTGGAAATATCTGCCCGGAACCAACTATACGGCCAGAACTATATGGGTCGTGACCGTATAGTTGGTCGTTACGGAGCAGGACTCCTCCAAATCCGCAATTTCTTTTCTTAGTCGGTTTGGATTGTTTTCTTGGACGTGAATTTGGTGTTTCTCATGAGTTTTACCGACCTCTGACCCCTCTTATATACTGCCCTTGTGCCTCTCTCTAATCATAATCAACATGAACAAATCTACCTCTTGTTCATACAAGAAGACACACCACATAGAGCCACCAAGATCCAAGAGGCCAAGAAGAGGAGCTCCTATGGAGATCGAAGGCAATAGAGAGCAAAGGAAGAAGATCAAGATCACCCCTTTGGAGTTCTTTGACAACGACAAGGAACACCGAAAGAGGGAGTTAAAGGACCTCGAGATGAATATTGAAGAAATTAACAAGGAGGCGCCAGGAACGCCCAAGCATCTTTGGTGGCCGCGAGTTTATCTTGATAAACTTGATAAAGATATCAAGCAAACCACCGAAGCAGGTTTTTGTATGAGTCTCAAGGCGATACAAACTCTCCAAAGCAACAATGAGATCATTAAAGAACAAGTGAAAGTGATGGAGAAGAATAATCTTCTCTACAAAATGCGCATTAAAGAACTGGAGGCCATCATTCAATCCCTCCGTCTTAGGCTGGCCCATGAAGAGAAGATACCACGTGTCATGGCGCCATAGTGACCTTCAATAAAACACAATATCAAATAATCGCGAGGGATTATTTGATCCCACCTGGCTTGATTCCAACCTTGGGGAGATCTTTAAGACCTTGTAATCTATCTTACAAGTTTTTATTTCTATTCTAGTTTTGCATTAGTTCGAGCTCATAAATAAAGTTTGCATCATTCGAATTCCCTTTAGGAATAGTTGATCCCTCTTTTGAAATTCTGAGTTTATTATAATATATGGAGCATTATTGAGTTTGAGTTTGTCTTATTGGATATATGAATGACTTGAGTATGATTTTACTTGCACTTGATGATAGCAATATGAGTCTTCCACACCATTGGTATTAACAGAACATACAAGGATAATTTGATCAATATGTTGTAGGTCAATAGTTTGATTTACAAAAAAGGGAGAAATTATCTAATTAATTAAGATGAAAAAGAAAAACCATGAACAAAGAAGAAATTATAAGTGCTATCAAATAGAGTGAGAACAAGTTGATGTAGAATACTCAAGTTATAAAGATGCTTCATATATATTTGGAATTTGATAATTGAGATCGTTAAACTTTGAAATTCCTACATGAAGTGGAATATATGGCTATCTCCTTTGCATAGCACTTAAACAAAAGTGTGAGCACAAATATATATAGAGAAATAAGAAAAAGAAAGATGAAGAAAAAAGTGTGAATGTGCAAAGAGCAAATAGGCATATACCATTATATTGTAGTAAGACAAAGAGACGTTTGAGATTTTGAATCCCAAGTGAATGTGTTAATCATAAAAACACTTGGGACTACCTCACTAACTCATTCGGTTGAACCGAATACTTTTACATCATGATGAGAATAATCTTTTATGAACTTTTAATTGCTAAGGTGTGGAAGTCTGCTAATATTATTCAGATGGTTCGAGTAAGGTACTATTCAGAAACTTATTTATATGTATCCCTTATGATAAATACATGTTGCAACTACCTCATTTATTTTATCGACTCAGCTTCATGAATATGAGGATCACATCCATTAAGGTAAACTTGCTCGGGACGAGCAAGAGTCTAAGCTTGGGGAAGTTTATGAGTGTATAATTACGTCATGTTTTAGATTATTATTTTGCATTGTAGTAGTAGGATCTTGGTATTTTACGGCGTTCGCACGCACTTTTTATGATTATTTTCACCAGGATCAGGACAGATGATGGATCCGATGGACACAATTTTTGGACCAGTTATATTGGAGTGAAAAGGAGCCAAAAACTACGTAAATTGCTTATTTGGAAAATATTAATAACACCAGAAGAAAACTCGAAGCAATTGGAGGGTACAGAAGGGTTAACGACCAACTATACGACGAGAGAACTTTTCCGGCCGTATAATTCCCGCCGTATAGTTGGCGTCGGCACCGCCTCCTCAAATAGTTTCACCCCGTGCAAATAGATCAGAGAGATGACATATAGAACACCCAGAAATCTTCAAAACCTAACCTCCAGAAGGTATCTAGAGGGGGAACTCATCCACCGGGGATCCATCTTCGCCCCCTACGCAGATCCGGAAGGCTAAGGCATCGATCATCATCATCATCAACCGCTGCATCACCACCATCTCCATCCATCCCATCTACATCTTGTCTATATCTTGTTGTAATTTTTGTACTCATGGATTTATACAAGTATTATTCATCTATGATAGATTTCATTACTTTTGCCATGATGTTGATTGCTTCCATGTCTGAGTAGATCATTAGTTCTTGGGGAGATGGGGAAACCCTAGCATGAGATTGAAATAAGATAAAGTTTACTATGATACGCTAATCCCTGAGAACGCTTTCTCCCACTGAAGTTTCAAATCTCTTTTACATACGCGATAGTTATTTTATGTATTCAGTTTTATTTACTTTACTTATTGTTCTCTTATACCAAAAACCCAAAAACACCTTTTTATGCAATACTCGCATTTTATCTTGTCACTTAGAACTTTATTTAGCATTTCTATTTCTAGACTTCAGACTCCTGCTCCGTGTGGGATCGATATCTTTATTTCGAAACTAGCTACAACCAATCTGTGCACTTGTAGTCATCACCTAGTAGCGGCTATGGCTGTTTTTTGATGTCCCTTTTCCAGGGTGGCTTCCTCCTGAGCCGATTCCCTCCAGGGTTTTGGCCCTTTAAGGAAGTTGCCCTATAAATATTAATTTAAATATTATTTAGTATATATTAATTATCAATTAACATATAATAAATGCATATATTAAATTGCTATTTATTCGAAACACCTTTCGGTCCTTTTTCCTTTCTCTTCCTCTGAACAACTTTGGATTCTCTTCAGAATGATTCCGGCTTTCTCTTTCTCTACTGTGATTCCATCTTACAAGATATCTCTAGCATAATCATAGCCTTAAGTGTATTACCCCAATGGCTCCGGAATGGCACGAATATGATCTCCATCAATGATCAATAGCGGGACTGGGATGCCCATAATGACCTCTGTGCATTCCACAATGTAATGTCATTTGAACCATAAACGTTGAGTCCAATTCCCTTCATTTTTTCGATGCGAATTGTCCGAGATTTGATCATCGGTATCACATACCTTGCTCAATCTCGTTATCGACAAGTTCTATTTCACTTGTTCCCGTGATATTCCATCCGAGCGACCTAGTCACATGTTGCAACATTATCGATGTAATCTCACCAAGTTGGCCGTGTGTATCTTCCCAGCACACGGGTGAACAAATCCCGATCTTGATACATAGACCTCAATTGTTCCTCTGAAATACCTAACATACACCTTTATAGTCACCCAGTTATGGACATGACGTTTAATGCAATTAAAGCAGCCTCAGGAGACAGTGATTAATATGATCTCATGGTCTAAGGAGAAGGAGACTATGCTTCTAACTATTGCAATGATGAACTTTGTGACTTGATCATGTCGCAATCTTTAGGTAATGTCCATCACATCATTCACTAATGATATGACCTAGTTGTCAACTGGCATAAATGTTCTATGATCAGGAAACCTTGATAATTGGTTACCCTCGGGAGGCATCGTCGGCTTTGTCGGCTTCTATTCTTCCGACTGTCTTTACCGTGGTTTCCTTCACGAAAAAGTTAGTCTGTCTTTCGGTTAGTCGCTAATCATCGCGTTATTTGCATTGCTTTTCAGGTGTGCATGTACGTATCATTGTGTTCATTTTTTCTTCAGCAATCTCCTTATTATACTTACTCTTTTCCGTGCGCTCTATTTAGGTTACATTATATTCGCCGTGGGCATGTTGTTCGTGCTTGATAGTTCGTGGGCGTGGCTTCTTCCTTAGGCAAGTGTTTTAGCTCCTTGCATTGTTGATTTTTGACGTTTGTTTTCGCCTTTTATCTATGCGTTTATCTCACGATTTTTCTAGAGTTCATGTGCCTAGCACGCGCGTTGTTTATATGGTCTTGCTAATATGTTTTGTCTTCCTTTTGTAGTAGACTGCCGACCGACCAACAGACGTTGTTCGTTTGATGTTTTTCCTGGTGACGATTCCATTTAAGCATTCACTCCTTACATTTTATCTATTCGTCCTCGTGTTCGCGGTCTTATGCGTGTGATTTTAACATTTTCTCATGCTTACGTTTGTGCTTTGATTTAGTAGGCTGCAATCCTTGTCCATTTATTTTTAAGATGCTAAGTGGTTGCATTGGCATGTTCATTTTAGAGGCATCCACTAGTGCAAAACGCCCCATTGGTCCCGGTTGGTAAGGGCATTAGTCCCGGTTACCCAACCGGGACGGGGCAATCGGGACTGAAGCCCCAACCTTTAGTCCCGGTTGCCCCACCAACCGGGACAAATGGGGGTACACGTGGCGGCGTCAGAGGACGAGGGGGGGGGGGGGGTGGAGCAACCGTCCCGGTTCATAACACGAACCGGGACAAATAACCTTCTGCCGCGACAGAGATTTGGCACATTTCTCTGCTACGGCAGAGAATTCATTTTGTTGCCGCGGTAGCATTTTCGCCACTTTTTGTGCCACGGCAAAGAATTCATTTAGGTTGTTTTATTGTTTATTTAGTGTTTTGCACTCATTAATGAAGGAACCATTATATTACACAAGATCATCATCACAATATTACATTCGATACACGGATCGAGTTCATGCACTACATACAAAAGTTGCTCTTTTTACAATCCCTATTGTTTATACACAGCCGAATAGTATTCCCCTTTTGGGTTTAGGACTTTTGCATCCAAGAATCCCGTCAATTCCTCCTGAATTGCTCGTACGCGATCCTTTGGCAGAATACCGTCCCATAGACGTTCGATCTGATTTAAAAAAGGAGTCAGCCTATATGAATGAAACTAAACACAATTTGATTGTAATTAAGAACTATAGAAATTGTTTAAGTACGTGGAGTTGCTCTAAATTTCTGCCCTTCTCATCGCACGTCTGCCGGATGAACTCGCAAACATAGTATCCACATAGATTGTGTAGCACCCCGTAAAACCACTACTAGAAAATTGTTTGATGTTTATATTTTGTGCATCATCATGACGTCATGCATATAATTCTTTTTCATAAAACTATTCCGTAAAATCCTATGTTGTTTTCTAATTAGTCCTTTTCTTTAATTTCAAATTAAAGCCACGGTCGGTTCAGATCTTGTATTTGTCTAAAAAGTATTTGCAATTTTTTTTTAATAAAACAAATAATAAAATGTTTTTCCGGGAGAGGCCACCAGCCTGCCAGGCCAAAGGCCCAGCTAGCCAGCAGCCTACAACCCCTGAAACCCTAATTCTAACCCCTCCAAACCCTAACCTGAACCATCCCCACCTAACCAAACCCTCCAGCCGCCGCCACCCTCCCTGTTCACACACGCACACAACACACCCACCACCCAGCACTCACACCCCGCCGCCACTGTGCACGCACACAGTACCCACACACGCGCGCCAGCCCGACCCTGTCACGCCTGCCTGGACCCACTCCCCAGCCCCGCACGCTCCCCCACACCCCCCGTGACCCTTTTCCCTCTCGCTCCTGTTCTTCCTCGCGTGAGATCAAGCCCGCCGCCGCCAAGCCTCTCCGGCCGCTTCCTCTCTCTCGCCCCTCCTCGATCCTGTCCTCCTTTCCACCGAGCCACCCCTCCGCCAGGCCTTCGCCGACCTCCCTCATCCCTGCAAGCAAGTGCAGGCGCGGGCGCCCTTCGCCCCGTCGAGCTCCACGGCCTGCCGCGTCCTCCTCTAGCCTCGCAGCGCCGCCGTCCTCCCCGGCCTCGACCTCGAGCCCTGCCGCCCGAGCGTCGTGGTTGTCCCCGAGCCGCCGTCGCCTCCATGCCTCCTCTGCTGCGGCACCGGTGAGGGTCGGCGTGCCCTGCAGCTCGACCTCCCCGCGGGATCCCTCTCTGCCGCGGCCTGTCTCCTCCTCGGCCGGCCAAACCTCGCCTCGATAGTCGTGTCCCTGAGCAGAGCGGCCTCGCTAGCGCCCTTCTCCCAGAGCTCCATCGCCGCACGCATCTTCCTCGCCCATAGGAGCCCTTCCCTGACCTCATGCTCGTCCTGCGTCGAGCCCCTTGCCTGCACGCACCTCCTCCCCCGTCGTCCGCCGCGCGTCTGCAGTCCGTGGCTGCCCTGCGAGCTTCCTCACTTGCGTCATCGCCTTGAACTGAACCTAAGCGCCCATGTGACCCCAGGAGGATGCTCCTGACGGTCGTTGACTGGTTTCCTGCGGTACTTCTCATGTACACATTCGCATACGCGCATCTATGTACTATGCTTGTGTGTTCTCCATGGGCTCCTAAGCGTCGGTTTGTGCGTTGTGTCGTGGAAGTTTCGCCCAGGCATCAAAGTACCCTCGCAGCTTCCAAGACCCATCTTGATAAGGTCGACAACGTCCCGCACGGATTCGAGGAACCACTGGTGCCAAAGTTCAAGACCGATCGGGTGCCACACCCCGCAGTCTTTTACAGGGACCATCAAGATCTCCTTCCCGGATTCGAGGATCCGAAGATCGTCCACTTGGAATGCCAAGTTCTTCTTCCGGATCTGAAGCCCGATCCCGAGAACCCCTGATCCGAAGACCGATCCCGCCAAGCCCGAACCTTGGAACCCCAAGATCTTCGGACCAATGTGTGATCTTATTTTCGAGCCCCGTATTTTAATCATATATGATATCTACTTGTTGCATCTTATTGTTCATGCTTGCACACATATCATGTGGTTGGGGGCTTCCTGTCGATTCACCTTATAATTAAATATGGAGACTATATGCGGGCAAATCTAGTCTAATATTGGTCCCATTTAAATTTGTGCATCGAACCGGTGATATATTTTGCCTTGTTAACACAACATTTAAATTGTGGGGTATCTAAACAATATGAACTTAATAACTAATTGTCGGGAACCCGGTTCCGCCTAATATTTCCTAGTTGCATCGCATCTTTGTCATGCCATACATCATACATGCATCATGCTCGATCTTTTGCCGTAGTAATAAATAGTGCTCCCGGTGTTTCTTCTAGTACTTTGCTTCTTCACGGATTAGGACGACGAGTTGATGCGAGTGTCGACCCGATCTTCGGATGAAACTTCGGCAATGTTTTTCAGGCGAGCATTCTCCCCCTTTCTACCTATCTTACTTTTATAGTCTTTATTACCTCCTTTTGATCTATTGCTATCTGTGAGGCGATGCTCTATTTTCGTACCTGTGATATCCCTTGCAGCCTTATATTACTTTGGACACATCCTATTACCTGTTGTTTGGTAGATAGTTGGACTTTGGTGTCGTAGTCGCTTGCTCAGGTGCTGTTGCGTGTTGTCAAGTCCCTCAGTTGTTGGAGAAATGCCCTATGCTTTATGTTGGAGATGATCATGGCTTTAATTATCGTTTAATAACTAAAATTGAAGTAGGTAAATAATGCAGAGGCACAGGTGGGCAATAGATGTTATTTGGTTTTTAACCGTCCACTTGTGTCCCGTAGGACCCCGAGTACTTGATACCTGTTCTTTGAATATTCGCACTATCCGCATGTGGGACCATGAATCCCCCTAGCCAGAGCTTGAGTCATATCTTATTTCTTGGGGCCACAAGTAGTTTGGGGCTTTATTACTATCCTGTACTTATGCCATGCCTTACTGCTTTATTTACGATTGCGCGTGGAGCGTCTGTACTGTTTAGGAACAAATGTGGAATGTTTTCCCGGTATCGACAAGCCCAGTCACACTTTCGGGTTCCCAATCGTTTATAGCCATTGGCACAAACCTCTGGGTCCGTCTCAGAGTCGGCCAACTTCGTCGCGGGTAGCTTGGTGGGGTGGCCCCCTGAAATTTATATGAATCTTGCAATTGCTCTGTCGTGATGCCTCGTTGGGTTTTTATTTGGTTTTTCCCGAGGTTGATCATGCGTGTGTTGCTATTTGTGCCCCCCTACAGGGTAAAACTTTCTGAAAGCCGTGTTCGCGGTTATGGACGACTTGGAGCACAGTATCTCGATCATAGACAACTATAACTAAAGTAGTGCTATAAATTTGACTTTATAATGATTAGTAATTAGCTTTACTATAATGGAATGGCTAAATAAAAGTGCCAACAATTGTTGGTTTGGGTTGTCACCTGTTACCATTATATCTGACTAGTAAGTATTGCAACTACAACGAAATGGCTAAATAAAAGTGCAAACAACTGCTGGGTTTTGGGATGCCTCATACTATATGTATCTGACTAGTAAGTATTGCAACTACAACGGAATGGTTAATTAAAAGTGCCCACTGCTTATTATTTCAAGATGACTCATGCTATCTATATCTGACTAGTAATTACCGCAACTATAACGGAATGATTAAAACTGCCAATTGTGTGAGTTCCTCGGTTGACTTCCTCGTTTGGTCTCGAGGGGGAAATACCAGGATGGGTATGCTTGGTGATAGTTTCAGGTTGGGTCCGAATAGGTCTTTCTTATCCCTATCTGATAGCCGCCAGTTGTGTTGAGTCTCTAAAGGTTGTTTAGTGCATGCTGCGCTGCCGCTTCAGTCCACCATACCTATGTAGGCGAGGACCGCCGAATTCTAGTCTCGTCGTGTACTGGCCTCAGTACTGACCGCTCTCTTTTTCCTTTGCCCTTTGTCGGCTCCCCTTTTGTTTAAGCAGGTTTTGAGATCGACGTCGTTAGCAAGGTTACCCTTCCGGCTTGGCATGGGCAGGGTTATCGACGCCATTGGTTATTCTTTAGGGCTCTTAGCCCCATTTGCATCTTGTCCGTAGTCGGACGTTGTATCATTTTTAAGGTGATTTGGATCTTTGTATTGTATATATGGATTCTTGACTCTTTGAGTCTGTGTTGTATATATCTGTTCTGTGGGTTCCATCGTGTACTATTGTGTAATGGTATTACTTCGTTTTCCACCCGCACGAAAGTGCCTGGTGGGAACCTTTGAATCGTTTCTATGCGGGTTTGGCGGGAATCGCTAAAACTTGCATAGGACCGATTCTGAGGGTGTTACAGAGTGGTTCAGAGCTCAGCAGTTACGATACCCCACTGGTCCAGCCTGTAGGATAACCTAGCTAACGGACGTCGTAGAGTGTCAAAACTATTTTGGAAAATCGGTTGGGTAGATCTGATTAGGTCTGCTTTTACTTCTTACCCCTCTGCTATTCTCCTCTTATCTCGACGTGTTTTGAATCTGCTCTCTTATCTTTTCTTCGAGTCCAGGATTTCTCGTGGTTGGGTTTCCGTCGTACCTTCAGGGTTTCGCTCCCATCCTCTTGTAACGGTGCTTCAACATCCGACATTCATGCTAACTGATGAATCTTTCATCCGTTGTACCTTTCAGTGGACCGAAAATTCACTAATTTTTCTTTCTTTCTATCATCCGGTGTTTTTCGATACGACGAAGTCATCTACCTCAGATCTTATGAGAATCTCCATCCCTCCTTTGTTTCTGAACCTCGCTTGTCGAGATCTTCAGTCTGAATTCCGAGAGTTGGTTGCATAATTCTCCTATTCATGTGCAGAGTAATGCTTTGGGTGCGCGATGGACTGATCACCATCCGACTACTCTTATCATTCGCTCTTGTACATTGAATGGTGGACCGATGCAATTTTACTCCTTCCACAGAAGTTAGAGGTAGCCTTACCTCATGATACCTTTACCTTCGTCCTTGTCTCTCCGGAGTGTTCTCTCGACGAACGTGAGAAATGTCCTCTTGTTGGTGGTGTCGCCGAAATCAATATGAAGAAAGAATCCTTGTTAGTGGCGTCGTTAGGATCTACATGAAGCGACAAGATTCAAACCATCGGCCTTCTTCCCTGTACCATGAGGCGGATCTCGAGGGCGAGATCCATTGTTAGTGGTGTCGAATTGTAGCACCCCGTAAAACCACTACTATAAAATTGTTCGATGTTTATATTTTGTGCATCATCATGACATCATGCATATTATTCTTTTTCATAAAACTATTCCGTAAAATCCTATGTTGTTTTCTAATTAGTCCTCTTCTTTAATTTCAAATTAAAGCCTCGGTCGGTTCAGATCTTGTATTTGTCTAAAAAGTATTTGCAAAATGTTTTTTTAATAAAACAAATAATAAAATGTTTTTTCGGGAGAGGCTGCCAGCCTGCCAGGCCAAAGGCCCAGCTAGCCAGCAGCCTACAACCCCTGAAACCCCAATTCTAACCCCACCAAACCCTAACCTGAACCATCCCCACCTAACCAAACCCTCCAACGCCCTCCAGCCGCCGCCACCCTCCCTGTTCACACACGCACACAACACACCCACCACCCAGCACTCACACCCCGCCGCCGATGTGCACGCACACAGTACCCACACATGCGCGCCAGCTCGACCATGTCACGCCTTCCTGGACCCACTCCCTAGCCCCGCACGCTCCCCCGCATCCCCCGTGACCCTTTTCCCTCTCTCTCCTGTTCTTCCTCGCGTGAGATCAAGCCCGCCGCCGTCAAGC
The DNA here is from genome assembly GCA_916181665.1 of Avena sativa. Taxonomy (NCBI): domain Eukaryota; kingdom Viridiplantae; phylum Streptophyta; class Magnoliopsida; order Poales; family Poaceae; genus Avena; species Avena sativa. Next base: position 362,856,441 of record OV702285.1, on the reverse strand, counting down.
CTCTCCGACCGCTTCCTCTCTCTCGCCCCTCCTCGATCCTGTCCTCCTTTCCGCCGAGCCACCCCTCCGCCAGGACTTCGCCGGCCTCCCTCATCCCTGCAAGCAAGCGCAGGAGCGGGCGCCCTTCCCCCCGTCGAGCTCCATGTCCTGCTGCGGCCTCCTCTAGCCACGCAGCGCTGCCGTCCTCCCCGACCTCGACCTCGAGCCCTGCCGCCCGAGCTCCGCGGCTGTCCCCGAGCCGCCGTCGCCTCCATGCCTCCTCTGCTGTGGCACCGGTGCGGGTCGGCGTGCCCTGCAACTCGACCTCCCCGCGGGATCCCTCTCTGCCGCGGCCCGTCTCCTCCTCGGCTGGCCAAACCTCGCCTCGATAGCCGTGTCCCTGAGCAGAGCGGCCTCGCTAGTGCCCTTCTCCCAGAGCTCCATCGCCGCATGCATCTTCCTCGCCCATAGGAGCCCTCCCCCGACCTCATGCTCGTCCTGCGTCGAGCCCCTTGCCTGCACGCACCTCCTCCCCCGTCGTCCGCCGTGCGTCTACAGTCCGTGGCTGCCCTGCGAGCTTCCTCACTTGCGTCATCGCCTTGAACTGAACCTAGGCGCCCATGTGACCCCAGGAGGATGCTACTGACGGTCGTTGACTGGTTTCCTGCGGTACTGCTCATGTACACATTCGCATACGCGCATCTATGTACTATGCTTGTGTGTTCTCCATGGGCTCCTAAGCGTCGGTTTGTGCGTTGTGTCGTGGAAGTTTCGCCCAGGCATGAAAGTACCCTCGTAGCTTCCAAGACCCATCTTGACAAGGTCGACAACGTCCCGCGCGGATTCGAGGAACCACTGGTGCAATAGTTCAAGACCGATCTGGTGCCGCACCCCGCAGTCTTTTACAGGGACCATCAAGATCTCCTTCCCGGATTCGATGATCCAAAGATCGTCCACTTGGAACGCCAAGTTCTTCTTCCGGATCCGAAGCCCGATCCCGAGAACCCCTGATCCGAAGACCGATCTCGCCAAGCCCGAACCTTGGAACCCCAAGATCTTCGGACCAATGTGTGATCTTATTTTCGAGCCCCGTAGTTTAATCATATATGATATCTACTTGTTGCATTTTATTGTTCATGCTTGCACACATATCATGTGGTTGGGGGCTTCCTGTCGATTCACCTTATAATTAAATATGGAGACTATATGCGGGCAAATCTAGTCTAATATTGGTCCCATTTAAATTTGTGCATCGAACCGGTGATATATTTTGCCTCGTTAACACAACATTTAAATTATGGGGTATCTAAACAATATGAACTTAATAACTAATTGTTGGGACCCCGGTTCAGTCTAATATTGCCTAGTTGCATCGCATCTTTGTCATGCCATACACCATACATGCATCATGCTCGATCTTTTGTCGTAGTAATAAATAGTGCTCCCGGTGTTTCTCCTAGTACTTTGCTTCTTCACGGATTAGGACGATGAGTTGATGCGAGTGTCGACCCGATCTTCGGATGAAACTTCGGCAATGTTTTTCAGGTGAGCATTCTCCCCCTTTCTACCTATCTTACTTTTATAGTCTTTATTTCCTCCTGTTGATCTATTGCTATCTGTGAGGCGATGCTCTAGTTTTCGTACCTGTGATATCCCTTGCAGCCTTATATTACCTTGGACACATCCTATTACCTGTTGTTTGGTAGACTTGCGTGTCGTAGTCGCTTGCTCAGGTGTTGTTGTGTGTTGTCAAGACCCTCAGTTGTTGGATAAATGCCTTATGCTTTATGTTGGAGATGATCATGGCTTTAATTATCGTTTAATAACTAAAATTGAAGTAGGTAAATAATGCAGAGGCACATGTGGGCAATAGATGTTATTTGGTTTTTAACCGTCCACTTGGGTCCCCTAGGACCCCGAGTACTTGATACCTGTTGTCTGAATATTCACACTATCTTCATGTGGGACCATGAATCCCCCTAGCCAGAGCTTGAGTCATATCTTATTTCTTGGGGACACAAGTAGTTTGGGGCTTTATTACTATCCTGTACTTATGCCATGCCTTACTGCTTTATTTACGATTGCGCGTGGAGCGTCTGTACTGTTTAGGAACAAATGTGGAATGTTTTCACGGTATCGACAAGCCCAGTCACACTTTCGGGTTCCCAGTCGTTTACAGCCATTGGCACAAACCTCTGGGTCCGTCTCGGAGCCGGCCAACTTCGTCGCGGGTAGCTTGGTGGGGTGGCCCCCTGAAATTTATATGAATCTTGCAATTGCTCTGTCGTGATGCCTCGTTGGGTTTTTATTTGGTTTTTCCCGAGGTTGATCGTGCGTGTGTTGCTATTTGTGCCCCCCTGCAGGGTAAAACTTTCTGAAAGCCGTGTCCGCGGTTATGGACGACTTGGAGCACAGCATCTCGATCATAGACAACTATAACTAAAGTAGTGCTATAAATTTGACTTTATAATGACTAGTAATTAGCTTTACTATAATGGAATGGCTAAATAAAAGTGCCAACAATTGTTGGTTTGGGTTGTCACCTGTTACCATTGTATCTGACTAGTAAGTATTGCAACTACAACGAAATGGCTAAATAAAAGTGCCAACAACTGCTGGGTTTTGGGATGCCTCATACTATATGTATCTGACTAGTAAGTATTGCAACTACAACGGAATGGTTAACTAAAAGTGCCCACTGCTTATTATTTCAGGATGAATCATGCTATCTATATCTGACTAGTAATTGCCGCAACTATAACGGAATGATTAAAACTGCCAATTGTGTGAGTTCCTCGGTTGACTTCCTCATTTGGTCTCGAGGGGGAAATATCAGGATGGGTATGCTTGGTGATAGTTTCAGGTTGGGTCCGAATAGTTCTTTCTTATCCCTATCTGATAGCCGCCAGTTGTGTTGAGTCTCTATAGGTTGTTTAGTGCATGCTGCGCTACCGCTTCAGTCCACCATACCTATGTAGGCGAGGACCGCCGAATTCTAGTCTCGTCGTGTACTGGCCTCAGTAGGGACCGCTCTCTTTTTCCTTTGCCCTTTGTCGGCACCCCTTTTGTTTAAGCAGGTTTTGAGATCGACGTCGTTAGCAGGGTTACCCTTCCGGCTTGGCATGGGCAGGGTTATGGACGCCATTGGTTATTCTTTAGGGCTCTTAGCCCCATTTGCATCTTGTCCGTAGTCGAACATTGTATCATTTTTAAGGTGATTTGGATCTTTGTATTGTATATCTGGATTCTTGACTCTTTGAGTCAGTGTTGTATATATCTGTTCTGTGGGTTTCATCGTGGACTATTGTGTAATGGTATTACTTCGTTTTCCACCCGCACGAAAGTGCCTGGTGGGCACCTTTGAATCGTTTCTATGCGGGTTTGGCGGGAATCGCTGAAACTTGCATAGGACCGATTCTGAGGGTGTTACAGATTGTTACCTGGTCCCTGTGTCAGGCACTTTACGAGAACATAGTTCAATCAAAATAATATTCAAGCATGATAATAACTGTATCAAAACTAGAATCAAAGAGATGCGCGGATATAACTAGTGGTGCTTACATCTAGTGCTTCAAATATAAGCTCCGCTTTCCAAACACCCCTAGCCTTGTTGGTGAACTGTTTCCAAGCGCTGCCCAGCGAAGAAAACAAATAAAATAAGTTATTAATTACTTGATATCATAAAATTCACGAACGTTGCCGATATATTGTCGTAATGATAAGAATTACCGCTGGAGAAGCATCTGCATGTCCTTCCACTGCTCAAGGGGTTTATGTTTCGAGTCCATGACTAGTACACGCCCTTTGTGAAGTTGCATGATTAACAGAATATAGTGGAAGCTACGAATGCATAACTAATCAATTATATACTTAACATCGAGTAAGCGAAATAAAAAGTGTATAGAAGACAATAACACTCACTCGAAGTTGTAAGGAAAAAGTATTTCCCTTCTGGTTTCTTGAAACCTTAACGCGTGTACTATATTATCCTCCGTATCCTGGGGGCTTGTTTTGAGATTAGCTTCATGAACCCAATATGGGTCAATGAAGCCAATGTCATAGATTTGTCCTCTGCTGCATTCAAGAATCTTCATTCTGCATATTACAGTATGATTATATACATGCAGTAAACAAGGTGAGATAGCTGGAGACTAAATTAATTACAGAATTAGTACTTACAGACAATAGGCACTGATGATCGATTTGTCCAAGGCTTATTGATTGAATAATTGAAATAGTTCATCAAATTCAATGGATATCATGTCATCCTTTTCTTTCCCATGATGCTTTTTTGTAACCCTCAGCACTATCCAGTTACCCCTGGCCTTTGTGGCATGCATGTACCAGTTATGCAATCTTCGCATTTTTGTTGGAAGATTATTTACCTCCTCAGGTTTGCCGAGAGGTTTGCCGTACTGGTATTTGTATGCTACTTCACTCACGGGGAAGTACTCTAACTGGGATAAGTACTGGGCAATACTCATACCTTGAGCAGCGGTAGCTTCTCCGTATTGTGCAACTACCTCTGGATCATACTGCTCTTCGGACCCATATTTGCTCGACCCCACATTGGTTTGGGAAATCACCTTGAGAGGGGCGCAAGACTGTTTTGCTTGTTCTTCGAGCTGGGCAACAGATTTCTCGCTTGCATCAGTACTGCTCTTCGAGGCTTTTTGTGCCGCATGTGACTTGAGAATAGAACGCTCATAGTCTGATGACAGCTTTGGCTCGGGTTGATGAAGAGTCTTTAGCATTTTCAACACTTTGGCTTTTTCTTCTTTGGTGCTGGGGAACTCTGGCTCTTTCGGCCGCCTCAGCTTAGCGAAAAATGCTGTCGTTTCCGCATCAACGATCGCCGCAGTCTCCTCTTCAGTACAGTCATAAGCTCTCTTGGGAGGAACCTTTGGTACTTTTGGAAGAGGCTCTTGTTTACGTTTCAGCGATCGCTTACCACGACGCAGAGTAGCGGTATGCTTATGCTTTTTATCCTGAGGCGCCGACGATGGCTCCCGTGGTGATGGCTGCGCCGGAGATTGGTGAGGCGACGGAGCCGGGTGAGGCGACGAAGACGGCTGCCGTGGCGGCGACGACATCGCTGGAGACGGGTAAGGCAGCGGCGAAGATGGCCTTGGCATGTGATTTCGAAGCACGATACATTCCTTCGGCCATAGAATGGTGACGTTTGTTGCGTCTCCCAGTACAGTCACATCCCCTTCACCTGCAGGGTAGTGAAGATCCAAAACTTCAAAGGTGGGCATGATTTCATCCACCCCGACAACAGCGTAGCCCTCTGGAACCGGACGACAGTGGTAAGTTGGTGTGGGTCCAATTGGTAAGGCATAGCCGACCGCCACCTTCATTGATATGTTCACAACTTTTGACATGTAGCTCGCAGTGTGTCATCTCTATGATATCATCCACTGGGTAGCCAACAGGAGCCATCGTCGGTGCACCATCGTCATCGCCATTGTCATCACCCGGGACCTTGGTGGAAGCCACACTGCTTTTTCGATTATTCGATAGGCCGGTAGCATCGAATGCAGTGTGCTGCTGAGATGGGCCGGTAGTACTTTGCTCTTTAAGTGCGTTAATTTCATCTTGGTTTGCTTTATTCGTCTTCAATTATATGCATTCGCTCTTTCTGAATATCTGCTTCAACTTCTGCCCTGTCCTTTCTCCTCTGACGGCTTCTATCAGGATATTTCTTCCTCTCTTCGGGAAACCCAGTCCTCCATGGTTGGGAGCCTCTTGTGCCTCGTGTTCGTCCATCATGTTCCTTATTTCCAAGGGCGAGTGTGAGATCATCATTCTCTCTATCGGGAATGAAGTCCCCATCTTTAACATCCTTTACTGCTTTTCTCATCCTATCGATTGGCAAGGGGTCTTCTTTATGTCGTATGTTATATACACATCCCTTCCGAGTCCAACGTGCCCCCATGCCCGTAAAACCAATTCCTTGCACGTTCTACCCAATCGTCTGTCTCTGGGGTGATCTTTTTAGCACGCAGTTCATTCTCAAGTTTCTCCCACTTAGGAATGCCAGCCCTGTAGCCACCTTGCCCCATAGTATGGTGATACTTCTTGTTAGCAGCATTCAGCTTATTCGTTGCAGACATTTTCTTAGCTTTTCCTGATGTCTTGTACTTTACAAACTCAGCCCAGAATGGTTTTATCTTCTCAAACTGAATCTTCTTGAAATCCGGAGTCTTCTCTTTCATGACATAGTCAAGGTGCAATCTTTTCTTCCAGTTGGTGAAACACTAGGCCATATTCTTCATAGCCCACTCCCATGTTCTAAGGCGTCCTCAACTGGATCCTCCGCATTTGGATCCAGCTCTATCTTCGGTAGTTTGAAATTAACCATGAGCCTCTTCCACAGTAAATCTTTGGCCTTGTTAGGGACAAACAAACATGTTCCCTCTTCTTCCGCATCAGCAGGCCTATTCCAATTTTGAATGGTGATCGGGATTAAGTCCCTAACGATTACTCCGCATTGTGCCACAAATTTGATTGTGACAACTTCGGGAGCCGTCGGTTTGCCGTCTTCAGCGATATCTTCGATCCTGAACCTCTCATGGTCTTCCAACTTTTTGTTTGGGCCTCGTCCGCTCTTTTCAGTAGATTTGTTCGATCCGGAGGGCTAAAAGAAGAAAGATCGTTGTTACTATTTTTATATAGATAGCAGATGATTAATTAATGAATTTATTATATTAGATGCACCTTGCCAGAGCGGTCGTCTTCTCGATTACACAAGGCATCGCCTTCTCCCTCGCGGAAGGCAACACCTTCAACCTCAAACAAGTCGTCTATTCCGGCAAAAAGAGGATCACCCTCACCGGAGTTGTTCAGAAACGTCGATACATCTAAATTTTCTTCCCCGCGGATCACACCTTGGATCAACTCTTCCTTTTCTTCGTCTCTGACGTGTGGGTCCATATTTTCTGCATAGGTGGAAAAACGGATAAGTCAAAACGGATAAACCCTAATTCAGAGAAACCCTAATATATACATACACAATAATAAAAATATATACATACACACTATATATACATACACACTAAAAGGGAAGGGGCGGCTGGAGCGCGTGGCGATGGACGGAGACGGAGGCGCTGTGGCGGTCGGGGAGGAGGGATAGGCCGAATGCTCAAACAAGGATGATGATATGACAAGTTGAATTGCATTGAAATGAAACCCTAAAACTTGCTCGGCTATTTAAACGGGGTTCCGAGGGTTGAAAACCCTAACTCGGGAAACTCCGGAAACACATGAGAGAGGTTGATTTAGTTCTCTAATTAAACTTGTCATTAAAGTTGATTAGCAATGCATGATTATAGCTTAAAAAGGTAGAACTTGTTTTTCTGAACATTTTGATATATTATTTGTATTTTTATGACTTATAAATAATAAGATATGAATTTTACAATATTTAATCATTTTTTGGAATTATAAAACAATTTATTACATCAGGCGCGTCGTGTATAAAGCGAAGAACCAATACCGGAAAGAAAGGCGGCAATCAATCAACCCTCGGGTTTGGGATGCCCTGGCGAGGACACACCGGCTAACCCTAGGTGCAACATCGATTCAAATAGGGTCTATGACAACTAATATCATATATAAATACAAAATATGATAATATACATATACATATACAAATACATATACAAATACATATACATATACAAATACATATACATATACATATACATATACAAAATATGATAATATATAGGACACTCTAGCTATTGATAAAAGACCACAGTAGAATTGTATGCATCATGGCAAGAATTGAAATGCTTTCGAAATCATAGGATTATATCATGGTAGGGCTATGCTTGCCTTTGCCTGTTGATAGCCGAAAGCAGAGCTGCAGGATCCTTGTACTTGACTTGATTACAGTTGGTCAAGTATTTGTCTTCGAGCTTCGACGGTGTTGATCTCTGTCTTTGATCTCGATCTCGATATCGTATTCTACCGGGAAGAACCAAACACCAGAAAGAAAGGGAAACAATCAACACATGGCATCGATGCAATGCTCAAGCAAGTATGATGATATGACAAGTTGAATTGCATTGAAATGTAACCCTAAAGCATGCTCTACAATTAATCGGGGTTCCGAGGGGTGAAAACCCTAACTCGGAGAAACTCCAGAACACATGAGAGGGGTGGATTTGTTATTATAATTAAACTTGTCATTTAAGTTGTTGAACAATGCATGATTATAGCTTAGATATCTAGGTTTCATTTTTCTGAACATTTTGATATATTATTCATATTTTTCTGACTTATAGATTAAAAGTAATTGAATTTTCAATATTCAAAACAATTTCTGAAAATAAATAAGTCTGGAATTATTTAATACACCCAGGCACACTATACCCACAACAACTGGCTGATGGGCCCTGTGCCACATAGGCAGCCACGTGAGCAAAGTAGGACAGAGGAGGCCGTTGGGTGTTTTTTACCAGGGCAGGGGTTACACACTGCCACTGACGGGTGGGCCTGGTCCACGCGGGAAAGCCACGCTGGCGCCACGCGGGCGTCGCTGGAGGGAACGGCTAGACGGCAGTGTGGGACGGCGACAGAGGCGATGCGAGGCTACGAAACCTAGCTTGTTCGAACCAGGGCACCGGGACAGACCTAATAGGGGCGGCGCCACCTTGAAATGGTCACCGGAGCATCGGCAATGACGATGAATGGCGGCGACAGACGGTGAGCTATGGTGGTAGCAAGCTACAGAGGGACATGGAGGAAGAGGAAGGGTCCCTGTGGACCAGTGGCTCACCGTGATGCCGATGGAGGGATCAGCGAGGTCGGAGGCGCGACGCGACTGGGGATAGGCGGCGCGGAGCTCCTCTCCGGCGCGGCGCGGGCATGGGCGGCGGCGCTTCGTGACGCGTGGCTCCACGGGCGCAGGCGACGGCGCTGACGACGACGACGGGCAGCCTACAGGCGTTCGGGGGATCGGGGCGGCGTCGTCTCCCCTTCTGTACCTGTGCGACGCGTCGGGTTGCAGAGAAGTGAGATGGGGAAGAAGAAGAAGAACATGCGTGCAAGTTATAAAGGAAGGGCCTTTTGTCCTGGTTGGTAGCTCCAACCGGGACTAAAGGGTCATACGTCCCGGTTGGAGCCACCAACCGGGACGTATACTCCAATTTTTTCAGCAGACCAAGGGGCGCGCGCAGGGGGTCTTTAGTCCCGGTTGGTGGCTCCAACCGGGACATATGACCCTGTTTTCAAAAAATTTCATGAATTTTCTCTCTGTTCCCGCCTTATTTTTTATTTTGGGGTTTAAATTTGTAATGTTTTTTAAATGATAATTACTTTGGAATTTAGAAAAACTTTAAACATAAAAAGTGTTTGAATTTGAATAATTAATTCAAAACCATTTACTGTTTTTAAAAATAATTAATGTAACCATTTAAAATTAAAAATGAATTAACTTATATTTTTTGAATATTAATTTGGAATTTAGAAAAACTTTAAAAATAAAAAGTGTTTAAGTAATGTAACCATTTAAAATATGAACCATTTAAAATTAAAAATGAATTAACTTATATTTTTTGAATATTAATTTGGAATTTAGAAAAACTTTAAACATAAAAAGTGTTTGAATTTGAATAACTAATTCAAAACCATTTTTTGTTTTTAAAAATAATTAATGTAACCATTTAAACTACGAACCATTTAAAATTAAAAATGAATTAACTTATATTTTTTGAATATTAATTTGGAATTTAGAAAAACTTTAAACATAAAAAGTGTCTGGATTTGAATAAATAATTCAAAACCATTTTCTATTTTTAAAAAATAATTAATGTAACCATTTAAACTATGAACCATTTAAAATTAAAAATTAATTAACTTATATTTTTTGAATATTTATTTGGAATTTAGAAAAACTTTAAACATAAAAAGTGTTTGAATTTAAATAACTAATTCAAAACCATGTTCTGTTTTTAAAAATAATTAATGTAACCATTTAAACTATGGACCATTTAAAATTAAAAATGAATTAACTTATATTTTTTGAATATTAATTTGGAATTTAGAAAAACTTTAAACATAAAAAGTGTCTGGATTTGAATAAATAATTCAAAACCATTTTCTCTGTTTTAATTTGGATTTGAATTAACTTATATTTTTTATATATTAATGGGCGGGAAAAAAAGGAAGGGAAATAATGGGCGGAAAGCAAATTTTATTAGGATAGAACTGGAATTAAATACATAACGCAACTAACACAAAGTTACATAGAAGAACTGGAAATTAAGATACATGGCCAGATTAAGCCACAATCGGCCGAACTTGTTTTGCAATGTTGGAGTGATTCAGTCATGCTCCTGCCTACACCTGTAATACTCGCCACTGTAGTCGTCGTACTCGCCGCGGCTGTCGTCGATGTCATCGTCGGGGTCGCCGTAGTTGAACCTTGAAGGCTGAGTACGAGTAGGCTGGACTTGAGGGTAGCGCAGGCGGGGGCTAGAGTCGGCGGCCGTGTCATATTCCATGACGCTCTGGAGAGTCCGACCGCGCCACCACAACCGACGGCCGGCCTCGTTGAAGTTTGGAGGAGGTGGGTCATCCTCCTCGTGCCTGGCGAGCGCCCTCTCACGCCTATCCACGAAGAAGGCTTCCCAAGTCGGGAAATAGTCGGGATGCCATCTGGGATTCCTCCGCTGCTCTGGCGTGAACTCGAAGTAGTAGTGGTTCATGATGGCCATCCGATGTGCCACACCTAGAGGGACAGGAGGAACCGGCACGCCTCCGGCGCTCAGCATCCAGCCGACAGGGACACAGTAGCCCGACGGGCAAGGGTAGTTCGAGGCGCAAAGCGCCTCCGCCTCCCTCGGAGTTAGTGCTACGGTGGAAGTCATGGGAAAGAGTGATGAGGTTGCAGATATGAGTCTAGATATGTGCAATGACAATGGAGGTCAACCCTACATATATATATATATAGTGAGAAATGGCAGGAAGATAACTGAAGGAAAGAACTGACGGGAAGAAATGGCGGGAGAAATGCCAGGAAAAAATGGCGGGAAGAAAAATGGCTCATTTAGAACTTTCATTGGATCTCTGAAGAAACCACATATTGCGAGTCTAAAAATGATTTTTTCAAAAAAATCACGGGCGATACATCATGTACCTGTAGTACAAACCGGACCCACTTCCTACAGATTCGGCAGACATTTGTCCTTTTTACCCGGGATGGACGAAAAGGTTTGAGATGTCCCGGTTGGGAGATAGTCCATGTAAGGTGGTATAGTATTTTAGGAAAATGGGACAGTAGCATTCTGAAACAGCATTTTGGTGGTTACTTCACAAAACGACCCATTTTTTGCGCTCAGAAAATGGAAAAGGGCTTTTCCGTGCGACAAAAAGGAAAACTTCCTCCTGCAAAATTGTTATCCATACCAATGTCCACATGCATGCATAATATGGGCACGGCATCACAAACTATGCCGTGATTCAGCACATAACATCGGTCATTTGGACCGAAAGCCATGAAACCTTGAACATGATAGGTCATTTTGTGAAGGTTTTTTCGAGACATGATCAATATACCAAGTCTGGTATTTTTACTTTCAACTATGTCACATAATATGACACCACGCGAAGGATTTTCATTGTTAGGATTTTTTTTTGAATTTATTATGCCCGTTTTGAATTTTCTGAATTTCTAACTATGATCGAACCGACGTGCATGAAGATAGGGGACGAGCATCGTTAGAACTTGCATTGGATCTCTGAAGAAACCACATATTGCGAGTCTAAAAATGATTTTTTCAAAAAATCACGGGCGATAGATCATGTACCTGTAGTACAAACCGGACCCACTTCCTACCGATTCGGCATACATTTGTCCTTTTTACCTGGGATGGATGAAAAGGTTTGAGATGTCCCAGTTGGGAGATAGTCCATGTAAGGTGGTCTAGTATTTTAGGAAAATGGGACAGTAGCATTCTGAAACGGTATTTTGGTGGTTACTTCACAAAACAACCCGTTTTTTGCGCTCGGAAAATGGAAAAGGACTTTTACGTGCGACAAAAAGAAAAACTTCCTCCTGCAACATTGTTCTCCATACCAATGTCCACATGCATGCATAATATGGGCATAGCATCACAAACTATGTCGTGATTCAGCACATAACATCGGTCATTTGGACCGAAAGCCATGAAACCTCGAACATGATAGGTCATTTTGTGAAGGTTTTTTCGAGACATGATCAATATACCAAGTATGGTATTTTTCCTTTCAACTATGTCACATAATATGACACCACGCGAAGGATTTTCATTGTTCGGATTTTTTTTGAATTTATTATGCCCGTTTTGAATTTTCTGAATTTCTAACTATGGTCGAACCGGCGTGCATGAAGATAGGGGACGAGCATCGTTAGATATTGCATTGGATCTCTGAAGAAACCACATATTGCGAGTCTAAAAATGATTTTTTTCAAAAAATCACGGGCGATAGATCATGTACCTGTAGTACAAACCGGACACACTTCCTACCGATTCGGCATACATTTGTCCTTTTTACCCGGGATGGACGAAAATGTTTGAGATGTCCTGGTTGGGAGATAGTCCATGTAAGGTGGACTAGTATTTTAGGAAAATAGGACGGTAGCATTCTGAAACGGAATTTTGGTGGTTACTTTACAAAACGACCCGTTTTTTGCACTCGGAAAATGGAAAAGGGCTTTTCCGTGCGACAAAAAGGAAAACTTCCTCCTGCAACATTGTTCTCCATACCAATGTCCACACGCATGCATAATATGGGCATAGAATCACAAACTATGCCGTGATTCAGCACATAACATCGGTCATTTGGACCGAAAGCCATGAAACCTCGAACATGATAGGTCATTTTGTGAAGGTTTTTTCGAGACATGATCAATATACCAAGTATGGTATTTTTCCTTTCAACTATGTCACATAATATGACACCACGTGAAGGATTTTCATTGTTCGGATTTTTTTTGAATTTATTATGCCCGTTTTGAATTTTCTGAATTTCTAACTATGGTCGAACCGGCGTGCATGAAGATAGGGGACGAGCATCGTTAGATATTGCATTGGATCTCTGAAGAAACCACATATTGCGAGTCTAAAAATGATTTTTTTCAAAAAATCACGGGCGATAGATCATGTACCTGTAGTACAAACCGGACACACTTCCTACCGATTCGGCAGACATTTGTCCTTTTTACCCGGGATGGACGAAAAGGTTTGAGATGTCCCGGTTGGGAGATAGTCCATGTAAGGTGGTCTAGTATTTTAGGAAAATAGGACGGTAGCATTCTGAAACGGAATTTTGATGGTTACTTTACAAAACGACCCGTTTTTTGCGCTTGGAAAATGGAAAAAGGCTTTTCCGTGCGACAAAAAGGAAAACTTCCTCCTGCAACATTGTTCTCCATACCAATGTCCACACGCATGCATAATATGGGCACAGCATCACAAACTATGTCGTGATTCAGCACATAACATCGGTCATTTGGACCGAAAGCCATGAAACGTCGAACATGATAGGTCATTTTGTGAAGGTTTTTTCGAGATATGATCAATATACCAAGGCTGGTATTTTTCCTTTCAACTATGTCACATAATATGACACCACGCGAAGGATTTTCATTGTTCGGATTTTTTTTGAATTTATTATGCCCGTTTTGAATTTTCTGAATTTCTAACTATGGTCGAACCGGCGTGCATGAAGATAGGGGACGAGCATCGTTAGATATTGCATTGGATCTCTGAAGAAACCACATACTACGAGTCTAAAAATGATTTTTAAAAAAAATCACGGGCGATAGATCATGTACCTGTAGTACAAACCGGACCCACTTCCTACCGATTCGGCAGACATTTGTCCTTTTTACCCGGGATGGACGAAAAGGTTTGAGATGTCCCGGTTGGGATATAGTCCATGTAAGGTGGTCTAGTATTTTAGTTAAATGGGACGATAGCATTCTGAAACGGTATTTTGGTGGTTACTTCACAAAACGACCCGTTTTTTGCGCTCGGAAAATGGAAAAGGGCTTTTCCGTGCGACAAAAAGGAAAACTTCCTCCTGCAACATTGTTCTCTATACCAATGTCCACACGCATGCATAATATGGGCACAGTATCACAAACTATGCCGTGATTCAGCACATAACATCGGTCATTTGGACCGAAATCCATGAAACCTCGAACATGATAGGTCATTTTGTGAATGTTTTTTCGAGACATGATCAATATACCAAGTCTGGTGTCTTTCCTTTCAACTATGTCACATAATATGACACCACGCGAAGGATTTTCATTGTTCGAATTTTCAATATACTAAAGGTTCATGACAAAACACGAGTCAGCACTAATAATAGGGGTGAGTGTCGACATTATTTCGTAAGTGTCGACACTATGCCGAGCTGCTTGTACTATAAATAGGCATCCTTGTGAGTCCAGTCCTCCAGCCAGTTTGAGGCATCTCCAAGATGGTTTTCGAGAGCAGGGACACCACTACGGCCAGTTTTAGGGATATGCCGACGGAGCCCAGTCCTCCGGCATCTCCGAGAAACTGGTCATAGTGGCACTCCCTAATATGTGAAATTAGTTAGCTCCCAGGCGTATTGATCTAGTTAGAGAAGTTACAAGCTGCAAGATGGTTTTCGAGAGCAGGGACACCACTACGACCAGTTTCAGGGAGATGCCGTCGGATCCTAGTCCTCCGGCATCTCCGAGAAACTGGTCATAGAGGCACTCCCTAATATGTGAAATTAGTTAGCTCCAAGGTGTATTGATCTAGTTAGAGAAGTTACAAGCTGCAAGATGGTTTTCGAGAGCAGGGACACCACTACGACCAGTTTCAGGGATATGCCGCCGGATCCCAGTCCTCCGGTATCTCCAAGAAACTGGTCATAGAGGCATTCCCTAATATGTGATTGCGCGTGTTTGGAGATCAGATCTTAATGGTAAGTACGAATCGGGACAACTTGTTCATAGTCCTGGTCCAGCCACAAAATGGGACTAACACTCAAGACATTTATTAATATTAAAAACCAAGACTACAAAACCGGGACTAAAAGCCCCCTATATATAGTCCCGGTCAAGCCACAAACCGTGAAAGATATCCTTCGGTGAAGCCACAAACCGCGAAAGACATGAACTAGAGTTACATAATATGAGCATGAACTTCTTGGCATATGTCCTTCCTTATGATCGCTTCAGACGTAACCATGGAGCATCTTCTTTACTTAACGGAATGCTTGGGTCAGTTTTCACTGTGAAGGGCGGAATTTCATCAAACTTATTATAATCTTCTGACATGTCTGTCTTGTCCTCGATTCCCACGATGTTTCTTTTCCCTGAAAGAACTATGTGACGCTTTGGCTCATCATATGATGTATTCATTTGCATATTTTTTCTTTTTTTCGGTCTGGAGTACATGTCCTTCACATAGAAAACCCGAGACACATCATTGGCTAGAACGAATGGTTCATCTCTATAACCAAGATTGTTGAGATCCACTGTTGTCATTCCGTACAACTGGTCTATCTTTACCCCTTCTCCATTCAGGTTGACCCATTTGCAGCGAAACAAAGGGACCTTAAAAGAGACTCCATAGTCTAGTTCCCATATCTCCTCTATGTAACCATAATATGTGTCCTTTTGTCCATTCTCGTCTATTGCATCAAAGTGGACACCACTATTTTGGTTGTTGCTCTTTTTATTGTGGGCGATCGTGTAGAATGTATTCCCATTTATTTCGTACCCTTGGAAATTCAATACAGTAGAAGATGGTGACGCGGCCAACAAGTAAAGCTGATCTCCAACAGTGGTGTCATTCAAGAGATGTGTCCGCATCCAACCACCGAAATACTTCATGTGTTCATCTGTAATCCATGATTCGGGCTTCCCCGGGTTTTTGGAGCGTACAATATTCTTGTGTTCCTCGATATACGGAGCTGCCAAGGTGGAATTACGTAGAACTGTGTAGTGTGCTTTAGTGAAAGAATAACCGTCCCTACATATCATTGCTTTTTTTCCCAGCGTGCCTTTTCCACTTAGTCTTCCCTCATGCCGCGAGTCAGAAACACCAATCGGCTGAAGGTCAAGAATAAAGTCAACACAAAACTCAATGACCTCCTCTGTTCCATATCCCTTGGAGATGCTTTCTTCTGGTCTAGCACGGTTATGAACACTATTTCTTTAAGACTCCCATGAACCTCCAAAGGGGAACATATTGTGAATAAATACCGGACCGAGAATGGCAATCTCTTCCACTAGGTGAACCAGGAGATGCGTCATAATATTGAAGAAGGATGGTGGGAACACCAATTCAAAACTAACAAGACATTGTACCACATCCTTCTGTAACCTTGGCAGAATATCTGGATTGATTACCTTCTGAGATATTGCATTGAGGAATGCACACAACTTCACAATGGGTACTCGAACATTTTCCGGTAGAAGCCCCCTCAATGCAATTGGAAGCAACTGCGTCATAATCACGTGACAATCATGAGACTTCAGGTTTTGGAACTTTTTCTCTGCCATATTTATTATCCCCTTTATATTAGATGAGAAGCCCGACGACACCTTGATACTGTAAAGGACTTCAAAAAATATTTCCTTCTCTGCTTTGGTAAGAGCATAGCTGGCATGACTTAAGTGACGCCCTTTATCCGTCTTGTTCTGTGTATGCATGCTCTTTGGGTCTTTCATAATTTGTTGGTCCTCCCGTGCTTCTGTTGTATCTTTTGTCTTCCCATACACGCCTAGGAATCCTAGCAGGTTCACGCAAAGATTCTTTGTCACGTGCATCACGTCGATTGAAGAGCGGACACGCAGGACTTTCCAATATGGCAGCTCCCAAAATATAGATTTCTTCTTCCACATGTGTACGTTTCCTGTAGCGACGTCGTTCGGAACTGATTGACCACCAGGACCCTTTCCAAAGATTACTTCTATGTCCTTGACCATACCAAATACATCATCACCAGCAGGGAGTTCAGGCTTCTTCCGGTGATCTGCCTCACCTTTGAAATGCTTGCCTTTCTTTCTTATGGGATGATTGGTCGGAAGAAATCGTCGATTCGCCAGGTACACAACCTTCTTGCATTTATGCAAATATGTACCTTCAGTCTTATCTAAACAGTGTGTGCATGCCTTATATCCCTTGTTTGTCTGTCCTGAAAGGTTACTAAGAGCAGGCCAATCATTGATGGTTATGAATAACAACCCTCGTAGATCAAATTGCTCCTGTTTGTTCTCATCCCATGCATGTACACCTGGTTTGCCCCACAACTATAAGAGTTCTTCAACTAATGGCCTAAGGTACACATCAATGTCGTTGCCCGGTTGCTTCGGGCCTTGGATGAGCACTGGCATCATAATGAACTTACGCTTCATGCACAACCAAGGAGGCAGGTTGTAGATATATAGAGTCACGGGCTAGGTGCTGTGACTGCAGCTCTGCTCCCCAAAAGGATTCATGCCATCCGTACTTATACCAAACCATAAGTTCCTTGCGTCACCTGCAAAGTCTGGGAAGTCTCTCTCGATTTTTCTCCACTGTGACCCATCAGCAGGGTGTCTCAACTTTCCGGCTTTCTTACGGTCTTCTTTGTGCCATCGCAACAACCTGGCATGCTCTTTGTTTCTGAACATGCGTTTCAACCTTGGTATTGTAGGAGCATACCACATAACCTTAGCAGGAACCCTCTTCCGGAGGGGCTCTCCCTCAACATCACCAGGGTCATCTCGTCTGATTTTATACCGCAATGCATTGCATACCGGGCATTTATCTAAATTCTCATACTCCTTACCGCGGTAGAGGATGCAGTCATTAATGCATGCATGTATCTTTTGCACATCTAATCCTAGAGGACAAAGAGTCTTCTTTGCTTCGTAGGTACTCTCGGGAAGTTCGTTATGTTTTGGAAACTTCGGCTTCATTATTTTCAGCATCTTTTCAAATGAGGAGTCAGTTAGACCACACTCTGCCTTCCATCGCAACAATTCCAGTGTGGTACCGAGCTTTGTGCTGCCATCTTCACAATTTGGGTACAACAATTTCTTATGATCTTCTAACATGCCCTCTAACTTCAACTTCTCATTTTCTGTTTCACAGTCTTGCTTTGCATCAGAAATGACCCTACCAAGTTCATCAACCGGCTCATCTGATGCCCGTTCTTCACCTCCTTCCTCTCCATTGTTTTCCATTGCAGTATCACTGTATTCAGGAAACATATGATGATAGTTGTTATCATCATCATCTTCTTCACCATCTTCCATCATAACCCCTCTTTCCCCCTGCTTGGTCCAGCAATTATAGTTGGGCATGAAACCTTTCATAATCAGGTGGCCGCGAATGATTTTCGAGGAAGAGTACTCCTTGTTGTTCCGACATTGAACACATGGACAACGTATAAAACCATTCTCTTTGTTTGCCGTAGCCACATCGATAAATTTATCCACACCTTTCATATACCCGGCTACGCGCCGGTCACCGTACATCCATTTCTGACCGTTCATCTGCATCATATAAGTAAGTTTATCAAAAAACAGGACATCATAAATAGTGAAATGACCAATTCACATCGACACATGCATTGTATCAATGACAGAGAAAAGATAAGATTGCTAACCTCGATCGAGGGAAATAAAGAGGGGAAAGCTCAAGTGCATCTCGGACACCTTCTATATTTTTGTTCTATGAGAAATTGAACGGGATTATTCACTCAAACATTTCATCAAACACCTTGAATGCATGCATAGGGGAAAAAACTAGCACACTCCTCACACCTTCCACCAAGAGAAAAAACAGAGTGGACGCAGAGGGCTGGGGTGTTGCATTTATAGACGGCGGGAGCATACGTCCCGGTTTGAAACACAAACCGGGACTAAAGGTGTGTGCCACGCCACGTGGCTGACGCCCAACCTTTAGTCCCGGTTTGTGTTACAAACGGGGATGTATACCCCCTTACCAACCGGGACGCATGTCTCCGGGCCCCGTGCCCGTTCGAACCGGTACGCGTGCCAGCATTAGTCCCGGTTGGTGGCGCAAACGGGACTAATGCTCTGAGGGGGCGCGAACGGATGACCTGTTTTCTACTAGTGATCGAACGTTTGTTTTATTAAAGCTGTGTCGTTTCGCTGTGGTTTGCTGCACATAGATTTAGTCCACGAGATCGATACGGATGGGGAACGCCTATTCGGTGTGGAGATTGAGCTTCCTGACTTCCATCGGAAGGCTAAGAAGCCAACGCGTTTTTTCTGGTCATCTGCATGCGATGATGTGGATGCTTTAGAGCAGGCTTTTTTCTGGCAGTTTTTTATCTTCAAAACTGTTTTATGTTTTTTGATATCTCACTATGGATGCGAGTCTCACCTTGTACGTGAAGCCTTAAAAACGTGTTTTACCAGCCTTTGTCAGACACAAAATATTATGTAACTACGAATAAACATATCTCTCTATCTTGCCTCTCGCTCTACGTATTTCGTTTTGCTATCTTTTGGGCGCTAAAAGTCTACCCATTGCCATCATGCATTCCTTTGTTGACGTGTGCCACCATGTCTTCGACTCCGACTATATCTTCATGTGCATGGCGGATTCTTTTGTTTTTATGACCAACCAGTCAGGCCCATAGTGCTTTGGACGTGTCTTTTGTGTTATGCATTGTAATCTGACGGTGCTCTAACAACTTTTTTTTTCTGTAGATGGCTGCCTACAATTTGTTGTCGGAGCTAAAATCGGGAAGGAAAACTTGGTCCATCCTGGTGAGATTGTCAAGGATGTGGGATTATCTTGGTGGGAGCGACGATGGAGAAACTGAACACGTAGACATGGTGTTGCTCAACTCGCTGGTAATACGATCCTTTCATCTCATCCATTGTTTTTAACAGCCGTCCATTCCTTAGATCTGGCGTAAACTATGTATCGTCTGCTTTATGAAGGGCAATTCCATGAATGTTTAAATTGGCCAGAACAAAGTCGACGATCTGAAGACACAATTACAGGAAGGGCACATGTACGTGTCCAGCCGGTTCGTGCTCTCCAACACAAGGCAAGGATACCCGACGAGGGTTCGACTCCTCAATGCCCATTGTTATGGGCTTGGGTTTTGGAGAAGGAGGGGACGCCTGAGATCGCATAACAGCTAACAGACAAACAATATGGGACAAAGGATTTATCCAGGTTTAGGCCCCCAGTGGGAAAACCCTACTCCTGCTTGTCTGATCTCGATTAATGGCGAAGCCAAAGGTTACAGGGGTGCGCAGATGAGATCTGGCGATGTATATGTTAGAGTTAAAAGGTGCCTCCTCGCCGTGCCCTCCTGGCCTTTATATAGATAGGATAGGTCTTGGGGATAGGCCGAGTCGGTTACAAGTTAAGGGTTTTTCCCTTTGAATTTCTATCTAAAGAAAACATGTCCTCCAAGGAGTTGAATCCTTCTTGGGCTCGGGCCACCCAAAATCCTTCTGGGCTTCGGCATCACGGGTATGTTGTGTCATGGGCTTCTGCTGGGCCGGACCGGGTAGGCTAACATTAGGCACCCGTAGGGCAATACCCATGTCTGTAGCCCCCGAGTGTTCAGTTGAATCATAGATTCGACTGGAGACTCTTAAGTCTTCAAGTGCATTCATCCGAATATGTTTCTCCGGATATTGATTTATAGGGATAGTTGATACGCATGCCTGACTCTCTCGATGGATCAGGGTCAGTTAACTGCCTTTGGGAAAAACAACGCTATCTACTCATACTCGAGTCCCCGGACTCGAATCCAGAAAATTGTTGGTGTAATTCAACTCAGGCCGTGGAGGTCTTATAGGAGTCGAATTTTAGTGTTTTAAGTTATGTACCCAACACATCCATTTAGATTGACACCGAATATTACTGCCATAGCGCATTCGGGTGTGTTATCAGGCCATCAGATTGCATATGTAGCTATTACCTTTGCATCGCAGACACAACATCCGAAAGTTTATCGCCACAGAGGCTTTTCGGATGACCAAGGAGACTTTATATTTCTTAGCATTATTTTTGGGCGGAGTCTCCAGTTGTTTTTGCTGCAGGTGTAAAGGATCCAAAGGATTGCGGTTAATTGAATCATAGGGTGCACGGCTAGTGCTCCCTATGTGAGTAGGCCCCGAGTGTCTGTTCGAGTGGCAGACTCAAGCAGATACTTTAACCTTGAGAATGTCTTTAATGAATAGATGTAACAAACGCTCCCTATGGGAGTATCCCCCGAGTTCGTAGTCGAGTCGTGGACTCGAAGCATAAAAAATGATGCTGAAAAAAGGTCTTTTCAAGTTTCTTCGAGTGCCTCAGGGACTTGACCAATTCTTCAGGTGCACGACCAGCGCTCCTCATAGGAGTAGCCCCCGAGTATTTGGTCGAGTCATAGACTCGAGTAAGTACTTAGCCTTGAGTCAAAAAATTGGAGCTGCTGCAAGCCTCTGCTTTTGCAAATGGTGACGTCATTGCTGACGCCTGGTGAGCTCAATTGTCAGCAGCGGCAAAGTTGATGGATGATAAGGTCATGGGTCCCACATTCTGACTGGGATTTGACCAGTCACACGGAGTTTACGCGAAATTCACTGCATCGCCTCGATTTCCACGCGTAGTGGAGGGCGTTCTTGAGATGGTTTGGGTGACAGCCGCCACGTGTACAATAGGATGTTTAACATTTGTCAGGTTTAGTAGATCAATGGCTGGGCATCATCGTCTTCCTCCTTTTATACCGCTAAGGGCCGCGGTAGAATTTCCCCTTCGTCGCTTGCTGTTTTCACTTCGTCTCTCTCTCTCTGCGCTTCTGCCATTTTCCAGAGTTCTTTGCTTCTTCCTGTGATGGACATTCTCCGCGCATTTCCTTCCTCTTTCCTCCATGCTCATCGCACAACGCACCGCACCAATAACATGTACAAGCCAAAGAAGGTTTCAGGAGCGGGAACCAGCGCCACCGGCGCTGCCAAGAAAACCACCACCGGCCGCGTCACCAATGGTGGTTGGCGGTCGACGATGAGGGAGCTAGACCTGCACCTCCTGCGCGAAGCCCGTCTTATCTCTCAGGAAAAGGGCGACACCAAGATTCCCGGTGCAGAGGTAACTCCTGACCCACCCGAAGGTTTTCAGGTGATGTTCCATGATTTCTTCCTTCGAGGCCTTCCCTTCCTGCCCACAATTTTCTTTGTGGGATTCTTTTTCTCTATGGGCTTCAACTGCACTAGTTGACGCCCAATTGTCTTCTGCACATCGCGTGCTTTATCACGTTGTGCGAGTGTTGGATCGGAATCGAGCCACACTTCGGCCTCTTCTAGAAGCTCTATGCCTTGAAGATGCAATCTGACTCCGGCGGTGCAGTATATGAGTTGGGCGGGTGCGGAATATATATCCGCCCAATCACTAGTATTTCTCTTTCCATCTCTATGAGTCTGTCCAAGGATGGAGGAACAAGTGGTTCTACATCCGCGACTCGAACCTGAACGACCAACACTATGGTCTGGCCCCCTTTGACGCCAACGTGGTGATCTCTAGGAAACGCTTGTGGTCAAATGATGTTCCCTCGGGTGAAACCGAAGTGGTGGAGGCATTGTACAAGAGATTGGAGGCCCTGCAACTGGTGCGAGGCCAGGAGGTGATGGGCATCTACATTATCCGCACCTTCCTCAAGCGTCGGGTGCATCCCCTTCAAGCAAGGGCATGCCCGATGTTCTTGTACGCCGGCGTCAACAACCAGATAAGGGTGTCAACCGAAGAACTTTCTTCATCTGACCTCGATAGGGCCATTCGATCGCTAATGTGCTTCAAGTCTGATGAGGCTCTTCCGACGGAGTCGTCGACTGAGCCATTCAGTGCCTTCAACGAAGTTCCTCAAGAAAATTATTTATTTGCATGTAATGCATTTTTGTCAATGCTAATCTCCACTGTGTTCTTGTTTGATTCGAGTCATTTTGCTGTGCAGGATCTAAAGGTGGAGGACATGTTGCCTCCCCTTCCTAAGAAGTATTCAAAGGCTCCGGACGGTGGGGACGTGGACGAGTCTGAGTCCACCATCCCTGCTGCCCAGTAGCCTATCGAGGACGAATCCCCTGAGTCTAGCAACATCAATTCTGGTAAGAGGACCCAAAGCAAGGCTTCAGATGCTTCAATGCCATCAACCCCTAAGGGGCCTGCATTCTTGCAGCAGCATGCCCCCGATGGAGGCGCCTCTTCCCCGATTCTGGTGGTGCCCATTTGCGCCATGGCTCCTTAGCTGCCGGCCAAGAAGCAGAAGCAGGGTGCCAGAACAGAGTTTCTGGATCCGAATATTGATTTCTGATGGTGGCGGCGGGGCAGAACTCTTTCTGGAAAAAGTCGACCCCCCTTGGTTTTTAGGTCAAGGGGAAACTTATAGGCATAGAGGGAGCCCGAGGGGGTGCCTGGGGTAACATGAGTGCCATAGCCAATGCGCAGGAGCCAAGGTCACACAAGAAGCTGAAGCATATCAAGATGCGTTTCCACGCTATTCGGGAGCATGTCCAAGATGGTGACATAAAGATTTGCAAAGTACACACATATCTGAATGTGGCAGATCCGTTGACTAAACCTCTCCCGAGGGCAAAACATGAAAAGCACCAAACCGCCATGGGTGTTCAGTATATTACCATATAATCTAGATTATTGACTCTAGTGCAAGTGGGAGACTGTTGGAGATATGCCCAAGAGGCAATAATAAAAGTAGTTATTATTATATCTTTGTGTTTATGATAAATGTTTACATTCATGCTATAATTGTATTAACCGTAAACATTAATACTTATGTGATTTGTAAACTTGTTAGAGTCCCTAGTAAAGCCTCTTTGTAATACTAGCTTGTTGGTTAATAGATGATCATGGTTTCCTGATCATGAACATTGAGAAGTTATTAACAACAATATCATATCTTTAGGAGAATGATGTGATGGAGATACTCATATAGTTAAGCGTAGCATAAAAATCAAGTCATTTCAATAGTTCGTTTGATGTAAGCTTTTAGATACATAGTAACCTAAATCCTTAGACCATGAGATCATGCTAATCACCATCACCGGATGGATGCTTTGATGACATCAAACACCACTTCGTAACTGAGTGGTTATAAAGGTGGCATTGAGTGTTTGGAAAGTATGTGTTGAGTCACATGGACCAAGAGTGGGTTTTGTCCATCCATATGATGGATAGATATACTTTGGGCCCTCTCGGTGGAATGTCGTCCAATTAGCTTGCAAGCATGTGATTCTCTCAAAAGGGATCACATATCACAGGAACGAGTAAAGAGTACTTATCGTTAACAAGGTTGAACTTGGTATGTAGAGATACCGACGATCAGACCTCGGATAAGTAAAGTATCATGAGACAAAGAGAAATTGGTATCATATGTAAATGGTTCATTCGATCATGAAGTAATCGTAGAAATATGTGGGAGCCATATGAATTTCCAGATTCCTCTATTGGTTATTGATCGGAGAAGAGTCTCGGTCATGTCTACATAATTCACGAACCGTAGGGAGACACACTTAAGGATTCGATGTTGTTTCGTAGATATGGCAAGTGAGTAAAGAGACTGAATGTATTTGGGAGTCTCGGATGGGATCCGGGAAATCACGAGGAAATCCGTAATGGTCCGGAGAATAAGATTCATATAAGGAAAGTCCAATTTTGGAGTTTGGGAATGGTTTCGGTGTTTTCACCGGAATGTTCTAGACGGGTCTAGAAGGTTCACTGATCCGGAAGGGGAAGGGTACATGGATGTGTCATGACAATTTGGAATGGTTGCATCATGTCCTAGGTCACTTGGCTGGACACTTGGAAGAAAGAAATCAAACTCTAATTTGAAAGTCAAAATAAGGCAGTTTGGAAAAGTCAAAGTGGGACTTTGGTTTCCAAGTGGTGGGAGGGAAGGAATCCTACCTAAGGGAGGATTCCTCCCTCTCCCTTCTGCTGGCCTATAAGAGGAGTTGGGGGAGTACTCTCCTCCTCCCAAACCGCCTCTCCCACCTATATAAGGAGGGGTAGGGCGCCCGCTACCCCTCACACAATAAACCCTAGCCTAGCCACCGGCCACCCCAAGTCGACGCCGCCTAGGGATCCTCCCAAGTCACCGCCGCCTAGCCTTCTCTAGCCGCCGGCCACCTCCACTCCTCGTCCCTCTAAAACCTAGATCGCCGAGGCCTTCTTCTACTCCACCATACTCGCTCTGACTTAGGCGAAGCCCTACGGGATCTCCCCTCTACTTTCGACACCATGCCATCATGCTGCCGAAATCGCGAGGAGATCTACAACCTCCGCTGCCTGCTGAAACAAGGGAGAGGAAGGTCTTCATCGAGTACCGAACATGTGACCGATTGCGGGAGCACTGCCGGAACGCGGCGCCAGAAGGATCGTCTATGCGATCTTGAGATCGACAAGTGAATGACTACATCACCCACGAGAATCCGCTCTCGTTAACCGCTTTGGAATCTTCGAGGGTGAGTACTCTATCAACTCGTTGCTATAATATAGTAGATAGATCTTGGCTTGTCTGTGTTCATGCGATAGAATTTTTTTGTTTTCCATGCTATGAACCCCTACATAAAGAGTGCTATAAAATTCCAGTTGAGGAGGAGAGATCCAGTGGTACTAAAATCCTGCTTTATACATGTCGTTTTTGGTCGAAAATTTAGACTGTCATTTTTCTGTCAAAACATGGTGTTTTGCTAAGTTTCAGGTTAAGAAAGAATTCTCAAAGAAACGATTTTTTTGATGACTACTCTACCATTAACAACCAATTATACAGTGAGAATAAAAATTCCAGCCGTATAGTTCCGGCCGTATAGATATCTATGACATCGTCAAATTTTCTTTTTCAGATACAAAAGGTTTAACGACCAACTATATGGCGGAGATAAAAATCCTGGACGTATAGTTCCGGCCATATAGATATCGCTGCCAGGAAGAAACCCTAACGCTTCGTTTGGATGTTCATATTGGTAGGC
Organism: Avena sativa; assembly: GCA_916181665.1. Taxonomy (NCBI): domain Eukaryota; kingdom Viridiplantae; phylum Streptophyta; class Magnoliopsida; order Poales; family Poaceae; genus Avena; species Avena sativa. The sequence continues at coordinate 362,830,481 of OV702285.1, read as the reverse complement.
TAGACATTATATTGGGCTGAATGTCCAATACCCGGTATATTGATATTAAGTTCGAATGCCAATATTTTTGTTTGGATGTGTTATGTATTCAAAATAGAAGTAGATATTGAAAATGAATACCAAATCATGTTTGGATGTCCCAACTGATGAACTGCAATTATACGAGACTTGGATCATTATACCAATAATTGTACGCAACAACCAGATAAACGACCACCTCCAGACAATATCAAGTCCCAAAGCATACACACTATGTTGTGCCATACAAGTTCGGAACACAACACGTAATATTGCAAGTTCTTGGCATGCACTATTACACATCAAAGCATGCTATAGACGACCACATTGACAAGCAACTCATGAGCACATTAGTTATAACTTACAACATCATACAGTAGCAACAAATCAAGATAAGGAGCAAACAAGGAAGGGGGATGGGGCCATACGTCCTACCTCAGGGGGGTGGAGCGGGTTCCTGCAGTAACGACTTGGCCAGATGCCGGAGCTCGGGAGGCTCGTTCACGGATGCTAGAGCTCGGAGGGCTCGTTCCTAGACGCCGGAGCTCGGAAGGCTCGTGCCTGGACGCCGGAGCAAGCCTCACCAGAGCCGTGTCTTGCACAAAATAGAGAGATGAGAGGGACCGAAGAGAGAGAAAGAGAGTGAATTGGAGAGGCGCCGCTGTGAAGGAGGGCGGGAGAGCGTTCCTAGCCGGAGACGGAGTCACGGAGGGCAGGAGCACGGGAGGAAATACTACATGCGCCGCCACCTAGGTCTTCCACGCGCGGGGAGAAGAAGCCTTTTCTACCATGAGGCAGTCAAACAAAGTGGTGCGCCGAATACAAAGCGATGTCGAGGCTAACCCCTCGACATTATGCCACCATTTTTTTTGCCGTCCACGCGGGGCCTCGATATCGAGCTCCAATACACAGGCTCAATACCACAACCATCTGAATACCTGACATTCGTGTATTCGGGGCTGGCACCACCCGAATACCCAATATCTAGCTCCAATTAGCACATCCAAACGAAGCGTAAAATTTTGCCATCAGACCAACTATACGGCGGGAAAAAAATATTCTGGTTGTATAGTTGTGACCGTATAGTTCGTCCGACCACAAAAATGCCACGGAAAGGTACCCCCAACACCAAAACTTTAATCCTTTTTCTCTCTTCTACCTCCAAACTCTTTTAAAACCTCAAGGGATCTTCATCTCTACTCAATTTCGTTCGATTTCCTCGCACACAAGTGATCTACGGTATGTTTCTCCTTCGATCCTCCAATTAATTTTTGCAAATTCATCTCCGATCTATTGTTATTATCAATCTAGGGTAAGACCTATTTAGAACTAATTGCCATGTTTCTCTTGCCTAGATTATTATTTTGGGGAGATTCTTTAGTGTGCTATGATGAGGAATATGTCATACTTATTATTGTTGGATCAAAAAAATATATTTTTGCCTTTCTAATTATTTTAGAAGATGAACACAAGGAGCCAAACACGTGATCGTGCCACTGCGAGTTCTTCTCAGGCTGTCGCTGCAGCTCAGAACCGCATGGGGATACGGTTCAGGAATGAGCTCTGACGTGATCGCTTCGACATGATGAAGAACCGAGAAGTGAAGACAACTAAGTGGGCTTGTCCTATTATATTGAATCAACTCGGTATTTCTAATGACTTCAATTTACTTTGCAATAGGGTTGGCTTGCAAAACTTTGTATTCCAAGATGTGGCCACCTATCGCCGGTTAACTCTTGAATTTAAGTTCTTTGCAAAGCGCCATTAAAACATGGTACGGAGAGGACATGATTTCTTTCCGACTTATGAATAAAAATTATACATTAACACTTGATTAATGGTGCAATTGTTTTAGTTTACCACACAATGATGTTAATGCCTTACACGCATCTTATGCCGACATGCACCCTTCTCCAGATTATTATTATAATAGAATGAGTTTCACTTCTAGAGTCAACAAGGGGAGAATATTCAGCATCCTGTTATCCGCTATTTGTTCTATGTTATTGCTAACACCTTGCAAACATGAACTGATTTTACAAGACTCAATGAGGAGGACATATTAGTCCTTGCAAAAGCTGCTTTCAACAACAACTTGTCACTCAACTTGGGCGCAATTCTTGTGCGCTACCTGGAGCACCAGTCCTCCCAAAGCCAAGGACCAATCACAAGTGGACGCGTCATCACTATGCTTGCCATTGACTTAGGCATCGACCTAGATGAGTTACAACCATTGCTAGGTGAGCAACGTGTTGGTTTCTCTACTTTAAAAGCTTGTTGAATGCTCACTAGGAGAGGTGGTGGTTATTACTTGCATATTGCAGGAGCTAGGCGTCTCTACCCCGCTCATTTGTCTAATGGTATTTTCTCTATCGAGGAAGGACGTTTTCTATATGATGTACAAGTTGAGCAACACCAAACCAAGGAGGAGATTCTGGATGAGGATGATGACAAAGAAGAGGAGCAAGAAGTTCCTTATCAAGAGGAGCAACCACCAAACCGGTTCGCTACATATCAAGACTTCCAAGAACTTGGAGGAACTATAGAGGGGGTGCATAATCTCGCCCTAAACCTCTGAGAAACCACTAGTAACTTATCAACTCAATTTGCGAACTGGAGTAACAAATTTTTCCCACCACCACAATGATTTGAAGGGCTTGGAAAATCCTAAGCTTGGGGATGTTTCCTCATTGTCTTTATTTGGCGTTCATTTGTTTTATTTTATTTCGAGGTTATGCTTTTTATTTGACTTTATAAGCACTCGTGTTGGTTTCCTCAACACTTTATCTTTAGTTATTTTTATTTGTTTGGGAGATTTTCAAGCCGAGCTTTGCCGCCAATTTTCTATTCTTTAATCCCCTCCCTAAAAAACAAAAAGATTTTTCCATTTATCTTTATTTTCCCTTTTTCTCCTCGAGGTTCTCACATATTTGCAGGAGAGTGATTGACTTCGAGTTTCCAAGGAACAAATCAAAAGGGAAGAGAGAAGTGGAACCAAATCATGAGAGGTATGCCTTATGACTCCCCACTTTTGAAGTTTGAGAAACCCATGCTAGTCAGTAGTAAATGTTAAGATATTATATTGGTGGAGTGAGTCTTTATATTGGAGTAAAATTATGTTTGCATGGGTATTTGGTTGAGTACATTTTGTTCCAGCTCTTATAGTTAACCAAGTCTTGCCTAAAAATTTTCTAAACAATTATAATAAAAAAAAGTCTCACAATTGAAGGCTTGGGTGTTGTAGTGTTTAGTCTTGAAAACTTATTCCTAGAGACACTCAACACCATAGAAAATAATGATGGACTTGATAGCTTTCTTTGAAAAGATTTGTTCAATTAAATTAATGTTTAGCGGTTTTTGTGAGTATGCCAAAGTTTGACTTGTGAATCATAAGAATTATATAGCTTTATGCATGTCAAACTTCATGGGATGCCAAAAACTCCGCTAGCCTACGAACAATCTTCATGCAGGAAACTCCTAGATTTCGGCTATGAGTTGATTAAACATATGTAGCAGCAAAGCTATAATGGGTAAGATTCTTAGCATTCTCGTGTAGCTGTGTTCATGATGGAATCACTCCTCTGGCTGATGAGTAATCATTATGCAAAAGGAAAAAAACCTTGGTAATACCACGAGTGTCCATCACAAGCCGATAAACTAATTTTTTTGGCATGCTCTCAATTACTTAAGAACTGAAATTCTTTAAGGACAATGAATAGAAAAGTAGTGCTTGAAAAATCTTGACTTATTGATGTGGGAGAATTGAGATACTTTAGTGCATGCTTTTCATGACAAACTCTCACACTCTCAATTATACATGATTATACTTTATTGTTCAAAGCCAAGCTTATGAGTTGATTACATGACATGGAATAGAGTTTACTCATTTGAATCATCCATGCTAACAATAATCTTGCTGCGCTATAAGGATTCATTAAAACTTGTATGATATTATTTCCATTACTCTATCTATGCTGAAGTTTTTTAGATTAATAAAGTGGAGGAAACATGAGACTACCAATCATGAGTAAGATCATCATCTTGTTATTTCAGTTTAAATGCTGAGTTCCTTTTTGATTTTGGTTTTCTTGCTCGAGAACGATCAAGTTTAAGCTTGGGGAGGTTGATGGCTATGAAATATAGCCATCCACGTCCACATTTAAACTAGATATTATTTATATTTTTAATGAAATATCTCTCAAATCCTGCCACTAATGCCTAATGATCAAAGGGGTATGCAATCATGTCTTCCTATTTTTCCCGACGCAGATAATGACGTTTGATGATGGGAATCACAACATTAAAGTCGAAGATGCAAGATTTCCAACGATCCGAAGAAACCAGGAGTCGTGAAGTGGAGGCAGAAGCTTTAACGACCAACTACATGGCGGGAATAAAATTCCAGCCGTATAGTTGGCACCGACACCTCTAGGTCAAATAGAACAAATTTTGTGAAGGGACCCCTATATAAAGAGGCCTCGGGCGATAGTAAAACTCTCTCGCTTCGCCCCCGACGACACCCAGCCATTAGAAACCACAATACCGGAGGGATAGATCTAGATCTAATCTCCAAACCCTTCTCCTCCACCATAGCCATATTCCACCACTTGTAATAGTAGATATCATCTCCAATTGGCGACATTGTAAGACTATTATTATCAATATCATGATTTCCATTGCAATGTTTATGATTGTTGATTTCATCTCTATGTGTGAGTAATTCTCCTTGGGCTAAGGGTTTCGGCCTAGCCATGTATCTTTGTGCATGTTATTTATCATAGATGGGATCATGTATTAGTTTGTATGACATGATGATTATTGTACCCTCTCTTGCCTCAATCTAAGGACTTGTCAGGTACCCAAGACCCCAAGGATTGATCCAGGTATAGGGAGTGTGAGTACTGACTAATCTGCGGGATGGGAAACCTAGTGATAGAAAGGGTAGTACGGCTGTATGTGAGGGATTTACTTCGGATTAACGATGACATCACTATGCATATCATTAGTTCTCTTTCTTCTATGGATGAGACTAATAGGTTATTGCTATAAGCGGTTGCGGAGGCAATAGAAATTATGGATGCACTGAACACATATAATTATCTTTCTCTAACAATTACATGCATACTTTATTATTATTTTTTATTCCCATCAGATGTTTTGCACAGCTACAGGTGAAACCGAAAGCCCCATGCCCTCTCTCTCCATCATCAACAATAACAAAAGATCACAAACTCTTGGTCCGGTAAAACACAAAAAGAATTCTAAAACTCCCGAAGGTCCATTAAAGTAACTTTACTACGCTTTCTGCTTCTCGAGGATTCGATAACCTAGATCTACTGGGGAAAAAGAGCTATACTACATCCATAATCCGGATCGAAGGTATCACATGCACCTTTTTATCTTTATTTCAATAGGATCCCGAATAATTATGTCTATTATGAACATATCAATTAGAGCTATCATAATATACCATAATATGATATTTTTAAGTGATAAAAGTCATTTTATGAATTTACCTTCGCTCCTGGGAAAATACCAAACGAGGAGAGGCAATCAGTGCCTATAACAACCTGTGGTACGGGCGGAGCCCGCCCGTACCGTCCACCCGTAGCAGGGACCATCGTGATCGTTTCATCAAATACTTTCTCCTAGCAAAGACGGCATGGGGATCCGACATTCACAACCACCAGAAACCACGAAAAACCTCATCTAAAAGGGATCTGAAGGAGGAACTTGGCTGTGGATAAATCCCTACCGATCCACGGATCATTAGAGGACAACGCATCATTTCCTTAATCATCAACCGCTGCATCTACATCACCATCATTACCCCCATCCTTCATCCATTAGATCTTATTGTAATTCCAGATTCAATTGTGGTTTGCACTAGAACTATTTCAATACTTTCATCCATCCATTTGGTTATGGTGATGTTGTTGATTGCTTCCATGTGTGAGTAGTACTTTTGTTCTTGGGGAGATGGAGAAACCCTAGCACTATTATGAATTTGCAATAAAGATGATCTATTCTCGTGTCCATATGACTTGCCGGTCTATGATTGATTTATGATTTGTGTTTGATATCTCTCTTTAGATGGTATGTGAAAGTCAACCACATACCATTTCCCTTGGGACTAAAGGAAGGGAGAAACCCTTTGGACGTGCTTTGGGATCGTAGCCGGAATGGACCCGTGACATATTGGCGCCGACTCATGAACTACGCGGTCAAAGGGGGAATAGAGAGGGACTCCCTAAGCTAATTATGATATCCACGGGGAAATCCTTAATTGCGGTGGTCTGTATGGGTGACTGCTCTCAGACATCGCAGTGGTTATTTAGAGGTAACCTCACTCTTGGCTCAACAAAGTGGCTTCCTACGAGCCTTGCAGTGAACATCTTATTATGAAGCTCTCTCCACGCATTTCATGATACAAGAAATATGTTATATTAAATTATTAATATTGACAACACCATGCTAGAGGAGTATCCTACATCCCCGAGGACGTTTTAGCCCTATTTAATTCCACCACGTTTTCATACAATCTTGTTACTTGCTTTTTTTTAATTGTTTTGATTACTTTTGTGCACACAACCAAAAACCTTTCAAACATTTTTACTTGAGATCAAAAGCAACTTACAAGTATCCTTTGGTAGATAGTGACGAGGGGTATAAAGACCTTTACCAATAGCTCCCCATGATTTTGATATTTTTACTTAGAAACTAGCTACAATTGATATGTGCACTTGCAGTCATCAACGGATGGCGAGATCAGCAAGAAGCCAGCCGGAAATCCAACGCTTGGCTGGCTCCCCCAGTGCGCGACGTACTGCGGGTAGGGGGTGGATCAGCGTCGGGCGCGACATCACCGCACGCGCCTTTGATTCCCTCATCGCCTAGGCCTCAGCGAGCGCCTTCGCCTCCTTCGAGCTTGCTTCCCTATCCCCGCGGTTGTCCGTTTCGACCTTCCTATTTTGGACAAGGGCCAGCCACTTAGCATTGGTCAAGCCCTCCGGTGTTGGCGCCCTCAGCTTCCTCGCCTTTTTCTCCTTTGGTTCGCCGACAGTGGGTCGAGGTTTGACGAAACCCTTAGGCGGCATGGTGGTCGGGAGCTCGGAGAAGTGGCGGGAGATGTGGGTGGATGGAGAGGAAAGGCAGAAGGGGAAGAAAAAAAGGGAAGGAGCTTGGCCTATAGTCGCCGACAAGGTTGGCCCACCCGCTTTTTCGCTTAGTCCGGCATTACTAGGACATTCCGAGCGCCCTCGGATCGTCCTGGGAACGCCGAATGAAAGTTGGGCCAAATCCGGACCAAATCGGCGTCCTGGGAATGCGACTGAGAGAAAATCACCATCTGGACGAAAAAAACACCCTAGAAATTTCGTCTTGGAAACGCGGGTGGAGATGCTCTTAGCATGTTCTAGTGAGTATTCCATTTTTGGTCAAGAAAGATGTCTGTGGTCAGAATTTGGTCAACAAAGATGGCCATAGGCATTCCACTATAGTTGTTTTAGGTTGTGTGCATGCTCAAAATTTATGTTCATCTGGATTCAGAATTAAACAGTTTTAAAGAAAGGTGTGTCCATGCCCATCTTTTAGTTCTTCTCTTAGTTGGACAACTAGGGTAACCAATTTTTTGTGCTGCCTTTTTAGTAGCTAACTTTGTTCTATAAGAGCATGAACACACCTATTGCCGATCATGGATAAGTCGATCATTGGCATTCAAGGGATGCCATCATACAGTGAGAAACAAAGTGTTAGAGAGGAGGCATCCATGCATGATCAAGTTCAATGATGGGTTGTGGTTGTCTTATCATCAATGTGATGACCACGTCTGATATATAGTCAGGTTTATCCACAGACATGCTTGCCGCTGCATGCAACACCTGATACGAGCACGACCACGACAAGAGACACATAGTCAACCATGGTAGAGTTTTGCCGAGGGGCATAATGTTAAGAGTGAACATGGCATACCAAAGGCTCCACAAGTAAATTTTCTTTTCAAATCCATGTAAATACGATGTTAGCTACATATTTGACTTGTCAAGTAAGATACATGATGATTGTAATTACGAATCTAGACATGTGATTCATTTGTTCTCAAATGGAATATTTCCATGAAAAATGCTACGCACCGTCTATATCTAGTGATAACATGAGTATTTCACACAAAACTATTTTCGAAACTAACATTTTGTCTCTATTTATGCTGTTTATCATTTGACGCCATATCGTGACGCTCTTTTTACTTTATCGACAGATGGTCACTTTTTTGCTAAAAACATGTTTTTATCATGTAGTGTTGAGATTATCGTCAAATTGTTTTCTCTTGTTAGTATAGTGTTCAACATGTATCCTAATATGGGTACGTGTCACTGAATTGGTAAAATATAATGTGCATTATATTTACATGTGCTAACAAATATTTTCTTTTCAAATCCATGTAAATACAATGTTAGCTATATATTTGACTTGTCAAGTAAGATACATGATGATTGTAATTACGAATCTATACATGTGATTCATTTGTTCTTAAATAGAATATTTTCATGAAAAATACTAGTCTATATCTAGAGATAACATGAGTATTTCACACAACAGACATCTGTAGAGATATCAGACTATTTCCGAAACTAATATTTTGTCTGACGCCATATCGTGACCCTCTTTTTACTTTATCGACATATGGTCTTTTTTATGCTAAAAGCATGTCTTTATCCTGTAGTGTTGAGATTATCGCCAAATTATTTTCTGTTGTTAGTATAGTGTTCAACATGTATCCTAATATAGGTAGGTGTCACTGAATTGTTAGAATATAATGTGCATTATGTTTATATGATTGGTGCTAAAAAATATCGAAAGGAAAAAAATTTAAAACCTATAGCAACGTATGGACATTCAACTTGCTTTCAAAGTTAATTAAAGTGATCTAAAAGTAGGTTAGAGGTAAAGTGGCTCTTTGCACGCGTGGAGCAAAGCCCGGCTCGGTCCGGCCCTGAACGTCTCGTGGTCAGTTGTACCGGCCAGACCTCCGCCCTTTCTAGGAGTCAATCTCGACGGGGTGCCTCGAATTCCTAAATCCGGCGCCGCCGAAAGTGCCTCTCCGCCCTACCTCACCGCGTCGTCGCCCCACCCCGCCGGCGTCCCCGTCGCCGCCATCATGTTCCTCCGGACGCGCCGCTACCTTCCTGCTGCTCTTTCCCGTGCAGCCGCCCACCCACGCGTCTCCCCCGCGGTGCCTTCCCCTGTATCGCCGCCACAACATGGTCCGGTGGCCGTGGAGAATCTTGGGAGCGGAATCGATCCCCGATCTGGAACGATCGAGCGTGTTCGGGGCCCCACAATGGCCCGAGCGAATCTGGCAACGCTGCTTCCAGCATCCATCGGTGGACGCCACAAGGTTAGTCAAAAGATTAACCCCTTTTGTTCTCACATAGCTGTTTACTTACGTGGTATTTTCACTGCAGGTTGGTATGCATCCCCGATGGTTCTCGTCGACAGGTAGAACATTCTAACTTTAATATTGTCTCTGGTGTATGCATGCTGCTTATGATGTAGATATGGTATAACATTATGCCCACTGGAATATATTTTTGTATTCCTCTACACTGCATATACAAGCCAAATAAATACTTTTATATACTTTAATAATAGCTCGTGGATCCTTTGGAGGTCGTCTATGCCTGGACCTGCGTCTACTGAAATCTTAGAAATGCCAACTTTATGTGGTTCAGAGCGTTTAGCTTTTCTTGATTGTTGTGCAATATAGTTAAACAACGAAATAGATTCACATGCAGTCAAGGGAAGTTGAGCAAACCCTGGCTTCTATGTAGTAACGACATCTTGCTATTGAACCCTGAGCACATCCTTTTGTAGACATCATTCTTTTTCTTTTACTACATTTGCATATTTGAAACTTAATTTTCACCCTGGAGATTTACTGAAATATGTTGGTAGAAAATAGCAAACACTATCCTTTATATCATTGATTTGCCCTTATCGCTTTGGCTGTTTGGCAGGGCTTCCACCACATATGGTGAATGGGATGCCAGCGCTGTCCCCTACTATGGTAAGAGCTTAAACAGTGGTCATACTAATTATTGATGCTAACATTGTGCATTTTCCACCATCTGTACATATTTGATGCTCTAACATAGTTTTCATTAGAATCAAGGTAACATCACAAAATGGAGAAAGCAGGAAGGAGATAAGGTAAGGCTTTTGCTATGGATTCTCTCTGATATAAGTTGAATGCCCCAGTGTATAGTTCTTTAAATCTTCTCTCCCTAGTCTGGGCATATGTATCTTCTAAAGTTACATGTTGTTTCCAGATCGAGGTTGGTGATGTCATCTGTGAGATAGAAACTGACAAAGCTACACTGGAATTTGAAAGTCTTGAAGAGGGGTAATGTCCCCCCACCCCACCCCCATTCCACTCTCTGTGCCTTTGAAGAAATATTGTTGACTCTTCGCATGACATTATTTTCTAATAACTACAAATAATAGTATATATCATGTGTTTCTCTAAAGAAGTCTCGTTTTTGCACTTTGGACAAGTTACATACTTTTTCATTAGACTTCTCATTCACTGATAGAACTTGTCAGAATGCTCCTGGGATAGGTTTCATCCAAATTTATGGAACTCACATGCTTTCTCATGACATTCTTTTCTAACTACAAATAGTAGTATATATCACTTGTTTCCCTAAAGAATTTTGGTTTTGGCACTTTGAACAAATTACATACTTCTGATTCACTGATAAAACCTGTCAGAATGCTCCTGGGATAGGTTGCATCCAAACTTATATAGAGCTCACATTGTTTCTAGCTGCAAGTAACCTCAGTATTTTCTTCGTTTTGTTACCATTTCTGCCCAGTCTTTATTGAAAAGATATGATTCATGGGCTGACGTATCCAATCTCCATTGACAATCCTTTATTTTCAGTGATCACTTTTGCCAGACCACATCAAATCTTTAGTTGCTCTAAATATACTTATGTTCTACATGAAGTGGACATAAAAGGGTTTCAGTAATCTGCGTGAAACTGTTTATTGTTTAACCGATTCCATCACTATGAGGATGGGAGTTAAGTAATTAACATGACAATTACGTGTATGCTACCTCTCTACCTTGGTTTTCATGGTGTAAATAAGCTTTTTTTAATGTTTTCCTCCATTGTTGGGGTACCATATTGCTCCGTTGTACTGAACTTACCCCTATGTATAATTCTTGCTTGCCACCTGTGTTTATTCTTCTGTGCCATTTTATCTTTTATCATTATGCATATCTGTGTAATCTGCACAGACCCTCATTTCTGGTTCACTCCTTAAATGCTGCAGGTATCTGGCCAAGATTTTAGTACCTGGAGGTTCAAAGGATGTTCAGGTTGGACAGCCCATTTTTGTCACGGTATAGCTCCATGCTCGACTGGTGGTACATTTTCTCATTGGCCATTGCTTTTTAATGTCAGCACTACTTATGCCATGTCGATTTGAAGGTTGAAGACTCTGATGATATTGAAAAGATACCTACGGATACCTTCTTTAGAGGTGAACATGACGAGGACCAGTTAAGTGGGAGTGCAGTACAAAGTGTCAAAGTTGATGTTGCTGAACAAAGCCCAGTATTGAGACACATCAGCCCCGCAGCTAAGATGCTCATCAAAGAACATGGTCTTAATGCCTCCTCACTGAAGGCATCAGGTCCCCGTGGCACTCTTCTGAAAGGTGACGTTTTGGCTGCATTGAAGTCAGGCACTGCTTCAAGTTCAGCCAAAGAAAAGACAGCTCCTGCGACACCTTCACCCCAGCCAGCTCGTGATTCTCAAGCTCAATCTCTAACCACTTCACAAAAGAGCGATACATTTGAAGATATGACCAATACTCAGATACGCAAGGTACTGTCTCTGGCTACCTATTCATTTCTGTTGCATCAGCACATACTGTAATCAGAGGCTTAATTCAGGTTTGTATTGGCCATGTAGTTGGCACATATGACAACCTCTAAAAGCAGGATCCAGTCTAACTATATTTTATTTCAAAATAAAGTTTAAAACACTAACGCCAAAATTCACATGCCTTTTCATATTTTCCACTTGTTGGTAGCAACCACGTCTTTGGTTACTCTAGTGCCACATGATTTCTTTTGAGGGAATTTACCTAAACATGAAAGGTGGCTTCCAACTCCCTCATTTAGGCTCTGTTTGTCGACAATCTTTGCTTCCTCTCAAGAATTCTGCATTAGCTGGCGGAGACTTGTTGACCTTCTCTGTAAGTATGTTGTAAAAAAGTTTCTAAATAAATAAAAGACTTCATTATGAACAATAGAACCTGTAACTTGCTTTGTGGGCATGCTTCTAGCGGTATTAAGCTGAAGACTGGAAATGAAGCTATCTCTTGGTTTGATTTGGTGCTGCCTTTTCTCCAAAATGTAGATACTGTAATGCTACCTGTCATCCTGAGGTATTTTTGGTAATTCCCCTGATGATCAAATGGTGTTTACCTGAGTGGCAAAAAATAACAGGGTGCAGAGAGAAGGGAGTTTTTACAGCAGGAGCATGTGAATTAATAATGCATTGTTTGAATTGAACTTGGTTTTATCTTGCAACGTCAGAGTGCACATATTGTTGTTTGAAAACTGACAAGAAATTATTTATTAGGTGATTGCGAAAAGGTTGCTCGAATCTAAACAGACTACTCCACATTTGTACCTATCCAAAGGTTAGTATTCATTACATATACATTCTGCAATCTTAATGACCTTGTTAAAATGATTATATCTGGTATGTCGTTGTCAGATGTCGTACTGGATCCCTTGCTCGTTTTCAGGAATGAACTGAAAGGTTTGTACTCATGTTCTTCCTTCTTGATACTTGAGTGAATCGGCTAACCAGAGTATAACCCTTTTTCCCTTTGGCATTCTAATATTCAAGAGCAACATGGCGTGAAAGTTTCAGTAAATGATATCGTCATAAAAGCTGTGGCACTTGCCTTGAGGAATGTCCCTGAAGCAAATGGTAATGCTGCAACATTTTTGGCTAATGTAAAATCAAGTGTCTATTTGTTTTATGTCAAGACTTGCCAGTTTTATTATAAATTCTATGTATCAGGCACAAACCTTTTCTGTTTAAACATTTTTTTTGGTAAAAAAATGGTGTCAGTTTATTTTAGCTACTGAGGACTGATTATATGTCCAAAGGTTATAGTGTTACTGTCCCTTGGGACAATGGTGGAATCCTATGATAGTACCCCATGAACATGATTAATTTTCATATTGATCAGATGGTACATGAAGAACTTTGCATTTTAACCAGGGCCAGCTCAACGAATGATGGTATTGTACTAGATTGTGTCTTTCTCAAAATTTGCGCTCCAACTGATTGATTAGATGTTTCAGTTACATATGCTGGGTTATGTGTATGTCAAGTGCTTTGTTAGTCTCTACTTTTGTAAATCTTGTGCTTTACCACCAATTGCCAGCTTACTGGGACAATGCGAAGGAAGAAGCCGAGAAGTGTGATTCAGTCGATATATCTATTGCCGTTGCTACAGAGAAGGTATGACAGCATTCTCCAGAAAAGTTTTTATCAGAATTTGTTTGATGTCTGTAATAACAGTCTTTGCTATTCTAGGGCCTGATGACTCCTATAATAAGAAACGCGGATGAAAAGACCATATCAGCAATATCCTCAGAGGTATGAAAAAGTTCTCTTTTAAGCAGAATTTCTTCAGCAGCATGTCTTTGATGGGCAGCATGTCAAAGTCTTATGCATGCAGTTCTTATCGAAAACCAGAATGAAGCGTGCATTTGGAAGCACATAAATACAAAATTCTCTTACATAGATGTAGACTAATTTCAGTGTTTCCAGTGGCTATTGAAGATTCATGTTTCTCCCTTTTGAAAAACACTGTAGGTCAAGCAGCTAGCTGAAAAGGCACGATCTGGGAAGCTTGCTCCTAATGAGTTCCAAGGAGGGTCTTTCAGGCAAGTGACCTGTACATGTTTGACATTGAAATTTATCAGTAATGCTGTCACATTGATTGTATTCAATGGTCGATATTCTGACATGTCCATGCTTATGCAGTATCTCAAATCTTGGAATGTATCCGGTGGACCATTTCTGTGCAATCATTAATCCCCCACAGGTTCCCTCTTGTCCCTTGTCCTGTCAATTAAGGAGGTGCTTTGAATTCGTACTGTTAATATCTTTTCATATCCTCCTGTCAGGCTGGCATTCTCGCTGTCGGACGGGGTAACAAGGTTGTGGAGCCTGTAATGGACAGTGATGGTATATTTTCCTGAATATAACGTCCTGCTTAAAAACGCTGTGTTCATATTTAACTCGTGTTTTACATTGTCCAGGAACAGAGAAGGCTGCTGTAGTAACAAAAATGAACCTGACGCTTTCTGCTGATCATCGTATATTTGATGGGCAAGTAGGAGGTATTGATCATCTTAGCCCTGTAATTTCATCCGAATTCTTGCATCTTATTAATTATCTAACTTTTATTCCACATGTGGAGCAGCCAAGTTTTTCACAGAATTGGCATTGAACTTCAGTGACATCAGGAGATTGCTTTTATAAATGAAAGGTGCTACTTTATCGTGTTCCCAAGAATTCTTTGGAGAATGTGGCACAAGAAAAGATACTAGGTGCATAATTTAGTTTCAGTTGCTTGATCACCAACCCGTGAAAAGTAACCAATTTTGTAATTTTAATAAAAAAACGTTGGCAACTCCACGGTGTTTTATCGTGTTCCCTCTTTAACATCATTAACTCTTGCGGCTGAGGTTTGCTGCAACTCCGGCCTTGTTTGCTGAGGATTTCTGGTAGATACAAACAGTTTGCTCTTTACTTTGATACATGGCATGGCGACAGTAATAAGTAACTATTCTTACAGTATCTTTACATTCTTTTGAGCATCTCAGATTAGTGTCGGTTTATACCAAATGAAGCTTATTGAACTATGTGACAGCTCAGTGTCGACATGTCATATCTTGTGTACTGGAAGATATAATATCCTAACTTAATGTGAATGGCTACATCTCGTGCTCTTCAGGGTCTTGCCTGCGTAGGGTGAGGCATGCATTCATAACACATTTAAAGTACCCTATGAAGACCTTAGGCATTTCTGCAAATGGCATTTTTCAAGAAAAGGCATTTTCTCCCAACGAAACTCATGAAGGAAAAAGGAATGCATGTTGATTTATGATTTTATCAAAACATTCAGGAAATTTAGTCTCCAATATTTGCGAATTTTTCTGAAGAAAATCAGGGAGAGGGATTTACGAAAGGGGAAATGGTATCAAATATGCCACCAACTTTTGTTGTATATAAACTATCCAATTTTATTGATTACAAAAAGTTATCAGATAAACATAAGAATATACGAGGGAGCAACAAAGATCTCTGATAAACAAAAAGTTGATCCTATCCTACATCAAATCCTTCAAAGCCAATGCCTCTTGCTGCATCTTTTCCATTTCGATTTTTCTCTAAGCATCCGGTGAAGAAATTGTAGAATAACCAAACGTGTGCGGTCTGGACCTATCATATGTTTCAAAACGCCGCATGAGCTGCATACTCTAACATGGGGTAACCTAAAATTATTGGACGCACTGGCTGGGGCATACACCTTGTAAGCAAGGTTGCCAAACCATCACTTCTTTGTCGTATCGTGGGGGAAGAAGATCTAGAGCACAAAACCATAAAACCACTTGCCGAACTAAACTTGACATCGCATTTGCTAGCACTACCATGATGAATAAGCCAAGGCTCAAGAAAACAACCCAACGAATCTAGAACCAATGATCCTCTCCAATGCTGATTTTTTTTTGCGGGGGACCAATGTCGATTTGTTGTCTCCGTAACACACAAACTACCATTGAAAACTTAAACTACACATCCATGTTTTTCCCTCTCCCAGAGTCACAAAGGGCTATTAAGAGGCGAAGAACGAACCAGCGACCTAAGGATTTACCTGTGAACACTACTCCCTCCGTCCGCAAATAAGTGTACATCTAGCTTTTGCCTAAGTCAAAGATAACGAAATTTGACTAACTTTATAAAGAAATAAAAAAACATATATTACATGAAATTTACATATTATAAAACTAGATTTTAAAATAAATCTAATGACATTAATTTAGTGTCATAAATATTGGTACGTTGTCTTAAAAAGTTAGTCAAACGTATTAAAGTTTGACTTAGGACAAAGCTAGAAGTACACTTATTTGCGGACGGAGGGAGTACAGTCTAAGGTCCGTTTGTTGATATTTTATTTGTTTTATACAAAGATATTTGATTTCCACACGTCGAGCTGATTTACATACAGGTAACTTATTTTCCGATGGTGTTCTGATTAAAATCGTAGCTGGCAAATTCATGGTACGAACTGCCTATTACTTATTTTTCATATGATTGTAAATATTTGCACAATTGGGCATAAAAGAAATCTAGAATACAGGATTGGAAAATACACACCTTAAGAAAAAGGGTTATGAGAAATCACATCATATGTAGAAGTATGAAACATCACCGGTAGCCAATCTGTTGATACTCCTCGATTGCTGCCGTCAGGTTTAATCAAGAATACCAATTAGAAAGCACATATCTACGCAATGATCAATTGAAAACGACTCTAGTAACCCCCCCCCCCCCCCCCTCCCCCCTTGTGGTAGGCATATAACCCGAAAACCGATCTATCGAACCAAGTTAACCTGAACCGAACCCGAAGTGACCGAAATATTCTTTACTAAACTTGGTCAGCGATTCTCAAAAACCGAATTAATTTCGGTGAGTTCGGTATGTACCATCGGTCCACCGAACAGACCGAAGCACCGCGACCCTTCCCTAATCCCCTGCTGCATCTGACAGGTCCAATCACTAAAACGATTCACTCCTAAAATCCCCTCCCAGAAATCACGGCTCCAAGCGATTGACCGTTCTCGGTTTCCGCTCCAAGCCGCAAGTCTCGCGTTATCCTTAACGTTGATGGATCTTTTGACTCCCCAAATGCCTATATGAGTCATGAGTTCCTATCATCCCGATGCATCAGTTCACCGCCCCTCCAATCTGTAGCTGTGGGAGACGGCGCCGTCCTGCTGAACTCCGCTACGGCACCGTCCTGCTGAACTCCGGTACGGCACTGGAAGAACAACGTCGGCCACTTCAAGCCACGGTAGGCGACTGGATAGATTCTACACCGAGTACTCCTGCTAGCCTGCAAATTAAGTTCTAGACCTCAATCCTAGTTATTCTTTAGATACCGATCCTAGTTCTTGATTTGATCCAATGTTTTGATAAGTAGTAGTGTATTGGTATTGTACGCATCCTCGTTGACTGCCCCCATTTTCTTTATGTTTTAGACGTCGTTGGATACTGGAGTTCCATTTTGTTGAACGCATTACCATGGATCTGGGGAAGACGCAACGGCGTTGCCATCGACGAGGTGATAGCTGTGGATGTTTTCCTGTCAGGCTGATGTCCTGTGTTTTTGTAGCACGTTAGCTGTAACCTGACGTGTCAATTGCTTTCTCAATCTACTAAACTGACGTGTTGATTGTTGTCTCCATGTAACCCGACGTGTTGTTTGCTCTCTCAAACAAAGAGAAGAACTCAGCGCATGCAATGATATGATTGCTATCCCAGCCCATAGCCCATTAATTATCGGTACGTTCGGTACAAACGGACGACGGTGCCGAACCGATTTCTCAGGGGACCGATTGTTCGGTTAGTATATTTTTCAATGACCGATCGGTGTTTATAGTTTCTAAGACCCGAAATTTCCTAAACACCGAAGTACCGGACTGAGCCCCCTTCTCGCCTGTGTCCCCGGCCTGCCTTCGGCTAGATCCCCGGCGTGCGCTACCCAATGTGGCCTTCTCCCTGGCGCCTGATGCCCTCGTCCCCAAGGTGGCCCGCCACGCGCCGGTGCTGAGTCCCCTCCTCGCGCGCCACACAAACCTCGAGTAGCAAGTGGGTCACCGGCGACTCCCCCTGACCCATCTCGCATGCGGGGAGTTAGGCGGCCCAGGGACGGGCGGTGACGACGGCCGGGACGGAGGTGGTGCTGGGGAGGGGCGGCGCGGCACCGGCGGCCGGGACGGGGACAGTGGTAGGGAGGGGGTGTTGGCTACCTCTAGGCTGTTCAACTTTGCATGCTTTTAAACTGTAGACCAGACGATCGTCAACGGCCAAAGGAATACAAATGAAGCTTGTGGAACTATACTATAATTTGCTTACGTGTTTTCAGATTTGTTGGCACGGTTGGATGATATGCAGGGCCGGCTCTGGCCCATGGCAACCTTGTGGCATGGCCAAGGGCCCATGCTGACAAAGGGCCCATAATTCTGGAATACGGGGCAGAAAGACCGGAAGCGCGAGCGAAGAGCCTGAGATACGCAGTCGAAACGACATGATCGACGCCGCACGCCGGTTGCTGCTTGGACTCCTGGTTCTAATCGATTTGACCTTCCTGGCGGCCTGGCCCCTGCCTCCTTCTCCCGTTGTTCTGCAATTCGGCGGCCAGTTTCCAACGACCCACGTACAGGTACGCCTGAAGCTATCATGCTCCTGCACTCCTGCTCACGTGCGCGGTGCTGCGGTGCCAGACTGCTATTGCCAGTGTGCGTGCGTCCTTCCCTGGCTCTGGCTCTCCCCTGCTGACTCTCCTGGTAAACCACTGAATCCCATCTGTAATCTGTTACAATCATTAGGCTAGCTAATTAGCTTTAATTAGTTTGGCATTAGCACCGTCCGTGTAGAAGCATCTCACGAGAGAAAAAAAAATTAGCTACTCCCTCTGATCTATATTAGTTAGATTTATCTAAATATGAATATATCTAGTCAAATTGTAGTGTTAGATACATCTTTATCTAGTCAAATCTGAGTCAACTAATATGGGTCGAAGGGAATAGTTTAATTAATTATAACATGATCTAAAAGTGTTAGAGTTTTATCTTTATTTTTTTATGTAATATATTTTAGGTGATATGGCGCCTAAGCATATGTAAGTCGGGTTTGCGAAAAGGATTAAAACAACAAAGCTCCAAACAGCCGAATCAGGTACAAGTACAAGGTGCTGAGGAAATTAGCTTGCAAGGGCTATAAAGTAAAAAGGCGTAAACAACTGATGAAGAAAAGAGACGAATCATGAACATCATAAATCCCTTGTCCATGAAGTGATCGCTGACTAATTAAGGAAAAAAAAATGTGGATCTCCTTCGTCACATAGGCGCCACCACAACACCTCCGTCCGGTCTCGGCAAACTTGACCAAGGGCTTTTGTTGAAACCCAGGGTAGAGGGACGGTGGCCCTCGACGATGCCTCCAAGGAGGGGAGGGGCACCCAAGAGCGGCACTATCTTATGCAATTCTTTACCTAGGCACCACACTCACCTCTAAGTGAAAGAAAAAATCCCTTCTTAAGTGGTTTTGGTGTTAATGGCAACATTATTAGCAGAGTAACATGTTCTTAAGATTTATGATACTGCATAGGCACATCTAGAATAAAGGATTAATTGTTGGTTGGTGACCGTACCTCACGAGTCAAAGGAATGTGTAGCAATTCCTCTGCAACTATCCGTTGGCCCCAGAGGTCGTCCGGAGTTTGCGCAGAGCCTCTAGCCCCTAGAACCTTCGGTGTGTCCATGTGTAATTGTTAGATATTTGGCCCCAATTGTGTGGGCCCACCTCCTATCCCGCGGGGGATGTGACGAATTCATTCCTCTCTCCTCCATTCTTTCTAAGTTTAAACCTTCGAGATCTCCCTCCCTAGCCCTAACATGTTTAACTTTTAGGGGAGGTCGAGGAGACCCATATCTACATTCTCACAAAATGATATTTGATCCCTCCTTATTTTCCTTTTTGGATATTGTTACTCTTGCTGTTTTGGCATACTAGAGAGGAGTTTGTACGACAGCCTTTTGTTTGTGGATTGGGGCTTCAGGCAAGATTTAGAAGCCTCCAAGGTATGGAGTCTTAATCAGGTTATGAAGGTTCGGTGACCACCTTCATGGGCACCACTAGTGGATTGAGGAACTAGTTCCGTGGATGGCTCAAGTGAATAAAGTAAGGCCTTTGTGGTACTCTGGGAGCATTTTTCCTCCGATACTCTCCAACAGAGATTAGCTCCCACTAAGGGTGTGAACTCTGGGATACATCTCAGTTCCCTTGTGGTTATTCCACATCCCTATCTTTACTTACTTGTTCACTAGCTTGTTATCGTGTTGATACCATAAGCTAGTTGTATCTTGCCATTTAGGTTGATCTCACCTAGTTGCATATCTAGAGAACCTATATTATTGTTCTCTGTAATTTGTAAGAAAAAATATGAAATTCATAGTCGCCTATTCACCCCCACTCTAGTCGACCTCTTCGATCCTTTCACTAAGGAGCTTTGAAAGGATAAAGATGTTGACTAGGGGGGGGGGGTGAATAGGCAATTTTAAAACTATTACGGTTTTGGCTTGATAGAATGCAGAATTAAACTAACATTTATTTATAAGCTCAAAAACTAAATACAAGTACTGTCATGTTCTATAAATACAAGTACTGTTTGTCAAAAAAACCCTAAATACACTAGGATCAACTAAGTGCACCAACAACAAGTTAAGCTAAGCAAGATAGCACAAGATAAAAACCACAGATGATAATCAAGAGATAAGTACTTCAAGCTCGATGTCTATCACAGGGAAAGTAAGCCCGGGTATAGAGATAACCGAGGCACACAGATATGAAGTTGTATTTTCGTGTTCCCTTAAAAATAAGGTACGTCACGTTCGAGAGGTGAGGGATTTCACGAAGGATTTCCCAACACCATGAAGGCTCACCTTCTTCTCCGAGTCTATCCCACGAAGGAATATGCTCTTTCCTTATGGATTGCTTTCCCTCTACTCCGGAGATGGAAAGCTCCACAACCACTTCACAAGCTCCACGAAGGAGAAGCCCTGTCTCTTCACAATATTCCACGAAGAGGACACCGTGGTACCAATCGCCAATCCAACTAGGAGGTCACTCTCCAAGAGTAACAAGCTCATGGTCTCTCACTCAAACAAATCATAATGGAGAGATCAACACTTATGCAAGAATGCAAAGAAAGAACACCAAGTGTGCTCAAATACTTCACTCTCAAATCCCACCAAAGCAACAAGTGCTAGGGAGGAATTAGAGAGGAAGAAAAATGGTGGGAATCAACAAATGACTCCAAGATCTAGATCCAATGGGTTTCCCTCACTTAGAGGAGGAATTGATTGGTGGAGATTGTGGATCTAGATCTTCTCTTCCAAAGCCCTAAAAAATATGCAAGAATCATATGACGGAAGGGAGAGGAAGCAAGCTCAAAGGGGTCAACAATGGAGGTCAAAAACATGCTCAAGAACCCTAGAACTTTGGTGAAGAAGCCCCCTTTTATACCCCTTCAAGGGGGATGACCATTGGGGCCAAAACGAGCTGGACATACGAATTCCATTTGGAAAACCGGTTCTGCCGGATCTAGTGCCGGAAATTTTCGGTTGACCGGAAAAGTTCTGGTTTTTTCCAAAACAGCATACTGGTGAAAATTCCGGTGGCCACCGAAAATTTCCGGCGCCAGTACCGCCGCCGCCGAAATACCTAACGGAACCAAAATAGGGCAGACGAAAATGGCTATAACTTTTCCGTTCAAACTCAGATTTTAGGAAACTTGCGATTTTTGAAAAGCTAAGACCAAGATCTATCTATTAGAGACTATACAACCTAAGAAAGAGAAATAGTTAAAGAACCAAATAAGGAGAGGTATGAAATCTCCCAAAAGAAGAACCGATAAAACCTCCAAACTCAAAAACGCAATAGAAGATGCATACGAATTCCGTTTTCGATGAACTTGGGCTTATTGAATAGCTAGCAACAAGATCAAGAACCTCACATAGAGAAACACCAAAAGCAACAAAGTAGGTAGATGAAAAGTATGACAAGGGTTGAGCTCCCTAAGACGATGTGATCAAGTTACCCAAGCGAGAGCCTCTCTTGATAGTATGACTATCTATCCTATAACCCGGTCTCCCAACAACAACCTTGAGACCGATAAAAGGAAAACCTAGCAAGGCCATACGTTTGCCTTGCTCATCCTGGTTGAGCTTAGTGATAACACTTCAAACTTCATTCAAGGCAGAATGCTTCACTTGATCATTTTTGCTTCATGAAGTTCCATAATTTTCTCCCCATACACCACTATGGGATAGCTTCATTAAGGAACATATTCACATGTCCATTATCACCAATATGGATAGCAAGATTCAACCATATGATCTTCTTGAGATTCTTATACCGAACTTGCACTTTTCAACCTTGATGACGATCACCACTTGATGTCATCCTCTCATGGGCTATATGAAATCTTCACTTTTGAAGCATGCCCATGGAAAGATACCTATCCCATATAGAAAATGCAAAGGCACATATATAATGGGTTAGTTCATGATGCATAATTGACAAGGATTACCATACCACAAGATCTATGTGGTACATTCTTTATGATTTATGTGTTGACTAACTTGAATTCACTCTTCACTCTTTATATTGGTCAACCATGTATCTTATCATGCTCCATATCAATATCTTGAGGTACATAAAGAACCATTCATTTGATTACATGCTCTAAATCTTAGTCAACCATAGCTCAACTAATGAGATTATCATGGCACCAACTTAGAGCCATATCTTGAATTCTTCTATTGAGATCACACTCTCAAGATCTTGATCATATCATATTCTACTATTCAACTCAATGATCTTGATGCCAATACTCAAAGTATATCTTTATCTTCATGGAGTCCTTACTTGAATCCAACACATGGACTACAATCATGAACTATGGAATATTCCTTAATATAAAACTCAATGAAAACATTAGTCCATAGGGATTGTCATTAATCACCAAAACCACACATAGGGGCAATTACCCTTTCAATCTCCCCCATTTTGGTAATTGATGACAATCACAACAAGAGGGTTTATATAATGAATATTAGAAACAAGTACGTAGCTTATCTGAGAATAAGTTGTGTACAAGAGGTTGTATTTGATATGGTCAAGTAACACAAAGCTACTAGCCCGTATCAAAACCGATTCTACTCACACAAACTACAACTAATGCAAGAGGTGTGAGTAGAACCAACATATATAGAGAAAACTCCCCCACAATATATGCATGTGTGATGAACTTGAATTTCATTTCATACATTGTCAAGCATAACCTTTGGGAGAGTTTATACTATGTATACAACCATGAAAAACATAATAAATATGAAATGCATGAAAGGAATACCCTTAATAACAAACCAATCTTAAGTATAAAACCATTTCCCTTAAAGACTCTAAACTTCTCCCCCATTGACAACAAGTGCCAAAATGGATGACAAAGTTAGAAGGCCAATATAGTATGAGTTCCTCCCCAAGGTGTGCATTTCTCATAATTTGAGTTAAATCAAATGCACGTATCCAATGATGAATATTTGGAGGAAATCAAGCTATATTGAGGATCAAAGATTGCTAAAAGGATAACATGATGAAGAAACTTCAACAGATGAAGTAAGAAATCAAAAGATCCAAATAATCAAATGGAAAAATAGTGCTCTAAATGAAACAAGGAAGTTCCCCAAGGTTCGTGCATAAATTATAATTGTTGCATTTGAATAAAATATGTACAAACATGGAATCCTTGCTCCCTCTATATCATTTAGAACACGACCAAGATGGATGTAGTGTAAATATAAATCAATACACTTTTCAAGACAACCTTAAGTCCAAAATATACCAAATATGAGATATGAGTGCGTGAAGATGCAGTAAAAGTAAACCGAGCACTCATAAATCAAGACCTTACTAATAACAATAAAAACCAAGAGGATAAGAGAGATGGTCGGCACAGAGCGAGGATATCAAGGCGAGAAATTAACACTCTCATGTATATAAGTTTATAAGTGGACAAAACATGAGAATAATTCACAAAGAAACATCCAAACATAAGAGGTTAATAAAAAAGAAAACATGATATCCAAGAGGAAGTCATAAGATATACCAAACATGATTTTTTTTCTTAAGTGCATATATAGTCCATGGCTCTATTTTCTCTTATGGTATATCAATTAACTTCACCAAAGAAAATCAAAAACCTCAAAAGCATCACAACTAACACAAAGGGAACTAATGCTAGTTGGGATATTTTGAGAAAGGCAACAAGTATCAAAAGGAAGGGTTCAATGCATTTTCAACAATATTGCACATGAGAGTACCTTGAGGAATTGATATGCAATAAATTGCTAGAAGGCATATTTGGAATTGGTGAATCATGAACATGATTTTATATACTCCCCATTATATGCATCATGTCAAATTACTCACATAAGAAATAAGGATAGAGAAGTCTTTCAAAGATACTTGCAAGAACCAAACATTTACAGACAAATAAATTCATGCTAAGATGCAACCTACAAGAGATTGGATGGAAGAATAGTATGCATGAATAAGATACTTGTTACCGAGATAGAAATGGTATGATTTAATAGACAGAAAAGACAATAAATAAAAGCTTCTAACAAAAATAGGACCTTGTTTGAGACAACATGCCACCTAGAAACAAGATAATCAACAATATCAACTCCAAGTGGCACTACCTCATATGTTCACATTTCCTAGGATTGTGATATGCAAAAGAAGCATATTACTCCCCCATAATGTGATATTAATTTTTTCTTAATAAGAGGCAAAGAAACTCAATTAGAGAGAATTAATGGATATTTAGAATTTGAATTTCTCATGAGTATGAAACACAACATATGACTAGATAAGCTTTCAATATCAATACTAAGCGGTAGTACTCATGTACACATGTTTTAAGGTTTGAGAGATGTGTGAGGCATATCACTCCCCCAAAAAGAGATGTTCCATTAACCACTCGAAAAGAGCCAAATAAGATACCATCAAGACGCATTAGAGGATCAAAACAAAACACACAAGTAAATGATGTGCCATACACCTAAACATACTTGAATACACAAAATGAGAAAGCATGAGGCAAAAAATAGAAATAGATACTTAGTACAAAACCAAAACATATAAAGGGGTAAGTAACTTATAATATAAAAGAGTTGAGTTCGAGTTACCGCAAATAGGTGCATTGGGTATATGGTACGGAGATGATAATCTTAAAACTTGGCTTGATCAAATATAATATATGAAGATCCCTTAATTCTTCATGAGTTAGCCAAGTCTCCAATGGCCTCCACAAACACCTGTTGATCAAGTTTGAGCTTGTTGGTCCCCAACCAGGTTGGGTCCTAAGAGGTTAGTCACAATAGGCTTGGAAACCCAAATGGTTCTTTTACTTGACACCACTTTCAGTTCCAACAAACTTGGCAAACACAATGCCATCCTTATCCTTCCTAAGACAATAATAATCATCAACAATGATAGGGTTAGGGGCTTGTTACTTTGTAGCCTGAAAGTTTGCAGGCGAAGGAATCATGGGGTTTGAGTTGCGTGTAATCATTGCGATTCGAAAAGTTGGGGGGGGGGGGGGGGGTAATTACCGAGAGGGGTATTTCGAGTGAATGGTAGCCAAACCAAATATTTTCAAATCTTAGCCGTTATGTCAGGATATTCCATTACCTACTGTGCCCCTACCATGCCCCTTCTAAGTCACCCTACACGTGTCGCACAAGCAAATCCATTTATGTACTTTCCTAACCCCGACATTGAATCCGGCGGTGGCGGCGGTCCTTTTTATCCTCCTCCCACACTGAATCTGGTTCAGCGACGGAGGCGGTCATTTTTCTCCCCGCCCCCGTCCCACACACCCCCACCCCCTTCCCCACCCCCCACACACTGAATCTGGCGGCGGTGGTCCCTTTTCTCCATGTCCCGCCATACCCATGTGCAACATGTCTAGCGAGGCCAAGGTGGTAGCTACGTCGGCGAATGATTCGGCTCCGTTCGAGCCAGTGTCTCGGGAACAACGCCAGACAAGCAAAGTAGCGACAGGGTCTACAACGCAAGTTAGCAAGGAGGTCAGCTAGAAGTCTGCTAACAGGGTACCTACGAGCAGCGGGTTGAAGAGACAAGCTAGGCTGGCGGCGGGGTGTTCGGATGCAGTGCGGGGTTGCGGAACCCAGTTCTCGAAGAAAACCACCTGAGAGAAGAGCGAAAGGTGAATTTTTATTTTCTCTGCCTTGTCTTGCAAGTAGATTAGTTACTGCAAAGTAGAGTCGAATGAACTGAAAGGTCCCCCTTTTAATCAAATTAGGAACAACTTCGATGCAGCGGACCTATATGAGTTCACGGTTCATGTCCGCTAGTACACTTCAAAAATAGATTTTGGTTGCGAGAGGGTTGTGTTCGGGCAGGACGTGCGTTTGCTTGTCAACTGCAAAGAGGTTGTGTCTGTTTCGTAGCTGATAGATATGCTTCATGCTAGGATTCCTTGGGGACCTAGAAGAGGGCAAAATTGGTGTGGCATAACATGAGTGATACCTATATGAAAATTGAGCACTCCCATGAGCTTCAGATGCTTTGGGAGTGTTGTGCAACTGATCGTAAGGTGAAAGTTGAAGCGATGATTGATGATATGTATGCAGATACTAGAGATCTTGCTACCAGAGCTTCTGTTGCTCAAGTTTATGGACCACCAGATGCTGATCAAGCTAAGTTCAATATACACCTAGAGGTGGATTCATACACAGCAAAACTTGATGGCGGAGTTAATAAGCCAGTTTTGTCATGTACTATGGAGATATCCATCGATTCCAAAAACATAACTCTTGTTGAACTGAGAGAGATGATTGGTAAGAAAATCATTATTGGCCCTAAGCAGATGGCACGACTCCGGTGCTAGCATCATAAGAAGCAGGAATTCATAGAGGTTTTGGATACTGATGATTTGATGCAGATTATGTGATGAAAGAAGCAAACGAGGAAGGTGTTCTTTCTAGCAGCCATTTTTGATGTTGTTGGACATGTTGTAGTGGATGTAGAGGCCCCTGTTTTGGCTAAACAGAACAAGGCGATAGACGTTGATCAGATCTGATGAGAGCTGATACCCATGGCTTGTAATATAGACCGCAGAGTTCCCCTGCCTGTATTTGTAACAAATATTGTTGTTGCTTTGAAACTGTGTTGTTGTGGTCGTGTTTGTTGAGAGATTGCAATCAATGTTCTGTGAGCTGTTGAGATTTTTGGACATATCACTCGATGAAAGCATCATTGTTGTAATAAGACATAAGTACATTGTAGTTTACATGATTATGTTTGCTGAGATGATGTGAATACTGATACGTCGGAAACATATCTATAATTTTTGATGCTCCATGCTTGTTTTGTATCATTTGTCTTATGTTTTGTCTACACTTTGAGATATTTTTATACACTTTCTGGAACTAACCTATTAACAAGTTTCCACAGTGCTAGTTGCCTGTTTTCTTCTGTTTTTGGTTCCAGAAAGGCAGAAAATCAATATTCTCGGAATTGGACGGGACAAAAGCCAAAGTCAATAACTTTTCGTGAGGGACAAAAATCTAGAAGGAGGGACGGAGAGGCACCAGAGGGTGGCCAGACCCTCCTGGGCACGGCCAAGCCTGGCCCACGCCTGGGGAGGGTGTGGGCCCTCTGGCCGCCTCCTCGGCCTCCCCCTTTGCCTATAAGAAGCCTCCGACCCAAAAACCCTAGGGCATCCAGAATAAATCCATGAAAACCTCTGTAGCGCCGCTGCCACTGAAGGGGAGATTCGGGGGACAAAAAGTCTCTGTTCCGGCACCCTGCCGGGACGGGGAAGTGCCCCCGGAGCCATCTCCATTGATCTCCATCGCCATCTTCATCACCATTGCTGATTCCCATGATGAGAAGGGAGTAGTTCTTCCTCAGGGCTAAGGGCTCTACCGGTAGCTATGTGTTCATCGCTCTCTCTATGCATGATCTTATGGTCATGAGCTTTGTAATCAAGTAGATCTACCTTGCTACTCAAGTGCTTCATTAGATCTCTGCTCTCCCCATGTGTGTGAAAGTGACAGCGTGCACGCCATGGTGGCACTTAGGTTTGAGTCTACATAAATACTCTTTGTGCTTTAATAGATCTATGCTTTTCCCCACGTGTGTGAAAGTGACAGCGTGCATACCGTGTGTGGCACTTTGGCTAGATTGAATATTTGTTATGATTTATATTTGGAGTTGGATGTCTCTATGAAATTGTGGTGTTTGTTGGAACCATCTAGCGCTCAAGGTGACAGTGTGGGGTTATCTAGATTGGGGAAGGCAGACTTTGAGGAGTGTTGTTATAGCCCTACCATGGATTAGAGTGTCCAATCGGAGAGTAGTTAAGAGTAGTATCATAAAGAGAAGATATTTATATGAGAGAGTGCTCACTAGTGAAAGTATGATCCCTAGGCCTTGTTTCTAAACATTGAAACACCGTTTGCAGCTAGATCTATTGCATGTTTGCTTGCTTACATCTTTGTTCCGTTTGCCGGGGAGGTTTTGGGCTTTTATCTTTCCTCCACGCCATCAGCTATTTTCTGGCACCGTTACCCCACGCCAACAACAAGTCAGAAGCTATTTTCTGGCACCATTACCACTTGTATTTCACTATCTCTTTGCCGAACTAGTGCACCTATACACCTGACAAGTGTATTAGGTGTGTTAGGGACACAAGAGGCTTCTTGTATCTTGATTGCAAGGTTGCTTGAGAGGGAATACCTTTGACCACTTCCTCCCCGAGTTCGATAAACCTTGGGTAATCCACTTAAGGGAAACTTGCTGCTGTTCCACAAACCTCTGCACTTGGAGGCCCAACAACTGTCTACAAGAATAGATGTGCATAGACATCAAGCTCTTTTCTGGCGCCGTTGCCGGGGAGGTAAGGTGAAAGGTACTCACATCCTCCGGTGTGAGTGCTCGAAGTTATTTACTTTTGAGAGTTTTACTAGTTAGTCTTAATGGAAAACAACAAAAAAACAGAGAGCTTTATAGCATTTATCTTGAGTTAGGACATGAAGTGTTTGAAGAGAAAATTAAAAAACTTTGGAGCTTTATTTGCATGCTAATAGCAATGTTATTAGTATGAATTCTTTGGACACCATTATTGCTAATGCTATGGAAAAGTCTAAGCTTGGGGAAGCTAGTTTTGATGAAAATGGTCTTTTTAGTCCCCTAGCTTTGGAAGATAGCTATTGTATTGCTTATGATGATACCGAACCTCCAATATATGATGATTACAATGATGAATATGATATTTTCAGTCCACCTACTATTGAGGATAAAATTGATTGTGATTACAATATGCCTCCTATATTTGATGATTATGGTGATGAGAATAATAATGATAGCTATTTTGTTGAATTTGCTCCCACTACAATTAATAATAATGGCTATGATTATGTGGAGAGTAATAATCATTGTATGCATGTGGCTCATGATAAGAATGTTTTATGTGATAGTTATATTGTTAATTTTATTCATGATGCTACTGAAAGTTATTATGAGAGAGGGAAACATGCTCTTATGCATCTCAATAATATTAAGTTTCCCCTCCTTATGTTGAAAGTCTTGAAGTTGCACTTGTTTTGCTTTCCTATGCTTGGTGCTTTGTGCTTTCATGACTTGTTTCTTTACAAGATTCCTATGGATAGGAAGTGGGTTAGACTTAAATGTATCTTGAATTTGGTTCTTGATGCTCTCTTTTACTTCAATTCATATTTCTTATGTGAGCATCTTCTCAAACTATCAAGCCTAACTTAAAGGCGTTAAAGAAAAGTACTTGTTGGGAGATAACCCAAGAGTTTCTTGAGTCTTGGAAATTATTAATTCAGTAATGACCTCTCCTTGTCCTTTTTTGTTTGCTTTTTGTGCCAAGAATGACCTCTAATGAGAGGGAAGTAAGATTTGGGGAGTTGCTGTCCTGAAACAGATTTCTGTCCTCCACCATAAAAATTCGTCAGGAGTCTCTGTAAGTCGGATTGAGCCGAAAATTTATGAATAGATCCCCCAGTATGTTATCTAACTTTAGTTAGTTCAACACGTTTTGATTTGAGCAACAGAATGTCTTCGAAAAAATCGGTTTCTGCCTGCTGGTCTGTTTTGACAGATTTCTGCCATTATTTGCATTTGCTTCTTATTGATTCCTTTGGGGTTCTTTTTGGGAAATTGAGCTTTTTGAAGGAGTTGCTACAGTATATTTTGTTTTTAGTGAAAAGTTTTTCTGTTTTGAAACTAAACCCAAAGGTCTATTATCTTTTGAATACACTAATGTTGCTAATGAAGATTGTGTTAAGTTTTGTATGAAGGAAAATTTCCAGGTGTAGTGAAAGAATGATGTAATGAGATGAAGAATGGAAAAAAGCTCAAGCTTGGGGATGCCACCCCGTGTCACCCCAAGAAATATTCAAGAGGTAAAAGCGTCAAAGCTTGGGGATGCCCAAGGCACCTCTTCTCCATCAATAAAAAGCTCAGGTCTTTCTAGACACTTCGTTTTTATTATTTTTTCATGCATTGTTGTGTTGTTCTTGGAGCGTCTTAGTTTTCGTTTGCTTAGTTTGCTTGAGTAAGTTGGTTGGTTATACCACACTTCTTTTGGAGAGAGACACACTCTGTTTTCATTGCCTAGAACACTCTAGTTTTCATTCTTATTGTTCTGTGAGTGTTCTCTTTTGTTAGCACTATGTTTAGCCTTAGTTTTCTTGTGCTTTTAGCTTAGAACTTTTTAGTTCTTCTTTGTGGATTTGTGAGACAAGATCACTGGTCTTTATTGATTATTATCTTTGTGAGTTGTTTCAAATAAGTTGTTTGGTGTTGGAAAAGAGTAGAAAGTTTCATGCTTATAGTGGTACAAAAGGGAGCTTGTTTTGACTGTGATTTAGACTTTATCATGTCATGCTAGATCTTGTTTTGACTTATGCTTAGTGATTATTGCTATAGCATGACTTGTTCCAAACAATTAGGATTGCTTAATGTGCCTTGAAAGAATCATGCGTTGTTTTAGCATACAAAAGCATAGTATTGTGGTATTCTCCTTTGATGCTTTGTTTGGGTTGACTTGGAACATGCTCACACCATGTTATGACTATGACAAGTCACCATAGCCTCTATGATCATTTAGTCCTTGACTTGTAGTACCACTCTATTCTTTGATTAGTAATGTTTTGTTGCTCTGCATGATTATGGCCATTATTGCTCTCTTAGTTGGTTGTTTTCAGTCTTTTGCTAGCCTCCACTGGTATGAGTAAGCTCTACTCATGCTTCCAACTCCCAAGAAACCAATTCATTCCAAAGTGTCCACTATAAACTCCTATTCATGGTGTGTTACACCATTCCAATTATATTCTTGTTTTCAGCTATCTTCCAATTAAAAACTATTTTGTTATGTGAAAACTTAGTGATTAAAGCCCTCACAAACTTGATGGCACACTTTATATTCCTTGCCCATAATAAACTTGAACCATTGTGTCATCTATGTTGTATATGCTTGCACTTATACGTTGGAATTAGCAGAACCGTGCTGTCACGGGGAACGTTTTCAACATTGCACTTGTACTTTGTACTCAGTTGATATCATGCTCTTTTGTCTATGGATGTCACCGGTGTGAAATAAAGAGGGAACTTGTAAGTCCATGGAGTTTGTATTCTGTGTTAGAGAAACGCATGGGCTGCTAGCCTAAGCCATGCCTAATCATGGTGGAAACTTACAGCATCACCATAGTGACATCTATGAAGCATTCTATAAAAAAAGAAAGACACATTGAGAAAAGAGGAAAGAGAGAAAAAAGCACCATATTCCCATGGTAAATAAGAAGAATTGATGAGATGCTCATTGTCTACTTGCCTTGTCATTTTGGTTATGGGATAGCTCCTGTACCATCTGCAAGGGGTACCCCGTTGGCGGTTCTCTATGATATGCAAATGCTTACAATGACAAGAACTTACAGGTGAGGAAAGTTGAGTAGCATGAGGTGTGGCCCTCGTATTCAAGGGACTTGAGATTGCCAACTTATACTTCGTCAAGCATATACTCCATCTTTGTTCACTTTAACCTTAATCACTTCAAGATGCTTATGATAGGGGCAATGAGGGATGAAAGCTAACAAGTACCATAATTTTTGGAAGCTCTTTTTGAAACTTGAAATCCCTGCTTCCTTTATAAAAGGCTTTTCTTCCACCACTATTGAGTCTCCACCTTCTACATTTAGGCACCATTAAGAGAGCATAGTTGCCATTCTGTGTGCAGTGTCCCGAAACTTATTGATTGATACATATTGTGATATTACTTATTCTTGTGCTACTTGTTTCTAGTCACCCTTGTGAACTTTGAAGGTGTCCTATGCATCTATTTGCTACTCTATGAGGGACAAGCTGAATGCCACTATGCCATGTTTTTGTATGTGAAACAAACAAACGTTTTTCAATGCATGTTATTCATGATCTTTGTTTGTAGCCTTTCATGTTGCATGCATAGTTACTATGTCCTATTGTTAGAACTCCATCTTTCATGCTAATGTTTAGAGTTCTTTGATCCCAGCTTTCAATGCTTGCAAATGGTTTGATCTTGGTTTTGATGGTGCATGTCACCTCAAAAATTATTCTTTTTATCACTTACCTCCTCGAGGACGAGCAGGAGTTAAGCTTGGGGATGCTTGATACGTCGGAAACATATCTATAATTTTTGATGCTCCATGCTTGTTTTGTATCATTTGTCTTATGTTTTGTCTACACTTTGAGGTATTTTTATACACTTTCTGGAACTAAACTTTTAACAAGTTTCCACAGTGCCAGTTGCCCGTTTTCTTCTGTTTTTGGTTCCAGAAAGGCAGAAAATCAATATTCTCGGAATTGGATGGGACAAAAGCCAAAGTCAATAACTTTACATGAGGGACACGTATCTAGAAGGAGGGACGGAGAGGCACCAGAGGGTGGCCAGACCCCCCTGGGCGCGACCAAGCCTGGCCCGCGCCTGGGGAGGGTGTGGGACCTCTGGCTGCCTCCTCGGCCTCCCCCTTCGCCTATAAGAAGCCTCCGACCCAAAAACCCTAGGGCATCCAGAAGAAATCCACGAAAACCTCTGTAGCGACGCCGCCACCGAAGGGGAGATTCGGTGGACAGAAAGTCTCTGTTCCGGCACCCTACCGGGACAGGGAAGTGCCCCCGGAGCCATCTCCATCGATCTCCATCGCCATCTTCATCACCATTGCTGATTCCCATGATGAGGAGGGAGTAGTTCTTCCTCAGAGCTAAGGGCTCTACTGGTAGCTATGTGTTCATCTCTCTCTCTATGCATGATCTTGTGGTCATGGGATTTGTAATCAAGTAGATCTACCTTGCTACTCAAGTTCTTCATTAGATCTCTGCTCTCCCCATGTGTGTGAAAGTGACAGCGTGCACGCCATGGTGGCACTTAGGTTTGAGTCTACATAAATACTCTTTGTGCTTTAATAGATCTATGCTTTTCCCCACATGTGTGAAAGTGACAGCGTGCATACCTTGTGTGGCACTTTGGCTAGATTGAATATTTGTTATGAGTTATATTTGGAGTTGGATGTCCCTATGAAATTGTGGTGTTTGTTGGAACCATCTAGCACTCAAGGTGACAGTGTGGGTTTATCTAGATTGGGGAAGACGGACTTTGAGGTGTGATGTTATAGCCCTACCGATGATTAGAGTGTCCAACCGGAGAGTAGTTAAGACTAGTATCATGAAGAGAGGATATTTATATGAGAGAGTGTTCACTAGTGAAAGTATGATCCCTAGGCCTTGTTTCTATGCATTGAAACACCATTTGCTTCTAGATCTGTTGCATGTTTGCTTGCTTTAGTATTTACCTCACCGTCAAGCTATTTTCTGGCACCGTTACCACTTGTATTTCACTATATCTTCGCCGAACTAGTGCACCTATACACCTGACAAGTGTATTGGTTGTGTTGGGGACACAAGAGACTTCTTGTATCTTGATTGCAGGATTGCTTGAGAGGGAATACCTTTGACCACTTCCTCCCTGACTTCGATAAACCTTGGGTAATCCACTTAAGGGAAACTTGCTGCTGTTCTACAAACCTCTGCACTTGGAGGCCCAACAACTGTCTACAAGAATAGAAGTGCGTAGACATCAAATACTTGAGATTATGATTGTTGAGAGATTGTAATATAATGTTCTGTGAGCTGTTGGGATTTTTAGACATATCATGCATTGAAACCATCACTGAACATGGTGATACATAAGTACATTATAGTTGACATGATTATGATGTAATATAATGCTCTGTGAGATCAGTAATCTGACTAATCACTGGATAACTACCTGTTACTTAGAAGGAAGTATTATCATGGATGAACGAGCGTAGGGTTTATGAAAAAACTTACTAAGTAGGAGACAATGATCTATTGGACGGACATGTCTAGGATTTAGGATTAAGGGTTAAGGGGTTAGTGCAATAAATAGTTCGTTAGACCCTAAACCATAAATCCTAATCCTATATTGCTTGGTAGATAAGGTTTTGTATGTTTCTATCAGTCAAACAAATTGGGAAGGAGGAAGTACATAATTAATATTACAAATTAAAATGAAGGAAGAGAAAAACTATTAGATATGAGACAGTAATCTAGCCATGAGACATTGTATCAATTAAACCATTGTAGCATGACAATTTAGTCAATGTTGCAACGTTGACACACTGCACTTTCCCCACTCCTGCTCTCTCCACTCACTGTCATCCGCTCTCTCCTCACCGTCGCCGACCCGTCTCTGTGTCCGCATTCGCCATGTCACCCTGGAACGACGAGGACGACCAGTCGAGCAGCGACAACCTTCACTCAGACATCAAGTCTTCCCTCCCTGATGTGAGTTCCTCTATTTTCCTGGAACTGGTTAGGCATTGGTAATTACCTTAACCCAAGACTTGAAATGTTCATCCAATCGTGCTTATTTCTAACTTTTTGTTCCCTTATAGGTACCACTCACGATCTATGACCCCGATTGGGAGGGCCTAGATCTCGATTGGGAAGTACCATGTGACCATGGGCTAAAATTGAGGAAATATGTTGCTTTTAAAGGCAGTAACACTGGAAGAAGGTTTTTGGACTATAAAAATCATGTTTGCTTTCATTATGTACAATGGCGACATGAAGAAAATTGTGTAGTATGTTGATAATTAGGTCCTGTGTTTTTTAGGTTGGCTAGGGATGTAAAGCAGTAGAGTGGGTGGATCTTGAGTGGCCAGATGCACTTAAGAAATGTTTGGCCCAGTTGTGGGATATGTATGAGCTTGAAAGGTCGGGGAGATTTATAGATGCCTGCGATGCAGCTGCAAAAAATTACAAGCTCTTGGTAGGAAATAAGGAGCTGGAACATAAAATCAAGAATTTGCGGTCAGAACTAAATGACACAATCATTGGGATCTTGGTGGTGGGAACTGCACGGAATCTTCAAAAGGCAGAAAAGGAGGGGGATCAGCTCATGGAAGATAATAAGAAGCTAGAGTACTGCATTGCGGATCTATTGAAGGATCTGAAGAAGGAGCGCGAGGTGAACAAGGACAAGCTACAAAGGATGAAGGAAATTTTAGATGAATAATTTGTGCCATGACAGTATCTGAAACTAGTTAACTGTAAGACTTGCAATTTTCATATCTTAACTAATCCAAACTCAATCCTTGAGCAAAAGAGCCTTTCATAAGAAAGCATAGTTTGCATAGAGATAGGTCCACGCTTACAAAATCACTACTACATGTATAAAAACAATTTGGTCCATCAGAATAGATAGTTTGCAAAATAATTTCAGAAGAACTTATAGTTTGCACTGAGCCTGGCACGGAGATGCTCGTTTTCCTTCCCGAGAACCTCCAGTTCGAGGGTTCGTTCAATTAGGTCCGCTTTGATTTTTACCTGCTCACTCAGTACTTGGACGTGCGCCTCCCGCAGGTTCAAGCGCTCCGTATGGGATGCGACAAGCTTATCAGTAAGCTTAAGATTATCCCCCATGAGCTACTTGATGATCTCCTCCTTCGCACGCACCGAGGCGATACCTTTCTTGTGAAGTTCCTTCCAGCCGGCGATGTCAACCTTCAGATTGTGGCACTTGTCATAAAGGATCGTGACTTCTTCTCTCAAGCGGTCATATGTCACTTTCTGAAAATTCTGCTTCTCTATTTGGATGACCATCTTGTCCTTTAGCTAGGTCGGCAATTCTGGGTTGAGCTTTCGCTTCTTCTGCGGCAACAAAAATATGTGGTTAGTTTCCATAATTTAAACAATTAACTAGTGTCAAAGTCATAATTTGAAGGACAAAGCGATCTAGGGTTGTTCAAAATTTAATAGAATCAACTAGTGGCACAGTCCTAATTCTAATGTTAGAGCAATATAGGCTTTTTGCAATTCAACAGGATAAACTAGTGGCATAGTCCTAATTTCAATGTTAGAGAAATATAACCTTTTTCCCAATTCAACAGGATAAAGTAGTGGAACAGTCATAATTTCAATTTCAAAGCAACTTAGGACTATCTCCAACTAAGGGTGCTGTGGGGTTTTCCAATGTAACCAAATAGTAGTGGCATAGTCATAATCTAATTCCAAGCTTAGATACATAATGGAAAGAAAGGATGATGTCCATTCATGAGAACACAAACCCATAATTCAACCGACAGGCAAGTAAGATAAACAAAGAAATAAGGAGTTTCTCCAAGATTCCTTAATTGCACGACATATATAAATTACAAAAGCAGTGGAGCATGAACTGAGATTCCTGCACCCTCTACTCGGAATCTGACTTGGGCATTGCCCGATATTCCTCCAGCTTGGCTGTTAGCTCCTCGTTCTCCTTGTTTAGACCCTCGAGCATGGTGAGACCTCAGTCCATGTCCTCCTTCATCTATATCACTGCATCCAGGCAACCCTCCCTGTCATTGTAGGCTTTGATGGCAGCCTTCGCTACGCTAATGCGTTCTCTGAGCGCCTTGGTGGCTTTGTTCTGCAGGAGGATGCATCTATTCTGGAGATTCTTATTGTCACACATGAGCTTCATAATTAACTTGATGAGCAGGTCTTGTTTGGACAAGATGTGTGCGATCAACTTCTGCAGCTCATCAATTACCCTCTACATCTCGTCGCGCTCTGCTTCGATCCTCTCGATGTCAAGTGAAAAATCAAGCATGATCTCCTTCTGCAAAGAAAAACACCTACGAAGGCGCTCATTAGCTTGGGTTTGGGAGCGTGCACTTGTAGTTGGTTGTCAATCTTGGCATTTATCGTGGCCACCTTTTCACGGCAATTGGCCTTCGCTTGTTGCATAGTTCATGTTATTTAAAATAGTTACTCTATAATTGTACTGCATGTTCCAGGGAAGGACAATATTCAAATCACAAAAACCCCAATATTTCTATGAAGAACAATATTGAATAAAAGGATTGAGCATGGTCCCTACTTGGAGGCTACTTGCGGGCGGACACGATCTAATATTTACACATTTATAATCTCAAAAATAAAACCAAATGCATGTCAGCGGCATTATGTGTGGTAAAGTGTGGGGATTTCCTACCTCGCTGAGCCGGGGAATTGGGCCGAATGGGTCCTGTGACGCCACCTCAATCATGCTAGTTTCAGGGTTCATGGCTGCCCTAGAATATGTAGCAGAGTAACAATAAGAAGAATAAGAAGTAGGCATAGAAGAATAAGAAAACAGAGAAAAAGAAGAAGACTGTACT
Source organism: Avena sativa (assembly GCA_916181665.1). NCBI lineage: Eukaryota > Viridiplantae > Streptophyta > Magnoliopsida > Poales > Poaceae > Avena > Avena sativa. Next base: position 362,792,758 of record OV702285.1, on the reverse strand, counting down.
GGGAGGATCCCTCGCCTACTGGCACATTCAATGCCATTGCTAGGAGAGATTGGGCCTCTGTGTGAGGGGGGTGGGGGTTCCCTAGATTCACCCTCGCTGCCCAGAACATGGAACCACTCCATGGATCGAGCCCAAACCCAACACCTAGCTCCCTCTCGGCATCACAAGCAACTTCTCCAACTAGAGATTTCGTGGTCATTTGGAGAAATCTTGACTTTCCATTTTCTGAACCGAAAAAACTGGTTTTTCCCCAAAGGAGGTGCAAGATTAGGGCGCCCTGGGGATCGAGGCAATTTTCACGCATGCAACACCATGGTGCATGCTCATTCCCGGGAGGTGGGTATTTATCTCGTGGTGGAAGAATATACTATTTTTTTTTGAGTTACTGCCCGATAAATGCGGTTTCTAAGTGTCGGTACCCTATAAGACACTCTCAATTTTAGGGGAAAATGGTTTGGGGTGCCCCATGTGGTACCTAGGCTGGATGTGCCTAGGTCCAAGATTGCACCGACCCTTGCGTTGCCACGGCCGCCGGCGGGTTTCGCCGTTTTTTGGGCATCACCAAACAAAATCTAAAAAATCAAAAAAAAGTGAAAACAACTCCTGGAGCCCCTTCATGTGACCCACTACCCTCATAAAATCATAAGCAAGGCATATCAGGTCTTTTGGCACCCAAGGCACCACCAGGATGTCTATCTAGTGTGAGTTAACATGGCTTTCAACCCAAGATTCCCCCCTCGCTACCCAGAACATGGAATCACTCCATGGATTGAGCCCAAACCCGGCACCTAGCTCCCTCTTGGTATCGCAAGAAACTTATCCAACTAGAGATTTTGTGGTCATTTGGAGAAATCTTGACTTCCCATTTTCTGAACCCGAGAAACCGATGTTTTCCCAAAGGAGGTGCAAGATTAGGGCACGCCCAGGGGCCCGAGGCAATTTTCACACATGCTACGCCATGGTTCATGGCCATTCTCGGGAGGTGGGTATTTATCTCATGGTGCAAGCATATACCATATTTGTTTTAAGTTCTGACCCAGTGAATGCAATTTCTAACTGTAGGTACCCTATAAGACACTATCAATTTTCAGGTCAAAATGCTTTGGGGTTCCCCATGGGGTACCTAGGCTAGATGCATGCTTGGGTCCAAGATTGCACCGACCCTTGTGTTTCCACGGCCGCTGACGGGTTTCGCCGTTTTTGGGCAGCACCAAACAAAATCTAAAAAAATAAAAAAATGTGAATCCAGCTCATGGAGCCCTTGCATGCGACCCACTTCCCTCATAAAGTCATAATCAAGTCATACTAGGTCCTTTGGAGCCAAAGGCACCATCAGGATGTCTACCAAGTGTGAGTTAACATGGCTTTCAACCTTAGATTCCCCCCTCGATGCCTAGAACATGGAACCACTCCATGGATTGAGCCCAAACCCGGCGCCTGGCTCCCTCTCGGCATCGCAAGCAACTTCTCCAACTAGAGATTTCATGGCCATTTGGAGAAATCTTGACTTTCCATTTTCTGAACCCGAAAAACCGGTGTTTTCCCAAAGGGGGTGCAAGATTAGGGTGTGCCCAGGGTCCCGAGGCAATTTTCACACATGCTACACCATGGTGCATGGCCATTTCCGGGAGGTGGGTATTTATCTCATGGTGCAAGCATATACCATATTTGTTTTAAGTTCTGACCCGGTGAATGCAGTTTCTAACTATAGGTACCCTATAAGACACTATCAATTTTCAGGTAAAAATGGTTTGGGGGTGCCCCATGGGGTACCTAGGCTCGATGCATGCCTGGGTCCAAGATTGCACCGACCCTTGCGTTGCCACGGCCGCCGACGGGTTTCGCCGTTTTTTGTGCAACACCAAACAAAATCTAAAAAAAATAAAAAATGTGAAAACAGCTCATGGAGCCCTTGCATGTGACCCACTGCCCTCATAAAGTCATAATCAAGGCATACTAGGTCCTTTGGAACCAAAGGCACCATCAGGATGTCTACCAAGTGTGAGTTAACATAGCTTTCAACCTTAAATTCCCCCCTCGATGCCCAGAACATGGAACCACCCCATGGATTGAGCCCAAACCCGGCGCCTGGCTCCCTCTCGGCATCGCAAGCAACTTCTCAAACTAGAGATTTCGTGGTCATTTGGAGAAATCTTGACTTTCCATTTTCTAAACCCGAAAAACCGGTGTTTTCCCAAAGGAGGTGCAAGATTAGGGCGTCCCCAGGGTCCCGAGGCAATTTTCACACATGCTACAACATGGTGCATGGACATTCCCAGGAGGTCGGTATTTATCTCGTGGTGCAAGCATATACTGTATTTTTTTGAGTTACGGCCCGGTAAATGCGGTTTCTAACTGTAGTTACCCTATAAGACACTCTCAATTTTCAGGGAAAATGGTTGAGGTGCCCCATGGTGTACCTAGGATGGATGCATGCCTGGGTCCAAGATTGCACCGACCCTTGCATTGCCGTGGCCGCCGACGGGTTTTGCTATTTTTTTGGGCAGCACCAAACAAAATCTAAAAAAATAAAAATGTGAAAATAGCTCCTGGAGCCTTTGCTTGTGACCCACTGCCCTCATAAAGTCATAAGCAAGGCATACTAGGTACTTTGGGACCGAAGGCACCACCATGATGTCTACCGAGTGTGAGTTAACATGAATTTCAACCTTATATTCCCCCCTCGATGCCCAGAACATGGAACCACTCCATGGATTAAGCCCAAACCCGGCGCCTGGCTCCCTCTCGGCATCGCAAGTAACTTCTCCAACTAGATATTTCGTGGTCATTTGGAGTAATCTTGACTTTCCATTTTCTGAACCCGAAAAACCGATGTTTTCCCAAAGGAGGTGCAAGATTAGGGCATGCCCAGGGTCCCGAGGAAATTTTCACACATGCTACACCATGGTGCATGGCCATTCCCGGGAGGTGGGTATTTATCTCGTGGTGCAAGAATATACTATAGTTTTTTGAGTTACGGCCCGGTAAATGCGGTTTCTAACTATAGTTACCCTATAAGACACTCTCAATTTTCAGGGGAAAATGGTTTGGGGTGCCCCACGGGGTACCTAGAATGGATGCATGCCTGGTTCCAAGATTGCACCGACCCTTGCGTTGTCGCGCCCGCCGACGGGTTTCGCCATTTTTTGGGCAGCACCAAACAAAATCTAAAAAAATTAAAAAATGTAAAAATATCTCCTGGAGCCCTTGCATGTGACCCACTGCCCTCATAAAATCATAAGAAAGGCATACCAGGTCCTTTGGCACCCAAGGCACAACCAGGATGTCTATCGAGTGCGAGTTAACATGGCTTTCAACCCTAGATTCCCCATCGCTGCCCAGAACATGGAACCACTCAATGGGTTGAGCCCAAACCCGGCACCTAGCTCCCTCTCCGCGTCTCAAACAACTTTTCCAACTAGAGATTTTGTGGTCTTTTGGATAAATCTTGACTTTCCATTTTCTGAACCCGAAAAACCGATGTTTTCCCAAAGGAGATGCAAGATTAGGGCGTGCCCAGGGTCCCGAGGAAATTTCACACATGCTACACCATGGTGCATGGCCATTCCCGGAAGGTGGGTATTTATCTCGTGGTGCAAGCATATACCATATATTTTTTTGAGTTACGATCCGGTGAATGCGGTTTCTAATTGTAGTTACCCTATTAGACACTCTCAATTTTTAGGTGAAAATGGTTTGGGGTTCCCCATGGGGTACCTAGGCTAGATGCATGCCTGGGTCCAAGATTGCACCGACCCTTGCGTTGCCGCGACTGCATGCGGGTTTCGCCATTTTTTGGGCAGCACAAAACAAAATCTAAAAAAAATCAAAAAATATGAAAACAGCTCCTGGAGCCCTTGCATGTGACCCACTGCCCTCATAAAATCATAAGCAAGGCATAGCAGGTCCTTCGGCACCCAAGGCAGCACCAGGATGTCTATCGAGTATGAGTTAATATGGCTTTCAACCCTAGATTCGCCTCTCGTTGCCTAGAACATGGAATCACTCCATGGACTGAGCCCGTACTCGGCACCTAGCTCCCTCTTGGCATCGCAAGCATTTTCTCCAACTAGAGATTTCGTGGTCATTTGGAGAAATCTTGACTTTCCATTTTCTGAACCCGAAAAACCGATGTTTGCGCAAAGGAGGTGCAAGATTAGAGCATGCCAAGGGGCCCGAGGAAATTTCCACACATTCTACACCATGGTGCATGGCCATTCACGGGAGGTGGGTATTTATCTCATGGTGCAAGCATATACCGTATTTTTTTTGAGTTACGACCCGGTTAATGCGGTTTCTAACTGTAGGTACCCTATTAGACACTCTCAATTTTCAGGTCAAAATGGTTTGGGGTTCCCCATGGGGTACCTTGGCTAGATGCATACCTGGGTCCAAGATTGTACTAACCCTTGCGTTGCCACGGCCGCCAACGGGTTTGGCCATTTTTTTGGGCAGCACCAAAAAAATCTAAAAAAAATAAAAAAATGTGAAAACAGATCGTGGAGCCCTTGCATGTGACCCACTGCCCTCATAAAATCATAAGCAAGTCATACCAGGTCCTTTGGCACCGAAGGCACCACCAGGATGTCTATCGCGTGCGAGTTAACATGGCTTTCAACCCTAGATTCCCCCCTCGCTGCCCAGAACATGGAACCACTCCATGGATTGAGCCCAAAACCGGCACCTAGCTCCCTCTCCGCATCAAAAGCAACTTCTCCAACTAGATATTTTGTGGTCATTTGGAGAAATCTTAACTTTCCATTTTCAGAACTTGAAAAACCGGTATTTTGCCAAAGGAGGTGCAAGATTAGGGCACGCCCAGGGTCCCGAGGCAATTTTCACACATGCTACACCATGGTGCATTGCCATTCCTGGGAGGTGGGTACTTATATCATGGTGCAAGCATATTGATACATTCGATCCGGATTACGGATGTAGTATAGTTCTTTTTCCCTAGTAGACCTAGGTTTATCGAATCCTCGGGAAGCGAAAGCATAGTAAGGTTATTTAAACGGATCTTCGGGAGTATTAGAATTCCTTTTATGTTTTCACTGGACCAAGAGTTTGCGATCATTTTGTTGTTCTTGACGATGGAGAGAGAGGGCCTGGGGCTTTTGGTTTCACCAGTAGTTGTGCAAAATATCTGATGGGAATAAAAGATAATAATAAAGTATGCATGTAATTCTTAGAGAAAGATAATTATATGTGGGCAGTGCATCCATAATTTCTATTGCCTCCGAAACTGCTTATAGCAATAACCTACTAGTATCATCCATATAAGAAAGAGAACTAATGATATGCATAGTGATGTCACCGTTAATCCCAAGTAAATCCCTCACATACAGCTGCACTACCCCTTCTGTCACTAGGGTCCCAACCTGCAGATCAGTCATCACTCACAATCCCTATACCTAGATCAATCCTCGGGGTCTTGGGTACCTGACAAGTCCTTAGATTGATGCAAGATAGGGTATAATAATCATCATGTCATACAAACTAATACATGATCCCATCTATGATAAATAACATGCACAAAAGCTACATGGCTAGGCCGAAGCCCTTAGCCCAAGGAGAATTACTCACACATAGAAATGAAATCAACAACTAAAAACATTGTAATATAAATCATGATATTGATAGAAAATAGTCTTACAATATCACCAATTGGAGTCGAGATCTACTATTACAAGTGGTGGAATATGGCTATGGTGGTGGAGAAGGGTTTGGAGATTAGAACTAGATCTATTACTCCGGTATGGTGGCTTCTGGTGGCAGGGAGAGTTGAGGCCAAAAATAAGAGGGGTTTTCTCGTCGCCTGAAGCCTCTTTATATAGGGGTCCCTTCACAAAAGTTGTTCTGTTTGACCTGGCGATGTCGGTACCAACTCTACGACCGGAATAAAATTCCTGACGTATACTTGGTCGTTAAAGGCACTGCCTCCACTTCACGGCTCCAGGTTTCTTTGGTTTGTTGGAAATTTCGTATCTTTGACTTTAATGTAGTGATTCCCATCATCAAACGTCATTATATGCACAAGGAAAAATAGAAAGATAGGATTGCATACCCCTTTTATCATTAGGCATTAGTGGCAGGATTTAGAGAGACTTTTCATCAAATATATGAATAATATCCAGTTTAAATGTGAGTGTGGATGGCTATATTTCACAACCACCAACCTCCCGAAGCTTAAACTTGATCGTCCTCGAGCAAGAAAACCAAAACCAAAAAGGAACGCAGCATTTAAACTAAAATAACTAGATGATGATCTTGCTCATGATTGGTAGTCTCATGTTTCCTCCACTCTATTAATTTTTAAAACTTCATCATAGATAGAGTAACGACAAGCATATCATACCAGTTTCATGAATCCTTATAACACAGCAAAATTATTGTAACCATGGATGATTCAAATGAGTAAACTTTATTCCATGTCATGTAATAAACTCATAAGCTTGCATTTGAACATTAAATTATAATCATGTAAAATTGAGAGTGTGAGAGTTTGTCATGAAAAGCATATATACTAAAGTATCTCAATTCTCCCACATCAATAAGTCAAGACTTTTCAAGCACTACCTTTCTATTCATTGCCCTTCAAGATTTTCAGTTATTAAGTAATTGAGAGCATGCCAAAAAATTTCATTAGTTTATCGGGTGTGATGGACACTCGTGGCATCACTAAGGTTTTTGTTCCTTTTGCATAATGATTACTCATATCAGCCAGAGGAGTGATTCCATCATGAACACAGTGATACGTCATAAATGTATCTATAATTTTTGATGTTCCATGCTTGTTTAGTATCAACCTTGCTATGTTTTGTCTACACATTGAGGTATTTTTATACATTTTCTGGGACTAACCTATTAACAAGATGCCGCAGTGCCAGTTGCCTATTTTCTACTGTTTTTGGTTTCAGAAAATCTAGTAAGGAAATATTTTCGGAATTGGATGGGACAAAAGCCAAAGTCAATATTTTACCGGAGATAACATAGAGTCCAAAGGGCAGCCGAAGGGGGGCCACAAGGTGGCCACACCCTAGGGCCGCGCAGTCCCGGGGAGGGGGGGGGGGGCACCAGGTGTGGGCCCCTCGGGCGCCCTCCGACCTTGCCCCTTTGCCTATAAAGTCACCCCGATGCAGAAACCCTAAGAACCCGATCAGATCTCCACGAAACAGTTCGTAGGTGCCACCACCATCGTCCCTAGATCGGGGGATCTGAAGATCTTCCTGGCACCCTGCCGGAGGGGAGAGATTATCCCAGAGGCCTTCTTCATCACCATGCCAGCCTCCGGTATGATGCGTGAGTAGTTCACCCTTGGACTATGGGTACATATAGTAGCTAGATGGTTATTTCTCCTCCTTTGTGCTATCATGTTTACATCATGTGAGCTCCGTTCATGATCAAAATCATCTATTTGTAATCATAAATGTTGTGTTTGCGGGGATCTGATGGATATTGTGATTCTATCATGTCTGTTTTATTTGTGATCTTGCATGCCCTCCGTTGCTAGTAGCTATCTTGACCAAGTAGATGCTTGTGACTCCAAGAGGGAGTATTTATGCTCGATGGTAGGTTCATGCCTCTAGTAATCTTGGGAAGTGACATAAATCTCTAAGGCTGTAGATGTGCTGTTTCTAATAGGGAGAAAACAACAATCTTTTGTTCATGGAACAATTTTATTGTTTACTTTACACACATTGCTTAATGCAATTATCCGTTGCTTGCAACTTAATATTGGAAGGGGTTCAGATGATAACCTGAAGATGGATTATTAGTCATAGATGTAGTTGGATTACGGTCTATGTATATTGTTGTAATGCCCACTCAAATCTCATAAGAGTCATGATGTCTAGTATATGCATTGTTATGCTTTCTCCATTTGTCAATTGACTCGCTATAATTTGTTCACCCAGCATGTTATATATCTTAAGGAGAACACCTCTAGTGAACCATGGACCCCGGTCCATTCCTTTATCATTGATACATCATCTACTGTTACCATTTACTTTCTACAAGCAACTATTATCTTCCACACTATATGTTTAGTCCTTTGTTTTCAACAAACCGGTGAGATTGACAACCTTACTGTATGTTGGGGCAAAGTTTTGAGTTTGTGTTGTGCAGGTTCCAAGTTGTTAGCAACACCTTGGAGTTGTTTCCTTCCTCCTACTGGTTCAGTAACCTTGGTTTCATAACCGAGGGAAAACTTACTGCTGTGCTCTTCACACCTTCCTCTTGGGGTATCCCAACGAAGCTCAATAGTGATCTGAGCCCCATCAAGATGTTTTCTGGCACCGTTGCTAGAGAGTTAAGGACATGTTTGTAAGGGGAGTCTCTCACAACCAATCTATTTAATTTGTTTTTGTTTTGCTTAGTTTCTTTTGCTTTGTTTTGCTTGTTTCTTTATTTCAAAAATACAAAAAAATTAGTTCCTACTTTTGTTGCTATTGCTGTTGGCTTGCTTCACTTTTGCAAAAATGAACACTCTTGAGAACAGCAAGTTGTGTGACTTCACTAGCACAAACAACAATGATTTCCTTTGCACACCTATTGCTCCACCTGCTCCTGATGCTACCTTTTATGAAATTAAACCTGCTTTGTTGAATCTTGTTATGAAAGTTCAATTTTTTGGTGCTAGTTTTGATGATGCTGCTGCTCACCTTAATAATTTTGTTGAACTTTATGAGATGCAAAAATGTAAGGATGTAGATGGAGATATTATTGAGCTTAAATTGTTTCCTTTCTCTTTGAGAGGAAAAGCTAAAGAATGGTTGCTATCCTTGCCTAGAAATAGTATTGATTCTTGATTAAATGCAAAGATGCTTTTATTGGAAAATACTATCCTCCTGCTAATATTATATCTATGAGAAGTGAAATAATGAAATTTAAACAACTTGATAATGAACATGTTTCTCAATATTGGGAAAGAATAAAATCTTTAGTAAAGAATTGTCCCACTCATGGACGGACTACTTGGATGATTATCCAAACTTTTTATGCAGGACTAAATTTTTCTTCAAGAAATCTGTTAGATTCTTCTACTGGATAATATGATGGTCATTACTTTTGGTGCTGCAACAAAGCTCCTTGATAATATGATGGTCAACTATTCTGAATGGCACAATGAGAGAGCTCCACAAGGTAAGAAGGTAAATTCTATTGAAGAAACCTCCTCCTTGAGTGATAAAATTGATGTTATTATGTCTATGCTTGTTAATGGAAAATCTCATATTGATCCAAATAATGTTCCTTTAGCCTCTTTGGTTGCTCAACAAGAGCAAGTTGATGTAAAATTCATTATAAATAATAATTTTGGCAACAATGCTTTTGGTAACAATAATTATAGGCCTTATCCTCCCAATAATGGTAATGCTTATGGAAATTCCTACAACAACAATAGAACTGCACCCTCTGAACTTGAAGTCATGCTTAAAGACTTTATTAGTAAACAAACTACTTTCAACAAAACTATGGAGGAAAAGCTTTTGAATGTTGAGAAAAATATTTTATCTTTGTCCGAAGCACAATCCTCTTTGATTAATATAATGGATGCTAAACCTGAAACCATGGAAAATACCTTTGCTGCTACTCATGCTATACAAGTTAAAATTGATGAAAATGTTAGACTGTTAGCTAAATTGCATGCTAAGTGGGAAAGAGAGGATGAAATTGCTAGAAACAATAGTATTTGTACTATTACCACCACCAATGTTGATGCTAGCAAACCAGAAGAAGTCCCCATTCCTTCTACAACAATGCCTAAACCCAATAAGAATGCTGAATTTTTTTGAACTATATGAAACAATAAGTCTACTACCTGTGATGCTAAGTTTGATTTTGATCTTGATGGTTGTAATATTTCTGAAGTGATTATGTTCCTACAAAAGCTTGCTAGAAGTCCTAATACTAGTGCTATGAATATGGATTTTACAAAACACATTACAGATGCTCTCATTAAAATTAAAGAAGAAAAATTGAAACATAAAAGCTTCTATTCCTAGAAAATTATAATATAGTTGGGAACCAATCATTAATATGAAAGTGAATGATTTTGATCTCAAAGCTTTATGTGACCTTGGTTCTAGTGTCTCTTTTATGCCTAGAAAAATTTATGAAATGCTTGATTTACCACCTCTGGGAGATTGCTATTTAGATGTTCCCTTGATGATAATGCTAAAAAGAAACTTATGGGGAGTATTAATGATGTTATTATTATGGTTATCAATGCCTTTGTCCTTGTTGATTTCTATGTTTTGGATGTTGAATGCAATGCTTCTTGTCCTATTACTTTAGGAAGACCTTTTCTTAGAATTGTTGGTGCCATTATTGATATGAAGGAAGGAACCATTAAATATAAATTCCCATTCAAGAAAGGTATATAACACTTCCCTATAAGGAGAGAGAATATACCTTTTTCTCCTCCTATTGAATCAAAATTTGATGTTAACGCTTCTTCATTTGAAAATACTTGATTCTTGCTTCCTATGCCTAACTTAAAGGCGTTAAAGAAAAGTACTTCTTGGGAGATAACCCAATAGTTTTATTGAGTCTTGGAAGTTATTACTTCTGTAATAGTCTCTCCTTATTCTTTTTGTGTGGTTTTTGTGCCAAGAATAACCTCTAATGAGAGAGAAGTAAGATTTGGGGAAGTTGCTGTCCCGAAACAGATTTTTGTGCTTCACTGTAAACATTCACGAAAAATCCTTGTATGTCGGATTGAGCTGTAATTGTTTGAGCTTATGCCCCAGGTTGTTATCTAACTTTTGTTATTTCAACACTTTTCTATTTGAGCAACATAAGGTCTTCGAAAAAATCAGTTTTTACCTGCTGGTCTGTTTTGACAGATTTCTGCCATTATTTGCATTTGCCTCTTAATCAGTTTCTTTTTGAGTTCTTCTTGATGACTTGAGATTTTTAAAGGAATTTCTACAGTATCTTTTGTTTTAATGAAAGTTTTACTCTTGTTGAAACTAAACCCAAAGGTGTAGAGGCCTGAACCCAATAAGGTACAAGTCCCTGTGTTTACAGTGCTAGTCCCTGGATCGAATAGCTAGCACCCACAGTTTAAGATGTAATATCAAGAAACAAAGGTCATATTACAACTTATAATTAGGAATAAAATAGTTCATTACAACTTACATAGATCATATGGCTATCTTATTATAGAGCAGCAGATATAATTATAAAGCATGGAGTCCTTCATCTTCATATGCCACAAGCAAACATGTGGGTTGTAGACTTGTAATCAATACTCAACAAACTTCACTAACATAAATCAAACCTGCAACATGATAAGTTACAACCACAAGGGTCAATACATTTGAATTGTATTGGCAAGCGATATCTTCTTGATATGGAGAATCTAACATCTACATGAATATATGGCTAAGTGGAGTTTTGGCTGGCCTTTGCATAAAATAAGTTTTCACTTCATCAAACATGGCACACTAGATACACACCATGTGCTTCCCCTGTTCACCCAACAAGTTTTAACTTAGAGAAATTAGAATGATGAGATTCTTGATCTTGCTTCATTGTCTTGATGCTCAAAATTGTCCATAACCGGGGACACGACTAAGTACTTAGTTTTACCCTCTCGAGAGGTGGTGCACTTTCCCCACAAGACTCGACATGCATCGAGACGAGAATTTTCAGAAGCAATCCCTCAGACCACCATGGACGCGTTGCATCCTATCAACACTACCACCATTTGTCCATCTGGCTGAGTTCTTGCAACTTAGTTGGTCAAGGCAGATCCCATATGCCATGTGGCTACACTAGAAGATTTTGCGACAAGAATTTCTCCAATCTCTTTGTTCCTGGGTAGCCATCCACAAGTGAGATACACCAGGGTAAACCATAGAAATGGGCCCTGAGTAACCACTCAACATAAATCCATACAAGTCCCATTTCCACCCAGGTGTTTCATTAACATCAGGTGTTTTCATTAGTCCAAAAATAATACTTGTATTTTCATAAGACATCATATCATGATTTCCACCCACAAATCCATATAGCTAGACTAAGCATTCTAAACTTACCATGTCTCCTATCTTTAGGAAATACTACCAAGGTATATGCTATAGGTTTATCATAGCATACAAATATACAAAATAGTCCTATCATGCATACTACAAAAATATCACTAATGCAATATTGAAAAGATAGGACTTTTGATGACCAAAGTATCACTTGCCTTTTTAGTATAAAATCTAGGTACTCTCCTTGATCTTGCAAATGTCACACTCCTCAAGTTTCACTACAACACAATCAAGCAAAAGCATACACTCAAACTACAACACAAAAATAACAAAACAATAGCAAGAATACAAAGAAATGCATGCAAGCATGCAAAAGATCATTTTATTGAAAAGTTGTTCCTAACAAGGTTCTAAACATTAAAAACACCTACTGGTCTTTTTATAAAAGTGGAATTTCAATTGGAAACAAGTTAGTGCAAAGAAGTCATTTAAATCAATTTTTTTGTTAGAGAAGCTTTATTCAAAGGAATAATTTCTAGTGTCAACAAAATATATTTTTAATTTCAAATGTTAGTGTTTATGGTCAGAGGGTTCAAAACAAAACCATTTGCAAAAGGATTCACTCAAAAATAATTTTTACAACAGTTTTTATAGACAAAATGGCCCTAAACAAGTCTCTGCCTAAAACTCAATTTTTACAGAAGTGTAGTTCAAAACAAAACCATTTGTCAAGAAAATAAGGCCACATTAGTGTATTTCATATTTTTCTGAATCCATAGACACCAAATTTGCATTTTTCTGATTTATAGATCAAAAGTTATGACTATAACAAGTTAAATCATCTAATGAATCTATTCTGGTTTTTAAATCGAAATCCTGGCCACGTGGCATGTTTCTATTGGCCTATACCATTTCGGCAGGATCAGCACTGCGCACCGTTGGATCTAAGTGGGATCTCATGGACCGGATCGACCGATACTGCTTCGACTAGTGATCTAATCTAGGCCCTAGGATATTGATCCAGTGGATCTGAGCGTGCTAGCCAGGGATAGGCGACGCTGCTGGCGAGCTGCTGCGGCGGCGCGTTGGGCGACAGCGGTCTGGTGGCGCTAGGGAGTAAGGGGGAGGTGCATGGGCATTACCAGGGTCGTAAGGTAGCGAGGGTTGCAACGGAGGTCACTGGCGAGGGCGAGGCGCTCAGGCGCGGCTGGAATTGCTCGCCGGAGTCGAGGCCGTCATCGGTTGCTTGCAGGTGAGGTCATTGCCGAGCATCTAGGGCATGAGAAAGCACATGGGGAGCGTCAGAAGGTGCGTAAGAGGATGGCGAGTAAACAAGTGTGAACAAGGGGCAAGGGGGGGGGGGGGGTCTATGCTCACCGGAATCGGCGTCAGAGTTCGTTGGTGGCCGCGGCGGTGCGAGCCGAATTGTGAGCAACCTGTGGCTCTCAGGGGAAGTGGTGTGAGGGGAAACGGGGAGGAGGGAGAGGGGAATAAGAAGGCATGGTCGGGGATGGGAATTACTTGTGCAGTTATTCGAATTTACGCGAATTGATTCCGTGAAGAAACGACAGAGGGGGGAAAGAGCGGGCTTGGCGCGGGGTTGACGATGACGACATGGAGGTGGGGTCACCTTGTCAGTGAGGGGGTGCGGTGTGCGCGGGTGAGAAAGGAGAGAAGAGGGGGAGAGAGGGAGTGGCCCGGGTGGGCTGGTTTGCTGGGCCTAGTTGGGCAGATAGGTTCTCTTTTTTTTCTTCAAATCCTTTTCCTTTTGTTTTTCTGTTTTCTGGTTTTATTCAAATCAAATGATTTAAACCTCAATTTGATTTAAAAAATTCTCCAAATATTTTTTGTAGGTTTTATACAAAATATAAGTTGATTATTTAGTCCAATTTGAGGATTTCAAAAATATTTTTATTAATCATTTAAATTGAGTGGGGGCACATTGGCATTTATTTGATAAAATTTAAATATGGTATTTAAGCCCATAAATTTTTATTTAATAATCCTTTATCCTTTTATATTATTAAACATATTTTTATTCCATTTACTTATGGTTTTTTAACCATGGTTTAAATTGTCTTGGCAATAATTCTTATTTATTTATTTCTTTCTTTGTCTTATATATTTCATATCTTTCTATCTATAGTTCCAAAATTGGTGATTCCAATTTGTGTAATTTTGTTTAATAATTATTTATCTTTATATATCCTTTAGACTTAATTTGTTCACAATTAAGCATTGATTTTAGTTATGAGCTTTATTAGCCTTGGAATACTTTCTTTTATCTTATAAAAATCATAAGTTTTTATCCATGGCTCCAAATGGAGTGAAATAAATTCCCATGGTTTTGTAATATTTTTGTTTACCATTATTGTTTATTTAGGAATGTTTGTTGCTAAATTTTTATATGGAACAAGGCCATAGTATTAGAGTGATCTTGATGATGATTTCTTTTATTAGGGTTTAGGGTCTAGGTTTATCCTTTCCAAGTGTTCAAAATCAAGATACATTCCATGTATGAATACATTTCATCTATTTGAAAATTTGTTTGTTACTTTCTCATTCAAATTTTTATCAAATAAGGTTTTGATGTTTCCATTTAGAAATAAAAAGTTTCTTTTCCCCCTAAATTTCATCATTTATTTCTTTTGTTTGATTATTTTTCACATTTCAAAATTTGGAAAATTTTGGGATGTGACAAAAGGCATATTATCTTGAATACACTAATGTTTCTTATGAAGATTGTGTGAAGTTTTGTATGAAGGAAATTTTCAAGTGTAGGGGAAGAATGATGTTATGAGATGAAGAATGCATAAAAGCTCAAGCTTGGGGGTGCCACCCCATGTCACCCCAATATTATTCTTTTGTATGCTAAAACAATGCATTATTCCTTCATGGCACATTAAGCAATCTCAATTGTTTGAAACAAGTCATGCTACAGCAATAATCACTAAGCATATGGTCAAATCAACATCTAACATGACATGATAAAGTCTAAACCACAGTCAAAACAAGCTTCCTTTTGTACCACCATAAGCATGAAACATTCTATTCTTTTCCAACACCAATCAATGCAACTTATTTGAAACAACTCACAAAGATAATAATCAATAGAGACCAGAGAGATTTTCTCACCTAACTACAAATAAGAACTAAAAAGTTCTAAGCAAAAATAAGAATAAAACTAAAGCTAAACACAGTGCTAGTAAAGGAAAACACTCACCGAACATTAATAGTAAAAACTAGAGTGTTCTAAGCAATGAAGAACGAGGTGTGACTTATCCAAAAGAAATTTGCTGGGATCCAACCAACTTATTGAAGAAACCAAAACAAAAGAAAACTAAAAGCAAAAGCAAAGACACTCCAAAAACAACACATATTTCATGAAGTAATAAAAATGTAGTATCTTGAAAGAAGACCTGAGATTTTTGTTGATGAAGAAGGGGATGCCTTGGGCATCCCCAAGCTTTGACGCTTGTACCTCTTGAATATTTCTTGGGGTGACACGGGTGGAATCCCCAAGCCTGAGATTTTGCCCATACTTCATCTCATCACATCATTCTCTCCCTACACTTGAAAACTTCCTTCATACAAAACTTCACACAATCTTCATTAGCAACATTAGTGTATGCAAGATAATAAACCTTTGGGTTCAGTTTCAACTCAAGTAAATCAACTACTAAAACATAAGATACTGTAGCAACTCCTTTTAAAAGGTCAAGTGATCAAAAGAACTCAAAAGAAATCGATTAAGAGGCAAATGAAAATAATGGCAGAAATCTGTCAAAACAGACCTACAGGTAAAGACCGATTTTTTTGAAAATCTTCTGTTGCTCAAATTGAAAAGTGCAAAACTAATGAAATTTGGGTAAATACGGGGGGGGGGGGGCATGCGCACAAAAAATTACAGATCAATATGATGTTCTGGGATTTGTCACGATGTTTTACAGCGAAGCACAGAAATATGTTTTGGGGCAACAACTTCCCCAAATCTTACTTACCTCTCATTAGAGTCTATTCTTAGCACAAAAACCAAACAAAAAGGATAAGGAGAGGTTCTTATAGAGGCAATAACTTCCAAGACTCAACAAAAGAAAAACTTACTGAAATAAAAATTGGGTTATCTCCCAAGAGTTATTTTCTTTAACGCCTTTCAGCTAGGCACAAAAAGCAAGAATCAAGTATTTTCGAATGAAGAAGTATCAACATTAAATTTCTTGCCTCTACCTTTATTACCTTTACTCTTACCTTTAGGGAACACATGATTGCTTGGTGGGGAAGTGAAATTCATGCAGCCTTTTCCCACATCTATTATTGCTCCAAGGAGTTTTAGTAGGGATCTTCCAAGTGTAATTTGTCCTTTTCCTACACATTCAATAACAAGATAATCAGTAGACACCACTTTCCCTAGGATTTTTTTAAACACTCCTTCAGCTATTCCAATGGTAATATAGTGGCATTATTGGTAAATATATTTCTTCTCCACCCTCAGAAAGTCCCCAAAGATTCAAAGATTCATAAATATCGTTAGGCATAAGATACAATTCAGACATAATATCACAACAAGCATGAAAAATTCCACCATTTATAGAAACTTTTACTGTAGGGATCCATTTTGAAGGTTCAGAATTTATTGGAACATAATCATGATGCTCTCGAAGCATATTATAGCATCATTTTAAGCAAGATGTACTTGTCTCAAGAGTGTTTAATCTAGCATAAATGCTTATTAAGGACTAATCAAATTTACTAGGCAAGTTATATGTTGCGATCAAATTTTCTTATAGCATTAAAAGCTTCATCCCCATCACAATGAAGGAAATCTCCTACTACAGCATCCAAAGCATATCTATAACAAAGAACAAGACCAAAGTAGAAACTGCTAAGAAGCAAGCCTAGAGTCATTTTAGGTTTAGTTTTTCATAAGAATCAGAAATTCTAGACCAAGTTTGTTCGAAACTCTCCTCACTCCCTTGTTTGGAAGTGAAGATCATTTCCTCAGGCGACAGAGTGATTGGAGCAGAACTAGACATAAAAACAACTTGAAGTAGGAACTAATTTTTTTGTGTTTTTGATAAAAAGAAGCAAACCAAACAAAGCAAATCAAACTAAGCAAAATAAAAACAAAGTAAAGAGATTTGTAGTGAGAGACTCCCCTTGCAGAAATCTTCTTTCTTCCTGGCAACGGCGCTAGAAAATCTTGTGATGGCTCAGTTGACGTAGAGCCTATTGGGAACCCGAAGAGCAAGGTATGATGAGCACAACAACAAGTTTTTCCTTAGTTATGGAACCAAGGTTAGCGAACCAGTAGGAGAAAAATACCACTTCCGAAGGTGTTGCTAGCAACGTGGAACCTGCACACAACACAACCAAAATACTTTGCCCCAACATATCAGTGAGGTTGTCAAGCTCATTGGTTTTGCTGAAAACAAATGATTAAACGTATAGTGTGGAAGAAAGTAATTGCTTGTAGTAATTGCAGAAAGTAAACAGTAGATGGAATATCAGTGGAAAGGAATGGACCAGGGTCCATAGTTCACTATAGGTGTTTCTCCATAAGATAAGTAATATGCTGGGTGAACACATTACAGCTAGGCAATTGACAAATAGAGAATGCATAACAATGCATCTACATGACATGATGATCACTATGAGATTCATTTGGGCATTACAACATGATACATAGACTGTAATCCAACTGCATCTATGACTAATAATCCACCTCCGGGATATCATCCGAACAACCCTTGGGTATTAAGTTGCAAGCAACAGATAATCGCATTAAGCAAAGTGTGTATTGTAAACAATACAATTGCCCTTGGACAAAGGATTGTTGTTTTCTCCCTAGTAGAAACTACACATCTATAATCTTATAAGTTTCTGTCACTCTCCCAGATTACTAGAGGCATGAACCTACTATCGAGCATAAATACTCCCTCTTGGAGTCAGAAGAAAATACTTGGCCAGAGTAACTACTAGCAATGGAGAGCATGCAAGATCACAAATAACATAGACATGATAGAACAATAATCAATCTGACATAATACTCAATATTCATCGGATCCCGGCAAACACAGCATGTAGCATTACAATAAGATGATCTTGATCATGATAGGAAGCTCACAAGATCTAAAGATGACGAAACAAATAGGAGAAATAACCATCTAGCTACTGCTATGGACCCTTAGTCCAAGGATGAAATACTTACACATTACTCTGGAGGCAGGCATGGTGATGAATAAGGCCTCCGGGATGATCTCCCCTCTCCGGCAGGGTGCTGGGAAGAGCTTTAGATCCCTCCCGATCTAGGGACGACCGTGGCGGCGGCTATGGACTTTTTCATGGAATTCTGATCGGGCCCCTAGGGTTTTCGTCTCGGGGGGATTATATAGGCAAAGAGGCAAGGTCGGTGGAGAGCCAGGGAGCCCACACCCTTGGGCGACGTGGCCAGGCCCAGGTGTGGCCGCCCTAGGGTGTGTCTCCCCCTCTCCTCCGGACTCCATGTCGTGTCGGAAAAAAATAGGAACTTCAGATTTTGTTTCGTCCAATTCCGAGAATATTTCTTTACTAGTTTTTATCAAACCAAAGACATCAGAAAACATGAAACTGGATCTATGGCACTTATTAATATGTTAGTTCTAGAAAATTCATAAAAATGCCATAAAGTGTAGACAAAAATATAATATAATTGGTGCAAAATAAGCATGGAGCATCAAAAATTATAGATATGTTTGCAACGTATCAGTTGCCTCCCATGCAACTCTCTTTTATGGTCAATAACTTGACCTTGATGCTGGTCACTTAGGCCAGATGAGTGGAACACCCACTCCAAAATAGTTGGCCTTAAAGTGATGGCCTCCTTTTCATCATGCTTGGATTTCTTCTTCCTAGGAAAATGAATAACAAAAGGACCCAGCGAAGGAAATTGGAGCTTCACGTTCCCTTCATGTAGATTAATCAAAGACTTAATAGTACTTAAGAATGGACAGCCTAATATGATAGGAGCAGTAGCATCTTCAGGCATCATCTAGCCAAACACTCCTATGTATCAAGACCTTGCAGAGAGAAAAGTCGACCACGAGGAGAAGGAATAAAGAATACTCAACTCGTCGTCTCGCCTCAAGAAGGAAGTAACCCGTCGATGCTAAGCCTACCTAGACTTGTCCTAAGGGGAAAATACTGCGTCTTTTCCACTCACTTAATTTAAATGCCCAAACCCAAAGCCGCTCAGCTCCGAACCGTAGCTGACCCTGCCTGTTTATTTGAAGACCTGTTAGCATCTCATAATTTCCACCGCTGAAATTGTTAAGCGGATGTTATCACCCAACCCTACTCTTCCCTAATCTCGGGACGAGATTATTTTAAGGGGGAAAAGTCTGTAACATCCCAATTTCAGCAACCCTGATTTAATGTCCAAAAAGGCAAAAATCAGGGGGAACAAAAACTTTTTCTTGTTATATGTTGCAAAGTTTGCTTACTTGTTTGCTTGTGCTCATGCAACTGTGTCTGTATCAGGTTATGTACTTCTCATCTCAACGCTAGTTTACAAAAAGCTATTTTACAAAAGAGATGTCTTGGCTCATCCTTCATATTCTCAAATGTTCTGGCATTTCAAAAACCTGAGCCAAGATGACTTTGACACAACAAAAATACTTTACTAGTTCCCATTAACAAAACTATGGAGAACTATATATAATCTCCTTATGTTTTCAAGACAGAACTCCCAACTACTCTTATCCCTAGGTTTTCCAAAACCTTTATTAAAACCTCTTCATTCCAATCTTGGTAGGAATACCAAGATGATCCTTATCTCCCTTCAAAGCACACCCAACTCAAAATACCCATCCTTACCACAAGCTAGGCTTGATGGTAACCCTAGTGGTAGTTGGATAAGTGATAACATGAATTGCCTAGATCTGTTGTTTGATGAATTGCCTTGATCTGCTAATTGCCTTGTTTGCTTAGGAACTAGAGTGAGATAATATAGTAGCTCATCCCTTAGGACCCAATCTGTGTTTGTGATCATCGATCTCAAACCAAGCATCCAAATCAGGATCACCCCATGCCTCTTAAGTGACTATCTCATCTCCTAATCAGATCAATCCAGGGTTAATCCCTCCTGATAGTTTCCAACCTAGTGAAGAACCAATCCAAGTTTGGATCTCCTCTATTCTACATATACCCCAACATCAACCCATTTAATGAGAAGGATAAACCCTTTCCACTCTCTCAAATGTTTCCCTCATGCATACTAGTCAAAATCTCCAAATCTGCCAAAATGGCTGTCTGGATTTCTTATCTAGATTCAGTCTTTGGAGCTCTACCTTTTCCAACCTATGTGCATTCTTGAGAATGTACTTGAACCATATTGTAGTACATCTTTAGTACTAACAAAGCCTACTCTTTCCCTTGGCTAAGCCCTTCTAATTCCCACTCATCCTTGATGGTTTTGTAGTCAAGATAATAATCTTTTCTGCAAATCTTATCATGTTGCCTAGTTTGGCAGAATCTCACATCCATATGCCACCTCCCCTTTACCAAATATTTGAATGGTTATGATATAATAACCATGGCCTATCAACCCCCACATCCCTAGTTTCCATTGGAGCTTTGTGCTTCCTAAACCCCCATGGTTTATGAGGCATCATGGCAACTCTGATATGGCAGCCTTATTTTCAACAAAGTTTGCCATCACCTCTAAACCACCTCAAATCCAACCAAGCTCAACTATTGCTTCCGTAATCATCTATATAAACTTGTCTATCCATCCATATACCCCTTGTACCTAGGTGAGATCTGAGCTCCCTAATCCAACCCTATTTAGGAGGTATGAAAATAACAAAACCCTAGATCCTCAAATCAATGTATTCTTCCAAGAATACCTCTTGTTTGTCAATACCCAAGGTGATATTTTTATAGATTCTAAGTACACATCATCTACCTTGGATATAAGCATCCCCAAATAAGTTCCCATAGATATTTGGATTATCAAACTATTTTATTTCCTTTTTTCACCAAATTCTAAAAACCTTGTCTACAAAATCAAGATTGTTTTTCTCCAAATCAACTTGCCAACTCAAGGCACATATGATGCCTATATATCATACCCCATCTTCCTAACTCAAAAATAAATATTTTTGAGATTCTTTATTATTTCTTTTTGCCCTTTTACCTAAATGGTAGAAACAAGAAATAATTTCCTAAAAATACTTTCCCACCTCAATAAATTCAAATAAAATTCTCCAATGTGTAATATGGTATTTAGGACCATATCACATCAAAAACCATGCTTGTCCAATGTAAAAATATCATCTTAGATTCCATAATCTACTTCTGCACTTTGTGAATAAGTGCATTTAAATGAGGTTATATTCATCTGAAAATCCTAAATAAATCCCATGATAATATCATGACCCTATCTACACACCAGTACATTTTACCCACCTTGATCAATGAAAATTATTGAACTTCCTTTACAAGCACCATTTTGATCAAATGAGGCAAACAAATCAAAACAAGGGCTAAAACACAACCAAACCATCTACCAAGCTTGTCTAGTACTACTCACCAGAAACACCACTCCCTCCTGGTCATGCACTGTAGCCCTATCTACTGTAGCACACCCCTCCCTTGCCTTTAGTGCTTGGAATAGAGAGGGAGAGGGCTTGTTATTACAAACTAGAAAAATATCTCAACCCAGCTCTCCCCTGCCCTCTCTGGTCGAGCTTCTGGTCCGACCACCACCCAGCACCACCCCAGCCAGCCAATGGACAAGCAACACTCCTCCTTTCTCCTCCCTAGGCCATTTCCACCATGGACCTCTGCTCCCTTGGTTTATAAGGCCAGAGGCTTGACAGCCTCTCTCCCAGCCCTCATTTCCTCTCCTCTCCCTCCCACTTACCTCCCCTGAGAGCCCTCCCTCCTCTCTTGTTCTGCCTAGCACAGGAGAAGATAAGAAAGGCCCCCTCGGCCATGGCAAGGAAATATAGCCCCGAGCTCCCCTCTCCCCTGTTTACTCTCTGCATGTCACCCTGCACTAACCCCCTTGCTCCCTGCATCCGCTCATACCTTTTTGTGGCCTTGCAGCAACTCTAGGAGCCTCACCGACGACCTCCCGAGCGTTCACCAGCGGGCGACCCCATGCGAGCTCCTCCCCGACGATGAACCCCTCCCTGCCGCCCATCACCAGGACCGCCGTCGTCGACCACATCACCTCCTCCGCTTCCCAGCCTTCCCCGAGCCCCCGGTGAGCGCCCCTACCCTCGTCAGCCCGGCCTAGGGTTTTCTCTCCGCCCGCGGGCTCCCGCGAGGATGACGACTGAGGGCCGTCGATCCCCATTAGATTGGGCGGCCCCGATTTCCCCATACCCCTTCGCGGCTCCTGGTCTCTGACCACCGGGCCCCGCTTGTCAGGCTCAAACGGGGCGCTGCTCGCGTGCGACCCCGCCCCGGATGGGCTGTTTCTCAATAGTTCGGCCCAGGGCCCAGCAGATCTGGCCCAGAACCCCTACCCTATTTATTCCTTTTTGCCAGATGTGAAAATCTGTCTGTTAGTTTAAATACAAACAAAAATGGAATTAGCCCAAAAAAATTTAGATACTCTTTTCCCCAGGTACTCAAGCCTCTTTTCCAACATGTGGACTTGGTGCTGGACTAAATTGATGTCTAAATTAAATAGGATAAATCATCTATCCAGATCTGTCCAGCTCACTAATATTTATCTCCAGATAGTTTCACTAATCCATTTGACCTGAAACCACTTTGTACTATTAGGTATAAACCATACCTTGCATGTCCCACTCCACCCATACCCATTTGCTTCCTGGATTGCTGTTAGCAAAAATAACAAAATCAAGCCTTTTCTACTTTTAGGAATTTTTATAGGTAAAACCAAATGAGGTTTTTACCTAATTACAACTCCTTGTTCACATATATATCAACATCTTTCATAATCCAGTAGCCCATAATTTTATAAACCTGTGTTAATTTTTGGTGAATTAAATTATTCTGTGCATGGTTTATTTACTAATAAAATCACCACAGTAGCCCTGCAACTCCAAAAAGGTTTATCGATTTCTACAGAAAGATATTCCTAGTACCTAACATGTGTCCTTGGAATCACCTAAAAAGCTTCTGTAAATTAAATATGATGAAAAAGAGAAATCCCATCCAGTACTATCTTTGGGAATTTCTCAAGGGCATTCTGATAATTGTTTTGAGGTGATTCCAACTCCTCTTGATTCAGTACACTAAATACTACCTAATACCCAAGGAAATAATTTTTGGAATTCCAGAACAGTTCTGGTGAATTATTTCCTAAAACTAGAGTTTTATCCACTATAAAAATCACTATAAATCAATGGAAATTGATAAAATAGTGAAACCACTTTTGTTGGACTCATCTTATCAATACCTATCTGATGGTATCATTTTTATATGATGGTACAATACAGATAAAGCACTTGTTCAAAAACCCTCTCTTAGGTAGTTCCTAGACTATAAATCCGAATGGATCCTTTTTCCCTAATGCCTCCAAATCCTTTTGCTAAATCTTATCAACCAATCATCCAACATCCTACTGATGTATATCATGTAGTTATATTTTGCTTGATGCATGGTTTGGTGCTTGTATGCCTTATATTGATTTGTTTGTTTGCATGTATGCTTAATAACGGCGATAGTTGCTACCGTGGGACACCGAAAAGAAGGAAGCATCGGGCTTCTCTTATTATTATTATACTTGGTATTATGGTTATCTAACACCGTCAAGGGACATCTCACTGGTCATATGCAAGCCGCCCTTCTTGAACTCCTATATTAACCTACTCCTTTTTATCAATTGTTTTATATCTCGTTTATGAACTGCATGATCAAATTGCATGGTTTGTTTCAAATAAAAGGCGTGAGTAACTTGGCTCCTCCAAGTTATGGATGAGTTTACTTTAGGACACCTACCCTATTGACACCCATTTTTACCCCTTTAGATAGAGGCTAAGATGATTAGCATCTTCCCTCTTGGAGTACACGGATTTTCAATGATAAAACTATTTTGGGTTTTACCCTACTACAAAGTTTTCAAAAAAGAACCCTTGGAAAGAGGCATCGTTTCCAACTGGAGGTTTTACTAAAGAAGATATGAGGAGGATAAAGAGAAAGTCAAGCAAGAGAAAGAGAAGGTATGTTTTACGCCTTTACCGGAACAATTATCCATGCAACCACACTACCCCAGTCGCTGGGGATTAACTCGTAGTTTGTGGTCTTTAGCCGGGGCTGCTCGTACTCGCTAAAGGGGAGAAATCCCCTGAAATCCGGACTGTCTGTTACAAGGTACCGGTGCAACAATTGGGTCTCTCCCGGATGGTATGACTTAAGGTAAGTATGGATGAAAGTGGAGTAAAAATTTGGTATCCGCCAAACTACGGTTTGGGGGTAGGGGTCAGTACGGGAGGAAGGACTATGGCCGTCGTGCCACATACTCGTACCGGAGAGAACAAACAAAAAAGGAAAAGCCGCCTTTGCTAGGGATGGACAAATGAAAAGTTAGGTTTGATTATCCGAACCCCCGTCTACCGTGTGTAGCGGGACATGATTGTATGCCGGCAGATGTATTGATTCTTGTGGGTTAAGTGCACAAACTCTGCAGAGTCTAATCTATTCTAATAGCCGTGTCCAGGGTCAAGGACGGTTGGAAAGGTGATTGCTAGGAGTACCCTTGGGATATGTTTAAGATAAATAAAAAGGATGTGACTTGGTCACGAGGCAAGATAAGAACAAGTTTGGGTTTGACTAGAGATGGTCGAAGATGTTTTAAAGGGTTTTACTACAAAAATGTTTTAAAAGTTTTTAACAATGATATGGGGATATCCGAACTTTCAAAAAAGGAGGCATGTTTTCCAAAAACTCTTTTTTTTAAACATAGATATAGAGATGCCCTAGTTATACTTTTTCAGAAACAATTATAGTGTAGAGCTATCTCGCCACAACCCAAATATGCATTATCTTGTTACCTTGTATCGGTGGTTTGCTAGTACATTCAAAGTACTCACGGGCATTGTCCCTGGTTATTTACTTGGCCAGATTGCAGATGTTACGAAGCGACGAAGGTGCTGATGTCTATGCGAGATAGGCCTTCTTCCCAGTCAGTTGCCTGTAGGTTAAGGCATGACATGGGCTCTGTGCTTGAAGACTTCCGCTACTTGTGTTGTAATTGCCACTTTGTAAGTTTCGTACTCGTTACTTTATTGATGTTGTACTGATACTAGTCGGTTATGCTCACGGCTCACTGATCATGGGAACTTGAATTGTATGCATAACGGGTATTCTCGGACCATAAATCCGGGGTGCCACATACATGGTATCAGAGCCATCCTGACTGTAGGAGACCTTAGTTAGCATGGACGTTAGACAGGACAACCCCTATTTATGAAAACACCGGTTTTTCGCAAACTATTTTCTCAAAAGCTTTTCGAAGGATTTATTATCTCATCTTCTCTGACTTAGACAATTGGAAAATGGATTACTCTATATCTCATCTACTTCAACTAATCTGTTTTCAAAAAACAAAGTCTGACTTGGAGACTATGAGACGGAGATCCCGGAACAAAGAGACCCCAACACAAGCAAAACAAAGGTGCTACCAACGATGAAAGACACTACAAGATCGCCCTACCAAGGGAGTCCTTCATCGCCCCCAGATCAATCAAGTACGGCACTGACAACCAAAGACGGCAGGACAGAAGTCAAGACCCCCGTAACATCCATATTTAGGATTAGCATCCCTAGAATAGGATTCCCTTTTATGGCGTGTAGTCACCCCCTTAGTACTTATGGTATGCCTTGTTTGCTTGTCATGTGCGTGTATGATGCTTGGAATGTGTTGATTGTCTGCCGGGAATCATCCGAACCTAAATTTTTGACCACCTTGCTGGCGTACCCTGATGCTAACCCTCGCAAACCCTTAGCCGAAAACCTCTCTTCAGCAGGATGGCCACATAAGAAAACCTCGACAACCACAGGTAAAACTCTAAGGTAGAAAGACTGCATCCTTCCACTCAACCCCAATAAACCGCCCACCCTCTACTTAGAGAGTCGTCAGAGGAAAACCAAGCCATAATGGCGCTTAGTACTAACTGAGTACCCTGATAAATCTTCACTTACCTGTTTAATCTCACCCCTAAACCAAAAACCCTCCTCTGTGCAGATGGAACCTATCGATGAAGCATGGCTAAGCGCAGATTCCCCGTGCTTCTCTGGGAATCCCTACAGCTTTGCGGAAACACCCAACCTCCCACCTTCAATCTTCACAAAGGACTGGAAACCGGACTATATCTGGGGCAAGTTACCATTCCCCCAAAGTATGGAGAACCCGGAGAACCCATTCGTGCCACTGGACTTCGAATGCCAACCCCAGTGCTGGACCTAAATATGGCTGCAAGAGAAGCACTATTTCGCATCCGGTATGTCCTTGCTGAAATGAGGCAACCCACAACCTTCTATCTACCCCTCAAGGGAAGTGTGGATTCATCCAGACAATCCCAAGATCCTCGCTTGACTTACCCCGCCCTGCAGCTGCAAGCCCGTTATAGCTATGCTGGAAATGAGCTTCTCACCGCAGTTGCTGATGAATACCAACACACCCACATGGATCTTCATCTTGTCCAAGCCATCCTAGATCGCAAGGAAGCTCTAGAAGTCCAGCAAAGGAATCAAGCCATAATCAAGGAACCAGAAGAAGCCTCTGGAAGCCACATCCTCAAGGGAAGGAAGAAGTGTGTCTCCGCTCGGCAGTATCTCAAGAGGTTCAAGCCACCCCAAGACATACAAGAATCCTCCACCCATATCCCTGAAGGCGAAGATGAAGCCAAGAAGAATTCTCCTGGATCGTCCGCAAGCGGCAACTAGCCTAGTGTAGTACCTATGTATCGCCTCGGAACATGTTTTGTAAGACTCTAAGTACTTGTCGCCGTGCGGCACCGACCTGTTATGTAACCTCATAAGTACCTCCACGACCGACCGACTTGAACTTGCTAAATTTATGGATGATATGCAAGTATGATATCCTAACTTTGCATGTTTTACCCACGACGTTGCATCAGACCAAACCGGAACGACCGCATTCCAAAGGACTTCGTTTCCTAGACAGCCAAACTCCAAAGACATCCTCCAACCCGTCGGACCTCTAACCAGCTCAGAACTAACTACCCATAAGCTAGTAGGCGCCGATTCAGTAGACCTTCTATGTCATGAAGCGGTTCCGACGATGTCAACGGAAGATAACCACCCTGCAGGAAAATTACAGCGCCATCCCCCGCAACAGCATGCGACTCCAACCAAGGAAGTCAGCGACTCCACCCAGAACCCCTAGTGTCGCTCTAAGGGGGAAAGAACGCGCCTTTCCCGCCCAAAACCCGAGAGGCCCTGGAGCCGGCACTAGTTAGCGTTAAGTGATGACCACCCTCCAACTCCAAATCATCGACCCTGCTACAAGGACGACAACCGGCACTCCTCCAGAATCGGAAGGTACTCCACTCCAAGTCCAATCATCTAGCCAAACACCCCGATGTATCAAGACCTTGAAGAGAGAAAAGTCGACCACGAGGCGAAGGAATAAAGAAGACTCAACTCGTCGTCTCGCCTCAAGAAGGAAGTACCCCGTCGATGCTAAGCCTACCTAGACTTGTCCTGAGGGGAAAAGACTGATTCTTTTCCACTCGCTTAATTTAAACGCCCAAACCCAAAGCCGCTCAGCTCTGAACCGTAGCTGACCCTGCCTGTTTATTTGAAGACCTGTTAGCATCTCATAATTTCCACCGCTGAAATTGTTAAGCGGATGTTATCACCTAACCCTACTCTTCCCTAATCTCGGGACGAGATTATTTTAAGGGGGAAAGGTCTGTAACATCCCAATTTCAGCAACCCTGATTTAATGTCCAAAAAGGCAAAAATCAGGGGGAACAAAAACATTTTCTTGTTATATGTTGCAAAGTTTTCTTACTTGTTTGCTTGTGCTCATGCAACTGTTTCTGTATCAAGTTATGTACTTCTCATCTCAACACTAGTTTACAAAAAGCTATTTTACAAAAGAGATGTCTTGGCTCATCCTTCATATTCTCAAATGTTTTGGCATTTCAAAAACCCGAGCCAAGATGACTTTGACACAAAAAAAATACTTTACTAGTTCCCATTAACAAAACTATGGAGAACTATATATAATCTCCTTATGTTTTCAAGACTGAACTCCCAGCTACTCTTATCCCTAGGTTTTCCAAAACTTTTATCAAAAACTTTTCATTCCAATCTTGGTAGGAATACCAAGATGATCCTTATATACCTTCAAAGCACACCCAACTCAAAATACCCATCCTTACCACAAGATAGGCTTGATGGTAACCCTAGTGGTAGTTGGATAAGTGATAACATGAATTGCCTTGGTCTGCTGTTTGATGAATTGCCTTGATCTGCTGTCTGATAAATTGCCTTGATCTATTGATTGCCTTGTTTGCTTAGGAACTAGAGTGAGATAATCTAGTAGCTCATCCCTTAGGACCCAATCTGTGTTTGTGATCATCGATGTCAAACCAAGCATCCAAATCAGTATCACCCCAGGCCTCTTAAGTGACCATCTCATCTCCTAATCAGATCAATCCAGGGTTAATCCCTCCTGATAGTTTCCAACCTAGTGAAGAACCAATCCAAGTTTGGATCTCCTCTATTCCATATATACCACAACATCAACCCATTTAATGAGAAGGATAAACCCTTGCCACTCTCTCAAATGTTTCCCTCATGCATACTAGTCAAAATCTCCAAATTTTCCAAAATGGCTAAGTCTGGATTTCTTATCTAGATTCAATCTTTGGAGCTCTACCTTTTCCAACCTATGTGCATTCTTGAGATTGTACTTGAACCATCTTGTAGTACATCTTTAGTACTACCAAGTACTACTCTTTCCCTTGTCTAAGCCCTTCTAATTCCCACTCATCCTTGATGGTTTTGTAGTCAAGATAATAATCTTTCCTGCAAATCTTATCATCTTGCCTAGTTTGGCAGAAGATCACATCTATATGCCACCTCCCCTTGACCAAATCTTTGTATGGTTATGATATAATAACCATGGCCTATCAACCCCCACATCACTTGTTTCCATTGGAGCTTTGTGCTTCCTAAACCCCCATGGTTTATGAGGCATCATGACAACTCTGATATGGCAGCCTTATTTTCAACAAAGTTTGCCATCACCTCTAAACCACCTCAAATCCAACCAAGCTCAACTATTGCTTGCGTAATCATATATATATATATATAAACTTTTCTATCCATCCATATACCCCTTGTACCTAGGTGAGCTCTGAGCTCCCTAATCCAACCCTATTTAGGAGGTATGAAAATAACAAAACCCCAGATCCTCAAATAAATCTCTTCTTCCAAGAATACCTCTTGTTTGTCAATACCCAAGGTGATCTTGTTATAGATTCTAAGTACACATCATCTACCTTGGATATAAGTATCCCCAAATAATTTCCCATAGATATTTGGATTATCAAACTATTTTATTTCCTTTTTTCACCAAATTCTCAAACCTTATCTATAAAATCAAGATTGTTTTTCTCCAAATCACCTTGCGAACTCAAGGCACATATGATGCCTATATATCATACCCATCTTCCCAACTAAAAATAAATATTTTTGAGATTCTTTATCATTTCTTTTTGCCCTTTTTCCTAAATGGAAGAAAAAAGAAATAATTCCCTAAAAATACTTTCCCACCTCAATAAATTCAAATAAAATTCTCCAATGTGTAATATGGTATTTAGGACCCTATCACATCAAAAACCATGCTTGTACAATGTAAAAATATCATCTTAGCTTGCATAATCTACTACTGCACTTTGTGAATAAGTGCATTTAAATGAGGTTATAATCATCTGAAAAATCCCAAATAAATCCCATGATAATATCATGACCCTATCTACACACCAGTACCTTTTGCCCACCTTGATCAATGCAAATTATTGAACTTCCTTTACAAGCACCATTTTGACCAAATGAAGCAAACAAATCAAAACAAGGGCTAAATCCAAACCAAACCATCTACCAAGCTTGTCTAGTACACCTCACCAGAAACACCACTCCCTCCTGGTCGTGCACTGTAGCCCTAGATACTGTAGCACACCCCTCCCTTGTATTTAGTGCTTGGAATAGAGAGGGAGAGGCCTTGTTATTACAAACTAGAAAAATAT
Source organism: Avena sativa (assembly GCA_916181665.1). Lineage (NCBI taxonomy): Eukaryota > Viridiplantae > Streptophyta > Magnoliopsida > Poales > Poaceae > Avena > Avena sativa. Next base: position 362,762,538 of record OV702285.1, on the reverse strand, counting down.
CTCCACCCAGCTCTCCCCTGCCCTCTCTGGTCGAGCTGCTGGTCCCACCACCACCCAGCACCACCCCAGCCAGCCAATGGACAAGAAGCAATGCTCCTTTATCCTCCCTAGGCCATGTCCACCATGGACCTCTCCTCCCTTGGTTTATAAGGACAGAGGCTTGCCAGCCTCTCCACCAGCCCTCATTTCCTCTCCTCTCCCTCCCACTTACCTCCCCTGAGAGCCCTCCCTTGTAACATCCCAAAAATATGAAACAATGATCAACAAACTCTAATCACTAAATTAGGGTTAACATAAACTTTGATTAAGTAAAAACCAAATGAATGCATGTTTGTATGTGATGATTTGATAAATGCATGAATGGACTTGTCTGATTCAACTAAATAGTAAGGAATGGTTCAAAGATGAATATAACATCATCTAAAACATTTCCAAGCAGAAACAAATCAAGAGAAAATCACAAACAATTCAAATAAAGCAAATGGTCATTTTTGCCAATCTTTCTCACTAGGTCACTTTGAGTGTTTCTAGTCCAAGATTTCAAACAGAAACTTCTCCATTTCTTTTCACCCCTTGCTATACCAAGTAAAAGTGAATCAATGCCCACCTTTCAAACTTGCATAAACATTTGGCAACCCCATTCAAAGGACAATTCAAAATTGAATCTTTAACATATGGGAAGATCACACCTTTTCAAAACCCAAGCAAACCAGTGCCCCTTTACCAATACAACTAACGAAATACTCCCTAGTATGTGCCTAGCAAACCCACCAAGTTTGAATCCAAAATTAAATTTAAATTTCTTTCGGCCATTTCATCAAACACCTTGTCAGCAGCAAACAAACAAACATCAAACACTATTTGCAGCAGTGAATTTGGCCAACCTTGTTCCTTCTCTGGTTGCAACAAGCTCTTAGTAGATCACCTAGCCTCTTTAACAATCCTTAGCACCATTGTGCGCAAGCCTAGCCATTAATGGTGACCATGCCGAGAGCACCGTTGCCACCCCCATGTCGCCAGCGAGCTAGAGAAAGCACTAGCCTCGCCAACCTTGTCTGGGACACGCAACACCGTCCACCACCACTCCGTGTCCAAGCCCTGAGCGTAGCCAGCCACTGGACCACCCGCCAAGCACGCGCCCAGTCCCTCTGCGTGCGAGCCGAGAGCGCGCCAGTGCACCGACAGCAACATGAGCCCACAGACCGCGCGCCGCCCTTGCCGCTTACAGACGTGATCGCCAACACCCTAGCACCCAACCAGACAACCCCGTTCGACGCTGCATGGACCATGGATGCTGTGAGCCATTAAAATTGCCGTCGGACACGCCCAGAGCGTCGTGACGTTCCGACCATTCCTCACCGCCCGACGCCTCGCCACCATGCCGTTGAGCGTCTCCAGGGAGCACAACACCGCCCCTATCATCGCTCATGCCAGTAGCACTCTATGCCGTCGACACCGACAAGATCCACCCGCACCATTCGGTCCCCTTCAGCCACTATAAAAGGAGGCCTTCCCCGCTCGTTTTCTTCACACCAGTTCACTCCCCACCTATCACTAATCACACACACTCACCCCCGGAGAAAGAAGAGCAGCAGGTCGCCAGAATTTCACCAGAGTTCACCGCTGTAGAGGAGGAGAGGAGCTGTCGATTGGAGCCGCCCCAGGAGGAGATGCCGGTACAAGGAGAATCGCCGTCGTCGACTTCGTCATTCACCCCCATTGCCATAGCCCCGGTGAGCCTCCCACGACCCCCACTGGCCGTGCTAGGGTTCTGTCTCGCCGGCGCTGCCCGACGTGGACGATCAACCAGAGCCGTTCGATTAGAGTTAAATCCTACGATCCTAATCTCCCCATACCGATTCGCCCCTCGTTGTCTCACTGACGAGTGGGGTCGCTCACTTAACCAACCCACATGCGCGCTGTGCATAGTGGGCCGGCCCAGTTAAACACCCCGCGCGACCCACTAATTCAAATTTAGATTTATTCATTTAATTTTAAACCCAGTTCTATACCTGGATTAAAAAATCAACCCATCTCGATTCACTAAACCAAAATGCATGAAACCAATTTTGTTAGAAAGGTACTAGAATGCTTAATCCAAGCCCGCTGGATTCAAACCATTTAGAATTGTAGATCACCCATGGTAAAAATAACAAGGCAGAAGCTTTTCTGCATTCAAACATTTTCCAAAATTCAACCATGAAATCTTTTGAGTTGATTCCAACTCTCAAAAATAACATTTCACCCTACCTTTCAGAATATATAAAAATATATAGGGTTACTTGCAGAAATAATGATCCAGTAATAAAAGAATGCCTCATAGGCATTTCTAGTCACTTTAATTAATTAAAATAAAAAGGTTAAACTTATTAAATTGTGACACCACTTTAAATCACATTCCCATGTACTGAAATATGTGGTGATGACATGTGTCAACATGATCCCATGTTTGAGTTGGAGAATATTAAATCTTGAGTAATTTTTCAATGAGTAGAAATTACTGTTCTAAAATAAAATAAATAAGATAGGTGCTTTAATCTTTGTGATAATTGTGATGATGCTAGATCATCTAGTGTGAACCTTTGTGTGATAAATAGAAGTAATTAAGTATTGTGTGGTGATTGTGTACCTCGTATTTATTTACAGACGTTAGTACCGACCAAGGATACGAGGAGGAAGGAGGATACTACGAGGAAGAAGCCGAGGAGAACTTCAACAACTGCTCTGCACAAGGCAAGCCAATACTTGCAAGCTACTCATTAAGCAAGCTACCACTTGCAAGCTCTACTTGCAAACTTATAACCATTTGTTGATACCCAATCCTAGTTTTACTTGCAAAGCTTAATACTTTATTTCTTTATCAAAGCTTTCTCTTAGAGTTTACTTAGTAACTTGTAGATAATAGAAGGATATTGGAAGGTAGCATAAATAGCATAAAACTTGGCCTAAGTTAGATAATCTTGATGTCATCCTGAGGCATGAGATTGAACTTAGATAAGATACCCTTGTTTACCACCCCTCATTAGTATTTATCCCCACTTATAAATGTTAGTGCTAAGCATAAAACTTGATCAACTTTAGATGGGAATACTTAGAGAAAATGGTTATGAAAACCTTAGAATGATGAGTCATTCTACTGAAATGTTTTGACATGTGTTCTTGAACACCAAATGATTTTGATGATGAAAATGTTAAGGCATGAGCCTTAGCCCCTTTATGAAACTGATGGTTGTCTGGATGCGATACCATTACAATTTTACCATACAACCACAATACCCAAAAATTGGGTAGGGCTTGACTGGAATTTATATACCTTAGTATGGGTTCCCTTGCGGCCAAGGTCTGAGCTGAGGCTACCTTGTGAAAATTGTCCACCTGTGTAGTACCCAAGATGACAGTTGGTCATGGTTGGGAGGCCAAACTCACAGGAGAGGTGCCTATACTAGGGCGTGTAATTGAAAGGTTAGGATTGATTATCCGCATACTGAGTATGGTGAATTCAGGATTGTTCCTGACGGATGTATCGAATGTTGTGGTGAAAGTGTACAATCTCTGCAGAGTGTCAAACTATCCGAATAGCCGCGTCCACAGTTGTGGACAATTGGAGTGGACATACTGTTCCGTCGTCAGATGTTTTCAAAATGACTTGTGAAATGATTCATGACTTTGACTTGACCACAACAGGGCTGTGATATGAAATTCAAGTTTCCCCCTTATGTGTTATAAAACTTTCAACTCGTTTTCTTTGCTTCTGAACTTAGCTATGGTAAATCTGGCTTTTTACAAAACAACTATAGAGCTTAGTACTTCCTATTCCAAAACCACTTCACTTGTTAGTATTAGTTTGCGAGTACTTAAAAAGTACTCATGGCTTTGTCCTTGGCTATTCCCGTGGCCAGACTATGAAGAGGAGTATCAGGAAGAAGGACAGCAGGAAGGTTACGACCATTAGGATCATCTCCCATCGCCAGCATTGCCTGTGACCATGAAGATGGAGATTTGCCCGCGCTATCATTACTATTACGTTATTCCGCTGCTTGAATTGTATTAAGATCTGGATCATGAGATCCTTATTTGTGTAAGACCTTATGTATGGTTTGTAATGGATGATGTACTGTGATATCCAATTTGTTATGTCTCGCAAAAATGGTAATCCTGGGATTGCGATGTATGGCATAACAGGCACCTGTGATTAAAAATCCGGGTGTTGACAAGTTGGTATGAGAGCCATCCTGACCATAGGAGACCCTAGTTTAGAATGGACGTTTGAATCAAAAACTTAATTTCAAGACCAAAGAAGTGAGTTATGAAAACATATTCTTATTCTTATCACTTAGATTCTTTCATGAAAATTCATGTTCCTAAAAAATTCTTGCAAATTTACATAAAAATTGATACACTTGATCACTCTATGAACTTACCCATCCTATATTCTTATAGATGGACATGAAGTATAGCAAGTTTTATCAGTTGGGAAATGGAGGAGACCTCATCTTTGAGCGTGACTTGGACCAGCTGTCGGAGATGCTGGAGCGTCCACACCCCAAGTTATTCGGAGCTCAGCTCAATGATCAAGAAGGAGAAGATCTGCAGTGGTTAGTTGTTGCAAGTCTCCGAGGAAAGATTTAACCTCCCACTGCAGAGGGAATTCAGTTCACCTTAAGAGAGAACAACTGGCTCGATGGACTTGCCAGGTGTAACACCCTCAGAATCGACCCTATGCAAGTTTTAGCGAAACCCGCCAAACCCGCATAGAAACGATTCAAAGGTGCCCACCAGGCACTTTCGTGCGGGTGGAAAACGAAGTAAAAACATTACACAACAGTCCTCGATGGGACCCACAGAACAGATATATATACAACAGCGACTCATTGAGTCAAGAATACAGATATACAGAACAAAGATCCAAATCACCTTGAAAACGATAGAGCATCCGACTACGGACAAGATGCAAATGGGGCTAAGAGCCCTGAAGAATAACCGATGGCATCCATAACCCTGCCCAGGCCAAGCCGGAAGGGTAACCCTGCTAACGGCGTCGATCTCAAAACCTGCTTAAACAAAGGGGGTGCCGGCAAAGGGCAAAGGAAAAAGAGGAGCGGTCAGTACTGAGGCCAGTACACGGCGAGACTAGAATTCGGCGGTCCTCGCCTACATAGGTATGGTGGACTGAAGCGGCAGCGGCAGCATGCACTGAACAACCTATAGAGACTCGGTACAACTGGCGGCTATCAGAGAGGGGTAAGAAAGACCTATTCGGAACCAACCTGATACTACCACCAAGAACACCCATCCTGGTGTTTCCCCCTCGTTACCAAACGAGGAAGTCGACCGAGGAACTCACACGTTGGTAGTTTTATTTATTCAGTTATCGTTGCAGCAATTACTAGTCAAATATAGATAATCATCCCGATAAAATAAGCAGTGGGCACTTTTAGTTAACCATTCCGTTATAGTTGCGGAACTTACTAGTCAGATACAATTAGCATGAGATATCCCAAAACCCAGCAGTTGTTGGTACTTTTATTTAGCCATTCCGTTATAGTTGCAATACTTACTAGTCAGGTACAGTGGTCGCAAGCGACAACCCAAACAAGCAATTGTTGGCAGTTTTATTTAGCCATTCCATTATAGTGAAGCTGATTACTAGTCATTATAAAGTCAAATTTATAGCACTACTTTAGTTATAGTTGTCTATGATCGAGATACTGTGCTCCAAGTCGTCCATAACCGCGGACACGGCTTTCAGAAAGTTTTAACCCGGCCGGGGTGCACAAATAGCAACACACACACGATCAACCTCGGAAAAACCAAATCAAAACCCAACGAGGCTTTCACGACAAAGCAATCACAGGATTCAGAAATATTTCAGGGGGCCACCCCTTGGAGTACACCCGCAACGAAACTGGCCGGCTCCGAGACGGACTCAAGGTTTGTGGGGCCGGCTGTAAACGACTGGGAACCCGAAAACTCGGGGTGTCGATACCGCGAAAACGGGTCATGATCCTAAACAGTACAGTGTGCTCCTTGCACAATCGTAAATAAAGCAGTAAAGCATGGCATAAGTACAGGATCGTAAATAAAACCTGAAGCTAGTTTGTGGCCCCAAGAAATAAGACTGAATCAAGCTCTGGCTAAGGGGGGCCCATAATTCCCCGTATGTGGATAGCGCGATAAATCAAGGAACAGGTATCAAGCACTCGGGGTCCTACGGGACACAAGTGGACGGTTAACAACCAAATAACATCTATTGCCCACCTGTGCCTCTGCTTACCTAGTTCAATTTTAGTTGTTAAACAATAATTAAAGTGAACAATAAATAAAGCCATGATCATCTCCAACATTGAACGGGCGGCAATTCTCCAACAACTGTGGTACTTGACGACACGCAACAGCACTGGAGCAAGCGACTACGACGCGCAAGTCCAACTATCTACCAAACAACAGGTAATAGGATGTGTCCAAGGCAATATATGGCTGCAAGGGATTTCACGGGTACGGAAAACTAGAGCATCGCAACACAGATAGCAATAGATCAACAGGAGGGAATAAATACTATAAAAGTAAGATAGGTACAAAGGGGGAGGTGCTCGCCTGAAAACATTGTCAAAGGTTCATCCGAAGATCAGAGCGAAGCTCACATCAACTCAACGGCCCAATCCGCGAAGAAGCAAAACACTAGAATAAACACCGGATGCAATATTTAATACTACGGCAAAAGATCGGGCATGATGCATGTATGAGGTATGACATGGCAAGGATGCGATGCAATTAGGCCAGATTAAGCGGAACCGGGGTCCCGACAAATATTTAGGTGGTTCATGTTATTTAGATCCCCGCAATTTAAATGTTGTAATAACAAGGCAAGAGAAGTTACCGGTTCGCTACACCAATTTAAATGAGGCCGATATAAGACTAGATTTGCCCGCATATTGGCCCCATATTTAATTATAAGGTGAATCGGCATAAGGCCCCCAACCACACAAAATGCATGCGGGATGAACAATTAATATGCAACAAGTTCTATAATTAGCATTTATAAAATAGGGGCTCGGGAAAAGGTTCACACATTAGGGGGTCTCGACGAACTTGGGGTTCCGGGGGTTCGGGGTTCGACAGGGGCTCAGGGTTCGACGGAAGCAGTCTCGGCATCGGAAGTAGATCTTGTCGCATCCCGGAAGAAGGACTTGGTGTGGCGTCGGGGGCGCATCGGACTCGCCCGGGTCGATGTCGAACTTGTCGGGCCCGCGTGTAGGGTCGGTTCTGGCATTCGGGGTGAAGTTCTTGGCGTCCTACGGTTCCATGTCGACGACCTTGGTTTCCTCGATGGAGAACTCGGAGCATCCGTGTCGTGGTTCTTGTCGGGGTTCTCGGCTTCGGCGCCGGGGTCGGTCTTCGGGATCGGATCCGGGAAGAAGACCTTGGGGTATCACGGTTCCGTTGTCGGCGGTCTTGGCGTTCGGGTTCGGTCTTCGGAGTTCATGAGGCGAACTTGGAGTTTCGAGGGGTCCGGAAAGGGGAGCTGCGTGTCATCGGGTCCGGGAAGGAGTACTCGAGCGGCATTGCCTTCACGTTCCAAGGAGGAGATGCCTTCGGGGCCTCGGTCATCGGACTCGGGTACGGTGCCGTTGTTTCATCGGGCTTGGCCGGGTCAGTGTTGATCTTGTATTGCCTCCCTACTAATGTTCGCAGGAGCTCGTAGAGGATGCGCGGTACTTGACAGAGGCGACGCAGGGTCACGTCGATGGCACGGGGACGGGGACGTGCTTGAGCAGGAGGAATTTCGGGCCGGAGGAGGACGGTCTCGGGCGGCGGGCTCGCTGCCGGCATCGACGACGTGAGGACGGGGCCGACAGGCTCGGCGGGGGCGACTAGCAGCTCGGGCCCGCGGGGTCGGGGTCGAACGGGCGCGGAGGCAGGGTCGGCGGCGACGCGGTCGCGTCCAGGCGGCGGCGAAGGTCGACGGTGGGAGCGGCCGGAGGCGCGGCTTCTGAGCGGTGGCGGACGACGGCGGCCCGCGCGGCACGGCGGCGTCTGCCTGGGAGGCGCAGAGGAGGCGACGGGGGATGCGGGGAGCGGGTCGGAGGAGCGGCCGTCGCGCGCGGAGGGGGGGCCGCGCGGCGGCGCCGGCGGGGAGAGGAGCTCGAGGGGCGGTCCGGCGAGGAGGAGGCGGCCGCGGAAGGAGGAGGAAGACGGGGCCGGAGGCGGAGGCGCAACCGGTGGCGCGCCGACGGGGAGCAGAGGTGGGGAGGCTCGCGGGTGGGTGGAGGAGAGAACCAGGGGAGCGGCGCGTCGGTGGGGGCTGCGCGCGTGGGGAGGGAGAGAGAGGACGTGGTGGGGCCGGAGGGTGGGGTCGGGGCGTGGGGCTGTGGTGGGGGGTGAGGGGTTGAGAGAGAGGGTAGGCTGGGGGAGGGTTTGACCAGGGGAGGCAGGTGGGGAGGGAGTAGTGACGTGGCAACTAGGGAGTGGTGGAGGGAGTGAGAGAGGTGAGGTGGCGAGAGCGGATTGGGTGGGGTGAGGTGGCTGGAGGGGTGGGTAGATTAGGACTAGGTAGAAAACGGTTTAGGTGGACCGATTTTATTCCGGGGGTGGTCGACTGGGTCAAATCGGCCCGTTCGACTGCCCCACTAAAAATAATTAAATATTTTATTTATTTCAAACAGGGCTTTTGCAAACCGATAGCATACAAAATAAAATAATCCGGAGACCCGGGTTTTGCGTTTGAACAAAGACGGGGCGTTTTAGAAAACACAAAATAGGTTTCTCTGCAATTAGTTTTGTGCAAGCAAATGCAAGATGATGACGATGCTCAAATGCAATGTAGCATGATGACATGAGCATGCGGTCATGATGATGCAATGCACAAAAACAATGCGATTTTCCAGTAGTGGTTTTGCGGGATGCCACAATTCGACACCACTAACAATGGATCTCGCCCTCGAGATCCACCTCATGGTACCGGAAGGAAGGTCGGCGATCTGAATCTGCTCACATCGTGTAGATCTTCGCGACACCACTAACAAGGGGTCGTTGTCCGTGATCGTCGAGGGAACACTCCGGGAACAAAAGGTCGAAGGTAGAGGTATCAACAAATAAAGCCACCCCTAACTTCCGTGGACGGAGTAAAACTGCTGGATCCACTGATTCGATGTACAAGAGCGAATGTTAAGAGTAGTCGGATGGTGATCAGTCCATCGCGCACCCAAACCATTACTCTGCACACAAATAGGCGGAGTATGCAACCAACTCTCAGAATTAGACTGAAGATCTCGACAAACGAGGTACGGAAACAGAGGAGTGATGCAGACTCTGCATCGGATCTGGCGTAGATGATGTCGTCGCGTCGGAAAACACCGGAAGGCACAAACAAGGATCAAAGAATGGTACCACAGATAAAGGATCACTCAGATAGCATGAAGACCAGATGTAGCAACACCGTTACCAAAGGAGGAAGCGAAACCCTAAAGGTACGACGGAACCCAACCACGAGAAATCCTGGACTCGAAGAGCGAGACGAGAGCGGATTCAAAACACGCAGAGGTGAGAGGAGAGCAGCAGAGGGGTAAGGAGTAAAATCAGACCTAATCAGAACTATCCAACCGATTTTGCAAAAATAGTTTTGACACTCTACTTCGGCCATTAGCTAGGTTATCCTACAGGCTGGACTTGTGGGGTATCGCAAGTGCTGAGCTCTGATACCACTCTGTAACACCCTCAGAATCGACCCTATGCAAGTTTTAGCGAAACCCGCCAAACCCGCATAGAAACGATTCAAAGGTGCCCACTAGGCACTTTCGTGCGGGTGGAAAACGAAGTAAAAACATTACACAACAGTCCTCGATGGGACCCACAGAACAAATATATATACAACAGCGACTCATTGAGTCAAGAATACAGATATACAGAACAAAGATCAAAATCACCTTGAAAACGATAGAGCGTCCGACTACGGACAAGATGCAAATGGGGCTAAGAGCCCTGAAGAATAACCGATGGCGTCCATAACCCTGCCCAGGCCAAGCCGGAAGGGTAACCCTGCTAACGGCGTCAATCTCAAAACCTGCTTAAACAAAGGGGGTGCCGGCAAAGGGCAAAGGAAAAAGAGGAGCGGTCAGTACTGAGGCCAGTACACGGCGAGACTAGAATTCGGCGTTCCTCGCCTACATAGGTATGGTGGACTGAAGCGACAGCGGCAGCATGCACTGAACAACCTATAGAGACTCGGTACAACTGGCGGCTATCAGAGAGGGGTAAGAAAGACCTATTCGGAACCAACCTGATACTACCACCAAGCACACCCATCCTGGTGTTTCCCCCTCGTTACCAAACGAGGAAGTCGACCGAGGAACTCACACGTTGGTAGTTTTATTTATTCAGTTATCGTTGCAGCAATTACTAGTCAAATATAGATAATCATCCCGATAAAATAAGCAGTGGGCACTTTTAGTTAACCATTCCGTTATAGTTGCGGCACTTACTAGTCAGATACAATTAGCATGAGATATCCCAAAACCCAGCAGTTGTTGGTACTTTTATTTAGCCATTCCGTTATAGTTGCAATACTTACTAGTCAGGTACAGTGGTCGCAAGCGACAACCCAAACAAGCAATTGTTGGCAGTTTTATTTAGCCATTCCATTATAGTGAAGCTGATTACTAGTCATTATAAAGTCAAATTTATAGCACTACTTTAGTTATAGTTGTCTATGATCGAGATACTGTGCTCCAAGTCGTCCATAACCGCGGACACGGCTTTCAGAAAGTTTTAACCCGGCCTGGGTGCACAAATAGCAACACACACACGATCAACCTCGGAAAAACCAAATCAAAACCCAACGAGGCTTTCATGACAAAGCAATCACAGGATTCAGAAATATTTCAGGGGGCCACCCCTTGGAGTACACCTGCAACGAAACTGTCCAGCTCCGAGACGGACTCAAGGTTTGTGGGGCCGGCTGTAAACGACTGGGAACCCGAAAACTCGGGGTGTCGATACCGCAAAAACGGGTCACGATCCTAAACAGTACAGTGTGCTCCTCGCACAATCGTAAATAAAGCAGTAAAGCATGGCATAAGTACAGGATCGTAAATAAAACATCAAACTAGTTTGTGGCCCCAAGAAATAAGACTGAATCAAGCTCTGGCTAAGGGGGGCCCATAATTCCCCGTATGTGGATAGCGCGATAAATCAAGGAACAGGTATCAAGCACTCGGGGTCCTACGGGACACAAGTGGACGGTTAACAACCAAATAACATCTATTGCCCACCTGTGCCTCTGCTTACCTACTTCAATTTTAGTTGTTAAACAATAATTAAAGTGAACAATAAATAAAGCCATGATCATCTCCAACATTGAACGGGCGGCAATTCTCCAACAACTGTGGTACTTGACGACACGCAACAGCACTGGAGCAAGCGACTACGACGCGCAAGTCCAACTATCTACCAAACAACAGGTAATAGGATGTGTCCAAGGCAATATATGGCTGCAAGGGATTTCACGGGTACGGAAAACTAGAGCATCGCAACACAGATAGCAATAGATCAACAGGAGGGAATAAATACTATAAAAGTAAGATAGGTAGAAAGGGGGAGGTGCTCGCCTGAAAACATTGTCGAAGGTTCATCCGAAGATCGGAGCGAAGCTCACATCAACTCAACGGCCCAATCCGCGAAGAAGCAAAACACTAGAATAAACACCGGATGCAATATTTAATACTACGGCAAAAGATCGGGCATGATGCATGTATGAGGTATGACATGGCAAGGATGCGATGCAATTAGGCCAGATTAAGCGGAACCGGGGTCCCGACAAATATATAGGTGGTTCATGTTATTTAGATCCCCGCAATTTAAATGTTGTAATAACAAGGCAAGAGAAGTTACCGGTTCGCTACACCAATTTAAATGAGGCCGATATAAGACTAGATTTGCCCGCATATGGGCCCCATATTTAATTATAAGGTGAATCGGCATAAGGCCCCCAACCACACAAAATGCATGCGGGATGAACAATTAATATGCAACAAGTTCTATAATTAGCATTTATAAAATAGGGGCTCGGGAAAAGGTTCACACATTAGGGGGTCTCGACGAACTTGGGGTTCCAGGGGTTCGGGGTTCGACAGGGGCTCAGGGTTCGACGGAAGCGGTCTCGGCATCGGAAGTAGATCTTGCCGCATCCCGGAAGAAGGACTTGGTGTGGCGTCGGGGGCGCATCGGACTCGCCCGGGTCGACGTCGAACTTGTCGGGCCCGCGTGTCGGGTCGGTTCTGGCATTCGGGGTGATGTTCTTGGCGTCCTACGGTTCCATGTCGACGACCTTGGTTTCCTCGATGGAGAACTCGGAGCATCCGTGTCGTGGTTCTTGTCGGGGTTCTCGGCTTCGGCGCCGGGGTCGGTCTTCGGGATCGGATCCAGGAAGAAGACCTTGGGGTATCACGGTTCCGTTGTCGGCGGTCTTGGCATTCGGGTTCGGTCTTCGGAGTTCATGAGGCGAACTTGGCGTTTCGAGGGGTCCGGAAAGGGGAGCTGCGTGTCATCGGGTCCGGGAAGGAGTACTCGAGCGGCATTGCCTTCACGTTCCAAGGAGGAGATGCCCTCGGGGCCTCGGTCATCGGACTCGGGTACGGTGTCGTTGTTTCATCGGGCTTGGCCGGGTCGGTGTTGATCTTGTATCGCCTCCCTACTAATGTTCGCAGGAGCTCGTAGAGGATGCGCGGTACTTGACAGAGGCGACGCAGGGTCAGGTCGACGGCACGGGGACGGGGACGTGCTTGAGCAGGAGGAAGTTCGGGCCGGAGGAGGACGGTCTCGGGCGGCGGGCTCGCTGCCGGCATCGACGGCGTGAGGACAGGGCCGACAGGCTCGGCGGGGGCGACTAGCAGCTCGGGCCCGCGGGGTCGGGGTCGAACGGGCGCGGAGGCAGGGTCGGCGGCGACGCGGTCGCGTCCAGGCGGCGGCGAAGGTCGACGGTGGGAGCTGCCGGAGGCGGGGCTTCTGAGCGGCGGCGGACGACAGCGGCCCGCTCGGCATGGCGGCGTCTGCCTGGGAGGCGCAGAGGAGGCGACGGGGGATGCGGGGAGCGGGTCGGAGGAGCGGCCGTCGCGCGCGGAGGGGGGGCCACGCGGCGGCGCCGGCGGGGAGAGGAGCTCGAGGGGCGGTCCGGCGAGGAGGAGGCGGCCGCGGAAGGAGGAGGAAGACGGGGCCGGAGGCGGAGGCGCAGCCGGTGGCGCGCCGGCGGGGAGCAGAGGCGGGGAGTCTCGCGGGTGGGTGGAGGAGAGAACCAGGAGAGCGGCGCGTCGGTGGGGGCTGCACGTGGGGAGGGAGAGAGAGGACGTGGTGGGGCCGGAGGGTGGGGTCGGGGCGTGGGGCTGTGGTGGGGGGTGAGGGGTTGAGAGAGAGGGTAGGCTGGGGGAGGGTTTGACCAGGGGAGGCAGGTGGGGAGGGAGTAGTGACGTGGCAGCTAGGGAGTGGTGGAGGGAGTGAGAGACGTGAGGTGGCGAGAGCGGATTGGGTGGGGTGAGGTGGCTGGAGGGGTGGGTAGATTAGGACTAGGTAGAAAACGGTTTAGGTGGACCGATTTTATTCCGGGGGTGGTCGACTGGGTCGAATCGGCCCGTTCGACTGCCCCACTAAAAATAATTAAATATTTTATTTATTTCAAACAGGGCTTTTGCAAACCGATAGCATACAAAATAAAATAATCCGGAGACCCGGGTTTTGCGTTTGAACAAAGACGGGGCGTTTTAGAAAACACAAAATAGGTTTCTCTGCAATTAGTTTTGTGCAAGCAAATGCAAGATGATGACGATGCTCAAATGCAATGTAGCATGATGACATGAGCATGCGGTCATGATGATGCAATGCACAAAAACAATGCGATTTTCCAGTAGTGGTTTTGCGGGATGCCACACCAGGGCCATGCAGGAAGTTCTTGCCCGTCTGTGTGGGCAGAGTATCAATCAAATCAAGGGTACCCGCTTTGAGTTCTACCCAAGGTGTGATGTTATGGGACAACCACTGGAGGCCCCATATCACCACGAGCTGAAGAGTCAGTTGGACCACCTCAGCTTCATGATGTATGACCGTCAGAAGGAGTTGGACAATGCCCGTTCCTATGCCAACCACAAGTACGCCATCGCCGCCAAGAAGGATCAGACCATTACCATGCTAGGGAAGGATCACAAGTCTCGTCGCCGTCCGCTCGACAAGAAGGAGCGCATCATTGCCCGTCTTCGCCACTGGATCAGATATTTGGAGGAGACCATCCACGAGAGACACATGCAGTTGGAGGAGAGGGAGATTGCAGGGGAAGACCTTCGTGGAGACCCCTACTCCTATCTCAGCGATAATGATGACTTTTTGGAGGATCAGGCCTTGGACTTCTTCACCGATGAGGATGACTTTGCTTTCATCGATGATGATGAGGATGATGAGGACCCTGACTACGAGGAGTAGTAGCACTTGAGCACTAGCGTTAGTGAGTTGTATTCGGTCCCACTGTATTGTAGCTTTACATAATGGTTCCTAAAACCATCTGTTTTCCTTGGTTGGGGTGTGTGTTTGTATCGTGTGCTATGAATGAATGAATGAAAAGCAAGTTGCTAGAAAAATCTGAGTCAAACTTGGAAAACTTTTCAAAACCCCTGAACCTTAGAAATTTCCCTCTTTTCTCATGATCTATATCAAACTTCAGATGCCTCGCGGAGGAAGCACTTCAGCCCCGAACCCGATGTTGCAACGCTTGCAAATGTTGGTTTTTGACCGCGAAGCTGAAAGAGCCGAACGTCAAGCCAACTTAACCACCCTTCAACAAATATCTTAGATGGCCAACAACAATCAAGGCCATGGAAATCAGGACAACCATGGATCTAAGATCAAGAATTTCCAGAACACCAATCCACCCGTTTTCACTAAGTCAGAAGAGCCCCTAGATGCAGATGATTGGTTGCAAACCATGGAGAACAATCTGGAAGTTGCAGGAGTGGAAGCCAACGAGAAAGTCTGTTCGCCACCCACTATCTGGCCGGAGATGCAAGAGCATGGTGGAACATCATTCACGCAATGACAGAAGGTCAGCTGATGACTTGGGAAGAGTTCAAAGTCAAGTTCAGCAGAACCCATGTGCCATCGGGTTTGATCAAGAGGATGAGGGATGAATTCAGGGAACTGAAGCAAGGAAGGATGACAGTAGTGGAATATTGTGACAAATTCTTGTCATTGGCTAGGTATGCACTAAATGAGATAGACACTGAAGCCAAGAAGAAGGAGAGATTCCTGAATGGTCTGCATGATGATATGAAGACAATGTTAGTCAATATCCCCTTTGCTGATATTGAAGCCTTAGTTGACTCTGCCATTTAGATTGAAGGAAAGATCAACCAAGCTAATGAGAACCGCAAGCGTCGCATGATGAATCAACCCTAAACCCATCATACACCAAAGTATCGCCCCAACCCATCTCCAGGATTTGCTCCAAGAACCAACAGACCCCTGATGAACCGTCCGACCTATCCCAACCGTGGAAACTCAAGGCCGAGAGGAAGTCACAACAACCCCGGCAACCCCAGCAATTTCAACCGTGCACCACCCAAGTTCAACAACAACAATGCTACCACCAACACCAACACTGCCCCAAGGACTAGAAGCAATGTTGTGCCTGTTGCAGCAAAGGACAAGTCCCAAGTGACTTGTTATGAATGTGGAACCAAGGGTCACTATTCCAATGAGTGACCCAAGAAGATTTCCGTAGCCCCCAATGCAAATGCCCCAGCTCAGCAGCAGCATCATGTTCAGCCTGGAAGAAGGTTTGCCCCAGGGAACTCACTCAACTGCAATGGCCGCTCTTTCTCATGCATGCTGAAGAAGCCCAGGAAGCGCCAGATGTCATGCTGGGTATGTTTTCTGTTAACTCAGTACTTGCAATAGTGTTGTTTGATTCTAGAGCATCACGCTCATTTGTTATTGAAGAATTTGCATGCACTAGTAGGATTCAACAAACCAAATTGAAGCATGTTATGATTGTTCAAATACCTGGTTTAACCACCAAAGCTAGGCAAATTTGCAAAGCCGTACCTATCCGAATCCATGGCATAGATTTTTATGCTAATCTAATAGTACTCGGAACTAAAGGTTTGGAAGTAATACTAGGAATGGATTGGATGTCCAAACACGAAGGATTAATTGACTGTGCCAAGAAAGCCATAACCATGACCAGTACAGCCGGAGTATCAGTAGAGCATGTATCTCGAACCTTGCCCCGTCAATGCAAGTGCAACAAGAGTATAGCCCAGCCAACCATTGACCAAGTCTGGATAGTCTGTGAATACCCCGATGTATTTCTAGATGTTTTGGCCGGTATGACCCTAGATCGGGATATCGAGTTTATCATTGAACTAATACCTGGAACCGGATCCATAGCCCAGAGACCATATAGTATGAATCCGTCTGAACTAGTGGAACTAAAGAAGCAACTGGATTCCATGCTGGAAATTGGATTGATTCAACCAAGCGCGTCACCATGGAGATCACCTGTTTTTTTGTGGACAAGAAAGATGGAGGTAACCATTTGTGTACGGATTATCAGAAGTTGAATGATGTAACCATTAAGAACAAGTACCCATTGCCAAAAATAGAAGACCCGTTTGACCAGTTGACTGGTGCCAAAGTGTTTTCTAAGATTGATCTTAGAACTGGCTATCATCAACTCAAGATTCGTGCAGAGGATATTCCAAATACTGTTATGTATTTTGGATTAACCAATGCCCCTGCTTACTTCATGAACCTCATGAATAAGATTTTGATGGACTTCCTGGATAAGTTTGTCATTGTCTTCATCGATGACATTCTGATTTATTCCAAATCAGAAGACGAACATGAGCTACACCTAAGGACCATTCTTTGAACCCTTAGAGAGCATCAGTTGTATGCCAAGTTTAGCAAATGTGAATTCTGGTTATAGGAGGTAGGATTCCTCGGACATATTGTATCAGCCGGAGGAATTGCCGTTGACCCTGCAAAGGTGAAGGATGTTGAAGATTGGCATGCCCCAACCACTCAAACCCAAGTTCGTCCATTTCTCGGATTAGTGGGATACTACCGCAAGTTTGTAGAAGGATTCTCGAGTATTGCAAGACCCATGACCCAATTACTGAAGAAAGACAAGAAGTTTGAATGGACGGACAAATGTGAAGCGAGTTTTCAGGAACTCAAGAGGACATTCATTTCAGCCCCAATCTTGATCATGCCGGATATCACGAAACCCTTTGATGTGTATTGTGACGCATCCAAGATCGGTCTCGGATGTGTGCTAATGCAGGAAGGCAAGGTTATATCTTATCTATCTCGACAACTGAAACAACATGAACAAAATTATCCAACCCATGACCTTGAACTAGCAGCCGTAGTTCTAGCCCTAAAGACATGGAGGCATTATCTCATGGGAAACCGTTGTGAGATTTAGTCGGATAAAAAGATCCTGAAGTATATATTCACTCAGAAGGAGCTGAATATGAGGCAAAGAAGATGGATTGATTTAATCAAGGACTATGATCTGGACATTCACTATCACCCCGGTAAAGCCAATGTGGTAGCAGATTGCCGTGCCGCTTGAACTCCAAGATTTTGAAGGAGCAACCCAGTTTGCACAAAGAGATGGAAGATTTCCGAATGGAATTAGTGAGTGAAGGATTTTTGGCTAGCATAGAACTTCAACCCACTTTGATTAGTCAGATCAAGGAGGCACAGAAAGGAAATGCTAGTATCGACGGAATCAAACATCGTATCGGTATAGGCAAAGTACCCGGATTCACCGAGGACGAAGAAGGAGTTCTGTGGTACAAAGGACGCCTCTGTGTACCAGAAGATTCGGAGTTGAAAGAAGTTATTTTGAAAGAGGCCCATGATACTCTTTATTCTATCCAACCCGGATAAACAAAGATGTATCAGGATTTGAAGGAGCAATTTTGGTGGCATAAGATGAAGAGAGAAATCGGAAGCTATATCGCCAAGTGTGATATTTGCTAGAGAGTCAAGGCGGGACATCAAAGACCCGCAGGACTGTTGCAACCATTACAGATTCCGGAATGGAAATGGGATTCGGTTGGAATGGACTTTATCACCGGATTACCTACTTCAAGTAGGGGAAATGACTCTATTTGGGTCATAGTTGATAGATTGTCCAAAGTAGCCCATTTCTTACCAGTCAAGACCACATACCAGAGTTCGAAGCTAGTAGAGTTGTACATCGTTAGAATCGCCAGTTTGCACGGAGTCCCCAAAAACATCGTATCAGATCAAGGAACTTAGTTTACCTCAAGATTCAGGAAGCAAGTCCAAGAAGGTTTAGGAACCCGACTGTATTTCAGCACAACTTATCACCCTCAAACAGATGGACAAACGGAGCGAGTAAATCAAATACTCGAAGATATGTTGAGAGCATGTGTGCTAGAGTATGGAACTAAATTTGAAGACTGTCTGCCTTTCGCATAATTCTCATAAAACAACAGTTATCAAGCTAGTCTGCAAATGGCCCCATTTGAATTCATGTATGGAAGGAAGTGTCGTACCCTTTTGAATTGGCCAGAAGTAGGAGAGAGTCAGATTTTCGGACCCGACATCCTACGAGAAGCAGAAGAGAAAGTTCACAAGATTCGTGAGCACCTTAAGACCGCCCAATCTAGACAGAAGAGTTATGCCGACAAGAGACGTCGAGACCTCGCCTTCAATATCGTAGATTTTCTATATCTCAAAGTGTCTCCTTTGAAGGGAATGCAACGTTTCTAGCTCAAAGGAAAGTTATCCCCCAGATATATCGGACCCTTCAAGATTCTGAATCATTGAGGAGAAGTATCATATCAATTGGAACAGCCAGAGGAAATGTCAGCCATGCACAATGTGTTCCATATATCGTTACTTCGCAAATGCCTTGAAGTTCCGGAGAAGACTAAAGTTTTCAAGAACATTGATCACCGCATCATAGAGATCAACGATGACCTGACGTATCCTGAAGTACCCATCCGTATTTTGGAGGAAGCTTTCAGAACCACCAAAACCCGAAGCATCAAGTTTCTCAAGATTCAGTGGATCAACCACACTGAAGAAGAAGCTACCTAGGAGCGAGAAGATCACATCAGGACGGAGTTTCCCGATCTCTTTAAATCCTAGGTAATCTTTCTTCTTCTTCTTTTTCAAATCTCGGGACAAGATTTCGATTAAGTAGGGAAGGTTTGTAACATCCCAAAAATATGAAACAATGATTATCAAACTCTAATCACTAAAATTAGGTTTAACAAAAACTTTGATTAAATAAAAACCAAATGAATGCATGTGTGTATGTGATGATTTGATTAATGCATGAATGGACTTGTGTGATTCAACTAAATAGTAAGGAATGGTTCAAAGATGAATATAATATCATCTAAAACATTTCCAAGCAGAAACAAATCAAGAGAAAATCACAAACAATTCAAATAAAGCAAATGGTCATTTTTGCCAATCTTGCTCACTAGGTCACTTTGAGTGTTTCTAGTCCAAGATTTCAAACAGAAACTTTTCCAATTCTTTTCACCCCTTGCTAGACCAAGTAAAAGTGAATCAAAGCCCACGTTTCAAACTTGCAGAAACATTTGGCAACCCCATTCAAAGGACAATTCAAAATTGAATCTTTAACATATGTGAAGATCACACCTTTTCAAAACCAAACCAAACCAGTGCCCCTTGACCAATACAACTAACCAGATACTCCCTAGTATGTGCCTAACAAACCCACCAAGTTTGAATCCAAAATTCAAATTTAAATTTCTTTCGGCCATTTCATCAAACACCTTGTCAGCAGCAAACAAACAAACATCAAAAACTATTTGCAGCAGTGAATTTGGCCAACCTTGTTCCCTCTCTGGTTGCAACAAGCTCTTAGTAGATCATCTAGCCTCTTTATCAATACTTAGCACCACTATGAGGAAGCCTAGCCATTAATGGTGACCGTGCCGAGAGCACCATTTCCACCCCCATGTCACCAGCGATCTAGAGGAAGCACTAGCCTCGCCAACCTTGTCTGGGACACATAGAACCGTCCATCGCCACTCCCTGTCCAAGCCCCGAGCATAGTCAGCCACTGGACCACCCGCCAAGCACGTGCCCAGTCCTTCTGCATGCGAGCCGAGAGCGCGCCAGTGCGCCGTCAACGACACGAGCCCACAGACCGCGCGCTGCCCTCGCCGCTTACAGACGTGATCGCCAACACCCCAGCACCCCGCCAGACAAACCCATTCGCCGCCGCGCGGACCACGCATGTTGTGCGCCATTAAAATTGCCGTCAGACCCGCCCAGAGCGCCGTGACGTTCCGACCATTCCTCACCGCCACATGCCTCACCACCATGCCGTTGAGCGTCGCTAGGGAGCATAGCACTACCCCCTATCGTTGCCCATGCCAGTAACACTCTGTGCCATCGACACCGACCAGCTCCACCCGCGCCATTCGGTCCCCTTCAGTCACTATAAAAGGAGGCCTCCCCCTCTCGTTTTGTTCACACCAGTTTACTCCCCACCTCTCAGTGATCACACACACTCACCCCCGGAGAAAGGCGAGCAGCAGGTCGCCAGAATTTCACCGGAGTTCGCCGCTGCAGAGGAGGAGAGGTGCCGTCGATTGGAGCCGCCCTAGGAGGAGCTGCCGGTACCAGGAGAATCACCGTCGTCGACTTCGTCGTTCGACCCCATCGCCGACCATCGCCGGAGCCCCAGTGAGCCTCCCACGACCCCCACTGGACGCGCTAGGGTTTTGTCTCGCCGGCGCTGCCCGACGTGGATGATGAACGAGAGCCGTTCGATTAGATTTAGATCCTACGATCCTAATCTCCCCATACCGCTTCGCCCCTTGTTGTCTCATTGACGAGTGGGGTCGCTCACTTAACCATCCCCCGCGCGCGCTGTGCGTAGTTGGCCGGCCCAGTTAAACACCCCTCGCGACCCACTAATTCAAATTTAGATTTATTCATTTAGTTTCAAACCCAGTTCTGTACCTAGATTCAAAAATCAACCCAGCTCGATTCACTAAACCGAAATGCATGAATCCAATTTTGTTAGAAAGTTATGGAATGCTTAATCCAAGCCCGTTGGATTCAAACCATTTAGAATTGTAGATCACGCATGGTAAAAATAACAAGGCAGAAGCTTTTCTGCATTCAAACATTAATTCAACCATGAAATCTTTTGAGTTGATTCCAACTCTCAAAAATCACATTTCACCCTACCTTTCAGAATATATAAAAATATATAGGGTTATTTGCAGAAATAATGATCCAGTAATAAAAGAATGCCTCATAGGCATTTCTAGTCACTTTAATTAATTAAAAATAAAAAGGTATTAAATTGTGACACCACTTTAAATCACATTCCCATGTACTGAAATATGTGGCGATGACATGTGTCAACAGGATCCCATGTTTGAGTTGGAGAATATTAAATCTTGAGTAGTTTTTCAATGAGTAGAAATTACTGTTCTAAAATAAAATAAATAAGATAGGTGCTTTAATCTTTGTGATAATAGTGATGATGCTAGATCATCTAGTGTGAACCTTTGTGTGATAAATATAAGTAATTAAGTATTGTGTGGTGATTGTGTACCTCGTATTTATTTATAGACGCTAGTACTGACCAAGGATACGAGGAGGAAGGAGGATACTACGAGGAAGAAGCCGAGGAGACCTTCAGCCACTGCTCTGCACAAGGCAAGCCAATACTTGCAAGCTCTACTTGCAAACTTATACCCATTTGTTGATACCCAATCCTAGTTTTACTTGCAAAGCTTAATACTTTATTTCTTTATCAAAGCTTTCTCTTAGAGTTTACTTAGTAACTTGTAGATAATAGACGGATATTGGAAGGTAGCATAAAGAGCATAAAACTTGGCCTAAGTTAGATAATATTGAACTTAGATAAGATACCCTTGTTTACCACCCCTCATTAGTATTTACCCCACTTATAGATATTAGTGCTAAGCATAAAACTTGATCAAATTTAGATGGGAATACTTAGAGAAAATGGTTATGAAAACCTTAGAATGATGAGTCATTCTACTGAAATGTTTTGACATGTGTTCTTGAACACCAAATGATTTTGATGATGAAAATGTTAAGGAATGAGCCTTAGCCCCTTTATAAAACTGATGGTTGTCTGGATGCGATACCATTCCAATTTTACCGTACAACCACAATACCCGAAAATTGGGTAGGGCTTGACTGGAAATTTATATACCTTAGTATGGGTCCCTTGCGGCCAAGGTCTGAGCTGAGGCTACCTTGTGAAGATTGTCCACCTGTGCAGTACCCAAGATGACAGTTGGTCATGGTTGGGAGGCCAAACTCACAGGAGAGGTGCCTATACTAGGGCGTGTAATTGAAAGGTTAGGATTGATTATCCGCATACTGAGTATGGTGAATTCAGGATTGTTCCTAACAGTTGTATCGAATGTTGTGGTGAAAGTTTACAATCTCTGCAGAGTGAAACTATTCGAATAGCCGCGTCCGCGGTTATGGACGGTTGGAGTGGCCATACTGTTCCGTCATCAGATGTTTTCAAAATGACTTGTGAAATGATTCATGACTTTGACTTGACCACAACAGGGTTGTGGTATGAAATTCAAGTTTCCCCCTTAGGTGTTATAAAACTTTGAACTCATTTTCTTTGCTTCTGAACTTAGCTAAGGTAAATCTGGCTTTTTGCAAAGCAACCATAGAGCTTAGTACTTCCTATTCCAAAACCACTTCACTTGTTAGTATTAGTTTGCGAGTACTTAAAAAGTACTCATGGATTTGTCCCTGGCTATTCCTGTGGCCAGACTATGAAGAGGAGTATCAGGAAGAAGGACAGCAGGAAGGTTACGACCACTAGGATCATCACCCATCGTCAGCATTGCTTGTGACCATGAATATGGAGCTTCACCCGCGCTATCGTTACTATTACGTTATTCCGCTGCTTGAATTGTATTAAGATCTGGATCATGAGATTCTTATTTGTGTAAGACCTTATGTATGGTTTGTAATGGATGATGTATTGTGATATCCAATCTGTTATGTCTCGCAAAAATGGTAATCCTGGGATTGCGATGTATGGCATAACAGGCATCTGTGATTAAAAATCCGGGTGTTGACATTCCTCCTCTCTTGTTCTGCCTAGCACAGGAGAAGAGAAGAAAGGCCCCCTCGGCCATGGCAAGGAAATTGAGCCCCGAGCTCCCCTCTCCCCTCTTTACTCTCTGCATGTCACCCTGCACTAACCCCCTTGCTCCCCTGCATCCGCTCATACCTTTTTCGTGGCCTTACAGCAACTCTAGGAGCCTCACCAACGACCTCCCGAGCGTGCACCGGCGGGCGACCGCTCGCTAGCTCCTCCTCGACGACGAACCCCTCCCTACCACCCATCACCAGGACCACCATCGTCAACCGCATCACCTCCTCCGCCTCCCAGCCCTCCCCGAGCCCACGGTGAGCTCCCCTACCCCCGTCAGCCCCGCCTAGGGTTTTCTCTCCGCCAGCGGGCTCCCGCGAGGACAACGACTGAGGGCCGTCGATCCCCATTAGATTGGACGACCCTAGTTTCCCCATACCCCTTCGCGGCTCCGGGTCGCTGACCACTGGGCCCCGCTTGTCAGGCTTAACCAGGGCATTGCCCGCGCGCGACCCCACCCTGGATGGGCCGTTTCTCCATAGTTCGGCCCAGGGCCTAGCAGATCTGGCCCAGAACCCCTTCCACCTTTATTCCTTTTTCCCAGATCTAAAAAACTATCTGTTAGTTTAAATAAAAACAAAAATGGAATTAACCCAAACAAATTTAGATAGTATTTTTCCCAAGTACTCGACCCTCTTTTCCAACATGTAGACTTGGTGCTGAACTAAATTGATGTCTAAAATAAATAGGATATTCATCTACCCAGATCTTTCTAGCTCACTAGTCTTTATCTCTAGATAGTTTCACTAATCCATTTGACCTAAAACCACTTTATACTGGAAGGTATAAACCATACCTTGCATGTCCCACTGGACCCATACTCATTTGCTTCCTGGATTACTGTTACCAAAAATAAAAAAATCAAGCCATTTTTGCTTTTAGGATTTTTTGTATGTCAAACCAAATGAGGTTTTGACCTAATTACAACTCCTTGTACACATATATATCAACATCTTTTACAATCCAGTATCCCATAATTTTATAAACCTCTGTTAAATTTTGGTGAATTAAACTATTCTGTGCATGGTTTATTCACTGATAAAATCACCACAGTATCTCTACAACTCCAAAAAGGTTGATTGCAATTTCTACCAAAAGGTATTCTCAGTACCTAACATGTGTCCTTGGAATCACCTAAAAATCTTCTGTAAATTAAATTCTAAGTACTGTCTTTGGGAATTTATCAAGGGCATTATGGTAATTGTTTTGAGGTGATTCCAACTCCTCTTGATTAAGTCCACTAAATACTACCTAATCTCCCAAGAAAATAATTTTTGGAACTTCAGAACAGTTCTGGCGAATTATTTCCTAAAACTAGAGTTTTATCCACTATAAAAATCACTATAAATCAACGGAAATTGATAAAATAGTGAAACCACTTTTGTTAGATTCATCTTATCAATACCTATCTGATGGTATCATTTTTATACGATGGTAGCATATAGATCAAGCCCTTGGTCAAAAACCCTCTCTTAGGTAGTTCCTAGACTATAAATCCAAATGGAGCCTTTTTCCCTAATGCCTCCAAATCCTTTTGCTAAATCTTATCAACCAATCATCCAACATCCTACTGATGTATATCATGTAGTTATATTTTTCTTGATGCATGGTTTGGTGCTTGTATGCCTTGTATTGATTGTGGGTTGTTTGTTTGCATGTATGCTTAATAACGACGATAGTTGCTACTGTGGGACACCAAAAAGAAGGAAGCATCGAGCTTCTCTTATTATTATTATACTTGGTATTATGGTTATATAACACCATCAAGGTACATCTCACTGGTCATATGGGACACCGAGAAGAAGGAAGCATCAGGCTTCTCTTATTATTATTATACTTGGTATTCTAGTTATCTAACGCCATCAAGGGACATCTCGCTGGTCACAGGCAAGCCACCCTTCTTGAACTCCTATATTAACCTACTCCTTTTTATTAATTGTTTTATATCTCGTTTATGAACTGCACGATTAAATTGCATGGTTTGTTTCAAATAAAATGCATGAGTAACTTGGATCCTCCAAGTTATGGATGAGTGTCCTTTAGGACACCTACCCTATTGACACCCATTTTTACCCCTTTAGATCGAGTCTAAGATGATTAGCATCTTCCCTCTTGGAGCCCATGGATTTTCAATGATAAAACTATTTTGGGTTTTACCCTACTACAAAGTTTTCAAAACAAAACACTTGGAAAGAGGCATCGCTGGGGCTTAACTCGTAGTTTGCGGTCTTTAGCCGGGGCTGCTCGTACTCGCTAAAGGGGAGAAATCCCCTGAAATCCGGACTGTCTGGGGCAAGGTACCGGTGCAAAAATTGGGTCTCTCGCGGACGGTATGACTTAAGGTAAGTATGGATGGAAGTGGAGTCAAAATTTTCTATCCGTCAAACTATGGTTAGAGGGTAGGGGTCAGTACGGGAGGAAGGACTATGGCCGTCGTGCCACATACTTGTACCGGAGAGAACAACCCAAAAGGAAA
The DNA here is from genome assembly GCA_916181665.1 of Avena sativa. Classification (NCBI taxonomy): domain Eukaryota; kingdom Viridiplantae; phylum Streptophyta; class Magnoliopsida; order Poales; family Poaceae; genus Avena; species Avena sativa. The sequence continues at coordinate 362,736,832 of OV702285.1, read as the reverse complement.
AGCCGCCTTTGCTAGGGATGGACAAATGAAAAGTTATGTGTGATTATATGAACCCCCGTCTACCGTGTGTAGCGGGCCATGGTTGTATCCCGGCGGATGTATTGATTCTTGTGGGTAAAGTGCACAAACTGTACAGAGTCTAATCTATTCAAATAGCCGTGTCCACGGTCAAGGACGATTGGAAAGGTGATTGGTAGGAGTACCCTTGGGATATGTTTGAGATAAATAAAAAGGATGTGACCTAGTCACGAGGCAAGATAAGAACAAGTTTGGTTTTGACCAGAGATGGTCGAAGATGTTTTTAAGGGTATTACTACAAAACTATTTTAAAAGTTTTTAACAAGGATATGGGGATATCCGAACTTTCAAAAAAAGGAGGCATGTTTTCCAAAAACTCTTTTTTTAATAAAGATATAGAGATGCCCTAGTTAGACTTTTTCAGAAACAACTATAGTGTAGAGCTATCTCGCCACAGCCTTGTATCGGTGGTTTGCGAGTACATTCAAAGTACTCACCGGCATTGTCCCTGGCTATTTACTTGGCCAGATTGTAGATGTTACAAAGCGACGAAGGTGCTGACGTCTATGCGAGCTAGGCCATATTTCCAGTCAGTTGCCTGGCATGACATGGGCTGTGCGCTTGAAGACTTCCTCTACTTGTGTTGTAATTTCCATAATGGCCACTTTGTAAGTTTCGTACTCGTTACTTTATGGATGTTGTACTGATACTAGTCGGTTATGCTCACGGATCACTGATCATGGGAACATGAATAATATGCATAACGGGTATTCTCGGACCGTAATTCCGGGGTGCCACATGAATCTTGATATTTATCCTTTTTACAAGATCTTCAACTGTGTAATTCGGTGAAGGAGCATTGCTATAGTCAAGTTCTTCAGGCTCCTCCCTTTGGATTCTTATCATCTAGAGGTCTTCAACTGGATTTGGCTCAGCTTTACCTGCAAATTTAGCTAGAGTGAGTGTTTGACTCTCGGTTATCTTACCTAGCTGTGACTCAACAATCCTTGTTCTTTCCTAGAGGGCCTGCAAATCATTCCTCAAACTTACAGCTTGGTTAGATAGTTTACCAAGCATAGCATCATGGTTCTTTTTTATTTTAACTAGGATATTATTTTGCTTGTTTTGCAAGTCCATAAAAGACTTAAGAGTTTCTTGGAGACTACCATTACTTGATGCCATATTATTATTAGAGTTACCTGCAGGACTAGAATAGTGTTTCTGAAAATTTGGATTATAATTCTTCTTCCAAGCAGGGTTATATAAAGTCTATTTCTTCAATATTTGATTATGGGATAGCTCTTACCTGGGTTTCCTTACCTTTGACGGCTAATATGAGCTCATCCAACTTAGAATTGAGTTCTTCATTTTCTTGAGGTGTGACAGCGTTCACCTTCTTTGTGTTTGATCTTTCCACATGCCATTGTGCATGGTTGTCTTGCATATTTTCTAGCAACTGCTTTGCTTTGGTAATTTGTTTACCCATAAATGTTCCTCCAGCCGCAATATCAAGCATAGACTTAGGCACAGGGTTAAGAGCATTATAAAATAAATGGAGAATTAACGAATCTTCCATCCTGAGGCTGGGATGGATTCTCATGCATTCTTTCATTCTCTCCCATGCAAGTGCTAGTGGCTCACGCTCTTCCTGTCTAAAACCAGTAATATTAGATCTTATTTGCATAGTCTTTGTAGGTGGAAAGAATTTAGTCATAAATAAAGAAGTACATTCCACCCATGATGCAATAGTATTTCTGGGCAAAGATAACAACCATTCTTTTTCTCTTCCTCTAAGAGAGAAAGAAAATAAGCGCAACTTGACCACATCGGGGTCAACATCTTTAATGCGCATCATATCACATATTTTAGTGAAAGTATTTAAGTGCATACATGGATCCTCAATAGCAGAGCCTCCAAATTGATTCTATTGAACCGGACTTAAATAATGGGGCTTAATTTCATAATTGTTAGCAGTCATTGCTGGCTGAGTAATTGGAGTACGCAAATAATCATTGTCGGGAGTTGCAAACTCCCCAAGCTTCTTTTCAGCCATATTTTCTATGTTCTTGGATTTTCTTAAACAAATACTAATGATAGTAAGAACAAGAATTAAAAGACTAACTAATTTTTTTGGTTTTTCAAATAAAGACTGAAAGCAAACTAACAAAATTAAAAACAAGAATTAAAACTAGCAAGGTTCCTACTAACCTCACCAGGGTAGCTATTGCTTCCCCGGCAACGGCGCTAGAAAAAGGGTTGATACCTTCGATCCGGATTACAGATGTAGTATAGTTCTTTTTCCCTAGTAGACCTAGGTTTATTGAATCCCCGGGAAGCAGAAAGCGTAGTAAGGTTACTTAAACGGACCTTCGGGAGTTTTAGAATTCCTTTTGTGTTTTCATCGGACCGAGAGATTGCGATCATTTTGTTGTTGTTGACGATGGAGAGAGAGAGAGGGCTTGGGGCTTTCGGTTTCACCAGTAGTTGTGCAAAACATCTGATGGGAATAAAAGATAATAATAAAGTATGCATGTAATTGTTAGAGCAAGATAATTATATGTGGGCAGTGCATCCATACTTGCTATTGCCTCCGCAACCGCTTATAGGAATAACCTACTAGTCTCATCTATAGAATAAAGATAACTAATGATATGCATAGAGATGTCACCATTAATCCCAAGTAAATCCCTCACATACAGCCGTACTACCCCTTCTGTCACTGGGGTTCCCAACCTGTAGATTAGTCATCACTCACACTCCCTATACCTAGATCAATCCTTGGGGTCTTGGGTACCTGACAAGTCCTTAGATTGAGGCAAGAGAGGGTACGATAATCATCATGTCATACAAACTAATACATGATCCCATCTATGATAAATAACATGCACAAAAGCTACATGGCAAGGCCGAAGCCCTTAGCCCAAGGAGAATTACTCACACATAGAGATGAAATCAACAACCAAAAACATTGTAATAGAAATCATGATATTGATAGCAAATAGTCTTACAATGTCGCCAATTGGAGATGAGATCTACTATTACAAGTGGTGGAATATGGCTATGGTGGTGGAGAAGGGTTTGGAGATTAGATCTAGATCTATTCCTTCAGCGTGGTGGCTTCTGGTGGTAGGGAGAGTTGAGTTTGAAAAGAAGAGGTGTTTTCTCGTCGCCGGAAGCCTCTTTATATAGGGGTCCCTTCATGAAAGTTATTCTATTTGACCTGGTGATGTCGGTGCCAACTATACGGCTAGAACTATATGACCGAAATAAAATTCCCATCGTATAGTTGGTCGTTAAAGCCACCGCCTCCACTTCATGGCTCTAGGTTTCTTTGGTATGTTGGAAATCTCGTATCTTTGATTTTAATGTAGTGATTCCCATCATCAAACGTCATTATCTGCACAGGGAAAAATAAAAAGACATGATTGCATACCCCTTTGATCATTAGGCATTAGTGGCAGGATTTAGAGAGATATTTCATAAAATATATGAATAATATACAGTTTAAATGTGAGTGTGGATGGCTATATTTCACAACCATCACATATACTGTATATTTTGAGTTACGACCCGGTAAATGTGGTTTCTAACTGTATGTACCCTATAAGGCACTCTAAATTTTCAGGTTAAAATGGTTTGGTGTTCCCCATGGGTACCTAGGATCGATGCATTCTAGGGTCTAAGTTTGCACCGACCCTAGTGTTTCCGCGGCCGCTGGCGGGTTTCGCCGTTTTTTGGGCAGCACCAAACAAAATAAAAATAATAAAAAAGTGAAAACAGCTCCTAGAGCCCTTGCATGTGACCCACTGCCGTTATAAAATCATATGCAAGGCATACCAGGTCCTTTGGCACCTAAGGCACCACCATGTTGTCTATTGAGTGTGAGTTAACATGGATTTCAGCCCTATATTCCCCCCTCGCTGCCTAGAACATGGATTGAGCCCAAACCTGCCACCTAGCTCCCTCTCAGCTTCGCAAGCAACTTCTCCAACTAGAGATTTCATGGTCATTTGGAGAAATCTCGACTTTCCATTTTCTGAACACGAAAAACAAGATTTTTCCCAAAGGAGGTGCAATATTAGAGCGCGCCTAGGGGCTAAGGCAATTTTCATGCATGGTATGCCATGGTGCATGGACATTCCCGGAAGGTGGGTATAAATCTCGTGGTGCAAGCATATACTGTATTTTTTTGAGTTATGGCCAGGTAAATACGGTTTTTAACTATAGGTACCCTATAAGACACTCTCAATTTTGAGGGTAAAATGGTTTGGGAGTGCCCCATGCGTTAGTTATGCTGGATGCATGCCTGGGTCCAAGATTGCACCGACCCTTGCTTTGCCGCGGTCGCCGGCGGTTTTCGCTGTTTTTTGGGCAGCACCAAACAAAATTAAAAAAATGTGAAAACAGCTCCTGAAGCCCTTGCATGTGACCCACTGGCCTCATAAAATCATAAACAAGGCATTCCAGGTCCTTTGGCACCCAAGGCACCACTAGGATGTCTATCGGGTATGAGTTAACATGGCTTTCAACCCTAGATTCCCCCCTCACTGCCTAGAACATGGAATCACTCCATGGATTGTGTCCAAACCCGGACCTAGATCCCTATCGGCATTGTAATAAACTTATCCAACTAGAGATTTCATGGTCATTTTGAGAAATCTTGACTTTCCATTTTCTGAACCCGAAAAACCGATGTTTTCCCAAAGGAGGTGCAAGATTAGGGCACGCCCAGGGGCCCGAGGCAATTTTCACACATGCTACACCATGGTGCATGGCCATTCCCGGGAGGTGGGTATTTATCTTTGGTGCAAGCATATAAAGTATTTTTTTTGAGTTACGGCCTGGTAAATGTGTTTTCTAACTATAGGTACCCTATAAGACACTCAATTTTCTGGGAAAATGGTTTGGGGTGCCCCATGGGGTACCTAGGATAGATGCATGCCTGGGTCCAAGATTGCACCGAACCTTGCGTTGTCGCGTCCGTCGACGGGTTTCACCGTGTTTTGGGTATCACCAAACAAAATGTAAAAAAAATATGAAAACAGCTCCTGGAGCCCTTGCATGTGACCCATTGCCCTCATAAAATTATAAGCAAGGCGTACCAGGTCCTTTGGCACCGAAAGCACCACCAGGATGTCTATAGAGTGTGAGTTAACATGGCTTTCAACCCTATATTCCCCCTCGCTTCCTAGAACATGGAACCACTCCATGGATTGATCCCAAACCCGGCACCTAGCTCCCTCTCGGCATCGCAAGTAACTTCTCCAACTAGAGATTTCGTGGTCATTTGGATAAATCATGACTTTCCTTTTTCTGAACCCAAAAAACCAGTGTTTTCCCAAAGGAGGTACAAGATTAGGGCGCGGCTAGGGTCCTGAGGCAATTGTCACACATGCTACACCAAGGTGCATGGCCATTCCCTAGAGGTGGGTATTAATCTCGTGGTGCAAGCATATACTGTATTTTTTTGAGTTACAGCCCGATAAATGCGGTTTCTCACTATAGGTACCCTATAAGCCACTCTCAATTTTTAGGGGTAAATGGTTTGGGGTGTGCCATGGTGTACCTAGGCTGGATGCATGCCTGGGTCTAAGATTGCACCGACCCTTGCGTTGTCGCGGCCACCGGCGGGTTTCGCCTTTTTTAGGCAGCTCAAAAAAATAAAAAAAATGTGAAAACAGCTCCTGGAGCCCTTGCATGTGACCCATTACCCTCATAAAATCATAAACAAGGCATACTAGGTCCTTTGGTACCCAAGGCAATACCAGGATGTCTATCGAGTGTGAGTTAACATGGCTTTCAACCCTAGATTCCGCACCCTCACTGCCCAAGACATGGAACCACTTCATGGATTGAGCCAAAACCTGGCACCTAGCTCCCTCTCGGCGTCGCAAGCAACTTCTCCAACTAGAGATTTCATGGTCATTTGGAGAAATCTTGACTTTCCATTTTCTGAACCCGAAAAACCAGTATTTTCCCAAAGGAGGTGCAAGATTAGGGCGCGCCCAGTGGCTCGAGGCATTTTTCATGCATGCTACAGCATGGTGCATGATTGTGAAAGACTTATGATTTTTTGAAATCTGGTCAAACCCAGGGTAAACCACGTTGACTAGCTCATTAACCTTGTAGAAACTATGCCTATTGTTAGGGTCTTCTTGAAGCCCCTCGCGGGGGCAGGTTGATTCTGCGTCCCAATTATTAGGCACCATTGAATTGGGAAGAATGGAAGATAAAGATCGTCCTTTGCAAGAGAGATCCGTGAGTAGGCAGTTCTACGTCCCTATTGGCCCTTGCAACCACGAGTGGGCCTACCTCCTTGACTTTATAACCGCGACCGTGTGGCCGAAGCTCAAACCCCATTTGTTCCCTGCAACTCGCATCAGCACATGTGTCGAATCCTATCTGAAGAAATGGCGCCTCACCATGGAGAGGCCCCGTCTTAGCTTGCACGAGGCCGAGATGTTCACCCACTACGACATAATCGCGTTGCCGCTAGTGAGGCTTCCGGACGGCTATAAGCTCAGCTATGCCAGGGTGCTCGTGGCGCCGTTATTGCGCTGCATCGCATCGTCGAGGCAGATCAAGTAGAACCGCCGCCAGCTGCTTGAGCGGAAGAGGGCAATGGACCAATACGCGCGCTCCAGCGCGTACTAGCCAAGGCGCTTCAAGAAGGAGCATGAGGCTTTGGTTTGGCTGTGCAGAGCTCACCGTTAGGAGATCCACCCGGATCTGCGTAACCCTGAAGGAAGGCAACACTTCTGGGTAGTTCCTGGGAGTACGCCCACCACCATTATCGATACGACGCGTCATGCAGAACTCGTGAAGAGGAATGCCGCCGGGCTCGTCCTCATCGATTCGAACTTGGAAGAGGCGGACGGTGATGCGGAGGACATCATGCAAAATGAAGACATCGGTAGCAGCATTGTCGATTACGGTCACTTGACCCTAAATTTAATCTATGTACGGTAGCTTAATGAAGATACACATGAGATACCGCCAAATGCGACTTGCCGGAAGCGCGATACGCAAGACAATCTAGCGAGCGCTTTTGAAACTCGAAACACCATGCGGCCGAGAGAGACCCCATCTAGTCGAACGACGGTGATGAGCTGCCCTAGGTAGGTTCGCCTGCCCCTAGGACTTCGTGTATTGAAGCTCTCTGGTATGAAGAACGTCGATGAACGAGAAGCAGAAACTAGGTCAGGATATGTTTGTAGATTGGTTTTTTCGATTGTGTGTTGTTGTTGTTTAATCGGTCGTCACCCATCGTGTATATAAGAGGCGGATGGACTTCCCGTGCAAGATAGAATCTTGAATCCATGCCCAAAACCTAGATTGGGTCGAATTCGGACCGTTGAGTCCAAACTTTCCATATATTGGCCAAACTGTTCGATTTAGAATCTTTCTGAACGATCCGACCACTTTTTGGGACAGTAAACTTGCTCTGATTGAGATGAGTAAAAAATAAAAGTTGTTTGTCTCGAAGACATGAAGAAATTTCATGTTTTGCACTTTTTCATATGACTTGATTTTCATTGTATTTTTCCCTTATTTTTTGTATCAAATTTGGACTTTGACCAAACAATTTTAGATCTGTTCGGTCATATTTTGAATTTTGAGGTCGTATACTTGCTGGTATGAAGATGGCTGTAAAAGAAAATTATTCTTCTCGAAAAAACAAAGTACTGTTATGTTTTGCACTTTTTTAGAAGAGTTGATCTTAACTGCTCAATCTTGGTCGTAAGCACATAAGTCAATCTAGCGATTTTCACACGAATTTTGGTATTTTGTCCACGCCAAAGGTGGGACATGGTCTGTGGTCCAGCGAGCCCGGTCCCGGCCGTGCTAATTCGGCATCTGGAAGTATTTTGGATCCTAAATTTGCATACTAAATCGGATTGAGATAACCAAAGTTACTTGTTTAGACGAGACACACAACTTTCGTGTTAGAATTTTTTTCATTTGATATCATATTAAAGGATTCATAATGAAAGCCTCCATATATGAATCTTCGAACCTTCTCTAAACACTTGAATAATAGGCTATTAAGCCTGATCATAGCTTGATTTTATACATCTATCTTTGATGATGATTAATAATTCTCAGAGTAGACCTTTTTGAGTGTTCTTACTATTTTTCTTGGTTAGCTATGTGTTCAAAACAAGGGACAACACATGCCCCCATGTTTCCTGGCAGATCTTGCGTGCCAGAAAATAGCTTGCATTATTTTTATTCTAAGGACAATGTCAACACTCCATCAACCATTTGTTCTTAGGGCGATAATTATGTATCGGCCATATATGCTAAGGGCAATAATTACGTATCGGCCATATGTGTTCTCAAGCTTGTTGCCACACACTCAAGTAGAGATTCTTTAGATATCTTCCATTGAGAGACCGAGGAAGCAAATTCCCTTCCATAGATTCCACTAGACATGAATTTCCGGGAACTATTCTCACAACCTTGAAAGGACCTTCGCAGCTCGGAGACCACTTTCCAAACTTTCCGTCTTTCGAACCAACTGGTAGAATCACCTTCCACAACAACTCGCCAACTTGAAAGATCTTCAACTTTACCTTTTTATTGTAAGCTCTTGCTACCCATAACTTTTCTCTCTCTGTCTCTTTCAAAGGAAATAAACGTTTATCGGCGACTTTATCAATGTTGTCCATCATCAAGTTATGGAAATCTACCGCTGATAAGTCATTTTTCTTATCAAATCTCAAAGCAACCAGATTTATCTCCACCGGCAAAACGACTTCTTGTCCATACACAAGTTCATAAGGAGTTACTTTTGTCGAACCATGCCCTTAGATTCTATGCGCCCATAATGTTTCGGATAATATTTCATGCCACTTCTTGGATGATCTTCAATATTCTTCTTGATAAGCTTGATTAAAATCTTATTTCTCGACTCAGCTTGTCCATTAGCTTACACATAATATGGATATGAACTAAGCATCTTTATCTTGTAAGATTCGACAAACTCTTTTACTTAATTTTCCATAAATGACGTACCTTAATATGTAGCCAATGTTTGAGGAATGCCGAACCTATGTATAATATGCTCGGTTATGAACTTGATCACCTCCTTATGGGTCATATTTCCGAGAGGTATTGCTTTAGACCACTTGGTAAAATAATCAGTAGCTACCAACACAAACCGATGCCCTGTTGAAGAAGAAGGATGGATCATACCTATGAAATATAATCCCCAACCTATAAATGGCCACGACTTGATAATAGGATTTAATATAGAAGCAGGAGCCAACTAAATATCACCAAACTTTTGACAAGCTCCACATCCTTTATAGTACATAAAGCGATCATTAATCATTGTCGGCCAATAAAATCCTCCACGTTGTAAGAGCCACTTTATTTTGTGCGCCGACTGATGAGTACCACATATTCCTTCTTGTACCTCTCCCATAGAAACCGTTTCCTGATCCTCATCCAAGAACTTCAAAAGAATACCATCAACCATTCAGCGATAAAGATCATCATCTATCAATGTATATTTGAATGCCATCCGCCGAACATCCCTATCCGTCCTCTTACTAGGATCTTGCAAATACTCAACAATGGGTCTTCTCCAATCTTCATGTCCACCTGCACTATATCCTTTATTAGTGGCCAAATCAATGGGATCTAGTTCGGCCTTGCTTATGTTAGCAACCATAAACATCGGCTGAGAAAATATGAAAAACACCACGATTAACATGATAACCAGATGCTTGCTATGCTAAATCATTTGCATTCCAGTTGTCTTCTCTAGATATATGAGTAATTCTAAAGTAATCTAATGTGGAAACTATATCCAGACATTTGTCAAGGTAAGTATTAAGTGATCCATCAAGACATTGGAAACTTCATATTGGGCTTGATTATTTGTGCAAAAATATTCTAAGCGTCATGAGGCTTCAAAAATAGTACCATGAGGAGACACATAAACAACACCAACCCCTTGTCCATCATCGCAAACTGAACCATCAAAGTATAGCCTCCATGGTACTAGAGTGACAAGGTTAATATCCACATCATGCTTGTTATCAATCCGATGTTCAACTATAAAATTAGCAACAATTTGGACTTTCATAGATTTTAAAGACTCATAAGCCAAATCATATTCAATTAATGCATAAGCCCATTTACCAATCCTATCGCTAAGAATTGGCCTATGCAACATATATTTAATAACATCGGTTTGACAAGCTATAATGCACATACTAGACAACAAATAATGTATTAACTTAGTGCAAGCATAATATAAGCATAGGCATAATTTCTCAATAAAGGTATACCTTGTCTCAGCGTCCAACAAACATCGACTCAAATAAATCACATACTCCTTTCCTTCGGTTTTTTGTGTCAAAACAACACAAAATTACTGGAAGAGTAGACACACTTCGTGTTTTGGTGCTCTCATTACTGGAAGAGTAGACTAAAACAACACAAATGTCGACTAAAACGCTCTCTGCGTTTTGGTGCTCTCATTACTGGAAGAGTAGACAAACTTACTTTGATCTTTTCAAATGCATCTTGATGTTTTGCCCCCCTCCAAGTAAAATTGGCATCATTCTTTAACCGAAAAATAGGAGTAAATGCTTAAACTTTCCCAAAAAAGTTCATTATGAATATCCTCAAATAATTAACCTTCCCAAGGAATTTCTGCATATCCTTTTTGCATGTTGGAGCTTGTATTATTTGATATCTTCTATCTTTTTGTGATCAGTCTCTATGCCATGTTCATGTATCATAAAAACCAAGAATTTACCAGCCGATACACCAAAATCACACTTCATAGGATTCATCTTGAGCCCGTACTTCCTCATCCTCTCAAGAGATAAATGCAAATCGGCTAAATGAGATTCATCATCATCCGATTTAACAACAATATCATCAATATAGACTTCAAGTATGACCCCGAGAAGATCATGAAAAATTAAATTCATATATCTATGATATATGGCACCGACATTAGCCAAAAGTCATCACTGTCCACTCAAATAAACCAACAAAACTAGGCACTGAAAGGCTGTTTTGAATGCATCTTCTTCGTCCATAAAAATATGATTGTAGCCAGCTTTGACATCAAGAAAACTAATAACTTTGTGTCCAGATGCATCATTAATAAGCATATCGATAATTGGCATAGGATACTCATCTTTAGGTGTAGCCCTATTGAAATCTGTGAAATCAACACACACACTCAGCTTGTTGGAATCCTTCTTCTCTATTGGTACAATATTAGAAACTCATTTTGCATACCTACAAGGCTTCATAAAATTAGCTTTGAGAAAATGACCGATATCTTCCTTGATCCAGTCATATATCATGGGATTGAATTTTCGGGCCGGTTATTTATGAGGTCTGAAACCGGCCTTAATAGGAAATCGGTGCTCCACTAGCTCTCGGCTTAAACCTAGCATCTTGTGATACTCCCATGCAAAGAAATCAACATATTCTATAAGTAGCTCGCTTAATACATTCTTATAATTAGCTTTCAAATTATTGTTTACGAAAGTCGGCCTAGGAATTGAACCATCTCCTATATCTACCTCTTCCAATGGATTGGCCGATGTAAAATCTTGTCCCAACTTATCCATACTATCTATTTCCTCTACTAACTCATACATGTCGTTCTCATGAGACCGATACTCTACAAGTCTCTTCTATAACCACTCTTCATTTGGATCCATTAATTACATATTCGGGAGCCCATTACTATCAATCGGCTTTAAAGAAATGAGCACAAAACCGTTCCTTGTGGCACTAAGAAAATCAAATTCTGAAAGGTCGCGCCCCGTCAAGCAAGTTTCATTGGGATGTTGCCAATCTACCAATGAATCAGCCAATGCAACGCAAGATTAATTATCCGCGTGGACAACCTCCACTTCATCATCCACCCACTGTATCAAGAACTGATGCAAAGTAGATGGCACACATTGGTTGGCATGGAGCCAATCACGACCTAATATTACATTGTAATTACCTTGCACTTCAACAATAAAGAAGGCGGTGGCTAAATTCTTGCTCCCCACTATGAGTTCCACACTCATCACACCTTTGGCCTCTGTCTTTTATTTGCCTTCAAATCTATTGAGTACCATATTGGTATTCATCAAGTTACTCTCATCTAAGCCCAATTTCTTGAAGACTGAATATGGCATAAGATTCACTACATCACCACCGCCAACAAGCATCCTCGCAACCGATGATCCATTGATGTGTCCCTTGACATATAATGGCTTCAAGTGCTTCATCGGTTCTCTTGGTTTCTCAAAGATGGCGTTCTTGGGACCAAAATCTAGTTGTGCTACCCCTCCTTCTTCATCTACAGCATGAAACTCAGCAGGTAAATAATACACCATATTCATATCCATACCTTCCCGAGCTGCTGTGTTCTCAAAATCCACCATCTCCTCATCGCCCTCAACTATAGACGTTGGCTCTGAAGTTTCATAAATTGAGGGGATTGTACGGGGTGTCATAGATGAGACAACAATATTCATATTCTCCTTCACGGATGACACATGAGTTGTTTCTATTTCAGTATAACAAATGTGTTAACTAGTGACCTTTTCTTGGTCATAGATCTATGACCATTTCGAACCAAATGGTCATAGGCCATTTCAGAGGGTTCAAACACTGAAAAACTATGACCTCTTACGCTAATTGGTCATAACATAGACATCACTAGTATATGACCTTATGTTTGGACTGACTACGACCAATTGAAATAATCATGGATGTTATTCATGATTACTTAAAAAAGACCAATGGCCGCCTCAGCAAGTTGATCTATTTGCCGCGAGATGTCAAATTTCGCTGACATGTCTACATATATGTAAGCAGCCAACCAAACTGCACTAGCTCGTACACGTGAGAAGCCGACCAAGCTGCACCAGCTCATGCAGCTAATAGGCGGGACCCACTAACTACTGTAAAGTAAAACTGACATGAAATTCGAACTGAAAAAGGCGCGGCATGGACTCGAAACCGCGTCGAGAAGCAAAAATCAAACCATACTACCTCCTTACCACTTGGCCGCCTCGCTCGATGTTATTCATACCCAATGCACGCTCTAAAATAGGCGCCCCGTCCGAAACAGACGAGGGGGCCCCAACCGGAACTGACAGGGGGCCCTAACAAAAGGACCAAACAATTCACACAAATAAGTGGGAGCCAACAATTTAATTCACAACCTCTCCCGCTCTATGTACATCCCACACGCTCTACCACCAGGCCACTAGAATGATCTTGTATTGATAGTAGTACCAAAAGCCTCTTAATCATTAGGCCGCCCTATTAACTACACATGCCTCCAACTTGCGAGTGTTTGGTCTGCTTGCTGGACTGGCCTTGGGCCGACAGCAGGTGCGAGCACCCATGCTTTGCTGGGCTGCCCAGTTTGCCTGGCGGGTTCGCCCAACCAGCTACCTCTAGTTTATTTATTTATTTATTTTTCAATTATTTTGTATCTTTTTATTCATAATTCCAAATTGATTCAAACAAAATTCAGAGAACTTGTAATATTTCAGAGAATATTTTTAGTACATTATTGAACACTTTTAATTATAGAAAACTACAAGGACATATTTTCATATAAAACCTTAATAGGTATAAATAGAGATATTGACAATAGGGGTTTGAAATTAATTTTTTTATCTAGGGGTTAGTCTTGCTAAAATATTAATGGATCTTTAAAGAAACATCACATTGTGAGTCTAAAATTGATTTTTTCAAAAAATTAAGAGCATTAGATCATGTACTTATACTTCAAATCGGACCCGTTTCTTGTCGATTCAACAAACATTTGTCTTTTTCACGAGGGATGTATGGAAAGTTTTGAGATACCCCATTGGGACATTGTCCATTTAAGGTGGTCTAGTATTTTTGAAAAATATGGTGGAACCATTTTGAAACCCTCATTTGGTGGTCCTTCACAAAACACCCCATTTTTTGCGCTCGAAAAATAGAAAATGCATTTTCTGTGTGGCAAAAGGAAAACTTCCTCCTGCAACATTGTTCGCCATCCCAAGATGCACATGTATGCACAATATGGGCACATTATCACAAACTATGTCGTGATTCTTGACATAACATTGGTCGTTTGATCCGAAAGCCATGAAATTTCGAACATGGTAGGTCGTTTTTGTGAAGGTTTTTTCAAGATGTTTGCAATATACCAAGTTTGGTGTTTTTCGTTGCAAATTTGTCACATAATATGATACCACGCGATGGTTTTACATTGTTTGGACCGTTTTTGAATTTTTTATGCCCATTTCAAACTATGGTCAAAATGGCAGGCATTAAGGTTTATAGATAGGGGATTCTCCTCGCTAAACTCTCAATGTATCTCTGAAGAAACATCATATTGTGAGTCTAAAAATGAATTTTTCAAAAAATCATGACCATTGGATCATGTACATGTAGTTCAAACCGGACCCACTTTCTACCGATTCGGCAGACATTTGTCTTTTTCACCGGGGGTGGATGAAATGGTTTGAGATATCCTACTTAGGACATTTTTCATGTAAGGTGGTCTAGTATTTTTTTTAAAATATGGTTTTAGCATTTTTAATGAGCACTTTGGTGGTTCCTTCACAAAACGTCCCATTTTTTGCGCTCAAAAAATAGAAAATGCATTTTCTGTGTGGTGAAAAGGAAAACTTCCTCCTGCAACATTGTTCGCCATCCCAAGATGCATATGCGTGCATAATATGGGCACATTATCACAAACTATGCCGCGATTCTGGATATAACATTGGTCGTTTAACCCGAAAACCATGAAACCGAACATGGTAGGTCATTTTTGTTAAGGTTTTTTCAAGATGTTCGCAATATACCAAGTTTGGTATTTTTCCTCGCAAATATGTCACATAATATGACACCACGCGAAGGTTTTATATTGTTTGGACCGTTTTTGAATTTTTATGCTCGTTTCAAACTATGGTAAAAATGGTGGGCATTAAGGCTCATAGATAGGGGATGCTCCTCGCTAAAATATCAGTGGATCTCTGAAGAAACATCATATTGTGAGTCTAAAAATGAATTTTGAAAAAAATCATGATCATTGGATCATGTACATGTAGTTCAAACCAGACCCACTTCCTACCGATTCGATAGACATTTGTATTTTTTGCGAGGGATGGACAAAATGGTTTGAGATATACTACTTGGGACATTTTCCATATAAGGTGGTCTTGTATTTTTGAAAAATATGGTTTTAGCATTTTGAATGAGCACTTTGGTGGATGGTTAGTAAAATTCCCTGTCTTTGGCACTCAGAAAATGGAAAATGCATTTTATGTGCGACGAAAGGACTTCCTCCTGCAACATTGTTCGCCATCGCAAGATGCACATGCAAGCATAATATGGGCACATTATCACAAACTAGGCCACGATTCTGGACATAACATTGGTTTTTTAACCCAAAATCCATAAAACCTCGAACATGGTAGGTCATTTTTGTGAAGGTTTTTTCAAGATGTTCACAATAGACCAAGTTTGGTATTTTTACTTTCAAATATGTCACATAATATGACACCATGTGAAGGTTTTACATTGTTTGAACCGTTTTTGAATTTTTGATGCCCATTTCAAACTATGGTCAAATCGACGGGCATTAAGGTTCATAGATAGGGGATGCTCCTTGCTAAACTCTCAATGGATCTCTGAAGAAATAGCATATTGTGATTCTAAAAATGAATTTGGCGAAAAATCATGATCATTGTACATGTAGTTCAACCGGACCCACTTCCTACCGATTCGGCAGACATTTGTCTTTTTTGCCACGGGTGGAAGGAAAGATTTGAGATATCCCAGTTGGGACATTGTGCTTTTAAGGTGATCTAGTATTTTTTTTAAAATACGATGGTAGAATTTTTAAACTTTCATTTGGTGGTTCATTCACAAAATTCCCCGTTTTCAGCATTCGGAAAATAGAAAATGCATTTTCTGTGTGACAAAAAGGAAAACTTCCTCCTGCAACATTGTTCGCCATCCCAAGATGCATATGCTTGCACAACATGGGCACATTATCACAAACTATGCCACGATTCTAGCCGTAACATTGGCCGTTTGACCTGAAAACAATGAAACCTCGAACGAGATAGGTCATTTCTGTGAAGGTTTTTTGGAGATGCAATCAATATACTAAGTTTGGTATTTTTGCTTGCAACTACGTAACATAATATGACACCACGCGAAGGATTTACCTTGTTTCGACCGTTTTTGAATTTTTTATGCCTGTTACAAACTTTCTAAGATGTGATGAAAGAACCCACCAATAAGAAGAGAGAATAAGGAAACCCACGGATCAGCCCAATGAAGAAGACCAACTGTTCAGATCGCCTCCATCCAACGGACAAAAGGTACAACTCCAGTTTCTCCCACCCCCCATCCTTCCCACATTTTGGACATGAATTGACCAAAATGCAATAGTTTCCAAGGTACTTTCGTGAAATCATCACACCACCCATCCACGCCCCAAACCCTACCCCCTCACGCACGAGACCCCAACTACCCCTGATCCTGCTGCCACCGTCGACCCCATCCCCGCCGCCTCTCTCCAGATCCCCAACTATCCCTGTCCGGCGAATACGCCACATCGCTGGCCACCCTATGCCCCCTACACTCACGACTGCTGCTCCCTTCGGCCTCCCCTATGCCCATGGTTTCTGCTCGAATACACCATGATATTGCGGCTTCTCTATTTTGGGCCCGACTTACAAGCATAGGAGGAGCCCCCGCATTCGGTGCAACGGCGACATCGCTTGGTCGTGATGGCGTGGATGCCGACGGGGTGGAGTGCACCATGGAGGCCGTAAAGCAGGGCTCGACCTTCATCGTCCTCTGCTCCAATACACACTTCTTTGTCGATGCCGCCAATGAGCACTCATCCAACCAGTCGCTGATCTTCCGCGTCACCGACCACACCGTCTAAGCGCTGACGTCCATCTCCTCCCCCTCACAGACGAGGCATAGGTCCGTCTCCTCTGCCCGTTCCTTTTTCTCATTTCAATTAAGTTGGTTAGGGTTTTATAGTTCTGGAAGTGGGTTAGATTAGATTAGATCGAACCTGGAGCTAAATGACATGCAATTATAAGTAAGATGATGAGAACTATCCTTTAGTTTTAACAGATGTATATGTTGCTATGAACACTCTAGTCAAGTATATAAGGCGTAAGAGCAAGTACAAGGCCCTATATGTTTGTTGTACCATGGTTCTGTTGACCTTGTGTTTATTTGGAATCCTCTCATGTTAGTTTATGGTCTCTTGAATGCTATATCAATTTACAAGGATATTCGAATTGTGCACTGGGATTGCACACTTCGTTGAGACATGCAATTATGCACTATGCTGGACAATTTGTTTTATTGCTTGTGTGTAGGAATGTAATATTATATCTTACGTCCCAATCACTTTTTTCAGGTTGACTATTTGGAACTTAAGGAAGAGACTCTGTTAGTGGTCCCTGGTTTTAACACCCGAGTTCAGTTTGGTGTAGTACTCATCTGATGGCTCACTTAGTTTGTGATTCTCATTGTATCTCGATCATTGTACTTCAGTATTTCATTTCATGGACAACTACGTGTGTAGCATACAAAAAATAACAGAGCTAGAGATGCCATGTGTAGGTTATTCATTAGCTAAAATTGTGTAGTTTACACTGCATGGCTAATTTATCAGCATAAAATTTGTTCCTTTTCCATTTCACACTTGGCACCTTCCATTGTATCTTAATACTGATGCAACATGTGAATCTATTGTTACTCTGTATGGCCATGTTGTTTCTGAACTTGAATGATCATAGTTTCTTGTGGTTGTTGCTTAGTGTGTTGTTGAGTCGTTTGAAGATATTGTGGTTGCTTCTTGGTAGTGTGTGATTCAGTTTATTGCATCCAAAACAAAGTATGTTTCAAACCTTGAATGATCAATGTAACATATGAATTTGACTCTGTGCACCTTTTTTATAAACAGGTATTTTTTTGGTTTAGGATTTGTTGACGCCCTGCTATGTGTTCTTCTGACTTGAGTTCATGTCTGTATAGTCCTATTGTTTAGGACATGTTTGTCTCATTTTCTTTGATTCTTGGATCTGAATATATTTTCTATTTAACATGGGGTGGGATTCCAGCCCTGCATGCTCTACAACTAATGCATTTTGTTAGTTTCAAATCTAGTTCCTTGATCTGGTTGAAAGTCAAAAAGGACTAATGTTGTTTTAGTGAGTTTATTAGTCGTTGGGACTGGCTAATGCTAAATACTACATGGTCCATTTAAGCTACAACATATGTGCACCCTTCTCTGTTATTGCTCTATTAGTGGACTTTATTGTTCCATACTCAATTTAAGAGGTTTTACTATTTATGGAGTTATTCATGGTCTCTATGTTCTAAATATAATGCATCTAATGTTAAGCAAATGATCATTTCTTATTTGGCATAGAAGAAAATTGGATCTATGCATGTCATACAATCTTAGTCGAATTTCTTTATTTTGTATGATCTGCTCTATATCTAAAGAGATTTTATTAGTATTTATACCATGTTCATTGTACTTAATATCGTGGGAATGGCCACGACAAATGCTGCGATTGTCAACGAGTAGTAGAACGAGGGGCAAGGGCGGCCAACCATCTGCGGTGCGAGATGAGGTCAAAGACATAGGGATTTACCCAGGTTCGGCCCCCCGGAGGGTAAAGACCTACTCCTGCTAGATTGTATTGATGAGAGAGTACAATGGGCGAGCTAGGTGGCTAGGTGGCGAGTCGAGGGGGTGTATGATGGAACATAAGTTCTATGCGTGCCCTAGGGAGGTTTATATAGAGTCACCTCACTAGGGTTTACAGATCTAGAACCGAGTTGGATAAGGACTCGAAGGGTCATAACCTAATCTGACTGGGCCTAACTATGCTTCTGGACCTTCAGCTTCTAGTCGCCTGGTTCCTTCTTGGATCGTGATCCAGTGGCCATCTTGTAGGCCAACTCGCTGGAAGTATGATCTAGTAGGAAATGTCCTCCTGGGTATACCCCACTCGGCATATCTCCATCAGTAGTCCCCGAGGCCGTCATTGATTCGCCGCATGTGTTCTTTGGCAGTCGGAGTATTCGGGTCCAATTTGGATGCCCAGTCGAATCGGCGATGGACTCCTTCAATGAGAAAAATAATCTTCATCATGCATCCTCAGTCGCAATAACAGCGACTAGTCGAATCGCCAGTTTGGCGAGTAGTCAAATCGCAGCCATGGCGAATGGGTCGGCGAGTCGAGTAGACGAAGTTGGACCTTTAGCCTGGTCAAACTAGCCGTTGGGTAATCCAATGGTAATATTGGCGTAATCACCGCGCGGTAACGGCTCCCCGAAATTGCCAGGAACCAACCGCTATATAAGGAGAGTGATAGGTGAGTTGCGATTCATTCCTCACATTTCCTTCGACTCCGTGCGCCCTTCAATATCCTACTCCCTCCAGAGCGACCCAAAGCGATCTAGAGAGCCTAGACCCCCGAATCGATGGCGCCTCCGAAGGAATCGTGGGGGAAGTCCAAGTGTACCAAGGCTTTGCTGAAGTACTTCGAGGACACAGGAATTCTCTACGCTGGGAGATGGAGAATTCCCGCGGCCGGGGAGGTGGAGCCAGATCCGTGTGCCGGTGAATTCATCTGCTTCACCAGCCATCTTGAGAGGGGGCTCGGCTTCCCCACCTTGCTCTTCTTCCGCCGGTTCTTTGCGTACTATGGCATCCAACCGTCGGATCTGGGGCCGCATAGCATCGAGCAGCCCGCCATCTTCGTTGCGTTCTGTGAGTGTTATATGGGCTGCCGCCCATACTTTCCAATGTGGCAGGAGCTGTTCCATGGGGAGATTGGTCGCGAAGGAGCAGGCGGCCCGATGCTGGCAGTGGGCGGCCTTACCTTTCAATTGAAGTCCAAGGCCTCCTTCCTCGACCTCATGCTGCCGAAGAAGTCAGCGAGCGAATGGAAGAAGCACTGGTTTTACGTCAGCGAGCGGATGCTGGTTTACGAGATACTGACGACGATTCGCCAGCTGAAGAAATACGGGCTCGAGACCATCAATTTATACAATTGTTGCCTTGGGCGACGACTGGTGCCCCTGGCCAACCGTGCCCACTGGATGTACGAGTACACCAGTAAAGATGATGGGACCAAGGCATGCACCGCCGAGTGGAAGGCTGACTATTACGCCTCCTCGCCGAGGAAGATCACCGACACGGAATATCGTGATCCGAAGGCCAGGATCACCCCATACACCATGAAGCGCAAGGCGCCATCGGTAAGTCTGTTTTTTCTTGCCTATTCCGCAGTCGCAGAGATGTAGTCGCGGTTTACTAACCATGTCTTGTTTGTTCAGCTGTTCCAAGTTGTGGAAGGCTGGCTCCCTCCCGCCGATGATGAAAGCTCGGACGAGGCCGCCGAGGACGAGAGCGAGTACTCCTCCGACGAGAAGAATGATGGAGACAACGACGATGATGATGATGACGAGGCCATGGAGGTCGCCACACCCACGGTTTGGAAAACTCGCGGGCAACATCAACTCGAGATCGAGGCCAGCAAGAGCCTCGAGGGTCACGATGGTGGCAAGGGTGAAGCCCACGAACATAGCTCACGGCGTGTGGCAACGCCGTCGAAGAAGAAGTCGCCAAAGAAGAAGAAGGAGGCACCCAGGGCGGTATCGCCGCCTTAGTTAGCGACTAGCTCCGAAGCGACTAGCGCGACTGATGATGCTGGGGCCGAAGCATCGGCGAAGGCGCCCGAGGAGGCCAGTGCAGATGTGGTGGAGGACGAGGTTCCGCTAGCGTCGCTTTTAGCACTTTTCTCGGCAGTCACGGGCCTCGGGGTTGCTCCAGCCGTAGAGGTGTCGCCTTCAAGGGAGGCACCCACGTCGATCGGAGGGGAACTACCTGCTGCTGCGGCCTCTTCAACAAAGAAGGCCTCTGTGTCGTGGGCTCTGGCCCTATTTGAGATGGGCATCAGCCGAAAGCTAGACGCGGAACCGGAGAAGCCGGCGCACATCCGCATCGGCCTGCGCTACATCCTAGTCGTCAGGTGAGTGTCTTGCCATGTCGACTTGAATTGCTAGTTTGTAACCATTGTCTGATTTGTTGACCCTTTCATTTTGTAGGACTGGCGTAAAAAAGATCAGTCACCCCTCGGTGGCCAAAGTTTCGGTGGACGCCTCAGGGGCGGAGGCTGATCCCTTGAAGAGGAGGAAGGGTGACGACGCCGAGGCGCCCGCTGAGGGCGCGAAGAAAATGAAGGGCAACTAAGTCGTCACAATCTTAGACAAGCCGATCGACGTGCCAAGCGGAGCTCCGACTGGAGTGGACGCGACCATGAAGGCCGTCGTGGACGTGGGGTTGCAGCAGGTGGAACCTGCGGCGCTGGTCGGGGCATCGGATCGCATGACGAGTGCTGCGGGAGCAGCGGTGGTGACCTTCCCTCGCTTCATGGCGAGGGCCTCTGCTGCGAGTGTCTCGGTGCAATCGGCCCAAGCTCCCGAAGTTTTGGGCTCGGAGGTTGAGCAGCATCGCGGGCGCACGCCTCTTGTGTTGCCGTCGGTGGAAGTGGCCGAGCTGCACAGCATGATGGGCATAGCTATTCAGGTATGTCCAGTCCCCGAGGATCTGGTCGCTGAATTTCAGCGGGCAGATTCTTATTGTTTTTTTCTATCGAGTCCCCGAGTGGTTAGTTGCTGAGTTTCAGCGACTAGGCACTTAGGAATTTCTTCGATGTCTAGTCCCCGAGTGGCTAGTCGCTCAATTTTAGCGACTAGGCACTTAGGAATTTCTTCGATGTCCAGTCCCCGAGTGGCTAGTCGCTAATTTGCAACGACTAGGCACTTAGCAATTTCTTCGATGTTTGCTTATGTTAATCTTGTCTGTGCAGGGCCTCCAGCATGAATCGGAAGAGCGACTGGCCGCCAGAGAGCTTCTGGAGCACGACCTTCGCTCCGTGCAGGAGGTGAACAAGGAGCTGCAGGCGACCGCATGTAGGTTCTTGAAATACCCTCTCCCTTGTTTTCTTGTTTCTGATTGTGATCTCACCCTTGCGTTGATGAAAAGGGGCATTCGGCCACGGTTACGAAGGCTCACGAGGGTTTGGTCCCCGTCAGCGAGTTGACGGCTGCCTAGTCATCGTGGACCGTCGCAGAGAAGCGGGTGGCCAAGCTCGAACGAGAGCTCAAGGCCGCGATGGCGGAGGCGAGCTCGGCGGAGGAGAGGGCTAAGGCGGCTTTCGCTGCCGCACCTGAGGAGCAGAAGCTCTTTGATGCTCTTGTCACGAGGCTGCATACCAATTTTTCGGGTCTTCAAGATTTCATCACGGGGCGCTGCCGTTCCCTCATTGGTGAGTTTCTTGGACTTGTGTTTGTTTGTACCAGTGAGTCCCCGAGCGTGCAGGTCGCCTCTGTCATTGAGTCCCCGAGGGGGTGTACTCGAATCGCGCGTCCTTCTGACGCTGAGTTGCTTGTTCCTCTGTAGGGAAAATTATTGATGACGAGCCCGAGGCGCAGTCATAAGACGCGAGGCAGTGCGTCACCATGCTGGTGGATTCTTCCGCCCTTTCGGCGACCTGCATTCGCGCGTACCTCCGGGAGATATCGCCGACGGAGGTGATTGCCAACAAACTCACAGAGGTGTGGCGGTACCTGGAGAGGTCTCTAGTGGTTGTGGAGTACATGTCATGGTCGGCCTTCCGCCGCGGAGCCGCGACTGCGCTGAGCCATGGGCTCGCTCACTTCCCTGATGACTTCGACCTCGACGATGTCACCATCGGGTATCCCTCGGCGACTTGCTCGGTCGAAATCTCCAACATGCTGAAGTTGACCG
This sequence comes from Avena sativa, assembly GCA_916181665.1. Lineage (NCBI taxonomy): Eukaryota > Viridiplantae > Streptophyta > Magnoliopsida > Poales > Poaceae > Avena > Avena sativa. The sequence continues at coordinate 362,713,962 of OV702285.1, read as the reverse complement.
ATCGGGATGTGGTCTACTCCGAGCGGGTGCTGGCGATGGGCGACCTTCTGCCGTACCAGGAGACGATCGTTGCTCCGAACGACCCCGAGCCGGCGCATCGTGACTTCAAGGCGGAGCAGCCATTCTGATCGATGATGGCGGGCGCCTTTACGACGTACCATCGAACTCATGGGTCCCCTTCATCCGCGTTCGCGGTAGCGGGGGCGCGTCGTCTTCGAAGCCTACAGAGTAGATAGCTTTGCTGACTGGCGTTATTTGAAAGAAGTGTATGTCTTTTCTTGTAAGAAAACAAAATTTGTTGCCATAAGGAATGCATGTATGCTTGTGTCAGATTTGATTTGAGTTTGGATTGTTTGGTTGTGCGAGTCCCCGAGCGCGTCCGCCCTTTTATGGGGTTTAACTCGTGTTTGTGTATGTATGTTTGCTTTTATACTGTTAGTTAGTTGAGGTCGACTCGCCGTGGCTTGGGAAGCCAGTCGCTTGGCGACCCCACGGGGTGCTCTGTACTTAGCTATTTTCCCAGACACGATTGGGGTCGGTTGGGCGAGTCCCCGAGCGTGGTAGTTAGTCGTTCTAGTTGCATGCCCAAGGTAGGTGAGGACAGAGCACGTTGTGGTTGGCACGTCGCTCCGCCTGACTCGAAGAGCCAGTAGCATGGCGAGTCCAGGGCGCGCTCTCATACTTGGTGTTTTCCCTAGTCGCGTAGCTTTGGACTAGCATCAGTCCCCGAGCGTGGTACTTGACCGTTTGATTCGCTGCCCCGAGGATGCGGATGACTAGGTCGTTGTGAGAAGCGAGTGCGGTTGTCTTGGGCCAGCGTGCCAGTCTAGCGAGGCGACTCCGATGGGGCTCCGGGTTGGCGTTTTCGTGGAGGACACAAGGCCCGAACTTTGTCGATGCCCTTGTGTCGCACTACTCAGTCGTGCCGGTCGCGCGACCAAGGGTTGACTTCCGTGATTAGCGTAATGCTGTTTTTACGAGTGCGAATGGCACAAGGACTGGAGAGTAGACACAATTTGCGTGAGTCGAACATCTTTGTTGCATAGCAGGGGGAGTATAGGTCAGAGTACTAGGTGTAGAACTTCCTTAGGAGGTTTACATTCCACGGCCACTTGATGCCGAGTTGCCCGTCGCCTCGGACGTCGATGAGGTAGTAGGAGTCGTTGCCGAGGAATCGCCATTTGGCGAATGGTCCCTCCCATGGGGGAAAGAGCTTGTGCATGCCCTACTTGTCCTCGATCAGTCGCAGGACCATGTCGCCTTCCTGGAAGGTGCAAGTCTGGACTCGGCGGCTGTGATAGCGGTGGAGTACTTGCTGGTAGATGGCGGTGCGGTAGAGAGATAGGTTGCGTGCTTCATCGAGCTGGTCAACCCCGTCTTGGCGTGTGAGCTTGTTGTCAACCTCCGCATAGTTGACGACACGAGGCGAGTCGTGCTCGAGGTCAGTCGGCATGACGGCTTCGGCGCCGTACACAATGAAGAAGGGCGTGAACCCAATCGATCGGTTGACGGAGGTGTGGATGCCCCAGATGACCGAGGGGACCTCCTCGACCCAACACCCCGGAGTCCGCGGGAGGGGAACTTGCAGTCGTAGTTTGAGGCCGTGGAGGATGCTATGGTTGGCGCGTTCCACCTGGCCATTAGACTCCGGGTGGGCGACTAAGGCGAGGTCGAGCCGTATGTTGTGCTCCTCGCAGTACTCGGCCATGGCACCCTTGTCGAAGTTGGTGCCATTGTCCGTGATGACGCTGTGCGGGAATCCGTAGCGGTAGATGAGCTCGCGTAGGAATTTGGCGGCGGTCTTCCCGTCGCACTTGCGGACTGGCTTGGCCTCCACCCACTTGGTGAATTTTTCGACTGCGACCAGGGGGTGGGTGTAGCCGGAGGGGGCCTTCTCGAAGGTACCCACCATGTCCATGCCCCATATGGCGAATGGCCAGGTGATAGGGATGGTCTTGAGCGCTGAGCTGGGTACATGCATTTGATTGACGTACTTTTGACACCCGACGCAACGTTGGACGATGTCGACCGCGTCGACGTGTGAGGTGAGCCAGTAGAAGCCATGTCGCATGGCTTTGGCGACCAGGGACCGGGCATCGGCGTGGTGGCCGCAGTCGCCGGCGTGGATGTCTTGGAGGAACTTGCGGCCTTCTGAAGGCTGCACGCAGCGTTGGAACATGCCAGTCACGCTGCACTTTTGGAGGTCTCCGTTGATGATGATGAAGGATTTGCAGCGACACACGATCATGCGAGCCTCCGTCTCATCTACTAGTAGGGTCCCTCGCTCGAGGTAGGCGAGGTATGGCACGCTCCAGTCGCTTGGCTCCGCGATCATGGCGACCAGAGCTGGTTCAGGTTGAAGTGGTATCCCGAGGTCGATCTCCTTCGGGGGAGAGACGGAGGGCTTGGTAATGGTGTCAAGGAAGACACCAGCGGCTGGAGCATGGCGAGCCAACCCGATGCAAGAGAGCGTGTCGGCGGCTTCGTTCTTGCACTGGTCGATTCACTCAACGGAGTAGCCGGCAAAGTGGCCCCAGCTGGTCCACTGCTTGGTGTTATGCCTCCATGGTGGGGGAGACGACATCGCAGGTACCAGCAACGTGCACGGCGACGAGGTCGGAGTCGCTGTAGCACCACAGGCGATTGATGTTCATCTCCTTGGCGGCTTGCATGCCGGGAAGGAGGGCCTCGTACTCGGCCATGTTGTTGGTGCATGGGGTGAAGTCGAGGTACATCATGTCGCATAGTTTGTCGCCCTTGGGGGAGGTGAGTACTATCCCTGCCCCTGCGCCGTCTGCGTTCTTAGACCCGTCGAAGTGGAGCGACCAATAATAGAGGTACAACAACTTCTCTGGCTGCTGTGCCTCCTCCCAGTCAGCGAGGATGTCCGCCAGGGCCAGCAACTTGATTGCCTTGCGTGGCTTGTACTTGATATTGTGGACGCCGATCTCGACGACCCACTTGGCAACTCGCCCAGTCGCCTCGCGGTTGCGGATGATGTCCTGCAACGAAGTCGAGGAGATGACCGTGATTGGGTGCTCCTGGAAGTAGTGCGGCAGCCGCCGCTGGCCTCGGAAGACCGTATAGACCAGTTTCTGGTACTACGGGTAGCCTTGTCGCGACTCGGTGAGGACCTCGCTGATGTAGTAGACGGGGCGCTCCTTGCCCTCTTCTGTCCGTTCGACGACCATGACGGTGCTGACGACTCGCTCGGATGTCGCGATGTAGACGAGCATTAACTCTTTTTCGACGGGGGCGGCTGCGTGAGTAGCACTTCTTTGAGTGCGTGGAGCGCGTCGTCCGCCTCCTTGTCCCACTGGAACATGGGGTTCTTGCGCATTAGGTGGTAGAGAGGCATTGCCTTCTCCCCTAGCCCGGGGATGAAGCGGCTGAGAGGCGCGACTCGCCCAGCCAACTTATAGACGTCGCAGAGGCACTCGGGTTTTCTGAGCCGGGTGATCGTGTTGATTTTGGCGTGGTTTGCCTCGATGCCTCGCTTGGAGACTTCATACCCAGTAGCTGCCAATGGGTACGTCGAAGGTGCACTTTCCTGGGTTGAGTTTGATCTTGTACCTCCGCAGGTTTGTGAAGGTTTAGGCCAGGTCGGTGAGTAGATCGCTCTGGCGGTTGGACTTTACCACCAAATCGTTGATGTAGACGTGGATGTTGCGGCCAATTTGGCTCTCAAGGCACTCCTGCATGCACCGCTGATAGGTCGCTCTGGCGTTCTTGAGGCCGAGCGTCATGGCGGTGTAGCAGAAGGCACTGAATGGCGTGATGAACGCCGTCTTCTCCTTGTCCTCGACCGCCATTTTGATCTGGTTTTAACCAGAGTAGGCATCAAGGAAACACAGCGACTCCGAGCCCGCAGTCAAGTCGATGATCTGATCGATATGCGGGAGGACGAACTGCTCCTTTGGGCAGGCGCTGTTGAGGTTTATGTAGTCGATACACATTCTCCAGGTCCCGTTCTTCTTTTCGACTAGGACTGGGTTTGCCAGCCACTTGGAGTATTTCATGGGCCGTATGAAGCCTGCAACGAGTAGACGCTTCACCTCCTCGGCGATTGCTCGGTGACGCTCAGCGACTGCTTGACAGGTCGTGCTTTGGGGTCGACGTTGAGTTTGTGCTCAGCGAGTTCCCTCAGGACACCTGGCATGTCGGATGGCTTCCATGCGAAGATGTTGCGATTCTCACGTAGGAACTCGATGAGAGCGTTTTCCCATGCAGGGCTCAATCCCGATCGTTACCGTCTGGCTGGAGTCGCCTAGGACCAGCTCGACCAAGGGGGTGTGTGTGGTGGCCTTGAACGCGGTCGGGCCGCTATTCTCCGAGTTGGGCTTTTTATTATTGTGAGGTTGTCTTTGTTGACCCCGCTCGCATATCTGGCGAGCTCCTCTGCGTGGTTGGCCTCCGTGGTAATAATGGTGTCCGCGAGCTCCGCGCCCTTTGCCTCGCACTCCGTGGCCATGTCAGGTTCGCCGTGGACGGTGATGATGCCACATGGCCTTGGGAGCTTCATCGCGTTGTACGCGTAGTGCGCCGTCGCCATGAACTTGGCAAACGCTTGTCGCCCTAAGACGAAGTGGTAGGGGCTGTTGAAGGGCACCAGGTCAAAGACAATTCACTTGGTTCGGAAGTTCACTGGTGTGCCAAAGGTGACTGGAAACGTCACCTTGTCGATCGGGTATGCCTTCCGACCAGGGACGATGCTGTGGAAGGTGGTGAAGGTCGTCTCGATCATCGACTGCGGGAGCCGCAGCCGCCTGAAAGTTTCCAGGTCGAGTATGTTGATGGAGCTCCCGCCATCCATCAACATCTTGGAGCCAGTAGTCGCCCACTTTGGGCTTAATCACCAAGGAAACTAGCCCCGGATATTCGATCCGTGGCGAGTGGTCCTTGCGGCTCCACGTGATGCGCTATTCGATCCAGTTGAGGAAGAGGGGGACATCGACCTGGGACACCGCGTTGACGGTGACGGCGCGGGCGATGACCTTCTTCTCGCACTTGATGCTGAACCCGGTGAAGGTATGGAGCGACCCGACATCGTTGCCGAATGCTCCGCCATTTGGCGGGTTGTTTTTGGGGTCCTCCCTTGCGCATCGCGCCTTCTCGATCTCCTTCAGGGAGTGGTAGTCAGCGGTCGTGTGTGTGGCGGGCTTCCCCTCCGTTCTATGGAACACACAAGGTTGGTTGAGGAGAGCTGTGGGATCAAGTTTCGGCCTCGCCTTGTAGTTTCCACCATCGTGGTGTTGGCCTTTGTCGCGGTGGAAGCTCTTGGAGTCACGTGGAGAATAGCCAGCATTGGCGACAAAGTAGACTCGCCCGTCACTGTGGCGCTTGGCGGTGAGGCAAGTGTTGCTGTAGCATAGCTCGGGTCGCCTCCCATTGTCGTGGCCACTTGGGCGGCGATTTCCACCCGACTCATCGTTAGTTTCTTGGTTCGGGTCCTCCTCCGCATATAGTTTGGCGATCTCGAGGAGGTCTGGGATGTTGTCGAGTGTCTTGTACACCCACTTGAGTTTGGCGACTAGTGGTTCGTAGCGGCATGAGGTCTTGAAGCAGTGGATCGCCGTCTCTTGGTGGATGCCAGCTGTGTTGAACCACAGATCTTGCCACCTTTGGAGCCAGTTGCGGGTCGACTCGCGGGGTCCCTGGACGCTTCGCTCTAGGTCCTCGATGCTGGTGGCGTGGGTGTAGGAACCCTCGAAGTGCCTGACGAAGGCGTCACACATGCCCTCCCAGGAATCGATGCTGTCCGTGGGGAGGGTGTTGATCCATTTCCGAGTCGCTCCCTCCATCATCAGGGGGAGGTAGCGAGCGGCGAGTAGGTCGGTGTGGCCGGCGATTCCCATCGCCATGAGATATGTGTCTAGCCACACGGCTGGATCGTACTTTTTGATCTCCTTTGGCACTTTGAAGTTCGCCGGATATTTCTCACCTCGGATCATTGGTCCGAAGCACTGGGGGCCGACTTGGCTGAGCTAGCCCCTTGGTTCACCGTCGTGGCGGTTGGTGAGGGTGTGCCTCAGGTCGTTGGGCTGGCGTCCCGTGCCATCTCTGGTTGTTTATGATGTGGGTCTGCGCTTCGACTGGTTGCCCATTGGCTGCGACCATGTTGTTCATCGGTCGCGCGTCATTCGTGGAGAGTGCCGCGTGCGCGACCCTTGGTTGGACCTATAGGGGCTTGGGAAGCGGGCAGTTGAGAGTGCTCGCCATCGATGGGAGGCCGCTCGAGGCCGCCCTGCTTCCTGAGGAGCGGGAGTACATGTGCCCCCGCGAGTCGTCTCCTGTGACTTGCTGCTCGACAGCCTTGGCGAGTAGGGCCTTGGCGTAATGGATTTGCAGTGCGCCTTCCCCCGTCACGTTGAGGTTGGAGACCGCAGCTTGACCCGCGATGAGATTGTCCATCGGGGTGGATTATAGCGGGAGGCTGTTTGCGTCCCGCTCTTGCAGGGAGATGAGTATCCTCGGCTGGTTTGGAGGGGGCGTGCGACCGGGTGGCGGTGAGGGAGCTCCATTCGCTGTTGCGCCTGGTGGTGGCCGGGCGCTTCTTCCTGGTGGCGCATTCTCGCAGCTTCACGATCGTCCATGCGGACCGGGTCATTATCGTCGTCAAAGTTCAGGGCGTGGCCCTAAACAGTGGGGTTCAGGCGCGACCTGATGCGGCATTGATGGTTGAGCGACACCTCCTGTGTCGTCGCCTGCTCGAGACGAAATTTTTCGCTCTCGGCTTGTTCCTTGCGCACCGCCTCTTCTAGGCGCAAGCGGAGTTCCTCAACTTCCCCCGCCGTCCCAGTCGGCGGGATCGGTGTGGAGAAAGGGTCTGGCAGGGAACTTGCGCCGCCCGCCATGTAGGCCGCGACCAGGTCCGACATAGATGTCGCCGGAGTTCTCCGATCCGAAATCGGAGTCAAAGATCCCAAGGATAGACGGGTCCTCGAAATCCCTGACGTTGGAGACTTGAGTGATGGATCCGGCTGGTGACGCAGTGGTGATGGATCTGGCGACTAAGGCTGGGTCACCGAGTCAGCGTCGTCGTTGAGGGCCACGTTGGTCTCGGCCATGTTGTTGTGGCCGAGTCATACTCGGAGGCGAGGCGATGGTGCAGACCTGGCTCTCAGAGAGCCGATCACGTGGTGGAGACTCACAAATGCGCGCTAAGTCCTCCGAGGCGATGACGTCGGTGAAGCCGATGAAGAGGCTGATCGTGACGACTGGCATGATCACGCTGTGCGTGACCGGGCGCGACACCAAGACGTAGCTGCTAGGCAAGATCTGGAGGATCTCGCCGATGGAGATCATGCGGACGGTGGTGATTATCCAGTTGATGGGAAAGTAGGGTCTCGCCGCAGAACACAGGCCTAACCGGCCAGGCCCCACGGTGGGTGCCACTGTTGTGGAAATGGCCATGGTAGATGCTGCGATTGGCAGCGAGTAGTAGAACAGGGGAAAGGACGGCCAGCCATCTTCGGTGCGAGATGAGGGCAAAGACACAGGGATTTACCCAGGTTCGCCTCCTCAGAGGGTAAAGACCTACTCCTTCTAGAATGTATTGATGAGAGAGTACAATGGGCGAGCTCGGCGGCTAGGCGGCGAGTCAAGGGGGTGTATGATGGAATGTAAGTTCTATGCGTTCCCTAGGGAGGTTTATATAGAGTCACCTCGCTAGGGTTGACAGATCTACAACCGAGTTGGATAATTACTCGGAGGGTCATAACCTAATCCGACTGGGCCTAACTATGATTCTCGGCCTTCAGCTTCCAGTCGCCTGGTTCCTTCTTGGGTTGCAATCCAGTCGCTGTCCTGCAGGCCCACTCGCTGTAAGTATGATCTACTAGGAAATGTCCTGCTGGGTATACCCCACTCGGCATATCCCATCACTTAAATTCCTATGTTCATTTTATTATTGTTGTACGATCTGATCTAATTTCATGTTCTAATTATAAGAATTGCAAGGCTACTTGCCTTATAGAACCAAACAACTATGAGATGACTAATGGTTGGAACTTAACACTACTCTTCTTGAGCTGACTACTGTTTGCTATTTTAGATCGCTGCATGCTTTCTTGCTATTCACCCATCATTGGAGACAAGTTGAACAATGATGAACCAAATGAAACATGGCAGATATGTGCGTTCTTGAGCTATCTCAAGTTTAAAAATTTCCTTGGATCCCTCATACATTATGGGTTGATAGTCTGGATTGGTAACAATTTTGGCCGGAACATTGGTGTACCATATTTGCACCTTATTGTACTTGGAGTCCTGCCTTTCATAGATGAGTTTATTATAGTGTCGAGCAGGCCTATTTTAGTGTCTGCAATTTTGGTTTTCTTCTTTGTTATGGTATAAGTACTCAACAATTGTATATCTGTTGGTATATCTGCTAACAGTCTTGTTGCTAATGAGAGTTGGTGCCCTATTTAAATATCCAATGTCTTCTACTCATGAAACCTATCCTGGATGAACTAAAGCTCGTATGTACCATTTCCTATTGTATCATGTACAATAGCTGAGATACTAATGTTGATTAAGTACTATTTTCCTCTATTTTGTCCTAATGCCACATTGTTTCTTACTCTTCTCTTGTTTTGATGTTCTGTAGGAGGCTGGGTACATCATACTTGACATTGTATTGTAAGAGGCTAGGTGCATGTAATCAATTGATGTTCTGTTTGAAGATGCATGTAGGAGCCAAACGCTACAGGCCAGCGAGGAGAGGAGACATTGGAGCTGACTGGGACAGGAGGCCGAGTATGTGTGTTACACTTCCTGGAGCATGCGCTTCCAACTTTCTTTGTCGTTCCTGTGTAGATGCTAGATTTTGTTGCCTTGCCATGCTTGGGTCTTGTAAACATAACTGTTTTCTTCCTCTGCTAGTGATTATCCCGTGTAATCACGTTAATGTTGTTTTAGAAAAAGCTATCATGTGGTGTTATGATTTTCTGGATTAAATGTTTCTTATTTACTCTTAAATTGTCTGACAAGTGGACTAGCTAGAAAAAGAATGAAAGAACAAGGGTCCCTGTACCGAACAAGGGTCCCTGTACCATATGGGCTCTTAAAAGGACACGGCCCAAATAAAATTAGGAAAGACATTTTAGAAAATAAGAATAATTATGCTAAAAATGGATGCTATGATCCAAACAAGCAATGAACCATTAAAAGGCCAAGGCCCAAATAAAACGAAAAAATTCTTGGGCTTGGCCCATGTAAAGTACTAAACTGGACTGGGATGATTTCGATCCACGGAAATCTGGTTTGGTCACAAATCTGCCACGTAGGATTGGCCACGTAGGATCCCACGTGGACATGCCATATAACCAGTGACCATAAAATTGGTCATAGAAACTATGACCATCTGTATTGGTCATAGTAGTCTATGACCAATGAAAAAAAAGGTCTTTATTGTCCGTTATTTGTTGGGTCACGCAGAGATAAAACAAAACTTTTTCCTCTAACGTGGTGATCCCAAGATCTAGTCGAGGTAGAAGGCCATGCGGTTTACCACTAGATGCGCAGTTGCGGATTACTGATGAAGCATGTCAGTTGATGCAGTGCGTTACTTTGCGATCCGATCGTCCTGGTGCTGATCGTACATCACGTCTGCTGGTATCCACACGTACAAGGAGGAGCACCAGCGGCAAACTGCTAGGTTCGATACGACTGCAGGACTGCTGTGGAGCTGGGGTTTCCAACACATGGAATGACCTAATCGAACAACGATTAACCTTTCTAGGTTACGGTGCTCCACTATATATAGGGAGTGAACGTGGGTTGTGCTCGCGTGGACCATTCACTAAAGCCCATATAATATTAGTCCCTGTGAGTCCGACTCACTGACTCAGTCCAAATCAGGCTCGGGTCCAAGCCAACCTGATTTCCAGTTCAGATCCAATCCGAACTTTTTCCCTCTCTTAAGTGTGTGACCCAGCTACTTGGACACGATTAGAGTCCGACTCTCAATCGATCAGTCGGTAGCGGCTCCTAGCAGAACGTGCCAACTCCCAAGTACCAAAGAGTCATGACGACTTGCCTTTCCAATGTGACTTGCGTCCGTGTTCCTTTTGCCTCACGATATACCTTGTCAGACTATAGGCGAATAATTGTCATCCCTTAAATAGTCTGACTCTCTTCTCGATCTGAGATAAGTGATTCATCCGACTAACTCTTAGTCGATCGCCTCGGTTAACACTTAACCGAGTCGTGCATGGCCATGCTTTCCGAATCATATCTCACGAGAGGGCCCAAAGAATATCTCTCCAAGTGGAGGGGAAAAATCCCATCTTGGTTATTCACATCACGCAGCTTGATTCTCAGTCGACGCGAACTCTACCTTTATGACTGCCCAGTTACGGATCAACGTTTGATAGAACCTAAGTCGGTGATCCTCAACTCGGACTGTGCAACAACCTCAGGTCTAAGGATTACATTGATTGAGATATACAAATGACAACTTGTTCGTTGTACCTCAATATGGGTCAATCCGAATCGCTAAATATTTAGCCAAATCTGTGTAAGTTGGAATAGCATCTCCATGCCCATGACAAGTGGAACCGAGTCATCAAGCCAACTTTAATATTGGTCTAAGTTGTGTGTCCAGCACAACCTCAATGACCAAGGATATTTAGTACAAACAACATGAATGTATAGTTCCACAACCGAATCACATATTAAAATGATACACATCAGATGTTTATACAAGGACAACTTAATATCTTTATGAATACAATGGGAAATCTCATCATACATGATTGCCTTTAGGGCATATTCCCAACATTATTGAGTCTCAACTTTTGACCATCTGTTTTTGGTCACAATAAAGTCACAAATAAAGAACAATGACCATCTAGTGACCAATATGGAGGGTCAAAAATTACCATGTTCTATATAGTGTTACCATGGGAATAGTGGTACCCTCAATAACTTGCTTGGGTACCCATATTTTGGAAGGTATCATGGGACGGGTCTCATTGAAAGATTCATCCCTTTGTTTATCCCCTTCATGTTCCACCTTATCTTGGTTCCTCATGTGCCACAATCTCCTCTTCTTGGTTTTGGTTAATCTGGGAGGACACCACTTCGGCTGAGTATATTTAGAATCCTTTGGCTTAGCCTTGCTTATACTAGCTTCACAATCATTAGATTAGGATCTTGGTTGAATAACCAACACAGGTCCATTAGAATTAGCAGGTTTATCACCAACAACTGGCTCTTTGAGCTTCATCTCATGAGTGCCTACCATAATAGCGTCAGCATTTTACTTGTCTTCTTGTTTCTTCCTAGATTCTGAAATTTCACATGGTGACTTAGGACGCCACTCCTTTTGCGGACTCTTTCTTGAATATTTTTGTGATGACCGTTTATCATTGTAGCTCAAACAGTCCCGAACTGGTCGTGAAATCCTATCATGAACAAATCTCCTAGGTTCTATCCATCCGGATGAAAAGCATATTGCGACATTGGGCCTTGCCCCATCCTCCATTGAAATAATATGGCGCGTATGGGGGTGGTGCCATCCACGTTCCGGTGCCCACTTCCCATATGGCCTCATGTGTCATGGAGACCTCTCCCTTGGAGGCGATCTTGGATGCTTCATATATGTTGACCGATTATTATTGGAACCGGTCGCTTGGTTTTCATACTTGTAGAACAACATGTCCAAGGTTGGTTTAATACGTTTGTGCTATACCTTGAACTTATTGGGCTTCCACTTTCCAACCTCTGGACTTTTGGTCTTAATGAACTTAGCACGCACATCATTCTTCACTTGTGGTTCCCCCCAGTACAGGATTTTTTATGGTGATCTTCAACGTCTCCTTACCATCAGGTTGTTTTCCAAGAACGATATCCCTTCCCAAGATCTTGTCACTTCCCTTGTTGTTCATGGGTTCAGCAATAACAACATTATATTTATTAGCGGATTCGGCCACCTTTGGCCGAATTAATATCTTTTCCCATGCAGCTCCAATGTATTCAATGGAAACAACTGCTTGTCAATCTACAAATCAGCAAAGCTCAATCGTCCATCATTGATAGCCGATTGTATGTGTCATCAAAAAACATTGCAGTCGTTAGAATCATGAGAGAAAGAATTATGATACTTGCAATAAGCACGCCGTTTGAACTCTTCAAATGACGATAAAGTATGAGAAATTCTAATGTATTTATATTTCAACATGGCATAAAATATTCTGTCACATTTGGCCACATCAAAACTAAAAGTCATCTCATCTTCACGATTCTTTCGAATCAGCTTAAGAGCATCACAAGTATAAGGTTTAGCCTTCAAGGGACAAACAAATTCAGCGGCATACATATCACCTTCTTCCTCTGAATTCTCGCTATCATACCCAACAGTATTATACGAGGACGATCAGATTTTGACCTATACATATCTTTTGCTTCTTTGCTTCGTCTCTCTTGAGACAAAGCTCTTTGCATAACTTGGTTAACATTTTAAAACTCATAACCTTCATTTCTTTCTGTGATGTGAGTTCTCAAACCATTTATCACCAAGTCTGCCAAGTCCCTCTCAATTATCACTAAACCATCACATCAGTTTTTTGTATCCTTAAACCTTTTAATGTAATCAATGACCCACTCGTCATGATTGTGTCTAAACAATGTAAGATGTGACAACTTAAGTTCATTATCACCTCTATAAAAATGCTCATGGATTTTTTTTCTAAATGATACCAAGTACTAATGGAACCATAAGGTAAAGCAGAAAACCATGAAAAAGCGATACTAGTTAAAGATAAAGGAAACAAACACACTTTTAATTCATCACTATTTCTATCTTCTCTTAGCTATGCTAAATATTGGCTAACATGTTCCCAAGTAGTTTTCCTATCTATCCCATTAAACTTGAAAAAATAAGGAACTTTTTAACCTTGGGAATAAGGCAACGCATCAAAATATTTAGGGTAGGGTTTATGATAAACTCGGCTAGTCGTCTTGACTCTATATTTTTCAAAGAAAACTTGATCTATCCTCCCTAAACTTGGCTAGCATTTCCTCTAGTGTAGATGAACCTATTGATGACGGATTTGCTGCAAGTACCAAACTAACATTTGGTGCGATGCCAGTATTTGGGAAACACACACCTGGATTTGGTTGTGTCGCCAAATAAGGAACGCTTCGAATTGGAGTATGATATTCTAAAACAGCCACAAATTGGTCACTCTGGATATGATAAGTCGCACGTACAACTCCGAAAATCTAGGGTAAGGTGCATTATTTTTGGATGTGTCTCGCTCAAAAATTACATTATACATTTTTCCGTTGCCAGAATTAAAATGACTTTGGATTTCAGCTATTTGTAAAAATACTTTGACTTACAGAAGGCTCGGCTGACTTGCCGAGCATTGGCGGTGGCTTGATTTCGACATGAGGGGTGATGGTGCATTGGTGATCCTTCTTATAGCTTGACAAGAACACATCCATGTCTTCCTCCTCTTTTTTTCTCCAAAGCATCGAACTCCTCTTGACGTTGTTTCTTGAGAGCCTCATAAACTTCATGTTGATCCGCTGAAAGATCCTCAAAGGTTGGCTTGATGTACAACCCTAGTTTTAGTTAAACAGTAATTTTGGTTTTGATTGTGCATTCATAAGCATCATCTCTTAAAAATGCATGCAAAGAGAAATATACAAAACCCTAAACCCTAGTTTCCCTCTCCCTCTCAAATAAATTCAAAATGTTTTGAATTTGAAAACTCCAAAAATGCTTGGAGCCCGAATGGACAAAATGGGCCCCACAATATTTTGTGTAATTTATAAAAGCTTCTGTATTTTGACATTACTCAAAACAAATTTGAATTTGAAATTATAAAGGAGAAATGAAAACAGAAAAAAATAAAGTCTTTTACAAAAAATAAACAGAGCCAGACCATCCCAGGCCACAGGCCAACTCCCTCTCTTCTCCCTGCCTCCCGCGTGCAGCCCGCAATAGCCGTAGCCAGCCCAAGCAAGGCCCATGTTGTAAGATCCCTCCTTTGTAAAGGAAAAGGATACCTGTGATTGCAATGCTAGTCCCTGGATCATTGCTAGCATCCACAGTTTAAGATGAAGTACACATATACAAAGGTCATTTATTACATCCATTCCAGAGATAAACATAGGTTTTACAACTCCAAGGCCATAGGCCTAATACAAGAGTTTGAATAACTAAATAAATATAAGTCTTCATCTTCATGTGCCACAGGCAAGCATGTTGAGTGTAGACTCATGACACCAAATCCTCATCAGAGTAACCTGCAACATCACAAGTTACAGCCACAGTGGGTCAATACTTTGGAATAATATTGGCAAGTGATACCCTAGTAAATTTTAGGTGGACTATATTACTATATGCAATTTGGCTAAGTGTAGCTTGGCTTGCTTTGCTCAAAATAAGTTTTGCCTATTAGTTGAAATCACTAAGTTTTTCTTTGTCAAAAACTTTTCCCAAGGAACCACCAATAGACATTGAGGTCCTTCACCCTTGTTCACCCACAAATTTTTACTTAGAAATTGGGATGAGGAGATTCTTGATAGCTTCCATGCCTTGATGCTCAAGTTGTCCATTGCCATGGACTTGGCTAAGTACTTAGATTTTTCCATCTGCAGAGGTTGTGCACTTTCCCCACCAGACTTGGTTTCACCAAGACATGAACTTTCAGAAGCCTTCCCTTAGACCAAATGGACGCGTTCCAACCTATCATCCCACTACCACCAACTGTCCAAATGGCTAAGTTCTAGCAACTTATGTGATCCAGGCAGAGCCCATATTGCCAAGTCGCTGCACTAGAAGCTTCTTAACACTTGGCCTCTAAAATCTCTTTGTTCCTGGGTGGCTTACCACAAGTGAGATACACAAGGTAAACCATAGAAATGGGCCTTGTGTAACCACTCAACATAAACCTTTCCTTCCATTCCACCCAGGTGTTTCATTAACTTAGTTGTTTTATTAGGCAAAACACAAGTCCAAAGGACTTAGAAATATTTTCATTCATAGCATGTATATATTTCACCATCCCTTGGTTACTACTAGCTAGGCTAAGCATGGCATAGATAGCAACTTAACTTAGAAACTCCCTAGCATTTCTACAACTACTAGGATTTCCCAACATGGCATATAAGCAAAATATAGCATGCAAGTCTAACAAAATATTTCTAATGCTTAGTAGAAAACATAGGATTGATAATATTCATGAAGTAACACTTGCCTTGGTAGTTGGGAGAGTAGCACTCCTCACAATCACAATCACTAGCACCAAAATCTACACAAAGATTGGTAGCAACAAATTACACACAAATCATATACAAACAAAAACATATGCATGCATGCAAAATGCTAAGTGATGATTTTTAAAACTCAACCAAGCAAGTGCATAGTACTGAATCCTAGACAAGTCAAAAACTTGCCAAACCAAATTTATTTAACACTAAAAACAAATCCTAAACATTTCATATACCCAAATAAGCCCTACACATGTTTCTGCAAATAAAACCATTTTAATAGAGGCAAAACATTAAACACATTGCTATTTAGAAAGGGCTTGTTATCCTGATTCCAACGGTATAAAATTTGTCAAATTCTAACGTGGGGATCAAAAGTTATAGCCAAATCAAAATTGAATATAAATCAGATTCAAATTCTGTTTGAAACCTAACTCACTGCTACACGTCTTAATCCTACTGGCCGATACCGCTTCGCGTCGGATCGAGATTCCGCGCCGTAGGATCAACTTAGATCCAATGCGCCAGATCTAAAGAAAACGATTCGTCCTCGTTCTAATCTAATCCCTACGATGCAGATCTAACGGCTGTTGTTGCTTTGACCAAAGTCGAGCGGCGCTAGCGGCGGCGACTGGCGGCAGCGCCTCTGTCAGTGGCGGAGCTGGTGTTCTAGGTCACGCGGGAGAGGGAGAAGGGGTTTACCAGAATCGCAGGGAGCTTCTGATGCTCAATGTGGCGATGGTTCGTCAAGGGGCACGCGGACACGGCAGGGATTCCTCGTCGGAGTAGGGGCAGACGTCGGGCAGGCCTTGGCGTCGACGGAGGCGAGGTTCTGGGGCGAGCTAAGACAAACCAACGGTGCTGTTAGATGCGCAAGATGCTGGGGATCTTAGGCGTATCAAACAGAGGGCAAGGAGCGGCTGGTAGTTACGGGGAGAGGTCGCCGGAGTTCGAGCAGAAGGCGGCGACGCTCAGTCGTTGACGTTGCCGGGGCTACAGGCCATGCGCGAGCAAATGGAAGGTGTCAGTAGATGCGCACGGAGCTGCAGAGCATGATAGCATGAACCACGGACAGAGGGGGGTGTGGTGCTCACCGGAATTCGTCGGCGAGGTCGTCGGAACAGCGGTGGTGTCTGGCGAGTTGTGAGCAGCCTGGTGGCGTGGAGAGAAAATTGAGTGAGGGGAAATGGCCGCGAGGGGGAGGGGTTTAAGTAGGCAGGGGCTCGACAAGAAACGCCTGGTGAATCAATGGCAATTACGCCGCGAAATCAACGCAGCAATGGCCAGCGGCGACGTGTTCATGCGCGGGATTTGGGGAAGATGACGGTGACGTGGACGGGGCCCAGCTGTCCGCGAGAGAACCAGAGAGGGGGTGGGGTCCTGGCGTCAGCGACTCCGTGGGTGCGTCTGCAAGTGAAAGAGAGAGAGGGAAAACCCGGGTGGGCTAGCTGGGCTGGATCTGCTGATGGGCTCAAACCCTGGCGCCGGCCTTTTTCTATTTCCTTTCTCTTTTTCTTTTTCTAAATTGATTTTCTGGAATGAATTTCAAAATGGTTTCAAAAGCTTTTTGAATTCAAACTTTTTCAGGATTTTGTAGGGTGCAACATTCACATTTTTGGGCATAAAATCTTGTGGTCTCTCTGTTCAAGCTTGGTTCTTTTGAATAAACAAAATAAACAGTGCTATAGCACTTGATTTGCAAATGTTTTTGAAAATGGTTTTGAAACCATATTTATTTTGTGTATTTTTGTCCAAACACCACACTCAATCCAATCAACAAGGAAGCAAACAAACTTGGTTTAAAACACTTATGCTCTCAAATGAGGATGGTCATTTGATTTAAGTTTGCTCACATAAAATGATAGCACTATGTGCTTCTGTTTTCTTGAAAATGGTTTGAAAATGATCTCAAAATTATATGCATGCATGAATGATATGTAATATTTGAAATCATGATTTTAGGGATGTTACACATGTGCAGTCCATACCCCTTCATCCCCCTATTCGTCGTCTTCCTCGCCGCCGAGGAAGCAGCTGCATGTCCTGCCACCGTCCATTGATCCTATCGAGCGCCACGATGCCCACCACCAATTGAGGATAAGAACGGCTATGCCGTGCCCTCTCTTCCCATCCCAATTTCCCCCTCTCTATCATTTTATGCCGCTCGCGAGCAGAAGCCGAACCCTAGCTCCGGCCAAAGCCTTCCATCACCGTCATTTCCAGCTCCCCTCGCCATTCTGAGACCACCACCACGACCCCCTTGCTTGCCTTGTTTGTTTGCCCTAGCGGAGAAGGCTGGTGTGGTCTGAGTTAACCCAATCGAGATGTCGGTCTCGGAAGACCTCCGTTGCTGTCCTCGTCGATTCTGTCCACCTCGCCCCTCGCCGACCCCTCCGTCCGTCTCATGGTGAGTTCCTGGTACTCCTGGCCCCCTTCATCCTCCCTCTCTTGCTCTGTAGCCATCTCTCGACGCTGCTCTGCAAGCCCGCTGCCGCTCGTCAGAGCCAAGCCCCGGTGAACAATATAGGGCAGCGCCGCCGTGGTTAGGTCGCTCGCGGTGCGCTCGTTCGAACCCAAATATTCGCGCTTTTTGGCGTGCGCCGTGGCGTCGCCGGTGACCACCATCCGACGTGGACATGGTGGTGATGTCACCCCGACGTCAGGCTGACATGGCCCATGGGTTCTGCTGACCGTTGACCGCTTAGGTGGCAATGACGTGGTCGTGGCCCATAGTCAGCCACAGAGGCTAGGTCCAGTGGCGGTGTAAAATGATTAAACGCCTCGCTGACGTCATATTGATACATTAAAGCTTTTAATAAGGTTTAATATTTTCAAAAAAAGAATAAAACTTGTAAATTCAATAACAAATTATTCATAAGTCAGAAAAATATGAATAATATATCAAAATGTTTAGAAAAATGAGAACTATATAATTAAGCTATAATCATGCATTGGTAATTAACTTTCATAACAAGTTTAATTAGAACAACGTAGGTGATTCTGGAGTTCTTCCGAACTAGGGTTTATATCCCTCGGAACCCCGATTAAACTGTTGAGCATGTTTTAGGGTTACATTTCAATACAAATTTAACTTGTCGTATCATCATCCTTGCTTGAGCATTGCATCGATGCCATGTATTGACTATCCCCTTTCTTTTCGGTGTTTTTGGTTCTTCTTTGTAGAATACGATATCGAGATCGAAGACCGAGATCAAGACCATCGAAGATCGAAGGACATCACTTGAAGAAATGTAATCAAGTCAAGGCAAGGCTTCCGAAGATCTACTTATCGGTTATCAACTGGAAAAGGCAATCATAGCCCCACCATGATATAATCCTATGATTTCGAAAGCATCTCAATTCCTTCCCTGATGCATACGATTATACTGTGGTCTTTTATTGATAGATAGAGTATCCTATCTATTGCATTACTCCTTTTGAGCTTATATACCTGATCCACTGATCCTAGCATAACTAGGTTTGTCTTGTGTGCATTGCTAGAGCTTATATTTGTGTCCTGCTTAGCCATGCATAGCTGTTAGTGCTGGTTCATCCAAATGATGTATCAGATGTAGAAAATCCAGTATGAAAGGAGAAAGTGATGAGATGAGATTAGAGGTGATATGAGATTAAACATGCTAAGGCTTTTATGGGAGGCCACAGTGGTATGTGGTTTTTCTAGTCCCATGCTCGCCACCACTAGGAACCGAGACGAGCGTACAACCACACGGGGCCTAGAACCGAGATGAGCGTACAACCACACGGGGCCTGGACAACCTCATGAGCAACTAACTTGCCTAGTAGATTCCATGAGTCACATAGTTCAGGCGTTCCATTTGACATATGCATAGAAAACCTTTTGAAAGATTTGGCGGGTGAAGTTGCATTCATAATAGGTAGGGAAGCGTGGACCGGGTTGCTTGTGGTTGATGGCGCCCCTGGTAAACCAACCTCGTCTCACATCTCTAGGGACCGGCTTAGGGATTTGACCTGTTACGATGAAGCCATCCTTAGGGCGTGACTCATGGTCTTGACGAAAGCAAGGTAAAGGTCGTGTCTAACCACCCTCTGACGGCCTTCCAAGGAAGAGGGCTATTACTAGTGACATTAAGAGAAGGTTAGTATGTGTTAGTAAAGTTGTACACCCCTACAGGGTTAAATCTTTTCAAAAATCCGTCTTCATGGTTATGAACGCTTGGTGACCCAATTCTAAGATCATAGAGAACATGAACCTAACCGTAAAACTTGGTATATCAACGTGTCCTTAAGGATGCTTCCTCATGGGTACGAGGGGGTGATCCTAGATGAGGTTCAATGATTATGACTTGGTGGATATCAAAAGATGATGATCAATATTTTGAAGATGTTGCTCTCTTATCCCCTTTTAAAATACGTTGATTAGATGAGATTCTTTCCCCTCTTGTTTTACAAACAAAGATAGATTTATGCAAAACAACTCCACCAGCCATAAGTCTTGCAGAGTACACCCTGTACTCACCCTTGCTTTGTTGATACTTTTGGTAGAGTAAGTGTCCCTTGAAGATCAGTTTGGTACTACATCGACACCAACGAGTAGCTTGGGGTTCCCGACCAATAGCCTGGAATCTATGGGCTGGGACATCATCGTTATGCTTCAGGCCTCTTAGGCCATTTGTTAAGTTTTATATACTTAATAGCATAATTTTCCTTCTATTGTTTGATGTTTGTGGTCAGTGACCTCTGCTTGTAATATTTTGGCTCTTCGCTTAGTTATGAGCTTGCTGTAATAATTTTGTGTCGTAGGGTGTCTGCTGTGTTATTGATTCTTCACTGGATATCCACGAGCTCAAGGTTAATCTTATGTCAGACGGAGGTCTAGGATTTATTTAGCCCTGATCCTGGGGGTGTCACAGGTTTTGGTATCAGAGTAGTACCGACCGTAGGAAAACCTTTATATTGTTCGATGTTGTGTCTAGTGTTTGTGAAAACTATTTTAAAAAGCTGAAGAGTATTTGCAAAAACTCTGGTATGATTCTTTTTCTTCTTATCCAGTTTCTCTCTAACTCTGGGTTATCTTATCTTGTGTTGACTTTTAAAAGTTTTGATATCTCTTCTAGTCTTTCAAAGTTTAGGTGCCTTCTGGGCATGCCATTCTTACCCAGTTGACCTAGTGTTGAGTTCTCTAGAGTCAGTGTGTGTGTTGTGAATTACTTGTTCCCTATGCTCTTGTTTATCTGAGAGATTCCTTTCTATCATGATGCTCTATCTTTTGGACCCACAATATTCTATTGTTGGTTCCACATTGTTCTGTTCTAGGCTTCGAGGTTTCCTTTCGCCTCGTGCGCCTCCCTTTTATTTGTTTGGGGTACTTAAAGAGTCGTTTCTTCTCTTGGAAACTACCTTGTGATTATTGCCTTGCAGTGTACGTTGTATCACTCAAGTAGTAGTTATTCCTTTCTCGGGTTCTAACCCTTGGACTTGAACCTAAGATCCCGGATTGTGCTGGATTATGATGTTGCGAATCTTGTACACGAAGCTAACCTTTA
The DNA here is from genome assembly GCA_916181665.1 of Avena sativa. Classification (NCBI taxonomy): domain Eukaryota; kingdom Viridiplantae; phylum Streptophyta; class Magnoliopsida; order Poales; family Poaceae; genus Avena; species Avena sativa. The sequence goes on along the minus strand of OV702285.1, from coordinate 362,693,212 downwards.
ACCCAAGATCCAATCCTATGACCCCTGTCATTAATGTTTACACATTACCTCAGGATGCCTGGTACTACAATTCTAGCCTTCAAGCTTGTGGTCTTTGTCATGATTGAATTGTGACAATTAAGGACTTCCCCTACCATATGCTATGGCAGATGTTCAATAATGGAACCAAATAGATCATGACAAGAGTACTCCTCGAGAGTCTCGTATCTACACTCGTGACTCTGCCACACCTTACCCCTTCTCTGCATTGGTTTTCGGAAGGTTGTTGACCTATGCATCCACATCTCGGGATTCTATCCTGAGCATGTCCTTTTCCCTTTGTTATTTTCCAACCTTTGTTACCAGTTGGTAGCCAAGTAATAAATGTGCATTGGTGTCTTCAAATGCAAGATGCACTTGTGGTCCATCATGACAAACCATTTCGGGATGTCAGGAGAAACAAACCCTAGTACCTTGTCATATCTAGGACCAGGTCAAAGTATTGTAATCCGCAGGTCAAGAAGCATTGATTATCTTCTATCTGTTCTATCATGAAGTATCACACTCTTTTATACTAAGAGATCATGCTGAGATTCATGACCCTCTTAATGAAGTGATGCTCTTACACATAATTACCCACCCTTCCTCGAGCTTTCATGCTCGTGAATGATGCGTGTGCGTAATAATGTGGCCCTCTAAGATTCTTAGGAATTAATATTGTTTTGAACTCTAAGGACATTTGTGTCATTCTTACAGTGATTTGTTAACCTTATCACTAAGCGAAGTTTGATTGTGCTACCAAGTCCATTACTCTGGTACACTCTCTTCGGTCAAAGAGTTAGGCTCGTGCCGAAGATCTGAGACTGTCTTCTTGCCTTACTAAGCAAGTTTCCTCTCGAACTAAGTGACATTTCGGTGGTTCGTGATATTCTAGAAGTCTACTAGAAGTATCTCCATGTTGCCACATGACCATGTTGTCATTTTCATGAGAAAGCAAGTTCTCTGAACTACTCCTTTTCTCCAAGGATCCGTATTGGATACCCCTGAACTAGTTGGTTTATCTTAAACAACAACTTGGAGAGTTTTAAGACAAACGTTATATCCCACTTTGTTCTTTCTTAAAGGGATGTCTAGTTTTGTTTGTGCTGAAGAAAGATAGCATATACTTTGCGGATATGTTATCCTCCCCGTCTTTGATTTGATTTGGGTTATTGTCAAATCAAACTTAGTTCCAAGGACTATCTTGATGGTGTTTCTACTTGTGATATTTCACTTGAGTACATCTTCATGTTCTTTGGTCTGACCAATACTTTTGCCTTGTTCATACGACATATGAGTCCATCTTCTTGGAGTGTCCCGGTAAGTTTGTTGTTGAGCCCATCGATGACATCCTTATTTTCTCCATGTTAGATTGTGTTCATATGGAACAGCTGGCATTAATGTTGGAAACTTTTGAGAACCATATTTAAGTCATCTCAAAGGATGTGTTCTAGATGTTAGATGATGGGTATATGCCTAGTGGGGTGTACCCAGCAGGACGTTCCCTACTGGATCATACTCCCAGCGAGTGGGCCTGCAGGACGGCGACTGGACCGCGACCCAAGAGGAATCCCGACGACTAGAAGCTAAAGGCCTAGAAGCGTAGCTAGGCCCAGTCGAATTAGGTTAAAACCCTCTGAGTCCTTATCCAACTCGGTTGTAGATATGTAAACCCTAGCGAGGTGACCATATATAAACCTCCCTAGGGCATGCATAACACTTAGGTTCCATCATATGCCCCATCCACTCGCCGCCTAGACGCCGAGCTTGCCCTTTGTAATCTCTCAGCAATACAATCTAGCAGGAATAGGTCTTTACCCTTCGGGGTGCCGAACCTGGGTAAACCCCTATGTCTTTGCCCTCATCTCGTGTAGCAGATGGCTAGCTGCCCTTGCCCCTCGTTCTACTACTCACTGCCAATCGTAGCATCTGCCGCGGCCATTCCCATGATAGTGGCGCCCACCGTGGGGCTTGGCCGGTCAGGCCTGCATTCTGCGGCGAGACCCTACTTGCCCATCAACCGGACGATCGCCAACGGCCGCATGATCGCCATCGGCGAGATCCTCCAGATCTTTCCCAGCAGCTATGTCCCGGTGCACGCCCGGTCACCCACAACGTCATCATGCCAGTCGGCACGATCTGCCTCTTCGTCGGCTTCACCGACGTCATCGTCTCAGAGGACTCGTCGCTCATCAGTGAGTCGCCACCACATGATCGGCTCTCTGAGAGCCAGGTCCGCACCATCCACCGCGTTGCCTCCGAGTACGACTCGGCCAACAACAACGTGGCCGAGACCAACGCAGCCGCGGACGGCGCGGCCCTCAATGACGGCACCAACTCGGCGACCCTGGCTTTAGTCGCTGGATCCATCATCGCCGCCTCACCAGCGGGCTCCATCACCCAAGTCTCCAACGTGGGGGATTTTGAGGATCCATTCATCCTTGGGATCTTCGACTCTGACTCCGAATCGGAGAACTCTAGCGACCTCTACGCTGGATCTGGTCGCTTCGTCGTGATCTACATGGCGAGTGGTGCGAGTGCACCGCAAGTCCCCTTCTTCATGCCGATCCTGCCAACCGTGACGGCGGGGTAGGTTGAGGAGGCAGTATGCAAGGATCAAGACGAGCGCGAAAAATTTCGCCTAGAGTAGTCCATGGAGCAGGAGCTATCGCTCTACCACCAACGCCGCATCAGGACACGCCTGAACCCCGCCATTTAGGGTTGCGCCCTGAACTTCAACGATGACAACGACCCAGCTCGTGTGGCCGACCATCCGATCTACAAGAACGCGCCGCCAGGCTTCAGTGCCTGTCCACCACCAGGCGCACCAGCGAGTGGAGCTCCCCCACCACCACCAGGCCACGCACCCCCTCCCAACCAGTCGAGAGTCCTCACCTCTCTGCAAGAGCGGGACGTGAACGACCTCCCGCCATACTCCACCCGGTTGGACAATTTCATCAAGGGACAAGCAGCAGTCGCCAACCTCAATGTCACCGGGGAGGGCGCTGCAAATTGAGTACGCCAAGGCCCTACTCGCCAAGGCTATCGAGCAACAAGTCGCAGGAGCCGACTCGTGGGGGCGCATGTACTCCTTCTCCTCCGGAAGCAGGGCGGCTTCGAGCGGCCGCCCATCGATGTCAAACACACTCAACTGCCCACCACCCGAGCCCCTATAGCTCTAGCCACTGGTCACGCATCCAGCGCTCTCCACCAACGACCCGCGACTGCTGAACAACATGGTCGCCGCCAACGGGCAACCAGTCGACGCGCGTACCCACATCATCAACATCCAGAGCTGGCGCGCACGCCACCACAATGACCCGAGGCATACCCTCACTAACCGCCACGACGACAAGACAAGAGTCTCGCTCAGCCGTGTCGGCGCCCCGTGCTTCGGACCAATGATCCGAGGCAATAAATACCCCGCGAACTTTAAAGAGCTGAAGGAGATTGAAAAGTACGATCCCACGTACGATCCGACCGTGTGGCTGGACACGTACCTCATGGCGATGGGAATCACCGGCCACACCGAACTCCTCGCCGCTCGCTACCTCCCCCTGAGGACGGAGGGAGCGACTCGGCAATGGATCGACACCCTTCTTGCGGACAACATCGATTCCTGGGAGGACATGCGCGACGCCTTCGTCGGGCACTTTGAGGGCTCCTACACCCACGCCACCACCATCTAAAACCTGGAGCAAGCGTCCAGGGACCCCACGAGTCGACCCACAACTGGGTCTAACGGTGGCAAGACCTGTGGTTCAACGCGGCCGACATCCACCCAGAGACGGCAATCCAATCTTCAAGACCTTGTGCCGCTACGAGCCCCTGGTCACCAAGCTCAAGTGGGTGTACAAGACACTCGACAACATCCTAGGCCTCCTAGAGATCGCCAAGCGGTACACGGAGGAGGATCCGAACCAAGAAACCGACGACGAGACGGTGGAAATCGCCGCCAAAGCGGCCACGACAACAGCAGGCAGCACGAGCTATGCTACAGCAACACTCGCCTCACCGGCAAGCGCCACGGTGATGGGCGAGTCGACTTCATCGCCAACGCCGGCTACGTGCCACGCAACCCCAAGAGCTTCCGCCGCGATGGAGGCCAACACCGTGATGGAGGAAACTATAGAGTGAGGCTGAAATTCGAACCCGCAGCTCTCCTCAACCAACCCTGCGTGTTCCACAGCAGGGAAGGGAAGCCCGCCACGTATACGATCACCGACTGCCACTCCTTGAAGGATATCAAGAAGGCACAGTGCACAAGGGAGGACCCCAACAACAACCCACCAAACGGCGGGGCACTCGGCAATGATGTCGGATCTCTCCACACCTTCACCGGGCTCGACACCAAGCGCGAGAAGAAGGTCCTCGCCCGCGCCATCACCATCAAAGCGGTGTCCCAGGTCGACGTCCCCCGCTTCCTCAACTAGTCCGAGCAGCGCATCACGTGGATCCACGAGGACCACTCGCCACGGATCGAATACCCTGGGAGAGTCGCCCTGGTGGTCAAGCCCAAAGTGGGCGACTACTGGCTCCCTAAGACATTGATGGACGGCGGGAGCTCCATCAACATAGTCTACCTGGAAACGTTCAGGCGGCTGCGGCTCCCGCAGTCGATGGTATAGACGACCCTCACCACCTTCCACGGCATCGTCCCCCGTTGGAAGGCGTACCCGATCGGCAAGGTGACGCTGCCAGTCACCTTTGGCACACCATCCAACTTCTGCACCGAGCGGATCTTCTTTGAGATGGTCAACTTCAACAGCCCCTACCACTGCGTCTTAAGGCAACAGGCATTCGCCAAGTTCATGGCGGCACCGCATTACGCGTACAACACGATGAAGATCCTAGGGCCATGCGGCATCATAACCGTCCACGGTGACCCCGGCATGGCCGTGGAATGTGAGGAAAAGGGCGCTGAACTCGCGGACGCCGTCATTGCCGCGGAGGCCAACCATGTAGAAGAAGTCGCCAGATACACGAGCGGGGTCGACAAAGACGACCCCACCATACTAAAGAAGCCCAACGCTGACAACGGCAACTCGACCGCGTTCGAGGCCACCACACACACTCGCACCCTCGAGCTGGTCTCCGACGACTCCATCTAGACGGTCACGATTGGGATAGACATAAGCCCCGCATAGGAAAGCGCGCTCATCGAGTTCCTACGTGAGAATCGTGAAATCTTTGCATGGAATCCATTCAACATGCCAGGTGTCCCGAGGGAACTCGCTGCGCACAAACTCAACACCGACCCCAAAGCGCGACCTGTCAAGCAGTCGCTGCGGCCCTTCAATGAAGAGCGCCGCCGAGCAATCGCCAAGGAGGTGTAGCGTCTACTAGCCGAAGGATTCATCCGGCCCATAAAATACTCCAAGTGGATGGCAAATCCAATCCTGGTCCAAAAGAAGAACACGACCTGGAGAATGTGTATCGACTACACAAACCTCAACAACGCCTGTCCAAAGGTGCAGTTCATCCTCCAGCGCATCGATCAGATCATCGACTCGACCGTGGGCTCAGAGTCGTTGTGCTTCCTTGACGCATACTCTGGTTACAACCATATAAAAATGGCAGTCGAGGACGAGGAGAAGACGACGTTCATCTTGCCATTCGGTGCCTTCTGCTACACCGCCATGACATTCGGCCTCAAAAATGCCGGAGAAACCTACCAACGGTGCATGCAGGAGTGCCTTGCGAGCCAATTTGGCCGCAACATCCACGTCTGCATTGACAACGTGGTGGTCAAGTCCAATCGCCAGAGCAATCTACTCGCCAACCTGACCGAAACCTTCGCAAATCTGCAGAGGTACAAGATCAAACTCAACCCAGCGAAGTGCACCTTCGGTTTACCCACTGGACAGCTACTTGGTTACATAGTTTCCAAGCGAGGCATCGAGGCGAATCCCACCAAGATTAATACGATCACCCTGCTTGGTAAACCTGAGTGCCTCCGCGACGTACACAAGTTAGCCGGGCGAGTCGTGGCTCTCAGCCGCTTCATCCCCCGGCTAGGCGAGAAGGCGATGCCTCTCTACCGTCTAATGCACAAGAACCCCATGTTCCAGTGGGACAAGGAGGCAGATGAAGCTCTCCACACACTCAAATACGTGCTACTCGCGGCCCTGCTACTCGCGGCCCCTGTCGACAAGGAGACGATGCTCGTCTACATCACGGCATCCGAGCAAGTTGTCAGCGCCGTCATGGTCGTCGAACGGACATAGGAGGGTAAGGAGCGCCCCGTGCAGCGCCCAATCTACTACATCAGCGAGGTACTCACCGAATCGCGACAGCGCTACCCGCAATACCAGAAACTGGTGTACGCGGTCTTCCAAGCCCAGCGAGGGGTACCACACTACTTCCAGGAGCACCCAATCGCGATCGTCTCCTCCGCGCCATTGCAGGACATCATCTGCAACCGCGAGGCGAATAGGCGAGTGGCCAAGTGGGCCATCGAGATCGGCGTCCACAACATCAAGTACGAGCCGTGCAAAGAGATCAAGTCACAGGCCCTTGCGGACTTCCTCGCCAATTGGGAAGAGGCACAGTAGCTACAGAAACTGCTGTACCTACACTATTGGTCGCTTCACTTTGACGGGTCCAAGAACGCAGACAGCACAGGGGCACGAATCAAAATACTCACCTCCTCCAAAGGCGACAAGCTCCGCTACATGATGTACCTCGACTTCACCCCCTAAACCAACAACATAGACGAATACGAGGAACTCCTTAACGGCATGCGAGCCGCCAAAGAGATGAACGTCAATCGCCTACGGTGCTACGGAGACTACAACCTCGTCGCCGTGCAAGTCACCGGCACCTGCGACACCGTCTAACCCACCATGGCGGCATACCGCCAAGCAGTGGACCAGCTAGGGGGGGGGGCAATTCACCGCCTACTCCGTCGAGTGGATCGACCGGCGCAAGAACGAAGAGGCCGATGCCCTCTCTCGGATCGGGTCGGCTCGTCAGGCGCCACCCTCCGGTGTCTTCCTCGACACCTGATGGGGATATGCTGAGTGGGGTATACCCAACAGGACGTTTCCTACTGGCCCAAGCTGCTAGCGAGTGGGCATGCAGGACGGCGACTGGATCAAGACTTAACAAGGAGCCAGGCGACTGGAAGCTAGAGGCCCAGAAGTGTAGCTAGGCCCAGTCGGATTAGGTCAAGTACCCTCCTAATACTTAACTAATTCGATTGTAGATCTGTAAACCCTAGCGAGGTGAGCCTATATAAAAATCCCTAGGGTACGCATAGAGGGTACGTTCCATCAGACACCCCCTGCGACTCGCCGCCTAGTCGTCGAGCTCGTCCTTGTACTCTCTCATCAATACAATCTAGCAGGAGTAGGTCTTTACCCTCTATGGGGCCGAACCTGGGTAAACCCTTGTGTCTCCGCCCTCATCTCGCACCGCAGATGGATGGCCGCCCTTGCCCCTCGTTCTACTACTCGCTGCCGATTGCAGCATCTGCCGTGGCCATTCCCACGACAGTGGCGCCTACCTTTGCGGTGACCCAGCATACCACTGCATGGTGTAGTACACTATAGTCGTTGATATAACACCAATGGAAAACCGTTCCATCCACATTATATCCCTCAGAGTCACATTATATCACGGTTCCAAGACAACACTTTATATTACATATAACATATTACAAAAGACCCAGAGAGCTTCCTCGGACAGTGAGGAATATTATACAGAAAGAACCGAAAAGATCCACTCGGAGTTACTTTAGAAGTACTACTATTAATATATGTATAAGGCTTGAAAGTACTACTATAGTATTATTCTACAGAAGTAGGTTCTAGATTCTAGGAGCTTTATTTCTATTCTACGCTTCGGCTTGTCTTTGATAGATTCCGGTAAGGTCTTCGACTCCATTGATCTCCCTTATATATCTTCAACTCTTCAAGTGACTTATTTCCTAGAAAAGTCATTGGTTTCTCCGAGATCTAGCAAGGGTTAAGAAGATACGTTGAGTACGAGCATAATCAGCAAATTCACTTAAGAGGAGTGTTTGATGCACTATCTACAGCCACAGACCATAGGTCGTAGGCAATGCAAGTTTTCGTAAACATTTCTTCACAGGATGCTTTTATTCTGAAAAGCTATGTCCCTCAGCCTTCACGGGTTTACCAGAACTTTCATGGAGTTCCTTTCCTGCAGCGTTCACAAATCCTTCCCAGAACAGGTAGTAACAAGTTACAGTTCTTACACTCTCCAGAGGTGCGTTACTTTACTCATGAGAGATCTTAGCTTTTTTGCACATCTGAGTTATAGGATCGTTCACACTTCCTTGGTATGAGGCCCAGACTAAGATCCAAGCCAATCACTGTCCTTCTCCGCTACCCCGCATACACCACAACTGTTGGATGTCCAAACTCAAGGTAGACTTTTCCCCGTATAAAACGGCTATACCTTAGTTGGATACACACAACAACCATTAACACTAGATATCTGTCTTTTGTAAGCCCAGATCCACGGTAGACTTCCCCCGTATAAAACGGCTATACCCATGATCTGCAACTTACAAATGCCTATAACGGTGTCCAATGCATGCGAAAGGGAGCCGATCCAGTTGACTTCTCTGTCCCATTCCAAATCTCATGGTTAACGCGTAATATACGGCGCAAGAATCACTCGCAATATTGGTTGTTAAGTCCTAGATAATATGTTCCTTTACCACCGGAACTTTCATAGTAGATTATTACCTCATGGTAAATAACCTATAATCATATTATTATGAAAATAGTGTTTTCTAATCTTTTTCAAATGCAGGTGATGACAACACTGGATTTGAAAAATACTTTACACAAAATAATCAAAGGACATGAGCAAGTGTGAACTTGCCTTGTGTGATTGCAAGATTATGCACTCACGGTCTTCGAGATAATAGAAGATCCAATATCTAAAATCAGCATCATTGGTCCGGTAAGGACTAATGTTTAAAGAAGCAGGATGCCATTATGCATAGGTAATGCTATGCAATTTTATAATTCCCAAAGTGGAACCCTTAGTATTTTGAATAAGTTGGTCTTAGGTATTTTTTTAAGATTGGGTTTATCTTTAAGTTTATTTTATCAGCAATGACATTGATAAGGAATTTAAGTTTTAACAATCCAAAATATACAAATACTGATAGAATAATGTGATTATGTTTAATTTTTGTCTGGTGATTGGGATGAAAAGTCCTTGAGTTGAGTTGTTAAGAGCTGAAGGAACTAATATATACTTGTTTGTGTGAAGTGGCAAAAAAGAATAACATTTGAAGAAACTAGTATTTAGTTAAGGTTAATTAGTCTTAAGGTTTATTAGGTTTTACATTAGGGTTGGTGATGGTTATGAATGGTGTTAAGTTATCATATTTTAATTGATGATACAAGTGACTAAAGTTAACTTTAAAACATGAATAAACTTCAAATGAGATGTTTATGATTGTTTAAACCAAAGTTAACTATAAAAATAGAAGTGAATTGTAAGATATGATGAGTTTTAGAATAGCATCTAGTTTTAGGGTTTTGGCAAATATGATTAGGAATGATCCCTTTTAATTTAAGTGAAAGATAAATTTAATAATATGCAATTTATTAATGGGAGCATAATTAGATGATCTTACAAATTTATTTGAGTTTAGAGTCATTCTTAAGAGTGGTTGAGGGATGGATATTATTTACCCCTTATACATGAGTGATATATAATATTTATTTAAAAGGAGTTTAATTTGAATTTAAGATTTAAAAACATTTAAAGGCTAATAGTTATATTTAAGTTTTATTTTAATTATGGATTTAGACTTAGTAATCAAACTTTAAAGTTTTTAATTTTTCTTATAAGAAAATTTGATTATTTCTTACTTAAGAAATGATTTTAAGAATTAACAAAGTGGGTATAAGTAATGAATTTTAATTATCTTAAAATGTTCTTAAATAATATACATAGTATTTTTCTAGTGAAATATACTTGTTAAAGATCTTAAAAACGAATTTTATTTATTTTTAAGTCTTAACTTTATTTTTATAAAATTCTTCAAAGAATTAAGTGTCTTTAAATATTTGATTTATATTTTATTTGTAAAACTCTAAGTTAGAATTTTTATAAAATAGTAAAGTTATTTTTATACACAAAAATGATTTTTATTTATTTTTAGGATTTTTCCTTATTTAATGAAATTTCACTAAGATTTAATAGTGTTTAATCTTTATTTGCATTTTATTAACTTGAATAAGTAAAGTTATATTTTTCTTAGGTGGATATTATTTTTGTGATAATTTTAATATATTAAATATTTTTTTTGATTTTTTCTATAATTTTCTATAGTTGAAAATGTTTGAAGGTTATTTTGGTAATTTATTTATTTTTCTTTAATTTCATTTTTTATTTTATTTTGAAATGGGTCTAGTACCCAACATTAGGCTAAATTAGCCCAGCAGAGGGGTACTGGATCGGTCAAACCGACCCAGCCCGCACTCGCCTCATCAGTCATTCCCCCCGAAGCTTATCTCCTCTTCTCTTCTTTCTTCTCGCGCTCTTGGGCGATGCCACCGCCGGCTTAATTCCGGCGAGGCAGGCCGCTGCGGACGCCTCTGTTGGCTGCCGGAGCTCCACCCCCCCAGACGAACCTGGCCCTCCAATTCGATTTGGGAATAATGCTTTCCCAGGTCGTATCGAACCCTCACTGGTGCTAGGGTTTGTGGTGCCCGCGGCGCCGCCGTTCACCGGTGATGTGTTGGATGCTGCGGTTTGGCTATGACACTCGCCGCACCGCAGATGTTGCTGGGACGGCTTGGCGCGGTGCAGGTGCTCACCGTGCCGCCGTGCTGCTGCACTCGTGGCCTCTACTTCCTCTCCGGCGAGCTAGGACTTGCCCCAGGTAGGTGCTCCTTCTACCCACTATCTTCTCTGTGACCAACCTTCGTGCTGATGGCTTTGATCCACAGTTGTGTTGTGATGATCTACTGCTAGTGGTGGCAATATCACTGATTGTTCTATGGTCCTCATGTGTTGTGACATTGGTTATGCTAGCTCTGTTTAGAGTTTTGAATCAATTTGTTAATCTCACATTGCTATAAGACATTGGCTATTGTGGAACAAATTTAGTATACTAAATTCTATAACTATACATTTGAATAGTTCACTATTTTGTTGATTCAAAAGAATTGTCCTTGACTGAACCATTTGGTTCAGTATGGGTTGGTGTTTCTATACTGGCCATCTGATCCAATATATGTTGGAGTTAAACATGCTCTGTCTTATATTGGCAGTTAGCATTTTTCTAAATTGATTCCTAGGTATAATGCTTAAGAAAAGGATGTGGAACATATGATTAAGTTGATAATATTCTAGCTTCCAGTTATGTTGAGCAGTGAATACATATGTGTCTGATTCCTAAGGTTTATCTTTAGGAAAAAGATTTAAATGAGACCCTTCATCTATAGTTTGTTGGTGAATGCTAAACTATAGCTCAAGTTAGTAAATCCAGGCTCTAGTGGCACTTGTGGCTAGGTTGCTACTGAGGTGCTTCCCACATTTGGATTGTGCCCAGTATTAGCTAGCCAATAAGTGTGACAGCTCTACTGCTTGGCTATATCTTCTCCTTGCTTTAGACTAGGTCAAGGATGCAAAGACTGAGTCCTAGGCTTAGGATGACAAAGTATTAATGATATTTTCTTTGGTTGTCCAATACATAGTGGCAATTCTACACTTCATTATAGTGTAGGTCTGGGGATAATTTCAAATCCAGATTTGAAAGATGAACTCAGTCAGAGATCCCTTGTGGCTTCTCTGGTTGTGATCCTACTACTGTGGTGCCTCATCTTGGAGTGTGCATAGTGGTATGATCATAGTGTATATGACCTGATGACCTTGCCCCTGCCAATGATGCAAAGGCTGAGGCCAAATTAATATAAGAACAGAGATTATGATTTAGGTTTCTAATTCTCTATGAGGAATATACATAGCATCTCTATGTAGATCTGAGAGAACACCCTCCTCCAATCCTCCTAGATGATCATCTAGTTGAAGGGTGGAGGAGTGGATTTGATGTGGATTATTCCCTTGTTTTACCAAGATGCTTATGCCAGAAGATAATACATATGCTTAAATGATGGTAGAGTTTTACCTGCTACAAAGATGTGGTTGTTGACCTAGTTTTGCTACTAATGGAGGTTTCTATGAATCCAGTCTTAGAAATCCTTCTCCTCCTTGCTCCTTGCTGGATCTACTTTTCTTTCTGTCCTAATGCTTGAGATGTTGGCTGATCTTCTTTGGACTACTAGTGACTGGGTGAAATACATCAGAAGTAACTCTGGTGTTCTAGTGGTTTGTATGGGTGTGGTGGAAATGGTGAGTTAAATCATCTGTTACCAGTGCTTCTTGCCTCCTCCTCCTAGCTCCTGGATGACTCCAAGGAGCAACAAGAACTGGTGGTTGGTGGGATGTGGGGCTATGAAGCTATGAGAAAACAAGCAGTGCTTCTGGTGGTTATATTGCTTGGGGTAAGAACAGAGGTGTGAGACTTGGTCTGGTTGTGGATGTGAAGAGAAAACATAGTAGTATCTCTACTACGGCTAGTGCTTTTCCTCTACTTGTTGTTGCCTTGTGGTGTTGACAGCACATATGCATGCATTCATGTGTGAGCTTCCTGTTTGTGTGCCTGGTATGGTCCAGGAACCTCCCCCTTGTCCAGGTTTCATCTGTGAGATCTTTTGCCCTGAATGTGTTCAGCTAATTTGGTATTATCTGAAGTTGAGCTTCATTTTTGGATGTTGCCAGTGGAAGCTTGATTCTTTTACTATTTTACCAAGGTGAAACTTGCCCCTTTTTGACCCATGATGCTGTTCTGAGGTCATGTGATAGAACAAGAACAGATCCTACAGTTGTTCCATTTCAAATCACTCAATGATCAGCTTAAGCATATCATCAATATGCTAATTCTGAGAGTAATCTAATCCCAAAACTAACCCTTGTGTTTTATTTTTTAGTTGTTTGTTTTTTGCAGGAACCATCTGGGATAAAGGATACAAGATAAAGAAGTAGCTTAGGAACAATAGTTTAGGATTTCTCTTAGATATATATATATATAATTTATTTTCTGATTGAATAATGTTGAGATATTGTAATTTATATTCTGTTTGAAAATTTTAAAAACATTGTACTGTTGTATTTTATTCAATAAAGTTTACTTATTTCATTTGTTTATTTTACAATTATTTTGTAAGGACAATGTCATATATATATACATATTGTTGTAATAAAGAATGCTATTATTTATTTCAATTATGTAATTCTTTTTCGTACTTATTTGTTTCCTAATTGTAAAGACAATGTCTTATATAAAGAATTCTTTTATTTATCTATTGTAGAATAATACTATATGCATATATATTTATATTAATAAAGAATCCTTGTTATATTATTTATGTAATCATTTTATTTCAAGTTATTAAATATTTCCAATTCTTATTTGTGAATTCTATAAATTCATTTGAATTTCATATTTGAAATTCAAATACATGTTTGAACAAATTTTCCCTGAAACAAAGAATTCTACAACAGTCATGTCGAAATCTATCACACTTGCTCCGAGGTTTCCTTTAGTACAAGAGAGATCCCGATCCCTCCATAGCTCTTTTAGTTTTGCGCGAAAATTCCCCGGATTTTCTTATGCATGAATGCAATGCACAAACCTGTGTCCTCTCTATTTCTAGGTGCTAATCCTAGGATGTTACAACCTTGGGGCCTGGCCGGTCAGGCTGGTGTTCTGTGGCGAGATGCAATCTGCCCATCAATGAGACGATCGCCACTGGCCACATGATCGCGATCGGCGAGATCCTCCAGATCAGGCTCTTTTCGGCTTCACCGACGTCATTGTCTCGGAGGACTTGGCTCGCATCCACGAGTCGCCACCGCGCGACCGGCTCTCCGAGAGTCAGGTCCGTACCATCCATCGCCTCGCCTCCGAGTACGACTCGACCAACAGCAATGTGGCCAAAACCACCGTGGTCGCGGACGACGCGGCCCTCAACGACGACGCCGACTCTGCGACCCCAGCGTCATTCGCCGGATCCATCGTCACCGCGTCATACGCGGGCTCCATCACCCAGGTCTCCAACGTGGGGGACTTCGAGGACCCCTCCATATTTGGGATATTCGACTCCGACTCCGGGTCGGTGAACTCCGACGACTTCCACGCCAGATCCGTTCGCAACGTCGCGACCTACATGGAGAGTGAAGAGGAGGCCCCGCCAGACCCCTTCTCCAAGCCGATCCCGCCGACCGCGACGGCGATGGAGGTCAAAGAACTCCGCTTGCGACTGGCGGACGTGGTCCGCAAGGAACAAGCCGAGCGCGAAAAATTTCGCCTCGAGCAGGTGATGGCACAGGAGCTCTCGCGCTACCACCAGATTCGCATCAGGTCGCGCCTGAAACCCACCGTTCAAGGCCATGCCCTGAACTTCAACGACGAGAACGACCCGACCCGCATGGCCGATCGTGTGATCTGCGAGAAAGCGCCACCGGGAGGAAGCGCTCGACCACCACCAGGCGCGTCAGCGAACGGTGCTCCCACACCACCTCGCGGCCGCACGCCGCCTCCAAACCAACCACGGATCATGATCTCCGCGCAGGAGCGGGACGCGAACGGCCTCTCGCTGTTTTCTACTCCGATGGACAACATCATTGCGAGTCGAGCTACGGTCGACAACATCAACGTGACCGGAGAAGGCGCCCTGCAGATCCAGTATGCCAAGGCCCTACTCGCCAAGGCTGTCGAGCAACAAGGCGCGGGAGCAGACTCGCGGGGACGCGTGTACTCCCGCTCGTCAGGAAGCAGGGTGGCCTCGAGCGGCGGCCCGACGATGGAAAACACCCTAAATTGCCCGCCCCCCGAGCCCCTGCAGCTCCAACCTCGACCCGTGAATGCGACACTCTCCACCAATGACCCGTGTCCGACAAACAACATGGTCGCTGCCAACAGGCAGCCAGTCGGCGCGTGGACCCACATCATGAACAACCAGAGCTAGCGCACATGCCAGCCTGACGATCTGAGGCACACCCTCACCAACCGGCGCGACTGCGATCCAAGGGGGTCGCTCAGCCGAGTCACCCCCCAGTGCTTCGAACCAATGATCCGAGGCAAAAAGTACCCGGCGAACTTCAAAGCGCCGAAGGAAATCGAGAAGTACGATCCCTCGTATGACCCCTCCGTGTGGCTGGACACGTACCTCATGGCGATGGGAATCGCCGGCCACACCGACCTGCCCGCCACCCACTACCTCCCCCTGATCATGGAGGGAGCGTGCCGGCTATGGATCAACACCCTCCCCACAGACAGCATCGACTCCTGGGAGGAAATGTGCGACGCCTTCGTCAGGCACTTCGAGGGCTCCTACACCCGCGCCACCACCATCGAGGTCCTGGAGCACTGCGTCCACGTATCCCGTGAGTTGACCCGCAGCTGGGTCCAGCGGTGGTAGGACCTGTGGTACAACACGGCCGACATCCACCCGAACACCGCAATTCACTACTTCAAGACCTTGTCCTGCTACGAGCCCTTGGTCGCCAAGCTCAAGCGAGTGTACAAAACAGTCGACAACATATCGGACCTCCTCGATATCGCCAAACGGTCCGTGGAGGAGGACGCGAACCAAGAAACCGACGATGAGTCAGGAGGAAACCGCCGCATGAGCGGCCAAGACAACGGGAGACGACCCGAGCTACGCTACAGCAACACTTGCCTCACCGGCAAGCGCCACGGTGACGGGCGAGTCGACTTCGTCGCCAACGCTGGCTACGCGCCGCATGATCCCAAGAGCTTCCGCCGTGACAGAGGCTAGCGCCGAGATGGCGGCAACTACAAGGAGAAGCCGAGGTTCGACCCCGCGGATCTCCTCAACCAGCCATGTGTGTTCCACAGCATGGCGGGGAAGCCCGCCACGCACACGACCGCCGACTGCCACTCGCTGAGGGAGATCGCGAAGGCACAACGCGCATGGGAGGACCCCAACAACCACCCACCTAATGGCTGGGCGTTTGGCAACGACGTGGGATCACTCCACATCTTCACCGGGTTCAGCACCAAGCGCGAGAAGAAGGTCATCGCCCGCACCGTCATCGTCAATGCGGTGTCCTAGGTCAACGTCCTGCGCTTCCTCAATTGGTCCGAGCAAAGGATCACCTAGAGTCACGAAGATCACTCGCCATGGATCGAATATCCGGGGCGAGTCGCCTTGGTGGTCAAGCCCAAGGTAAGAGACTACTGGCTCCCCAAGACGCTGATGGATGGCGGAAGCTCCATCAACATTCTCTACCTGGACACGTTCAGGCGACTGCGGCTCCCGCAGTTGATGATGGAGATGACCTACACCACCTTCCACGGCATCGTCCCCGGTCAGAAGGCGTACCAGATAGGCAAGGTGAAGCTTCCAGTCACCTTCGGCACTCTAGCAAACTTTCGCACTGAGCGGATCGTCTTCGAGTTGGTTCCCTTCAACATCCCCTACCACTGCGTCTTGGGGTGGCAGGAGTTCGCCAAATTCATGGCGGCACCCCACTACGCATACAACGCAATGAAGCTCCCAGGGCCGTGTGGCGTCATCACCGTCCACGACGACCCCGACATGGCCGCCGAGTGCGAGGCCAAAGGCGTCGAGCTCGCCGATGCCGTCATAGCGGCAGAAGCCAACCACGCGGAGGAGCTCGCCAAGTACGCGAGCGGGGTCAACAATGACGACCCCACAATACTAAAGAAACCCAACTCGGAGGGCGGCGGCTCCACCGCCTTCGAGGCAACGACGCACACTCGCACCATCGAGATGGTCCCTGGCGACTCCAGCCAGATGGTGATGATCGGGACGGGCATGAGCCCATCATAGGAAGGTGCGCTCATCGAGTTCCTACGTGAGAATCGCAACAACTTCGCATGGAAGCCATCCGACATGCCTGGTGTCCCGAGGGAACTCGCTGAGCATAAACTCAACGCCGACCCCAAAGCGCGACTTGTCAAATAGTCGCTGCGGCCCTTCAATGAAGAGCGTCGCCGAGCAATCACTGAGGAGGTGCAGCGTCTACTCACTGCAGGCTTCATTCGGCCAATCAAATACTCCAAATGGCTAGAAAACCCAGTCCTAGTCAAGAAGAAAAATGGGACCTGGAGAATGTGTATCGATTACACAAACCTAAACAGCGCCTGCCCAGAGGAGCAGTTCGTCCTCCCGTGGATCGATCAAATCATCGACTCGACCGCGGGCTCGGAGTCGCTGTGCTTCCTTAACGCCTACTCTGGTTACAACCAGATCAAAATGGCAATCGAGGACGAGGAGAAGACGGTGTTTATCAAGCCATTCGGAGCATTCTGCTACACCGCTATGACCTTCGGCCTCAAGAACGCTGGGGCGACCTACTAGAGGTGCATGCAGGAGTGCCTTGCGAGCCAAATTTGCCGCAACATCCACGTCTACATCGACGACGTGGTGCCAGGGCGATCTACTCCCCGACCTGGCGGAAACCTACGCAAACGTGCAGAGGTATAAGATCAAGCTAAACCCAGGAAAGTGCACCTTCGGTGTACCTACTGGACAGTTGCTGGGGTACGTCTTCTCCAAACGAGGGATCGAGGCAAACCCCACCAAAATCAACACGATCGCCCGGCTCGGCAAACCCGAGTGCCTGCGCGACGTCCAGAAGTTGGCCGGGCGAGTAGCGGCTCTCAGTCGCTTCATCCCCCGGATAGGCGAGAAGGCGATGCCCCTCTACCGCCTAATGCGCAAGAATCCCACGTTCCAGTGGGACAAGGAGGCAGACGACGCGCTCCACGCACTCAAGGAGGTGCTACTCTCGGCCCTGCTACTCGCCGCCCCCGTCGACAAGCAGCCCATGCTCATCTACGTCGCGGCCTCCGAGCGAGTTGTCAGCGCCGTCATGGTCGTTGAATGACCAGAAGAGGGCAAGGAGCACCCGGTGCAGCGACCTGTATACTACATCAGCGAAGTCCTCACCGAGTCGCGCCAGCGCTACCCGCAGTACCAGAAATTGGTATATGCGGTCTTCAGAGCCCAGCGGCGACTGCCGCACTACATCCAGGAGCACCCAATCACAGTCGTCTCCTCAGCACCATTGCAGGAGATCATCCGCAAACGTGAGGCGACCGGGCGAGTCGCCAAGTGGGCCATCGAGATCGGATTCCACAAAATCTGGTATGAGCCACGCAAGGCGATCAAGTCGCAGGTTCTAGCAGACTTTCTTCCCGACTGGGAGGAGGCGCAACAGCCAGAGAAGCTATCGTACCTCCACTACTGGTTGCTACACTTCGACGGCTCCAAGAACGCAGATGGTGCAGGGGCGGGGATCGTCCTCACATCTCCAAAGGGCCACAAGCTGCGCTACCTCCTATACCTTGACTTCACCCCTGCACCAACAACATGGCCGAGTACGAGGCGCTCCTCCACGACATGCGAGCAGCTAAGGAAATGAACATCAATCGTCTGCGCTGCTATGGTGACGCCTATCTCGTCGCCGGGAAAGTCGCCGGCACTTGCGATGCAGTCTCCCCCACCATGGCGGCATACTGCCAAGCCGTGGACCAGATGTTAGGCCCCTTTGCCGGCTACTCCGTCCAGTGGATTGATCGGCGCAAGAATGAGGAAGCCGACGCCCTCTATCACATCGGGTTGGCTCGCCTCGCGCCTCCCGCCGGCATCTTCCTCGACACCATCACCAAGCCTTCCGTCTCTCCCCCATGGGAGATCGAGAACGGAATTCTGCTGCAACCAGAAGTAGCCCTGGTCGCCATGCTCGCCGAGCCAAGCGACTGGACCGCGCCATATGTCGCCTAGTTGGAGGGAGGGACCCTACCCGCTGACGAGACGGAGGCCATGATGATAGTACGACGCTACAAATCCTTCGTCATCATCAACGGCGAGCTCCACAAGCGCAGCGTGACCGGCGTGTTCCAACGTTGCGTCCAACCCGCAGAAGGTCGCAAGATCCTCCAGGACATCCATACGGGCAACTGCGGCCACCACGTTGGCGCTCGCTCCATGGTCGCCAAGGCCATGCATCACGGCTTCTACTGGCTCACCACGCACGCCAACGCGGTCGATATCGTCCAACGCTGTGTCGGATGCCAGAAGTACGCCAACTAGACCCACGTCCCAAGCTCGGCACTCAAGATCATCCCCATTACCAGGACATTCGCCGTGTGGGGCATGGACATGGTAGGCCCCTTCAAGAAGGAACCTTCTGGCTTCATCCACCTCCTAGTCGCAGTCGACAAATTCACAAAGTGGGTGGAGGCCAAGCCAGTCCGCAAGTGCGACGGGAAGACCGCCACCAAGTTCCTACGCGAGCTCATCCATCTCTATGGGTTCCCGCACAACATCATCATGGACAACGGCACCAACTTCGCCAAAGTAGCCATGGCCAAATTTTGCGAGGAGAACCACATACGACTCCACCTCACCTCAGTCGCCCACCCGGAGTCCAACGGCCAGGCGGAACACGCCAACCAGAGCATCTTCCACGGCCTGAAGCCGTGACTACAAGTTCCCCTTGAGCGAACTCCTGGGTGCTACGTCGAAGAGCTCCCCTCCGTCATCTGGGGCATCCGCACCTACATCAATAGGTCGAAAGGGTTCACCCACTTCATCGTGGTGTACGGTGCTGAGGCCATTATGCCAACCGACCTTGAGCACGACTCGCCGTGGGTGGTCAACTACGCCGAGGCCAACAACGAGCTCGCACGCTAGGACGGAGTTTACCAGCTCGACGAAGAACGTGACCTAGCTCGCTCCCGCACCGCCATATACCAGCAAGGGCTTCGTCGCTACCATAGCCGGCGAGTACGGACTCGCACCTTCCAGGAAGGCAACATGGTACTACGTATGATCCAGGACAAGAAGGGCATGCACAAGCTCTCTCCCCCTTGGTAGGGACCATTCGCCATTGGGCGAGTCCTGGGGAAAGACGCCTACTACGTCATCGAAGTCCGAGGTGACGGAAAACTCGATGTCAAGTGGCCATGGAATGTAAACCTCCTACGGAAGTTCTACTCATAGAACTCCAAACATGTACTGCTACCCGCTATGAAATAAATAAGATCAATTTGCACAAATTGTGTCCACTCTCCATACCTTGTGCCATTCGCACTCGTAATAACAACGCTATGCTACTCGCGAAAGTCAACCCTTGGTTATGCGATGGGCACGGCCAAGTAGTGCGGTACGAGGGCACCAAAAAAATTCGGGCCTTGTACCGTCCACGAAAAAAGCCAACCCGGAGCCCCATCGGAGTCACCTCGCTCGACTGGCTTTCCGAGCCAAGACAACCGCATTCGCTTCACACAGCGACCCAGTCTTCCACATCCTTGGTGCAGGACTCGAACGGATAAGTACCACGCTCGGGGACTGACGCCAATCCAAACAGGAGTGACTAGGGAAAACACCAAGTATGAGAGAGCGTCCTAGACTCGCCATGCAACTGGTCCTACGGATCAGGTGGAGTGACGCGCCTAATACAACGCGCCCCGTCCTCACCTACCTCAGGCATGCGACTAGAACTGCCAAGTACCACGCTCGGGGACTCTGCCACCCGACCCCGTTCGCGCCCGGGAAAATGGCTAAGTACAGAGCACCCCTTGGAGTCGCCATGTGACTGGATTTCCAAGCCATGGCGAGTCGACCGCAACTTACTAACAGTTTAAACAACATACATATACATAAAAAAGAGGTAAACCCCATAAAAGGGCAGACGCACTCGGGGACTCGCACAATCAACAGTCAAATCAAAAACATTGATAAAAGCGTCCTTGCATTCTTTAAAAGCAGCGAAAACTGTTCGCTCACAAGGGCAGTTACATATATGTTATAACTAACACTAGTCGGCAAACTAGTTTACTTCGCAGGATTCGATGATGAGGCCCCACCACTCCCACGACGGCAGATAAAGGGAACTTACGGGTTCGTGGGGTACGTCGTGAGAGCACCCGCCATGGACGCTCGGAACGGCTGCTCCACCTTGAAGTCGCGGTGCGCCGGCTCGGGGTCGTTCGAGGTGATGACCGTCTCCTGGTACGGGATAAGGTCACCCATCACCCACACATGGTCGGAGTACAACGCAGCCTGCTCGGTCAGCTTCAACACTTCGACGATCTTGACCGCGCCCGTCGACAAAGGGTACCCGCTGGTGACATCATCGAGTTTGAAGTTGTCAGGAAGTGCGTGAGCCCAAGGCTCAGCACAGTCGCAACACCACGACGAAAGGCCGACCGCGACATGAAGTCAACAACAGCCGGGGCCTTCTCCAGGTAGTTCCAGACTTTGACGAGGTCGCTGGGATCACCTCCGTGGGCGAGATCTCCTGAAGATACGCTCGAATGCAGGTCGCTGACAGAGCAGCAGAGTCAACCAACTTGGTGACACATTGCCGCGTGTCATACGACTGCGCTTTGGCACCATCATCAATGATCCTCCCTACAACACACAAGAAAAAAGTAAGGAAGGCTCCATAAAAAACAAAGCGACCCGCAAGCTCAGGGACTCGCCAAAAAAAGAGCTCACCAATCAACGGGTGACAGCGCTCCATGATGAAATCTTGCAGACCGGAGAGGTCATCCTGCAGCCCGACGATGAGCGCATCTGAGATCTTCCGCTCCTCAGCAGCAGCACCAACAACGACTGCCTTGGCCCTCTCATCCGCCGATGTCGGCTCCGCCTTTGCTTCCCTGAGCTCCCGCTCCAAGTCGGCGATTCACCTCTCCGCGACGTTCAAGGATGACTGAGCAGCCGTCAGGTCACTTGCCGGAACCATGCCTTGGCGAGTCTCCTCCACCATGGCCGCATGACCCTCTGCATCAACAAAATCATGAATACGAAGAAAGCAAGGGACACGTCCAATAACAAGCGCAACGACCACTTACCGACAGTCGCCCGAAGCTGCTCGTTCGTTCCTTGGACAACGAGGAGCTCCCTCTCCAGACGCTCCCTGGTGGCAAGTCGCTCCGCCAACTCGCGCTGCAGGCCCTGTACAACCATGGAAACATTAGCAAAGAAATTCCTAAGTGCCTAGCCGCTGAAATTCAGCGACTAGCCACTCAGGGACTGTATAGCAAAAACATTCCTAAGTGCCTAGCGATTGAAATTCAGCGACTAGCCACTCGGGGACTGGATAGCAAAAAAATTCCTAAGTGCCTAGCCGCTGAAATTCAGCGACTAGCCACTCGGGGACTGGATAGCGAAAAAAATTCCTAAGTGCCTAGCCGCCGAAATTCAGCGACTAGCCACTCGGGGACTGGATAGTGAAAAACTTCCTAAGTACCTAGCCACTGAAATTCAGCGACTAGACACTCGGGGACTGGACCTCAAAATCAATAAGGATCCGACCGCTGAAATTCAGTGGCCCAATCCTCGGGGACTGGACATACCTGGATGGCGGCACCTAGCATGCCATGAAGCTCCATCGCATCCACCGACGGGAGCACAAACGGAGTGCGCCTGCAACGTTGCTCGACGTCCTTTACGATGACCTCAGGCACCTAGCTCGATGGCGCTGACGCACTCGCCACGGAGGCCTTCGCTACAAAGTGAGGGAACGTCGCTACTGCAGCCCCTGCGCCACTCGAGGTCCGGCCCGTTGCCCCGACCGATGCCACGGTTTCCACCCGCTGCGACCCCATGTCCACCGTGGACTTCGAGGCCGCATCCGCTCCAATCGGAGCTTCGCTCGGAGCGACTGCCGGTTCGTTCGAAATCGTGACGAGCTCGTCGCCCTTTGACTACTTTGCACCTCCAACAGGCGCTTCGACCTCGACGCCTTTCCTCTTCTTCAAAGGGTTGACCTGTGCCTCCGCGGCACCCAACGAGACCTTGGCCACTGAAGGGTGACCTATTTTCTTCACCCTAGTCCTGCAAAACAATGCCATCACCAAACTCCCCAGTCGGATACGAATTGATTGGACAAACGAAAAAACTTAGGAGTACTCACTTGGCGACTAGGATAAAACGCGTGCCAGTACAAATACTGGCCGGCTTCTCCAACTCCAGCCCCAGCTTCCGAATGAGGCCCGTCTCGAACATGCTCTGTGCCCAAGATACCGAGGGCTTCTTTGAGGACGAAGCCATGGCAGGAGGATCAGCGGCGATCACCGCAGGTGTTCCCCTCGGTGGCGACGTCCCACCGGCTGGAGCAGCCCAGTAACTGCGGCGAAGGGTGGCGGCAGCGACGCCAATGGCACCTCGCCTTCTAAGATGGCTGCATCGGCTGCCGCGGTCGCATGAGCCGATGCGCCGGCCCCAGCTTCCTTAGCTGCACTGGTAGCATCGGAGCTGCTCGTGGACTGAGGCGGTGACGCCGGCTTGGCCAGCCACTTCCTCTTGTTGTTCTTCTTCCTCGGTTGCGGTGGTTTCTTCTTCGATGGCATAACCTCGCGCTGCGAGGTGTGCTCGGGGAGCTCGCCATCATCCTCGTCGTGAGCCTCGAGGCTCTAGCTAGCCTCGAGCTCGCGTTGATGCTGCCTGCGGGTCTTGCGGACCGTGGGTGTGGCGACTTCCACGGCCTCGTCTCCATCGTTGTCGTCACCGCCCCCGTAACTTCTGAAACCTCCCTTGTCGGGCGAAGACTCGCTATCATCCTCAGCGGACTCATTCGATTTCTCGTTGTCTACGTGTGGAAGCCAACCTTCCACCACTTAGAACAACACCAACAACAAGATGCGATTAGCACGAACCGCGAATGCAAATCTGTGACTGCAAAGTTCACAGGAGAGAAAGGACTTACTGTCAGAGCCTTGCACTTCGCGGTGTAAGGGGCGACACCGGCCTTCGCATCGAGATACTTGGCCTCGGTGATCTTATTCAAGGCCAAGGTGTAATCGCTGAGCCTCCACTCAGCATGGCAGGACTTCGTCGGGTCGTCCTTGCATGTGTACTCGTACATGGAGTGGGCGCGGCTGGCCAGAGGCGCTAGCCGCCGCCCAAACTAGCAGTTGTACAGGTTGATGGTCTGGAGGCCCTTCTTCTTCAAGTTACGGATCGTCTTCAGCATCTCATTAACGACCATCCGCTGGTTCAGCAGCAGCTTGCTAACTTGGAGCCGACGCGTCTCGGGCCAGTCGGCGGAGTACATCAGAAGCGCCACCTCGTCGTCCAGCGGCGACTCGGTCACGTAGAACCAACTCTTCTTCCACTCGTTCGCCGCCTTCTTCGGCAGCATTAGATCGAAGAAGGACGCCATCGACTTCAACTGAAAGGTCAGGCCGCCCGCGGCCAACATCGGGCCGCCTGCCTCTTCGCGACCGATCCTCCCGTGGAACAGATCTTGCCATAGGGGGAAATACGGCCGGCAGCCTAGGTAGCACTCGCAAAACGCCACAAAGATGGCAAGTTGCTCGATGCTGTGCGGTCCTAGGTCTGACGGCTGGATGTCATAGTATGCGTAGAAGCGGCGAAAGAAGAGGGAGGTGGAGAATCCGAGCCCCCTCTCTAGGTGGCTGGTGAAGCAGATGAACTCTCCCTCGCGTGGATCTGGTACCACTTCTCCGGCCGCGGGGATGCGCCATCTCCCGGCACGAAGGATCCCCGCCTCCTCGAATTATTTTAACAGCACTTTTGTGCACTTGGATCTGCCCATGGAGGATCTAGGGTTGTGGGTCGCTCCGGGTCGCTCTGATCGCTGCGAAGGAGTGGAAGATTGGGAGAGCGCGAGATCGGAGGAAGTGAGGGAAATGAGCGTCCTTCACCCGTCACTCTCCTTATATAGCGGCTGTTACCTGCCATCTTCAGGGAGCCGTTACCGCGCGGTGATTACGCCGATATTACCGTTGGGTTACCCAACGGCTAGTTTGACCAGCACTGACGGTCCAACTTCGTCTACTCGACTCGCCGACCCATTCACCAAAGTTGCGAGTTGACTACTTGCCAACTAGGTGATTCGACTGGTCGTCGATATTGTGACTGAAGACACATACTGAAGATTCTTTCTCTCATTGAAGGAGTCCATCACCGATTCGACTTGGCATCCAAATTGGACCCGAATACTCCGACTACCAAAGAACACATGCGACGAATCTATGATGGCATCGGGGACTACTGATGGGGATATGCCGAGTGGGGTGTACCCAGTAGGACGTTCCCTACTGGATCATACTCCCAGCGAGTGGGCCTGCAGGACGGCGACTGGACCACAACCCAAGAGGAAGCCAGGCGAATGGAAGCTGAAGGCCCAGAAGCATATCTAGGCCCAGTCGGATTAGGTAAAAACCCTCCAAATCCTTATCCAACTCGGTTGTAGATTTGTAAACCCTAGCGAGGTGACCATATATAAACCTCCATAGGGCACACATAACACTTAAATTCCATCTGTAAACCCTAGCCGCCGAGCTCGCCCTTTGAAATCTCTCAGCAATACAATCTAGCAGGAGTAGGTCTTTACCCTCCAGGGGCCAAACCTGGGTAAACCCCTATGTCTTTTCCCTCATCTCGCACCGCAGATGGCTGGCCGCCCTTGCCCTTCTACTACTCGCTGCCAATTGCAGCATATGCCATGGCCATTCCCACGACATTAGAAGTAACCTTCTCTGGTTCACGTGCAATTGTTGAAATATGTCGCTGTGGAATCGAGAATATTTATCTCCCTTTCCCCAAGGACACATGTGTGTTTTATTGTTAGTACCTTATGTATGTAAAGTTGTCCTTTGACAAGTTGCTAATACATGGGTATAGCAATTTAGCTCAGTCTTTTGGAGCTTTCCACTGTATTCCCTATCTTGAGAATCTAGTAACTTTTCCTTCGTGGTAAATGTTGCAAACTTTCTATTTGGACATGCTGAGTCTAAAATATCATTCGGCCTAACCAAAGATGAATCTCAAGCAGAAAGGATGGTTGGTGTTCTTCAAGGTTTTGACATAGGTCTCTTTGTACATTCGGCAATATTGATGTAATGGTTGATACAATTAACCAGAAAGACATTTTGTCATATCCCCTTGATTCAGCAATAACAACCTCTCTTCATAAGGCTTCTTGTATGATTTATTTTAGAAGTTGTGCTTATGGTTTCCTTTGTACCCGAAGTCCGACCTTTACTTGATATTTGCTTTATCGAACATCAAGGAGAACATTTAAATTAGTGTTGTTAAATGTCTCTTGGTCCATCCTCTAGACCCTTTATGTTGGCAAGCGCCTTGTTGTGCCAAGTAATTGAAGTCTGAGAATGAAGTTTCTTTCTTCTCGTGTCATCATGAATCTTCTTATCTATTCATCTAGTGATGTAAGGTGATATCGTGATCTTTGGCAAAGATTTTGATAGACCTGGAGGAATAAAGACTTCCTTTGTTTTCTCAACCATGTTTTAAGAGTGACTATGATTTTGGTAATTACAAGTTTCTCTTGTTATATGTTCCTTGTGGCTCTTACGAGTGCTCTTCAGAGAGCAACCTTTTTGTCTTGGACCTCTATTGAATGAAAGAGTGACCCTTCTACGTCAAAAGTAGTTTAACAACTTGGTTTTGTTGATCCATATCTCTGTAACTAAAATGTCTACTTAAGCCATTTAGTAGAGGTTCATATCAAAGTCTGTGGTTACGTTCTTTCTGTTGGAACCTTCCTCTTCAGAATCTTAAACTGTTCTGTAAGTTCCATGGTCTCAATTCTTATGAAGACCATCTATCTAACAATTTGAAAACCTTCACCTCTTGTTTCTTCTGTAACCCTGGTGTGTTTCATGTTCGTCATCTCAGAGTTGTTTTTGAACACTCCATCCATGAGTTGACCTTGAGATACTCTATGTGTTGGTTTGTGTGTTTCCCTCTTATCCTTAGAGTGACCTTGTTTCTTTCTCTCTCTGTCTCTCTTCCTACCTTTGGAATCTCGGGTCAAGATTCTCGTAAGGGGGATAGAGCTGTAACACCCCAATTTTAGTTAAATAGTAATTAGGGTTTTGATTGTGCATTCATAAGCATCATCAATTAAAAATGCATGCAAAGAGAAATATACAAAACACTAAACCCTAGTTTCCCTCTCCCTCTTAAATCAATTCAAAATGTTTTGAATTGGAAAAATCCAAAATGTTTGGAGCCCAAATGGACTAAACAGGGCCCACAATAGTTTTTGTAATTTATAAAAGCTTCTATATTTTGACATTACTCAAAACAAAATTGAATTTGAAATTACAAAGGATAAATCAAAACAGAAAAAGAGAAAAGCTTTTACAAAAAAAATAAACAGAGCCAGACCATCCAGGGCTGCAGCCCAACTCCCTCTCTTCTCCCTGCTGCCCGCGTGCAGCCGCAGCCGGCCCAAGCACGGCCCACACGCAGCCCATACCCCTTCATCCTTTGTTTATTGTCTTCCTCGCCGCCGAGGTAGAAGCGGCATCTCGCTGCCGTCCGTCATTTCTCTCGAGTGCCACGATGCCCTCCGCCGAGCCGAGGATAAGAACGGCCTTGCCTTGCCCTCTCTTCCCATCCCCATTTCCCCCTCTCCATCGCTTTGTGCCGCTCGTGAGGATAAGCCGCACCCTAGCTCCGGCTAGAGCCTTCCATAGCCGTCGTTCCCGGCCTCCACTTGCCGTTCTCAGACCACCACCAAGACCTCCTTGCTTGCCTCGTTGGTTTGCCCCTAGTGGAGAAGGCTGATGTGGTCTGAGTTGACCCAATCGAGACCTCGGTCTCCGATGACCTCCGCCTCCATCCTCATCGATTCCGTCCACCTCGCCCCTCGCCGATCCCTCCGGCCGTCTCATGGTGAGTTCCTGTTAATCCTAGACCCCTTCATCCCCCCTCTCTCGCTCTGTAGCCATCGCCAGACGCTGCTTTGCAAGCCTCGCAGCCACCGCTCATCGGAGCCAAGCCCCGGTGCCCAACACAGGGCGGCGCCGCCGTGGTTAGGTCCCTCGCGCTACGCTCGTTCGAACCCAAATATCCGCACTTGCTGGCATGCGCCGTGGAGTCGCTGGTGACCATCGTCCGACGTGGACATGGTGGTGACTTCACCCTGATGTCAGGCTGACGTGGCCCGTGGGGTTTGCTGACCATGGACCGCTCAGGTGGCAGTGAGGTGGCTGTGGCCCACAAACAGCCACAGAGGCTAGGTCCAGTGGTGGTGTAAAATGATTAAACGCCCCGCTGATGTCATAATGATGCAATAAAGCTTTTAATAAGGTTTAATATTTTCAGAAAAAGAATAAAACTTATAAATTCAATAACAAATTATTTATAAGTTAGAAAAATATGAATAATATATCAAAATGTTCAGAAAAATGAGAACTATCTAATTAAGCTATAATCATGCATTTTTAATCAACTTTCATAACAAGTTTAATAAGAACAACATAGTAACCCCTCACAGGTGATTCCGGAGTTCTTCCGAACTAGGTTTTATATCCCTCGTAACCCCGATTAAACCGCCGAGCATGTTTTAGGCTTACATTTCAAAACAATTTAAATTTTCATATTATCATCCTTGCTTGAGCATTGCATCGATGCCATGTATTGATTGTTCCCTTTATTTTCGGTGTTTCTGGTTCTTCTCGGTAGAATACAATATCGAGATTGAAGACCGAGATCAAGACCATCAATGACCGAAGAACATCACTTGAACAAATGTAATCAAGTCAAGACAAGGCTTTAGAAGATCTTCTTATTGATTATCAACTGGCCAAGGCAAGCATAGCCCCACCATGTTATAATCCTATGATTTCGAAAGCATTTCAATTCCTGCCATGATGCATACAATTGTACTGTGGTCTTTTATCGATAGATAGAGTATCCTATCTATTGCATTACACCGTTTAGGCTTATATACCTAATCCACTTCTCCTAGCATAACTAGGTTTGGCTTGTGTGCATTTCTAGAGCTTATATTTGTGTCCTGCTTAGACATGCATATATGTTAGTCCTGGTTCATCCAGATGATGTATCAGATGTAGATAATCTAGTATGAAAGGATAAAGTGATGAGATGAGATCAGAGGTTGATATGAGATTAAACATGATAAGGCTTGAATGGGAGGCCTTGAAAACCTCACGAGCAACTAACTTGCCTAGTAGATTCCATGAGCCACATAGTTCGGGCGTTCCATTCAACATATGCATAGAAAATCTTTTGAAAGATTTGGCGGGCGAAGGTGCATTCATAATAGGTAGGGAAGCGTGGACCGGGTTGCTTGGGGTTGATGGCACCCCTGGTAAACCAACCTCGCCTCATATATATAGGGACCGGCTTCGGGATTTGACCCGTTATGGCAGAACCATCCTTAGGGCGTGACTCATGGTCTCGGCAAAAGAAAGGTAAAGGTCGTATCTAATCACCCTCTGCCGGCCTTCCAAGGAAGAGGGCTATTACTAGTGGCATTAAGAGAAGGTTAGTACGTGTGGATAAAGTTGTACACCCCTGCAGGGTTAAATCTTTTCAAAAATCCGTCTTCACGGTTATGAATGCTTGGTGACCAAATTCTAAGATCATAGAGAACATGAACCTAACTGTAAAACTTGGTAGATCAACATGTGCTTAAGGATTCTTCCTGATGGGTACGAGGGGGTGATCCTAGATGAGGTTCGATGATGATGAATTGGTGGATATCAAAAGATGATGATCATTATTTCAAAGATGTCGCTCTCTTATCCCCTTTTAAAATACTCTAATTAGTCGAGACTCTTTCCCCTCTTGTTTTACAAACAAAGAGGGCTTTATGCAAAACAACTCCACCATCCATAAGTCTTGCGGAGTACACTCTGTACTCACCCTTGCTTTGTTGATACTTTTGGCATAGTAAGTGTTCCCTAAAGATCAGTTTGGTACTACATCGACACCAACGAGTAACTTGGGGTTCCCGGCCGGCAGCCTGTAATCTATGGGCTAGGACGTCATCGTTATGCTTTAGGCCTCTTAGGAAATTTGTTAAGTTTTATATACTTAATATCATAATGTGACTATTGTTGTTTGATGTTTGTGGTCACTGACCTCTGCTTGTAATATTTTGGATCTTTGCTCGGTTATGAGCGTGCTGTAATAATTTTGTGTCGTAGGGTCACTGACATGTTATCGATTCTTCACTGGATATCCATGATACGTTGGAAACGTATCTATAATTTTTGATGCTCCATGTTTGTTTTATATCTACTTTGCTTTACTTGTCTACACTTTGAGTTGATTTTTACATGTTTTCTGGTACTAACCTATTAACAAGTTGCAACAGTGCCAGATGCCTGTTTTCTGCTGTTTTGGTTTCAGAAAAGTTAGTAAAGAAATATTCTTGGAATTGGACGGGACGAAGGACAAAGTCAATAACTTTCCGTGGGGAACAAGTAGTCCAGAGGAGAGCCGAAGAGGCTGGCCAGGGGGGCTAGACCCACCCCAGGCGCGGGGGCAGGTGGGACCATGCCTGTCTAGGGTTTGGCGACCCTAGTCGCCTCCCGGACTCGCCCCTTCGCCTATAAGAAGCCCCCAATGCAGAAACTCTTAGTACCCGATCAAAAATCCATGAAACCGTCTGTAGCCACCGCCACCATCATCCCTAGATCGGGGGGATCTAAAGTTCTTCCCGGCATGCTGCCGGAGGGGAGATCATCCCGGAGGCCTTCTCTCCAGTATGATTTGTGATTAGTTCCACCTTGGACTATGGGTCCATGTAGTAGCTAGATGGTTGTATCTCCTCCTTTGTGCTTTCATGTATAGATCTTGTGAGCTCCGTTCATGATCAAGATCTAATCTATTTGTAATCATGCATGTTGTGTTTGCGGGAATCGATGGATATTGAGATTATTATGTTGGTTTGATTAATGGTTTTATCTTTATGATTTTATCATGTCTGTGTTGTTTCTGATCTTGCATGCTCTCTGTTTCTATTGGTTATATTGGCCAAGTAGTTGCTCGTGACTCCAAGAGGGAGTATTTATGCTTGACAGTGGGTTCATGCCTCTACTTTCCAAGGGAAGTGACAGAAATCTCTTTGGTTTTAGATGTGCTGTTGCTACTAGGGAGAAAACAACGGTCTCTTGTTCATGGAACATGTGGACTGTTTACCTTACACACTTTGCTTAAAGCAGTTGTCTGTTGCTTGCAACTCAATACTGGAGGGGGTTCGGATGATAACCTGAAGGTGGACTTCTAGTCATAGATGCAGTTGGATTGCGGTCTATGTATATTGTTGTATTGCCCAATCAACTACATAGGATCTTTCTAGCTAGTAATTGCATTGTTATGCCTTGCTCAGTTCCTGTCAATTGCCCCGCTGTAATTTGTTTACCCTTCATGCCATGTTGTTTATCTAAGGAGAGCACCTCTAGTGAACTATGGATCCCGGTCCAAGCTTTACCATTGATACATCTTCCAATATTAATTGTTTACTTGCTGCAAACCACCATTACCTTCCACACCATATGTTTAATCCTTTGTTACAGCAAACCGGTGAGGTTGACAACCTCACCGGTTCATGTTCTCTTTGATCATAGAATTCGGTCACCAAGCGTTCATAACCGTGAACACGGGTTTTTGAAAAGATTTAACCCTGCAGGGGTGTACAACTTTACCCACACGTACTAACCTTCTCTTAATGCCAATACATTAGCGCTCTTCCTTGGAAGGCCGGCAGAGGGTGGTTAGACACGACCTTTACCTTGCTTTCACCGAGACCATGAGTCACACCCTAAGGATGGTTCCGTCATAACGGGTCAAATCCCGAAGCCGGTCCCTACAGATGTGAGGCGAGGTTGGTTCCACTAGGGGCTCCATCCATCCCAAGCAACCCCGACCACTCTTACCTAGCAGTTATGATGCACCTTCACCTACCAAATCTTTCAAAATGTTTTCAACGCGTATGTTGAATGGAAATCCTGAACTATGTGACTCATGCAATCTAATAGGCAAGTTAGTTTCTCGTGAGGTTGTCTAGGCCCCATGTGGTTGTACGCTCGTCTCGGTTCCAAAGGCAAGAACTCAGGTCTGTAACACCCTCAGAATCGACCCTATGCAATTTTTAGCGAAACCCGCCAAACCCGCATAGAAACGATTCAAAGGTGCCCACCAGGCACTTTCGTGCGGGTGGAAAACGAAGTAATAACATTACACAACAGTCCTCGATGGGACCCACAGAACAGATATATACAACAGCGACTCAATGAGTCAAAAATACAGATATAATATACAAAGATCCAAATCACCTTGAAAAATGATAGAGCGTCCGTCTACGGACAAGAAGCAAATGGGGCTAAGAGCCCTGAAGGATAACCAATGGCGTCCATAACCCTGCCCAGGCCAAGTCGGAAGGGTAACCCTGCTAACGACGTCGATCTCAAAACCTGCTTAAACAAAAGGGGTGCCGACAAAGGGCAAAGGAAAAAGAGGAGCGTCAGTACTGAGGCCAGTACACGGCGAGACTAGAATTCGGCGGTCCTCGCGTACATAGGTATGGTGGACTGAAGCGGCAGCGGCAGCATGCACTGAACAACCTATAGAGACTCGATTCAACTAGCGGCAATCAGAGAGGGGTAAGAAAGACCTATTCGGATCCAACCTGATTCTAACATCAAACAAACCCATCCTGGTGTTTCCCCCTCGAGACCAAACGAGGAAGTCAACCGAGGAACTCACACAGTTGGCAGTTTTATTTATTCAGTTATCGTTGCGGCAATTACTAGACAGGTATAGTTAACCATCCTCATAAAATAAGCAGTGGGCCATTTTAGTTAACCATTCCGTTATAGTTGCAGCACTTACTAATCAGATACAATTAGCATGAGATAACCCAAAACCCAGCAGTTGTTGGTACTTTTATTCAGCCATTCCATTATAGTTGCAATACTTACTAGTCAGGTACAATGGTCGCAAGCGACTTCCAAACAAGCAATTGTTGGCAGTTTTATTTAGCCATTCCATTATAGTGAAGCTGATTACTAGTCATTATAAAGTCAAATTTATAGCACTACTTTAGTTATAGTTGTCTATGATCGAGATACTGTGCTCCAAGTCGTCCATAACCGCGGACACGGCTTTCAGAAAGTTTTACCCGGCCGGGGTGCACCAATAGCAACACACACTCGATCAACCTCAGAAAAACCAAATCAAAACCCAACGAGGCTTTCACGACAAAGCAATCACAGGATTCAGAAATATTTCAGGGGGACACCCCTTAAAGTAGACCCGCAACAAAGCCGGCCGGCTCCGAGACGGACTCAAGGTTGTGGGGACGGCTGTGAACGACTGGGAACCCAAAACTGGGCTTGTCGACACCGCGGAATCGTGCCACGATCCTAAACAGTACAGTGTGCTCCTCGCACAATCGTAAATAAAGCAGTAAAGCATGGCATAAGTACAGGATCGTAAATAAAACCTCAAACTAGTTTGTGGCCCCAAGAAATAAGAATGAATCAAGCTCTGGCTAAGGGGGGTCCCATAAGCCTCCCGGATGTGGATAGCGCGATAAATCAAGGAACAGGTATCAAGCACTCGGGGTCCTACGGGACACAAGTGGACGGTTAACAACCAAATAACATCTATTGCCCACCTGTGCCTCTGCTTACCTACTTCAATTTTAGTTGTTAAACAGTAATTAAAGTGAACGATAATTAAATCCATGATCATCTCCAACATTAAACATGCGGCAATACTCCAACAACTGTGGTACTGGACGACACGCAACAACACTTGAGCAAGCGACTACGACGCGCAAGTCCAACTATCTACCAAAACAACAGGTAATAGGAGGTGTCCAAGGCAATATAAGGCTGCAGGGGATATCACGGGTACGAAACTAGAGCATCGCAACACAGATAGCAATAGATCAACAGGAGGGAATAAATACTATAAAAGTAAGATAGGTAGAAAGGGGGAGATGCTCGCCTGAAAACATTGCCGAAGGTTCATCCGAAGATCGGGCCGACACTCACATCAACTCAACGGCCTTATCCGCGAAGAAGCAAAACACTAGAAGAAGCACCAGATGCAATATTTAATACTACAGCAAAAGATCGGGCATGATGCATGTATGATGTATGACATGGCAAAGGTGCGATGTAAATTAGGTCATATTAAGCGGAACCGGGTCCCGACAATTAATTATATGGTTCAAGTTATTTATCTACCCCGCAAATTAAATGTTGTAATAACATGGCAAGATGAGTTACTGGTTCGCTACACAATTTTAAATGAGGCCAATATGAGACTGGATTTGCCCGCATATGGGCCCCATATTTAATTAAGAGGTGAATCGGCCTAAGGCCCCCAAACCACATGATAATATGCATGCGAGTATGACAATTCAATATGCAACAAGTTTTATGTTTCGCATTTATAAAAATAGGGGTTCGGATAAGGGTCACACATTAGGGGGTCTCGACGAACTTGGGATTCCGGGGTTCGGGGTCGGTCTCAGCGTTCGGATCCGGGGTTCGGCCTCGGCGGTGCGTTCTCTGATAACGGGGTAGATCTTGGCGTTCTGGGAGGAGGATATCCGTCGGGGCGAGGACGTGCATGCTCAAGGGGCGGCCACGTACAGCGAGCAGCAGGGGCGGCCGTACGACGCTGCAGGGAACAGTGCCGGCTTGGCGGGACACAGGGGCGCCGGGCGCGGAGCTCGGGGACGGCGGACGCGGAGGGGCCTGAGGGTGACGGCGGGGAGGAGACGGCTTGCAGCAGCGGACGTGCGACGAGGAGGGCCGCGGGAGGCGGAGAAGGACGACGGTCGACGCGGGCGGAGGGAGGATGGGGCGCGGCGGCGACGGCTGAGCAGAGGGGAGGCGATGCGCTTGGGCGGGTGGCGGCCGCTCGCGGAGGGTGGGGGTCGCGTCGGAGGGGATGAGGGGTGCCGGCGAGGGAGGGTGGAGCAGAGGCGGCGGTGGTGTTGACGGAGACGGGCGTGGAGGCCGGGAGAAGGCGGCGGGAGGACGACGGCGAGGGAGGCCGGAGCGGGGCCGGGGTCGGCTGGCGCCGCTCGGGGAGAGAGGAGGGAGGTGGGGAGGGTGG
Source organism: Avena sativa (assembly GCA_916181665.1). Taxonomy (NCBI): domain Eukaryota; kingdom Viridiplantae; phylum Streptophyta; class Magnoliopsida; order Poales; family Poaceae; genus Avena; species Avena sativa. The sequence goes on along the minus strand of OV702285.1, from coordinate 362,658,245 downwards.
TCGCCGCGGGGAGAGGTGGGGGACCGAGGCGATGCGAGGCGGCGCAGGGGGGCTCGGGGCGGCGGAGAAGGAGGGCGAGCGCGAGCAACGGCCGGCGGGGAGCTCCGGCGAGGTGGGGGCCTGGGGCGAGCGGCGGCGCTCCGGGGCGAGCTCGGACGGGGGAGGGCCGCACGGGAGGCGGTCGGTGGCGGGGAGGAGAGGCGGAGGACGCGCGTCGGAGAAGAGGCGGGCGCGGCCGGAGCTGGCGGCGAGGTGGGCCGACGGAGGAAGGGAAGGCGGTGGGGGGCGAGGACGGCGGTCGGCGCGATGCAGAGGGGGCGGCCGGCGCACGCGGTCGACGAAGGAACTCGAGGGCAGAGGCGGCTGCGGACGCGGGCTTGTGGAGGATGCGGCTGGGGCGGAGGACGGCTACGCGGCGGGCCGAGGAAGGTCGGGGCGGTGGGGCTCTGCGGGACGGCGAGGTCCGGCGAGGAAGCACAGGGAAGGGGAAGAAGCCGGCGGCGGCGGATGCGGGCCGGAGGCGAGGCGGAGGCCGGGGCGCAGCGGCGCGTGAGCGGCGGAGAAGAGGGGAAGGCGCGGGCCGGCGAGCGGCGGAGAAGAGGGGGAGGGAGGAGCCGGTCGGGCGGCGCGCGAGAGAGGAGGGTGCCGGGCGAGCGGTGAGAGAGAGAGGCAGGGAGCGAGCTCGGGAGGAGGGGGCACGGGGACGGGGCGGTGCGGCTGGTGGGGGAAGAGGAACAGGGGGCGGCAGGTGGGGCTTGGGGTGGGGCCAGGGCGCGGGTCCACGCTGGACAGGGAGAGGAGAGAGGGAAAGAGGTGAGGTGGCGACATAGGATAGGTTGGGGTGAGGTGGAGGGGATGTGGGTAGATTAGATTGGGTAGCTTTAGGATTATGGGTGGACCGATTTATTTTGGGGGTGGTCGTTCGGGTCGAATCGGCCCGTTCGACTGCCCCCACTAAAATAATTTAATATTTTATTGGTTTAAAACAAAGCTTCTGCAAACCGATAGCGGACAAAACAAAATAATCCGGAGACCCGGGTTTTGCATTTAAATAAAGACGGGGCGTTTAGAAAATAAGGACAGGTCTTTCTGCAAATAGTTTTATGCAAGCAAATGCAAGATGATGACGATGCTCAAAAGCAATGTGGCATGATGACATGAGCATGCGGTCATGATGATGCAATGCACAAAAACGACGCGATTTTCTAGTAGTGGTTTTGCGGGATGCCACAATTCGACACCACTAACAATGGATCTCGCCCTCGAGATCCGCCTCATGGTACCGGAAGGAAGGTCGGCGAACTGTGTCTTCTCGCTTCGTGTAGATCCTCGCGACACCACTAACAAGAGGTCGTTGTCCGTGACCGCCGAGAGAACACTCCGGGAAAACAAAAGGTCGAGGTAGAGGTATCAACAAATAAAGCCACCTCTAGCTTCGATGGAAAGAGAGAACCGATGCATTCTCATACACTTCAAGGTACACAAGCGAATAGAAAGGGTAGTCGGCGTGGGGGCCAATCCATCACGCACCCAAACTATTACTCTGCACAATCAATAGAAAAGAGTGCAACCATTCTCGGAGTCAGACTGAAGATCTCGACAATCGAGGTTCAGAAACAAAGGAGTGATGCAGACTCTGCATCGGATCTGGCGTAGATGATGTCATCGCGTCGGAAAACACCGGAAGGCACAAGAAGGAACAAAGAGAAGTCCACCAGACGAAGGATTCCTCGGATAGCATGAAGACCAGATGTAGCAACACCGTTACCAAAGGAGGAAGCGAAACCCTGAAGGTACGACGGAACCCAACCACGAGAATTCCTGGACTCGAAGAAAAGAAGAGAGCGGATTCAAAACGCGCAGAGGTAAGAGGAGAATAGCAGAGGGGTAAGGAGTAAAATTAGACCTAATCAGAACTATCCAACCGATTTTCCGAAAATAGTTTTGACACTCTACTTCGGCCATTAGCTAGGTTATCCTACATGCTGGACTTGTGGGGTATCGCAACTGCTGAGCTCTGATACCACTCTGTAACACCCTCAGAATCGACCCTATGCAAGTTTTAGCGAAACCCGCCAAACCCGCATAGAAACGATTCAAAGGTGCCCACCAGGCACTTTCGTGCGGGTGGAAAACGAAGTAATAACATTACACAACAGTCCTCGATGGGACCCATAGAACAGATATATACAACAGCGACTCAATGAGTCAAAAATACAGATATAATATACAAAGATCCAAATCACCTTGAAAAATGATAGAGCGTCCGTCTACGGACAAGATGCAAATGGGGCTAAGAGCCCTGAAGGATAACCAATGGCGTCCATAACCCTGCCCAGGCCAAGTTGGAAGGGTAACCCTGCTAACGACGTCGATCTCAAAACCTGCTTAAACAAAAGGGGTGCCGACAAAGGGCAAAGGAAAAAGAGGAGCGTCAGTACTGAGGCCAGTACACGGCGAGACTAGAATTCGGCGGTCCTCGCCTACATAGGTATGGTGGACTGAAGCGGCAGCGGCAGCATGCACTGAACAACCTATAGAGACTCGATTCAACTAGCGGCAATCAGAGAGGGGTAAGAAAGACCTATTCGGATCCAACCTGATTCTAACATCAAACAAACCCATCCTGGTGTTTCCCCCTCGAGACCAAACGAGGAAGTCAACCGAGGAACTCACACAGTTGGCAGTTTTATTTATTCAGTTATCGTTGCGGCAATTACTAGACAGGTATAGTTAACCATCCTCATAAAATAAGCAGTGGGCCATTTTAGTTAACCATTCCGTTATAGTTGCAGCACTTACTAATCAGATACAATTAGCATGAGATAACCCAAAACCCAGCAGTTGTTGGTACTTTTATTCAGCCATTCCATTATAGTTGCAATACTTACTAGTCAGGTACAATGGTCGCAAGCGACTTCCAAACAAGCAATTGTTGGCAGTTTTATTTAGCCATTCCATTATAGTGAAGCTGATTACTAGTCATTATAAAGTCAAATTTATAGCACTACTTTAGTTATAGTTGTCTATGATCGAGATACTGTGCTCCAAGTCGTCCATAACCGCGGACACGGCTTTCAGAAAGTTTTACCCGGCCGGGGTGCACCAATAGCAACACACACTCGATCAACCTCGGAAAAACCAAATCAAAACCCAACGAGGCTTTCACGACAAAGCAATCACAGGATTCAGAAATATTTCAGGGGGCCACGCCTTAAAGTAGACCCACAACGAAGCCGGCCGGCTCCGAGACGGACTCAAGGTTGTGGGGACGGCTGTGAACGACTGGGAACCCAAAACTGGGCTTGTCGACACCGCGGAATCGTGCCACGATCCTAAACAGTACAGTGTGCTCCTTGCACAATCGTAAATAAAGCAGTAAAGCATGGCATAAGTACAGGATCGTAAATAAAACCTCAAACTAGTTTGTGGCCCCAAGAAATAAGAATGAATCAAACTCTGGCTAAGGGGGGTCCCATAAGCCTCCCGGATGTGGATAGCGCGATAAATCAAGGAACATGTATCAAGCACTCGGGGTCCTACGGGACACAAGTGGACGGTTAACAACCAAATAACATCTATTGCCCACCTGTGCCTCTGCTTACCTACTTCAATTTTAGTTGTTAAACAGTAATTAAAGTGAACGATAATTAAAGCCATGATCATCTCCAACATTAAACATGCGGCAATACTCCAACAACTGTGGTACTGGACGACACGCAACAGCACTTGAGCAAGCGACTACGACGCGCAAGTCCAACTATCTACCAAAACAACAGGTAATAGGAGGTGTCCAAGGCAATATAAGGCTGCAGGGGATATCACGGGTACGAAACTAGAGCATCGCAACACAGATAGCAATAGATCAACAGGAGGGAATAAATACTATAAAAGTAAGATAGGTAGAAAGGGGGAGATGCTCGCCTGAAAACATTGCCGAAGGTTCATCCGAAGATCGGGCCGACACTCACATCAACTCAACGGCCTTATCCGCGAAGAAGCAAAACACTAGAAGAAGCACCGGATGCAATATTTAATACTACGGCAAAAGATCGGGCATGATGCATGTATGATGTATGACATGGCAAAGGTGCGATGTAAATTAGGTCATATTAAGCGGAACCGGGTCCCGACAATTAATTAGATGGTTCAAGTTATTTATCTACCCCGCAAATTAAATGTTGTAATAACATGGCAAGATGAGTTACTGGTTCGCTACACAATTTTAAATGAGGCCAATATGAGACTGGATTTGCCCGCATATGGGCCCCATATTTAATTAAGAGGTGAATCGGCCTAAGGCCCCCAAACCACATGATAATATGCATGCGAGTATGACAATTCAATATGCAACAAGTTTTAAGTTTAGCATTTATAAAAATAGGGATTCAGATAAGGGTCACACATTAGGGGGTCTCGACGAACTTGGGATTCCGGGGTTCGGGGTCGGTCTCAGGGTTCGGATCCGGGGTTCGGCCTCGGCGGTGCGTTCTCTGATAACGGGGTAGATCTTGGCGTTCTGGGAGGAGGATATCCGTCGGGGCGAGGACGTGCATGCTCAAGGGGCGGCCACGTACAGCGAGCAGCAGGGGCGGCCGTACGGCGCTGCAGGGAACATGGCCGGCTTGGCGGGACGCAGGGGCGCCAGGCGCGGAGCTCGGCGACGGCGGACGCGGAGGGGCCTGAGGGAGACGGCGGGGAGGAGACGGCTTGCAGCAGCGGACGCGCGACGAGGAGGGCCGCGGGAGGCGGAGGAGGACGACGGTCGACGCGGGCGGAGGGAGGATGGGGCGCGGCGGCGATGGCTGAGCAGAGGGGAGGCGACGCGCTTAGGCGGTGGCGGCCGCTCGCGGAGGGTGGGGGTCGCGTCGGAGGGGATGAGGGGTGCCGGCGAGGGAGGGTGGAGCAGAGGCGGCGGTGGTGTTGACGGAGACGGGCGTGGAGGCCGGGAGAAGGCGGCGGGAGGACGACGGCGAGGGAGGCCGGGGCGGGGCCGGGGTCGGCTGGCTCCGCTCGGGGAGAGAGGAGGGAGGTGGGGAGGGTGGTCGCCGCGGGGAGAGGTGGGGGACCGAGGCGATGCGAGGCGGCGCAGGGGGGGCTCGGGGCGGCGGAGAAGGATGGCGAGCGCGAGCAGCGGCCGACGGGGAGCTCCGGCGAGGTGGGGGCCTGGGGCGAGCGGCGGCGCTCCGGGGCGAGCTCGGACGGGGGAGGGCCGCGCGGGAGGCGGTCGGTGGCGGGGAGGAGAGGCGGAGGACGCGCGCCGGAGAAGAGGCGGGCGCGGCCGGAGCTGGCGGCGAGGTGGGCCAACGGAGGAAGGGAAGGCGGTGGGGGGCGAGGACGGCGGTCGGCGCGATGCAGAGGGGGCGGCCGGCGCACGCGGTCGACGGAGGAACTCGAGGGCAGAGGCGGCTGCGGACGCGGGCTTGCGGAGGATGCGGCCGGGGCGGAGGACGGCTGCACGGCGGGCCGAGGAAGGTCGGGGCGGCGGGGCTCTGCGGGACGGCGAGGTCCGGCGAGGAAGCACGGGGAAGGGGAAGAAGCCGGCGGCGGCGGATGCGGGCCGGAGGCGAGGCGGAGGCCGGGGCGCAGCGGCGCGCGAGCGGCGGAGAAGAGGGGGAGGCGCGGGCCGGCGAGCGGCGGAGAAGAGGGGAGGGAGGAGCCGGTCGGGCGGCGCGCGAGAGAGGAGGGTGCCGGGCGAGCGGTGAGAGAGAGAGGCAGGGAGCGAGCTCGGGAGGAGGGGGCACGGGGACGGGGCAGTGCGGCTGGTGGGGGAAGAGGAACAGGGGGCGGCAGGTGGGGCTTGGGGTGGGGCCAGGGCGCGGGTCCACGCGGGACAGGGAGAGGAGAGAGGGAAAGAGGTGAGGTGGCGACATAGGATAGGTTGGGGTGAGGTGGAGGGGATGTGGGTAGATTAGATTGGGTAGCTTTAGGATTATGGGTGGACCGATTTATTTTGGGGGTGGTCGTTCGGGTCGAATCGGCCCGTTCGACTGCCCCCACTAAAATAATTTAATATTTTATTTGTTTAAAACAAAGCTTCTGCAAACCGATAGCGGACAAAACAAAATAATCCGGAGACCCGGGGTTTGCATTTAAATAAAGACGGGGCGTTTAGAAAATAAGGACAGGTCTTTCTGCAAATAGTTTTATGCAAGCAAATGCAAGATGATGACAATGCTCAAAAGCAATGTGGCATGATGACATGAGCATGCGGTCATGATGATGCAATGCACAAAAACGACGCGATTTTCTAGTAGTGGTTTTGCGGGATGCCACAAGGTCCTAGTGGTGGCGAGCATGGGACTACAAAAACCACATCCCATCATGGCGTCCCATACAAGCCTTAGCATGTTTAATCTCATATCACCTCATCATTATATCTCGATCTCCTGTCATACTAGATTATCTGCACCTGATACATCATTTGGATGAACCAGGATCAAAATCTAAGCATGGCTAAGCAGGACACATATGAAAGCTCTAGCAGGGCACACAAGGAAAACCTAGTTATGCTAGGAGTAGTGGATCAGGTAATATAAGCTCAAAGGGAGTAATGCATCAGATAGGATACTCTATCTATCTATAAAAGACCATAGTAGAATCGTATGCATCATGGTAGGAATTGAAATGCTTTCAAAATCATAGGATTATATCATGGTGGGGCTATGCTTGCCTTTGCCCGTTGATAAACGATAATCAGATCTCCAGAATCCTTGTACTTGACTTGGTAACATTTGATCAAGTATTTTTCTTCGATCTTTGATGGTATTGATCTCTGGCTTTGACCTTGATCTCGATATAGTATTCTACCGGGAAGAACCAAATACCAGAAAGAAAAGGAAACAATCAACACATGGCATCGATGCAATGCTCAAACAAGGATGATGATATGACTAGTTAAATTTTAATGAAATGAAACCCTAAGGCATGTTTGGCAGTTTAAAGGGGGTTTTCAAGGGCTATAAACCCTAGTTCGAAAGAACTCCGGATAAACATGAGAGAGGTGGATTTCTTATTCTAATTAAACTTGTTATGAAAGTCTCTTAACAATGCATTACTGTAGCCTTAACCGATAGATCTCATTTTTCTAAACATTTTGATATATTATACACATTTTTCTGACATAATATGAACTAGTTATTGATTTTAAAAGATTATAACATTTTTTGTAATTATTTTAACCATTCTTTGGAATTAGAAACAAAACTGGCATACTTTTTACACCGGGGAAACCCCTACCCACAATGCTTGACGGAGCGGACCTGATGCCACCTCAGCTGCCACGCAAGCAGGTGGGTCCAGAGGCCGGTTTGACTGGACTAACCGTGTGCGCTGGCATCACGATGACGTCGGCACGACATCACTCCGGCGGTCACCTCCAAGGTGATGCACGGGGGCGGCGATAGGGGCCCCACAAGGCTGCGCGTGTACGCGAGTTCGATGCAGAGCGACTAGGGGAACCAAAACAAGGTGGCGCCACTGGGTTTTGACAACCGAAGGAGCTCCGGTGACCATGTAAGCAGTGGTGGGCAACAGTTGCACGACACGGAAGCAACACAGAGCGGGAGGAAGGTGGAGGAGGAGCACGAGCATGTTCAGGGGCTCACCAGGAATGCAGTGGAGGGGCCAGCGAGGAGCGGGGTGGCCAGGAGTAGCGGAAATGGCGATGACGACGCTCGGACAGAGGCGGTGAGGTCGATTGGGGATGCGCAGGGACGATTCCATCAGGGATAAGAGCAAGCTCGACGGGGCAGAGCTTCCAGTCCACTCATTAGGGCTCGGGGTGGCCGGAATCGACGATGACTGATGGCTCTGGCCGGAGCTAGGGTTCGGGTAGAGAAGAACCGCGAGAGGGAGGTTGGGAGAGAGAGAGGGAAAGTGGATGAGGTCAAGAGAGATGTCCCGTAGTGATCTTATCCGCCTCCAGAGCTTGTTGAACGACGCATAGCGGGCAGTGGAAATCGATGGCGGCGCCGACGATATGCAGCTACTTGCCTGTCTGCAGGTAGACGATGATGGGGAGAGGTGAAGAGGTATTGGGCCGCGTGTGGGCTGCAGGGCGGTGCGCGCAGGCGACTGGGAGAGGAGGAAAGGGAGATGGACTGCGAAGTGGATAGGTTAAGATTAGTTTTTTTTCTTTGCAAATTCTTTTCCCTTTTTCTATTTTCTCTTTCCTTTTATAAAACCATTTCAAAACTGTTTAGAGTATTTCAAAAATACCAGAAGGTTTACAAAATATATAAAATACTCAGGGGCCCTTTATTCAATTTGGGCTCCATACTTTTTATACTTTTAAAATTCAAAACCATTTTGGAAGGTTTTTCAAGAGGGGAGAAGATTAGGTTTTAGGATTTGCATTAACTTTATTTGTATGCATTTTTTAGAGATGATGCTTATGATGCACAACAAAACCTAATATAAGATTAGCTAAAACTGGGTGTTACAGCTCTATCCCCCTTACGATAATCTCGACCCGAGATTCCAAATGTAGGAAGAGAGACAGAGAGAGGAAAACAGGGTTACTCTAAAGATAAGAGGGAAACATGTAAAAACACATGGAGTATCTTATGGCCAACTCATGGATGGAGTGTTCAAAAACAACTCTGAGATGACAACATGAACCACGTCAAGGTAACAAAGAGAACAAGAGGATAAGGTTTCAAGTTGTTAGATAACTGGTCTTCATAAGGATTGAGACCATGGAACTTATAGAAGAGTTTAAGCTTCTGAAAAAGAGAGCTTGCAACAGAAAGAACATGACCACAGACTTCGATAGGTAACCTCTACTAAACAGCTTAAGTAGAGATTTGAGGTTGTAAAGATGTGGATCCACAAAAACAAACTGTTGAACTACTTTCAAAACAGAAGGGTCACTCTTTTATCCAACAGAAGGCCAAGACAGAAAGGTTGTTTTGTGGAGAGGACTCTTAAGAGTCACAAAGAACATGTATCAAGAGGAACTCCTGATTACCAAAATCATAGTCACTCTTAAAACATGGTCAAGAAAACAAAGGAAACTCTTTATTCATCAATGTTTATCAAAATCTTTTCCAAAGATCATGATATCACTTTACACCACTAGATGAATAGGTAAAAATATTCCTGATGACACGAGAAAAAAGAAACTTCATTCTCAGACTTCAATTACTTGACACAACAAAACGCTTGCCAACCTAAAATGTCTGGAGAATTGACAGAGAGACATTTAGCAACTCTACTTTAAATGTTATCCTTTATGTACGAGAAAGAAGATATCAAGTGAAGGTCAGACTTCGGATACAAAGGAAATCATAAGAACAACTCCTATAATAAATCATAGAAGGTGCCTCATGAAGAGAGTTTGTTATTGCTGAATCAAGTGAATACGGCAAAAGGTATTTTTGACTAATTGTGTGAACCATTACATCAATATTGTCGAATTTACAAAGATAACTATTTCAAAACCTTGAGGAACACCAACCATCATTATTGATTGAGATTCAGCTTTGGTTTGCTGGAATGATATTTCAGACTCAGCATGTCCGAATAGGAAGTCTGCAACATTTACCACGAAGGGAAAGTCACTTGATTCTCAAGATACGGACTATAGTGTAAAGCTCCAAAAGACTGAGCTAGCATGCTAGAACCATGAGTTTAACAATTTGTCAAAAGAGAACTACATACACATAACATACTGACAATAAAACACACATGTGTCCTAAAGAAAAGAGAGAGAACTCTTCTAGAATCCACATCGACATCTTTCAACATTTGCACATGAACTAGAGAAGGTCACTTCTAGCATCCATAACACATACTTCGAGATAACTCGAGGATAGTTCTCATAAGTTTCCAACATTAATGCCAACTGTTCCATATGAATCTAGTATATTAGAGAGAAAATAAGAATGTCATCGATGGCTCAATAACAAACTTATCAAAACACTCTGTTAAGACGGACTCATATGTTGCGTGAGGAAGGAAAAAAATATTGGTCAGAGCAACAAAAATGAGGATGTACTCAAGTGAAACATCACGAGTACAAACATCGTCAAGATAGTCCTTGAAACTGAGTTTGATTTGACAATAACCCAAATCAAATCAAAGGTGGGGGAAGATAACATTATCCACAAAGGAGATACTATCCTTCTTCAGTGCAAACAAAACTAGACATCCCTTTAAGAAGGAATAGAGTCGGATATAAATTTTGTCTTACAACTCTCCAAGTTGTTGTTTAAGCTCAACCAACTAGTTCAAGGGTATCTAATAGGATCCTTGGAGAAAAGGGCAGTTCAGAGAACTGTAGGGGTTCATAGAATGGAAAACAAAAAAATTCTACCACATGAACACACACAAGCCAATATCTACTAGATTGTAGAAATGAGTCGATATAGTACTCACCCTCAAAGATTCCAAAGCGGTTAACGAGATCAGATTCTTGTGGGTGATGTAGTCGTTGACTTGCGGATCTCAAAATCGTGTAGACGATCCTTCCAGCGCCGTGTTCCGGCAGCAGTCCCGCAGTCGGTCACATGTTCGGTACTCGATGAAGACCTTCCTCTCCCTTGTTCCAGCAGGTAGTGGAGGTTGTGCTCTCTCGTCGCGATTCCGGCAGCACGACAGCGTCGTGTCGGAGATTAGAGGGGAGATCCCGCAGGGCTTCGCCTTAAGCCAGAGCAGGTAGGTAGAGTAGAGGGGTTCCTCGACGTCTAGGGTTTAGAGGCCGAAGAGGAGGAGGTGGGGCCGGCAGCAGCTAGGGCGGCGGCTAGGGGGCTAGGGTTTGTGATGTAGGTCTTGGGGAAGCCCCCTCCCTTCTACTTATGAGAGGGAGGGGAAGCTAGGGGAGGGGAGGCCGTATCCTCCCCCAACTCCCTTCCTTGGCTCACGTGGTGGAGGGAGAGGAGGTTTCCACTCCACCCTCCACCAGGAACCATTGTCCCAGTTTGACTATTCAAACTTGCCTTTTGACTTTCAATTTTGGAGTTTGATTTCTTTCTTTTAAACACCCAACCAAGTGACCTAGTACCCTTCCCCTTCCGGTTCGGTGAACCTTCTAGACCCTTCTATATCATTCTGGTGAAAACACTGGAATCATTCCCGAACTCCGGAATTGGACTTTCCTTATATGAATCTTATTCTTTGGACCATTCCGTATCTCCTTGTGATATCCTAGATCCCATCCGAGACTCCAAAAAACTTTAGGTCTTCTTACTCACATTCCATATCTACTAAACAACATTGAATCCTTAAGTGTGTCTAGCTATGGTTCGTGAATTATGCAGACATGATCGAGACTGTTCTCCGATCAATAACCAATAAAGGAATATGGAAATTCATATGGCTCCCACATATTTGTACGATTACTTTGTGATTGAATGAACCATTTACATACGATACCAATTTCACTTTGACTCACGATATTTTACTAGTTAAGGTGATATGTGATATGTGATATGTGATCCCTTTGACTCTCCGATCAATAACCATCGTCGGTATCTCTGTATACCTAAGTTCAACCTCGTTACCGGTAAGTACTCTTTACTAGTTAAGGTGATATGTGATCCCTTATAATCTAGTCACATGCTTGCAAGCTAATTGGATAACATTCCACCGAGAGGGCCTAGAGTATATATCCGTTATATGGATGGACAAACCCCACTCTTGATCCATGTGCCTCAACACATACTTTCCGAACACTCAATGCACCTTTAGAACCACCCAGTTACGAAGTGGTATTTGATGTCATCAAAGCATCCATTCGATGATGGTAATTAGCATGGTCTCATGGTCGAAGGAAATAGGTTACGATGTATCTAAATGCTTATAGCAAAGGAACTATTGAAATGACTTGATCTTTATGATTATCTATAGGAGTATGTCCATCACACCATTCTCCTAATGATATGATCTTGTTGTTAATAACATCTCAATGTTCATGATCAGGAAACCATGATCATCTATCAACCATCAAGCTAATATTATAAAGAGGCTATACTTGGGACTCTAACATGTTTACAAATCACACAAGTATTATTGTTTCTGGTTAATACTATTATATCATTAATGTAAACATTTATCATAAACTCAAAGATATAATAATAACTACTTTTATTATTGCCTCTAGGGCATATCTCCAAAAGTCTCCCACTTGCACTAGAGTCAATTAATCTAGATTACATGGTAATATACCGAACACCCATGGCGGTTTGGTGCTGGTCATGTTTTGCCCTCGGGAGATGTTTAGTCAATGGATCCGCCACATTCTGATCTGTGTGTACTTTGCAAATCTTTATGTCACCATCTTGGACATGCTCTTGAATAGCGTGAAAACGTAGCTTGATATGTGTGACACCCCTGGGATCAGGGCTAAACAAATCCCAGACCTCCGTCTGACATAAGCTTAACCTTGAGCTAGAGGATATCCAGTGAAGAATCGGTAACACGATAGTGACCCTACGACACAAAATTATTATAGCAAGCTCATAACTGAGCGAAGAGCCAAATTATTACAAGCAGAGGTCACTGACCACAAACATCAAACAACAGAAGGCAAATTATGCTATTAAGTATAGCAAACTTAACAAATGTCCTAAGAGGCCTTAAGCATAACGATGACGTCCTAGCCCATAGATTCCAGGCTGCCAGCCGGGAACCCCAAGCTACTCGTCGATGTTGATGTAGTACAGAACTTGTCTTCAGGGGAGCACTTACTATGCCAAAAGTATTAGCAAAGCAAGGGTGAGTACAGGGTGTACTCCGCAAGACTTATGGCTGGTGGAGTTGTTTTACATAAGGCCATCATTGTTTATAAAACAAGAGAAGGAGCTCGTCTACTCAGAGTATTTTTAAAAGGGGATAAGACAGTGCCATCTCCGAAATATTGATCATCATCTTTGATATCCACCAAATTATTATCATCACCTACATTAGGATCACCCCCTCATACCCATTAGGAAGCATCCTTAAGCACACGTTGATCTGCCAAGTTTTATGTTTAGGTTGTAGTTATCTATGATCTCACATCCGTTCCCAAGTCGTCCATAACCGTGGACACGGCTTTCCGAAAGATTATTACCCTGCAGTGGTGTACAACTTTACCCACACGTACTAACCATATCTTAATGCCACTTAATATTAGCCCTCTTCCTTGGACCCCTTTAGCCATAAACCCTGTGTGGTTGTACGCTCGTCTTGGTTCAAGAGTCAAGAACTCTGGTCCTAGTGGTGGCGAGCATGGGACTACAAAAACCACATCCCACTGTGGCCTCCCAACCAAGCCTTAGCATGTTTAATCTCATATCATTGATCTCATCTCATCGCGTTCTCCTGTCATACTAGATTATCTGCATCTGATACATCATCTGGATGAACCAGCACTGATAGCTATGCATGGCTAAGAAAACACAGATATAAGCTCTAGCAGTGCACACAAACCAAACCTAGTTAGGCTAGGAGCAGTGGATCGGGTAATATAAGCTCAAAGGGAGTAATGCAATAGATAGGTTACTCTATCCATCGATAAAAGACCACAGTAGAATCATATGCAACATGGCAAGAATAGAAATACTTTCAAAAACATAGGATTATATCATGGTGGGGCTATGCTTGCCTTTGCCAGTTGATAACAGATAAGCAGATCTTCAGGAGCCTTGTACTTGACTTGGTTATAGTTGGTCAAGTATTTGTCTTCGATCTTCGACGGTCTTGATCTCGGTCTTCAATCTTGATCTCGATCTCGATATCGTATTCTACCGAAGAAGAACCAAATACTGGAAAGAAAGGGAAACAATCAACACATGGCATCGATGCAATGCTCAAGCAATGATGATGATATGACCAGTTAAATTGTATTTAAATGTAAACCCTAAGCATGCATGGAAATTTAGTCGGGCTTTCGAGGGGTGAAAACCCTAACTCGGGGAAACTCCGGATGTATATGAGAGGGGTTGGTTTTGTTCTCTAATTAAACTTTTTATGAAAGTTGTTGAACAATGCAGGATTATAGCTTAGATATATAGTTCTCATTTTTCTGAACATTTTGATATATTATTTGTATTTTGCTGACTTAAAATGAATTAGTTATTGAATTTATAAGATTTATATCAATTTCTGGAATTAATAAATCAATTTAAAAAGGTTTACTGCGTCACTGTGACGTCAGCATAGGGGTGGGGTTGTTTGGTACTGAGGCTAAGGATAGCCTCAGTCACTGACGACTGGGCCCCTTTAGCCATGTCAGCATACCACGATGGAAGGCAGCGGGGTGGCCACGTCGACTTCATGCGGCTGCCGCATAGACGCCACGCGGGACCATGTCAGCTCGCCGGCGTACATGCCAGACGGCGATGGTAGGCGGCGGAGGAGAGCAAGCGGGGCAGAGCAGGCATATGCGTTCGAACCGGGGCGATGAGGGCTACCTAAAAATGGGCGGCGCCGCTTGCTAACGGTTGCCGGAGTAGCGTTTGCATCGGTGACTGGCGGCAGAGCATGACAGCGCACGTCACGGGATCGAAGCGTAGAGGCAGGGAGAGAAATGAGGGGTCCAGGAGGACCAGACGCTCACCCTTGGCGCGATGCGGCTGCTAGACGAGCCGGAGGGGGTCGAGGCCGACAACGTGGTCGCGGCGGAGGATGGTCGGCCGCGGGGAAGATGAAGTCGATGGCGACCATTGAAGGCACACGGCGTCGATTCCTTCTTCGGGGTTGCTTAGGACATAAATGCGAAGCTTCCTGCAGGCTCAGAACAGCGAGGGGAGGTCGGGGACGGCGGGACACCGGCATAGCTCGTCGGCTAGGGTTCGGTCTTGCACGAGAGAGAGCAGACGAGAGAAAACGAGGAGGAGATAAGGCCAGGGGAGAGAGGCGTGCTCGAGGAGGATCTTATCCTCACCAGGGAACGATGGATGGCAGGGAGAAGGCGGCGAGATCGACGGCGCTGGCAGCGACAGCGAGCTGCTCGGCGTCGGGGACGAAGGCGACAGAACGACGAAGGGGTACTGGTCCTGGGCCTCACTTGGGCTGCTGCTGGGCTACGGGAGTGTTGCGCGGGAGGCAGGAGAGGAGAGAGGGAGAGGTTGGGCTGCGGCCCAGATAGGTTAGTTGGCTCCATTTTTTCTGAAAACGTTTTCCCTTTTTCTGTTTTGATTCCTCTTTGTATATTTGAATTCCAAATTTGTTTTGACCCATTTCAAAAATACCAGAAGCTTTATAAAATATATAAAACATTGAGGGACCCCTTTAATCAATTTGGGCTCCTTTGATTTTGTGATTTTTTAGAATTAAAACTATTTTGAAGGGGTTTCAAAGAGAGGGAGAACTAGGGTTTTAGGTTTTGATTTATTTTCTTTAATGCACAATTTAAAATATGATGCTCATGCAATGGACAATAAAACCCTAATTAAGGATAAGGTAAAACTAGGGTGTTAAAATATGCTTCAGTTTCTTGAGTGACCTTGGCTCCTGGGCATTGGCTATGGTGCCCATGTTATCACAATAGATATACATTGGGTCCAGCGCACTAGTAACCACACCGAGCTCTGTAATGAACTCCTTCATCCATATCGCCTCATGTGAAGCCTCTGAAGCGGCTATGTATTCTGATTCAGTTGAAGATCTTGCCACAACGCTTTGCTTTGTACTCCTCCAGCTCACTGCTGCACCATTCAAAGTAAATATTTATCCAGATTGAGATTTAGAATCATCCGGATTGGTGTTCCAACAAGCATCAGTGTAACCATTAACAACGAGTTGTTCATCACCTCCATAAGAAAGAACCATATCCTTAGTTCTTCTCAAGTACTTCAGGATGTTTTTGACCGTTGTCCAATGATCCACCCCTAGATCACTTTGATATCTGCTAGTCAAACTAACAACATATGCAATGTCGGGTCTAGTACATAGCATGGCATACATGATAGATCCTATAGCTGAGGCATACGGAGTCTTACTCATCCTCTCTCTATCTTCTACCGTAGCTGGACTTTGAATTTTACTCAAGGTCGTATTGGGCAACATGGGCAAGAACACTTTCTTTCTATCTTCCATTCCAAACCTATTTAGAACTTTGTCCAAATATGTACTCTGTGAAAGCGATAATAGGCGTCTCGATCTATCTCTATAAATCTTTATGCCTAATATGTAAGAAGCTTCGCCAAGATATTTCATTGAAAAACTAATATTCAAATAATCTTTGACACTTTTAAGAAGGTCTATATCATTCCCAATCAACAATATGTCGTCCACATATATTACAGAAAAACTACATAGCTCCCACTCACTTTCTTGTAAATACAAGCTTCTCCATAAGTTTGTATAAAACCAAAACTTTTGATCACCTTATCAAAAAGTTGATTCCAAATTCGGGATGCTTGCTTCAATCCATAAATGGACCGTTGAAGTTTGTATACCTTGTTATCATCTTTAGGATCGACAAATCCTTTGGGTTGTACCGTATACAACTCTTCATCAATGTCTCCACTGAGGAACGCCGTTTTGACATCCATCTGCCATATCTCATAATCATAATATGCAGCGATTGCTAACAAAATCCTCACAGACTTTAGCTTCGCTACTGGTGAGAAAGTCCCATCGTAGTCAACTCCTTGAATTTGTCGAAACCCTTTTTTGACAAGTCGAGCTTTATAGACGGTTACATTACCGTCAAAATCTATTTTCTTCTTTAAATCCATTTGTTCTCGATAGCCTTCCGGCCATCCGGTAAGTCCACCAAAGTCCATACTTGGTTTTCGTACATGCATCCAATCTCAGATTTCATGGCTTCTTGCCATTTATTGGAATCTGGGCTCATCATCACTTCCTCATATGTCGCAGGGTCGTCGGTGTTGTCCACCAACAAGACACTCATAACGATATCATATGAATCGGTAGTGGTACGAGTTCTCGTCGACCTGCGAGGTTCCGTAGTAACTTTTACCAAAGTTTCATGATCATCATCATTAGCTTCCTCACTTATTGGTGTAGGCACCACAGGAACTTCTTCTGGTGCTGCGCTACTCTCAAATCCGAGAGAAGGTTCGACAACCTCATCGAGTTCTACTTTCCTTCCAGTCACTTCTTTCGAGAGTAACTCCTTCTCTAGAAAGGATCCATTCTTGGAAATGAGATTTTGCCTTCGGATCTATGAAAGAAGGTATACCCAATAGTTTCCTTCGGGTATCCTATGAAGAAACATTTTTCCGCTTTGGGTTAAAACTTGTCGGGCTATAACTTCTTTACATAAGCTTCGTAACCGCAAACTTTAAGGAACAACAATTTAGGTTTCTTCCCAAACCATAATTCATACGGTGTAATTTCAGTGGATTTAGATGGTGCCCTATTTAAAGTGAATGCGGTTGTTTCTAATGCATAACCCCAAAACGACAAACGTAAATCTGTAAGTGACATCATAGAACGAACCATATCTAAGAGAGTTCGATTATGACGTTCGGACACACCATTACGTTGCGATGTTCCCGGCAGTTTCAGTTGTGAAAGTATTCCGCATTTTTTTAAATGCTTGCCAAACTCGTAACTTAGATATTCACCTCCACTATCAGATTGTATCAATTTAATCTTCTTGTTACGTTGATTCTCTACTTCACTTTGAAATTCCTTAAACTTCTCGAAAGTTTCGGACTTATGTTTCATGAAATAGATATACCCATATCTACTCAAGTCAGCCGTGAAAGTAAGAACATAACGATAACCACTGCGCGATGCCACACTCATCGGGCCACACATCGGTATGTATAATTTCCAATAAGTCCGTAGCTCGCTCCATCATACCAGAAAATGGAGTCTTAGTCATTTTACCCATCAGACATGCTTCACATCTTTCAAGTGATTCGAATCAAGTGATTCAAGAAGTCCATCGGAATGGAGTTTCTTCATACGTTTCACTCTAATGTGACCAAGACGTTAGTGCCACTTGTATGTATAATTATCGCTCAATTTCAAACGTTTAGCTTCAGTATTATTAACATGTGTATTAATACAATCGATATTCAACAAGAATAGACCATCTATCAAAGGTGCATGTGCATAAAACATATTACTCATATAAATCGAACTTAAACAAGTAACCTTCTCGCAATAAACATGATTCGGATATAATGTTGATGCTCAACGCATGCATCAAATAAAAATTATTTATGTATAAAACTAATCCCGATGGTAGATGAAGAGGTAGTGTGCTGACCGCGATCACATCAACCTTTGATCCATTTCCAACGCGCATCATCACCTCGTTCTTCGCTAGTTTCCGTCTATTCTGCAGCACCTGTTTTGAGTTGCATATATGAGCAACCGAACCAGTATCAAATACCCAGGTACTACTACGATTACTAGTAACATACAAGTCAATAACATGTATATCGGATATACCTTTCTTCTTGATGTTGTCGTTCTTCAGATCCGCCAAGTACTTGGGGCAATTCCTCTTCCAGCGACCCTCTCCCTTGTAGTAAAAACACTCAGTATCAGGCTTAGGCCCAGCCTTGATCTTCTTCGCCGGCGCAGTAGCTTTCTTACCACCCTTCTTGAAGGTTCCCTTTTTCTTAGACTTGCCTTGCTTCTTGAAATTGGTGGTCTTATTGACCATCAACAGTTGGTGCTCTTTATTGATCTCCACTTCCATAGACTTCAAAAAGAGAAGAGTTTTGGAACGTCTTATTCATGCGCTGTATATTGTAGTTCATCACAAAGTTCTTGTAACTTGGTGGTAGTGATTGAAGGACACGATGAATCCCCAACGCATTAGGAATTATTATGCCCAAGATCTGGAGCTTATTAGCATGCC
The DNA here is from genome assembly GCA_916181665.1 of Avena sativa. Taxonomy (NCBI): domain Eukaryota; kingdom Viridiplantae; phylum Streptophyta; class Magnoliopsida; order Poales; family Poaceae; genus Avena; species Avena sativa. The sequence continues at coordinate 362,639,470 of OV702285.1, read as the reverse complement.
TAGACATCTTCAGAACATGCTCACTGTCGGAGCTGCCCTCTTCCATCTTGTAGTTAAAGAACTTTTCAGAAGCTTCATAACTCTCAACTGCCACGTGAGCCTCAAATATCATTTTGAGTTCACGAACAATATCATGTGGGTCAAATTTCTCAAACCTATTTTGAAGATCTGATTCTAAACCATACAAGATAGCACACTGAACTGTGGAGTACTGATTCTTCCGAGTGCGGTAAACATTTTTCATCTCATCGGTAGCATCTTCTGCAGGGGGTCACCCAGCCGTGCATCCAGCACATAGGTAAACTGACCAGCATTGAGGACAATCCTCAAAATGCGGAACCAATCCACGAACTTGCTTCTATTGTATTTCAACCTTTCTTTATCTAGGAACGCATTAAAATTGATGGTAGCGGCCGCTATTGATCTACAACATATTTACAATAGTTTAGACTAAGTTTATGACAAATTGAGTTATAATTAATAGTTAAATTAACATAGGTGAACTCCCACTCAAAACAATATCCCTCACATTGTTTTAGTGATCACACGAACCAAATCCACTACATCATGTATGATCATCACGACACATAATGTAGTTTCAAAGGCAAACAATCAACATGTTCATCATATCTAATATATGACTCATGCTTTACCTTTTGGTGATCCGTGTTCCGAGACCATGTCTGTACATGCTAGGCTCGTCAAGATTAAACCTTAGTTTCCAAATAAGCAAAACTGGCTTGCTCCCGTTGTATACACTCGTAGAATCTAACACACCTGATCATCATGTGGTGCTTCGAAACAACGAGACTTGGCAACAATGCCTACTAAGGATGAACACTTTATAACTTGATATTTTGTGAGAGGGATCATCTTATAATGCTACTGTCGCGATCTCAGAAATACAAGATGCATAAAAGGATTAACATCACATGCAATTCAAAATACGTGATATGATATGGCCTTTCTTCTTGTGCTTCGGATCTCCATCTTCATGCCGGCGGGCACCTCCCAGGTGATGCATGGGGGCGGCGATAGGGGCCTCACGAGGCTGCGCGTGTATGCGAGTTCGATGCAGAGCGACCAGGGGAACCAAAACAAGGCAGCACCGCTGGGTTTTGACAACCGGAGGAGCTCCGGCGACCATCTCCGCGGCGGCGTGCGGCAGTTGCATGACGCGGAAGCGACATAGAGAGGGAGTAAGGCGGAGGAGAGCACGTGCATGCTCAGGGGCTCAGCGGGAACATAGCGGAGGGGTCGGCGAGGAGCGGGGTGGCTGAGAGCAGCGTTAATGGCGACGGAGGCGCTCGGATAGAGGCGGTGAAGGCGGAGGCGATGAGGTCGGTTGGGGACGCACGGGGACGACTCCACCGGGACCAAGAGCAAGCTCGATGGGGCGGAGCTTCTAGTCCACTCAATACGGCTCGGGAAGGCCGGAATTGACAACGACGGATAACTATGGCCAGAGCTAGGGTTCGGGCAGAGAGGAACCGCGAGAGGGAGGTATAGAGAGAGGGAAAGTGGATGAGGGCGAGAGAGACGTACCGTAGTGATCTTATCCTCCTCTAGAGCTCGTCGGACAGCCTAGAGAGGGTGGCGAAGATCGACGGCGGCGCCGGCGACAGGCGGCTACTTCCCTATTTGTAGGTAGACGACGACGGGGAGAGGTGAAGCGGTTATGGGCCACTAGTGGGCTGCGCTAGGCTGCAGGGTGCTGCGCGCGGGTGGCAGGGAGAGGAGGGAAGGGAGATGGGCCGCGGCCTGTATAGGTTAGGATTAGTTTTTTTTCTTTGCAAATTCTTTCCCTTTTTCTGTTTTCTCTTTTCCGTTTATAAAACCATTTCAAAACAATTTTAGAGTATTTCAAAAATACCAGAAGGTTTACAAAATATATAAAATACTCAGGGTCCTTTATTCAATTTGAGCTCCATACTTTTTATACTTTTAAAATTCAAAACCATTTTGGAAGTTTTTCAAGAGGGGAGAAGATTAAGGTCTAGGATTTGCCTTAACTTTATTTGTATGCATTTTTTAGAGATGATTCTTATGATGCAAAATAAACCCTAATATAAGATTAACTAAAACTGGGGTGTTACAGTGCATCTAAGCTCTCTGGGAAGAACATCGATGAACGAGAAGCAGAAACTAGGGCAGGAGATGTTTGTAGATTGGTTTTTGTGATTGTGTGTTCTTGTTTAATCGGCCGTCACCCCTCGTGTATATAAGATGCGGCTGGAATTCTCATGTAATATAGAAGCTTGAATCCATGCCCAAAACCTAGATTGGGTCGAATTCGGACCGGTGGGTTCGAACTTTCCATATATTGGCCGAACTGTTTGGTTTAGAATCTGCCTGAACGATACGGCCACCTTTTGGGACAATAAACTTGCTCCGATTGAGATGAGTCAAAAATCAAAGTTGTTTGTCTCGAAAAAGGAAGAAATTTCACGTTTTGCACGTTTTCATATGACTTGACTTTCATGGTATTTTCCTCTTATTTTCATATCAAATTCGGATTTTGACCGAACGATTTGAGATCTGTTCGGTTGTATTTTGAATCTGGAGGTCGCATACTTGTTCGTCTGAAGATGGATCCAAAAGCCAAGTTGTTCGCCTCGAAACAACAAAGAACTTTAATGCTTTGCGCTTTTTCATCCGATTTGATCTTAACCGCTCAATCTTGGCCGTAGAAGATAAGTCAATCTAGCGATTTTCAAAAGAATTTTGGACTTTTGTCCACACCAAAGGTGAGACATGGTCTCTGGTCCGGCGACCCCCGGTGCCTCCATGCTAATTCAGCTTCTGGAAGAATTTGGCTCCTAAATTTGCATACTCACTAGGATTGGGAAGATTCAAAAACAAAAGTTGCTTGTTTCAACGAGACGCACAACTTTCGTGTTCGGAATTTTTTCATTTGAGATCATCTTAAAGGAGTCATAATGGAAGCCTCCATATATGAATCATCGAACCTTCTCTGAACACTAGAATAATCGGCTATTAAGCCTGATCATAGCTTGCTTTGATACAATCTATCTTTGATGATGATTAATAATTCTCTGAGTAGACCTTTTCGAGTGTTCTCACCATTTTTCGTGGTTAGAATGTGTCCAAAACGAGTTACAACAATGACCTCTTCGGATAGAATGGCCAAGTTGTAAGTGTGTTAGCCACCAGCACCAAAGCCATTGCCAGCTGCTCGGCCACGGCCACCTCCGGATAATCCGGCGACACCACCGCAGCCATCACAGCAGCTTTGGTAGGACCATGTGGATGAAGTTGCTATTGCTAGAGATGAAACGTGACAGATGAGCGAAATCGAGGAGAGAATTAATGCCCCTGACATAGATGATGCAAGCATCAGACATCACTGACAAAGACGAGGCGAGACTGATGTGACGGTACGCTGTCTTTGCTCCTAGCACTTGATGGCACAGTCATAATTTTGGAGTGCGCTAGAGGAGAAGGAGACACACGTGTCGTGTTGTTTGAGATGGGAATACAAGGGAGGTGAGCCTCGCCATCTCCAAGGCACGACCATAATTTTGGTCGTTGAACGGTTAAAAATTCACGATTATTGTTTATGGATAATCAGTTTAAAAATTAATATACTATTTAACAACCTAAAATATGGTCCACACCACACATACCCATTATAAGCACCAGATATAAATAAATTACAAATGAATAGTTCAATTTCAATGAAAATTTAAGAAACAAAGTTATTGTGTCAGCTTCTCTCTGCTCCTCTTATTACTGTTCAATTTCGCGCTGCACTCAACAACAGTTGATGAGGACTAAAACAAAAATGATTAAAATGCCAAGTAAAACAAGATTCAAGCTTACCTTTTGTTCCGGAGAATCGTACAAAGACGATATTGACAGGGATTTATCGTTTCTCCTGCAGTTAGCCGAAAGATCCTCAAGTACATCCTCAATCACCCCAGCAACTTCTTCATATTCAAGTTCAACTCCATTATTATTGTTTCCCTTCCCCTTCCGCTCCCACTTACCCTTTTGTTTCTTTTTGCCCCTATCCACGCTGGCACGTCCACGCCCTCAACCAATTGCTGCTTACCAACATTTCCCTTCATATGTGCATCACCGTTTTCCTTCACATGCAGCACTTCCTCTATGTCATCTCGTTGCGCTTCCTCTAGTTCTTCCGGAGAAGCCTCATCTTGTGCCTCCGTGATATGAACGGGGATAGGGTCAGCATCTTCAAAATCACGTGGAACTGGGTTTTGCATAGACTCTTAATATGGCCCAACCCTCCACGCCGTTTGCACTTCTGCTTCCTTGCTCCAAGTCTCGAACCATTTTCAGTGAAGCCTTCGGTCCTTTGCTTTCTAGGTCTCCCAGGTGGCCTCCTAAGAGCTGGTGGTTCGATTTTGAACCATGAATCGACTATCTCCCAATCATTTTCATCAGCCATAGGTGGTACGTTTTTTTGCACAAGTTGCAGCAAACTTGTCCACGCAGAAATAGTTATGAACATAGTTCTCTATTTTAGCACCTCTACCTCTCAGCTTTAAGATGAAGTGCAATGCATGGTGGCATGTCAAACAAGTAACATGTCTCTTCCTGCATGAACAAGTCTTGTTTCCAATGTCTATAGTAGACATCCGTTCAGTTCCATGCTTGTCTTGTGCATAAACCTCAGCCAATATACTGGAACTTCTGACCATCCTCGTCTTTATCGTTCTCATTGCCATGTTTCTTGCATTCAGTAACAAAACCACCTTTGGAACTATTTTATGGCCTACAAATTTTTTCGCACAAATTCTCTGCCTAAAATCATCTTGAACGCCACACATTTTGATGTCTTCATGCTCGCTTTAGAAGGCATCATGTTCAACGACAGGCTAGGCGGTCGCGTTCGGTATCGCAAATAGATACTGCTCTGTTCGTGTCAACCTGGGCCGGTATCATTCATGATAGTCTCTTCCCCAGTATCTTTGTTAACGATGTGCACAAACATCAACAAAGTCCGTGTGCCGAGGTGTTTACCCCACATCATGGCCAGAGCCTCCTCAATTCTAATGTCACAAAAAGTTAATGAATTTGTGTCATAGTACCTGCTTATGAATTCATCATGTTGTCCAATCGAAAACTTGCCAAATTGCATGTGCAAGTCACTTAGAGTTATATCCTCCGCGTCTAGTATTAGACAATAATCAAATCCACCGGTAACTGCAACTCTACCACCGGACAAGGTTTCAGTCCGACACCCATGCCGAATCTTTAAAAGAAATCTGGATGCAGCAGACGTCCTACGGTCACCAACACAGATCCTCTCCATCACCACGGGACTAGAAACGCTAATTGGGAGATGCAGATATGGAATTGCAGTTCTTACCCTTCAGAGAGGATGTACGACAGGTTCAGTGGGCTCCAGAGCACCAAAGCGTTGCATCCCGCGTCCTCTTCCCCTGTTTCGTGCTCCTCCATGTTCTCCAGCCTTGAAGGGTCCATCTCCTTGCTCTCCGACTATATAGGACCCATCTCCATGTTCTCTGGCCATGCAAGATCCATTTCCATGTGGGATCTAGATCAAAGCCACCATCGTTGCACGAGAACCTAGGACCCACCTAATGATTTTCGTTCCCAGACACGCCTGGGCGGGGACAGAGGTAAGGAGAAAGGGCAAGGGGGGAAGGCATGGTGGGTAGGGTGGGTTGGGTATGATGGGAGGACGATAGTCCAGGAGGAGGATGAGAGTGTTGCACAACGGGACGAAGTGGCGGCATGCAATACTAGAGCATTGGAGCGGAGCAGAGCTTGTCGTGGTATTGCCGACGAGTACACCATGGAGGTGTCCTCACAGAGCGTGTTTAGAGACGTGGGGTAAGGCGGGAGGTTGGTGGGTATGAGGTAACACAGCTTACCCAGGTTCAGTGTGGCATCCCGCAAAACCACTACTAGAAAATCGCGTCATTTTTGTGCATTGCATCGTCATCATCATATGTTGTTTGTCTAAAACTATTTTCGCAAAGCCCTATTTGTTTTCAAAACGCCCCATCTTTATTCAAACATCAAAACCGGGTCCCCGGATTATTTTGTTTTGTCCGCTATCGATTTGCAGAAGTCTTGTTTTAAACAAATTAAAATATTACATTATTTTTGCGGGGCAGTCGAACGGGCCGAATGACCCGAACGACCACCCCAGAAAAACACCAAACGGTCCACCCATAAACCATTTTACACCCAGTCCTAGTCTAACCACCCCCCAGCCACATCACCTCGACCACTCAGATCGTGCCACCTCACCTCCTCCCTCTCCCTTACCCACTCACGCGCCGCCACGTCACTCAACCTCCTCTCTCTCCTCTCAACCCTCCCTCACCCCACTCTCTCACCACACACGCAGAGCACGCCCGCACGCACGCCCCAACCTCCCACACCCGATCCCCACCGACAACCCCACCCTGGCCCCGATCCCGTCGCCCCTCTCCGGCCCCACCTGCACCCGCTCGCCCCACCTCCCTCTCCTCCCCTGTTCTTCTTCCCCGTGCGCAGCCCCTCTCTCTCCCCTAGCGCGCCCCATCCCCGCCGCTGCCGGCTCCCCAACCACGCCCCCACCCCCGCTTCGCCGGCCCCCTCCCTGCTCGCGTCCGGCCGCCTCTCGCCACCGGCCGCTCTCCCCCCCGCCCAGCGCCTCCGCCCCGTCGGCCACGCTCGCCACCAAGCCCCGGCCCCGACGCGCCCGCCTCTACCTCAGCCGCGCCCGCCTGCCTCGCCGCGCCGCCAGCCTCGCGTCTGCCTCCGCCGCGGTGCCGCTCCCCCTCCGCGTCTCCAGCGAGCCGGCGCCGCCGCCTCCTGCGCCACCTCGCCTCCACCACCGTCGGCCCCGCTCCCTCCGGCTCCGCCCAACCCCGCGCAAACCCGGCAGGCCGCCGCCGCGTCCTCGGTCCGCTGCCGCTCCGCCCGAGCTCGCCACCGCCTCCGCGCCCCCGGCCCGAGCTCGTCGCCGACCCGGGCCCCTCGCCTTCCCTGTTCGCGCGCAGCAGCCGGCCCGCCTGGACCCACCTGCCCGCGGGACCCACCCCGTCGGCGCCGATGCCATCCGCCTCCACCCGTGCAGGATCCCGGTGTAGTACCAAGTTGGTGCCAAGTGTTGGGTGTGGAAACAACAAGATCGACACCGGCAATCAAACCCCGAACCCCAAGTTCGGCCTACCGAAAACGTCAAGACCACCGTCACGGCCGACATGATCTCCCTCGGTGGAGACGACAAATCGGACAAGGATCACCAAATAAAACTGCCAACAAGATCTCCAGCATGGATAAGATGCCCAGACCCCGAAGACCGATCCCGGCGACCACACATGCGACAAGACCTTCGCCCCGAATGAGGAATCGAGAACCCGAACGCCAAGAACGCCGATGCGGATACGACCAGCACTTCACCCCGGGTGCGACAAGCACTGCACCCCGAACACCATGACCGTCTACGCGGACCCGACAAGATCTGCATGACGACAAGAACGACAGCGACCAGGAGAATCCGATGCGCCCCCGGCGCCGAACCAAGCCCTGCTTCCCGGATGCCGAGGACACCGACACGGAACAACAAGATCTACTTCGCGGAAACCGTGCGACAAGAACTACCCCCGATATCCGAGAACGATCCCGGAGTCCGAGAACGTTTCCGTCGAACCCTGAACCCTGAGACCAACCCCGAACCCCGGAACACCAAGATCGTCGAGACCCCTAATGTGTGAACCCCTTCCCGAAACCCTATTTTATAATATAATACAACTTGTCGCATAATAATTGTCTTGCATGCATACATTCATGTGGTTTGGGGGCCTTACGCCGATTCACCCTTTAATTAAATATGGGGCCCATATGCGGGCAAATCTAGTCTCATATTGGCCTCATTTAAATTGCGTAGCGAACCGGTGCTATCTTTTGCCTTGCTAAAACAACATTTAAATTGCGGGGGTTTTCTAAATAACTTGAACCGTTTAATAAATTGTCAGGACCCCGGTTCCACTTAATATTGACCTAATTGCATCGCACCTTGCCATGCCATACATCATACATGCATCATGCCGATCTTCTGCCGTTGTATTAAATACTGTATCCGGTGTTTCTTCTAGTGTTTTGGTTCTTCGCGGATAAGGCCGTTGAGTTGATGCGAGTGTCGACCCGATCTTCGGTCGAACCTTCGACAATGTTTTCAGGCGAGCATCTCCCCCTTTCTACCTATCTTACTTTTATAGTATTTATTTCCCTCCTGTTGATCCATTGCTATCTGTGTTGCGATGCTCTAGTTTCCGTACCCTTGATATTACTCGCAGCCTTATATTGCCTTGGACACACCCTATTACCTGTTGTTTGGTAGTTAGTTGGACTTGCGCGTCGTAGTCGCTTGCTCAAGTGCCGTTGCGTGTCATCAAGTGCCACAGTTGTTGATGTATTGCCGCATGTTGATGTTGGATATGATCATAGCTTTACTTATCGTTCACTTTAATTCCTGTTTAACAACTAAAATTGAAGTAAGCAGAGGCATCGGTGGGTGATAGATAATATTTGGTTTCCGAACGCCCACTTGTGTCCCGTAGGACCCCGAGTACTTGATACCTGTTCCTTGATTTATCGCGGTATCCACATCCGGGAGGTATATGGGACCCCCCTTAGCCAGAGCTTGATTCATTCTTATTTCTTGGGGCCACAAACTAGTTTGAGGTTTTATTTACGATCCTGTACTTATGCCATGCTACTGCTTTATTTACGATTGTGCGAGGAGCACACTGTACTGTTTAGGTAAGCGGAATGTTTACGCGGTATCGACAAGCCCAGCCACACTTTCGGGTTCCCAGTCGTTTACAGCCATTGGCGCAAACCTTGAGGCCGTCTCGGAGCTAGCTTACTTCGTTGCGGGTCTACTTTAAGGGGTGGCCCCCTGAAATATTTCTGAATCCTGTGATTGCTTTGTCGTGAAGGCCTCGTTGGGTTTTGATTTGGTTTTTCCGAGGTTGATCGAGTGTGTGTTGCTATTGGTGCACCCCGGCCGGGTAAAACTTTCTGAAAGCCGTGTCCGCGGTTATGGACGACTTGGAGCACAGTATCTCGACCATAGACAAGCATAACTAAAGTTTATTGCTATAAATTTGACTTAAAATGACTAGTAATCAGCTTCACTATAATGGAATGGCTAAATAAAACTGCCAACAATTGCTTGTTTGGGTCGTCGCCAGCGACCATTGTACCGGGCTAGTAAGTATTACAACTACAACGGAATGGCTGAATAAAAGTACCAACAACTGCTGGGTTTTTGGGGTTATCTCACGCTCTTTGTATCTGACTAGTAAGTGCCGTAACTATAACGGAATGGTTAACTAAAACGGCCCACTGTTTATTTTATCAGGACGATTATCTATACTTGACTAGTAATTGCTGCAACGTTAACCGAATAAATAAAACTGCCAACTGTGTGAGTTCCTCGGTTGACTTCCTCGTTTGGTCTCGAGGGGGAAACACCAGGATGGGTTTGTTTGGTGTAGTATCAGGATGGATCCGGATAGGTCATTCTTATCCCTCTCTGATAACCGCCAGTCGTATCGAGTCTCTATAGGTTGTTTAGTGCATGCTGCCGCTGCCGCTCAGTCCACCATACCTATGTAGGCGAGGACCACCGAATTCTAGCCTCGCCGTGTACTGGCCTCAGTACTGACGCTCCTCTTTTTCCTTTGCCCTTTGTCGGCACCCCTTTTGTTTAAGCAGGTTTTGAGATCGACGTCGTTAGCAGGGTTACCCTTCCGGCTTGGCCTGGGCAGGGTTATGGACGCCATTGGTTATTCTTCAGGGCTCTTAGCCCCATTTGCATCTTGTCCGTAGTCGGACGCTCTATCATTTTCAAGGTGATTTGGATCTTTGTATATTATATCTGTGTTCTTGGCTCATTGAGTCGGTGTTATATATATCTGTTCTGTGGGTCCCATCGAGGACTGTTGTGTAATGTTATTACTTCGTTTTCCACCCGCACGAAAGTGCCTGGTGGGCACCTTTGAATCGTTTCTATGCGGGTTTGGCGGGTTTTCGCTAAAACTTGCATAGGGTCGATTCTGAGGGTGTTACAGAGTGGTATCAGAGCTCAGCAGTTGCGATACCCCACAAGTCCAGCCTGTAGGATAACCTAGCTAACGGCCGAAGTAGAGTGTCAAAACTATTTTTGCAAAAATCGGTTGGATAGTTCTGATTAGGTCTGATTTTACTCCTTACCCCTTTGCTATTCCTCTCTTACCTCTTCGTGTTTTGGATCCGCTCTTTTCTCTCTCTTCGAGTCCAGGATTTCTCGTGGTTGCGTTTTCCGTCGTACCTTCAGGGTTTCGCTTCCTCTTTGATAACGGTGTTCTACCATCCGGTGTTCATGCTGCTTGAGGAATCCGTCTACGGTGTTACCATTCTTGATTCCTTGTTTGTGCCTTCCGGTGTTTTCCGACGCGACGACATCATCTACGCCAGATCCTATGCAGAGTCCGCATCACTCCTTTGATCTGAACCTCGCTTGTCGAGATCTTCAGTCTGAATCTTGAGGGTTGGTTGCATCATCTATCTGTTCGTGTACAGAGTAATGCTTTGAGTGCGGGATGGAGTCGCGACCATACCACTACTCTTATCATTTGCTTTGTATATTGAATGGTGGATCGATGCAATTCTACTCCTTCCGTGGAAGTTAGAGGTGGCCTTACCTTTAACTTCGTCCGTTGTTTTCCGGAGTGTTCTCTTGATGAACAGGATCAACGGCCTCTTGTTAGTGGTGTCGCGAGGATCTAACGAAGCGAGAAGACGCAGATCGCCGATCTTCCTTCCGGTACCATGAGGCGGATCTCGGGGGCGAGATCCATTGTTAGTGGTGTCGAATTGTGGCATCCCGCAAAACCACTACTAGAAAATCGCGTCATTTTTGTGCATTGCATCGTCATCATCATATGTTGTTTGTCTAAAACTATTTTCGCAAAGCCCTATTTGTTTTCAAAACGCCCCATCTTTATTCAAACATCAAAACCGGGTCCCCGGATTATTTTGTTTTGTCCGCTATCGATTTGCAGAAGTCTTGTTTTAAACAAATTAAAATATTACATTATTTTTGCGGGGCAGTCGAACGGGCCGAATGACCCGAACGACCACCCCAGAAAAACACCAAACGATCCACCCATAAACCATTTTACACCCAGTCCTAGTCTAACCACCCCCCAGCCACATCACCTCGACCACTCAGATCGTGCCACCTCACCTCCTCCCTCTCCCTTACCCACTCACGCGCCGCCACGTCACTCAACCTCCTCTCTCTCCTCTCAACCCTCCCTCACCCCACTCTCTCACCACACACGCAGAGCACGCCCGCACGCACGCCCCAACCTCCCACACCCGATCCCCACCGACAACCCCACCCTGGCCCCGATCCCGTCGCCCCTCTCCGGCCCCACCCGCACCCGCTCGCCCCACCTCCCTCCCCTCCCCTGTTCTTCTTCCCCGTGCGCAGCCCCTCTCTCTCCCTTAGCGCGCCCCATCCCCGCCGCTGCCGGCTCCCCAACCACGCCCCCACCCCCGCTTCGCCGGCCCCCTCCCTGCTCGCGTCCGGCCGCCTCTCGCCACCGGCCGCTCTCCCCCCCGCCCAGCGCCTCCGCCCCGTTGGCCACGCTCGCCACCAAGCCCCGGCCCCGACGCGCCCGCCTCTACCTCAGCCGCGCCCGCCTGCCTCGCCGCGCCGCCGGCCTCGCGTCTGCCTCCGCCGCGGTGCCGCTCCCCCTCCGCGTCTCCAGCGAGCCGGCGCCGCCGCCTCCTGCGCCACCTCGCCTCCACCACCGTCGGCCCCGCTCCCTCCGGCTCTGCCCAACCCCGCGCAAACCCGGCAGGCCGCCGCCGCGTCCTCGGTCCGCTGCCGCTCCGCCCGAGCTCGCCACCGCCTCCGCGCCCCCGGCCCGAGCTCGTCGCCGACCCGGGCCCCTCGCCTTCCCTGTTCGCGCGCAGCAGCCGACCCGCCTGGACCCACCTGCCCGCGGGACCCACCCCGTCGGCGCCGATGCCATCCGCCTCCACCCGTGCAGGATCCCGGTGTAGTACCAAGTTGGTGCCAAGTGTTGGGTGTGGAAACAACAAGATCGACACCGGCAATCAAACCCCGAACCCCAAGTTCGGCCTACCGAAAACGTCAAGACCACAGTCACGGCCGACATGATCTCCCTCGGTGGGGACGACAAATCGGACAAGGATCACCAAATAAAACTGCCAACAAGATCTCCAGCATTGATAAGATGCCCAGACCCCGAAGACCGATCCCGGCGACCACACATGCGACAAGACCTTCGCCCCGAATGAGGAATCGAGAACCCGAACGCCAAGAACGCCGATGCGGATACGACCAGCACTTCACCCCGGGTGCGACAAGCACTGCACCCCGAACGCCATGACCGTCTACGCGGACCCGACAAGATCTGCACGACGACAAGAACGACAGCGACCAGGAGAATCCGATGCGCCCCTGGCGCCGAACCAAGCCCTGCTTCCCGGATGCCGAGGACACCGACACGGAACAACAAGATCTACTTCGCGGAAACCGTGCGACAAGAACTACCCCCGATATCCAAGAACGATCCCAGAGTCCGAGAACGTTTCCGTCGAACCCTGAACCCTGAGACCAACCCCGAACCCCGGAACACCAAGATCGTCGAGACCCCTAATGTGTGAACCCCTTCCCGAACCCCTATTTTATAATATAATACAACTTGTCGCATAATAATTGTCTTGCATGCATACATTCATGTGGTTTGGGGGCCTTACGCCGATTCACCCTTTAATTAAATATGGGGCCCATATGCGGGCAAATCTAGTCTCATATTGGCCTCATTTAAATTGCGTAGGGAACCGGTGCTATCTTTTGCCTTGCTAAAACAACATTTAAATTGCGGGGGTTTTCTAAATAACTTGAACCGTTTAATAAATTGTCGGGACCCCGGTTCCACTTAATATTGACCTAATTGCATCGCACCTTGCCATGCCATACATCATACATGCATCATGCCGATCTTCTGCCGTTGTATTAAATACTGCATCCGGTGTTTCTTCTAGTGTTTTGGTTCTTCGCGGATAAGGCTGTTGAGTTGATGCGAGTGTCGACCCGATCTTCGGTCGAACCTTCGACAATGTTTTCAGGCGAGCATCTCCCCCTTTCTACCTATCTTACTTTTATAGTATTTATTTCCCTCCTGTTGATCCATTGCTATCTGTGTTGCGATGCTCTAGTTTCCGTACCCTTGATATTACTCGCAGCCTTATATTGCCTTGGACACACCCTATTACCTGTTGTTTGGTAGTTAGTTGGACTTGCGCGTCGTAGTCGCTTGCTCAAGTGCCGTTGCGTGTCGTCAAGTGCCACAGTTGTTGATGTATTGCCGCATGTTGATGTTGGATATGATCATAGCTTTACTTATCGTTCACTTTAATTCCTGTTTAACAACTAAAATTGAAGTAAGCAGAGGCATCGGTGGGTGATAGATAATATTTGGTTTCCGAACGCCCACTTGTGTCCCGTAGGACCCCGAGTACTTGATACCTGTTCCTTGATTTATCGCGCTATCCACATCCGGGAGGTATATGGGACCCCCCTTAGCCAGAGCTTGATTCATTCTTATTTCTTGGGGCCACAAACTAGTTTGAGGTTTTATTTACGATCCTGTACTTATGCCATGCTACTGCTTTATTTATGATTGTGCGAGGAGCACACTGTACTGTTTAGGTAAGCGGAATGTTTACGCGGTATCGACAAGCCCAGCCACACTTTCGGGTTCCCAGTCGTTTACAGCCATTGGCGCAAACCTTGAGGCCGTCTCGGAGCTAGCTTACTTCGTTGCGGGTCTACTTTAAGGGGTGGCCCCTGAAATATTTCTGAATCCTGTGATTGCTTTGTCGTGAAGGCCTCGTTGGGTTTTGATTTGGTTTTTCCGAGGTTGATCGAGTGTGTGTTGCTATTGGTGCACCCCGGCCGGGTAAAACTTTCTGAAAGCCGTGTCCGCGGTTATGGACGACTTGGAGCACAGTATCTCGACCATAGACAAGCATAACTAAAGTTTATTGCTATAAATTTGACTTAAAATGACTAGTAATCAGCTTCACTATAATGGAATGGCTAAATAAAACTGCCAACAATTGCTTGTTTGGGTCGTCGCCAGCGACCATTGTACCGGACTAGTAAGTATTGCAACTACAACGGAATGGCTGAATAAAAGTACCAACAACTGCTGGGTTTTTGGGGTTATCTCACGCTATTTGTATCTGACTAGTAAGTGCCGTAACTATAACAGAATGGTTAACTAAAACGGCCCACTGTTTATTTTATCAGGACGATTATCTATACTTGACTAGTAATTGCTGCAACGTTAACCGAATAAATAAAACTGCCAACTGTGTGAGTTCCTCGGTTGACTTCCTCGTTTGGTCTCGAGGGGGAAACACCAGGATGGGTTTGTTTGGTGTAGTATCAGGATGGATCCGGATAGGTCATTCTTATCCCTCTCTGATAACCGCCAGTCGTATCGAGTCTCTATAGGTTGTTTAGTGCATGCTGCCGCTGCCGCTCAGTCCACCATACCTATGTAGGCGAGGACCGCCGAATTCTAGCCTCGCCGTGTACTGGCCTCAGTACTGACGCTCCTCTTTTTCCTTTGCCCTTTGTCGGCACCCCTTTTGTTTAAGCAGGTTTTGAGATCGACGTCGTTAGCAGGATTACCCTTCCGGCTTGGCCTGGGCAGGGTTATGGACGCCATTGGTTATTCTTCAGGGCTCTTAGCCCCATTTGCATCTTGTCCGTAGTCGGACGCTCTATCATTTTCAAGGTGATTTGGATCTTTGTATATTATATCTGTGTTCTTGGCTCATTGAGTCGGTGTTATATATATATCTGTTCTGTGGGTCCCATCGAGGACTGTTGTGTAATGTTATTACTTCGTTTTCCACCCGCACGAAAGTGCCTGGTGGGCACCTTTGAATCGTTTCTATGCGGGTTTGGCGGGTTTTCGCTAAAACTTGCATAGGGTCGATTCTGAGGGTGTTACATTCAGATCCCACGATGGTGGCAGAATCCTACTCCTGCTATAAATCACTATAATGGCAATACGCCGAGTTACAAAGATTGGTTCACTGTGCAAGGTATGAGTTGTGTGGTGCCCTAAAGGCTCCCGCATGTCCGGCTTATATAGTCGCCGGATCCTAGGGTTATAGGCAAAGTCCTTGTCGGACAGGTTACAGAGTCCTACACGGTACACAACTAGTCTAACGTGTCTTGCACTCCAAGGCTCTGGGTACACTGGTTACTCCTCCGTAGCCTTCCTTTATCTGACATGGGCCTCCCTTCTGGATCCATCTAACTGGGTCGCCTAGCAGGCCATAGGCCTTGCTACCAACTGTGGGCCACCCGGGTTATCCGGATTAGAGACATGCAATGGTGATACCCATTTAGCATATCCCCAACAGTAGCCCCCGGAGAACTCCGAGATCTTGCGTTGTCTTGCCTCTTCAGGTTGAATGCTCCATCTAGATGAATGTCGGCAAATCGTCAAGCAATATCTTGTAGTCCTCCCAAGAACCCTATAATGTTCTCCGTCTTTAGCATGTAAGTCAGAGAACTGTTGAATCTTCCATCATACTCTTCTCGTAGTCAGACTGAATCCGTCCATGCCAGAATCTTTAGATGGGATGGTTCACCTTCCTATGTCAGTAGAGCAACATAGACCATAGGTTAGCGACGCCTCATAATTCACACATACAGAGAACGTAATCATTGTCGTTTTTCCCGTGCGAAGGATGCGACACGTTGGCGGCGGCGGTGGGAACATGGCGAAATTTCCACGCACGTGCTGTCCGTGCAGCAATCGTTTGATCTTGATGCTGAGTACTATAAATTATAACCGTGGTAATTCTTATTCTTTCACTGCATTCTTCCTCGCATCGTCTTCTTCCTCCAGAAAACGCCTCCTCGAGCTCTCCGCGTGCACGAAGGAAAAAAACCCTAACTTTTCCCATCTCACTGCATGTATTCTTCTGCACCAATGGCCAGCAGCAGCACCACACCATCCATGGCGGCGATGAGCAAAGCCACGACCAAGCCAGCGGGCTCCGTCCGCGTGCCTCTAGAGGGCGTGGTGGTGCCATGCACCATGGTGGTGGAAACAACCGGCAGTGACCATATTCCAACGGGGCCGGAACTGCTAGAAGAAGAGTGCGATTCCCATAAGGGAGAGTGGCGCGGCTCCGATGTCACCGAGAGCAATCTCAAGAAGATTCTCACCGAGGGGTACCTCCCCATGATGGAGGGGCTGGTCTGGCGGGCGGCGCCGGCCGGCGAGGTCGTCCCTTCTCCCCAAGATGGAGAAAAGGTGTAGCTCAAAGCCCAACTGGTCCGCGGCGTCTCCCTCCCAATCTCCGACTTCTTCATAGAGGTCCTTAGCCACTACCGGGTTCAACCTCAGAACCTGTCTCCGAATAGCATCCTCACGCTTAGCAACTACGCGGCTCTTTGCAAGGGCTATCTAGGAATCAGGCCTAGGTTAGATCTATTTATATATTTCTTCACCATCAAGAGGGAAGCCAGAGTGAGAAAGGATAAGCTCAGAAATTGTGGAACTATTAGCTTCAAGATCTGGCCTGGCCGGCAGTTGCCCGATATTGTAGGCCACGAGTCCTGCAAGAACTTGCAGAGGACGTACTTCTACGGCCCTGATATCCCTTTGGATGGCCGAGAAGGAACGTACCCGGAGTTTGTCAATGGAGCTGCCGCTGAAGCCCCGACATGGAGATCCCAATCCCTCCTTCCCTCCGACAACGAAGCTTCCCGCGTTGTAAGGCGGATCGAGTGGCTCGTAGACACGGGTCTAACCGGGTTGGACCTAGCCGTGTGCTTGTTCATCAGGCGGATCCAGCCTCTGCAGCACCACGTGAAGCTGATGCATGAGTACTCCAAGGATAGGAAGGTTAGCCTCCGCATCTCCAAGGACAACTTCTCGAGTGACTCCATTAAGCTTCGCCTCAAAGACATCGTCAAGGTGAAGGACAGGAAGCGTGGCTTCACCATCACCTACGACATGTTCGAGGGCGGCACATGCCCAAAGGTACTTGTTTATTTTCCGTGTACGACATATACTCTGGTTCTTCCGTCTAGCCTTAACCATTGCATCTAACACTTCGGGATTCACTTAACAACTGAAGGAGCTAGATGAAGGTAGCATGGCTGCCCAAGTCTACGATCCCAAGATGAAGGTAGTCACCGTCGTGTCCGACGATGATGTTCCATTGGCGCGAAAGCATAAGAGCTCCACCTCTGACGCTGCCGACGGAGGCAAGAAGATGAAGACGAAGGGTGGAGCCTCCAAGAAGGCCACCGCCTCCCTGGAGGCGGAGAAAAGAAAAATGGTTGGTATTTGGTTGACCAAAGCACCAACCGTTGTGTGAGCTTCTTAACATACGATATTGTCTCTTGCTCATCTTGTTCCTGTACTTATACTTTTGCACGTTTCAGGAAGAAGGCCAGTATGAGTTTGAAGAAGACCTCCAAAACATCAGGGGCTTCTAAAAACATCAAAGAAATGTTTCACCAAGCATCCCCTGCCATCGCCCCTCCAACTCCGAGCGTCCAGCCTGCTACCGCACCGACAAGCTCTCCAGCAAAGGTAATGTCTGAACCTTCTGCCATGGAAGTGGACCCAGAAATTGCCGCAGAACTTGCTGTTGTCGGCGAGCCAGTGACACAAGAAAGCACCGCATCTAAAGTGGCCGAAGCTTTGGCTAAGGATGACACTGGTAGCGGTAAGGCGATGGTGGAAGGCGGAATTTCTGCCGTAGGCGGCGCCACTGCACCCAAGACACCAGCAGAGTTTCCGAAGATCGTCTACCCGGTGCTTACATCGAGTAGCTCAGCTCTGGTTCCTGGTGCAGCGCCGACTTCTCCAATATGTGGTCTTGAGGAGTTGCTCAAGCAGGCGGATATCCTGCGCGGACATAGCCTTTCCTTCAGCAAGATATTTGCCGAGAGCACCACCAACCACAAGATTATTGCACTTGTAAGTTTTATATGTCTTTCACATTTCATATGTAGTATCCCACTATAGCCCCCGAGGATTTATATGGAAAACCATAGGTCTTTGTGTCTGAATGCTCTAAAAGAGACTAAGCTAGAAACTTCGCACTGTAGCCCCCAAGTATGTAGTTTGAATGAATTATTTTGACTAGATACTTTTAGAATAGCATAGATAGTGTTTGTAAATTTCAATACTATAGCCCCCAAACCTCTAGTTGAAACAAAATTAGTTCCGACTAGATTCTTAAAGAAAGACTAAGCATATTGCCGAGTAAAAAACTCTCACTATAGCCCCAAGCCTCTAGGTGGATATTTATCCGGCTAGATGCTCCAAGTATACTAAATAATATTGATCTTTTTCGCAGAATGAGACTTCTCATAGAGGTGTCGCCAACGATAAGTTCCACAAGATGCGTGCTAACCTTGAAGCTAAAAAGTGTAAAACTGCCTTCTTGAAGGATCAAATCACCAAGAGTAGGAGTCTGTTTTTCTTTTCAATTTCGCACTCAATATTGGTCTTGCTCCATTAACCTCTGACTACTCATCGTGCACTGTTATTTCTCCGACCTGCAGAAGCTATTGCCAAGGTGAAGGATATTGTCGAGCAATCCAAGCACATAGAATTGCTGGATAGCAAGAACAAAATCCTCAAGCAGGAGAGGGCTGACACACTGAAGATGCATGAAGCGTCTATGAAGTCCATGCAGGAGTATGCTAACACGGAGAACAACCGACTGAAGGAGGAAATTGCGATCCTCAAGGAGAAGAAGAAAGCTGCCGAAGAGGAAAATAAACGCAATCTTGAGGCTTACAAGGTCCTCCTAAAAGAACGGGACTCCATGGCGGAGACGCTCCAACAAGCCGAGGCGCGCATTTTGGTAAGAAATCTCCGTCTTGTACTTCTGTAAGCTAGGTACTCTGAACTTTTTTGTTGTTGAACTCATGTATTCCATTGGTTTGACAGAAATGCAACTCCTATTGGTTTAACCAATAATCCTCCTCTGCCAAAGGAATGCATGGTCCTTGCCAGCAACTTTATCAGCACTGCCATCAAGCAAGCAAGAAATCGCCAAGCCTCTGAACATCAACATCAAGGCGGTGGATTCCGTCATGAAGTGCTCGGAGATTCCGCGCCAAGCCCCCGAGTGTATCGTAATCTAAAAAGCATCATGTACCCACTGGTGCAAGAATGTCGCTGGCTATGGTCAAGGCTCACTATGAGAATGCTGACATCGACACGGTGACCTCGGGTCTACCCGACGTAGACGATGATGGCCTAAAGATTGATCACAAAGCTATATGGTCATCGCTCGCCGGTACGACACCAGGGTCGCCGAGTTGGTGGATCCAAACTCCTTTGTGCCTCTTGAGATTATTGATGGCGACCAACCTAGATCCTCCGAGTCCCTCAAGACCAACGACTTTGTTGATGATCAGGATGACTCTCCTGCTGCCGATGAAGTTACCTCAAAGTCTCCTGCACCAAAGGAATGAAAAACACTTATGTAATATTTGTTTCCTCTGGATGTATGTATGCAGAAAAACTACAGTTTTAATCTTAAGGAAGAAAACAAGAGCTATATGTTTCCTGCTACTTAAGTACTAGTTCCAGCAAGTATATATTTTTAAGCAAGTGCTGGCTTTTCCATTACTTTGGTTTTTACGCTTGACTTTTTGTGAGTCGGAAGAATCGTATTCAGAACTATGCGCTCAGACGATGATGCCCAATGGCACCGTCAAAAACCTAAGCACAAAATCGCCTACTTCAAGTGCCAAAAGTCACTACTCTAGAATCCACATAAAAACGACAAAGAATGTGTAGACCAGAAAACTTAAGCTAACGCCCGTAGGCGGAATTTTCACAAATGCAAATGAAAAACTTGCGCATTAAGGTTTTATATGATCCAAAAATGAACACTAAAGGAGGTAAAATACTCAAGCATATGAGTGAACCAAAGAGCTTTATTTCATTGATCATATAAGAGGTACACAATAGATAAAAAATATGCTAAGTGTCAAAAGGACGTAGTTGTGCTATGCTCCATGGCCGATCAAGCTCCGGGTAGTCATCATCTGGGTCACGTCGCTTACGCTTATGATCCCCGTTTGATCTATCCTCAAGTTCATGATTGTCAACGAGGTAGTAAGACCCATTGAGTAGGGCCTTGCGTATGATGAATAGGCCTTCCCATGGTGGGGATAATTTGTGTGACTTCTTCTGCTTAAGTCGGAGCACCAGATCCCCCTCTTTAAACGAGCGATGCCGGACGCAGCGACTATGGTAGTTGCGTAGCTTCTGCTAGTAGATGGCAGATCTTTGGCATGCCAATACGCGCTCTTCCTCGAGAAGGTCCACATCTAGGCGTCATCTTCGTCGTAGGCGGCAACTCTTGGTGAGTTGTGGAGGATGTCGGAAGGCAGGATGGCTTCTGCTCCATATACCATGAAATAAGGGGTGTAGCCAGTAGATCTGTTGGGTGTAGTTCGTAAACTCCACAAAATGGATGGTAACTCCTCCGCCCAGGCTCCAGCTACTCTATGTAGAGGGGCCTCGAGACGTGGCTTGATTCCCTGCAGAATTAATCCATTGGCTCGCTCAACTTTCCCATTGGACTGTGGATGTGCCATAGACACTACTTCAAGTCGGATGCCCTTCTCCTGACAATAGGCTTCCACTTCTCCGGGTGACAAGTTGCTACCATTGTCGGTGATAATGCTATGTGGGAGACCAAATCTCATCACTAGATCCCAGACAAACCTAAGGGCAGTTTCCCCATCAAGCTTTCTAATGGGTTTAGCTTCTATCCATTTGGTGAATTTATCAACTGCTACTAGCAGATGCGTAAACCTACATGGTGCCGTCTGTAATGGACCAACCATGTCTCGCCCCCAGACTGCAAATGGCCAAGTTATTGGTATTGTTTGCAATTCTTGAGCTGGAACATGTGGTTGTCGGGCATAGTACTGGCATCCCATGCATGTCTCAACCAGCTTGTCGGGATCCTCCTTGGCGGTCAGCCAGTAGAATCCTTGCCGAAAGGCTTTGGAGAACAGCGATCGAGGAGCGGCGTGATGCCCGCAATTTCCGAGATGGATCTCATGAAGGATTTCAATACCCTCTTGCTAGGAAACACACTTTAGGTATACACCAGTGGTGCTTCTTTTATAGAGCTGTCCATTGATTATGGTATAGACCTTTGCTCGATGTACTATTTGACGACATTCGACCTCGTCGAATGGCAAAGTTTCGTGTATGAGATACTCCATGAACGGTTTTGTCCTAGTCGGAGAGACCTTTGTCACTGTGTGAACAAAAGAGTCAACTCTATCCGGGTTCTCGGGGTCCGCTCCCTTCAAGGATGGTGTCCGTAGATGTTCTAGAAAAACGCCAGGAGGAATTTTTTTGCGCCCTGATCCAAGATTTGATAGCAGATACGCCGCCTCATTTTCCTCCCTCTTGACATACTTGACTTCGTAGCCCAAGAAGCTCATGGCTATCTCCTCTACTTCATCTCAATATGCCTCCATCATAGGGTTCTGCACGTTCCAGGTGCCAGGGACCTGCTGGTCAACCAAGTCGGAATCTCCATAGCAAACTATGCGCTTAATGCCAATATCCTTGGCTACGCGAAATCCATGAATGAGTGCTTCATATTCTGCCATGTTCTTTGTAGCCACAAAGTGGATCTGCAGAATGTAGTGTAGCTTTTCCCCTGTTGGTGACTGTAACAATACACCAACCCCCAAGCCATTGAGTATCTTTGATCCAGTATTCTGGCTCTGGTACAGGGGTAGCATATGGCATCTCCGTCCAATCTGCAAAGAAATCCGCCAAGACTTGTGATTTGATAGCGTCACTTCTCTTGTATGTGATCTCGAAGGCGGAAAGCTCAATTCCCCACTTCGCAACACTTCCTGTGGCATCGCTGTTATTGATGATGTCGGACAGTGGAGCTTTGCTCACAACTGTGATGGGGTGCTCCTAGAAATAGTGCCTTAGCTTTCGCTGCAAGGAATAATCCATAAGCTAGCCTTTGGTAGTGCGGGTAACGCTGCTTGGACTCTGTCAAGACCTTGCTTACATAGTAAACTGGTCGTTGCACTCCGTACGCATGCGTTAGTTCTTTCCGCTCTACCGCGATGATGATGCTGATTACCCGGTTAGTGGCCGCCATGTAGATCAACATGGGTTCCATAGGCTAGGGCGCTACAAGTATAGGTGCCAAGGAAAGTATCTCCTTTAGCTTCTTGAGTGCAGCATATGCTTCATCCGTCCATGTAAATTTGTCCGCATTCTTCAGCAACTTGTATAGTGGCAGAGCCTTCTCTCCAAGTCGGCTGACGAACCGGCTTACCGCTGCGATGCAGCCTGTAAGTCGTTGGATGTCCTTCAGACGCGGACGGTTTATGTTTAGTATGGCCTTGATCTTCTCCGGTTTGACCTTGATTCCATGATGGGAAATGACGAAACCTATTAATTTTCCAGCTAGAACCCCGAAAACACACTTCTTAGGGTTAAGCATCATGTTGTATTTCTGGATATTATCAAAGGTTTCTTTTAAGTTGGAGATTAAGTCGTTTGACTTTTTAGACATCACCGCTATATCATCCACGTAGGCGTGAACATTCCGACCAATTTGATCGTGTAGGCAATGCCGCATAGTCCGCTGGTAGGTAGCACCTGCATTTTTCAGCCCAAAGGGCATCGTGACATAGAAAAACATGTCGTAAGGTGTGGTGAACGAAGTGGACAATTGGTCCGACTGCCTCATCGTTATCTGGTGGAATCCTGAGTATGCATCGAGAAAACACAGAAGTTTCGAGCCAGCCCTCGAGCCAATGACCTGGTCAATGCAAGGCAAAGCAAATGGATCTTTCAGGCACGCTTTGTTCAAGCCAGTGTAATCAACGCACATTCTTAATTCTTTGGTTCCCTTTTTGGGGACAAGTACATGATTTTACACTCATCGGGTGTGAAGGACTCCTCGGATAAAACTAGCCTTAAGTAACCTAGCTATCTCTTTGCCTATGGCACATCTCTTCTCGTCTCCGAAGCGTCGTAGAGGTTGCTTCACCGGTTTGCATTTTGGATCAATGTTCAAGTTGTGCTCGGCAAGTTCCCTAGGTACACCTTTCATGTCGGCAGGTTGCTAGGCAAAGATGTCCCTATTCTCATGGAGGAACTCGACGAGCGCGCTTTCCTATTTAGGTTCCAAGTTTGTCCCAATGGCGGTGGTCTTGGAGGCATCGCCTACCACAAGTTCCACCGGCTTGGTCTCGATGGCGACCTTGAAGGCGGGATCGGAGTCAGAAATCTGCTTCTTCAATGCCGGCATCTACGTGGCATCGACCTTGCTCTGGATCTCCTTGAATTCTTCGCTGTAGAGGATAGCTTCTGCAAAGGCTGCTTCTCTAATCTCGCAGTCCCTTGCCTTTGTAAAGCTCCCGGATACGGTGATGACGCCGTTTGGTCCGGGTATCTTGAGATTGTTGTAGACGAAGCATGGCTTGGCCATGATGGCGTGGAATATGTCGCGTCCGAATATGACGTGGTACACGCTCTTGAATGGGACCACCTCGAAGGTCATGATTTCTTGGCGGGAATTATTAACATCGCCAAAAGCAACCTGAAACACGGTGCTTGTCCGCCTTAGGTTGGTCTCCGTCAAGTTCATCTTGTGCGGTGTATCCAGGTACATGATGTTGATGCTGCTTCCACTGTCCACCATGCATTAGGTGAACTCGTTGCCGTCAATCAAAGTGTTGATGAACATGGCGTATTGGTTCTCCGTAGGGATGAGGTCTGGGTGATCCTGTCCCAAGTGATTGGAACTTCCGACCAGCGCAGGTACTGGGGTACTAGGGGTAGGATAGCCATCAGTATCCTCAGCGAGGTTTTCTGTGCCCGGACAGTTGGGGTACCACGGAAAGTGTGGTAAATAGGGGCCTTCTTCTCGAACGGGTTCTTGCCTTTGCCATCGCCCTTGTCGACGTGCTTGGGTTCAACATCCTCGTCCATGTCACTTGAATCCTTGGACTCCTCTTCCTTATTCTTCCCTTTTCCCTTGCCTTGCGGTCTGTTCTTCTGGCTTCGCTGGTGAAAGAACATGTGTGCCCCCATGTGTGGTTTTGGTAATTAATGACAATGTTTTATGGACTTATGTTTGCATTGAGTTTTACTTGTAGGATTTGTCCATAGACAATGCTTGAACCATATGGTGGCTTTAAGGTTGGAATAAGAATAAAGTGAAGAAGATCAAGTGTTGATCAAGGTTTCTTAAGATGATCTCAAGTGTATCGTTCCATCCTTATGGTGATCATGGATATGTGAAGATATGCCTAAAAGAGAGGCTCTTCCATAGTGGAGTATGGGGGAGCATCTTCACCAAGCTAGTGCAATCAAGAAAGGTACTCCATCCTGAGGTGTGGAATATACAAGGCAAAGGTTTGATATTGATAGGGTTTCTTTCTCACTAGTCTCGCGGTGTTAGTTGGAGAGACCGGTTTATAGGATAGATAACCGTACTATCAAGAGGGGCTCTCAAGTGAGTAACTTGATCATATCCCTCGGTGAGAGCTCAAACCTTTGCATACTTGGCATCATATTTCTTGGTTCTTATCCATGAGAGGATTTATTGTGTCGATCTCTATGACAAGCTTAAGTTCATCGAAAACGGATTTCATATGCATTCTCTATCGTGTTTTCGATATTGGAGGTTTTACCGGTTTGTCTTTTATGGATAGGTTAAACCTTTCATCATTTGGTTATATCCTCCCTTGCTGGACTATGATGGTTCCCTGCATGATCTTGTAGAGCTCGTTACTATCTTCGAAACGAGCCCAAGATCATCAAAATCGGAGTCCGAATGAAAGAGTTATGATGGTTTCAGTTTTGCCGTTCCTGCCAGTTTTCAGGGGGACGGATTATCCGGCCATGGGGGCGGATTATCCGGCCCAATTTTTGAAAAACGTCTAAGGACTTTGAGGCGTGGCTCCCAGTAATGGGGGCGGATTTTCTGGTCCTTCGGGGGCGGATTATCCGCCCCAAATATCCACCCCTATACTGAGAGTCGCGCCGCAAAGTCCTTAGCCATTTTTTTGGACCGGGGAACCCGGAATATCCGGGGGAGGGGCGGATTATCTGGCCTGGAAGGTCCCAAACGGTCATATTTTGTTGGGGAGTGGTATAAATAGACCCCTTCTTCCTCCTTAGGCTTGTTGCTTGCATTCTCTCTCTCCTCCATTGTTTTGACCTTCAAGAGCTTGCAAATACTCTCAATCCCTCCTATATTTCTTGAATCTTTTGGGGGGATTTGAAAGGGGAGATCTAGATCTACAAATCCACCAATCCATCTCTCCTCTATGTGAGGGGAACATATTGGGATCTAGATCTTGGGGTTTCTTTTGTGGATTTCCTCGTGTGTTCTTCCTCTCTTATTCTCCCACTAGCTTTTGTAGCTTTTGTGGAATTTGGGAGAGAAGGACTTGAGCACTTTCTGTGTTCTTGCCATTGCATTTGGTGCATCGGTTTGAGTTCTCCTCGGAGGATTTGGTGAGTGAAAGTTGAGAAGCTTTTTACTCTTGGGTTCTTGGAACCCTAGACGGTTTGTTGGTGTTGCAGGTTGTGGCCTTGGTGGCGTTTGTTGGGAGCCTCCGATTAAGTTGTGGAGAAGTGCCCCAACCTTGTGAGAGGTTCCGGTTGCCACCGACAAGTGCACCGATAGTGGAAGTGTGGATCGATCCCATTGGGGTGAGATTCACCGGAGAATAAGGGAGGCCTTTTGTGGCGTAGGCCTTTTGAGACGTACTCTCTTTATGGGAGGAACTCGGTAATAAATCATCGTCTCCGTGTGCCTCAGTTATCTCTATACCCGTGCTATTTACTTATGCACTTTACTTTGTGATAGCCTTCGTGCTTGAATTATTATATCTAGCTATCACATAGTTGCTTGTTTTGCTTATCATAAGTTGTTGGTGCACATAGGTGAACCATAGTTTATATAGGTTTTGTGCTTGACAAAGTAAACACTAGTTTTATTCCGCCTTTGTTAAGCCCATCTCGTAAAAGTTTTAAACCGCCTATTCACCCTCCCCCCTCTAGGCGGCATCTGTATCCTTTTCAATTGGTATCAGAGCCAGCTTTCTCATTTTAGGCTTCACCACCTTGAGAGTAAAGATGTCGGCTAGGGAATTAGTACACAATGACATGTTCTTATTCGATGGCACAAATTATGATATATGGAAAAGTCGTATGCTTATTCATTTTCGGGACATGGACCCAAATTTGGAGCGTATTGTAGATATAGGTTTTTCTCCTCCTATGGATTTCAAAAATCTATCTTGTGGGGATGATAAAAACTCATATCTCGATGCTCAAGCTTCTAATGTGCTTGTTAATGCTTTGAGCTATGTAGTTACCTCTTCAATCATTCCTTTTTGGAGCGCTCATGAGTTATGGACAAAACTTCAAGATAAATATGTTGTGTCCAATATTGTTGAGGATGATTGTGTTGCTTCCACTTCTGGTCAAGATGAGTTCTCATCTTCTACCACTTCACCAACATGTGATTTTTCACAAGGTAATGCTATGGTGAGTGGTGATAGAAATTGCAATTTGGATAGTGTGCTTACTATTTATAATCCATCATCTCTATCTAGTTGCAATGATCTATCTTTGGACTTTAACACTTCTAGCACTACCAACTTCTTACATGCTTGTGTTAATAGTCCTTGCATATCATGTAGAAATGACTTGAATAAATCTCATGATGATATGATTGTGTTTTCTTGTTGCCATGATAAAAATGCTTCTATTTCCTCTAGTGCTTGTGTTGCTAACCATGTAGAGGAAACCAAAGATTCTATGGGCCAAGACAAGGTTTTGAATGAAGCCACAAATGTAATCTCGTCTTCACCTTCTTCCGGTACCCACCTATGCCTTATGGCTAGGGATTCAAAGGTAACTCCTACTTTGGAACCCATTACCTCTTGTGATGAGGAGGATGTGGATAATGTGTAAGAAGATCTTGATATTGATGATTTATATGAAAAGGGTGAGATTGTTTATCGTGCCGTTGTTAAGAACAATATTTCATGCTCTAACTTTGTTGAAATCTTGGACTTTGCTATTAAGAGCAAGGAACATATTGATAAGTTAGGAGCACAAATTGAGGAGCAAGAAAACATAATTGATGAAAAGTTTGTGCTTGAGCGTGAGTATTCTAATGAAATTGCTCAACTAAAGGACTCCCTTGAAGAAGAACAAACCACCAAAGAATCTCTTGAGGAGACTTTTACTCTAGAATTATCTAGAGTAAAGGAATACCATGATAGAGAACTTGCGGTGGCAAACTCCTTCAAGATTAAAAATGATGAACTTGACGTTGCTTATGCTAAACTTGTTGAGGATTTTAAGCACCTCAAAAATGGCTCTCAGGTCGTTAAGAGGGAGCTCATCAAACTCACCGAGTCGCATGAGCAACTTAAAGCTTCATACTCAAAAGAGCTTGCCAAGTTTCCCTCACCTCTTGCTAATAGTGATGATGCTTGTGCTACTAACTCTATTTCTTGTGAAGCATCTATTTTGAAAGAGAATGTTGAGCTAAAGGATCAACTTGCGTTGCTAACTAGCAACTATGGGAAATTAGAAGAAAGTCATGTTAAGCTCTCGAGCTCGCATGAGGATCTTCTAGTCTCCCATGGTAGGCTAAAGTTAGATCATGAGGCCATCGTGTCAAAGGTAACATCTAGTGGACCTCATGTGGACATTAGCACTATATCTACTCCAAATGTTATATTGCCATGTGCTAGTCCTTGTAATTCATCCTCTCACAACCATGCTATATCTCGTGATGAATCACATTATGTTCCTTGTTGCTCTAACAATGTAGCATCTACTTCCTCTAGTACTTTTTTTTCAAACTAACCATGTAGAGGAAATCAAAGAGCTCAAGGATCAAGTCACTTCTTTGAAGAATGACTTGAAAAAGGGTCATCAAGGGAAGGCCGCACTCGACAAAAACTTGAGTGTGCAAAAATCCCCCAATGACAAGAGTGGGCTTGGATTCAACTCCAATGTCAAGAACAAGTCCACTATCAAGTTGAAGCATAAGGGAAACAAGAAAAATGGCCAAGTTCAAGTCAAGAATCCGGCCAACATTTTTTGCTTCAAGTGCAAGGAAGAAGGGCACCATGTTAGATCTTTCCCATTGAAGAAAAATCCTCTTAGTGTGAAGCAACAAGGGAAGCGGCCTCAAACCCCACCTCAAGTCATTGACGGGCCTCTTCCTAAGAGGACTACTCGAGCTCTTCCTCGAGTTGTGGCTTCACCTAAAAGAAATGGCAAGATAAGAACTTGCTACATATGCTATGAGAAGGGGCACATTTCTTCCTCATGCACTATTGGTATCTCCTCATCCAATCCTATCATTATTGATGATGCTTATTCTCTTTGTAAGGATGAGGTTGGCAATGTGTTTTCCAAATTTGTTGGTGCCCAATGTGGTGTCAAGAAAAGAACCATTTGGGTGGCCAAGCCTAATGTTACTAACTTCTTAGGACCCAACTTGGTTGGGGACCATCTAGCTAAAACTTGATCAATAGGTGTTGGTTGGAGGGCATTGGAGACTTGGTTACATTATGAAGAATTGAGGGATCTTCATCTAGTGTAATTGTCAAGTCAAGTCATGTGGATTATATTGCCTCTACTATATATCCAATGTTCCTCCTTGCGGTAACATATGCTTAACTCATTACATTGAAAGTTACTCGCCCCCTTGTGCATGTGTTGGTTTTGTATCTTCCATGCTCTTGTACATGTTGTGATTTCCACTTAATTATCTTGAGGAATCAAGCATATTTTTGTGTATGATTAGGTGGCACACCATGTATGTGTGTTTCTTATGGTTGAGCCTTTCTTGGTTATATTTGGTATCTTATTTGGCTCTTGTGAGAGATTAATGGACTATCCCATTTTGGGGGAGTGTTATGCTCGGGCATTCCACAATCCTAAAAATGTGTGTACATGAGAAATTTAAGTTATATAATGTCCATTAATTATATCTATTTGGATCCGTTGCCTCGTGTTGGTTTTATGGTAGTATCACATTATGGGGGAGTCATATGCTTAGTGCATATGACAATCCTAAAAAATGTGAATATTCGAGGTTGTGTCACTTAGAATTCATATGGATAATTATCTAGCGCCTATGTGACGCATTTGCTCTTACAAGTTCCAATTTGCTTGAATGCACTTATTGATCATATTTTGGATCTTGTATATGAGAGTGTTTGTTGGTATGTGTTTCCTCATATTTAGATCTCTATATCATCATGGAAACCATTTTCTTCAAGTTAATCTAATCACTAGTGATTGTGTGACTATTGGAAGCTACCAAGAATCTTGTTCGAAGTATCATGCTTAATTCTTATATTTTGTTATATGCTTCTTGTTGTGACTATGATCTTGGATATCCATGCAAGCTACCTTGGGAAAATTATTCCCAATATTTCTTGTCCTTGGACAATGAGTACTCAATTTATGGTAGAATTTATTGATCATATTCACTTTGGCCTTTGTTTAATTTTATCCTATCTTTGGCCAAGAAAATGTTTTGTGTTGTCTCCCAAGCCTTCCTTGCTTCTTTTGGATCTTCTTATTTTATTGATGTCCTCTTGTGTTTTACTTATTGTAGGTAGTAGTGATGATCCCATTTGTGTGCATTTTGCATTCAAAAGAAAATTCTATATAATGTACTACTTATGGATGAGCTCTCCTATATTATCTAGAACAATCTTTTTATGCTTCCTTGTTTGATCCATATCGGGTTTTATGTGCTTGGAATTTTGATCTATTCATTTTGGTATTTTGTGCCATCATGAAAAGTTTGGAGAGTTTGGTTTACTTGTTGGAACCTTACTCTTTTTGGGAGTTGGTTTTGTCCTTTTATGTGATTTATTGTATATCTTCCTTGTGTGTGCTTGTTTTGTTATGGGCATATGTCTTTGTGATGTTATCCATTTAGAAACATACACACATATGTGAAGAT
Source organism: Avena sativa (assembly GCA_916181665.1). Classification (NCBI taxonomy): domain Eukaryota; kingdom Viridiplantae; phylum Streptophyta; class Magnoliopsida; order Poales; family Poaceae; genus Avena; species Avena sativa. The sequence goes on along the minus strand of OV702285.1, from coordinate 362,609,347 downwards.
AATGTTAGTTGATTTTTAATCCTTGGAGACTACCTTTCTATTCCTTTTGATTCTTTGGTGGCTTCCAAATTTAATTGCCTATGGGTGCTTGTTCCTATTGTTTGCATCTTTGGGCACTCATATTTGTTATTTCATGCCTTGTATTGTTCAATGAACTTGGATGAGTGAGGATTCCATGATTATGCACCTTGTTCCCAGATGCAATTATCATAATTGGTGCATTATCTTTGGGGAGCTCATCTAATTCATTTAATAATGCTCATTTATCTTCTGTCTCATTTATTGTGCCTTAAATGTTTATGGGGGATTGAGGATTCCATATTTGTGCATTTTTGTATTTAAACACACTGATTTTAAAGTATGCACAAATCTTGGGGAGCTTCTCTATTTTATTTAAGCATTTATTTGATCTTTCATGTGTTGTGTTTTAAATTCTTATGGGGGAACAAGGATTCCATATTTGTGCATTATGTATTCCAATGCATTTATTTTAAAATTGTGCACAAATATTGGGGAGCTTCTCTATTTGTTATTTAAAACACTCTTTTGCTCGTATCATAATATCTTGTAGTCTCTATTTGGGGATCTTGTGATTGCTTGCGTCTTTTATTTTATTCCTTTGGAAATCTTCGGGTCCTCGATATAGTTCTACTCCCTCCCAAGTATTCAACATTGTATCTGTGCGAAGACACACCTTTGGAGGTATTATTACTATATTGGTCGTCTAGAACTATTCACCCATTTTGGCAATCGATGCCAATGGGGGAGATGTTTTGGAGGGTTTAAGGGAAGTTTGTTCTTAAGCATTTGCCTCTCATGCTCTTTCATCTTTTTTGTTGCTTTGCATGTTGAATATATAGAGGAAACTCCACCAACGGTAATGGTTCATCACACAGGCATATATTGTTGGGGAGCTTGCTCTATATATTATGGGCATACCAACATCACATACTTGTGTAGTATTTGATGTTGGCGCAACCATTTTTTCGTTAAGTTGATTATATAAACCCTCTCAAAGGATTGTCATCAATTACCAAAATGGGGGAGATTGAAAGAACATGTGTGCCCCCATGTGTGGTTTTGGTAATTAATGACAATGTTTTATGGACTTCTGTTTGCATTGAGTTTTACTTGTAGGATTTGTCCATAGACAATGCTTGAACCATATGGTGGCTTTAAGGTTGGAATAAGAATAAAGTGAAGAAGATCAAGTGTTGATCAAGGTTTCTTAAGATGATCTCAAGTGTATCGTTCCATCCTTATGGTGATCATGGATATGTGAAAGGTACTCCATGCTGAGGTGTGGAATATACAAGGCAAAGGTTTGATATTGATAGGGTTTCTTTCTCACTGGTCTCGCGGTGTTAGTTGGAGAGACCGGTTTATAGGTTAGATAACCGTACTATCAAGAGGGGCTCTCAAGTGAGTAACTTGATCATATCCCTCGGTGAGAGCTCAAACCTTTGCATACTTGGCATCATATTTCTTGGTTCTTATCCATGAGAGGATTTAGATATTGTGTCAATCTCTATGACAAGCTTAAGTTCATCGAAAACGGATTTCATATGCATTGTCTATTGTGTTTTCGATATTGGAGGTTTTACTGGTTTGTCTTTTATAGAAAGGTTAAACCTTTCATCATTTGGTTCTATCCTCCCTTGCTGGACTATGATGGTTCCCTGCATGATCTTGTAGAGCTCGTTACTATCTTCGAAACGAGCCCAAGATCATCAAAATCGGAGTCCGAATGAAAGAGTTATGATGGTTTCAGTTTTGCTGTTCCTGCCAGTTTTCAGGGGGGCAGATTATCCGGCCATGGGGGCGGATTATCCGGCCAAATTTTTGAAAAACGTCTAAGGACTTTGAGGCGTGGCTCCCAGTAATGGGGGCGGATTTTTTGGTCCTTCGGGGGCGGATTATCCGCCCCAAATATCCGCCCCTACACTGAGAGTCGTGTCGCGAAGTCCTTAGCCATTTTTTTGGCCCAGGGAACCCGGAATATCCGGGGGAGGGGCGGATTATCCGGCCTGGAAGGTCCCAAACGGTCATATTTCGTTGGGGAGTGGTATAAATAGACCCCTTCTTCCTCCTTAGGATTGTTGCTTGCATTCTCTCTCTCCTCCATTGTTTTGACCTTCAAGAGCTTGCAAATACTCTCAATCCCTCCCATATTTCTTGAATCTTTTGGGGGGATTTGAAAGGGGAGATCTAGATCTACAAATCCACCAATCGATCTCTCCTCTATGTGAGGGGAACATATTGGGATCTAGATCTTGGGGTTTCTTTTGTGGATTTCCTCGTGTGTTCTTCCTCTCTTATTCTCCCACTAGCTTTTGTAGCTTTTGTGGAATTTGGGAGAGAAGGACTTGAGCACTTTCTGTGTTCTTGCCATTGCATTTGGTGCATCGGTTTGAGTTCTCCTCGGAGGATTTGGTGAGTGAAAGTTGAGAAGCTTTTTACTCTTGGGTTCTTGGAACCCTAGACGGTTTGTTGGTGTTGCAGGTTGTGGCCTTGGTGGCGTTTGTTGGGAGCCTCCGATTAAGTTGTGGAGAAGTGCCCCAACCTTGTGAGAGGTTCCGGTTGCCACCGACAAGTGCACCGATAGTGGAAGTGTGGATCGATCCCGTTGGGGTGAGATTCACCGGAGAATAAGGGAGGCCTTTTGTGGCATAGGTGGTTTGATACCACCCCCTCTCCAACGAGACATACTCTCTTTATGGGAGGAACTCGGTAATAAATCATCATCTCCGTGTGCCTCGGTTATCTCTATACCCGAGCTATTTACTTATGCACTTTACTTTGTGATAGCCTTCGTGCTTGAATTATTATATCTAGCTATCACATAGTTGCTTGTTTTGCTTATCATAAGTTGTTGGTGCACATAGGTGAACCATAGTTTATATAGGTTTTGTGCTTGACAAAGTAAACGCTAGTTTTATTCCGCCTTTGTTAAGCCCATCTCGTAAAAGTTTTAAACCGCCTATTCACCCCCCCCTCTAGGCGGCATCTGTATCCTTTTCAGCTAGACTCTTTGTCCTCCTTGAGGTCATTGACGAACTTGCAATGGCGATTGGTGTGAGTGGCTTTGCCGCTGGCGTCGAGGTGTACAAAGCATGGCATATCACGGTACTCCTCGTATGTTTGGGAAACACGGAGCGCAGCCGGGGTAGTTTCACCACCTGGTTGCTGCCCACGACCAGCCCCCCGTCCTCGGCCACGCTGTCCGCCATCACCTCGTCCTGCAAACGTCATGGTGACCATGTCAGAGGTTTGGTTTTCTTCTAGCGGGCTCTTCCTCTTGGTGTTGTTGTTCCTATTAGCTTGGGTTGGAATGGACATTGCCGGCAAGGAGCCGTGAGCATGGTCGTCGGCCGCCGTGAATTCACTAGCCAGCTGGATCATCTGTTTGAGATCGAGCCTGTGATTGTCCTGCAGGAGCTTCAACTTATGTCGGAGCAACGTACCCTTTTCCATCCCATCGATGAAGGCGGCCATGGCGGTCTGATCGTGCACTCCTACGCATGAATTCTTCGTATCCAACCAGCGGAAGAGGTAGGCGCGAGATGACTCGTCTTTCTCTTGCACGCACCGCTGTATATCGCCAACAGTGCAGGGACGCTTATACATACCCTCGAAATTTTTGGTGAATGCTTCTTGCATGTCCAACCAGTTGTAGATGGACTTCTCCGGCAAGTCCCTAGGATAGAATATGGAAAATCACACAATAATGGGGAGGACTAATCCTCGCACCTAGGATGCACACCTTCGATGGTCGAGGTGGAGGGGCTGCCAGTAAATAAAACGCCACATCCTCTTCCCCTGTTTCCGATGGTGTTGCTACAATTCTACGATCATGGTGGCACGGGCATAATTTGTGGACACAAATAAGGACACAGTCATAAATACACATAACATGAAACCCTGACCTGGTACATTGCTCGATCCAGTTGCTAGCCATGACCTGTATTTTTAATGTCTTAGCACTCTTATGTTGAGAAGCGAAATAAAGATTCAACAATTAGTCGAACTAGTTTTGAATAAATAACATACACTCTTAGGAAGCTTAGCTATGACCCCGCCTAAGCAGAAGAAGCCGCCTCAGCCGCCGTGGCCGCTGCCGAAGCTTGGCTCTTTGGCCCCTCTGAGGCAGGCCATGTGGCTATACTACAAGGCTGATCTCCCATTGCCATCCGTGATGGTTGATTTCACATAATATGCTGCATCTGCAGCGGCGGCGGCAGCGAGCAGGGCCAAGAGAGCATCATGGAGAAAGCACGCGATGGCATTTTCGTGTGCTCTATGCACGAGAAAGAAGGTATGTTTCAAAGCATTCCTGCGAGCTTGCCGACGAGGAAACAAACCCCCGAACATGGCGGCGCCAAGGTCAATAAACTCTCGCTTCCATGCCTTGGCGCTGGCGACCTTAACGCAGTGGGCAATTTGGGTGCGCGCCGTCAGTGGAAAAGACGATCCATCCTACGCATCGTCGGTGCCCACACCGCGGCAGCGTGCATCCATCTACAATCAGCTTGTTGGAGTGTTCAACAGCTGGAGCCGACGATGGGAAATAGCTCATTGCCGGAATTCAGATTCAGATTCACAGGGACCTATGATCTCTACCACGAGAAGCCGGACTTCATGTTCGAAAAAATCGGTGCGGTGGCATGGCTATTTGTACTGAACCGGGACTGGTTCAAGCGCATCAACTAGTGCATGAACATTGCAGATCTCTTGAAGTTTGGCAAGAAGGAAAAAAGATTAGTTACGGTTGAACGATCCCTGAACTTACGTCCTCTTTAGGAAATTGTCTAGCCAACTTTTATGGTGGAGATCTACAGTTTCTTTAGTGTATAGAACTTTTAATTTTAGACTAACTCTGTAAAATGCCTTTTGTAGAGGCAATAGCCTCCTTTTGTGAAGCTATCCCATATTGTAGTATGGAATTAGTTCAGAAGTAACCAAATACTATCAAGATGTATCTATTTATTCAATTACTACTGACGGTTGAATTCACTTTACAATCATACTTATCCGATGCAGACAAGATTCAGACATCATTTTATGAACTGATCTTGGGTGGTTTATTCATGCAAGTTTCATACCGAACCGCGCACCATCTCGAACAAATCTAGGTAAAAACTGTTCGAGGTATACAAACGAGCATCATTTTTTGTCTTTCGGATCGCTCACCAGCAGCATTTTCCCGGCAATGGTGACATTGGTTATTGCCAGCCCACCCTCTTTTCAGGAGGCTAACCTTGGTTATTCAAACAAATTCGTCAGCCACACATAATAAAAATTCATTAGCCACACAAACTACAAATAATTAGCCACACACACTACAAATTCAGTAGACACACAAACTACAAAAAATTAGCCACACATACTACGAATTCAGTAGCCACACATTACAAATTCAGTAGCCACTCATACTACAGCAGTTCAAACTATTAAATAAGGCATACTACGTGCTCGACTCTCAAGTCAGCAATCTTTCAGATTCACTAAACCTCTGTCTTCACTCGAGGGAAATTAGAATCACCAGCTTGTCCACACCTAGTACCCCCACTGAAATTGTGTGATCCGTCGTGGAACGGTGGGGGTCCTATGCCATCTATCCTTCTAGGCCAACACTGTAGGTGATGAGGATGCTTTCTGGCCGCCTCGTCGGGGTCCTGAATGCTATGTACCGATTCTAGGACCTCCTGCAGGTGGTGATCACCATGTGCTTCCAGCAAAGCTGGCGTCCTACTCTGCTTGGAATCTCCACCTCGTACATCTTAGGAGTGGTGTCTAGATCTTTCACCCATGCCTTTACCTCGATGATCCATTTGTCGCTCAGTGGCACAATTTCCACCAGCTTTCCGCCAAGGCTACTGACGACATGCTTGAGGGCCTTCGGTTCCCAAGCATCCAGAGGGACGCCATCAAAGCCGAGTTTAGAGAAGAAACGAAGCTGCCCCAAGCGATTTTCCACCCACAGGCGTGATGCCAGCTGACGGCTCTGAAATTTGCCATCTTTCTCTTTGTTTAAGCATTGTTTTTAGTCAAGAGATTGACAAGAAACTCTCAATCCTTGCCACTAATGACTAATAATTGCAAAGATATGCAAAACCTTGCTTTGAATTATGTTGTGCAGGAAATCACGGGATTTAATGCGAAATCAGGAATCATAATGAAGGAATTAGAGGAAATCCACACATCCAAGTAATTGGAGAGAAAATTATAGGCGCCAGCGTACGTAACGACCAACGGTACGGTCGGGGCCTGCCCGTACAGCACGCCTGTATGGGGTTCCAACGTCTTTGTCTCGTCAAACCTTAGAACTTTTGTGAAGACGCCTATATATTTTGAGGCTCCAGCCGCCTCCTAGAGAGGCGCCATTTTCAGATTTCATCACAACACCACCAAAGGAGATCAACACCATTGTTCATCCATTCCACCATCCATCCCTCCACTAGCCATATCCATTGCTTTGTACTTTAGATCTCGTTGTGATTTGGCGACCATTGTAAGAATATTTGATTTCAAGCTAAGTATTTTGCACAATTTTTTCTATCCTTGATCTATTTGTTATGAGTGAGTAGTCCTCATGGGCTACGTATTGAGGAGAAACCTCGTAGCAATTATGTGCATATAATAATAATGGGAGTATTGTATTTTGTTTGCAATTGAGATTTGTATCTTTTTTGTTTGTCTCTTGTCTCGATCTGTGGACTTGTAGGTACCCAAGATCCCATAGATTGATAAAGGCCTTAGGTGAGATATTTGTCTAGCGGAAATCTCATAGGAACCCCAGTGACAAAAAGGGTAGTATGGTCTTTGCTTAGTGACCCATTTGGGATGACAACAACGTCACCACTTAATGCTTTAATCTGTGTTCTTCACTGAATAATCGTTTGTAGCCTATGGCTTCGGTGTGCATTCGGTTGGCTTAAAAGGCTATTACTATGCCAGCTGCATCACGGGGGCTTTAGTATACTAGGATGTGTTGCCCACAAGAGATTATTACCATTCAAACACTACACATGAATATGCTTATTATTATCTTTTATCCCATATGATGTGCAGCTGCAGGTGGATCTTCAATCCTGGCCTATCTCCATCCATTGATTCAATCCACTATAAAAAGTAAACTAGATTGGTCAGGTAAACTAAGGTAAAATGAAACAACAAAGTCTTATAGATGTGTCCTTATTTATTTCCTTTTAGCATTGCTTTACAAGGTTCGATTAAACCTAGGTTTTCTAGGGGAAAATCTATTATACTACATCCATGAATCTGGATCAAAGGTATCAACCCTTCTCCTGGCGCCGTTTTCGGGGAAGCAATTTCGCTATCCTGGTGAGGTCACTAGAGACCTTGATATTAGTTTTATTATTAGTTTGCAGTTTTATTCTTGTTGTTAGTTTACTTTCTTGTTAACCATTTGGAAACCCAAAAAAAATAGTTACTTGCTATTTGTTTTCATTACTTAGAAAATCACCAAAAGTATAAGAGCCATGGCTCAAAAGAGACTTCATGAGTATGCTACTCTCACTAATGAATTTATTCGTGCACCTATCACATATCCCACTGTTGATACGGAAACTTATGAAATTAAGCCCAACCTTTTAAGCTTGGTTCAACAAAAACCAATTTGGGGGCTCATCCTCTAAGGATTTGGGTTTGCACTTAAATACTTTTACTGAAATTTGCGACATGATGCGTATTAAGTATGTAGATCCAAATGACATTAAATTGAGATTGTTTCCTTTCTCTCTTAAAGTAAAGGCTAAGGATTGGTTGCTATCTCTACCAAAGGGAACTATTAAATCTTGGGAGGAATGTACTAATTTGTCCATGACTAAATTTTTCCCCCCAGCTAAGACTATGCAGCTAAGATCCAATATTACAAGCTTTAGACAAGAATACAGTGAGCCACTAGATATTGCATGGGAGAGGATGAAAGAAGCCATAGAAGCCGTAATGAACTATCCTAGTCATGGGATGGAAGAATGGATTACATTACATTTGTTTTATAATGGTCTTAACATGTCTAAGTCTATGCTAGATATCGCAGTAGGAGGAACAATAAAGGGAAAGCAAGTGAGTGTTACAAAGAAACTTCTTGATGATATGCAAAACAACCATGCCCAATGGAATGTGGAAAGAACCTTGTAGAGAGTAAGTTCAATTACTGAGGTAAATAATGAAGAGCTTACATCTAAGGTAGATGAGTTACTAAGCATAGTAAAAGGTAAAGATGATACCCAAGTTAATGTTATTGCTTTCGATGTTAATGATGTTAATTTTATAGATCATACTCCTTTTAGTCCTGCATGGAAAAATAATTATGCTTCTAATGCTCAAAAACATTATCCAAATACTCTAGGAGCTCCTTATAATAGTTATGATAATAATAATGGAGCAAACCATGGAAATCTCTCATTGGAACAAACTGTTGGAAAATTTATTCAAGCTCAAACCGAGCAAAACTATATGCTTATTAAAATCACGGAGGACCATGAGAGTAGTATAGGAAAATTATCTCACCAGGTCGTTGCAATTAAAAATGATGTGCATGCTCTACAGGAAAGAACAAAGACTGTAGAGGCTCAATTGGGAAAAGTTGCTGAGAGACAAGCTCTCATACTAGAAAAGTTTGTTGGGAAACCCGAGCCAAATCCGGTAGAAGAACTCAAGATGATGAGGATTGTAAATAATGAAGAGAAACCCTAAGAGCTAGACTATAGGAATGCGCCAACACCGGAGTATACCGTGGAATATCTATTGCAGATGATCACCGTAAAGAATCCCGGTATAGAACAAGGTAATGATGCTATGTACCAACAATTTATAGAACAAGTAGCATCTTAAGTTCATAATCTAGAGATGGAGTACAAAAGACTAGTTGATAAGCTTCCTACTAAGCTAGATGATATATTTGAGCCTACTATTAAAGTTAAGTTGGGAGTTAATGAGATATCCGCACTTTGTGATGTTGGTGCGAGTGTCTCAAAAATTTCCAAAAGTTTATTTGACAAGTTAAAATTGGGGCCATTTATTACCACTGGATTAAGACTCCACCTAGCGGATTCAACTTATAAACAAGATGTTGGGATCAAAGAAAATATAGTTTTTGAAATAAAAGGTAGTCTCACACTTATTGATCTTGTCATTGTGGATATGCCTAAATATTCCATAGCACCTATAATTTTAGGTAGGCCATTCCTAAGAACTATTAAAGCTTTGATTAATTTACATGAAGGTAATGTAAGAATTGGGCTACCATCTATAGATCCTTTATAGTCCATTTCCCTAGGAAAAAGAAGGCCAGGACTAATGATGATGATGGTATAATTACTTTGAAAGCCAACTATTTTGGAGTGGATATTCCACTCCTCAAACCTAAATGATTGCCATCTGGGTCAAGCTAATTGACATTAACTAGAAGCGCTTCATGGTAGGCAACCCATGTGAAATAAAATTTAAATTATGTTAGTCTTGTTACTTTTTGTTTTTCTTTGTTTAATAAAGAGTGTACAAGAAGACCTTTGGATAGAGGAGAAGAAATAAGGTAATCTTCAATCTCTTTTTCACTAACATATGGCCTAAAGTATTGTTGAACTTTTATGAAGTATGATTTCTATTATTTGACTTTTGATGAGATGTGCAAAGATGCACGGAGCTAGTAAACAAATGGTTAAAGTTTTTGCAGCTCACAGTATGTATAACGACCTCTAATACGGTCGGAAGGGACCGTACCATGCGCCCGTACCACATCAAGTCAAAGAAAAATAGAAATTTTGATTTTTGCCGCAGTGAACAGTGTCGATAACAACTTGTGGTACGGTTGGATGCACCCGTACAGTGCGCCCGTACCGTATCCTCGAGCAAAACATCAGATTTCAAGGAACTATTCCGTGTCGATAACGACCAGCAATACGGCTGTCGGGGGGATAACCCCCAGGTGGGGAAAGCCAGGCCTAAGTAGGCCGGCCCCAGAAGGCACTGGCCGCCTCGCCTTCAGGCAGAGGAACTCAAGCCGGTTGGCTAGTCCCACCTGGCTGGGCTCAAAGCTTTCCTAGCTGGCCCGTCTAGCCGGGTAGCCAGAAGAACCGGATGGGTGGCCGCTCCCACCCGGATGGCCTCAGATTCGATGGAGAGTGCAGAGGGGGAGATGCTCCTTGCGGAGTATGCCTCTGGCGCCTCCTGTCACCAGACAGGCTAGCGCGCCGATTGTAGAGGTCCCAACCTGATAAGGTAGAGATCCCTGTGTTTACAGTGCTAGTCCCTGGATCAATAGATAGCATCCACAGTTTAAGATAAACAAAGGTCATAATACAACTTTATAACCAGGAATAAAATAATTCATTACATCTTACATAGCCCATATGGCTATCTCATTACAATGCAGCAGATATAACTATAGCATGGAGTCCTTCATCTTCAAAGTGCCACAGGCAATCATGTTGATTGTAGACTTGTAATCCTATTCAACACACTTCACTAACATCAAACAAACCTGCAACATAATAAGTTACAGCCACAAGGGTCAATACATTTGAATTTTACTGGCAAGTGATACTATGGTAGAATATTGGTATCTATCATCTATATGCATTTGGCTAAGTGTAGCTGAGGCTTGCTTTGCTCAAAATAAAGTTTTCCTTATAAGTTGAAAACACTAAGTTTTTGTTTGTCAAAATCACCCAAGTCATCTACCAATAGATATTGGTGATCCTTTAACCCTTGTTCAACCACAAGTTTTTAACTTAGAAATTGGGAAGAGGAGATCCTTGATAGCTTCCATGTCTTGATGCTCAAATTGTCCATTGCTGGGGACATGGCTAAGTACTTAGATTTTACTCTCTCGAGAGGTGGTGCTCTTTCCCCACAAGACTCGACATGCATCAAGACAAGATCTTTTAGAAGCCTTCCCTTAGACCAAATGGACGCGTTCCAAACCTATCACCCCCTACCACCTTCTGTCCATCTGGCTATTTTATTGCAACCTAATGATCCTGGCAGAGCCCATATACCATGTGGTTGCACTAGAAGCTTCTCAACACTTTACATCTCAAATCCCTTTGTTCCTGGGTGGCTTTCCACAAGTGAGATACACTAGGGTAGGCCATAAATATGGGGCCCTGTGTAACCACTCAACATAATCCATTCACACCATTCCACCCAGGTGATTCATTCACATAGTTGTTTTATTAACAAAACACAAGTCATAGACTTCCAAATATTTCATAGCATGAATATAATCAACCTGGTTTTCTAGTAGCTAAGGTAAGCATGATAGTAGAAAAATCTTAACTTAGGGAAAATTCTACTAGCGCATCATCTACTAGGATTTCCCAATGCATAGCATATTTAGTAAAAATTCCATGCAAGTCCTACTCAAAATATCACTAATGCATAGTGAAAATAATAGGACAAAATGTATGAGCACCACTTGCCTTTTTAGTAGAGAACATAGGTTCACTCCTTGATCTTGCAATTGTTACACTCTTCAAAGTTCACTACAATTCAATCAAGCAAGCACATATTGAAACTAGCATTCAAACAATTTCACCACATAAAATAAAGAAAACAAAACAATGCATGCAAGCATGCAATAGATTATTTTATTTGGAAAAGTGGTTTATAATAAGGTTATAAACATTTTAAAACACCTATTGGTCATTTATAATTGTGGCAAAACCATTTGAAATCAAGTTAGTGAAAATGGCCATTTAAATCATTTTTGTTTTTCTAGAAATGATTTTAAATCAAAGTAATATTTTGTAGAGTTAGCCAAATATGTTTTTAAACACAATATTAGTGTTTAGGATCAAAGTGTTTAAAGCAAAACCATTTACAAGAGGTTTCAGCCAAAAATCATTTTTAAATCCAAGCAACATTTTATTTTATTAAAAATGCCTTTAATCAAAGTAATAATTTTCTAGGGTTAATCAAATAGATTTTAAAATCCAAAACTTAGTGTTTAGGGTCAGAGAGTTTAAATCAAACTATTTTCAAAAGGTTTTACTCAAAAATTATTTTTAGAACATAATCAACATTTTTTGTTTAACTAGAAATTCTTTTATTCAAGGAATAATTCCTTAGTGTCACAAAATATACATTAAATACAAAAGTTGGTGTTTATGGTCATTAGGTTCAAAACAAATCATTTGTAAAAGATTTTACCCTAAAATCATTTTTAGAAATTTTTATACTCAAAATAGGCCTAGAAATGTTTCTGCAAAAATAACCAATTTTCTAGAAGCAAAATACTAAACTAAGGGAATGGTTGCAAAGTTCACATTTTTGTGAATCCATTGATATAAAATTTGCAAAATTTACCCAAGCAAAACAAAAGTTGAGGATTTTACAAGTTTAAACAATCAAAATTCATTTCTAGAAATTTAAACGGACATGACAGCCACGTGTCTTAATTTTATTGGACGATACCGGTTCGTCTGGATCGAATGATACAGGCCGCAGGATCTCATTTAGATCGCACGGTGCAGATCGAGCGATACCCCTTCAGTAAGTCAATCTATCTTGTCCTCACGATCTAAATCTAACGGTCCAGAGTAGATGACCAATGTCTGGCGGCGCCGGCTCTACGGCGCGCGGCCATAGTGCTCGGCAGAGGTATACCGGCGATTACAGGAAGTGAGGGAGAGGGAAAAGGGTCTCATCGGGTTTGCCGTGGAGTGCTGATTCTCGGGGTGGTCGCCGTAGACCAAGGGGCGCATGAGGTCGCTGGTGATTGCTCGCCGGAGCTGAGCTTCTCGTGAGGCACGTTCTGTCGCTGTCGGGGGCGAGGCTACGATGCACGGAAATGCAAGATAACAAGTCAGGAAGATGTGCGCGAGAGAGGAGGTTGTAGGGGTAGCAACCAGAGAGGAGGGGGGTCAGGTTTCACCGTGAGGAGTCGCTGGAGTCGGACGCAGATGACGGCGCGCTTAGATGATAGACATAGGCGAGCTTATGGGACACGCGCGGCCAAGTAGAGGATACGGGCAGGTGCGTACGGGGTTGCTTGTCAGGCTCGTGGAAGCTAGGAGCAGAGAGGTGGCCGGAGTTGGTCGGAATTTGAGCGGAGGGTCGTCGGAGACAGTGGTGTTTGCACGAGCAATTCTCGCAGCCTGGTGGTGGAGAGGTGTGGGAGGTTGAGGGGAATGAGAGAGGGGAGGATGGCGCTTAAGAGGTCGAGGTCGCGGATGGGAGTTACTCGGCCAGTAACGCGAACTGAATCAAGGTTTAACGACTGCGAGAAACGACAACGAGGGGAGAGGAGCGTGGTCAGCAGGCAGGTGAGGGAGACGATGTCTACATGGCGTGGGGTCTGGTCGTCAGTGAGGCGAGGGATACGGGTTTGAGTGAAAAATAACGGGCTCGCGGGGGGGGGGGAGAGGTGGGCTGCAGATGGGATCGTTGGGCCAGGGAGCTGGGTAGGATTAGATGGGATGCTTTGTTTTCATTTTTTTCTTCTCTATTTTCTTTTTCCTTTTTCATTTCTGATTTTCTGTTTTCATTTTATTCAAATGTTTCAAACCCTCATTTGAATTCAAGTTTTGACCAAACCTTTTCTAAACTTTCTGTAGGTTTTAATACTGTTTATTATTGTATTTAAATAATACATTTTAGAATATTTTCTTATATTCTCTTAGGATTTATTATTTATTTAATTTAGACATTTGTCTTTATTTAAATATATTTCCAACCATATTATTTGATTCAAATAATCTTTTTAAATTCAAAATGTTTATCAAACCTTTTTAGTAGGTTTTATTTATTCATTAGTGTGTTTAAATAATTCACTTTGAATTATTTCCAATATTTTAATATGATTTAATATTCATTTAAATTGGGCATTTGTCTTTATTCAAAAAAAACAAAATGGTTTTATACCCATATGAATTTTATTCAAATAATTCTTTTATTCCTTGTTATGTTAATTAGATAACTTTAATCCACTTGGGCAATTTCAATTTTTATTTTCTCATGATTTGATTAATCATTTATATTGGAAATTCTGTCTTCATTCAAATAGAATTTGAATTTGGTTGAAGCCCATATAATTTTATTTGAATATTCTTTATCCCTTTATTTTATTTGGATTATATTTATTCCATTTTCTTATGGATTTAATTCAAGTTTTAAATTGTCTTCTAAATAATTTTCTTGGGATTTATTATTTAGTTTAGGCAATTTGTATTTATTTAAATAAAATTGGATATTGTTCAATCCTTATGATTTTTTTAGATAATCCTTTACTCCTTATTAGTATTCAATAAATTTTCGTTCCATTTGTTTATGGATTTGGCCAAGATTTAATTTGGCTTTTAAATATTCCTTATTTATTTATTTCTTTCTTTATCTTATAAAATCCATGTCATTTTATTTATAGATCCACAATTGGTGATTACAATTTGTAGAATTTTATTTAATATTTGTTTATATTTTTAAATCCTTTGAGGATTACTGTGCTCTTAATTTGGTATGGATTTTAGATAGGAGCTTTGTTAGCCTTGGGAATTAATTCCTTTTATCTTATTGAAGTCATAAGTTTTTATCCATGGCATCAAATTAAATGAAACCAATTTCTATGGTTTTATAATATTTTTTTATCATTTTTGATCATTAATAAATGTTTTTTGATAGATTTTTATATGGATTAAATCCATAGTCTTAGAGAGATCTTGGAATTGATTTTCTTCCATTAGGGTTTTGGTTTATTTTCCCAGGTATTTATATTCAAGATTCTTTCCATGCATAAAATGCATTTGATATTTGGAAGTGATTTCTTTCATTAAGATTTGGGTTTTTGGTTTAACTTTTCCAAGTGTTTAAATTTCAAGATGCATTCATTGATGAATGCATTTCACTTGATTGAAATTTTGTTGGATTCCCTTTTCATTCAAAGTTTGTTCAAGTAGGGTTTGATGTTTCCATTTAGATGCAAAAAGTTTCTTTTCATCTTAAATTTCAACAACTATTTCTTTTGTTTATTTATTTTTCACATTTCAAAATTTGGAAAATTTTGGGATGTGACACCACTGATACATCGTAAACGTATATATATTTTTTGATGTTCCATGTTTGTTTAGTATCTACTTTGCTTTGCTTTGTCTACACTTTGAGGAATTTTTATATGTTTTATGGGAATAACCTATTAACAAGATGCCACAGTGCCAGTTGCCTGTTTTCTATTGTTTTTGGTTCCAGAAAAGTCAGAAAATGAATATTCTCCGAATTGGACGGGACAAAAGACAAAGTGAATAATTTACTATGGGGAACACGGAGCCAGAATACGAGACAGGGGAGGGCCTCGAGGGCGCCACACCCCTTGGCCAAGCGGCCTGGCCTAGCCCGTGCCTAGGGGGTGCAGCCACCTCGGGCACCCCCTCGGACTCCCTCTTATCCTATAAGAAGCCCCCGATACCTAAACTCTAAGGGCCCGATCAATCTTCCACGAAACAGTCTGTATCCGCCGCCACCATCGTCCCTAGATCGCGGGGATCTGAAGCTCTTCTCGGCACCCTGCCGGAGGGGAGAGATCATCCCAGAGGCCTTCTTCATCACCATGCCAGCCTCCTGTATGAAGCGTGAGTAGTTCCACCTTGGTCTATGGGTCCATGTAGTAGCTAGATGGTTGTTTCACCTCCTTTGTGCTACCATGTTTAGATCTTGTGAGCTCTGTTCATGATAAAGATTATCAATTTGTAATCATGCATGTTGTGTTTGCGGGGATCCGATGGATATTGAGATTACTATGTCAGATTGGTTAATGATTCTATCTTATTGATTCTATCATGTCTGTGTTGTTTGAGATCTTGCATGCTCTACGTGTCTAGTAGCTATCTTGGCCAAGTAGATGCTAGTGACTCCAAGAGGGTGTATTTATGCTCGATAGTGGGTTCATGCCTCTATTTAATCTAGGGAAGTGACAGAAATCTCTAAGGTTGTAGATGTGATGTTGTTACTAGGGAGAAAACAACAATCTCTTTTTCATGGAACAAGTGTATTGTTTACTTTACACACATTGCTTCAAGCAGTTATCCGTTGCTTGCAACTTAATGGAGGGGGTTCGGATGATAACCTGAAGGTGGATTACTAGTCATAGATGCAGTTGGATGGCGGTCTATGTATCTTGTTGTAATGCCCAATCAAATCTCATAGGATCATGAATGTCTAGTATTGCATTGTTATGCCTTGCTCTGTCCTGTCAATTGCCCCGCTGTAAATTTGTTTACCCAGCATGTTATGTTGTTTATCTTAAGGAGAACACCTCTAGTGAACTATGGACCCCGGTCCAATCTTTACCATTGATACATCTTCCACTGTTACTATTAGTTTTCTGCAAACCACAATTACTTTCCACACCATACGGTTAATCCTTTGTTTTCAGCAAACCGGTGAGATTGACAACCTCCCTGTTTGTTGGGGCAAAGTCTTGAGTTTGTGTTGTGCAGGTTTCCAAGTTGCTAGCAACACCTTTTAGTCGTTTCCTTCCTCCTGCTGGTTCGATAAGCTTGGTTTCTTACTAGGGAAAAACTTGCTGTTGTACACATCATACCTTCCTCTTGGAGTTTCCCAACGAAGATCTCCAGTGATCTGAGCCGCATCAAAAGCCCTGACCACCGCTACCAGACGAAGATAAATAAAAACGGTAGTTTGGCCGCCAAAGAAGCCCCGGGTGACCGTTAGAGCAAGGATGACGCCCCAAAGGAAGCCCGGGTTACCACTAAACTAAAGGGTGACACTAAAGGAAGGCCGCGGGGCCACTGTAGCATCGTCCACCGATGTATTGGAGGCTGACTGGGGCCTGGTCCACCAGCTGAGGCCCTGCAGCCGGCCCGCCCTGTAAACCCAGATCGAAACAGTAAACCCTAGAACCCACATAGTAACCTACCACCCCCGACCAGTATATAAGGGCGGGTAGATCTAGGGTTCTAGGTAAGTGACAACAGTTGTAAGAGTTCTCCTATGGTTCTCCTTCTTCCTCTAGACATTGATAGTTGCTAAGGAAACAGCTCTAGGAGCACTTGTACTGGGCATTCGCCCCCATATAGTAGATCTTGCAGAAGTCGGGGTGTTACCTCGCCAAGAGGGCCCCGAACCTAGGTACGTCGCTCTGTTTGCAGTTCATCATGCCCAACCCGTTGCGTGAGCCACAGATTGCACCTAGGTGTCCCTCTTTAGCCATCCCGATGGCACTGTCGTGTTCCACACCACGACAGTTGGCGCCCACCATGGGGCACAGCGCTTTGGCTCGGATCATCTTCCGCGCAGGACTTCCGCTCGTCGCTGGTAAGAGCATGGCCTTCGGCCTCGTCCTCACTCTTGTCTCTTTCGACTGCGTCGTCGATAATGCAGCATGCTTCGTCAGGGACACCTTACCCGTCAACGGCTCCATCATGCACTTCGGGGTCCTCCGCGTCTATGTCTCCACCATTGCCGAGGCCTTCTCCAGGAAGGTCGACACCATCTCCGACGTGCCTCTCAACAACCTTGCTCTCGGGTTCCATGAAGGAGATGGCTTCAGGTCATCGCGTCCAGGGATCTTCGGGTGCCTTGGGTTCTCAGCGATCCAAGGGGTTCACGTCCTAGAATAACTTGGTTCGACATTGGTTCTCGTCAGAAGTCCTTGTCCGATTTTTCACGCATGCCTGAGGAAGATCATGTCGATATGCTTGGCAAAATGTCAGTATTGGTAGATGGTACTCGGTGGCATGACGATCTTGAGAGAAACTCGGGGATCTGGCAGTATCCTATTGGACTTGATCCATCCTCATGCACCAACAAGCATAAAAAAAGGTCACGCATGGGCATATAGGGACACGAGGCAGCGGCTGTGCAACGAGGACACGAGGCGCGCGGGCGGAGGAAGAGGACGACACTGGGAGAGCGGGAGGGCGCCAAAAGGGGATCCCGCGGTAGCGGGGCACTCCCGAGTAAAGAGGAGGTGGCTAGAGGGGGTCGCGGGCGGCCAGGCGCTAGGGATACGCGGTAACAGGGCCTGGGCCTAGTGGAGAGGAGGAGGCAGACGAGGCCGGTGCGAGGTCCTGTGGGTGGGCGCCGGTGCCGGCGACAGTAGCAGCAGGGGCCGCGCTACAAGGAGTCGGAGAGGAGGTGACCAACAGTGGCCGGTCGCGGCCTGGCGGAGAGGAGGAGCGGCGGGCGGCTAGGGCGTCGCGCCGCAGAGGGGATGCTGGCCGGCCAAGACGCGGGAGGCGCTCGAGCGGTGGAGGCCGCGGTGATGGGGATTCGGGTCGAAGCAGGGAGAGATGGTGGAAAGGAAGATGTGAGCGAAGCGTGGGGTTCGGGTGGTGTCATGCGAGGCAGGGTGGTGGGTCCTAGGGTGGCGACGAGCGGTGCGAACGGGGGCGAGCGTGTTGACGCATCGGGGTGGTTGGTTCGCCGAGTTGCGGCAGGGTGTGAAGTGGTGGGGCGGGTTGGTGTAGAGCGGGGTCGCGCGGGTGCGTGTGTGGTGTTGACCGGGTCGGGGTGGTGTGGGTCTGTGTCATGTTAGGGTTAGGGTTAAGGTTAGGGAGTGGAGGGTGGTGACCGGGTGGGTGGCGGCTGAGAGGAGGTAAGAGGGAGTGAGTGGTGGTTGGGTAGAATAGATTAGGGTTAGGGTTTTGTTGGGCCGAACTTGTAGGTGGCCTGGCCTAACGGCTGGGCTGTCTCCTTCATTCCGAAAATATTAAGACTGTCTACTTTAATTTTTCAAGATACTTATGCAAATAATTTTTAGACAAACAAAATATCCGGAAGGAACATGGTTCTATATTTTGAAATAAAGAGGGGGGGTAATGTCAAAACAAAGATAGGGTTTTAGCGAAATGTTTTTAGGAAAATGTATGCATGATAATTTCATGATGATGCACAAGTACAAACAACAACGATTTCCTAATAGTGGTTTTACCCGGGGTGCTACAGAAGCCAAGAGCATAGAGGACAAGGGAGGCAAGAGCTGGAGGAAGACGAAGTGGAGGCCTTGTCCCCCCCCCCCCCCCCCCCCGTGGCCCTATTTACCCCCGCATGGAGAACGTCGTCTCCTCCGCTCCCAAGCGACACGTGGCCGCGTGGCGCTTCCGATCCTGCGACGATACGGTTCTGGATCTTCCCTGCTAGCGCGACCATGCACAGAAGATCCACATGCGTTACGTGGGAGGCGAGGCGTGCACACTCGCCTCGAGAAACCGCTGTGGCACGGACTACGCAGTTACCAAAAACTGGCGCAGTGGCGCAGATGTCAAAACGATGCAACGTGCGCCAGAGAAACGGTCGTGCCTGACGACAACATTGACCTCATCCACTAGACGTTTCGGCTCTAGCTTTGCCATCCGATCGCTACCCTAGTTTACACCCAATGGGTGGCCATCGATTCCACGGCCGGTTGAGAAACAAAGGAGCTCGCAAGACCTTCCCCACCGGCCAAGTCCTTACACGCTCGGGGACTAGTGTCGAGGGGAGAACCCCCGGGTGGGGGAAGCCAGGCCTAAGTACGCCGGCTCCAGAGTACACTGGCCGCCTGGCATTTAAGCAGAGGAGCTCTAGCCGGTTGGGTAGTCCCACCCGTCTAAGCTTAAAGCTTTCCTGACTGGCCCGTCTAGACGGGTAGCCAGAAGAACCGGCTGGGTGGCCTCTTCCACACGGCTGGCCTCAAATTCGATGGAGAGCACGGAGGGGGAGACGCTCCTTGGGAGTATGCCTCTGGCGCCTCCCATCACCAGATAGGCTGGCACGCCGCCCTGACCGGGGCTACCAGACGAAGATAAAGCAAAACGGTCGTCTGGCCGCCAAAGAAGCATCGGGTGACCGTTAAAGCAAGGATGATGCCCCAAAGGAAACCCGGGTGACCGCTAAAGTAAAGGGTGACGCTAATGGAAGGGCGCGGGGACACTGTAGCGCCATCCACAGATGTACTGGAGGCTGACTGGGTCCTAGTCCACCGGCTAGGGCTCTGCAGCCGGCCCGCCCTATAAACCCAGATCCAAACAGTAAACCCTAGAACCCAGATTATAACCTACCACCCCGACCAGTATATAAGGGCGGGTAGAGCTAGGGTTCTAGGTAAGTGACAACAATTGTAAGAGTTTGCCTCTAGTTATTCTTCTTTCTCTAGCCATCGATAGTTGCTAAGGAAACAGCTCTAGGAGCACTTGTACTAGGCGTTCGGCCCCCATATAGTAGATCTTACAGGAGTAGGGGTGTTACCTCGCCAAGAGGGCCCCGAACCTGGGTACGTCGCTTTGTTTGCAGTTCATCGTGCCCAACCCGTTGCGTGAGCCACTGATTGCACCTAAGTGTCCCTCTTTAGCCATCCCGATGGCACTGCCGTGTTCCACACCATGACAATGGGCGCCCGTGAACGTACCGCGCGCCTGTACCAAGTGCACTGCCTGGGAGCAGCCTTGGCCCCAAGGTAAGTCAGCCGGTACGGGCGTGTAAGATCTCACCCAATAAGGTAGAGATCCATGTGATTGTAGTGCTAGTCCCTGGATCGATTTGCTAGCACCCATAGTTTAAGATGAAGTACACAGAAACAAAGGTCATTATTACATCGCAAATCTAGGAATACAATAGTTCTTACAACTCACTTAGCCCAAGGCTAACTTATTTATATTTCTCAATACATAGCATAATAATAGAGTCTTTATCTTCATGCACCACAAGCAAACATGTCGAGTGTAGACCCGTAACCCTACTCACCATCAGAGTAACGTGCAACATGATATGTTACAACCACAAATGGTCAATATAGTTAGAATTGTATAGGCAAGTGATACCATAGTTGTATAGTATAACCTAAAAATTACATGAATTTGGCTAAGTGTGGATCTGGCTGGCTTTGCAAAAAGTAAGTTTTATCCTACTAGTTTGAAAATACTAAGTTTTGCTTTTACAAACACTAAGGTACCACCAATAGACATCAGTGAACCTCTACCCTTGTTCACCCACAATTTTTAACTTAGAGAAATTGGGATGAGGAGATTCTTGAATTGTTTCAATGTCTTGACGCTCAGAAATTGTCCATAACCGGGGACACGGCTAAGTACTTAGGTTTACCCTCTTGAGACGTGGTGCACTTTCCCCACAAGACTCGACATGCATCAAGACAAGACTTTTCAGAAGCAATTCCTCAGACCACCACAAACGCGTTCCTTCCTATTAATTCTACCACCCTCTGTCCGTGAGGCTGAGTTCTCATAACTTAGTTGGTCAAGGCAGAGCCCATATGCCATGTGGTTGCGCTGGAAGCTTCGTGACACAAACTTCTCAAATATCTTTGTTCCTGGGTGGCCATCCACAATTGTGATACACTAGGGTAAACCATAGAAATGGGCCCTGAGTAACCACTCAGCATAATCCATACAAGTCCCAATCCACCCAGGTCTTTCATTAACAATGGTTGTTTTCTTAGTAAAAAATATAAGTATATAAACTTTACATACCATCATAATATGAATTTCCACCCACTAATTATAAGAGCAAGACTAAGAATTCTAGCATACGATGTCTCCTAACTTAGGAAAATACTACCAAGGTATAATCAATAGGATTTCTATAGCATAGCAAAATAATTAAAACTATCATGCAAAGTCCTACTAAAATAACACTAATGCAATAGGTAAAATAATAGTACATATGATGAAATATCACTTGCCTTGGTAGCTAGGAGAGTAGGTACAATCCTCATGGCAACAAACTGCACAATCCACACAATCTACACATCATAATCAAACAACAACAAAATATACAAATCAATATATGGCACTCAAAAATAATATGGATGCATGTAATTATGCAATGATATGAAAGCCACACTTTTAAAAACAAAGTTTATAGTACATAAGATAAGGTACACTTTCTAAAGTCTAAAGACCACAAGATCCACCTAAAAATAATTTATACAATAATTTTTATAGTCAAAATAGCCCTAAAATGTATCTGCCTAAAACTCAAATTTTACAGCAGCTAATGAACAAAATAAGGACACAGTAATAAACTTCACAATTTTCTGAATCCATAGACACCAAATTTGCATTTTTCTGAGTTGTGGGTCAAACGTTATGAATTTTCTAAGTTTAAACATCTAATAAATAAAAATCTGGATTTTAAACAGAAAACCTAGCCATGTGGCGCAACCATACTGGCGGGTACCGCTTCACGCAGACCTTGCGCGTGCGCCGTTGGATCTAAGTGAAATCGTACGGCCCAGATCGGCCGGTACCTCTTCGTTGTATCTTCTAATAGTAGCCCTAGGATCTAGATCTAGCGGTCCTCAGTGCTTGGCCAAGACCTGGCGGTGCTGATGGCGATGTGCGGCGGCGGCGCGTCGGGTGACGGTGCTCCGTGGTGCTAGGGGTTAAGGGGAGTGTCTCTAAGTAATACCGAGGTCTCAAGGTCGAGGTGGTTGAAGTGGAGGTCAAGGTCGATGAAGGGGCACATGGGCTCGCCTGCGATTCCTCGCCGAAGTCGTGCTCGGTGTCGGTGGGTTTCCAGATGGAGATGGAGTCGAGCCTATAGGGCACAAACAAGAAAACGAGGGCGTTAGAGAGTGCTCCCGAGGACAGCAGACACAACAGTGTGAGGCAAAGGGTGAGGGGCGGCTAAACCTCACCGGAATTCATCGCCGAATTGCGTTGGGATGGCGGCGGTTCAAGCTGGAATTTGTAGAGCCTGGTGGGTCTCAGGTGGTGCGGTGTGAGGGGAAATGGAGAGGGGCGAGGGGGGTTTAAGTAGATGGGGTCGGGGGAAGCAATCAAGCTGCGAATCAATCGAATTTACACGAATTCAATCGTGTGGTAACGGCAAAGAGCGGAGTGGGTCTGCGCGCGTTGATTGAGGACGACGAAGGTGACGTGGCGGTGGGGCCAGCTCGTCAGTGAGCGGGTGCGGGGAGGAGAGGGTGAGAAAAGAAACAGAGGGGGAGAGGGGGCGTCGGGTGGGCTGAGATGGGCCGGGTTGCTGGGCCGTGTCGGTTGGCTGGCAGGTAAGTTTTTTTCCTCTTAAACCTTTTCTTTTTCTATTTCTATTTTCTATAAAACATTTGAACTATCAAACTAACTCGAAACCAATTCAAACCTTCACCAAATTTTTAAGAGGTGAACCTAGTGTTCAAAAATGTTTTAAACACAATAAACCACTTACAAAACATTTAAGATAAAATAAAAATAAAAACACAAACTCCACACCTTGCATATAAAGGAAGGGTTTTTAAATAGGGTTTTGCTAGGTTTAAATTTTTGAAAAAAATTGTGCAATGCACACATGCCATGATGATATGAATTGAATGATGAAGTTTTGGTTTAATGAAAATTTAGGATGTTACAAATCTAACCCCCTTAAGATGAATCTTGCCCTCAAGATTCGGGTTGGCTATCAAATAGGTGAGGGTGATCTTTCTAAAGCTCATCTTCTCTTTCCCAAGCTGCTTCCTCCTCAGTGTGATAGTTCCACTATACTTTTCAGAACTTGATTGTCTTAGTACGAGTGACTCTTTCTGTTGTCTCTAGGTGCAAACGGCAGAGGGGGTAGCTGCTTCAATGCGATGCTGGGCACAAGGGAGACAAGGGGAGTGAAATGGTGGCAATGGTTTGAACAATTACTGCTCACCACATTAGAAGCTAAGCAAGTTTGATCTGAGTCCACCAGGTGTTTGCTGAAATGGCCGCATGAATTCAAAGTTTGAATTTTTGGATGAATTTTGGTGAGTGCTCTGGTCATAAGCTTGGTAGTCTAAGGTTGCTTGGGTTTGCCAAGGTGAAGTGGTTTGGTTGGTTTTTGAGAAATGGTCATCTTAGTACCTATACTTGATTCAATTTTGAATTGTCCTTTAAATAGATTTGGAATTTGTTTCTGTTGGTTTGTAAAGTGGGCTGGGGTTCATTGTTATTTGTTCTAGCAAGGGGTGAAAATAATTGGATTTGTTTCTGGTAGAAATCTTTGACTAGGAACACCCAAAGTGGTCTAGACCATTTGCTCATATTTCTTATATTTGATTTTCTCTTCATTTGATTCTGCTTGGAAATGATCTAGATGATTTTTTCCATATTTAAACCTATCCTTGTCATTCATAGCAATCAAACATGGCAATTACACTCATTCATGCATTAAATCACACACACACATGCATTCATATTAATTTTAATACTAAAAGTTTTTGTTAACCCTAAACTTGGGTGATTAGAACTTGATAATCTTGCTTAATATTTTTGGGATGTTATAAACCTTCCCTCATTAAACAAAATCTTGTCCCAAGATTTAATAAAAATAAAACTAGGACCTAAAGAGATCTGGAAACTCAGTCCTAATATAGTCTTCTTGCTCCCAAGTAACTTCTTCAGTATGGTTACTTCACTGGATCTTGAGAAACTTGATACTCTTGTTTCTGGTGGTTACGAAGACTTATTCCAAAATACTAATGGGTACTTCATGATAAGTTAGGTCATTATTGAGCTCTATGGTTCTCTGATCAATATTCTTGAAAAATTCGGTCTTCTTCGGGACTTCTAGGCATTTGCGAAGTAATGAGATATGGAACACATCATGCACGGCTGACATATCCTCCAGAAGTTCCAGTTGATATGATACTTCTCCTTGAAGATTCAAAATCTTGAAGGGTCCAACATATCGGGGGCTAAAATCCCTTTCACTTGGAAAAGTTGCATTCCTTCCAAGGGTGATACTTTCAGATACACAAAATCTCCGATAGTGAAGGCTAGATCTCGACGTCTCTTGTCGGCATAACTCTTCTGTCTGGATTGGGTGGTCTTGAGGTGCTCACGGATCTTGTGAACTTTCTCTTCGGCTTCTCTTAGGATGTCGGGTCCGAAAATCTGACTCTCTCCTACTTCCGACCAATTCAGTGGGGTACGACACTTCCTTCCATGCATAAACTCAAATGGGGCCATTTGAAAATTGGCTTGGTAACTATTGTTCTATGAGAATTCTGTGAAAGGCAGAAAGTCCTCCCATTTAGATCCATATTCCAACACACAAGCTGTCAACATATCTTCGAGTATCTGGTTTACTCACTCCGTTTGTTCATTAGTCTGCGGGTGATAAGCTATGCTGAAATCCAGTCTGGTTTCCAATCCTTCTTGGACTTTCTTCCAAAATCTCGAGGTAAACTGGGTTCCTCTATCCGACACAATGTTCTTGGGGACTCCATGCAAACTGACTATCCTAGCAATGTACAACTCTGCTAGCTTTGAGCTCTGATAAGTGGTCTTGACTGGTAAGAAATGAGCTACATTAGAAAGTCTATCCATTATGACCCAAATAGAGTCATTTCCCCTACTAGACGAAGGCAAACCGGTGATAAAATCCATTCCTACTGAATCCCATTTCCATTCTGGAATCTGCAATCGTTGCAGAAGTCCTGCGGGTCTCTGATGTCCCGCTTTGAGTCTCTGACAGATATCACATTTGGCTATGTAGCTTCTGATTTCTCTCTTCATCTTATGCCACCAAAATTGCTCCTTCAAATCCTGATACATCTTGGTTCCACCAGGGTGGATAGAATAAAGAGTATCATGGGCTTCTTGCAAAATAGCTTGTTTCAACTATGAATCCGCTGGTACACAGATATGTCCTTTGTACCACAAAACTCCTTCTTCATCTTCGGTGAATCCGGGTACCTTCCCTGTACCGATACGAGGTTTAATTCTATTGATACTAGAATTTCCTTTCTGCGCCTCCTTGATCTGACTGATCAAAGTGGGTTGAAGTTCTATGCTAGCCAAAACTCCTTCACTAACTAGCTCCATTCTGAAGTTTTCCATCTCCTCATGCAAACTTGGCTGGGCTTCTTTTATCATGGTGTTAAATCGACACGGCAATCTGCTAAGAGCATCTTCTACCACATTGGCTTTGTCGGGGTGATAGTGAATGTCAAGATCATAGTCCTTGATTAACTCTATCCATCTTCATTGCCTGATATTTAGCTCCTTTTGGGTGAAAATATAGTTCAGACTCTTGTGATCCAAATAAATCTCACAGCAGTTACCCATTAGGTAATGCCGCCATGTCTTCAAGGCTAAAACTATGACTGCTAGTTCGAGGTGATGGGTAGGGTAATTCTGATCATGTTGCTTCAGTTGTCGGGATAAATATGATATTACTTTGCCTTCTTGCATCAGTACACATCTGGGACCAATCTTGGATGCGTCACAATACACATCAAAAGGCTTCTTGATATCTGACATAATAAAGATTGGGGCTGAAATCAATCTCTTATTGAGCTCTTGAAAACTTGCTTCACATTTGTCTGTCCATTCAAACTTCTTATCTTTCTTCAACAACTGGGTCATGGGTCTTGTGATGCTCGAGAATCCTTCTACGAACTTGCGGTAATATCCCTCTAATCCAAGAAATGCACGAACTTGGGTTTGAGTAGTTGGGGCTTGCCATTCTTCGACATCCTTGATCTTGGCGGGATCGATAACAATTCCTCCTGCCGACACCTATTACCTATGAATCCTACTTCCTTTAACCATAACTCACATTTGCTAAACTTGGCATACAACTGATGCTCTCTAAGGGTTTCATGGATGGTCCTCAGGTGTACCTCATGGTCTTCTTCTGATTTTGGAATAGATCAGAATATCGTCGATAAAAACAACGACAAACTTATCCAGGAAGTTCATAAAAATCTTATTCATGAGATTCATGAAATAAGAGGGGGCATTGGTTAATCCAAAAGACATGAAAATGTACTCATACAATCCATATCTGGTGGTGAAGGCAGTGTTTGGAATATCCGTTGCGTGAATCTTGAGTTGATGATAACCAGTTCTAAGATCAATCTTAGAAAACACTTTGGCACTAGTCAACTAGTCAAACATATCTTGTATCTTCGGCAGTGGGTACTTGTTCTTAATGGTGAAATCATTCAGCTTCCGATAATTTGTGCACAAACGGTTACCTCCATCTTTCTTATCCACAAACAAAACTGGTGATCTCCATGGAGACGCACTTGGTTGGATCAAACATATTTCCAGCATATCATCCAGTTGCTTCTTTAGCTCCACTATTTCAGACGGGTTCATACTATAAGGTCTCTGAGCTATGGGTCCAGTTCCAGGGATTAGTTCAATGATAAACTCAATAATCCCGATCTGGGGTGTGGCATCCCGCAAAACCACTACTAGAAAATCGCGTTGAATTTGTGCATTGCATCGTCATCATCATGCATTGTTTCCTTAAAACTAATTTTGCAAAGCCCGATTTGTTTCCAAACGCCTCGTCTTTATTCAAACGCCAAAAATCCGGGTCGCCGGAATATTTTGTTTTGCCCGGTATCGGTTTGCAAAAACCTTGTTTGAAATAAATAAAAATATTTATTATTTTAGCGGGGCAGTCGAACGGGCCGATTGACCCGAACGACCGCCCCAGAAATTAAAACGGTCCAACTACACCCGCCCTTCCAAATCCTAAACCTACCCATCTTCCTACCCACACACCCCAGCCACATCACCCCAACCACTCGGTGTTCGCCACGTCACCTTGCCCCAACCCCCCACCCAACCAGAGGCAGCCACCTCATCTCACCCCTCTCTCCCCTCTCTCTCCCACCAGCCACTTCCCCACCACGCACGCTCTACACCCACCCAAGCCACACACGCACCCAGCCAACCCCACCCGCTGCAGCTAGGCCCCACGCGCGCAGCCCCCCTCTCCACCTGCCCAATCCCAGCACCCCGGCCCCACCCGCACGCTCGGCACGCACGCCTGAACCACCCCGTCCTCAACCTCCCGACACCACCTCAGGACGCTCCCCACCCCGCGCCAGGAGCCGACCCGACCCTCCCCAGTCGCCGCCGCCGGGCCGCCTCCGCGTGCGCCGCCCGTGGCCGCTCTCCATGACCCCGCCGCTGCTCACCTTCTCCGGCGCCGCCACCGCCGCGAGCCGCCCTGCCTGCGAGCGCCGCCCTCCCCCGCGCCTCCGACGACCTCGACGCCCGACCCCGCGCTCGCCCAGGACCGCCACCAACCCTCGACGCGCTGCCCCGGCCTCGCTCGCGACCACGCTCCTCCACCCCGCCTCGCGCCAGACCGCCGTCCGCCGCCGCCCCGCGGTCGAGCCCGCGCCTCCCGCGTCCCCAAGCTCGTCGCCGGAGTCGCCCCGTCGCCGGTCCCCTCGACCCTCTCACGTGCTCCTTCGGCCGCGACCGCGCCCTCCGCCTTCCGCCCAGCCCACGGCCGCCTCGCTCCCTGCGGCCACCGCCTCCGGCCTTGGCCTCCGCCCGCGCTAGCCGGCCCCGTCCCTCTCCGTCGTCGCCTCCCTGGCTCTCCACCTCGCTGTCGCCGGTGGCGCCGCCGTCGGCCACGCTCCGCCGTCCAACCTCCACCTCCAGCAACCGCCTCGCGCACGCCATCGCTTTTCTTCGGTCTCGCGGTGCCTCGCAGGGACCACCAGAGTACCACCCGAAGATCGCCAGCGTCGAAACTCAAGCTCTGCACCTCGTTCGAGCCGGAACCTCAAGATCTCCGACATGGCGTAGATGGACAAACCCCGAAGACCCGAACCCCGATGAACCACGATCCCCACTGCAAAACAACAAGGCCTTCGAAGCGGAACCGACAAGATCTGCAACACGGACGCGGAGAAAACCTCGGACGCCAAGATCTTCTCCTCGGGACACCGGGAGCTCCCCTGAACGCCTAGGTCTAACCCTCGGACCCGAAGACCGCGATGATGTTGAACCAAGATCCCCATCGGACCAGATCGTCACCAAGACCGGCCATGTTGAGATCCGAGATCGACCCGTCGAACCCTGGACCCCGACCCCGAACCCCGGAAACCCAAGTTCGTCGAGACCCCCTAAAGTGTGAACCCCTTATCCGAGAACCCTATTTTTTTTATAAATGCCATCTATATAACTTGTTGCATATTAAATCATTATCTCGCATGCATATCATGAGGTTTGGGGGCCTTATGCCGATTTCACCTAATAATTAAATATGGGGCCCATATGCGGGCAAATCTAGCCTTATATTGGCTTCATTTAAACTTGCGCAGCGAACCGGTGCGATCTTTTGCCATGTTATAACAACATTTAAATTGCGGGGTAGATAAATAACTGGAACCATCTAACTAATTGTCGGGACCCCGGTTCCACTTAATATGACCTAATTGCATTGCATCTTTGCCATGTCATTCATCATACATGCATCATGCCGATCTTTTGTCGTTGTATTAAATAGTGCATCCGGTGTTTCTTCTAGTGTTTTGCTTCTTCGCGGATAAGGCCGTTGAGTTGATGCGAGTGTCGCCCCGATCATCGGTTGAACCTTCGACAATGTTTTCAGGCGAGCATCTCCCCCTTTCTACCTATCTTACTTTTATAGTATTTATTCCCTCCTGTTGACCTATTGCTATCTGTGTTGCGATGCTCTAGTTTTTCGTACCCGTGATATCCCTTGCAGCCTTATATTGCCTTGGACACATCCTATTACCTGTTGTTTGGTAGATAGTTGGACTTGCGCGTCGTAGTCGCTTGCTCAAGTGCTGTTGCGTGTCGCCATGTTCCACAGTTGTTGGAGTAATGCCGCATGTTTGATGTTGGAGACGATCATGGTTTTACTTATCGTTCACTTTAATTCCTGTTTAACA
Source organism: Avena sativa (assembly GCA_916181665.1). NCBI lineage: Eukaryota > Viridiplantae > Streptophyta > Magnoliopsida > Poales > Poaceae > Avena > Avena sativa. The sequence continues at coordinate 362,579,736 of OV702285.1, read as the reverse complement.
ACTAAAATTGAAGTAAGCAGAGGCATCGGTGGGTGATAGATAACAGTTGGTTTCCGAATGCCCACTTGTGTCCCGTAGGACCCCGAGTACTTGATACCTGTTCCTTGATTTATCGCGCTATCCACATCCGGGAGGTATATGGGACCCCCCTTAGCCAGAGCTTGATTCAGTCTTATTTCTTGGGGCCACAAACTAGTTTGAGGTTTTATTTACGATCCTGTACCTATGCCATGCTTTACTGCTTTATTTACGATTGTGCGAGGAGCACACTGTACTGTTTAGGATCAGGACATGATTCCGCGGTGTCGACAAGCCCAGTTTTGGGTTCCCAGTCGTTCACAGCCGTCCACCCAAACCTTGAGTCCGTCTCGGAGCTTGCTTACTTCGTTGCGGGTAGACTCCAAGGGGTGGCCCCCTGAAATATTTCTGAATCCTGTGATTGCTTTGTCGTGAAGGCCTCGTTGGGTTTTGATTTGGTTTTTCCGAGGTTGATCGAGTGTGTGTTGCTATTGGTGCACCCCGGCCGGGTAAAACTTTCTGAAAGCCGTGTCCGCGGTTATGGACGACTTGGAGCACAGTATCTCGACCATAGACAAGCATAACTAAAGTTTATTGCTATAAATTTGACTTATAATGACTAGTAATCAGCTTCACTATAATGGAATGGCTAATTAATACTGCCCACAATTGCTTGTTTGGAGTGTCGCTTGCGACCATTGTACCTGACTAGTAAGTATGACAACTATCACGGAATGGCTGAATAAAAGTACCAACAACTGCTGGGTTTTGGGTTTATCTCATGCTATCTGTATCTGATTAGTAAGTGTTGTAACTATCACGGAATGGTTAACTAAAAGGGCCCACTGCTTACTTTATCAGGACGATTATCTATACTTGACTAGTAATTGCTGCAACGATAACCGAATAAATAAAAGTGCCAACTGTGTGAGTTCCTCGGTTGACTTCCTCGTTTGGTCTCGAGGGGGGAAACGCCAGGATGGGTTTGATTGGTGGTAGTATCAGCTTGGTTCCGAGTAGGTCTTTCTTATCCCTATCTGATCACCGCTAGTTGTATCGAGTCTCTATAGGTTGTTTAGTGCATGCTGCCGCTGCCGCTCAGTCCACCATACCTTTGTAGGCGAGGACCGCCGAATTCTAGTCTCGCCGTGTACTGGCCTCAGTACTGACGCTCCTCTTTTTCCTTTGCCCTTTGTCGGCACCCCTTTTGTTTAAGCAGGTTTTGAGATCGACGCCGTTAGCAGGGTTACCCTTCCGGCTTGGCCTGGGCAGGGTTATGGACGCCATTGGTTATTCTTCAGGGCTCTTAGCCCCATTTGCATCTTGTCCGTAGCTGGACGCTCTATCGTTTTCAAGGTGATTTGGATCTTTGTATATTATATTTGTATTCTTGACTCATGGAGTCGCCGTTATATATATCTGTTCTGTGGGTCCCATCGAGGACTGTTGTGTAATGTTATTGCTTCGTTTTCCACCCGCACGAAAGTGCCTGGTGGGCACCTTTGAATCGTTTCTATGCGGGTTTGGCGAATTTTGCTCAAACTTGCATAGGTCCGATTCTGAGGGTGTTACATGGGGGCATACCGGGCAATTCATTTGGGAATACGTCGGGGTATTCACACACTACTCTGACTTGGTCAATGGTTGGTTGGGCTAGACTCTTGTTGTATTTGAATTTACGGGGCGAAGTCTCAGATACATGCTCTACTGATACTCCGGTGGTACTATTCATGGTTATGGATTTCTTGGAACAGTCGATTAATCCTTTATGTTTCGACATTGAATCCATTCCTAGTACTAATTCCAAATCTTTGGTTCCAAGTACTATTAGATTAGCATAAAAATCTATTCCATGGATTCTGATAGGTACGGCCTTGCAAATTTGTCTAGCTTTGGTGGTTCAACCAGGTATTTGAACTATCATAACATGCTTCAATTTTGTTGGTTGAATCTTACTAGTGCATGTAATTCTGCCATAACAAACGAGTGCGATGCTCTAGAATCAAACAACACTCTTGGAAGTACTGAGTTAACAGAAAACATACCCAACACGACATCTGGCGCTCCTGGGCTTCTTCGGCATTCATGTGAAACAGACGGCCGTTGCGGTTGAGTGAGTTCCCTGGGGCAAATCTCCTTCCAGGCTGAACACGGCGTTGCTGCTGAGCTGGTGCATTCACATTGGCTGCCGCAAGCTTCTTGGGGCACTCGTTGGAGTAGTGACCCTTGACTCCGCATTAAAAATAATTAATCAGAGACTTGTATTTTCCTGCAACAGGGACGGTATTGCTTCCAGTCCTTGGGGTAGTATTGGTGTTGTTGGGGTTGTTGTTGTTGTTGGACTTGGGCGGTGCATGGTTGAAATTGTTGGAGTTGCTGATGTTGTTGTGGTTTCCTCCGGGCCTTTGGTTTCCTCCTCCACGGTTGGGATAGTTCAGACGGGACATAGGGGGTCTATTGATTCTCGGGGCATATCCTGCAGACGGGTTGGGGCGATAATTCGGGGTATGGTGGGTTCCTGGTTGATGCATCATTCGACGCTTGTGATTCTCATTGGCTTGGTTGATCTTGCCTTCCATATGGATTGCAGAATCCACTAAGGCTTCAAGGTCAGCGAAGGGAATGTTAACCATCAATGTCTGCTTCTCATCATGTAGACCATTTAAGAATCGCTCCTTCTTCTTAGCTTCAGTACCAATATCATCAGTGGCATACCTAGACAGACACAACAATCTGTCAAGGTACTCTACCACAGTCATCCTTCCCTGCTTCAGCTCCTTGAATTCATCCCTCATCCATAGAATCAAACCTGGTGGCACATGGGTTCGGCTGAACTTGAGTTTGAATTCATCCCAAGCCATCATTTGTCCTCCATTCATGGTGTGAATGCTATTCCACCAAGATCTTGCATCAACTGCCAGATAATGGGTGGCAAACAATACTTTCTCATTGGCCTCCACTCCTGCGACCTCTAAGTTGTTCTCCATGGTTTGCAGCCAGTCATCAGCATCTAATGGCTCTTCAGACTTACTAAATATGGGGGATTGGTGTTTTGAAAGTTCTTAAGCTTGGATCCATGGTTGTCCTGGTTTCCATGGCCTTGATTATTATGGGCCATCTGAGCTATCTGTTGAAGGGTGGCTAAATTAGCTTGACGTTTAGCTCTTCCAGCTTCACGGTTAGCAACCAACATTTGCAAGATTTGTAGCATTGGGTCTTGAGATGAGTTGCTCCCTCCGTGAGGCATCTGAAGATTGAGATAGATCATGAGACAAGAGGGAAATTTCTAAGGTTCATGGATTTGTTTTTGAAAAGCTTTAAAACTTTGAGTTTGACTCTGGTTTTTCCAACTAGCAACATTCTTTTCATTCATTCATTCATAGAACCCCATACAAAAACAAACCACACTAGGGTAACAGATGGTTTTAGGAACCATTCTGTGAAGCTATGATACAGTGGGACCAGATACAAGTCACACCTACGATAGTGCTCAAGTGATACTACTCATTAGAACCGGTGGCTTCTTCAGCATCAATGAAGGCGGAATCATCATCAACAATGTGGAAGTCCATGTCGAGGTTCTCCAGGTAGTCATCATCATCACTGAGGTAGGAGTAGGGATCTCCACGGATATCTTCCCCTTCGTTCTCCCTCTCCTCAAGCTGCATGTCTTGCTCATGGATGATCTCCTCCAAACATGACACCTTGTGACGAAGGCGGGCAATGATGCGATCCTTCTTGTCACGCAGACGGCAAAGTGACTTGTGCTCCTTCACAAGTATGGCGAGGGTCTGGTCCTTCTTGACTGCAATGGCATAGTTATGGTTGGCGTACGCGTGTGCATTGTCCAACTCATTCTGCCTATCATACAGCATGAAGTCGAGATGATCCACCTGATGCTTCAGCTCTGGAAGGCCTGGCACCTCCAATGGTTGTCCCATAGCATACGACTTGCATAATAAAAGTGAGTGTCATTGATCTGGTTAATGATTTGGCCACACAGACGGGCAAGAGCTTCCTGCATAGCCCTAGCGAGTCCGTCTAGCCAGTTTTTCTCCCTCAAGCTAAATTGGATCCCCTCTAAGGTGGGTGCCTCCATCTTGCCTCTGAGATTTTAAACTATCAGCCACTGTCGTTCTCCTCCTTGCTAATCATTTAGCTGTGCTCCGAAGAATTCGGGGTGCGGGCGCTCAAGAAGTTCCGAGAGTTGGCTTAAATCTTGCTCGAAGATGAGCTCTCCTCCGTTGCCCAACTAGTAGAACTTGCTATACTTGACTTCCATCTATAAGAATGTAGGATGAGTAGGTTAGTGAGGTGATCAACTGTGTCAAATTTTATGTAAGATTGCAAGAATCTTTGAGGAACATGAATTTTTTTGAAAGAATCTCAATGATAAAAATGAGAATAGGTTTTCATAAATACTCACTTCTTTTGCTTTGAAACTAAGTTTTTGATTCAGGCATCCATTCTAACTAGGGTCTCCTATGGTGTTTGATTGCTCTGATACCATCTTGTCAACAACCGGATTTTTAATCCTAGATGCCTGTTATGCCATACATCGCAATCACAGGATTACCATTTTTGCGAGACATAACAGATTGGTACCATAGTTCATCATCCATTACAAACCATAATAAAGGTCTTACAAATAAATAATCTCATGATCTAGTATTAATACAATCAATGCAACAGAATAATAATAAGGGTAGCGTGGTCGAGGCTCCATCTTTAGGGACACATGCAATGCTGATGATGGGAGATGATCCTTGTTGTCATAGACTTCCTGCTATCCATCATCCTGGTAGTCCTCTTCATAGTCTGGCCATAGGAATAGCCCGAGACAAAGCCATGAGTACTCTTTAAGTACTTGCAAACTCACTAACAAGTAAAGTAGTTAGAGTAGGAATCCTAAGCTCTAGGTTTATTTTCAAAAAGCCAGGTTTATCTCAAACTGAGTTTAGAAGTAAATAAAACTAGTTTAATGTTCTACAACACCTAAGTTGGAACTTAGTTTTCATGTTCACAACCCTGTTGTGGTAAAGTCAAAGTCATAGTTCATTTCACAAGTCATTTTGAAAATATCTGATGACGGAACAGTATGGCCACTCCAACTGTCCATGACCGCGGACGCGGCTATTCGAATAGTTCGACACTCTGCAGAGGTGGTACACTTTCACCACAACATTCGATACATCCTTCAGGGATAACCCCGAATCATCATACTTAGTATGTGGATAATCAATCCTAATCTTTCAATTACACATCCTAGTAAAGGCACATCCCCTATGAGTTTGGCCTCCCAACCATGACCATCTATCATCTTGGGAACTGCATAGGTGGACATTCACATTCACGAGGTATCCTCATCTCAACCTCTTTCTGCAAGGGAACCCATACTAAGACATATAAACTTCCAGTCAAGCCCTACCCAAATTCTGGTATTGTGTTTGTACGGTAACATTGGAATGGTATTGCATCCGAACCTAACCATCAGTTTTTATAGAAGGGATAAGGCTCATGCCTCAATATTTTCATCATCAAATCATCTTGTGTTCATAAAACATGTCAAAACATTTCAATATAATGAATCTTCATTCCAAGGTTTTCATAATCATTTTCACCAAGTATTCCCATATAAAGTGATCAACTTTTATTCTTTGCACTAGCCACTAAAGTTGAGGGTAATCACTAATGAGGGGTGCTAATTAAGTGTGACTATCCAAATCTAGTCTCATGCCTTAGTATGACATCTAGTTCTAACTACTTAGGCCTAGTTTTATGCTCTTTATGCTATCTATACTATCTTTCCAAAACTCACAAAGCACTAACTAAAAGTAATAAATAACTTTGGTAAAAATAAAAGAATAAAGCTTGCAATTAAAACTGGGATTTGGTATAATCAAGGTTGCATAACCAAAGCATGCCTAATGCATCTTTCATAGGTTATCTTGCATAAGTAGCACGCAAATTTCTAGCTTGCATGGTTAAGAAACTTGCAAGTGTTAGCTTGCATAGTTAACTTGTATTGTGAGGCTTGCAAGTATTAGCTTGCCTTGATTGGTGCAGTGGTTGAAGTTTCTTCTTCTTCGTAGTACTCCTCCTCCTCGTAGCCTTGCTCGGTACTAGCTGCTATAAATCAATACGAGGTACACAATCACCAAACCATACTTAACTACTTCTATTTGGCACACAAAGGTTCACACTAGATGATCTAGCATCATCACAATCATCACATGAAATAAAAGACCTAGTCTTATTTATTTTATTTTAGAAAAGTAATTTCTACTCATTGAAAACTACTTAAGATTTAATATTCTCCAATTAAAATATGGGATCATGTTGACACATGTCATCACCACATATTCTAATACTTTGGAATGTAATTTAAAGTGGTGGTCATGTTTTATAAAGTTTAAACTTACTATTTTATATAATTAAAGTGACTAGAAATGCCTATATAGCATACTTTTAGTACTAGTCCAAGATCACTGCATGTAAACCTAAATATTTTTACATATTCATATAGATCTTATCAAATGTGATTTTTGAGAGTTGTAATCAACTCAAAAGCATTTCTGGTTGATTTTTGAAAAATGTTTGAATATGGAAAATTCTCTGTCATGTTATTTTTACTATAGGTGATCTATAATTTTAGATGGTTTGAATCCAATGGGCTTGGATTGATAATTTGAATACCTTTCTAGCAAAATTAGAATCATGAAATTTGGTTCAGTACATCTCTTTGAATTGAATTTTCAATCTACTAACTGAACAGGGGATTGAATAAAATGGAAAAAGATTATTTGAATGTCTGGGCTACGCGCGGGGAAAGGAAATGGGCCGTCCCAACTGCACTGTGCGCGCACAGCGGGCTACTGATGGGGGGGTGTCGTAGTCAGTGGCTCATTTAACCCGAAGCGGTAAGTTTCAATCTAAGTCGTGCGATTAGACTAAGATCTATGACCGACGTTCATCGTCTCCGTCGGACAGCTCCGGCGATACTAAACCCTAACAGCGATGGTGGGGGTACGCTGTGGCTCACCTAGGCTCCAGCTAGGGTCGGTGATGGGGGCGAATGACATTCTCAACGACGGTGGTTCGAACGGTGGTCGTGGCGGCTCCTGGGGTGGCTCCAATCAACAGCTCCTATCCTCTACAGCAACAGAATCCGGTGAAATTCCGGTGGGCTGGAGCTCGCCTTGCTCCGAGGAAAGGTGTGGGGTGGTTCTGAGAGAGAGGGGAGTGAGATGGTGTGAAGAATGAGGGCTGGGGTTGCCTCTATTTATACACCGGTGAGAGGGGAAGTGCGGCATGGCCACGGCTCGTCGGTGACGACAAAGCAGAGGGCTAACGACATGGCTGAGGGCGTAGGACGGTGTGGTGTCTCCTAGCGATTATCACTGGCTTCAAGGTGCGACACGGGGCAGTCGAGGATGGTCGGGAGCGGTCCATGCTCTGTGCGGGAACGGCGGTGCTCGAGACGGTGTACAGGGGCTTCGTGTCGCGTGGCGGTGAACAGGCGTGTCTGGGAGGTAGCTAGGGTCATGGCGAGTGCAGTTATGCGCGGTGAAGGAGAGGCGCGATGTGTGCGCGCTTGTCGTCTGCGGCGCTCTGGCGCGCTCTCGGCATGGTTGCAGAGAATTAGGCGCGGCGGTTTTCTGGTGGTCCACGGCTTGGCTGCGCTCGAGGGGTGGACAGGGAGTGGCGGTGGACGGTGGTCTATCTCCTAGACATCATGGACGGGCGCAGCGCTTCCTCCTATGAGCTGTCCTTGGTCGGCCGGCAATGGTGGCTCGGGTGGCGCGGCACTGGTGCAAACGGCATAGGGGGTAGCTGCTTCAATGCGATGCTGGGCACTAGGGGAGACAAGGGGAATGAAATGGGGGCAATGGTTTGATCAATTACTGCTCACCACAGCAGAAGTTAGGCAAGTTTGATCTGTGACCACCAGGTGTTTGATGAAATGCCCGCATGAATTAAAAGTTCGAATTTTTGGATGAATTTTGGTGAGTTATCTGGTCATAAGCTTGGTATTCTGAGGTTGCTTGGGTTTGACAAGGTGAAGTGGTGTGGTTGGTTTTTGAGAAATGTCCATCTTAGTACCTATACTTTATTCAATTTTGAATTGTCCTTTAAATAGATTTGGAATTTGTTTCTGTTGGTTTGTAAAGTGGGCTTGGGTTCATTGTTATTTGGTATAGCAAGGGGTGAAAAGAATTGGATTTGTTTCTGGTATAAATCTTTGACTAGGAACACCCAAAGTGGTTTAGTGAACAAGTTTGGCCAAAATGACCATTTGCTCATATTTCTTATATTTGATTTTGTCTTCATTTGATTATGCTTGGAAATGATCTAGATGATATTATTTTCATCTTTAAACCTTTCATTATCATTCATAGCAACCAAACATGGAAATTGCACTCATTCATGCATTAATCACACATACACATGCATTCATATTAATTTTAATAATAAAAGTTTTTGTTAACCCTAAACTTGGGTGATTAGAACTTGATAATCTTGCTAAATATTTTTGGGATGTTACAATGAGCCATTGCTTAAAAGGGGAGTTTTTCAAATATCAGGAACCGTGGGTGAGGTAACTCGTATCTGGACCTAGTCCATAAGTTCAGAGCTAACGTTTTAGGTCCTGGACAAGCTAGCGGAGGAACAGGGCCTCACGGGCCATTTTTCAAATATCAGGAACCGTGGGTGAGGTAACTCATTGCTGGACCCAGTCCTTCAATTCAGAGCTCACGCTTTAGGGCCTAGACAAGTTGGCGGAGGGACAGGGCCTCACGAACCTTTTTTCAAATATCAGGAACCATGGGTGATGTAACTCTTCGCCAGACCCAGTCCATAAGTTCAGAGCTCAAGCTTTTGGGCCTGGACAAGCTGGTGGAGGAACAGGGCCTCACGAGCCGTTTTCTAAAAGGGGTGTTTTTTTAAGGTCTAGGAGTGTGGGTCAGGTAACTCATAGCCAGACCCAGTGCGTAAGTTCAGAGCTCACACTTTAGATCCTGGACGGTTAACGGAGGGGAATGATCCCTCACAAGCCGCCCCATAGACCTTTTGAGGAGAGGGCCGTAGGGAAAAACAGAAGTACCGTTGTAGCTCAATACATGCGCCATGTGAGAAACAAAAGCACCAGAGGCCATGGGTGAGGTAACTTGCGGCCGAGGAACGGGCCGTAAGTTCAGATCTCTACAATTTAGGATCAGATGATGCCGGGGAGTGAGCAGTGTCGGGCACCGTGCCTAGCCCCCCGCTTGCGAGGTGCATGTGAGGTAACCCAGTTAGGTACGGTTTTCAAAGAAGACTTTTCCGAGGGAAAAAACAAATGGTAAAGCATGCACGGAGCAAAAGATCCAAAAAAACTGCTGAGAGTTCAAGCTTATTATAGCACCGTCATGGCTTGCACAGGATCTTACTTAAAGTAAGGATGGAAGGGGGATGAGAGTTTCTTGAGGGTCACCTTCAAAAATTCGGGAAATCCAGCGCGTTTCTTGGAGAGGCTTGTACGCCTTCCCGCTTCCATGAGCTCCTTCCCAGCGGATCACCAAGCTGCCCTCCGGAGGGCTATCGGCTTTGTTCGCACGCTAGGTGCGGTCCATTGAGAAGTCGGTAGCCCCTAGGTCTAGGTAGTCCTCTGGAGCCTCTTCGGATCTTGCGAGGGTAGGTGGCGGCATGGTCCGGTCCCTCTAGAAGGCCCTAGCACCGTTGTAGCCCTGCCCCTCACGAGATGGGAACAGCGTGGCCACCACCCTCTTGGCCATAACATTCTCCTAGGCCCCCATCTGCCTCCTCCTCGTGGAGCCCCTGATGAAATCCAACGCATCCACATCCTCAGGATAAGCGGCGGTTGCTGCTTTGTAGCCGTGCTCGAGGGAGCGCAGGGCCTCCACTTCATCATAGCGGACTGTGATGATCCTGTCGTTGCCTTCGGGCATCTTGAGGATGTTGTAAGCGTGGTGTGTTGCCGCCATGAACCTGGCAAGCGCGGGTTAGCCAAGGATGACAATGTATGGGAGCTTGATGCAGGCCACGTCGAAGTCGACAAGATCGTGCGGTAACTGTCGGGCGTCCCGAACGTGACAGGGAGACGAACCTGCCCAATTGGTGTAGTGGTTCCGTCCGTCACCCTGAATAATGGTATGGTCGACGCCAGCCTTTCGTAGGGCACTTGCAGCTGGGCGAACGTCTCGGTGGAGATCATATTCAGGGCGGCGCCTCTGTCAATGAGAGTCTTCTCGACCGTGATGTTGTTGATGGTAGGGGTGCGGATCATGGGGAGTGTGCCCATGGGCCTGGTGAAGACGGGGTGGTCAAGGGCGTCGAAGGTGATTGGGTACTAAGACCACTTGAGCTTCTAGGATGGAACTCCTAGCTTGGCGGCGGCGACCTCGCGAGTGAGCAGCTTGAAGTGCTAGTTGGAGACCGGGGCCTGGGAGCCACCAACGATACAAGCGATAGCTCCTTGCGGCACTTGATAGCCCCCAGGGTCCTCGGCATGGCCTTTCTTCGTCTGTGGAGGGCACTACTACATGACATTGGCATGATGGCCTATCTGTGGGGTATCACGGCCCTCGGAGTTATTGTTCCAGCGCTCGCCCCCGTGGTGGCCACCTCTATCCTCGCCACACTCTCCACCAGGTCTCCCATTTCTCTGGTTGCTGCGCAGGCCACGAAGCCTCTTGAGCTCGTAGTAGTCGTCGGTGGGGTGTCCGTTCCTCTTGTGGAAGTCGCAGTACGCGTTGGCGTCCCTTTCCCCTTCGTCGTGCAACTCGCGAGGACTCTTTCAGTCCGGCTCGACAGCGAGGATGGCGGCGGTCTTGCGCTTGTTGTCCTTGTCCTTTCCCTTGGATGAGCCCGAGGACTTAGGGGTGGTTTCCGCCTCTGCAAGGCCGAACATCTGCCCAGCCTCCGCCTTGGCGCACTTCTCAGCCATGACGAAGAGCTCGGCTGCAGTGGTGAGGTTCTCGCCTCGGATGGATCTTCTCCCTCATATTGATGTCCTTGACACCCTCAGAGAAAGCGGTGATGACTTTGGAGTCCGAGATCTTTGGGATATTGTTGCGGACTCGGCTGAACCTCTGTAGGAACTTAAAGAGGGTCTCCCCGGGCTCTTGGCGCACCTATAGGAGGTCTAAGTACGTGAGAGGGCGCTCATAGCTTCCCTTGAAGTTTAATGATGAAGAGGGAGATGAGTTTGGCCCATGATTCGATGGACTACCCTGGCAGGTTCATCATCCAAGTGCTGGTCGTTTCCTTCAGGAACAGAAGGAGCCAGTTTGCCATGATGCGGTCGTCTCCCCCCTGCAGCCTCGATGCTTGTGGTATAGAGTTGCAGGAACTCACAGGGGTTGGCCGTTTCGTCGTAACACGCTGGCGACTCCAGGAGAAACTTGTCTGGCCAGACCACATGGCGAAGCGCCTTTGTGAGGGCAAGGCAGCCATTGGCCTGCATAGCCTTGCCATTGGCGAAAGCCGCGCGATTTTGCTGGCCTGCCGTGGCGATTTCCTCGGCGATTAGGTCTTCGTGCCCATGTTGTGGCACTGCGACCGCAGGGTGCAAGGCGATCTGGCAGTTGTTGGTTGCTGGCGGAGGCGCCTGGACGGACTTGGGGGCTCCATTACGGCGTCGGGCCAGCGGAGAGCCCCCAGCCCACTACGTCGAGTCTTCTTCCTAGGCCCGCTGCTCCTACGAGGAGAGCGTGGCAACATGGAGGAGCTCAGCGGTCCTGTCCTTCCGCTTCTCCTCGCCTAGGTTGGCCGGTGAGAGGTCCAGGAGCTCCTGCACCATGTGTCCGGCCGCTTCAGGCGGGAGGCGCTCAGTGTTGTCGTGCGTGGACGCAGTGCGAGAGAGCGAGGTGGCGCCATGTGTGGAGAACAGGGACTCCCGAGACGGGAAGTAGGTGTACCCTCTGTCTTCCTCAGTCCACTAGTCCTGCTCAGAGGGGGCGCATCGTGGGGCCGGCTCGGTCTGGGACCTGGTCGCCGTGTGGCAGAGTGCGCACTCGGCGCGGGTCTCGATGCGAGTCGACATGTGGCCGAGGTTGGTGAAGATCTTGAAAGCGCGCCTCAGCCCCTACCGGGTGCGCCAAATGTCGGATATTTGTCCCATGAAGGAACTAGGGTCCAACGATCCCTTGGTTCGTGAGGGGACTAAACACGTGTTTCCAAGGATCCTTGGCGATGGTGGCGGTGGTGAAACAAGAATCGCGACAGAGAGGAGACAAAGTGTTTTTTACCCAGATTCGGGACCCTCGTGAGGAGGTAAAGTCCCTACTCCTGCTTTGTTGTATTGCTCGCTTGGCTTCGCGAGGGTACAATGGTGATGAGATCTCTAGGGTTTAGATCGCAGGGGATCAATATTTTCTAAGGTACGAGGAGGGTCTCTTATATAGGGTGGCGTCGAGCCTCTTCCCCTGCTATTGGGCAGGAAGGGCGTCCACAGTACCACCCCTCATGGACCCAGTCTAGGAGGCTACTTTGTGTGGACTCGGTTCAGCTCATTCGGCATAGCTCTGTCCTCCTGTAAAGCGTCCTTCGTCTATGTCATTTTTATTTATCTGGCGCCCTCTGCTTTATCCCTTCTATCATCAAAATTGCAATGGAAGGGGTCTTCCACCACGAGGTCGATCTTCCTTTCCCTACAAAAGAGGGGTGTGGACCGAGTCTTCTTTACTGAAGCGTCTAGCGTCGCAGGGACACTGTACTTCCTGTCGGGACCATAGCTTGAACTCCGCTGGGCAAAGTTATTTCCCTTCCTCGGGGATGCTCTGTAGTATCCGCGGCTCGAAGGCGACGTAGGGTGATGCAGCAGACTCCCTCCGGAGGTTCACTCCCTCATGAGGCCCATTCGATTGGGTCCCCTCCTGAAGCATGTTGCCTCTTGGGAGCGGAGACCCTTTGGCGCGGGGCTTCCTCAACGTGGGGACGTGGTACCCCGGTTGCTAGGGCTCCGACAAGGGGGCTGATCATCCCAGTTACAAGAAATGTTATTAAGGAAACACTCCCTAGATAACACATGAGCCGTTTTATTTGCTTCCCTCGAACATAATTTAAAAACCACCCTTCTGATCCAGGTTACTAGATTAACACAGTCTACATAAACAGGAGCTGAATCTATCCACCAAGCTTCAATATCAATACATGCATCAATAGTTTTTGTAGAATCAGATTCAGCTATGATATTGTGGCACCCCAATCTATTTGCTAGCATAAGACCTTCTCTTATAGACAGCGCTTCAGCCATCGCTGTTGTCGCTACATATGGTAACAACTTTCCTGTAGCGGCAAAAAAAAAGTACCTAGATAGTCGCGAATAACAGCCCTGACAACGCCTGAGTAAGAACTCTCAAAAATGAAGCATCAATGTTTACTTTTAGCTAATGTGTTTTGAGTCTCTTCCATCCATCTTTTCCAAGAATCGTTGAATGTTTTTCCATGCATTCATTGCTATTGTCAGGATAGACATCTTGCATCGAAATAAGGGAGGTACTGTCTCATAATGCATATGACGCCTTCTAATCCACCAGAGGTACCAACAGGTCACTGAAACTAATTCTTTTAGTCCAATATCATCAAACTGCTGCACAGTATTATCATCACGATGTAGCAGCACTCACTGGTGGAAAACGGGCATATAGTCTCGGGCCGTAACGGGCTCTAGTCCCGGTTTTGGGCCCACGACTGCCAAAACGGGACTAAAGGCCCCCCCTCTCTAGTCCCGGCTCGCTACGGCCCACGACAGATAACAGCCACGTGGCTGTTTCAGCGAGGCGGGGGACAGAAACCCTCTAGTCCCGGGCCGTAACACCACCCGGGACTATACGGTTTCCTGGCGCGGCAGAGAATTGTGTGTTTCTCTACCGCGGTAGAGATTGTGTGTTTCCTTTTTTTTGCCATTTCGTTCCTTTTTCGCTTTGTGTTTCACTATAATTTCAAACATATATTTCAGTACACATTCTATGCTACTACATACACGGTACACGTTGATGCATCTATATAATTAATCGATCCCTTACAAGCATACATATAATCAATCATATCAAAAGGAAGAAATATTTTGAAATTACATGGTCATTGATGATATATCTATATCATATCAACTACATGGAGATCACTAAGGCATATAGAGTTCCTCGTCATTCGCATAATGTTCTCCCTATACATCAAGGACCTCCTTCATCAAAAATCCCACCAGCTCCTCTTGAATTGCTCGTATGCGCTGGTCTGGCTCTAGTTTCTCCCGCAAATCATAAATATAATGTGAATCTACTTTTTGCTCACTGGTAAACTCGCGGATGTACTCGCAGACATAGTATCTACATAAATGAGTTCCCGGTGGCTGCTGTAAACTCTTCACCATTTTATAAGTTAGCTCCTCTTTGAATGGACCTGGTATTTTCTGTCTGGACCGTGTCGAACACCTGCTCGGCAAAGAAAATGAACAAAGGAGTTATTAGTTACTTGATATCAGGAAATGAATGAAAGAGGCCGATATAATGCGATAATGGTTGAAATTACTTATGGAGCATTGCTTTCATGTCGCTCCACTGCTCTTGGTCCCAACTTAATGAGTCGTGTAGTTCAACTAGGGACTTGTTAACTTGAATGTTTAGCAAGATCCAGTGGAATCTGCGGACGTTTACATAAGCATACATGCATAGCTCATCGAGTAAGCAAAAATAAAATGTGTACATGATAGAAACACTCACTTGAAGATGTAAGGAAATAGTATTTCCTTAACAAAACTATTCTCGGTTAAGAACCTGCACAGGTCTTCCTCCATGTCCTTGGAATGATTCTTTAACGTATATTCATTAATGATATATGGGTCAATGAACCCAACGTCATATCTTCTAGCTCTTTTGCATTCAAGCATCTTCATTTTGCAGAATATAATATCATATAAAAGGATATATAGTTAGGATAATATATTAAATGAAATGAAAGAGCTGAGCTACAAACTTAATTATAGAAATAAATCACTTACAGGGCGTGATGGTTGTATAACTGAAACAGTTCCGTCATTTGAACCTGTATCGAGTATGGTTTAAAGTGATGCTCCTTTCTAACGTCCACCGCAAACCAATCTTTCTGATGCTTTTTTCTGTTTGCACCATTTACCATGTGTGCAGATTTCGCATATGTGTGGATAGACGCGTGAGCTCCTCATTACTGACTAGAGGCTCCCCTTGGACATACTTCAGTACTATCTGACCTACTGGCGTATCTTCATAGCCTAAATATTGACCAAGGGACATATTTGCTTCGTAGGAAAGTGCTTTGGCCTCCGATACAATGATGCCCATTTGTGCAATATTAATACTGGCTCTGGGGTCCATTATTTGCATGTCCATATCCATTTCAGCTCTAAAGGCCTTGTCGAGGTCTGAAATCACTTTGAGCGGGGGGCGATTGATTCTTCCGTTGTCCGATCTGGGCAACTTTCTTCCCGCTTTCTACGCTTGTGCCTTTTTTATTCTTTGCTTGCTTAATAATCTCCTGGTCATAGTCTGATTATAGATTCATCGATATCTGGGATGGTTGCTCAAGAAAGGACTTAGCCCACTTTTTGGTTTTTTCATCATATACCAATTTTGGCTCAGGATTTTTGGGTGCAAAATGCGCCTTAACTTGGGCAGCCACATCCGTGGCATTTTCCTCATCGGTCTTGTCATAAGGTCTATTTGGAAGAGCCGGCGGGATGTCGACTATCTTCGTCGTTTGACCTTTCTTCGATGTGGGGAGCGGGGGAGCGGCGGCCTTCCATTTCTTCGATGAGGTAGTAGTATTGCACGGAGGCAGAGGCAGAGATCGAGTATTGCGCGGAGGCAGAGATCAAGTTGATGTACTCCTGCTGTGGCGATCGACATAGTTGTTCCCATCGTAGGAAAATTTTTATTTTCTATGCTGCGAGCCCTACATAGATATGCTCTGGGCCCTCTCGGTGATATAAAGCAACCCTATGGAGGTTAACGATAATCGGGTTGGGGTGGACTTGGAGGTTGACGATAATCGATGCGGGGTGGACTTGGAGGTTGACGATCATCGGAGTGGGGTGGACTTGGATTCCTTGGAGTGGGTGGACTTGGCGCCGAGCCTGGAAACTTGATGTACTTCTTCTTCCATAGAATGATGTTGCGCTTGACATCTCCTAGTTTCTTAAGGCCTTCAGGCGTAGCGATGTCAATCTCTAGGTCCGAAAAATCCTCCACTATGTCATCCACCGTGACACGAGCATAGCCAGGTGGAATCAGAAGTGAATGGTGGAGTGCTCCAGGTAGACAAGGTAAAGCAGTGCCGATCGCCACCTTGAAGGACAGGTTGTTCATTGGCTGATGTAGATCACATTGTGCCATCTCTCTGACATCATCCACGGGGTAGCGAGGAGTCGGTGCATCATCCAGCAGTGCTTGATCATCAGCTCGGACCTCCGTGGAAGCCACGCTGCTTCTTCGCTGGCTAAGATCCAATGCAGGATCATCAGCCTGCGGGTGAGTTGACGACGACCTTTGGCTAATTTCTTGCATGACGTTCTTCAGATCAGCTAGGTCCTGCTCTACCTTGGAGATCCGGTCTGCCTCCCGGTCCTTCTTTATCTGACGGCTTCTGTAACTGTCATCGTACTGAGGAAGCCCTTTCTTCCATGAGACATTAGCGCCTTTGCCTCATGTTCGTCCACCCTTTTTAGGATTCCCGAGGGCGCGTGTCAGCTCGGCGTTCTCTCTTTCGGGACGGAACAATCCCAATTAAGCACCATTCATTTCTTGAATAAGGTCTTCGAAGGGTTTTAGAATTTTTTCATGAAATAATGTCTTCCCTGTTTCTGGGTCCAACGATCCCCCATGCCCGTACCACCAGTGCTTTGACCTCCCGGGCCATCCATCTGTACCATGAGTGATTCCTCTAGTCCTCATGTCCCGCTCCATAATTTCCCACTTAGGGACGACACTCTTGTAGCCACCTGTCCCCATTTTATGATGGTATTTATTTTTGGCAGCATTTAACGCATTCTTTGCTGACTTTGCCTTTGCTTTATCAGATTTCTTGTACGTTACAAAATCGGGCCACTGTTATCTCAACTTCTCGTTTGCTCCTACAAAGTCTGGAGTTTTATTTTTCGCGACATCTTTCACGTATAAACTTTTCTTGTGGTTTCGGTACAGTTCGGTCATCTTGCTCAGAGCCCACTCCTTGACTTTCACTCTTGTTTGAAGCCCACCCGGCCTTGGGGTAATACCATCTGCCTCAAATTCTTCATACTCTAGATGTAGTATTAAATGCGCTATGAGCTTCTGCCAAAGGTCATATTTTTGGCTTCATCGGTGACATAACTATTGGATTCTTCATCGGGTTTCTTTGACTTATTCCATTCTTGAATGGTGATCGCCAGGTTGTCCCTAACAATCACCCAACATTGATTTGTAAACATCCTCTGGTGCTTCTCTAGAGCAATCGGTTCTCCATCATCATCTATTTCTTCGATGGTGAACCTCTAATTACCATCCAACTTTCTGTTTGACCCTTGCTTCGTTCGAGCTATCGATTGCTTTGATCTGGTGGGCTAAAAAAAGAAGAGAGAGTGATTAATATAAATATATTGATATATCTAGATCAATTAATGAATAGAGGTAACACGAGGCTTTATATATATATATACCTCGCTGGATCCTGTCGAGGGGCCATCATTATTGTTGTTATTTGTTTGCCCATCGTCCATCCGGTCTTCCCGTTGGTACATCAGGTTTTCCTCTAGTCCATCACCGGATGGATTCAGATATGAGGAAGTCTCTTCCTCGAGCAAAATATCTTCACAGGTAGTAATAATAGCAATTTCACCTCTTATCATGCCCTAAAGAAGAGCTTCACCAATGCGACCATGATTCATGACTTAACTATAACAGAAAGAGAGTTAAACAGGTTAGAAAAAATTTAATAATAATAATATTAATAATATACTACTAACAGTATTACCACAAATAATATAATATACAAATAATATTACTACTAACAATATACTACTACATTACCACAAATAATATACTACTAACAATATTACCACAAATAATATAATATACAAATAATATTACTATACTAACAATATACTACTAACAACATTACCACGAATAATATACTACTAACAATACTACTAAAACATTTATTAATAATAGCATTTATATATTAATAACTAATAATATATTAATAAAAATAATAACTAAAACAAATAATATACTACTAACAATAATGTACCAATAACTAATAATAGCATATATATATTAATAACAATAAAAACTAAAGCAATAACCCTACTAATAAATATAACTAATAATAACAATAATAACTAAAACAATAACCCTAATAATATTACCACAAGGTATTGTTATTATATATTAATAACAATAATAACTAAAATAAAAAAACAATAACCCTAAAACAATAAAAAATAACCCTAATACTAACCGACACCGGCTGCAGCACGACGACGACACAGCGAGGCGGCGGCATTGCAGGGTGACGCGGCATGGCGGGGCGGCGCGTGGCGGCATGGCGAGGCGGCAGAACGGTGCGGGGCGGCGGAACGGTGGAGCGGCGCGTGGCGGCACGACAGGACGGCCGGAGACGAGGGCGGCAGCGCGGTGGAATCGCGCAGCGTGGTGGAATCAGGCAGGACCTCCCCTGCGTTTCTCTATGTCGGCGCCTCGTCTTCGTCTTCGATGTTTGCTAAGTGCTGGGTGGACGCGCCCGCCCCTAGCGCGCGGTATATAAATCGACGCCCCTTTAGTCGTGGGTTAAGCCACGGCCCGGGACTAGAGGGTCTCTAGTCCCGTGACGTGGCTTAACCCGCGACTAAAGACCCACCCTCTAGACTCGGATCCAGCCATGACCCGCGACTAGTGTATTTTTTGTAAAAAAATAATAATTCAAATCAAATATAAAACTTTGGAAAATCATGTCTTCTATTGTAAAAGTCCAAATAAAACAAATAATATGTCTATTATTTTCAGAAAAATATAAATAATCTTAATATAATATCCATACATATGTTTGCATCATTTATAAATTATGTCATTTGTAAATTTTCTTTTTTCAATTCAAATCAAATATAAAACTTTGGAAAATCATATCTCCTATTGTAAAAATCCAAATAAAACAAATAATATGTCTATTATTATCAGAAAAATATAAAGAATCTTAATATAATATCCATACATCTGTTTGCATCATTTATAAATTTTCTTTTTTTAATTCAAATCAAATAAAAAACTTTGGAAAATCATATCTCCTATTGTAAAATTCCAAATAAAACAAATAATATGTCTATTATTATCAGAAAAATATAAAGAATCTTAATATAATATCCATACATCTGTTTGCATCATTCATAAATTATGTCATTTGTAAATTTTCTTTTTTTAATTCAAATCAAATATAAAACTTTGAAAAATCATATCTCCTATTGTAAAAATCCAAATAAAACAAATAATATATCTATTATTATCAGAAAAATATAAAGAATCTTAATATAATACACATTTAGTCCTGGTTGTAGTCACTAACCGGGACTAAAGATATTTCTCGCCATTTCCCATCACTTACTGCCAAGTTTTCCCGCCCTTTCCCTTTTACCAGAGCTTTTAATCCCGGTTGTAGTCACTAACCGGGACTAAAGATATTTCCCGCCATTTCCCACCGCTTTCAACCAAGTTTTCCCGCCCTTTACCTTTTTACCAGAGCTTTTAGTCCCGGTTGTAGTCACTAACCGGGACTAAAGATATTTCCCGCCATTTCCCACCGCTTACCGCCAAGTTTTCCCACTCTTTCCCTCTATATCTAGGACGATCGCGCGATGGCTATCCACACATCCACACCTTCCTCTCTTACATCGTCGAGGGAGACCATCCTTCTTTGCTAACAGGCGGGAAAGAGAGCTCGCCAGGTACGAGGGTGACGGCCCTTCCCCGGTGAACCACAACGAAGCCGGCCGCCGCCTGTGGTGGGCGAACCGGACTATCATCGATGTGATGCACTACATCGTCGGGGGAGACCATCCTCGCCTGCGATACCCGCAGCCACCACAGAGCCATAAGAAGGGTGGCGGTGGTGAAGGCCGCAGGTGTAGTGGCGTCGTCATCTAGGAGCCCCTCCCCCATGCGTCGTAAATCCAAGGTCGGAGTGGCAGGTGCCCCCACAAAATGCCATGGTTGGGCTGAGGATTCAGCCTCGTCCGCCTAGCAACAACGACAATGACGAAGATGAAGACGAAGACAACCCTGAAGCTGCGTACTATAGGGCTAGATATGAGCATGACTAAAGAGGGGCCTTTAGTCCCGATTCCGTAGTATCGGTTTTTTAATATTAATAAATGTATTGAGTGTTAGTCCTGGTTTGTGGCTGGACCAGGACTAAAGGTGGGCCTTTAATCCTGATTCCGTAGCCTCGGTTTTTTAATATTAATAAATGTATTGAGTGTTAGTCTCGGTTTGTGGCTGGACCGGGACTAAAGGGGGGCATTTAGTCCCAATTCCATAGTATTGAAACTAATACATCTTGCTCAATCAAACTGGACGATGACTCCCAGTTCCTAAGCTGCAGGAGGTGAAAACCCAAAGAGACGGAACCATCACACGAGCATAGATCGGGTGAGATCCCTGAAGAATCTGCCAGGTATCGTCGACCATGGTGTCCAACGCAGCCATATAGCGACGGACGTGCTCGTCCTCCTCCCTGACACGACGCCGTACCACCTCCTCAGTGGCCGGCTCCCTCTGCACCCTTCCTGGACCAGGTGACCTCCACCAAAGGAGATCCGGGTCGAAGACGACACCCGGATTCCTCACCAAGCTACGCGCCCCGGAAGGTAGCACCATCCAATGCCAGCCCAGCGGAGCCTAGTCTCGGACATGCCCGACGAAGCCCAGTACTCCATCATTGCCGCCGAGTTGACTACGAGGATGCGGAATGGGCATCCTAAAGTAGGCGGTGAGGAATGTGTGTATGTGTGGGTGGCTATGACGGTCGCCCTATAAATAGACGGAAAGGGCGGGCAGGCTGGATCGGGCAGCCTATAAATAGAGGAAAAGGCCTACAAATAGAGGGAAAGGCCTATAAATAGGGGGAAATACCTATAGAGGGAAATGCCTATAAATAGAGGGTTCATCTTTAGTACCGGTTGGAGAAACCAACCGCGACTAAAGGGAGTGCGGTAGGCTGGGCCAGGCAACACTAATAATAGGGGTGAGTGTCGACATTATGTCATGTGGCTTGTACCTTGTCCAGGATGGTGTCACCAACCAGGACTAAAGCTGAACCTTTAGTACCGGTTGGAGACACCAACTGGGACAAAACACGAGCGAGCACTAATAATAGGGGTGAGTGTCAAAATTATGTCGTGAGTGTTGACACTATGCCGAGCTGCTTGTACTATAAATAGGCATCCTTGTGAGTCCAGTCCTCCAGCCAGTTTGAGGCATCTCCAAGATGGTCTTCAAGAGCAGGGACACCACTATGGCCAGTTTGAGGGAGATGCCGGAGGAGCCTAGTCCTCCGGCATCTCCAACAAACTGGTCATAGAGGCACTCCCTAATATGTGAAATTAGTTATATCCTAGGCGTATTGATCTAGTTAGATAAGTTACAAGACGCAAGATGGTGTGTGAGAGCAGGGACACCACTACGGCCAGTTTCAGGGAGATGCCACCGGAGCCCAGTCCTCCAGCATCTCCAAGAAACTGGTCATATAGGTACTCCCTAATATGTGACCACGTGCGTTTGGAGATCAGATCTTAAAGGTAAGTACGAATCGGGACTAAAGGCCCCCCTTTAGTCCTGGTCCAACCACAAAACGGGACTAACACACTCAAGATGGTTTGAAGACAACACTATATGCGTCATGGAGCATCTTCATTCATAACCGTGTTTAATACATAAAATGGGCACATGGAGAATCTTCATTCATAAAATGTTAAATTATTACACATCATTTCTTTGCGTGTGTCCCTTTCTGATTCCACCGTATCCATGTAGAATCTTCATTCATTAACATGATGATTGGGTCATCCTTCACTACGAAGGGCGGAATTTCATGAAACTGATCACAATCTTCTAACATGTCTGTCTTGTCCTCCACTCCCACGATGTTTCTTTTTCCTGAAAGAACTATGTGGCGCTTTGGCTCATCGTCTGATGTATTCTTTTGCTTATTTTTTTCAAGGTTTGGTAGACATGTCCTTCACATAGAAAACCTGAGCCACGTCATTGGCTAGGACGAATGGTTCATCTAAGTACCCAAGATTATTGAGATCCAATGATGTCATTCCGTACTTCTTGTCTACCTCAACCCCTCCTCCTATCAGCTTGTCCCATTTGCACCAAAACAAGGGGACCTTAAAAGTAGGTCCATAGTCAAGTTCCCATATCTCCTCTATGTAACCATAATATGTGGTATTTGACCCATTGTTGTCAGTTGCATCAAAGCGGACACCACTGGTTTGGTTGGTGCTCTTTTTATATTGGGCGATCGCGTAAAATGTATACCCATTTATCTCGTACCCTTGGAAAGTCGATATAGTCGAAGATGGTGACCTGGACAACAAGTATAGCTGATCTCCAAGAGTGTTGTTTTTTATGAGATGTTGCAACCAACCGCCAAAACTCTTCATGTGTTCATCTCTAATCCAAGAGTCATGCTTTCTAGGGTTGTTGGAGCGTAAAATTTTCTTGTGTTCTTCGATATACGGGGCTGCCAAGATAGAATTCTATAGAACTATGTAATGTGCTTTAGTGTAAGAATGTTCGTCCCTACATATTATTGATTTCCTTCCTAGAGTACCCTTTCCACTCAGTCTCCCCTCATACCGCGATTGAGGAAGACCAATTGACCTAAGGTCAGGAACGAAGTTAACACAAAACTCAATGACCTCCTCTGTTCCATACCCTTGGAGATGCTTCCTTCTGGCCTAGCACGGTACGAACATATTTCTTTAAGATTCCCATGAACCTCTCAAAGGGAAACATATTGTGTAGAAATACAGGACCGAGAATGGAAATATCTTCGACTAGGTGAACCAGTAAGTGTGTCATAATATTGAAGAAGGATGGTGGGAACACCAACTCGAAACTGACAAGACATTGGACCACATCATTGTGTAACCGTGGTAGATCTTCAGGATTGATTATCTTCTGAGAGATTGCATTGAGGAATGCACATAGCTTCACAATGGGTACTCGAACATTATCCGGTAGAAGCCCCCTCAATGCAATCGGAAGCATTTGCATCATAATCACGTGGAAGTCATGAGACTTTAGGTTTTGGAACTTTTTTCTGCCATATTTATTATTCCATTTATATTCGACGAGAAGACAGACTGGACCTTAATACTGCTCAGGCATTCAAAAAATATTTCCTTCTCTTGTTTGGTAAGAGCGTAGCTGACATGACCATGAAACCATTCTGGATGCAGGCCATCTGGGTCTTTCATACGTTGATGGTCTTTTCGTGCTTCCGGTGTATCTTTTGTCTTCCCATACACGCCCAAGAAGCCTAGTAGGTTCACGCAAAGATTCTTCGTCACATGCATCACATCGATTGTAGAGTGGACCTCTAAGAATGTCCAATATGGTAGCTCCCAAAATATAGATTTCTTCTTCCACATGGGTGCGTGTCCGTCAGCGTCCTTCGGAACAGATTTTCCGCCAGGACCCTTTCCAAAGGTTACTATTTGATCCAAATCTTTGACCATATCAAATATATCAGCACCAATACGCTCCTTAGGCTTCGTCTGGTGACATGCCTGACCGTTGAAATGCTTGCCTTTCTTTCTTAAGGGATGTTTGGCCAAAAGAAATCAACGATGCCCATTGTACACATTCTTCTTACAATGATCCAAATATATACTTTCAGTCTCATCTAAATAGTGCGTGCATGCATTGTATCCCTTGTTTGACTGTCCTGAAAGGTTACTAAGAGCAGGCCAATCATTGATTGTTACGAAAAGCAACGCTCAGAGGTCAAATTTTTCCTTCTTGTGCTCATCCCACACGCGTATGTCGGGTTCGTGCCACAACTATAGAAGTTCTTCAACTAATGGCCTTAGGTACACATCAATGTCGTGGCCGGGTTGCTTCGGACCTTGGATCAACAGTGGCATCATAATGAACTTCCGCTTCATGCACAACCAAGGAGGAAGGTTATAGATGCATAGAGTCACGGGCCAGGTGTTGTGACTGGAGCTCTACTCCCTAAAAGGATTCATGCCATCTGTACTTAGACCAAACCTTAAACTCCTTGTGTCATCTGCAAAGTCCGGGTACTTTATGTTGATTTTTCTCCATTTCGACCCATCAACGGGGTGTCTCAACATCCCATTTGACTTATGTTCCTCTTTAAGCCATTGAAACAACTTGGCGTGCTCTTTGTGTCTGAATAAGCATTCCGCGGTATTATAGGAGCATACCACATCACCTTGGCAGGAACCCTCTTCTGGGGGGGGGGATCGCCCTCAACGTTACCAGGGTCATCTCGTCTGATCTTATACCGAAGTGCAGTGCATACCGGGCATACATTCAAATTCGCGTACTCCTCACCACGGTAGAGGATGAAGTCATTAGGGCATGCATGTATCTTCTGAACCTCTAAACCTAGAGGGCAGACAACCTTCTTTGCTTCGTATATACTGGCGGGCAATACGTTATCTTTTGGAAGCATATCCTTCATCATTTTCAGCAACTTTTCAAATGAGGAGTCAGGTATAGCATACTCTGCCTTCCATCAGTGTGCTGCCCAGCTTTTTCAGACCATTTTTGCAATTTGGGTACAACAACTTTTTGTGATCCTCCAACATGTGATTGAACTTCTCCCTCTCCTTTTCATTTTTACAGTCCCTTCGTGCATCGGCAATGGTCTGACCAAGATCATCAGCGGGTTCATCATGTGTCTCTTCTTCAGCATCCCCCATGGAAGTATCTCCGTACTCTCGGAAACCATGATAGTTGTCATCCTCCTCCTCTTCTTTATTGTCTTCCATTATAACCCCTCTCTCTCTCTCCGTGCTTGGTCCAACAATTATAACTGGGCATGAAGACGGACTTCAACAGGTGGCTGTGAAGGGTTTTTGAGTCAGAGTAATCCTTTTGATTTCTACATCCACTACATGGACAGAATACAAAACTATTGCGCTTGTTCGCATCAGCAACACAGATGAATTCATGCACGCCATTAATGAACTCGCCAGAGCGTCGGTCAGTATCGTACATCTATTCCCGGACCATCTATATTATAGTAAAAGTATATCAAAAACCATTACACAGCATAATAAATTTATTACAAGTTATAATGAGAGCTTCTAGAGAATTAATTTTGAATTTTGAAAAATTTACATGCACCAATTTGTGAATTGGAGAAAACAATTAACATGATAAATGTGGAGTTTTTTATTATTGTTCTATCAGTGAAAACCTCATTCCATTCTAAGCTCTGAAACTCTAAAATTACATATTTCAATTTTCAGTAACTATGTGCCTAATCAAAATTTGTTACACATATCAAAATCCTTCTACTTCTAGAGCATGCATGCATTGATCCATATCTCTATACTTCTAGAGCATTATAGAGCTAAAGTAGCAATAAGGGGTGAAAGAATGAAGTTCTAACATTTTAAAACATTGGATTTAGGGGTTGCAAACTAAATCTTGACAAATCTTGAGAAAAAAATGGCATGAAATCGGCTTGATTCTTTGAGTAAAATGTCCACCATATGGATAGGGCAGGTGGACACGAAGCTGTATATATAATGAGGGACAACTAGTCCTGGGTCGTGATACGACCCGGGACTAATAGTCCCCGAAAAGAGCTGGCCCGCCCCAGGTTACTAGTCACCGGCCGTATTACAGACCGGGACTAGAGATCTGGTCCAGCCCGGGACTAGTGGCTATCGCGATTCCTAGCCGTTGGAGGCGTCACGGCCCGGGACTAGTGCTAGCACTAGTTGCGGTTCGTGACAGGTCGGAACTACTGACTTTGTTTAGATCAAACCGAATACCTGTTTTCTAGTAGTGATTTAGAAGATTGATGAACCTGCACGGTCCACATGGGTAGCTTCTTCTATAATTTCTGCAATCCCCAAGGCACTCCACATATCCTTTGCTGATGGACAAAGGAAGAAAAGATGCTGGATGTCTTATGGTCCTTGAGAACAAATCGTACATGCACTTGAGGTTCCTATATTTCTATTAGCGAGTATGCATCTTAAGGGCATAATTCCATGCAGTGCTCGCCATAAAAAATACTTTTATTTTACTTGGTATTTTTAGTTTGCACGTCACTTTCCAAACCGGTTTATTGGCCGAGGATCCTGGTAGAGCTAGTTGTCCAGCCGATGGACCAAACTGATGCCTCCATTGAGTATGGTATCTAGAACGGACAGTGTTTCTTTCATGCATTGTAAGACCCCACGTCACAAAATCGTTGAAGCCTTGAGTGTTGAGGGGGATCGGCAAAATCCGCCTCACATCTAGAGGGCCAAACAACTCTCGAATTAAAACTTCAAATGTATCCAAATCTCCAAATGTATCCACGCTTAAAGGTAGCTAACCCTGCAATAATACTCTGCCAAATAAAGGAAGCTCCCGCCTTTTGTCCAGCTTTCAGAATATCACCGTGGTGCAGTACTTTGCACATAGTACACACATACGCATAGAGATCCCGGCTCATTGATTAATTGCCATAACTGCTTTGCCAACATAGCTAGGTTAAAGGAATGGAAATCCCTAAACCCCATACCTACATCCTATTTAGGATAATATAGCTTCCACCAAGCATACCAATGCATTTTATTGCTATTGTCATTGTCTCCCCGCCAAAATTTTGAAATAGCATCCATCATCTGTTTACATACTCCTTTTCGAATTTGAAACACTGACATAGAATAAACCGGAATAGCTTGTGCTACCGCCTTCAAGAGAATCTCTTTAATTCCAATATATAGGATTTTCTCCTTCCAACCATTAATACATTGAATAATCCTCTCGATGAAGTATTCAAAGTAGTCACTTCTATCAACTCCTACCAACGCTAGCAGGCCCAAGCATTTATATGAAAGTGCTTCAGTATCAATGTGAAGCACATCACAAATCTCCACTCTCAATAGACCATTGGTATTTGGAGAAAATAATATGCTTGACTTGGATAAACTCACCAACTGAATTTGCACAGTAAGTATCCAACATTTGTTGCAAGAAAGTTGTATTAGTCATATCATCTTTCATGAGGATAAAGGAATCATTAGCAAAACATATATATGAAACTGACGGTGCAATTTTGCACACCCTAACCCCATTGATGCCAGCAACTATTTCTTCATACAACAAAAGACTGGATTGACCCTCCACACATAAGAGGAACAAATAAGGGAGAGAGGATACCCCTGACGAAGACCTCGAGTAGGAATAAACATCTCGGTCTCCTTAGAATTGAACCTCACTTGATATCTTACTGAACTCACGTATGCCATCATCAACGTAATCCATCTCTCTGCAAAACCCAACCTTCTCATCATAGTCTCCACAAAAATTCCCTCCACTCTATCATATGCCTTATGCATGTCAAGCTTGATAGCACACAACCCTGAGTTCCCTGATCTCTTGTTCTTTATGGTGTGTATCGATTCATACGCCACAAGAACAATATATGTGATTAACCAACCTAGGACAAAAGCACTCTGTATAAGTGATATGACCTTAGGTAAAATATCTTTCAACCTTAAAGCAAGAATATTCGATATGATCTTGTAGATCACATTACATAAACTTATTGAGCGAAATTAAGTTACCAATTCTAGATCGTTATTTTTCGGTATAAGCAGAACCGTAGTATCGTTCCACCCTTCACGAATAATCCCCGTATTTATTGATTGCAATATCTCTTGAGTAATTTCTTTGCCACGGATGTTCCAAAACTTTATATAAAAACAACATGAAGTCTATCCGGGCCAGAGCTTTATAATCACCAATACTAAAAGCAGCATTCTTCATGTCTTCTGGAGAGAAAGGAGCAAGTAATCTCTCATTCATACCATGCGTAACCTTTCGTAAGATATTGTCCATCATATCTGGATCAACCTCTTGGACTTCAGAAGTAAAGAGGTTAGCAAATAATTGGTGAATAAGAGCATCTCCACTCGTTGGGTGAACCAGGCCAAAATTCGGACTTTTTTTGGCCGGACGGAACTTGATTTCGGCCTGGGTACGCCCAGTTTTCCACTCGCGTACCCAGGCCGAGTACCTAGGAGGACACAAAACGGCGACATATTTGAATCTTTATCGTTCCCGCCAGCGAGTTCTCGGCCACAAGGTGTTCAACAGAAACATCCATAAATTTGGCAGCAAATTATTAAAAAAACTCTCACAAATAACAGTCGTCGATGGGGATGGGCTCCTGCGGTGTGGCCGACAAGGCGTTGTCGTCCGTATCGCCGGTGAAGGCCGCCGGGTTGGAGGAAGTGGAAGCAGAGCTCGGCGTGGGGGCGTCCGGCGCAGGAACGTTCGGCGAAGAGGAAGTGGAAACCGTGATCACACCCTGCAGGATGGCCTGACGTTGCGTGATGTACCAGGCCTTGACCGGCGAGCTCATCTTCAACGTGTCCTCGCCGCCCATCAGGAACTTGAGGTCCGTATTGCGCTTATTGGCGGCGTAGTTGGCCTTCTTCTAGGCGAGGTTGGCGTTCTTCTCGAGGAGGTTGGCCTTGATGAGGGCCACCTTTTCCCCTTGTGTCTCGATCAGCTACTTCCAGCGCTCCTCGCTCTTCTCAGCCCTCTTCTCGGCCTGCGCCCTCGTGTCGGCGATGCATTTCACGATCGAAGCCTGGAGACGCTCGGCGGGAGGTCCGGCGGCCTTGAGCATCTTCGCCCTCTTCTGGCTGATCTTAGGTTTTCCTTTGCCGGCAGCAGCGGCCGGGGCCTCAGGGTTGTATACGGCCGTCCTTGCTCTTGGAGAGACTCAGGCGAGTGTCCCGCCACTTCTCGCAATTCTCGATTTGCTCGAAGACATGATTGAACTTGAACTCCATATTCATGTCCTCTCGAAACAGAGCAAGTGCATGACACAGCTGCAAAATGAAAGTGTGTCAAGTGTGTCAAAATCAAAGAGAGTGCACGACAAAGCTAGCGTTCGCGAGGACAAACCCCAAGTGTGTCCTCCATGTACGCCTCGGCCGACATGCCGGTCGGAAGGGCGCCCGACATTCCACCGAACAGGTTGCGCGTGTCGGCCTCGCCGAAGGGCGTCAAGCTTCCGTCAAAAGGCAGCGGTCCGCGGCACAGAGCGGGGCTTGCGTACGCCGGAGAGGTGGAGTAGGGGAGGTTGATGACCACGCCGAAGGCTGAAGGAGGACGCGGCGCCGGACATGGAAAGATCACGTTGGGGTTGAACCCGCCGTCGAACTCGGGCGACGAGGAGTACCTCTGCCTAGCAGTCGCCTGGCTCTCCTGGAAGCCTGCCGGAGAGATCGTCGAGAATCCGGCGGGCGAGCTGACGCTCGCCTGGCTTCCCCAGTGTGGTGCGTATGGCGCTGCCATCAACGCCGACCTCGTCGCCGCCGCCTGCTTCGCCTTCACCATTGACTGCTCTTTTGCCGCTGCCTTCTCCTCCGCCGCCGCTTGCTGCTGTCGGAGTTTCGCCCTCTCCTTTCTGCCCTTCCGATCGGCCGACGCGGCCTGCTTGCCGTGCTCCTTCTCCCAGTCGGCGGAGGACATGCCTTCCGGCTTCGTCGGCGGCGCTCTCGGCTTCCTCGCCTTCTTCTCCGCCGGACCCTCGTCGAAGATCGATCTGGGTTGGATGAAGCTCTTGGGCGGCATGTCGGGCGGGGAGCTCGGTGGAGTGGCGGGAGGGGAATGGGGAAGAAAGGCGGGAGGGGGAAGAAAAGGGCGGGTGCTCGGCGAAGTGGTGGGAGCTCAGCCTTCTCTCACCGACAAAGCTGGCCCACGCCCGTTTTCGCTGCGTCCGGCGTTCTCAGGGCGTACCCGGGATCCTGGGTACGGCCTAGATAGGCCGGACCAAAACACGTCGAAATCCGGACGAAGACAGGTCTCTGGATACGCGACTGGACCGATTTTCGGCGTCCAGATCGGCGTCCTGGATAGGCGAGTGAAGATGCTCTAAGGGATTTCAGCATTTCGGTACATTCTATGCAGTTTCCATCATCATCCTTTAATTTCTTAATAAAGGTCTTTTTTCTTCTCGCAGATGCAAAGTTGTGAAAAAAGATGGTATTACGGTCCCTTTGCTGTAGCCAGTTTGTACATCACCGTTGCATATCCACCGCACTTCCTGTTCCAGCAAGATTTCTACAGTATTAAAGAAGCGATCTCCTTGACAATCGCGTCATTTTCAACCGACATAGGACCGCTCATCACCTTGTCAAGCTCCCGTTGTGCTTTTTTAATTCTTCTTTTTGGTTCAATGCCGATGCATCCGGTGGAAGTACTCCATGAGTCTTGGCTAAATTTTTGATTGTGTACTCGGTGTGTCTACCAGTACCAGACCAGACCACACAAGCCATTGGATTACGAAGACATAAGATGGGCAGAGGAATTTTTTTTGCACGCGGTTACTGTAGATGCACGAATCTACAGTGTAAATCGCTGATTTGGCATAGGTAAATGATTGCTGAAGTGCTTAGCTTTTATATATGTAGTCACTGTTAATTTTGGGGTAGTGTAAAAATCCTCAACTAATTATGCAACAAGAGAAAGAAAGTTCATTACTCACGTGTCAGCATATCTTCTCTGTGCAGTGATGCGTTTTGTAACATTGATTTTGAATGTAGCATTCCCGCAAAAAGAAACAAAATCGAATGTAGCAATGTGAACAAGATATTTGACATGTCACGATCTATCTACCCTATCTGCTCATGGGTGCTATTATTGGATTATTAGGCATAATTTCCATGATTAATTCCAAAATATAAATCATGACAAAACCAGCTACTAGCTCATATAACTCGAACATACTAGATGTACTAAACAACGGGATGATCGGGAACAAATAGTAGCCTAACATGTACTCGCAGAACATGATGAATAACCAAATTGGAGCACGTAGCACGTACCGTTCGGTTGTCGTAGTAGAAACTTTGGGGAAGAGTGATCGCAGCAGATGGCGACGAAGACGGCGGTAGGCAGCACCGCCCGACTTGGATGGAAGACGACCCGTGATGGAGAACTCGAGCAGTCGCGCAGAGCGCTTTCCAAAATCCTTATTCGCCCTCTCCCGTACAGGATCACAAGGGCGAGTGGTTCCGGAGACCTGCTCTCCCGTCCGCCGGTGCACGCCGGCAAGCGGGATGAAGTAGACTACGGTGACGGCGCAAGTAGAGAGGATGGCAAAACCCTAGATTGGTTTTCGGTGGTGTTGTGGCGGTAGCCGCGCAGGACTTTATATAGAGCGGCTCAGGAAACCCTAACGGAGGCGAACGTGGGCCGAGTCCACGTTACGCACATTCGGGTAGGTTACAGTAGCCCACGATCCGGGAGCGACCCGAATAAGCTAACTGTTTGACACGTCTTTCAATTTTCCTGAGCAGCAAAATAAAGCTCGGCTCGGCGAGATTCCCGCAACCCGCGGCGCGCGCGCGTCATGACGAGACGAGACGAGGCGAGCGTGCGTGCGTGCGAGCGGCGGCATCCTCGGAGGAGGAGCGCGCGTGTGTATCTCTCTTATTCCCACTCACTTACAAAGTGGTGCAACATTCCACCTTATAAGGTGGTGCAACTCTCCTCCAACTTTTCATGTGGGACTAAACTTTAGCTCCCACTCCACTCCCATGTGAGCTGCCACAAACATGGGCCCAAACACATATGGGATGCCACAAATTTGGGCTTTGAGATTTAGGGAAAATCTGAAATACTCATGGGCCTAAATGGATTAGCCCCATTATTTCTAACAATCCCCCACAAGATCTCAAATGCCCATTTGAAGATTTGTCAATCCTTGCTACTTGTTTATATACCAGTGTTTCAGCAGAGACTGTTAAGTTGAACTTCCGCCTAGAATCTTGAACTACGTCTATCAACAACTTGAACAATGGACGAACCTTGAATTGCAAGTTTGGTGCCAACAGATTTCGTTCAAAATCATAACTAGTACTTGGCTGTCAGTAGCCTACCCCGCGGGTTGGAGCATATGCGTCATACTCCCTGGTCTCTTCATGAGTTTACTAGAGATCACCCAAATCTCATAGACCGCGACGTTTACAGTCGAGCTCATATAGGTGTGTTCTTTCAAGAATGCCCTGTAGGACGGTATCTTTGCTAATTAAAGCTAACAGAAACACATTAAGGCATGTCGCCAACCTGCCTTACAGATTGTGAGAGTCATGCATCTTCACATAGAGAGGGTTACAAAATACTCTCCTCAGTCAAACCACTAGCTTGTTCTTTCCAGGTCCTAATTCACGGGATCTCCGATCACATAGGTTGGGTTACCACTAAGGTGTGACATCCATGGGTCTCAACCCCATCTCCCTCGATGCACTTTCTATCACATTTCGTGATAGTCCCTTTGTAAAGGGATCTGCCAGGTTTTTGTCTGTTTGAATATACGTAACAGTTATTACTCCGGAGTTTCTCAATTTCCTGACAGATTTCAAACGTCTCTTCACGTGTCTTGATGACTTCGCGTTATCCTTAGAATTGTTCACTTTGACAATAACAGTTTGGTTGTCACAATTTAGAAGGATTGCCGGCACAGGTTTCTTAACCACAGGCAAGTCCATCAAGAGCTCACGCAGCCATTCTGACTCAACAGTGGCTGTGTCTAAAGCAGTAAGTTCTGCTTCCATAGTTGACCTCGTCAATATGGTTTGTCTACGAGACCTCCATGACACTGCGCCACCTCCAAGGGTAAACACATACCCGCTCGTGGCGTAGAGTTCATCAACGTCAGAGATCCAATTCAAATCACTATATCCTTCAAGCACAGCAGGATTCCCTGAATAGTGAATCCCATAGCTCATTGTACCACATAGATAGCGCATGACCCTTTCAAGTGCATGCCAATGATCAATACCCGGGTTAGACATGAACCTACTCAACTTGCTCACAGCAAAAGAGATATCGGGTCTTATAGCGCTTGCTAAGTACATGAGAGAACCAACAACTTGTGAATATTTCAGCTGATCTGTTGGTTCCTTCTTATTCTTTCGTAATGTCAAACTGGGATCATAAGGTGTTGGAGAAGTCTTGCCATCATTAAAGCCAAATCGGCTCAAGACCTTCTCAACATAATGAGATTGCATTAAAGTAATCCATTCTCGTTCTTAATAAGCTTGATGTTCAGAATCACATCAGCCTTTCCCAGATCTTTGATATCAAAACTCTTTGACAAGAAAGACTTGACTTCATTTATCACTTTCATGTTTGTACCAAAGATCAGAATGTCATCCACGTACAAACATAATATAACACTATCGCCCCCACCATGGCGATAGTAAACACACCTATCAGCCTCGTTAATGACAAAGCCAGCAGAAAGTAGAGTTCTGTCAAACTTCTCATGCCATTTCTTAGGTGCTTGTTTCAGGCCATATAAAGATTTCAATAACTTACACACCTTTGTCTCTTCACCTTTTACCACAAACCCATCCGGCTGATCCATATAGATCTCCTCTTCCAACTCTCCATTAAGGAAAGCTGTCTTCACGTCCATTTGATGAACGAGAAGACCATAAGAGGCAGCCAGGGATAGTAGTACTCGAATGGTGGTCAGTCTAGCGACAGGTGAATAGGTGTCAAAGTAATCTTCGCCTTCTTTCTGTGTGTAGCCTTTAGCTACAAGACGCGCCTTGTACTTCTCAATAGTACCATCAGGCCTTAGCTTCTTCTTGAACACCCACTTACATCCCACGGGTTTACAACCATAGGGTCGTTCTGATAATTCCCAAGTTCCATTAGAAAGAATCGAGTCCATCTCATTTTGGACAGCTTCTTTCCAATCATCTGCCTCAGGAGATGCATATGCCTCAGTAATGGATCTGGGAGTATCATCCACAAGGTACACGATGAAATCATTGCCAAAGGATTTTGCAACCCTCTGTCTCTTACTCCTCGTGAGAGGTTCATCGTCATCCTTCTCAAGAAATTCCTCATGTGGTTGTTCAGAATTATCAATAGATGCACTAGATTCAGGAAGTATTTCAGAAGAAATCCTACCAATGCTATGCATATCTTTCATAGGAAAAATATTCTCAAAGAATGTTGCATCACGAGATTCCATTATAGTATCAACATGCATATCAGGTACCTCAGATTTAACCACTAGAAATCTATAGCCTACACTCCGTGGAGCATATCCTAGAAAGATACAATCCACTGTCTTGGGTCCGATCTTGCGTTTCTTGGGAATCAGTATGTTGACCTTCGCCAAACACACCCAAGTACGCAGATACGAAAGTGATGGTTTTCTCCCAACCCACTCCTCATAAGGAGTCTTTTATTTATTCTTGTTAGGAACTCTATTCAGGACATGACATGAAGTCAACAAAGCCTCCCCCCACCATGCCTTTGATAAACCAGCAGTGGCTAACATGGAATTCACCAAGTCAGTCAGCGTGCGGTTTTTCCTCTCGGCAACCCCGTTTGATTAGGGCGAGCAGGGAGGCGTCCTCTCATGAATAATTCCGTGTTCCTGACAGAATTCATCAAATATTTTGGGAAAATACTCACCACCACGATCCGACCTAAGACGCTTGATCTTTCTCTCTAGTTGATTTTCAACTTCGGCCTTATAGATTTTAAAGTAGTCTAAAGCTTCATCTTTAGTTTGCAACAAGTAAACATAGCAGAATTTAGTAGCATCATCTATCAACGTCATGAAATATCTCTTTTCACCTTTTGTCAACACACCATTCATCTCACATAGATCAGAATGTATGAGTTCTAGAGGTGCCAAGTTTCTCTCCTCGGCAGCCTTGTGAGGATTTCGAGGTTGCTTTGATTGCACACAACTATGGCACTTAGAACCTTTGGCAATAGTGAAATTCGGAATTAAACTCATGCTGGACATCCGAGACATCAAACCAAAATTAATGTGACATAAACGAGAATGCCAAACACTGGTATCATCATTAACACCACCACAAATATGATTCACGGATTTATTACAAAACTCTGAAAGTGAAAACCGGAACAAGCCTCCGAACTCATAACCTTTACCAATAAATTGTCCATGTTTCGAAACAACGACTTTATTAGACTCTAAGACAACCTTAAACCCATCTCTGGAAAGAAGGGAGCCACTAACGAGATTCTTGTTCATAGTAGGGACATGCTGCACGTTCCTCAGCTGCATGATCTTTCCGGAAGTAAACTTCAGATCCACCGTGCCAACACCACGAACAGAAGCATGTGATCCATTCCCCATTAGGACGGATGAATCCCGAGCGACCTGATAAGAAGTGAACATAGAGATGTCAGCACACACATGAACATTAGCACCCGTATCAAGCCACCAACACGGTGATTGAAATACTGAAAGAACAGTAAATAAATTACCATTCCCATCAGTATTGCTAGCGGTCACGACGTTGACAGTATTGGCCTTTTTCCCTCTGCGGTCTGCGCGTTCTGGACAGTCCTTGGAAAAATGGCCGGGCTCTCCACAAGTGTAACAAGACAGTTCACTCTTGTCCCTGTTCGTCTTCTTCTTCTTGAAGGTTGTAGTCTTTACAGGCTTGTTAAAGGAGGGTTTGAAGTTTCCTTTGTTCTTGCCTACGAATTTTCCTTTCTGCACCAAGTTAGCAGTAGCAAGACCCTCTCCTTTCTCAGTAGTGTCCTTAGCCCGAGCCTTCTCCTCAACATCAAGGGACGCTATCAGATTTTCAACTGATATCACCTGTCTCTTGTGTTTGAGAGTTGTGGCAAAGTTCCTCCATGAAGGGGGTAACTTAGCAATAATGCATCTCGCCACAAACTTGTTGGGTAAGGTACACTTAAGAAGTTCGAGCTCCTTGGCAATGCACTGTATCTCATGAGCTTGTTGAACCACAGGAAGGTCCTTAGTCATCTTAAAATCATGAAAGCTCTCCATGATATACAGTTCACTGCCAGCATCTGCAGCACCAAACTTGGCATCCAGTGCATCCCAGAGCTCCTTTCCGTCTTTTATGTGCATAAACACATCACACAGACGGTCAACAAGAATGCTCAGAATACATCCCACAAAGACAGTATTAGCATCCTCGAACTTCTTCTGATCCTCGTCAGATATAGTTCCCTCAGGTTTGCCTTTACTGATGTGGAACACTTTCATCGTGGTTAGCCAAAGCTCAGCCTTGTACTGCCACCTCTTAAAGTGCACACCGGTAAACTTATCCGGCTTCAGCGCATCGGTAAAACCAGCCATTGTTAATTCAGGAAATTGCCTACAATAAGGTTTTTGGATTGTTGGATTATTAGGCATAATTTCCATGATTAATTCCAGAATATAAATCATGACAAAACCAGCTACTAGCTCATGTAACTCGAACATACTAGATGTACTAAATAACAGGATGATCGGGAAAAAATAGCAGCCTAACATGTACTCGCAGAACATGATGAATAACCAAACTGGAGCACGTAGCACGTACCGTTCGGTTGTCGTAGTAGACAATTTGGGGAAGAGTGATCGCAGCAGATGGCGACGAAGACGGCGGTAGGCAGCACCGCCTGACTTGGATGGAAGACGACCCGTGATGGAGAACTCGAGCAGTCGCGCAGAGCGCTTCCCAAAAACATTATTCGCCCTCTCCCGTACAGAATCACAAGGGCGAGTGGTTCCGGAGACCTGCTCTCCCGTCCGCCAGTGCACGCCAGCAAGCGGGATGAAGTAGACTACGGTGACGACGCAAGTAGAGAGGATGGCAAAACCCTAGATTGGTTTTCGGTGGTGTTGTGGCGGTAGCCGCGCAGGACTTTATATAGAGCGGCTCAGGAAACCCTAACGGAGGCGAACGTGGGCCGAGTCCACGTTACGCACGTTCGGGTCGGTTACAGTAGCCCACGATCCGGGAGCGACCCGAATAAGCTAACCGTTTGACACGTCTGTCAATTTTCCTGAGCAACAAAATAAAGCTCGGCTCGGCGAGATTCCCGCAACCCGCGGCGCGCGCGCGTCGTGACGAGACGAGACGAGACGAGGCGAGCGTGCGTGCGAGCGGCGGCGTCCTCGGAGGAGGAGCGCGCGTGTGTATCTCTCTTATTCCCACTCACTTACAAAGTGGTGCAACACTCCACCTTATAAGGTGGTGCAACTCTCCTCCAACTTTCCATGTGGGACTAAACTTTAGCTCCCACTCCACTCCCATGTGAGCTGCCACAAACATGGGTCCAAACACATGTGGGCTGCCACAAATTTGGGCTTTGAGATTTAGGGAAAATCTGAAATACTCATGGGCCTAAATGGATTAGCCCCATTATTTCTAACAGCTATCACATCATTACTTGTTTTCTCCTCTTTTTTCCCCAGTGATAGAGAAAGAAGTTGGTGACAAGACCGGTTAAACCTTCCCATACCGCCATATACAGAGCTATGAAAAAAACTTAAAATTAGATAGCCTTATGGCATCTCCACTTGAGGTCCCTAAAAGCTCCCTAAAAGGCTATAGGGGTGCCCGGCGTCCAAAATCCTGCCCAGTCTGCCCCCTCGATCTTTTTTTCGCGTCGGCGCGGGTTTTTTTCTCATCCGGCGCACCCAGGCCGAACCCAACTCACGGGGGCAGGGACACCGGGGGCGGATGAAGATAAAACCAATGTGGGCCAGCCTTGGCAGTGGGGGATACGACTCGTTTTCCGAGCGTCGACTCGTCGTCGGCCATTTTCGACGGCGATATTGCTCGCTAGCGCGTTCTCCCACCATGCTCTTTCCGCCTTTTCCCCCGCTTCCCGCCTGGCCTTCTCGCCCTTTTCTCGCTATATCCATGCGCGTCGGCCATCGCCATTGCATCTACACCATGACTGCACCTCACACCCTCAATAGCTACCCCTAGGTTGGCGGCCGGAGGTGCTGCTTTCGCCAGTAGGGCCGGCGCACAGCCATGTCTGGCCGCTGTGGTTCCCAGCCTCACCCACCGTTTCCACATCTCCTTGGACCCAACCACACGGACTCGGAGTGCTCCGACATGGAGTGGATTGACTCCGATGACTCCGACATAGCCAACACCAATGAGCTGGGTTGGGCCAGTTTCGACCTCGACTCCATGGAGCCACTTCCGCCAATACCCCACGGGCCGGCTTACCTGACCACCGGCGAGCCGTACGGGTGGGACATCTTCCGCCAAGTTTTCCGGTCAGAGCACCTGCGGCTGCAAGAACTCAACGACTTCCACAAGCGGTTCCTCTATGCATCGCGTTGAGAGCCTGCCGACGCTGACGTGCGTGCGAGGCGCGACCAAGCAAAGGAGTAGGCTGACTTGCAGCTAGCGAGATACAACTGGCTGTTTGACCTCTGGGATGTCGCCAGAGGACTGCGGCGGCCGCTGCCGCCACGCCGCCCTCCTGACGAGAGCAAGGCCTTCGGCCACTGTAGGCGTTACCTTTTCCTTTGAATGTAAAAATTTAAGTGTCTGCGAATATGAAAATTAAAGTGTTTAAATATTTAATCATTTTCTGTAGGGGGACACGGTTGGAAACCAGCGTCCTCTAAATCTGTGATCTATCCGGCGCCCTCTAATACGACCCAAAATTGAGCCACGCCGGAAGCCGTATGGAGAAACTGAGTGGAGACGCTGCTGAGAGCGACACACAAATACATATCCCTCACTCCCCGATAGAATCATGCATAACTAATTTATTTGTTGAGCATCAATCTAGTGGAATTGTTCTGACATCGACAGCAGCAGCAACATGATGTGTACACGGTTGATCATCAGAGAACCCGACCAAAACAATTGTTCGTCTTCTTAGCCCTAGATCCCGGGGTCTTCATGCTGAAATGTAGTGCTATTCGCTTATCCAAACTCCAAACAGATCGGCTACCAGTGTACGACTATCCTAGATAACACTAAAAATGGTATATTGCTCTATTCTTAGAGGTCGATCGAGACTAGTCATGACCATGCCTTTCCACTTGCAGTTGCCGCGATAGGTGAGCCCCATCTTATCTATCACGACAACACATCCGATCCCATTCATCTCATCTCGTGTTCGACTCGAGTGCAGCCAATAATGGGGAGCCAATAATCTGGAGGTACGAGTCGTTTTGGATGAAAGACAGGAGATTCCATCCGTTGGCCCTGGACGGTGACAGCTGGCGATCTCCTAGCCGTCGATTGATCATTGGACAGTAGGCTGCGCCGACATGTGGACTGTGGCACGTGAGAGGCCACGTGAAGCGGCCCCGGCTCAGGCGGCCATGGCGTCGCCGGCGGTCAGTTTCGGTTGGTCGCCGTCCAGGTATACGTCGTTATTGTTGTCATGGTGTTACGTTCGTGGTGGATAAGACTTGAAAACATGCATCCATCCACTACTGGCTCTTAGTTAAAGATGACCAAGACGGTGGAAAGGAAATGTAGATTGTTCGAACTACCGGTGAGAGTGGTAAGCTAGTGTGGCCAGTGATTAATTCTTTTAGACCCTATTTTTGTGTGTGTCTCTTTCACTGCTATGCATGCACAGATAAGGAAAATTAGGTGCTTGCTTGATTTGTTGCATGAAAGGTACTTTTACTCTTGAAATTTTTACCTAAATAGGCCTAGCCCATTTATTATATGCTAATAAATTTTTAAAATTTTAGAGGCATATTTGGACTATTCATACAAGACAAGAGCTGGACAAAAGTTTAGTCCAACATTGCAAGTTGAGTGAAAGTTAGATCAGCTTATAAGGAGAGTTCTTCCACCGCTTGTAAGAGCTTGAGAAGAGAAGACATATACACGCTTGTTCATTCTCCTCCTCCTCGCTCGTGGGATGCGGGACGCGGGAATCTCGCCGAGCCGAGTTTTATTTTGCCACGCATGAATGGTATATGTACAGAAGCTGAAATCTTTTCCTCGAGTGAATTTTTAATACTCCCTCCATCCCAAGGCTTAAGGCATATAATTTTTTTTAAGTCAAGCCATATAAAGTTTGACCAAACTTTTAGAAAAAAACATCAACAACTATTATATTATATATAGATACCATGTGAAAATATGTTTAATAATGTATGAAAGGGTATTAATTATGTATTGCAAATATTAATATTTTTTCTAAAAACTTGGTCAAAATTTAGTTAATTTGACTTTTAAAAAAAGTTATATGTCTTAAGCCTTAGGATGGAGGTAGTACGAGTTAGTGGAAATGAATACGAATTGAGTGGA
The DNA here is from genome assembly GCA_916181665.1 of Avena sativa. Lineage (NCBI taxonomy): Eukaryota > Viridiplantae > Streptophyta > Magnoliopsida > Poales > Poaceae > Avena > Avena sativa. The sequence goes on along the minus strand of OV702285.1, from coordinate 362,539,382 downwards.
GGCTATCTGGTTGGCTGCCGTCTGTTCGTTTCAACTTTCACCCTTTCGTTTCATCTTCTGCGTAACCTGTCTGCCTTCCCTGTGTGCTATAAAAGTGAGGTCACGCCTCCTCTCAAACACACTGTTTCACAACCCTTTGCGCCTCCAGTTTTAGAGCAATGTGCTATCTAGATCTTTCCCATCCATCTTGCGGCGTGCACCGCGAGCCAAGACAGTAGACCTTCGAGATCCCGCTGCTTCGAGTCCTGTACAGGAGAAGGACAATAAGGTTTTTGGAGAGCGCTATTGGCGCGACTACTGGCTTTATCATAGAATCCTTCACGGATAGAGATAGCGCCGACGTCTTTTCCAACGAGAACTTCTTCCACGACATAAACAACCTCTTTCTCGACGACATGGCTGACGACGGTGCGAACGCGAACGCTGGTGGTTCCTCTGCTGCTGCTGTGATGTACATCTTTTTTCTCAACCTTGTTCTGATCGTATCTCAAGTTCTATGTCTTGCATTTTGTTTGGTTATCTGCCTTAATATGTATTCGCTATTTCACATGATTAGTCTAATTTCTATTATTCTATTCATGTTTTATCTAGCGTTTATTATGGTTAATTCGCTTGATAAATTGCTCTTTTATTCAACAATTACTATATCTGGAATTTATTTATTTTCAGGAGATAATTTTTCAAATGAACCGAAGTAGCGGAGTATTCATGATAGGTACTTAGTTGTCTCAAACTATTCCAAGTTCTTTTTTTTTTTGCGAAAAAAACTATTCCAAGTTCAGTGTGTCATTTACGGCTAGGGATGTGAATAATGGTTCGGATATTTGTCAAGTGTAATATGCATACGCACCTTTTATGACGATATATCATATGTACTTATAGTAATTCACCGGATATGGATGTGGGTTCACGGTGACAGATATGCTATAGCTGGATATGGACTATCGGATTTTTTTTGCCGATTAAGTGAGGTCCTCGGATAGGATTTTCCTATAAATTAGCCTATCTCTAAATTAATGCTCATACAGCCCAATTGTTTGCATAAAGGAGATATTATTAATATTGCATATTTTCACTATTATTACTTATTGGGATTGCTCACTGTTATCATGTTGGTTCGGATGCAACTAGTGTGCAGTTTTGGCCGTAGTCTAGTACACGTTTTTGCGGTTCTTTGTATCAAGTTTTTTTGAATAAAATCCGTCCACGGTACCTAAACTTGGCGTTGATTTTCGATACGGTCATCGACGTTAGGAATACGTGACTTACGGTCACTAAATACGGCGACATGGTCATTGAGGTCACCGGAGCGTGTAGATCAACCAGTAGAGCTATGTGTGCGTTTACGTGGCACTAAGTAGACCCCACATGTCAGCCCCTTAGCAGTCAATAGAGGCCATTTTCAATAACAAAAATAATCAGGACCAAATTGAAAAACTGCAAGGAGAATCCAACCACCCCCATCCTGTCCCACCTCCTGTCGCGTCGCCGGCGTTGCGGGACGCCGGTGGCTGCCGCCACAGAGGAAGCAACTGAGGGTGGGGAAGGTTGGACCGCCGCGGAATTTCCCCTTGCCTCGGCGCAGTAGCATCCAGCTCGCTCGCGCCCAGCTCCAGCAACCTCACCGCGGTGGCGTGCACGTGTCGCCGCCAGTGGAGTCCACCGTGCAGCCGCCATGGGCAACCCCCCCAAGATTTGAGGCTACCGGGAGGTCTGCATGTGTCTCGTGCTTCTTCCTCGCCAAGCAGATCAGACCGAGGAACACAGTGCTCCTCGGGATCGTCATCTTCCTCCTCTCCGGCCGCAGCGCATCTTAGCCGATTTCGGCGCCGTCCCACTTCCTCCGGCTACCCCAACCCCTTTTACGGCTTCAAGATGATTCGTCGCACCTCCTAAACGTCTCCTAGGACTCCCTGCCTTTCTCTAGCCCGTCATCGTTGACCTCCTCACCGCCGCCGCAATAGGTCCTCATCGCCAGCGGCTCTTCGGAGCCATTTGGAGGCGGCGCTACCACTATCCGAACCAGTCAAACGTGGGGGTCCTCTTGGTACTCTTCAAAGGCTCCCGCGCGCCCTCTTCCGCCGTTGCCGTCGACCACCGGAGCAAGGGACGTGTTGGCTAGCGTGAGCCTCCACTGCTGAGTTGAGGAGAAGGGGTAGGTGGCACTGACAGATGGGCCCCACCTGTCGGTCTTACCAGGTGACGAGGTTTAATCTCGTCAATGCCCATTGTTATGGACTTGGGTTTTGGAGAAGATGGGGATGCTGGAGATCGCGGAACGGTTAGCAAACAAGGAACACAGGGACACGAGGTTTACCCAGGTTCAGGCCCCCGGAGGGAAAACCCTACTCCTGCTTGTCTGCTCTGATTATGATGGAACCGAAGGTTACAGGGGTGCGCAGATGCAATCTGGCGTGGAGGTGTGTACGCGGTGGTGTGCGAGAGATTGTAAGAGAGCCTCCTCGTCATGCCCTCCTGGCCTTTATATAGAGATAGGCAGGTCCCAGGCACAGATCGAGTCGGTTACAGGTTTTAGGGTTTACCCCTTTGAATTTCCTATCTACTCTAGTCTTGCTCTCCAAGGATCCGAAGGCGTCATGGGCCTTGGCCACCCGAAAGTCTTCATGGGCCGGCGTATATTTGCCGTGGTCCTTCCTTGGGCTGGACCAGGTATGCTGAGATCGTGTACCCGTGGGGTATAACCATGTCAGTAGCCCCCGAGTGTTCAGTCGAATCGTAGATTCGGTTGAGGACTCTTCAATCCTTCGGGTGCAACTCTGTCTTTCAAGAGAATGTGTAGGGATTGTTGATGCGTGTGCCTGACTCTCCCGACGGATCAGGGTCAGTTAACTATCTTAGGACAAAACAACACGACCTTCTTCAGGTTCGAGTCCCTCGACTCGAACCCGGAACATATGCTGGCGTAATTCGACTCAAACCCCGGAGGACTTACAGGAGCGGAATTCCAGTGAATTTAAATGATGTACTCAACACGTCCGTCGGGATTTTTCATCGCGCCTGTTGGCACGGATTCATACTAGCAGAGCACAGTCGTGTGTGTTGCCAGGCCATCAGATGATATCTGTAGGTCTTATCTTTGCGTCATAGACACAACATCCAAATGTTTATCACCGCGGAGGTGTTTCGGGTGGCCAAGAAGAATGTTGCTCACTTAGCGTTAATTGGGGCAGAGTTGCCGAAAAAGTTTTGCATGTTGATCCGCGGGATCTCAGTCGAAGAATTCATAGGGTGCGCGACCAACGCTCCCTATGGGAGTAGCCCCCGAGTGTCTGTTCGAGTCGTAGATTCGAACAGAGACTTTAATTCAGCCGTTGTTCAGCTTCAGGTCTGTAGGACACAATCCGTTCTCCCTATGGGAGTAGCCTCCGAGTCCGCAGTGGAGTCGTAGACTCGACGTACGACTCGACGAAATAATTCAGTGATGTAGTGTTTTGTACACTTTTCGGGTGCGCGGCCAGCGCTCCTTATAGGAGTAGCCCCCGAGTAGTTAGTCGAATCGTAGATTTGAGTGAGTACTCTTAATTGTATAGCCGAAGAATTTTAACCGTTGCTAGTAGCTTTTGATGACGTCAGTGCTGATGATCGTTGACCTCAAGCGTCTGCGGCGCCAGAGATGACATGACTGGACGAACATGGGTCCCACCTTCTGACCTTGAGTTGACCGGTCACGCGCGGCGTGGAGATAATTACGGCGTCGCCTCGATTTCCGCACGTAGTGGACGGAGTGTGAGCGACGGTTCGCTGCTATGCTGACACGTGGACGGTCAGATCTTGCAGTTGGCGCTAGGTCTTCCCGATGGACGGTCGTCATGCATCGTCTTCGTCCTTATAATCATTGGGGAAAATTTAATCTGTTTTCACCGCAGCCATTCTTGGTTCACTGCTCCAATCTTCTCTGAGCTTTCTTGCTGCGCGCTGCAATATCCTCGAACATTTTCTTCTTTGATCCTATGTTCTCGCCGCTGGCGCCGCCGCACCGCAATAGGGAAGCCTAAGAAGTCCTCTTCTGCGGTTGGCACCAGCGCTACTGGTGGCAAGAAAGGTTCTACCGCTGCCCGTGTCACCGACGGTGGCTGGCGGCGATCGGAGACGCGGGAGAGTGATCTCCGCAAGCTTCGTGAGCGGGGCTTGATCCCGCAGGATAGGGAGGCTATCAAACTCCCTGGCAACGAGGTAATTCCCCGTCCCCCCGCTGGGTTTCGGGTTATGTTCCTCGCTTTTGTTCTTCGGGGCTTTTCCTTCCCAGTCCACAATTTCCTTCGTGGACTGCTTTTTTTACGGCATCCAGCTGCATCATCTTTCCCCCAACTCTCTTCTTCATATTGCTTGTTTCGTCACTTTCTGCGAGTGTTGGCTCGGTATCGAGCCTCACTTTGGCCTCTTCCGGAAACTCTATTCCGTGAAGAGGCAATCTGGTTCTGATGGTGTCTATCCCATTGGGGGTTGCATCATTTCCCTTCGATCCAATCTTCTTTTCTTCTCCTTTTCCATATCCAAATCTGTCCAGTACTGGCGGAGGCGATGGTTTTACATTCGCGACTCCACGGTGGCTGGGCAGGATTTTGGTCTTGCTCCTTTCGACCCCTCCCAAAAGATCGAGCCGAAGAGGTCCTGGAAGAACCAGATCTTGGATGGCGAGGTGGCGGAGATAGAGGGGCTCTATCATCGGGTGGAGGATCTCCAGCTGATTCCGGATAAGGAGGTGAACGGTGTGGATATCATCCGCACTTTTCTCAAACGTCGGGTGTAGCCGCTCCAGGCTAGGGTGCACCCGATGTTTCTTTTTTTGGGTCGCCGTGATCCGACGAGGGTTTCGGCTGAGGAATTCTCCAAGGGGGATCTCGACGGGATCCTTCGTCCGCTACTGAAGTTCAAGGCTGGAGAGGATCTTCCGGGGAAATCGTTGACTTATCCATTCTCCGCTTCCCATCCGCTTCCGCAAGTGTAGAACTGTGATGTGCGCGTAGCGCTATTTTTCGACTGCGTTTGGTTTTCCACCTTCTGTACTGAAATTTTTTGCTATCTTTTCGCAGGAATTTAAGGTGCCGGGCATGTCGCCTCCATTGCCCAAACTATTTCTGAATGCTCCGGACAATGAGGTGGTGGATTCCATGTCCGAGCTACCATCGGCGTGGTCTCCGGCTGAAGAGGCCAACGAGTCGAGCGAGGATCATACTCGCAAGCGGACGAGGATCTCCACCGAATCGTCGGATGCCTCGACTCCGCCGATGCCTAGGAACTCGTTGTGCCTTGAGCGTCACAGTGATGGGCATGGGGGATCTTCTTCTCCAATTCCTGTTGTTCCCGTGCGGGCTGTGGCACTGCACCCGCCGGCGAAGCGGTAGAAGGAAGAAAAGAAGGAAGAGAAGAAGGGCAGGAAGACCCCTCCTGTCTTCGACTTGAGCGATCTCGACTCGTAAGTTTCCTCGGCCCATTTTTTCTTTCTCTTGTCTGTTTGTTTTTGAGATTTGCTGATATTTCTTTTGTAGCAGTTCCTCCGACGGCTCCTCCAGTGATGGCGCTCTAGAGATGGTGGGGGAGTCGAAGGTTGTGCCTCCTCCTCCTCAGACGGTGGTCACCTCTGAGGGCGCTGCCCCGAACCCTTCCCCGCAGGAGGATCGGGTGGTTGTCCCTCAGAAGACTGCGAGCGGACCTTCGGAGTCGCCGTCTAACCACGTAAGTAATTTTTGTTTTCTGCCACAGGGGGAGCCCCCGAGCCTTTTCGGATGATCTGTTGATCCTTGTTTTTTGCTTCTTGTCTCGGGGGGAGCCCCCGAGCGTTTTTCGGGTGATCTGCTGATCCTTGTTGTTTGCTTCTTGTCTCGGGGGAGCCCCTAGCGTTGCTCGTTCGTTTTTGGGCGTAGCCCCCGAGCCGTCCTTTTGACGAGTGGTTCTTTTTGCAGCCTTTGTGCAAGGCGCCAATCAGCTGGTGCAGCAGCATCTGACATTGGAGGCCAGCTTCAAACAACTTCAAGGTATGTTTACGACCTGGTCTATTTGCTTCTTAATGTATTTTTTGTCCTTCAATCTAATAGGTTTGTTGCTGACTGCAGAGGACCACAATGTCTCTCTCCGCAAGCTTGATGCTCTCAAAAAGAGCCTTGGGCAGGCGGAGAAGAAAGCCGAGGTCGCCGTTGGTGCGAAGGAACGCCTCGAGCTGGAGCTAGCCAACGCGGCCGAGGCCAAGGAGCTCCGGCAGTAGGAGGCTACGGACCGCGAGGAGCAGCTCGCCACCGCCACGGCTTCGCGCGAGAAAGAGGTAGCCGGCAAGCTGATGGCCGCTGCCAAGGCTGTTTCGGGTGTGTTTCGTCGCCTTCCCCTTTCGTCTTCCTTGTCTTTCCTTGTGGTGCTTTTATTTATGCTGCTTCCTTTGTTTCTTTAGATGCCGCAGGCATCGAGTTTGATCGCGGTGCTCTGGAGCACGGAAGTGCTATGGATGATGCTGCTGTGGCGGTCGAAGACCGCTGTAGTACCGTTATCAGCTCACTTTCCAAGGCCAAAGAGGTCCTTGGGCACTTCTACAAGGAGCTCGTCCTCAAGGGCGTGGCCCTCGAAGATGTCGACGCCTTGGCGGAGGCGCTATCAACCGAAGCGCCTGCGGCGTACAAGCGCAAGCAGAAAGGCATCGGCGCCTCTGTTGGGCTGGCCATGGCCTTGGCGTCTAGAGCTAAGCTGGATCTTCCTCAGATCACCTCTCGGATGCCGACGGCTACTGACGGATCCGAGGTAGCCTTCGCCATCTATGCTGCTCGCTATAAGCGTTATGGGCCGAAGTTGATTGACCTGTTGGCCGAGTACGCCCTGAGGCAGCAGGGGGAGGCTAAGGCGAGGCAGTCTGGCTCCGAGGCTACTCACGATGCAGCTTCGTAGGCTTTGTAGTAGTAGGATAGCTTTTGGTTCCAGCTTTTGTAACTATGTTTATGAACAAACCCTACGCCACGTAGTGGCGTTTTGCTGTACATAATGAATTTCCTAGTTCTGAGTTCCTTTGTCTGTTTGTTCATATCCGTGTCTTCTTTTACTCTAGGATTCTTCGGGTGATGATCCCGCTGACACTTCATCTGCACCACAGCTGCGGCCATCCTTGGATGGTGCGTCGTAGCTTGTGTTTCTTCGAGACCGCATCCGTAGTCTTGAGAGGGAGTTGCTAGGAGTGCGTGGCCATGCTGATGTTTGGAAGTCGAAGGCAGGGCGAGGCGCTGCTCAAGAGGAATTTTTTATGTGGGAGTTGCATCGTTTGTCCGAACAGCTTGAATGTGAGTTTTTCGAGCTGCTGCCCATTGTTTTGGATGCGCCTGTTGGCCTTTCGCCTTACCCTTGCAAGTATTGCAGGTGCTGACCTTGCTCCAAGGGAGGAAAAGGAGTGTGTTGCTGTTCGGATCAATTACTTGTTTCAGCAGGACATGGAGGCCGGCGGGTTTTTCTGGATCGACCGTGATCGTGCCCTGGTCCTTGCGACAGTGCAGGATCGTGTCCACCAGGTATCGCGGGTGCTGCGTCAAGTGAAGTCTTCGCTGGCGTCGGTTCTGTATGTGATTTTCACGCTGGATGATGCACCGTCAACTCTTTCTGGCCTGCTGTCGAAGTTTCGGAGTGTGCATCGTGTCACGGAACTGGTGCGGCATCAGCTCGTCGCGGGGGTGAAGGCTGCGCTCTCCCTTGTGCGGTTACATCGTCCTGATGTAGATCTGTCTGCTGTAGCGGCTGGGCCTCCTGTTCGGCCAGATGGTGGCGAGTGGGATATGCGTCCACATTATGCGGCTGTAAGGCAGTATGCCGAACAGATCATAGATCTGTTTGAGCAGCATGCTCAGGTTATTCTTCAGAATAGGTAGTACCTATAAAAAAAGATAGATGTAAAATTTGTATATATTCGACTAAGCGTGTTTTGCCCTTTGTTGTAAGGGTTTGGTTGTTGTTTTAGCACGTAGTGCTTTGTTTGTATACATGCCCTTTCCGTTAGCCTGACGTGGTCAGCTACTTAGGTGTACACGTGGTATCCTCAGTCGACGAAGTCGTGAGGTGGGGGAGCCCCCGAGTGCGTTTGTGGCATGGAGTAAAATGCAAAATAGTAAGCAAAAAATTTTGGGGCGAAACACTTAGATTTATTCATATCGTAATGGAGGAGGTACATTGTTCGGCTGAGTAGTGTGGCATCCCGCAAAACCACTACTAGAAAATCGCGTTGTTTTTGTGCATTGCATCGTCATCATCATGCATTGTTTGTCTGAATTGTTTCGAAAAAGCCTAGTTTTGCTTTGTACAAATACCCCCCTTTATTTCAAATGCAAAACCCCGATCGTATCGGATATTTTATTTACCTATAAACTACTTGCAAAGTAGCCTTGTTTTAAAATAAACAAAACAAAACAAGCACATATTCACAAAACTAATAAAACCTAAACTCTAAATCCTATATCTACCTAGTCCTAATCTACCCACCAATCTCAGCTCGCCACCTCACCCCTGGCCCCAAACCCTACCCACCCTGCCACCTCATCAATCCCAGACTTTTCCACCCTCTCTCCTTCTCTCACCCCAGCCCCATCTACCCTCCCTCTCCACTCTCTCTGCCCCGGGTCCCACCCCACAGTCCCTCTCCTTCCCCACCTGCCCTCCCTGGTCAAAACCCCCCTGGCCCGCGCCGCCAACCCCACCCCCTGGCCCCGCGCCACCTGTTCCCCGGGCCCCACCCCCTCCCCTGTCCCCGCAACGAACCCACCCCCTGGCCCACCTCCTTTCCTCTCTCCCCCGTCTGTCCCCATCCTCTCCTCTCCCCGCGCGCCCCTCGAGCCTCGCCGGCCGGCGCCGGCGCAGCCGTCCGCCCCGCCACCGCTGCTCCCCGTCGCCGGCACGCTCGCCGCCTTCCTCCTCCGTTCCCCTCGTCGCCGGCCCGAGCTCCTCCACCGCCTCTCTCCCCTCCCCACCCGCTCTCTTCCCCCCCCCCCCCGACCGCGCCTTCCCGCCTCGGTCGCCACCTCCTCGCCCCGAGCTGCCTCGCCGTCGACCCCTAGGCGTCGCCCCCGCCGGAGCTCCATCCCGCCACCGCCTGCGCATCACCTCGCCGGCCTCGGGCCGCCCCTGCGCCGTCGAGCCCTCGCCGAGCTCTTCCCCCTCCACCGCCGGCCTCCCCCGACGCCGGACCACCCCGTCCCGAGCTCCGCCCGCCGGGGCCGACCTTCACCGCCGCCGCTCGCCCTTCCTCCTCCTCGCCGCGGCAGGCCCCGCCCGCGCGCCGCCGGCCTTCACCTTCCCGGCCAAGCCCGCAGCGCCCCGCCGGCCCTCGCCGTCCCGTCGCCGCCGCGGGCCCCCAGCAGCGCCCCAACCTCCGCCACCTCCGGCAGGGCCCTGGCTCCTTCACCTGCGTACACCACCCGCTGTCGCGGCCCCGTCATTCCGCCACCCTGCGTGCCTGCCTTCGGCTCCATGAGGAGGACCCTCGATGACAAGGGACAACCGTGGGACTCCGTTTGGCTTCGAAACCACAAGATCGCCTTTCGGACCCTTGAAGACCGATCGCGACGTCCTCCGCCCTCTCGGACTACAAGCCGACACCACGAGAAGTAACCGCCACGATGCCAAGTTCGGCTAACGACCAGTCCGACATGAGTCGAGACCCGGTAGCTATGCAAGATCGACACCGAACCAAATGGCGCCCTATTCCAAGATCTTCGTCATGGACCGACAGGATCTCCATCACGGGCTTCAAGTTCCCCCTCGGATACGCCTAGAACTCCCTCGAGGACGCCGAGTACTTCACCCGGACACCGAGACCCTGGACGACAAGTTCTCCTTCCCGGAAGCATTGACGCTCGTGCGACAAGATCTACTACCCCGATCCGAAGACCCTAACCCCGGAGTCCGAGAACGATCCCGTCGAACCCTGAACCCTGAGACCAACCCCGAACCCCGGAACCAAGTTCGCCGAACCCTAATGTGTGAATCTTTTCCCGAACCCTATTTTTATAAATGCTAAATATAAAACCTGTTGCATATTAATCGTTCATCTTGCATGCATATTCATGTGGTTTGGGGGCCTTAGGCCGATTCACTGCATAATTAAATATGGGGCCCATATGCGGGCAAATCTAGTCTCATATCGGCCTCATTTAAATTTGTGTAGCAAACCGGTGCTATCTTTTGCCATGTTAATCCAACATTTAAATTGCGGGGGTTCTAAATAACTTGAACCGTTTAATTAATTGTCGGGACCCCGGTTCCGCTTAATATGACCTAATTGCATCGCACCTTTGCCATGTCATACATCATACATGCATCATGCCCGATCTTCTGCCGTAGTATTAAATATTGCATCCGGTGTTCCTTCTAGTGATTTGCTTCTTCGCGGATAAGGCCGTTGAGTTGATGTGAGCTTCGCCCCGATCTTCGGTTGAAACTTCGGCAATGTTTTCAGGCGAGCATCTCCCCCTTTCTACCTATCTTACTTTTATAGTATTTACTTCCCTCCTGTTGATCTATTGCTATCTGTGATGCGCTGCTCTAGTTTTCGTACCCGTGATATCCCTTGCAGCCTTATATTGCCTTGGACACATCCTATTACCTGTTGTTTGGTAGATAGTTGGACCTGCGCGTCGTAGTCGTTTGCTCAAGTGCTGTTGCGTGTCGTCAAGTACCTCAGTTGTTGGAGTTTTGCCGCATGTCTAATGTTGGAGATGATCCTGGCTTTATTTATTGTTCACTTTAATTACTGTTTAACAACTAAAATTGAAGTAGGTAAGCAGAGGCACAGGTGGCCAATAGATGTTATTTGGTTGTTGCCCGTCCACTTGTGTCCCGTAGGACCCCGAGTTCTTGACACCTGTTCCGAGATCGAGCGCGCTAACCACAGCTGGGGAGATATGGGCCCCCCATTGATTAGTACCTGATTTCAAAGTATTGTACTGGGGGCCACAAACTAGTTTGGGGTTTTATTACTATCCTGTACTTATGCCATGTTTTACTGCTTTATTTACGATTGTGCGATGGATAGCACACTGTACCGTTTAGGATCGGGACACGATTCCGCGGTGTCGACACCCCGAGTTTTCGGGTTCCCAGTCGTTCACAGCCGTCTACCCAAACCCTGAGTCCGTCTCGGAGACCGGCCGACTTCGTTGCGGGTGTACTTAGTGGGGTGGCCCCCCGTGCTTCCTTTGGGTCTGGAAACGTCATGACTTAGGCCCCGCCGACATACCGATGGGTGTATGTTAACTGATCTGGCAAAAAGGGTCGAAGTGCTTGTGGATACTTTGGTGCACCCCTGCAGGGTTAAATCTTTTCGAGAAGCCGTGTCCGCGGTTATGGACGACTTGGAGCACAGTGCTTGATCATAGACAACTATAACTAAAGTTTACTGTTATAAATTGACTTGTATCTGATATGATTAGTAATCAACTTCACTGCAACGGAATGGCTAAATAAAAGTACCAACAACTGCTGGGTTTTGGGATATCTCATGCTAATCGTATCTGACTAGTAAGTGTTGCAACTACAACGGAATGGTTAACTAAAACTGCCCACTGCTTATTATATTAGGATGACTCATGCTATTTAAATTTACTAGTAATTGTCGCAATTACAACGGAATGAGTAAAACTGCCAACGGTGTGAGTTCCTCGGTTGACTTCTTCGTCTGGTCTCGAGGGGGAAACACCAGGATGGGTTTGTTTGATGGTAGCATCCGGTTGGTTCCGAATAGGTCTTTCTTACCCCTCTCTGATAGCCGTCAGTTGTATCGAGTCTCTATAGGTTGTTTAGTGCATGCTGCCGCTGCCGCTCAGTCCACCATACCTATGTAGACGAGGACCGCCGAATTCTAGTCTCGCCGTGTACTGGCCTCAGTACTGACGCTCCTCTTTTCCTTTGCCTTTGTCGGCACCCCTTTTGTTTAAGCAGGTTTTGAGATCAACGCCGTTAGCAGGGTTACCCTTCCGGCTTGGCCTGGCCAGGGTTATGGACTCCATTGGTTATTCTTCAGGGCTCTTAGCCCCATTTGCATCTTGTCCGTAGTCGGACGCTCTATCATTTTCAAGGTGATTCGGATCTTTGTATGTTATATCTGTATTCTTGACTCATGGAGTCGTGTTGTATATATATCTGTTCTGTGGGTCCCATCGAGGACTGTTGTGTAATGTTATTACTTTGTTTTCCACCCGCACGAAAGTGCCTGGTGGGCACCTTTGAATCGTTTCTATGCGGGTTTTGGCGGGTTTCGCTAAAACTTGCATAGGGTCGATTCTGAGGGTGTTACAAGTAGCCTTGGTTGAATAGCCTTATTGAAAGTAAAACAGGGGGGTAGCTAGTGGTAGAAGCATCGCAGCTGTGCGACGTTCCATGGGTTGGAGTATGCGACTCTAGACTCCACGTGTTTGAGGCGATAGGCGCCACCTGGGATGAGTTCAGTGACGATGTAGGTTCCTTCCCATGGTGACTCGAATTTCTTCGGTCGCTCTTGCTCGAGTCGTAGGACCAGGTCTCCTTCGACGAAGGACCTTGGGCGCAGCCGTCGGCTATGGTAGTTGCCGAGACTCTGTTGGTACACCGTTGATCGAGTCGCTGCTATGTCGCGCGTTTTGTCATGTGTATCGACGACATCTTCGAGTGCAGCCGTCGATTCGGCTTCGCTGTAAGCGACGACCCATGGGGCCTTGTGGCGTACTTCTGCTGGTAGCACGACTTCGGCTCCGTGTACCATGAAGAAAGGCGTGTAGCCGGTTGAGCTGTTTGGCGTTATGCGCAGGCTCCACAGGACCGAAGGTAGCTCTTTTGTCCAGGCACCTGCAAGTCGCTCGAGTGGGCTCATTAGGGATTCTTGATGCCAGCACCGACGAGGCCGTTGGCCTTTTCGACCTGCCTGTTTGTTTGCGGGTGCGCCACGGAGGTGTATGTGATGTTAATTCCGAGGTCTTTGCAGAAGTCCTGGAATTCTTTGGAGATGAAGTTCGACCCATTGTCGGTGATGATGCTGTGCGGCACACCGAACCTGTAGACAATGGATTCAAAGAACTTTACGGCAGTTTTTCCCTTTTGGTTAGTGACTGGCATGGCCTCAATCCACTTGGTGAATTTGTCGACTGCGACCAGGAGATAGACGTGACCTCCTTTCGAGGACCTTGGTAGCTTGTCGATCATGTCGAGGCCCCACTAGGCGAAGGGCCAGGCCAAAGGTATGGGCCTAAGTTCTGATCCGGGTGCATGTGGTTTGTCGGCGAACCTTTGGCACCCGTTGCATCTTCGGACGATGTCCTTGGCGTCGTTCATGGCTGTTGGCCAGTAGAATCCGGCTCGTAGAGCTTTGGCGACAAGGGCGCGCCTGCCCGCGTGATGGCCGCAGATGCCCTCGTGGATGTCTTGGAGGATGGTTTTGCTGTCACCGATGGTGACGCACCTCTGGAGTACACCCGAAATGCTGCGCTTGTACAGCTCGCCATTGATGATGGTGAAGGCCTTTGACCGGCGAGATATGCTTCGGGCATCTGTTGGGCTATCAGGCAGCTCGCCGTCTATCAGGTACTTGAGGTATGGTTGCGTCCAAGTTTCTTCGACTGCCATGACCTGCATCAGATTGACCACAACGACCTCTGTGTCGAGCTTTTCGGGTCCTTCTTGTCCTTCGGGTAGCACAGCCCCCGAGTGCTCTGCTTCTTCGGGTGATCCCTTTGGGAATTTCCGCTTGATGGATGGTACGCAGATTTGTTCGAGGAACACGCCTGGTGGCACCCGTGCACAGGTGGAACCGATGTTGGCGAGTCAGTCGGCCTCCTCGTTGCTTTCTCTCCCAACGTGCCGAAGTTCGCAGCCGTCAAATTCTCCCTCGAGTGAGTTGTAGAGTGCACGGTACGCGATCATGTTTTTGGCGTGTGCGCCACACTCATTCATCGTCTGCTGGACAACGAGGTTCGAGTCTCCGTAGATGACCAGGCGCGTTGCGCCGCAGATATTTGCCATGCTCATGTCGTGGATGAGGGCTTCGTATTTGGCCTCGTTGTTGGAAGCTCAGAATTTTATCCGAATGATGTACTTCATCTTGTCGCCCTGCGGGGGGGTCAGTATGACCCCGGCTCCTGCTCCAGCCTCGCATTTGGAGACGTCGAAGTGCATCGTCCATGACTGTGTCATGTCCGGTGTGTCTGGCAGCTGCAGCTCCATCCAGTGGACGAGGAAGTCCGGGAGGACCTGAGACGTGATCGCGAGTCGCTTCTCGTAGACGATGTCTAGAGGTGACAGCTCAATGCCCCATAGGGACGTCCTATGGCCTCTGGGTTGTTCAGGATGCTATTTAATGGTGCCTCGTTGACGACCATCACCTGGTGCTCCTGAAAGTAGTGGCTTAGCCGGCGAGCCGTCATGAACATGCCGTAGGCGAGTTTCTGGTAGTGAGGGTACCTCTGCTTTGTCGGCGTCAATACATCGCTGAGATAGTAGATTGGGCGTTGGACCCCATGGGTTTTGCCCTCTTCGGGTCGCTTGACCACCAGTACGGTGCTCACCACCTGGTGTGTAGCTGCTATGTACAGTAGTAGAGGCTCGCGCTCCTTTGGCGTAACCAATACGGGCAAGGTAGAGAGCAGCTGTTTTAGATCTTCAAATGCATCATCCGCCTCAGGCATCCACTCGAATTTGTCTGCCTTGCGCAGCAGCTGATAAAATGGCAGGGCTTTCTCGCCCATGCGGCTGATGAACCTCCTCAATGCTGCGATTCGTCCTGCAAGCTGCTAGACACCCTTGAGGTTCTTCGGCTTCTCCATGGCCATGATGGCCCAGATTTTCTTCGGGTTCGCCTCAATCCCTCGCTGGGAGATGAAGTAACCAAGCAACTGGCCATATGGGACGCCGAAGGTGCATTTTTCAGGGTTAAGATTGATCCTGTAGCGGTCGAGATTATCGAACGTCTCGTAGAGATCGTCGATGAGTGTTCTCGCCTCCCTGGTTTTGATGACTATGTCGTCGACATAGAATTGGATATGGCGACCGATCTGGTCCTTCAGGCATGCCTGCATGCACCATTGGTACGTGGCACCTGCGTTCTTTAGCCCGAAGGGCATTGTGTTGTAGCAGAACACTCCGAACGGCGTGATGAGCGCCGTTTTTTCCTGGTCTTCGAACTTCAGTCGGATTTGGTTATAGCCTGAGTAGGTGTCGAGAAAGGAGAGCTTCTCGCATCCTACCGTCGAATCGATGATCTGGTCGATCCGAGGGAGAGGGAAATGATCCTTCGGGTAGTGCTTGTTCAGCGATGTGAAGTCCACGCACATCCGCAGGATGTCCGTGTCCTTTTTGGGGACCATTACGGTGTTGGCGAGCCACTCGCTCTCCTTGATCTCCCTGATGAAGTTTGCGTCGAGTAGTCTGTTGACTTCGACCCCAATTTCTTTGGCCCGTGGTTCGGACAGTCGTCGAATGGACTGCTTGACGGGCTTGGCGTCTGGAAAGACGTTGAGTGCGTTCTCGGCGAATTCCCTAGGAACTCCTGGCATGTCCGCAGGACACCAGGCGAAGATTTCCCAGCGCTCACGGAGGAATTCGGCGAGCGCGCTTTCCTATGCGGAGCTGAGATCGTTGGCGATCAGCGCCGTCTTGGAGGCATCCATCGGGTGGACCTGCACCTTCTTTGTGTTGAGGTGGAGTCGAAGGACATATCTGGTGCGTTCTGTCATGCGAATGGGGGTGCCCCGTTGTCCGTCACCTCGCGGAGCCTTACGAGCTCCTCTTGCATGCCGAATGACTAGGAGATTCTGTTGAAGTCCTTGTCGTAGTGGTCCGATCGGGTGAAGCTCCCGTGGATCGTGATGACGCCCCTGGGTCCTGGCTTCTTGAGTAGCAGGTACGCGTAGTGCGGTACTACTAGGAACCTTGTGAATGCTACACGCCCGAGGATGGCGTGGTATTGTGATGGCCAGTCCACCACTTCGAACTCAAGCCGCTCGCATCGGAAGTTATCCGGCTTGCCGAAGATGACGTCAAGCCATATCTTTCTGAGGGGGAATATTCCCTTTCCTGGGACGATGCCATGTAACGTTGTGTCTGACTGTTCCATGCTGCATAGAGGGATCCGCATTGCTTCTAGGGTGCTGGCGAACATCAGGTTGATGCCGCTGCCGCCGTCCATGAAGATGCGGCTCATCTCGAACCCTCCGATATTCGCCTCAAGCACCAGGGCAGCATGACCTAGGCGAGGGATCTGGAAAGGGTGATCCAAACGGCTGAACGTGATGTAGGACTCCGATCCGCTGAGGTACTCAGGGATGGCGGGCGGAGCTGTCACAGCCAGGTTGATCTAACGGGTGATTTTCTTCTGCACCCTATTCATTGGGCGCCCTTTTTGGATCATCAGCGCTCCTTTCGGCAGGGG
The DNA here is from genome assembly GCA_916181665.1 of Avena sativa. Lineage (NCBI taxonomy): Eukaryota > Viridiplantae > Streptophyta > Magnoliopsida > Poales > Poaceae > Avena > Avena sativa. Next base: position 362,523,010 of record OV702285.1, on the reverse strand, counting down.
ATACCCGTGCCCACCGTTATTCTGTGCGGGTGCGATTGGGTGGTTCGGTCCTCTTGCAGGTGGCGGTGGAGGAGCTCCATGCGCGATCTCGCCTGGTGCGGGTGCGTTCCCGAATCCAGGGTTCAGGGCTTGCTGCCTCATCTGAGCCATGCTTTTGCTAAGTTTCTGGAACTCGCGGTAGTCCTTGAGCATGTGGCTTGCCTTCTTCTTACCATCCTGCTTGTCGATGTAGAAGTGGATGGTGCATGGACCCGACGGTTTTTTGTATGCTGAGCGTCCATCATCGCGACCGCGGCGCTGCCACGATTGTGCTGGGCGTCCTCCATCGCGGAAATTGCCTCCGCGGTATCCGCCGCTATTGCGGTTGCCATCGCTGCGTCGGTCGACGTAGTCAGCCGCGACCATGTCGGGTCCATCGCGATCGCCGTAGACGCGCGATCTTCTCTTGCTACGGCATTCGCGTCGCCGGCTGTAGTCATCTTCTTCCTCCGAGTGCGCTCGGTGGACGGAGTCCTCACCGTCGGCCCACCTATTGGCGATGTCCATGAGGTGGTCGAGTGTCTTGGGCTTGACACGCCCAAGTTCTTCTTTGAAGTCCTGGCGCTTGACGCCGTCCTTGAAGGCGTCGATATCCTTCTCCTCTGAGATGTGCGCCGTGGAGTTCTTGGTGTTGGACCAGCGCAGTATGTACGAGCGAATGGATTCGTCCGTTCATTGGGTGCAGGCCCGCAGCTCCTCAATCAAGGCAGGCCTCTTGCTGGTGCCCTTGAAGTTTCGGACGAAACTGTACACCAGCTCCTCCCAGCTTCGGATGGATCCCGAGGATAGGCTGCTGAGCCAGATTCGGGCTGCGCCCGTCAGCTGCAGCTGAAGGCATTGCATGGCGGTTTCCTTATTCCCACCGTGTATCTTGATGGACGACATGTGGTTTTTGAGCCACGCCTTGGGGTCCTATGTGCCGTCGAACTTCGGAGTGTCCGAAGGAAGCTTGAAGTTCCGTGGCATCCGCGTCCGCCAGACGGATCTGCTGAAGCATTGGGCTCCGCAGAGTTCTCCTTCATCGTCGTCCTCCTCGGATTCGGACGAGCATACGCGCTTGGCGCACACTTTGTTGATCTTGCGCTGCGTTAGCTTGTTTCGAGCGTCTTAGTCGTGGCTACAACGGTGCGAGCTCTTATGCCTTCGAGGAAGGTCGTGCTCTTCGTCCTCGGATGAGGGTGTGGGGCTGCGGTTGAACCTGACCGCGGACTTCTTCTTTGGCTCTGCAGGAGCTTCTCCGTGGAGAGAGACTCCAACGAGTCTGAGTCCGGTGAGTGCGGACTTGTGCATGGCCCTCTTCGGGTCCCCCTCCAGAGGTGGATGAGACGCGAGGTACGTAGTGGCTGCCATGATCGCAGCTTGCGGCGTTTTCGGGATGACGTTACCGTCGGCATCCATCTCCATGAAGGACGCGTTGAGGGATCGGGTCACCTCGCGACGCTCTTTAGGGTCCATGTTCTCCATCCAATAACGGTGCTTGTTGCCGTTGTTGCCGTGCGAGCTGGAGCCAATGCCCATGGCGGAGAGCGCAGCTCGTCGCGCACTAGACTCCGAAGCTGCTTGCTTGTGCTTGTCAAGCACTTCCTGCATCTTGATCTTCTTCTTGTGCTCCTCGATGAGGAGCATGTGGTATGCCATCAGCAGATCTCGTGAGACATCAGCGGGCAAGATTTTGTTGCCTGCTACGGCCTCGCGTTCTTGAGCCCATCCCTCCTCGTTGAGGTGGATGACCCGATTATTTTTGTCCCCGTTGGGTGGGGGGGACTGGCTTCTTCTGTTTCCACCGTTTCTACCCTGCGGGTTGGGTGGCAGATTGTGTTCCTGATCCTAGATGACTGCGGCGCATTGGCAGCGCTCGTAGATCGGTCTGCTGCTGCCGCAGCTTTCGGATCCGGAACCGTAGGTCCCTTCATCCGATGCGGGATCGCACAGATCGGAGTTGCAGCTGCTGCTGTCATAGGACTCGTCTGTCGATGGTGATGTGCGTAGCACAGGGTATGGAGCCCATGAAGCGGGCCTGATCGATGGCATGGGCACCCGTTCTAGAAGGCGGAGAGTGCCGGTCTGCCCCACCTGGAAGCAGAAGCTCCTGAACAGGATCTCGAGTCTGTCGCCAATGGGCTCGAAGTCCTTCATGGTGGCCGGTGAGTGGGCGGTGAAGTCGAAGGCGCCGAAGAGGAGATGACTCTCCGTCACCGTGGAGTTGTAGATCGCTCGGGTTGGGACCATCACAATCGCACAATCAGCGTCCCCAGTTCCCACAGACGGCGCCAATTGACGAGGTTTAGTCTCGTCAATGCACATTGTTATGGACTTGGGTTTTGGAGAAGATGGGGATGCTGGAGATCGCGGAACAGTTAGCAAACAAGCAACACGGGGACACGAGGTTTACCTAGGTTCAGGCCCCCGGAGGGAAAACCCTACTCCTGCTTGTCTGCTCTGATTATGATGGAACCGAAGGTTACAGGTGTGCACAGATGCAATCTGGCATGGAGGTGTGTACGCGGTGTTGTGCGAGAGATTGTAAGAGAGCCTCCTCGTCGTGCCCTCCTGGCCTTTATATAGAGATAGGCAGGTCCCAGGCACAGATCGAGTCGGTTACAGGTTTTAGGGTTTACCCCTTTGAATTTCCTATCTACTCTAGTCTTCCTCTCCAAGGATCCGAAGGCGTCATGGGCCTTGGCCACCTGAAAGTCTTCATGGGACGGCGTATATTTGCCGTGGGCCTTTCTTGGGCTAGACCAGGTATGCTGAGATCCTGTACCCGCGGGGTATAACCATGTCACCAGGGGCCCTACCTATTAGACTCTATGCTTGAGCTTGATTTAGGGAAGGTTTTTTTTTCCAAAAAATTGACACAGTTTGGACGATTCGGCACCCACCACGTCGACGAATACGTCTCTGTACACTGGCCTAGTGACCATAACGAGACGAGCATCGTATTTAGTGACCATAAGTCGCGTATTTTTAACGTCGATGACCGTATCAAAAATCAGTGCCAAGTTTAGGTACCGTTGATGGATTTTACTCAAGTTTTTTGCATAAAGGAAATAGTACATTTTGTTGTTGTGCACTAATTTCTTGGATAGCATTGACCACTCCAATTTGAGCCTGATTTATTTTTTCTTTGAATTCGTATTTCAGTAAAATCTGCATTTGAATCGGCATCTAACCATTGTCCGCTAATCCCGACAAAAAATATGAAAATGATGTAGAAAGATTTTTTGAAATCGGATGGAGTCTTTGTCGATGTCATCTGTTTTGTGGTACTCACATGCATTTAGGAGTTCTCTGTGAGAATAGAAATGAGCCAATGGAAAGTGGACATGATAACTAAGGTCATCTTCATCGGAGCGATCCAACGGTCTGCACGTGTCTGAAACTGTCCGCGCGGATACGCGCAGCGTGCACGACGCCCAAGCGGGCTGACCCATCTGGCGAAACGCGTTCGGCCCTACCCATCCGTGCATCTAATCTGGGGCTCGGCCGCGTTGGCCCAGACACGTGCGGACAGCGCGGACTTCGCCACTGGCCTACCCGTCAGCCACACGCGGCATTGATTTCGGACGCGGTCAGCAGTACCGATTCAGACGCAACCGCGGCAGCAATTCAGAGGCGATGTGAGGAAGGCTGACCGGCGGTAGCCTGCGCCATCAATGGCGATGCGATGGCACGCTGACCCACTGGGTGTCGCCTGAGTTCTCGCGCCGGCATTGATGGCGAAGGAGGTGAAAGCTGCGCATGTTCGCGGGCGAAGGGGCTATCTAACCCTAGGCCCGTCGGTGCCGCACTCCTCACCTCTTGCCATCGCAAACCCTAGCCGCCTCCACCACCACCACCGTCAACAATGAAAACGTTGCCGTGGCTGAAGAAGGGGAGGGGCAAGAACGACCACGAGGCGTCTGGCTCTAGTAGCCAGCGCCCCCGGATGCCGGCCTTCCTACGCGGCACGTCCCTGCCGCGGCCGGAGGATTTTTGGGGCCGCCACATGGAGGCTCGCCCGCCACCGCGGCCGAAGGGAGGACGCCGTGACCGCCAGTACTTCCGCATCGCGGAGTGCGAGCGCCGTTGGAGGAAGGGATGGGGCATCCAGCACAACGACGTGTCACTCCCCACCAGCTAGCACCTCAACCGGGACAGTGTCCCGGTGCCGCCCGTGCCTAAGGAGGGCAAAGGGATGGAGGAGGAGATCCGCCGCCGGATCAGGGGCCTCCCGCCGGCCCAACGCTACGACCCTGCCTACCAGAGTGTGGCCTACTGGAAGTAGTGGCTCGCCTGGGAGCACAAGGTGTGCCACGCCACCACCATTCGCCGTGACCTGCAGCAGGGGGAGGTCTACGACGTCTGACATGGATATACCCCACGGGTACACGACATCGGTATACCTAGTCCAGCCCAAGTAAGGCCCACGACAAGACACGCGGCCCATGAAGATTTCGGGTGGCCCAAGCCCATGATGTTTTCGGCTCCTTGGAGGACAAGTCTAGATTAGATAGAATTTTAAAGGGCACCAATCCTAATCTGTAACCGACTCGACCTAAGCCTAGGACCTGGCTATCTATATAAAGGCCAGGAGGGTACGGCGATAAGGATCTCTTCCACCACCGCATATGCACCTCACTCCAGATTGCATCTGCGCACCCCTGTAACTTTCGGTTCCGCCATAATCAAGAGCAGACAAGCAGGAGTAGGGTTTTCCCTCCAGGGGCCTGAACCTGGGTAATTATCGTATCCCGTGTTGCTTGTCTGTTAACTGTTCCACGACTTCCAGCATCCCCATCTTCTCCAAAAACCAAGTCCATAACAATGGGCATTGACGAAATCAACCCTCGTCAATTGGTGTCGTCTATGGGAAATGGGGACGTTCATCATGCGTTCATGACGGTTCCATCCAGAGCGATCTACAACTCATCGGCAGAATATCAGTATTCTCGGAATTGGACGGTACAAAAGCTAAAGTCAATATTTTACCGTGGGGGACACGAATCCAGAAGACGAGACGGAGACGCGAACCAGGGAGGCCAAACCCCCCTAGGCGCGGCCAGGGGTGGTCCCGCGCCTGGGCAGGGTGTGGCCCTACTGGTCACCTCCCGGCCTCGCCTCTTCGCCTATAAGAAGCCCCCAATGCAGAAACCCTAAGTACCCGATCAAAACTCCACGAAACCTTCTATAGCCGCCGTCATCGTCGTCCCTAGATCAGGGGGATCTGAAGTTCTTCCCGGCACCCTGCCGGAGGGGAGATCATCCTGGACGCCTTCTCTCCAGTATGATGCGTGAGTAGTTCCACCTTGGACTATGGGTCCATGTAGTAGCTAGTTGGTTGTATCTCCTCCTTGGGCTTTCATGTATAGATCTTGCGAGCTCCGTTCATGATCAAGATCTAATCTATTTATAATCATGCATGTTGTGCAGGGATCCGATGGATACTGAGATTACTACGTTAGATTGATTAATGGTTTTGTCTATATGATACTATCATGTCTATGTTGTTTGTGATCTTCCATGCTCTATGTTGTTAGTAGCTATCTTGGCCGAGTAGTTGCTAGTGACTCCAAGAGGGGGTATTTATGCTCGATAGTGGGTTCATGCCTCTAGTTTCCAAGGGAAGTGACAGAAATCTCTTCGGTTGTAGATGCGTTGTTGCTACTAGGCAGAAAACAACGGTCTCTTGTTCATGAAACAAGTGGATTGTTTACCTTACACACTTTGCTTAAAGCAGTTGTCTATTTCCTGCAACTTAATACGGGAGGGGGTTCGGATGATAACCTGAAGGTGGACTTCTAGTCAGGGATGCAGTTGGATGGCGGTCTATGTATATTGTTGTATTCCCCAATCGAATCTCGTAGGACCTTTTTGTCTGGTATTGCATTGTTGTGCCTTGCTCAGTTCCTATCAATTGCCCTGCTATAATTTGTTTACCCTGCATGCCATGTTGTTTATCTAAGGAGAGCACCTCTAGTGAACTATGGACCCCGGTCCATGATGGTGACTCCTTGATGGCGCTAGAGAACCTGGTGCTTGAAGTGGAGTTTGTTGGGAACCCCAAGAACAAGGTGTGAAGCAGCACAGCAGCAAGTTTTCCCTCAGTAAGAAACCGAGGTTATCGAACCAGTAGGAGGAAGGAAACGTCACACAGGTGTTGCAAGCAACGTGCAGACCTGCACAACACAAACTCAAGACTTTGCCCTAACGAACAGTGAGGTTGCCAAGCTCACCGGTTTGTTGTGACAAAGGATTAAACATATGGTGTGGAAGATAATTGTTTGCAGCAAGTAAACAGGTAACAATGGAAGATGTATCAATGGTAAAGATTGGACCGGGGTCCATAGTTCACTAGAGGTGTTGTCCTTAGATAAACAACATGGCATGAAGGGTAAACAAATTATAGCAGGGCAATTGACAGGAACTGAGCAAGGCATAGCAATGCAATACTAGTCAAAAAGATCCTATGAGATTCGATTTGGCAATACAACAATATACATAAACCGCCATCCAACTGCATCTATGACTAGAAGTCCACCTTCAGGTTATCATCCGAACCCCCTCCAGTATTAAGTTGCAAGAAACAGACAACTGCTTTAAGCAAAGTGTGTAAGGTAAACAATAAACTTGTTCCATGAACAAGAGACCGTTGTTTTATCCCTAGTAGCAGCAACACATCTACAACCGAAGAGAATTTTGTCAGTTCCCTTGGAAACTAGAGGCATGAACCCACTATCGAGCATAAATACCCCCTCTTGGAGTCACTAGCAACTACTTGGCCAAGATAGATACTAACAACGGAGAGCATGCAAGATCACAAACAACACAGACATGATAGAATCATAAATACAAAACCATTAATCAATCTAACATAATAATCTCAATATCCATCGGATCCCTGCAAACACAACATGCATGATTACAAATAGATTAGATCTTGATCATGAACGGAGCTCACAAGATCTATACATGAAAGCACAAGGAGGAGATACAATCATCTAGCTACTACATGGACCCGTAGTCCAGGGTGGAACTACTCATGCATCATACCGGAGAGAAGGCCTCCAGGATGATCTCCCCTCCAGTAGGGTGCCGGAAATAACTTCAGATCCCCCTCGATCTAGGGACGACGGTCACGGCGGCTACAGAAGGTTTTGAGGAATATCGATCTGGTACTTAGGGTTTCTGCATCGGGGGCTTCTTATATGCGAAGAGGCGAGGCTGGGAGGCGAAAAGGGGGGCCACACCTTGCCTAGGAACGGGCCCACCCCTGCCCGTTCCTAGGGGGTTTGGCCGCCCTGGTTTGCTTCTCCGTCTCGTCTTCTAAATTCGTGTCCCCCATGGTAAAATATTGACTTTGGATTTTGTCCCGTCCAATTCTGAGAATATTGATTTTCTGCCTTTCTAGAACCAAAAACAGAAGAAAACAGGCAACTGGCATTTTGGAAACTTGTTAATAGGTTAGTTCCAGAAAAGATATAAAAACACCTCAAAGTGTAGACAAAGAAAAGCAATGTAGATACTAAACAATCATGGAGCATAAAAAATTATAGATACGTTTCCAACGTATCAACCCCAATCTTAACTCCTGCTCGTCCTCGAGTAGGTAAGTGATAAAAAGAATAATTTTTGAGGTGACATGCACCATCAAAACCAAGATCAAACCATTTGCAAGCATTGAAAGCTGGGATCAAAGTACTCTAGATATGTGCATGAAAGATGGAGTTCTAACAATAAGACAAAGTAACTATGCATGCAACATGAAAGGCTACAAACAAAGACCATGAATAACATTCATTGAAAACGTTTGTTTGTTTCACATAAAGAAAACATGGCATAGTGGTAATCAGCTTGTCCCTCATAGAGTAGCAAATAGATTGTCGTGATGGTGGCACGGTAGATGCCATGGGTAGGCTAAAGTACGGGGCCAATGGATGCTAGTGGGATCTGGGGAGGGAAGATGTAGTGATTTCTACACACAACTGACTAGTACATGGATATTTATTTCTCCTCAATCAAGTTACAAGTGCTCCTTGCGATGTATCAGAGAGAGGAGGAAGAAGACTACTATGCAAGCCCTCCGGTGTCAAATGAATCGATCCCTCTCCCAGGAAGCCATTCCCCTCCTTATAAAGGGGTCCCTTGACTCCTCCTAGGGCTTACATGGCAAGCATATTCTTGGAATATGCTTGTCCCAAAGTGGTAACTCGGCGGAGCTCTTTCAGTGTGTCCCTTCTATCGACGGCAAAGACCTAGAACCCCCTCTGCGGCTCTGCTCTTTGTCTTTAGCGCTTGGCCTTGTGTAGATTCTTCCTAGCCAGTAGCTAGGGTTTGACCCTGGGGTCCTTCTCCTTCTCCTGCAAGTTTCCTGTTACTCGTCCTCGTCTCACATAACTCGGCTCGGCCTTCCTGCGTATGAGACGATCAATCTTATTCTGCCGACTTAGCTCACACGTCGGTCGAGTAAGGCATTAATCACTCGATTCTGGCCAAGCCATGGCTTATTCGGCCGAGCCTTGCATAACTCGGCCGACTCAGCTTATAACTCGGCATACGGTAAGAAAGGCTCCTTCCTTCTTTCTGCTACCTTGACCCTACCTGGGGTCATCCCCCCAACATTAGTCTCCGAAGCTGGTGCGGTCCTGCCGGAAACTTCGACCGGGCCACATCAGTTTCCAGAGACTCGCTCCTTATTATTTCCTGTCCGACGTATTTCTTAGTCGACGCTCTTTTTCAGCTATCCTTCTTTTGTTTGTCCTCTCTTACCGAGGTATGAGCCGTGTTCCGAGTCATTCTCATTTTTCCGGGGTATCTACTTGGCTTCTTGAGTAAGCCTCGTCCTACGTGTACCAATCATCACTGCTGTCTAGTTTTTTTACCGCTACAGTGTTTGCTGACACGCTACAGTGATTACTGCGCCCGTCGCGTTGGCACAGTGACGCTTCGATAAACGCAACGGTCAGATTGCCGGATCTTCTCTCGCACCGTGTGGCCCTTGTTGTGGCTCCACTCTCAGCCCGCGGATGGGTGATACACGCGTTTATGCAGTTACCGCGGCATAGCCACGATCCCACTACCGCTTATCCTGCGCGGTTATAAGGAGGGGAGTGGGGGTGGGTCGAATCACTTTCCCCCTTCCCACTCCCTTCGTCTTCCTCCCAGCGCCGCCGCAGCCGTTCGTGCTCCAGTGACCGTGCCACCGTTATTCCTCCCTGACGGCCACGCCGCAGCTCTTCTGCTCTTGCGAGCTTGCCACCGCGTACCCGCTCTCGTGTTTTCGCCGGTGTGCCTCTCCGCAGCGCTTCACGGGCTGCCGCTAGGTTTCTACCCTAGGTGCTCTTGTTGTTTTCCTCAATTCCCCGTGGCGGTTCTTTCTCTGCTCCGCCGCCGCATTCGTCGCCATCGTGTCGGGGCGCTGCACTTCTAGGCCTCTTCCCGCCGCCAGTTATTCTTCTGTCGACTCCTCCGACGAACCTATGTCTAGCTCCGCCAGCGGCGCCCTCATCGGGGAAGAGGAGCTTATGGCGGGTCCAGAACGGGGCTCCTGGAAAGGTTCCACGGTCACTCGCCGAGAGGTTGAATGGCTGTGCAAGACTCGCCGCATCCCCGCCGAAGTAAACCATCGCTTACCCGGCAAAGAATCTTCCCCTGTACTAGATAAGGGCGAGTTCGTAGTTTTCATGTCTAATTTTTCCCGCGGATTTGGCCTCCCTCTTAGTGATTTTGCTAGCAGCTTTTTAGATTACTTCGGCCTTCAGCCGCACCACCTGCCGGCTAATGTCGTAGCTTCTCTCTCTGCCTTTATCTCTACTTCGGAGGGATACTTCGGCCTTTGTCCTTCAGTAGACATATGGTCTAAATTTTGCCAAATCCGAGCTAACGTAGTGCCGGATAAATCTCTTCAACCCTCCGAGAAATCTTTAACCCAATGCGGGGCTGCCTCCATTACACCTCGGAAAAAATCCGTGTTTCCCCGTGTTGCGGGTCTTGAGTCTTGTAAGAAATGGCATAGATCATTTTTATATGTCAAGAATACCGGAGCAGAAGATAAGATTCGGCTCCCTACTTTCTCCATTGGTCCTACTTCGAAGAAGAACTGGCTTTCTAACCCAAAGAAGTCCCATGCTCTTGTCGAGGCATTCGAGCTTCGCCTTAAGGAATTAACTCGGGTCGGGCTTCATGGTGAAGATCTGATGACCACGTTCATTAGCAGCCAAATCTGCCCCTTCCAACTCCGTTCTCACAAGCTTTGCTACATGAGTGGTCCTTTGGATCCCAATCGAGTTTCTACGGTTGAGCTTGATGACTACCAGATTTACAAATGTGTTCGGACTATCTTCAAGACTGAGATGCCCAAGGAATGGAAGTGGGGAATGAAGCCATTCTCTCGCGAGAATCCTCCTCCTCAGGTAAATTGGACATGGGTGGTTTCATCCGAGTTATTCTTCCATCATTCTTTCGCTAACTCTTGTTTGCTTTTCTCGCAGAGGTTTCCGGAGCAGACCACAGAAGACGCCGATGTTTTGGCTCTTCCCTGGACCGCTGACCGCAATACCCTGGACAATGGAGAACCTGATCCGGAGGAGTTCATTCCTAAGCCGGGAGTTGCTCCTGTTCGCGCCCGGAGCAAGACCTCGGCCCGTGTTGATGAAGGTGATTCGGGCGATGTCCAAATTCTTGAGGTAGTTGTCGCGGTGCCTATCTATTATGCATTTCTGGCTCCTTCTTTCCCAGCTAATCAGGTTGGCCAGCTGCACGAGGTCAAAACTCTCGCTTCAGAAGCCCCTGTTGCTTCTAAGAAGCGTGCCTCCTCGACGAATCCTTCTGATGCTACCCCCAGGAAGCAAACCAAGAAATCTTCCTAGCACATTCCGAGGTGTAAAACTATGTCTGGAGTTACTGGGTAAGTTTCCCTTTATATTCTTGTTCGCATTCTTGTTTGTCTCTTTCTATCTCCGAATTAACTTTTACTTCTTTGCAGAGCTCCTCTTTCCGCCAAGCCTAGCGGTCCGAGTATGACATCTCATACTACTCAACCGCCTTCACCATCACCTCTGGAAGATGTCCGGGTTCCCAGTCCTCCTCATGATGAATCTCCTCTGGAGCCAGCTAATGCATCTCCGTGGTGAGACGAGCCCATTGCTGCCCCGCTGTCTCTGATGATACCCCGATGCCGGATCACCCGACTAATTCGGCTGTTCCCCTTCAGGTTCCCGAAGTTACTTCCATTGATCCTTCGCCTTCTGCAGTTCCAGCTTCTGCGCCGACGTCTGCCGAGGTTACCACTAACCCGGCTTCTTTAGAGACTGCCATTCCACCTGCTGCAAAGGATGTCGCCCCTAGTTCAGAGGTTGCTGCTCCTGCCGAAGTTCCCGCAAAAAGCAAGAAAGTCATTGCCGCTGAACCCTTGCCATATCAGAAGGGGCAATGAAGCTCCTCTCAGCCCAGCATTGCTAATATGCTTCGAAGGGGGGCTTCTACCGATAAGCCTGGTGTTGCCCCTTGCCGCTGATATGCAACTAGTGCTCCACAAGAGTCCGGCGTCCGTGGTAGTTACGCAGCAGGCCAGAGGTAAAGTGCTACACGTACTGAGAGCGGGAATAGCCTCGGATCGTTAGTGGAGTATGCCAACAATTGGAATGCCGCCGATCATCTTGAAGGAAATCCGAGTAGCCAACCATTCCAGCTCTCCAACATCAGTAGTTGCTTGCATATGGCTGCTAAGATTATCCTCGAAAGTGACAAGATGAACGAGGTAAGTGCCTCAATTTACATTTTGTATATTATCCATATGATATTATATACACACTAGTCCCCGATCTTGCAATCGAATGACTTGTTATTCGTTTGGAAGCTTTCCTTGTTCCAAATATAATCACTTGTCTGTGCAATAGATAATGTTAGTTGTGTACATGAGAATATGTCTAATTACCTAGAGCTGAGTCAAATTTCTCCGGGATCCGGACCTACCGCAATTTTGAATATCTAGCCATCTAGATCTGAGTCAAGTTTTGCTTGATTCGGATCTGCTTTAGTTTCAAATATCCAGCCGTCTAGATTCGAGTCAAGTTTTTCTTGATTCGGATCAGCTTTAGTTTTGAATATCCAGCCATCTAGATCCGAGTCAAGTTTTTCTTGATTCAGATCTTTTGTGGTTTCCTTTGTATAACTTGTTGTTATTTCAGGTTGCTCATGATCGGCGCACAAGAAGCTTCAAGATAAATTTGACCAAATGATCCCCGTTGTGAAGAAAACTGGTAAACTACTCGGCTCTTAGCGCCTTCTATCTTTGTAGAAAATTCCATTTTTGTACTAATTTCTGATGTGTTGTTCTGCAGTTAATGTCAACAACCTTAATATTCTGCTTACGAAGAAAGTTGGTGCTCTTGAAGGTTAGTTACCCCTTTGCCCTTTTATTTATCCGTCTCTGTTCGAAGTAAATCTTGGGTATATTACAGTATTCCGGTTTTGGTATAGCCGAGTTACAAACACTTGCAGTGTCGCATCAAGAATGCATACCTATGCCTAATATGATGCTCCATTTTTTAGAGCAAGATGCTACTCACTCGGCACAACTGAAAGAAAAAGATGACGAGATAGCTCGGCTCCGCGCCGAGGTTGAATCTCTTAAACTTGCCAAGAAGTCCGGGTTAGAGAAAATTGAACAGGAGGTTTACGAGGAGAGAACCGACTAAGTTTGCAGCTTCAGAAAGACAAGGAACTTCTTGACGCCGCCGAGCTAAAGAACCAGGCGATGAGCAAAGAAATCGCTGGGTTTGAAAAGCATAGGGCGAACTGGGCCACGGATCTCCAGAAAATGCTGCGATATAATCATCGTGAGTTTTCTGTTCCTGACCGAGTTATTATTTTCCTGTTGCCTTTCTTGATTTATTTTGATATTCTTTCCTGTAGGTCATTTTCCAGAAGCTAAGTCTGTCAGTTCAAAGGATGTGGTTGGTGCTCGTGGCCGCCGAGGTGTTCCCATTGTTCCGAACCAAGAATATTCCATTGAAGATTTCCTGGTTGCTATTGCCGCTGCTATCGGGCCCATGAAAGTCATGGGAAAATACCTGGTGCGAGCCGCCATTCGGGCCTATGATGTGCTCTGTCCAAATGGGCCAAAGAATAAAGAAGTTGAACTGCTCGTGGCAAGGCTGATGGAGTCTCAAACTCGGTTGAATCTTTGGCGAGAATCTACCGGACGAGCCGGAGCTGACATGGCACTTACTGCTGTTTTGTCGCGCTATGAGGATATCTCCCTCGATACCTTGATGAATTTGCGCAATGGGTCTCCTTGGGTTGAAAATCCGTAGAATGTTGCTCGTCGCCAAGCTCGTGCTTTTCAGCTCATTGAGTATGCTGATGTTCATAGCTGGATCGAAGGGCTGAGTTTCCTTCCTGGGGATGCCGAGGATAACGTTGAGGCTGCGAGTGAAGATGAATCTGATGGAGATTCCGGTGATGAGGGTGAATCGGTTGAAACCTCCGATAATGCTAATGAGTCCAGTGATAGCTCAGGAGTAAATACCGAGGCTCGGTCCTCCTCCAAGGGAACTGAAGCTTCTCAGGACCAAGGTGGAGTTTCTCAGCAGATGAAGCCTGCCCAAGATATTCCTGCGACCTTTGTCGATGTCGAGGTAACCTCTGCCGAGGCTCGAGCACCCTCTGAGGCCCCTGCTCCCAAGGTCGTTCCTTCTGGCGAGGCTGAGGTAACCCCAACTGCGTCCGAGATACCAACGTCGGAAACTCCTGCCGCTGCTCCTGTTCCTCCCACGGGTGATTTGGAAACTGCCGATGTTTAAGCTCAACAACCCTTATTTGTTCAAGTCCCCGGTATGCCGGGCGTATGTTGTCCTAAAACAATTATCCCCCTTTTGGTACAATGTGAACTGTTTTCTTTTGGCATCATATGTTGTAGTAATGTTGTTACTCTATCTAGTTGAAGTTGTGTGATTCGTGTCTTTGTTTGCAAAATTTTAACTTCGTAAATCCAAATCATGTTTTCATATGTCTGATTCTCGTTTGGCATTCATATTGTGTCTTTCGTCTATTATTTAGTTGCGAATTCCTGGCTTTGCAATTTTTGTCTCAAAGACTATGAGTCCTTAAGTCCATATATCTTTTAGTCTAATAGACTTACTACCTTTCCGAGTTATCTGTCGGTAAAATAATATAAATAGGGTATTTTCCCCATTATATCTCAAATTGTTGATGTTATTACTAGTGTGATTATGATAGTACAAATTGATGGTGGTCTCCCCCGAGTTATTGCTCGGGTTTCCAAAGCGATTATTCATATTACATCTATGACTGACGATAGACTAGACGGGGCAGTCCCCGAGTCGCTGCTTGGGCTACCGAGGTTTCTTATATAACCAAGTCGACGAATAGTACTGGGTAGTCCCCGAGTTACTTCTCGAGTTACTGAAGTTTCATACATTCCTAAAAATGATTAATAATGCAGAGTAGTTCCCGAATCATTGCTCTAGCTACCAAAGTTTCATACATAATTAAAATGACGAATAACTTGAGGCAGTCCCCGAGTTACTGTTTGAGCTGCCGAGGTTTCATACATAGTTAAAAAATGACAAATAACATGAGGAAGGCCCCGAGTTATTGCTTGAGCTACCGACGTTCCATACATAATTGAAAATGGAAAATAACATGGGGAAGTCCCCGAGTCACTGCCGATACATGTCTGATACATCAATTTGATACATCATATTGCTGGATGCAATACACCTCCTCTAAGTGTAAAACGGACGAAGAAAAGCCACGTTCCACGGTCTTTTTGATTCATCTCCGGACTTGTTTGCCCTGTTCCTTTCTGGTGTTTGAGCATCGATTAAGTAGTATGCATCGTTGTGTAATGCTTTTCTCATGATAAATGGGCCTTCCCACGGGGGTGAGAGCTTATGCATGCCGGCTTGCATTGCACTAGCCGAAGAACTAGATCTCCTTCCTTAAAAACTCCTGGACTCACTTTCTTGCTATGATATTGTTTGAGGTCTTGCTGATAAATAGCTGATCTTGAGAGTGCCAACTCGCTTGCTTCTTCTAGCAAGTCCACATCATCTTGCCGTGATATTTCGTTTACTTCGGCGCTTGTGTATTGGGTCACTCTTGGAGAGTCATGCATTATGTAGGCTGGAAGTACAACTTCTGCCCCATATACAAGAAAGAATGGGGTATACCCCGTCGATCTGTTCGGGGTGGTCCTGAGTCTCCATAGCACTGCTGGTACTTCCTCAATCCAGCATCCTCCCAACCTCTGCAGCGGTTCAATCAGCCGAGGTTTTATCCCAGACAATACTAGTCCATTTGATCTTTCTACTTGCCCATTCGAGGACGGATGAGCCACCGAGGCAACATCGCCTTATGTGTTTCTCTTGGCAGAATCTAGCAAAGGCTCCTTCAGCGAAGTTTGTACCATTATCTGTGATGATACTTTGTGGGTAACCATATCTCAAGATAATATCTCTGAGGAATTTCACCATCGTGGGCCCGTCACATTTTCTTATTGGCTTCACTTCTATTCACTTTGTGAATTTGTCCACCATGACCAGAATGTGAGTCATTACGCTACGAGCCGGCCTAAATGGACCTACCATATCTAAACACCACACAAAAAAGGCCAAGTGATTGGTATTGTTTTTAACTCGGATGAAGGCAGATGCATTTTGCTGGCATATCTCTGGCAACCATTACACTTTTTTACCAATTCTTTTGCTTCCCTTAGCGGAGTTGGCCAATAAAATCCATTCCTAAATGCCTTGGCCACTAGGGCTCTGGACGAGGCATGATGTCCACATTCTCCTTGATGTATATCCAAAAGGATTTCCTGCCCTTCTGCCGAGTCAATGCATCGTTGTAGTACATTTGTCACACTTCTCTTATAAAGCTCATTATTTATGATAGTGTAGGCTTTTCCTCTTATCACTATTTGCCTGGCCATAACCTCATCATCTGGCAAGATCTCTTCTTTGAGGAATGAGAATATGGGTTGTGCCCATGTTGGCGTGACTTTTTCCAGGAAAATTATGTTATCAATTTCCATTATTTCCACCGACATAACATCTGTGGGCTTTTCCCAACCCATCTGTGGGTCAGCAAAATCAATCTCCGAGTAGTTCGGATCATGTTCTTTGTCAATTTCCATTGGGACGCACCCATCTATCCGACCTGCAGAGATACGAATTGACTCGGATTCTAGCGAAGGTGTAGTTGATGGTTTTCTTAGGTGTTCCAGGGCTATACCGGGCGGAATTGACTATCTGGTTGATCTGAGTTTTGAAGTGTATCTGCTGCATCATTTTCTGCCCGAGGTATGTTATGGAATTCACATCCATCAAAATAACCACTGATTTTCTGCACATGAAACCTATATAGGGCCATATTCGCATCTAGTGCGTCCCAATTTCCTGACACTTGGTGTACTACTAGGTCTGAATCCCCGTAACATAGAATCCGACGTATGCCGATCTCTTTTGCCATTTTTAGGCCGTGGACTAGTGCTTCATATTCGTCTACATTGTTTGATGCAGCAAAATGTATCTGCAACACATATTTCAGCTGATCCTTTTTCGGTGAGGTGAGCACTATTCCTGCTCCTATCCCATTTCTTAACTTGGACCCGTCAAAATGCATTGTCCAATAATTCGGATCTGGCAATGGGGGCTCATACTGCACCTCGGCCTAGTCTAAGAAAAAGTCGGCCACTGCCTGAGACTTAATTGCATCGCGCCTATCAAATTGCGGAGCATAAGGTGATAACTCAATCGCCCATTTTGCTATTCGGCCACTCGCATCTTTGTTCCTTAGTATCTCGGCTATTGGTGCTTCACAAATCACCTTATTGGGTGCTCTTCAAAATAATGTTTGAGTTTCTTTGCCGACATGTATACTCCATAAGCCATTTTCTAATGTGGGTAGTTTTGCTTGAAGGCCGATAATACCTCACTTAGGTAATATACCGGTCTTTGCACCGACTTGCCTTCTTTGTTTCGTTCCACAACAACTACTACACTTACCACCCCATTGGTTGCTGCCACATAGAGTAGCATGGGCTCTTTTGACAATGGAGAAGCCAAGATAGGCGCCGTAGCCAGCATCTTTTTTAACTCATGAAAGGCGCTATTGGCTTGAGGTGTCCAGGTGAACTTGCCGGATTTTTTCATTAACTGATACAACGGCAATGCTTTTTCACCTAAACGACTCACAAACCGACTTAGGGACGCAACACACCCTGTAAACTTTTGTACATCATTCAGGCATCTCGGCAGTTCCATTCTTTCAACTTCTCGGATCTTAGTCGAATTTGCCTCTATACCTCGGCTGAATACGAGGAAACTGAGTAATTTTCCGGCCGGCACACCAAAGGTACATTTTTTCGGGTTAAGCTTCATTCGGAACCTTCTTAAGTTCGCGAATGTTTGCCAAATATCTTCTAGGAGCGTGTTGCTCTCTTTGGTCTTTATAACCACATCATCAACATATACTTGCACATTTTTTCCAATTTGGTCGTGCAGACATTTTTGCATGCATCTTTGGTACGTGGCTCCTGCATTACACAGGCCGAATGGAATGGTGCGATAGCAATAAGCCCCATACGGGGTGATAAACACAGTCTTTATTTGATCAACCGGGTTTAACAGTATCTAGTGGAAACCAGAATACACATCTACAAATGATAACAGCTCACAGCCTGCGGTTGAATCAATGACTTGGTCTATCCTAGGTAAAGGAAAAGGATCTTTGGGACATGCCTTGTTAAGGTTCGTGTAATCGATGCACATTCACCATACGACGGCTACATTTGGGTCATCCTTTTTCTTTTCTACCAACACCGGATTTGATAGCCAATCCGGATGAAGTACTTCCATGATAAGCCCGGCTGCAAGGAGCCGAGCTATCTCATCCCCTATTATCTTTCTCCTGTCTTCGGCGAAGCGGCGGAGAGGTTGCTTCACCGGCCTTTCTCCTGGCCTTACGTGCAAAGAGTGCTCAGCCAACTCCCTCGGTACTCCTTGCAGGTCCTGTGTTGACCACGCAAAGATATCCCGATTCTCACGGAGGAAGTTGGTGAGCTCGCTTTCCTATTTGTCATCCAGGCCAGTACTAATAGTGATGGTATGCTCTGGAAATTGATCATCGATCTAGATCTTTTTCGTCTCCTTAGTTGGCTGAAATGATACACTTCCATGCGGGTTGGCCAGTGCTGGCATGTTAAGCTGTGCCGCCTGAGCCAGAGCTGCCACCTCCTGAATTCTTCTTTTATCTCTTGCAATTACCAATGACTCGGCCAGGTTTGATCTGGTTGAAGCACATTCCATTGATTTCCTATAATCTCCAGCTACTGTTATCACCCCCTGAGGTCCTGACATCTTCATTTTCAAGTAGCTGATGTGAGAGCTGCTCATAAATTTAGCCAATGTCGGTCGTCCGAGTAAATCATGATAGCAACTTTCTAGATCCACCACTTCAAACTCCAGATTCTCAGCTCTACAATTCTCTCATGTGCCGAATAATACATCTACTCGTACTTTCCCAATGGGCTCGCATGAGAGCCCCGACACTATCCCATGGAACGTTGTCCTTGTTGACTGTAGCATATTTGGAGTTATTCCGAATTTGTGCATTGTGTCTTTGTACATGATATGATGTTGCTCCCATTATCTTGTTGGAGATATGCCCTAGAGGCAATAATAATTATAGTTATTGTTATATCTTTGTGTTTATGATAAATGTTTACATTCATGCTATAATAGTATTAACAAGGAAACATTAATACTTGTGTGATTTGTAAACTAAAATAGAGTCCCTAGTAAAGCCTATTTATAATACTAGCTTGTTGGTTAATAAATTATTGTGGTTTCCCTATCATGAAGATTGAGATGTTATTAACAACAAGATCATATCGTTAGGAGAATGATATGGTGGACATACTCCTATAGATAAGCGTAGCATAAAGATCAAGTCATTTTAATAGTTCAATTGCTATATGCTTTCTGATACATAGTAACCTAATTCCTTCGACCATGAGATCATGCATATCACCTTCACCGGAAGGATGCTTTGATGACATCAAACACCACACTGTAATTGGGTGGCTATAAAGGTGGCATTGAGTGTTCGGAAAGTATTGGTTGAGACACATGGATCAAGAGTGGGATATGTCCATCCATATGACGGATAGATATAATCTGGGCCCTCTCGGTGAAATGTCATCCAATTAGCTTGCAAGCATGTGACTGGCTCACAAGGGATCACATATCACGGGAACGAGAAATGAGTACTTATCAGGAACGAGGTTGAACTAGGTATGCGGAGATACCGACGATCATAACCTCGGATAAGTAAACTATCGTGAGACAAAGGGAAATTGGTATCGTATGTAAGTGGTTCATTCGATCGCAAAGTAATCGTAGAAATATGTGGGAGCCATATGAATTTCCAGATTCCTCTATTGGTTATTGTTCGGAGAAGTGTCTCGATCATGTCCGCATAATTCACGAACCGTAGGGAGACACACTTAAGGATTCGACGTTGTTTGAGTAGTTATGGAATGATGAGTAAGAGACCGAATGTTGTTCGGAGTCTCGGATGGGATCCGGGATATCACGAGGAGATCCGAAATGGTCCGGATAATAATATTCATATAAGGAAAGTCTTATTTCGGGGTTGGAGAATGGTTCCGGTGTTTTCATCGGGAATGTTCTAGAAGGTTCCGGAATGTCTGGCACTCCGGAGGGGAAGGGTACATGAATGTGTCATATCAAGTTAGAATGATTGCATCATGTACTAGGTGTCATCGCTGAACAAAATAAAGGGTTTAATCAAATCCTAGTTTGAAAAGTCAAACGCCAATTTGAAAAGTCAAATGACTATTTTGGAAGGTGGAGGGGAAGTAGGAAACCTACTTGGGGAGGAGTTCCTCCCCTCCACCGCCGGCCCACTTGGGAAACCGAGTTGGGGAGGGACTCCCCTCCCCTGGCGCGCCCCCTCCACCTATATAAGGAGGGGCAGGGCTGCCCCTCCTAGTACACAAGATCTCCACCCAAAACCCTAGCTCCTAGCCGCTGCCGCCCTCCATAGCCGCCGCCGGCCTAGGGCAACTCGCCGCCGCCTAGGTCAAACCCTAGCCTCCGTCCTTGCCTCCTCCTTGGTGTGTCTAAACCCTAGATCACCGAGGGCTCTCTCATAGTCCACCATACTCGCTCCGGCTTAAGGCGAAGCCCTGCGAGATCCCCTCTACTTCCGGTACCACGCCGTTGTGCTGCCGAAATCGCGAGGAGAGTGCTACAACCTCCGCTGCCTGCTGGAACAAGGGAGAGGAAGGTCTTCGTCGAGTACCGAACGTGTGACCGACTGCGGAAGCGCTGCCGGAACGCAGCGCCGGAAGGATCGTCTACGCGATCTTGAGATCGGGAAGAGTACGACTACATCACCCACGAGAATCCGCTCTCGTTAAACACTTTGGAATCTTCGAGGGTGAGTTATTCCATCGACTCGTTGCTACAATCTAGTAGATAGATCTTGGCTTGTTTGTTTGTATGCGGTAAATTTTTTTTGTTTTCCATGCTACGAAACCCTACAGTGGTATCAGAGCCGTGTCTATAAGTAGATCTGTTGCACGAGTAGAACACAATGGTCATTGTGGGCTTTGATGCTTTTGTTGTCGATTGCTTCTTGTGTAATTTGCATCTATCAGGATGGTGGGATGAAGCGGCCCGGGCTAACCTTACATGACATCGTTCATGAGACTTGCTCCACGCTTGACATGCAACTTGAAGGGTTTCGCGGCATAGTAAATCAAAATTTTCTACGGATGCGAACAGAGGGAAAGCCAAGATCTAATCTAGGAGATGCACACAACGAGAGAGATTGGATTAGATCTTCATACCCTTGAAGATTCGCACAGCGGAACGTTCGTCGGAACGTGGGTGATGTAGTCGTACTCGCTTCTCCTCCTCGCGATCCGATCCAATCTAGCACCACAAGTGGCGATGCCTCCGTGAGATGCACACGTGCGGCACCTCGACGTCTCCTCCTTCCTTGGTCCAGCAAGTATGGTGGAGAGATGGGTTGGATCTACAACGCGATGGCGCGGTGCAATTGGTGGAGAATTTCTGCAGCAGGGCTTCGCCTACAAGCAGTCGGGAGGGAGAGAGGAGGGCAGCAGGGTGGTTAGGGTTGGAGGGGAAGGTGTGGGGGGGGTGGTGCGCCCCCATCCCTCTATATATAGAGGGGTGGGCGCAGCCCTAGCCCCTCCCCCAAGCCCAAACCGGCGGCCCCAAGGAGAAGGAGTGGGGGCAAGGAAACCCCCCTTCTAGAAGCTCTATCTCGAGTTTAAAACCCTCATGGCCGGCTGGGCCCTATGGGGCCTTGTGCCCCTGGCCCAATGCGGCCAGGGCACTCCCTCATAGGCCCATGCCCCCTCCCGGAAGGTGTGGCCACGTTGGTCCCCTTCCGGAAGGTTCTAGAAGCTTCCGATACAATACCGATTAACCCGGAAGAATTCCGAACTCCAAAAACTGCACTGCCTTATATGAATCTTATTCTCCGGACCACTCCGGAACCTCTCGTGATGTCCCGGATCCCATCCGAGACTCCGAACAAAAACTCATAAACCAATTATCCAATCTATCCTAGCGTCGAGACACGTTAAGTGTGTGACCCTACGGGTTCGAGAATATGCAGACATGATCTTCTATCAATAATCAACAGCGGGGCCTGGAAACCCATATTGACTCCCACACATTCATCGATGATCATATCGGATGAACCATGATGCCAGGATTCAATCAATCCCATATATATATATTCCCTTCGTCTCACGATATTTTACTCGCCCGAGATTCGATCGTCGGTACCATCATACCTAGTTCAATCTCGTTCACAGCAAGTACTTTACTTGTTCCGTAATCCGATATCACTTTGTGATTAACTCCTTAATCACATGCTTGCAAGCGGTGTTGATATCGATTACCGAGTGGGCCCGAAGTATATCTCTCCGACTTGGGAGGGACAAATCCCATCTCGATACATACAACCCAACAGATACTTTCCGATCACCTGAGAGACACCTTTATGATCACCCTCTCATAGGATGACGTTTGATGACCTCAAAGCTTTCTTCCGATACCAGGGAGTTGTATTATCTCATGGTCTAAGGAATACAATATTTGACATAAGAAAAGCTTCGCAAAGACGAACACGATGACACGATCTAATTGCTTCGCTTAGTTTGGGTCTGTCCACCATATCATTCTCCCAATGATATGATCTCATTATTAATCGACAACTCATGTCCATGGTTAGGAAACCTTAACCATCATTAATCAATGAGCTAGTCCATAGAGGCGTACTAGGGACACGGTGTTGTTCACAAACCACACAAGTATTAAAGTTTCCGCTTAATACAATTCTAGCATGGAATATAAACATTATCATGAACAAGAATTATAATAATAACATATTTATTATTGCCTCTAGGGCATAATTCCAACAGTCTCCCACTTGCACTAGAGTCAATAATCTAGTTCACATTTGGCAACAATCTCACACCCATGGCACTGAGGTGCTGATCATGTTTTACACGTGGAAGAGGTTTAGTCAATGGATCTGCGACATTCAGATCTGTATGTACTTTGCTAATCTTCAGATCTCCATCTGTTATATAATCTTGGATTATATGAAACTTGCGGTTGATATGCTTGGTCTTTGGATGATACCTTGGTTCCTTAGCGAGTGCTATGGCGCCAGTATTGTCACACAATATCTCCAGTGGGTCCAATACACTTGGAACCACGCCAAGCTCAGTGATGAAGTTTCTGATCCAAACTCCTTCACTTGACGCTTCTGCAGCAGCCATGTATTCCGCTTCTACTGTAGACCCCGCGATCACGCTTTGCTTGCAGCTTCTCCAGCTCATAGCTCCTCCATTCAAAATATACACATATCCTGTCTGAGATTTAGAATCATCCTTGTCGGTGTCAAAACTAGCGTCGACGTAACCTTTTACGACGAGCTGTTCATCACCCCCATAGACTAAGAACATTTCTTTAGTCCTATTTAGGTACTTTAGGATGTTCTTCACGGCTGTCCAGTGTTCCACTCCTGGATCACTTTGATTTCTGCTCGTCAAACTAAGAGCATTGGACACATCCGGTCTAGTACACAGCATGGCATACATGATAGAACCTATGGCCGAGGCATAAGGCACCTTGCTCATAGCTTCCCTATCATTTACCGTAGCTGGACACTGAGCCTTGCTCAACATCTTACCTGACAACATAGTCACTGAACCTTTCTTTGCCTTATCCATTCTGAACCTTTTCAGAACTTTGTCTAGGTATGTACTCTAGCTTAAAGCTATCAGGCGTCTTTGTCTATCTCTATAGATTTTGATGCCCAATATATAAGCAGCTTCACCTAGGTCTTTCATTGAAAAACACTTGTTCAAATAACTCTTCACATCGTTAAGCATGTTGATGTCATTTCCAATAATCAATATGTCATCCACATATAGTACCAGAAACGTCACCGTGCTCCCACTCACTTTCTTGTAGATACAAGCTTCGTAGCAATTTGGAACAAATCCAAAGCTCTTGATCACTTGATCAAAACGAAGGTTCCAACTCCGAGATGCTTGCTTCAGTCCATAAATGGAACGCTGAAGTTTGCATACTTTATCAGCATCCTTAGGATCGACAAAACCTTCGGGTTGCATCATATACAACTCTTCATCAATGTTTCCATTGAGGAACGCAGTCTTGACATCCATCTGCCATATTTCATAATCATGAAACGTAGCAATTGCTAATAAAATCCGTATGGACTTAAACATCGCTACGGGAGAGAAAGTCTCATCGTAGTCAACACCTTGAACTTGTCAAAAACCTTTCGCG
This sequence comes from Avena sativa, assembly GCA_916181665.1. Lineage (NCBI taxonomy): Eukaryota > Viridiplantae > Streptophyta > Magnoliopsida > Poales > Poaceae > Avena > Avena sativa. Next base: position 362,499,080 of record OV702285.1, on the reverse strand, counting down.
ACAAGCCGTGCTTTATAGACCGTAACATTACCATCCGCGTCCGTTTTCTTCTTGAAGATCCATTTGCACTCAACGGCCTTTCGGTCGCTAGGAGGGTCCACCAAAGTCCATACTTGGTTTTCGCTCATGGATCCCAATTCGGATTTCATGGCTTCTAGCCATTTCTCAGAGTCTGGGCTCATCATCGCTTCCTCATAGTTCGTAGGTTCACTGTCTTCTACTAACAAGACAGTCTAGACAGGGTTGCCGTACCACTCAGGAGGGGCACGCGACCTTGTCGACCTGCGACGTTCAGTAGCAGCATCGTCCGAAGCTTCATGATCCTTGTCATTAGCTTCCTCTATTGTTGGTGCAGGCGGCACTGGAAAAATTTCAGGTGCTGCGCTACTCTCCAATTCAAGAGAAGGTTCAATAACCTCGTCTAGCTCTACTTTCCTCCCACTCACTTCTTTCGAGAGAAACTCCTTCTCAAGAAAGGAACCGTTCTTTGCGACAAACACTTTGCCTTCGGTTCTGTGATAGAAGGTATACTCAATAGTTTCCTTAGGGTATCCTATGAAGACGCATTTCTCCTCTTTGGGTTCGAGCTTGTCCGGCATCAACTTCTTGACGTAAGCTTCGCATCCCCAAACTTTAAGAAACGACAACTTAGGTTTCGCACCAAACCACAGTTCATACGGTGTCGTCTCAACGGATTTAGATAGTGCCCTATTTAAAGTGAATGCAGCGGTTTCTAATGCATAACCCCAAAATGATAACGGCAAATCAGTAAGAGACATCATTGATCGAACCATATCTAATAAGGTTCGATTCCGGCGTTCAGACACACCATTGCGCTGTGGTGTTCCGGGTGGCGCGAGTTGCGAAACAATTCCACTTGCTTTAAGATGCGTGAGAAAATCATAACTCAAATATTCACCTCCACGATCGGATCGTAGAAACTTAATCTTTCTGTTACGATGGTTCTCCACTTCATTCTGAAATTCCTTGAACTTTTCAAATGTTTCAGATTTATGTTTCATTAAATAGATATACCCATATCTACTTAAGTCATCGGTAAAAGTGAGAAAATAGCGATATCCACCGCGCGTCGAAACACTCATCGGTCCGCATACATCGGTATGTATGATTTCCAACAAGTCCGTTGCTCGCTCCATCATACCGGAGAACAGTGTTTTGATCATCTTGCCCATGAGGCATGGTTCGCATGTGTCAAATGATTCAAAATCAAGAGACTCCAAAAGTCCATCAGAATGGAGTTTCTTCATGCGCTTTACACCAATATGACCTAGACGACAGTGCCACAAATAAGTAGTATTATCATTATCTACTTTGCATCTTTTAGCCTCAATGTTATGGATGTGTGTTTCATCCCTTTCGAGATTTAGAAGAAATAAACCATTCACAAGAGGTGCATGACCATAAAAGATGTTACTCATATAAATAGAATAACCATTATTCTCCGATTTAAATGAATAACTGTCTTGCAATAAACACGATCCAGAAATAATGTTCATGCTCAACGCAGGCACATAATAACATTTATTAAGGTTTAAAACTAATCCCGAAGGTAAAACTAAGGAGAGTGTGCCGACGGCCATCACATCAACTCTTGATCCGTTGCCAACGTGCATCGTCACCTCATCCCTCGCAAGCCGCCGTATATTCCGTAGCTCCTGTTTCGAGTTACAAATATTAGCAACTGAACCGGTATCAAATACCTAGGCACTACAACGAGGGCTAGTAAGGAAAACATCAATAACATGTATATCAAATATACCTTTGATGGTGCCAGCCTTCTTGTCCGCTAAGTACTTCGGATAGTTGCGCTTCTAGTGACCCTTGTCCTTGCAATAGAAGCACTCAGTGTCTAGCTTAGGACCAGACTTGAGCTTCTTCTCAGCAGGGGCAACGCGCTTGCCGCCGCCTTTCTTCAAGGGCTTCTTTGCACCCTTACCTTTCTTGAAGGTGGGGGGCTTGTTGACCATCAACATATGATTATTCCTTTTGATGTCCGCCTCCGCTACTTTCATCTTAGCGAAGAGCTCAGTGATCATATCAATGGAACCAATCTGATTGTGAGCAACTACAAAACTTTTGTAGCTAGGAGGGAGTGATTGCATAACTCTGTCAATCTTGAGCTCCTCTGGAATCTTGTAGTCCAGTTTCTCAAGGCGTTGAGTGTAGCCCGACATCTTGATGGCGTGCTCACTAACGGAACTCCCTTCCTTCATCTCGTAGTTAAAGAATTTCTTAGAGATCTCATATCTCTCAGAACGGGCTTGAGTCTGAAACATGTTTTTCAGATCCTCGAGAATCTCAAAGGGCCCGGCGAACTCCTCAAAACGATTTTGAAGATCCGATTCCATAGCATACAACATGGCGATCTTAATCAAATCATAATCATCCTTGCGTGACTGATAAACAACTTTCTCATCAGCCGGCGCATCTACAGCAGGGGCGTCACCTAGTGCTTTCTCAAGGACATAGTCCTTTTGTCCGCCAGCGAGAATGATTCTCAGAATGCGGAACCATTTGGTGAAGTTAGACCCATTGTTTCTAAGCTTTTCTATCTCAGAAAAAACGTTGAAGTTGAAGTTGGACTTCGCCATGTGATCTACAGTATTTGCAAGTACAACTTAGACTATGTTCATGATAAATAGTTCAACTTAATCAAATTACTAGATGAACTCCCACTAAATTCAACATCCCTCAAGTTGTTTAGTGAACATGATCCAAATTCACCACACCTAATCCGATCATCACGAGAAGAGATGTGGCTTCAATGGTGGACAACGAAGTGTCGATCATATCATTCATATGACTCATGCTTAACCTTTCGGTTCATGTGTTCCGAGGCCATGTCTGTACATGCTAGGCTCGTCAAGTTAGACCCAAGTATTTCCGCGTGTGCAAAACTGGCTTGCACCCGTTGTATGTGAGCGTAGAGTCTATAGCACCCGATCATCACGTGATGCTTGGACACGACGAACTTTCGCAACGGTGCATACATGGGGAGAACACAGTTTTTATCTTGATCTTTAAGTGAGGAATCATCTTATAATGCTAACGTCGCGATCTAAGCATAATAAGATACATAAAAGGATAAACATCACATGCATATAACTTTATGTGACATGGTATAGCCAATCTTCGCACAATGATCTCCATCTTGTGCGTTCCGGCATGATCTCCATCACTCCACCATGATTGCCTCCACCACGAATAGCAACTACAACTATTGCTAACTACTTAGCGATAGAGTGAAACTATTACATGGCGTATAAGAAGTTGACACACAGGTCATACACAATTATAAAGACAACCATATGGCTCCTGCCGGTTGTGTACTCATCGACATGCAAGTCGTGAAACATTACAAAACATGATCATCGCATACATTATACACATCACATCTTGGGCCATACCATATCACAGAAAACACTCCCTGCAAAAACAAGTTAGACGCCTCTACTTTGTTGTTGCATGTTTTACGTGGCTTGTGGGAGTAGATGCTAAGAACGATTCTTACCTACGGAAAGCCACAACGGTGATATTATGGTTGCCAAACTCCGGTGTTAATCCCATGACAACTATAGTGAGAGAAACTGACATCCACCAGCCGCATGTGTGGAACAAGCCACACGTCAAGTGCGGAGCCGGTCTCGCGAACGACGTCGCGTAAGGTTGGCCTGGACCGCTTCAATCTCACTATCCCGCGTCATAAGAAGAACACAAACAAGAGGCTTGCAACAGAAAACATCAACGCCCGCAACAACCATGTTGCATTTTACTCGTGAAACACATCTATGCATAGATCTAGCTCTGATACCACTGAAGGGTTTCGCGGCATAGTAAATCAAAATTTTCTACGGATGCGAACAGAGGGAAAGCCAAGATCTAATCTAGGAGATGCAAACAACGAGAGAGATTGGATTAGATCTTCATACCTTTGAAGATTCGCACAGCGGAACGTTCGTCGGAACGTGGGTGATGTAGTCGTACTCGCTTCTCCTCCTCGCGATCCGATCCGATCTAGCACCACAAGTGGCGATGCCTCCGTGAGATGCACACATGCGGCACCTCGACGTCTCCTCCTTCCTTGGTCCTACAAGTATGGTGGAGAGATGGGTTGGATCTACAACGCGATGGCGCGGTGCAATTGGTGGAGAATTTCTGCAGCAGGGCTTCGCCTGCAAGCAATCGGGAGGGAGAGAGGAGGGCAGCAGGGCGGCTAGGGTTGGAGGGGAAGGTGTGGGGGGGTGGTGCGCCCCCAGACCTCTATATATAGAGGGGTGGGCGCAGCCCTAGCCCCTCCCCCAAGCCCAAACCGGCGGCCCCAAGGAGAAGGAGTGGGGGGCAAGGAAACCCCCCTTCCAGAAGCTCTATCTCGAGTTTAAAAACCTCTTGGCCGGCTGGGCCATATGGGGCCTTGTGCCCCTGGCCCAATGCGGCCAGGGCACTCCCTCATAGGCCCATGCCCCCTCCCGGAAGGTGTGGCCACGTTGGTCCCCTTCCGGAAGGTTCTAGAAGCTTCCGGTACAATACCGATTAACCCGGAACAATTCCGAACTCCAAAAATTGCACTGCCTTATATGAATCTTATTCTCCGGACCACTCCGGAACCTCTCGTGATGTCCCAGATCCCATCCGAGACTCCGAACAAAAACTCATAAACCAATTATCCAATCTATCCTAGCGTCGAGACACGTTAAGTGTGTGACCCTGCGGGTTAGAGAATATGCAGACATGATCTTCTATCAACAATCAACAGCGGGGCCTGGGAACCCATATTGACTCCCACACATTCATCGATGATCATATCGGATGAACCACGATGCCAGGATTCAATCAATCCCATATATATATATTCCCTTCGTCTCACGATATTTTACTCGCCCGAGATTCGATCGTCGGTACCGTCATACCTAGTTCAATCTCGTTCATAGCAAGTACTTTACTCGTTCCGTAATCCGATATCACTTTGTGATTAACTTCTTAACCACATGCTTGCAAGCGGTGTTGATATTGATTACCGAGTGGGCCCGAAGTATATCTCTCTGACTTGGGAGGGACAAATCCCATCTCGATACATACAACCCAACAGATACTTTCCGATCACCTGAGAGACACCTTTATGATCACCCTCTCATAGGATGACGTTTGATGACCTCAAAGCTTTCTTCCGATACCAGGGAGTTGTATTATCTCATGGTCTAAGGAATACAATATTTGACATAAGAAAAGCTTTGCAAAGACGAACACGATGACACGATCTAATTGCTTCGCTTAGTTTGGGTCTGTCCACCATGTCATTCTCCCAATGATATGATCTCATTATTAATCGACAACTCATGTCCATGGTTAGGAAACCTTAACCATCATTAATCAATGAGCTAGTCCATAGAGGCGTACTAGGGACACGGTTTTGTTCACAAACCACACAAGTATTAAAGTTTCCTCTTAATACAATTCTAGCATGGAATGTAAACATTATCATGAACAAGAATTATAATAATAACATATCATAAACAAACTTCAAAGCTTGGGTATAGTGATTCCCAATGCTTTGGGGATTTATCGTGTCCTCCAATCACTACCACCAAGTTACAAGAACTTTGTGATGAACTACAATATGCAAAACATGAACAAGCAGTTGCCAGAACTCTTTGCCATGTTGAAATCTGCAGAAGTGGAGATCAAGAAAGAGCACCAAGTGTTGATGGTCAATAAGACCACCAAATTCAAGAAAGGCAAGTCTAAGCAAAAGGTACACTTCAAGAAGGGTGGTAAGAAAGTTACCGCGCCGACGAAGAAGACCAAGGCTGGACCTAAGCCTGATACTGAGTGCTTTTACTGCAAGGGAGAAGGTCACTGGAAGCGGAATTGCCCAAAGTACTTGGCGGATTTGAAGAACGGCAACATCAAGAAGAAAGGTATATCAGATATACATGTTATTGATGTGTATCTCACTAGTACTCATAGTAGTGCCTGGGTATTTGATACTGGTTTGGTTGCTCATATTTGTAACTCGAAACAGGTGCTGCAGAATAAACGGAAGCTAGCGAAGAACGAGGTGACGATGCGCGTGGGAAACGGATCAAAGGTTGATGTGATCGCGGTCGGAACGCTAGCCCTTCATCTACCATCGGGATTAGTTTTATACTTAAATAATTGTTATTTGGTGCCTGCGTTAAGCATGAACATTATATCGGGATCTTGTTTATTGCGAGACGGTTACTTGTTTAAGTCCGAGAATAATGGTTGTTCGATTTATATGATTAATATGTTTTATGCACATGCACCTTTGATAGATGGTCTATTCTTATTTAATCTCGATAGTGAAAATACAAATATTAATAACATTGAGGCTAAACGTTTGAAATCGAGTGATAACTCGACCTATATGTGGCACTGTCGTCTTGGTCACATTGGAGTGAAGCGCATGAAGAAACTCCATTCCGATGGACTTCTTGAATCACTTGATTTCGAATCACTTGAAAGATGCGAAGCATGTCTAATGCGTAAAATGACTAAGACTCCATTTTCTGGTATGATGGAGCGAGCTACGGACTTATTGGAAATCATACATACCGATGTGTGTGGTCCAATGAGTGTAGCATCGCGCGGTGGTTATCGTTATGTTCTTACCTTCACGGATGACTTGAGTAGATATGGGTATATCTATTTCATGAAACATAAGTCCGAAACTTTCGAGAAGTTTAAGGAATTTCAAAGTGAGGTTGAGAATCAACGTAACAAGAAGATTAAATTTCTCCGTTCTGATCGTGGAGGTGAATATCTAAGTTACGAGTTTGGCGAGCATTTGAAGAAATGCGGAATACTTTCACAATTGACACTGCCGGGAACACCACAGCGTAATGTTGTGTCCGAACATCGTAATCGAACTCTCTTAGATATGGTTCGTTCTATGATGTCACTTACAGATTTACCGCTATCATTTTGGGGTTATGCATTAGAAACAGCCGCATTCACTTTAAATAGGGCACCATCTAAACCCGTTGAAACGACACCGTATGAATAATGGTTTGGGAAGAAACCTAAATTGTCGTTCCTTAAAGTTTGGGGTTGCGAAGCCTATGTAAAGAAGTTACAGCCGCATAAGCTTGAACCCAAAGCGGAAAAATGCGTCTTCATAGGATACCCGAAGGAAACTATTGGGTATACCTTCTATCATAGATCCGAAGGAAAAATCTTCGTTGCCAAGAATGGATCCTTTCTAGAGAATGAATTTCTCTCGAAAGAAGTGACTGGAAGGAAAGTAGAACTCGACGAGGTTGTCGAACCTTCTCTCGAACTGGCGAGTAGCGCAGCACCGGAAGAAGTTCTTGTGGTGCCTGCACCAGTAAGAGAGGAAGCTAATGATGATGATCATGAAACTTCGGTTGTAGTTGCTACAGAGCCTCGCAGGTAGACGAGAACTCGTACCACTCCTGATTGGTATGATCCCGTTATGAGTGTCATGTTGGTAGACAACACCGATGACCCTGCAACATATGAGGAAGCAATTATGAGCCTAGATTCCAATAAATGGCAAGAAGCCATGAAATCCGAGATTGGATCCATGTACGAAAACCAAGTGTGGACTTTGGTGGACTTACCGGATGGCCGGAAGGCTGTCGAGAACAAATGAATTTTCAAGAAGAAAACAGATGCTAATGGTAATTTTACTGTCTATAAATCTCGACTTGTCGCAAAAGGGTTTCGACAAATTCAAGGAGTTGACTACGATGAGACTTTCTCACCGGTAGCGAAGCTAAAGTCTGTGAGGATTATGTTAGCAATCGCTGCATATTATGATTATGAGATATGGCAGATGGATGTCAAAACAGCATTCCTCAATGGAGACATTGATGAAGAGTTGTATATGATGCAACCCAAAGGTTTTGTCGATCCTAAAGATGCTAACAAGGTATGCAAACTTCAACGGTCCATCTATGGATTGAAGCAAGCTTCCCGAAGTTGGAATCAACGTTTTGATAAGGTAATCAAAAGTTTTGGTTTTATACAAACTTATGGAGAAGCTTGTATTTACAAGAAAGTGAGTGGGAGCTCTGCAGCATTCTTAATACTATATGTGGATGACATATTGTTGATTGGGAATGATGTAGACCTTCTTAATAGTGTCAAGGAATAGTTGAATAATAGTTTTTCAATGAAGGATCTTGGCGAAGCAGCTTACATATTAGGCATAAAGATTTATAGAGATAGATCGAGACGCCTAATATCATTGTCACAAAGTACATATTTGGACAAAGTTCTAAAGAGGTTTGGAATGGAAGATAGTAAGAAAGGGTTCTTGCCCATGTTGCCCAATACGACCTTGAGTAAAACTCAAAGTCCGACAACGGCAGAAGATAGAGAAAGGATGAGTAAGACTCCCTATGCCTCAACCATAGGATCTCTAATATATGCCATGCTATGTACTAGACCCGACATTGCATATGCTGTTAGTTTAACTAGCAGATATCAAAGTGATCCAGGAGTGGATCATTGGACAGCGGTCAAAAACATCCTTAAGTACTTGAGAAGAACTAAGGATATTGTTCTTTCTTATGGAGGTGATGAACATCTCGTTGTTAATGGTTACACCGATGCTAGTTGGAACACCGATCCGGATGATTCTAAATCACAATCTGGATACGTATTTACTTTGAATGGTGCAGCAGTTAACTAGAGGAGTGCAAAGCAAAGCGTTGTGGCAAGATCTTCAACTGAATCGGAATACATGGCTGCTTCGGAGGCTTCACAAGAAGCGATATGGATGAAAGAGTTCATTACAGAGCTGGGTGTGGTTCCTAGTGCGCTGGACCGAATGTCTATCTACTGTGATAACATGGGTGCCATAGCCAATGCGCAAGAACCAAGGTCACACAAGAAGCTGAAGCACATCAAGCTACGTTTTCACGCTATTCGAGAACATGTCCAAGATGGGGACATAAAGATTTGCAAAGTACACACAGATCTGAATGTGGCGGATTCGTTGACTAAACCTCTCCCGAGGGCAAAACATGACCAGCACCAAACTGCCATGGGTGTTCAGTATATTACCATGTAATCTAGATTAGATGAATCTAGTGCAAGTGGGAGACTGTTGGAGATATGCCCTAGAGGCAATAATAATTGTAGTTATTATTATATCTTTGTGTTTATGATAAATGTTTACATTCATGCTATAATAGTATTAACAAGGAAACATCAATACTTGTGTGATTTGTAAACTAAAATAGAGTCCCTAGTAAAGCCTCTTTATAATACTAGCTTGTTGGTTAATAAATGGTTGTGGTTTACCTATCATGAACATTGAGATGTTATTAACAACAAGATCATATCGTTAGGAGAATGATATGGTGGACATACTCCTGTAGATAAGCGTAGCATAAAGATCAAGTCATTTTATGTCACATCCCAAGATTTTCCAAATCTTGTAATGTGAAAATAAATGAATAAAATAAAACTTTGTTTGATTTTCAAGGCCAGAAGAAACTTTTTGAATTTAAATGGAACCTCAAACCCATTTGAATCAAATAAAGTCCTAAAGGGATTTAAAAAGATAAACATTTTAAATAAAGGAAAACAAAATATTTTGGAAATACTATTTTTGATCATTAAAATAAAAGGATTTGGTTTTCAATTGAAATAAAAGTTTTATAGATAAAGATTACTTTATAGAGCCAAATTAAACCTTGGCCAAGTCTTTGATTAAAACAATTTGTTTTGATAAATTTAGTAAAGGTTTATTTGAATAAAATAATGAGGATTTAATATCCAATTTTTATTTAAGTAAAGGCTTTTCCCATTTTAAATAAACACCAAAACTTGTTATTTTGTTTTAAAATAGGTTTTCCAAGTATTTTATATTCTCTAATAAAACCTACTAAAGTGTTTTGTCTTTATTTTAGATTTTAAAATAAACATTCTCAATAAAACAAACCCTAGTTGAATTAATAATGAAAGTCTATTTTATTTAATTAATAATGGACACTAAAATAAAAGGTTATTTTGTTCTAAAACAAATTTCCCAATATTATATATTTCCCAAATTAAACCTACTAATTTGATTTTGAAAATATTTAAATTCAAATAAAGATTTTATTAATAAAATCAAACCCTATTTTGATTTAATAACTAAGTTCCATTTTAGTTAATTATTAATGGACCCTAAAGTAAAAGGATTATTTTATTTTAAACAAGTTTTCCAAATATTCTTTATTTTCAAATAAAACCTACTGTTTGAGTTTTGAAAACATTTTGGATTTTAAATGAAGATATTATTAATAAAACAAACCCTATTTTATTAAATAACTAATGATCCATTTATTTAATTAATAAATGGAACCTAAAAAGATTTAAAATAATATTTTATTTTAGAATGTGAATTATGATGTTAAGCAGAACCAAATTCATATTTGAAAAGCTTGATAATTGTTTGAATCATTTTGAATGTGTTTGGTTGTTTGAATTTCAAAACAGAAAAAGAATTAGAAAAGAATAAAACAAATAGACAGAAAAAAATAGAGGAAACAGACCAGCCCAACAAAGTGGCCCAACAGCAGCCCAGACCAGCCCAGTCTAGCCCAGCTCCTATTCTCCCCCCCCGAACCGTTTTCTTCACCACAGAAAGAGCCCGCTGAGCAGATGACAGGTGGACCCTCCCTCTCCCTCCTTTTCTCACTGACACCAGACCCCACCACCGGCCCCCTTCTTCCCCACCCGCACGACCCTTCTCGTCGGCCGTTGCAGGCTTGATTCCGCGGTTTCAATACGCCTTAATGCGGCCCCATTAATCGCCTTGACCATGCGCGTTAAAAACCCCAGCGTCTTCTCCTCCGTTCCCCTCAGACGCCAACCTTTTTCCGCCACCAGGCTATTGCCATTTTCTTCTACACCGCCGCCGTCTCCGACGAGCTGTCGCAGCAATTCCGGCCAACTCCGACCACCCCTCTGCCTCTACTTCACGCGAGTGGACTCCTCTCGACCTCATGCATCTCCTAGTACTCCTGGTTCGCCCGCGGGTGCACCAGAACCCCGACCTCGACAACATCTGGCCGCGCCGCCGCGTCTGCCTCACTCCGGTGAGTACCCCAGGTGGTTTCCGTCCGCCCCTTTTCACTCTCGTTCACGCACGCATCCTCGCTAGGACTGTACGCATCTGAACCTGCCTTCCGTTTGCCCTGGTACGCGCTGTAGCCTCGTCCTCGACGACGCCTGAGCAAGCCCGACGCTGACGACGTCTCCGACGAGCAATCGCCGCCGTTCCCGTACGCCCCCTGCCCAACGACGAGCACTTTGAGCATCAGAGCGTCACCGCGATCACTGTAAGCACCCTTACCTCCTTCCTCGTTTCCTGTTTCGATAGCGCCGCCGCCAACGGGTCGCTCCGCCGCTCGCCGTTGTTATCGCGCCGCCAGTTCGTGACTGTTAGATAGGAACCGTCCGATATCAATCGAGTGGATGAGATAGAATGACTTAAACACGAAGGGGTACTCGATCTGAGCCACTCGATCTAACTAGATCTAACGTTCCACAGAGCCGATCCGGCCGAACCGGTATCGACCAATGAAACAGCGCCGCGTGTCACCTGTTTGATTTAAAACAGATTTGAAAAACAGAAACTTTAGCAAACTTCAAACCCTTATATCTTTTGATCCACACGTCCAAATTTTGCAAATTTTATATCAATGAATTCAGGAGAACAAGCCCTAGCCAACCATGGCCTTAGTTTAGCAAATAGTATCTATTAACTTGTTTGAATTTGCAGAAACTTTTGTGTACTTGTTTGGACTAGAAAAATTGTTTAAAAATGATTTTTGGATTAAAACCTTTGCAAAATGGTTTGTTGTGACCCTACTGACCCTAGGAACCAACCCATGATTTGCAAAATGGATTTGGAAAAGTTTAGAATGGATTTATTGGTTTAGTCCATTTCTAGCTAAACAAAACTATTGTTTTGTTTATGAAAATGGTTTTAAATAGAGAACTTTGAGGAAATGTTTTGGACCAAACCTACTGACCCCAAAAACACCAAGATTTGCAGTAGAAACTCATTTGGTGAACAACCTAAAAGTTTTTCCTTAATAAAAACATTTTTCACCACATGAAATGATGAATGGATTTAAAAATAGTTTTTGGACAAAACCCTCTTGCTAATGACTTTGCCACTTTGGTAAATGACCAATTTGGATCTTACAAAGTTTAGAAACTCCATAGAGACCCTTTGCAAAATAAAACTATCTTGTACATGCTCCCATGCATGAATTGGTTTTCAATGTTTTGTGTGTGAGAATTTGTTTGAGTGATTATTGGTTTGGAATGTAAATTGAATTAGTGTTTGCTTGATTGACTTGTAGTGAAGTGTGAGACTAGCAAGATCAAGGAGTGAACCACCATTCCCTACCAAAAAGGCAAGTGATGCTTCATACTTTTTGTCCCACTACTTTCTCTATGCATTAGTAATTTTGCTAAGTAAAACTTGCATGGATTTTGCTAAGTATAGATCTTGCTATAGGAAAACCTAGTAGATGAATCCTTAATAGGATTCTCCTAAGTTAGAGATTCCTACTACTACCAAGCTTAGCCTAGCTAATAGAAAACATGGGTGGAATATATATTCACACTATGGAAAAATATTTTAAGTCTAAGGACTTGTGATTTTATCTAATAAAACAACTAAGTTAATGAATCACCTGGGTGGAATGGAATTGCTTGGTGGAGATTGGTTGAGTGGTTCACAATGCCATAGACTTGGATTGTGTATCTCACTTGTGGTATGCCACCCAGGAAACAAAGGGATTTGAGATGTCAAATGTTGAGAAGCTTCAAGTGCAACCACTTGGCAATATGGGCTCTGCCATGATCATATAGGTTGCAAGAACTTAGCCAAATGGACAGTGGGTGGTAGTGTTTGATAGGTTGGAGCGCGTCCATTTTGGTCTAAGGGAAGGCTTCTGAAAGATCTTGTCTTGGGAAACCAAGTCTTGTGGGGAAAGTGCACCACCTCTGCAGAGTGTAAAATCTAAGTACTTAGCCATGTCCCTCGTAAAGGACAATTTGAGCATCAAGACATGGAAGCAATCAAGAATCTCATCATTCCAATTTCTAAATTAAAATCTTGTAGTTTGAACAAGGGTTGTTTGAATTCTTCAATCATTGATGGAGAGATGGCTTGGTACAAGGATCTTGAAATCTTTGATTGAGGAAAAATGATTTTGTCAAGCAAAAACTTAGTATTTTCAAATGTTAAGGAAAAATCTATTTTGAGCAATGCAAGCCTCAACTCCACTTAGCCAAATGCATATAGATGATAGACTCCACTATACAAATATAGTATCACTTGCCAATACAATTCAAATGTATTGACCCTTTGTGGCTGTAACTTGTATGTTGCAGGTTTGATTGTTTTAGTGAAGATTGTTTGATTAGGATTACAAAGTCTAGAACCAACATCTGCCTGTGGCACTTTGAAGATGAAGGACCCATGACTACATTTATTCCGCTGCAATGTAATGTAATAGCCATATGAGCTATGTGTGATGTAATAAAATTATGTTATTCCTGGTTATAAAGTTATATTATGACCTTTGTTTCTTGATATTACATCTTAACTGTGGATGCTAGCTATTGATCCAGGGACTAGCATTGTAAAACACAGGAGGGATCAACCTTATTAGGTTGGGACCCCTACAGATGGTATCAGAGCATTGTGTTGCCTGTAGGATTTGTAAACCCTAGGATTGGACAAAAACCCTTAGAAAAATAGGAGTTGTATTTTGTTCCAAAACTTATTTACAAAAACACTTGTAAACTCTTTCCTCAACCATTTTGATTTCAACTCTACTTCTCTTCTACTTCAACTTGATGGAAAACCTACCCATAACCAAAGACTACACCATGTGCAAAGGACTTCTTCAACATCTTCAACTCTAATGACTTCAACTTCTTCAACTCTAATGACTTCAACATCTTCAGCATATTTCCCAAGGACTTCCAACTTGGAAAATACTAAGGACCACAAGTGAAACAAGGAAATCCTACTCAAGATTTAGAGACTGAGGGAATGCAAAATAAGGAGCCATCAACAACTTTGAAGTATTGCAACCAAGAGTTTATTTCAAGGAAACCATGAACTTATGCAAGAAGAATCAACCAAGAAGAAAAAAAAGATCACAAGTGAACCATTTAGATGGACCACCATAATTTAGTTAAGTCAAACACACCAACTAAGTGGTGTAACCAAAAATATTTTGTTGACTAAGAAAGTGCTTGAACCTTGTTTGAGTGAAATGTTTGTTTGTGATTGCATGCACATTGTTTGTGTGAATTGTGATGTGTGTGATTAGAAATAATTCTTTAGAAGTATCTTGCTTATTCTAAACTCCCTTCAAAACCCAAACAGATGACTACTCCAAAGGACTCCAAGGTTGACGACACCAACACCAACCAAGCTGATAGCATGAAAGAGCTCATAGCAACCCAACACCAGTTGAACCAACTAACAGCTCAGTTCCTAGTCAACAATAGTGATAAGGATCCAGCACTGCAAAGGTTTTTGGAAGAGCAGTCTCAACTGATGCTTAAGGTGACTAATCAAATGATTAGCATGGAAGAAAACTACCCAAAGAGAATGTATGATAACAAGGATGAAAAGAATATTGTCCTAGATGGAGCCCCAGCTTGCATTATTTGTGGAGACAAGGATCATACTTCCAAGGAGCATGAAGGACAATGCCCCAATTGTGAAGAAGATCATCCTGTTGGACAATGTCCTACCTCCCAAGCTACTTGCTACCTGTGTGAAGGAAGTGATCATACTCCAGGTCTATGTCCTATCTATGCCATGGTGGAACAAAGGAAACAAGAAGGATCCAAGTCTACCAAAGGAAAAGGACCACTCCTACATCCAAACAAGACAACCCAATTCAAAGGATCAAAGAAAATCAATAAGCCCAAGCAAGACATGAGCCTTGTGCAATGTCGTAAATGTAAGGAAATGGGACACTACTCCAGTGGATGCCCAGAGAACAAGAAGAATAAAGAGATTGACCAAGTGTGGTGCAACAACTGCAAGGAACCAGGCCACTATGTAGCAACTTGCCCACAAGAGCAACGCAAAGAACTCAAGGACATTAATTGTTTCAACTGCAAGAATCCAGGACACTATGCAAGCAACTGTCCAGAAAGGATGAAAAACAAGTTGAACAAGCCTATGGAGAAACTCAACCTTGGACCATGAGTCAAGTGTAGAAATAAAGCAAAAGTTTTCTTAGAGAAGTTTTCCAGGACCCAAGAAGGCCAATATGTAATTTTTTGTTTGAAAATTTTTAAGGGTGGTAGTACCCTAGTTGTTTTGAACTTGCTTGTAACCCCAGCCTTCCCAAATCTCGGGACGAGATTTATTTTAAGGGTGGTAGCCTGTCACATCCCAAGATTTTCCAAATCTTGTAATGTGAAAATAAATGAATAAAATAAAACTTTGTTTGATTTTCAAGGCCAGAAGAAACTTTTTGAATTTAAATGGAACCTCAAACCCATTTGAATCAAATAAAGTCCTAAAGGTATTTAAAAAGATAAACATTTTAAATAAAGGAAAACAAAATATTTTGGAAATACTATTTTTGATCATTAAAATAAAAGGATTTGGTTTTCAATTGAAATAAAAGTTTTATAGATAAAGATTACTTTATAGAGCCAAATTAAACCTTGGCCAAGTCTTTGATTAAAACAATTTGTTTTGATAAATTTAGTAAAGGTTTATTTGAATAAAATAATGAGGATTTAATATCCAATTTTTATTTAAGTAAAGGCTTTTCCCATTTTAAATAAACACCAAAACTTGTTATTTTGTTTTAAAATAGGTTTTCCAAGTATTTTATATTCTCTAATAAAACCTACTAAAGTGTTTTGTCTTTATTTTAGATTTTAAAATAAACATTCTCAATAAAACAAACCCTAGTTGAATTAATAATGAAAGTCTATTTTATTTAATTAATAATGGACACTAAAATAAAAGGTTATTTTGTTCTAAAACAAATTTCCCAATATTATATATTTCCCAAATTAAACCTACTAATTTGATTTTGAAAATATTTAAGTTCAAATAAAGATTTTATTAATAAAATCAAACCCTATTTTGATTTAATAACTAAGTTCCATTTTAGTTAATTATTAATGGACCCTAAAGTAAAAGGATTATTTTATTTTAAACAAGTTTTCCAAATATTATTTATTTTCAAATAAAACCTACTGTTTGAGTTTTGAAAACATTTTGGATTTTAAATGAAGATATTATTAATAAAACAAACCCTATTTTATTAAATAACTAATGACCCATTTATTTAATTAATAAATGGAACCTAAAAAGATTTAAAATAATATTTTATTTTAGAATGTGAATTATGATGTTAAGCAGAACCAAATTCATATTTGAAAAGCTTGATAATTGTTTGAATCATTTTGAATGTGTTTGGTTGTTTGAATTTCAAAACAGAAAAAGAATTAGAAAAGAATAAAACAAATAGACAGAAAAAATAGAGGAAACAGACCAGCCCAACAAAGTGGCCCAACAGCAGCCCAGACCAGCCCAGTCCAGCCCAGCTCCTATTCTCCCCCCCCCCCCCCGAACCGTTTTCTTCACCACAGAAAGAGCCCGCTGAGCAGATGACAGGTGGACCCTCCCTCTCCCTCCTTTTCTCACTGACACCAGACCCCACCACCGGCCCCCTTCTTCCCCACCCGCACGACCCTTCTCGCCGGCCGTTGCAGGCTTGATTCCGCGGATTCAATACGCCTTAATGCGGCCCCATTAATCGCCTTGACCATGCGCGTTAAAAACCCCAGCGTCTTCTCCTCCGTTCCCCTCAGACGCCAACCTTTTTCCGCCACCAGGCTGTTGCCATTTTCTTCTACACCGCCGCCGTCTCCGACGAGCTGTCGCAGCAATTCCGGCCAACTCCGACCATCCCTCTGCCTCTACTTCACGCGAGTGGACTCCTCTCGACCTCACGCATCTCCTAGTACTCCTGGTTCGCCCGCGGGTGCACCAGAACCCCGACCTCGACAACATCTGGCCGCGCCGCTGCGTCTGCCTCACTCCGGTGAGTACCCCAGGTGGTTTCCGTCCGCCCCTTTTCACTCTCGTTCACGCACGCATCCTCGCCAGGACTGTACGCATCTGAACCTGCCTTCCGTTTGCCCTGGTACGCGCTGTAGCCTCGTCCTCGACGACACCTGAGCAAGCCCGACGCTGACGACGTCTCCGACGAGCAATCGCCGCCGTTCCCGTACGCCCCCTGCCCAACGACGAGCACTTTGAGCATCAGAGCGTCACCGCGATCACTGTAAGCACCCTTAGCTCCTTCCTCGTTTCCTATTTCGATAGCGCCGCCGCCAACGGGTCGCTCCGCCGCTCGCCGTTGTTATCGCGCCGCCAGTTCGTGACTGTTAGATAGGAACCGTCCGATATCAATCGAGTGGATGAGATAGAATGACTTAAACACGAAGGGGTACTCGATCTGAGCCACTCGATCTAACTAGATCTAACGTTCCACAGAGCCGATCCGGCCGAACCGGTATCGACCAATGAAACAGCGCCGCGTGTCACCTGTTTGATTTAAAACAGATTTGAAAAACAGAAACTTTAGCAAACTTCAAACCCTTATATCTTTTGATCCACACGTCCAAATTTTGCAAATTTTATATCAATGAATTCAGGATAACAAGCCCTAGCCAACCATGGCCTTAGTTTAGCAAATAGTATCTGTTAACTTGTTTGAATTTGCAGAAACTTTTGTGTACTTGTTTGGACTAGAAAAATTGTTTAAAAATGATTTTTGGATTAAAACCTTTGCAAAATGGTTTGTTGTGACCCTACTGACCCTAGGAACCAACCCATGATTTGCAAAATGGATTTGGAAAAGTTTAGAATGGATTTATTGGTTTAGTCCATTTCTAGCTAAACAAAACTATTGTTTTGTTTATGAAAATTGTTTTAAATAGAGAACTTTGAGGAAATGTTTTGGACCAAACCTACTGACCCCAAAAACACCAAGCTTTGCAATAGCAACTCATTTGGTGAACAACCTAAGAGTTTTGCCTTAATAAAAACATTTTTCACCACATGAAATGATGAATGGATTTAAAAATAGTTTTTGGACAAAACCCTCTTGCTAATGACTTTTCCACTTTGGTAAATGACCAATTTGGATCTTACAAAGTTTAGAAACTCCATAGAGACCCTTTGCAAAATAAAACTATCTTGTACATGCTCCCATGCATGAATTGGTTTTCAATGTTTTGTGTGTGAGAATTTGTTTGAGTGATTATTGGTTTGGAATATAAATTGAATTAGTGTTTGCTTGATTGACTTGTAGTGAAGTGTGAGACTAGCAAGATCAAGGAGTGAACCACCATTCCCTACCAAAAAGGCAAGTGATGCTTCATACTTTTTGTCCCACTACTTTCTCTATGCATTAGTAATTTTGCTAAGTAAAACTTGCATGGATTTTGCTAAGTATAGATCTTGCTATAGGAAAACCTAGTAGATGAATCCTTAATAGGATTCTCCTAAGTTAGAGATTCCTACTACTACCAAGCTTAGCCTAGCTAATAGAAAACATGGGTGGAATATATATTCACACTATGGAAAAATATTTTAAGTCTAAGGACTTGTGATTTTATCTAATAAAACAACTAAGTTAATGAATCACCTGGGTGGAATGGAATTGCTTGGTGGAGATTGGTTGAGTGGTTCACAATGCCATATACTTGGATTGTGTATCTCACTTGTGGTATGCCACCCAGGAAACAAAGGGATTTGAGATGTCAAATGTTGAGAAGCTTCAAGTGCAACCACTTGGCAATATGGGCTCTGCCATGATCATATAGGTTGCAAGAACTTAGCCAAATGGACAGTGGGTGGTAGTGTTTGATAGGTTGGAGCGCGTCCATTTTGGTCTAAGGGAAGGCTTCTGAAAGATCTTGTCTTGGGAAACCAAGTCTTGTGGGGAAAGTGCACCACCTCTGCAGAGTGTAAAATCTAAGTACTTAGCCATGTCCCTGGTAAAGGACAATTTGAGCATCAAGACATGGAAGCAATCAAGAATCTCATCATTCCAATTTCTAAATTAAAATCTTGTAGTTTGAACAAGGGTTGTTTGAATTCTTCAATCATTGATGGAGAGATGACTTGGTACAAGGATCTTGAAATCTTTGATTGAGGAAAAATGATTTTGTCAAGCAAAAACTTAGTATTTTCAAATGTTAAGGAAAAATCTATTTTGAGCAATGCAAGCCTCAACTCCACTTAGCCAAATGCATATAGATGATAGACTCCACTATACAAATATAGTATCACTTGCCAATACAATTCAAATGTATTGACCCTTTGTGGCTGTAACTTGTATGTTGCAGGTTTGATTGTTTTAGTGAAGATTGTTTGATTAGGATTACAAAGTCTACAACCAACATCTGCCTGTGGCACTTTGAAGATGAAGGACCCATGACTACATTTATTCCGCTGCAATGTAATGTAATAGCCATATGAGCTATGTGTGATTTAATAAAATTATGTTATTCCTGGTTATAAAGTTATATTATGACCTTTGTTTCTTGATATTACATCTTAACTGTGGATGCTAGCTATTGATCCAGGGACTAGCATTATAAAACACAGGAGGGATCAACCTTATTAGGTTGGGACCCCTACATTTTAATAGTTCAATTGCTATATGCTTTCTGATACATAGTAACCTAATTCCTTCGACCATGAGATCATGCATATCACCTTCACCGGAAGGATGCTTTGATGACATCAAACACCACACCGTAACTGGGTGGCTATAAAGGTGGCATTGAGTGTTCGGAAAGCATTGGTTGAGACACATGGATCAAGAGTGGGATTTGTCCATCCATATGACGGATAGATATACTCTGGGCCCTCTCGGTGAAATTTCATCCAATTAGCTTGCAAGCATGTGACTGGCTCACAAGGGATCACATGTCATGGGAACGAGAAAAGAGTACTTATCAGTAACGAGGTTGAACTAGGTATGCAGAGATACCGACGATCATAACCTCGGATAAGTAAACTATCGTGAGACAAAGGGAAATTGGTATCGTATGTAAGTGGTTCATTCGGTCGCAAAGTAATCGTAGAAATATGTGGGAGCCAGATGAATTTCCAGATTCCTCTATTGGTTATTGTTCGGAGAAGTGTCTCGATCATGTCCGCATAATTCACGAACCGTAGGGAGACACACTTAAGGATTCGACGTTGTTTGAGTAGTTATGGAATGATGAGTAAGATAACAAATGTTGTTCGGAGTCTCGGATGGGATCCGGGATACCACGAGGAGATCCGAAATGGTCCGGAGAATAAGATTCATATAAGGAAAGTCCTATTTCGGGGTTGGAGAATGGTTCCGGTGTTTTCATCGGGAATGTTCTAGAAGGTTCCGGAATGTCCGGCACTCTGGAGGGGAAGGGTACATGAATGTGTCATATCAAGTTATAATGATTGCATCATGTACTAGGTGTCATCGCTGAACAAAATAAAGGGTTTAATCAAATCCTAGTTTGAAAAGTCAAACGCCAATTTGAAAAGTCAAACGGCTATTTTGGAAGGTGGAGGGGAAGTAGGAAACCTACTTGGGGAGGAGTTCCTCCCCTCCACCGCCGGCCCACTTGGGAAACCGAGTTGGGGAGGGACTCCCCTCCCCTGGCGCGCCCCCTCCACCTATATAAGGAGGGGCAGGGCTGCTTCTCCTAGTACAAAAGATCTCCACCCAAAACCCTAGCTCCTAGCCGCCGCCCTCCATAGCCGCCGCCGGCCTAGGGCAACTCGCCTCCGCCGCCTAGGTCACACCCTAGCCGCTGGCCTCGCCCCCTCCTTGGTGTGTCTAAACCCTAGATCACCGAGGGCTCTCTCATAGTCCACCATACTCGCTCCGGCTTAAGGCGAAGCCCTGCGAGATCTCCCCTCTACTTCCGGTACCACGCCGTTGTGCTGCCGAAATCGTGAGGAGAGTGCTACAACCTCCGCTGCCTGCTGGAACAAGGGAGAGGAAGGTCTTCGTCGAGTACCGAACGTGTGACCGACTGCGGAAGCGCTGCCGGAACGCAGCGCCGGAAGGATCGTCTACGCGATCTTGAGATCGGGAAGAGTACGACTACATCACCCACGAGAATCCGCTCTCGTTAAACACTTTGGAATCTTCGAGGGTGAGTTATTCAATCGACTTGTTGCTACAATCTAGTAGATAGATATTGGCTTGTTTGTTTGTATGCGGTAGAAATTTTTTGTTTTCCATGCTACGAAACCCTACATATCTATGAGCACTTTTGAGAACTTCACATTGATGCTAGGCCCGACAAATGTCGGATCCAGTACTAAGGCATACGATCCTGGGTTCGGCATTATCTTCGGATGATCCCTTTTTCTCCAGGTTATCTCTTGATCAGACCATGGCACATATCTCGGAACTGCTGGCATAACAGCATTCACCTCCATATGTCGGCGTTGTACGCTCTGTCTATCTTGTTGTTCTGTTGTGAACACATCGTATGATTGGTGATGCTCCTTGTAATCATTGTGTCCATTGTTCCCAAGGTTTCCCCTTCCATCTTGATTCTGATTTACCAGTTGGTGCACTGTATCCCTCCGATCCGGATTCTCATACCTCGGAGGGGGTGGAGGTAACATCAGTTGTTGCGCATTTCCCCCAGTTAGCTGTGGCTACTGCTGGTGATGCGCTTGATGCGGCGGTGCTTGTATGGCTGCCGGGTTTCCCGTTGCACTCTTCATCCAGGCGCATTGGCGAGTGGTGTGATTGGCTGGCTTGGCCGGGTTAGGCATGTGGAATTTACACGGCTGATCCAACATGGATCCAAACATGTACTTCGGCCTGTCTTGCCATTGTTTCTTCTGTTCAGGCGTCCACTGCTTCTTCCCCTCGTTCCTCGATGTCCACTACTGAGGACCATTCTTCTGTCGTTGATTGTTCCCATGACTCGGCTGATCCTGCACAACTGCTACCACTTGATTTGAATTGTATCTGTAATCTGGCCTCTCATCCATTCTTCTACCACGGTAATCATTGCGTCGCGATGATCCGGCACCATCTAGGGCATAATGATCCTGTTGCTTGCGATGCTCTGCCGACATTAACTCTGGTTGAGTCGGATCACCTAAGGCATATGAATCTGCTACTCTGATCATTTCCGCCAACGTGGTTGGCATATCTCTCTGCAACCTCTACCACAATACACTTCCATATCTGCACCCCTGAGCGAACCAGGCAATTGCTTGAGATTCTATAACCCCCTCATATGAGTTTCTGAGGTTGCACCACCGAGTCAAGAACTCTCTATCAGTCTCATTCGGCTTCTGCTTGCACATCGCGAGCCGTTGTGGCCTGTTTGGCCTCTTATATGTACTGGTGAAATTACTGACAAACATTTCCTCAAAGTCTAACCAACAGTTGATACTTCCCATTGGCAAATTATTCAGCCAAACTTTGGCCGGCCCTTCCAACATCTGGGGCATGTATCTTACAGCCCATCTCAGATTTCCCCCGGCTATTTTTACGGCCGTGGAATAATCAATTAGCCAATCTTGCGGCTTCATACTTCCATTGTACGTTTTGGTGCCTCTTGCCAACTGAAAGTTCGGCACGGGCGGTTCTCCCATAATCCGAGGTCCAAAACATGCCGGGCCAGGCAAACCCTGTTCTTCCAACAGCTCGGACCGATACAGTCTGTCCAGCTTCAATCTCACGTCAGTTGATGGCAAGTTTCTACAGATAATTCTCTCATGTATTCCATAACGGTTTTGCCCACCATCCTCTGCATTTTCACCTCCGAGTAACCATCATTGTATCTGTCATTTGCCTGATTATACGGATCTTGTATTGCTTCTAGCTCTTGACGAGGTTCATGCCTCGGCTGATGATCTTGCGGAGGGTACCTCCTTCCTTCCACCGGGTTATTGTTCTCGGGGTTTCCCCTTCCGAGATTCCCGTGCTCTCTGTTTACACGGCCGGGGTTTCTGTCATCGTTGTTACCTCGGCTTCCATTGCCTCTATTTACATTGATTTTCCTGGTCACTGCCCGGTCATACGGGACAATCTGCTTGTTTCTCTTTCCCGAAGTTACTGCTTTGTATTTCCGTGCATTGTTTCCGGGTGAGGATGCCGCTGCCGCAGATAATGCGGGGGCAGCCCCTCCCGAATGAACCATACGGGAATCTCCCGGCTTCGCCGGGTTATCCCTAACCATTTATTCATTCTGTTGGTTCGCAATGCGTACCATCTCATTTACTCTTTCTTGCTGCTTTTGCCGGGCTTCCCCGCTTAGTCCTTCCACTTCTAGGGCTACTGCATTTGCCGCCCTAAGGTTCTTTGCCGGGGTACTATACCTCGGCAAATCCGGGTCAACCGAATCATCTGGTCGAGCTTCATGCTCTTTGTTGATATCATTCATGAGGTTCTTTCCTCTTAATCTCAGATCATCTACTCGGCTAGGGGCCGTATCTAGCTTGTTTGCCCTAGCATATTCTCTCAAGGTCCTGTTAAAGGAATCCTGCAAGGCCGACACCCTTTTTTCCTCCTCTAACATTTTCAGTCTAGTTTCTTCTAATTCCGCCTATGCGTTTGCCGGGTCAACTATCGGTGCTACAGGTGTAGTCAAGTTATCTATAGCTGCTTGGAGGATATTCTCCGGCCTCTCTAGAGGTGGCCACCTTAACCTTGCTACTTTTGGAGTTCCCTCCTGCACCTCGGATGCCCTGGTCACCGGAGGATCTGCTACGGTTGGCTTTGGAGCTGCTTGCTTCGTCGTTACCTGTCCTCCTGCCGCCGGGTCCTTGCTTGGTCTGGCGCCTGCTCCTGCTTCTGGTGCTGGAGCCATCATCATCACCTCGATGCTGCCTGCGGGGCGAACGCCACGCTGACCACTGGAAGCACTGAGGGGAGGATCTCCTGCATTGATGACTCGGCACAGATAGACGCAGGAGGTTTCGATGCCGACGTAGATCTTGTGAGCACCCAGGTTGATGAAGATGCTGTTGCGCAGGGGCGCCCTCGTCCTGAAACTGCCAGCGTTGTCGCTGACATAGTCCCAGATATCAAATCTCTGGACTAGGCCAGAAACAACCCGCTCGCCGGTGTGGATGAAGTTTCTCGTCCGGTGTGGATGAAGTTTCTCGTCCCAGATATCAAATCTCTGGACTGTTGGCCCCACGGTGGGCGCCAAATGTCGTGGTGGTGGCACGGCAGATGCCATGGGTAGGCTAAAGTACGGGGCCAATGGATGGTAGTGGGATCTGGGGAGGGAATATGTAGTGATTTCTACACACAACTGACTAGTACATGGATCTTTATTTCTCCTCAATCAAGTTACAAGTGCTCCTTGAGCTGTATCAGAGAGAGGACGAGAAGACTACTACACAAGCCTTCCATTGTCAAATGAATCAATCCCTCTCCCAGGAAGCCGTTCCCCTCCTTATAAAGGGGTCCCTTGACTCCTCCTAGGGCTGACGTGGCAAGCATATTCTTGGAATATGCTTGTCCCAAAGTGGTAACTCGGCGGACCTCTTTCCGTGTCTCCCTTCTATCGACGGTAAAGACCCAGAACCCCCACATGTGAGCCTCGGGCATGCCCACTATCACCTCCGTGATGCCTGTCTGCCCCTCTGCGGCTCTGCTCTTTGTCTTTAGCGCTTTGCCCTGTGTAGATTCTCCTAGCAAGTAGCTAGGATTTGACTCTGGGGTCCTTCTCCTTCTCCTGCAAGTTTCCCGTTACTCGGCCTCATCTCACATAACTCGGCTCGGCCTTCCTGCGTATGAGCTGATCAATCTTATTTGGCCGACTAAGCTCACACGTCAACCATGTAAGGTATTAA
Organism: Avena sativa; assembly: GCA_916181665.1. Lineage (NCBI taxonomy): Eukaryota > Viridiplantae > Streptophyta > Magnoliopsida > Poales > Poaceae > Avena > Avena sativa. The sequence continues at coordinate 362,474,164 of OV702285.1, read as the reverse complement.
TCACTCGATTCTGGCCAAAACATGGCTTATTCGACTGATCCTTGCATAACTCGGCCGACTCAGCTTATAACTCGGCATATGGTAAGAAAGGTTCCTTCCTTCTTTCCGCTACCTTGACCCTACCTGGGTCATCCCCCAAACATAGATGCATAGGATACCTTCAAAGTTCACAAGGGTGACTAGAAACAAGTAGCACAAGAACAAGTAATATCACAATATGCATCAATCAATAAGTTTTGGGACACTACACACAGAATGACAACTATGCTCTCTTGATGGTGCCTAAAGGTAGAAGGTGGAGACTCAAATAATTGTGGAACAAAGTCCCTTCACAAAGGGAAGCAGGGATTTCAAGTTTCAAAAAGAGCTTCCAAAAATTATGGTTCTTGTTAGCTTTCAGCCCTCATTGCCCCTATCATAAGCATCTTGAAGTGATTAAGGTTAATGTGAACAAACTATGGAGTATATGCTTGACGAAGTATAAGTTGGCAATCTCAAGTCCCTTGAATACGAGGGCCACACCTCATTCTACTCAACTTTAGTCACCTGTAAGTTCTTGGCATTGTAAGTACATGCATATCATAGAGAACCGCCAACGGGGTACCCCTTGCACATGGTATAAGAGCTATCCCATAACCAAAATGACAAGGCAAGCAGACAATGAGCATCTCAGCGATCTTTTTATTTACTATGTGCATAGCTTTTTATTGAGGATGCTTCATAGATAGCTCAATACGGTGATGTTGCAAGTTTCCACCATGATTAGGCATGGCTTATGCTAGCGGCCCAGGAGTTTCTCTAACACAAAATACAAACTCCATGGACTTACAAGTTCCCTCTTTATTTCACACTGGTGACATCCATAGACAAAAGAGCATGATATCAACTGAGTACAAAGTACAAGTGCAATGTTGAAAACGTTCCCATGACAGCACGGTTCTGCTAATTCCAACATATAAGTGCAAGCATATACAACATAGACGACAAAATGGTTCAAGTTTATTAGGGGCAAAGAATATAAAGTGTGCCATCAAGTTCGTGAGAGATTTAATCACTAAGTTTTCACATAACAAAGAGACTTTTTAACTAAAAGATAGCTGAAAACAAGAATATACTTGGAATGGTGTAACACACCATGCATAGGAATTTATAGTGGACACTTTGGAATAACTTGGTTTCTTTGGAGTTGTAAGCATGTGTAGAGCTTACTCATACAAGTGGAGGCTAGCAAAAGACTGGGAGCAACCAACTAAGAGAGCAATAATGGCCATAAACATGCAGAGCAACAAAGCATTAATAATCAAAGCATAGAGTGGTACTACAAGTCAAGGACTAAATGATCATAGAGGCTATGGTGACTTGTCATAGTCATAACATGGTGTGAGCATGTGCCAAGTCAACCCAAACAAAGCATCAAAGGAGAATACCACAATACTATGCTTTTGTATGCTAAAACAACGCATAATTTCTTCAGGGCACACTAAGCAATCCCAATTGTTTGGAACAAGACATGCTACAACAATAATCACTAAGCATAAGGTTAAAACAAAACCTAGCATGTCATGCTAAAGTCTAAGTCATAGTCAATGCAAGCTCCTCTTGCACTTTCAAGCAAGAACTTACTACTCCTTTCCAACACCAAGCAACTTATTTGCAAAACAACACAGCGAGAACGGGGGTCCAAACTACTTTATTAAAGCAAAGTAAACAACCTAAGCAAATAAAACGAAAACTAAGACGCCCCAAGAACAACACAACAGTGCATGAAACAATAAAAACGAAGTGTCTAGACAAACCTGAGCTTTTTATTGATGAAGAAGGGGATGCCTTGGGCATCCCCAAGCTTTGACGCTTGTACCTCTTGGATATTTCTTGGGGTGACACCGGGGTGGCATCCCCAAGCTTGAGCTTTTGTCCATTCTTCATCTCATTACATCATTCTCTCTCTACAACTGAAATTTTTCCTTCATACAAAACTTCACACAATCTTCATTAGCAACATTACTGTATTCAAAAGATATTAGACCTTAGGATATTTGGAACAGCAAAACTTTTCAATAAAAACACAAGCTACTGTAGCAACTCCTTCAAAAAGCTCAATTCCCCAAAAGAGAACTCAAAAAGGAATTAATAAGAAGCAAATGGAAATAATGGCAGAAATCTGTCAAAACAGACCAGCAGGTAGAAACCGATTTTTTTCGAACATCTAATGTTGCTCAAATAAAAAAGTGTTGAACTAACTAAAGTTATCTAATATAATGGGGGATTTATTTGTAAATTTGGAGCACAATCTGAGTTACAGAGACTCCTCACGAATTTTTTTGGTGGAGGACATAAATCTGTTTCGGGACAGCAACTCCTCAAATCTTACTTCCCTCTCATTAGAGGTCATTTTGGCACAAAAAGCAAACAAGAAGGATAAGGATACGTCACTACTGAAGTAATAACTTCCAAGACTCAAGGAAACTCTTGGGTTAGCTCCCAACAAGTACTTTTCTTTAACGCCTTTAAGTTAGGCTTGATACCTTGAGAAGATGCTCACATAAGAATTATGAATTGAAATCAAAGAGAGCATCAAGAAGCAAATTCAAAACATATTTAAGTCTAACCCACTTCCTATGCATAGGATTCTTGTATGCAAATAAATTTACAAATAACAAAGTGACAGGCATAGGAAGATGAAACAAGAGCAACTTCAAAACTTTCAACACATAGAGAGGTGTTTCAGTACCATGAAAACTTCTACAACTATATTTTCATCTCTCATACTAATTTTCAGTAGCCTCATGAATAAACTCAAAAATATAGCTATCACATAAATCATGCTCTTCATGATCTACAAACTCATAATTTCTATCAAACTCAAAAACAGTGGGATTAAAACCTCCATAGGTTTTATCCAAAGTAGATATTTCAAAAGGATCCACAGGAACATAACATTCATCCTCCTTTGGTAAGAAAGGGGGACAATAAAATAATGTAAGGGATAAAGAGTTACTCTCATTAGAAGCTAGGCATGGGTAAATCCATTCTTCCTCCTTTTGTTCATCACTCTCCCCCTCTTTTTCATCTAATGAGCTTCCAGTTTCAACAATTTCTTCTTCCATAGTATCCTGCAAGGCATTAGTCTCTTCCATTCGTGGAAGACGCTTATTAAAATATTCAAGAATATAGCTATTTTATTCCTTGTAATTATCAAAGAAAAATTTAAGTATCTCAAAAACCTCATGTTTATAAGGTGCATCGTCAGTATTCTCAAGCAAACTGGCAAGTTCAAATGCACCCTTGAAGGCAATAAATTCTTCAATTTGTTCCACATCATCAAAATCATAATTTCCTTTAACATAAGAGGATATGGTAACATTATTATTATACACACATTGAAAAGGGAGGTGTTTATACCTCCTATAGCAACAAGATTTATCAAAGCAGTAGGTAACATTATAAGTAGAGCACATCTCTCTAGCAATAGTATTCAACTTATCAATTTGTTCCCATAAGTGTTTCCCTTTTTGTGACAAACGGTGTTCCTTATAATAATACTTTTGTTCTTCCGTGAATCCACCTTGCCAATAAGAACTAGTTTCAAAGAAACCATCCATTGATAGAAAGCATGACCAGGCAAGGCAACAACATACCAGCAATTAGAGTAGGAACTAATTTTTTTGTTTTTTTTAATAAAAAAAGCAAACCAAACTAAACTAATTTTCTTGGAGTTTTTGAAAAGAGGCAAACAAAACCAAGCAAAAGAAACTAAGCAAACTAAAAACAAAGTAAAGAGAAAGGAAGTGAAGGACTCCCCTTGTGAAGACGTCCTTAGCCTCCCTGGAAACGGCGCCAGAAAAGCTTGATGGTGACTCCTTGATGGCGCCAGAGAACCTGGTGCTTGACGCGGAGTCTTTTGGAAACCCCAAGAGCAGGGTGTGAAGCAGCACGGCAGGAAGTTTTCCCTCAGTAAGAAACCGAGGTTATCGAACCAGTAGGAGGAAGGAAACGTCACATAGGTGTTGCAAGAAACGCGGAGACCTGCACAACACAAACTCAAGACTTTTCCCCAATGAACAATGAGGTTGTCAAGCTCACCGGTTTGCTGCAACAAAGGATTAAACGTATGGTGTGGAAGGTAATGGTTTGCAGCAAGTAAAAAAGGTAACAGTGGAAGATGTATCAATGGTAAAGATTGGACCGGTCCATAGTTCACTAGAGGTGTTCTCCTTAGATAAACAACATGGCATGAATGGTAAAAAAATTACAGTAGGGCAATTGACAGGAACTGAGCAAGGCATAGCAATGCAATACTAGTAAAAAGATCCTTTGAGATTCGATTTTGCAATACAACAATATACATAGACCGCCATCCAACTACATCTATGACTAGAAGTACACCTTCAGTTTATCATCCGAACCCCCTCTAGTATTAAGTTGCAAGCAACAGACAACTACTTTAAGCAAAGTGTGTAAGGTAAACAATCAACTTGTTCCATGAACAAGAGACCTTTGTTTTCTCCCTAGTAGCAACACCACATCTACAACCTAAGAGATTTCTGTCACTTCTCTTGGAAACTAGAGGCATGAACCCACTATCGAGCATAAATACCCCCTCTTGGAGTCACTAGCAACTACTTGGCTAAGATAGCTACTAACAACGGAGAGCATGCAAGATCACAAACAACATAGACATGATAGAATCATAAAGACAAAAACACTAATCAATCTGACATAATAATCTCAATATCCATCGGATCCCCGCAAACACAACATGCATGATTATAAATAGATTAGATCTTGATCATGAATGGAGCTCACTAGATCTATACATGAAAGCACAAGGAGGATATACAACCATATAGCTACTACATGGACCCATAGTCCAAGGTGGAACTACTCACGCATCATACCGGAGAGAAGGCCTTCAGGATGACCTCCCCTCCGGCAGGGTGCCGGGAAGAACTTCAGATCCCCCGATCTAGGGACGACGGTGGGGGCGGCTACAGAAGTTTTCGTGGAATATTGATCGGGTACTTAGGGTTTCTGCATCGGGGGCTTCCTATAGGCGAAGAGGTGAGGCCGGGAGGCGACCAGGGGGGGCACACCCTCCCAGGGGCGGGCCCACCCCTGGCCGTGCCTAGGGGGGTTTGGCCTTCCTGGTTTGCTTCTCTGTCTCGTCTTCTGGATTCGTGTCCCCCATGGTAAAATATTGACTTTGGCTTTTGTCCCGTCCAATTCCGAGAATATTGATTTTCTGCCTTTCTGGAACCAAAAACAGAAGAAAACAGGCAACTGGCACTGTGGCAACTTGTTAATAGGTTAGTTCTATAAAATATATAAAAACACCTCAAAGTGTAGGCAAATCAAGGCAAAGTAGATATGTAAGGTTCCCAACCTTTAATAAGGTAGAGATCCCTGTGTCTACAATGCTAGTCCCTGGATCAATAGCTAGCATCCACAGTTAAGATGTAATATCAAGAAACAAAGGTCATAATACAACTTTATAACCAGGAATAACATAATTTTATTACATCTTACATAGCTCATTTGGCTATTACATTACATTGCAGCAGAATATCTATAAGCATGGGGTCCTTCATCTTCAAAGTGCCACCGGCAGACATGTTGGTTGTAGACTTTGTAATCCTAATCAATTAACTTCTCTAATATCAAACAAACCTGCAACATAACAAGTTACAGCCACAAGGGTCAATACATTTGAATTGTATTTGGCAAGTGATACTATGGTAGTATAGTGGAGTCTATCATCTATATGCATTTGGCAAAATGGAGTTGAGGCTTGCATTGCTCAAAAATAGATTTTTCCTTATCATTGGAAAACACTAAGTTTTTGTTTTGACAAAATCACCCAAGGCATCTACCAGTCAAAGATTGAAGATCCTTTAACCCTTGTTCAACCACAAGTTTTTAACTTAGAAATTTGGATGATGAGATTCTTGATAGCTTCCATGTCTTGATGCTCAAATTGTCCTTTATCAGGGACATGGCTAAGTACTTATATTTTTCACTCTGCAGAGGTGGTGCACTTTCCCCACAAGACTTGGTTTCACCAAGACAAGATCTTTCAGAAGCCTTCCCTTAGACCAAAATGGACGCGTTCCAACCTATCAAACCCCTACCACCAAATGTCCATTTGGCTAAGTTATTGCAACCTATATGATCTAGGCAGAGCCCATAATGCCAAGTGGCTGCACTTGAAGCTTCTCAACATTTGACATCTCAAATCTCTTTGTTCCTGGGTGGCCATCCACAAGTGAGATACACAAGGTAAACCATAAAAATAGGCCTTGTGAACCACTCAACACAAAGCATTCTTTCCATTCCACCCAGGTGATTCATTCACTTAGTTGTTTTATTAAACAAAACACAAGTCCTCAAACTTAGAAATTTTTCCATAGTGTGAATATATATTCCACCCTTGTTTTCTATTAGCTAAGCTAAGCATTATAGTAGTAGGAATCTTAACTTAGGAAAATTCTACTAAGGTTTCATCTACTAGGTTTTCCCATAGCATAGTTTACACTTAGCAAAATTCCATGCAAGTCCTATACTTAGAAATAACACTAATGCATAGTGAAAATAATGGGACAAAAGTATGAAGCATCACTTGCCTTTTTGGTAGAGGTTATAGGTTCACTCCTTGATCTTTGCAATGTTCACTCACTTAAAATCACTACAAGTCAATCAAGCAAACAATACCATTCAAGCAAATCATCACATAAAATGATAGCAACAAAACAATGCATGCAAGCATGAAAAAGGTTGTTTTATTTGTAAAAGTGGTTTCTAATAGGTTATAAACATTTGGAAACACCTATTGGTCATTCTATAAAGTGGCAAAGTGATTTGCAAAAGGTTTCACTTTATAAACCATTTCCTAAAACAAGGTATCATTTTATGTGGTGTAGAAATGTTTTTAATAAGGCATATTCTATAGGTTTCACAAAATATGTTTTCAACCCACAAAACTTTGTGTTTAGGGTCAGAGAGTTTATTTCCAAAACATTTCTCAAAGGTTTTCTTCCAAAACCATTTTTAATAAATAAACCATATTTTTATTTGACTAGAAATGGTTTTAAATCAAAGATTCATACTTTTGTTTCTCCAAATATATTTTTGAATCCACAAAGTGTTTCCTATGGTCAGTAGGTTCAAAACACACCATTTGCAAAAGATTTTATCCTCAAAATCATTTTGGAATAATTTTTATAACCTAAACAAGCATACACAAGTTTCTGCAAAAACAAACATTTTACCAGAAGCTTTTTACTAAACAAAGTACATGGTTGGCTAGGACTTGTCTTGCTGATTCCATTGATATAAAATTTGCAAAATTTGGACGTGTGGATCAAAAGTTATGCAATTTACAAATTTGATCATCTAATAGATTAAATTCTGTTTTTAAAACACACCCTGGGACACGCGTCTTCTTCTGATTGGACAAAAACGGTTCGGCTGGATCGCGTGCTGTGAGGCGTTGGATCAAAATGAAATCGTGCGGCACAGGTAGCTCCATACCGATTCGCTAAATGAAACTATCACAACGCTTGGATCAAGATCAGACGGCTCACAGCTTCCTGCCAAGAACTGGCGGCGGCGGACGGCGGCACGTGCTCGGCCAGTCAAGTTGCCGACGAACCAGGAAGCGCGGGAGAGGGAGAATATGCTCACCAGACTCGCCGGGAAGCGCTGATGCTCGAGGTGGGGTCGGTTCGTTGAGGGGCGCTCAGGGTAGGGAAGATTGCTCGTCGGAGACGATGTCGGCGTCGGGCTTGCTCAGGTATAGATGTTGTCAACGCTACAGGGCACAAAATGACACGCCAGAGGATACGTTAGATGCGGAAGAGTGTGGCGAATACACGCGTGTGAGCTAGAGGGGTTAGGGCGGTCAGATTTTACCAGGGGGCTTCACCGGAGAGGAAGCAGACGGTGGCGACGGTGGTCGTCGTCGTTGCCGAGCCTGCAGGGCACTTGCGGGCGAGTTTGATGCACTGGCAGATGCGCCTGAGGGTGGAGAACAAACCCGTGTGTAGTGGGAGGTGAGAGGTGGCGAGACGTGGCCGGAATTTCTCTGGGACGCTCGTCGGAGCAGTGGCGGAGCATGAAGAAATCGGGACAACCTAGGGGCAGAGAGGGAGAGGTGAGTGAGGGGAAATGGCGAGGAGAGGGAGGCGTTTAAGGGAGCGTGGTCTCTGGGAGAATTAAGCCTATCATCAACGCGAATTTAATCGAAATCAATCGAGGTAGTGCGACGTTGAGGGAGGAGGAAACGGTAGGCGCGGGGTTGAAGACGATGCACAGTGATGTGGGGTCCTGGTGTCAGTGAGTGAGAGAGATAGGGAGAGGGGTCCACTCGTCTGTGTCTGCGCGGGTGAGTTTCTCGGTGGAAAACGATTCGCGTGTGGGGAAAGTAGCTGGGCTGGAACTGGGCTTGCTGGGCCAGAAGGGTTGGGCTGTTTGTTTCTCCTTTTTTTTGTACTGAATCATTTTCCTTTTTCCATTTCAATTTCTGTTTTGAAATTCAATCAAACAATTCAAACATCAAAACAAATCAAACCACCACTAAACTTTGAACAATCTTTAATTCTGTTTAACAACACAAATCCAAAGCCCAAAATAATATTTTTATTCTTTTTAGGATCTATTTAGTAATTAAATAGAGTAGTCCTTAGTTATTAATTCAAATAGGATTTGATTATTAAAACTCCATTTGAAAACTTAAATAATCCCAAAATCATTTCAGTAGGTTTTATTTGAAAATATAAAATACTTGGAAAACTCATTTAAAAATAAAATAACAAGTTTTAGTGTTTAATTAAAATGGGGAAAGTCCTTACTTTAATAAAATGGGATATTAATAAATCCCCATTGTTTTATTTAAATAAACCTTTACTCTTCTTATCAAAATCGGAATATATTAATTCAAAAGCTTGGCCAAGATTTAATTTGGCTCTATAAAATAATCCTTATTAATATTTCTACCTTTTCATTTGAAAACCAAATCTTTTTACTAAAAGATCCAAAATTAGTAATTCTACTTATTTAAAATTTTCTTTATTAATTGTTTATCTTTTCAAATCCCTTTAGGATTTGTTTGGTCAAATAGGTTTCAAGGTTTCCAACTGGAATCAAAAAGTTTCTTCTCACCCTGAAAATCAACAAAGTTTTATTTTATTCATTTATTTTTCACATATCAAGATTTGGAAAATCTTGGGATGTGACAAGATACAAAATAAGCATGGAGAATCATAAATTATAGATACGTTTTGACGTATCAACCATCCCCAAGCTTAACTCCGACTCGTCCTCGAGTAAGTAAGTGATAAAAAGAATAATTTTTGAGGTGACATGCACCATCAAAACCAAGATCAAACCATTTGCAAGCATTGAAAGCATGGTTTGATCTTGGATTTGATGGTGCATGTCACCTCAAAAATTATTCTTTTTATCACTTACCTACTCGAGGACGAGCAGGAATTAAGCTTGGGGATGCTTGATACGTCGAAAACGTATCTATAATTTTTGATGCTCCATGCTTGTTTAGTATCTACTTTGCTTTGCTCTATCTACACTTTGAGGTGTTTTTATATCTTTTCAGGAACTAACCTATTAACAAGTCGCCACAGTGCCAGTTACCTGTTTTCTTCTGTTTTTGGTTCCAGAAAGGCAGAATATCAATATTCTTGGAATTGGATGGGACAAAAGCCAAAGTCAATATTTTACCGTGGGGGACACGAATCCAGAAGACGATACGGAGACGCGAACTAGGCTGGCCAAACCCCCCTATGTGCAGCCAGGGGTGGGCCATCTCCCGGGCAGGGTGTGGCCCCCCTGGTCACCTCCCGGCCTCACCTCTTCGCCTATAAGAAGCCCCTGATGCAGAAACCCTAAGTACCAGATCAAAACTCCACGAAACCTTCTATAGCCGCCATCACCGTCGTCCCTAGATCGAGGGGATCTGAAGTTCTTCCCGACACCCTGCCGGAGGGGAGATCATCCTGGAGGCCTTCTCCCCGGTATGATGCGTGAGTAGTTCCACCTTGGACTATGGGTCCATGTAGTAGCTACCTGGTTGTATCTCCTCCTTGTGCTTTCATGTATAGATCTTGTGAGCTCCGTTCATGATCAAGATCTAATCTATTTGTAATCATGCATGTTGTGTTTGCGGGGATCCGATGGATATGGAGATTACTATGTCAGATTGATTAATGGTTTTGTCTTTATGATACTATCATGTTTGTTTGTTTGTGATCTTGCATGCTCTCCGTTTTTAGTAGCTATCTTGGCCGAGTAGTTGATAGTGACTCCAAGAGGGGGTATTTATGCTCGATAGTGGGTTCATGCCTCTAGTTTCCAAGGGAAGTGACAGAAATCTCTTCAGTTGTAGATGTGATGTTGCCACTAGGGAGAAAACAACGGTCTCTTGTTCATGGAACAAGTGGATTATTTACCTTACACACTTTGCTTAAAGCAGTTGTCTGTTTCTTGCAACTTAATACTGGAGGGGGTTCAGAAGATAACCTGAAGGTGGACTTCTAGTCATAGATGCAGTTGGATGGCGGTCTATGTATATTGTTGTATTACCCAATCGAATCTCATAGGATCTTTTTGTCTGGTATTGCATTGTTATTCCTTGCTCAGTTCCTGTCAATTGCGACAGGTGTTTGTGTTGTGCAGGTCTCCGTGTTGCTTGCAACACCTCTGTGACGTTTCCTTCCTCCTTCTGGTTCAATAACCTCGGTCTCTACTGAGGGAAGACTTGCTGTTGTGCTCATCACACCTTTCTCTTGGGGTTTCCAACGAAGTGCTCCATGTCAAGCACCAACCGCCCACTCGCCAGCCACCCTAAGGAATTTCGAGTCTGTCGACGACGTGATCGAGATGCTGTTCAGGAGTTTCTACTTCCACGTGGGGCAGACCGGCACCCTCCGCCTCCCAGAGCGGGTGCCACAACCATCCATCAGGTATGCTTCGTGGACCCCACCCATCGGCGTGTTACACGCATCGACGCTGACAGACGAATCGGATGATAGCAGCAGCTGCAACTCAGATCTGTACGGCCCTCCCTTAGAAGGAACCTACGGTTCCTGATCCAAAAGTTGTGGCAGCAGCGATCCAGTCTGCGGGCGCTATCTATGTGCCGTTGTCATCAACAACGTAACGGACCCACCGCCGGGTTCGAGTGCGCAACAAACACCCAACCCCCCTCTCAACCCACTAGATGAGAACGGAGGAAATGGGGGAGATCCGCCTAACAGGCCCAATGAAGGTGACGCCCACGCCTACAACCAGATCACCCTTAACGAGGAAGGCTGGAGCCAACCACGCGAGGCCGTGGCATGCAACATAATCCTACCCGTGAATGCTTCACGGGATCTACTGATGGCCTACCACCTCCGCCTCATCGATGAGCACAACCGGCAGGTGAAGCTGATGGAGGAGCTCAACAAGCGTAAGAAGGCAGCTGCAGAATCCAGCGCGCGGCGAGCTGCGCTCTCCGCCGCTGGTGGCTCCAGTTCACATGGTAACAACGCCAACAAGTACCGCTCCCACACTGAGCACATGGACCCCGCTTCGTGACGCGAGGTCACTAGGGCCATCAACATGTCCTTCATGACAATGGACTCGCACGACAACGTCATGCCGAAGACGCCGCAGGCTGCGATCATGGTGGCCACCACCTATATCGCGTCCCATCCGCCTCCGGCGGGCGACCCGAAGAGCGCCATGCACAAGTTTGCGCTAGTTGGCCTCGGAGTCGTCGGAGCTGTGCTCCACGATGATGCTCCTACGGAGCTGAAGAAAAAAAGATGCGGTCAAGTTCACCCGTAGCCCCACGCCCTCATCCGAGGAGGACGAGCACGACCTGCCCCGGTGCCGTAAGAGCCCATGACGCCACATATGGAACTACGACGCTCGCAACGAGATCACCTAGCGCAAAATCGACAAGGCACGTGCCAAACGCGCGTGTTCAACTGAGTCCGAGGAAGAGGACGACGGAGAGCTGTGCGGATCCAGATACTTCAGCAGATCCGTTCGGAGAACACGGATGCCGAAAAATTTCAAGCTCCCTTCGGACAACCCGAAGTTCAACGACACGCATGAGACAAAGTCTTGGCTCGACAATCACCTGTCGTCGGTCAAGCTTCATGACGAAAATAAGAACACCGCCTTACAATGCCTTCAGCTGGAGCTGACAGGCGCGGCCAGGGTTTGGCTCAGCAGCCTATCCTCTGGATCCATCCGAAGCTGGGAAGAGCTGGCGTACAGCTTCATCCGCAACTTCAAGGTCACCAGCAAGAGGCCAGCCTCAATCGAGGAGCTGCGGGCCTGCACCCAACATACCAGCGAGTCCATCCGCTCGTACATACTCTGCTAGACCCACAGCAAGAACTCCACATCGCATATCTTCAAGGAAAGATCAATCAATGCCTTCAAGGATGGTGTCAGGCGCCCGGAGTTCAAGGAGGAACTTGGGCGCGTCAAGCCCAAGACGCTCGACCACCTCATGGACATCGCCAACCGATCGGCAGATGGCGAGGATTCTGTCAACCGAGCGCATTCGGATGACGAAGACGACTACATCTGTAGGCGCAAACTCCGCAGCAAGAGAAGATCGTGTGTCTACGACGATCGCGATAAAGTCGACATGGTTCCGGCTAGATAAGCCGACTGACGCAATGATGACAAACGCAACAGCGGATACCACGGAGGCAACTACCACGACGGCGGGCGACCCACACAAACGTGGCAACCTCACAGCCGCGACGACGAGCCTTCGACATACAACAAGTTGTCTGGTCCCTGCACCATCAACTTCTACATTGACAAATAAGATGGTAAGAAGAAAGCCAACCACATGCTCAAGGACTACCGCGAGTTCCAGAAGCTCGGCGAGGGCCTCACCCAAATGCGGTGCCAGACCGTGAACCCTGGGTTTGGGCCCGCACCCGTACCAGGTGACATCGCCCATAGAGCTCCTCCACCACCATCCATAGGAACGTCGCAGCCGGCGATCGCACCAGCACCAAATAATGGTACAGGAGGGTACCCGCCACCAAAAGGGTCCCTGATGATCCAGAAGGGGCGCCCAACCAATAGAGTGCAGAAGAAGATCACCCGCCAAGTCAGCTTGCACGTGACCTCTCCACCAGCCATACCTGAGTACCTCAGCGGCTCGGAGTCCTGCATCATGTTCGATCATTCGGATCACCCATGCCAGATCCCTCGCCCAGGTCATGATGCGCTGGTGCTCGAGGCACAGATCAGGGGGTTCGAGATGAGTCGTGTCTTCATGGATGGCGGCAGCAGCATCAATCTGATGTTCGCCAGCAAATTCGCAGCGATGCGGATCCCGCTGTGCAGCCTGGAGCAATCAGACATGACGTTCCATGGCATAGTCCCAGGGAAGGGCATATACCCTCTGGGAAAGATATGGCTCGACGTCATCTTTGGCCAGCCCGAAAACTTCAGGCGCGAGTGGCTAGAGTTCGTAGTGGTGGACTAGCCATCACAGTACCACGCCATCCTCGGTCGCGTGGCATTCGCATGATTATTGGCAGTACGGCCCTATGCGTACCTGCTACTGAAGATGCCAGGACCTAGAGGCGTCATCACCATCCAAGGAAGCTTCACTTGGTCCGACCACTGCGATAGAGATTTTAGCAGAATCTCCCAGTCGTTCGGCATGCAGGAGGAACTCACAAGGCTCAGAGAGGTGACAGACAACAGGGCACCCCTAGTCGGCAGACAAAACACACCTGATATGTCATTCGACTCCATGGTCAACACAAAGAAGGTGTAGATCCACCTGACGGACGCCTCCAAGACGGCGTTGATCGCCAACGACCTCAGTCCCACATAGGAAAGTGTGCTCGTCGAATTCCTCCGTGAGCGCTGGGAAATTTTCTCCTGGTAGTCCTGCGGACATGCCAGGAGATCCTAGGGAATTCGCCGAGCACGCACTCAAAGTGTTTCCTGACGCGAAGCCAGTTAAGTAGTCGATCCGACGATTGTCCGAACCAAGAGCCGAAGCCGTTGGAATCGAACTCAACAGACTGCTCGATGCCAACTTCATCAGGGAAATCATGGAGAGCGAGTGGCTGGCCAACACCGTGCTGGTCCCAAAGAAGGACACAGACATCCTGCAGATTGATTTCTACGCACTTCTATTCCTGTAGACAGTTGTTGGGCCTCCAAGTGCAGAGGTTTGTAGACCAGCAACAAGTTTCCCTTAAGTGTATTACCCAAGGTTTATCGAACTCAGGGAGGAAGTGGTCTAAGGTATCCCTCTCAAGAAACCCTGCAATCAAGATACAAGAAGTCTCTTGTGTCCCCAACACACCCAATACACTTGTCAGGTGTATAGGTGCACTAGTTCGGCGAAGACATAGTGAAATACAAGTGGTATGGATGATTATAAGTGGTAACAGTGCCAGAAAAGAGCTTCTGACGGGGAGGAAAAGACTAAAGGCAAACTGATGGAAGCAAGCAAACATGTAACGGATCTAGTTGCAAACGGTGTTTCAATGTTTAGAAACAAGGCCTAGGGATCATACTTTCACTAGTGAACACTCTCAATAAATATATTCTCTTCATGATACTACCCTGAATTACTCTCCGGTTGGACACTCTAATCCATGGTAGGGCTATAACAGCACTCCTAAAAGTCCGCCTTCCCCATCTAGATAACCCCACATTGTCACCTTGAGCGCTAGATTGTTCCAACAAATACCACAATTTCATAAAGACATCCAACTCCAAATATAACTCATGATAAATATTTATAAACTATAGCCTAAGTGCCACCATGGTGTGCAGGTTGTCACTTTCACACACATGGGGAGAGCAGAGATCTATTAAAGCACTTAAGTAGCAGAGCAGGTCTACTTGATTACAAAGCTCATGACCACAATATGATCATGCATAAAGAGAGAGATGAACACATAGCTATGGGTAGAGCCCTTAGCCTCAAGGAATAACTACTCCCTCTTCATCATGGGAATCAGCAATGGTGATGGAGATGGCTTCGAGGGCACTTCCTCATCCCGACAGAGTGCCGGAATAGTTTCTGTCCCCTGAATCTCCCCATCGGTGGCGGCGGCGTTGTGGAACTTTTCGTGGCTTTCTCCCAGATTATTTAGGGTTTCTAAGTCGGGGGGCCTCTTATAGGCGAAGGAGGCACGGTCGGTGGAGGCCCAGGGGGCCCACACCCCCTGGTGGCGCGCCTAGGGTGGGCCCACGCCACCCTAGGGTGTGGCCACCCTGGTGTCCTACTCCGTCTCTTTCGATTTTCCGTATCATTCAGGGAAAATATGAAGGCAACTAGGGTGGGCCCACGCCACCCTAGGGTGTGGCCACCCTGGTGTCCTACTCCGTCTCTTTCGATTTTCCGTATCATTCAGGGAAAATATGAATATTCATTTTTTAGCTTTTCTGAAACCAAAAACAGCAGAAAAAGGCAACTAGCACTGTGGCATCTTGTCAATAGGTTAGTTCCATAAAGTGTGTCAAAATACCTCAAAATGTAGACAAAACATAAGACAAATGATATAAAACAAGCATGGAGCATCAAAAATTATAGATACGTTTACGATGTATCAAGCATCCCCAAGCTTAACTCCTGCTCGTCGTCAAGTAGGTAAGTGATAAAAATAATAATTTTTGAGGTGACATGCACCATCACAATCAAGATCAAACCATTTGCAAGCATTGAAAGCTGGGATCAAAGTACTCTAAACATGAGAATGAAAGATGTAGTTCTAACAATAAGACATAGTAACTATGCTGTAACATGAAAGGATACAAACAAAGATCATGAATAACAATGCATTGAAATATGTTTGTTTGTTTGTTTGTTTCACATATAGAAAACATAGAATAGTGGCATTTAGCTTGTCCCTCATGGAGTAGAAAAATATAAATGCATAGGACACCTTCAAAGTTCATAAGGGTGACTAGATACAAATAGTTCAAGAACAAGCAATAACAACATTATGAATCAATCAATAAGTTTTGGGACAATGCACATAGAACTAAGAATGGCAACTATGCTCTCTTAATTGGTGCCTAAGGATAGAAGGTGGAGACTCAATATAAAAGTGGAAGAAAGGCCCTTCATAAAAGGGAAGAAGGGATTTCATGTCTCATAAAGAGCTTCCAAACATTATGGTACTTGTTAGCTTTCAGCTCTCATTGCCCCTATCATAAGCATCTTGAAGTGATTAAAGTTAAAGTGAACAAACTATGGAGTATATGCTTGACAAAGTATAAGTTGGCAATCGCATGTCCCTTGAGTACGAGGGCCGCTCCTCATGCTACTCAACTTTAGTTACTTGCAAGTTCTTGTCATAGTAAGTACATGTGTATCATAGAGAACCACCAACGTGGTACCCCTTGCACATGATACAGGAGCTATCCCATAATCAAAATGACAAGGCAAGCAGATAATGAGCATCTCAGCAGTCTCTTTATTTACTATGGGAAAATGGTGCTTTTTTATCTCTTTCCTCTTTTCTGATATTTTTTTCTTCTTTTTCTCAATCTCAATCTCTTTTTTATAAGAATGCTTCATAGATTGCTAATTATGGTGATGCTGCAAGTTTCCACCATGATTAGGCATGGCTTAGGGTAGCGGCCCAGGCGTTTCTCTAACACACATACATAACTCCATGGACTTACAAGATCCTCTTTCATTTCACACCGACGACATCCATAGACAAAAGAGCGTGATATCAACTGTGTACAATGTACAAGTGCAATGTTGAAAGTGTGCCCCATGACAGCATGGTTCTGCTAATCCCAACGTATAAGTGCAAGCATATAAAACATAGATGACACAATGGTTCAAGTTTATTAGGGGCAAGAAAAATAAAGTGTTCCATAAAGTTTGTGAAAGCTTTAATCACTAAGTTTTCACATAACAAAATAATTTTTAATTGGAAGATAGATGAAAACAACAATATACTTGGAATGGTGTAACACACCATGCATAGGAATTTATAGTTGACACTTTGGAATAACTTGGTTTCTTGGGAGTTGGATGCATGAGTAGATCTTACTCATACAAGTGGAGAGCAACCAACTAAGAGAGCAATAATGGCCATATAATCATGCAGAGTGACAAAACATTACTAATCAAAGCATAAAGTGGTACTACAAGTCAAGGACTAAATGATCATAGAGGATAAGGTGACTGGTTCATAGTCATAACATGGTGTGAGCATGTGCCAAGTCAACCCAAACAAAACATCAAAGGAGAATATCATAATATTATGCTTTTGTATGCTAAAACAACGCATGATTCTTTCAAGGCACATTAATAAATCCTAATTGTTTGGAACAAGTCATGCTACAGAAATAATCACTAAGCATAAAGTCAAAACAACATCTACCATGACACGGTAAATTCTAAGTCGCAGTCAAAACAAGCTCCCTTTTGTACCACTTAAGCATAAAACTTTCTACTCCTTTCCAACACCAATCAACTTATTTGAAATAACTCACAAAGATAATAATCAATAAATATCAGTGAGCATGTCTCAAAAATCCACAAAGAAGAACTAAAAAGTTCTAAGCTGAAAGCACAAGAAAACTAAGGCTAAACACAGTGCTAGGAAAAGAGAACACTCACAAAATAATAAGAATGAAAACTAGAGTGTTCTGGGCAATGAAAAGAGAGTGTGTCTCTCTCCAAAAGAAGTGTGCTGGGATCCAACCAAATTATTGCAGCAAACCAAGAAAAAATAAAACTAAAAACAAAAACAAAGACTCTCTAAGAACAACACAACAGTGCATGAAGCAATAAAAATAAAGTGTCTAGAAAGAGACATCAGATTTTTATTGATGAAGAAGAGGATGCCCATGACTCTTTGTACCTCTTGAATGTTTCTTGGGGTGACACGGGGTGGCATCCCCAAGCTTTAGCTTTTGTCCATTCTTCATCTCATTACATCATTCTTTCTCTACACCTAAAATATTTCCTTCATACAAAACTTCACACAATCTTCATTAGCAACATTAGTGTATTAAAAAGATAATAGACCATTGGGTTTTAGTTTTAGAACAGCAAAACTTTCACTAAAAACACAAGCTACTGTAGAAATTCCCTCAAAAAGCTCAATTTTCCAAAAAGAACCCAAAAAGGAATCAATAAGAAGCAAATGCAAATAATGGCAGAAATCTGTCAAAACAGACCAGCACGAATTTTTCCACGAATAATGGCACAAATAATATCAGATCAATCCGACTTACAGAGATTTTACACGAATTTTTACGGTGGAGCACAAAAATCTGTTTCGGGACAGCAACTCCCCAAATCTTACTTCTCTCTCATTAGAGGTTATTCTTGGCACAAAAATCAAACAAAAAGGAGAAGGAGAGGTTATTAGAGAAGTAATAACTTCCAAGACTCAAAAAATATTGGGTTATCTTCCAAGAAGTACTTTCCTTTACCGCCTTTAAGTTAGACTTGATAGTTTGAGAAGATGCTCACATAAGAAATATGAATTGAAGTAAAAGAGAGCATCAAGAAGCAAATTCAAAACACATTTAAGTCTAACCCACTTCCTATGCATAGGAATCTTGTAAAGAAACAAGTCATGAAAGCACAAAGCAACAAGCATAGGAAAGCAAAACAAGTGCAACTTCAAAATTTTCCACATAAAGAGGGGAAACTTAATATTGTTGAGATACATAAAACCATGTTTCCCTCTCTCATAATAACTTTTAGTAGCATCATGAATAAAATTAACAATATAACTATCACATAAAACATTCTTATCATGAGCCACATGCATATAATAATTATTACTCTCCACATAAGCATAGTTATTCTTATTAATTGTAGTGGGAGCAAATTCAACAAAATAGCTATCATTATTATTATCATCACCATAATCATAAAATATAGGAGGCATATTGTAATCATAATTAATTTTCTCCTAAATAGTAGGTGGACTGAAAATATCATATTCATCATTGTAATCATCATATATTGGAGGCTTGGTATCATCATAAGCAATAGAATAGCTATCTTCTAAAGCTGGGGAACTCAAAAGATCATTTTCATAAAAACTAGCCTCCCCAAGCTTAGACTTTTCCATAACATTAGCAATAATGGTGTTCAAAGAATTCATACTAATAACATTGCTATTAGCATGCAAATAAAGCTCCATAGGTTTTTAAATTTTCTCTTCAAACACTTCATGTCCTAATTCAAGATAAACACTATAAAGCTCTCTAATTTTTGTTGTTGTTTTCTATTAAGTCTAACTAGAGAAAACAAGAAAAAAAGACAAAATTGCAGAATATAAAGGAAATAACTTCGAGCACTCACACCGGAGGATGTGAGTTCCTTTTACCTTACCTCCTCGGCAACGGCGCCAGAAAATAGCTTGATGTCTGGCTCCGGGGGCACTTCCCCGTCCCGGTAGGGTGCCGGAATAGAGACTTTTGTCCCCCAAATCTCGCCTTTGGTGGCGGCGGCGTAGCGGAACTTTTCGTGGATTTTTGCCGGATGATTTAGGTTTTCTGAGTCGGGGGCTTCTTATAGGCGAAGGAGGCAAGGTTGGCAGAGGCCCAGGGGGCCCACACCCCTAGTGGCGCGCCTAGGGTGGGCCCACGCCACCCTACGATGTGGCCACCCTGGTGCCTTACTCCGTCTCTGCTTCGATTTTCCTTATCGTTCAGGGAAAAATATGAAGATTGGCTTTTGTCCCGTCCGATTCCGAGAATATTCATTTTTTAGATTTTCACAAGCCAAAAACAGCAGAAAACAGGCAACTAGCACTGTGGCATCTTGTCAATAGGTTAGTTCCATAAAGTGTATAAAAACACCTCAAAGTGTAGACAAAACATAAGACAAATGATATAAAACAAGCATGGAGCTTCAAAAATTATAGATATGTTTACGATGTATCACGGATGTGCGTGGACTTCACATCGCTCAACAAGTACTGTCCCAAGGACCACTTCCCTATACCGCGGATCGATCAAATCATCGATTCGACTGTAGGATGCGAGAAGCTCTCCTTCCTCGAGGCCTACTTAGGCTACAACCAGATTCGGCTGAAGGTCGAAGATCAGGAAAAAACGGCGTTCATCATGCCGTTCGGAGTGTTCTGCTACAACACCATGCCCTTCGGGCTGAAGAACGCAGATTCCACATAGCAAAGGTGCATGCAGGCGTGCCTGAAAAACTAGATCGGTCGTAACATCCAAGTCTATTTCGAAGACATAGTAATCAAGACCAGGGAGGCCAAGACGCTGATCGATGATCTCCGCGAGACATTTGATAAGCTTGATCGCTACAAGATCAAGCTAAACCAAGAAAAGTACGCCTTCGGCGTCCCGTCTGGCTAGTTTCTCGGCTACTTCATCTCCCAACGGGGGATCGAGGCGAATCCGAAGAAAATCAGAGCCATACTGGCCATGGAGAAGCCGAAGAACCTCAAGGGCGTCCAATAGCTAGCTTGGCGGATCGTGGTGTTGAGCATATTCATCAGCCGCATGGGTGACAAGGACCTACACTTTTACCAGTTATTGCGCAAGGCGGACAAGTTTGAGTGGACACGCGAAGCAGACGACGCGTTCGAGGATCTCAAGCGGCTACTCTCCACCTCGCCTGTCCTGGTCACGCCAAAGGAACGGGAGCCTCTGCTGCTATACATCGCAGCAATACATCAAGTGGTAAGCACCGTACTCATGGTCAAGCGGCCCGAAGATGGCAAGACCCACTGGGTCCAATGCCCAATTTACTACCTCAGCGAGGTACTGACCCCGACAAAGCAGAGGTACCCTCACTACCAGAAGCTCGCCTACGGTGTATTCATGACGGCTTGTCGGCTGAGCCATTACTTCTAGGAGCATCAGATTATGGTCGTCAACGACGCACCGCTATCAAACATACTGAACAACCCCGAAGCCACGGGACGCATAGCCTTGTGGGGCATCGAGTTGTCCCCACTGGACATAATCTACGAGCGGCGCACCGCCATCAAGTCTTAGGTCCTCCCTGACTTCCTCGTCCACTGGATGGAGCTCCAGCTGCTGGACACCCCGGACATGTCGCAGTCCTGGACGATGCACTTTGACGGCTCTTAGCGCGAGGCTGGAGCAGGATCCGGTGTCATACTAACGTCCCCTCAGGGCGACAAGATGAAGTACGTCCTTCGGATGAAATTTCGCGCCTCCAACAATGAGGCCGAATACGAGGCCCTCATCCACGGCTTGAGGATGGCCAAGATCTGCGGCACAACACGCCTCGTCATCTACAGTGACTCGAACCTTGTCGTCCAACAGACAATGAACGAGTGCGACGCTCACAACGCCAACATGATCACATACCGCGCGCTCTACAACTCACTTGAAGGATACTTTGACGGCTGTGAGCTTCGGCACGTCGGCAGAGAAAGCAATGAAGAAGCTGACAGGCTCGCCAACATTGACTCCACCTGCGCACGGGTACCACCAGGAGTGTTCATCGAACAAATCTGTGTACCCTCTATCAATAGGAAATTCCCAAAAGGCTCAGCCGAAGAAGCAGAGCACTCGGGGGCTGCACTACCCGAAGGACAGGAAGGACCCGAAAAGCTCGACACAAAGGCAGAGCTGGTCAGCCTGATGCAGGTTATGGTGGTTGAGGAGACGTGGACGCAACCGTACCTTCGGTACCTAATAAATAATGAACTGCCCAATGACCCGACAGATGCCCGGCGCATATCTCACCGGTCAAAAGCCTTCACCATAATCAATGGCTGGTTCTACAAGAACAACATTTCGGGTGTGCTCCAATGGTGCATCGCCATCGGTGATGGCAAAAGCATCCTCCAAGACATCCACGAGGGTATCTGCTGCCATCATGCAGGCAGTCGCGCCCTAGTCGCCAAAGCTCTACGAGTTGGGTTCTACTGGCCAACAACCATGAACGACACCAAGGACATCGTCCAGAGGTGCAACACCTGCCAGAGATACGCGGACAAGCCACACGCGCCAGGATCCGAGCTAAGTCCCAAACCGCTGGCCTGCCCCTTTGCCCAATGGGGCCTCGACATGATCGTCAAACTGCCAAAGTCCTCGCCAGGAGGCCACGTCTTCCACCTGGTCGTAGTCGACAAGTTCACCAAGTGGACCGAGGCTATGCCAGTCACTAACCAAAGCGGCAAAACCGCCGTCAAGTTTTTCGAGTCCATTGTCTATAGATTTGGCGTGCCTCACAGCATCATAATGGACAACGGCTCGAACTTCATCTCAAAGGATTTTCGAGCCTTCTACGGGAACCTCGGCAACAACATATCCTACGCCTCCGTGGCACACCCACAGACCAACGGACAGGTCAAAAAGGCCAACGGCCTCATAGGTAACGGCATCAAGAAGCGCCTGCTATGCCCGCTCGAAAGGCTCGCGAGAGCATGGGCAAACGAGCTACCTTCGGTCCTCTGGAGCTTGCGCATGTTGATGACTCCTTGTTGACGTGGAGCACTTCGTCGGTAAACCCCAAGAGCAAGGTGTGAAGCAGCACGGCAGCAAGTCTTCCCTCAGTAAGAAACCAAGGTTATCGAACCAGTAGGAGGAAGGAAACGTCTCAAACGTGTTGCAAGCAACGTGGAAATCTGCACAACACAAACTCAAGACTTTGCCCCAACGAACAGTGAGGTTGTCAATCTCACCGGTTTCTGTTACAAAGGATTAATTGTATGGTGTGGAAGGTGATGATGGTTTGCAACAAGTAAACAGTAACAGTGGAAGATGTATCAATGGTAAAGATCGGGGTCCATAGTTCACTAGAGCTGCTCTCCTTAGATAAACAAACATGGCATGCTGGGTAAACAAATTACAGTAGGGCAATTGACAGGACTGAGCAAGGCATAACAATGCAATACTAGAAAAAAAAGATCCTATGAGATTCGATTGGGCAATACAACAATATACATAAACTGCCATCCAACTGCATCTATGACTAGAAGTCCAACTTCAGGTTATCATCTGAACCCCCTCCAGTATTAAGTTGCAAGTAACAGACAACTACTTTAAGCAAAGTGTGTAAGGTAAACAATCCACTTGTTCCATGAACAAGAGACTGTTGGTTTCTCCCTAGTGGCAACAGCACATCTACAACCGAAGAGATTTTTGTCACTTCCCTTGGAAACTAGAGGCATGAACCCACTATCGAGCATAAATACCCCCTCTTGGAGTCACTAGCAACTACTTGGCCAAGATAGCTACTAACAACGGATAGCATGCAAGATCACAAACAACATAGACATGATAGAATCAAATAGACAAAACCATTAATCAATCTGACAGAGTAACCTCAATATCCATCGGATCCCCGCAAACACAACATGCATGACTACAGATAGATTAGATCTTGATCATGAATGGAGCTCTCAAGATCTATACATGAAAGCACAAGGAGGAGATACAACCATATAGCTACTACATGGACCCGTAGTCCAAGGTGGAACTACTCACGCTTCATACCGGAGGCTGGCATGATGAAGAAGAAGGCCTCCGGAATGATATCCCCTCTGGCAGGGTGCCAGGAAGAGCTTCAGATCCCCCTGATCTAGGGACGATGGTGGCGGCGGCTACAGACGGTTTCGTGGAGTTTTGATCGGGTGTCTAGGGTTTTGGCATCGGGCGGACTTTATAGGCGAAGAGGCGAGGTAGGGTGGCCACCAGGGCGGCTACACCCCCCCCCAGGCATGAGGTGGGCCCACCCGCACGGCCAGGGGGTGTGGCCCCCTGGTGAGCCTCCTCTGTCTCGTATTCTGGCTTCGTGTTGCCCACGGTAAAATATTGACTTTGGCTTTTGTCCCGTCCAATTCCAAGAATATTGATTTTTTGCCTTTCTGGAACCAAAAATAGAAGAAAACAGGCAACTGGCAGTGTGGAAACTTGTTAATAGGTTAGTTCCAAAAAACATATAAAAACACCTCAAAGTGTGGACAAAGCAAAGAAAAGTATATACTAAACAATCATGGAACATCAAAACTGATAGATACGTTTCCGACGTATCAAGCATCCCCAAGCTTAACTCCTGCTCGTCCCCAAGTTGAACTAACAAACGTTAGCTAACATACTGGGGGATTTATTCGTAAATTTTGAGCTCAATCTGAGTTACATAGACTCCTCACGAATTTTTTGGTGTAGGAAAGAAATCTGTTTCAGGACAGCAACTCCCCCAAATCTTACTTCCCCCTCATTAGAGGTCATTCTTGGCACAAAAAACAAACAAAAAGGATAAGGAGAGGTCATTACAGAAGTAATAACTTCCAAGACTCAAGGAAATTCTTGGGTTATCTCCCAAAAAGTACTTTTCTTTAACGCCTTTAAGTTAGGCTTGATAGTTTGAGAAGACGCTCACATAAGAAATATGAATTGAAGTAAAAGAGAGCATAAAGAAGCAAATTCAAAACACATTTAAGTCTAACCCTCTTCCTATGCATCGGAATCTTGTATGCAAATAAATTCACAAAGAACAAAGTGACAGGCATAGGAATATGAAACAAGAGTAACTTCAAAACTTTCAGCACATAGAGAGGTGTTTCAGTACCATGAAAACTGTACAACCATATTTTCCTCTCTCATAATAATTTTCAGTAGCATCATGAATAAACTCAACAATATAGCTATCACATAAAGCATCATTTTCATGATGTACAAACACATAATTTCTATCAAGCTCAAAAATAGTGGGGTTAAAACCTTCACAGGTTTTACCAAAAGTAGATATTTCAAAAGGATCCACAGGAACATAACATTCATCCTCCTTTGGTAGGCATGAGAAAAATCAAACAATATAAGAGGTAAAGAGTTACTCTCATTAGAAGGTAGGCATGGGTAGATAATCCATTCTTCCTCCTTTTGTTCATCACTCTCCTCTTTTTCATCTAATGAGCTTCCAGTTTCAACAATTTCTTCTTCCATAGGCTCCTGCAATGCATTAGTCTCTTCCATTTGTGGAAAACACCTATTAAAATATTCAAGAATATAGCCATTTTCTTCCTTGTAATTATCATAGCAAAATTTAAATGTCTCATAAATCTCATATTCATAAGGTGCATCATCAGTATTTTCAAGCAATGGTAAGTTCGAATGCACCCTTGAAGGCAATAAACTCTTCAATTTGTTCCACATCATAAAAGTCGTAATTTCCTTTAACATAATAAGATATGGTAACATTATCATTGTACTCACATTAAAAAGGTGGGTGTTTATACCTCCTACAACAAGATTTATCAAAGCAATAAGTAACATTATAAGTAGAGCATACGTCTCTAGCAATAGTGTTCAACTTATCAATTTGTTCCCATAAGTGTTTCCCTTTTTGTGACAAACGGTGTTCCTTATAATAATACTTTTGTTCTTCCGTGAACCCACCTTGCCAATAAGCACTAGTTTCAAAGAAACCATCCATTGATAGAAAGAATGACCAAGCAAGGCAATAACAGACCACCAATTCCATTTGTGTTTTTGATAAGAGAAAGCAAACCAAACTAAACTATTTTTTTGGGTTTTTTGAAAAGAGGCAAACAAAACCAAGCAAAAGAAACAAAGCATACTAAAAACAAAGTAAAGAGAAAGGAAGTGGAGGACTCCCCTAGTGAAGACGACCTAGCCTCCCCGGCAACGGCGCCAGAAAGTCGTGATGATGCTCGATGTGGCACTTCGTTGGTAACCCCAAACGTAGGGTGTGAAGAGCACGCAGCAAGTTTTCCCTCAGTTGAGACCGAGTTTATCGAACCAGAAGGAGGAAGGAAACGTCACACAGGTGTTGCAAGCAACGTGGAGACCTGCACAACACAAACTCAAGACTTTGCCCCAACGAATCAGTGAGGTTGTCAAGCTCACCGGTTTGCTGTAACAAAGGATTAAACATATGGTGTGGAAGGTAATGGTTTGCAGCAAGTAAACAAGTAACAGTGGAAGGTGTATCAATGGTAAAGATTGGACCGGGGTCCATAGTTCACTAGAGGTGCTCTCCTTAGATAAACAACATGGCATGAAGGGTAAACAAATTATAGCAGGGCAATTGATAGGAACTGAGCAAGGCATAACAATGCAATACTAGTCAGAAAGATCCTATGAGATTCGATTGGGCAATACAACAAGATACATAGACCGCCATCCAACTGCATCTATGACTAGAAGTCCACCTTCAGGTTATCATCCGAACCCCCTCCAGTATGAAGTTGCAAGCAACAGACAACTGCTTTAACAAAGTGTGTAAGGTAAACAGTCCACATGTTCCATGAACAAGAGACCGTTGTTTTCTCCCTAGTAGCAACAGCACATCTACAACCGAAGAGATTATTTTCACTTCCCTTGGAAACTAGAGGCATGAACCAACTATCGAGCATAAACCCCCATATTGGAGTCACTAGCAACTACTTGGCCAAGATAGCTACTAACAACGGAGAGTATGCAAGATCACAAAAAACACAGACATGATAGAATCATAAAGACAAAACCATTAATTAAACCAACATAATAATTTGAATATCCATCGGATCCCCGCAAACACAACATGCATGATTACAAATAGATTAGACCTTGATCATGAACGAAGCTCACAAGATTTATACATGAAAGCACAAAGGAGGAGATACAACCATCTAGCTACTACATGGACCCATAGTCCAAGGTGGAACTACTCACGCATCATACCGGAGAGAAGGTCTCAGGGATGATCTCCCCTCCGGCAGGGTGCCGGTAAGAACTTCAGATCCCCCGCGATCTAGGGACGATGGTGGCGGCGGATACAGACGGTTTCATGGATATTTGATTGGGTGCTTAGGGTTTCTGCATCGGGGGATTCTTATAGGCGAAGGGGGAGGCCGAGGAGGCGACCAGGGGGGTCAAACCCTACCTAGGCGCGGGCCCACCCCTGGCCACGCCTGGGGGGGTGGCCGCCCTAGCACGCTTCCTCATCTCCCCTCTGGACTTCTTGTTCCCCACGGAAAGTAATTGACTTTGACGTTTGTCCCGTCCAATTCCGAGAATATTTCTTCACTAGCTTTTCTGAAACCAAAAACAACAGAAAACTGACAACTGGCACTGTGGCAACTTGTTAATAGGTTAGTACTAGAAAACATGTAAAAAGCACCTCAAAGTGTAGACAAGCAAAGCAAAGTAGATACTAAACAAGCATGGAGCATCAAAAATTATAGATATGTTTCCGACGTATCAGATTCCTTCAAGGCACACTAAGAAATCCCAATTGGTTGGAACAAGACATGCTACAGCAATAATCACTAAGCATAACGTCAAAATAACACCTAGCATGTCATGCTAAAGTCTAAGTCACAGTCAATGCAAGCTCCTCTTGCACTTTCAAGCAAGAACTTTCTAATCCTTTCCAACTCCAATCGACTTATTTGAAACAAAATAGGGAGAACGGGGGTCCAAACTACTTTATTCAAACTAAACAACTAAGCAAAGCAAACGAAAACTAAGACGCTCCAAGAACAACACAATAGTGCATGAAACAATAAAAACGAAGTGTCTAGAAGGACCTGAACTTTTTATTGATGAAGAAGGGGATGCCTTGGGCATCCCCAAGCTTTGACGCCGGTACCTCTTGGATATTTCTTGGGGTGACACCGGGGTGGCATCCCCAATCTTGAGCTTTTGTCCATTATTCATCTCATTACATCATTATTTCTCTACACCTGAAATTTTTCCTTCATACAAAACTTCACACAATCTTCATTAGAAACATTAGTGTATTCAAAAGATAATAGACCCTTGGGTTTAGATTTAGATCAGAAAAACTTTTCACTAAAAACACAAGCTACTGTAGCAACTCCTTCAAAAATCTCAATTTCCCAAAAAGAACCCAAAAAGGAATCAATAAGAAGCAAATGCAAACAGTGGCAGAAATCTGTCAAAACAGACCAGCAGGTAGAAACCGATTTTTCGAAAATCTTATGTTGCTCAAATCAAAACATGTTGAACTAACGAAAGTTATCTAACATACTAGGGGATTTATTCGTAAATTTTGAGCTCAATCCGACTTATAGAGACTCCTCACGAATTTTTATGGTGGAGGACAGAAATCTGTTTCGGGGCAGCAACTCTCCAAATCTTACTTCCTTCTCATTAGAGGTCATTGTTGGCACAAAAAGCAAACAAAAAGGATAAGGAGAGGTCATTACTGAAGTAATAACTTCCAAGACTCAAGTAAACTCTTGGGTTATCTCCCAACAAGTACTTTTCTTTAACGCCTTTAAGTTAGGCATGATAGTTGAGAAGATGCTCACATAATAAATATGAATTGAAGCAAAAGAGAGCATCAAGGAGCAAAAAATAAACACATTTAAGTCTAACCCACTTCCTATGCATAGGAATCTTGTAAGAAAACAAGTCATGAAAGCACAAAGCAACAAGCATAGGAAAGCAAAACAAGTGCAACTTCAAGATTTTCAACATAAAGAGGGCAAACTTAATATTGTTGAGATACATAAGACCATGTTTCCCTCTCTCTAATAACTTTCAGTAGCATCATGAATAAAATTAACAATATAACTATCACATAAAACATTCTTATCATGAGCCACATGCATAAAATGATTATTACTCTCCACATAAGTAGTGGGAGCAAATTCAACAAAATAGCTATCATTATTATTCTCATCACCATAATCATCAAATATCGGAGGCATATTGTAATCATAATCAATTTTCTCCTCAATAGTAGGTGGACTGAAAATATCAATATCATCATTGTAATCATCATAAAGTGGAGGTAAAGTATCATCATAGGCAATAGAATTTTCAGAATTGGTACCAAAGAGGTTTTCAATATCAAAAGTAGTGTGCTTTTCCCAATCATGATCACTACTATAGGTAACAGGCATAGGAACATCATCACAAGTTTTACCCATAGTAGATATTTCAAAAGAATCCACAGGAGCATAACATTCATCCTACTCTTTTTCATCTAATGAGCTTCCTGTTTCAGCAATTTCTTCTTCCATAGGCTCCTGCAAGGCATTAGTCTCTTCCGTTTGTTGAAAGCACCTATTAAAATATTCAAGAATATAGCCATTTTCTTCCTTGTAATTATCAAAGCAAAATTTAAGTATCTCATAAACCTCATATACATAAGGTGCATCATCAGTATTTTCAAGCAAACTAACAAGTTCAAATGCACCCTTGAAAGCAATAAATTCTTCAATTTGTTCCACATCATAAAGGTCATAATTTCCTTTAACATACGAGGATATGGTAACATTATCATTATACTTACATTGAAAAGGGAGGTGTTTATACCTCCTACAACAACAAGCTTTATCAAAGCAATAAGTAATAGTATAAGTAGAGCACACCTATCTAGCAATAGTATTCAATTTATCAATTTGTGCCCATAAGAGTTCTCCTTTTTGTGAAAAACGGTGTTCCTTATAACAGTACTTTTGTTCTTCCGTGAACCCACCTTGCCAATAAGAACTAGTTTCAAATAAACCATCCATTGATAGAAAGCATGACAAAGCAAGGCAATAACAGACCAGCAACTAGAGCATAAACTAATTTTTTTGTGTTTTTGATAAGAGAAAACAAACCAAACTAAACTAATTTTTTGGAGTTTTTGATAAAAAGAGGAAAACAAAACCAAGCAAAATAAACTAAGCAAACTAAAAACAAAGTAAAGAGAAAGGTTGAGGAGGACTCCCCTTGTGAACACGTCCTTGGCCTCCCCGGCGACGGTGCCAGAAAACTAGTTGATGACTCCTTGTTGATGTGGAGCACTTCGCCAGGAAACCCCAAGAGCAAGGTGTGAAGCAGCACAGTAGCAAGTCTTCCCTCAATAAGAAACCAAGGTTATTGAACCAGTAAGAGGAAGGAAACATCTCCCCTTCGGCAGGGTTCTGGGAAGAGCTTCAGATCCCCCCGATCTAGGGACGATGGTGGCGACGTCTACAGACGGTTTCGTGGAGTTTTGATCGGGTGTCTAGGGTTTTGGCATCGGGGAGACTTTATAGGCGAAGAGGTGAGGCGGGGGCCACTAGGGCGGCTGCACCCCCCCCCCCCAGGCGTGGGATAGGCCCACCCGCGCGGCCAGGGGTGTGGCCCCCTGGTGAGCCTCCTCTGTATCGTATTCTGGCTTCGTGTTGCCCATGGTAAAATATTGACTTTGGCTTTTGTCCCGTCCAATTCTGAGAATATTGATTTTCTGCCTTTCTGGAACCAAAAACAGAAGAAAACAGGCAACTGGCACTCTGGCAACTTGTTAATAGGTTAGTTCCAGAAAACATATAAAAACAGCTCAAAGTATGGACAAAGCAAAGCAAAGTAGATACTAAACAAGCATGGAACGTCAAAAATTATAGAGACGTTTTCGATGTATCAGCGCACAACGCCAAACAGCTCAACTAGCTATACGCCCTTCTTCATGGTTCATGGAGCCGAAGCAGTGCTACCCGCCGAGGTACGCCACAAGGCCTCATGGGTGGTCGCTTACATTGAAGCCGAATCATCGGCAGCACTCGAAGACGCCGTCGACACACTCGACGAGGCATGTGACCCGCGGCTCGCTCAGCGGTCTATCAACAGAGCCTCCGCAACTACCACAGCCTCCGGTTGTGCCCAAGGTCCTTCGTCGAACGAGACCTCGTCCTGCGACTCAAGCAAGAATGGCCCAAGAAGCTCGAGTCACCATGGGAAGGACCCTATATCGTCACCGAAGTCAGCCTAGGTGGCGCCTACCGCCTCATGGACGTCGCGTCAGGAGTCGAATACTCCAACCCCTGGAACGTCGCACAACTGTGATGCTTCTACCCCTAGTTCCCCTTTAACTTTCAATAAGGCTATTCAGCCAAGGCTACTCAGCCGAACATGTGCCTTCTCGTTGCTATGAATAAAAGCTAAGTTCCTTGGCCCAAATATCTTTTTCCCCTTACATTATTTCTCGCTAAAAATACGCTCGGGGGCTACGCCTCACCTCACAACTTCATCAACTAGAAGCAACACATACAACCCGAGTAGCTGACCACGTCAGGCTAACGAAAGGGACATGCACATTACAAGGCATCACGTGCCAACACATATAAAAATTTACAAAGGGCACTACAAGCCCATTCGAATACATACAAACTTTACATCACTTGTTTTCTTTACAGGGCCTGATTATTCTAGAGCATTATATTCACCCGTTGCTCGAACAAATCTACAATTTCCTCAGTGTGCTGCGCCACAGCCGCATAATGAGGCCATCTGGTCAAAAGGGCGGCCCAATCGCCACCTCCGCAAGATTGACATCACGGCGATGCAACCGAACAAGAGACAAGGCGGCCTTGAACCCTACAATCAGCTGATGCCGCACCAACTCCTTGACATAGCCCACATTCCGAAACTTACCAAGAAGACCCAGGAAGGTAGAAGGCGTAGAGTCCAAGGGGAACATGACGGACCAAATGGCCGCAAGTGAAGACCTCGCCTGCCTCAGCACCTGAAGAACCTGGTGTACGCGATCTTGCACTGTCGCAAGGATGATGTCTCGATCACAGTCCATCCAGAAGAAGCCACCAGCCTCCAGGTCTTGTTGCATCAGGCATTTCATCTGAATTGCGACACGCTCCTTCTCTTCCCTCGGAATGAGATTCACATCTGCATAAATCACGGAATAAGGCAGCATACAAATAAGGTGCACCCGAAAGAACATCTGTTCACGAAAACTCACATTGAAGTTGCTCACCCATCTGTTGCAATTCTCCAAGCAAGAATTCCTCCCTGGAAGTAGCTCGCTCAGCCTTGGACTTCCACACATCCGCATGGCCTCGAATGCTAAGGACATCCTTTTCTAGGATGCGGACGCGGTCACGAAGAAAGGCTAACTGCGATGCATCATCCAAAGATGGTCGCGGGTCAGGAGCACTCGAAGTAACCACTAGAGCCTGACCCGAAGGATCCTAGAAGCAAATAAACAAGTATAAACATCACAAGTACTTTCGGAAGCAGCTCAAAGATAGACTTATAAACATAATTAAGGCCACCTCGTGGAAAAGTGAAAACTTGTTCATCCGCAAGTTATTGCAAAATGCAGCAAAAGGATAAGCTACACTAGCTACATTACAAAGGCCTAAGCACCCGCATCCGGAGCAGTCTCGAAGCCAGACTGCCTGCCCTTGGCCTCATGCTGCTGCTTCGCCGCATATTCAACCAGGAGGTCGAAGAGCTTAGGCCCATAACGCATACATCAAGAAGCAAAGAGGGCGAAAGCTACCTTAGAGCCATCTGCCGCCGTCGGCATCCTGGATGTGACTTGCGGCAATTCCAGCTCAGCTCCGAACGCCATCGCCATGGCCAACCCCATGGAAGCGCCGATGCCCTTCTGTTTGTGCTTTTACTCCGCTGAGTCTTCGTCTGACAGCGCATCCGCAAGGGAGTCGACATCGTCAAGGGAAACACCCTTGGGGGATACCTCCTTGTAGAAGCGCGTGAGAACTTTCTTGTCCTTCTCCAAGGAGCCAGCAGCAGCGGAGCAGCGATCCCCGATCGCAGCAGCAACATCAGCTAAAGCATCTCCGTGCTCCAGCGCACCACGATCAAACATGATGCCAGAAGCATCTAACAAGATGAAGGCAATAAGAAACAAATGAGAAAAGATAAAACATACTCGAAAATTAGAACACCCTAATGAGACAAGAGAAAATCACCAGAGATAGCCTTGGTCGCAGCCATGAGCTTATCAGCCACTTCCTTCTCCCGGGTAGCTTCAACGGCCGCGAGCTGCTGCTCGCGATCTTAAGCCTCTTTCTGCAGGCGCTCCTTGGCTTCTGCAGCATTAGATGCCATCTTGTCCGCCTGGCCAAGGCTCTTTTCGAGAGCGTTCAGTCTTCAGAGCGCGTCATTGTGATCATCTGCAGCACGAAGAAACACCGAATCAACGCAAGCAAAAGACTTGGAGCAGATGAACAATAAAAAGGGTGAAAACCAAGCACCTTGAAGCTGCTTCAGATCAGCCTCCGCGCCAGATGCTGCTGGATGAGAAGGTTGGCACTTTGCACAAAGGGCTGCAGAAGAAACAGAAACAGAAGTCGATGAATAAAGGTCTCGGGCCCCCCCCCCCCCTCAAAGAAAAAAATATCAATAGGTCATACAAAAGGGACTCGGGGGCTCCCCCCATGGAGTAAAAAAGACAACACTTACGTGTTCAGGCGTGGACTCCGAAGGTATGCATGCTGACTTCTGAGTTACGGCTGCCCGAGCTTCTTGCCTGGAAGAGTTCGGGTCATCGTCCTCAGAATCAGACACCACCTGGGGGTTAGAAGCCGTCGGCTTCGACTCCTCCATAACTTCTTGAGTGTCCCCATCAAGGGACTCCTCCGAAGGATTTCTGCAAGCAACCAATCAAATCATCAACAACTAACACTACGCAGACGAACAATAGAAAAAGGACTCAAGCAAAGTGACTTATGACTCAATATCCGACAAATTGAATATAGGAGCTGCCTTCTCCTTCTTCTTCTTGGCCAGCGGCTGCGGAGCCATCACCCGAAGGGGCAGGGTAGGATAAGGTGCAGACGACGCACCATCATCCTCACCATGCTGATCGAGTAACGACGGACCCCTTGGAGTTGGCGGGGTATACGCATCTTAAGACTCGCTCTGGGTGCGCTTTCGGGTCTGCCCTTTGCTCGGCTCGAGGGCGTCTACGGTAGGAGATTGCACCGGAGGAAGTTCGGACTCAGAATCCACAACTTCTTTATCGGCGCAACCGGAAATTTCTCAGGTAGAGGGGGCATCATCCCAACTACCTTGAGGTCCTGCAAACCAAAGACAGAAGATTAGTGACACTACAAGCTGCAAAAACACTCGAAAAAGCGCAACGCTCAAACTACAAGTTTTCCACCTGCGGAACCACATTTTTGGCACAGAACGGGGAGGTCAAGGATTTCCCCGGGATGTCCTTGCCGGCCTTGTACTTCAGCAGGGGCCGAAGTCCTCTATCAAGGTCGCCCGAAGACAAATCCTTAGGTGAAACTCTCATCAGATCGTGGCGGCCAGCATATAGAAACATCGGGTGCGCCCTCGCTTGGAGCAGCTGCACCCGACGCTTGAGGAAGGTGTGGATGATGTCCACGCCGTTGACCTCCTTACCGGCCACCAGTTGGAGTGCCTTCACACGACGGTAGAGCTCCTCCACTTGCGCCGTCTCACCCTCCAAGACGTGGTTCTTCCACGACCTCTTCGGGATGATTTTCTGAGCGGAGTCGAAAGGGACGAGGCCATATTCTTGTCCATCCAATTTGGCGTCGCGGATATAGAACCACTTCTTCCGCCAATACTAGACGGACTCGCACATGGAAAAGGAAAAGAAAAGGATAGAAGAACGAATGGAGATGATGCAGCCACCGAGCGGATAAACACCGCCGGTGCCAGACTGCCTCTTCATGGAATAGAGCTTCCGGAAGAGGCCAAAGTGTGGCTCGATACCGAGCTAGCACTCGCAAAGGGTGATGAAACAAGCGATATGGAGAATAGAATTGGGATACAAATGATGCAATTGAATCCCATCGAAAAAGAAGAGTCCACAAAGAAATTTGTGGGCAGGAAGAGAAAGACCGCGGTTGACAAAGGCATAAAACATCACCCGAAACCCTTCGGGTGGGAGTGGTATTACCTCGTCAACGGGAAGGATGGCGTCCTCCTTGTTCTTGAGGATCAACCCAGCATCGCGCAGCTTGTGCAGATCCCCATCGCGCATTTCTGTGCGCTTCCACCTGCCGTCAGTCGCGTGGGCCGTTGTGATGACCTTCTTGCCGCCGCCGGCAGCGCTCGAACCAGGTTTGGTGGTTGTTTTCTTTGGCTTGACCATCCTACATCGGCGAGTGCGGCGGTGCGAGCGCAAGAAGGAGGAAGGGAAAGTGTGGAGAATGTCCAGCGCGCAACAAAGGGCAGCGAAGCTCGTGAGAATGGAGGCAATGGATATGAGCAAATGATGAAGGGTAAAAGAAAATCACTATTTACCTGTGGTAGAAAAGGAAGAAGACGACACACACGGGATGTTGATTCAGAAGCCCTAGCGCGCACCTCATATCTAACCATACACATGTCAGCACTACACCGAACCGTCGCCAACACGCCGTCCACTACACATGGAAACCGAGGAGACGCCGTAATTTTCTCCACGTCTACACGTGACTAGTAAACTTCAAGTTAGGCGGTGGGACCCACGATCGTCTCGTCGCATCATCTCTGCTGCCGCAGACGGTTGAGATCACCAATCTTCAGCACTGACGTCATTAAAGCAAAGCTAGCAACGGTTGGAAATTTTCGAATGATTAATCAAGTACTTACTCGAATCTATGATTCGAGAAACTATTCGGGGCTACTCCTATCAGGAGAGCTGGTCGTGCACCAGAAAAATGACTAAGGTAACTACACCTCGCAACTATCTTCGAGTCCTACGTCGAGTCTATGACTCCACTATGGACTCGGGGGCTACTCCCATAGGGAGCATCGGTTGAGCATGCGAAAAAATTATGTCGTTCGGACCTATATTGCAAATGACTGAATTAAAATCTCTGCTCGAGTCTACGACTCGAACAGACACTCGGGGGCTACTCCTATAGGGAGCGCTGGCCGGGCACCCTATGAATTCTTCGACTGCGATCCTTCGGATCAAAAACTACAAAATCTTTTCGGCAACTTTGCCCAAACAAACGCTACCTCCACGGTGATAAAACTTTGATGATGTGTCTGCGACGCAAAGATAAGCCCTACATATATCATCTGATGGCCTAGTAACGCACCTGACTGCGATCTACCAATAAACTTCCGTGTCAACATGCACGATGAAAATCCCGACGGACATGTTGGGTAGAACACTTGAAAATCACTAGGATTCGACTCATGTAAGACCGCAACGGCCTGAGTCGAATCACACCAGCAATTGTTCTGAATTTGAGTCCGGGGACTCGAGTTTGATGAAGATCGTGTTGTTTTGTCCTATGATAGTTAATTGGCCCTGATCCGTCGGGTGAGCCAGGCACACGTATCGATAATCCCTATGAAGTAAACTTTTATCCTTGCAAAGAAGGTTCAACTATACAGCACTCGAAAGATTGAAGAGTCTCCAGCCGAATCTAAGATTCGACTGAATACTCGGGGGCTACTGACATGGATATACCCTACGGGTATACGACATTGGTATACCTGGTCCAGCCCAAGGAAGGCCCACGACAAGACACGCGGCCCATGAATATTTCGGGTGGCCCAAGCCCATGATGTTTTCAGCTCCTTGGAGGACAAGTCTAGATTAGATAGAATTTCAAAGGGCACCAACCCTAAGCTGTAACCGACTCGACCTAAGCCCGGGACCTACCTATCTATATAAAGGCCAGGAGGGTACGGCGAGAAGGATCTCTTCCATCATCGCATATGCACCTCACGCCAGATTGCATATGCGCATCCTTGTAACTTTCGGTTCCGGTGTAATCAAGAGCAGACAAGAAGGAGTAGGGTTTTTCCTTCAGAGGCCTGAACCTGGGTAAATCTCGTGTCCTGTGTTGCTTGTCTGTTAACCGTTCCACGACTTCCAGCATCCCTATCTTCTCCAAAACCCAAGTTCACAACAATGGGCATTGACGAAATCAACCCTCGTCAACGTTCCTGACATCGACTCGGACGAGGAGGGCGCTGTCAACCACTCCGACGTCGAGCTCGGAAGCGAGGACGGCGACGATGACATCATCGTCAAGCAGGAGGCGGTGGACGGCGTCGCCGCCAACCTGTCCCCAGAGTACCACGAGGTACTGGCATGGGGCTACAACGAGGACGCCTTCACCGAGCAGGCCATTGTGGCCAGCACGCAGGAGGAGGAGGCCCAGTGGCGCCGCTACAAGGAGGCCCTCGCGCTCACCCGCATGGTGGCTGAGACGAACGCCCAGCTTCCACCACCACCGCCGCTGCCGGTTAGGGCGCCTCCGATCGCGCCGGAGGTAGGGATGGAGCTGGCGCACCTCTAGCAGTGGGATCCGTGTCTGTGCGGGCGATCAACCCGCCTGCGCCCGCTCCCGCTCCCGCTCCCGCTCTAGCCCCGCCGCCGCCCAACCTCTGGACGCCGCCGGAATACATCGACCTCAACCCGTAGATGGACGAGGCGGCGCCAGCGCGCGAAGATCGATAGCTAGGGCTAGTAGTTTAGATTATGTTTTTATATTTTGAATGTAAATTAAGTATAAACTTTATCAGTTTTTCGCGCGAGTTGTTTGTGTTTGAATCTAAAAAAATTGCCTCATCTAGCGCGGATAAATGGGTCGCGTTGCTGGGCGCGGCTGGCCAGACAGGCCAAACCTTTTACCCATACTAACCACGATCGGATTCAAACGGACACAAACGAATTGTTTGGGATAGTTGGCCGGGTGGAGATGTCTAAAGTCTGGTAGTGATAGGTACTCCCAAAGCATAACGGCTCGTCGTATATATAGTCGTCTCCTTTGTTGAAAATATGTACTTGCCTCCTTTGTTGAAAATATGTACTTACCGAAGTAGTAGTTGCCTCCTTTGTTCATAGGCGTGCATCGATTGTCTCAAAATAGTCGTCCAAGTTCATTGTGTGATTTGCAGCTTCGAAGACGATTGGCATCACTTTCGCTGTCTTTTGCAATAGCGTGACGTCCCCAAATAATTCAAAAAACAAAGATGAAATAAAATGAATATCGATTGTTCCGTGTGGTGGTAATCTAGTGGCCAGTGATTAATTCGTTTATATAATCGCTCTATTTCTTTGTTTGGAAATCATACTTTTTTAGTGGCACGCATATGTGCACTATAGATACGGCCGGCAAATCTATTAGGTACGTCCATGCTGGCAGCTGTCTCAAAATAATTCAGAAGTTCAGTGCTATTTGATTCACAGCTTCGATCGAGCACACGATCGATGTCATGTCACTGTCGCTAGCTATCTTTTGCACTATGGCGACGCCCCCAAATAAAATTGGTGCCGGCAACTTGGTCTGCACACTACAGAAATAAAGTTATACGCCGATGACGAAAAATTAGGACCGTTGGTATAGGTGGACGGTGAAAGAATATGGATGTCCTCCAAAGGGGATAAATAGGCGATTAAAACTTTTTCTAAAGTGACTCAACAAAGGCGGAATAAAATTAATGTTTACTTTGTAAAGCACAACCTACAACAACTAAGGTTCACCTATATGCACCAACAACTTAAGCTAAGCAATACAAGCAACAAAGTGATAGCAAGATATATATTACTTCAAGCACGAAGGCTATCACAATATAAAGTACATAAGTAAAGAGTTCGGGTATAGAGATAACCGAGGCACGTGGAGACTGTTAGAAGTAATTGGCTAAATCATTAGACCCATGTGTGATTTTAGATTTTCCCTAAATCTCAAAGCCCATGTATGTGAAAGCACATATGTGATTTGATCCAAGTTGGTGGCAGCTCACATGTGTGTGTGGCAAGAACTGTGGAAGCTAAAGTTTAGTCCCACATGGAAAGTTGAAGGAGAGTTGCACCACCTTATAAGGTGGAGGGTTGCACCGCTTTGTTAGTGAGTGACAATAAGAGAGCTACACGCGCGCTCCTCCGACGACGACGCCGCCGCTCGCACACTCGCCTCGCCTCATCACGACGCGCACGCTCCGCGGGTTGCGGTTTGCGGGAATCTCGCTGAGCCGAGATTTATTTTGCTGCTCAGGAAAATGTGTGCGGTTAGACAGACAAATCGTGGGCTATGCGCGATGTGGGCTTAAATCTAGGGTTTTGCCATCCTCTCTGCTTGCGCAGCCACCGTAGTCTACTCCATCCCGCTTGCCGGCGTGCACCGGCGGTCGAGAGTTGCACAGCCACCGTAGTCTACTCCATCCCGCTTGCCGGCGTGCATCGGTGGTCGGGAGAGCAGGTCCCCGGAACCACTTGAAGGGAATATGCCCTGAGAGGCAATAATAAAGTGTTTATTATGTGTATTCCAAGTATATGATAGATGTTTATTTTGCATGCTATAATTGTATTAATAAGGAAACATTTATACATGTGTGTTTAATAAACAAACAGAAAGTTCCTAGTTATGCCTCTATCATAAACTAGCTCGTTGATTAACAAGATGATCAAGGTTTCCTGGTCATGGACATTGGATGTTGTTAATAACGGGATCACAACATTAGTGTAATGGTGTGATGAACATTCATCCGAAGTATAGCATTACGATCAAAGTCATTGAGTTTATATTACTATAACAACTTACAAAGTGATCCTAATCCTTAGACCATGAGATCATGTCAATCACTAACACCCGAAGAGTTTCTTGATAACATCAAACGTCACACCGTAACAGGGTGATTATAAAGATGGATTCAGAACTAATAAAGTGTTATGTTGAGGCTCATGGATCGAGAGTGGAATTTGTTCATCCCGATGACGGATAGATATACTCTGGGCCCTCTCGGTGATATCACATTGATTAGCTTGCAAGCAAGTGATTTGATCACTAGAATGTTATATCACGGGAACAAGAAAAGAGTGCATGTCAGTAACGAGATCAAACTAGGTATGGAGATACCGATGATCGAATCTTGGACATGTAATATATCGTGAAACAAAGGGATTAAGATACTAGCGTAAAAGGTTCCGACGATCACAAGAAAGTCATCGTTGAATGTGTGGGAGTCAGTATGGGTCTCCAGATCCCGCTTCTGATTATTGATCCGAGAGGGGTCTCGATCATGTCCACATTATTCATGAACCGTAGGGTGACACAATTAAGAGACACCGACATCCAATTGGAGCAAAAGTTTCATGCCGAAAGAATGAACACGCGCAGGAATTTATTTCACTAGATACCGAAACAGGTTTTCGGGTGAAATTGCATAAAGTGGTTATGCATGTGAAATGGAATTCTAGCAAGGGGTTATTTGTGAATGTTTGTCATTAAAGTAATTGACAAAATTCTGAATAAAATAAAAGAGTTTTATTTAATGAGAGTTTGCATTAAATTTGGTGGAAATTTAATGGGAATTTGAGTGGGTTTTTGAGTGGAGAAAATTGAAGGGCCATTTTGTGAGTGGAGTGTCCACCCACATGAATGAAGGAGGGGAGGGGGAAGCCCCATGGCCGGCGGCCACCCCCTTGGGGTTCCCTCCTTCCTCCTATAAAAGGCACCCCTCTCCTCACTTCTCACTCACACCTCCTCGTGAAGGATCTCTCCCCCCCTCTAGAATTTATCCCCCATGGTCTCGGACTAGCGAGATACATGTTCCCGGTGGCTATTCGGCAAGAAAGAGTTGTGCTTCCGCTGCATCGCTGGAGCGAGGAGGCGGAGGTTGCTCGGTGCCTCGAACGTGTGTGCGAGTACGGATGCGCTGCTCATTTGCGGCGCTAGGACTTCCTCTCGATCTTGAGATCGGCAAGAGATCGTCTACATCAACCACGAGTCAAACTCGTTAAGCTTTGTCGGTCTTCAAGGGTATGTTCTCTACGGATATACATCTGGCCGTTGTTTGTATCTAATAGATAGATCTTGGTACATAGTTCACATCGTAGGAAATTTTTTGTTTTCTATGCTGCGAACCCTACAGTGGTATC
This sequence comes from Avena sativa, assembly GCA_916181665.1. NCBI lineage: Eukaryota > Viridiplantae > Streptophyta > Magnoliopsida > Poales > Poaceae > Avena > Avena sativa. The sequence continues at coordinate 362,433,597 of OV702285.1, read as the reverse complement.
AGAGCCGGATCTATGTGTAGATGCTTTACACGGGTAGTACACATATGAGTATGTGGGCGATGATGATCATGTTGTTTCTCCTTAGTTGTAATTTTGGATATTGGTGGCATAGTGGGATGAAGCGGCCCGGACAAATTTTACATGTCCTCGCACATGAGACCTGTTCCACGCTTGACATGCAACTAGTTTGCATAAGTGGCTAGAGGGTGTCTGTCTCTCCTACTATAGTCAATATCTATTTTGCAACGAGTTTTCAATAATTTGGTTATCCTCGTTGTGGTTCATGTTCGTAGGTAAGAACGATTCTATCTCGAAAGCCCTAAGCCACGTAAAACTTGCAATGGATAAATTAGAGGCGTCTAGTTTAGATTGTTGCTGGGCTAGTGTTATGATATGGTGATGTTGTAAGTAGAAGTATGAGAAGATACTCTTACAACATACATAACGTGTAATCTCCATAGACCTTGGACTTACACATATAGGTATGATAGTGATCATACCACGATGCACATGATAGAGATCATATGCGGGAACCATATCATTTCACTAATAAACATGTGATGTTTGATAGCATCTTATATTGCTTGTTTAGCGCTTTGTTAGCATAATAAGATGATCCCTTATTTAAATATCAAGATAAGAATGTGTTCTTCCTTTAGTATGCACCGATTATGTTTTTGTCGCTCCAAGACATCACGTGATGATCGGGTGTTCTTGGATCCACGACCATATTTCGGGTGTAAAACAGTTACACACGCGAATACTAAGGTTCTAACTTGGCGAGCCTAGCATGTACAGACATGGCCTCGGAACACGGACCGAAAGGTTAAGCATGAGTCATATAGTAGATACGATTCCCATTTGATGCTCGCCTTTGAAGCTATACCGACTCACGTGATGATCGGACTTGGTATAGTGGATTTGGTTCATGTAATCACCAAAAAGGCACGAGGGATGTCGTTTTTGAGTGGGAGTTCATTCGTAATATGGATTAGTTGAACTCAATCTATCATACACTTAGTCTAAACTTTACAAATTATGTTGTAGATGGCACCACCTGCTTTTAATTTCAATGTGTTCATGGAGAAAGAGAAACTTGCAACGAACGGTAGCAACTTTACCGAATGGGCCATGAATTTGAGGATTCTCCTCTCTGCTGCACAAAAGCAATACGTGCTAGAAGCGCCACTAGGCCCCCCACCTTTTGAGGATGCCCCTGACGAGGAGAAGAATGTATATCAGACTCGTTAGGAGGACCACAACTTAGTTCATTGCGGCATATTGTATGGGCTAGAGCCGGAACTTCGAAAGCGTTTTGAAAACGGCAATGCTTTTGATACAATGGGTAAGTTGAAAATGATTTTCGACACACATGCTGCTGTAGAGAGCTACAACGCTTCAGAAAAGTTCTTTAGCTGCATGATGGAAGAGCACAACTCCATTAGTGAGCATGTACTCAAGATGTCGGGTTACGCCGATAAGCTTGTGTCCTTGGGAATAACGATTCCCATTGACTTAGGCATCCATCGTGTTCTGCAGTCTCTGCCACCTAGCTATAAGAGATTTGTGATGAACTATAATATGCAAGGCATGAAGAAGTCTCTCCCCGAGCTTCTGTCAATGCTTAAAACTGCAGAAGTGGAGATCAAAAAGGAACATCAAGTGTTGATGATCAATAGGAACACTGGTTTCAAGAAAGACAAGAAGGAAAAACGGAAGGGAAGTAAGGGCGGCAAGCCGGTTGCCGTGCCTGAAAAGAAACCCCGAGTTGGACCTAAGTCTGATACCGAGTGCTACTATTGTAAGGGGACTGACCACTGGAAGCGCAACTGCCCCAAGTATTTGGCAGACAAGAAGGCCGGCAAGGCAAACAAAGGTATATATGATATACATGTTATTGATGTGTACTTGACTAGTGCTCGCAGTAGCACCTGGGTATTTGATACCGGTTCAGTTGCTAATATTTGTAACTCGAATTAGGAGTTGCGGAACAAGCGACCGCTAGCAAGGGGTGAGGTCAAGATGCGTGTCGGCAATGGATCAAGCGTTGATGTGATCGCCGTCGGAACGCTGCCTCTCCATTTGCCATCGGGATTAGTTATAAACTTGAATAATTGTTATCTGGTGCCTGCACTGAGCATGAACATTGTATCTGGATCGTGTTTGATGCGAAGTGGTTATTCATTTAAATCCGAGAACAATGGTTGTTCTATTTATATGAATGAAATCTTTTATGGTCATGCACCGATGATGAATGGTTTATTTCTATTAGATCTCGATGATAATGTTACACATATTCATAATGTTGATGCTAAAAGGATTAAACTTAATGATGATATATCCGCATATATGTGGCACTGCCGTCTAGGTCATATTGGCGTTAAACGCATGAAGAAGCTCCATTCAGATGGACTCTTAGAATCACTTGATTTTGAATCATTTGATACATGTGAGCCATGCCTTATGGGCAAGATGACTAGAACGCCATTTTCCGGTTCAATGGAACGGGCGACAGATTTATTGGAAATCATACATTCTGATGTATGTGGTCCAATGAGTGTGTCAGCGCGAGGTGGATATCGTTATTTTGTTACTTTCATGGATGATTTGAGTAGGTATGGTTATATCTACTTGATGAAACACAAGTCTGAAACCTTTGAAAAGTTCAAGGAATTTCAGAATGAAGTGGAAAATCATCGTAATAGAAAGATCAAATTTCTATGGTCCGACCGTGGAGGTGAGTATCTAAGTTATGAGTTTAGCACTCACATGAAAGAGTGTGGAATTATTTCACAACTCACGCCTGCCGGAACACCACAGCGAAATGGTGTGTCGGAATGTCGTAATCGTACTTTATTAGATATGGTTCGATCTATGATGTCTATGACAGACTTGCCGTTGTCATTTTGGGGTTATGCACTAGAAACTGCTGCATTCACTTTAAATCGGGCACCATCTAAATCCGTTGAAAAGACACCGTATGAATTGTGGTTTGGAAACAGACCTAAGATGTCATTTCTTAAAGTTTGGGGATGCGATGTTTATGTGAAGAAACATCAACCGGATAAACTCAAACCCAAAGCGGAAAAATGCGTCTTTAGAGGATACCCTAAGGAAACTATTGGGTATTCCTTCTATCATAGATCCGAGGGCAAGGTTTTTGTTGCCAAGAATGGATCCTTTCTAGAGAAAGAGTTTCTCGCGAAAGGTGTGAGTAGTCGGAAGGTAGAACTCGAAGAGGTTATTGAACCTTCTCTTCAAAGTATGGCGAGTAGCGCAGCGCCGGAAGTTGTTCCGGAGTTAGCTTCACCTGTTGAAGAGGGAACTAATTATAATGATCATGAAACTCCGAAAGAGAGTACTACCGAACCTCGCAGATCTAGCAGGACGCGTGCAGATCCCGAGCTATACGGAAATCCTGTCATGAATTTCATGGTTGATGAAAATGATGACCCTGCGACGTATGAAGAAGCGATGATGAGCCCGGATTCCAACAAATGGTTAGAAGCCATGAAATCCGAGATGGAATCCATGTATGAAAATCAAGTTTGGAACTTGGTGGAATTACCTCACGACCGAAAGGCCGTGGAGAACAAATGGATTTTCAACAGGAAAACTGATGCTGATGGTAATGTGACCGTCTATAAAGCTCGACTTGTCGCAAAGGGGTTTGGACAAATTCAAGGAGTTGACTACGATGAGACATTCTATCCCGTAGCGATGCTAAAGTCAGTTAGGATTATGTTAGCAATTGCTGCATATTTCGATTATGAGATATGGCAGATGGATGTCAAAACCGCGTTTCTCAATGGTAATATTGAAGAAGAGTTGTATATGATACAACCAAAGGGTTTTGTCGATCCTAAGGATGCTAACAAGGTGTGCAAGCTTCAGCAATCCATCTATGGATTGAAGCAAGCATCACGAAGTTGGAATCTCCGCTTTGATGAGGTGATCAAAGAGTTTGGATTTGTCCAAACTTATGGAGAAGCTTGTATTTACAAGAAAGTGAGTGGGAGCAATGTGGCATTTCTGATATTATATGTGGATGACATATTATTGATCGGAAATGATATAGATCTTTTAAACAGTGTTAAAAGTTATCTAAACTGCAAATTTTCAATGAAGGACCTAGGTGAAGCGTCATACATATTAGGCATAAAGATCTATAGAGATAGATCTAGACGCCTAATAGGGCTATCGCAAGTACATACCTTGATAAGATTTTAAAGAAGTTTAAAATGGACGGAAGTAAGAAGGGGTTCTTACCTATGTTGCAAGGCAAGACATTGAGTAAGACTCAAAGTCCGGCTTCGGCGGAAGAAAGAGAGATAATGGACAAGGTCCCCTATGCTTCAGCCATAGGCTCTATAATGTACGCCATGTTATGTACAAGACCGGATGTGGCACATGCTATTAGTTTGACTAGTAGGTACCAATCGGATCCAGGTTCGTAACACTGGATAGCGGTCAAGAATATCCTTAAGTACTTACGAAGAACTAAGGATATGTTTCTTCTATACGGAGGTGAAGAAGAGCTCGTCCTAAGTGTTATGTTGATGCTAGCTTTGACACCGATCCGGATGACTCTAAGTCTCAATCCGGATACGTATTTCTCATGAATGGAGGAGCGGTTAGTTGGAGGAGCTCCAAACAACCTGTGGTGGCGGGATCAACAACGGAGGCCGAATATGTTGCTGCTTCAGAAGCGGCTTAGGAAGCAGTTTGGATGAAGGAGTTCATATCCGAACTAGGAGTGCTTGCAAACGCGTTGGACCCAATGGTGATCTATTGTGACAACAATGGTGCCATTGCCAATGCCAAAGAGCCAAGGTCTCACAAGCATTCCAAACATATTAAGCGCCGGTTTCACTCCATCCGCGAGCATGTCAAGGATGGAGATATAAAGATTTGTAAAGTACATACGGATCTCAATGTAGAAGATCCGTTGACTAAAACTCTCCCTAGAGCAAAACATGATCAACACCAGAACTCGATGGGTGTTAGATTTATCACTATGTAACTAGATTATTGTCTCTAGTGCAAGTGGGAGACTGAAGGGAATATGCCCTGAGAGGCAATAATAAAGTGTTTATTATATGTATTCCAAGTATATGATAGATGTTTATTTTGCATGCTATAATTGTATTAATACAGAAACATTTATACATGTGTGTTTAATAAACAAATAGAAAGTTCCTAGTTATGCCTCTCTCATAAACTAGCTCGTTGATTAACAAGATGATCAAGGTTTCCTGATCATGGACATTGGATGTTGTTAATAACGGGATCACAACATTAGTGTAATGGTGTGATGAACATTCATCCGAAGTATAGCATTACGATCAAAGTCATTGAGTTTATATTGCTATAACAACTTACGAAGTGATCCTAATCCTTAGACCATGAGATCATGTCAATCACTAACACCCGAAGAGTTTCTTGATAACATCAAATGTCACACCGTAACAGGGTGATTATAAAGATGGATTCAGAACTAATAAAGTGTTATGTTGAGGCTCATGGATCGAGAGTGGAATTTGTTCATCCCGATGACGGATAGATATACTCTGGGCCCTCTCGGTGATATCACATTGATTAGCTTGCAAGCAAGTGATTTGATCACTAGAATGTTATATCACGGGAACAAGAAAAGAGTGCATGTCAGTAACGAGATCAAACTAGGTATGGAGATACCGATGATCTAATCTCGGACATATGTAATATATCGTGAAACAAAGGGATTAAGATACTAGCGTAAAAGGTTCCGACGATCACAAGAAAGTCATCGTTGAATGTGTGGGAGTCAATATGGGTCTCCAGATCCCGCTTCTGATTATTGATCCGAGAGGGGTCTCGATCATGTCCGCATTATTCACGAACCGTAGGGTGACACACTTAAGAGACACCGACATCCAATTGGAGCAAAAGTTTCATGCCGAAAGAATGAACAAGCGCAGGAATTTATTTCACTAGATACCGAAACAGGTTTTTGGGTGAAATTGCATAAAGTGGTTATGCATGTGAAATGGAATTCTAGCAAGGGGTTATTTTTGAATGTTTGTCATTAAAGTAATTGACAAAATTCTGAATAAAATAAAAGAGTTTTATTTAATGAGAGTTTGCATTAAATTTGGTGGAAATTTAATGGGAATTTGAGTGGGTTTTTGAGTGGAGAAAATTGAAGGGCCATTTTGTGAGTGGAGTGTCCACCCACATGAATGAAGGAGGGGAGGGGGAAGCCCCATGGCCGGCGTCCACCCCCTTGGGGTTCCCCCCTTCCTCCTATAAAAGGCACCCCTCTCCTCACTTCTCACTCACACCTCCTCGTGAAGGATCTCTCTCCCCCTCTAGAATTTATCCCCCATGGTCTCGGACTAGCGAGATACATGTTCCCGGTGGCTATTCGGCAAGAAAGAGTTGTGCTTCCGCTGCATCGCTGGAGCGAGGAGGCGGAGGTTGCTCGGTGCCTCGAACGTGTGTGCGAGCACGGATGCGCTGCTGATTTGCGGCGCTAGGACTTCCTCTCGTTCTTGAGATCGGCAAGAGATCGTCTACATCAACCATGAGTCGAACTCGTTAAGATTTGTCGGTCTTCAAGGGTATGTTCTCTACGGATATACATCCGCCCGTTGTTTGTATCTAATAGATAGATCTTGGTACATAGTTCACATCGTAGGAAAATTTTTGTTTTCTATGCTGCGAACCCTACACCACTCGCCTTTGTGATCCTGTACGGGAGAGGGCGAATAAGGTTTTTGGGAAGCGCTCCGCGCGACTGCTCAAGTTCGTCATCACGACGCGTCTTCCCGGTCGTCAAGCCGGACCTCGTGCACGTCGTCTTCAACGCCGACTTCTTCGTCAGTCTACTGCACCAACGGCGACTACATCGACAACCGATCAGTACATACACCATCAACAAATCTGTTGTTTTACTATGGATGTTAGTGCGTATAGTATGCTACTGTTCATGTTGATCAATATATCTAGTATGTTAGAGGTTCACGTGATTGTAGCTGCTGTTGTCATGATTTATATTCTGGAATTAATCGTGGAAATTATGCCTAATAATCCAACAATCCAAAAACCTTATTATAGGCAATTTCCTGAATTAAACATGGGACACTTGGCCGATGCTATGAAGCCGGAAAAGTTTACCGGTGTTCATTTTAAGAGATGGCAGTATAAGACCACTATGTGGTTGCAAGCTCTGAAAGTATTCAAGGCTAGTGAGGGTTTACCTGAAGGAACTACATCTGACGAGATTCAGAACAAGTTCAAGGAAACCAATCTTGCCTTTGTGGGATGCGTTCTGAGTTTTCTTGACAACAAGCTATTTGATGTGTATATGCACATCAAAGATGGAAAAGAGCTCTGGGAGGCACTGAACGCTAAGTTCGGTGTAGCAGATGCTGGCAGTGAGCTATACATCATGGAGAACTTTCATGATTACAGGATTGTTAACAACCGTTCTGTAGTTGAGCAAGCTTATGAGATAAAGTGCTTTGCCAAGGAGCTTGAATCCTCAAGTGTATCTTACCCTACAAGTTTGTGGCTGGGTGCATTATTGCAAAGTTGCCTTCGTCGTGGAGGAACTTTGCCACAACTCTCAAACACAAGAGACAAGAGATATCGGTTGAAAACCTGATAGCGTCTCTTGATGTTGAGGAGAAGGCTCGGGCTAAGGACACTGCTGAGAGAGGAGGCGAGGGTCAGTCTAGCGCCTACATGGCGCAGAAGAAGACCTTCGGCAAGAACAAAGGGAACTATAAGCCCTCGTTCAACAAGCCTGAAAAGACTACAACCTTCAAGAAGAAGAAGAAGCTGAACAAGGCCGAGCTACATTGTTATTCATGTGGAGAGCTCGGCCACTTTTCCAAGGACTACCCAGATCGTGCAGATCGCAGAGGGAAAGGTGGACAGACTGTCAACGTCGTGACCGCTAGCAACACTGATGGGTACGGTAATTTATTTACTGTCCTTTCAGTATTTTAATCACCATGTTGGTGGATTGATACGGGTGCTAATGTTCACGTGTGTGCTGACATCTCTATGTTCACTTCTTATCAGGTCGCTCGGGAATCAGCCGTCCTAATGGGGAAAGGATCACATGCTTCTGTTCATGGTGTTGGCACGGTGGATCTGAAGTTTACTTCTAGAAAGATCGTGCAACTGAGGAACGTGCAACATGTCCCTACTATGAACAAGAATCTTGTTAGTGGCTCCCTTCTATGTAGAGATGGGTTTAAGGTTGTGTTAGTGTCCAATAAAGTCATTGTTTAGAAACATGGACAATTTATTGGTAAAGGTTATGAGTTCGGAGGCTTGTTTCGGTTTTCACTTTCATATTTTTGTAATAAATCCGTGAATCATATTTGTGGTGATGTCAATGATGATACCAGTGTTTGGCATTCTCGTTTATGTCACACTAATTTTGGTTTGATGTCTTGGATGTCCAGTATGAGTTTAATTCCAAATTTCACTATTGCCAAAGGTTCTAAGTGCCATAGTTGTGTGCAATCAAAGCAACCTCGAAAGCCTCACAAGGCTGCCGAGGAGAGAAACTTGGCACCTCTAGAACTCATACATTCTGATCTATGCGAGATGAATGGTGTGTTGACAAAAGGTGAAAAGAGATATTTCATGACGTTGATAGATGATGCTACTAAATTCTGCTATGTTTACTTGTTGCAAACTAAAGATGAGGCTTTAGACTACTTTAAAATCTATAAGGCCGAAGTTGAAAATCAACTAGAGAGAAAGATCAAGCGTCTTAGGTCGGATCGTGGTGGTGAGTATTTTCCCAAAATATTTGACGAATTCTGTCAGGAACACAGAATTATTCATGAGAGGACACCTCCCTACTCGCCCCAATCTAACGGGGTTGCCGAGAGGAAAAACCGCACGCTAACTGACTTGGTGAATTCCATGTTAGCCACTGCTGGTTTATCAAAGGCATGGTGGGGGGAGGCTTTGTTGACTTCATGTCATGTCCTGAATAGAGTTCCTAACAAGAATAAAGAAAAGACCCCTTATGAGGAGTGGGCTGGGAGAAAACCATCACTTTTGTATTTGCGCACTTGGGGGTGTTTGGCAAAGGTCAACATACCGATATCTAATAAACGCAAGCTGGGACCTAAGACAGTGGATTGTATATTTCTAGGATATGCTCCACTGAGTGTAGGTTATAGATTTCTAGTGGTTAAATCTGAGGTACCTGATATGCATGTTGATACAATAATGGAATCTCGTGATGCAACATTCTTTGGGAACATTTTTCCTATGAAAGATATGCATAGCATTGGTAGAATTTCTTCTGAAATACTTCCTGAATCTAGTGCATCTATTGAGAATTCTGAACAACCACATGAGGAAGTCCTTGAGAAGGATGACGATGAACCTCTCACGAGGATTAAGAGACAGAGGATTGCAAAATCCTTTGGTAATGATTTCATCGTGTACCTTGTGGACGATACTCTCAGATCCATTGCAGAGGCATATGCATCTCCTGATGCAGATGATTGGAAAGAAGCTATCCAAAATGAGATGGACTCGATTCTTTCTAATGGAACTTGGGAATTATCAGAATGACCATATGGTTGCAAACCTGTGGGCTGTAAGTGGGTGTTTAAGAAGAAGCTAAGGCCTGATGGTACTATTGAGAAGTACAAGGCATGGCTTGTAGCTAAGGGCTACACACAGAAAGAAGGCGAAGATTACTTTGACACATATTCACCTGTCGCTAGACTGACCACCATTCGAGTACTACTATCCCTGGCTGCCTCTTATGGTCTTCTCGTTCATCAAATGGACGTGAAGACAGCTTTCCTTAACGGAGAGTTGGAAGAGGAGATCTACATGGATCAGCCGGGTGGGTTTGTGGTAAAAGGTGAAGAGACAAAGGTGTGCAAGTTATTAAAATCTTTATATGGCCTAAAACAAGCACCTAAGCCATGGCATGAGAAGTTTGACAGAACTCTACTTTCTGCTGGCTTTGTCATTAATGAGGCTGATAGGTGTGTTTACTATCGCCATGGTGGGGGCGATAGCGTTATATTATGTTTGTACGTGGATGATATTCTGATCTTTGGTACAAACATGAAAGTGATAAATGAAGTCAAGTCTTTCCTGTCAAAGAGTTTTGATATGAAAGATCTGGGAGAGGCTGATGTGATTCTGAACATCAAGCTTATTAAGAACGAGAATGGGATTACTTTAATGCAATCTCATTATGTTGAGAAGGTCTTGAGACGATTTGGCTTTGCTGATGGCAAGACTTCTCCAACACCTTATGATCCCAGTTTGACATTACGGAAGAATAAGAAGGAACCAACAGATCAGCTGAAATATTCACAAGTTGTTGGTTCTCTCATGTACTTAGCAAGTGCTACAAGACCTGATATCTCTTTTGCTGTGAGCAAGTTGAGTAGGTTCATGTCTAACCCGGGTATTGATCATTGGCATGCACTTGAAAGGGTCATGCGCTATCTATGTGGTACAATGAGCTATGGGATTCACTATTCAGGGCACCCTGCTGTGCTTGAAGGATATAGTGATTCGAACTGGATCTCTGACGTTGATGAACTCTACGCCACGAGCGGGTATGTGTTTACCCTTGGAGGTGGTACGGTGTCATGGAGATCTCGTAGACAGACCATATTAACGAGGTCAACTATGGAAGCAGAGCTTACTTCTTTAGACACAGCCACTGTTGATTCAGAATGGTTGCGTGAGCTCTTAATGGACTTGCTTGTGGTTGAGAAACCTGTGCCGGCAATCCTTTTGAATTGTGACAACCAAACTGTGATTGTCAAAGTGAACAATTCTAAGGATAACGCGAAGTCATCAAGACACGTGAAGAGACGTTTGAAGTCTGTCAGGAAATTGAGAAACTCCGGAGTAATAACTGTTACGTATATTCAAACAGACAAAAACCTGGCATATCCCTTTACAAAGGGACTATCACAAAATGTGATAGAAAGTGCATCGAGGGAGATGGGGTTGAGACCCATAGATGTCACACCTAGTGGTAACCCAACCTATGTGATCGGAGATCCCGTGAATTAGGACCTGGGAAGAACAAGCTAGTGGGTGGACTGAGGAGAGTATTTTGTAACCCTCTGTATGTGAAGATGCATAACTCTCATAATCTGTAAGGCAGGTTGACAACACGCCTTAATGTGTTTCTGTTGGCTTTAACTAGCAAAGATGTCGTCCTACAGGGCATTCTTGAAAGAACACACCTATATGAGCTCGATTGTAAACGTCGCGGTCTATGAGACTTGGGTGATCTCTAGTAAACTCATGAAGAGACCAGGGAGTATGACGCATATGCTCCAACCCGCGGGGTAGGCTACTGGCAGCCAGGTACTAGTTATGATTTTGAGTGAAATCTATTGGCACCAAACTTGCAATTCAAGGTTCATCCATTGTTCAAGTTTTTGATAGACGTAGTTCAAGATTCTAGGTGGAAGTTCAACTTAACAGTCTCTGCTGAAACACTGGTACATAAACAAGTAGCGAGGATTGGCAAATCTTCAAATGGGCATTTGAGATCTAGTGGGGGATTGTTAGAAATAATGGGCTAAATCATTAGACCCATGTGTGATTTCAGATTTTCCCTAAATCTCAAAGCCCATGTATGTGGAAGCCCATATGTGATTTGGCCCAAGTTGGTGGCAGCTCACATGTGTGTGTGGCAAGAGCTGTGGGAGCTAAAGTTTAGTCCCACATGGAAAGTTGAAGGAGAGTTGCACCACCTTATAAGGTGGAGTGTTGCACCGCTTTGTAAGTGAGTGACAATAAGAGAGCTACACGCGCGCTCCTCCTCCTCCGACGCACGCACGCTCGCCTCGTCACGACGCGCGCGCGCCGCGGGTTGCGGGAATCTCGCCGAGCCGAGATTTATTTTGCTGCTCAGGAAAATGTGTGTGGTTAGACAGACGTGTTCGGGTCGCTCCCAAATCGTGGGCTATCTGTAACCGACCCGAACATGCGCGACGTGGGCTTGGTCCACTTCGTGTCCTGTACGGGATTTCCGAGCTGCTCTATATAAACGCCTGTGCGGCTTCCACAACGTACGACACCAAACCAATCTAGGGTTTTGCCATCCTCTCTACTTGCGCCGCCACCGTAGTCTACTCCATCCCGCTTGCCGGCGTGCACCGGCGGTCGGGCCGGAACCACTCACCTTTGTGATCCTGTACGGGAGAGGACGAATAAGGTTTTTGGGAAGCGCTCCGCGCGACTGCTCAAGTTCGTCATCACGACGCGTCTTTCCGGTCGTCAAGCCGGACCTCGTGCGCGTCGTCTTCAACGCCGACTTCTTCGTCAGTCTACTGCACCAACGGCGACTACATCGACAACCGATCAGTACGTACACCGTCAACAGATCTGTTGTTTTACTATGGCTGTTAGTGCGTATAGTCTGCTACTGTTCATGTTGATCAATACATCTAGTATGTTAGAGGTTCACGTGATTGTAGCTGTTGTTGTCATGATTTATATTCTGGAATTAATCGTGGAAATTATGCCTAATAATCCAAAAGGGACAACGATATTTTACCGAGTTCCTCCCAACATGGAGTACGTCTCGTTTGGAGAGGGGGTGGTATCAAACCACCAACGCCATAAAAGGCCTCCCTTATTCTCCGGTGAATCTCACCCCAATGGGATCGATCCACGCTTCCACTATCGGTGCACTTGTCGGTGGCAACCGGAACCTCTCACAAGTTTGGGAAACTTCTTCACAACTTAATTGGAGGCTCCCAACAAACGCCACCAAGGCCACAACGCCACCAAGGCCACAAAACCGTCTAGGGTTCCAAGAACCCAAGAGGGACAAGCTCCAATGAGTAAAACAAACCAAATCCTCCAAGGAGAACTCAAACAGATGCACCAAATGCAATGGCAAGAACACAAGAAGTGCTCAAATACTTCTCTCCCAAATTCCACCAAAGCTACAAAAGCTTGTGGGGAATAAGAGAGGAAGACCAATGGAGGAAATACACAAAAGACTCCATGATCTAGATCCCAAGATGTTCCCCTCACTTAGAGGAGAGATGGATTGATGGGATTGTAGATCTAGATCTCCTCTTTCAAATCCCTAAAGTATATGCAAGAATCAAGGGAGGGATTGAAGGGGGAGCAAGCTCAAGAGGGTCAAGAAATGGAGGAGAAAGCCTGTAAAACTCGAGCACAAACATTGGGGAAGAAGGGCCCCTTTTTATAGGCCCATAGATTTCTGACCGTTTTCTGCCCGTTGGGGAAAAGTCAGACCGGAGACTCCGGTCTACACCGGAGACTCCGGTCTATACCGGAGATTGCGGCCAATCTCCGGACCAGCCTCCGGACCGCCCATCTGAATGACCTGGGCCATCCATGACCCAACAAGACCGGAGACTCCGGTCTTCCAATACCGGAGACTCCGGACTGAGCCAACACCGGAGACTCCGGGGTAGCCTCCGGACCTGGCTCCGGACCCCCATACAGTATGTCCCAGCCCTGATTCTGAAGTCACCACCGAAGACAGTTCCGGAAACTCCGGACCACACCGGAGACTCTGGTCCACGCAGACCGGAGACTCCGGTCTGGACCAAATAAGAGGCAAACTTCAAATGGCGATATCTAGAGTTTGCAAACTCCGATTGACCCGAAACCAATTTTGTTGGAAAGAGGACAACAAGAGGTACCCAACCAATTTTGTTGGAAAGAGGACAACAATAGGTACCCAACAATTTTGTTGAAAATATTGGATACCACCAAGAGAGAACATTTCATGTATTATAAAGTGAGATACCTCTCTTGGTGAGAAACCGGAAAACCTCAAAGATCAAAAACGCAATATGATATAAAAGGGAAATTCGTTTTTGATGAACTAGATCTTGTTATGAATATTACCACAAGCTCTAGAACCTCATATGGATAAGATCCAAATAATGGAAGGTTTTACCTATCTCTAAAAGACAAACCGGTAAAACCTCCAAGATAAAAAACGCAATAAGATATAAAGGGGAAATCCGTTTTTGATGAACTAGGGCTTGTTATGAATATTACCACAAGCTTTAGAACCTCACATGGATAAGATCCAAATAACAACCAAGAAAGGATGATGCAAAGTATGCATAGGTTTGAGATCTCTCTAAACGATATGATCGAGTTACTCACTTGAGAGCCCCTCTTGATAGTACGGTTATCTATCCTATAAACCGGTCTCCCCAACTAACATACCGAGACCGGTAAGAAAGAAACCCTATCAAAATCATACCTTTGCCTTGCGCATATTCCACTTGATTATGATATAGACGGTCTTGTCCTTCTCAAGATGGAACACCTTTTTTGATTGCTCTTGTACGCACTTGCTTGATGAAGGCTTGCAAGTTACTCCCCCATACAACATGGGAAAACCTTTATTTTGACCTTGTCTTCATCGATCCATGATCACCGAGGTTGGCAAGCTTTATGCATGAGATCTTCATAGTTTTAACTCTCACATGACCAATCTGTGGATCACTATTTGAACACCTTGGGCACCACTTGATCCTCTTCATTTTCTTCTTCTCCAAACCTTGAAGCCAACATATGGTTCAAGCATTGCCTATGGACAATTCCTACAAGTACAACTTGATACACGCATTAGTCCATAGAGATTATCATTAATTACCAAAACCACACATGGGGGTCCACATGTTCTTTCAGACGGGCTCAACAGCCGGGTAACTTGGCCGTCGGCCAGCCTTACCGTCGGCGTAGAATGGATAAGCCGACGGCAGCCGTTGACGTAGACAGGGCCGTCGTTGTAGGTGATTAGCCTTTTACCGTAGGTTTAATATATACGCCGTCGGTGTAGCAATTTTTTCTTTTTGTTATATTAATCTTAGAAAAATCATAACTAAATTATTTTAATTCAGAAAATAAATATAATATATCAAAATTTGTAGAAAAATAAGATCTATCTATCTAAACTTAAATATTACATATTTTTGTTGAAAAATATAAAAACATTATAAATACTTTCTTATAACATATTTTCTATTTTCCGAGTACCCAAAACAGGGTGTTTTGTGAAGCAACCACCAAATAAAAGTTTAAAAATACTACCACCCCATTTTCAAAAAATAGTAGAACACGTTACATGGACAATATCCTACCCGGGTTATCTTAAACCTTTCCGTCCACCCCTCGTAAAAAATACAAATTCTTATCAAATCAACAGGAAGTGAGTCAGATTTGAACAATGCTCATGATTTTTTACAAAAATCATTTTTAGACTCACAATATGCTATTTCATCAGAGATCCAATGCAAGTTTAGTAGATGATAGGGATGTCATATTTGAATTCCTCTAATTTTTCTGATCGATTTGGATGTATTATTTTGTCAAATTATGATTTACGGATTTGTAGATATGAATTATTCAATATTAAATGGAAAAGGGCAAAATAAGTAAAATATATGGTGGTACGCCGACGGCAAGCAGAGGCAGTCTGTTTCCTGTAGTGGCAGGAGCGAGTCGTTCGTTGATCCAAATAAATAAAAAGAGAGGCTAGCTTCAACTCAATCCAAGTGCACGCTGATCACCATCGCTCGCTCTTCCAGCCCATGCCTCCGACGAGAGCTAGCTAAAGATCGACCGAACGAGTCATGTATATCCGCGAAACAGACTATAAATAATATCGTATACCGAACGGCACGCTTTCCCAGCAACCTCATATGCATACGAATACTCTGCGTTCATGTGTATATCCAATACGTTCAAAAAAAATGTGTATATCCAATATGTGTAAATGTGTTTTTTTTTTTTTTTTGCCTTGCATCCAACTCGTTATTCACGCAACAAAATTTGACAATACTAAAAATACAGTTGTATATTTTGACAAGCACGTATGATGATTTGTATATATACATCTAATAGAAGGATATAGGAGAAAAGAGTCGGTGAAGTTGAAGAAAACCGTAAGCATCAATGCAAAAGTAAGCATACACACTACCCAAGTTGCATACTGTTCGTGATCAGTTGACTTGCTGGATGGCACTATTAATACGTGTACGTACCGCCCCCCTTCATCGTCCCGGCCGTCCCGTCTCTCTCTCCTCTCCATTTCTCTTTCTCGCAGTTTAGCTATCGAGAAGATGAGGTCTATTGCTATGATGGAGGCGAGGATGCCGCCGGGGTTCCGGTTCCACCCGAGGGACGAGGAGCTGGTGCTCGACTACCTCCTCCACAAGCTCACCGGCCGGCGCGCGTACGGCGGAGTCGACATCGTCGACGTCGACCTCAACAAGTGCGAGCCATGGGACCTTCCAGGTATGTACACGGTACAGTACGTAGTAGCAACCTTTCTTCCTTCCTTCATTATGTGGCCGCCGCCGGATCGAGCTCCGTTGGTTCGTGCATGCATGCATCGCCATGGTCCAGTAAGCAAATCACCGAGAAATCGATCGATAAATTTTAAGATGGAATCCTTTCCGAGGAAGAAGAAATCCATTGATCTCGTACTGGAACAGATCGTGACAAAAAAAGTGAAAAATTATATTGGGCTTCGCCCGGGTTTGAACAGGAGACCTTACTGATAGAAATATACTGACGTGATAACCAACTAAATACACCAGGAAGCATTGCTGATAGAAATTAACTAAGCACCTTTATTGATAATTTCTTTATTCGATCGATCTCAGAGGCAGCGTGTGTGGGCGGCAGGGAGTGGTACTTCTTCAGCCTGCGCGATCGCAAGTACGCCACGGGCCAGCGCACCAACCGCGCCACCCGCTCCGGCTACTGGAAGGCCACCGGAAAGGACCGCCCCATCACTGCCGCTGCCGATGTGGTGGGGATGCGCAAGACGCTGGTCTTCTACCAGGGGAGAGCACCCAAGGGGACCAGGACGGAGTGGGTCATGCACGAGTTCCGTCTCGAGGAACAAGAACAGCACCGCCAGCAGCAGGGCCGCGCCGCCGCCGCCGCCGCCACGGCGAGGTGCCAGCTCAAGGTAGGATCATACCGTGCTCTTCTTGAATTCATTTGGTTTGTGTGACACCAAGCCAGTGTTAGGACACGCCACTCTCATGCACAATTCACAAGGAGAGAACAGGATTTGTCTTTCCTTTTCCTTTTTCTATTTTTTTCTTCCAGTATGTAGAAGAAATTGCATAGTTTTGCCGCTCGATATTCTTTTCTTTAATGGCTACTGACTGGGCCACGCATCACAGAGCGTGAAATTAAAATTCTGTGAATTTCGCCTCGACACAAAATATTTCACATTTTTGTTCTTACAGTTTTTGTAGTAAGAAATTCCAATAGAAAACAATAGATAAAGCTGCATTTATGTCTTAATGGAAATGTGCATATACGGTTGATATGTATTCCTCGCGTCGGCAAATTTATTTGTCATCAAATACATACTTTTTCCCTTCTTTTTCAATATGTAGAAATTGTAGTACTCCCTTTGTTCCAAAATAAGTGACATAGCTTTGTTTACATTTGCATTTATTTAGACGTGTTTTACTGTCTAGATACATGCATATCTAGACAATTCCACCATTCATTTTGAAACAAAGGGAGTATAATTTTGTGTCTCGACATTAGATTTTTTAGTAGCTTGATATTTCCTCATCTCCATACTAGGCCGTCTCAGAAACCGTGCAATTTACATTTCTCTGACTGAATTTTCATCTCCGCACAAAATATTCCAGATCATATATATTTGTACTCCTAAAAAGAATTAGTATGATATTCCTATAGAAGACAACACACCAAGTTGCATCTATGTCTAAAGTTTCCTATAGAAAACAACAGACCAAGTATGATATTCCTATATTTTAGAGTGGAGCAGTACGGTTGATATGTATTCCTCGCGTCAGCTCATTTATTCGACACCATACGCGTTTCGCTTAGGTTTAAAGTGAATCTACACACTAAAGTAAGTCTAGATACATTTTCTTCACAAATCTAAAACATCTTATATTTGGAAACATGAAGTACGTGTTAATTGTACAACATGCAATTTGCCAATTTAGAAATTCCAGTCTACTCCAAAGTCCCTGTCATTGAAACGATCGTTCAAGTTATTTACGTTCAGGGCCATAACCAAAGGAAATTAGATAGATATATAATTTACTAAACAATCTCGTGAGAATGATTAATTTGACTCGCCAACGCTCATTGTTTAGCCCAAGTTGCTAGTTGAAAATTATTTAGGTCCCTTTAATTGCTGTGCTGCAGAGGTTGTTAAGTTGGTTGCATCAGCGTAACTATCCATCACCGAACTGAATTGATCTAAGAAACAGAAGTCCATAACTAGGTACTTCATATGATAGGATTGACTGTTTAAGGAATGATTTATCAGTTTCAGTTATTGCATAGGAGTATGAACTTACACTTAACCATATGAATTTGGCACCTTTTTTCTGGTAAAATACAGGAAGACTGGGTGCTCTGCAGGGTGTTCTACAAGAGCAGAACAACCACCCCAAGGCCACCATCTGAAGACGCCTGCACATTCCCCAGTGAGCTGGACCTTCTTGCCGCGCCGCCGTCGCTTGCGCCCCTCATCGACGCCTACATCGCTTTCAACAGCGGCACCGCTGTTGAGCAAGTGTCCTGCTTCTCCGGCTTGCCGGCACTGCCATTAAAGGGATCGGTGAGCTTCGGGGACCTGCTGGGCTGGGACAACCCCGAGAAGAAGGCCATCAGGACAGTTCTGGACAACATGTCGAGCAACAGCAATTCAAGGCTGGAGTTGCCTACAAACTGGAGCCAGGAGAATGGATTGTCACAGATGTGGACACCCCTCTGAATCTTAATGTGTGATTATTATCCTGCTAGCCTGCTAAGTGCAGTATGGTGGTGACTACTAGTAGTAACTAGATGACATATTCTTTCTAATGATATTGGAGTAGTATTGGTTAATGGTGTCTCTGTTGTTAGGATTTGATCGTGCGTGCGTGCGTGCGTGCGTGTGTGCGTGTGTGTGTGTGTTAATTTACCCTAAGTAGATCAGTCAAATGACTTGGTATAGCATTTGTACATAGGATTGCTAAAAAAATGTCCTCTTAAGTTTTACTCGTTCTTTCTACTCTCCAAATGTAAAAAAAAACTTCTCACTGAAAGGCAATATGTGGATAATCCCTGTAAAACTGTTCCCTTTCATTTACATTTTGGCCATCTGTGCAAAATGCTAGCTTACTTGAGTGTCCAAAGTCCAAACTTCTCACCGAACGCAAAACAAAACTTCGTATTGATCACAGCAACAACAATAACTGCAGAAAGAAATACACCAAACGGTGACTGATTCCGGGAACACTTAGAGTAAAGCCTCTTGGGAAAAGGGGCTGAGATCGGTGGTGGAGGTCCTCGCCCAGGGTTTACCAAGAATGCTCGCTGACGGGGAATGAGATGAGATGCTTAATTTGGTAGTATTCGTTTTTAATTCGTGACACATCTTGAGCCTCCAGATTGTCCCTCCCTTTGTGCACCTCTTTCCATGTTTGGCCGGCTTTATGCAATTCGGGAAAAGCACTTTCACAATTTTGAGATGCTTGTTTGAGTTTGTGCTTCTAGTCTAGACTAAAATACAAGAAGAGAAGCCCAAAAAAAAAAACACGTCCTTGGACCAATTTTGTGCAAACAAACCACAGATGCAGATGGGTACGCTTGATAGCCGTTTTAGCGATTCACCATGCTGCTACAGAACATTTTGTGAGAAAAATACATTTTGACTATTAGTTTACTTGTTATGATCTACACTTGCATGTTATTAAGAACTGAAAAAAAATGCTATTGAAGTGTCTCTGCTCCCAAATCCAGTAATGTAAACTATTGCACATGAATTTTATAGACATTTACCGGTCAAATTTCAGAGACTCGGTTCACCCACAAACATCGACAGCATTCAGGAACCTCAGGCCAGACTGCATATACAGGGTCACCAAGTGCCAAATCAATCCATGCATTGCTCCTCCTAAAATGTGTGAACAGGACACCACAAGCTTCAGGAGTCAATATACATTTGATGATCTACCATCTACATGGAACACAACAAACACATGTACTGATTCACCAGTATTAACAAGTCTGCCAATTACTATGTCTGGCATCTGATCAATGGCATCCCGGTTGCAACTTTACCCCAAGGTCACACTTACTGAAACGCCCTCGTCTAAAAGCAGTATGCAGCCACACCAATCACTTACATCAACCTAGTTCCTACCACCTTGCCCTCCCTCTGGGCTCCTGCTTTTCTGTACCTTCCTCCGCTTTGCTGGACTCTTGGCAGCTTCGTCCTGCGCCTTGCGCTTCTCCCTTGAGCCATATTTGG
Source organism: Avena sativa (assembly GCA_916181665.1). NCBI lineage: Eukaryota > Viridiplantae > Streptophyta > Magnoliopsida > Poales > Poaceae > Avena > Avena sativa. Next base: position 362,413,283 of record OV702285.1, on the reverse strand, counting down.
CGCAGAAGAAGTTTTCCAATCGACGGGCCTCCGAGCCACCCCTCATTGAATATGAGATCTTCACCTTCAGGTTGTTGCAAGTAAGTGATCTTTCTCTTGGATAGATCTTGTCTTTGCTGCTGTAGGCCTTGTATATAGAACAATGAACTGGTTTAAAGGATTGGCCACGTGCTTAAGCTATCATGGCAAACATTCATCCAGTAATACATTGCACGTACCTCGAGGTAAATAAAAAGGTTCTCTAAGTTGGGCGATTTCTCCAGCATGCTTGACAATGAATTCAAGTCAGGATCCATACACCATTCACCAAGCGATAGAGTCCTCAGGTTTTTTAACTCAGGGCAGTTCTTCAGTTCCTCCCTTAGCACTAGCTGCACATTAATACTGGAGTTGGTACTGATGTAGTGATGTTCCACTCACATCTAGGGCACAATGTTCTACCCACTAAAAGACAACAAAGCATGCTAGTTCTGAGGTATTCCCCATTTAAGTATCATACGACATCAAACCGTAAGTTAAGTTCAAAATTCAACACGCCGCAGACTGCAGTGGTTCAAACTTTTCCAGGGATAGGATATTAAGACTGAATATTATTTTCAATGTTTTTTTTTGCAGTAGTATAGCAAATGAAAATATTCGCCCGAGTGACAACTGCCGATTGGAATTATCCACTGATAAAATGAACCTCTTTATGCACATTGGAGAACTAATATCAACAAAGAAACCTAATAAACTATGATAGTTGAGTGGTCAATGATACAATATCTTCAAAAATAAATAGTATTACAGCTCTTCCTTACATCTAAACTGATTCATAATGACTTAATTAAGAAATTCACCACCAGAAGAAATACCAAAAAGTTCTACATGCAGATTTCAAGATAAAGCTCTAGCTACGCGCCTACGCCAGTAACCCCTTCCCATGCACATAATCATACACTGTAGAAAGCAGACAAAAACGAGAAGGCGATAGTATCAGCGGCGTGAAATGTACCTCCCCATAATGTGCTGACAAGTTCATTGTTATCACATTGGAGAGGCTGTGAAGAATACCATGGCCACCATAAATTGGAGTATGATAGCAGTCATCCTCACGTGAATACACATGTGCAATCTCATCATTGTCATCATCATCATCACTGTTGTCCAGGTCCCCAGCATCAGAACCTGCAGAATTATCATCGTCCTCACCGGAATACACATCTGCCATCTCACCATCGTTTTCCGGGTCCTCAGCATAAGAAACTGCAGAGTTATCATCATCCTCACTTGAATACACATCTGCAATCTCACCATCATGACCATTGTTGTCCGGGTCCTCAGCATCAGAACCATCAGCAGGTTCAGATTGAGAATCACCGTTCCCAGGGACCTCAGCATCAGAACCTGTAGACCTGTTATCATCAGATGCAGATTGAGATTCACTGTGCCCGGAGTCCTCAGCGTCAGAACCTGCGGTCCTGTTATCATCAGATGCAGATTGAGATTCACTGTGCCCAGGGTCCTCAGCATTAGCACATGTGGGGCAAGTGGTATATTTCAAGCAATTGTCGTCAAGCATGATAGTGGCTGTCACTAGGGACCCTGAGTTCTCGATCCCAGGAATAAAATTGTGAGGTCTGATGCAGCGCAGCAAGACAAGGTTCGGAGCATCAACAGAGAGGCCGTTACGGATGACGCATCTGACCATAGTCAAACGCTTGAGTGAGGTTGATCGAATGTACATGGCAGATAGTTCGACGTTCTTGAGCTCTAGTTCCTCCAAAGAAGTACACCTGGAACAGAGTTGCGAGAGGTTGTCGTTGTTCATATGCAAGTGGCTGAGCTGCAAGATCTTGAGGTTGCCATAAAGGAAGATCGAGTACTCCGGTTCCAGCTTTGGGTGATGCTTCCCGGATAGCTCAATAGCTCTCGCATTGCGTCTGACAGCATGAGCGATCCACGTGTTGGCGTCGTGGTGGTTCCAATGAAGCCGGAGCGTGTCGAACGACGCGGACAACCTCCGCTTGAGCAGCAGGTGCTTGACGAACTGGGCGTACCAATCCTGGCCGTCCTCGTCCGCCTCGTCCTCGTCGGCGCAGGCGCACGGATAGTGGATGTCGAGGCACGGCGCGGATGCCCAGATGTGGCGCCACCGCCTCGACAGCGTACTCGTGCGGACCACCTCCCACGCAGGCATGAAGGAAAATATATGGTGGCGCAGCTCGTCTGGGAGGTCGCTGATGCGGTCCCGGCCTCCGCCACCGCCACCGCCTCCTCCGCCAGACGTCGCCGCTGCATCGCGCGGCGGCCCCCGCCCTGCGCCCCCCTGAAGCATTTTATCGAACAGGTTCCCTGCACGGACAACGAAATCAACATCAACCACCACGGCAAACCAAAATCTTCGCAAACGCAGCAAGAAACCAAGAAGAGCTAGCGATGCGGCATATCGACGAACGGATTCGCGATCAGGAACTAGAACTCGGGAAGATCCCTCGCATGGCGGGTAGAGAAGGGTAGGAGGCAAACTTACGGGTTGGTGGAGACTGGCTGAATGAAATCGAGTGACGGGCTCTCGGCCTCTCGCTGCTGCTGCTTCCGGTGCACGCACAGCAAAGGGGAAGAAAGATAGAAAATGAAGAAGTGGGAACATAATTGGGCCGATCAAGAGTTAAGGAGCATTTAAAAGGCGGAAATGACTCGGGTACGATGAAATTGGTACGATTTCTATACGACTACACTGCTTTGAGTCTCGTCGTACCAAGCTGTCGTACAAATTTGATGGTAGTATAGCAATCGCTCTTTACAGGCGCACAATGTATACTTATAATCACTTATTTTCACAGAAAAGGAATTAAATTCCTTGAGACTTTGCTTTATAAATATAAAGTAACCATTTGTATTTTCCTTTAAAAAATAACCATCCATATAGAGTTATAAGGTGCGCACAAAGAAATTAAATTAAACAGGTACAAAAATACAATCATGTTCCACAACATTGATCACCGCATGGGAGAGTGTCGTAGCAAAGTTTTTGTTAAGCCCTGTAATTTACCCATACTCGCTAATTGATGGGTAACTAGATTAGCCTCTTGGTCAATTTTGGTGGTTTTGATCTTTCTTTCCTAAACCATCTTCTCAATACGGTGAATCATTGTTGAGTATCTGGATAGGTTGGTCCACCTCTCGCTCACCAAGCTTACTCCCTCCGCACAATCGGACTCCGTCATTATATACAGCATAATGTTGCATTGCCCTCGTTCCATAGCTGCAAGTTCAACTTATGTTGCATTGCCGCAGTGTTGTAGGTTCCAACATAAGGAGAAAACGATGTCTCCTGAGTGATCATTTAAGACAATTTTAGCACCAGCGCCATGCCATTAGCTAAGATGGAGTCCATCTCTTTGGGCACCTTCCTTCTGTTAGAAATATGCCCTAGAGGCAATAATAAAGTTATTATTATTATTCATATTTCCTTGTTTATGATATTGTTTATTGTCCATGCTATAACTGTATGTATTGAAAACTAAATACATGTGTGGATAAATAAAAACACAGAGTCCCTAGTAAGCCTCTTCTACTAGTTCGTCAGTCAAGCGATAGTAAAAGGTTTCCTATATCATGAACATGATATTCACTTGATAACGGGATCAGGTCATTAAAAAATAATGTGATGGACAAGACTCAAATAATAAGCATAGCTTTTGATCACAGTGTCTAGTTTGTTTGCTATCGCTTTAAAAAATATGTCAAGTATAGTTTTCTCAGACCATGAGATCATGTTACTCCCGGACATCGGAGAAATACCTTGTAGACATCAAATGTCACACCATAACTGGATGATTATAAAGGCGGCTTCCAGGTATCTCCGCCGGTGTCTGCTGGGTTGCGTGAATTAAGAATGGGATTTGTTCCTATGATGGGGTGTAAGATATCTCTGGGCCATCTCAGTAGTATTGCATGGAAGAGCTCAGTGACTTTTGTCAAAAGATAAACATAGAAGTATCTAGTGGAGTCATCAATCAACATCATGAAGTATCTTTTTCCACCTTTTGTCAAAACACCATTCATCTCACAGAGATCCGATTGTATAAGTTCTAGCTGTGCTAAGTTTCTCGGTTCCACGGTCGTATGAGACTGGCGGAGTTGCTTTGCTTGTACGCAAACTTGGCACTTAGAACCTTTATCAGTACTGAATTTCGGAACTAAACTCATATTCGCTAGCCGCGTCATGCAACCAAAGTTAATATGACAAAGTCGTGAATACCAAATATTGGACTCATTATCATTGCAAAGATGATTAATAACTTTAGTGCATGAGTTTGACAAAGATAGGAGGAACAGACCTCCACACTCATAACTTTCTCCAATAAATTGTACATACTTATAAATTACAACTTTGGGACTCAAAAACCAACTTAAAACCATCTCGACATAAAAGTGATCCACTGACGAGATTCTTATTTGATGGAGAGAATATGCTGAACATTCTTCATATATACGGTCTTCCCCGAAGTAAACTTCAGATTTACCGTACCAACGCCATGAACAGAAGCACGTGAACCATTTCCCATCAGCATAGAAGAAGTCCTTGTGACCTGATAAGAATAAAACATGGAAATATCAGAACATACATGTGTATTAGCACCCGTGTCTATCCACCATTCAAGAGAATGACATATTGGAAGGATAGTAGGTAAAATACTATACCCAGAATCCTTCATCTCAGTATCATCAATAACAACATTAGCGGTCTTGCCGTTATTCCCGTGCTGACACTTGTCAAACCGATTTACACATCTAGAAGCCTAATGATCAAGATCACCACAAACATGGCAAGAGACTTTCTTATTATCATTCTTCTTCTTGAAGTTGGCTGAGTGTGTGGCTTTATTCGCCATCAAACATCCCTTTGTCTTTAGATTTGTTCTTATCCTTAAACATGTGGGATGGAAGTTTTTCTTCTATACCAAGTTGGAACTAGAACATCCTATAAATCCTCGAGCACGTGTGTCTTTTTATCTCGTCTTTTCCTCCACATGAAGAGACCCAATAAGATCCGTAACAAAAAATTATTGTCTCTTATGTTTCAGATAAGTACAAAAATTCCTCCATGTGGGAGGAAGCTTGGCAATGATGCCTCTAACAACGAACTTGTCGGGGTAACACAAACTTGAAATGCTCAAGTTCTTTGGCAAGTGACTATATCTCATGAGCTTTCTCAACGGTGGAGCGTCCATCCGCCATCTTGTAGTCATAGAATTGCTCCATGACATACAACTCAGTGCCAGCTTCCAAGACTCCAAACTTGCCCTCGAGCGCTTCCCACGCATCCTTGCTATTATCAGATGACATATGCGGGTCAATATGCTGTCTGCAAGAACACTAAAAAGAGCCTCCATAAACATGGTATCGGCTTTCTTAAAAGCATCCTCCTGAGTAGCAGAAATATCTCCCTTAGGTTTGCCAAGAGTGGCGCTATAGCAGTTCAGGTTTTGAAACCAGAGAACTGCTCTTGTGCGCTCATGAGTCCAAAATTAAAGCATATTTACCTTTTTTTGCACAAGTAGAGTAGGATTTTGGTATTTTACTGCGCTCGCGCACCTTTTGTCCTTGTTTCAATAGGATCCCAAATTACTAAGTATCTTATGAACATATCGATTGGTACTATCATATTATATAGTAATATAATATTTCTAGGTGATAAATGTCATTTAATTGATTTTTACTTGCACCTGGGAGATTGGAAAACAAAGGGGAAAGCTCCAGGGAGCTTAACGACCACTGGTACGGGTGGACCTTTGCCCTTACCGCCCGCCCGTACCATGTGGCAGCGTGTCCGCCTCGTGAAATACTCTCACCACGCAAAGACACATCTGAGATCCGATGTACATAGAAACTTCTAGCATTGAAAAACCACGCAATAGAGGAATCTAGAGGAGGAAATTGGAGAAGGTCAAATCCTTGTTGCTTCACGGATCATTGGAGGACATTGCATCATCCCCTTCATCATCAACTGCTGCATCTCCATCACCATTTCTACTTCTATCTTCCATATATTAGATCTTGTTTGTAATTCCAAATTCAATAGGGTTTGCACTAGATTCATCCCTGCACTTTTATTCATACATTTGATTATGATGATGTTGTTGATTGCTTCCATGTGTGAGTAGTTTCCTTTGTTCTTGGGGAGATGGAGAAACTCGAGCACTATTATGAAATGAAGTAAAGATGATCCATTACTTGTGTCCATGATCTATTGATTTATGATATTGTGTTTGATCTCTCTCTTTAGATGGTGTGTGTAGTCGGCCACATATTATTTTCCTCTGGGACTAAAGAGAGGGTGATATTCTTAGGATGTGTATGGGACTATGTACTGTGTTACTTTTGTGACTACAAGCATTGGGTTATAACCTGCACGGTCAAAGGAGGAATAAAGAGAGATTCACTAAGCTAATTACGGTATCCATGGGGAAACCCTTAATTGTGGTGGTCTATATGAGTTACTGCTCTGAGGCATCGCAGTGGTTATTTAGAGATGGCCTTATTACCCGACTCAATAAAGCGACTTCCCACGAGTCTTGTAGTGAACATCTTATTATAGAACTCTCTTCACCCATGTCATGACACAAGAAATAAGTTATCCTAATTATAATTAATTATAACATGCTAGTGGTCTATCCTACATCCCCGAGAATGCTTTAGCCTTATTGAGTTCCAACACCGTTTCCAATGCTTTCATTACATGCTTTCTTTTACTTGTTTTATTTACTCTTCTACATTCAACCAAAAACCTTTCAAACACCCTTTACTCGAAACCAAAGGCATCTTACAAGTATCCTTTGATAGACAGTGATGAGGGGAATAAAGACCTTAAGAAAATATCTCTCTGTGGGTTCGATACACTTATTCCGAAATTAGCTACAATCGATCTATGCACTTGCATTCATCAAGATATTTTCGGGCGATGTTGCTGGGGAGCTAAGAGCTTTTGGTCTTTATTATTAGTTGCTTATTATACTAATTTTTTTACTAAAGTTGTTTATTAGTTTCAGGTAAAACACCATGGGCGAGTACCTACATATAATTCAGCTTGAAGCTATAAAGAATTCTGGTTCACCCATGGACGCTTATTTAAAATCCAACAACCCTGATGGGTATGATATTAACCCCATGCTGCTGGATATTTTGTATGCTAAAAGGTTCGCATGGGACGGTACGAAGGATCCGTATGAGCATGTAGGATTCGTTGAAGACACATGTGGGACTTTTCGTCTTAATATATTTACCGAGGATGAGGTTAAATGTGCTCTCTTTATTCAAATTCGTAATGATGAGGCTTGCTCTTGGTATTTTCAAAGTCCTAAAAAAATTACTGACTCCTAGGAGAGTGAAAGGTCCAACTTTGGTTGACTAGAGGGGGAGGTGATTAGGAGACTACCAATTTTTATCTTTTTAAACAAGTTTAGGCTTTGCAAGGTATAATGTTCTCTAGATATGCTACTAGATGAGCAATCCTATATAAAAGAGAACAAAAAACAAGTAGCAAAGCGGTAAAACACAAGAAGTAAAGGTGCGGAGCGAGTAAAGCGGAGAGGAGACGCAGAGATGTAATTCCCATAGTCCACTTACAAGGAAGCTACGTCTAAGTTGGAGAGGTGTCGGGGCCACACAAGGTCAACTGAGCACCACAGAGGCCTCATCTTCTTCTTCGGTGAGATCCACCACGAAGGCGGGCTCACACTCCACTAATCGGTGACCTTGAAGGCGCCAAACGAAACCTTTACAACAAGGTTGAGGGGGAGATCCACAACTCAATTGGAGGCCCTCAACTACACCATAGAGCTTCACAAAGCATGCCCTAGCTCCGAGGATTCCCTACACCATATAGGGTTCCAAGAACCAAAGAGTAACAATATTCACACAGGACGGTGGGGGAATCAAGATTGCTTTGGTGGAAGTGTAGATCTAGGTCACCTCTCTCACTCCTCAAAATATCAAGAGGTTTGAGTGGCTAGGATAGAGATCTAGGAAGATTGAGCTCTTGTATTAATTGAGGAGAGAGAAATTGAAGAGTTAGGTGGGGAGGAGGAAGAAGGGTGCCTCAAATAGGATCCCTTCAAAATGAGCCACTGCCAGTTTTGTGACACCACCGGTACTACTGGTGGGTAGCCGAAATTTCTGGTTAGCCTTCTCCAATGGTTCGAAAACTGAAAGGAGAGGCTCCGAGTACGATCATAAGTTCTGACTCAGTGTGAGCGGAACTACCCACCAGTACTACTGGTGCAAGTTCTGGTCCATGTTCCGTCAAATAGATCGCATCAAATAGAAGTGTTACTGACCAGAACCATGACAACGCTAAAACCTGGAGCGGAACTTGGCCTAGAAATACTAGGTCGCGAAACCCCTGGCCAGAACTACCGATGACTAGGCGGTAGTACCGCTCATGGGTACCAAAGAAAGTGGCCAGGTAGTGCCGGCCAGAAGTTCCGTCAAATAGAACACTCCAGACAGAAGTTTTACTGAACATAATCGAAACTTCGGCTGGTACTAGAGTCATTACTACCGCCTAGGCCAGCCCTGCTGAAGACTACGGGCGGAACTATCGGTGCATGAACTGTGGCACCCCAGATTTATGGTCCGAGAATACCCGTTATGCATACAATTCACGTTCCCATGATCAGTGAGACGTGAGAATAACCGACTAGTATAATTACAACATCCATAAAGTAACGAGTACAACACTTACAAAGAGTCCATTATGGCGAATACAACACAAGTAGCGGAAGTCTTCAGCGTAGAGCCCGTGCCTTAACCTACAGACGACTGACTGGGAAGACGGCCTAGCTCGCATATACGTCAGCAAACTCCATCGTTCCTCTTGCTTCTGAAAAGTCTGGCCAAGTAAATAGCCAGGTACAATGCCGGTGAGTACTTTGAATGTACTCTCAAACCACCTTAAGATAACCATAATAAAAGATATGCAATATGGCTATGGTAGGATGGCTCCAAGAGAGGTTCTTTTATAAACTGGTTTCTCTTGTAGATATAGAATGTCTCTATATCCTTGTTGAAAAACTTTTGTAAAACATTTTGGAAATATTTTTGAAAAGTTTTAAGAAAACACTAGGATTTGGTCACCCATTTGTTTTTCCTTTCGGTCATCTCATGACCAAACTCCTTCCTTCTTTTCCCCGACCTTCTCATGGTCAAAACATTTCCAAGCCATTGCTCTTCCAAAGTCCTTTTTGAAAACAAAACCAGCACCGCTCTACATCAACCTTCCCAACCGTCCATGACCGTGGACACGGCTATTCGAATAGATTTACACTCTGTAGAGGTTGTACACTTTACCCACATCATCCGATTACCCGTCCCTGATCTACACTGATCGTGGGTCGAATAACCGGTCAAGACCCTCCGAATGCCCTTTTCGATACAAGTGCCTACCCTATGAAATTAAACCCCTCAAAACCGGGACGCCCTATATCGTCACAAGCCAACCAGAGCGCGTTTTGCACCCTGCAGGGTGTGCACTTTTAGTGAGGGGTTCATAGTATCGTCTAGCCGCCATTTAGACGGTATTTACCTTCTCCAGACCGATGTTTCACATGGGCCTTTACAGGAGAAAGCCCAGCCTCCGAGGATTTGTTCTCCCTCGTAGTAGTTTGAGACACCTATACCGGATTAGACAAACTTCCAGCCTAGCCCCGTCCGATTCTAGAGTAATGTGGTTGCATGGGTTAATTGTTCTAGCAAAACTGCAAAGAATCAGGTGCGTTTTCATAAAAAAATTCCTCCATCATTTGTCCGGCCATTTTGTAAACCAAAACTTTTCTCATTTTCAACACCACTTGGTAGGCCAAGCCTCACCAAGGTTTTCTCATAAAACATTTTTGTAAGTCTTTTTCCCGGGGTCTTCCCATCCTACATTTTTGTTTAGGCTAAAACGGGGTCTCCAAGAGTTTATGGTGTTAAACACCATCTACCATACTAAAGGAAGGTAGGTATTATATAGAAGGGGGTTGTACCTAATGGTACTAAGGGGTAATGGTATGGAGGAGCCAAACATTCCCCACATCATATAATATAGTAAAACGATGCAATTTGCATATACGGGTAAGTAGAACATGCATAGGTAAACTAGTAGGAAAAGGTGTATGAGCTAGAAGGTGGCTTGCCTGTGACCAGCGAGATGTCTCTTGACTTCTTTAGAATACCAAAATACCAATACAACAATAATAAATATAACCCCAATGCTTCCTTCTTCTCGGCGTCACACAATCGCAACTATCGCCGTTATCGAGCATACATGCAAACAAACAACCCACATTGAACACAAGGCATACAAACATCAAACCATACAGCAAGAAAAGGATAAATGCATGATATACAGTAGTAGGATATTGGAGGATTGATTTGATTGGATTGGGAGAAGGTTTGGAGGCATTAGGTGAAGGATCCCTTTTAATTGAGTCTAGGAACTACCTAAGGGAGGGGTGTTTGACCAGGGGCTTGATTTGTATGATACCATTATATAAAAATGATACCATCAGTTAGTTATTTATAAAATGAATCTAACAAAAGTGGTTTCACTATTTTATCAATTTCCTAGGATTTAGAATGGATTTTATAGTGGTTAAAGCTCTAGTTTTAGGAATTAATTCACCAGAGCTGTTCTGGAGTTCCAAAAATTATTTCCTTGGGTGATTAGATAGTATTTGATGGACTAATTCAAGAGGAGTTGGAATCACCTCAAAACAATTATCAGAATGCCCTTGGGAAATTCCCAAAGACAGTACTGGATGAGATTTTTCTTATTCATCAAATTAAATCTACAGAAGCTTCTTAGGTGATTCCAAGGACACAGGTTAGTTATTGATAATACTTTTCTATAGAATTTGGTATCACCCTTTTTGGAGTTACAGAGCTACTGTTATGAATTTATTGGTGAATAAAACATACACAGAAAAGTTTAAATCACCAAAATTCAACAGAGGTTTATAAAATTATGATCTACTATGATTTGGAGGATTAAACTCACTTGGTTTGACCTATATACTTTTCTAAAGGCAGAAAAGGACTAATTTTGTTATTTTTACTAGATGCAAACTAGGAAGCCATTTTAGGTGGGACCAGTGGGAAAAACATGGTATGGGTAATACCTTCCATTATAAATTGGGTTTAGTCCATTTGGATACACCAAACTCTGTGGAAGCATGTATTAGTGGAAAGGATACACTTGGCTAATTTATTTCTAAGATTTATTTATACAGTTAATTGGTACAGCACCAAGGCTACATTCTAGGGTATGGACTTAGGTACTTGTGAAAATTATTTACTAAATTTATTTAGGCACTTTTCATTTTCAAAAATATTTAAACCAGATGGTCATTTTTCTGGATCTGGGTAAATTGAATAAAAGCCAGGAAGTTGTGGGCTGGGATCTGGGAAACATGGGCCGCAGAGAGGAGGATACGGCCCACCCGGGCGGCGTGCTGCGCGGGAGGTGGGCTTGAACACACTGACAGGCGGGGTCGGCCTGTCAGCGGTGGAGGGCGACCGAAGGGGTACAGGGAGGATCCGGCCGTTGGTTTTAGGTGGATCGGACAAAGCTAGCTCGTCGTCCTCATCGGGACACTACCAGCAGAGAACGAACCCTAGGTTCATCGGAGAGGAGTGAGGTGCTCACCAGAGGGCTCGGGAGGCGACGGGGAGAGGCGGAGGTGACGTGGCGCTTGACGGCGGTCAGATCGAGGGGAGGTGAGGGTAGGTTTGTCGCCAGGAGGGAGCTCACGTGACTGCGGGTGTCCGGTGGCCTCAGAGCTTCACGGTGGTGTCATCACAGAGGGACCTAGGCGAGACAAGCAACAAGGTTAGGTAGCCCAGGCTGGTGCAGGCTCAGGGAGGGGTCATGCAGCATGAGGGGAGTAGAGGAGAGAGGTTGTGCTCGAGTTGGGGAGGAGGCCGAGAGCATCTGGTTCTTTTCCTCCCGAGTATTGCAGATCCAGGGAGAGCTTGGGGAGCTCGGGGATGGTTAGTGGGAGGGAAGGGAGTGGAATGAGCCAAGGGGATGGGCAGGGAGAGGCCCATGGCCTATTTAACTCGAGGGGAGAGGGTCCATGGTGGACCTTGCTCATGGTGGCCAAGGAGAGGGGGAAAACCAGGGAAGGGTAGTTGCTGTGGGCGTGAGAGAGGGTCTGGGTGGTTTCTAGTTTGGTTTGTGGCAGAGGGGGAGGGTGGTAACATTCATAGGTAAGGGTAGTTTCACATGAGGTAACTTTTGTCAAATGAAACAAGCACTAGAGACAAGGTTGTGAGTGAGCTATAGTGGTGGTCGACCAGAGGTGAGTGATGCTGCTAGAGAGAAGTGATGGGGAAGATTGGGGTTGGTTTAGCCTTTGTTTGAATCACGGTTTGATGGTTTTTACAAAATTGATCAGTTGGAGGTGTGTGAAGGAAGTTGCAAAAGTTGCATAGGACAAAGTGTGGGAATGGTACTGGTAGGTAGAGTAGATCAAATAATCACTTTATGATTTAAATGGGATTTTTCTGAATATTATAATCCCATTTAAATGCACTTATTAAAAAAATGCAGAAGTAGATTATGGAAGCAAGAATGATATGTTTACCTTGTACAAGCTTGATTCTTAATGTGATATGGTCCTAAATACCATAACACATATTGTAGGATTTTATTGGGATTTATTGAGGTGGAAAAGTATTTCTAAGGAATTATTTATTGTTTCTGCCATTTAAGAAAAATGGCAAGAAGAAATAATAAAGAATCTCAAAAATATTTATTTTGAGTTGGGAGTATGGGGTATGATGAATAGGCATAAAATGTGCCTTAGGTTGTCAAGGTGATCTCGAGAAAAGCAAACTTTCCTTTAGACAAGGATTTTGAGAAATTGGTAAGTAAAGGAAATTAAAGAGTTTAGTAATCCAAGTAATTGGGGGAATTATTTGGGGATGCTTATATCCAATGTAGATGATTTAAACTTGATGTAGGCATCAAGGGTAAGCTTGGTTTTTAATAGAAGTGGTGAAAATGATAGAAACTAGATTCTGGAGGATCTAGGGTTTAGTTATTCTGATGCCATCTAGACAGGGTAGGATTAGGGAGCTCAGATCTCACCTTGACACAAAGGGTATATGGATGGATAAACCATGTCATATAGATGATCATGGAAGCAAGAGTTGGGCTTGGTTGCAAATAAGGTGATCTATATGAGATGGCAAACTTTGTTGAAAATAAGGCTGCCATAACAGATACATCAGGTAGCCTCCTAAACCATGGGGGTTTAGGAAGCACAAGACTCCAATGGAAACAAGTGGAGTGGTGATTGAGAGTCCATGATTAGTAGATCATAACCATGTAAAGAGTTGGCCAAAGGGAGGTGGCATATAGATGTGAGATTCTACCAAAGTAGGCAAGATGATAAGATTTGCAGACAAGATTGTTATCTTGACTACAAAACCATCAAGGATGAGTGGGAGGTAGAATGGATTAGCCAAGGGAAATAGTGGGATTTGGTATTACTAATTATGTACTACAAGATGGTTCACATACATTCTCAAGAATACACATGGGTTGGAAAACGTAGAGCTCTAAAGATTGAATCTAGATAAGAAATCCAGGGGGATTATCCTTAGATTGATCTGAGCAGGAGAGGAGATAGTCACTCTAGTGGCTTGGGACAGATCCAGACTTAGATGCTTGATAGGGCTTCATGATCCCGAGCAAGGGTTCGGTCCTAAGGGATGAGCTACTAGATTATCTAACTCTAATTCCTAAGCAAACAAGGCAATCAGCTGATCAAGGCAATTCATCAACCAACAGATCAAGGCAATTCATCTTAACACTTATCTAACTACTACTAGGGTTACCATCAAGCCTAGTTTGAGGTAAGGATGGGTATTTTGGAAAGGGTTTTTGCTTTGAAGTAAGATAAGGATCATCTTGGTATTACTTCCAAGATTGGAATGAAAGGTTTTAATAAAGGTTTTTTGGAAAATCTAGAGATAAGGGTAGTTGAAGGTTCTGTCTTGAAAACATAAGGAGAGTATATGTATATGTCTCCATAGTTTTGTCTATAGAAGCTAGTAAAGTATTTGGTTGTGTCAAATTCATCTTGACTCAGGTTTTGGAATGCCAGAACATTTGAGAATATGAAAGATGAGCCAAGACATCTCTTTTGTAAAATAGTTTTTTTGTAAACTAGGGTTGAGAGGAGGAGTACACAACTAGTACTCAAACAGTTGCTTGAGCACAAGCAAACAGGTCAGCACATAATGCAAGAAAATGTTTTTGTTCCCCCTGATTTTTGCCTTTTGGACATTTAATCAGGGTTGCTGAAATGGGATGTTACAGACCTTTCCCCCTTAAAATAATCTCTTCCCGAGATTAGGGAGGAGTAGGGTTAGGGTGATAACATCCGCTCAACAATTTCAGGGGAAGAAAGTATAGGGTGTTAGTAGGTCTTCATAAAGCAGTCAGGGTCAGCTACGGTTCCTGAAGGTAATATGCCCGAGAGGCAATAATAAAGTGGTTATTATAATATTCCTTATTTAAGATAAATGTTTATTTTGCATGCTATAACTCTATTAAAACGGAAACATTAATACATGTGTGTTTAATAAACAAAAGAAAGTTCCTAGTTATGCCTCTCTTATAAACTAGTTCGTTGATTAACAAGATGATCAAAGTTTCCTGATCATGGACATTGGATGTTGTTAATAAGGAGGTCACAACATTAGTGTAATGATGTGATGAACATTCATCCAAAGTATAGCATTACGATCAAAGTCATTGATTTTATATTGCTATAACAACTTACGAAGTGATCCTAATCCTTAGACCATGAGATCATGTCAATCACTAACACCGGAAGAGTTTCTCGATGACATCAAACGTCACACCGTAACTAGGTGATTATAAAGATGGCTTCAGAACTACTAAAGTGTTAAGTTGAGGTTCATGGAACGAGAGTGGAATTTGTTCATCCCAATGACGGATAGATATGCTCTGGGCCCTCTCGGTGATATCACATTGATTAGCTTGAAAGCAAGTGATTTGATCATTAGAATGTTATATCACGGGAACGATAAAAAGAGTGCATGTCGGTAACGAGATCAAACTAGGTATGGAGATATCGATGATCGAATCTCGGACATGTAATATATCGTGAAACAAAGGGATTAAGATACTAGCGTAAAAGGTTCACACGATCACAGAAGTCATCTTTGAATGTGTGGGAGTCAGTACGGATCTCCAGGTCCCGTTGCTGATTATTGATCGGAGAGGGGTCTCGATCATGTCTGCATTATTCACGAACCGTAGGGTGACACACTTAAGGGATACCGACACCATTCGAAGCAAATGATATGTCAGAAAAAGGAAAGGAAAGCGCAGGAATTTATTTCACTAGACACCGGAACTGTTTCGGTTGAAATTGCTGAAACTGGTTCTGCATGTGAAATTGAATACTAGCAATGGGTTTTATGTGAATGTTTGTTAATTAAAGTAATTAACAAAATTCTGAATAAATAAATAAATAAATAAAAGAGTTTTATTTAAATGAGAGCTTGCATTAAATTTGGTGGAAATTTAATGCATGTGAGTGGATTTTTGAGTGGAGGGTCTTTTATGGGAGTGGAGGCTTTTCATTTTGAGTGGGAGCTCCACCCACATGAATGTGGAAGAGGTGGGGGCAGCCACCATGGCTGGCGCCATGCCCCTTGGGGTGCCCCCTCTCCCTATAAAAGGCCCCCCTCTCATCCTCTCAAAGCACACCTCCTCGCGAAGGATCTCTCTCCCCCTTTTAGAATTTCCCCATGGTCTCAGATCAGCGATATACATGTTTCCGGTGGCTTTTTCTGGAAGGATTTGTTGCTTCCTCTACTTCGCTGGAGCGAGGACGCGGAGGTTGTCGGGATACCCGTATGTGTGTGCGATCACGGATGCACCACTGCTTTGCGGTGCTGGACTTTATGGTGCTGGACCGGCTGGACCAGATGGACTTCATCATGATCTTGAGATCGGAAAGCGTTCGTCTACATCATCCACGAGTACAACCTCGTTAACGCTATTCTGTCTTCGAGGGTATGTATTCTATGGATGTATATCCACCCGTTGCTTGTATCTAGTAGATAGATCTTGGTACATAGTTGTTCCCATCGTAGGATTTTTTTTTGTTTTCTATGCTGCGAACCCTACAGTTCCAAGATGAGCGGCTTTGGGTTTGGGGCGTTTAGATTAAGCGAGTGGGAAAAGACGCAATCTTTTCCCCTTAGGACAAGTCTAGGTCGGTTTGGCGTCGACGGGGGTACTTCCTTCTTGAGGCGAGACGACAAGCTGAGTCTTCCTTATTCCTTCGCTTCGTGGTCGACTTTTCTCTCTTCGAGGTCTTGAAACATCGGAAGTGGTGGCTGGGTTGTTGACTATGCGATGGAAAACTTTCCTGAAGTACCTTCTGATTCTAGAGAAGTGCCGATTTCTGTCCTTCTTGCAGGGTTGATGATTTTGGATTTATCAGGGGTGGTCCTCACTTAAAGGTAACTAGTGTTCGACTCCAGGGTTCTATCGAGTTTTTGGGCGCTTCCCCCTTAGAGTGACACTAGGGGTTCTTGGTGGAGTTGCCGACTTTCTTGGTTGGAGACGTATACTGATACTGGGGAATGGCGCTGCACCTTTTGTCCGGAGGTGGTTATCTTCTGTCGGTCTTGTATAGTCCACTTAATGAGAGGCGTCGATATCACTTCTTGAGTTGGTAGGTCTACTAGAGAAGGCGTCTACTCACTTCCGGGTAGTTTTTCTGAGCTAGTTAGGGGTCCGATAGGTTGAAGGATGTCGTTGGAGGTTGGCGATCTAGGAACGCAGTCCTTTAGAAAGTGGTTGTGTCGGGCTCGGTCTGATGCAACGTCATGGAAAAAACACGCAAAGAGAGGCATTATTCTTGCCTTCCATCTAACAGGGTCCATTCCAGAGTTTAACAAATTTGCGCCGGCCAATGGCGAAAGTACTTGATGCCTTACTGAACAAGTTTTGAGACGATGCATCGCTTGCTAGAGGTTGGGAAAGTGAGTGGGCAGGGTACGAAGGACTATGTCGTGAGTGATCCTTGAATCTTGTAGCCGTCCTTGGGTTGGGTACCAACTTTGGTTACTATTTTTCCTCGGGGGTATGAGGGTCACTCAGCTCTTCAGCAGAGAGGGTCGTGCCTTCTCTGATGTTTGCTTTGACGAGTGGATTTTCTAGGAGTGGTGACTTGAAGAGTGGTTGATACTCGTGAAGGGGAAAGTTCTTCATTTTCCATCTCGGGGTTTGCAGATTCGGAGGTCCTTTTTGGTGGGTCATTAGTAGCATAAGAAGAGAAGGGCTTCACGACGTATTCAGAGCAACTTGAGGTTTTGGGTTTCTTTCTACTCCTTGGGGAGTAGTATTGACGGCGTCGGGCAGACTGGTCGTCTTAATTCTGAACGTCTCTATTGTTGGGAGGATCAAGCAGACTTCTGAAGCTTGTTGATGATGTCGGGGTTATGTCCCTCTGACGACTCTTGAGTGGTGTTTGGGGCAGGTTCTTGGATTGCGGATCTGATATAGCCCGACCTACGGTCGTTACCACATCATGGTCTCCAACTTACGCCAAGTCGTCATGGACTCCAAAGGTGAATCCGTTCCTCTATGCGAGCCCACTTCCTACCCTATTGAATGGTATGCTACTTCATACTGCATCACATATGTATGATAGTGCAGAGGCATGGGAGGAAGCCCAGAACATCAAGCCCGACAAGACGGAGGCTTGGAAGAGGAGACGGAAGAAGCCACGGCTGAACCACCAGAGTCTCCGGCCTACACCGGAGTCTCTGGTCCTGCTACACCGGAGTCTCCGGTCCTGCTACACCGGAGTCTCCGGACCTACCTCCAGACCGACCCCAGCAACCGCCCGAGGACAGTCAGTATGCCACTCCGGAGACGACACCGGAGATAGACCGGAGTCTCCGACCTACCACACCGGAGTCTCCGGCCTACAAGATGGGCCTGCGCGCCGCCAGCTGGGCCTTCGGCCCATGTACCCCTCTAGCTCGTCCGAACCCTAGTTTTATTCATAAACTACCCATGTTTATGTGGCTGGCCTATAAATAGAGCCCCCACCCCTTCATGTATCCCTTAGGCATAGATGATAGACTAAAGACAACCCCCTTGTGTGGAATCTCTAGTTTTGCCTCATCCCCTTTACCAAGGGGACCGACTATCGTCACCAACCTCGATTGGACTTTGCATCACGCATCCATCGTTGAACAAGGCCTTGGAGTTCGGTGTCTCGTCTCCAAGTTGTCAAGACCCTCCCCAAGGTGTTCTTCCCTCTCCGATGTGGATTTGAGGGAGCACGTTGACCGATCTTTCCTTGCGAGGATTCTACCGGATCGGTGGCCGCCGTTTGGGAGCAATCGGCCTTGTATCATGTGAGTTTTGTGTGTGTTCATCGTGTTCTTCGCGAGGTGTGTGTTCGCTTCCGCTACCTTCTCCCTTTCCCCTCGCTTTCCCATCGATTTGACCATGAGATCCGTGCAGATCGGGCCACCCAAGAGGATAACCCCTTCATCATCTGGTATCAGCAGCTTTTGGTTGCCACGGATTTCTCATCGATTTGGTCTTTTCCCCATAAATTCGAAAATTCTGCCAAAAACAGCCCCAATTCGTGTTTTGGATCGATCTGTGATTTGAGTGAGTTTTGGTAGGTTTTGATCCGTGGATTACTTGCTAAACTTGTTGATCTACCTTCCGCTGCGTTCCCATGGCCTAATTCCTTGATTTCCCCCATAAATTTGAGGTTTTGGTTCGAGTTTTTCCGCACAAAATGCGTCCCGTTCGAGTTCTGGACATCCTGGAATCTCTCTGACCGGAGTTTTCGGACCTTTTGAGCTCCAGAACGGAGTCTCCGCCCCCCTGCAGACAGAAAACTGCAACACGTTTTTGAGCATAACTTTTGCATTCGAACTCGGATTTTGGTGTTCTTTAGCTTGTTTCGAAGAGGAGAAGGATCTCTACATCATCAACTGTGTTGTTCATGCTATCTACTCCATCCAAATTCCGTGAGCAAGGAGGAATCCAACAATAAAGGGTGAAGATCGTCGATGAAAGGTATAACATTCCGTGATGTTTCCCCACTTGCATTCCGTTGTGAACCCGCACTATCATGTCAACCTCGGTTGAGCACGAGTTGAAAAAAAGAGCTCTTGAGAGCATCCCACAAGTGAGTTCAAGATCGAACCCAGCCCTGATACCTTTGGCATGCTTTTCATCTTTCATGTTGACAAATTGTTCTTTTCCTATGGTTTGCTTGCAAGCATGTTAATGGTATTATCTCTCCTTGTGACATTCATGTTTCTTTTCTATTGGATATTGATGCTTTGTGTGTTGCAACAAAAATATTGAACAATTTCTCTTTCCGATGTTTTGTGTGCAACCATAATGCCATTAAGAGCATGTATTTTCATGAGAGCTTCCAAGAATCTCGTCTTGTTGTTGCAACAAACATAAGGACCACTTGCTCTTTCATTTGGTTTGTTTGCAAACATGTCGCTTTTTCTTCCACTTGGGATACTCATATTCCCATGATACTTGATGTTGATGATATGTGTATGACATCCAACATGTTGAACAATTTCTCTTTCCAATGGTTGGTTTGCACACATAATGCTTTTGTTTTGGATATGCTTCCTCGTGTTTTTTGCCAAATTCTCCTATTCTTGCATCAAAGATGTTGATATATATGTTAGTCAATTGCTTTGCATGCCACCCTACTAGGTTATATGGAGTTTTTGAGTTCCCACATTTGGATGATGTTCAAATCATTTCCATGCACATTGACCTTGCATATGCATTCCATTTACTATACATGTATTGTGCTAATAGTGTTGTGAACAAGAAGGGACATGCCACAAATGACATGCTCCTCTATCACGCACGAAAATATTTTGCTTGGTCTTTGTCGTGTGTAGGTACAAATGCATACACGTCAACCTCTACCAACCATGTGTTGACAAGAAGAACCGAAGAGAGTTACCTATGTCTACACTTCATCGAGCTATCTCTACAAGATAAGGTGACTTCCTTCTACTTGAGGACTCATGCAATAATCTTCATGAATTGGCTACGCTTTGAGTGTTGCTTCACTTTTGTTGTGAGCTTTGTAGGCTTCATGGAAGGTGAAGGAACATTGAAGTGTTGTCAAGTCAATCTTCTCAAGGACGACTATATGGTGAACCCCGGGATCAAGAAGGTCTCTCGACCTCTTCTACTTTGTGATGAGCATGTAGAGTCGAGGACGACTCTTTTTGAAGGGGGGGGGGAGCTGATGTAGCCCGACCTACGGTCATTACCACAACATGGTCTCCAACTTATGCCAAGTCATCATGGAATCCAAAGGTGAATCCATTCCTCTATGCGAGCCCACTTCCTACCCTATTGAATGGTATGCTACTTCATACTCCGTCACATATGCATGATAGGTTCACACCGACAAGTGCAGAGGCAAGGGAGGAAGCCCAGAACATCAAGCCTGACAAGACGGAGTCTTGGAAGAGGAGACGGAAGAAGCCACGGCTGAACCACCAGAGTCTCCGTCCTACACCAGAGTCTCCAGTCCTGCTACACCGGAGTCTCTGGTCCTGCTACACCGGAGTCTCCGGACCTACCTCTTGACCGACCCCAGCAACCGCCCGAGGACAGTCAGTACGGCACTCCGGAGACGACACCGAAGACAGACCAAAATCTCCGGCCCAGACCGGAGTCTCCGGCCTACCACACCGGAGTCTCCGGCCTACAAGATGGGCCTACGCGTCGCCAACTAGGCCTTCGGCCCATGTACCCCTCTAGCTCGTCCAAACCCTAGTTTTATTCCTAAACTACCCCTATTTATGTGGGTGGCCTATAAATAGAGCCCCCACCCCTTCATGTATCCCTTAGGCATAGATGATAGACTAAAGACAACCCCTTGTGTGGAATATCTAGTTTTGCCTCATCCCCTTTACCAAGGGGACCGACTATAGTCACCAACCTCTATTGGACTTTGCATCACGCATCCATCGTTGAACAAGGCCTTGGAGTTCGGTGTCTCGTCTCCAAGTTGTCAAGACCCTCCCCAAGGTGTTCTTCGTTCTCTGATGTGGATTTGAGGGAGCACGTTGACCGATCTTTCCTTGTGAGGATTCTATTGGACCGGTGGCCGCCGTTCGGGAGCAATCGGCCTTGTATCATGTGAGTTTTGCGTGTGTTTATCGTGTTCTTCGCGAGGTGTGTGTTCGCTTCCTCTACCTTCTCCCTTTTCCCTCGCTTTCCCATCGATTTGACCACGAGATCCGTGAAGATCGGGCCACCCAAGAGGTTAACCCCTTCATCAGGATCTTCCTAGATTATCTCCTCGTAGGCGGTCTTCTGGATTTGGGTGGGAAAGACGTAGTCTTTCCACCTTAGAGCTCTACTTGAGGTCGTCGAGGTTGGGGTAGGTCCTCTGCCTTGGAGCATTGGCATGACACTTGAGTGGAGATCTTCGGGTGATGCCTTATTGGGGATACTTTGATATGGTGGTTACCTAACAAAGTCATAAGGGTTAACTCGGGGTAGACTTAGTAGTCCTTAGTCGAGGTGGAGGCATTTTAGCTTTAGATGGGTTGTCTTCACTTGAACTCGTTGTGTTGCTTTGGTTCGATGACGGAGTAGACTCGTTGTCTTTGGGCCTTCTTATCTTCCGGCTTCTTGGCGAAGACTTCATGTTGGTTCAACGAAGGGTTTATTAGGATTGTCACTCCTTTGGGGGCGATTAGAACTAAGGCACGAGTAGGAGTTGTCAGGGATTTCTTTAGGTGGCCATCCTGTTGAGGATATGTTTCCAGCTAGGGGGGGTTGCGAGGGTTAGCATCATGAAATGCCTACATAGTGTTCATACAATAGGATCGAGTGATCCGAGGCAGACAAGCAACACATTTCAAGCATCACCCAATCACATGAAAAACATGCAGAGCGTACCATAGATACTAAGGGGATGACTACACGCCACAAGGGGAATTCCTATATTAGTGACACTAATCCTAAGTATGGACGTTACGGGGGTCTTAACTTCTGTATTGCCATTTGTTGTCGTCGGTGTCGTACTTGATCAATTTGGGGGCGATGAAGGACTCCATTGGTAGGGCGATCTCATAGTGTCTTTCGTCGTTGGTAGCTCCTTTGTTTTGCTTGTCTTGGTGTCTCTTCATTCCGGGATCTCTGTCTTCATAGTCTCCGAGTCGGACTTTGTTTTTGAAAGCGGAGCATTTGAAGTAGATGAGATATAGGGTAATCCATTTTCAAATCGTTTAATTTAGAGAATATGAGATAATCATTATTTTGAAAAGCTTTTGAGGAAATATTTTGCGAAAACCGGGGTTTTCATAAATAGGGGTTGTCCTGTCTAACGTCCATGCTAACTAAGGTCTCCTACAGTCAGGATGGCTCTGATACCATGTCTGTGGCACCCCAGATTTATGGTCCGATAATACCCGTTATGCATACAATTTACGTTCCCATGATCAGTGAGCCGTGAGCATAACCGACTAGTATCATTACAACATCCATAAAGTAACGAGTACAACACTTACAAAGAGGCCATTATGGCGAATACAACACAAGTATCGGAAGTCTTCAACGCAGAGCCCGTGCCTTAACCTACAGGCGACTGACTGGGAAGACGGCCTAGCTCGCATATACGTCAGCAAACTCCATCGTTCCTCTTGCTTCTGAAAAGTCTGGCCAAGTAAATAGCCAGGGACAATGCCGGTGAATACTTTGAATGTACTCGCAAACCACCTTAAGATAACCATAATAAAAGATATGCAATATGGCTATGGTAGGATGGCTCCAAGAGAGGTTCTTTTATAAACTGGTTTCTCTTGTAGATATAGCATGTCTCTATATCCTTGTTGAAACATTTTTGTAAAACATTTTGGAAATCTTTTTGAAAAGTTTTAAGAAAACACTAGGATTGGGTCACCCATTTGTTTTTCCTTCCAGTCATCTCATGACCAAACTCCTTCCTCCTTTTTCCCGACCATCTCATGGTCAAAACATTTCCAAGCCATTGCTCTTCTGAATTCCCTTTTGAAAACAAAACTAGCAACGCTCTACAACAACCTTCCCAACCGTCCATGACCGTGGACACGGCTATTTGAATAGATTTAAACTCTGTAGAGGTTGTACACTTTACCCAATCATCCGATTTCCCGTCCCTGATCTACACTGATCGTGGGTCGAATAACCGGTCAAGACCTTCCGAATGCCCTTTCCAATACAAGTGCCTACCCTATGAAGTTAATCCCCTCAAAACCGGGACGCCCTATATAGTCACAAGCCAACCGGAGCGCGTTTTGCACCCCATAGGGTGTGCACTTTCAGTGAGGGGTTCATAGTATCGTCTGGACGCCATTTAGACGGTATTTACCTTCTCCAGACCGATGTTTCCCATGGGCCTTTACAGGTGTAGGGGTCCCAATCTTTAATAAGATTGTTCCCTCCTGTGTTTACAATGCTAGTCCCTGGATCAATAGCTAGCATCCACAGTTAAGATGTAATATCAAGAAACAAAGGTCATAATATAATTTTATAACCAGGAATAACAAAATTTTATTACATCTTTCATAGCTCATATGGCTATTACATTACATTGCAGCGGAATAACTATAAGTAAGGGTCCTTCATCTTCAAAGTGCCACAGGCAGATGTTGGTTGTAGACTTTGTAATCCTAATCAATCAATCTCCACTAAAAACAATCAAACCTGCAACATACAAGTTACAGCCACAAAGGGTCAATACATTTGAATTGTATTGGCAAGTGATACTATGGTAGTATAGTGGAGTCTATCATCTATATGCATTTGGCTAAGTGGAGTTGAGGCTTGCATTGCTCAAAATAGATTTTTCCTTAACTTTTGAAAGTACTAAGTTTTTGCTTTGACAAAATCATTTTCTCAATCAAAGATTGAAGATCCTTCAAGGCATCTCTCAATCAAAGATTGAAGATTTCAAACATCCCTTGTTTAATCCACAAGATTTTAACTTAGAAATTGGAATGATGAGATTCTTGATTGCTTCCATGTCTTGATGCTCAAATTGTCCTTTACCAGGGACATGGCTAAGTACTTAGATTTTACACTCTGCAGAGGTGGTGCACTTTCCCCACAAGACTTGGTTTCCCAAGACAAGATCTTTCAGAAGCCTTCCCTTAGACCAAAATGGACGCGTTCCAACCTATCAAACACTACCACCTACTGTCCATATGGCTAAGTTCTTGCAACCTATATGATCATGGCAGAGCCCATATTGCCAAGTGGTTGCACTTGAAGCTTCTCAACATTTGACATCTCACATCTCTTTGTTCCTGGGTGGCAATCCACAAGTGAGATACACAAGGTCAACCATAAACATGAGCCTTGTGAACCACTCAACATAACCCAATCCTTCCATTCCACCCAGGGGATTCATTGACTTAGTGGTTTTATTAAACAAAAACATAAGTCCTTTGACTTAGAGATTTTTCCATAGTGTGAATATATTTTCCACCCATGTTTTCTATTAGCTAGGCTAAGCTTGATAGTAGTAGGAATCTTAACTTAGGAAAATCCTACTAAGGATTCATCTACTAGGTTTTCTTATAGCAAGGTCTATACTTAGCAAAATCCATGCAAGTATTACTTAGCAAAATCACTAATGCATAGAGAAAGTAATGGGACAAGAAGTATGAAGCATCACTTGCCTTTTGGAAGGGAATGGTAGTTCACTCCTTGATCTTGCTAGTCTCACACTTCACTACAAGTCAATCAAGCAAACACCAATTCAATTTACATTCCAAACCAATAATCACTCAAACAAATTCACACACACAAGACAATGGAAACCAATTCATGCATGGGAGCATGCACAAGATAGTTTTATTTTGCAAAGGGGGTCTCTATGGGGTTTCTAAACTTTGTAAGATCCAAATTGGTCATTTACCAAAGTGGCAAAATCATTAGCAAGAGGGTATTGTCCAAAAACTATTTTTAAATCCATTCATCATTTCATGTGGTGAAAAATGTTTTTATTAAGGCAAAACTCTTAAGTTGTTCACCAAATGAGTTGCTAATTTGCAAAACTTGGTGTTTTGGGTCAGTGGGTTTGATCAAACCACTTTCTTAAAGTTTTCTTTCCATAACACTTCCATAACAAAAACCATTCTTTTTATTTGACTAGAAAATGACTAAGTCAAGTAATCCAACCTAAATCTTACCAAAATCATTTTTAACACCAAGGGTTGGTTCCTAGGGTCATTAAGGTCACAACAAACCATTTTGCAAAGGTTTTAATCCAAAAATCATTTTTAAACAATTTTTCTAATCCAAACAAGTACACAAATGTTTCTGCAAATTCAAACAAGCTAACAGATACTATTTGCTAAACCAAGGGCATGGTTGGCTAGGTCTTGTTCTTCTGAATCCATTCATATAAAATTTATAATTTTTGGACGTGTGGTTTGAAAGTTACAAAGGTTTGAAGTTTGCAAATAAATCTGATTCAAAAATCTGTTTTAAACAGAATAGGTGACACGCGGCACACTCTGGTTGGACGGTACCGGTTCGGGGTGGATCACGGTGCAGACCGTAGGATCTAATCAGATCGTGCGATCCAGAACGCATACCCCTTCGCGGTTTAAGTGACTGTATCGTGCCCGCTCAATCTAGATCGAACGACTGTCATCGCATAGGCCAAACTCGGGCGGCGCAATGTCAACAGCGAGCGGCGGAGCGGCCAGATGGCGGCGGCACTGGCGAGGCAGGAAACGAAACAGGGGGAAAGTAAGCTCACCGAGGTCGCGAGGACAAGGTGGTGCTCGTCGTGTGCTCGACGTGGCAAGGGGCGCACGAGATTTGCGGTAATTCCTCACCGGAGCTTGCTACAGCGACTGACGGCTCTGGACGTGGTCGGGGACATTGTTGTGGTCCATGAGAAGGCAAGCGGAGGACTTGGTTAGCTTCGCAAGGTCAAGGCGGTGACGCGTGCATGAAAGAGAAGAGGAGGGGCGGTCGGATACAACCTGTGGGCATCGTCGGAGAAGAGGGCAGACGGCGGTGCTGCGGGTCGTCGATGATGCCGACGCTGTAGGGTACCCGCGGATGAATGAATGGCACAGAAATATGCGCCAGGGTGTGGTGAGCGTGCTCGTGTGCTCGGGGAGGCAGGAGGTGGTGTCGAGTCGCCGGAATCGGCTCTGGACTTCGTCGGAATAGAGGGTGCGCGGGGAGAAATTGGGACGGCCTGGGGGCGTGATTGGGGAAGGAGTCAGAGGGGAAATGAAGAAGGGACGCTGGCGATTTATCCTGCGTGGTCAAGGCGAGGTAAAGGCGCGGCATTATGGCGTATTGAATCCGTGGATTGAAGGCAGCAACGGCAGCGAGGAAGGAAGAAGGGGTCGTGCGGGTGGGAAAGAAGAACAGTGACAAGTGGGGTCGGTCAGTCAGTGGGAAAGAAGCGAGGAGGAGGTCCACTAGTCAGTTGCTCCGCGGGTTCAAAAAGGAGTGCGAAACGTTTTCTTTCTGGAGGGGAGCTGGGCTGCCTTGCTGGGCTTATTGGGCTGCTGGGTTGGGTCGACAAAACTCTATTTTTTTTCTTAATCTGAACCCTTTTCTTTTTCTGAATTTATTTTCTGTTTTGAATTTTCAAACAAACAAACAATGTCCAAATCAAATCAAATAATCACCAAACCTTGCACTAAGAATTTGGTTCTGTTTAGTAGCATAAATCAACTTCCAAAATAATATTTTAAATCTTTTTAGGTTCCTTTTATTAATTAAATAAAATGGTCCATGGATTAATAAAATAGGGTTTGGTTTATTTAATAAAATCTTCATTTGAAATCTAAATACTTTCAAAACCAATCAATAGATTTTATTTGGAAATAAAGAATATTTGGAAAAGTTGTTTAAACAAAATAACCTTTTACTTTAGGGTCCATTAATAATTAAATAAAATGGGCCTTAGTTATTAAATCAAATAGAGTTTGATTTTATTAATAAAATCTTTATTTGAAACCTAAATATTTTCAAAACCAAATCAGTAGGTTTTATTTGGGAAATATAGAATACTTAGAAATTTGTTTAAAACAAAATAACCTTTTATTTTAGAGTCCATTATTAATTAAATATAATAGACTTTCATTATTAAATCAAATAGGATTTGTTTTATTGAGATATTTATTTTGAAATCTAAAATAAATCCAAAACACTTTTAGTAGGTTTTATTAGAGAATATATAATATTTGGAAAACTTATTTTAAATAATTTTAATAAGTTTTGATGTTTCAATTAAATTGGTAAAACCTTTTATTTAAATAAAGTTGGATATTAAATCCTTCTTAATTTATTTAAATAAATCTTTGCTAATTTTATTTAAAATAAAATGTTTTAATTCCCAAAGCTTGGCCAAGGTTTAATTTGGCTTTATAAAATAACCTTTATTTATAAATTCACCTTTTCTTTTTGAAAAACCAAATCTTTTATTAAAAGATTCCAAAATAGTAATTCCAAAACATTTTTAATTTCCTTTAATTAAATGTTTAACTCATTAAATTCCTTTAGGATTTTATTTAATTCAAATGGGTTTGAGGTTCCATTTAAATTCAAAAAGTTTCTTCTGGCCCTGAAAATCAACAAAGTTTTATTTTATTCATTTATTTTCACATTACAAGATTTGGAAAATCTTGGGATGTGACAGGCTACCACACTTAAAATAAATCTCGTCCCGAGATTTGGGGAGGCTGGGGTTACAAGCATGTTCAAAAACAACTAGGGTACTACCACCCTTAAAAATTTTCAAACAAAAATTACATATTGGCCTTCTTGGGATCCTGAAAAAGCTTCTCTAAACAAACTTTTGCATTGAGTCCTTGGTTTCCATGCTTGACTTATGAGCCAAGGTTGAGATCCATCATAGACTTGTTTAACTTGTTCTTCATCTTTTCTGGACAATTGCTTGCATAGTGTCCTAGTTCCTTGCATTTGAAACACATCACTTGGCTGATATCTTTCTTTTCCTTTGGTAACATTGCCTCTTGTTTGTTTCTTTGATACTTCTTCTTTTCTGGGCATTCATTGGCATAGTGTCCCATCTCTTTGCAATTGTAACACTGCAACTGGCTTATGTCCTTCTTCTTTTTGGGTCTCTCCAAAGCTAGGAGTTCTTCTAGTTCATGTTCTTCATAGGTGGGAGATCTTTCTCTCTTCTTGGGGCATTGATCTTCATGCTCCTTGGATGCATGGTCCTTGTATCCACAAGTATTACTAGCTTGGGTTCCTTCTAGAATAGCATCTTTGTCATCCTTGTGGTCATTAGCTCTTTGGGAAAAGTTTTCTCCCATGTTGATCATTTGAGTAACCAATCCTTGCAACAATTGGGATTGAAGTTTCAAAATCCTTTGTATGGCTGGGTCTAGTCCATTGTTGTTGGCTAAAAACTGAGTTGTCTCTTGGCTCAACTGGTTTTGGGTTGCTATAAGTTCTCTCATGTTGTTCTCTTGGTTGTTGGTGTCATCAACCTTGATGTTGGAGTCTCTTGAAGTAGTCATCTGTTTGGGTTGGACTAGGATTAGAATAGGCAACAAAATTTCTAAGGGAACAATCCTATTCACACACATCACAATTCACACAAGCAATGAGCGAGCAATCACAAACCAAACATTTCACTCAAACAAAGTTCAAGCACACACTTAGGCAACAAAATATTTTTGTTACACCACATAAGTTGGTGTGTTTGACTTAACTAAATTATGGTGGTCCATCTATATGGTTTACTTGGGATTTTTCCTTCCTTCATGATTCTTCTTGTATGAGATCATGGTTTCCTTGGGAAAACTCCTTGGTTACAATACTTCAAATTTGTTGATGGCTCATTCTTATTTTTCATTCCCTCAGTCTCTAAATCTTGAGTAAAATTTCCTTGTTTCACTTGTAGTCCTTAGTGATATCCAAGTTGGAAGTCCTTGGGGAATATGCTGAAGATGTTGAAGTCATTAGAGTTGAAGAAGTTGGAGTCATTAGAGTTGAAGAAGTCCTTTGCACATGGTGTAGTCTTTAGCCATGGGTAGGTTTTTCCATCAAGTTTGAAACAGAAGAGATGTAGAGTTGAAACCAAAATGGTTGAGGAAAGAGTTTACAAGTGGTTTTTGTAAATAAGTTTTTGAAACAATACACTCCTATTTTTCTAAGGGTTTTTGTCCAATCCTAGGGTTTACAAATCCTACAGGCAACACAATGCTCTGATACCATCTGTAGGGGTCCCAATCTTTAATAAGATTGTTCCCTCCTGTGTTTACAATGCTAGTCCCTGGATCAATAGCTAGCATCCACAGTTAAGATGTAATATCAAGAAACAAAGGTCATAATATAATTTTATAACCAGGAATAACAAAATTTTATTACATCTTTCATAGCTCATATGGCTATTACATTACATTGCAGTGGAATAACTATAAGTAAGGGTCCTTCATCTTCAAAGTGCCACAGGCAGATGTTGGTTGTAGACTTTGTAATCCTAATCAATCAATCTTCACTAAAAACAATCAAACCTGCAACATACAAGTTACAGCCACAAAGGGTCAATACATTTGAATTGTATTGGCAAGTGATACTATGGTAGTATAGTGGAGTCTATCATCTATATGCATTTGGCTAAGTGGAGTTGAGGCTTGCATTGCTCAAAATAGATTTTTCCTTAACTTTTGAAAGTACTAAGTTTTTGCTTTGACAAAATCATTTTCTCAATCAAAGATTGAAGATCCTTCAAGGCATCTCTCAATCAAAGATTGAAGATTTCAAACATCCCTTGTTTAATCCACAAGATTTTAACTTAGAAATTGGAATGATGAGATTCTTGATTGCTTCCATGTCTTGATGCTCAAATTGTCCTTTACCAGGGACATGGCTAAGTACTTAGATTTTACACTCTGCAGAGGTGGTGCACTTTCCCCACAAGACTTGGTTTCCCAAGACAAGATCTTTCAGAAGCCTTCCCTTAGACCAAAATGGACGCGTTCCAACCTATCAAACACTACCACCAACTGTCCATATGGCTAAGTTCTTGCAACCTATATGATCATGGCAGAGCCCATATTGCCAAGTGGTTGCACTTGAAGCTTCTCAACATTTGACATCTCAAATCTCTTTGTTCCTGGGTGGCAATCCACAAGTGAGATACACAAGGTCAACCATAAACATGGGCCTTGTGAACCACTCAACATAACCCAATCCTTCCATTCCACCTAGGGGATTCATTGACTTAGTGGTTTTATTAAACAAAAACATAAGTCCTTTGACTTAGAGATTTTTCCATAGTGTGAATATATTTTCCACCCATGTTTTCTATTATCTAGGCTAAGCTTGATAGTAGTAGGAATCTTAACTTAGGAAAATCCTACTAAGGATTCATCTACTAGGTTTTCTTATAGCAAGGTCTATACTTAGCAAAATCCATGCAAGTATTACTTAGCAAAATCACTAATGCATAGAGAAAGTAATGGGACAAGAAGTATGAAGCATCACTTGCCTTTTGGAAGGGAATGGTAGTTCACTCCTTGATCTTGCTAGTCTCACACTTCACTACAAGTCAATCAAGCAAACACCAATTCAATTTACATTCCAAACCAATAATCACTCAAACAAATTCACACACACAAGACAATGGAAACCAATTCATGCATGGGAGCATGCACAAGATAGTTTTATTTTGCAAAGGGGGTCTCTATGGGGTTTCTACACTTTGTAAGATCCAAATTGGTCATTTACCAAAGTGGCAAAATCATTAGCAAGAGGGTTTTGTCCAAAAACTATTTTTAAATCCATTCATCATTTCATGTGGTGAAAAATGTTTTTATTAAGGCAAAACTCTTAAGTTGTTCACCAAATGAGTTGCTAATTTGCAAAACTTGGTGTTTTGGGTCAGTGGGTTTGATCAAACCACTTTCTTAAAGTTTTCTTTCCATAACACTTTCATAACAAAAACCATTCTTTTTATTTGACTAGAAAATGACTAAGTCAAGTAATCCAACCTAAATCTTACCAAAATCATTTTTAACACCAAGTTCCTAGGGTCAGTAAGGTCACAACAAACCATTTTGCAAAGGTTTTAATCCAAAAATCATTTTTAAACAATTTTTCTAATCCAAACAAGTACACAAATGTTTCTGCAAATTCAAACAAGCTAACAGATACTATTTGCTAAACCAAGGGCATGGTTGGCTAGGTCTTGTTCTCCTGAATCCATTGATATAAAATTTATAATTTTTGGACGTGTGGTTTGAAAGTTACAAAGGTTTGAAGTTTGCAAATAAATCTGATTCAAAAATCTGTTTTAAACAGAATAGGTGACACGCGGCACACTCTGGTTGGACGGTACCGGTTCGGGGTGGATCACGGTGCAGACCGTAGGATCTAATCAGATCGTGCGATCCAGAACGCATACCCCTTCGCGGTTTAAGTGACTCTATCGTGCCCGCTCAATCTAGATCGAACGACTGTCATCGCACATGCCAAACTCGGGCGGCGCAATGTCAACGGCGAGTGACGGAGCGGCCAGATGGCGGCGGCGCTGGCGAGGCAGGAAACGAAACAGGGGGAAAGTAAGCTCACCGAGGTCGCGAGGACAAGGTGGTGCTCGTCGTGTGCTCGACGTGGCAAGGGGCGCACGAGATTTGCGGTAATTCCTCACCGGAGCTTGCTACAGCGACTGACGGCTCTGGACGTGGTCGGGGACGTTGTTGTGGTCCATGAGAAGGCAAGCGGAGGACTTGGTTAGCTTCGCAAGGTCAAGGCGGTGACGCGTGCATGAAAGAGAAGAGGAGGGGCGGTCGGATACAACCTGTGGGCGTTGTCGGAGAAGAGGGCAGACGGCGGTGCTGCGGGTCGTCGACGTTGCCGACGCTGTAGGGTACCCGCGGATGAATGAATGGCACAGAAAGATGCGCCAGGGTGTGGTGAGCGTGCTCGTGTGCTCGGGGAGGCAGGAGGTGGTGTCGAGTCGCCGAAATCGGCTCTGGACTTCGTCGGAACAGAGGGTGCTCGGGGAGAAATTGGGACGGCCTGGGGGCGTGATTGGGGAAGGAGTCAGAGGGGAAATGAAGAAGGGACGCTGGCGATTTATCCTGCGTGGTCAAGGCGAGGTAAAGGCGCGGCATTATGGCGTATTGAATCCGCGGATTGAAGGCAGCAACGGCAGCGAGGAAGGAAGAAGGGGTCGTGCGGGTGGGAAAGAAGAACAGTGACAAGTGGGGTCGGTCAGTCAGTGGGAAAGAAGCGAGGAGGAGGTCCACTAGTCAGTTGCTCCGCGGGTTCAAAAAGGAGTGCGAAACGTTTTCTTTCTGGAGGGGAGTTGGGCTGCCTTGCTGGGCTTATTGGGCTGCTGGGTTGGGTCGACAAAACTCTATTTTTTTTTCTTAATCTGAACCCTTTTCTCTTTCTGAATTTATTTTCTGTTTTGAATTTTCAAACAAACAAACAATGTCCAAATCAAATCAAATAATCACCAAACCTTGCACTAAGAATTTGGTTCTGTTTAGTAGCATAAATCAACTTCCAAAATAATATTTTAAATCTTTTTAGGTTCCTTTTATTAATTAAATAAAATGGTCCATGGATTAATAAAATAGGGTTTGGTTTATTTAATAAAATATTCATTTGAAATCTAAATACTTTCAAAACCAATCAGTAGATTTTATTTGGAAATAAAGAATATTTGGAAAAGTTGTTTAAACAAAATAACCTTTTACTTTAGGGTCCATTAATAATTAAATAAAATGGGCCTTAGTTATTAAATCAAATAGAGTTTGATTTTATTAATAAAATCTTTATTTGAAACCTAAATATTTTCAAAACCAAATCAGTAGGTTTTATTTGGGAAATATAGAATACTTAGAAATTTGTTTAAAACAAAATAACCTTTTATTTTAGAGTCCATTATTAATTAAATATAATAGACTTTCATTATTAAATCAAATAGGATTTGTTTTATTGAGATATTTATTTTGAAATCTAAAATAAAGCCAAAACACTTTTAGTAGGTTTTATTAGAGAATATAAAATATTTGGAAAACTTATTTTAAATAATTTTAATAAGTTTTGGTGTTTCAATTAAATTGGTAAAACCTTTTATTTAAATAAAGTTGGATATTAAATCCTTATTAATTTATTTAAATAAATCTTTGCTAATTTTATTTAAAATAAAATGTTTTAATTCCCAAAGCTTGGCCAAGGTTTAATTTGGCTTTATAAAATAACCTTTATTTATAAATTCACCTTTTCTTTTTGAAAAACCAAATCTTTTATTAAAAGATTCCAAAATAGTAATTCCAAAACATTTTTAATTTCCTTTAATTAAATGTTTAACTCATTAAATTCCTTTAGGATTTTATTTAATTCAAATGGGTTTGAGGTTCCATTTAAATTCAAAAAGTTTCTTCTGGCCCTGAAAATCAACAAAGTTTTATTTTATTCATTTATTTTCACATTACAAGATTTGGAAAATCTTGGGATGTGACAACAGGAGAAAGCCCAGCTCCCGGGGATTTGTTCTCCCCCGTAGTAGTTTGAGACACCTATACCGGATTAGACAAACTTCCAGCCCAGCCCCATCCCATTCCATAGTAATGTGGTTGCAGGGGTTAATTGTTCTAGCAAAACTGCAAAGAATCGGGTGCGTTTTCGTAAACATTTTCCTCCATCATTTGTCCGACCATTTTGTAAACCAAAATTTTTCTCATTTTCAACACCACTTGGTAGGCCAAGCCTCACCAAGGTTTTCTCATAAAACATTTTTGTAAGTCTTTTTCCCGGGGTCTTCCCATCCTACATTTTTGTTTAGGCTAAAACGGGGTCTCCCAGAATTTATGGTGTTAAACACCATCTACCATACTAAAGGAAGGTAGGTATTATATAGAAGGGGGTTGTACCTAATGGTACTAAGGGGTAATGGTATGGAGGAGCCAAACATTCCCCACATCATATAATATAGTAAAACTATGCAATTTGCATAAACAGGTAAGTAGAACATGCATAGGTAAAATAGTACGACAAGGTGTATGAGCTAGAAGGTGGCTTGCTTGTGACCAGCGAGATGTCTCTTGACTTCTTTAGAATACCAGCATACCAATACAACAATAATAAAGATAACCCCGATGCTTACTTCTTCTCGGCGTCACACAATCGCAACTATCGCCATTATCGAGCATACATGCAAACAAACAACCCAAATTCAACACAAGGCATACAAACATGAAACCATACATCAAGAAAAGGATAAATGCATGATATACATTAGTAGGATATTGGAGGATTGATTTGATTGGAATGGGAGAAGGTTTGGAGGCATTAGGTGAAGGATCCTTTTTTATTGAGTATATGAACTACCTAAGAGAGGGGTGTTTGACCAGGGGCTTGATCTGTATGATACCATTGTATAAAAATAATACCATCAGTTAGGTATTGATAAAATGAAACTAACAAAAGTGGTTTCACTATTTTATCAATTTCCTAGGATTTAGAATGGATTTTATAGTGGTTAAAGCTCTAGTTTTAGGAATTAATTCACCAGAATTGTTCTGGAGTTCCAAAATTATTTCCTTGGGTGATTAGATAGTATTTGATGGACTGATTCAAGAGGAGTTGGAATCACCTCAAAACAATTAACAGAATGCCCTTGGGAAATTCCCAAAGACAGTACTGGATGATATTTGTCTTATTCATCAAATTAAATATACAGAAGCTTTTTAGGTGATTCCAAGGACACAGGTTAGGTACTGAGAATAATTTTCTGTAGAAATTGGTATCACCCTTTTTGGAGTTACAGAGCTACTGTTATGAATTTATTGGTGAATAAACCATACACAGAAAAGTTTAAATCACAAAAAATCAACAGAGGTTTATAAAATTATGATCTACTGTGATTTGGAGGATATAGTTATGGGTGTCCAATGGGAGTTGGAATTAGGTCAAAATCTCACTTGGTTTGACCTAGATACTTTTCTAAAGGCAGAAAAGGCCTGATTTTGTTATTTTTACTAGATGCAAACTAGGAAGCCATTTTAGGTGGGACTAGTGGGACAAACATGGTATGGGTAATACCTTCCATTATAAATTGGGTTTACTCCATTTGGATGCACCAAACTCTGTGGAAGCATGTATTATAGGAAAGGATACACTTGGCTAATTTATTTTCTAAGATTTATTTATATAGTTAGTTGGTCCAGCACCAAGTCTACATGCTAGGGTATGGAATTATGTAGTTGTGAAAATTATTTACTAAATTTATTTAGGCACTTTTCATTTTCAAAAAGATTTAAACCAGATGGTCATTTTTCTGGATCTCGGTAAATTGAATAAAAGCTAGGAAATTGTGGGCTAGGTTCTGGAGAACATGGGCCGCAGAGAGGAGGATACGGCCCACCCGGGCGGCGCGCTGTGCGGGATGTGGGCTTGAACACACTGACAGGCAGG
The DNA here is from genome assembly GCA_916181665.1 of Avena sativa. Lineage (NCBI taxonomy): Eukaryota > Viridiplantae > Streptophyta > Magnoliopsida > Poales > Poaceae > Avena > Avena sativa. The sequence continues at coordinate 362,377,747 of OV702285.1, read as the reverse complement.
TCGGCCTGTCAGCGGTGGAGGGCGACCGAAGGGGTACGAGGAGGATCCGGCCGTTGGTTTTAGGTGGATCGGACGGTGCTAGCTCGTCGTCCTCGTCGGGACACTGCCAGCAGAGAACGAAACCCTAGGTTCATTGCAGAGGAGTGGGGTTCTCACCAGAGGGCTCGGGAGGCGACGGGGAGAGGCGAAGATGACGCGGCGCTCAACGGTAGTCAGATCGAGGGGCGGCAAGGGTAGGTTTGTCGCCGGGAGGGAGCTCGCGTTACTGCGGGTGCCTGGTGGCCTTGGAGCTTCATGGTGGCGCCATCGCAGAGGGACCTAGGCGAGACAAGCAACAAGGTTAGGTAGCCCAGGCTGGTGCAGGCTCAGGGAGGGGTCATGCAGCACGAGGGGAGGAGAGGAGAGGGGGTTGTGCTCGAGTTGGGGAGGAGGCCGAGAGCATCTGGTTCTTCTCCTCCCGAGTATTGTAGATCGAGGGAGAGCTTGGGGAGCTCGGGGATGGTTAGTGGGAGGGGAGGGAGTGGAATGAGCCAAGGGGATGGGCAGGGAGAGGCCACTGGCCTATTTAACTCGAGGGGAGAGGGTCCATGGTGGACCTTGATCATTGTGTCCAAGGAGAGGGTAGTTGTTGTGGGCGTGAGAGAGGGTCTGGGTGGTTTCTGGTTTGGTTTGTGGCAGAGGGGAAGGATGGTAACATTCATAGGTAAGGGTAGTTTCACATGAGGTAATTTTTGCCAAATCATACAAGCACTAGAGACAAGGTTGTGAGTGAGCTACAGTGGTGGTCGACAAGAGGTGAGTGATGCTGCTAGAGAGAAGTGCTGGGGAAGATTGGGGTTGGTTTGGCCCTTGTTTGAATCACGGTTTGATGGTTTTTAAAAATTTGATCATTTGGAGGTGTGTTAAGGAAGTTGCAAAAGTTTCATTGGACAAAGTGTGGGTTTATGGTACTGGTAGGTAGAGTAGATCAAATAATCACTTCATGATTTAAATGGGATTTTTCTGAATATTATAATCCCATTTAAATGCACTTATTTAAAAAGTGCAGAAGTAGATTATGGAAGCAAGAATGATATTTTTACCTTTTACAAGCTTGATTCTTTATGTGATATGGTCCTAAATACCATAATACACATTGGAGGATTTTATTGGGATTTATTGAGGTGGAAAAGTATTTCTAAGGAACTATTTCTTGTTTCTGCCATTTAAGAAAAAGGGCAAGAAGAAATAATAAAGAATCTCAAAAATATTTATTTTTGAGTTGGGAGGATGGGGTATGATGAATAGGCATCAAATGTGCCTTAGGTTGTCAAGGTGATCTAGAGAAAAGGAAACTTGCCTTTATAGACAAGGATTTTGAGAAATTGGTAAGTAAAGGAAATTAAAGAGTTTAGTAATCCAAGTAATTGGGGGAATTATATGGGGATTCTTAGATCCAAGGTAGATGATGTAAACTTGATGTAGGCATCAAGGGTAAGCTTGGTTTTGAAGAGAAGTGGTGAAAAGGATAGAAACTAGATTCTGGAGGATCTAGGGTTTAGTTATTCTGATGCCATCTAGACAGGGTTGGATTAGGGAGCTCAGAGCTCACCTTGACACAAAGGGTATATGGATGGATAAACCATGTCATATATATGATCATGGAAGCAAGATTTGGGCTTGGTTGCAAATAAGGTGATCTAGATGAGATGGCAAACTTTGTTGAAAATAAGGCTGCCATAACAAATACATTAGGTAGCCTCCTAAACCATTGGGGTTTAGGAAGCACAAGGATCCAATGGAAACAAGTGGAGTGGGGATTGAGAGTCCATGATTAGTAGATCATAGCCATGTAAAGTTTTGGCCAAGGGGAGGTGGCATATAGATGTGAGCTTCTACCAAAGTAGGCAAGATGATAAGATTTGCAGACAAGATTGTTATCTTGACTACAAAACCATCAAGGATGAGTGGGAGGTAGAATGGCTCAGCCAAGGGCAAGAGTGGTATTTGGTATTAATAATGATGTAATACAAGATGGTTCACATACATTCTCAACAATACACATGGGTTGGAAAAGGTAGATCTCTAAAGATTGAATCTAGATAAGAAATCTAGACTTAGCCATTTTGACAGATTTAGGGTTTTAGACTAGAGTGCAAGTGCAGATGATTTTGAGAGGATGCTAGGTCCCAAATTCTTGATCAAGGATAGGAGGTGGAGGTACTAATTAAGTAGATAGGATTCATGCTTAGGTTGGGTCTCCACTGAGTTGGAAACCATCCAGGGGGATTATCCTTGGATTGATCTAAGCAGGAGAGGAGATAGTCACTCTAGTGGCTTGGGACAGATCCAGACTTAGATGCTTGATGATCCCAAGCAAGGGTTGGGTCCTAAGGGATGATCTACTAGATTAGCTCACTCTAATTCCTAAGCAAACAAGGCAATCAGCATATCAAGGCAATTCATCAACCAACAGATCAAGGCAATTCATCTTAACACTTATCTAACTACTACTAGGGTTACCATCAAGCCTAGCTTGAGGTAAGGAGGGGTATTTTGGAAATGTGTTTTGCTTTGAAGTAAGATAAGGATCATCTTGGTATTACTACCAAGATTGAAATGAAAGGTTTTAATAAAGGTTTTTGGAAAACCTAGAGATAAGGGTAGTTGAAGGTCCTGTCTTGAAAACATAAGGAGAGTATATATATATATATGTCTCCATATTTTTGGTAATAGAAGCTAGTAAAGTATTTGGTTGTGTCAAAGTCATCTTGACTCAGGTTTTGGAATGCTAGAACATTTGAGAATATGAAAGATGAGCCAAGACATCTCTTTTGTAAAATAGTTTTTTGTAAACTAGGGTTGAGAGGAGGAGTACACAACTAGTACTCAAACAGTTGCTTGAGCACAAGCAAACAGGTCAGCACATAATGCAAGAAAAAGTTTTTGTTCCCCCTGATTTTTGCCTTTTGGACATTTAATCAGGGTTGCTAAAATTGGGATGTTACATGAACGGTACTTCTGGCCAGGGCCGAAGCAGCTCAAATACCTCAAAGGATCTCTCTCGCTGAACAATAGGAAGGATGTGGAGGTGCAATTATGGTTTGTGCAAGAAAACACGATTGTCCACATCCTTCCGGGGTGGATGACCTTTTGATAGTAAGGCTTTCTAAAGCAACAAAAAAAGAGAGAAAAGCAAAAACAAGAGGCACTATCTTCACGAGTCTTCAAGAGATGGGTCCACACATCAAAGTGCCAAAGAATAAAACCTACAACTTAGGCACACTATTTAACCACAAGTGGGATTATCATCAACACCAAAATACTTAGAGAAAACAATGTCCTTTCAATCTCCATACTTTTGGTGTTTGATGACAACCCCATAAGATTTGCATAGATAAAGAACATTAGGAACAAATTTTTGTCATGTAAGAGAGGCTCCCCCAAGACGTGTGGAAGAGATGAAAATTTGCTTATGGAATGCAACAAGCACACACAAGGGTAGGATCCCCCTTACCATTACAAAAGCACCACAAGTGCAATGATATAAAAGAAAGAGAGTGAGTCATAACTTTGCACCAATAACCATATGGTGGGAGAAAATAGATGAGATAATAACAAAGATAGCTCCACCATATACAACCAATCTCGAGAATACCACATAGATAACATAACACATAGTCTCATACAAATAGTAGCACAAATGGACGAGGTACACAAACACACATAGAAATGAAATGTTCACGAGCATAAAAAGATCAAAGAAAGAACGAGCTCATGACAAGGCCCATGCAAATCCAGTAGCAACCTAATAGACATCTGTCACATCCCAAAATTTTCCAAATTTTGAAATGTGAAAAATAAATAAACAAAATAAAATTTTGTTGAAATTTAGGGTGAGAAGAAACTTTTGATTCCAATTGGACACATCCAAACCTATTTTGATCAAATAAAATCCTAAAAGGATTTAAAAAGATAAACAATTAATAAATAAGGTTATAATAGTTGGAATCACTACTTTTGGATCTTTAAATAAAAAGATATGGTTTTTATAAGAAAAGGTAGAAATATAAATAAGGATTATTTTATAGAGCCAAATTAAATCTTGGCCAAGCTTTTGAAATAAAATATTTCTATTTGATAAAAAGAGTAAAGGTTTATTTAAATAAAATAATGAGGATTTATTAATATCCAATTTTTATTAAAGTAAAGGCTTTTCCATTTTAAATAAACACTAAAACTTGTTATTTTATTTTTAATAAGATTTCCAAGTGTTTTATATTTTCAAATAAAACCTACTGAAATGATTTTGGTATTATTTTAGATTTCAAATAGAGTTTTTAAATAAATAAAATCCTATTTGAATTAATGACTAAGGTCTATTTATTTAATTATTAATGGATCCTAAAAAGAATAAAAAATATTTTGTTTTGGACTTTGATATGTGTTGTTAAACATAATTAAAATAAATACAAATTTTGGTGGTGGTTTGATTTGAATTGCTGTTTGAATTATTTGTTTGAAAATCAAAACATAAATTCAAATAGAAAAAGAAAAAGCTTTCAGAATAAAAAAAATGAAACAGACCCAGCCCATCTGGCCAGCCCAGCAGCCCAGCAACGCAGCCCACCAGCTCTCACCCACTGTGAAACGTTTTCCACCCAGAGATTAACCCGCTGAGTCGCAGACAAGTGGCCCCATCTTCCCATCTCTCTCTCTCACTGTCAGACGGACCCCACCACGCCAGCACATCGTCTTCAACCCGCGACCACGTCGCCCTGCCGTTGCTGCCGATTAACTTCGGCATTGAATTCGCGTTGATGGCGGCCTTAATTCCTCTAGTGATCACGCGTAGATAAACGCCCACGTCCCCTCTCGCTTTCCCCTCACTCGCCCCTCCTTCTCTGCCCCAGGGCTGCCCCGATTTCCTCTTGCACCGCCGCGGACTCCGACGAGCTTCGCGAGCAATTCCGGCCACACCTCGCCGCCCCTCGCCTCCCAGAGCACGAAAGCTTGCTCCTCAGACCCGTGCGCATCTGCCCGTGTGCTCCACTCGCTTGCGTGCGCCCCAAACCGTCGGCAACGACCATACCAGTAGCGCCACCGTCTGCAAGCAACTCCGGCGACCTCTCCCTGGTAAGCCAGACCGCCCTGAGCCCTCTCGATCATGCTCACGTGAACGCCACACTCGCCCGCGTCTAACCGTGCACTTACTTTGCCTCGACACGACCTGCAGCTCCGTCCCCGACGACCCCCAGAGACGCCTGACGCCGCCACCGACTCCGGCGAGCGATTACTTTCGTCCCTGAGCTCCCCTCGCCAAACCAACAGCGCCTCAAGCTTCACCAGGACCATGCGAGCACGGTGAGCATCTCCGTTACCCCCTTGCTTCCTGAATCACCGGATCCGCCGCAGCCCGAGCGTGCGCCGCCAGTCGCCGCCGCTAGCGCCGCTCACTTTTGGTCAAATGCGTTGTAGTCCGTAGGATCTAGATCCAAAGGATCAAATTAGATCATAAGCGAAAGGGTATGCGTCCATCTGTGCCACACGATCTCACTTAAATCCTACGGTCCACAGAGCTCAATCCGTGCGAACCGGTATCGTCCAGTAAGAACATGACGCGTGGCACTGAATTGTTTAAATAGACAGAAACATTTCTATTTGTTGATTGAATTTGTAAATTGCATAACTTTAATTCTACACGTCCAAATTTTGCAAATTTTATATCAATGGATTCAGCAGAACAAGTACTTTGCAACCATGCACTTTGTTTAATGATTTGCTTATGTAAAATTGGTTGTAATTGCAGAAACATGTGTAGGCTTATTTTGAATATAAAAATTGTTCTAGATTTAATTTTAATGTGAAATCTTTGCAAAATGGTTTGTTTTGAACCTACTGACCCTAGGAACCAACTTATGGGTTTAAAAATGTATTTTGAGTAGTTATGTAACATCCCAAAATTCTTCCTATTTTGGAATGTTATAAATTAAATCAATAGCTTGATTGATTGTTTGACTTTGTTGAAAATTCTCAAAGAGAAGAAACTTTTTGAATAGAAGATCCTCTCAACCTTGAATTCAAAATCTTATATTCTTTTGTTATGACCTAAGTATCCATATAGGCAAAAGGGCATGGAATGATTATGGATTGTAGAATTGGTGTGCAAGATTTCAAAATGAAAATCATGAACCATTCATAAGCATTTCATTACATCCATGCAAAGTTCTCACAAACTAAATCCAAATCCTGGTATCCAAATCCTATAGTTGATTCACCCAAATGTTCCAAAAGGTAATTGAATTGAATTTATAAAACCCACTGTTGCTAAGGCATAAATTATTGATAATTATAGCCTAAAGAGATCCAATTAATATTGCAAAATTTTAGAAACAAAATTGAGCTCATTTGGAGCTATTATGAAAAAGTTATGGAATAAATACAAACAAATAAAGATATAAATAAAATGGAATATACAAGGATTTATAAACCCACTACTTAAAAAATAGTAAAAAGATTACAAATATGATCCTACAATGATCTATTCGATTTTAGAAAAATTTAGAAATAAGAATCATGTCTTTTGGAGTTCGTATGCAAAAGATATGAGGGAAACAAGTAAATAGAAAAAAAAAAGAAAAAAAAAAGAAAAAAAAGAAAAACCCAATGGGCCGGCCGAGCCAGCCGTCGGCCCAGCAAGGCCGAATCGGACCAGCCAGCAGCCAGACCCGCCTTGATCGATGGCTTACATGCTTTAAAAACCGTGCAAAACCTGTTTTCTCAAACCTATCTCTATTCAAACTCCTATAACTTTTTATCTACAACTCCGAATCGACTTCCGTTTGTTTCTACTTGTTCCCTACTCCAAGGCCTATCTCTACATCATCCTAAATCTCCATATAAACTCGTGGAGCCACGGCTGTACGAGTTTCTATTCCCAAAATCCCGAATCTACACATGCCCGAATCTTATTTCGCTTTTTGACCCATCTAGACTTCGTTTTTTGCCTTCGGCCAAAACACGAAAGTTGTAGAACTCGTCAAAATCTTTCGATACCGACAAACCTCACCTCTTTTCATCCACCACAGCCGGAGAATTTCGCATCGCAATATTTCAGATCTTACGGTGTAAATCCAAGATGTACCCGCGCTCATTTCTTTAAATCCAAATTCCTTTGGTGAGAAGGTAGGAATAATGATTCGCCACAACTTTCATGTTTTAAGTTTTTCAATTTGACCTACGGATTTGTCTCTCTAACCATGATATGTTTCTTGTCTATTCTGAGCCAAAATCGGGTCGATCTCTTCTTCTAGCCACCGGATCCTATCCAAACGGTCGAGATCCAATCAAACCGGTGCGTGCCATGTCGTTATTCCGGTCAGCTTCCTCATCAACGCCACATCATCATCAGGTCAGCATCTAGTCCCAGTCAGCATGCAAAGTCAACCTGTCCAGTCAGCGGAATATTCTCTAGAATATTCCATTCGAATTTAAAATTGCACATTATAGATCTAACTTGTAAAATTCATTAGAAATTCATACCACGTCCAAAAATTGCGTATAATATATCAAATTGAAGATAATTTTACGTAGAATCATCTTATCAGAATAGATCCAACTTTTACTGTACGTGGTTACTGCAGTAATTTAATTAGTTTTAATGGTCTTTTAGGTTAATAAATGCATAGGAAATTTTCTGTAACTCCGAAAAATATGAACAATATATCAAATTGAAGCTACTGTAATGTAGATTAATAATATATGGTTGGATCCAGCTTTTGCGGACTATTTACCCCGTAGAAATTTAATTGGTTTTAATGTCTTTAGAAATCATTAAATTCATAGAAAATTATTTGCATATCACAAAAATATAAATAATATACCGATGGAAATCTGGTTCCATGTAGATCATCAATATGCAATTAGTTCAGCCTTTTACTGTAAGGTTTTGCCGTGAAGATTTCAATTGTTTAATGGCTTATTTAGAGTAATAAATTCATAAGAAAATAATTACTGCTCAAAAAATTACAAATAATATGTCCCTGGAATCACAGTTCCGTGGAGATTTCAGATATAATTTTAGTTTCATTTTTAGTCAACAGAAACTATATGAATCATTTGAAACCCATTAAACACTATTTAAATCATACAAGAAGATCTATAACTCCGATTAGGGTGAATCCAACGCCTACTGGTTCATATTAATGTCCTCTATCCAGTAAACCCAAGAAACAAATTTAATTCGACAGTTATAACATGCGTTACAACAGAGCTATCAAAACCCTTATATTGGCAAGTAATTATTAATAACAAGTACCCTATTGCTTTAATTGATCTCATACATGCATCATATGATCTATTAATGCTCAGAGAACTAAATGTAAGCATTATAACATATTAAACCATCATGCATGTTTTTGATCATCCTTGTTGTGTTTGCTATGTTGCAATTGTTTTGATTGGAACTACCTTGTCCTCGTATTAGATTGTTCGGAGAGTGCGATTGCTGCGGAGAAATACAATCAACTCCCATATTATCAACATAAGGCAAGTTACACCACTTGTTCATAACTTTTGTCCCAGTTTTGATTCTATGCATGTGATCTTCAAAATTCTGTAGTATGCATGTGTAGGATGTTCTAGTAAAATTTTCCTTAGTATTATTTTGCAAGTGTGATGATTTTGTAGTATGCCATGAGTAGCTCTATACTTAGGATTTACCTCCTAATAGGTTCCCCTGTTTTTGCTAAGTAATGCTTGCTATGCTATATATATAAAGTACCGTTGGGGGTTTCGAAAGACAATGAATTTTTCTAAGTATAAAGGCTCTCTTGAGCAAACTTTTCTTCTCAAATCCACTTCAAAATAAAACTAAGTTTTCTTCTGGGCGAAATGGTTGTCGGGACAACGAGTGAGATTTTGGTGGAGGATGGCCGCCCAGGAATCAAAGAAGTCTGCCATGTTTCAGAATTCAGAAGCTCCCAGTGCAACCACAATACATTATGGGCTCTGTCTTGGCCTAGTACTTAGTGGGAAACCTCACCTGGGTACCAACATTTGGAGGTTCTTAGCACGGTTGGATCCAGAAGGTAGAGGGGCTACTAAGGGAAAGCCTCGCCATGGTCTTGTCTGTAAAAGGACTTGATCGTGGATTGTGGGTAAAGTGCACAAACTCTCGAGAGTATTGCAATCTGATCGATCAGCCGTGTTCACGGTAACAGAACAACAATGAGCATCTGAAGGATGGAGCCTCTGAAGGATCTTCCTCTCTCTTTTCTAAAACAAAGTTTTAAAACCCCATGGCGTGAGTAATATCGCCAATGGGTGGGATTTTGGGGAACTCCAAGTGACACCTAGTGCGTAATATCCAACTGTTTGGTTGTTTGGACACTTGGTGCGTAATATCCTCGTGTGCCTCTCGACCTTAATTTACCTAAGCAAATGTTTGCAAATTAGGGAAAAATCTTCTCTTCTTCTCACTACTTAAGAAAACTAGCTTTGAGCAAATGAACTCTACAGCCTAACCTAGCCTTGCATGTAGAGATAGTCCTTTCTTTACTTGGTGTAATTTGCCAATACATTCAAAGTATTGACCCAACTTGTTGGCTGCACGTTTCATGTGCAGAATTTCGGAGATCGTTGAAAGGTGCGCTAGGATCGCGGGTCTTCACTCAACCTGCCTGTGGCATTGATGGGACTCCAAGTTGTATTTATATCGCTTCTGTTGTAATAATGTAAACTCTGGATTATTCGATTAATGTAATAAATACTTGTGTTTTACATGATATTTCATCGACTGTGAGTGCTAGCTATTGATCCAGGGACTAGCATGTTAATCACAGGGACTTAGGATCTTACTTGATCCGAGGTTGCTACAGATGGTATCAGAGCATAAGTTGACTGTAGGTCGTGACCCTAGACATGGAAAAACCTTAGGACAAATATTTTCTAAGTTATTTCAGAAAACTCTCATACTTCTCATCATCTACCTTTGGGTTTTAAAATTTCTTAAGTCTCTTCTTTTCAACATTAGAAAATGACCACTACACACTTCAAGAAGAAACTTTTCTCAAGATTACCTTTTCAAAGAAGATCATCTCAATGTGTCGATTAAGTCGGGACTTGAAGACCTCCATGAAAGATGTTCCAAGACTGAAGCTACGAGATTAAAGACTTCAAAGGCCTTAAGTCAATGCTATTAACTAAAGAACTCGAAATATTGAAGATTATGAAGAACATGAAGACTATCAAGAGCACGAAGACTTTTGGAGACTCGAAGCCTCGAAGATTCAAAGTGACCTATTAGGAACCAAACCCTAATAAGATTTCGCTAAATATAGATGCGACAAATTGTTTGCTATCTTGTATGGTTTATTACCTTAGCTAATGAAAACCTATTTTCTAAATAAAATTGCTTATATGGGTTATTCATCTTTCCATACTCCATTCGTTCCTACTCTAAACCATGGTCATCTCGACGGATGGACCATATCAATAAGGAGGACAAGGAACTCAACTCCACCAAGTGTAAGAGCCACGTCGATACAAAGAAGTGAATGCTCCAGGTTGAAGAAAGAATGAAGGATGCCAACATTGAAGTCAACAGAATGGTTCATTATGCCAGCCAATTCCTAAAAGACGAGGCTGCAACCTAGTGGGAGATGCAACACGCCATTAATGATCATCAAGGGATGATATCCTGGGGAGAATTTAAATAGGTTCTACCACAATCTCGTCTCGTCACTGGTATACCAAAAACCCAAGAAGTTGAAGTCCCGAAAACATTTAGCTTGCACGATTTGTGGAGAAACGAGACATATCACCAAGGAGCATCATGATCAACGCCCCCTACAGTGAAGGAAGGCACCCATCAGAAGAATGTCCCACCTCTCAAAGTTACATGCTTCCTGTGCGAAGGGACCAATCACAACCCCGCTCAATGCACCTCTACCCGGTGGTACATCAACTGAATCAGCAAGTTAGATACGGAATGCGCCAAGACCTCATGAAGCTCTGCGAGGACACGACAAAGACAAGGGATGGATTCAAGACTCTAGACACCACACCCAAAGTTATCACTTCGCAATACTCGACATATGAAAGGAATGCCCATTTCCCCAAACTGGCTCAAGGAAACGATCAAGGCTTCCAAATGTTGAGGTAGAGCATGAAGAACCACAAGACGGAATGTCCTTGCCAAAAAAAGAGGAAGGATCTAAGCAAAGTCCTATGCTTCCAGTGTCACAATCCTGGGCATTATGCTGATAATTGTCCAAAACATGTGAATGTAGTTGGAAAGGATAAAAACGACGATGGTAATAGTAATAGAGGCAGTAGCGTGAAGAATCCCAAGAAAGATTCTAGCTAGGTGACATGCTATAAGTATGGTGAAACAGTGCATTACGCGTTAAATTGCCCTTAGAAAAGGAAGAATGGCAGTGGCAAAGGAAATGCCAAAGGAAAGAAGCCCAATCCGTCCATCAAGCTACGACGAATTATGTTAGTGTGAATGGATCTTACAAATCAACAATCCACACCGGACCCATCAGAGGAACCTAAAAAATACAACCTTTTAAGGGTGGTGGTACCCTAGTGTGAACCAAACCTATTTCTTGCTAGCTTTCTCGAATCTCGAGGACGAGATTCCTTTTAAGGGTGGTAGTCTGTAACATCCCAAAATTCTTCCTATTTTGGAATTTTATAAATTAAATCAATAGCTTGATTGATTGTTTGACTTTGTTGAAAATTCTCAAAGAGAAGAAACTTTTTGAATAGAAGATCCTGTCAACCTTGAATTCAAAATCTTATATTCTTTTGTTATGACCTAAGTACCCATATAGGAAAAAGGGCATGGATTGATTATGGATTGTAGAATTGGTGTGCAAGATTTCAAAATGAAAATCATGAAGCATTCATAAGCATTTCATTACATCGATGCAAAGTTCTCACAAACTGAATCCAAATCCTGGTATCCAAATCCTGTAGTTGATTCACCCAAATGTTCCAAAAGGTAATTGAATTGAATTTATAAAACCCACTGTTGCTAAGGCATAAATTATTGATAATTATAGCCTAAAGAGATCCAATTAATATTGCAAAATTTTAGAAACAAAATTGAGCTCATTTGAAGCTATTATGAAAAAGTTATGGAATAAATACAAACAAATAAAGATATAAATAAAATGGAATATACAAGGATTTATAAACCCACTACTTAAAAACTAGTAAAAAGATTACAAATATGATCCTAAAATGATCTATTCGATTTTAGAAAAATTTAGAAACAAGAATCATGTCATTTGGAGTTCGTATGCAAAAGATATGAGGGAAAAGGAAATAGAAAAAGAAAAAGAAAAAAAAGAAAAAAACCCAATGGGCCGGCCGAGCCAGCCGGCGGCCCAGCAAGGCCGAACCGGACCAGCCAGCAGCCAGACCCACCTTGATCAATGGCTTACATTCTTTAAAAACCGTGCAAAACCTGTTTTCTCAAACCTATCTCTATTCAAACTCCTATAACTTTTTATCTACAACTCCGAATCGACTTCCGTTTGTTTCTACTTGTTCCCTACTCCAAGGCCTATCTCTACACCATCCTAAATCTCCATATAAACTCTTTGAGCCACGGTTGTACGAGTTCCTATTCTCGAAATCCTGAATCTACACATGCCCGAATCTTATTTCGCTTTTTGACCCATCTAGACTTCGTTTTTTGCCTTCGGCCAAAACACGAAAGTTGTAGAACTCGTCGAAATCTTTCAATCCCGACAAACCTCACCTATTTTCATCTATCACAGCCGGAGAATTTCGTATCGCAATATTTCAGATCTTACGGTGTAAATCCAAGATGTACTCGCGCTCGTTTCTGCATATCCAAATTCCTTCGGTGAGAAGGTAGGAATAATGAATCCCCACAACTTTCATGTTTTAAGTTTTTCAATTTGACCTACGGATTTGTCTCTCTAACCCAAATCTGTTTCTTGTCTATTCTGAGCCAAAATCGGGTCGATGTCTTCTTCTAGCCACCGGATCCTATCCAAACGATCGAGGTCCAATAAAACCGGTGCGTGCCATGTCGTTATTCCGTCAGCTTCCTCATCAACGCCACATCATCATCAGGTCAGCATCTAGTCCTAGTCAGCATGCAAAGTCAACCTGTCCAGTCAGCGGAATATTCTCTGGAATATTCCATTCGAATTTAAAATTGCACATTATAGATCTAACTTGTAAAATTCATTAGAAATTCATACCACGTCCAAAAACTGCGTATAATATATCAAATTGAAGATAATTTTACGTAGAATCATCTTATCAGAATAGATCCAACTTTTACTGTACGTGGTTACTACAGTAATTTAATTAGTTTTAATGGTCTTTTAGGTTAATAAATTCATAGGAAATTATCTGTAACTCCGAAAAATATGAACAATATATCAAATTGAAGCTACTGTAATGTAGATTAATAATATCTGGTTGGATCCAACTTAAATGTAATTGGTTTTAATGGCTTTAGAAATCATTAAATTCATAGAAACTTATTTGCATATCACAAAAATATAAATAATATACCGATGGAAAGCTGGTTCCATGTAGATCATCAATATGCAATTAGTTCAGCCTTTTACTGTAAGGTTTTGCCGTGAAGATTTAAATTGTTTAATGGCTTATTTAGAGTAATAAATTCATAAGAAAATAATTACTACTCAGAAAATTACAAATAATATGTCCCTGGAATCAAAGTTCCGTGGAGATTTCAGATATAATTTTAGTTTCATTTTTAGGCAACAGAAACTATATGAATCATTTAAAACCCATTAAACACTATTTAAATCATACAAGAATATCTATAACTCTGATTAGGGTGAATCCAACGCCTACTGGTTCGTATTAACGTCCTCTATCCAGTAAACCCAAGAATTTTTTTAATTCGACAGTTAGAACAGGCGTTACAACAGAGCTATCAAAACCCTTATATTGGCAAGTAATTATTAATAACAAGTACCCTATTGCTTTAATTGATCTCATACATGCATTATATGATCTATTAATGCTCAGAGAACTAAATATAAGCATTATAACATATTAAACCATCATGCATGTTTTTGATCATCCTTGTTGTGTTTGCTATGTTGCAATTGTTTTGATTGGAACTACCTTGTCCTCGTATTAGATTGTTCGGAGAGTGAGATTGCTGCGGAGAAATACAATCAACACCTATATTATCAACATAAGGCAAGTTACACCATTTGTTCATAACTTTTGTCCCAGTTTTGATTCTATGCATGTGATTTCAAAATTCTGTAGTATGCATGTGTAGGATGTTCTAGTAGAATTTTCCTTAGTATTATTTTGCAAGTGCGATGATTTTATAGTATGCCATGAGTAGCTATATACTTAGGATTTACCTCCTAATAGGTTCCCCTGTTTTTGCTAAGTAATGCTTGCTATGCTATATATATAAAGTACCGTTGGGGGGTTCGAAACACAATGAATTTTTCTAAGTATAAAGGCTCTCTTGAGCAAACTTTTCTTCTCAAATCCACTTCAAAATAAAACTAAGTTTTCTTCTGGGCGGAATGGTTGTCGGGACAACGAGTGAGATTTTGGTGGAGGATGGCCGCCCAGGAATCAAAGAAGTCTGCCATGTTTCAGAATTCAGAAGCTTCCAGTGCAACCACAATACATTATGGGCTCTGTCTTGGCCTAGTACTTAGTGGGAAACCTCACCTGGGTACCAACATTTGGAGGTTCTTGGCATGGTTGGATCCAGAAGGTAGAGGGGCTACTAAGGGAAAGCCTCGCCATGGTCTTGTCTGTAAAAGGACTTGATCGTGGATTGTGGGTAAAGTGCACAAACTCTCGAGAGTATTGCAATCTGATCGATCAGCCGTGTTCACGGTAACAGAACAACAATGAGCGTCTGAAGGATGGAGCCTCTGAAGGATCTTCCTCTCTCTTTTCTAAAACAAAGTTTTAAAACCCCATGGCGTGAGTAATATCGCCAATGGGTGGGATTTTGGGGAACTTGGTGTGTAATATCCAAGTGACACTTGGTGCGTAGTATCCAAGTGTTTGGTTGTTTGGACACTTGGTGCGTAATATCCTCGTGTGCCTCTCGACCTTAATTTACCTAAGCAAATGTTTGCAATGTAGGGAAAAATCTTCTCTTCTTCTCACTACTTAAGAAAACTAGCTTTGAGCAAATGAACTCTACAGCCTAAACTATCCTTGCATGTAGAGATAGTCCTTTATTTCCTTGGTGTAATTTGCCAATACATTCAAAGTATTGACTCAACTTGTTGGCTGCACGTTTCATGTGCAGAATTTCGGAGATCGTTGAAAGGTGCGCTAGGATCGCGGGTCTTCACTCAACCTGCATGTGGCATTGATGGGACTCCAAGTTGTATTTATATCGCTTCTGTTGTAAAAATGTAAACTCTGGATTATTCGATTCATGTAATAAAGACTTGTGTTTTACATGATATTTCATCGACTGTGAGTGCTAGCTATTGATCCAGGGACTAGCATGTTAATCACAGGGACTTAGGATCTTACTTGATCCGAGGTCGCTACAAGTTAAGGAATAAATAATTGAATTAACTCATTTCTAGTCAAATAAAAATGTTGATTATGATTTAGAAATAATTTTTGGAGTGAAACCTTTGGGAAATGTTTTGATTCAAACCTCCTGACCCTAAAATACCAAGTTTTGAGAATTAAAATATATTTGGTGAACTCTTTAAAAAAATATTGCTTTGCTAAAAGCATATTCAACCACATAAAATATTGATTTGATTTAAAAATGGTTTATAGATAAAACCTTTTGCAAATAGTTTTACCACTTTAGTAAATGACCACTTTGAACTTTATAATGTTTAGAGCCTAGTAGAAACCACTTTTGCAAATAAAACTATCCTTTTCATGCCAGCACATCATCTTCAACCCGCGACCATGTCGCCCTGCCGTTGTTGCCAATTAACTCCGGCATTGAATTCGCGTTGATGGCGGTCTTAATTCCTCCAGTGATCACGCGTAGATAAACGCCCACGTCTCCTCTCGCTTTCCCCTCACTCGCCCCTCCTTCTCTGCCCCAGGGTTGCCCCGATTTCCTCTTGCACCATCGCGGACTCCGACGAGCTTCGCGAGCAATTACGGCCACACCTCGCCGCCCCTCGCCTCCCAGAGCACGCAAGCTTGCTCCTCAGACCCGTGCGCATCTGCCCGTGTGCTCCACTCGCTTGTGTGCACCCCAAACCTTCGGCAACGATCACACCAGCAGCGCCACCGTCTGCAAGCAACTCCGGTGACCTCTCCCTGGTAAGCCAGACCGCCCTGAGCCCTCTCGATCATGCTCACGTGAACGCCACACTCGTCCGCGTCTAACCGTGCACTTACTTTGCCTCGGCACGACCTGCAGCTCCGTCCCCGACGACCTTCAGAGACGCATGACGCCGCCACCGACTCCAGCGAGCGATTACTTTCGTCCCTGAGCGCCCCTCGCCAAACCAACAGCGCCTGGAGCTTCACCAGGACCCTGCGAGCGCGGTGAGCATCTCCATTACCCCCCTTGCTTCCTGAATCACCGGATCCGCCACAGCCTGAGCGTGCGCCGCCAGTCGCCGCCGCTAGCGCCGCTCACTTTTGGTCAAATGCGTTGTAGTCCGTAGGATCTAGATCCAAAGGATCAAATGAGATCATAAGCGAAAGGGTGTGCGTCCATCTGTGCCACACGATCTCACTTAAATCCTACGGTCCACAGAGCTCAATACGTGCGAACCGGTATCGTCCAGTAAGAACATGACGCGTGGCACTGAATTGTTTAAATAGACAGAAACATTTCTATTTGTTGATTGAATTTGTAAATTGCATTACTTAAATTCTACACGTCCAAATTTTGCAAATTTTATATCAATGGATTCAGCAGAACAAGTATTTTGCAACCATGCACTTTGTTTAATGATTTGCTTCTGTAAAATTGGTTGAAATTGCAGAAACATGTGTAGGCTTATTTTGAACATAAAAATTGTTCTAGATATAATTTTAATGTGAAATATTTGCAAAATGGTTTGTTTTGAACCTACTGACCTAGGAACCAACTTATGGGTTTAAAAATGTATTTTGAGTAGTTAAGGAATAAATAATTGAATTAACTCATTTCTAGTCAAATAAAAATGTTGATTATGATTTAGAAATAATTTTTGGAGTGAAACCTTTGGGAAATGTTTTGATTCAAACCTCCTGACCCTAAAACACCAAGTTTTGAGAATTAAAATATATTTGGTGAAATCTTTAAAAAAATATTGCTTTGCTAAAAGCATATTCAACCACATAAAATATTGATTTGATTTAAAAATGGTTTATAGATAAAACCTTTTGCAAATAGTTTTACCACTTTAGTAAATGACCACTTTGAACTTTATAATGTTTAGAGCCTAGTAGAAACCACTTTTGCAAATAAAACTATCTTTTTCATGCTTGCATGCATGACCTTGTTTCTATTATTTTATGTGTGATAAATTGGTTGGAATGCTAGTTGAATTTGTGTTTTCTTGATTGTATTGTAGTGGAATTAGAAGAGTGTGATATTTGCAAGATCAATAAGTGAACCAACATTCTCTACTAAAAAGGAAAGTGACACTATCATCCAAGTCCTACTATTTTCATGACACTTAGTGGATTTTGTAACATGCATGGAAAGGTTTACTATAATTTATGCTATGCTAAATCCTAATAGGATACCCTTATATATTCCTTAGTGGAAACATTGTAGTTGTAGTATGCTTAGCCCAGCTATATATTTGGGATGGGATACATGTTATGAGTATATGAAGAGTTGAAAAGATATATGTTTTATATAATAAAACAAGTACTCAATGAACCAACTGGGTGGACAAGGATACTCAATATTGGACAAGGTGGCAGCAAAAGGAACCATGTTTATATGGCTATCTCTTTTTGGTATGTGCACTAGAAGAAAACCACCCGGGGACTTAGAGATTGAACATGTTTCTCGTACAGTGGCTTCCGTGTACAGCCACATGCTAAATGGGATCTGGCTTAGTCAACTACATAGTGGAAGACCCATGCATTGGCATCTTCAGGTTAACTAGAATTGTGTAAGGGAACTTGAAACCCTACATTGGTGCCTGGATGACAAGCTAGCATTGTGTATTGGGAGGACTTCTATGTAAAGACTTTGTCACATTCTCAATCTGCCAGTACTCCATTTTGGTGAGTACTTATCCAGCGGCCACTGGTGGCATCAAGATGAGATTGTGTCATGTGGGTAAAGTGTACAACTTCTGCAGAAGATCAAAATTCTAAGTACTTAGCCGTGTCCCCGGTTATGGACAATACTGAGCAACTAAGGCCTGAAGCTATGGAAGATCTCGACATTCCAATTTCTCAAAGTAAAACTTGATGGTGACAACAAGGGATTTGAAGCACTCGGAATTTTCCAAGAATTTCATAAAGATTTGACAAAAGATCAAAACTATTTTGAAAAGATAGGATAAAACTATAATACTTTCTGCAAAAAGCCTAAACCCTACTTAGCCAAATATGCATGTAATGATAGGATCCACTTCATTCTACATAGTAGTGAAACTTGCCAATACAATTCAGATGTATTGACCCTTGTGGCTGCAACTTATTATGTTGCAGGTTTATTTGATGTTAGTGAAGTTTGTTGAATATGATTACAAGTCTACAACCAACATGATTGCCTGTGGCACTTTAAAGATGAAGGACCCCATGCTATTGTTTATTCTGCTGCATTGTAATGAGATAGCCAAATGAGCTATGTAAGATGTAATGAATTATTTTATTCCTGGTTATAAAGTTGTATTATGACCTTTGTTTCTTGATATTACATCTTAACTGTGGATGCTAGCTATTGATCCAGGGACTAGCATTGTAAACACAGGGATCTGTACCTTATTAAAGGTTGGGAACCTTACAGATGGTATCAGAGCACTGTGTTGCCTGTAGGATTGTAACCCTAGGATTAGACAAAAACCCTTAGAAAAATAGGAGTTGTTTTTGTTCCAAAACATATTTACAAACAAACTTGTAAACTCTTTCCTCAACCATTTTTGGTTTTGATTCTACATCTCTTCTATTTTCAACTTGATGGACAAAGCCTACCCCATGGCCAAAGACTTCACCATGTGCAAAAGATTTCATCAACTCTAATGACTTCAACATCTTCAAATGACTTCAACTTTAGTTTCACCAAGGACTTCAACTTAGACATCACTAAGGACTACAAGTGAAAACCAAGAGACATTAGATTGCCTACCAAAGACATAGATAACAAGTTAGAGTATGGATCATATTGACCTATGAGGTATGATTATACTAAGTTAATTATTTTAAGAAAACTTGTTGTTTCCTTCAACTCATGAGGTAAGCTCATAAGTTGTTAAGTGAATGGTTGCTTGTTGATTGCTTGATTGAACTTGGTTGTTTTGAGTTGTGTGTTAGGACTTTTTAAAACCTATCCATCATTACTCATCCCTATCAAACCAACAGATGCCTCCCCGTCATGCCAACCCCAACCAAAACAACAACATCACTCCTGAGATGCAGCAGATGTTGGCAGCTCAGACACAGTTGATGCAGGAGATGACCACATTCATATAGAATCATAACAACAAAAACAACAACAACAACAACAACAATCAGAATAATCTTCCAGCACTTGACATGCTCACCAAGTTTCTGAAACTTAGGCCTGCAAGATTCTCTGGAACAACTGATCCAATGGAAGCCAATGACTGGTTACGTTCAGTGAATAAGGACTTAGTGACTGTTGGCTGCACCGATGAGGAAAAAGTTAGGTTTGCAGCATTTCTTCTTGAAGGACCAGCAGCAACATGGTGGGACAACTTTCAGATCACCACTCCCCTTGAAGATGTGACTTGGGCTATTTTTGAGGATGGTTTCTGTACAACTCACATTTCACCTGGAGTAATGTACTTGAAGAAAAAGGAGTTCCACAATCTGAAACAGCGTCACCTCAGTGTGGCTGAGTATATTGAAGAATTCAACAATCTGGCACGATATGCACTGGATGAAGTTGATACAGATGCTAAGAGAAAGGAGAAATTTCTTGAAGGACTTAAAGATGAGTTGAACCTGCAGCTAGCTGTTGCCTATGTCCCAACTTATCAATCACTCTGTGACAAAGCCACTATATTGGAAAACAAGATGAATCAAGTTGAGAACAGAAAGAGGAAGCATAAACTCAAGAATCACTCAGGATCATCAAAAAAGAAGCGTTCATTCAAAAAGAGCAATGAAGATTCTGAACCACATCAGTATCACCACAACAACAATGGAAGTGATAATAATGGAAATGATACTGACAATGGAGATGACCTTGGTCAGAACCAAAATGACACTTTCAAGAAGAAAGACATTAGCCAGTTGCAGTGCTATAATTGTAAGGAACTTGGACACTATGCATCAGACTGTCCTGAGAAGAAAAAGAAAAAGGATGCTAGAAGAGCCAATGGAAATGACTCCAATGTGACCCAGAAAGGACATGTGAACCAGATTAACATGGATGCAAACTTTGAAGAGATAAAAGAAGTGGATGTCAGAAACTAGTTAACTCAGTTTAGTCAAATAAGGATTCCTTGTCAGGATATAAAGTGTTGAACCCATAGTCAAGTGAACCATCAATGTAACCCTATGAGACTTTATTTTAAGGGTGGTAGTACCCTAGTTGCCTTGAAGCCAACTTGTAACCCTAGCCTTCCCAAATCTCGGGACGAGATTTATTTTAAGGGTGGTAGCCTGTCACATCCCAAAATTTTCCAAATTTTGAAATGTGAAAAATAAATAAACAAAATAAAATTTTGTTGAAATTTAGGGTGAGAAGAAACTTTTGATTCCAATTGGAAACATCCAAACCTATTTTGATCAAATAAAATCCTAAAAGGATTTAAAAAGATAAACAATTAATAAATAAGGTTATAATAGTTGGAATCACTACTTTTGGATCTTTAAATAAAAAGATATGGTTTTTATAAGAAAAGGTAGAAATATAAATAAGGATTATTTTATAGAGCCAAATTAAATCTTGGCCAAGCTTTTGAAATAAAATATTTCTATTTGATAAAAAGAGTAAACGTTTATTTAAATAAAATAATGAGGATTTATTAATATCCAATTTTTATTAAAGTAAAGGCTTTTCCATTTTAAATAAACACTAAAACTTGTTATTTTATTTTTAATAAGATTTCCAAGTGTTTTATATTTTCAAATAAAACCTACCGAAATGATTTTGGTATTATTTTAGATTTCAAATAGAGTTTTTAAATAAATAAAATCCTATTTGAATTAATGACTAAGGTCTATTTATTTAATTATTAATGGATCCTAAAAAGAATAAAAATTATTGTCTTTTGGACTTCGATATGTGTTGTTAAACAGAATTAAGATAAATACAAAGTTTGGTGGTGGTTTGATTTGAATTGGTGTTTGAATTATTTGTTTGAAAATCAAAACATAAATTCAAATAGAAAAAGAAAAAGCTTTCAGAATAAAAAAAATAAAACAGACCCAGCCCATCTGGCCAGCCCAGCAGCCCAGCAACGCAGCCCACCAGCTCTCACCCGCTGTGAAATGTTTTCCACCCAGAGATTAACCCGCTGAGTCGTAGACAAGTGGCCCCATCTTCCCATCTCTCTCTCTCACTGTCAGACGGACCCCACCACGCCAGCACATCGTCTTCAACCCGCGACCACGTCGCCCTGCCGTTGTTGCCAATTAACTCCGGCATTGAATTCGCGTTGATGGCGGCCTTAATTCCTCCAGTGATCACGCGTAGATAAACGCCCACGTCTCCTCTCGCTTTCCCCTCACTCGCCCCTCCTTCTCTGCCCCAGGGTTTCCCCGATTTCCTCTTGCACCGTCGCGGACTCCGACGAGCTTCGCGAGCAATTCCGGCCACACCTCGCCGCCCCTCGCCTCCCAGAGCACGCAAGCTTGCTCCTCAGACCCGTGCGCATCTGCCCGTGTGCTCCACTCGCTCGCGTGCGCCCCAAACCGTCGGCAACGACCACACCAGCAGCGCCACCGTCTGCAAGCAACTCCGGTGACCTCTCCCTGGTAAGCCAGACCTCCCTGAGCCCTCTCGATCATGCTCACGTGCACACCACACTCGCCCGCGTCTAACCGTGCACTTACTTTGCCTCGGCACGACCTGCAGCTCTGTCCCCGACGACCTCCAGAGACGCATGACGCCGCCACCGACTCCAGCGAGCGATTACTTTCGTCCCTGAGCGCCCCTCGCCAAACCAACAGTGCCTGGAGCTTCACCAGGACCCTGCGAGCACGGTGAGCATCTCCATTACCCCCCTTGCTTCCTGAATCACCAGATCCTCCATAGCCCGAGCGTGCGCCGCCAGTCGCCGCCGCTAGCGCCGCTCGCTTTTGGTCAAATGCGTTGTAGTCCGTAGGATCTAGATCCAAAGGATCAAATGAGATCATAAGCGAAAGGGTGTGCGTCCATCTGTGCCACACGATCTCACTTAAATCCTACGGTCCACAGAGCTCAATACGTGCGAACCGGTATCGTCCAGTAAGAACATGACGCGTGGCACTGAATTGTTTAAATAGACAGAAACATTTCTATTTGTTGATTGAATTTGTAAATTGCATAACTTAAATTCTACACGTCCAAATTTTGCAAATTTTATATCAATGGATTCAGCAGAACAAGTACTTTGCAACCATGCACTTTGTTTAATGATTTGCTTCTGTAAAATTGGTTGAAATTGCAGAAACATGTGTAGGCTTATTTTGAACATAAAAATTGTTCTAGATATAATTTTAATGTGAAATATTTGCAAAATGGTTTGTTTTGAACCTACTGACCTAGGAACCAACTTATGGGTTTAAAAATGTATTTTGAGTAGTTAAGGAATAAATAATTGAATTAACTCATTTCTAGTCAAATAAAAATGTTGATTATGATTTAGAAATAATTTTTGGAGTGAAACCTTTGGGAAATGTTTTGATTCAAACCTCTTGACCCTAAAACACCAAGTTTTGAGAATTAAAATATATTTGGTGAAATCTTTAAAAAAATATTGCTTTGCTAAAAGCATATTCAACCACATAAAATATTGATTTGATTTAAAAATGGTTTATAGATAAAACCTTTTGCAAATAGTTTTACCACTTTAGTAAATGACCACTTTGAACTTTATAATGTTTAGAGCCTATTAGAAACCACTTTTGCAAATAAAACTATCTTTTTCATGCTTGCATGCATACCTTGTTTCTATTATTTTATGTGTGATAAATTGGTTGGAATGCTAGTTGAATTTGTGTTTGCTTGATTGTATTGTAGTGGAATTAGAAGAGTGTGATATTTGCAAGATCAAGAAGTGAACCAACATTCTCTACTAAAAAGGCAAGTGACACTATCATCCAAGTCCTACTATTTTCATTACACTTAGTGGATTTTGTAACATGCATGGAAAGTTTTACTATAATTTATGCTATGCTAAATCCTAATAGGATACCCTTATATATTCCTTAGTGGAAACATTGTAGTTGTAGTATGCTTAGCCCAGCTATATATTTGGGATGGGATACATGTTATGAGTATATGAAGAGTTGAAAAGATATATGTTTTATATAATAAAACAAGTACTCAATGAACCACCTGGGTGGACAAGGATACTCAATATTGGACAAGGTGGCAGCAAAAGGAACCATGTTTATATGGCTATCTCTTTTTGGTATGTGCACTAGAAGAAAACCACCCAGGGACTTAGAGATTGAACATGTTTCTCGTACAGTGGCTTCCGTGTACATCCACATGCTAAATGGGATCTGGCTTAGTCAACTACATAGTGGAAGACCCATGCATTGGCATCTTCAGGTTAACTAGAATTGTGTAAGGGAACTTGAAACCCTACATTGGTGCCTGGATGACAATCTAGCATTGTGTATTGGGAGGACTTCTATGGAAAGACTTTGTCACAGTACTCCATCTCGGTGAGTACTTATCCAGCGGCCACTGGTGGTATCAAGATGAGAATGTGTCATGTGGGTAAAGTGTACAACTTCTGTAGAAGATCAAAATTCTAAGTACTTAGCCGTGTCCCCGGTTATGGACAATACTGAGCAACTAAGGCCTGAAGCTATGGAAGATCTCGACATTACAATTTCTCAAAGTAAAACTTGATGGTGACAACAAGGGATTTGAAGCACTTGGAGTTTTCCAAGAAGTTCAGAAAGATTTGACAAAATATCAAAACTATTTTGAAAAGATAGGATAAAACTATAATACTTTCTGCAAAAGAGCCTAAACCCTACTTAGCCAAATATGCATGTAATGATAGGATCCAATTCATTCTACATAGTAGTGAAACTTGCCAATACAATTCAGATGTATTGACCCTTGTGGCTGCAACTTATTATGTTGCAGGTTTATTTGATGTTAGTGAAGTTTGTTGAATAGGATTACAAGTCTACAACCAACATGATTGCCCGTGGCACTTTGAAGATGAAGGACCCCATGCTATTGTTTATTCTGCTGCATTGTAATGAGATAGCCAAATGAGCTATGTAAGATGTAATGAATTATTTTATTCCTGGTTATAAAGTTGTATTATGACCTTTGTTTCTTGATATTACATCTTAACTGTGGATGCTAGCTATTGATCCAGGGACTAGCATTGTAAACACAGGGATCTCTACCTTATTAAAGGTTGGGAACCTTACAACATCTTTCGCCGCCTTTGACATCAAGACGCCAAAAAGGGAAGGACCAATCTATGCACCCCAACCACCAACAAGAGGAGGAGAGGTCTCGGGGTTCTAGGTGGGTGTTGGGGTTCGTAGCATGGAAAACAAAAAATTTCTACTGCATGAACACAAAAAAGCCAAGATCTATCTACTAGATTGTAGCAACGAGTCGATTAGAGTACTCACCCTCGAAGATTCCAAAGCGGTTAACGAGAGCAGATTCTCATGGATGATGTAGTCGTACACTTGCCGATCTCAAGATCGCGTAGACGCTCCTTCTGGCGCTGCGTTCCGGCAGCGCTTCCGCAGTCGGTCACACGTTCGATACTCGATGAAGACCTTCCTCTCCCTTGTTACAGGAGGCAGTGGAGGTTGTAGTTCTCCCCTCGCGATTCTGACAGCACGACGACGTGGTGTCGGAAGTAGAGGGAAGATCCTGCAGGGCTTCGCCTACACCGTAGCAGGTTATGGTGGGAATTAGGGTTTCCGGCGATCTAGGGTTTATAGGGACGGACCACAGACTTTGATAGGTAACCTCTACTGAATAGCTTAAGTAGATATTTCAGGTTGCAGAGATATGGATCAACAAAACCAAGCTGTTGAACTACTTTTGACGTAGAAGGGTCACTCTTTCATCCAACAGAAGGCTTAAGATAGAAAGGTGTTTTGGTGGAGAGGACTCGTAAGACTCACAAAGAACAGGTAGCAAGAGGAACTACAGATTACCAAAATCATAGTCACCCCTAAAACATGGTCAAGATAACGAAGGAAACTCTTTATTCATCCAGATTTATCAAAATCTTTGCCAATATCATGATATCACTTTGCACCACTAAGATGAATAGTTAAGAAGATTCCTGATGACACGAGAAGAAAGAAACTTCATTCTCAGGATTCAATTACTTGGCACAACAAAATGCTAGCCAACGTAAAAGGGTCTGGAGGATCGACTGAGGGAAATTTAGCAACACTACTTTAAATGTTCTCCTTGATGTTCGAGAAATCAGACACCAAGTAAAGGTCGGACTTCGGATACAAGGAAATCATAAGCACAACTCCTATAATTAATTATAGAAGAAGCCTCATGAAGAGTGGTTGTTATTGATGATTCAAGAGAATATGACAAGAGGTATTTCCGGCTAAGTTTGTGTCAACCATTACATCAATCTTGCCAGATTTACAAAGAGACCTATGTCAAAACCTTGAGGAGCACCAACCATCATTGCTGCTTGAGATTCAGCTTTGGTTAAGTGAAATGATACTTCGGACTCAGCATGTCCAGATAGAAAGTATGCAACATTTACCACAAAGGTAAAGTTACTAGAGTCTCAAAATAGGAACTATAGTGTAAAGCTCCAAAAGACTGAGCTGGATTGCTATACCCATGTATTAACATCTTGTCGAAAGACAACTGCATACATATATAGTACTAGCAATAAAACACACATATATCCTTGAAGAACGAATATAACTCTACTCGGATCCACGTCGACATCTTTTAGCATTTGCATGTGAATCAGAGAAGGTTACTTCTAACATCCAGAACTCATACTTTGAGATGACTCGAAGATGGTTCTCGAAAGTTTCCAACATTAATGCTAAATGTTCCATATGAACCAAATCTATTATGGAGAAGATGATGATGTCATCGATGGGCTCAACAACAAACTTATCTAGACACTCCAGGAAGATGGACTCATATGTCGCGTGAACAAGACAAAAATACTGGTCAGACCAAAGGACATGAAGATGTATCCCAGTGAAACATCACAAGAAGAAACATTATCAAGATAGTCCTTGGAACTGAGTTTGAGTTGACGATAACCCAAATCAAATCAAAGATAGGGGAAGCTAACATGTCCACGAAGGAAATACTATCTTTCTTCAACATGAACAAAACTAGACATCCCTTTAAGAAAGAACTGAGTCGGATAGAACTTTTGTCTTACAACTCTCCAAGTTGTTGTTTAAGCTCAACCAACTAGTTCAGGGGTATCCAGTATGGATCCTTGGAGAAAAGAGCAGTTCAGAGAACTTACTTGCTCAAGAACTTGACAACACGATCATGTGGCAACATGGCGATACTTCTAGAAGACATCCAAAATATCACGAACCACCGATATGTCACTTAGTTCCAGAGGAAACTTGCTTGGTAAGGCAAGAAGACATAGTATCAGAGCTTCGGCACAGACCTAACTCTTTGAACGAGAAGAGTGTACCAGAATAAAGGACTTGGTAGAACAATCAAACTTCGCTTAGTGATAGGATTATCCAATCATGCTAAGAATGACTCAAATGTCCTTAGAGTTCAAAACAATAGTAATTGCTAAGAATATCAGATAGCCACATTATTACGCACACGCATCATTCACGAGCGCGAAAGCTCGAGTAAGGGTGGGTAACAATGTGTAAAAGCATCACTTCTTTAAGGGGTCATAAAACTCAGCACGACCTCTTAGTATAAAAGAGTGTGACACTTTAAGGTAGAACAGATAAAAGCTAATCAATGCCTCTTGATTTGTGGATTACAACACTTTGACCTGGTCCGAGAAATGACAAGGCACTGGAGTTTGTTTCTCCTGAAATCCCGAAATGGTTTGTCATGACGGACCACAAGAGTATCTTGCTTCGAAAGACACCGATGCACATTTACTACTTGGCTACCAACTCGTAGACAAAGATCGGAAAACAACAAGGGTAAAATAACATGCTTAGGATGGAATCCCAAGATGTGGATGCATAAGTTAACAACCTTCCGAAAACCAATGCAGAGAAGGGGTAAGATGTGCCAGAGTCACGAGTATAGATGCGAGACTCTCGAGGAGTACTCTTGTCGTGACCTTTTTGGTTCCATTAAAGAAGATCTGCCATGGCATGTGGTAGGGGAAGTCCTTAGCTGTCACAATTTAATCGGGACAATAACCACAAGCTGGAAATCTATACTAGAAGGTACTAGCCATCCTGAGGTAATGTGTATACATTAACGACAGGGGTCATAGGATTGGATCTTGGGTCAAAGCTCAGCTTCATGTACAAGATTCGTAACACCAGAATCTAGCACAATCCGGGATCTTAGGTTTAAGTCCAAGGGTTAGAACCCAAGAAAGGAGGTAACTACTACTTGAGTGACATAGCGTACAATGCAAGTTAGTAACCACGAGGTAACTTCCAAGAGAAGAAACAACTTCTGAAGTACCCAAACAAACAAAAAGGAGGCACGCGAGGCGAAAGGAAACCTCGAATCCTAGAACAGAACACTGCGGATCTAACAATATAAAATTGTGGGTCCAAAGATAGAGAGATCATGATGGAAAGAATTCTCTAAGATGAACAAGAGCAAAGGGAAACAAGGAATTCACAACACACACAACTCTAAAGAATTCAACACTAGGTCAACTGGCTTAGAAACGACATGCCAAGAAGGCACCTAAGTTTTGAAAAGACTAGAAGAGATATCAAAACTTTTCCAAAATCAACACCAGATAAGGGAACCTAGAGTTAGAGCGAAACTGGATAAGGAGAAAAAGAAGCATACTAGTGCTTTCTCAAATACTTTTCAACTTTTAAGATAGTTTTCACAAGCACTAGACTCAACATCGACCAATAGCAAGGTTTTCCTACGGTCGGTACTGCTCTGATACCAAGACCTGTGACACCCCCGGGATCAGGGCTAAACAAATCCCAGACCTCCGTCTGACATAAGCTTAACCTTGAGCTCGAGAATATCCAGTGAAGAATCGGTAACACAACAGTGACCCTATGACAAAAAATTTATTACAGCAAGCTCATAACTGAGCAGAGAACCAAATTATTACAAGTAGAGGTCACTGACCACAAACATCAAACAACGGAAGGCAAATTATGCTATTAAGTATAACAAACTTAACAAATGGCCTAAGAGGCCTGAAGCATAATGATGATGTCCCAACTCATAGATTCCATGCTGCCGGCCGGGAACCCCAAGCTACTCGTTGATGTTGATGTAGTACAGAACTCGTCTTCAGGTGAACATTTACTCTGCGAAAAGTATCAACAAAGAAAGGGCGAGTACAGGGTGTACTCTGCAAGACTTATGGCTGGTGGAGTTGTTTTGCATAAAGCCATCTTTTGTTTATAAAACAAGAGAGAGAAGAAGCTCGTCTAATCAGAGTATTTTAAAAGGGGATAAGAGAGCGACGTCTCCGAAAGTATTGATCATCATCTTATGATATCCACCGAATCATCATCATCTGAACTTGGATCACCCCCTCGTACCCATGAGGAAGCATCCTTAAGCACACGTTGATCTACCAAGTTTTACGATTATGTTCAAGTTCTCTATGATCTTAGAATCTGGTCACCAAGCGTTCATAACCATGAACACGGCTTTTCGAAAAGATTATTACCCTGCAGGGGTGTACAACTTTACCCACACGTACTAACCTTCTATTAATGCCACTAGTAATAGCCCTCTTCCTTGGAAGGCTGGCAGAGGGTGGTTAGACATGACCTTTACCTTGCTTACGCCGAGACCATGAGTCACACAATAATTATGGTTCCGCCGTAACAGGTCAAATCTCGAAGCCGGTACTTAAAGATGTGAGGCGAGGTTGGTTCACCAGGGGCTCCATCGACCCCAAGCAACCCCGACCACGCTTACCTACCTGTTATGAATGCACCAACTTCACCCGGCAAATCTTTCAAAAGATTTTCTATGCATATGTCGAATGGAACGCCCGAACTATGTGACTCATGGAATCTACTAGGCAAGTTAGTTGCTCGTGAGGTTTTCCAGGCCCCGTGTGGTTGCACACTCGTCTTGGTTCCAAAGACAAGAACTTAGTTCCTAGTGGTGGCGAGCATGGGACTAGAAAAACCACATCGCACCGTGGCCTCCCATACAAGCCTTAGCATGTTTAACTCATATCACCTCTAACATCATATCATCACGATCTCCTGTCATACTAGATTCTCTGCATCTGATACACCATCTGGATGAACCAGACTCAACAACTATGCATGGCTAAGCAGGACACAATATTAGCTCTAGCAGTGCACACAAGCCAAGCCTAGTTATGCTAGGAGCAGTGGATCAGGTAATATAAGCTCAAAGAGAGTAATTCAATAGATAGGATAATCTATCTATCGATAAAAGACAACAGTAGAATCGTATGCAACATGGCAAGAATTGAAATTCTTTCGAAATCATAGGATTATATCATGGTGGGGCTATGCTTGCCTTTGCCAGTTGATATCCGATAAGCAGATCTTCGGGAACCTTGTACTTGACTTGGTTAGAGTTGGTCAAGTATTGTTCGTCGATCTTCGATCTTCGACGGTGTTGACCTCGGTCTTCAATCTTGATCTTGACATCGTATTCTACCGGGAAGAACCAAACACCGGAAATAAAGGGGAAACAATCAACACATGGCATCAATGCATTGCTCTAGCAAGGATGATGATAAGACAAGTTAAATTGCATTGAAATGTAACCCTAAGGCATGGTCAACAACTTAATCGGGGTTTCGAAGGGTAGAAACCCTAACTCGGGAAAACTCCGGAAACACATGAAAGGGGTTGATTTTGTTCTCTAATTAAACTTGTCATTTTAGTTGCTTAACAATGCATGATTATAGGTTAAAGAGATAGATCTCATTTTTCTGAACATTTTGGTATATTATTTGTATTTTTATGACTTATAAATAATAAGATATGAATTTTACAATATTTAATCATTTTCTAGAATTATAAATCAATTTAAAAAGATTGCGTCAGCACAGGGACAGGCTGACGTCACCAGAGGGGTTGGGGCATTCCTCACTGGGGCTTGGGCTACCCCCAGACGCTGACGATTGGGCCCCAGGGCTAGGTCAACTAGCCACACTGGAGGGGTGTGATCAAGGCCCACGTGGATGCGAAGTCGACGCCACGGTGGAGCCATGTCGGCTCCACATGGGCTCGCCGGGGAGCACGCACTGACGGCGGTGGGGGACGGCGCTAGGGAGCGATCTGGGAGGCATGACTTCTTGCATTCGAATCGGAAGGGAACGAGGAACCAAACGGTGGCGGCGCCGCTTGGTTTTGGACACATGGGCGACGACGGCAGCTACTACTGCGGCGGCAGACGTCGGAGCAATAGTGGCAGCACACTCCAGAGCAGGAGGGAGGAGGGGGAAGGGTCCACAGGGACCACAGGCTCACCATGATGCTAACGGAGGTGACGGCGAGGCCGGAGGTGGTCCAGAACATCGACAATGTCCACGGCGGCGAGCGTCGGGCTAGGGGAAGATGGAGTCGCGGTCGACGATTGCGAGCATGGCGGTTTTGGTGGTGTGCTCAGCTGGGTGAGGGGAGGCCGGAGACGGCGATGACGGTCGGGGTCTGCACGGGCTAGGGTTTGGCTTCGCACGAGAGAGGGGAGAGGGAGGCCGGGGAAGAGACGGGGAGTGGATGGGGACGACCAGGGAGTAGCGGCGGTGATCTTATCCATCTCAAGTAGGCGGCGGACGGCGGGATTCAGGCGGCGCGGATCGACGGCGGCGTCAGCGACACGGTGCTGTGTGCCTGGCTGGAGGAAAACGACGGGAAAGGAGGGCGAAATGGTATGGGCTAGAGTGGGCAGCTGCTGGGCCGGGGTGGGCTGCTGACTTGCGCATGTGGGCGGCAGGGAGAGGAAAGAGGAAGGGAAGGGCAAGCTGGGCCGGCCTGGGTTGCTGCTGGCTGCTATTTTTTTAGCAAACAAACATTTTTCTTTTTCCAGAATCTGTTTTCTCATTTGCAATTCATTTTTAAAACTGTTTTGAATACTTTCAAAACACCAGAGGGTTTTTATAAAATATGCAAAATACTGAGGGACCCCTTTAATCAATTTGGGCTCCTTTAATTTTGTGATTTTTTTCAAATATTTCCAGACCATTTGAATGCATTTCAAATAGAGAGGAAAAGATTAGGGTTTTGCATTTGATTTTCTTTGCATGAATTTTTAAGAGATGATGCTAATGATGCACAATCAATCCCTAATTATTAATTAACTAAAAGTGGGGTGTTACAAACATTTTCTGAAGCTCCGATTCCAAACCATACAATATAGCACACTGAACTATGGAGTACTGATTCTACCGAGCGAGGAAAACATTCTTCACATCATCGGTAACATCAGCTGCAGGTGGGTCACCCACCGGTGCATCCAGCACATAGGTTAAATTACCAGCATTGAGGACAATCCTCAAGTTGCGAAACCAATCCGCGAAGTTTCTTCCATTGTTTTTTAACTTTTCTTTCTCTAGGAACACATTAAAATTGATGGTAGGGGCCGCCATTGATCTACAACATATTTGCAATAGTTTAGACTAAGTTTACGAGAAATTGAGTTCTAATTAATATTTAAATTAATCTAGGTGAACTCCCACTCAAAAAACGTCCCTCGCTTTGTTTTAGTGATCACACGAACCAAATCCACCACATCAAAATTGATCATCATGAGAGATGATGTAGCTTCAATGGCGAACAATCAACATGTTCATCATATATACTATATGACTCATGCTTTACCTTTCGGTGATCCGTGTTCCAAGACCATGTATGTACATGCTAGGCTCCTCAAGATCAAACCTTAGCTTCCGCATGAGAAAATCTGGCTTGCTCTTGTTGTATACACTCGTAGAATCTAACACACATGATCATCACGTGGTGCTTCAAAACAACGAGCTTTGCAACGTGCCTATTAAGGATGAACACTTTATAACTTGATATTTTGTGAGAGGGATCATCTTATAATGCTACCGTCGAGAACTAAGCAATACAAGATGCATAAAAGGATTAACATCACATGCAATCCATAATATGTGATATGATATGGCCTTTCTTCTTGTGCTTCCGATCTCCATCTTCAAGCACGAACATGATATCTATCATCACCGGCGTGGCGTCAAGGTCAATGGCACCGATCCATGGTTGTCGTCCACCATCATCAACTATTACAACTACTTTGAATAATAGACACGCAGGTCTTAACGAAATAAAAAGAAAACCATAAGGCTCATGCCGGTTGTCGACTTACAATAAGGAACATTGCATACATCATATATAATCACAATCATGGCCATATCACATCACACCGCACCCCTGCAAAACAAAGTTAGACGCCTCTAATTTTCTTTGCATGTTTTACATGGTTTGGGGCTTTCAATAAATGTCGTTGTAACTTACGAACAAGAATCGCAACATTGATACTAGTATTGTCAATCACCCGTTGTAAATTGAATCTTCACTATGTTGGGAGAAACAGGCACCCGCAAAGCCGTTTATGCAATACAAGTTGCATGTCAAGCATGGAGCAAGTCTCATGAACGATGTCATGTAAGGTTAGCCCGGGCCGCTTCATCCCACCATCCCGCAAGATGCAAAGTACACAAGAAGCAATCGACAACAAAAGCATCAACACCCATAATGAACATTGTGTTCTACTCGTGCAACAGATCTACATATAGACACGACTCTGATACCACTGTTGGGGTTTGTAGCATGGAAAACAAAAAACTTTCTACTGCATGAACACAAACAAGCCAAGATCTATCTACTAGATTGTAGCAACGAGTCGATTAGAGTACTCACCCTTGAAGATTCCAAAGCGGTTAACGAGAGAAGATTCTCGTGGATGATGTAGTCGTACACTTGCCAATCTCAAGATCGCGTAGACGATCCTTCCGGCGCTGCGTTCCGGAAGCGCTTCCGCAGTGTGTCACACGTTCGGTACTCGATGAAGACCTTCCTCTCCCTTGTTCCAGCAGGCAGCGGAGGTTGTAGTTCTCCCCTCGCGATTTTGGCAGCACGACGACATGGTGTCGAAAGTAGAGGGAAGATCCTGCAGGGCTTGGCCTAAGCCGGAGCAGGTTATGGTGGTAATTAGGGTTTCTGGCGATCTAGGGTTTAGAGGGCCAGAGAGGATGAGGTGGAGTCGGCGGCGGCTAGGGCGGCGGCGACGAACCAGCGGCGGCGCTGGGCGTCGGCGACCCTGGGGGGCGGCGGTGGCGTGACGGCTCTGTGGGGAGGGGCTGGTGTTGTGTCTCTTGGGGCACCCCTCCCCTCTATTTATGAGAGGGAGGTCATCTTGGGAGAGGGGAGTTTGAATCCTTTCCCAACTCCCTCTCCTAGTTGGCTTGTGGTGGAGGAAAAAAAAGGATTCTTTCCTTCCACCACCAGGATACATTGTCCCAGTTTGACTTATCAAACTTGCCTTTTGACTTTCAATTTGGAGATTTAGTTTATTTCTTACAAATGCCCAACCAAGTGACCTAGGACATGATTCAATCATTCCATTCATTCATGACACATTCATGTACCCTTCCCCTTCCGGTCCGGTGAACCTTCCAGACCCTTCTAGATCATTCCGATGAAAATACCGGAATCATTCCCTAACTCCGGAATTGGACTTTCCTTATATGAATCTTATTCTCTAGACCATTTCGGATCTCCTCATGATATCCCGGATCCCATCCGAGACTCCGAACAACATTCAATATCCTTACTTACACTCCATATCTAGTAAACAACGTCGAATCCTTAAGTGTGTCTCCCTACGGCTCGTGAATTATGCGGACATGACCGAGCCACTTCTCCGATCAATAACCAATAGAGGAATCTGGAAATTCATATGGCTCCCACATATTTCTACGATTACTTTGTGATCGAATGAACCACTTACATACGATACCAATTTCCCTTTGTCTCACGATAGTTTACTTATCCGTGGTTTGATCGTCGGTATCTCTGCATACCTAGTTCAACCTCGTTACCGATAACTACTCTTTTCTCGTTCCCGTGATATGTGATCCCTTGTGAGTCAGTCACATGCTTGCAAGCTAATTGGATGACATTCCACCGAGAGGTCCCAAAAAATATCTATTCGTCATATGGATGGACAAATCCCACTCTTGATCCATGTGCCTCAACACATACTTTCCGAACACTCAATGCCACCTTTATAGACACTCAGTTACAGTGTGGTGTTTGATGTCATCAAAGCATCCTTCCAGTAATGGTGATTAGAATGATCTCCTGGTCGAAGGAATTAGGTTACTATGTATCAGAAAGCTTATAGCAAACAAACTATTGAATGACTTGATCTTTATGCTAAGTTTATCTATAGGAGTATGTCCATCACACCATTCTTCTAATGATATGATCTTGTTGTCAACAACATCTCTATGTTCATGATCTAGAAACCATGATCATTTATTAACCAACAAGCTAGTATTATAAAGATGCTTTACTAGGGACTCTAATTAAGTTTACAAATCACACAAGTATTAATGTTTCCGGTTAATACTATGAATGTAAAAATTTATCATAAACACAAAGATATAATAATAACTACTTTTATTATTGCCTCTAGGGCAAATCTCCAACAGTGGCGTCAACCCAAGATGGAAGAGGGGGACCGAAGACATCATCATCATCCTCATCATCAGAGTTAGACCATTGGCAGTTTGCATTCACACACTAATGCTTATGCATGGTGACAAAGATGGACTTAGGAGAGACAACAATCTCGAGCTTCCTCATGATGGCCTTCTATCTCTTGACACTATTCCTCCGGTCAACATATGTTTGGTAGTCACGGTCTTGCATGAAGAAAAATGACTTCTTGATCTTCTTCATCAACCTCTTTCCCCAAGAGGGCTGCCTTTCTAGCCTAGGATGAGGAGAGACCTCGGCTTGATCCCCATCACTAGACCCAGCATGGCCTGAATCCCCAGCTCTTGACTACTTAGCCTTCCAAATGGCATCTAGCTTCTCTACTTGAGTCCTGGGTGGCTAATGGTGCATCATGCAGAGCGTCTTCTCCTCATGGATAAGGACAACATCCTTAGGGAAACTGGTGTTGGTGGCTTCCCTCCACTTAGCATTGATAAGAGTCTAAATATAAGGAGCACAAGGGAACGACCTCTTCTCAATCATGGCAAGTTAAATCTCATGGAACAAATAGTAAATAACATCAAGGCACTCTTTAGAATCCTTGTGGAGATATGTCTAATACATAAGATCAATCTAGAAAGCATTACTACAAGAAATGTTTCCTTCCACAACGACTTGGACCGAGGGTCGTCGTAGAAGGCACGTCTTCCACGACGAAATTCTCGGCTCGACCGTGGCTGATTGGAAACGTTTTTTTCGGTTTCGCGCCCCTCTAGTATGAGGAACTACTAAAAACATGGATGAAGCTGTAACACCCTAGTTTTAGTAAATCAATATTTAGGGTAGATTGTGCATAGAATGAGCATCATTCTTTAAATTGCTTGCATTGAATAAATAAATACCAAACCCTAAACCATAATCCTTCCCTCTCTATTTGAAATGCATTCAAAAGGTTTTGAATAATTTGAAAACTATTAAAATGTTTGGAGCCCAACCTGAATAAAAGGGTTCCATTGTATTTTACATATTTTACAACACCCTCTGGTAGTTTTGAATGATTCAAAATAGTTTTGAATTGAAAAATACAAACATAAATTTGAAAACAGAAAAAGAAAAACAATTTGCCAAATAAAAACAAGCCAGGAAGCCAACCAGGCCGGCCCATCTCTTCCCTCTCTTCTCTCTGTCGCGCGTGCAGCAGCTAGCAGCCTAGAAGCCGGCCCACCAAGCTATTATGCAGCCCACCCCAGGCCCCATACCGTTTCACTCTTTCTTGTCGTCTTCCCCACCGATGGCAAGCAGCTCGGTGGCTCGCCGCCGGCCACCCGATGCACTACGGTGTGCCGCGAGGCCCGCCGCCACCCCTAACGCCTATAAGAACCCTTGCACCGTCGCGGTTAACCCTATCCCCTCACTTTCCCCTCTCCCTTGCTCTATCCCTAGTGCGCCTGAACCCTATTCGGACCTCGCCTTCGTCCCACCGTCTCCGGCCTCCCCTCCCCCGTCCGAGGCCACTACTGTGACCGCCGTTGTCGACTTGGTTGTTTGCCCCCACTCTCTTAAGCAAGTGGGCTTCGAGGTGACGAGGTTTAATCTCGTCAATGCCAATTGTTATGAGCTTGGGTTTTGGAGAAGGTGGGGATGCTGGAGATCGCGGAACGGTTAGCAAACAAGCAACACGGGGACACGAGGTTTACCCAGGTTCAGGCCCCCGGAGGGAAAACCCTACTCCTGCTTGTCTGCTCTTGATTACGGCGGAACCGAAAAGTACAGGGGTGCGCACGCAGATGCAATCTGGCGTGGAGGTGTGTATGCGATGGTATGTGAATTTCCCTCCTCGTCGTTCCCTCCTAGCCTTTATATAGAGATAGGCAGGTCTTAGGCACAGATCGAGTCGGTTACAGGTTCTAGGGTTTGCCCCTTTGAATATTCTATCTACTCTAGTCTTGTTCTCCAAGGATCCAAAGGCGTCATGGGACCTGGCCACCCGAAAGTATTCATGGGCTGGCGCATGTTCTCGTGGGCCTTCCTTGGGATGGACTAGGTATGCTAAGATCGTGTACCCGCAGGGTATAACCATGTCAGTAGCCCCCGAGTGTTCAGTCGAATCGTAGATTCGGCTAAGGACTCTCTAATCCTTCTGGTGCAGCTATCTCTGTTTGTCTAGAGAATGATTTGAGTGTGTAGGTATTGTTGATGCGTGTGCCTAACTCTCCCGACAGATCAGGGTAAGTTAAATATCTTAGGACAAAACAACATGATCTTCTTCAGATTCGAGTCCCTCGACTCGAACCCGGAATGTATGCTGGCGTAATTCGACTCAGGCCGCGGAGGACTTACATGAGTGGAATTCCAGTGAATTTTAAATGATGTACCCAACGCGTTTGTCGGGATTTTTCATCGCGCCTGCTGGCACAGATTTTTACTAGCAGAGCGCAGTCGTGTGCGTTACCAGGCCATCAGATGGTATCTGTAGGTCTTATCTTTGCGTCGCAGACGCAGCATCCGAATGTTTATCACCGCGAAGGTGTTTCGGGTGGCCAAGGAGGATGCTACTCACTTAGCGTTAATTGGGGCATAGTTGCCGAAAAGTTTTTGCATACTGATCCGAAGGATCGCAGTCGAGGAATTCATAGGGTGCGCGACCAGCGCTCCCTATGGGAGTAGCCCCGAGTGTCTGTTCGAGTTGTAGACTCGAGCAGAGACTTTAATTCAGCCGTTATTTGGCTTCAGGTCCATAAGACACAAGTTTTTCGGATGATTGAATCCATCCTCCCTATGGGAGTAGCCACCGAGTCTGTAGTGGAGTCGCAGACTCGACGTAGGACTCGAAGAATAGTTCCATGGTATATTGCTTTAATTATTTTTTGGGTGCGCGGCCAGCGCTCCTGATAGGAGTAGCCCCCAAGTAGTTAGTTGAATCGTAGATTCGAGTGAGTACTCTTAGCTGTGTAGCCGAAGAATTGTAACCGTTGCTAGTATAGCTTTTGATGACGTCAGTGCTGACGATAGGTGACCTCAAGCGTCTGCGGCGCCAGAGATGACGTGACTGGACGAACATGGGTCCCACCTTCTGACTTTGAGTTGACTGGTCACGCGCGGCGTGGAGATAATTATGGTGTCGCCTCGATTTCCGTGCATAGTGGACGACATGTGATCGACGGTTTGCTGCTATGCTGACACGTGGATGGTCAGATCTTGATGTTGGCTCTAGGTCTTCCCGATGGACGGTCGTCGTGCATCGTCCTCGTCCTTATAATCATTGGGGAAAAGTTAGTTTGTTTTCACCGTAGCCATTCATGTTTCACTGCTCCCATCTTCTTTGAGCTTTTCTCACTGCGCGCTGGAATTTCCTCGAGCCTTTCCTTCCTTGTTTATGTGTGCTCGTTGCCGTCGCCGTCGTACTGCGATGGTGAAGTCCAGGAAGGCCACCACCGCAGTTGGTACCAGTGCTACCGGCGGCGGAAAGAAGGGTTCCGCCGCCACTCGCGTCACCGATGGTGGCTGGCGGCGATCGGAGACGCGTGAGGGTGACCTCCGCAAGCTCCATGAGCGGGGTCTTATCCCGCAGGATAGGGAGTACGTTAGAGTTCCCGGCGACGAGGTAATTCCCCGTCCTCCCGCTGGGTTTCGGGTCATGTTCATCGCCTTTGTCCTTCGGGCCCTTTCTTTCCCAATCCACGATTTTCTCCGTGGATTGCTTATTCTTTATGGCATCCAGCTTCATCATCTTTCACCAAACTCTCTTCTTCATGTCGCCTGTTTCATCACATTCTGCGAGTGCTGGATCGGTATCGAGCCGCACTTTGGCCTCTTCCGGAAGCTCTATTCCGTGAAGAGGAAATCTGGCTCCGATGGTGTTTATCCCATTGGCGGCTGCATCATTTCCCTTAGATCCAACTTTCTCTTATTCTCCTTTTCTATGTCCGAATCTGTCCAGTACTGGCGGAGGCAATGGTTTTACATCAGCGACTCCACAGTGGCCGGACAGAACTTTGGTCTTGCTCCTTTTGACCCCTCCCAGAAAATTGAGCCGAAAAGGTCCTGGAAGAACCACATCTTGGATGGCGAGGTGGCGGAGATATAGGGGCTCTATCGTCGGGTGGAGGATCTTCAGTTGATTCCGGATAAAGAGGTGAACGGTGTGGATATCATTCACACCTTCATCAAATGTCGGGTGCATCCGCTCCAGGCTAGGACGCACCCGATGTTCCTTTATTCTGGTCGCCACGATCCAACTAGGGTTTTATATGAAGAGTTCTCGAGGGGGATCTTGACAGGATTCTTTGGCCACTGCTGAAGTTCAAGGCTGGAGAGGATCTCCCGGGGAAGTCGCTGACTCCTCCATTCGCCGGCTCTCGTTCGGTTCCACAGGTGTAGATCTGGGGCGTGCGCGTAGCGCTTTTTTTGACTGTGTTTTTCTTGCACTTGGTTGTGTGCTGAAAGTTTTTTCTTTTGTGCAGGAGTTCAAGGTACCGGGCATGTCGCCGCCACTACCCGAACTGTTTTCGGATGCACCGGACAATGAGGTAGTGGACTCCATGTCTGAGCTTCCTTCGGCGCGGTCGCCGACTGAGGAGACTTTTGAGTCTAGCGAGGAGTAGACTCAAAAGCGGACACGGAGCCCGAGGGAAATGTCGGATGCGTCGACTCCACCGACTCCTAGGAATTCGACGTGCCTTGAGCGTCATAGTGGGGGTCATGATGGCTCTTCCTCTCCTATTCCTGCCATTCCCGTGCGGGCTATGGCGCCACAGGCACTGGCGAAGCGGCAGATGGAAGAGAAGAAGGAAGATAAGAAGGGCAGGAGGACCCCGCCTGTCTTCGACTTGCACGATCTCGACTCGTAAGTTTACCCCGTTGCCTTTTGCTCTCGTTTGTTTCTACTTGCTTGTACTTGTCTTATGTTTTCTTTTGTAGCCACTCCACCTATGGCTCCTTCAGCGATGGCGCTCGGGAGATAGTGGGGGAGTCGAAAGTTTTTCCTCCTCCTCCTCAGACGGTGTCCACCTCTGAGGGCGCTGATTCGAACCCTTCTCTGCAGGAGGCTCGGGTGGTTGTCCCCCCAGAAGACTTCGGCCAGACCTTCAGAGTCGCCTTATGATCATGTAAGTCTCTTTGTTCTTGCCGCGGGGGGAGCCCCTGAGCGTTTTCGGATGATCTGCTGATCACTTTGATTTTTGCTTCGTGTCTCGGGGGATCCCCCGAGCACCTGTAGGATGATCTGCTGATCATTTTTGCTTTGTGTCTCGGGGAAAGCCCCCGAGCGTTTTTTCGTATGTGTAATTTGTCTTGCTCGTTCTTTGGGCATAGCCCCCGAGCCTTTCTTTTGACGGGTAATGTCTTTTTGCAGCCTTTTGTGCAAGGCGCCAACCCATAGGTGCAGCAGCACTTGGTGTTGGAGGCCAGCTTCAAGCAGCTTCATGGTACATTCATGAGTTGGTATTTTTGCGTCTTCTTCTATTTCCTTTTTCTTTGATCTGATAAGTGTTCTGTTGTTTACAGAGGACAACAATACCACCCTCCGCGAGCTTTATGCTCTCAAAAAGATCCTTGGGCGAGCGGAGAAGAAGGAGCGCCTCGAGCAGGAGCTAGCCAACGCAGCTGCGGCCAAGGAGCGCCTGCAGCAGGAGGATACAGACCGTGAGGAGAAACTCGCCACCGCTGCGGCCCCATGCGAGAAGGAGGTAGCCAGCAAGTTGATTGTAACATCCCAGGATTAGCACCTAGAATTATAGAGGACACAATTTTGTGCATTGCATTCATGCATAAGAAAATCCGGGAAATTTTCACGCAAAACTAAAAGAGCTGTAGAGGGATCGACATCTCTCTTGTACTGATGGAAACTTCGGAGCAAGTGCGCTAGATTCCGACATGACTTTTATAGAATTCCTTGCTTAGGGGGGAAAGTTTCTCAAGCATGTAATTGAATTTCAAATATGAAATTCAAATGAATTTATAAAATTCACAAATGGAAATTAGAAACACTTAATAACTTGAATTGAAGTGATTACAAAAGAAAATGATATAAAAAGATTTCTTTATTTATATATATATACATATAGTATTACATTGATCTTTTACAATAAATAAATAAAAGTAAAGTATCAGGAATTACATTACTGAAATAAATAAAAGAACTCTTTATTACAACAAAATAAATATGACATTGTCTTTACAAAAGAATTGTAAAATAAAAAGGAAATAAGTAAAATTTATTAAATATGACACAAATCCTTACAAGTTTCAACTAAAAAAGAGAAAAATGAACTTTAATCTAATAATAAAGGAATACAATATTCTTTACAATATTTAAGAATCAAATAAAGTTGTAAAAGAACAAAAAAGAAAACCTAAACTATTTCCCTAAGTTAGTCCTATGTCTTATGTTCTTAAACTCTTCACATTCTTTACTCCTTCAAAACAAACAAGAAAGAAAACAAAACTAAAATAAAAAAAAGTTATGTTGGTTAGTTTTGCTCTCAGTCTGACAGTGAAATGCACTGGTGGACACATCATTGAGCTTTTAATTGAAGGGGCAAGTTTCACCAAATAAAGCATCTGTTCTTATCAGATGTGTAGCCTCAGTACAACCTCATTTGTAGTGATTTATGGGGCAAGTTTCACCAGAAAAGTAGAAGAGTGGAAGTAAGATACTTTTTCCTTGTACTGATCCAGAACAGTGCAAGCAGCTCGCACATACATGCAGGTATGTGGTGCTATCAACACAGGAAGAAAACAGGACAGGGGATAAGTATCAGCCGAAGCAGAGTGAGGATACTCTGCTAAACACAAGCTACAACAGTCACAACAGCAAGAAACCATTTTATCATTAGCTCTCATCAGATTCACATCAACTCATCCCCATCTCATCAACCAAGATATTAGCCAGATCACCACCACATCACTTACACCATGGTTGCTTCAAGAAGCCATCCAATGGCAAGGACAAGGTGGAGAAGGCCAGGCTATGGCTGCTGTAGTGGATGATATAGTAAAAGGAGAGGTGAGCAGGATATCAAAGTATAGTAGCAACTGATCAAGATCCATCACAAGGACAAGCCTCCAGCACCACCCCATCTGTCCACACTACAAACAATAAGGTAGATGGGAATATATCTAGATTTTGTAGCATCTGTTCTTATTCAATTTTGAAATGACATTCTTGAGGGATGCCATGCAAAGTTGCTCATAGAGAATTCAAGCCACAAAGTAAGTATATGTTCTTATTTAAGCTTAGTGCCTCAGCCTTTGCATCACATGCCAGGGGTATTCCCAAATAAAAAGATATACCATCTGTAAATAATCAATGGCTATCCATGCACTACTTATTTATCTGGACTAGTACCATCTTATCACCACCATCAGTATATGTCCAAATAACAACCATATACATGCTCTTACTTATCATATTCACTTTTGCACAAAGAAAACAATATGTATTCTCTATTGTCAAAGAAAGGTGCTGAGAATAACACAAGTGACCTTTAGGCATAATTGAGCATGTACTTGGACAAGACTATGATCTTATTAGTGTTCTAGAAGAAAACCATGAAATTACAATCCGTACTACATTATATATGCATACTTGAATTTGTATACACTTCTCATAAATTATAAACTTATTTGCATCTAACCAGGTCCTAAATCTACTAGCAGGAGTTAATAAAAAATGTAATCAATAGACTTTGTTCATTTCTTCGGATAAGATCAACACACTAACTAAAAAATTAACTTAGGCTGAACCAAAAGAGAGCATACA
The DNA here is from genome assembly GCA_916181665.1 of Avena sativa. Lineage (NCBI taxonomy): Eukaryota > Viridiplantae > Streptophyta > Magnoliopsida > Poales > Poaceae > Avena > Avena sativa. The sequence goes on along the minus strand of OV702285.1, from coordinate 362,334,843 downwards.
TGAGCAGATCAACACACTAACTAAATAATTAACTTGGACTGAACTAAAAGAGAGCATACATGAGCAGATTCAACACACAAATACAATTAAGCCAATGGTACATGGTAACATATAAAACCTACATCACAACATCTCCATTATCACCTGACAAGTTTTCAGAATATCATAACCACAATCCCAATTCCAAAATTATCTGAACCTAAATTCCATACCTAGAGTTGTTCTTCGGTTCGAAGGCCGGTCACATGAGAATTACCTGACTAGAGGCATGGTTGATGGAGTAAAAAAGAGAGCAGACGCCGGGTTGCATCTACTGCCGTCCCACCGACATCAGAATAGAAGAAGAAGAACCTCATCTTTAGGACCATCAGACCACCACTAACACAACACCAAATCACCCTGAACCACCATCAGGCCATGGCCAACCCTAGTGACTACGGCACGTAGTGGTCGTGGATGGAGGGGTGACGCAGCAGGGGCATCGCTGATCATGGCGAGGTAGAGGAGGCGCGAGAATGGATGAAGAGTCGCTGTGGCACCGACACACCCGACCTTGCAGGGCTAGGGTTAGCCGTGAGCTAGGGGTCGTGCAGTGCAGGGCATCATCGAGGCGGTGGGGAACCAATGAAGGAGACTCGGGCCATCCAGCCTAGCAAACGGCAGCGACCGGCGGCGCTAGTTATGGCCGGCGATGGAAGGGATGGCGTCGGCGGCGGCGGGTTAGTGCATGCGTGTGAGAAGCATAGGAACGGGCTGAGGGTTTGTGCCTGAGTGTGTCGTGTGTAGAAATTTGGGTCAGGGTGGGGTTGCCCCGAACTGGGCCTAAACTAGGCTGGGCCGGCTTAGCAGGCCAGGTCGAGATGGATCAACCAGATGTGCCAAACCAAACAGTCCAGATTAATAGGATGAGAAACAATATAAAAAAATGAATTACCAAAATACCCTATAAATATTTTTAGCTCTAGAAAATATAGAAAAATCCTAAAAATACATATGATATATCAAAATGACCACAAAAATAATATCTACCTAATAAAAATATAATTTTAAGTGTTTAAAATAAATTTAAAGTAAAATAATTATTAACACCATTAAATCTTAAATGAAATTTTATAAAATAAAATTAAAATCCTAAAAATTAATAAAAATCATTTTTGTGTATCAAAATAACTCTATTATTTTATAAAAAATACTCACTTAGAGTTTTACAAGCAAAACATAAAGCAAATATTTAAAAACACTTAATTCTTTGATAAATTTTATAAAAATAAACATAATACTTAAAAATAAATAAAATTCATTTTTAAGGTCTTGAATAAATATATTACACTAGAAAAATATTAATATATTATTAGGAAAGTATTTAATATTTTAAATAATAAATCCTTACCTAATACCTATTTTGTGAATTCTTCAAAAACAATTCTTAAGTAAAACAATAAAATAATAATCACAATTCTTATAAAACCCTGAGCAATTAGTGTCTTAGTAATAATTCCAAAACCATCACTTGAATTCATAATCAAACTTAAGTATAACTTTTAACTTTAAAATATTGTTTTAAAAATCTTATTAAGAATCCTTTTAAATAAACATTGGGTATCACCCATTTATATAATATGGTGAATAATCATTATATCTTAACCACTATTAACATAACTTTAAATTCTAACAGATTACTAAGACCATCTAATTATGATTCCATTAAATAAATACATATTCCTTTCATAATAGAAAAACAAATTTAATCTAATCATTCACTTAAATAGAAAGTGAATAATTCCACACCTTAGTTATACCTATCATAAATCTAAAACTTGGGAATAATTAAAACATATTACATCTTAAGTTTACTTACCCTTTTAAAAGTTAATTTTAGTCTCAAAGCTTATAAACATCAGGTTTAATACACTACTTATGTTTTTATAGTTAACTTTGGTCTATTTCAATTAAGACATAATGCATCTCAAGTACAAACTAATCAATCCAATACCAGAAGGCATTGATCACATTTTATTAACAATGAAGATTGCTTAAACATTATAAAGGAAATCTTTTCTTCAAATGTTATTCTTTTTGCCACCTCAAATAACAATCTTATAAGAAGTTCTTCAACTCTTAACAACTCAATCCCAAGGATTTTTATCATAGTCACCACATGACAATTCACCATAATCACATCATCTTATACTTTACTTACATATTTTGGATTGTTAACACCTAGGTTCCTTATAAAGGTCATTACTTGTAAAGTAAAAATTGAAGATAAACCAACTCTGGAAAGAATCACTTGAATTCACCTCACTCAAAGTATTGGGGATTCAATTTGGGAGTTTTACAAAAATGCATAGCATTACTTATGCACAACAGCATATTGCTTCTTTAAACATTAGTCCTTACCGGACCAATGATGCACATTTCAAATATTGGATCTTATGTCGTCTCGAAGACTGTGAGTGCATAATCTTGCGATCACAAAAGGCAAGTTCACACTTGCTCATGTCCTTCGTTTATTTTCTATAAAGTATTTTACAAATCCAGTGTTATTATCACCTGCATTTGAAAAAGGTCTTAAAACACTATTTTTGATAATAATGTGAACTATTGATTACTGATCTAGGGTGATCAGCTAATCTATTAAATCTGACAGTTGGAGTACCACTGTTCAGAACTATATCACCTAGGACTTAACAACCAATGTCGCCAGCGATTCTTGCGCCGTATATCACGCATTAACCATGAGATTTGGAATGGGACGGAGAAGTCAGCTGTATCTTCTTCCTCTCGCATGAATCCAGATGTGCAGGTCGTGGCTGTTATCCTCGTAGCGTGCATATTAATTGGTAATTCATAGAGGATATGCAGCATATGGGTGGGAACCCTCATCGTCCCACGATAGTTCTGGCATCTAACGGTTTGTACAAACCATTGCCGTAATTCATTATGTGGGCATGGTGTACACCAAGGAGGCATGCGAGGTCGCGAAGGGGGCAGTGATTGGCTTGGATCATCTACTGGGCCCCACACCATAGGATTTGTGGATGGGAAAGATCGCCTGGTTGTGCAACAAGGATTTGATCTCTCATGGGAAAAGTAACGCACCTCTCCAGAGTGTAAGAACTATAACTTGTTACTCCCTGTTCCGGGAAGGAGATGCGAACGCGGCGGGAAAGGAACCCCATGAAGGTTCTGGTAAACCCATGAAGGCTGACAGACATAGCTTTTCAGAATAAAAGCAACCTTTGAAGAAATGTTTATGAAAACTTGCATGGCCTACGTACTATGGTCTGTGGCTATAGATATAGTGCATCAAACACTCCTTTTCTAGTGAACTTGCTGATAACGCTCGTACTCAAAGTATCTTCTTAACCCTTGCTAGGTTCTAAAGCCAGTACAGACAATGGCTACATCAAGCCATGCTCCAGGAATCATCATCAAAAGCTAAAGCTCTTCAATGAAGTCAAGAAAGTCAACATATACATCAGCTCAAGTGAAGACGAAGTTGCTGATTAGTTAAGAATAGAATCTCTAGCCATAGAACCTATTTCTGTAGTGTATTGCAATAGCAGCAATGCCATACCATTATTTAAGATATTAGTCTTAATAGTATTATAATTTTGGAGTTGTTTATTTCTGATTCTTCTTTATAAGAAGTTTCTTTCTCTCTCTTTAACCTAGAGTGTTCTCTGGATCTTGTGTAAAGAGTTGAGTTGTAACCTATAGTCATGTCTTGGACTTGATGTGTTTCTGTTGTACCACTCTAAGGGATGTAATACTAGTGAACGGTGTTTCATTGGTGTTATATCAATGACTATAGTATACTACATCATGAAGTGGTATGCTGGGTCACCGCAGTTGGTATAAGAGCATATGTTTTGACCTTAGGATTTAAAACCTTTTAGGAAGATCTGCAGGTTGGAAAGTGATTATAGAAGCCATCTCATCTAAACCAAATATTTTTATGACTTGTGATGAGTATCCACTTGAGGATAACCTTGTCAGACCTAAGTCATATGCTTAAGTCATTCTTTCTTAGGAGTAATTATTTTATCTTTCTCAAGTATAGTGATCTTTAGTGTCTTCCAAAGGAAACATAAACCACCAAGTTACCGTAGGAAAGTGTAAGACATCATATGGAAGTAGTCTTGATGGTGTAGCCTAATCCTAGAATTTACATAGGAATAGTAAAATCTTAGTTTCAGTTGATAACCAAAGACAACATGATGAATATCATGAGGATAAATGTTGATGTATTGAGTAGTAATCATGTGGGATTCACTTGAGAAATTCTATGCGATGAAGAAATTAGGTCAAGACTGAATGACAGTACAGTAAGAAGTAAAGTCATCATGAGGTGAGTAGCTCTTAAATCATGATGTATAGGTAGACATAACTAGATCATGGTGAGATTAGCTCCGAAACCATGATGTAAGTGTAAGTATGACAAGTACTTAGTGAATTATCTTGGAGTAGAAGTATGAAAATCACATAGTAGAGTTATGATAGAAGTTTTAGGTGCTGAAAATTTCTAATAATCTTTGGTTTAAGTTAATAAATAGAATCTGATTAGTCATTTGGAGAGATCATGTGAGGTCAGTTGGCTAATAAAGAAAGGTTGAACATAGTTAATCATTCCAAAGGTGAAACCAAAGGTTAGTCAAAACCAAATTGAGACCACCTTGCTTAATATTATCCTACTACACTTGAGAAATTTGGGTAAATATTGAGATAAAGAATAGTTGACTTTATGTTCTAAGTATCACAATGTAAACCTATATGAGGAGGTTTCATATACTACACAACTAAGCCTGAATTCTATAGATATTATACTGAACTACTATATTCTGGGCTTAGAATATTGTGTGTTATATATACAACATTTGGATTTATTTGTTTTTTCTTGGATCTTCTTGATTGACTAGATCTGTAGATGAAGTTTGACTTGGTGTGCAAACGCATGTTGCAACATCCAGTAACTACTTGATGTTATAGACCTAGATAGAGTAAGGGAATTTGTGTAAGGGAGTGACGAATTTCAAAGACCAAAATGAAGATTTACATGAAGAATAAAGCCAAGTGTAAGGATTATCAACTCAATTTGGAGGATGGATCAAGCTTAGATCATTATTAGTTAGCACCAAGAAGTGATGAACTTAAAGTTCAAACAAAATAGGTAATTTTGCTAAGAAGTCAATGGAGTAATTATGCAAGTTCATGGAAGTATGATGAATAAATACAAAGAAGTAGCTTTGAAACTAAAATTGTATTCAAGCTCTGACAATTCAGAGAGAATGGCAGAGGTTTATCGGAAACCATAGGGTAATACATACACCCTAGGATGGTTCGCAGCTGGTAAATATCCGTAGTTGGTACTTGATCCATAGTCGGTATTCTGATCCATAGTTGGTAATTGTCCGCAGTTGGTATTTGGTTAACTTAGTTAACCAGAGCTTCTTAGAAGTTACATAAAGAGCATAAAATTTGGCCTAAGTTAAGTAAGACATAAAGGAGTATAATTTTTTTTGAAAGCGGCCGTCTTTCGAGATTCTTTGCGAAAGTTGACCTATCAAAGTGAAAATGTCCACATCGTAAGTAAGACAAATAATGCTGAAAGATTCACTTCGGAGATCCACAATTGTGTGGATACACCGTATAATCTTTCGTAAGACCCTAACTAGGTAGAATATAAGTTGGATAGAGCCCAATAGTATTACATTGATCTTTTACAATAAATGAATAAAAGTAAAGTATCAGGAATTACATTACTGAAATAAATAAAAGAACTCTTTATTACAACAAAATAAATATGACATTGTCTTTACAAAAGAATTGTAAAAGAAAAAGGAAACAAGTAAACTTTATTAAATATGATACAAATCCTTACAAGTTTCAACTAACAAAGAGAAAAATGAACTTTATTCCATTAATAAAAGAATACAATATTGTTTACAATATTTAAGAATCAAATAAAGTTGTAAAATAATAAAAAAGAAAACCTAAACTATTTCCCTAAGTTAGTCCTATGTCTTCAGTTCTTCAACTCTTCACATTATTTAATCCTGCAAAACAAACAAGAAAGAAAACAAAACTGAAATAAAAAAGTTATGTTGGTTAGTTTTGCTCTCAGTCTGACAGTGAAATGCACTGGTGGACACATCATTGAGCTTTTAATTGAAGGGGCAAGTTTCACCAAATAAAGCATCTGTTCTTATCAGATGTGTATCCTCAGTACAACCTCATTGGTAGTAATTTATGGGGAAAGTTTCACTAGAAAAGTAGAAGAGTGGAAGTAAGATATTTTTTGCCTTGCACTGATCCAGAACAGTGCAAGCAGCTCACACATACATGCAGGTATGTGGTGCTGTCAACACAGGAAGCAAACATGACAGGGGATAAGTATCAGCCGAAGCAGAATGAGGATACTCTGCTAAACACTAGCTACAACACTCAGAATAGCAATAAACAATTTTATCATTAGCTCTCATCAGATTCACATCAACTCATCCCCATCTCATCAACTAAGATATTAGCCAGATCACCACCACATCACTTACAGCATGGTTGCTGCAAGAAGCCATCCAATGGCAAGGACAAGGTGGAGAAGGCCAGGCTATGGCTGCTGTAGTGGATGATATAGTAAAAGGAGAGGTGAGCAGGATATCAAAGTACAGTAGCAACTGATCAAGATCCATCACAAGGACAAGCCTCCAGCACCACCCCATCTGTCAACACTACAAACAATAAGGTAGATGGGAATATAGCTAGATTTTGTAGCATCTATTCTTATTCAATTTTGAAATGACATTCTTGAGGGTTAAGAAAAAGAGAAGTGTAACAACCAAATCCAATTACCCTGCAACTAGAACATGTCTAGGAAGATAAGAGGATTGCTTCTCTCAATTTTGCATGGAAATTCCATGCAAAGTTGCTCATAGAGAATTGAAGCCACAAAGTAAGTATATGTTCTTATTTAAGCTTAGTGCCTCAGCCTTTGCATCACAGGCCAGGGGTATTCCCAAATGGATTTACATCACATTCCTAGTCATAATTCCTAGGAATCAATATTCATATTTAGTAATCACTTCACTAAATCAAATATACAGTCAAGCATAGAAGCATCACCCCAAGCCCAATTGCATACGTATGCATAACCAAATCATGATTGGTTCATTCAAAACCATCTGCATGCAACCATATAAGTGTTCAAATTATTTTCGTAGCTATCTAGTTAGGAATAATTTCTTAACAAAAATATTATTATAAATACCATTTTTTTACAAGTAAGAATGGCTCAAGATCACATTGAGCCAAAGAAGCACTAATCATAGAACTGAATCAAAGATTCAGCTAAGTATATACACAAATATTTCATGAAAAAAATAAAAAGATATACCATTTGTAAATAATCAATGGTTATCCATGCACTACTTATTTATCTGTACTAGTACCATCTTATCACTACCATCAGTATATGTCCAAATAACAACCATATACATGCTCCTACTTATCATATTCACTTTTGCACAAAGAAAACAATATGTATTCTCTATTGTCAAAGAAAGGTGCTGAGAATAACACAAGTGACCTTTAGGCATAATTGAGCATGTACTTGGACAAGACTATGATCTTATTAGTGTTCTAGAAGAAAACCATGAAATTACAATCCGTACTACATTATATATGCATACTTGAATTTGTATACACTTCTCATAAATTATAAACTTATTTGCATCTAACCAGGTCCTAAATCTACTAGCAGGAGTTAATAAAAAATGTAATCAAATAGATTTTGTTCATTTCTTCGGATAAGATCAACACACTAACTAAAAAATTAACTTAGGCTGAACCAAAAGAGAGCATACATGAGCAGATCAACACACTAACTAAATAATTAACTTGGACTGAACTAAAAGAGAGCATACATGAACAGATTCAACACACAAATACTATTAAGCCAATGGTACATGGTAACATATAAAACCTACATCACAACATCTCCATTATCACCTGAAAAGTTTTCAGAAGATCATAACCACAATCCCAATTCCAAAATTAACTGAACCTAAATTCCATACCTAGAGTTGTTCTTCGGTTCGAAGGCTGGTCACATGAGAATTACCTGACTCGAGGCATGGTTGATGGAGTAAAAAAGAGAGCAGACGCCGGGGTTGCATCTACTGCCGTCCCACCGGCATCAGAATAGAAGAAGAAGAACCTCATCTTCAGGACCATCAGACCACCACTAACACAGGACCAAATCACCTTGAACGACCATCAGGCCATGGCCAACCCTGGTGACTACGGCACGTAGTGGTCGTGGATGGAGGGGTGACGCAGCAGGGGCACCGACACACCCGACCTGCACGACTAGGGTTAGCCGTGAGCTAGGGGTCGTGCAGTGCAGGGCATCATCGAGGCGGCGGGGAACCAATGAAGGAGACTCGGGCCATCCAGCCTAGCAAACGGCAGCGACCGGCGACGCTAGATATGGCAAGGGATGGCGTCGGCGGCGGTGGGTTAGTGCGTGCGTGTGAGAAGCAGAGGAACGGGATGAGGGTTTGTGCCTGAGTGTGTCGTGTGTAGAGAGTTGGGTCGGGGTGGGGTATGCCCCGAACTGGGCCTAAACTAGGCTGGGCCGGCTTAGCAGGCCAGGCCGAGATGGATCAACCAGATGTGCCAAACCAAACAGTCCAGATTAATAGGATGAGAAACAATATAAAAAAATGAATTACCAAAATACCCTATAAATATTTTTAGCTCTAGAAAAATATAGAAAAATCCTAAAAATACATATGATATATCAAAATGACCACAAAAATAATATCTACCTAATAAAAATATAATTTTAAGTGTTTAAAATAAATTTAAAGTAAAATAATTATTAACACCATTAAATCTTAAATGAAATTTTATATAATAAAATTAAAATCCTAAAAATTAATAAAAATCATTTTTGTGTATCAAAATAACTCTATTATTTTATAAAAAATACTCACTTAGAGTTTTACAAGCAAAACATAAAGCAAATATTTAAAAACACTTAATTCTTTGATGAATTTTATAAAAATAAACATAATACTTAAAAATAAATAAAATTCTTTTTTAAGGTCTTGAATAAATATATTACACTAGAAAAATATTAAATATATTATTAGGAAAGTCTTTAATATTTTAAATAATAAATCCTTACCTAATACCTATTTTGTGAATTCTTCAAAAACAATTCTTAAGTAAAACAATAAAATAATAATCACAATTCTTATAAAACCCTGAGCAATTAGTGTCTTAGTAATAATTCCAAAACCATCACTTGAATTCATAATCAAACTTAAGTATAACTTTTAACTTTAAAATATTGTTTTAAAAATCTTATTAAGAATCCTTTTAAATAAACATTGGGTATCACCCATTTATATAATATGGTGAATAATCATTATATCTTAACCACTATTAACATAACTTTAAATTCTAACAAATTACTAAGACCATCTAATTATGATTCCATTAAATAAATACATATTCCTTTCATAATAGAAAAACAAATTTAATCTAATCATTCACTTAAATAGAAAGTGAATAATTCCACACCTTAGTTATACCTATCATAAATCTAAAACTTGGGAATAATTAAAACATATTACATCTTAAGTTTACTTACCCTTTTAAAAGTTAATTTTAGTCTCAAAGCTTATAAACATCAGGTTTAATACACTACTTATGTTTTTATAGTTAACTTTGGTCTATTTCAATTAAGACATAATGCATCTCAAGTACAAACTAATCAATCAAATACCAGAAGGCATTGATCACATTTTATTAACAATGAAGATTGCTTAAACATTATAAAGGAAATCTTTTCTTCAAATGTTATTATTTTTGCCACCTCAAATAACAATCTTATAAGAAGTTCTTCAACTCTTAACAACTCAATCCCAAGGATTTTTATCATAGTCACCACATGACAATTCACCATAATCACATCATCTTATACTTTACTTACATATTTTGGATTGTTAACACCTAGGTTCCTTATAAAGGTCATTACTTGTAAAGTAAAAATTGAAGATAAACCAACTCTTAAAAGAATCACTTGAATTCACCTCACTCAAAGTATTGGGGATTCAATTTGGGATTTTTACAAAAATGCATAGCATTACTTATGCACAAAAGCATATTGCTTCTTTAAACATTAGTCCTTACCGGACCAATGATGCACATTTCAAATATTGGATCTTATGTCGTCTCGAATACCGTGAGTGCATAATCTTGCAATCATAAAAGGCAAGTTCACACTTGCTCATGTCAAGTGTTGTTATCACCTGCATTTGAAAAAGGTCTTAAACACTATTTTTTATAATAATGTGAACTATTGGTTACTGATCTAGGGTGATCAGCTAATCTATTAAATTTGACAGTTGGAATACCACGGTTCAGAACTATATCACCTAGGACTTAACAACCAATGTCGCCAGTGATTCTTGCACCGTATATCACGCGTTAACCATGAGATTTGGAATGGGACGGAGAAGTCAACTGTATCTTCTTCCTCTTGCATGAAGCCGGATGTGCAGGTCGTGGCTGTTATCCTCGTAGTGTGCATATTAATTGGTAATTCGTAGAAGATATGCAGCATATGGGTGGGAACCCTCGTCGTCCCACGATAGTTCTGGCATCTAACGGTTTGTACAAACCATTGCCGTAATTCATTATGTGGGCATGGTGTACACCAAGGAGGCATGCGAGGTCGCAAAGGGGGCAGTGATTGGCTTGGATCATCTACTGGGCCCCACACCATAGGAAGTGTGGACGGGAAAGATCGCCCGGTTGTGCAACAAGGATATGATCTCTCATGGGAAAAGTAACGCACCTCTACAGAGTGTAAGAACTGTAACTTGTTACTCCCTGTTCCGGGAAGGAGCTGCGAACGCGGCGAGAAATGAACCCCATGAAGGTTATGGTTAACCCGTGAAGGCTGACGGACATAGCTTTTCAGAATAAAAGAAACCTTTGAAGAATTTTTTATGAAAACTTGCATTGCCTATGACCTATGGTCTGTGGCTGTAGATATAGTTCATCAAACACTCCTTTTCTAGTGAACTTGCTGAGTACGCTCGTACTCAAAGTATCTTCTTAACCCTTGCTAGGTTCTAAAGCCAGTACAGACGATGGATACATCAAGCCATGCTCCAGGAATTATCATCAAAAGCTAAAGCTCTTCAATGAAGTCAAGAAAGTCAACATATACATCAGCTCAAGTGAAGACGAAGTTGCTGATTAGTTAAGAATAGAATCTCTAGCCATAGAACCTATTTCTGTAGTGTATTGCAATAGCAGCAATGCCAGACCATTAGTTAAGATATTAGTCTTAATAGTATTATAATTTTGGAGTTGTTTATTTCTGATTCTTCTTTATAAGATGTTTCTTTATCTCTCTCTTTAACCTAGAGTGTTCTCTGGATCTTGTGTAAAGAGTTGAGTTGTAACCTATAGTCATGTCTTGGACTTGCTGTGTTTCTGTTGTACCACTCTGAGGGATGTAATACTAGTGAACACTGTTTCATTGGTGTTATATCAATGACTATAGTATACTACATCATGCAGTGGTATGCTGGGTCACCGCACTGATTGCGGCTTCCAAGGCTATTTTGGGTGAGTGGTTTCGTCTTTTCCTTTTCGGCTTCCTTGTCTTTGATTTTTATTCACGTTGCCTCTTCTGTTTGTTTAGATGCCACAGGCATCGAGTTTGACCGCGGTGCTCTGGAGCACGGAAGTGCTATGGATGATGCCACTACGGCGGTCGAAGACCTCTGTAGTACCGTGGTCGGCTCACTCGCCAAGGCCAAGGAGGTTCTTGGGCGCTTCTACAAGGGGATCTTCCCCAAGGGCGTCGCCCTCGAGGATGTCGACTCGTTGGCGGATGCGCTGTCAGCTGATGCGCCTGTAGCGTACAAGTGCAAGCAAAAAGGCATCGATGCATCCGTGGGGCTGGCGATGGCCCTGGCGTCTGGAGCGGAGCTGGATCTTCATCAGGTCACCTCCTTGATGCCAACGGTTGCTGACAGATCCGAGGTAGCCTTCGCCCTCTACGTTTCCTGTCGTAAATGTTATGGGCCGAAGTTGATTGACTTGCTGGCTGAGTACGCGCTGAGGCAGCAGGGGAGGCCAAGAGCAGGCAATCCGGCTCCGAGGCTACTCAGGATGCAGCTTCTTAGGCCTTATAGTTGTAGGATAGCTTTTGTTTCTTTTGTTATAATTATGTCTATGAACAGTCCTTGTGCCACGCAGTGGCTTTTTGCTGCATATAATGAATCTCCAAGCTCTTTGTCCATTCGTGTGTTTGTTCATATCGCTGCCTTCTTTTCCCCTAGGGACCGTCGGGTGATGATCCCGTTGACACTTCGTCTGTGCCGCAGCTGCGGCCATCTTTGGATGGTGCGTCGCAACTTGTGTTTCTTCGTGATCGCATCTGTAGTCTCGAGAAAGAATTGCTTGGAGTGCGCGGCCATGCCGATGTTTGGAAATTGAAGACAGAGCGAGGCGCTGCCAGAGAGGAGTATTTGATGGGGAGTTGCACCGTCTGGCCGAACAGCTTCAATGTAAGTTTTTCGAGCTGCTGCTCATTTGTTCGGATGCGGCTGCTAGCCTGTCATCTTACTTTGCCATTGTTGCAGGTGCTAACCTTGTTCTTATGGAGGAAAAGGAGGGTGTTGCTGTTTGGATCAACTGCTTGACCCAGCAGGACATGGAGGCCGGTGGCTTTTTCTGGATGGACCACGATCGTGCCATGGTCCTTGCGACTGTGCAGGATCGTGATCACCAGGTGTCACGGGTGCTGCGTCAAGCGAAGACTTCATTGGAGTCGGTGTTGCACATGATGTTTCCCTTGGATGAGGCACCATCGACTCTCTGGGGCCTGCTGGCGAAGTTTCGAGATGTGCATCATGTTAGGGAGCTGGTGCGGCATCAGCTTTTTGCAGGTGTGAAGGCTGCGCTTTCCCTTGTTCGGCTACATCGTCCTGATGTAGATCTTGCTGCTGTGGCAGCTGGGCCGCCTCTTCGGACGGATGGTGGTTCTTCAGAATAGGTAGGACCTGTAAAAAGATAGATGTAAAATTTATATGTATTCTACTGGGCGTGTTATGCCCTTTGTTGTAAAGGTTTATTGTTGTTAGCACGTGGTGCTTTGTTTGTATGCATGCCCTTTTTGTTAGCCTGACATGGTCAACTACTCAGGTGTACACGCGTTATTCTCAGCCGACGAAGTTGTGAGGTGAGGGGAGCCCCCGAGTGTGTTGTAGGATGAAGAAAATGCGAATAATAGACAAAAATTTGGGGCGAGACACTTAGCTTTATTCATATCGTAAGGAGGAGGTACATTGTTTGGCTGAGTAGCCTTGGCTGGATAGCCTTATTGAAAATGAAAAGAGGGAGGTAGCTAGGGGTAGAAGCGTCGCAATTGTGCGACGTTCCATGGGTTGGAGTATGCGAATCTAGAATCCACGTGCTTGAGGCGATAGGCGCCACCTGGGATGATTTCAGTGACGATGTAGGGTCCTTCCCAAGGCGACTCGAGCTTCTTCGGTCGCTCTTGCTTGAGTCGAAAGACTAGGTCTCCTTCGACGAAGGACCTTGGGCGCAGCCGACGGCTCTGATAGTTGCGGAGGATCTGTTGATAGACCGCTGATCGAGTCGCGGTGATGTCGCGTGCCTCGTCGAGTGTGTCGACGGCGTCTTCGAGTGCGGCCGTCGATTCGGCCTCGCTGTAGGTGACGACCCGTGGGGCCTTGTGGCGTACCTCTGCGGGCAGCACGGCTTCGGCTCCGTGCACCATGAAGAAGGGCGTGTAGCCAGTTGAGCTGTTTGGTGTCGTGCGCAAGCTCCAGAGAACGGAGGGTAGATCTTGTGTCCAGACTCCTGCGAGTTGCTAGAGTGGACTCATGAGGCGCTTCTTGATGCCGCCACCAACGAGGCCGTTGACCTTTTTGACTTGCCCGTTTGTTTGCGGGTGTGCCACAGAGGCGTATGTGATGTTGATTCTGAGGTCTTCGCAGAAGTCCTGGAATTCTTTGGAGATGAAGTTCGATCCATTGTCGGTGATGATGCTGTGCGGCACGCCGAACCTGTAAACAATGGATTCGAAGAACTTGACGGCCGTTTTGCCCTTTAGGTTAGTAACGGGCATGGCCTCGATCCACTTGGTGAATTTTTCGACTGCGACCAGGAGATAGACGTGGCCTCCTTTCGAGGACATGGGCAGTTTGCCGATCATGTCGAGGCCCCATTGGGCGAAGGGCCAGGCCAGGGGTATGGGCCTGAGCTCCGATCCTGGTGCGTGTGGTTTATCTGTGAACCTCTGACACCCGTTGCACCTTCGGACGATGTCCTTGGCATCGTTCATGGCCGTTGGCCAGTAGAACCCAGCTCGTAGAGCTTTGGCGACAAGAGAGCGGCTGCCTGCATGATGGCCGTAGATGCCCTCGTGGATGTCTTGGAGGATGGTTTTGCCGTCGCCGATGGTGACGCACCTTTGGAGTACACCCGAAATGCTGCGCTTGTACAGCTCTCCCTTGATGATGGTGATGGCCTTGGACCGGCGAGATATGCGTCGGGCATCTATCGGGCTGTCAGGCAGCTCTCCATCTATCAGGTACCTGAGGTACGGCTGTGGCCACGTTTCTTTGACTGCCATGACCTGCATCAGGTTGACCACTACAACCTCTGTGTCGAGTTTTTCGGGTCCTTCTTGACCGTCGGGTAGCACAGCCCCCAAGTGTTCTGCTTCTTCGGGTGATCCCTTTGGGAATTTCCTTTTGATGGATGGCACACAGATCTGTTCGAGGAACACACCTGGTGGCAACCATGCGCAGGTGGAGCCGATGTTGGCGAGTCTGTCGGCTTCTTCATTGCTTTCTCTCCCAACGTGCCGAATATCGCAACCGTCGAAGTCTCCTTCGAGTGCGTTGTAGAGTGCGCGGTACGCAATCATGTTGGCGGCGTGTGCGTCGCACTCGTTCATCGTCTGCTGGATGACGAGGTTCGAGTCTCCGTAGATGACCAGGCGTGTCGCGCCGCAGATCTTGGTCATCCTCATGCCGTGGATGAGGGCTTCGTATTCGTCCTCATTGTTGGAAGCTCGAAATTTCATTCGGAGGACGTACTTCATCTTGTCGCCCTGTGGGGAGGTCAGTATGACCCCGGCTCCTGCTCCGACCTCGCGCTTGGAGCCTTCGAAGTGCATCGTCCATGACTGTGTCATGTCCGGTGTGTCTGGCAGCTGTAGTTCCATCCAGTGGATGAGGAAGTCCGGAAGGACCTGAGACTTGATCGCGTGGAGCTTCTCGTAGACGATGTCTAGAGGTGACAGCTCGATGCCCCACAGGGCCACACGTCCTGTGGCCTCCGGGTTGTTCAGGATGCTGTTCAGGGGTGCCTCATTGACGACCATCACCTGATGGTCCTGGAAGTAGTGGCTCAGCCGACGAGCCATCATGAACACGCTGAGGTAGTAGATTGGGCCGACGAGTTTCTGGTAGTGAGGGTACCTCTGCTTTGTCGGCGTCAATACCTTGCTGAGGTAGTAGATTGGGCGTTGGACCCCATGGGTCTTGCTTTCTTCAGGTCGCTCGACCACCAGTACGGTGCTTACCACCTGGTGTGTGGCTGCTATGTATAGCAGTAAAGGCTCGTGCTCCTTTGGTGTGACCAAGAAGGGCGAGGTAGAGAGCAGCCGCTTTAGATCTTCGAATGCATTGTCCGCTTCTAGCGTCCACTCGAATTTATCTGCTTTGTGTAGCAGCTGATAGAACGACAGAGCTTTTTCACCCATGCGGCTGATGAATCTTCTCAGCGCCGCGATTCGCCCAACGAGTTGCTGGACCCCCTTGAGGTTCTTTGGCTTCTCCATGGCCATTATGGCCCGGATTTTCTTCGGGTTCCCTTCGATTCCTCACTGGGAGATGAAGTAGCCTAGCAGCTGACCAGATGGGACGCTGAAGGCGCACTTTTCTGGGTTTAGCTTGATCTTGTATCGATCAAGGTTATCGAACGTCTCGCAGAGATCGTCGATTAGTGTCTTGGCCTCCCTTGTTTTGATTACTATGTCGTCAACATAGACTTGGATGTTGCGGCCGATCTGGTCCATCAGGCACACCTGCATGCACCGTTGGTACGTGGAGCCTGCGTTCTTCAGCCCGAAGGGCATTGTGTTGTAGAAGAACACTCCGAACGGCATGATGAACACTGTTTTCTCCTGATCTTCCACCTTCAGTCGAATCTGGTTGTAGCCTGAGTAGGGGTCGAGGAAGGAGAGCTTCTCGCATCCTGCAGTCGAATCGATGATCTGATCGATCTGAGGGAGAGGGAAGTGATCCTTCGGGCAGTGCTTGTTCAGCGATGTGAAGTCCACGCACATCCGCAGGATGTCCTGTCCTTTTTGGGGACCATCACGGTGTTGGCGAGCCACTTGCTCTCCTTGATCTCCCTGATGAAGTTTGCGTCGAGTAGTCTGTTGACTTTGATTCCGATTGCTTCGGCCCGTGGTTCGGACAGTCGTCGGATGGACTGTTTGACGGGCTTGGCGTCTGGAAAGACATTGAGTGCGTGCTCGGCGAATTCCCTGGGAACTCCTGGCATGTCCGCAGGACACCAGGCGAAGATTTCCCAGCGCTCACGGAGGAATTCGACAAGCACGCTTTCCTATGCGGACCTGAGGTTGTTTGCGATCAGCGCCGTCTTGGAGGCATCCGTCGGGTGGACCTGCACCTTTTTTGTGTTGACGGTGGAGTCGAAGGACATGTCTGGTGCGTTATTTCTTGCGACTGGGGGTGCCCCGTTGTCTGTCACATCGCGGAGCCTTATGAGCTCCTCCTGCATGCCGAATGACTGGGAGATTCTGTTGAAGTCCCTATCACAGTGGTCCGATCAGGGGAAGCACCCGTGGACCGTGATGACGCCCTTGGGTCCGGGCATCTTGAGTAGCAGGTACGCGTAGTGCGGTACTGCCAGGAATCGTGCGAATGCGACACGAGGATGGCATGGTATTGTGATGGCCAGTCCAAATCGGGCCATCTCCCCAAGCTCAGACCACTGATGTCCGTTGACGATTCCGGTGCCTCAGACCTTGCCCGGCCTTCTCGAGCACTCCTCTGCATTCACGGTGAGCCCCTGGTCCTCTTGAACCTCTCCTTTGCCTCCCTCGTGCACCGTAGCAATCGCACGCCAAGCTCTACAAGCGCCGCCGCTCGGCCTCGTTGCCGGCCAAGCTCCGTTGACCTCCAGGTAGCGACGCCGCCTCTTTCAGGTCCGCTTCGTTGAGCTACTTCGAACGCGCGCATCCTCTCTAGCCCGCTCGCCCCCTAGCACCACTAATCACTGCCATCTGACGTGTCTCCGGCAAGCCCAACGTGGCGTATAGGTGGCGTCGACGTGGCCTCAGCGTGGCCTGTTGACCAAGTGTGCCCACCGTGGCTTGCTGTGGCATAGGTCCCAGCAGTCAGTCACAGTGGCTAGATTCTGTGCGGTGTAAAAGAATAAACCCCCCTAGCTGACGTCATAATGATGCAATAAACCCTTTTAATAATTTCTAAAATTGGTATAATATTGTAAATTCAATAACTAATTATTTATAAGTCAGAAAAATACAAATAATATATCAAAATGTTCAGAAAAATGAAACCTAGCTATCTAAGCTATAACTATGCATTGTTCAACAACTTAAATGACAAGTTTAAATAGAAGAACATAGTAACCCCTCTTATATACATCCGGAGTTTCCCCGAGTTAGGGTTTTCACCCCTCGGAACCCCGATTAATTTGTCAATCATGCTCTAGGGTTTCAATTCAACGCAATTCAACTTGTCATATCATCATACTTGCTTGAGCATTGCATCAATGCCATGTGTTAATTGTTTTCCCTTTCTTTCTGGTATTTGGTTCTTTCCAGTAGAATACGATGTCGAGATTGAAATCGAAGACCGAGATCAAGACCATCGAAGATCGACGAACAATACTTGACTAACTCTAACCAAGTCAAGTTCAAGGCTTCTGAAGATCTATTTATCTGCATTCAACTGGCAAAGGCAAGCATAGCCCCACCATGATATAATCCTATGATTTCGAAAGCATTTCAATTCTGCCATGATGCATACTATTCTACTGTTGTCTTTTATCGATAGATAGAGTATCCTATATATTGCATACTCCCTTTGAGCTTATACTACCTGGTCCACTGCTCCTAGCAATACTAGGTTTGGCTCCTGTGCACTGCTAGAGCTATCATCTGTGTTCTGCTTAGCCATGCATAGCTGACAGTTCTAGTCCATCCAGATGATGTATCAGATGCAGAGAATCTAGTATGACAGGAGAACGTGATGAGATGGCATCAGAGGTGATGTCAACACCCAGATTTTTAATCCCAGATGCCTGTTATGCCATACATCGCAATCCCAGGAATACCATTTTTGCGAGACATAACAGAATTGGATACCACAGTACATCATCCATTACAAACCATACATAAGGGCTTACACAACTAAGGATCTCATGATCCAGTTCTTAATACAACTCAAGCAGCGGAATACGTAATAATAACGGTAGCATAGGCGAAGCTCCATCTTCGGGGTCATAGGCAATGCTGATGAATGGGAGATGATCCTAGTTGTTGTAACCTTCCTGGGGTCCATCCTCCTGGTACTCCTCTTCATAGTATGGCCACGGGAATAGCCAGGGACAAAGCCATGAGTACTCTTTAATTACTCGCAAACTAGTACTAACAAGTGAAGGGTTTTTTGTAGTAGGACAATAAGCTCTAGGGTTGTTTTGCAAAAAGCCAGATTTACCTCTACTAAGTTCAGAAGCAAAGAAAGCTAGTTGAAAATTTATAACACCTAAGTGGGAACTTGAATTTCATGTCACAACTCTGTTGTGGTCAAGTAGAAGTCTCAATTCATTTCACAAGTCATTTTGAAAACATCTGACGGGGGAACAGTATGGCCACTCCAACTGTCCATAAATACGGACGCGACTATTCGAATAGTTTGACACTCTGCAGAGATTGTACACTTTCACCACAACATTTGATACATCTGTCAGGAACAAATCCTGAATTCACCATACTCAGTATGCGGATAATCAATCCTAACCTTTCAATTACACGCCCTAGTATAAGCACCTCTCCTGTGAGTTTGGCCTCCCAACCATGACCAACTGTCATCTTGGGTACTGCACAGGTGGACAATCTTCACAAGGTAGCCTCAGCTCAGACCTTGGCCGTGAGGGAACTAATACTAAGGTATATAAGTTTCCAGTCAAGCCCTACCCAATCTTCAGGTATTGTGGTTGTACGGTAAATTTGGAATGGTATCGCATCCATACAACCATTAGTTTTATAAAGGGCTAAGGCTCATGCCTTAACATTTTCATCACCAAAATCATCTGGTGTTCGGAAACACATGTCATAACATCTCAATAGAATGATCCATCATTCCAAGGTTTTCATAACCATTTTTCCACCAAGTATTCCCATCTAAAGTTGATCAAGTTTTATGCTTAGCACTAGCATCTACAAATGGGGGTAAGTACTAATGAGGGGTGGTAAACTAGTGGAGTTAACTAAGTTCAATCTTATGCCTTGGGATGACATCAAGATTATCTAGCTTAGGACAAATTTTATGCTCTTTATGCAACCTTAAATTATCTTTCTAGAATCTACAATTCACCTAAGTAAGCTCTAGGTAATAGCTTTGATAAAGAAATAAAGTATGAAGCTTGCAAGTAAAACTAGGATTGGGTATCAAGTGGGTATGAACACATATGCTTCAGGCATATGGTTGGCATGGTAACAAGCAAGTATTTGCTTGCATTAGTATCAGTATAAGCTTGCTAATTGAATAGCTTGCAAGGTTAATAGCTTTCTCAATCAACTAGTAGTATTAGGCTTGCCTTGTGCAGAGCAGTGGTTGAAGTTCTCCTCGGCTTCTTCTTCATAGTATCCTCCTTCCTCCTTGTATCCTTGGTCGGTACTAGCGTCTATGAATAAATACGAGGTACACAATCACCAAACAATACTTAATTGCTTTCAATCATCACACACAATGGTTCTATAGATGATCTAGCATCATCACTAACATTACAAGATTAAAGCATTTGTCTTATTGATTTCATTTTTAGAAAAATAATTTCTACTCATTGAAAAACTACTTAAGATTTAATATTCTCCAAACCAAACATGGGATCATGTTGACACATGTCATCACCACATATTTCAGTACATGGGAATGTGATTTAAAGTGGTGTCACAATTTAATAAGATTTAACCTTTTATTTTATATAAATAAAGTGACTAGAAATGTCTATGTGGCATCCTTTTATTAATTGAACATTATTTCTATAAGTAAACCCAAATGTTTTTATATATTCTGTAAGATCTGGTCAAATGTGATTTTTGAGAGTTGGAATCAACTCAAAATCTATTATAGTTTAAATTTGAAAAATGTTTGAATGCAGAAAAGGTTCTGCCTTGTTATTTTTACCAAGGTTGATCTATTGATTCAAATTATTTGAATCCAACGGGTTTGGATTAAGCATTTCAAAACCTTTCTAACAAAATTGGTTTCATTCAATTTGGTTCACTGAATCAAGCTGGGTTGATTTTTGAAACTAGGTACAGAACTGTGTTTGAATGAAAATGGAAAAATCCAAATTCAAACGAGTGGGCTGCGCGGGAAGAGAAAATGGGCCGGCCTGCTACGCATAGCGCTTACGCGGGCTGGTTAAGTTGCTGTCCCCACGCGTCATTGAGACGGGGGGGGGGTGAGAAGCGGTACGGGGAACGTGGTGTGTTGGATCTAGTTCTAATCCAACGACTCTGGTTCATCGTCCACGTCGGGCAGCGCCGGCGAGATAGAACCCTAACGCGGCAGGTGGGGGTCGTCGGGGGCTCACCAGGGCTTAGGCGAGGGTCGGCGAGGCGGGCGAACGACGAAGTCGACGATGGCGAACCTCTTGGTATCGGCAGCTCCTCCTGGGGTGGAAGAAATCGACGGCGCCCTTCTTCTCCAGAGGCGGCCTGCTCCGGCGCAATTCCGGCGATGCGCTGCTCGCCTTGCTTCGGGAATGAGGTGGAACGATCAGTGAGTTGAGGGGAGTGAGATGGTGTGCTCAATTCGTCTGGGGGTCGTCTCCTTTTATAGGCTCAACGGTGAGACCGAACGGGATGGGCATACGACGGTGGCGACACGGCTACGGGAAGCTAGAGGCATGGAGGAGGGTGGCGACCGATTGGTGGTCTCCTGGCGATGCTCTATGGCTTTAATACGAGTGTAGGGGCGGTGGAAAATGGTCTGGAACGCTCGATGCTCTGCGAGGCAGAGGCGGCGTCTTCGACGGCGAGCGGTGGCTACGGGGCACGGGCGATGAAATGGGCATGTCTGGTGGTCTCCTGGGACGGTGGGGATCATGCTGGTGGGCGGCGAGGGCTCGAGGTGGTCTGGTTGAGTGGGAATGGCGCGTGCTCTGCAGCGCACATCGGCATGGTCGACAGTGGCACGGGCGCGGTGTTCCTGGAGGTTCTGGCTGCTGTCTGCGAGGCAGGGCTGGTCGAGAGGGGGCGGTGAGGCATGGGCTACCTCCCAGACAAGGTTGGCACGGCTAGTTCTTCCTCTAGCCTAATGTCCACACTAGGGTGACATGGGTGCTCTCGGCTGTTCACCATTGATGACATTGTCAAGCTTACAGTGGTGCTAGGGATTAGTTAGGGTCGTTAGATGATCTACTAAGGCTAGTGGTGTCTAGAGAGGGAACAAGTTAGGCCCAAAACAATGCACACTATAGTGTTTTGATTTGGTTTGATTTGAATCTGCAAGGTGTTTGATGAAATGGCCGTATGAATTCAAGTTTTGAATTTTTAAAAGATTTTTGGTGGGTGTGCTAGGCATGTGCTGGTGAGTCTGTGGATGCTTGGGTTTTGAAAGTTGAGCTTGTTTGAGTGGTTTTTGAAAAAGTGGGATCTTCCCATATGATATAGATTCAGTTTCGAACTGTCATTTAAACTATGCATTCAAATGCTTTTGGATGATCACAAGGTGGGCCTTGGTCCTTTGTTATGAGTACTATCAAGGGATGTAAAGATCCAAAAAAGTTTCTGTTAAGTTTTGAAAGTTAGAGACAGCCAAAGTAGTCATGGGAGTTAAATTGGCCAAAGTGACCATTCACTCATTTTGTTTGGTTTGGTTTATTTGTCTTTGGGAAAAGTGTGGGGATTGTTTAGATGATGTTTAATTCACCTAAGAATCATTTTCCAAGCAAAGAAACACACAATCATGGCAATTTAAAAGAATCCAAATTTTAATGCACACACATATGAATGCTTTCATAGTTTAATTGGAAAAGTTTTTGTTAACCCTAATTTTGGTGATTAGAGTTTGTTAATTCTAGTTTAATATTTTTGGGATGTTACAGGTGATATGAGATTAAACATGCTAAGGCTTGTATGGGAGGCCACGGTGGGATGTGGTTTTTCTAGTCCTATGCTCGCCACCACTAGGAACTGAGTTCTTGCCTTTGGAACCAAGACGAGCGTACAACCATACGGGGCCTGGAGAACACCACGAGTGACTAACTTGCCTAGTAGATTCCATGAGTCACATAGTTTGGGCGTTCCATTCGACATATGCATAGAAAACCTTTTGAAAGATTTGCCGGGTGCAAGTGCATTCATAACAGGTAGGTAAGGGTGGACCGGCTTGCTTGGGGTCGATGGAGCCCCTGTTAACCAACCTCGCCTCACATCTTTAAGTACCGGCTTCGGGATTTGACCCGTTACGGCGGAACCATACTTATTGCGTGACTCATGGTCTCGGCGAAAGCAAGGTAAAGGTCGTGTCTAACCACCCTTTGCCGGCCTTCCAAGGAAGAGGGCTTATCATTTTGGCATTAAGAGAAGGTTAGTACGTGTGGGTAAAGTTGTACACCCCTGCAGGGTAATAATCTTTTCGAAAAGCCGTGTTCACGGTTATGAACGCTTGGTGACCAGATTCTAAGATCATAGAGAACTTGAACTTAACCGTAAAACTGGGTAGATCAACGTGTGCTTAAAGGATGCTTCCTCATGGGTACGAGGGGGTGATCCTAGTTGGTAGAGGATGATGATTGGTGGATATCAAAAGATGATGATCAAAACTTCAGAGATGTCGCTCTATTATCCCCTTTTAAAAATAATCTGATTAGACGAGCTTCTTCTCTCTCTTGTTTATAAACAAAAGATGGCTTTATGCAAAACAACTCCACCAGCCATAAGTCTTGCGGAGTACACCCTGTACTCACCCTTGCTTTGTTGATACTTTTGGTAGAGTAAGTGTTCCCTGAAGACCAGTTTGGTACTACATCGACATCGACGAGTAGCTTGGGGTTCCCGGCCGGCAGCCTGGAATCTATGGGCTGGGACGTCATCGTTATGCTTCAGGCCTCTTAGGCCATTTGTTAAGTTTGCTATACTTAATAGCATAATTTTCTTTCCGTTGTTTGATGTTTGTGGTCAGTGACCTCTGCTTGTAATAATTTGGTTCTTGCTCAATTATGAGCTTGCTGTAATAAATTTTGTGTCGCAGGGTCACTGCTGTGTTATCGATTCTTCACTGGATATTCTCGAGCTCAAGGTTAAGCTTATGTCAGACAGAGGTCTGGGATTTGTTTAGCCCTGATCCCGGGGGTGTCACAGAAGCTCTGCCGGCGTGTGGAAGAAGCAAGATTTCCGGTTCCTCGCACGGCGTTGACTCGCCGAAGTATTTTTATGCGTGTGGGTCCCGGACATCAGTGTCTCTAGCGGACCATAATTTTCGGGCATGCCTCCCTGATTTGAACTCGATAACGTTGTTCGATGCCTCTTCCATTTAGTCAGGCTGTTGGGTCCCACATATCTTCCTCTCATTAGAAGAATCATGTGTATGATGGAATTTTTTCCTTCCCTGTTCCGAACTTGATAGAGTTGCTCGATGCATCTTCCATTTAATCAGGCTGTTGGGTCCCACGTGTCATCCTCACACTAGAAGAAAAGTGTGCATGATGGATTTTTTTCATTGGCTCGTGCCTCCCTGATTTGAACTCGATAACGTTACTCGATCTAACTGTAGTTTCGTCATGTTGATGGGTCCCACATGTCAGCCTCTCATTAGAAGAATCGTGTGTATGATGGAGTTTTTTCCTATGCTCGTTCTATCCTATTCCGACTTTGATAGCACTACTAGATGCATCTACCATTTAATCACACAGCTGGCCCCACATGTCATCCTCACATTAAAAGAAACGTGTGCATGATTGATTTTTTTCTTGGATCATTCCTGCCTGATTTGAACTCGATAACGTTGCTCGATCTATCTGCCATTTAGTCATGCTGCTGGGTCCCCCACGTCAGCCTCTCATTAGATGAATCATGTGTGATGGAATTTTTTGCTTCGCTCGTGCTACCCTGTTCTGAACTTGATACCGCTGCCAGATGCATCTACCGTTTAATCACGCAACTAGGCCCCACATTTCATCCTCTCATTAGAAGAAATGTGTGTATGATGGAGTTTTTTCCCTCGGTCATGCCTCTATGTTAAATTGATAGCGTTGCTCGCTTCATCAACCGTTTATTCAGGGTTGTGGGTCCCCTATGTCAGCCTCACATTATAAGAATCGTGTGTATATGATGGAATTTGTTTCTTCTCTAGGACAACCATGTTCCAAACTAGATAGCGTTGCTCGATGAATCTGCCATTTAGTCACGCTACCGGTTCCCACATGTCAGCATATCATTAGAAGAAATGTGTGCATGTTGGACTTTTTTCTCACTCATGCCTCTGTGATTCAAACTTGGAAACGTTGCTTGATGCATCAACTATTTATACATGTTGGTGGGTCCCCCATGTCAGCCTCTCATTAGAAGAAATGTGTGCATGGTGGAATTTTTCATGCTCGCTCGCTCCTCCCTGTTTCGAACTTGGAAACGTTGGGCGATGCATTAGCCATTTATACAGGCTTGTGGGTTCCCCATGTCATCCTCTCATTAGAAGAAATGTGTGCATGCTAGACTTTTCTCGCTCACGCCTCCCTATTTCGAACTTGGTAACGTTGCTTGCTACATCAGACGTTTATACAGGCTGGTTGGTCCCCCATGTCAGCCTCTCATTAGAAGAAACGTGTGCCATGCTAGACTTTTTACTTTCTCGCGCCTTCTTGTTTCGAACTTCGCAATGTTGCTCAATGCCTTCTCTGTATTTGGTCTCACTAGTGGGTCCCACATGTCAGCCTCCTTTGTAGAGGAAACGTGTGTATGCTGGACATTTTTTTCGGTTTCCTCCCCCGTTTTGAGCTTGGTAACATTGCTGGGTCCCAAATGTCAATCTTCTATGTGCAAGTAATGTGTCTATGTTGGAAAAAATGTACAAGTACGACGGAGATTATATATATTGATAAACCTAGGATTCAAATCGAACTCAAGACTTCAACAAATGGAAACTGCGTGCACTTCCACTATGCAAGAACCAACTATGCTACTCCTAAAAGATTACGTTTAGAAATGTTGATATCACTTAAATGAAAAGGCATCGTTCCTGAAAAAATTCCATAAAAAATGCTACATGGTCTGTATAAATAAAACTTGGGTAGGCAAAGCTTGCGCTATACTTTATCAGAATGGCATGAAAAATGCTAAATTAAGAATATTTTGGACAATACAATTTTTTTTGGGTCCAATCTTGTGAGCAAATGGGCTTATTATCATGGCTCCTTAGCGAAACTTCTTTAGTGTGCTTCATTCTTAAAAAAAGTAACAATTTGTTGAGGGTTGGCGGCCCACGGACGACCTGACCCCGGAAGGATAAACTAGCTAGATTTTGGGCCAGAGTTGGGTCTAATGTACTATTTTTTAATGAGCTCCTCACTGAAAATTCAAGTACTCAATATGTCGGCGTTGGCAGTCCACCCAACCCGGCAGGCTAAATTTGCAATGTTTTGGGCCGGACTTGGGTCGAATGTCCAATATTTTCATTAGCTCCTTTGTGAAAATTCTATGTAGTTGGTAAAATGTACTAGGGTTTGGCGGCTCTGTTCACCACCAAAGGCTAATTAAGGAAAGACTTTTTTTTGAAACAAGAATATGGGAAGTTTTTTGTCTGAAGTGGATTTGAAAATTTCATTTCCATAAGCTTAGTAGTAAAATACATTGCACTGAAGTTCGATGGTCCACCTAACATTTCTATTCCTACACCGCATCCAAAAGAATGAAGTTGGAAAGGGAGAAAATTGACTGATATTGTAAGACTTGATATGACCTAGCTAGCAAAGAACTTTGGCAGCGCAGGATTAAAACATGGAAAGTACTGGAAGGATTTTGACTGATTGACATAAAATCATGTCATATCAAGTCTTACAGTGCGGGATCAACTTTTTAGCAAAGGTTATATTTCGAGATGGTTTGGGTGGCTTTGAATCTTCCCAATCATTTTGATGTACTCACAACCATGTAATCATGCCATTTAAACTGTAGGTGATAACGACACAGTGGACTTGAATTGCCCAGCTTCATACAGCTCGGTTAAGCACTAGCTTATACTGATCACTCGAAGTTTTATTGTTTAGTATGATAAAATTAATACATGCCGCAATTAGCGCCAACATGTGGCATTATCATTGTGGGCCCCTTGATTAATCCTCCGAGAATCCCTGTTATGCATACACCACGTATAACATCCCCATTTCAGCAACCCTGACTTGTTGTCTAAAAGGCAAAAAATAGGGGGAATAAAAAAAATTCTTGTTAAGTGTTGCAATATTTTCTTGCTTGTTTGCTTGTGTTCCTGCAACTGATTGTGTATAAGGTGATATACTCCTTTCCTCAACACTAGTTAACAAAAACTATTTTTACAAAAGGAGATGTCTTGGCTCATCTTTCATATTCTCAAAGATACTGGCATTTTAAAAAAACTATGCCAAGATGACTTTGATAAAACCAACTATTTTATTAGTTTTATTAACAAAACTATGGAGACTTATATATAATCTCCTTATGTTTTCAAGACAGAACTTTCAACTACTCTTATCTCTAGGTTTACCAAAAACCTTTTTTCCTAAAACTTATCCACTACAATCTAGGTAGAAATACCAAGAGGTACTTATATTACTTCAAAGCACGGCCAATTCAAAATACCCGTCCTTACCTCAAGGTAGGCTTAATGGTAACCATAGTAGTAGTTGGATAAGTTTGATAAGATGAATTGCCTTGATCTGCTGATTGCCCTGTTTGCTTAAGAACTAGAGTGAGATAATCTAGTAGCTCATCCCTTAGGACCCATGTATGTTTGTGATCATCAATCTCAAGACAAGCATCCAAATTTGGATCCATCCTAAGTCACTAAAGTGACCATCTCATCTCCTAATCAGATCAATCTAGGGATAATCCCTTTTGACAGTTTCTTACCCAGTTGAGACCCAATCCAAGAATGGATCCCCTCTATTAAATCTGTACCTCAACATCAACCACTTGATGGGAAAGATGAACCATTGCCACTCTCTCAAATTGTTCCCACTTGTAATCTAGTCTAAAACCCTAAATCTGCCAAAATGGCTAAGTCTGGATTTCTTATCTAGATTCAATATTTGGAGCTCTACCTTTTCCAACCTATGTGCATTATTGAGAATGTACTTGAACCATCTTATAGTACATCTTTAGTACTACCAAATACCACTCTTTACCTTGTATAATCCAGTCTGGTTCCCACTTATCCATGATGGTTTTGAAGTCAAGATAATAATCATTTCTGCAAATATTATCATCTTGCCTACTTTGACAGAAGCTAACATCCATATGGTACCACCCCATGGCCAAATATTTGCATGTTTATGATCTACTAACCATGGTCTATGAATCCATACTTCACTTGTGTCCGTTGGAGCTTTGTGTTTCTTAAACCCCACATGGTTTATGAGGCATCATAATGAATCTGTTATGGCATCCTTATTTTCAACGAAGTTTGCCATGTCTTCTCGACCACCTCAAATACATCCAAGCCCAAGTCTTGTTGCCCTTATCATCTATATAACTTGTTCTAACTACCCATCTATCCCTTGTATCAAGGTGAGCTATGAGCTCACTAATCCAACCATGTTTTGGTGGCATGAAAATAACAAAACCCTAGATTCCCTAAAATCTAGTTTCTTCCCATTTCACCAACATCATTCCAAAACCCAAGTGGAAAATGATGTAGGAATTAATTTTACGTCATCTACTTTGGATATAATCTCTTTCCAAATAATTTCCATGATTATTTGGAGCCCAAATCTATTTAATTTCCTTTTTGGCAAAATCCTCCAAACCTTGTCTTTAAAGACAAGTTTGTTTTTCTCCAAACCACTTTGCCAACTCAATGAACGTTTGAGTTCTATATATCATACCCTATCTTCTAAACTCAAAATAAATAGTTTTGAGATTCTTTATTTTTTCTTTTTGCCCCTTTTCTTAAATGGCAGAAACAAGAAATAATACCTTAAAAATACTTTTCTATCTTAATAAATTCTAATAAAATCCTCCATTGTGTAATATGGTATTTAGGACCATATCACAGCAAAAACCAATGATGCTTAATGTAAAAATATCAAAGGAGCTTCTAAAAACCATTTCTGCACCTTTTGAATAAATGCTTTTAATTGGGCTTATAATCATTAGAAAAATCCCAAATAAATCTTGAAGAGATGAATTGACCTACCCATCTACCAGTACCATCTCCCCACGTTCCTTAATACAAGTTTCCAAACTTCCTTCACAACCATTGCTTGGATCAATTTTTGCCAATCAAGCCCTTGCTCAAATCTAAACCCATCAAACCACACCCAACCTAGACAAGCAATGTTTCACAGCAACCACACCTAGATCTGGTCGTGCCCCACTGTATCACCTCCCTCTATTGGTCCCACATGCATATATTAGAGAGAGAGGACAATATCTTGCAAATCTTGTGAATCAAGGGCAGCAGCAGCTACCACCCCTCCTCTCCACTTAGTACTCGAACATAGGGCCCACCACCACCCAGCACCACCCACACTACCCAACCAGCAGCCAGCACCCTTGCCCTTGTCCAAAGTGGACATAGTTCACCATGAACCCATTCCCTCCTTGTTACATAGACCGAGGCCGCCCCTGCTCTCCCATTTGCCTCTCATTTATTCCCTCCCCTTCCTCTTACCCCTCCAGAGTTCCACCCCCTCTCCCTTGCTCTACTCTGTCCAAAAGAAGAAAGAAGAGCAAGCTTCGGCCTCGAGCAAAATTTGAGCGTAGCCTCTCCTCCCTTGCTCCTCTGGCCTTGCATGTCACCCTCCTTACTTCCCCTTGCCCTCCCGATACAAACCATGTCCTTTTTGTCGACATGCAGCAACCCAGAAGCCCCTTTGAAGAACTTTGGCGAGCTCCCTTCGGGAGCCATCGCGCGAGATCTCTCCCGAGTAACAACGCCCTCATGTCGCCCCTCCCGGGAGTCGTCGGCCTGCACCGCGTCGCCTTGTGACCTCCTCTTCACCAGAGACGGCCCTGGTGAGCCTCCCCCACCGCCTCTTTCCCTCTGCTAGGGTTCCATCCCTCCGCCACACGACGAGGAAGACAACCCAACGCCGTTCATCGGGTTCTAATCGGATGGCTGAGGTTCGTCCATACCTCTTCGGCCGACTGCGGTGACTATCGTGCGGGTCCTACCCTGCAGGGATTTAAAATTCCATCCCGCCCACTGCCTCGGCCCGGGTGGGCCGAATCCGTTCTTCCCCGGCCCATTTTGTCCAAATCAGGCCCGACTCCCTCGTTCTTTTAATAAATATTCCAGACCTGTTTAATAGCTGATCAGTTTAAATTCCAATAAAAATGGAAAATAGCCTAAATCTATCAGATCTAAATTTTCCCAAGTTCATGTGTGTTTTTCAAACATGCAGAACAATCACTTTACCCAAATACCAGTTATCTTCTAACAAAAATAATACCAGAACCTATCTTATTCACTACTTAATTCTTTTAGATAGTTTGGTAAATCCAAATGGAGTAAATCCAATTGGTACTGAAAGGTGTTTACCATACCTTGCATAACACCCTAACCCTACCCAAATTGCTTCCTAGTTTACATGTAGCAAAAATAACAAAAACATGGCATTTCTGACTTTAGAAAATTCCTTGGGTCAAACGAAATGAGCTATTGACCTAATTCCAACTCTCTGTACTTCAAATCACTCATACATATCAAAAACCAGGAGCCCAAAATTTATTGAGCTCCCTTTGAATTCTGGTGAATTAATATTTTCTATGCATGGGTAATTCACCAATAAATTCATATCTTTAGTTATGTTAATCAAAAAAGGGTGATTCAATTTCCACAGAAAGTTAATTCAAATGCCTAACATGTGTCTTTGGAATCACATCAAAATCCCTTTTAAATTTAATCTGGTGAGAAAGACAATTAGGAACCAATACTATCTTTGGGAATTTATCTTGGGCATTCTGGTAATTGTTTTGAGGTCATTCCAACTCTCAATGAACCAGTCCATCAAATACTATAAAACCACCCAAGGAAATAATTTTTGGAACTCCAGAACAATTTTGGTGATTTATTTCCTCAAACTATAGTTTTATTCACTATAAAAATCATTATAAATCAATGGAAATTGATAAAATAGTGAAACCACTTTTGTGGGCTTCATTTTATCAATACCTATCTGAGGGTATCATGTTTGCACATCGATCTCATACATAACTTGGAATTGATCTAAAACTGCTTAAATAGGTAATGTTGGACTATAAATCTTAAATAGAAAGTCCACAAATGCACACAAAGCCTTTCCTTTGTATCCAAAGAAAAATCCTCAATCCTTACTGATCTATAAATTTTTTTTATCCATTGCTTGTTGTATGAATTAGTTCTTGTATTCCTGGTATTGATTGGGGTGTTGTTTGCTTGCATGTTTGCTCGATAACAGCGATAGTGGCGTTTGTGTGACACTGAGAAGAAGGAAGCATTAGGTTATTCTTATTATTGGTATTCTAGTATTCTAAAGAAGTCCACGGACACTATTTCCATATTGCTACTGATCAGGCAAGCCACCTTCTTGCTCATAAACCCCTGTCCTATTTTCATACTTATGCATGTTATCCAAATGGTTTATTTAAATTGCATAGTTTATTTAATTATGTTTTTATATGTGGGAATGTTTGGATCCTCCAAACTACTACTCCCTTGGTACCAATAGGTACATACCCTTTGATGACACCTAGTCTTTTCCCTAGTAAGGTAGATGGTGTATAACACCATGCCCCTTTGGAAATCCCGTTTTAGCCGAAGCAAAAACTATGGGAAGGGAAGACCCCGGAAAAAGGCTTAGAAAAATGTTGAGAAAACCTTGGTGAGGCTTGGCCTACCAAGTGGATTTAAAACTAAGAAAGGTTTTGGTTTTACAAAATGGTTGGACAAATGATGGAGGAAAAATGTTTATGAAAACACGTCGGGCTGGCCAGTTTTGAAGCTAGCGCAATTATCCCGTGCAACCACATTACTCTGGAATGGGACGGGGCTGGGCTGGAGGTTTCTCCAATATGGTATAGGTGCCTCAAACTACTACATGGGAAAACAAGCCCCGGAGAGTGGGCCTTCTCCTGCCAACGTTCCATGCATAGCATCGACCGGGAGAAGGAACGAAGGGTCTACGGGCCTCCACGCGATACTATGAGCCCCTCATTGAAAGCGCACATCCGTTGAGGTGAAAAACGCTCCCCGGTTGGCTTGGTAACGATATAGGGCATCCCGGTTTTGAGGGGATTAACTTCATAGGATAGGCACTTGTATCAGATAGGGCATCCGGAAGGTCTTGACTGGTTATTCGACCCACGATCGGTGTAGATTAGGGACGGGTAATCGGATGGTGTGGGTATAGTGTACAACTTCCGCAGAGTGTTAATCTATTCGAATAGCCGAGTCCTCAGTCATGGACAGTTGTGCTGGTGACTGTACAGCGGTGATGGTTTTGTTTTCAAAAAGACTTCGGAAAAGCAATGGATTGGAAATGTTTTGACCATGAGATGGTCGGAAAAGAGGAGGAAGGAGTTTGTTCCTGAGATGACCGGAAGGAAAAAAACAAATGGGTGACCCAATCCTGGTGTTTTCTTAAAACTTTTCAAAAAGGTTTCCAAATGTTTTACAAAAGTTTTTCAACAAGATATAGAGATATGCTATATCTACAAAAGAAACTAGTTTTTAAAAGAACCTCTTATGGAGCCATCCTACTGCAACCATATTGCATATCCTTTGTTATTGTTCCCTTAAGGTGGTTTGCGAGTACATTCAAAGTATTCACCGGCATTGTCCTTGGCTATTTACTTGGCCAGACTTTCAGAAGGAAGAGGAACACTGGAGATTGCTGACGTCTATGCGAGCTAGGACGTCTTCCCAGTCAGTCGCCTATAGGTTAAGGCATGACATGGGCTCTGCGCTTGAAGACTTCTGCTATTTGTTTTGTAATCGCCATAATGACCACATTGTAAGTACTTATATTCATTAAATTCTTCGATGTTGTAAAGATACTTGTCAGTTATGCTCAGGGATCACTGATCATGGGAACGTGAATTGCAGGCATAACCGGTATTCTCGGACCATAAATCCGGGGTGCTGATACGTCCAATTTGCATCACCTTTCTATATCATAATTTGCCTCTATTCATTGGTATATTTCATATTAAGATGTTTTACTTATGTCTTTTCATCTGTTTTTGCATGTTGGATGATTCTTGGAGGATGAACTGCCGGAGTCAGGATTCTGATGGAAAAAGCGGTGTTTTGATGCAATTTCGCGAAGATCAGAAAAATACCAGAAAACTACGGGAAATCCTATTTTCCCAGAAGACGAAGTATGATAGAAGGGGAGGCGGAGTTGGGCCACAAGGGGCCCACATCCACCAGGCGCGGGCCACCCTAGGCCGCGCCTACAGGGGGTGTGGCCACCCTGGCCCACCTATGGCTCCGCCCTGTCGCCTATATCTTCTCCTCGAAACCCTAATACAAGGGGAGCGACCACAGAAAGATTTTGTCGCCTCTATGGGGCGGAAAACAACGAGAGAGAAAGAACTCTCCAGCAGATAGATTTCTGCCGGGGAAATTCCTTCCCGGAGAGGGGAGATCATCGCCATCAACACCATCATCAAGCTAGACTTCATCGGGATCATCATGATCATCCATACAATCATCTCCACCAGCACCATCATCACCACTCCATCCCGCTATAACAATTGTGTTGAATATTGCATAGTTCTTAGGGGAACTTTCCCGGTGTTGATTACTATTATAGTTGATGCTGGTGAGTGGAACCATTGGATTATTGTTTATGTTCAGATTGTTATCCATTACCATATCATCTATGATCTTGATCCATACGATGTCTCATGAGTAGTTCGTTTAGTTCTTGAGGACGTGGGAGAAGTCATGTTGTTAGTAGTGGAATTGTGTTGAGGTATTATTCAATGGTTTAATATTAAATTTGTGGTGCTATTCTTATAGTGGTGTCATGTGAACGTCGCCTACATGATACTTCACCATTTATGGGCCTAGGGGAATGCATTGTGTATTTGGCTACTAATTGTGGGGTTGCCGGAGTGACAGAAACCTGAACCCCCATTAGGAAACCATTGCACAAGGGAGTGTAGGATCTCAGAGTTTAAGGTTGTGGTTAGGTTTATATCTTAATTTATTTCTTGTAGTTGCGGATGCTTGCAAGGGGTTTAATCACAAGTATGTATTAGTCCAAGTAAGGACGATACATTGATGGTGCTGCGTCAACGTGGAGCGCTTCGTCGGCAAACCCCAAGAGCAAGGTATAATGCATCACAGCAGCAAGTCTTCCCTCAGTAAGAAACCGAGTTTATCGAACCAGTAGGAGGAAGGAAACATCTAAAAGATGTTGCAAGCAACGTGGAAACCTGCACAACACAAACTCAAGACTTTCCCCAACTAATAGTGAGGTTGTCAATCTCACCAGTTGCTGTAACAGAGGATTAACTGTATGGTGTGGAAGGTGTTGATGGTTTGCAGCAAGTAAACAGTAACAGTGGAAGATGTATCAAGGGTAAAGATTGGACCGGGCTCCATAGTTCACTAGAGGTGTTCTCCTTAGATAAACAAACATGGCATGCTGGGCAAACAAACTACAGCAGGGCAATTGACAGGACTGAGCAAGGAACAACAATGCAATACTAGACATAAAGATCCTATGAGATTCGATTGGGCAATACAAAAAGATACATAGACTGCCATCCAACTGCATCTATGACTAGAAGTCCACCTTTGGGTTATCATCTGAACCTCCTGTAGTATTAAGTTACAAACAACAGACAACTGCTTTAAGCAATTTTGTAAGGTAAACAATCCACTTGTTCCATGAACAAGACACCGTTGTTTTCTCCCTAGTGGCAACAACACATCTACAACCTTAGATATTTCTGTCACTTGCCTTGATTAAATAGAGGCATGAACCCACTATCGAGCATAAATACCCCCTCTTGGAGTCACTAGCAACTACTTGGCCAAGATAGCTACTAACAACGAAGAGCATGCAAGATCACAAACAACACAGACATGATAGAATCAATAAGACAAAACCATTAATCAATATGACATAGTAATCTCAATATCCATCAGATCCCCGCAAACACAACATGCATGATTACAAATAGATGAGATCTTGATCATGAACGGAGCTCACAAGATCTAGACATGAAAGCCCAAGTAGGAGATTCAACCATCTAGCTACTACATGGACCCGTAGTCCAAGGTGGAACTACTCATGCTTCATACCAGAGGCTGGCATGATGAAGAAGAAGGCCTCCGAGATGATCTCCCCTCCGGTAGGGTGCCGGGAAGAGCTTCAGATCCCCCGATCTAGGGACGATGGTGGTAGCGGCTACAGAGGGTTTCGTGGAATATTGATCAGGTGCTTAGGGTTTAGGAATCGGGGGCTTCTTATAGGCAAATAGGCGAGGCTGGGAGGCGTCCCCCCACACCCTGCCCAGGCACGGCCTAGGGTGGGCCCACGCCTGGTGGGGTGCAGCAACCCTGTGGCGCGCCTCCATATGTCCTCTGGACTCCGTGTTCTCCTTGGTGAAATATTGAATTTGGATTTTGTCCCGTTAAATTTCGAGAATATTTCCTTACTAGATTTTCTAGAACCAAAAATAGCAGAAAACAGGCAACTGGCACTGTGGCAACTTGTTAATTGGTTAGTACCAGAAAACATATGAAAAGCACCTCAAAGTGTGGACAAAGCAAAGCAAAGTAGATACTAAACAAGAATGGCACATCAAAAATTATAGATACGTTTCTGACGTATCATGCATCCCCAAGCTTAGCTCCTACTCGTCTTCGAGTAGTGATAAAAAGAATAATTTTTGAGGTGACATGCACCATCAAAATCAAGATCAAACCATTTGCAATCATTGAAATCTGGGATCAAAGAACTCTAAACATGTGAATGAAAGATGGAGTTCTAACAATAAGACAAAGTAACAATGCATGCAACATTAAAGAATACAAACAAAGATCATGAATAACATGCATTGAAAAACATTTGTTTGTTTCACATATAGAAAACATGGCATAGTGGCATTCAGCTTGTCCCTCATGGAGTAGCAAATTGATGCATAGAACACCTTCAAAGGTCATAAGAGTGACTAGATACAAATATCACAAGAACAAGCAATATCAACAATATGCATGAACCAATAAGTTTTGGGACATTACACATAGAACTAAGAATGGCAACTATGCTCTCTTAACTGGTGCCTAAATGTAGAAGGTGGAGACTCAAGATAATGGTGGAAGAAAGTCCCTTCATAAAGGGAAGAAGGGATTTCAAGTTTCAAAAAGAGCTTCCAAAAATTATGGTACTTGTTAGCTTTCAGCCCTCATTGCCCCTATCATAAGCATCTTGAAGTGATTATGGTTAAAGTGAACAAACTATGGAGTATACGCTTGACAAAGTATAAGTTG
This sequence comes from Avena sativa, assembly GCA_916181665.1. Lineage (NCBI taxonomy): Eukaryota > Viridiplantae > Streptophyta > Magnoliopsida > Poales > Poaceae > Avena > Avena sativa. Next base: position 362,298,811 of record OV702285.1, on the reverse strand, counting down.
GCAATCTCATGTCCCTTGAATACGGGGCCGCACCTCATGCTACTCAACTTTAGTCACCTTTAAGTTCTTCTCATAGTAAGTACATGTGTATCATAGAGAACCGCCAACAGGGTACCCCTTGCACATGGTACACGAGCTATCCCATAACCAAAATGACAAGGCAAGCAGTCAATGAGCATCTCAACGATCTTTTTATTTGCTATTTGCATAGGTTTTTATTGAGGATGCTTCACAGATTGCTCATTATGGTGATGCTGCAAGTTTCCACTATGATTAGGCATGGCTTAGGCTAGCGGCCTAGACATTTCTCTAACACAAAATAAATAACTCCATGGACTTACAAGCTCCCTTTTTATTTCACACCGACGACATCCATAGACAAAAGAGCATGCTATCAACTATGTACAAAGTACAAGTGCAATGTTGAAAATGTTCCCCATGACAACATGGTTCTGCTAATTCCAACGTATAACTGCAAGCATATACACCATAGATGACACAATGGTTCAAGTTTATTAGGGGAAAGGAATATAAAGTGTGCTATAAAGTTCATGAGAGCTTTAATCACTAAGTTTTCACATAACAAAATACTTTTTTAATTGGAAGATAGCTGAAAACAAGAATATACTTGGAATGGTGTAACACACCATGCATAGGAATTTATAGTGGACACTTTGGAGTAACTTGGTTTCTTGGAAGTTGGAAGCATGAGTAGATATTACTCATACAAGTGGAGGCTAGCAAAAGACTGGGAGCAACCAATTAAGAGAGCAATAATGGCCATAATCATCCAGAGCGACAAAACATTACTAATCAAAGCATAGAGTGGTACTACAAGTCAAGGAATAAATGATAATAAAGGCTACGGTGACTTGTTCATCGTCATAACATGGTGTGAGCATGTGCCAAGTCAACCCAAACAAAACATCAAAGGAGAATACCACAATACTATGCTTTTGCATGCTAAAACAACGCACGATTCCTTCAAGGCACACTAAGCAATCCCAATTGTTTGGAACAAGTCATGCTATAGCAATAATCACTAAGCATAAGGTCAAAACAACACCTAGCATGACATGCTAAAGTCTAAGTCACAGTCAATGGAAGCTCCTCTTGCACTTTCAAGCAAGAACTTTCTACTCCTTTCCAATACCAATCAACTTATTTGAAGCAACAAACCGAGAACGGGGGTCCAAACTACTTTATTCAAGCAAACTAAACAAACAAAGCAAATAAAACAAAAACTAAGACGCTCCAAGAACAACACAACAGTGTATGGAACAATAAAAACGAAGTGTCTAGAAAGACCTGAGCTTTTTATTGATGAAGAAGGGGATGCCTTGGGAATCCCCAAGCTTTGACGGTTGTACATCTTGGATATCTCTTGGGGTGACACCGGTGTGGCATCCCCAAGCTTGAGCTTTTGTCCATTCTTCATCTCATTACATCATTCTTTCTCTACACCTGAATATTTTCCTGCATACAAAACTTCACACAATCTTCATTAGCAACATTAGTGTATTAAAAAAATAATAGACCCTTGGGTTTAGCTTTATAACAGCAAAACTTTCACTAAAAACACAAGCTACTGTAACAACTCCTTCAAAAATCTCAATTTCCCAAAAAATAACCCAAAAAGGAATCAATAAGAAGCAAATGCAAATAATGGAAGAAATCTGTCAAAATAGACCAGCAGGTACAAACCAATTTTTTCGAAGACCTTATGTTGCTCAAATGAAAATGTGTTGAACTAAATAGAGTTAGCTAACATACTGGGGGATTTATTTGTAAAGTTTCAGTTCAATCCGACTTACAGAGACTCCTCACGAAATTTTATGGTGGAGAACAGAAATCTGTGTTGGAACAGCAACTCCCCAAATCTTACTTCCCTCTTATTAGAGGTCATTCTTAGCACAAAAAGGAAACAAAAAGGATAAGGAGTGGTCATTACTGAAGTAATAACTTCCAATTCTCAAGAAAACACTGGGGTTATCTTCCAACAAGTAGTTTTCTTTAACGCCTTTAAGTTAGGCACAAGAAGCAAGAAATCAAGTATTTTCAAATGAAGAAGCATTAACATCAATACTTGCAACGTCTTCAACTATGAAAGGTATCTCATCCAAATGAGTTTTGGAGGATCCCTTATCATATCTTTTTGGTTCACTACTTTCATCAAAAGTATTTTCAGGAACAATCCAATCAAATTTCTTTTCAAAGGCTTCATGCACCCCAACAAGCTTAAAGGGTATGGGTATCTTAAATTCCTCTCTAGGTTTGGTTTTTTCTGAAGTACCCACAACATATACACATGAGCCTAGCATATTAAAACACTCAAAGACCTTTTTGGCTTCCTTAGCAACATCATGGAACTCTTTTAGTAAAGTTTCAAGAATAAATTCTCTCTTTTCAGCATTCTTTTCTTCTTTTAGTTTTAGGAACAAAATTTGCATCATGGGGTTAAGGCTAACAAACCTAGCCTCCAACATATGAACTAAAGAAGCTGTAGCAATTTCATAATTAGGAGCAAGTTCTTCTATAGATATATCCTCAATATCCTCATGCTTGCTAACATGATTAAATAATTCTTCAATATTTTCTTTCCTAATTATAGAGCCACTACCTATCGAAAGGTCCTTCAGGGCGAACTTGGGGAACAACAAGGTGAGCTATAGCAAGGTGGCAACTAGAGTAGGAACTAATTTTTTTGTGTTTTTGACAAGAGAAAGCAAACCAAACTAAACTATTTTTTTTGAGTTTTTGATAAAAAGAGGCAAACAAAACCAAGAAAAAGAAAACTAAGCAAACAAAAAACAAAGTAAATAGAAAGGTTGATGAGGACTCCCCTTGTGAATACATCCTTAGCCTCCCCGACAAAGGCGCCAGAAAATCTTGATGGCGCTGTGTCAACATGGAGCGCTTCGTCGGGAAATCCCAAGAGCAAGGTATGATGCAGCACAAAAGCAAGTCTTCCCTCAGTAAGAAACCGAGGTTATCGAACTATTAGGAGGAAGGAAACGTCTCAAAGGTGTTGCAAGCAATGTGGAAACCTACACAACACAAACTCAAGACTTTGCCCCAACTAACGGTGAGGTTGTCAATCTCACCGGTTGATGTAACAAAGGATTAACTGTATGGTGTGGAAGGTGATGATGGTTTGCAACAAGTAAACAGTAATAGTGTAAGATGTATCAATGGTAAAGATTGGACCGGGGTCCATAGTTCACTAGAGGTGTTCTCCTTAGATAAACAAACATGGCATGTTGGGTAAACAAATTACAGCAGGGCAATTGACAGGACTGAGCAAAGAATAACAATGCAATACTAAACATAAAGATCCTATGAGATTCGATTGGGCAATACAACAAGATACATAGACCGCCATCCAACTGCATCTATGAATATAAGTCCACCTTTGGGTCATTATCCGAACCCCCTCCAGTATTAAGTTCCAAACAACAGACAACTTCTTTAAGCAAAGTGTGTAAGGTAAATAATCCACTTGTTCCATGAACAAGAGACTGTTGTTTTCTCCATAGTGGCAATAGCACATCTACAACCTAAGAGATTTCTGTCACTTCCCTTGATTAAATAGAGGCATGAATCCACTATCGAGCATAAATACCCCCTCTTGGAGTCACCAACAACTACTTGGACAAGATAACTACTAACAACGGAGAGCATGCAAGATCACAAACAACACAGACATGATAGAATCAATAAGAAAAAACCATTAAATATGACATAGTAATCTCAATATCCATCGGATCCCCGCAAATATAGCATGCATGATTACAAATAGATGAGATCTTGATCATGAACGAAGCTCACAAGATCTAGACATGAAAGCACAAGGAGATACAATCATCTAGCTACTACATGGACCCATAGTCCAAGGTGGAACTACTCATGCTTCATACCGGAGGCTGGCATGATGAATAAGAAGGCCTCCGGGATGATCTCCCCTCCAACAGGGTGTCAGGAAGAGCTTTAGATCCCCCGATCTACGGACGATGGTGGCGGCGGCTACAGACGGTTTCGTGGAATATTGATCGGGTGCTTAGGGTTTAGGCATCGGGGGATTCTTATAGGCGAAGAGGCGTGGCAGGGAGGCTGCCAGGGGGCCCACACCCTGCCCAGGCGCGGCCTAGGGTGGGCCCGCGCCTGGGGGTGCAGCCGCCCTGTCGTGCCCCTCCGTCTCTCCTCTGTACTCCGTGTTCTCCTCGGTGAAATATTGACTTTGCCTTTTGTCCCATCCAATTCCGAGAAAATTTCCTTACTAGCTTTTCTGGAACCAAAAATAGCAGAAAACAGGCAACTGGAACTGTGGCAACTTGTTAATAGGTTAGTACCAGAAAACATATGAAAAGCACCTCAAAGTGTGGACAAATCAAAGCAAAGTAGATACTAAATAACCATGGAACATAAAAAATTATAGATACATTTCCAACGTATCATTCATAAGCACAGGTTCACCCACACAACACTTATAAAACCAAAGAAGACTACTCAGCTATATGAAGCGAAAGCACTTGACAATATTCCCATGTGTCCTCGAGAATGTTTGGTCCTCATTAGTATTTCCACCGGCTTGTCCTTTACTAAGAAAGGATTGGGCCACTTGCTGCAATTATTTGCTGTCTTATTTACTTGCACTCTATTTCCTTGCTTTATCAGAAAACCCCTAAAAATCCCTTTGCTAAGTATTTACAGAAATTTCCTGCTCCATACCACTAGTCAACACCTTCTGCTCCTCGTTGGGATCGACACTCCTATTTATCAAAAGTACTACGATACACCCCCTATACTTGTGGGTCATCAAGACTATTTTCTGGCGTCGTTGCTGGGGGCTATTGAATAGTGGAACTAGTAACGGAAACTTCTACTATGAGTATTGCTTTTTATTTCTGTTTGTTACTTTGTTTCCAATATGGATAACCCACTTGGTTTTCTGTTTGGGAAATCTACTACCACGGTTAGGGTAGTTGATGAACCACCACCTGTTGAGATAGATCCTTTTAAGATACCTACAAGTATTATTGATCGTTATGGATAATTATTATTTAGGGGATGGAACTGTCCATCCTGGTGAGCACTTTCCTTTTATCCATGAATTATGCGGGTTGTTTAAGGTGCAGGGATCACAACTGAACAGGTGAAGAAGAGGTTACTCTCTATATCATTGAAAGGAAGAGCTGAAGAATGGTACAAGCTGCTTAAGAATGGACAATCCATGGAATGGGAGGAAATAGTAGCTCTCTTTTATTCTAAATTCTATCATCCCGGTGAGATTCATAAGGATAGGAATCTAATATATAACTTTTGGCCTCGTGATGGAGAGAGTACAGCTCAAGCTTGGGGGAGATTAAAGCAACTAATGCTTAAATGTCCTATTCATGAACTCCCTAATAATATTATTATCAATAACTTTTATGCAAGGCTTTCTCTTCATGATAAAGATTTACTAGATGCTTGTTGTGCTGGATCATTCAAACGTATGAAGGAAGAAGCTAAATGGTATCTCCTAGACCATATTAAAGAGAACACTGAAGCATGGGAGAATGACAAAGGAAGAAAGTCAGGTATAAACTATGATTATGAATGCATTAAATCTTTTATGGGAACTGATGACTTCCGTGATATTAGTACTGAGTATGGTCTTGATTCTCAAGTACTTGCAAAATGTTTTTAAGGCTTTTGCCTCTTATATTGAAATTCCCAAAAAGGAGTGGGACAAGTACCATGCTCCTTATAAAGATATTGTTACCCATTTTCCTGCTAGCATTGAAGTTTGTACTGTTGATCCTATCTTGCCTGAAACTTATGTTGAGAAAATCCCTTTTCCTTCTAAGGTAAAGGAGCATTCTATCATAGCTAATGTGGTTAGAAAAAGTGCAAAGAAAACTGTGGAACCCGATGAGCAAATAAACATTAAACCTGTGGTAGCTATTGGGAAAGATCTTTTCACTAAAAATATAGAGGATGAGCACATTGTCTTCTGTGAAGATGCTTCTAATATTGTCTCTCATCCTAGAAAAGCTAGAAAAGCTAGTGTCCATGTGCTTTCTGTTAGAATTGGTGATCATTGCTATTATGGTTTATGTGACATTGGTGCTAGTTCTAGTGCTATTCCTTATGAGCTTTACAGGGAAATTATGCATGAAATTGGTCCTTGTGAACTTGAGGACATTGATTTGGTTATTTACCTTGCTAATAGAGAGATAGTTTGTCGAATTGGCATTGTAAGAGATGTGGAGGTTCTTTGTGGTCAGATTAAATATCCTGCTGATTTTCTAGTGCTTGGTTCTAAAGCTAGTAAAACCTGTCCTATTATCTTTGGTAGACCTTTATTGAATACTTGTGGGGCTATTATAGATTGTAGGAAGGAGAAAGTTTTGACTAATTTTGATGGAGAATCGTATGAGTTTAATGTTTCCAAATTTGCTAAAACTCCTTATGAAGACGAATTGACTAATGAGGATTTCAGGGTTGAATAACTTTCTGCTATTCTCTTTCTCCTGACAATGCCTTGCAACAGTTTATGGAAGATCATGAAAGCGAGGTCTTCATGAAGGAAAGAAATGAGATTGACGAGGTTTTCCTTCGTCAACCTGAGTTACTTAAGCTTAACCTACCTGTGGAAGATTTGGGTACCACACTACCACCTAAAGGGGACCCTGTTTTTGAATTAAAACCTTTACCTGATGATCTTAAATATGTTTATCTAGATGATAAGAAAATATATCTTGTTATTATTAGTTCTAAACTTTCAATAAATGAAGAGGAAAGGTTATTGGAAATATTGAAGAAACACCGAGGAGCTATGGGATATACTCTTGATGATTTCAAAGGGATTTCTCCTACTATAGGTCAGCATGCTATTAATATAGAACCTAATGCAAAACGAGTTGTTGAACACCAATGCCGTTTAAATCCTAAGATCAAGGATGTGGTAAGAAATGAGGTATTAAAACTCCTTGATGCTGGTATTATTTACCCTATTGCTGATAGTCAATGGGTTAGCCCTATTCATTATGTCCCAAAGAAAGGGGGAATCACTATTGTACCTAATGAAAATAATGAGCTCATACCTCAAAGATTAGTGGTTGGTTATAGGATGTGCATTGATATTAGAAAGGTTAATAAAATTACTAAGAAAGATCATTATCCTCTGCCTTTTATTGATCAAATGCTAGAAAGATTGTCTAAAAAGACTCACTTTTGTTTTCTTGATGGTTATTCTGGGTTCTCTCAAATCGCTGTGAGATCAAAATACCAAGAGAAAACTACCTTCACTTATAGGCGTATGCCTTTTGGTTTATGTAATGCTCCTGCTACCTTTCAGAGATGTATGTTTGCTATCTTTCATGGTTTTTGTGAAGAAATTGTGGAAGTTTTCATGGACGATTTCTTCGTCTATGGAACTTCTTTTGATAATTGTTTGCACAACCTTGATAAAGTTTTGAAGAGATGTGAAGAGACTAACCTTGTTCTTAATTGGGAGAAATGCCACTTCATGGTTAATGAAGGGATTGTTGTTGGACACAAAATTTCTAAAAGAGGTATTGAAGTAGACAGAGCCAAAATTGAAGCAATTGAGAAGATGCCTTGCCCTAGAGACATAAAAGATATTCGTAGTATTCTTGGTCATGCTGTTTTCTATAGGAGGTTTATTAAAGATTTCTCCAAAATTTCAAAGCCCCTTACTAATCGTCTTCATAAAGATGTACCTTTTTTATGATGATTGTAAGGAAGCTTTTGAAACTTTGAAGAAAGATTTGACTACTGATCCTATTGTTCAACCACCTGATTGGAATTTACCTTTTCAAATTATGTGTGATGCTAGTGATTTTTCTATGGGCGCTGTCCTTGGGCAACGTGTTGATAAAAAATTGAATGTTATTCATTATGCTAGCAAGACTATAGATGCCGCTCAAAAGAATTATGCTACTACTGAAAAGGAGTTCTTAGCTATAATGTTTGCTTGTGATAAGTTTAGGCCCTATATTGTTGATTCAAAGGTTACTATTCATACTGATCATGCTGCTATTAAGTACCTTATGACAAAGAAAGACTCTAAGACTAGGCTTATTAGATGGGTGTTGCTTTTACAAGAGTTTGATATGCATACTGAGGAAAGGTGCTGAAAATCCTATTGCTGACAATTTATCTCGTCTCGAAAACATTTATTTTGACCCTATGCCTGTTAATGATAGTTTTCCAAATGAACAGTTGGCTGCAATAAGGGTAAGCCCGCATGAGAGTCCTTGGTATGCTGATTATGCTAACTTTATTGTTTCCAAGTATTTGCCTGCAACATTTACATCTCAGCAAAGAAGGAAATTCTTTTATGATCTAAGGCATTACTTTTGGGATGACCCACATTTATATAAAGAAGGAGTAGATGGTATCATGCGAAGATGTGTTCTACAGTATGAACAACAAGAGTTATTGAGAAAATGTCATGGAAGTGCTTATGGAGGACATCATGCTGGGGATAGAACTGCACAAAAAGTTTTTTACAATCCGGATTTTATTGGCCTACCCTTTTCAAGGATGCAAGGAAGTCTATTTTATCATGTGATGAATGTCAAAGAGTTGGTAACATTTCTAGACGCAATGAAATGTCTATGAATTATTCTCTTGTTATTGAACCCTTTGATTGTTGGGGATTTGACTTTATGGGTCCTTTTCCCCCTTCAAAAGGGTATACTCATATTCTTGTTGATGTTGACTATGTTACAAAGTGGGTAGAAGCCATACCTACAAACAGCGTTGATGGTAAGACCTCTTTAAAAATGCTTAAAGATGTTATTTTTCCTAGGTTTGGTGTGCCAAGATATCTCATGACTGATGGAGGTTCTCATTTTATTCATGGTCGTTTTAGGAAGACTCTTGCTAAATATGATGTTAACCATAGAATTGCTTCAACTTATCACCCCAAACCAGTGGGCAAGTAGAACTTTCCAATAGGGAAATTAAATCTATCTTGCAGAAGACTGTTAATAGATCTAGGAAGAATTGGGATAAAAAAGTTGAATTACGCTTTATGGGATTATAGAACTTCTTATAAAAATCATGTGGGAATGTCTCCTTACAAAATGGTTTGTGGGAAAGCTTGTCACTTGCCTCTAGAATTAGAACACAAAGATTATTGGGCAGTGAAAGAACTGAATAGAGATTTTAAACTTGTTGGTGAGAAAAGATTGCTTGACTTGAGTACTTTAGATGAGTGGAGAAGTGAAGCTTATGAAAATGCTAGACTTTTTAAGGAAAACGTAAAAACATGGCATGATACGAGAATTCTCAAAAGGGAATTCCATGTTGGTGAGAAAGTTCTTTTGTATAGGTCTCGTCTCAGATTATTTGCAGGGAAACTACTCTCAAAATGGGAAGGACATTTTGTTATTGAGGAAGTGTATCGTTCAGGGGATCAAAATATCTTCTTTGAAGGACAACAATACACAGGTGGTGAATGGTCAAAGGCTCAAACATTATATTTCTAGAGATTCTTATAATGAAGATGTTGATATTATCCAAATTGTAACTCCGGAAGAATTTATCAGAAACCAAACACCAGAATCTACAGAGTCCGTTTTTGAATAGGTAAAAGTGCTGCAAACTGAAGGTTCGTGAAAACCTTATCTTTTTGTATGTTTGATGTTTTTATTACATATGGAAGGTTATGAGACGAAACAGAGGAGGAAACGGAGGCCAGGTGGGCCATACCCACCCTAGGCACGGGCCCGGCTGGTTGCGCCTAAAGGGGGTGTGAGCCCCCTGGAGTCCGTCTCCGCCTCGTTTTCACAAAGTACCTTCCTTATGCATTGAAACTTCGTAATACATAACCCCCGATCCTCCGAGGTTCGTATATCATGTTCTCTTCGTGTTTTTGTTTTGATCTATTTCTGTCAGGAAATCTTCTCAAGTTTAGATCACCATGGTCTCCGCCAACGAAAAAGGCAAGGGCCCGTGGAAGAAGAAAGGATCGCTGCTAGGCGTGAAGACATGGATTGGAGCGTTGAGGAGGAAGTAAAGAACATGTCAACAAGCATGGAGGAACAAACGGCAACATGGTCAAGGGCAAGGAAACCTAATTTTGTAGGATCAATTAACACTAGACGTGCTTTTTCTCGTAACATGCAGGGGATTATGACCTCCGTTCCAGACTTTAGATCCTCCCCTGAGGCAGTGGAAGCCCTTCGAACCACTGATGAGTTTTGTGATAAGTATCGTGCTCTAAGGATGAAGGTGGATATACTTCAAGAGGAGAATAATAGGCTTCGTAAGATGCTTGAGGGTTTTCTGACCCTAAATAAGGGAACACCACCACCACTGAAGGAGTAATTCATCATCAGGTTTGGCATCCCCTTGGCTTGTTCCAAGCATGGGGGAGTGCCGCGGTATCACATCATTATCTTTTATCTTTTTACCTTTTTAGTAGATTCATATCGTGGGTAGAGAAGTTATCTTATAGGTTGGTTTGCATATGTAAGTATCTCTCTTTTAGTTGGTTATCTATGTATCCGTTGGTGTGAGTGCCCTTATGGAATATTAATGGGAAGTTTCATCTTTTACTTTTTGCACTTCTTATTTTAGTTTGCAATCCCTATTATATGATTGATCTTGTTGATCAGTATTGGTATCACTTTGGGAGCATCAAGTAGATCTAAATTGGTTTTGGAAAATCGAGCTCTAGTCAGTAGCAACACTTTTTGAGGTTAGAAAGGAAAAGAGAAAAAGCTTACATGTATTTTATATCATTTATTTTCTTTCTTGATTGGCTCATAAGCTTAGTATTCTTTATTTAAGATCTTTTGTGTTTTCAAGGAAGATTGCATGTTTGGCTTTATTACTTGTATGTTTTTTTGTTTCCTTCAACTCTTTTGCTTGCTACCCAGCCTTGCTAGCCAAAAACATGTTTTGAGAGGGCATACTTCTCATGCATCCAACCCCTTTGAACCAAAACCTGTGCCATTTGTGTCCACCATATCTACCTATTAGCATTATTGCTATTCCAAGCAAATTCTCAAGCTTCATCTATCTTTCGAATTAAAAATTATTTTGTTATGTGAAAACTAGTTAGTAAATCTCTCACGAACTTGATGGCACACCTTATTTTCTTGCCCCTAATAAACTTGAACCATTGTGTCATCGAAGTTGTATATTCTTGCATCTATACGTTGGGATTAGCAGAACCGTGCTGTCACGAGGAACGCTTTCAACACCTGTAAATACATACCCAGTTGATATCATGCTCTTTTGTTTGCGGATGTCATCAGTGTGAAATAAAAGGGGAGCTTGTAAGTCCATGGAGTTATGTATATGTGTTAGAGAAACGCCTGGGCCGCTAACCTAAGCCATACCTAATCATGGTGGAAACTTGCAGCATCACCATAGTGAGAAATCTATGAAGATTTCTTCTTATAAAACAAGAGACTTATTGAAAAGAGGAAAGAGAGAAAAAATCACCATTTTCCCATGGTAAATAAGAGATTGGTGAGATGCTCACTGTCTACTTGCCTTGTCATTTTGATTATGGGATAGCTCCTGTATCATGTGCAAGGGGTACCCCATTGGTGGTTCTGTATGATACGCATGTACTTACTATGACAAGAACTTACCGGTAACTAAAGTTGAGTAGCATGAGGAGCGGCCCTCGCACTCAAGGGACATGAGATTGCCAACTTATATTTCATCAAGCATATACTCCATCTTTGTTCACTTTAACCTTAATCACCTCAATATGCTTATGATAGGGGCAATGAGAGCTCAAAGCTAGTAAATACCATAATCTTTTTGAAAGCTCTTTATGAACTTCAAATCCCTGCTTCCCTCTATGAAGGGCCTTTCTACATTTTTAAGTTGAGTCAGTAAACCTATTCCTCTCTATCTCCAGCAAGCATTTGAGTTGTTGTGTTTCAAGCATTCATATGATCATTTATGCAATCATGTTCTTTATCTTCCTTGTTTGCATAAGACTCTTATCTAATGAGTATTACTTTGAAAGCTATCATTGTGAAAAGCCTTTGATGTTTGAGCAAAGAGTACTCATGTTTTAAACTTCTCTACAAAAGCTTTATTTGAAAACTGTTTGCCAACTGTTCTCTGACCAAGCACAAAGTCGATCTGGGCGCCTGGACGGAGAAGGGCAAAGGAGTTGAGCGCAACAAGGACGAGGGGTTCGAGAGGCCTTGAGAAAGAGGTGGAGGGCGGCGCGAGGGGAGCTTCAACGGTGGACCGGTAGTGCGGGCGGAGCTCCAGCAGCGTTAACTCAAGTGCGCCGCCACTCTCCCTTCTCTCTCTATCTGGCCCATTTGGGATTGGTCTCAGGGTAGGGAGAGGTCGATTGGGAACCCTATCGACCCCTTTTCCCTCCTAGATGGTCCAATTTTTCGATATCCCGCTGAGAAGCCATCGATGCTCAGGCATCGCTTTGTGGTACACTTCGCGATTTCGACGCACCTAAGAGAACGCTTAGCATTTAATTGGTCCCTTAATTATGCTTAGTTCTTTTCTGCACGCTTAGGGCTAAAACTAAGCGGGAGGCCACCGCTTCACTTAATTTACCTCTTAAGCATATGCTTTTTTGAACGTTGAGGCTACCCAATGTTGGTGATCACCATTGCATGGGTATGCAATGCCTACATCCCACATAATGTATTCTGGAAATGCACAAAGATCCTAACACTCAAACTAGGAATAGATCAATGCTAAGTTCCACTACCCAAATCACTAATTGCTAGATTTTTGCGGAATTGCACGGATCTAAGTCGTACTAGAAAACCCTAACCCCCCAAATAAAAAAGGGGAATAAAATACTTATAGTGGGACTTGGGGATGGTGTTGGAGCTATGGCCCTTGTAGTGCTGGCCAAACGCGGATAAGCGGTTGGTGGAGCAGGCGGAGCCAAAGCTCCCATTGCCAATGATGTAGTTGTAGGCAGCAAAGACACCATGGATGCCTCAGGTGGAGCACCAAATCCCGTGGCTGCTTGAGGAGCAAAGCGGCTGGGATGTACATGCATATTTGAATATGTAGGCGCTGCATATGCAAGCAACCTCATGGAGGCGATGCATTTCTAAATTGATGAGAGACCAACCATGCCGATGGCGTCATACTTCACCACTAAGTAGTCATCGTACTCTCTCATTTCATGAAGAATCTCCATGAACAACTCCTTTCTCATCCTAAACCGCCTCCAAAAATCCTTTGGGGTATATGATGCATCCTCGGCAAAGTAGTCAATGTAGATCATTGTATGCCCCTCCATCCTCTGTTGTGGCTTGCAATTCCTTCTCCTAAACTTGGAACCGCCACTCTTTGGACAAATCTTTTCATCCTCGACTATTTGCATTCATCGAAGACAAGCAAGAATCGACAAGTGCTCCTAGATGTCAGCGTCGGTGCCATCGTCCTCCGCTCTCAACTGATGGATCATAATCTCATCCTCTCTATCCACTGGCAAGAACTATGGAAAATGGCCTATCAACGCAAATGGCCAAACACGATGCGTGCAAGGCAGGTGCGTGGAGTGGCTGGCGTGAGCATACATGGCTTGCAGCAACCGACATCGAGGTGGACAGGAGAGGTAGAAGTATGGGATGGAGATGTAGGAAAAACCGGCATCAGAATAGGTGTGACCGCCGTGATTTGGCGGCGGTTGAAGACAATAAATCTAGCAAGTGGTACCTGACTACCTTTTTTCTATGTCACGTCACCCACGTGTTACGTCCGGCACTCCCACAACATCCCCCTTGTATCCAGGATGGCCTCGGTGTGTCGGATAGTGTATTGGGTCCCACTGTACCAAAGCGGAATTTGGGGCACGCGGTTGGACGCGTGTTTCTGCCGGCATATCCCAAGGCCATTTGAGACGGTTTGTTGGACAAAACTAGAGATGCTCTTAGGAGGGATTAACAGATGCATCATATTATGTCTCAGCCATGGTATTTTTCAAGCTGAATTTGGCAAGCTAAATAGGATATTCTTCAAGAAAAGATGAACAGTCACAATCAGAAACTACTTGGCCATTTGACCTACTGGTGGCTTTTTTATCGAAGGCAGTGAGCACTTCTTTCGTTTGATTAGAACTTTAGAAGTAGAAGAAAATACAAATTGTTTTGATATACAACCGAAAATACAAAAACTAGAAGAGAGAACTCTGTCGAAAACAAAAGGCAAAATAGGCCGCAATAGAAGTTGTGAGTAGAGGACAACAAGTATGAGCCTAGAACTTTGCATATGACTCAACAAAAGAAAACAGGGAAAATCCTGATCAGGCTCTCTTGGTCATGCTTGCTACTTTACGAGCCAAGGGCCTTCCAACAAAGAGCCAAATGCCTGCCTCCTCCACTATGTTGGCAAAGACAACTGTCGGAGAAGATATCTGGTTGTTAAACACCAGAGCATTGTGCTCTTTCCAGACAAACCACCATACCAGTGTGATTACAAGTGTGATCAAAGAATTCCAAGAAAGGGTGATGAGTCCAAAATTTAAGCTTTTTTACCTTTTGTTTTTGCATAAATAGAGTAGGGATCTTTGTATTTCACTGCGTTCGCGTGCATATATTATATTCATTTCAACAGGATACCAAATCACTCAGGCTATTATGAACATATCAGTTAAAGATATAATAATATACTATAATATTTTTAAGTGATAAAAGTCATTTTGAGGAATTACCTTCGCACCTAGGAAAATACCAACCGAGGAGAGGCAACCAGTGCCCATAACGACCAGCGGTATGGGCAGGTCCCGCCCGTACCATCCGACCGTACCATGTGTTGCCAGGTCCGCCTCGTCAAATACTTTCTCCCTGCAAAGATGACAGGGGGACTCGACATTCACAGCCACTAGAAACCACGAAAAACCACATCTGAAAGGGATTTGAAGGAGGCACTTGGCTAGGGAGAAATCCCTGTTGATCCACGGATCATTGGAGGACAACGCATCATCCCCATCATCATCAAATGCTGCATCTATAGCACCTCCATTACCCTCATCTTTCGTCCATTAGATCTTGTTGTAATTCTAGATTCAATTGTGGTTTGTACTGGATCTAGTTCATTACATTCATCCATATATTTGATTATGATGATCGTGTTGATTGCTTCCATGTGTGAGTAGTTCTTTTGTTCTTGGTGAGATGGAGAAACCCTAGCACTAGTATGAATTTGCAATAAAGATATATATTCCTGTGTCCCTATGACTTACCAGTCTATGATAAATTTATGATTTGTGTTTGATCTATCTCTTTAGATGGTATGTGAAAGTCGACTGCATACCATTTGCCTTCGGAACTAAAGGGAGGGAGAAAACCTTTGGTTGTGCTTTGGAATCGTACCCGTAATATCCCCATGATAGATTGGCGTCGGCCCGTGAACTACGCGGTTAAAGGAGGAATAAAGAGGGATTCCCTAAGCTAATTATGATATCCACGTGGAAACCCATAATTGCGGTGTTCTATATGGGTGACTGTTCTCAGGCATCACAGTGGTTACTTAGAGGTGACCTCACTGTTGGCTCAACAAAGTGGCTTCCTATTCTAGCAAAGAGCCAAATGCCTGCCTCCTCCACTATCTTGGCAAAGACAGCTGTCGGAGAAGAGATCTGGTTGTTAAACACCAGAGCATTGCGCTCTTTCAAGACAAACCACCATACCAGTGTGATTACCAGTGTGATCAACGGATTCCAAGAACGGGTGATGAGTCCAAAATTTAAGCTTTTTACCTTTTGTTTTTGCATAAATAGAGTAGGGATCTTTGTATTTCACTGTGTTCGCGTGCATGTATTATATTCATTTCAACAGGATCCCAAATCACTCAGGCTATTATGAACATATCAGTTAAAGATATCATATTATACTATAATATGATATGTTTAAGTGATAAAAGTCATTTTTGAGGAATTACCTTCGCACCTGGGAAAATACCAACCGAGGAGAGGCAACCAGCGCCCATAACTACCAGCCGTATGGGTAGGGCGCTCCCGTACCGTCCGACCGTACCATGTGTCGCTAGGTCTGCCTCGTCAAATAATTTCTCCTAGCAAAGACGACATGGGGGACTCGACATTCACAGCCACTAGAAACCACGAAAAATCACATCTGAAAGGGATCTGAAGGAGGCACTTGGCTGGGGAGAAATTCCTGCTGATCCACAGATCATTGGAGGACAACGCATCATCCCCATCATCATCAAATGCTGCATCTACATCACCTCCATTACTCTCATCCTTGCTCCATTAGATCTTGTTGTAATTCCAGATTCAATTGTGGTTTGCACTAGATCTAGATCATTACATTCATCCATCTATTTGATTATGATGATCGTGTTGATTGCTTCCGTGTGTGAGTAGTTCCTTTGTTCTTGGGGAGATGGAGAAACCCTAGCTCTAGTATGAATTTGCAATAACGATATATATTCTTGTGTCCGTATGACTTGCCAGTCTATGATAAATTTATGATTTGTGTTTGATCTATCTCTTTAGATAGTATGTGATAGTCGACCGCATACCATTTGCCTTAGGAACTAAAGGGAGGGAGAAAACCTTTGGTTGTGCTTTGGAATCGTACCCGTAATAGCCTCATGATAGATTGGCGTCAGCCCATGAACTACCCGGTTAAAGGAGGAATAAAGAGGGACTCCCTAAGCTAATTATCCACGGGGAAACCCATAATTGCGGTGGTCTATATGGGTGACTGTTCTCAGTCATCTCAATGGTTACTTAGAGGTGACCTCACTGTTGGCTCAACAAAGTGGCTTCCTATGAGCCTTGTAGTGAACATATTATTCTAGAGCTCTCTCCATACATCTCTTGATACAAGAAGTATATTATCTTAAATTATTAATAATGAAAACACCATGTTATAGGAGTATCATACATCCCCGAGAACATTTTAGCCCTATTGCATTCAACCATGCTTTTATACATACATGTTACTTGCTTTCTTTTAATCGTTTGAATTACATTTCCGCACACAACCAAAAAACTTTCAAACACTCTTTACTTGAGATCAAAGGAAACTTACAAGTAGCCTCTGGTAGATAGTGACGAGGTGTAACACCCCAAAAATATTAATCAAGGTTATCAATTCCAATCACTCAAATTTAGGGTTAACAAAAACTTTTGTGAATTAAAATCCATATGATTGCATGTGTGTGTGATGAATGCATGAATGCTTGAATTTACTTTTTTGATTGTTATGAATGTCAAGGATTGGTTTAAAGATGGAAACAAAATCATCTAAATCATTTCCAAGCAAAATCAAATTAATAGAAATTCAAAAACCAACAAAATAAGCAAATGGTCATTTTTGCCAATCTTGTTCACTAGACCACTTTGAGTGTTTCTAGTCCAAGATTTGTAACAGAAACAAATCCAAATATTTTCACCCCTTGCTAGACCAAGTAAAAGTGAACCCAAGCCCACCTTGTAAAACCCCAGAAACATTTGGCAACCCTATTCAAATGACATTTGAAAATTGAATCTAGTTCATATGGTAAGATCACCATTTGTCAAAACCCCACCAAACCAGTTCACCTTGACAAATCCAATCAACCAGATACTCCCTAGTCTGTGCCCAGTACACCCACTAAAATTCATTAAAAAATTCAAATATGAATCTCTTGCGGCCATTTCATCAAACACCTTCTGAGCACAAATCAAACAAAACAACAAACACTATTGTGAGCAGTGTTTATGCCAAACTTGTTCCCACTCTAGCTCTCACCACACTCCCAGTAGATCATTAACCTTGCCTAAGTAGCTCAAGCCCACTGTGTACTCGACCATGCCAGCAGTGGCCGAGCACACTTGCCACACCCACCATCGACAATAAGCTACAAGCGTAGCCAGCCTCGCCAACCTTGTCTACCATGCCGCTCGTGCCTCACTGCCCCCTCTAGACCAGCCCTAGCTCGAAGACAGAGAGGGGAACCGCCGGAAACGCCGTGCCCGTGCCGCTATCGACCATGCCGATGCACACCGCAGTGCATGTGCCGTTTCCACTCAACCCAACCACCTCGAGCCTTCGCCGCCCGTCTACACGATCACCACCATCCCAGAAGACCATCAGACATGCTCATTTCATCGACCCTGCCCTATAGTCGCCGAACACTGCGGAGTTCGCTGTCGGTACCGCTCAGAGCATCACACGTTCCCGACCGAACTGCACCGCCCCATGCCTCGCCTTTAAGCTAGCAACGACCGCCAGGAGACCGCACACCGTCCCCTAGTCTCAGCCATGCCGTTAGCTTGCTGTGGAACCAACTCCGACGAGCTCTGCCCATGCCGTGATGCCCCTCTCGCTCACCTATAAAAGGAGGCCTCTCCCGGTCGTTTTCTTCACACCATTCCACTCCCCACCTCTCATTGATCCTCCCCACTTATTCCCGGAGCAAGGCGAGCTCTTCCTCGCCGGAATTTCACCGAAGCCTGCCGCTGCTGGAGGAGAAGGGCGCCGTCGATTGGAGCCACCAAGGACGCCAGTACCAGGAGAACCGCCGTCATAGACTTCATCATTCGCCCCCATTGCCGACCATCGCCTGAGCCTCGGTGAGCCACCCAGACCCCCACTGGCCGTGCTACGGTTTGAGCCTGTTGTTTTCTGTTCAGACGAGGACGATGGCCGTGAGCCATTGATCGTTGATCTAATCCTACGGTCGTAATCGCCCCGTGCCCCTACGCTCCCTCCTGTCTCACTGATGTGTGGGGACACCACTCAACCAGCCCGCGTGCACTGTGAGCAGTGGGCCGGCCCAGTTACAATTCCCGCGCGACCCAGTTAGTTCAAATTAGAATTTTTCAATTTAGTTCAAACCTAGTTCTGTCTGTTAATTCAAAAATCAATTCATAGAGTTTTACTAAACCAAATAGCATGAAACCAATTTTTTTAGAAAGTTATGTAAATTCTTAATCCAAGCCCGTTCGATTCAAACCATTTGGAAATACAGATCACCTATAGTAAAAATAATAAGACAGAGACTTTTCTGCATTCAATTTTTTTCAAAATTCAACCATAAATGTTGCAAATCTTGCAAATGTTGGTTTCAGACCGCGAAGATGAAAGATCCAAACGTCAGGCCAACCTAGCCACCCTTCAACACATAGCTCAGATGGCCTACAACAACCAAGGCCATGGAAACCAGGATAACCATGGATCCAAGCTCAAGAACTTTCAGAACACAAATCGACCCATTTTTAGTAAATCTGAAGAGCCCTTAGATGCGGATGATTGGCTGTAGACCATGGAGAACAACTTAGAAGTCGCAGGAGTGGAGGCCAATGAGAAAGTATTGTTTGCCATCCACTATCTGGCAGTAAATGCAAGAGCTTGGTGGAATAGCGTTCGCGCCATGAACTGAGGACAGATGATGACTTGGGAGGAATTCAAACTTAAGTTCAGCAGAACCCATGTGCCACCAGGTTTAATCAAGAGGATGAGAGATGAATTCAAAGAATTGAAGCAAGGGAGGATGACAGTAGTTGAGTACCATGACAAATTTCTGTCATTAGCTAGGTATGCACCCGATGAGATTGACACAGAAGCCAAGAAGAAGGAGAGATTCTTCAATGGTCTGCATGATGAGATGCAGACAGTGTTAGTCAATATTCTGTCTGCTAACATTGAAGCCTTAGTGTATTCTGCCATTCAGATGGAGGGCAAGATCAACCAAGCCAATGAGAACCTCAAGCGTCGAATGATGCATCAACCAGGAACCCACCATACCCCAAAGTATCGCCCCAACCTGTCTACAGGATTTTCCCCAAGGAACAATAGATCCCCAATGAACCGTCCGAACTATCCCAACCGTGGAGGAGGAAACCCAAGGCCCGGAGGAAACCACAACAACAACCCCCGACAACTCCAACAATTTCAACCGTGCACCGCCCAAGTTCAACAACAACAATGTCGCCAACAACACCAATACTGCCCCAAGGACTGGAAGCAATGCTATGCCTTTTCCATGAAAAGACAAGTCTCAGGTGACTTGTTATGAATGTGGAACCAAGGTTCACTATTCCAATAAGTGCCGCAAGAAGCTTGCAGCAGCCCCCAATGTGAATGCCCCAGCTCAGCAGCAGCGCCGTGTTCAGCCTGGAATGATATTTTCCCTAGGGAATTCGCTCAACCGCAACGGCCGTCTGTTTCTCATGAATGCTGAAGAAGCACAAGAAGCGCCAGATGTCGTGTTGGGTATGTTTTCTTTTAACTCGGTACTTCCAAGAGTGTTGTTTGATTATGGAGCATCGCACTCATTTGTTACAGAAGAATTTGCATGCACTAGTAAGATTCAACCAACAAAATTGAAGCATGTTATGATAGTTCAAATACATGGTTCAACCACCAAAGCTAGACAAATTTGCCAGGCCGTACCTATCAGAATCCATGGCATAGATTTTTATGCTAATCTAATAGTACTCGGAACCAAAGGTTTGGAAGTAGTACCAGGAATGGATTGGATGTCAAAACATAAAGGATTAATTGACTGTGCCAAGAAAGCCATAACCATGACTAGTACAGCCGAAATATCAGTAGAGCATGTATCTGAAACCTTGCCCCATCAATTCAAGTGCAACAAGAGTCTAGCCCAACCAACCATTGACCAAGTCAGAGTAGTCTGTGAATACCCCGACGTATTTCCAGATGTACTGCGTGGTATGCCCCCATATCGGGATATCGAGTTTATCATTGAACTAATCCCTGGAACCGGAACCATAGCCCAGAGACCTTATAGTATGAACCCGTCTGAATTCGTGGAGATGAAAAAGCAACTGGATCATATGCTGGAGATAGGCCTGATTCAACCAAGTGCGTCTCCATGGAGATCACCTGTCTTGTTTGTGGATAAGAAATATGTAGGTAACCATTTGTGTACGGATTATCGAAAGATGAATGATGTCACCATTAAGAACAAGTACCCACTGCCGAAGATAGAAGATATGTTTGACCAGTTGACTGGTGCCAAAGTGTTTTCTAAGATTGATCTTAGAACTGGTTATCATCAACTCAAGATTCGCGTAGAGGATATTCCAAAGACTGCCTTTACCACCAGTTATGGATTGTATGAGTACACTGTAATGTCTTTTGGATTAACCAATGCCCCCGCTTATTTCATGGTCCTCATGAATAAGATTTTTATGAACTTCCTGGATAAGTTTGTCGTTGTGTTCATCGATGACATTCTGATCTATTCCAAATCAGAGTAAGAACATGAGCTACACCTGAGGACCATCCTTGGAACCCTTAGGGAGCATCAGTTGTATGCTAAGTTAGGAAATATGAATTATGGTTACAGGAAGTAGGATTCCTCGGAAATATTGTGTCGGCAGGAGAAATTGCTGTTGACCCTGCAAAGGTTAAGGATGTTGAAGAATGGCAAGCCCCGACCACTCAAACTCAAGTTCGCGCATTTCTCGAATTAGCGGGATATTACCGTAAGTTCGTAGAAGGATTCTCGAGCATCGCAAGACCCATGACACAATTTTTGAAGAAAGATAAGAAGTTTGAATGGATGGGCAAATGTGAAGAAAGTTTCCAAGAGCTCAAGAAGAGATTGATCTCAGCCCCAATCATGATCATGCCGGATATCACGAAGCCTTTTGATGTGTTTTATGACGCATCCAAGATTTGTCTCGGATGTGTGTTAATGCAAGAAGGCAAAGTCATATCTTATTTATCCCGACAACTAAAGCAACATGAGCAAAATTACCCTACCCATGACCTTGAACTAGCAGGTGTAGTTTTAGCCTTGAAGACATGGCGGCATTACCTCATGGGAAACCATTGTGAGATTTATTCGTATCACAAGAGTCTGAAGTATATTTTCACCCAGAAGGAGTTGAATATGAGGCAAAGGAGATGGATAAAGTTAATCAAGGACTATGATCTTGACATTCACTATCACCCCGATAAAGCCAATGTGGTAGCAGATGCCCTTAGCAGATTGCCGTGTTTCTTGAACTCCATGATTTTGAAGGAGCAACCAAGTTTTCACAAGGAGTTGGAATATTTAAGAATGGAGCTAGTAAGTGAAGGATTTTTGGCTAGCATAGAACTTCACCCCACTTTGATCAGTCAGATCAAGGAGGGGCCGAAAGGAAATGCTAGTATTGACAGAATCAAACATCGTATCGGTACAGGTAAGGTACCTGGATTCACCGAGGATGAAGAAGGAGTTTTGTGGTACAAAGGACGTATCTCTGTACTAGCAGATTCAGAGTTGAAGCAAGCTATTTTGAAAGAAGCCCATGATACTCTTTATTCTATCCACCTCGGAGGAACGAAGATGTATCAAGATTTGAAGGAACAATTTTGGTGGCACAAGATGAAGAGAGAAATCGGAAGCTACATAGCCAAGTGTGATATTTGTCAGAGAGTCAAGGCGGGACATCAGAGACTCGCAGGACTGTTGCAACCATTGCAGATTCCGGAATGGAAACATGATTCAGTTGGGATGGATTTTATCACTGGTTTGCCTATATCTAGTAGGGGAAATGACTCTATTTGGGTCATAGTGGATAGTCTGTCCAAAGTCGCCCATTTCTTACCAGTCAAGACCACTTACCAGAGTTCGAAGCTAGTAGAGTTGTACATTGCTAGAATAGTCAGTTTGCATGGAGTCCCCAAGAACATCATGTCGGATCGAGGAACTCAGTTTACCTCGAGATTTTGGAAGAAAGTCCAAGAAGGATTAGGAACAAGACTGGATTTTAGCATAGCTTATCACCCTCAAACTGATGGACAAACGGAGCGAGTAAACCAAATACTAGAAGATATGTTGAGAGCTTGTGTGTTATAATATGGATCTAAATGGGAAGACTGTCTGCCTTTCGCAGAATTTTCATACAACAACAGTTACCAAGCTAGTTTGCAAATGTCCCCATTTGTATTCATGTATGGAAGGAAGTGTGCACCCCTTTGAATTGGTCGGAAGTAGGAGAGAGTCAGATTTTCGGACCCAACATCCTACGAGAAGCAAAAGAGAAAGTTTACAAGATCCGTGAGCACCTCAAGACCACCCAATCCAGACAGAAGATTTATGCCGACAAGAGACGTCGAGACTTATCCTTCAATATCGGAGATTTTGTGTATCTCAAGCTATCACCTTTGAAAGGAATGCATCGTTTTCAGCTCAAAAGAAAGTGAGCCCCCAGATATATCGGACTCTTCAAGATTCTTAATCATCGAGGAGAAGTATCGTATCAACTGGAACTGCGAGAGGAGATGTCACCCGTGCATAATGTGTTTCATATCTCGTTACTTCGCAAATACCTAGAAGTCCCGGAGAAGACCCAAGTTTTCAAGAATATTGACCACCGAACCATAGAGATCAACAATGAACTGACATATCCCGAAGTACCCATTCGTATTTTGGAAGAAGCATTCAGAACCACCAGGACCCTGAGTATCAAGTTTCTCAAGATCCAGTGGAGTAACCACACTGAAGAAGAAGCTACCTGGTAGCGAGAAGATTACATTAGGACTGAGTTTCCAGATCTCTTTAAATCCTAGTCTTCATTTTCTCAAATCTCGGGATGACATTTTGTTTAAGGAGGGATGGTTTGTAACACCCCAAAAATATTAATCAAGGTTATCAATTTCAATCACTCAAATTTAGGGTTGACAAAAACTTTTGTGAATTAAAATCCATATGAATGCATGTGTGTGTGATGAATGCATGAATGCTTGAATGGACTTGCTAGATTGTTATGAATTACAAGGATTGGTTTAAAGATGAAAACAACATCATCTAATTAATTTCCAAGCAGAATCAAATCAATAGAAATTAAAAAACCAACAAAATAAGCAAATGGTCATTTTTGCCAATCTTGTTCACTAGACCACTTTGAGGGTTTCTTTTCCAAGATTTCTAACAGAAAAAATCCAAATATTTTCACCCCTTGCTATACCAAGTAAAAATGAACCCAAGCCCACCTTGCAAACCCCCAGAAACATTTAGTAACCCTATTCAAATGACATTTGAAAATTGAATCTAGTTCATATGGTAAGATCACCATTTCACAAAACCCCACCAAACCAGTTCACCTTGACAAATCCAATCAACCAGATACCCCCTAGTATGTGCCCAGTACACTAACCAAAATTCATCCAAAAATTCAAATATGAATCTCTTGCGTCCATTTCATCAAATACCTTCTGAGCACAAATCAAACAAAACAATAAACACTATTGTGAGCAGTGTTTGTGCCAAACTTGTTCCCTCTCTAGCTCTCACCACACTCCTAGTAGGTCATTAACCTTGCCTAAGCAGCTCTAGCCCACTGTGTACTCGACCATGCCATCAATGGACACCATGGCCGAGCACACTTCCCACCCCCACCATCGACAGCAAGCTACAAGCATAGCCAGCCTCGCCAACCCTTTCTACCATGCCGCCCGTGCCTCACTTCCCCCTCTAGACCAGCCCTAGCTCGAAGACAGTGAGGCGAACCGCCGGAAACGTCGTGCCAGTGCCGCTGTCGACCATGCCGACGCACACCGCAGTGCATGCGTCGTTCCCACTCAACCCACCTCGAGCCTTTGCCACTCGTCTACACGATCACCACCGTCCCAGGAGACCACCAGACATGCTCGTTTCATAGACTATTCCTCGTAGTCGCCGCATGTCGCGGAGTTCGCCGTTAGTACCGCTCAGATCATCGCACGTTCCCGACCGAACCGCACCGCCCCACACCTCGCCTTTAAGCTAGAAATGACCGCTAGGAGACCACACACCGTCCCCTAGTCTTAGCCATGCCGTTAGCTCGCTGTGGCACCAGCTCCGACGAGCTCTGCCCATGCCGTGATGCCCCTCTTAGTATGGGTTCCTTTGCGGCCGAGGTTTGAGCTAAGGCTACCTCGTGATGATTGTCCACCTGTGTAGTTCCCAAGATAACAGATGGTCATGGTTGGGAGGCCAAACTCATAGGAGAGGTGCCTATACTAGGGTGTGTAATTGAAAGGTTAGGATTGATTATCCGTATACTGAGTATGGTGAATTCAGGATTGTTCCTGATGGATGTATTGAATGTTGTGGTGAAAGTGTACCACCTCTGTAGAGTGTCAAACTATTCGAATAGCCGCGTCCGCGATTATGGACAGTTGGAGTGGCCATAGTATTCCGTCGTCAGATGTTTTCAAAATGATTTGTGAAGTCAATCATGACTTCGACTTGACCACAACAGGGTTTTGAAAGTGACACTTAAGTTCCCACTTAGGTGTTATAAAACCTTAAACTAGTTTTCTTTGCTTCTAAACTCAGTTAGAGATAAACCTGGCTTTTTTCAAAACAACCTAGAGCTTAGGATTCCTACTTGAACCTTGTTAGTTATAGTTTGTGAGTACATAAAGAGTACTCATGGCTTTGTCCCTGGCTATTCCCGTGGCCAGAATATGAGGAGGACTATCAGGATGATGGACAGCAGGAAGTCTACGACAACTAGGATCATCTCGCATTGTCAGCATTGTCTATGACCATAAAGATGGAGCTTCGCCCACGCTACCGTTATTATATTATTCCACTGCGTTGATTGTACTAAGACTGGATCATGATATCCTTTATTTGTAAGACCTTTATTATGGTTTGTAATGGATGATGAACTATGGTACCAATCTGTTATGTCTCGCAAAAATGGTAATCCTGGGATTGCGATGTATGGCATAACAGGCATCTGGGATTAAAAATACTGGTGTTGACACGAGGGGCATTAAGACCTTTACCAATAGCTCTCTGTGGGTTCGATATCCTTACTTCGAAACTAGCTACAATTGATCTGTGCACTTGCAGTCATCAAGCTATTTTCTGGTGTCGTTATCGGGGAGCTAAGTTCTTTTGGTTTTTGTTCTTAGTTGCTTATTTTACTAAAGTTATTTACTAGTTTCAGGTAATACACCATGGTTTAGTACCAACATATAATTCAGCTTGAAGCTCTAAGGAACTCTGGTACACCCTTGGACGCTTATTTAAAATCCAATAACCGAGAGGGTATGATATTAACCCCATGATTTTACATCTTTTACATGCAAAAATATTTACAGGATATGTTACGAAAGACCCGTATGAGCATGTAGAGTTCTTTGAAGATATATGTGGGACTTTCCACCTTAATATACATACCGAGGATGAGGTCAAATTTATTCTATTTGTTTAAGCTCTTATTACGAGGCCCGTTCTTGGTACATTCAAAGTTCTGCAAATATTACTAATTCCTGGGAGAGCCTTGCCTCCTTGTTTTTAGCTGATTTTTCCCAGGACGAAAACTCTTGCCGCGAGGCGCATGATCACGAATTTTAAAGGAAAATCTAAAGAAATCTTGCATGAGGGATATACAAGGTTCCGCGAGCTACCTGACCGCTGCCCCTATCATAATTCTCCACCTTGGTTGGTGATACACACCTTCTATGCAGGTTTGAGTGACAATAATAGAAATGAGCCTGTATGACCCCACCTTTGTAAAGGTAAAGGTCCCTTTGATTGCAATGCTAGCATCCACAGTTTAAGACGAAGTACACAGAAACAAAGGTCATTATTACATCGTCATTCCAGAGATAACATAGTCTTTTACAACTCCATAGCCATAGGCTAGTAGAAGAGTTTAACTTAACAATATAAATAAAAGTCTTCATCTTCATGTGCCACAGGCAAGCATGTTGAGTGTAGACTCATAACCCTAATCCTCATCAAAGTAACCTGCAACATCACAAGTTACAACCATAGTGGGTCAATACATTGGAATAGTATTGGCAAGTGATACCTTAGTAGAATAATAGTATCTAGCTTCTACATGAATTTATCTAAGTGTAGCTTAGGCTTGCTTTCCTCAAAATAGGTTTTACCTATCAGTTGAAAACACTAAGTTTTTGTTTGGCAAAAACTTCCAAGGAACCACCAATAGACATTGGTGAACCTTCACCCTTATTCAACCAAAAATTTTAACTTAGAAATTGGGATGAGGAGATTCTTGATAGCTTCCATGTCTTGATGCTCAAATTGTCCTTTACCGGGGACACGACTAAGTACTTAGTTTCTTCCTTCTACAGAGGTGGTGCACTTTCCCCACAAGACTTGATTTTCACCAAGACATGACCTTTCAGAAGCCTTCCCTTATACCAAAATGGACGCGCTCCAAACCTATCATCCCCTACCACCAACTGTCCATTTGGCTAAGTTATTACAACCAATATGATCCAGGCAGAGCCCATAATGCCAAGTGGCTGCACTAGAAGCTTCTTAACATATGGCATCTCAAATCCCTTTGTTCCTGGGTGGCATTCCACAAGTGATATACACAGGGTAGACCATTGGAAAATGGGCCCTGGTAACCACTCAACCAAAAACCACCAAGCAATTACCATTCCACCCAGGTGTTTCATTCACTTAGATGTTTTACTAAGCAAAAACATAAGTCAAAGACTTAGCAATATTTTTCCATAGCATGTATATATATTCCACCCTTGGTTACTACTAGCTAGTCTAACAATGGCAATAGCAAGTATCTTAACTTAGAGAATATTTTAACAATTCTACAACTACTAGGATTTCCCAAGCATGGCATATAGATACTTAGCAAAAATTATCATGCAAGCCCGATACAAAATATTTCTAATGCATAGTCAAAATATTGGGACAAAAGTATGAAGAACCACTTGCCTTGGTAGTTAGGGGAGTAGCAACAATCCTCACAGTCACAATCACCACTAGCACCAAAATCTACACAGAAAATGATAGCACCAAATTCACATTCCAAATTATTCAAACAAAAATATATGAATGCATGCAAATGCCATGTGATGATTTTTCTAAACCAAACAAGACAAGTAAAATAGTACTGAGCAATAAACAAAACAATTATACACCAAATAAACTTAATTTAGCCTTTAAAACATTTTTCAAATAATTTTTATACACAAAATATGCCTACAAATGTCTCTGCATAAAATTCTATTTTAACAGAGGCAAATACAAAAAAAGCCCATAGATGTGTCGGATTTCTTTTTTGATTCCAATGGTATATTATTTGTAAATTTTGGATAAATAGATCAAAAGTTATTGAATTTACAAGTTTGAATAACTAATAGATCTAAATTTATATTTTAAATCTAAAACCTAGCCACGCGGCAGCCTCTGATTGGTGCGTACCGGTTCGGCCGGATCACGCTCGTGGACCGCAGGATCTAACGAACAATGCATGGCCCAGATCTGTTCGTACTGCTTCAGCTAAAATCTAATCGTGGCCTTTGGATTTAGATCCAATGGATCTGATCTAACTGACCAAGATCCAGCGGCGCGAATGGCGCAGGCGGCGGCGACGGCTCTGGCGGCGACACGCCGGCGAGGTTAGAGGTGCAGGGGGTGTGCTAGTGCTTACCGAGACCGCGAGGATGTGGAGAAGATCAACATGTAGATGGACAGGGTCGGGGCGCACGGTCATGACAGCAATACCTCGTTGGAGTTCATCTACGTGTCGGGTGCTCACTGTCGGAGTCAAAGACGACGACCTAGGGCGCAAGGATTTAAACGGCAAGCGTTAACAGATGCGTAAGACGCTGGAAAACATAGCTGCGTGAACCAGAGACAGAGGGGGACTCGGGGCTCACCGGAATGGCTTGTGGGAGTCGAGCTTAGCTTCGGGCGCTTGCAGATGTTGACGAGGGCAATGACCTGGGGCGATTAAGGACAAATGGAAAACATGAGAAGATGCGCAAGGCGATGGCGAAGCAGCTCATGTGAACCAGAGGGCAAGGCGCACTCAAGACTCACCGCGATAGCTCAACCGGAGTTCTTCGGTGCTGCTATGGTGTAGGGCGAAATTCGTGGAGCCTGGCGGCGCTTCGGGCTGGTTGTGTTGGGGTAAATGGCCGCGAGAGGGAGGCGATTAAGTAGCCAGAGCGGGGGCGAGGATTCCACACGAAATCGTCGGCATTTACTTGAATTATGATGCGGCAGTGAAGGAGGAGGAAGAAACGGCGAGGCCGAGTCGTGGGAGGGGTTTGGGGACAAAGCTGACGGGGCAGGTGGGTCCGGAGTGTCAGCGCGGGAGGGGTGTGCGAGTGGGTGAGAAACAGAGAGAGAGAGGAACCCCGAGTGGGCTGGCTAATGGGCTGGATCCAGTACTGGGACAGTTTGGCAACGCTGGCCCTTTTCCTTTTCTTTTATCCTTTTCTTTTTCTGTTTTGATTTTCTAGAATCATTTTCAAACGTTTTTAAAATGAATTTTAATTCAAATTTTCTCTAGATTTTTGTAGGATGAATCATGCACATATTTGAGTATTAAACATTGTTGTTCACTCAAATTTATATTGGCCCATTGAAATTTAAAATAAACTTTGCCTTTATCATTTATTTATAATAGGCATATGAATGGTTTTGAATTCATATTTTGTTTTGAAAAGTTTTACCAAGCTTTGGAAATATCAACCAATCCTATGTTCAAATATTTTCTGGTCAAAACAAATATTCTCATATTAGAGAGTAGCAATAAGGCCATTGCCTTGCTTACATAAAATAATAGACAACAAATGCTTCTGTTTTTTAAATCTCATTTGAAATGCTCCTAAAATGATTATGAATGCATGAATGATATGCAAACTTTGAAATCATGATTTTTGGGATGTTACAGAGCCCGATTCCCTTACCAATGGTTCTTTCACCGAATTTAGTGTTGACAGAGCTTGGAATTTGTTATACAAGGTGAATAGAATAGATAAACATTATTGTGAGTCTGATTTTAATAAACAAAACCCAGTAGAATATGATTGCTTAAAAAGATTTCTATCCTCTAGAAAGGTCGAGAAACTTCTTGGGAATTTTAATTTGGACCATCGCATGATCATTCAAATAATTAAATCCTATGTCAACTATATGGAAATAGCAATAGATTTGGAATGTTATAGACCACCTACGAAAGAGACACCTCCTCAACCTAGCCACAAGGATAAATATTTACAAATGCAGAAGAAAATGCTAGTTGAGGAAGAAACCACAATAACTAAAGTGATAGAGCATAAGAGTGAAAAAAATAAAAGGATAGAAAGGTTAACTAAGGATCTTGGGACCATCAAACAAAACATTAGGATATTAAACGAACTTCTAGAACTAGAAATATTCAAAGATGAAGTAATCATGGTAAGTAAAGAGTCCTCTGACATGGTGGGGGAAAGTTTGATAGTAAAAATAGAATTCAACAGAAAATACCTTTCTGTTTAGGAGGAAATACTTATGTAGCATTCTGTGACTTAAGTTCTTCCATTAATATTATGCCTTACACAATCTATGAGGAGATGCGCGACCATCTCGATGAGTCTGACCTTGATCCATCAAAAGTTACTTTTATACTCTCTAATAGAACTAAGCATCCTACTCACGGAATAATTTGTAATGTATGTATTTCTATGGGAGATTTTGTGTACCCAGTTGATTTTCACATTATTAAATACCATTGAACTCTTCCTACCCTGTTATATTTGGTAGTCGTTTTTACAACTCTATGAGCATTGATATTGACAACAAGACACATACTTTGTATTTGCAGGTCGGTGAAGAAGCTATAGAAATAAATTATCACTACTAGAAAAACGTCTGTTCGTGGCGCACCTGAAAAGGCCTTCTGTGGCGCACTAGCAGTGCGCCACGGGCCTCACGCTACGGCTATCTCGTAGCCGTGGCGCACTGCATGGTGCGCCACGGTTGTGTCGAGATAGGCGTGGCGCACCTGGTAGTGCGCCACAGAAGGCCTTTTCAGGTGCGCCACGGATGTGTTTTTCAAAAAACAAAAAAAAATGCAAAAAACACCCTCGTTTTGAATTGCAAAAGCAATCGGGTCCGTGCATCGCCGCCGCAGTCGTGTCACCTCGCCGGAGCATGGCCGTGGCAGGGAGGTGCGGGAGGCCGTTGGAGAAAGGAAGGTAGAAAGAGAGGGAGGAAGGAAGAGATGGAGGAAGAGAGGGAGGAAGGAAGAGATGGAGGAAGAGAGGGAGGAAGGGAGGGAGGAGGAAGAGAGGGAGGAAGAGAGGGAGGAAGGGAGGGAGTAAGAGAGGGAGGAAGAGATGGAGGAAGAGAGGGAGGAAGGGAGGGAGGAGGCCGTCGTCACTGCAAGGAGAGGAGGTGGCCGCCGTTGCGCCACCGCCGCCGCGCGACCGTCAATGGAAGGAGAGGAGGAGGTCGTCGTCGCGCCGTCACTGCAAGGAGAGGAGAAGGGGAAGGAGGAGAAGGAGAAGGAAGAAGGAGAAGGAGAAGGAGAAGGAGAAGGAAGAAGGAAGAAGGAAGAAGGAAGAAGGAAGAAGGAAGAAGGAGAAGGAAAAGGAAAAGGGAGAGGGAAAAGGGGGAGGGAGAAGTAGGTGGGCGGGGTGAGGATTCAAATTTTGAATCCTGCCCAAGCTTATCCGTGGCGCACTAGGTGGTGGTGCGCTACGGGTAAGTTTTCTCTTTTTTTTCTGCAGGAAAAAATAGTCTATTGACCATAACTTTTTACTCTTTTCGAATTTTGAAAATCTAAAAAATCGCTAAACGACCAAAGGTCGTTGCGAGCGGATGTGAAATCTCGTTCTCGTCATTTTGGTATATTATACGATTTTTTTCGATATCGTATGCAAAAGTTACGGCCTTTTTACCGTGGCATGACTTTTTTTGCAAATAAAGTCAAAACTCATGTTTGTTAATTTTAGTAGAAGCTATACCACATTACCTACCTAAATATGAAAGGATTTAATTTTTTGAAGTGTTTATCATTTTCTTTTATTTTTTGCAAAACCTAAAAAGGCGATCCACGGGGGGGGGGGGGGGGGGGTGGAGTTGGGGCAGGATAGTTAGGCATAGGGCACTAGGGCATGGTGCCCTACTACTAAGTTTATACATCTGTGGCGCACATGCCATAGTGCGCCACAGATGTGTCTGGCCGTTTCACAACAGAGAGGGTCATGCACTTAGGCGTAGCGCACCCCCTCCATGTGCGCCACAGTTGACACTAACAACCGTAGCGCACCTACCCTATGTGCGCTACGGATGTTTGGCGTGCGGCCAACAGGGCCCTGGACCACACACATCTGTGGCGCACTATGGTCATGTGCGCCACGGTTGTTCTAGTTACTAGTAGGGCACTGCCCATAGGTGAGCCACGCCTGTTTTAGCCGTGGGGCACTTCAACCATGTGAGCCACGGATGTGCTGATTACCTATAGCCATTTTCCTAGTAGTGTATAACCAATTCACCAAGTTGCCTTATGAAAAGAAAGTTGAAACTAAAGAGGACAGGACTATTGAAGAATTAGCAGAAATTTATTTTTGCACTCCGCAATCTAAGTTGGGGAGAAGTTTGACAAGCAATGATTCGCTTCCAAATGACTCTACAAAGTACGATTTGGATGAGATCCTCAATACTACACCCGAGGTGGAAACTCCCCTCATGAATCAATTTGAAGAACTTGAAACAAAAGGGGATGAGGACCCCCACCTCTCATTTTGAAGTCTCTTCCTCCGAACCTCAGGTATGAATTCCTAGATAAGAAAGGTAAAGGCCCGGTTATTATTAATGACAAACTCTCACCTGAGGAAACCACAAAATTATTAAATGTACTTGGAAAACAACGTAAATCTTTTGGATATACCGTAAATGGAATTAAAGGAATATGACCTTCCATAATGATGCACAAGATACCCTTCATTGAAGATTCTAAACCATTTATAGACAACCAAAAGAGATTGAATCCCAAAATGAAAGAGGTATTAAGAAAAGAAGTTATACGTATTGTAACATCCCTAAAATCATGTTTTCAAAAATTTCATATCATGCATGCATGCATATCATTTAGGGATCAAATTCAAACTCATTTTGAAAGAAAACAGAACTTGGGAGCTATGATTTTATGTGATCAAACATTAGTCTAATGCTACTCTCCAATGGGAGATTATTTGTTTCAAAACCAAACCTTGTTGCTCTCAGATAGTTTTGCTTGATTGCTAGTGCTTAAACCAAAATTTACAAAACAAATATGGATTTGAAACCATTTTCAAAACTTGTTCAAATCAAGTGCTATGTCCCTGTTTATTTTTTTTGATCAAAAGGACCAAGCTAATATAGAGAGACCACATGATTTTATGCCCAGAAATATGAGTGTTACACTCTACAAAAATCCAGAAAAAGTTTGGATTCAAATGGTTTTGAAATCATTTGAAAATGTTTCCTGGAAATTCAAATAGAAAAAGAAAAGGAATAAAGAAATAAGAAAAGGCCGGCGCTGCTAATCTAGCCCAACAGTGAAACCAGCCCACTAAGCCCACCCGGGGTTTTCCCCTCTCCCTCTCACTCGCAGCCGTACCCACAAAGTCACTGACCGCCTGGGCCCATCCCCTATTTCTTTCGCTCGCTGACAACCACGACCCACATGGCAGTCGTCGTCTCCACCCCCAGCGACCAGTTCATCCCCAAATTACGCCTGGCGTTTCCTGTTTAATTCGCGACTTCAATTCCCGTTCAATGCCTGAGTGAATCACGCCCGTGTTCTTGCTACGTAAACCCCCTCTGCCCCTCTGCATTTTCCCCCAAACCCCAAGCACAGAGCGCCACCTGGCTGCTGGAATTTGCCCCCGCGCCGCCGCGGTACTGAGCATCTCCAGCAGCAAATTCCGGTGAGTCCTGACCGCCCCTGTGCCTCTGATTCAAACGAGTGTGATCAGCATGTCCTAGCGCACCTTCTGATACCATTTGTTTGCCTGCTAGTGACCCAGGACGCCGTCCCCGTTCATTTCTGCAAACGACCGAGCCGCCACTCAACTCCGGCGATCGATTACGGTAAATACTGTGCTCCCCTTGACCCCTCTTGCATACGACTAGGTTCGCCTTGTCCTTGCGCAGCAACTTATGCCTCTGGTTTGTGCTAGGAAGGTCCAGAGCATCGGCAACAACTCCTTCTGCAAGGACTCGACGCCGTGCACGACTCCGACGAGCTCCAGCGACCACCTCTGCCCGCCCCTTCGCCATCGAAGCCCACCTTGAGCATCAGCAGCACACGGCGAGCACAGTAAGCCCCTTCTCCCTCTCCCATGCGACCTAGAACGTCGGCAACAACTCTGACAGAACCGCCGCCGCCAGTCGCCGCCGCTAGCGCCGCCCATCCATGGTCGATAGATCTGTGGCCATAGGATCTAGATCCAGTGGGTGAGATTAGAAGCTAGGCAAAGAGGTACGGGCAGATCTGAGCCACGCAATTTAGTTAGATCTGACGGTGCGCAAGCACGATCCGGTGCGAAGCGGTACCAGCCAACCAGAAGCTGCCGCGTGGCATGTTCTTCGTTTTAAAATTCTGATTTAAATCTATTAGATGTTTAAACTTGTTTAATTCATAACTTTTGATTCCCACGTCCAAATTTGACAAATTTTATATCAAGGTAATTAGGAGAGAAAGCCCTTTCCATTTATGCAATGTGTTTAATGTTTTGCTTCTCTTAAAATGGGTGTTTTTGAAGAAACATTTGTAGGCATAATTTATTTGGGAAATGATTTAATGTTCAAATAAAGGTTGTTTGGCAAGTTTTGAACTTGTTTATGAATCAGTACTGTGCACTTGTCTTGTTGAGTATAGAAAAATCATCACATATCATATTGCATGCATCCATATATTTTTGCTTGTATATATTTTGTATGTGATTTGGTGCTATCATTTTATGTGTAGATTTTGGTGCAAATAGTGATTGTGATTGTGAGGATTGTAGCTACTCTCCAAACTACCAAGGCAAGTGGTGCTTCATGAGTTTATTCCTATGTTTTTCAAATACGCATTAGAAATATTTTGCTAGTCTTGCATGGATATTTTTGATCTATATGCTATGCTTGGGAAATCCTAGTAGTTATAGAATTGCTAGAAATTTCAAAGTTAAGATGCTTATCTATGCCATTCTTAGCCTAGCTAGTAGCAACCAAGGGTGGTTATACATATATGCTATGATAATATTTCTAAGTCTTTGGACTTGTGTTTTACTTAATAAAACAACTAAGTGAATGAATCACCTGGGTGGAATGGAAGGAATGGTTTATGTTGAGTGGTTACATAAGGCCCATTTCCATGGTTTAACTTGTGTATCTAACTTGTGGAAAGCCACCCAGGAACAAAGGGATTTGAGAGGCCAAATGTTAAGAAGCTTCTAGTGCAACCACTTGGCAATATGGGCTCTGCCTGTATCATATAGGTTGCAATAACTTAGCCATTTGGACAGTTGGTGGTAGTGGGATGATAGGTTGGAGCGCGTCCATTTGGTCTAAGGGAAGGCTTATGAAAGGTCCTGTCTTGGTGAAAATCATGTCTTGTGGGGAAAGTGCACAACCTCTGTAGATGGAAGAATCTAAGTACTTAGCCATGTCCCTGGTATTGGACAATTTGATCATCAAGACATGGAAGCTATCAAGAATCTCCTCATCCCAATTTCTAAGTAAAAACTTGTGGTTGTACAAGGGTGAAGGACCCTAATGTCTATTGGTGGTTCCTTGGGAAAGATTTTGACAAAGAAAAACTTAGTGTTTTCAACTAATAGGCAAAACCTATTTTGTGCAAGGAAGCCTAAGCTACACTTAGCCAAAATGCGTATAGTATCCAGTCTACCAATATTATGATACTAAGGTATCACTTGCCAATACTATTCCAATGTATTGACCCACTGTGGTTGTAACTTGTGATGTTGCAGGATATTCTGATGATGATTAGGAGTCATGAGTCTACACTCAACATGCTTGCCTGTGGCACATGAAGACGAAGACTTATTTATCTTATTACATATTTGAACTCTTGTACTAGGCCTGTGGCCATGGAGTTTGTAAAAGACTATGTTTGTCTCTGGAATGACTTGTAATAATGACCTTTGTTTCTGTGTACTTCATCTTAAACTGTGGATGCTAGCATTGATCCAGGGACTAGCATTGCAATCACAGGGATCCTTTCCTTTACAAAGGAGGGATCTTACAGATGGTATCAGAGCATTGTGTTGCCTGTAGGATTATGACCCTAGGATTGGAAACCACTAAAGAAAAAAAATTCAACAACTTGCACACTTGTCTTATTCTTCTAGTAAACTTTTCTGATCTTCTTTTCCCATCTCTCTGATAGAAGGATGCATTGTTAGCCTTTAGATTAGAAAGTGAAAGAAGAATTGAGCCTTATTAGTTGGACCACCACACTCATCATTACATTTCCAAAATTTGACTAAGTTATATTGAAACCAGGTTGTTTGTGTTATGTATGCCATGACTTGTGTGTTTTGATTTCCAAAGTTATGCATGTGATGCCTTGTCTTGTAAATTGTCTTAAATTGTGTTGATCCTAACTTTTTCTATCTTATAAATAGATGCCTAATGTTACTATCAGCACGGCTGAAGAGTTCAAGGGAACTCGTTTTGGCCCTCGTATTATTGAGCTCACTAGTCTGCTCAATCTCCCTCTTCCTATTATAATGATGCTTCCCCTCACCAAGTTTGAGAGGAAAGACCTTTGGGGCTTCAAGGTTAATCAGCCAGGATGCCAGACTGAGCCAGCCACGGAGGCCATCATCTTCAAGCTCGTGCATGATGACAAAGAGAGAGGCATTGAGGTAGTCATGCAGGATTTGATAGGACGTTTACTAGGGAGACACTCTCGAGAGGTTAGAGGTACTCACTTCCACACCTTTGGTAGACGTGATGATGATGGTGAGGCCAATGACTTCGAGGATACTTCGAGAGAGACGGCAGAGCCGATTCGCCTATACCTCCAGGACTTAGAGGTTCTTCTTAGGCACATAGACACCGATAGGACCAACGTCATGCTTAGCAATGACGAACTTCAGGTACAACTTCGTGAGAAGGACAAGCTCTTCGCGGAGCAAGATGAGATAGTCAAAGAGATGGAGGCCAAGTTTGAGAGTTAGGACAGAAAGTTCAAGACTCAAGAGAAGCGAGTCCAAGATAGGAACAAGAGGATTCGAGACATGACTGCAGAACTAGAGTCCAAGGACTTCGAGCTCGAGCATCAGCAGACCGTGATTGAGAGGCTTCGTTCACAGAAGAGGGCTCTCAAAGCCAAAGTAGAGACCTTGACCACCAATGTTGAGGAATACAAGACCGCTATGGAGAATGCAGGTCTTACATTTGTTGATGAGGAGTTTGATGCCGAGGAGTAGTGATGACTACTCATTTACCTTTATTTATCATGTCTTTGAATTATTGAGTCACAATGACCATCCAACATGTGGATGGCTTGCTATTGGTGTGTTTACCTTGCAAACTTTTTGTCTATGTTGTTGAAATTTTATTATTATGATGCATGTTTGGTGATTGTTTATGTGATGTATTGTGCATGTTAGCATCTATGGGTATCTCATTCTTATCTCTATTGAACAAACCACAGATGCCTCCCGATGTGCCAATCCCAACCCCAATAACATCACTCCTGAGATGCAACAAATGATGACAGCTCAGACTCAGCTGATGCAAATGATGACTACATTCATCCAGAATCAGAACAACAACAACAACAACAACAACAATAACAACAATAACAACAACAATCAGAACAACCCACCGGGTTTTGACATGCTTACCAGGTTCTTAAGATTGAGGCTAGCAAAGTTCTCAGGAACTACTGATCCTATGGTGGCCAATGATTGGCTACGCTCTGTGAATAAGGACTTGGTAACTGTTGGCTGTACTAATGAAGAGAAAGTCAGATTTGCAGCTGACTTGTTGGAAGGACCAGCAACCACTTGGTGGGATAATTTCCAGATCACCACTCCCATTGAGGATGTGACACGGGCTATCTTCGAAGATGGTTTCCGTACTGCTCACATCTCATCCGGAGTGATGAGTTTGAAGAAGAAAGAATTCCATAACTTGAAGCAACGCCACCGCAGCGTGGCTGAATATATTGAGGAGTTCAATAATCTGGCGCGATATGCACCGGATGGAGTTGACACTAATGCTAAGAAGAAGGAAAAGTTCCTTGAAGGGTTGAATGATGAACTAAAGCTGGAGTTAGCTGTGTCCTATGTCCCCACATACCAGTCCCTTTGTGACAAGGCTGCCATCTTGGAGAGGAAGATGAAACAAGTTGAAAGCAGGAAGAGAAAGCACTCTGACAAGAACAGCTCGGGATCGTCCCACAAGCGTTCCCATTATGATGACAGCGGGAGTTCTGGATCCCACAAGCATGGGAAGTTCAACAAGCACCACAACCACAACCGTTATCATGACAACAAGCACAATTGTAGTCATGACAATGATAAGTACAAGAATCACAAGGGTGGATATAAGAGCCACCACAATGGAAGTGGAAGTGGCAGTGGAAGCCAGCCTATCAAGAAAGATCTTAGTCAGGTTGAATGTTTCAAGTGCAAGAAGATGGGGCATTATGCAAATGAATGCCCAGAAAATAAAGTTGAAGGACCCAACAAGCCCAACCCTTTTCAAAAGGGACAAGTAAACCACATCAATGTGGAGGAAATCTATGAGGAACCTGATGTTGTTGCTGGTAAGTTCAAACTCAATTCTATTCCAGCACTTGTTCTTTTTTATACTGGAGCATCGCATTCATTCATATCAAAAGCATTTGTTGATAGAAATGGGTTTCCAACTAAAAACATTGGGTGTCCAATAAAAGTAAGTTCTCTAGGTGAAGATATGATAGTAAGTCTTGGATGCCGGGATCTAGTGATAGAATTTGGAAAGCATAAGTTTCCAGTGAGTCTGATAATCCTAGATTCCCAAGGACTGGATGTAATTTTGGAAATGGATTGGATGACCAAGTATGAAGGAGTACTAGATTCTGCCAATCGTACTATTGCACTCACAACCCCGGAAAAGAAACGGATTAGATTCAAGTCTAACTTTGAATCAAAAGGGAGTAAGCTTAATTCTCTTAAGGGGGTTAGCATAGACAGTGTTCCTATTGTGAGTGAATATACGGATGTGTTTCCGGAAGAATTGCCGGGAATGCCACCTGATAGAGATGTGGAATTTCTTATTGATTTGCTACCAGGATTTGGACCAATAGCAAAGAGACCGTAGAAGATGTCAGTGGATGAGTTGAAAGAACTCAAGAAGCATCTTGGAGAAGAGTTCCAGAAAGGATTTATCCAACCAAGTTCTTCATCTTGGGGAGCACCAGTTTTGTTTGTGGAAAAGAAAGATAGAAGTCAAAGGTTCTGCATAGATTACCGTTCACTCAATGAGGTGACTATCAAGAACAAATACCCTTTGCCTAGAATCAATGACTTGTTTGATCAGTTAGAAGGAGCTTGTGTGTTCTCAACAATAAATCTCCGGTCAGGTTATTTCCAGCTCAAGATAAAGGAACAAGACATACCTAAGACAACTTTCACCACAAGGTATGGATTGTATGAGTATACCGTGATGCCATTTGGTTTGACCAATGCACTAGCATACTTCATGAATATGATGAACAAGGTGTTCATGGAATTCCTTGATAAGTTTGTTGTCGTTTTCATCGATGACATTTTGATCTACTCCAAGAGCAAAGAAGAGCACGAGGGACATTTACGTTTGATACTTGAGAAGCTTAGAGAGCATAAGCTGTATGCCAAATTCAGCAAGTGTGAATTTTGGTTAAATGAAGTTGGTTTTCTTGGACACGTTGTGTCAGGAGATGGTGTAGCAGTTGATCCTGCTAAAGTTTCAGCTGTAACTGAATGGGAATCAGCTAAGTCAGTCAAAGAGGTTCGTAGTTTCCTTCGCTTGGCAGGATACTACAGAAGGTTCATTGAGAATTTCTCCAAGGTAGCTAAACCTATGACAGAATTGTTAAAGAAAGACAAGAAATTTGCTTGGTCTGAGGGTTGTGAACTCAGTTTTCAAGAATTGAAGAAGAGACTAGTGACAGCACCAGTCTTATGTTTGCCAGATTTGGAGAAAGATTTTCAAGTGTATTGTGATGCATCTCATCATGGATTAGGTGCAGTACTTATGCAAGAAGGGAAAGTTGTGGCTTATGCCTCGAGACAACTCAAAACTCATGAAGTAAACTATCCTACTCATGATTTAGAGTTAGCCTCTGTTGTCCATGCACTCAAAACATGGAGACACTATCTTTTGGGAAAGCGATGTGAAGTGTTCACAGATCACAAGAGTTTAAAGTATATCTTCACCCAGAAAGAAATTAACATGAGACAAAGAAGATGGCTAGAACTCATCAAGGACTATGACTTGAGTTTTCAATACCACCCCGGTAAAGCAAATGTTGTAGCGGATGCTCTAAGACGTAAGGTTTTTGTGAATGGCCTTACAAAAGGAGAATTGCCAGATGATCTGTGTGCCCAATTTAGAGATCTCAGATTGGAATTGTGCCTGAGGGACATCTCATGACTTTGGATGTTCAACCCACTTTGTTGGACAAGATCAAAGAAGCCCAAAAGACAGACAAAGAAATTGAAGAGATTAAGGAAAAGATTGGCAAGGGAAAAGCCAAAGGATTCCATGAAGACGAACAGGGTACTTTATGGCATGGAAAACGTATATGTGTTCCACAAGATCCGGAGCTTCGGAAACTGATTTTACAAGAAGCACATAACTCATCGTATTCCATTCATCCGGGTAACACCAAAATGTACATGGATATGAAGGAAAGATTTTGGTGGAATAATCTCAAGAAGGACATCACCGAACATATTGCGTTGTGTGATGTACGTAGTAGAGTGAAAGCGGAACATCAGAAACCAGCGGGATTGTTACAACCACTACCCATTCCTGATTGGAAGTGGGACAAGATTGGTATGGATTTCATTACCGGATTACGAAGGACCCGGTCAGGATATGATTCCATTTGGGTAGTAGTGGATCGCCTAACTAAAGTGGCTCATTTCATACCCGTGAAGACAACCTACACCAGTACTAAGTTAGCCAAGATCTATATGAGTAGAATTGTATGTCTACATGGAGTACCCAAGAGTATTGTGTCTGATAGGGGAACTCAATTCACTTCTCATTTTTGGAGGCAGCTACATGAGTCATTAGGAACAAGGTTGGAATTCAGCACTGCTTTTCATCCTCAAACTGATGGACAGACAGAAAGGACCAATCAGATTCTCGAAGATATGTTGAGAGCATGTGCTCTCGACTATGGAGCCAGTTGGGATGAAAGTCTACCTTACGCAGAATTCTCTTACAATAACAACTATCAAGCAAGTATTGAGATGGCACCATTTGAGTTTCTCTATGGGAGAAAGTGTACCACCCCATTGCTATGGAATGGTGTGGGAGAAAGAAGTTTGTTCGGACCAGAACTAATCAAAGAGGCTGAAGAGAAAGTCAAGCTAGTTAAGGAGAGATTGAAGATAGCACAGTCCCGAAAAAAGAGCTACGCAGATCCTAAGCATAGAGAAGTCACCTATGAAGTAGGCGACAGAGCTTATCTTAGAGTGTCACCACTTCGTGGAGTGAAGAGGTTTGGTGTCAAAGGTAAATGGGAGCCAAGATATGTTGGACCATTTAAGATTCTGAGTCGTAAGGGAGAAGTAGCTTATGAGATTGAATTGCCAGAGTCTTTGTCAGCTGTTCATAATGTGTTCCATGTGAGCCAGCTTAAGAAATGCCATCCAGAAATGGAAGAGACTTCTTTAAAGGATACTATACCTTTGGAAGAGGTTCAATTGGAGAGTGATCTCACCTATGAAGAGAAACCTATCAAGATTATTGAGACAGCAGAAAGAGTTACACGGACTAAGACTATCAAATTCTGCAAAGTTCAATGGAACCATCATTCCTAAGAAGAAGCAACTTGGGAAAGAGAAGATGACCTTCGGAAAGACCACCCTCACCTATTTGCTAGCCAACCCGAATCTCGAGGGCGAGATTCACCTTAAGGGGGTTAGATTTGTAACATTCCTAAAATCATGTTTTCAAAGATTTCATATCATGCATGCATGCATATCATTTAGGGATCAAATTCAAACTCATTTTGAAAGAAAACAGAACTTGGGAGCTATGATTTTATGTCATCAAACATTAGTCTAATGCTACTCTCCAATGGGAGATTATTTGTTTCAAAACCAAACCTTGTTGCTCTCAGATAGTTTTGCTTGATTGCTAGTGCTTAAACCAAAATTTACAAAACAAATATGGATTTGAAACCATTTTCAAAACTTGTTCAAATCAAGTGCTATGTCACTGTTTATTTTTTTTGATCAAAAGGACCAAGCTAATATAGAGAGACCACATGATTTTATGCCCAGAAATATGAGTGTTACACTCTACAAAAATCCAGAAAAAGTTTGGATTCAAATGGTTTTGAAATCATTTGAAAATGTTTCCTGGAAATTCAAATAGAAAAAGAAAAGGAATAAAGAAATAAGAAAAGGCCGGCGCTGCTAATCTAGCCCAACAGTGTAACCAGCCCACTAAGCCCACCCGGGGTTTTCCCCTCTCTCTCTCACTCGCAGCCGTACCCACAGAGTCACTGACCGCCTGGGCCCATCCCCTCTTTCTTTCTCTCGCTGACAACCACGTCCCACATGGCAGTCGTCGTCTCCACCCCCAGCGACCAGTTCATCCCCAAATTACGCCGGGCGTTTCCTGTTTAAGTCGCGGCTTCAATTCCTGTTCAATGCCTGAGTGAATCACGCCCGCGTTCTTGCCACGTAAACCCCCTCTGCCCCTCTCCATTTTCCCCCAAACCCCAAGCACAGAGCGCCACCAGGCTGCTAGAATTTGCCCCCGCGCCGTCGCGGTACTGAGCATCTCCGGCAGCAAATTCCGGTGAGTCCTGACCGCCCCTGTGCCTCTGATTCAAACGAGTGTGATCAGCATGTCCTAGCGCACCTTCTGATACCATTTGTTTGCCTGCTCGTGACCTAGGACGTCGTCCCCGTTCATTTCTGCAAACGACCGAGCTACCACTCAACTCCGGCGATCGATTACGGTAAATACTGAGCACCCCTTGACCCCTCTTGCATACGACTAGGTTCGCCTTGTCCTTGCGCAGCTACTGATGCCTCTGGTTTGTGCTAGGAAGGTCCAGAGCGTCGGCAACAACTCCGTCTGCAAGGACCCGACGCCGTGCACGACTCCAACGAGCTCCAGCGACCACCTCTGCGTGCCCCTTCGCCATCGAAGCCCACCTTGAGCATCAGCAGCACACGGCAAGCACAGTAAGCCCCTTATCCCTCTCCCGCGCGACCTAGAACGTCGGCAACGACTCTGACAGAACCGCCGCCGCCAGTCGCCGCCGCTAGCGCCGCCCATCCATGGTCGATAGATCTGTGGCTATAGGATCTAGATCCAGTGGGTGAGATTAGAAGCTAGGTGAAGAGGTACGGGCAGATCTGAGCCGCGCGATTTAGTTAGATCTGACGGTGCGCAAGCACGATCCGGTGCAAAGCGGTACCAGCCAACCAGAAGCTGCCGCGTGGCATGTTCTTCGTTTTAAAATTCTGATTTAAATCTATTAGATGTTTAAACTTGTTTAATTCATAACTTTTGATTCCCACGTCCAAATTTGACAAATTTTATATCAATGGAATCAGGAGAGAAAGACCTTTCCATGTATGCAAAGTTTTTAATGTTTTGCTTCTGTTAAAATGGGTGTTTTTGCAGAAACATTTGTAGGCATAATTTGAGTATAACAATTATTTGGGAAATGATTTAATGTTCAAATAAAGGTTGTTTGGCAAGTTTTGAACTTGTTTATGAATCAGTACTGTGCACTTTTCTTGTTGAGTATAGAAATATCATCACATATCATATTGCATGCATCCATATATTTTTGCTTGTATATATTTTGTATGTGATTTGGTGCTATCATTTTATGTGTAGATTTTGGTGGAAATAGTGATTGTGATTGTGAGGATTGTAGCTACTCTCCAAACTACCAAGGCAAGTGGTGCTTCATGAGTTTATTCCTATGTTTTTCAAATACGCATTAGAAATATGTTGCTAGTCTTGCATGGATATTTTTGATCTATATGCTATGCTTGGGAAATCCTAGTAGTTATAGAATTTCTAGAAATTTCAAAGTTCAGATGCTTATCTATGCCATGCTTAGCCTAGCTAGTAGCAACCAAGGGTGGTTATACATATACGCTATGATAATATTTCTAAGTCTTTGGACTTGTGTTTTACTTAATAAAACAACTAAGTGAATGAATCACCTGGGTGGAATGGAAGGAATGGTTTATGTTGAGTGGTTACACAAGGCCCATTTCCATGGTTTACCTTGTGTATCTCACTTGTGGAAATCCACCCAGGAACAAAGGGATTTGAGAGACCAAATGTTAAGAAGCTTCTAGTGCAACCACTTGGCAATATGGGCTCTGCCTGGATCATATAGGTTACAATAACTTAGCCATTTGGACAGTTGGTGGTAGTGGGATGATAGGTTGGAGCGCGTCCATTTGGTCTAAGGGAAGGCTTCTGAAAGGTCCTGTCTTGGTGAAAATAAAGTCTTGTGGGGAAAGTGCACAACCTCTGTAGATGGAAGAATCTAAGTACTTAGCCATGTCCCTGGTATTGGACAATTTGAGCATCAAGACCTAG
Source organism: Avena sativa (assembly GCA_916181665.1). Taxonomy (NCBI): domain Eukaryota; kingdom Viridiplantae; phylum Streptophyta; class Magnoliopsida; order Poales; family Poaceae; genus Avena; species Avena sativa. Next base: position 362,254,309 of record OV702285.1, on the reverse strand, counting down.
AAGCTATCAAGAATCTCCTCATCCCAATTTCTAAGTAAAAACTTGTGGTTGTACAAGGGTGAAGGACCCCAATGTCTATTGGTGGTTCCTTAGGAAAGATTTTGACAAAGAAAAACTTAGTGTTTTCAACTAATAGGCAAAACCTATTTTGTGCAAGCAAGCCTAAGCTACACTTAGCCAAAATGCATATAGTATCTAGTCTACCAATATTCTACTAAGGTATCACTTGCCAATACTATTCCAATGTATTGACCCACTATGGCTCTAACTTGTGATGTTTCAGGATATTCTGATGATGATTAGGAGTCATGAGTCTACACTCAACATGCTTGCCTGTGGCACATGAAGATGAAGACTTATTTATCTTATTACATATTTGAACTCTTGTACTAGGCCTGTGGCCATGGAGTTTGTAAAAGACTATGTTTATCTTTGGAATGACTTGTAATAATGACCTTTGTTTCTGTGTACTTCATCTTAAACTGTGGATGCTAGCATTGATCCAGGGACTAGCATTGCAATCACAGGGATCCTTTCCTTTACAAAGGAGGGATCTTACACGTATGTTAGACAGTGGTATCATCTACCCAATCTCAGGTAATAAATGGGTTAGTCCAACTCATTGCATACCTAGGGAAGGATGTATAACCATAATTGACAAAGATAAAGATGAATTAATCCCTGCTAGAAGCATAGCAGGTTATAGGATGTGTATTGATTTCAGGAAGCTAAACAAAGAAACCATAAAAAATAATATGCAATTTCCTCTCATTAATGATATTATGGAAAGAATGTCTGCCAATTCCTTTTTATGTTTCCTTGATGGATATTCTGGATATTCCCAAATAGCTATTTAGCCTAAAGATAGAAAAGACCACTTTTACATGTCCGTATGGAACCGATGCTTATCGACTGATGCCTTTTGGTTTATGTAATGCAGCTGCAAATTTTCAAGAGTGTGTTTTGAAAATATTTGACAGTTTTGTACAAAGTTACATGGAAGTCCTTATGGACAACATTGTTATTTATGGGACTACCTTTGAGCAATTCCTCTATAATCTTAATAGAGTTTTGCAGCGATGCAGGCAAACAAAGATGGCTGTCAATTGGGAGAGTTGCCGCTTCATGGTAAGGGAAGGTATAGTTTTTGGGCATAGAGTTTCTAAGAAAAACATTGAGATAGATAAATCAAATATGATCACTTTAGAAAAACTTCCAATACCACAAGATATAAAGGGGGTAAAGAATTTTGTTGGACATCCTAGTTTTTATAGATGCTTTATTAAAGATTTTGCTAAATTAGCATCCCCTTTAAATCGTCTACTAGATAAAAGACACCCTTTTTTACTTTTGATAGAGATTGCAATGATTCTTCTGAGTAGTTAAAGAAATCACTAATTTCTACACCAGTTATTCAAGCACCGCATTGGAATGAACCATTTGAAATCATGTGTGATGCTAGTGACTATGCTATTGGGGCTGTTTTAGGACAACGAGATGGGTTAAACCTTAATGTCATCTAGTATGCTAGTCGAATTTTTAATGAAGATCAGAAGAATTATGCAACAACTGAAAATGAATTTTTAGCCATTGTTTTCGCTTGCGATAAATTTATACATTACATTATCAATTCAAAGTAATAGTTCATACTGATTATCAAGCTTTGAGACACCTTCTAGCTAAAAGGACGCTAAGCCTCGATTAATTAAATGGATCTTGCTTCTACAAGAATATGACTTGCAAATAGTGGATAGGAGAGGAAAACATAATCATGTCGCTGACCATTTATCACAAATGGAAGGAATTATGGAGGATCTCATCCCTATTAATGAATCTTTGCTAGGGGAATATCTTGCAGTCATAGAACCCCGCGATCCTTGGTTTGCCAATTATGCTAATTTCCTTATAGTCAAGTTTCTACCAAAAGGAATGGATTACAATTAAAGGAAGAAATGATTTATTTATTTAAAACATTACTTTTGGGACAATCCTTACATATATAGGCATGGTTTGGATGGGATGATTAGGAAGTGTGTACCTGAGCATGAGGTAAAAGATATTCTTAAAGCTTGTCATGATAGCCCTTATGGAGGACATCACGCTGGTAATTGTATTGTAGCTAAGGTCTTGCGGTTAGGTCTTTATTGGCCTACATTAGTTAAAGACTCTCACGAATATGTTAGGAATTGTGATTCTTGCCAACGAATGAGTAATATTGTTAAAAGATAAGAAATGAATATGAAATATAATTTAGTAATAGAGCCATTCAATATTTGGGGAAAGGACTTTATGGGACCATTTGTCCCATCTAATGGTTATACTCATATTCTTGTTGATGTAGATTATGTTACTAAATGGGTTGAAGCTATACCTACTTCTCATGCAAATGCAGCCAGCTCCATTAAGATGATCAAGGAGATCATCTTACCCAGGTTTGGAGTACCAGGTTGTTGATTACTGATGGTAGAACTCATTTTATGAAAGAAACTTTTAACAAGGTACTTTAGAAATATGGGGTGTATCGTCGAGTATCATCACCCTATCACCCTCAAACTAGTGGACAAGTAGAATTGTCTAACTGGGAGATCAAGGTCATACTTCAGAAAACTATGAACATGCCAAGAAAGGATTGGGCTTTAAATCTTAACAATGCACTATGGGCATACCGTACAGCTTTCAAGAATCCTATGGGAATGACTTCATACAATATGGTATATGGTAAAACTTGTCATCTTCCATTATAACTTGAGCATAAGGCTAGGTGGGCTATTAAAACTATGAATTTTGATTTTAAAACTGCTGGAAAAAACGACTCTTAGATATGCATTCTTTGGATGAACTCAGGAATGAGGACTATGGAAATCCTAGGATATTTAAAGAGAAAGTGAAGAAATGGAATGATAAAATATAGAGGATAAGGAATTTAAATCGGGGGATAAGGTTTTGCTCTAGAACTCTTGGCTTAAGATTTTTGCAGGAAAGTTGAAGTCCAGATGGGAAGGACCTTATGAGGTCGAGGAGGCATACCCTTCGGGAGTGGTGAGATTAAAAAACTATACCTTCTTCTTCATCATGGGCAATGGGCAAAGGTTGAAACATTATAGAGTTAGGGAGTTTAGCTCCACCAAGTAGCTTCTTTGATTTCTCCGACATAGCTTAACATAATAGGATAACAAAATCACAGGTTCATAAATTTTTTCTGGTTTAACACCAGTTTATCTTGTTTCTCCTTTTTCTTTGGTTTTCTTTCATTTTTCTAATCTTACTAGGATGTTTTAAGAACCAGTATGGGCGGGAAGTACGGGTAGCCTCGCCCGTACCACTGGTCGTTATTAGCATGGTGCCCTCCGACCATTTTTCTTTGCATCAGTACGACCGGGTTGTACGGGCATGTGCTCCCGTACTGTAGGTCATCATCTATACTATTTTAGTCCTCTATTCGTTCATACCTTTTTCCCAAAAAAAGAGTAGGCCGTAAGTTATGGGTACAGGCGCGCGGTACGGACGGGGCCCGCCCGTACCAACCCTGTTACCGACTATGCACCCTGTTTTATTAGCTTAGATAATCTCCTTCTTTCTTTTTCTTTATCGTTTTTACTTTCATTGATTGAATCTCAGATCTTCAGCGGACTCTCTCCATCCTTGCAACAAAATATCAAATCTCACTTGATTGTTCGAAGGCTATGCAGCCTTTTCATATCAAGCAGATCTGGACCAAGAAGGAGGATGCCTTTGAAGTCCAGGCCAAAAAGAAGGGATCCAAGGGAGACACTTCATCCTACTTGTTCCGTGAGCCACCGCAAGTTGTTCCACTCCCCAACTGGGAAGACATGTTCCCGCAGAAATTGGAGATGCTCAGACATGTGGAGCAAAGGAAGACCAAGGAGGAATCTCCACCAAACCCTTACATGTACAATTTGCGTAGATCTTCTCTCAAATCTCCTCTAGGATATTATTTTTGCAAAGAAGGAAAACACGATGAGATTCGAGAAAAGATCGAAAGCCTTGAGAAAATTTAGAAAGCTAATGTTGAAACTATTGGGGAAGGAGTTGACTCTTACTGGATGATGGGAAAAGACCTAGAAAGGAAGGTCGATGACATTGATGGTAGAGTACAACTCCTAACCAAAATTATCATGGAGATGGATAATGACAGGAAAACTCTAAGCAAGATAATTATTGAGTTGCATGCCGGAATTATGGAGATGTCTACCCAATTTGCATGTATTGCTCATTCCTACAGTCTCAAGGCGGATGAAGAAGAGGGAGAAGATGATTTGTTCACTCCCAAGTAGGAGTAAGCACACGCAAGGATTATTTGATCCACCTAGTTTGATTCCAATCTTGGGGGGATTTGTGAGAACCTTGTAATATATCTTATAGTTTTTATCATGATTACTTTTCCTCATGCATCTAGACTTTAATTCCAAATTTTGCATTAGCTGCACCAATTTCAAGTTCCCGTTATTCGAGAGATGATTTATATCCTTTGAGTTTCGAGACTTTATGATATTTGAAGTACATTATGATTCATGATTATTATATTTTATGATTGAACTAGGTTGAGTGTTATGATACTTGTACAGCTATCATGATTTTTAGGGACTTCCACACCAATAAAAGTATTGATTAGGTTATGAGAATAAAAAATTCTAGTAGCATATTATAATTAAGAGTTTTTCCTTGTAGCCATCAAAGTCATGAGCATGATAAAATAGTTGTATAAAAATAAAAAAGAGAGGGGAAATAAAATAAAAAGATATTTATGTATGATTAGAAAAAATTCAAAAGAAGCAAAAAAAGAGAAAGCGGTATAAACAAAATCAAGAGGAAAAGAAGAGTTATCATGAATCTTCATTACTAAACTAAGAGCTCAATATTTCTAAACTCAATGATTCTAGTGATATGTTATATCACTAGAAGCTTCTTATGATTTCATTAATGCAAGAGAAGGTCTGGAAGCCTCTAAGTCATGTAATGTGTAAGGGTATGATAATACCCCCGACACTTCTTTACATCCGATGTTGTATTCCTGTTTCAAATTTTTGAGTCATTTATTGTAACGACTCGTGTCTCATGAACCTGATGATCTTGTCTATAAGCCATAATATTGCTCGGGGACAACCAAGATCCTAGCTTGGGGCAGGTGATGTGTCTAAAATTTAAGCATTTTTACCTTTTGTTTTTGCATAAATAAAGTAGGGATATTTGTATTTCACTATGTTCGCGTGCATCTTTTGTATATATTTCAACAGGATCCCAAATCACTCAGGCTATTATGAACATATCAATTAAAGCTATCATATTATACTATAATATGATATTTCTAAGTGATAAAAGTTATTTTGAGGAATTACCTTCGCACCTGGGAAAATACCAAGCGAGGAGAGGCAACTAGTGCCCGCAACGACCATCGGTATGGGCGGGGCCTGCCCGTATCGTCCGACCGTACCATGCGTCACCAGGTCCGCCTCGTCAAATACTTTCTCCTGGTGAAGACGACAGGGGGACCCGACATTCACAGCCACCAGAAACAATGAAAAACTGTATCTAAAAGGGATCTGAAGGAGAAACTTGGCTAGGGACAAATCCCTGCTAATCCACGGATCATTGGAGGACAACGCATGTGGTGACGCAGTATACCACTGCATGATGTAGTACACTATAGTCGTTGACATAACACCAATAAAACACCATTCACTAGTATTACATCCCTTAGAGTGGTACAATATAAACACAACAGGTCCAAGACATGAATATAGGTTACAACTCAACTCTTTACAAAAGATCTAGAGAACACTCTAGGTTAAATAGAGAGAAAGAAACTTCTTACAAAGAAGAATCAGAAATAATCAACTCAAATCTAACATACTTATAAGAATAGTATCTAAACTAATAGGCTTGCATTGCTGCTATTGCAATACTCTATAGAAGTAGGTTCTATGGCGAGAGATTATATTCCTATCTAATCAGCAACTTCGTCTTCACTTTAATTGATGTATATGTTGCCTTCCTTGACTTTATTGAAGAACTTGAACTGTTGATGACGATTCCCTTGAGCATAAGTTGATGTAGACATCGTTTGTATTGGCTTAAGAATCGAGCAAAGGTTAAGAAGATATGTTGAGTACGAGCGTACTCAGCAAGTTCACTAAAAAAGAGTGTTTGATGCACTATATCTACAGCCACAAACCATAGGTCATAGGCAATGCAGATTTTCATAAACATTTCTTCAAAGGTTGTTTTATTTTGAAAAGCTATGTCCGTCAGCCTTCATAGGTTTACTAGAACTTTCAAAGAGTTCCTTTCCTGCCGCGTTCGTAGCTCCTTCCCGGAACAGGGAGTAACAAGTTATAGTTCTTACACTTAGAGGTGCGTTAATTTACCCATGAGAGATCTTAGGCTCTGTTGCATGGCCAGGAGTATGTCCCGTTCAAACTTCCATGGTTTGAGGCCCAACCTAAGATCCAAGCCAACCACCGCCTTCTCCGCGACCTCGCATGTCTCCTTGGTGTATGCCATGCCCACCTATTGAATTACAGAAATAGGCAATACAGACTGTTCAGATGCTGGAACTATCATGGGACATTGAGGATTCCCACCCATATGCTTCATATCCTCTGTGAATTACCAATTCATGCATGCTATGAGGATAACAGCCATGACCCGCACATCCGGCTCCATGCGAGTGGGAAACGATACAGCTGACTTCTCTGTTCCATTCCAAATCTCATGGTCAACGCGTAATATACGACACAAGAATCACTGGTGACATTGGTTGTTAAGTCCTAGGTAATATGTTTCTTTACCACCAGAACTTTCATAGTAGGTTATTACCTCATGGTAAATAATCTATAATCATATTATTATGAAAATAGTGTTTTATGGCCTTTTTGAAATGCAGGTGATGAAAACACTTGATTTGCAAATACTTTACAGAAAATAATCAAAGGACATGAGCAAGTGTGAACTTGCCTTTGTGATTGCAAGATTATGCAATCACGGTCTTCAAGACAATATAAATATCTGAAATTAGCATCATTGGTCCAGTAAGGACTAATGTTGAAAGAAGCAGTATGCAATTATGCATAAGTAATGCCATGCATTTTGTAAAATTCCCAAAGTGGATCCCCAATACTTTGAATGAAGTGAGTTTATGTGATTCTTTTAAGAGTTGATTTATCTTCAAGTTTTACTTTACAAGTAATGGCATTTATAAGGAACTTAAGTTTTAACAATCCAAAATATACAAGTAAAGGATAAAGTAATGTAATTATATTTAATTGTTATCTGGTGACTATGATAAAAGTCTTTGGGTTGAGTTGTTAAGAGTTGGAGGAACTATTATAGAGTTGTTGTTTGAAGTGGAAAAAATAATAACCTTTGAAGAAAAGGTTTCTTTCATAAGGTTTAAACAATCTTTATCGTTAATATAATGTGGTCGATGTTTCTTAACGTTTGCTCGATTATTTGGGTCTTGACATGCTTTAGGTCTTAATTGAAACAGAGCAAAGTTAACTATAAAAAACATAAGTAGTTTATTTAGATATGATGTTTATAAGCTTTTGGAACTAAAGTAAACTTTAAAAGGTAAGTAAACATAAGGTGTAATTTGTTTTTAATTATTCTTAAGTTTTGGATTTATGATAAGGATGACTAAGGTGTGGAGTTATTCGCTTTATATTTAAGTCAATGATTAGCTTAAATTTGTTTTGTTATTATGAAAACTAGTTGAATGTCCGTGCGTTGCAACGGGTCGTCAAGTTTATTGTCCTATGATGTGTAGGTTTGACAAATGTTGATCACTTTTTAATATCAACATCCATGAAAGCATGCAGCTTGGGTATCTCTCTCATTAAGCATAGAGCATACAAAATAAATTTTCTTGTGTAATATTTTCGTTGTCAGGTTGTGCAGATGCCAAAGAATACAACAACAGATCTTTCCCCGTAGCCAGCTGAATGAAATACATAAAGTATGAGCTACAAGATGAACTAATTGAACATCCTCCTAAAAAAGCACAAATGATGTCCAAACCAAAATATGAAAATATATGAAGATGAAAGTCTGAGAACCCCTTAAAGGCACAAATGATGCAAGAGCTGTCACGCAGCTTGCATATATCTTCATAGCTCGTCAAAGCAAAATGCTCCACTTCTGAAGTATCCCGAGGTCCACATCTGAATGCATAACCATATTAGCTAGAAGCATCTAAATGTTGACAATACTTTCCAACATGCGAAAAACTTGCCCCATCGACGGCCTACTCAACCGGAACAAATCGTGAGCAGTATATGATAAAGCACATAGTTATTACCTAGAACGAAGCCGTGCTCATGCATGAGCTTCTGCATCTTCACCGCCATCATACCCAGGTCGTCGTCCTATGATTTCTGCTGTAGTTCAAAGTGTTTCTCCTTAAAAAATATGTAAGCCTCATTTTCTTCATCCTTTTACAACGATATCACATAGCCTGACAAGAACAGAAAGGAAAAAAACAGTAAGAACAGTAAAAACATTTTGCTCTCGAGTTATACACGCAGTAGTTTATGTTTCTCTCCTTAAAACAAAAATACATGTGTCATCTTATTTCGTACCCAAAACTTGAGTTACCCCAAGGCTAGCTGCAGTTCAAGATTCATGACTCAAATGCATGGTTTCTTTGTAGAAAAATAATTTTAGATAGAAATGTATATTGCAGATGTAGTGCTATAAATTTAACTTTTAATGAGGCAACCCAAAAGAATGATCTTACATCCATTAAAAAGAAAAGGGCTCACCACAAGATGTATGGATCGACCTAGAGAGAGCAAAAAATGTTGATATGCTTGATTTCCTAACAAATTATATCATTGTTATTTTCTACATAATATTTATGGCACGTGCCTCATGGTCTAGTGTCTAGCTAGCTAGGTGCATATGCCCAATGCATGCATGTTCAGTAAGCTGCTTTTCAGCACATCAAATTGAATGATTAGCTTAAATTTGTTTTGTTATTATGAAAATAGTATGTATCAATTTAATGGAAGCATAATTAGATGAGCCTAGTAATTTGTAGTTATGTTAAGAATGATTAAGATATAATAATTATTCACCATATTATATATGAGTGATACACAATGTTTATTTAAAAGGGTTTTTAATTTGAAATTTTTATATTTTTTAAAAGAATATTTTAAAGTTAATAGTTATACTTAAGGTTGATTATGAATCCAAGTTATGGTTTTAGAATTAGTACTTAGATATTAAAAGTTTAAAGTTTTATAAAAAATTGTGGTTATTTCTTACTTAAGAAATGTTTTTAAATAATTTACCAAAATGTCTAGGAAATAGAGAAGGACTTATTACTTTAAAACATTAAAACTTTTCTAATAATATATTTAATATTTTTCTAGTGTAATGTATTTATTCAAGACCTTAAAAATATTTTTTATTTATCTTTAAGTATTTTTATTATGTTTATAAAATTCCATAAAGGATCAAATGTCTAGGAATTCTTATATTAAATTTTATTTATAAAAGAATGAAGTTAGTATTTTTATAAAATAGTAAATCTATTTTTATACCTAAAAATGATTTTTACTATTTTTTTAGGAATTTTTCTTATATTGTTATAATATATTGAGGACTCTAGTGGTTTTTAGCATTTAGTGGTATTTTATGTAACCCAAACAAGTAATATTATATTTTCCTAGGTATGTATTATGTTTGTGATAATTTTGATATATCATATATATTTTTAAGATATATATATATATTATTATTTTTTTAACATAAAGTAAGGTGTTTTGGTAATGTATTAAATCAGAAAAATATATTTTAGGTTAATTTGATAATTGGACTGTGGTCTAGGAGGTGAAATTGGGATGGATCAGCCTGTCCCATAAGGCCGACCCAACTTGAAATGGCCCAACTAGGCCCGACTAGTCCACCCACCACTCTCCTCACAATTCATGCTCACACACACCAGCCAAACACGCACCCCCTCGTTCCCCTCTGATGCGTGCGCGATGCCACCATCGCCCCTGCTGCTACGACCGGTCGATGGCCATTTCCGGCGCCGCTGCCTACCGACGAGGCCCTGACTCAGTCTTCTCTAGTGATTAATTCCACCTCGGCGCTGCTCTGCTTCACTGTTCGCTCCCCTGCGAAACCCTAGCCGTGTGGTTCGGCTAGGTCGCCGGCTCGACTCTGCTGTCCCCCGATGCCCTGTCTAACCCTAGCCGTGTGGTATGGGTGCACTGGCGCGTGACTTCGGCTGTTTCCTGGGATCCGGCTACTCCCCTCTACTTCCTAAGCCTCCTCCACCTCGCCATGACATTCCCCCTCCTGTTGCGCCACCCGATGGTCGCCTCCTCGACACCGGTGGGACGACATTCGCCTCTGCAACCCCGGTGTTCCTTTTTCGTAGTCGCACGGTGGTGATATTCTGGTGGTGGTGTAATGGTGGTGTTTCTTCTGCTGTGATGACGATGCGGTTCATCCCCCACTATCTCGATGCCGGTGGGACGGTGCTGCAGCGCAACCTCGGCATCGGCTCTTCACTACACCCTCGTATGTCACTGTGAGTTCCTCTTTGTGACCGACCATCGAGTCGATGAAATGTACTGGTTGTGAAACTATGAGAATGGGAATATCCTGATTGTGAGAACGAGGTTATGGTTTGCTGGTGTGGAGGTTGGCCATGTTTTAACTTTTATACTAAAACATCTCTATGGTCTAGAGCTGATACTGGTACTCTGACTTGGCTTGCTCTTCATTTATTTGTGTGTGGCATTCATGTTGTCACTTCTGTTGTTACCTGAATATGCTAGAGTTGCTCATTGTTGAATCCTAAGTTCAATAGGATATTCACATAAATATTATGATTTGAGAACAAATAATGTGCTTGGTCTATTGGCTAGTATGGACCCTAGCTGTGGTGATGTCCATTTAGTAGTGCACAACTGTGCTGCTTATCTGTTCAAGTTCTTGGACTTGTTTCTATTATAATTATAGGACTTGCTATACATGTGACTTGTTGAGGTATCCTAGCTCTGGCTTGATGCTCATTTGACATATTGGGATATAATTTCTTTGGGATTAAAACTTCCCAGATTGTGAATCGAATTGTTGTGAAACATCTAGCTAATTCCTAGTATAATCTAGGAAGATGATATGAATTAATTAATAAGCGAGATTGTGGTTTTATTTAAAATGTACTTGAGTTTGCACTCAAGACATTCTGAATCTGCTAGGTACAGAGGTGATACCCTCTGGAAATGTGCCCTGTAGCCTAGCAGTTGTGGTAATGCTTGTATAGTAAAAACTAGAGAATAAACTGATGATGTTATATCATGCACGACATGATCTTAGATAAATATGAATTAGAAGAGTTAAAGTAGATTCTCTTTATCTACTTAATGGCCTGATACAGAGAAAAATGATTGAGTTCCTGCTATTCTGGATAGAGAACTAATATTCATATTTGATTCCTGGAATATCTGTTAGGAAAATGATATAGCAAGATAAAATAGTGGCTTATGTTAATGTAGATGTCAATATGGTGCCTCGAATTTGAGTGTGCATAGTGGTTAGCATGATCTGCTGCACTCCTGTACCTGTATAAATGGAAATGGAACCATTTATTTGAGATGGCTTGTATGTGGTTAATGATCTGAAATTCTCTGGCCAGTGATGCAAAAGGCTGAGGCACATATGTGTAGAAAAAATAGATATCACTTGTGCTTGAATAAACTTGATAAGACCAGATGCTTTACTTGTTTGTGGACTATGCCCATGATTTGATAATCGCTAGGTGGTTTAGCTAGAGAAATTATTTGAGATGGATTACGGATGGTCCTTGGATTTATTATACCTAGTTTGAATGTTCTTTTGGTTTGGTCAACTCTGTGGCTGCTGCCAGTGCATCTGTCACTATGATGCCTCCCTTTGGAGTGTACACAGGGGTAGCTCTCACTAGGTAGTTGACTGCTGGGATGAGTTATCCAGGAGACTTCAATTGGGTTGCCAATGATGTTAAGGCTGAGAATTTAATTTGGAAATAAGATAGACAAATACTACTAATGCCTAGAAGTTCAATGATGAGACAAGCATAGCATATCTATGCCTATCTGAGAACAATATCAACACTCCCAAAATATTTTCTAATGGAACTGGTAAGAACATACATTATTGATGATATGGGTGGTCAACCTGATGCTTGTCCTTCGGGGTCATATGTTTCTGGATCTTGATCTACTTCTTCCACTTTATAAATCTGCTCTTCCTGGTATCTGGGCTTGACTCCAGAATCTGATTGTTGTAGTAGATGGTATTGTGGCCTTGATCTACTGCAGATGTTTTCCTCCTCCTATCCTTCTCCTCCTTGGTCTGTTTCCTATGCTTTCACCAACACATCGTGTTGGTTATGTATTGTGGAATGTGGTTCCTGGTGGTAGCTAGAAAGAATAGGTGATGAGTTGGTGGTGGGGAGAAATGGTATGATCTAGTTGTCTAGTGAGGAGAATGAAATGATATGTGTGTGTGTGTGTGTGTGGATTCTTGCTAGCTACGGCTGTTTTTTCCTTCTCTATACCTAGTACTCTCCCTGTTGTGTTGATAACAAATCAATTGCATGTATCACAGTGCGGCTTACTGTCGGGCCCCATATGGTGCAAGCTTCCATCCATGGGACTTGTGCCTATGGATGAGCTTGGCTTGGAAGATATTTTCTTTGGATGTGCTTTGGCTGGCTTGGTATCTTGGTTTGATCCTTATTTCTATACTGTCAAGTGGTTATTTACTGGTAAAACTTGCCCCTCTCAGGCCAATGATGTGGCACTGAGGCCATTAAATTTTTTTAAAAGGACAGATACTACATTTGATGCAATTTGTTCCTTTATTTGAAATTTCTCAGTGATGTAATATGAACAATGCATTTCACTGTTTAAAATTGAGAGCAATCCAATTAACACTAATTTATTTTTATTTATTTTTGTTTATTGTTTTTGTTTATAGGTACATGTAGTTTCAAAGAAGATCAAAAACACGTAGATTAGGATTAGTGTAGGCTTTTCCTTTTCATTTCTATTGTAATTATTTTCTGTTGTAAAATCAATGTAATATTGTATACATTAATAAAGTTAAATTTTTCTTTCTATATGAAATCTGAATCTTGTAATATTTATATCTTGTTTATTTCATTGTTGTAATTTCTTTTCTATTGTTTGATTCATTTCTTAATTGTAATTTACTCTTATAATTTTATTGTAAAAGAACAATGTAATACTTATTGTATTATTATAATAAAGAATTCTTTTAAATCATTATTTATTTTTACTTAATTATATTGTTATTATTTCTGAATTTATAAATTCAAAATTTTAATTGAATTTGGAAATTAAAAGTAGATTTGAAATTCTATCCCTCCAAAAGCAGAGATAATACCTAAAGGTCATGTCAAAATCTATCGCACCTGCCCTGATGTTTCTATCAGAACAAGAGATACCTCGATCCCTTTATAGCTTTTTAGTTTTGCGCGAAAATTCTCCGGATTTTCTAATGCATGAATGCAATGCACATACCTGTGTCCTTTCTATTTTGAGGTTCTAATCCTGGGATGTTACAACGCATCATCCCCTTCATCATCAACCGCTACATATACATCACCTCCATTACTCTCATCCTTCATCCATTAGATCTTCTTGTAATTCCAGATTCAATTGTGGTTTGCACTAGATCTATTTCATTACATTCATCCATCCATTTGATTATGATGATGTTGTTGATTGCTTCCATGTGTGAGTAGTTCCTTTGTTCTTGGGGAGACGTAGAAACCCTAACACGATTGTGAATTTGCAATAAAGATGATATATTATTGTGTTCGTAAGACTTGCCAGTATATGATAGAATTATGATTTGTGTTTGATCTCTCTCTTTAGATGGTATGTGAAAGTTGACCACATACCATTTTCCTTCGGGAATAAAGGGAGGGAGAAATCCTTTGGACGTTCTTTGGGATCGTACCCGGAATATCCCCGTGATAGATTAGCGGCGGCTCATGAACTACGCGGTTAAAGGAGGAATAAAGAGGGACTCCCTAAGCTAATTACGGTATCCATGGGGAAACCCTTAATTGCGGTGGTCTGTATCGATGACTGCTCTCAGGCATCGCAGTGGTTACTTAGAGGTGACCTCACTCTTGGTTACTTAGAGGTGACCTCACCCATTTAAGGAGGAATAAAGAGGGACTCCCTAAGCTAGCTTCCTACGATTCTTTTAGTGAACATCTTATTATGGAGCTCTCTCCACACATCTCATGATACAAGAAGTGTATTCTCTTAAATTATTAATAATGACAACACCATGATAGAGGAATATCCTACATCCCTAAGAACATTTGATCCCTATTGCATTCCACCATGCTTTTATGCGTACTTGTTACTTGATTTCTTTTAATTGTCTTAATTATATTTCTTCACACAACCAAAAAAATTTCAAACACTATTTACTTGAGATCAAAGGCAACTTACAAGTATCCTTTAGTAGATAGTGACGAGGGGCATTAATACCTTTACCAATAGCTCTCTGTGGGTTCGATATCTTTACTTCGAAACTAGCTTCAATTGATCTGTGCACTTGAAGTCATCAACGGGCTTATCTCTTTGATTTTCCCACAATTTTCTCATGCCATCAACACTCGAGATCATCAACGTCTTGGGGATGAGAGGTTGAGTTAACACCTAGCTTCTGCAACACAAGCGCTCACACCTGCAGGCTGCTGCAAGAAGGGGCAAAGACAGAATAGATGCAGACATGATTCAGGTTGCCCGAGGCACTGGGTTGCAAGGCCACTTTCGCTTCAGCATGTTATCTGCGGTGAGGCACCTATTCAGAGATGCAAACCCGACGAAGAATTTGCACTTAAGTGGGGCATCCAAATACAAGGCATCGATTGGGAGGAGGTAATCAACACAACCATCAAACTAAGTAATGTATGCTGCTTGAACTGAATCATGCTATCCCTCTACAAGCTGAACAGATTGTTACAACTCCCAGAGCTCAATGAACTACAAAACAGCACCAACAGCCATGCTTCTCTTGAAGTGCCTTACCGAACGACCATCAACCATAGCTTGCTGGATAGAGAGGTTGCGCATGGTGAAGTGATTCAACAGTTATGGCCAAACATCTCTGAAAGCATTGTCATTAAACCATGGATCATGCTAGAAACTACTTGTGGCTTTACCTGTGACTTTTAGATCGTTTATTTTATTTACTAAGAGCTTAAAAATAGTCCTATTACTAAATGTCTTCCTACAACTAGAGAATTTCATCCTTTAAATCATTAGATGCACCAACATAATCGACCATACAAAAAATACATGCTCCTTTTCTGTAGCAATTCCAATTGCTGTACAGCGGCAGGCATAGTGGTATTTGTTGAAAGCTACAAGACCCTAGAATATAATAGGTTCCCGGTTTTCATCTGGTTATTGTGGTCACAAGTGCTATCAGGTTCTTTTTGGATAGCATGGGAGCAATTTTTTTGAGAAAATGCAAAGGACCTTTGGGTTTCATTCATTGAAAAGATAGTGAGGTCAGTTACAGAGTATTCGGACTTAGTGTACATCCCAACTCTATGGTAGGATAGTTCTAAGAACTAGTGGTCCTTCCCTATCTCCTACGCTTCCATATCATCCATGGTATGAGCAGAGCAACTAATCTAAGGCCCTTGCGCAGGGGTTTAGGTGTGGTGTGCTTGGCCTGAACCAGCAGTCGAGTAGCGAGTCATCGACTGGGTCAGGCAAGGGATTCTTGCCAAATCTGTTGCGAGAAGGGGCATTCGACGAGCATGTGGTGCGTGGACTCCGGCGCTTGGTCACAAAGAAAACACTTGGGATGGTGTTATAGTCCATGGCGCGCGATCCTTTGCGCTATCCAGCAACGGTCTTAGAAGGAAAACCAGAGGAAGAATTGTTGGAGATATGCCCAAGAGAAAATAATAAAAGTAGTTATTATTATATCTTTGTGTTTATGATAATTTTTTATATTCATGATATAACTGTATTAACCGGAAACATTAATACTTGTGTGATTTGTAAACTTATTAGAGTCCCTAGTAAATCCTCTTGGTAATACCAGCTTGTTGGTTGATAGATAATCATGGTTTCCTAATCATGAACATTGAGATGTTATTAACAACAAGATCATATCATTAGGAGAATGATGTGATGGACATACTTCTATAGTTAAGTGTAGCATAAAGATCAAAGTCATTTCAATAGTTTGTTTGTTATTAGCTTTCAGATACATACTAACCTAAATCCTTCGACCATGAGATCATGTTAATCACCATAACTGGATGGATGCTTTGATGACATCAAACACCACTTAGTAACTAGGTGGTTATAAAGGTGTAAGATCCCTCCTTTGTAAAGGAAAAGGATCCATGTGATTGCAATGCTAGTCCCTGGATCATTGCTAGCATCCACAGTTTAAGATGAAGTACACAAATACAAGGTCATTTATTACATCCATTCCAGAGATAAACATAGTCTTTACAACTCAAGGCCACAGGCCTAATACAAGAGTTTGAATAAGTAAATAAATATAAGTCTTCATCTTCATGTGCCACAGGCAAACATGTTGAGTGTAGACTCATGACACCTAATCCTCATCAGAGTAACCTGCAACATCACAAGTTACAGCCACAGTGGGTCAATACTTTGGAATATTATTGGCAAGTGATACCTTAGTAAAATTTAGGTGGACTATATTACTATATGCATTTTGGCTAAGTGTAGCTTGGCTTGCTTTGCTCAAAATAGGTTTTAACTATTAGTTGAAATCACTAAGTTTTTCTTTGACAAAACTTTTCCCAAGGAACCATCAATAGACATTGAGGTCCTTCACCCTTGTTCACCCACAAGTTTCTTAGAAGTTGGAATGATGAGATTCTTGATAGCTTCCATGTCTTGATGCTCAAGTTGTCCATTGCCATGGACTTGGCTAAGTACTTAGATTTTTCCATCTGCAGAGGTTGTGCACTTTCCCCACCAGACTTGGTTTCCCAAGACAGGACCTTTCAAAAGCCTTTCCTTAGACCAAATGTACGCGCTCCAACCTATCATTCCCACTACCACCAACTGTCCAAATGGCTAAGTTCTAGCAACCTATGTGATCCAGGCAGAGCCCATATTGCCAAGTGGCTGCACTAGAAGCTTCTCAACACTTGGCCTCTAAAATCCCTTTGATCCTGGGTGGCTTTCCACAAGTGAGATACACAAGGTAAACCATAGCCATGGGCCTTGTGTAACCACTCAACCAAAAACCACCAATCAAGTCCCTTTCCACCCAGGTGATTCATTGACTTAGTTGTTTTATTAAGAAAAACATAAGTCCAAAGACTTAGAAATATTTTCATCATAGCATGTATATTTCACCAACCCATGTTTGCTACTAGCTAGGCTAAGCATGGCATAGATAGTAACTTAACTTAGAAATTTCCTAGCAATTCTACAACTACTTAGGATTTCCCAATATGGCATTTGGCAAAAATAGTAACATTCAAGACTTAGCAAAATATTTCTAATGCTTGTTGAAAATTATAGGGATAGAAATATTCATGAAGTACCACTTGCCTTGGTAGTTGGGAGAGTAGCACTCTTCACAATCACAATCACTAGCACCAAAGTCTACACAAAGAATGGTAGCAACAAATTACACACAACATATACAAACAAACAAAAAATACATATGCATGCATGCAAAAATACTAAGTGATGATTTTTTAAAACTCAACCAAGCAAGTGCATAGTACTGAATCATAACCAAGTCAAAAACTTGCTAAACCAAGTTTATTTGATACTAAAACAATTTCCTAAACAATTCATATACTCAAAATAGTCCTAAACAAGTTTCTGCAAATAAATTCATTTTAACAGAAGCTAAACATTAAACACATTGCATAAACAGAAAGGGCTTGTTCTCCTGATTCCAACGGTATAAAATTTGTCAAATTCTAACGTGTGGATCAAAAGTTATAGCGAAATCAAAATTGGTTATAAATCTGATTTCAAATTCTGTGTTTAAACAAACCCTAGCCACGCGGCGCTATCCTATTGGCTGGTACCGATTCGCTCAGGATCAAGCTTCCGCGCCGTCGGATCAAGTCAGATCCAATGCGCGAGATTCAAAGAAAACGATTCGCTCAGATCTAATCTAATCCGCAAGATCTACATCCAACGACTGCTGTTGCTTCGACCATAGACTAGCGGCGCTAGCGGCGGCGACTGGCGGCGGCGCGTCTGTCAGTGGCGGCGCTGGCGTTCTAGGTCGTCCGGGGAGGGGAGAGGGTGCTTACCAGAATCGCAGGGACGAGGTGAAGCTCAACGTGGTGGTGGCTTGGCAAGGGGCGCTCGGAGTCGTCGGGGATTCCTCTCCGGAGTTCTTGGATGCGTCGGGTACGGCTGCTGGTCGATGTTGGCGAGGTTCTGCGTCGCGCTAAGTCAAAAGGAGGGCACCGTTAGATGCGCAAGACGATGGGGATCCTAGGAGTATCAGACAGAGGGCAAGGGGCGGCTGGTACTTATAGGGAGAGGTCGCCGGAGTTCGTGCAGAGAGCGGCGGCGCTCGTTCGAAGTCGCTGCCGAAGCTACAGACCATGCGAGAACAAACGGGGTGTGTCAGTAGATGCGCAAGGAGTTGCTGAGCTTGATAGCATGAGTCATGGACAGAGGGGGACACGGTGCTCACCGGGATTCGTTGGCGAGGTCGTCGGAACAGCGGCAGCGTCGAGCGAGTTGCGAGCAGCCTGGTGGCGTGGAGATGAAATTGAGTGAGCGGAATGGAGCGGAGTGGGGGGCTTAAGTACGCAGAGGATCGACAAGAAACACTCAGTGATTCAATGCCAATTACACCGCGAAATCAACGCAGCAACGGCCAGCGGCGGAGTTCGTGCGCGGAAATTTGGGGAAGACGATGACGACGTGGACGGGGCCCGCTTGTCAGCGAATAGAGCAGAGAGGGAGTGGGTCCGAGCGTCAGTGTCTCCGTGGGTGCGTCTGCGCATGCGCGAGGGAGAGAAGGGAGCCGGGTGGGCTAAATGGGCTACTTCTGTTGATGGGCTCAATCCCTGGCGCCGGCCCTTTTCATTTTCTTTATTCCTTTTCTATTTCTAATTCAATTTCCTGGAATGGTTTTCAAATAAATTCAAACTCAAATTGAATCAAATCTTTTCAGGAACTTTTGTAGTGTGCAACAGTCACATTTCAGGACATAAAATCAAGTGGTCTCTCTGTTCAAGCTTGGTTCTTTTGAAATAACAAAATAAACAGTGCCATAGTACTAGATTTGCAAATGTTTTGAAAATGGTTTTGAAACTTTTTTATTTTGTAAAATTTTGTTCTAACTCCACACTCAAACCAATCAACAAGGGAAACAAACAAACTTGGTTTAAAACATTCAAGCTCTCAAATGGGGATGGCCATTTGATTTAAGTTTGCTCACATAAAATGATAGCACTATGTGCTTCTGTTTTTTTTTGAATTTGGTTTGAAATTGAGCTCAAAACTATATGCATGCATGAATGATATGCAATCTTTGAAATCATGATTTTAGGGATGTTACAAATCTAACCCCCTTAAGGTGAATCTCGCCCTCGAGATTCGGATTGGCTAGCAAATAGGTGAGGGTGGTCTTTCCGAAGATCATCTTCTCTTTCCCATGTTGCTTCCTCTTCGGAGTGATGATTCCACTGCACTTTGCAAAACTTGATAGTGTTAGTCCTTGTGACTCTTTCTGCATTCTCAAGAATCTTGATAGGTTTCTCTTCATAAGTGAGATCACTTTCTAGTTGAACCTCCTCCAAAGGTATAGTATCCTTCAAAGAAGTTTCTTCCATTTCTGAGTGACATTTCTTAAGCTGACTCACATGAAACACATTATGGACAGTTGATAGAGATTCTGGCAGTTCAATTTCATAAGCAACTTCTCCTTTGCGACTCAGAATCTTGAATGGTCCAACATATCTTGGTGCCAATTTTCCTTTGACTCCGAATCTTTTCACTCCTCGAAGTGGTGACACTCTAAGATAGGCTCTATCACCAACTTCGTAGGTGACTTCTCTACGCTTAGGATCTGCGTAGCTCTTCTGTCGGGACTGTGCTATCCTCAACCTGTCCTTAACCAATTTGACCTTCTCTTCGGCTTCTTTGATAAGATCTGGTCCGAATAAACTTCTTTCTCCCACACCATTCCATAGCAATGGGGTGGTACACTTTCTTCCGTAGAGAAACTCAAACGGTGTCATCTCAATGCTGGCTTGTTAACTGTTGTTATAAGAAAATTCTACGTAAGGCAGACTTTCATCCCAACTGGCTCCATAGTCTAAGGCACACGCCCTCAACATTTCTTCAAGAATCTGATTAGTTCTTTCTGTTTGTCCATCGGTTTGAGGATGAAAAGCAGTACTGAATTCCAACCTCATTCCCAATGATTCATGTAGCTGTCTCCAAAAATGGGAAGTGAATTGGGTTCCCCTATCAGACACAATACTCTTGGGCACTCCATGTAGACATACAATTCTACTCATGTAATTTTTTTCTAACTTAGCACTTGTATAGGTTGTCTTCACGGGTATGAAATGAGCCACTTTAGTTAGGCGATCCACTACTACCCATATGGAATCATACCCTGACCTGGTCCTTGGTAATCCGTTAATGAAATCCATACCAATCTTGTCCCACTTCCAATCAGGAATAGGTAGTGGTTGAAGCAAACCTGCTGGTTTCTGATGTTCCGCTTTTACTCTACTACACACATCACACAAAGCAATATGTTCGGCGATGTCCTTCTTGAGATTATTCCACCAAAATCTTTCTTTCATGTACATGTACATTTTGGTGTTACCCGGGTGAATAGAATACGGAGAGTTGTGTGCTTCCTGCAAAATTAATTTCCGCAACTCCGGGTCTTGTGGAACATAGATACGTTTTCCATGCCATAAAGTACCTTGTTCGTCTTCATGGAAACCTTTGGCTTTTCCTTTGCCAATCTTTTCCTTAATCTCTTCAATTTCCTTATCAGTCTTCTGGGCTTCTTTGATCTTGTCCAACAAAGTGGGTTGAACATCCAAAGACATGAGATGTCCTTCGGGCATAATCTCCAATCTGAGTTTTCTAAATTGGGTACACAAGTCATCTGGCAATTATCCTTTGGTAAGGCCATTCACAAAAACTTTATGGCTTAGTGCATCTGCTACAACATTTGCTTTACCGGGATGGTATTGCAAACTTAAGTCATAGTCTTTGATAAGTTCTAGCCATCTTCTTTGTCTCATATTGATTTCCTTCTAGGTAAAGATATACTTCAAACTTTTGTGATCTATGAACACTTCACAACGCTTTCCCAAAAGATAGTGTCTCTATGTTTTGAGTGCATGGACGACAGAGGCTAACTCTAAATCATGAGTAGGATAGTTTACTTCATGAGTTTTGAGTTGTCTCGAGGCATAAGCCACAACTTTACCGTCTTGCATAAGCACTGCACCCAGACCTTGATGAGATGCATCACAATATACTTGGAAATCCTTTTCCAAGTCTGGCAGACACAAGACTGGTGCTGTCACAAGTCTCTTTTTCAACTCCTGAAAGCTGAGTTCACAACCTTCAGACCAAGCAAACTTCTTGTCTTTCTTTAACAATTCAGTCATGGGCTTAGCTACCTTAGAGAAATTCTCAATGAACCTTCTGTAGTAACCTGCTAAGCCAAGAAAACTACGAACTTCTTTCACGGACTTGGGAGATTCCCATTCAGTCACAGCTGAAACTTTAGCAGGATCAACTGCTACACCATCCTTCGTCATAACATGACCAAGAAAACCAACTTCCTCTAACCAGAACTCACACTTGCTAAATTTGGCATAAAGTTTATGCTCTCTTAACTTCTCAAGTATCAAACGCAAATGTCCTTCATGCTCTTCTTTGCTCTTGGAGTAGACTAAGATGTCATCGATGAAAACGACAACAAACTTGTAAAGGAATTCCATGAACACCTTGTTCATCATATTCATGAAGTATGCTGGAGCATTGGTCAACCCAAAAGGCATCACAGTATACTCATACAATCCATACCTTGTGGTGAATGCTGTTTTAGGTATGTCTTGTTCCCTTATCTTGAGTTGAAAATAGCCTGACCTTAGATCAATCTTTGAGAACACACATGCTCCTTCTAGCTGATCAAACAAGTCATTGATTCTAGGCAAAGGATATTTGTTCTTGATAGTTACCTCGTTGAGTGAACGGTAGTCTATGCATAACCTTTGACTTCTATCTTTCTTCTCCACGAACAACACTGGGGCTCCCCAAGATGAAGAACTTGGTTGAATAAATCCTTTCTGCAACTGTTCTCCAAGTTGCTTCTTGAGTTCTTTCAGTTCATCAAATGACATTTTATACGGTCTCTTTGCTATTGGTCCAGACCCTGGTACCAAATCTATCAGAAACTCCACATCTCTATCTGGTGGCATTCCCGGCAATTCTTTCGGAAACACATCCGGATACTCACTTACTACTGGCACACTGTCCATGCTAACCCCCTTAAGAGAATTTAGCTTACTTCCTTTAGATTCAAAGTTGGACTTGAATTTAATATGTTTTCTTTCCGGGGTTGTGAGTGCAACAGTACGATTGGCACAATCTAGTACTCCTTCATACTTAGCCATCCAATCCATTCCCAATATTACGTCCAGTCCTTGGGAATCTAGGATTATCAGACTCACTGGAAATTTATGCTTTCCAAACTCTATTACTAGATCCCGGCATCCAAGACTTACTATCATATCTCCACCCGGAGAACTAACTTTTATTGGACACCCAATGTTTTCAGTTGGAAACCCATTTCTATCAACAAATGCTTTTGATATGAATGAATGCGATGCTCCAGTATCAAAAAGAACAAATGCTGGAATAGAATTGAGTCTGAACTTACCAGCAACAGCATCAGGCTCCTCATAGACCTCCTCCACACTGATGTGGTTCACTTGTCCTTTCTAGAAAGGATTGGGCTTGATAGGTCCTTCAACTTTCTTTTCTGGGCATTCATTTGCATAATGCCCCATCTTCTATGCATTTGAAGCATTCAACCTGACTGATGTCTCTCTTAACAGGTTGACTTCCACTTCCACTTCCATTACCACTATGGTGGTTCTTATGTCCACTCTTGTGGTTCTTGTACTTGTCATTGTCATGACTACAGTGATGCTTGTTGTCATGACGGTTGTGGTTGTGGTGCTTGTTGAATTTCCCATGCTTGTGGGATCCTGAGCTTCCGCTGTCATCATAGTGAGATCGTTTGTGAGACGATCCCGAGCTGTGCTTGTCGGAGTGTTTCCTCTTTCTGCTTTCCACTTGTTTTATTTTGTTCTCCAAAATAGCAACCTTGTCATAGAGCGACTGATAAGTGGGAACATAGGCCACAGCCAATTGCAGATTCAGCTCATCATTCAAGCCTTCAAGAAAATTTTCCTTTATCTTGGCATCAGTTTCAACTTCATCCGGTGCATAACGCGCCAGATTGTTGAACTCCTCAATGTATTCAGCCACGCTGCGGTGGCGCTGCTTCAGATTATGGAACTCTTTCTTTTTCAGGCTCATCACTCCTGATGAGATATGAGCAGTGCGAAAGCCATCCTCAAATATAGCCCATGTCACTTCATCTATGGGAGTGGTGATCTGGAAGTTGTCCCACCAAGTGGCGGCTGGCCCTTCCAGCAGATGTGCTGCAAATCTGACTTTTTCAGCATCAGTACAGCACACGGTTACTAAGTCCTTGTTCACAGAACGTAGCCAATCGTTGGCCACCATGGGATCAGTCGTCCCTGAGAACTTAGCTGGCCTCAATCTCAAGAACCTAGTGAGCATATCAAAGCCCGGAGGGTTGTTGTTGTTGTTATTGTTGTTGTTGTTATTGTTGTTGTTGTTGTTATTGTTTTGGTTCTGGATGAACGTTATCATCATCTGCATCAGTTGTGTTTGAGCAGTCATCATTTGTTGCATTTCTGGAGTGATGTTGTTGTTATTGTTGGGGTTGGGGTTTGCACGACGGGGAGGCATCTGTGGTTTGTTCAAATAGAGATAAAAATGAGATACCCATAGATGCTTTCATGCACATTACATCACATAAGCAAACACAAAGCATGCAACACAAGATAAAGGTTCAACAACAAAATAACAAGTTCACAAAGTAAAACACACAAGTAGCAAGCCATCCACATGTCGGATGGTCCAATAACAAGTTCTCAAAATAACAAGTATGATAATGAAATATAAACGAGTAGTCAAGTCTACTCATCGGCATCAATCTCCTCCTCGACAAAGGTAAGACATGCATTCTCCATCGCGGCCTTGTTCTCCTCGATGCTAGTGGTCAAGGTATCTATCTTGGCCTTGAGAGCCCTCTTATGGGAACGAAGCCTCTCAATCACCGTCTACTGCTGCTCTAGCTCGAATTCCTTGGACTGCAGTTCTTCAGTCATGTCCCAGATCTTCTTGTTCCTATCCTGGACACGCTTCTCCTGACTCCTGAACTTCCTGTACTGGGTCTCGAACTTCGGCTCCATTTCCTTGATTATCTCGTCTTGCTGCACGAAGAGCTTGTCCTTCTCGCGAAGCTGCACCTGGAGCTCATCATTGCTGAGCATGACATTGGTCCTGTCCGTGTCCACGTGCCTAATGAGAGACTCTAAGTCCTGGAGGTACAGGCGTATCGGCTCTACTGCGTCCCTCGAATCGTCCTCGAAGTCGATGGACTCTCCGTCCTCATCACGTCTTCCGAAGACGTGGAAGTGGGTGCCTCTAACCTGTCGGGAGTGTCGTCCTAGCAGACGTCCTATCAGATCCTGCATAACTACCTCCATGCATCTCTCCCTGTCATCGTGCATGAGCTTGAAGACGATGGCCTCCGTAGTAGGCTCTGTCTGGCGTCCGGGCTGGTTCACCTTGAAGCCCCAGAGATCCTTGCTCTCAAACTTGGTGAGGGGATGCACCATGATGGTGGGAAGAGGGAGATTGAGCAAGGTAGTAAGCTCAACGATACGAGGACCAAAGCGGGTAACCTGGAACTCCTCAACAGTGCTGATGGTAATAGGCATCTATTTATAAGATAGAAAAGTTAGAACAACACAATTCAAGATAAAACAAAAGTCAAAACATCACATACATAACCTTGGAAAGCAAAACACACAAGTCATGCATACATGAAACCATTACATCAACCAAGGTTCAATCTTCTTTTAAAGCAACATTTTGGAAAATAGGGTGATAGGTGGTGGTCCAACTAACGAAGTACGTTTACAATCCTATCTCACTGGATCAGTTGGCTAGCACAATGTTTCTAGAAGCAATCAGCCTATCTTGCTCACATGATTCCATCACTAAGTCTATAATGTCTCCTCTTAAGGTTTGGTTGGTAGCCTCCAACTCTTGGGAATGTTCCTTCTCTTTCCTTAGATCATTTTGGAGGTTGAGCATTCTGCACTTGACTCTGTCACCAAGTTCTTTGATGGTCTTCCAAGCTGCATCCCTTGCTGATTCAAAGAATGTAGGGTGCACCACTGAATTGGTGAACATGCAGAATCTTTTTTCCTGATGGTTGTCTTCCTTGTTTTTATACAAGTGAAGTTGCACCCACCAGTATTCCACTCCTTCATCCATCACTGGAAATCCTTTGTACACAGTTGCACCTTGTATCTCTAATGCAACCATGAGGTCCTTGAGAGTCTTGGGGAATTCTGTCTCACACTCCAAAGTCATTGTCATGAGTGCTCCTTTCCTCACGGCTTCATTGATGGAGTTCATCTACAAAAAGAGATGAGAGAGAAGATTAGAAAAGTTTACGAGAAGAATAGACAAGTGTAGAAGTTGAAAATTTTTCCTTAGTGGTTTCCAATCCTAGGGTCATAATCCTACAGGCAACACAGTGCTCTGATACCATCGGTAAGATCCCTCCTTTGTAAAGGAAAAGGATCCATGTGATTGCAATGCTAGTCCCTGGATCATTGCTAGCATCCACAGTTTAAGATGAAGTACACAGATACAAGGTCATTTATTACATCCATTCCAGAGATAAACATAGTCTTTACAACTCAAGGCCACAGGCCTAATACAAGAGTTTGAATAAGTAAATAAATATAAGACTTCATCTTCATGTGCCACATGCAAACATGTTGAGTGTAGACTCATGACACCTAATCCTCATCAGAGTAAGATGCAACATCACAAGTTACAGCGACAGTGGGTCAATACTTTGGAATAGTATTGGCAAGTGATACCTTAGTAAAATTTAGGTGGACTATATTACTATATGCATTTTGGCTAAGTGTAGCTTGGCTTGCTTTGCTCAAAATAGCTTTTTCCTATTAGTTGAATCACTAAGTTTTTCTTTGACAAAACTTTTCCCAAGGAACCATCAATAGACATTGAGGTCCTTCACCCTTGTTCACCCACAAGTTTTTACTTAGAAGTTGGAATGATGAGATTCTTGATAGCTTCCATGTCTTGATACTCAAGTTGTCCATTGCCATAGACTTGGCTAAGTACTTAGATTTTTCCATCTGCAGAGGTTGTGCACTTTCCCCACCAGACTTGGTTTCCCAAGACAGGACCTTTCAGAAGCCTTTCCTTAGACCAAATGGACGCGCTCCAACCTATCATTCCCACTACCACCAACTGTCCAAATGGCTAAGTTCTAGCAACCTATGTGATCCAGGCAGAGCCCATATTGCCAAGTGGCTGCACTAGAAGCTTCTCAACACTTGGCCTCTAAAATCCCTTTGATCCTGGGTGGCTTTCCACAAGTGAGATACACAAGGTAAACCATAGCCATGGGCCTTGTGGAACCACTCAACCAAAAACCACCAATCAAGTCCCTTTCCACCCAGGTGATTCATTGACTTAGTTGTTTTATTAAGAAAAACATAAGTCCAAAGACATAGAAATATTCTCATCATAGCATGTATATTTCACCAACCCATGTTTGCTACTAGCTAGGCTAAGCATGGCATAGATAGTAACTTAACTTAGAAATTTCCTAGCAATTCTACAACTACTTAGGATTTCCCAACATGGCATTTGGCAAAAATAGTAACATGCAAGACTTAGCAAAATATTTCTAATTCTTGTATAAAATTATAGGGAGAGAAATATTCATGAAGTACCACTTGCATTGGTAGTTGGGAGAGTATAACTCTTCACAATCACAATCACTAGCACCAAAGTCTACACAAAGAATGGTAGCAACAAATTAAACACAACATATACAAACAAACAAAAAATACATATGCATGCATGCAAAAATGCTAAGTGATGATTTTTAAAAACTCAACCAAGCAAGTGCATAGTACTGAATCATAACCAAGTCAAAAACTTGCTAAACCAAGTTTATTTGATACTAAAACAATTTCCTAAACAATTCATATACTCAAAATAGTCCTAAACAAGTTTCTGAAAATAAAGTCATTTTAACAGAAGCTAAACATTAAACACATTGCATAAACAGAAAGGGCTTGTTCTCCTGATTCCAACGGTATAAAATTTGTCAAATTCTAATGTGTGGATCAAAAGTTATAGCTAAATCAAAATTGGTTATAAATCTGATTTCAAATTCTGTTTTTAAACAAACCCTAGCCACGCGGCGCTATCCTATTGGCTGGTACCGATTCGCTAAGGATCAAGCTTCCGCACCGTCGGATCAAGTCAGATCCAACGCGCCAGATTCAAAGAAAACGATTCGCTCAGATCTAATCTAATCCGCAAGATCTACATCCAACGGCTACTGTTGCTTCGACCATAGACTAGCGGCGCTAGCGGCGGCGACTGGCGGCGGCGCGTCTGTCAGTGGAGGCGCTGGCATTCTAGGTCGTCCGGGGAGGGGAGAGGGTGCTTACCAGAATCGCAGGGACGAGGTGAAGCTCAACGTGGCGGTGGCTTGGCAAGGGGCGCTCGGAGTCGTCGGGGATTCCTCGCCGGAGTTCGTGGACGCGTCGGGTACAGCTGCTGGTCGACGTTGGCGAGGTTCTGCGTCGCGCCAAGTCAAAATTAGGGCACCGTTAGATGCGCAAGACGATGGGGATCCTAGGCGTATCAGACAGAGGGCAAGGGGCGGCTGGTACTTACGGGGAGAGGTCGCCGGAGTTCGTGCAGAGAGCGGTGACGCTCGGTCGAAGTCGCCGCCGAAGCTACAGACCATGCGAGAACAAACGGGGTGTGTCAGTAGATGCGCAAGGAGTTGCTGAGCTTGATAGCATGAGTCATGGACAGAGGGGGACACGGTGCTCACCGGAATTCGTCGGCGAGGTCGTCGGAACAGTGGCAGCGTCGAGCGAGTTGCGAGCAGCCTGGTGGCGTGGAGATGAAATTGAGTGAGGGGAATGGAGCGGAGTGGGGGGGGGCTTAAGTAGGCAGAGGCTCGACAAGAAACGCTCAGTGATTCAATGCCAATTACACCGCGAAATCAACGCAGCAATGGCCAGCGGCGGAGTTCGTGCCTGGAAATTTGGGGAAGACGATGATGACGTGGATGGGGCCCGCTTGTCAGCGAATAGAGCAGAGAGGGAGTGGGGTCCGAGCGTCAGTGTCTCCGTGGGTGCGTCTGCGCGTGCGCGAGGGAGAGAAGGGAGCCGGGTGGGCTAAATGGGCTGCTTCTGTTGATGGGCTCAATCCCTGGCGCCGGCCCTTTTCATTTTCTTTATTCCTTTTCTATTTCTATTCAATTTCCTGGAATGGTTTTCAAATAAATTCAAACTCAAATTGAATCAAATCTTTTCATGAACTTTTATAGTGTGCAACAGTCACATTTCAGGACATAAAATCAAGTGGTCTCTCTATTCAAGCTTGGTACTTTTGAAATAACAAAATAAACAGTGCCATAGTACTAGATTTTCAAATGTTTTGAAAATGGTTTTGAAACCATTTTTATTTTGTAAAATTTTGTTCTAACTCCACACTCAAACCAATCAACAAGGGAAACAAACAAACTTGGTTTAAAACATTCAAGCTCTCAAATGGGGATGGCCATTTGATTTAAGTTTTCTCACATAAAATGATAGCACTATGTGCTTCTGTTTTTTTAATTTGGTTTGAAATTGAGCTCAAAACTATATGCATGCATGAATGATATGCAATCTTTGAAATCATGATTTTAGGGATGTTACAAAAGGTGGCACTTAGTGTTCGGGAAGTATGTGTTGAGGCACATGGATCAAGAGTGGGATTTTTCCATCCATATGACAGATAGATATACTCTGGACCGTCTCGGTGGAATATCATCCAATTAGCTTGCAAGCATGTGACTGGCTCGCAAGGGATCACATATCATAGTAACGAGTAAAGAGTACTTATAGGCAACGAGGTTGAACTAGGTATGCAGAGATTCCAACGATCAGACCTCGGATAAGTAAAGTATCGCGAGACAAAGGGAAATTGGTATCGTATGTAAATGGTTCATTCTATCATGAAGTAATCGTAGAAATATTTGGGAGCCATATGAATTTCCATATTTCTCTATTGGTTATTGATCGGAGAAGAGTCTCGATCAGGTCAGGATAATTCACGAACCGTAGGGACACACACTTAAGGATTCAATGTTGTTTAGTAGATATGGAAAGTGAGTAAAGAGACCGAATGTAGTTTGGATTCTCAGATGGGATCCGGGATATCATGAGGAGATCTGAAATGGTCCGGAGAATAAGATACATATAAGGAAAGTCCAATTCCGGAGTTTGGAAATGGTTTCGGTGTTTTCACCGGAATGTTCTAGAAGGGTATATAAGGTCCACCGATTTGGAGGGGGAAGGGTTGCATAATGTCCTAGGTCACTTGGCTGGAAACTTGGAAGACAGAAATCAAACTCTAGTTTGAATGTTAAAAAGCCAGTTTGAAAAAGTCAAACCGGAACATTGGTTTCCAAGTGGAGGGAGGGAAGTAATCCTACCTAAGGGAGAATGATACGTCGTAAACGTATCTATAATTTTTGATGTTCCGTGCTTGTTTAGTATCTACTTTGCTTTGCTTTGTCTACACTTTGAGGTATTTTTATATGTTTATGACATCCCAAATTTTAGTTTGACTTCTGATTCAATAGACCCCCAAAGGAACAAAAATAAGGAGACATATTAGATCGATGGATCAGATCGATCGATACCTCTTCGTGCATGGGGGCATGACCGAGATTCAAAAATATTAGACCACGAACGTACTACCCGCCAAAGCCCATACATGCCTGAAGCACGTTAGTATGGGGGTATTCTGCGTATGCGACGTGGAAATTTAAGTGTTTAACTCGAATACAACACTTGCACATGTCCGCTGACATGGCAACACTGCGTACGTGGTTTAAGGTGTGTTCTTTTAGGCCCGTCGACAGGCTACCCTTGCGCGCGCTCCTCTAATACATACTGGGGAAATTCTACCCTTTGGGATGTTTACAAATTTTTATAGTGGGGGGTCTATGGAATCACACCTCTTTTCGTTTTGGTACTGCATATCATACATTTCATTGCATCATGAGCATCATTGCAAAATTTTAGTTTTAAAAGCTTTTGTCAAAAACCATCACCTGCAGGCCTTTTTCACATACACTTGATTGCTCGGTTTGTACCTTGCATCTGCTAGAAAGTTTTATTTTAGTTGTTTGGAAGGCATAGGTGCGTAGAGGGTTCCGATACGAACGCGTAGCACTTTGAATCGCCTCATTCGGAGCTACGGTTCAAAAGTGATAGTTGACTCAATTTTTGGTTAAATTCCGACAGTTTCTGTTAGTTTCAGATAAGAAATTGTCCCAGGAAATAAAAATAAAAAAAGAACAAAAAAATAAAGCAGCTCGCTCCAGCGCGGCTGACCGGCCCGCCAGCCAGCAGCCCACCCGGGGGCCTGCTCCCGCGCACCAGCCGCGAACCGGGCGACAGTTAGTACTCGCCATGCACGTGCGTCGCCACAATCACCGCCCGTAGCCGGCCGCGCTGCCCTTCTGTCACTGACGGGTGGAGCCCGCATGTCACCCCACCGCCGCCGAGTCCGGCACCGTCACGGGCGACGCCGGGGTTCTCGCCAACGATCTGCGCCGAATCAGGACCAAACACGCGTATTCTTCCGCGTAGATAAGACCTACGCCCCGCCCTACCGACCCCCCGAATCCCCTCCTAACACGCCGCCGCCAACACGGAATTCGTCGCTGGAGTTTGGAGCCGCCACTGCCGCCATTACCGTCGGTGAGGCCACGTTCTCACTGCACCGGCCACCCGCTCTCTCCCCGATGACCCCCGTGTCTCTCCCTCGCTCGACCTCGTCACCCTGACCCACTTGTTTCGCCGTAGGATCGCTGGAACGAGCTCCCGAGCTCGCCGGAGTGCCTCCGTCAACGTCCGCCTCCAGCCGCCCCCTGCCGCCGCTAGCTGAAGCGAAGCTACGCGCTGCAGACATCCCCGAGTTCGCCGAACCCTGCTGAGCCTCGTCGTGCACCTCGCCACCGCCAGCCCTCGCCGGAACCACCGCCACCGTCGACCTCTGACCGCCGCCGGTGAGCCCTCCCCTCGCGAGCACGCATAGCCGCAGGATCTGGTATGCACGGTATGGATCGCGCGTTGACGTTCATCGTTGACCGCTGACTGGTCAGCGCGTGCCACGTCAGCGCGGTCAAAGTCAGCTGACTTTGTATGTTGATTTAATTCGATTTTAAATTGGCAGGAAATAGCTAAACCTTGTAAAATTCATATAAATTAATCTACTAGGACAAAAATTGCAAATAATATACCGATGGATTCAGGTTTTCACGTAGAATAGTGCTGTAGAATTATTTCAAACATTTGCAGCAAGGTTTTGCCATGAATAAATAAATAGTTTAATGACCTATTTAGAGTAATAAATTCATACACAAAAGTTCTACAACTCCAAAAATTGCAAATGAGGTGCCCCTGGAATCAGTAGAACAAGAGGAATCTGTTAGTGAATTAAAAAGGTAGCCTGACAGTACTGGAAGTTGCAGAAACTATTAAAAGGCTTTCTGGAGTATTTTAATTACTCAGGAAGTTCTATAAATCCTTTTTGAGCGATTCCAGTTGGTACTGATTCTATTTTAGGTTCCTACATAGTAGTTATATTTCCTAGATTTTACAAACTATTCAATAGCAGTGGCTTAATAATTGGGTTATAGCTCCACTGTTTGGCCATCTAAAATTGCATGCTTTTGTTTCCAATGCTTTTAAAATGTTTTCCATGCATGCATATAGTAGGTATAGTAAACAAAGGTTGTAGAATGCTACTGAAGCTTTGTTTAATGTCATGCATGCATCTTGCATTGTTATGTTTGTATATGATACTGTTTGGTTTGTTTATGTGTTGCAATTGTATCGTGTAGATTGTGACGAGTGCAACGCTTGCTCATGTGAGGATTGTTCGTTCGACCGCTACAGACAAGGAAAGTAGATGCTACTTTGTTCATGATATTGTCCTACTATTTTCAATGCATTGTCGTGTATTTTGTAGGTGCATGTGTAGGAAAGTACTATCGCTTTGCTATGTCCTATTATATGGTAGGGATCTCTTGTAGATGAGCCACCGTTGGTAGATGTGCTTAGCCATGCTATGATGAACGAGGGCTGGGTTACATCACTGAAAGTTGTTTCTAAAAGTGTTGGTTTGTGAAAACTAAAAATAACTTAATCAATGAATCTCCTGGGTGTGATGGGATTGATATTTTTTGGTGGTATCATTGCGGAAAGGCACCCAGGTATCAAGAGAAAATGATTGGCTTCTTTATTTGATAGCTTACATGTACAACCATGTGGAAATAATGAAATAGGCGGTTGGTTGGACTTAGTAGGTAGTGGCAGCTCGAACCCACGTAGCCAGAGATGTAGAATTTTGGTAGGTTGGTACGGTGCGTGTCAGGTTTGGGGAGCTACTTCCCGAATGGTTTCTTCTTGGAATTCTCGCTATCATCACCCAATATGAGAGTGGTGGTATGAGCTGGGTTGGCCAAGTCACATGGGTAAAGTATACTAACCCCTGCAGGGTGTATAATCTAATCGATTAGTCGTGTCCCCGATTATGGACATCTGAGTTGCTTGTTATTGAGTTCATGACATTTTTATCGCTCATTCCAATTTCTTAATTGCTTTAATGTTGATGGGTTAACTTAATTGGGATCTTTTCAAAGAAATACAAAACTGTTTATGAAAGTAGGACAAAGGTATTTGCAAATGCAAGCTAGCCACAACTCCACTTGCCAAATATGCATGTAGATGCTAGTTCTATTGTCTCCTTTAATAGCTCTACTTGCCATATATTCCTGTATTGACCCTTCGGGACTGCTACATTTCATGTTGCAGGATATTCAGATTCTGAGTGATCGATTAGTTCGCGGTACTCCACTCGACACTTGTTCACTTGTGGGTAATTTGAAGATTGGAGGAGTTATTTTATTTATGTTGCTACTTGAATAAGTTGAGGTAGACTAGAGCTAAGACTTATTGTAATAATGTTACTCTGGATCTTTTGTTATTTATGATACACGAATATTTGCTATGTTATTCATCTTTATTCTATTGTGGGCCAATGAACTGATCCGGGGATTGGCATGTCACTTAGAAGCTACAGTCTTTTCAGAACCATAGTGTTACAAGATGGTATCAGAGCTCGTGTGTCGACTGTAGGATCGTGACCTA
Source organism: Avena sativa (assembly GCA_916181665.1). Taxonomy (NCBI): domain Eukaryota; kingdom Viridiplantae; phylum Streptophyta; class Magnoliopsida; order Poales; family Poaceae; genus Avena; species Avena sativa. The sequence continues at coordinate 362,220,609 of OV702285.1, read as the reverse complement.
GGTTTTCAATAGGAAGCCATAGAATTACTGAAGGTTATATTAACTCTGTCTTTCATCTTATGCCTTTCACTCTCGTAAATCTTTACGACTTGCTATTCTCAAACTTTCCTCTTTTAATTGATAGATGGGAGATGTCAGGACTGAGTATGCTGGGATTGAGTCGCCAAGGCCCTTCGCAAGATATTTGGGACAGCTCTCACAGTCATTGGGCTTGCCGCTGCCCATGTTCAAGGGAAGAAGGCTATACACCTATGGATATGGCGAGGACGCCTGGGAGATCACCACTATCATCTTCAGGGAGATCACCACTATCATCTGGTATACACCAAGCGGTATTGCAACTGGGATCTTGGAATAAACTTGGCCCTGCATGAAGCCCTGTCACACCAGTGCCACCTTGTTCGACACCTGCTGCCAGAAAACTCTCCTTACCATGACTACGGAAGGCGTGATGAGGATGGGAACGTTGTGGTAATCCCGGGCAACAGGAACAACATGCTGCCCCGTCGGAGGCACATGGAGGTGGAGAATGAAGTCCTTGCTGAGAAGGTGATGATGGTAAAGGAGATAGCTGATTTTTCCAGCAACGGTCTAGTGGTCCAAGGACAGGAGATTGATACCTTACACGAAGCTGTGGATGTTCTGAAGCACGCACTTATTGGCAGGGATGGGACCATAGGACAGCTGAATGGATCCGCCCAAGAGAATGATGAGACCATAGCACAACTGAATGGGACCGTCCAGGAGAATAATCAAGCCATAGAGCAGCTGCAAGGGACCGTCCAGGAAAGGGACCAGACTATTGTTGATATGGCAGCCCAGATTGCCGCTCTCCAAGCACAGTTGAATCCACCCCGTAATGAAAAAAATGGAGATGATGGCAATGATGATGATTAATATGGAGGGAATAATGATGATGAGGATGAAGATGATGATGATGGGTATGGAGACGACGATGGTGGAGGAGATGAAGCTGTTGCTGCTACAGCAGAGGATGAAGAAGAAGAGGAGGATCCAGAAGAGGTGGATTTTGAGGTCTCAAGTGAGGATTCAGGAGAAGTGTATACACCACCGCCATGGATGGTCCGTGGACTGAAGCGCCAACACATGAATGCAAGGACCTACTGCAACCTCTTCATGAAGTAGTTAGACGACCACCATTTAGTCTTCGTTAGGATACATCGTTAGTTTTAAGGCATGAATCAATGTAATACTTTGTTGCTGTTAGTTTAAAGTGTTTAGTTTGCTCGAATGTGTACTCTAAGGTTCCAGGATTATTTGTGCGAATTTTATAAATGAGTTATGGCAAAATTTGGTCGATATTTGTGTTTTTCCTGCTGCAGTTTTCTGTTGACCCTTCTGTACTGTACGATTTTTCATGTTTTTTTGGTAACTGGAAAAATTCTGAAAAAATAGGATCTGGTTCGAAAATCTCTGTAATATATGCACAAAAATCATAAAAAATCCTGACGAGTTTAAGTCAGGTAGAAAAAATTGTGAACACTGCTGGACTATTCTGGCAGATTCCTGTTTTATTGCTTTTGTTGGCCTGTTTATGTTTGTAACTATTGCCAATGATTCTAAAACTATTTTAGTAGATATATACAGCTAAGATAACCCCTGGAACATTGCTTGATTGCTTGTTTGCTGATGTGTTGCTTTCTCATGATTGTCTGTGATTGCTTTGTTGTTGTTTGATCATAATGCATGGGTTGAATCCTATTTTCGTAATTAATTCTTTCTAAGCTTACCTGTGCTGAACCGCAGATGCCTCCCTGCCATCAACCTACTTAGATGGAGAAGCGTATGGCAGCTCAGGCACAGCTAGCCCAAGTGAAGACCCAGTTCATGGCAGCTCAGAACAACAATAATAACAACAATGGGAACAACCAGCCCCAGGGGGATGCGCTTGCAAGGTTCCTGAGGCTAAGGCCAGCGAAGTTCTTTACTGAACCTGAGCCAATGGTTGCTCTCGACTGGTTGTAGTCAGTGAACAAGGATCTGGTAACTGTTCGATGCACATATGCTGAAAAGGTGAGGTTTGCTGCTCACCTACTAGAGGGACCAGCTGCTTCGTGGTGGGATACTTTCCAGATCACCCACCCGTTGGACACTATAACCTGGGCCATGTTTGAGGAAGGTATCAGGACCAACCATGTCTCTTCAGGAGTTCTGAGTCTGAAGAGGAAGGAGTTCCGCAACTTGGGCCAAACCAACCGCACCGTGGCTAAATATATAGAGGAGTTCAACAACCTGTTGCGTTATGCCCCTGAGGATGTTGACACTGATGCCAAGAGGAGAGAGAGGTTCCTAGATGGCCTCAGTGATGAGCTCTCGGTACAGCTGCTAGTGGTTTATTGCCCCACTTTCCAGGAACTTATGGACAAGGCCAGAATCTTGGAGGGAAAGCACAAATAGGTGGAGAACCGCAAGAGAAATAACAACAATCACCACTCTGTCTCTCACCACAAGTCTTGCACTTATTATGATGGATACTCAAAGCATGGAGGGAGTGACTATGGGCGCCATGGAAGCCATGACCGCCACAGCCATGGAAGAAATGGACATCGCCATGAGAGCCACAAGAGCAGCCGCCACAGCCACAAGGGAGGGCATACCAACTATTCTGGAGGAGACAATGGACATGACCGCAACCGTGATCGCAACTTTGTGAAGAAGGACCAGAGTGAGGTGACATGTTTCAAGTGCAACCAGAAAGGGCATTATGAAGACAAATTTCCGGATAAGAAGGGACTGAAGCCAGGCAACAACCAGAAGGCCATAGTGAACCACATGAATGTGGAGGAGATCCCAGATGAGCCTGAGCTTGTGGTTGGTAAGTTTCCAAGCAATACTCACCCTTAACTTATTCTTTTCGATACTAGTGCATCGCATTATTCATATCAAGGGCATTTGTGGATAAGTATAAGTTACCTATGGAGTCTCTAAAAGGGTCTATTAGAGTAAGCTCACCTAGAGGAGAAATGATAGCTAGCGTGGGATGCCGCGACTTAACTGTGAGAATTGGAGCACACAATTTTATTGCACATCTCGTAATACTGGAGTCGCAAGGTTTAGATGTAATACTAGGCATGGATTGGATGTCTATGCATGAGGGACACATAGACTGTGCACAGCGAGCGGTTTCGCTTAAGACCCCGAATGGTAAGAGAATTAGGTTCAAGTCGTCGGTGCGACTGGGAAGGTGTAAGCTGAATTCTCCTAAGGGGGTTAGCATGAATACAATGCCTGTAATAAGGGAGTACCCCGACGTGTTTCTGGAGGAGCTGCCAGGGATGCCACCTGACAGGGATGTGGAGTTTCTCATCGATCTGATGCTGGGAACAGGACCTATAGCAAAGAGGCCTTACAAGATGGATGTGGATGAGCTGAAGGAATTAAAGAAACAACTAAGGGAGCAGTTGGACAAGGGATTTATTCAGCCCAGTTCTTCGTCATGGGGTGCACCCGTTCTGTTTGTGGAGAAGAAGGACAGTAGCAAGAGGTTAGTGGTGGACTATCGCTCGCTGAATGAAGTGACCATTAAGAACAAATATCCCCTACTGAACATAAATGATTTTTTTGATAAACTGGAAGGAGCAAAGGTGTTTAGCAAAATTGATCTGAGATCGGGCAATTTCAAATTGAAGATTCAGGAGGAGGACATTCCCAAGACTGCTTTTACCACTAGGTATGGTTTATATGAGTATACAGTTATGTCTTTTGGACTAACAAATGCTCCAGCATATTTCATGACCATGATGAACAAGGTGTTTATGGAGTACTTGGATAAGTTCGTGGTTGTATTCATCGATGACATACTGATATATTCCAAGGATGATGCTGAACATGAGAAACATTTGTGACTGATTATGGAGAAGCTGAGGGAACATAAGTTATATGCCAAATTCAGCAAGTGTGAATTTTGTCTTAACAATGTTGGATTTCTTGGACACGTGGTGTCATGAGAAGGAGTCGTTGTTGACCCAAGCAAAGTGACATCAGTTACTGAATGAGAAGCGCCCAAGAATGTGGACGATATTCCGAGCTTTTTGGGACTTGCTGGATATTACAGGAGGTTCATAGAGAATTTCTCCAAGATCGCTAAGCCAATGACGGAACTGCTGAAGGAGAAGAAGTTTGAGTGGACAGATGTGTGTGAAGCTAGCTTTCAGGAACTAAAGCATCGCCTAGTGACCGCACCTATTCTGTGTTTACCTGATCTTCAAAAGGACTTCCAAGTGTACTGTGATGCATCTAGACAGGGACTTGGGAGTGTGTTGATGCAAGATGGGAGAGTGGTGTCATATGCCTCGCAGCAACTTAAACACCATGAGAGGAACTACCCCACACACGATTTGGAATTAGCATCGGTTGTACATGCGCTCAAGGTTTGGAGGCACTACCTGATGGGAAAACACTGCGATGTGTACACAGACCACAAGAGCCTGAAGTACATATTCACACAGAAGGAGCTGAACATGAGGCAAAGGAGATGGTTGGAACTTATCAAGGATTATGATATGAATCTGCAATACCACCTAGGAAAAGCCAATGTAGTAGCGGATGCTCTAATCCAGAAGGTCTATGCCAATGGATTGACTGTTGGAGAATTTCCCGAGGATTTGTGAAATCAATTCAAGGAGCTTAGACTGGAGGTAGTGTCAGAGGGATATTTGGCAGCAATGGAAGTCCAACCAACGCTACAGGACATGATCAGGAAGGCTCAAGTAGGAGACGAGGAGATAGAGGTGATAAAGGAAAAGACGAAGGAGGATCAAGCAAAAGAATTCCGCGAGGATGAGAAAGGAACCTTGTGGTATGGAGATCGTTTGTGCGTGCCCAACGATCCAGAGATAAGGAAGCTAATTCTGTAGGAAGCTCATGACTCGCCGTACTCCATACATCCAGGCAATACAAAGATGTATATGGATCTAAAGGACAGATTTTGGTGGAACAACATGAAGGGAGACATCGCCGAGCATATTGCCTTATGTGATGTATGCAGCCTAGTGAAAGCGGAACACCAGAAGCCAGCAGGATTACTACAACCATTACCCGTGCCGAATTGGAAGTGGGATAGAGTGGGAATGGATTTTATCACAGGCTTGCCCAGGACCAGGTCTGGATACGACTCTATTTGGGTAGTGGTCTACCATTTGACCAAGGTAGGCCACTTTATACCGGTGAAGACAACCTACACGAGTGCGAGGTTAGCCAATATTTATATGGACAGGATTGTGTGCCTACATGGAGTATTGTATCAGATAGAGGCACCCAATTTACATCACACTTTTGGCGCCAGCTGCACGAGTCATGGGGAACTAGGTTGGAGTTTAGCACAACATTCCACCCTCAGACAGATAGACATACAGAGAGGGTGAATCATATTTTTGAGGATATGTTGAGAGCTTGAGCCTTGGCTCATGGCTCAAGTTGGGATGATAATTTGCCGTATGCCGAGTTTTCCTACAACAACAGCTACCAAACCAGCATCAAAACGTCACCGCTTGATGTGCTATATGGGAAAAGATGTCGGACACCATTGCTATGGCATGGAGTAGGGGAGCGTCAGCTATTTGGACCTGATTTGATCAAGGATGCCGAGGAGAAGGTCACTTTGATCAGGGACAGGCTAAAGGTAGCATAATCGAGACAGAAGAGCTATGCTGACGCCAAGCGCAAGGAAGTGGTGTATGAGGTCGGTGATAGAGCGTACCTCAGAGTATCGCCACTACTTGGGATTAAGAGATTTGGAATCAAGGGTAAGCTGGCACCTCGGTTTATAGGACCATACCGGGTCTTAGCACGCAAGGGAGAAGTTGCATATCAGTTGGAGATGCCAGAGGCTCTGTCCGCTATTCATGACGTGTTCCATGTGTCCCAGCTGAAAAGAAGTGCCATCCGGAGATGGTGGATACACCGTTGAGAGCCACCGTGCCACTGGAGGAGGTTCAGCTGGAGAGTGACTTGACCTATGAGGAGAAGCCGGTCAAGATTTTGGATACAGCGGAGAGGTTTACCCGTAGCAAGATGGTCAGATTTTGCAAGGTGCAAGCCACCACACCGAAGAGGAAGTCACTTGGGAGTGTGAGGACGACCTCCGAGAGGACCATCCACACCTATTTGCTAGCCGCATAAAATCTCGAGGACGAGATTCATCTTAAGGGGGTTAGTCTTGTCACATCCCAAATTTTAGATTTGGTACTGCATTTTATACATGTCATTGCATCATGAGCATCATTACAAAATTTCAGTTTTAAAAGCTTTTTTCAAAAACCATCACTTGCATGCCTTTGTCACATACACTTGATTTCTCGGTTTCTACCTTGCATCTTATAGAAAGATTTAGTTTAGTTGTTTGTAAGGCAGAGGTGTGTAGAGCGTCCCGACACGAACCTGTAGCACTTTGAATCACCTCATTCGGAACTACGGTTCAAAAGTTATAGTTGACTGAATTTTTGGTTATGTTCAGACAGTTTTGTCAGTTTCAGACTGAGTTTAAGATAAGAAATTGTCCCCGGAAATAAAAAGAAAAAAGAACAAGAAAAGAAAGCAGCGCGCTCCAGCGCGGCTGGCCGGCCCGCCAGCCAGCAGCCCACCCGGGAGCCTGCTCCCGCGCACCAGCCGCGAACCGGGCGGCAGTTAGTACTCGCTGCACGCGTGCGTCGCCATCGTCACCGCCCGCAGCCGGCCGCTACCCTTCTGTCGCTGATGGGTGGAGCCCGCCTGTCACCCCACCGCCGCCGAGTCCGGCACCGACACGGGCGACGCCGGGGTTCTCGCCAACGATCTGCGCCGAATCAGGACCAAACACGCGTATTCTTCCGCGTAGATAAGACCTACGCCCCGCCCTACCGACCCCCCGAATCCCCTCCTAACACGCTGCCGCCAACGCGGAATTCGTCGCTGGAGTTTGGAGCCGCCACAGCCGCCATTACCATCGATGAGGCCGTGTTCTCACTTCACTGGCCACCCCCTCTCTCCTCGATGAACCTCGCCTCTCTCCCTCGCTCGGCCTCGTCGCCCTGACCAACTTGTTTCGCCGCAGGATCGCTGGAACGAGCTCCCGAGCTCGCCGGAGTGCCCCCGTCGACGTCCGCCTCCAGACGACCCCTGCCGCCACTAGCGGAAGTGAAGCTACGCGCTGTAGACGTCCCCGAGACCGCCGAACAACACTGATCCTCGTCGTGCACCTCTCCACCGCCAGCCCTCGCCGGAACCACCGCCACCGCCGACCTCCGATCGCCGCCGATGAGCCCTCCCCTCGCGAGGACGCACAGCCGCAGGATCTGGTATGCACGATTTGGATCGCGCTTTGACGGTCATCATTGACCGCTGACTGGTCAGCGCGTGCCATGTTAGCGCGGTCAAAGTCAGCTGACTTTGACTGTTGATTTAATCCAATTTTAAATTGGCAGGAAATAGCTAAATATTGTAAAATTTATATAAATTAATCTACTAGGCCAAAAATTGCAAATAATATACCGATGGATTCAGGTTTTCACGTAGAATATTGCTGTACAATTGTTTCAAACATTTGCAGCAAGGTTTTGCCGTGAATAAATAAATAGTTTAATGGCCTATTTAGAGTAATAAATTCATAGGAAAAGTTCTACATCTCCAAAAATTGCAAATGAGGTGTCCCTGGAATCAGTAGAACAAGAGGAATCTGTTAGTAAATTAAAAAGGTAGACTTATAGTACTGGAAGTTGCAGAAACTATTAAAAGGATTTCTGGAGTATTTTAATTACTCAAGAAGTTCTATAAATCCTTTTTGAGTGATTCCAGTTGGTACTGGTTCTATTTTAGGTTGCCTACAAAGTAGTTATTTTTCCTAGATTTTAAAAACTATTCAATAGCAGTGGCTTAATAGTTGGGTTATAGCTCCATTTTTTGGCCATCTAAAATTGCATGCTTTGTTTCCAATGCTTTTAAAATGTTTTCCATGCATGCATATAGTAGGTATACTGAACAAAGGTTGTAGAATGCTACTGAAGCTTTGTTCAATTTGTCATGCATGCATCTTGCATTGTTATATTTGTATATTATTGTGTTTGGTTTTTTTATGTGTTGCAATTGTATCATGTAGATTGTGACGAGTGCAACACTTGCTCGTGTGAGGATTGCTCGTTCGACCGCTACAGCCAAGGCAAGTAGATGCTACTTTGTTCATGATATTTTCCTACTATTTGCAATGCATTTTCGTGTATTTTGTAGGTGCATGTGTAGGAAAGTACTATCGCTTTGCTATGTCCTTTACATGGTAGGGATATATTGTAGATGAGCCACCGTTGGTAGATGTGCTTAGTCATGCTATGATGAACGAGGGATGGGTTACATCACTGAAACTTGTTTCTAAAAGTGTTGGTTTGTGAAAACTAAAAACAACTTAATCAATGAATCTCCTGGGTGTGATGGGATTGATATTTTTTGGTGGTATCATTCCGGAAAGGCACCCAGGTATCAAGAGAAAATGATTGGCTTATTTATTTGGTAGCTTACGTGTACAAGCATGTCCCAATAATGAAATGGGCGATTGGTTGGACTTAGTAGATAGTGGCAACTCGAACCCACGCAGCCAAAGATGTAGAATTTTGGTAGGTTGGTACGGTGCGTGTCGGGTTTGCGGAGCTAATTCCCAAACGGTTCCTTCTTGGACCTCTCCCTATCATCTCCCAATATGAGAGTGGTGGTACAAGCTGGGATGGCCAAGTCACATGGGTAAAGTGTACTAACCTTTGCAGGGTGTATAATCTAATCGATTAGCCATGTCCCCGGTTATGGACATCTGAGTTTCTTGATATTGAGTTCGTTACATGTTTCTCGCTCATTCCAATTTCTTAATTGCTTTAATGTTGATGGGTTAACTTAATTGGGATCTTTTCAAAGAAAGACAAAACTATTTATGAAAATAGGACAAAGGTATTTGCAAATGCAAGCTAGCCACAGCACCACTTGCCAAATATGCATGTAGATGCTAGTTCTATTGTCTCCTTTAATAGCTCTACTTGCCATACATTCCATGTATTGACCCTTCGGGGCTGCTACGTTTCATGTTGCAGGATATTCAGATTTTGAGTGATCGATTAAGTCGCAGTACTCCACTCGGCACTTGTTCACTTGTGAGCAATTTGAAGATTAGAGGAGTTATTTTATTTATGTTGCTACTTGAATAAGTTGAGCTAGCCTAGAGCTAAGCCTTATTGTAATAATGTTACTCTGGATCTTTCATTATTTATGATACATGGATATTTGCTATGTTATTCATCTTTATTCTATTGTGGGCTAATGAACTGATCCGGGGATTGGCATGTCACATAGAAGCTATGGTATTTTTAGAACCGTAGTGTTACAATGTTTTTTCTGGGATTAACCTATTAACAATATGCCATAGTGCTAGTTGCCTGTTTTCTTCTGTTTTTGGTTCTAGAAAAGGCAGAAAATCAATATTCTCAGAATTGGACGGGACAAAAGCCAAACTCAATATTTTACCGTGGGGAACACGGATCTAGATTACGAGACGGAGGATAGCCACTAGGGGGCCACACCCCCTGGCCGCACGGTCAGGCCTGGCCCGTGCCTGGGGGGGTGCGGCCACCCTGGGTGCCCCAGCATCACCTCTTCGCCTATAAGAAGCCCCCGACACCAAAAACATAAGTACCCGATCAATTTTCCACGAAATAGTCCGTAGCCGCCGCCACCATCGTCCCTAGATCGAGGGGGGTCTGAAGCTCTTCCCGGCACCCTGCCAGAGGGGAGATCATCCTGGAGGACTTCTTCAACACCATGCCAGCCTCCGGTATGATGCGTGAGTAGTTCCACCTTGGACTACGGGTCCATGTAGTAGCTAGATGGTTGTCTCTCCTCCTTTGTGCTACCATGTTTAGATCTTGTGAGCTCCGTTCATGATCAATATCATCTATTTGTAATGATGCATATTGTGTTTGCGGGGATCCGATGGATATTGAGATTACTATGTCAGATTGATTAATGGTTTTGTCATATTGATTTTATCATGTCTTTGTTGTTTGTGATCTTGCATGCTCTCCATTTCTAATAGCTATCTTGGCCAAGTAGATGCTACTCCAAGAGGGAGTATTTATGCTCGATAGTGGGTTCATGCCTCTATTTCATCTAGGGAAGTGACAGAAATCTCTAAGGTTTTAGATGTGTTGTTGCTACTAGGGAGAAAACAACGGTCTCTTGTTCATGGAACAAGTGGATTATTTACCTTACACACTTTGCTTAAAGCAATTATCCATTGCTTGCAACTTAACACTGGAGGGGGTACGGATGATGATCTGAAGGTAGATTACTAGTCATAGATGCAGTTGGATGGCGGTCTATGTATCTTGTTGTATTGCCCAATCAAATCTCAGAGGATCATGAATGTCTAGTATTGCATTTTTATGCCTTGCTCTATCATGTCAATTGCCCTATTGTAATTTGTTTACCCAGCATGCCATGTTTGTTTATCTTAAGGAGAACACCTCTAGTGAACTATGGACCCCGGTCCAATCTTTACCATTGATACATCTTCCACTTTTCCTGTTTACTTTCTGCAAACCACCATTACCTTCCACACCATACAGTTAATCCTTTGTTTTCAGCAAACCAGTGAGATTAACAACCTCGCTGTTCGTTGGGGCAAAGTCTTGAGTTTGTGTTGTGCAGGTTTCCAAGTTGCCAGCAACACCTTTGGGTCGTTTCCTTCCTCCTACTGGTTCGATAACCTTGGTTACTTTCTGAGGGAAGACTTGCTGTTGTGCTCATTATACCTTCCTCTTGGGGTCTCCCAACGAATCTCTACATTGATCTGAGCGCATCAAGCGGTTTTCTGGCGCCGTTGCCGGGGAGGCTAAGGACAGCTTCAGAAGGGGAGTCCTTCACAACCTTTCTCTTTACTTTGTTTTTGTTTTGCTTAGTTTCTTTTGAATGGTTTTGTTTGCCTCTTTTTATCAAAAACTCAAAAAAATAGTTTAGTTTGGTTTGCTTTTTCTTATCAAAAACACAAAAAAATTAGTTCCTACCCTAGTTGTTTCCTTGCTCTAGCTCACCATGTTGATCCCTATGTTCTCTCTGAAAGACCTTGCAATAGGTAGTGGCTCCGTAATTGGGAAAGAAAATAGTGAAGAATTCTTTAATCATGTTAGCAAACATGAGGATATTGAGGGTAGATCCTTAGCAGAACTTTCTAGTAATTATGAAATTGTTGTAGCTTCTTTAGTTCATATGTTGGAGACTAGGTTTGTTAACATTAACCCCATGATGCAAATTTTGTTTCTTAAACTAAAAGAAGAAGAGGATGCCGAAACGAGAGATTTTATCCTAGAAACTTTGCTAAAAGAGTTCAATGATGTTGCTAAGGAATCAAAAAAGGTCTTTGAATGTTTTAATATGATAGGCTCATGTGTAGATGTTTTGGGTACTTTAACCAAACCCATAGAGGAAATTAAGATACACATACCTTTTAAACTTGTAGGAATGCATGAAGCCTTAGAAAAGAATTTTGATTGGATTGTTCCTGAAAACCCATTTGATGAAAGTAGTGAACCTAAGAGACATGAGAAGATATCCTCTAAAACTCATTTTGATGAGATACCTTTCCTAGTTGAAGAGATTTCGAGTATTGATCTTAATGCTTCTTCATTTGAAAATACTTGATTCTTGGATCTTGTACCTAACATAAAGGCGTTAAAGAAAAGTACTTATTGGGAGATAACCCAAATTTTTTTCTTGAGTCTTGGAAGTTATTAATTCTGTAATGACCGCTAATTATCCTTTTTATTTGATTTTTCTGCCAAGAAAAACCTCTAATGAGAGGGAAGTAAGATTTGGGGAGTTGCTGTCCCGAAATAGATTTTTGTGCTCCATCATAAAAATTCGTGTAAAATCTCTATAAGTCGGATTGAGATGTAATTATCTGAATAAATCTCCCAGGTTGTTAGCTAACTTTAGTTAATTCAACAATTTTTTATTTGAGCAACAAAAGGTCTGCGAAAAAATAGGTTTCTACCTGCTAGTCTATTTTGATAGATTTCTGCCATTATTTGCATTTGCTTCTTATTGATTCCTTTTTGGGTTCTTTTTGATAAATTGAGATTTTTGAGGGAATTTCTACAGTAGCTTTTGTTTTTAGAGAAAGTTTTTCTGTTTTAAAACTAAGACCCAAGGGTCTATTATCTTTTTAATACACTAATGTTTCTAATGGAGATTGTGTAAAGTTTTGTATGAAGGAAAATTTTCAGGTGTAGATGAAGAATGATGTAATGAGATGAAGAATGGACAAAATCTCAAGCTTGGGGATGCCACCCCGTGTCACCCCAAGAAATATTTAAGAGGTACAAGCGTCAAAGCTTGGGGATTCCCAAGGCATCCCCTTCTTCATCAATAAAAATCTCAGGTCTTTCTAGACACTTCCTTTTTATTGTTTCATGCACTATTGTGTTGTTCTTGGAGCGTCTTAGTTTTCTTTTTTTTGTTTTTGTTTGCTTAGTTTGCTTGAATAAAGTATATTGTACCCACGTTCTCGCTGCGTTGTTTCAAATAAGTTGATTGGTGTTGGAAAGGAGTAGGAAGTTCTTGCTTGAGTAGTACAAGACGGAGCTTGCTTTATATATGACTTAGACTTTAGCATGTCATGATAGATGTTGTTTTGACCCTATTCTTAGTGATTTTTTCTATAGCATGACTTGTTCCAAACAATTAGGATTTATTCATGTGCCTTGAAAGAAACATGCGTTGTTTTAGCATACAAAATCATAGTATTGTGGTATTCTCCATTGATGCTTTGTTTTGGTTGACTTGGCACATGCTCACACCATGTTATGACTATGAACAAGTCACAATAGCCTCTATGATAATTTATTTTTTTACTTGCGGTGCCACTTTATGCTTTGATTAGTAATGTTTTGTCGCTCTGCATGATTATGGCCATTATTTCTCACTTAGTTCATTGCTCCCAGTCTTTTGCTAGCCTCCACTTGTATGAGTAAACTCTAGTCATGCATCCAACTCCCAAGAAACCAAGTTATTCCAAAGTGTCCACTATAAATTCCTATGCATGGTGTGTTACACCATTCCAAGCATATTCTTGTTTCCATTTACCTTCCAATTAAAAAGTCTCTTTGTTATGTGAAAACTTAGTGATTAAAGCTCTCACAAACTTGATGGCACACTTTATTTTTCTTGCCCCTAATAAACTTGAACCATTGTGTCATCTATGTTGTATATGCTTGCACTTATACATTGGAATTAGCAAAACTGTGCTGTCATGAGGAACACTTTCAACATTGCACTTGTACATTATACCTAGTTGATATCATGTTATTTTGTTTACTGAGGTCGTCGGTGTGAAATAAAAGGGGAGCTTATAAGTCCATGGAGTTATGTTTGTGTGTTAGAGAAACGCCTGGGCCGCTAGCCTAAGCCATGCCTAATCATGGTGGAAACTTGGAGCATCACCATAGTGAGCAATCTATGAAGCATTCTTCTTATTAAAAGAAGAGATAGAGATTGAGAAAAAAAGATGAGAAAAGAGGAAAGAGAGAAAAATCACCATTTTCCCATGGTAAATAAAAATATTGTTGAGATTCTCATTGTCTGCTTGCCTTGTCATTTTGATTATGGGATATCTCCTGTATCATGTGCAAGGGGTACCCCATTGGAGGTTCTCTATGATACACATGTACTTACTATGACAAGAACTTACCAGTAACTAAACTTGAGTAGCATGAGGAGAGGCCCTCGTATTCAAGGGACATGAGATTCCCAACTTATACTTTGTCAAGCATATAATCCATAGTTTGTTCACTTTAACCTTAATCACTTCAAGATGCTTATGATAGGGGCAATGAGAGCTTAAAGCTAACAAGTACCATAATTTTTGGAAGCTCTATTTGTGACTTGAAATCCCTGCTTCGCTTTATGAAGGGCCTTTCTTCCACCATTATATTGAGTCTTCACCTTCTATCCTTAGGCACAAATTAAGAGATCATAGTTGCCATTCTTAGTTCTATGTGCATTGTCCCAAAACTTATTCATTGATGCATATTGTTGATATTGCTTGCTCATGAGCTATTTGTATCTAGTCACTCTTATAAACTTTGAAGCTGTCCTATGTATTTACTTGCCACTCCATGAGGGACAATATGAATGCCACTATGCTATGTTTTCTATATGTGAAACAAACAAACGTCTTTCAAAGCATTGTTATTCATGAATATTTGTTTGTAACCTTTCATGTTTCATGCATAGTTACTTTGTCTTATTTTTAGAACTTCTTATTGCATGCTCATGTTTAGAGTTCTTTGATCCCAGATTTCAATGCTTGCATATGGTTTGATCTTGATTTTGATGGTGCATGTCACCTTAAAACTTATTATTTTTATCACTTACCTACTCGAGGACGAGCAGGAGTTAAGATTGGGGATGCTTGATATGTCGTAAACGTATCTATAATTTTTGATGTTCCATGCTTGTTTAGTATCTACTTTGCTTTGCTCCGTCTACACTTTGAGGTATTTTTATATGTTTTCTTGGACTAACCTATTAACAAGATGCCATAGTGCCAGTTGCCTTTTTTCTTCTGTTTTTGGTTCCAGAAAAGGCAGAAAATCAATATTCTTGGAATTGGACGGGACAAAAGCCAAAGTCAATATTTTACCGTGGGGAACACGGAGCCAGAGTACGAGACAGAAGAGACCCACCAGGGGGACACACGCTTGGACGCGTGGCCAGGCCTGGCCCGCGCCGGGGAGGGGGGGTGTGGCCACCCTGGGTGCCCCTGCCTTGCCTCTTCGCCTATAAGAAGCCCCCCATACCAAAACCCTAATTACCTGATCAATCTTCCATGAAACAGTCCGTCGCCACCGCCACCATCGTCCCTAGATCGGGGGGATCTAAAGCTCTTCTCGGCACCCTGCCGGAGGGGAGATCATCCCAGAGGCCTTCTTCATCACCATGCCAACCTCCGGTATGATGCGTGAGTAGTTCCACCTTGGACTACGGGTCCATGTAGTAGCTAGATGGTTGTCTCTCCTCCTTTGTGCTACCATGTTTAGATCTTGTGAGCTCCGTTCATGATCAAGAATATCCATTTGTAATCATGCATGTTGTGTTTGCGGGGATCCGATGGATATTGAGATTACTATGTCAGATTTATTAATGGTTTTGTCTTATTGATTTTTTCATGTTTGTGTTGTTTGTGATCTTGCATGCTCTCCATTTCTAGTAGCTATCTTGGCCAAGTAGATGCTACTCCAAGAGGGAGTATTTATGCTCGATAGTGGGTTCATGCCTCTATTTAATCTGGGAAGTGAGAGAAATCTCTAAGGTTGTAGATGTTCTGTTGCTACTAGGGAGAAAACAACGATCTCTTGTTCATGGAACAAGTGGATTGTTTACCTTACACGCTTTGCTTAAAGCAGTTATCCGCTGCTTGCAACTTAATACTGAGGGGGTTCGGATGATAACTTGAAGGTGGATTACTAGTCATAGATGTAGTTCGATGGCGGTCTATGTATCTTGTTGTATTGCCAATCAAATCTCATAGGATCATGAGTGTCTATTATTGCATTGTTATGCCTTGCTCAGTCCTGTCAATTGCCCTGCTGTAATGTGTTTACCTAGCATGCCATGTTTGTTTATCTTAAGGAGAACACCTCTAGTGAACTATGGACCCCTGTCAAATCTTTACCATTGATACATATTCAACTGTTCCTGTTTAATCTCTGCAAACCACCAGTACCTTCCACACCATACAGTTAATCATTTGTTTTCAGCAAACCGATGAGATTGACAACCTCACTGTTCGTTGGTGCAAAGTCTTGAGTTTGTGTTGTGCAGGTTTCCAATTTGCTAGTAACACCTTTGGATCGTTTCCTTCCTCCTACTGGTTCGATAACCTTTGTTTCTTTCTAAGGGAAGACTTGCTGTTGTTCTCATCATACCTTCCTATTTGGGTCTCCCAACGAAGCTCTACATTGATCTTAGCGCATTAGAGGATTCCTCCCTCTCCTTGCCGCCGGCCACATGAAGTGGACTTGGGGGAGGATTCCCTCGCCCTAGCGCCTCCCCACCTATAAAAGGAGGGGTAGGGCGCCTCCTACCCCTCACAACAAACCCTAACCAAGGCGTCTACCCTCTCTAGTTGCCGCTGCCACCAGGGGATGCTCCCAAGTCGCCGACTAGGGCTAAGCCCTAGCCCTAGCCTCCGGCCACACCACCCCCTGGGCCCTCTAAACCCTAGATAACCAAGGCCCCTATTCTACTCAACCATACCCGCTCCAACTTAGGCGAAGCCTGTGACACCCCTGAGCCATGCCTAGACAAATCCCAGACCATCGTCTGAACATAAGCCTAACCTAATATCAAAAGCGTATAGAGAGAAAATCGGTAACACAATAGTGACCCTATGATACAAAAATTATTACAACAAGCTCATAACTGAGCGAAGAACCAAAATATTACAAACATAGGTCACTGACCACAAACATCAAACAACGGAAGGCAAACTATGCTATTAAGTATAACAAACTTAACAAATGGCCTAAGAGGCCAAAAGCATAATGATGATGTCAAATCCATAGATCCTAGACTGCCGACTGGGAAACCCAAGCTACTTGTCTATGTCGATGCCGTAAGGAATTCATCTTCTATGGTAACAATTACTCTGCTGCAAAATTATCAACCAAGCAAGAGTGAGTACAGGGTGTACTCCGCAAGACTTATGGCTGGTGGGGTTATTTTTCATAAAGCCATCTTTGTTTGTAAAACAAGACGGATAAGAAGAAGCTCGACTAATCAGAATACTTTAAAAGGGGATAAGAGAGCGGTAACTCTAGCTTTTATCATATTTTGATATCCATCGAAACATCATTAGATGAACATACCAACTAGGTGAAGGGTTCGCAGCATAGAAAACAAAAATTTTCCTACGATGGGAACTATGTACCAAGATCTATCTACTAGATAAAAACAACGGGCGGATGTATATCCGTAGAGAACATACCCTTGAAGACCGACAAAGCTTAACGACTTCCACTCGTGGTTGATGTAGACGATCTCTTGCCGATCTCAAGATCGAGAGGAAGTCCTAGCGCCGCAAAGTAGCAGCGCATCCGTGATCGCACACACGTACAAGACACTGAGCAACTTCCGCTTCCTCGCTCCAGCGATGCAGCGGAAGAACAACCCTTTCTTTCCGAATAGCCACCGGGAACATGTATCTCGCTAGTCCGAGACCATGGGGGATAAATTCTAGAGGGGAGAGAGATCCTTCACGAGGAGGTGTGAGTTAGAGAGAGGAGAGGGGGTGCCTTTTATAGGAGGAGGGGGGCACCCAACGGGGTGGCCACCGGCCATGGGGGCTGCCCCCTCCCCTCCTTCATTCATGTGGGTGGACACTCCACTCACAAAAATCCATTCAAAATCCCTCCACTCAAAATCCCACTCAAACTTGGCATTAAATTTCCACCAAATTTAATGCAAACTCTCATTAAATAAAACTCTTTTATTTTTTTCAGAATTTTGTCAATTAATTTAATGAAAAACATTCACAAATAACCCCTTGCTAGAATTCTATTTCACATGCATAAGATCTTTATGCAATTTCACCCGAAAACCTGTTTGGGTATCTAGTGAAATAAATTCCTGCGCTTGTTTATTCTTTCGGCATGAAACATTTGCTCCAACTGGATGTCAGTGTCCCTTAAGTGTGTCACCCTACGGTTCGTGAATAATGCGGACATGATCGAGACCCTTCTCCGATCAATAATCAGTAGCGGGACCTGAAGATCCATACTGACTCCCACACATTCAACGATGACTTTCTTGTGATCGTCGGAACCTTTTACGCTTGTATCTTAATCCCTTTATTTAACGATATATTACATGTCTGAGATTCGATCATCGGTATCTCCATACCTAGTTTGATATCTTTACTGACATGCACTCTTTTCTCGTTCCCGTGATATAACATTCTAGTGATCAAATCACTTGCTTGCAAGCTAACCAATGTGATATCACCGAGAGGGCCCTGAGTATATCTATATGTCATCGGGATGAACAAATTCCACTCTTGATCCATGATTCTCAACATAACACTTTAGTAGCTTGTAATCCATCTTTATAATCACCCAGTTACGGTGTGACGTTTGATGTCAACAAGAAACTCTTCCGGTGTTAGTGATTGGCATGATCTCATGGTCTCAGGATTAGGATCACTTCGTAAGTTGTTTATAGCAATATAAACTCAATGACTTTGATCGTAATGCTATACTTCGGATGAATGTTCATCAGACCATTACACTAATGTTGTGATCTCGTTATTAACAACTTCCAATGTCTATGATCAGGAAATTGTGATCATATTGTTAATCAACGAACTAGTTTATGAGAGAGGCATAACTAGGAACTTTCTGTTTGTTTATTAAACACACATGTATTAACGTTTCCGTATTAATACAATTATATCATGCAAAATAAACATCTATCATATACTTGGAATACACATAATAAACACTTTATTATTGCCTCTCAGGGCATATTCCCTTCAGTCTCCCACTTGCACTAGAAACAATAATCTAGTTACATAGTGATGTATCTAACACCCATGGAGTTCTGGTGTAGATCATGTTTTGCTCTAGGGAGAGTTTTAGTCAACGGATCTGCTACATTGAGATCTGTATGTACTTTACAAATCTTTATATCTGACATGCTCGCCGATGGAGTTAAACCGGTGCTTAATATGCTTGGAATGCTTGTGAGACCTTGGCTCTTTGGCGTTGGCAATGGCACCATTGTTGTCACAATAGATCACCATTGGGTCCAACGCGTTTGCAACCACACCTAGTTCGGATATGAACTCCTTCATCCAAACTGCTTCCTCAGCCGCTTCCGAAGCAGAAAAATATTTGGCCTCCGTCGTTGATCCCGCCACCACACGTTATTTGGAGCTCCTCAAACTAGCCGCTCCGCCATTCATGAGAAATACGTATCCGGATTGAGACTTAGACTCATCCGGATCGGTGTCAAAGCTAGCGTCGACATAACACTTAGCGACGAGCTCTTCTCTTCACCTCCGTATACAAGAAACATATCCTTAGTTCTTCGCAAGTACTTAAGGATATTCTTGACCGCTTTCTAGTGTTCCGAACCTGGATCTGATTGGTACCTACTAGTCAAACTAATAACATGTGCCACATCCAGTCTTGTACATAGAATGGCGTACATTATAGATCCTGTGGCTGAAGAATAGGGGACTTTGTCCATTTTCTCTCTTTCTTCTGCCGTAGCCGGACTTTTGAGTCTTACTCAATGTCGTGCCTTGTATCATAGGTAAGAACCCCTTCTTACTATCTTCCATTTTAAACTTCTTTAAAATCTTATTAAGTTATGTACTTTGCGATAGCCCTATTAGGCGCCTAGATCTATCTCTATAGATCTTTATGCCTAATATGTATGACGCTTCACCTAGGTCCTTCATTGAAAAAGTGCTGTTTAGATAACTTTTAACACTGTTTAAAAGATCTATATCATTTCCGATCAATAATATGTCATCTACATATAATATCAGAAATGCCACATTGCTCCCACTCACTTTTTTTAAATACAAGCTTCTCCATAAGTTTGGACAAATCCAAACTCTTTGATCACCTCATCAAAGGGGAGATTCCAACTTCGTGATGCTTGCTTCAATCCATAGATGGATCGCTGAGGCTTGCACACCTTGTTAGCATCCTTAGGATCGACAAAACCCTTTGGTTGTATCATATACAACTCTTCTTCAATATTACCATTGAGAAACGCGGTTTTGACATCCAGCTGCCATATCTCATAATCGAAATATGCAGCAATTGCTAACATAATCCTAACTGACTTTAGCATCGTTACAGGAGAGAATGTCTCATTGTAGTCAACTCCTTGAATTTGTCAAAACCCCTTTGCGACAAGTCGAGCTTTATAGACGGTTACATTACCATCAGTATCAGTTTTCCTTTTGAAAATCCATTTGTTCTCCATGGCCTTTCGGTCGTGAGGTAAGTCCACCAAGTTCCAAACTTGATTTTCATACATGGATTCCATCTCGGATTTCATGGCTTCTAACCATTTGTTGGAATCCGGGCTCATCATCGCTTCTTCATACATCACAGGGTCATCATTTTCATCAACCAGGAAATTCATGACAGGATTTCCATACAGCTCGGGAGCTGCATGTGTCCTGCTAGACCTGCGAGGTTCGGTAGTACTCTCTTTAGGAGTTTCATGATCATTATCATTAGTTCCTTCTTCAAAGGTGAAGCCAACTACGGAACAACTTCCGGCGCTACGCTACTTGCCATACTTTTAAGAGAAGGTTCAGTAACCTCTTCGAGTTCTACTTTCCGACTACTCACACCTTTCGCAAGAAACTCTTTCTCTAGAAAGGATCCCTTCTTGGCAACAAAAACCTTGCCCTCGGATTTGTGATAGAAGGAATACCCAATTGTTTCCTTAGGGTATCCTATGAAGACGCATTTTTTCGCTTTGGGTTCGAGTTTATCCGGTTGATGTTTCTTCACATAAACATCGCATCCCCAAACTTTAAGAAATGACAGCTTATGTTTGTTTCCAAACCATAATTCATATGGTGTCTTTTCAACGGATTTAGATGGTGCCCTATTTAAAGTGAATGCAGCAGTTTCTAGTGCATAACCCCAAAATGACAACGACAAGTCCGTCAGAGACATCATAGATCGAACCATATCTAATAAAGTACGATTACAACGTTCCGACACACCATTTCGCTGTAGTGTTCCGCCAGGTGTGAGTTGTGAAACAATTCCACACTCTTTCATCAGAGTGCTAAACTCGTAACTTAGATACTCACCTCCACGGTCGGACCGTAGAAATTTGATCTTTCTATTACGATGATTTTCCACTTCATTCTGAAATTCCTTGAACTTTTCAAATGTTTCAAACTTGTGTTTCATCAAGTACATATAACCGTATCTACTCAAATCATCCGTGAAAGTAACAAAATAATGATATCCACCTCGCGCCGACACACTCATTGGACCACATACATCAGAATGTATGATTTCCAATAAATTTGTCGCCCGTTCCATTGATCCGGAAAACAGCGTTCTAGTCATCTTGCCCATAAGGCATGGCTCACATGTATCAAATGATTCAAAATCAAGTGATTCCAAAAGTCCATCCGAATGGAGTTTCTTCATGCGTTTAACGCCAATATGACCTAGACGGCAGTGCCACATATATGCGGATATATCATCATTAAGTTTAATCCTTTTAGCATCAACATTGTGAATATGTGTAATATTATTATCAAGATCCAAAAGAAATAAACCATTCATCATAGGTGCATGACCATAAAAGATTTCATTCATATAAATAGAACAACCATTGTTCTCAGATTTAAATGAATAACCACTTCGCATTAAACACGATCCAGATACAATGTTCATGCTAAGTGCTAGCACCAGATAACAATTCTTCAAGTTTATTACTAATCCTGACGACAAATGGAGAGGTAGCGTTCCGACGGCGATCACATCAACGCTTGATCCATTGCTGACACGCATCTTGACCTCACCCCTTGCTAGCGGTAGCTTGTTCCGCAACCCCTGATTCGAGTTACAAATATTAGCAACTGAACCGGTATCAAATACCCAGGTGCTACTACGAGCACTAGTCAAGTACACATCAATAACATGTATATCATATATACCTTTGTTTGCCTTGTCAGCCTTCTTCTCTGCCAAATACTTGGGGCAGTTGTGCTTCCAGTGGCCAGTCCCCTTACAATAGTAGCACTCAGTATCAGACTTAGGTCCAACTCGGGGTTTCTTTTTAGGCACGGTAACCGGCTTGCCGCCCTTACTTCCCTTCCGTTTTCCCTTCTTGTCTTTCTTGAAACCAGTGTTCCTATTGATCAAAAACACTTGATGTTCCTTTTTGATCTCCACTTCTGCAATTTTAAGCATTGACAGAAGCTCGGGGAGAGACTTGTTCATTCCTTGCATATTATAGTTCATCACAAAGCTCTTATAGCTAGGTGGTAGAGACTGCAGAACAAGATGGATGCCTAAGTCAATGGAAATCGATATTCCCAAGGACACAAGCTTATCGGCGTAACCCGACATCTTGAGTACATGCTCACTAACGAAGTTGTGCTCTTCCATCATGCAGTAAAGAACTTTTCTGAAGCGTTGTAGCTCTCTACAACAGCATGTGTGTCGAAAATCATTTTCAAATCACCCGTTGTATCAAATGCATTGCCATTTTCGAAACGATTTCGAAGTTCCGGCTCTAGCCCATACAATATGCCACAATGAACTAAGTTGTGGTACCCCTGACGAGTCTGATAGACATTGGTCTCTTCGTCAGGGGCATCCTCAAAAGGTGGGGGGCCTAGGGGAGCTTCTAGCACATATTGCTTTTGTGCAGCAGAGAGGAGAATCCTAAAATTCATGGCCCATTCGGTAAAGTTGCTACCGTTCATTGCAAGTTTCTCTTTCTCCATGAACACATTGAAATTAAAAGCAGGTGGTGCCATCTACAACAAAATTTGTAAAGTTTAGACTAAGTTTATGATAGATTGAGTTCAACTAATCCACATTACGAATGAACTCCCACTCAAAAAACGACATCCCTCATGCCTTTTTGGTGATTACATGAACCAAATCCACTACACCAAGTCCGATCATCATGTGAGTCGGTGTAGCTTCAAAGGCGAGCATCAAATGGGCATCATATCAACTATATGACTCATGCTTAACCTTTCGGTCCATGTTTGTACATGCTAGGCTCGCCAAGTTAGAACCTTAGTATTCGCGTGTGTAACTGTTTTACACCCGATATATGGTCGTGGATCCAAGAACACCCGATCATCACGTGATGTCTTGGAGCGACGAAAACATAATCGATGCATACTAAAGTAAGAACACATTTTTATCTTGATATTTAAATGAGGGATCATCTTATTATGCTAACAAAGCGCTAAACAAGCAATATAAGATGCTATCAAACATCACATGTTTATTAGTGAAATGATATGGTTCCCGCATATGATCTCTATCATGTGCATCGTCGTATGATCACTATCATACCTTTATGTGTAAGTCCAAGGACTATGGAGCTTACACGCTATGTGTGTTGTAAAAGTATCATCACATACTTATACTTACAACATCACCATATCATGACACTAGCCTAGCAACAATCTAAACTAGACGCCTCTAATTTATCCATTGCAAATCTTACGTGGCTTAGGGCTTTCGAAGATAGAACCTTCATACCTACGAACATGAACCACAACGAGGTTAACCAAATTGTTGACAAATCGTTGCAAAATAGATATTGACTATAGTAGGAGAGACAAACACCCGCTAGCCACTTATGCAAACTAGTTGCATGTCAAGCGT
The DNA here is from genome assembly GCA_916181665.1 of Avena sativa. Taxonomy (NCBI): domain Eukaryota; kingdom Viridiplantae; phylum Streptophyta; class Magnoliopsida; order Poales; family Poaceae; genus Avena; species Avena sativa. Next base: position 362,197,180 of record OV702285.1, on the reverse strand, counting down.
GGAACAGGTCTCATGTGCGAGGACATGTAAAGTTTGTCCCGGCCGCTTCATCCCACTATGCCACCAATATCCAAAATTACAACTAAGGAGCAACAACATGATCATCAATGCCGACATACTCATATGTGTACTACCCGTGTAAAGCATCTACGCATAAATCCGGCTCTGATACCACTGAAGGGTTCGTAGCATAGAAAACAAAAAATTTCCTATGATGGGAACTGTGTACCAATATCTATCTACTAGATACAAACAACGGGCGGATATATATCCGTAGAGAACATACCCTTGAAGACCGACAAAGCTTAACGAGTTCAACTCGTGGTTGATGTAGACGATCTTTTGTAGATCTCAAGATCGAGAGGAAGTCATAGCTCCGCAAAGCAGCAACACATCCGTGCTCGCACACATGTACAAGACACCGATCAACCTCCGCCTCCTCGCTCCAGCGATGCAGCGGAAGCACAACCCTTTCTTGCCGAATAGCCACTGGGAACATGTATCTCGCTAGTCCGAGACCATGGGGGATAAATTCTAGAGGGGGAGAGAGATCCTTCATGAGGAGGTGTGAGTGAGAGAGAGGAGAGGGGGTTCCTTTTATAGGAGGAGGGGGGCACCCAAGGGGGTGGCCGCTGGCCAGGGGGCTGCCCCCTCCCCTCCTTCATTCATGTGGGTGGAAATTCCACTCATAAAAATCCATTAAAAATCCCTCCACTCAAAATTCCACTCAAACTTGCCATTAAATTTCCACCAAATTTAATGCAAACTCTCATTAAATAAAACTCTTTTATTTTATTCGGAATTTTTTCAATTCCTTTAATGACAAACATTCACAAATAACCCCTTGCTAGAATTATATTTCACATGCATAACCTCTTTATGAAATTTCACTCGAAAACCTGTTTTGGTATCTAGTGAAATAAATTCCTGCGCTTGTTTATTCTTTCGGCATGAAACATTTGCTCCAACTGGATGTCAGTGTCCGTTAAGTGTGTCACCCTACGGTTCGCGAATAATGCGGACATGATCGAGACCCTTCTCCGATCAATAATCAGTAGCGGGACCTGGAGATCCATACTAACTCCCACACATTCAACGATGACTTTCCTGTGATCGTCGGAACCTTTTATGCTTGTATCTTAATACCTTTGTTTCACGATATATTACATGTCCGAGATTCAATCATCGGTATCTCCATACCCAGTTTGATCTCGTTACTGACATGCACTCTTTTCTTGTTCCCGTGATATAACATTTGTCAACACCCGGATATTTATTCCCAGATGCCTGTTATGCCATACATCGCAATCCCATGATTACGATTTTTGCGAGACATAACAAAATTGGATACCATAGTACATCATCCATTACAAACCGTACATAAGTTCTTAAACAAATAGAGATCTCATGATCCAATTCTTAATACAACTCAAGCAGTGGAATAAGTAATAATAACGGTAGCGTAGGCGAAGCTCCATCTTCGGGGTCACAGGCAATGCTGACGATGGGAGATGATCCTAGTTATCGTAACCTTCCTGGGGTCCATCCTCTAGGTACTCATCTTCATAGCCTGGACACGGGAATAGCCAGGGACAAAGCCATGAGTACTCTTTAAGTACTTGCAAACTAATACTAACAAGTAAAAGGGGTTTTGATAATAGGACACTAGGCTCTAGGGTTGTTTTGCAAGAAGTCAGATTTATCTCTACTAAGTTCAGAAGCAAGAGAAGCTAGTCACAATTTTATAACTCCTAAGTGGGAACTTGTATTTCATATCACAACTCTGTTGTGGTCAAGTCAAAGTCTTAATTCATTTCACAAGTCATTTTGAAAAGTTTGACGGGAGAACAGTATGGCCACTCCAACTGTCCATAACCGCGGATGCGGCTATTCGAATAGTTTGACACTCTGCAGAGATTGTACACTTTCACCACAACATTCGATACATCCGTCAGGAATAAATCCTGAATTTACCATACTCAGTATGCGGATAATCAATCCTAACCTTTCAATTACACGCCCTAGTATAAGCACCTCTCCTGTGAGTTTGGCCTCCCAACCAAGAACAACTGTCATCTTGGGTACTGCACAGGTGGACAATCTTCACAAGGTAGCCTCAGCTCATACCTTTGCCGTGAGGGAACTAATACTAAGGTATATAAGTTTCCAGTCAAGCCCTACCCAATCTTCGGGTATTGTGGTTGTACGATAAAATTGGAATGGTATCGCATCCAGACAACCATCAGTTTTATAAAGGGCTAAGGCTCATGCCTCAATATTTTCATCACCAAATCATCTAGTGTTCGGAAACACATGTCAAAACATCTCAGTAGAATGATCCATCATTCTAAGGTTTTCATAACCATTTTCACCAAGTATTCCCATCTAAAGTTGATCAAGTTTTATGCTTAGCACTAGCATCTACAAGTGGGGGTAAGTACTAATGAGGGGTGGTAAACAAGGGGTGTTCTAACTAAGTTCAATCTCATGCCTTAGGATGACATCAAGGTTTTCTAGCTTAGGCCAAATTTTATGCTCTTTATGCAACCTTCAAAAATATGTTTCTAGAATTCTATGAGTCACTTAAGTCAACTCTAAGTTAAAGCTTTGATAAAGAAATAAAGTAGAAAGCTTGCAAATAAAACTAGGATTGGGTATCAATTGGGTATGATCACATATGCTTAAGGCATATAGTGGGCATAGTAACAAGTAGTGGTTTGTTTGCATCAGTAGTGTATCTTGCAGATGTTAGCTTACACATTCAACTAGTAGTATTAGGCTTGCCTTGTGCAGAGCAGTGGTTGAAGTTCTCCTCGGCTTCTTCGTAGTATCCTCCTTCTTCCTCGTATCCTTGGTCGGTACTAGCGTCTATAAATACATACGATTTACACAATCACCAAACAATACTTAACTACTTGCAATCATCACACAAAAGGGTCCTATAGATGATCTAACATCATCACTAACATTACAAGATTAAAGCTTGGTTTAATTCCTTTTATTTTTAGAAAAGTAATTTCTACTCATTGAAAAACTACTTAAGATTTAATATTCTCCAAACCAAACATGGGATCATGTTGACACATGTCATCACCACATATTTTAGTCCATGGGAATGTGATTTAAAGTGGTGTCACAATTTAATAAGTTTTAACCTTTTATTTTAATTAAAGAAGTCACTAGAAATGCTTATGTGGCATTCTTTTATTACTTGAACATTATTTCTGTAAGTAAACCTATATATTTTTATATATTCTGAAAGGTATGGTTAAATATGATTTTTGAGAGTTGGAATCAACTCAAAAGCTATTATGGTTTTAATTTGAAAAATGTTTGAATGCAGAAAAGCTTCTGCTTTGTTATTTTTACCAAGGATGATCTACAGATCCAAATGATTTGAATCCAACGGGGTTGGATTCAGCATTCCCAGGCCTTTCTAACAAAATTGGTTTCATTCAATTTGGTTCACTGAATCGACCTGGGTTGATTTTTTAAACTAGGTATAGAAGTGTGTTTGAAATAAAATGGAAAAGGTTAAATTCAAACGACTTGGCTGCGCGGGAAGTGATACTGGGCCGGCCTGCTAAGCATAGCGCTTACGCGGGCTGTTTAAGTGGATGTCCCCACGCGTTAGTGAGACAGGGGGTGCGAAGCGGTATGGGGCGATGTGGTGCGTTCGATCTGGTTCTAATCCAACGGCTGAGGGTCATCGTCGACTTTGGGGGTCGTTGGGGGCTCACCGGGGTTCCGGAGAGGGTCGGCGAGGCGGGCGAACGATGAAGTTGACGATGGCGAACCTCCTGGTACCGGCAGCTTCTCTTGGGGCGGCTCCAATCGCTGGCCCCCTTCTTCTCCAGCAGCGGCAGGCTCCGACAAAATTCCAGCGAAGTGCTGCTCGCCTTGCTCTGGGAATGGGGTGGCACGATCAGTGAGGAGAGGGGAGTAGAATGGTGTGCTCAATTCGGCTAGGGATGGCCTCTATTTATAGTCGCGACGACGATACCGAACGGGATGGGCAGGCGACGGTGGCGACATGGCTACGGGCGGCTAGAGGCATGGCTGGCGGTGGTGATCGCTTGGTGGTCTCCTGGCGATGCTCTATGGCTTTAATGTGTGCGTAGGGGCGGTGTGGTTTGGTCTGGAACACGCGATGCTCTACACGGCAGAGGCGGCGTCTTCGACGGTGAGCGGTGGCTGTGCGTCATGGGGCGGCGAACGGTGATGTCTGGCGGTCTCCTAGGTTGGTGGGGATCATGTATGCACGCGGCGAGGGCGGCGCGCGGTTTGTGGGCGTCGGTCGAGTGTGGCGCTCTGGCGCATGCTCTGCATGGTTGCTGGCGAGCTGGGCACGGTCCGTGCATTTGGTCCAGGGGTTGGCAAGGTTCTGGCGCTGGACAGGGAGTGGCGGTGGACGGTGGGCTGCCTCCTAGACAAGGTTGGCACGGCTAAATCTCCTCCTAGCTTGCTATCTCCACTGGGGTGGCATGGTGAGGTTCGGCTGTTCACCATTGATGTCATTGCCCAGCTTACAGTGAGTCTAGTGCTTGGTTTAACTTTCTATATGATCTACTGAGATGGTTGTGAGCTAGAGAGGGAACAAGTTAGGCTTCAATCACTGCTCACAATAGTGTTTAAGATTTTGATGATTTCTGTCTGCAATGTGTTTGATGAAATGGCCGCAAGAATTCAATTTTTGAATTTTGAAAAGATTTTTGGTGGGTGTGCTAGGTTGGTGCTGGTGAGTCTGCAGATGCTTTGGTTTTGAAAGTTGAGCTTGTTTGAGTGGTTTTTGAAAAAGTGGGATCTTCCCATATGATAAAGATTCAATTTCGAAATGTCATTTAAACTATGCATTTGAATGTTTCTGGATGATCACAAAGTGGGCCTTGATACTTTGTTATGAGTACAATCAAGGGGTGTAAATATCAAGAAAAGTTTCTGTTAAGTTCTGAAAGGTTGAGACAGCCAAAGTAGGCATGGGAGTTAAATTGGTCAAAATGACCATTCCCTTATTTTATTTGTTTTGATTTACTTGTCTTTGAGAAAAGTTTGGGAATTGTTTAGATGATGTTTATTTCACCTAAGCATCCATTTACAAGCAAAGGATCACACAAACAAGTTGGTTCAAAAGAATTCAAAATGAAATGCATACTGTCATGCATGCTTTCATATTTTTATTTAGCAAAGTTTTTGTTAACCCTAAATTTGATGATTAGAGTTTGATGATCCAAGTTTAGTATTTTTGGGATGTTACAACATTCTAGTGATCAAATCACTTGCTTGCAAGCTAACCAATGTGATATCACCGAGAGGGCCCTGAGTATATCTATCCGTCATCGGGATGAACAAATTCCACTCTTGATCCATGATTCTCAACATAACACTTTAGTAGCTTTGAAGCCATCTCTATAATCACCCAGTTACGGTGTGACATTTGATGTCAACAAGAAACTCTTCCGGTGTTAGTGATTGGTTTGATCTCATGGTCTAAGGATTAGGATCACTTCGTAAGTTGTTTATAGCAATATAAACTCAATTACTTTGATCGTAATGCTATACTTCAGATGAATGTTCATCACACCATTACACTAATGTTGTGATTTCGTTATTAACAACATCCAATGTCTATGATCAGGAAACTGTGATCATCTTGTTAATCAACGAACTAGTTTATGAGAGAGGCATAACTAGGAACTTTCTGTTTGTTTATTAAACACACATGTATTAATGTTTCTGTATTAATACAATTATAGCATGCAAAATAAAAATCTATCATATAATTGGAATACACATAATAAACACTTTATTATTGCCTCTCAGGGCATATTCCCTTCACTAGGATCACCCCCTCGTACCCATGAGGAAGCATCCTTAAGCACACATTAATCTGCCAAGTTTTACGATTAGGTTAAAGTTCTCTATGATCTTTGAATCCGGTCACCAAGTCTTCCATAACCGTGGACACGGCTTTTCGAAAAAGATTTAACCCTGCAAGGGTGTACAACTTTACCCGCACGTACCAACCGATTCTTAATGCCAAATATTATTAGCCCTCTTCCTTGGAAGGACGGCAGAAAATGGTTGACCACGACTTTTGTTAGACCCCTCCTTTATAAAGGAAAGGATCCCTGTGATTGCAATGCTAGTCCCTGGATCAATGCTAGCATCCACAGTTTAAGATGAAGTACACAGATACAAAGGTCGTTTATTACATTCATTCCAGAGATAAAACATAGTCTTTTACAACTCAGGGCCATAGGCCTAATACAAGAGTTTAAGGAATAAGTAAATAAACATAAGTCTTCATCTTCATGTGCCACAGGCAAGCATGTTGAGTGTAGACTCATGACTCCTATTCATCATCGGAGTAACCTGCAACATCACAAGTTACAGCCACAGAGGGTCAATACTTTGGAATAGTATTGGCAAGTGATACCTTAGTATATTTTAGGTGGACTATACTACTATATGCATTTTGGCTAAGTGTAGCTTGGCTTGCTTTGCTTGAAAATAGGTTTTACCTATTAGTTGAAATCACTAAGTTTTTCTTTGTCAAAAACATTCCCAAGGAACCACCAATAGACATTGAGGTCCTTCACCCTTGTTCACCCACCAATTTTTATTTAGAAGTTGGAGTGATGAGATTCTTGTAGCTTCCATGTCTTGATGCTCAAAAGTGTCCATTTCCTTGGACAAGGCTAAGTACTTAGGTTTTCCATCTGCAGAGGTTGTGCACTTTCCCCACCAGACTTGGTTTCCCAAGACAGGACCTTTCAGAAGCCTTTCCTTAGTCAAATGGACGTGCTCCAACCTATCAACCCAACTACCACCAACTGTCCAAGTGACTAAGTTCTAGCAACCTATATGATCATGGCAGAGCCCATATTGCCAAGTGGTTGCACTGTAAGCTTTCTCAACACTTGGCCTCCAAATCCCTTTGTTCCTGGGTGGCTTACCACAAGTGAGATACACAACCCAAGTCCATGGCCTTGTGTAACCACTCAACATAACCCATACTTTCCATTCCACCCAGGAGGTTCATTTGACTTAGTGGTTTTATTAGAAAAGTATAAGTTTGACTTAGAAATATTTTCTTTATAGTAAGTGTAGTTTTTCACCAACCCTTGTTTTGCTATAAGCTAGGCTAAGCAAAGTATGGCAACATATCTTAGGGATAATTCCTTAGCAAATCTACTAGACTACATAGGATTTCCCCATCTTTTGCATTAGACAAAAATAACATGCAACACTATAACAAAATATCTAATGCTAGTTCAAAATATAGGACAAATTTATTCATGTAAATATCACTTGCCTTGGTAGTGGGGAGAGTAGCACTCTTCACAATCACAATCACTAGCAAAATCTACACAAGAAATAATAGCATACAATTACACACAAATATATACAACCAAAAGTAATATGAATGCATGCATGCAAGAATCTACTAGGTGGTGATTTTTGAAAATTATATCAAGTATGCTCATGAGTACAGAAACTTAACATGTCACAAGTTTGCCAACTAAACTTATTTGGCCCCATTATAATTTACCAAATTAAAACTATATCTAAATTAGCCTAAAACTTGATCCACAAATAAAATCATTTTTAACTGTTACTATATGCTAAATAAATTGGATATTCAGAAAGGCCTTGTTTCACTGAATCCAACGGTATAAAATTTGCAAAAATCTAACGTGGCATTCAAAAGTTATAAGCATTTGAAGTTTGAATCTAAATCTGGTTTTAAATTCTGTTTTTAGTTTAAACCTTGCCACGCGTCGCGTTATTACTGGCGCGTACCGGTTCGCACCGGATCACCCTTCTGTGCCGTTGGATTTAACTAACGCTGCACGGCTCAGATCTGTACGTACCCCTTCGTTAAGTGAAGTGTTTCTACGCGTAGGATTCAGATCTAACGGCTAAAAATCTCCTAACCAAAATCGAGCGGCGCTACCGGCGGTGACAGGCGGCGGCGCGTCAGTCGGTGGCGGTGCCGGCGTTCTAGGTCGCCCGGGGAAGGGAGGAGATGCTTACCAGAACCGCAGGAGGCTGCTGAAGCTTGTCGTGGTACTGGTTTGCGGAGGGGCGCTCGGACACGGTTGCGATTGCTCGCCGGAGTGGTTGGACGGCGTCGGTGCGTCAGGTGGTCGTCGTGGACGTCGCTGTGAACCACCCCAAGGCATGACGAGGACACGGTTAGATTCACGGGGTCAAGGCAGGGTCGTGTGTTTGAACTAGAAGTCACGGGGCGGTCGGGGCTTACCACAAGAACTCGCCGGAGTTCGTGCAGAAGACGGTGGCGGTCCAGTCGTCGACGTTGCCGACGCTGTGGGTCATGCGAAGGCAAACGGAAAGCGTCAGATGATGCACAGAGGTTCGCTGATCAAGATAGCGTGAACGCGAGACCGAGGGGAACTCGAGACTCACCGGAATTCGCCGGCGCAGTCGTCGGAGACGGCGGGGTTGCAGAGAGAAATGCGCGCAGCCTGGGGGCGTTCTGTGCTTGGGGTTTGGGGGAAAAGAGAGAGGGGACAGAGGGGTTTCTTATAGCCTGGTCGCGAGCGAGAATCACTCTGCCAATAACTCGAATTGACGCCGCGAATTAAAACCAGAAACGCCCGCGTTGATTTGGGGATGAACGGGTCGTGCGGGTGGAGACGACGCCGACGTGGAGGTGGTCCGCTTGTCAGCGAGGTGCGTGGAGTTTAGGTGGGGTCTGCCTGTCAGCGGCTCGGTGCGTGTGCTTGCGCGTGAGAGGAGAAAAAGAAATCCCCGGGTGGGCTTGCTGGGCTTGATTGGCTGCTGGGCCAGATTCTGGCCGCGCAGCCTTTTCTTTTGTTTAAGTCTTTTCTTTTTCTATTTCTATTTTCTGGAATGGTTTTTGATATGAATTCAAATCCTTTTGAATCCAAACTGTTTTGGGAATTTTTGCAGAGTTTTGTGGATTCAAAAACAATCATTTTAACCAAGTGATTACTTTGCAAGGCTTGGTCAAGCTTGGGTTTCAAAATAAACAGAGATTTGCTCTAGTTTGCAATTATTTGAAATAGGGTTTTGAAACCATTTCTAAATTTTGAATCTTGGGTTAAAAGCTTCACCTAATCTTTCATCAATGGAGTCAAGCAAACAAGTACTTAAACTTTCAAAATTCAAAAGGTGATGGTCATTTGGGATAAATTGTCCACATGAAATCATAGCTCCAACTTCTGTCTCTAAATGATTTTTAAGAAAACCCTAGATGGATGAATGATGCAAAGATTATATGAATGAGTTTTGAAACTATGATTTTTGGGATGTTACAAATCTAACCCCCTTAAGATGAATCTCGCCCTCGAGATTCGGTTTGGCTAGCAAATAGGTGAGGGTGGTCTTTCCGAAGATCATCTTCTCTTTCCCATGTTGCTTCCTCTTCGGAGTGATGGTTCCATTGTACTTTACAAAACTTGATAGTCTTGGTCCTGGCAACTCTTTCTGCGGTCTCTAGAATCTTGACAGGCTTTTCCTCATAAGTGAGATCACTTTCTAGTTGAACTTCTTCCAAAGGTATGGTATCCTTCAAAGAAGACTCTTCCATTTCTGGGTGACATTTCTTAAGCTGACTCACATGAAATACGTTATGGACTGCTGATAGAGATTCTGGCAATTCAACTTCATAAGCAACTTCTCCCTTGCGACTTAGAATCTTGAATGGCCCAACATATCTTGGTGCCAATTTTCCTTTGACTCCAAATCTTTTCACTCCACGGAGTGGTGATACCCTGACATAAGCTCTATCCCCAACTTCGTAGGTGACTTCTCTACGCTTAGAATCCGCGTAGCTTTTCTGTCGGGACTGTGCTATCTTCAACCTGTCCTTAACCAATTTGACTTTCTCTTCGGCGTCTTTGATAAGATCCGGTCCAAATAAGCTCCTTTCGCCCACACCATTCCATAGCAATGGGGTGGTACACTTCCTTCCGTAGAGTAACTCAAACGGTGCCATTCCAATACTAGATTGATGACTATTGTTGTAAGAGAACTCTGCGTAAGGCAAACTTTCATCACAACTTGCTCCATAATCTAAAGCACAGGCCCTCAACATGTCCTCAAGAATTTGGTTGGTCCTTTCTGTTTGTCCATCCGTTTGAGGATGAAAAGCAGTGCTAAATTCCAATCTCGTTCCTAAGGATTCATGAAGTTGTCTCCAAAAGTGAGATGTGAACTGGGTTCCTCTATCTGACACAATACTCTTTGGCACACCGTGAAGGCATACAATCCTGCTCATGTAAATTTTAGCTAACTTGGCACTTGTATAAGTTGTCTTCACGGGTATAAAATGAGCCACTTTTGTTAGGCGATCCACTACTACCCATATGGAATCATACCCTGATCTGGTCCTTGGTAATCCGGTAATGAAATCCATACCAATATTCTCCCACTTCCATTCAGGAATAGGCAGTGGTTGAAGCAAACCTGCTGGTTTCTGATGCTCCGCTTTGACTCTGCTACACACATCACACAAAGCAATATGTTCGGCGATGTCCCTTTTGAGATTGTTCCACCAAAATCTTTCTTTCATATCCATGTACATCTTGGTGTTTCCCGGGTGAATAGAATATGGAGAGTTGTGACCTTCTTGTAAGATCAGTTTCCGTAACTTCGGGTCTTGTGGAACACATATACGTTTCCCGTGCCATAAAGTACCTTGTTCGTCAACATGAAAACTCTTAGCCTTCCCTAGACTAATATTTACCATAATCTTTTCAATTTCCTCATCAGTCTTCTGGACTTCTCGGATCTTGTCCAATAGAGTGGGTTGAACATCTAAGGACATGAGATGTCCTTCTGGTACAATCTCCAATCTGAGTTCTTTAAATTGCTTACACAAGTCATCTGGCAATTCCCCTTTTGTAAGGCCATTTACAAATGTCTTACGACTTAGAGCATCCGCTACTACATTTGCTTTACCGGGATGGTATTGCAAACTTAAGTCGTAATCCTTGATAAGTTCTAGCCATCTTCTTTGTCTCATGTTGATTTCCTTCTGGGTGAAGATATACTTCAAACTCTTATGATCGGTGAACACTTCACAACGCTTTCCCAAAAGGTAATGTCTCCATGTTTTGAGTGCATGGACGACAGAGGCTAACTCCAAATCATGAGTAGGATAGTTTACTTCATGAGTTTTGAGTTGTCTTGAAGCATAGGCTACGACTTTACCATCTTGCATAAGTACGGCACCCAAACCTTGATGAGAGGCATCACAATACACTTGGAAATCCTTTTCCAAATCTGGCAGACATAGAACTGGTGCTGTTACAAGTCTCTTCTTCAATTCTTGGAAACTGACTTCGCAACCTTCAGACCAAGCAAATTTCTTGTCCTTCTTTAGCAATTCTGTCATAGGCTTAGCAACTTTCGAGAAATTTTCAATGAACCTTCTGTAGTAACCTGCTAAGCCGAGGAAACTACGAACTTCTTTCACATTCTTGGGTGATTCCCAATATGTTACAGCTGAAACTTTTGCAGGATCAACTGCCACACCATCCTTTGTCATAACATGACCAAGAAAACCAACTTCCTCTAACCAGAACTCACACTTGCTGAATTTGGCATATAGTTTATGTTCCCTCAGTTTCTCAAGTATCAAGCGTAAGTGTCTTTCATGCTCTTCCTTGCTCTTGGAGTAGACCAAGATGTCATCGATGAAAACGACAACGAACTTGTCAAGGAATTCCATGAACACCTTGTTCATCATATTCATGAAGTATGCCGGAGTGTTGGTTAACCCAAAAGGCATCACAGTATACTCATACAATCCATACCTTGTGGTGAATGCTGTTTTTGGTATGTCTTGCTCTCGTATCTTGAGTTGAAAATAACCTGACCGAAGATCAATCTTCGAAAATACACATGCTCCTTCTAGCTGATCAAATAAGTCGTTGATTCTTGGCAAATGATACTTGTTCTTGATGGTAACCTCGTTGAGAGAACGGTAGTCAATACATAATCTTTGTGTTCTATCCTTCTTCTCCACAAACAATACTGGGGCTCCCCAAGATGAAGAACTTGGTTGGATGAACCCTTTCTGTAACTGTTCTCCTAGCTTCTTTTTGAGTTCTTTCAGTTCATCAACTGACATTTTGTATGGTCTCTTTGCTATTGGTCCAGAACCTGGTACCAAATCTATCAAAAACTCCACATCTCTATCTGGTGGCATTCCTGGTAATTCTTCCGGAAACACATCCGGATACTCACATACTATTGGTACACTGTCCATGCTAACCCCCTTAAGAGAATTCAGCTTACTTCCTTTGGATTCAAAGTTTGACTTAAATTTTATTCTTTTTCCTTCTGGGGTTGTGAGTGTAACTATACGATTGGCACAATCTAATACTCCTTCGTACTTAGCCATCCAATCCATTCCCAATATTACATCTAGTCCTTGGGAATCTAGGATTATTAGGATTACTGGAAACTTATGTTTACCAAACTCTATCATGAGATCCCGGCATCCAAGGCTTACTATCATATCTCCCCCCGGAGAACTAACCTTTATTGGACACCCAATGTTTTCTGATGCAAACCCATTTCTATCCACAAATGCCTTTGATATGAATGAATGAGATGCACCGGTATCAAAGAGTACAAATGCTGAAATTGAATTGAGTCTGAACTTACCAGCCATGGCATCAGGCTCCTCATAAACCTCCTCCACATTGATGTGGTTAACCTGTCCTTTCTGGAAAGGATTCGGCTTGTTAGGTCCTTCCACCTTCTTTTCGGGGCACTCATTTGCATAGTGTCCCATCTTCTTGCATTTGAAGAATTCAACCTGACTGATGTCCTTTTTAGGAGGTTGGCCTCCACTTCCACTACCATTTCCACCATAGTGGCTCTTATGTCCACCCTTGTGGTTCTTGTACTTGTCCTTGTCATGACTGCGGTGGTGCTTATTGTCATGACGGTTGTGCTTGCTGAATTTCCCATGTTTATGGGATCCTGAGCTACCATTGTCATCATAGTGAGATCGTTTGTGAGACGATCCCGAGCTGTGTTTGTCGGAGTGTTTCCTCTTTCTACTCTCGACTTGCTTCATTTTACTTTCCAAAATAGCAGCCTTGTCACACAACGACTGATAAGTTGGAACATATGCCACAGACAACTGTAGGTTCAGCTCATCATTCAAACCCTCCAAGAACTTTTCCTTTCTCTTGGCATCTGTATCAACCTCATCCGGTGCGTAGCGCGCCAGATTGTTGAATTCTTCTATGTATTCTGCCACGCTGCGGTGGCGCTGTTTCAGGTTGTGAAACTCCTTCTTTTTCAGACTCATTATCCCTGATGAGATATGAGCCGTGCGAAAACCATCTTCAAAGATAGCCCAAGTCACCTCATCAATAGGAGTGGTGATTTGGAAATTGTCCCACCATGTGGCGGCTGGTCCTTCCAATAGATGTGCTGCAAACCTGACCTTTTCAGCATCCGTGCAGCCCACGGTCACTAAGTCTTTGTTCACAGAACGTAACCAGTCATTGGCTACCATGGGATCAGTTGTTCCCGAAAACTTTGCTGGCCTCAGACGCAGAAATCTGGTGAGCATATCGAAACCCGGAGGGTTGTTGTTGTTGTTGTTGTTGTTGTTGTTGTTGTTGTTGGGGTCGTTGTTGTTGTTGTTGTTGTTGTTGTTGTTGTTGTTGTTGTTGTTGTTGTTGTTGTTGTTGTTATTCTGGTTTTGGATGAACGTTGTCATCATTTGCATAAGCTGTGTTTGCGCATTCATCATTTGTTGCATTTCCGGGGTGATGTTATTGGGGTTGGGGTTTGCGCGACGAGGAGACATCTGTGGTTTGTTCAAATAGATAAGAATGAGATACCCATAGATGTTTCATGCACAATACATCATAAGCAAACACATAACAAGCAACATAAGAATAAAAGTTCAACAACCACATAACAAGCTCATGAGGTAAACACACAAGTGGCAAGCCATCCACATGTCGGATGGTCCAATAATAAGTTCACAATAACAAGTATGAATATGAAAGGTAAACGAGTAGTCAAGTCTACTCATCAGCGTCAATCTCCTCCTCAACGAAGGTAAGACCTGCGTTCTCCATCGCGGTCTTGTTCTCCTCAATCGTAGTGGTCAAGGAATCGACCTTGGCCTTGAGAGCCCTCTTCTGGGAGCGAAGCCTCTCAATAACCATCTGCTGCTGCTCAAGCTCGAAGTCCTTGGACTTCAGTTCCTCGGTCATGTCCCGGATTTTCTTGTTCCTATCCTGGACGCGTTTCTCCTGACTCTTGAACTTACGATCCTGAGCCTCGAACTTCGTCTCCATTTCCTTGATCATCTTATCCTGCTGTGCGAAAAGCTTGTACTTCTCGCGTAGCTGCACCTGAAGCTCGTCATTCCCAAGCATGACGTTCGTCATGTCCGTATCTACGTGCCTGAGAAGAGTCTCTAAGTCCTGAAGATAGAGACGTATCGGCTCTGCAGTGCTCCTCGAGTCATCCTCAAAGTCGATAGAATCTCCATCAACGTCACGCCTTCCGAAGGCGTGGAAGTGAGTGCCCCTAACCTGTCGGGAGTGACGGCCTAACAGTCGTCCTATCAGGTCCTGCATGACTACCTCCATGCCTCTCTCCCTGTCGTCGTGCATCAGCTTGAAGACGATGGCCTCCGTAGTAGGCTCAGTCTGGCGTCCGGGCTGGTTCACCTTGAAGCCCCAGAGGTCCTTCCTCTCGAACTTGGTGAGTGGGTACACCGTGATGGTAGGAAGAGGAAGATCGAGCAGAGTGGTAAGCTCAACGATACGGGGTCCGAAACGAGTAACCTGGAACTCCTCAACAGTGCTGACGGCAATAGGCATCTATTTATAAAATTGAAAAGTTAGAACAACACTATTTAAGATGAACACAAAAACAACCATCTCATACATAACCATGGAACACAAATACCACATATGTCATGCATACACAATCCATTACATCAAACAAGGTCCAACTTATTTAAGGTATCATTTTGGAAAATAAGGTGATAAGTGGTGGTCCAACTAACGAAGTGTTCTTACAATCCAATCTCACGGGATCTATTATTAAACACAATGTTCCTAGAGGCAATCCACAAATCTTGCTCTCTTGACTCTATCACTAGGTCTATAACATCTCCCCTTATTTCTTGGTTGGTGTCTTCCAACTCTTGGGTAAGATCCTTCTCTTTCTCTAAGTCCTTTTGGAGGTTGAGCATTCTGCACTTGACTCTAGCACTTAGTTCCTTGATGGTCCTCCAAGCTGCATCCCTGGCTGACTCAAAGAATGTGGTGTGCATTTTAGTGTTGGTGTACATACAAAATCCCCTTTCTTTGTGGTTGTCTTCCTTGTTTTTGTACAAGTGAAGTTGCACCCACCAATACTCCACTCCTTCATCCATCACTGGAAAGCCCTTGTACACGGCTTCACCATGTGCATCCATTGCCTCCATGAGATCCTTGAGAACATTGGGAAACTTAGTTTCACATTCCAAGGTCATGGTCATGAGTGGTCCCTTCTTCACGGCTTCGTTGATGGAGTTCATCTACAAAGGAAGTTGAAAGAGATTAGAAAAGTTTTACGAGATGAATAGACAAGTGTAGAAGTAGTTGAAAAACTTTTTCCTTAGTGGTTTTCCAATCCTAGGGTCATAATCCTACAGGCAACACAGTGCTCTGATACCATCTGTTAGACCCCTCCTTTATAAAGGAAAGGATCCCTGTAATTGCAATGCTAGTCCCTGGATCAATGCTAGCATCCACAGTTTAAGATGAAGTACACAGATACAAAGGTCGTTTATTACATTCATTCTAGAGATAAAACATAGTCTTTTACAACTCAGGGCCATAGGCCTAATACAAGAGTTCAAGGAATAAGTAAATAAACATAAGTCTTCATCTTCATGTGCCACAGGCAAGCATGTTGAGTGTAGACTCATGACTCCTATTCATCATCGGAGTAACCTGCAACATCACAAGTTACAGCCACAGAGGGTCAATACTTTGGAATAGTATTGGCAAGTGATACCTTAGTATATTTTAGGTGGACTATACTACTATATGCATTTTGGCTAAGTGTAGCTTGGCTTGCTTTGCTTGAAAATAGGTTTTACCTATTAGTTGAAATCACTAAGTTTTTCTTTGTCAAAAACATTCCCAAGGAACCACCAATAGACATTGAGGTCCTTCACCCTTGTTCACCCACCAATTTTTATTTAGAAGTTGGAGTGATGAGATTCTTGTAGCTTCCATGTCTTGATGCTCAAAAGTGTCCATTTCCTTGGACAAGGCTAAGTACTTAGGTTTTCCATCTGCAGAGGTTGTGCACTTTCCCCACCAGACTTGGTTTCCCAAGACAGGACCTTTCAGAAGCCTTTCCTTAGTCAAATGGACGCGCTCCAACCTATCAACCCAACTACCACCAACTGTCCAAGTGACTAAGTTCTAGCAACCTATATGATCATGGCAGAGCCCATATTGCCAAGTGGTTGCACTGTAAGCTTTCTCAACACTTGGCCTCCAAATCCCTTTGTGCCTGGGTGGCTTACCACAAGTGTAGAGGTCCCAACCCAAGAAGGTAGGTTCCTCCTGTGTTTTACAATGCTAGTCCCTGGATCAATAGCTAGCATCCACAGTTAAGATGTAATATCAAGATACAAAGGTCATAATATAAATTTATAACCAGGAATAACATAAGTTTATTACATCAAACATAGCTCATTTGGCTATTACATTACATTTGCAGCGGAATAACTATAAGTATGGGTCCATCATCTTCAAAGTGCCACAGGCAGATGTTGGTTGTAGATTTTGTAGTCCTAGTCAATCAAACAATCTTCATTTTTAAAACAATCAACCTGCAACATTACAAGTTACAGCCACATGGGTCAATACATTTTGAATTGTATTGGCAAGTTTCACTTTTAGGTATAATAAGAGAGGATATCATTATATGCATATTTGGTTAAGTAGAGTTTAAGGCTTATTTGCATAAAGCAATATTTTATCCTATCTTTTCAAAAAGGTTTGAAAGTTCTTTTGTCAAATTTCTTTTCCAAGTTCCTTGAAATCCTTGGTAGAAACTCAAGTGTTCAAATCCTTGTCAAAATCTCTTGAGCACCTTGGTAACCCCAAGTGCAACAAGTTTTATCAAAACTCATGAGTTCCTTGGTAAAGCCCCAAGTACATCATGCTCTTGAGCACCTTGGTAATCCCAAGTGCAACAAGCTTTACAAAATCTCTTTCAATTCCTTGGTAGACACACAAGGGCATCAAGTTTTTATATTAGAAGTTGGAATGTCGAGATCTCCCATAGTTCAAACTTTAGTTGCTCAGTATTGTCCATAACCGGGGACACGGCTAAGTACTTAGATTTTGTTTACTTCTGCAGAAGGAGTACACTTTACCCACATGACACAATCCCATCTTGTTGCCACCAGTGGCCTACTGGATTAGTGCTCACCAAGATGGAGTACTGGCAGACTGAGAATGTGACGAAGTCTTTCCATAAGGTCCTCCCATACATCATTGCTAGCTTTGTCTTCAGCCCCCATGAAGCATTCCAGATCCCCATGTCCAGTAACTAAAGACAATGCATGGGTCTTCCTAATGTAATTGACTAAGCCAGAGCCATAATAGCATGTGGTTGTACACGAAAGCCACAATTGGAGAAACATGTTTGATCTCTAAGTTTCCTAGGTGGTTTTCTTTTGGAGCCCAACACAAAGTGATTGCCATAGACATGGTTCCCTTTTGTTGCCACCTTCTCCAAAACTTAAAGTATCCTCCACCTAGGTGGTTCATTGAGTCCTTGTTTTATTATGTAAAACACAAGTCCTTTTTTCAACCTTTGTAAAATCTCAACATGTATCTCTTTTTCAAATTATAGCATATAGCATGGCTAAGCATGTACAACTTCAATATTCTCACTAAGGAGTGTTTAGGAAATCCTATTAGGATTTAGCATAGCTTAAGTATAAAATATCTTTTCATGCATATTTTCAAAATCCACTAAGTATAGTAATAAAAATAGTAGGACTTTTGAATGATAGTGTAACTTGCCTTTTTGTTTTAGGGAATGATAGTCACTTCTTGATCTTGCTAGTCTCACACTTTGCTAATTTCACTACAATCAAACAAGCATAGTATCAAGTAGCATTCCAACATTCAAACAATAATTCACATACACAAAGCAATGGTTCCTAAGTCTTGTAAAAAGAGGATTCTATTGCAAAGTTGGTCTCTACTAGGTTTATATACTTTGTAAGGTCCACATTGGTCATTTACCAAAATGGCAAAGTCATTAGTTAGAGGTTTTGCCCAAAGTCTATTTTAAAATCCATTCAACATTTTATGTGGTGAAAATTATTCTTTTTAAAGTAAGACTTTATGTTTTTCACCAAGTAGGTTACCTTTGGCAAGGCTTGGTGTTTTGGGTCAGTAAGTTTTGTCCATAACATTTTCCCAAAGTTTTCATTGCACAACTTTTCCATAATAAAATCAATGAGTTTTATTTGGCTAGAAAATGACTAAGTTAACTAATTCAACTTAAATTTCACAAAAATCATTTTTAACCCTATGGGTTGGTTCCTAGGGTCAGTAGGGTCACACAAATCCATTTTGCAAAAGATTTAATCCTAAAATCAATTTTAAACAATTTTTATACTCTAAACAAGTACACAAATGTTTCTGCAAAAACAAGCAAGCTAACAGGTACTATTTTATAAACTAAGGGCATGGTTTGTTAGAGCTTGTTCTCCTGAATCCATTGATATAAAATTTATAATTTTTGGACGTGTGGTTTGAAAGTTATAGGGGTTTGAAGTTTGCAAATAGTTCTGATTTCAAAACTGTTTTTAGATCTATTACAGGCCACGCATCGCGTCGTGATTGGTCGATACCGATTCGTCTGGATCGCGTGCTGCGGCGCGTTGGATCAAGTCAGATCGTGCGGCACAGGATCATCACTTACCCCTTCGTTAACTTTCTATCGTATCCGTCAGATCCAGATCCTACGGTTACTAACACGCTTGCCAAAGTCTGGCGGCGCTCGTCGGCTGCGCGCGGCGGCGACGGTCGGTCAGTGGCGGCGCTGATGAAATAGGAGGCGAGAGAGGAAGGGAGTAGGCTCACCGAGGTCGCAGTTGGTTGGGGAAGCTCAACGTGTGGTCGACGAGGCAGGGGGCGCACGGGAACGGTGGCGATTGCTCGCCGGAGACTTCGTCGGCGTCGGGTGGTTCTGTCCGCGGTCGAGGGCGACGCTGTGGATCATCCCGAAGCGAAACAATGATGCGGTTAGATGCAGAAAGGTGTGGCGAGTGCGGGAGTGTGAACGATAGGGGTCGGGGCGGTCTGGTTCACCTGAGAGTCGTCGCCGGAGTAGAAACGGACGGCGACGCTGTCGGAGCTTGTCGAAGCCGATGCTCCGGGGCGCCCGCGGTTGAAAGAAGGGCACGGGGAGAAGCGTCTGGGAGTGGGGAAGTTGCTAGCGTGCTCGGAAAGGTGGGAGGTGGTCTGTACTGGCCTGAATTGGCTGGAGACGGCGGTCGGAACAGAGGGGCTTGAGGAGGGAATTGAGGTGGTCTAAGGCGTGCGAGCGCGAGGTGTCAGAGGGGAATTATAGAGGAGGCTTGGGCGTTTCAACCTGCGTGATCAAAGCTGGTAACGGTGGTCGAGTTAAAGCGAATTAAGGCCGCGAATTCATCGGCAGGAGCGGTGTCGAAGGAGGGAGAAGAGGTCGTGCGGGTGAGAAGAAGAACAGTGACAAGTGGGGTCGGTCAGTCAGTGGGAAAGAAGCGAGGAGGAGGTCCACTAGTCAGTTGCCCCGCGGGTTGTTTCAGCGGTGAGGAAAACGGTTCGGGGTTGAGAGGAGATGGGCTAGGTGGGCTGCTGCTGGGCTGTTGGGTTGGGTCGATTTTTTTTATTCTGTGTTCTTTTCCTTTTCTATTTTATTTTCTGTTTTGAATTTCCAATTAAACAAACATCCACCAAATCAATTCAAACAACACTCAAATTTTGTAATATTGAAATTAGTTTTGTTTAGTAATATGGTCAAAAGCCCAAAATAAAATCATAACATCTTTATTAATCCATTCTTTAATTAAATAAAATGGAGTTTTATTTATTTATCATGGTTTGATTTATTTAATAAAGATTCTCATTTGAAAACACTTTTCAAATCTAAATCAGTAGGTTTATTTGGAAATAAAGAATATTTGGAAGATTTGTTTTAAAACAAAATAACCTCTTATTTTAGGGTCCATTAGTAATTAAATAAAATGGGCCTTAGTTATTAAATCAAATAGAGTTTGATTCCATTAATAAAATCTTTATTTGAAACCTAAATATTTTCCAAACCAAATCAGTACGTTTTATTTGGAAGTATTAAATACTTGGAAAACATTTTATTATAGAGTCCATTAAAAAATAATAGACTTTCATTATTAATTCAAATAAGTTTTATTTTATTGATATATTTATTTTGAATCTAAAAATAAAGCCAGAACATTTTAGTAGATTTTATTAGAGAATATCAACTACTTGGGAAACCTATTTAAAATAATTATTAAGTTATGATGTTTTAATTAGAATTGGTGAAATCTTTTATTTTAAAAGAGTTTGGATATTAATTCCTTGTTATTTTATTTAAGCAAATCTTTATTATTTTTAAATAACCTTTGCTACTTTATTTAAAATAAAATGTTTTTAATTCTCAAAGCTTGGCCAAGGATTAATTTGGCTTTATAAATAATCTTTAGTTATGATTCCATCTTTTCTTTTGAATACCAAATCTTTTATTTTAAAAGATCCAAAATATTATTTCCAAAACATTCTATTTTCCTTTATTTAAAATGTTTATCTTTTTAAATCCTTTTAGGATTTTATTTAATTCAAATGGGTTTGATGTTCCAATTGAATTCAGAAAGTTTCTTCTGGCTCTGAAAATCAAACAAGGTTTTATTTTATTCATTTATTTTCACATTACAAGATTTGGAAAATCTTGGGATGTGACAACAAGTGAGATACACAACCCAAGTCCATGGCCTTGTGTAACCACTCAACATAACCCATACTTTCCATTCCACCCAGGAGGTTCATTTGACTTAGTGGTTTTATTAGAAAAGTATAAGTCTCTTGACTTAGAAATATTTTCTTTATAGTAAGTGTAGTTTTTCACCAACCCTTGTTTTGCTATAAGCTAGGCTAAGCAAAGTATGGCAACATATCTTAGGGATAATTCCTTAGCAAATCTACTAGACTACATAGGATTTCCCCATCTTTTGCATTAGACAAAAATAACATGCAACACTATAACAAAATATCTAATGCTAGTTCAAAATATAGGACAAATTTATTCATGTAAATATCACTTGCCTTGGTAGTGGGGAGAGTAGCACTCTTCACAATCACAATCACTAGCAAAATCTACACAAGAAATAATAGCATACAATTACACACAAATATATACAACCAAAAGTAATATGAATGCATGCATGCAAGAATCTACTAGGTGGTGATTTTTGAAAATTATATCAAGTATGCTCATGAGTACAGAAACTTAACATGTCACAAGTTTGCCAACTAAACTTATTTGGCCCCATTATAATTTACCAAATTAAAACTATATCTAAATTAGGCTAAAACTTGATCCACAAATAAAATCATTTTTAACTGTTACTATATGCTAAATAAATTGGATATTCAGAAAGGCCTTGTTTCACTGAATCCAACGGTATAAAATTTGCAAAAATCTAACGTGGCATTCAAAAGTTATAAGCATTTGAAGTTTGAATCTAAATCTGGTTTTAAATTCTGTTTTTAGTTTAAACCTTGCCACGCGTCGCGTTATTACTGGCGCGTACCGGTTCGCACCGGATCACCCTTCTGTGCCGTTGGATTTAACTAACGCTGCACGGCTAAGATCTGTCCGTACCCCTTCGTTAAGTGAAGTGTTTCTACGCGTAGGATTCAGATCTAACGGCTAAAAATCTCCTAACCAAAATCGAGCGGCGCTACCGGCGGTGACAGGCGGCGGCGCGTCAGTCGGTGGCGGTGACGGCGTTCTAGGTCGCCCGGGGAAGGGAGGAGATGCTTACCAGAACCGCAGGAGGCTGCTGAAGCTTGTCGTGGTACTAGTTTGCGGAGGGGCGCTCGGACACGGTTGCGATTGCTCGCCGGAGTGGTTGGACGGCGTCGGTGCGTCAGGTGGTCGTCGTGGACGTCGCTGTGAACCACCCCAAGGCATGACGAGGACACGGTTAGATTCATGGGGTCAAGGCAGGGTCGTGTGTTTGAACTAGAAGTCACGGGGCGGTCGGGGCTTACCACAAGAACTCGCCGGAGTTCGTGCAGAAGACGGTGGCGGTCCAGTCGTCGACGTTGCCGACGCTGTGGGTCATGCGAAGGCAAACGGAAAGCGTCAGATGATGCACAGAGGTTCGCTGATCAAGATAGCGTGAAGGCGAGACCGAGGGGAACTCGAGACTCACCGGAATTCGCCGGCGTAGTCGTCGGAGACGGCGGGGTTGCAGAGAGAAATGCGCGCAGCCTGGGGGCGTTCTGTGCTTGGGGTTTGGGGGAAAAGAGAGAGGGGACAGAGGGGTTTCTTATAGCCTGGTCGCGAGCGAGAATCACTCTGCCAATAACTCGAATTGACGCCGCGAATTAAAACCAGAAACGCCCGCGTTGATTTGGGGATGAACGGGTCGTGCGGGTGGAGACGACGCCGGCGTGGAGGTGGTCCGCTTGTCAGCGAGGTGCGCGGAGTTTAGGTGGGGTCTGCCTGTCAGCGGCTCGGTGCGTGTGCTTGCGCGTGAGAGGAGAAAAAGAAATCCCCGGGTGGGCTTGCTGGGCTTGATTGGCTGCTGGGCCAGTTTCTGGCCGCGCGGCCTTTTCTTTTGTTTAAGTCTTTTCTTTTTCTATTTCTATTTTCTGGAATGGTTTTTGATATGAATTCAAATCCTTTTGAATCCAAACTGTTTTGGGAATTTTTGCAGAGTTTTGTGGATTCAAAAACAATCATTTTAACCAAGTGATTACTTTGCAAGGCTTGGTCAAGCTTGGGTTTCAAAATAAACAGAGATTTGCTCTAGTTTGCAATTATTTGAAATAGGGTTTTGAAACCATTTATAAATTTTGAATCTTGGGTTAAAAGCTTCACCTAATCTTTTCATCAATGGAGTCAAGCAAACAAGTACTTAAACTTTCAAAATTCAAAAGGTGATGGTCATTTGGGATAAATTGTCCACATGAAATCATAGCTCCAACTTCTGTCTCTAAATGATTCTTAAGAAAACCCTAGATGGATGAATGATGCAAAGATGATATGAATGAGTTTTGAAACTATGATTTTTGGGATGTTACAACTTTTATCTTGCTTTCACTGAGAACATGAGTCACGCACTAGGGAGATGCCGCCGTAACGGGTCGAGTCTCGAAGTCGGTCCCTAATGATGTGCACAAGGTTCAAGATTACGGATGCAGGGAATCTCTTGTCCCCAGCCACGCTTACCTACCTGTTATGAATGCACCTCCTTCACCTCCTTCGAGAAGAACCAGAATGTGTATGTCGAATGGAACGCCCGAACTATGTGACTCATGGAATCTACTCAGCAAGTTAGTTGGTCGAGGGGGTTTCCAGGCCCTCGTGTGGTTGTACGCTATCTTGGTCCATAGGCAAGAACAACGGTCCTAGTATTGGTAAGTATGGGACTACAAAAAACATAACCCACTGTGGCCTCCCATACAAGCCTTAGCATGTTTAACTTTCATATCTGATCTTACCATGTCATCCTGTCATACTAGGTTCATTCATAGCTTTGGTTCATCAACCGGATGGGGCTAGCGATAACAGCTAAGCTCGGCTAAGCACAACATATGTAACAACTCTAGCAACGCTTCACAAGCCAAACCCTACTTATGCTAGGAGCAGTGGATCAGGGAATATAGGCTATAAAGGAAACATGCATCATATAGGATTACTCTATCTATTGATAAAATACTTTGGAATTGCATGCACATGGCAAGAATTGAAATGATTGAAAAAGAGGATTATATCATGTGTGGGGCTTCGCTTTCCTTTGCATGTTGATAACCAATAAGCAGAGCTTCGGACACCTGGTACTTGACTTGATTATAGTTGGTCAAGTATTGGTCTTCAAGCTTCGACGGTGTTGATCTCGGTCTTCAATCTTGATCTCGATATCGTATTCTACCGGAGAAGAACCAAACACCGGAAAGAATGGGAAACAATCAACACATGGCATCGATGCAATGCTCAAGCAAGGATGATGATATGAAAAGTTAAATTGTACTAAAATGTAACCCTAAGACATGCTCGGTAGTTTCGGGGTTCCGAGGGCGCAAACCCTAACTAGGGGAAACTCTGGATTCATATGAGAGGGGTACATTTAGTTCTGCTAATTTACTTGCAATTGAAGTTGTTTAACAATGCATTATTATATCTTAACGAGATAGATCTCATTTTTCTGAACATTTTGATATATTATACACATTTTTCTGACTTATAAATAATTAGTTATTAAATTTACAAGATTTAAATCATTTTCTGAATTTATTAAATCATTTACTAAGGTTATTGCATCACGTTGACGACAGCACACCCTAAACCTAACATTTTCTCACCGAAGCAGAGGGTACCCGCTGTGACTGGCGTGTGGTGCCGAGGCCACGTCGGCATGCCACATAGGCACCACGCGGGCTCGCCGGAGAGCACTGCAGAGGGCATCGGCTGGCGGCGCTAGGGCGTGAGCGGGGATGCGTGGGTATGTGCGTTTGAACCAGCATGATGCGGGCTACCTAAAACGGGCGGCGCCTCTACCTAGGGGTCACCGGAGCGTGGCCTGCGACGAGCGACGACGGCGGAGCTTGCAGGAAAACGGTGCGCGACTGCTATAGAGGGGTAGGGAAGGATTGGAGGGATCTGCGAGGACATCGAGCTCACCCTTAGAACGTTGGTGGCGACGGTGAGAGGAGGTGCGGTCGGTAGCGATGGTAATTGAAGATGACGGCGGTCATCAGGGGAAGACGGTCACCGTGGCGACGATTGGGGGCTCCTCGTCTCGATTCCTTCTGCAGGGTTGCTCACAACGGCGAGGCGGAGCTCCCAGGAGCAACGACGAGGCTCGGGATGGCCTCTAGCGGTGGCTCGAGATGGATAGGGTTTCGGCTAGAGGAGAGGAACGCGAGAGAGAGGTCGTTCGGGAGAAGTGGATGAGAGCAAGGAGACGTCATCGTGGTGACCTTATCCACCACCTGAGCTCAATAGACGGTCGGGATAAGGCGGCGGGGATCGACGGCCGGCGCTGCGATAGGGAGGACCTTGCCGCTCGAGAGGAAGACGACGGGAACAGAAGCGATGAAGGGGTACGCACCTTTGGTATGCGCTTGGGCTGAAGATGGGCCGAGGTGGGCCTTTGCAACACGCGTGAGCGGTAGGGAGAAAGGAGAGAGGAGCTAGACTCGGCCCAGATAACTTAGATGTAGGTTTTTCTTTGCAGGAATCCTTTTCTTTTTCTCTTTTCTATTTTCTCTTTGTATTTTTCATTTTTAATCTGTTTTGGATATTTTAAAAATAAAATTTTTTTGCCAACACATCAAAATATTGCAGGTGCCCTTGTAACTATTTGGGCTCCAAATATTTTGAGGTTTTGAAAATTCAAAATCCATTTGAATTGATTTCAAAGAGGAATGAAATCAGGGTTTAGGGTTTGTGATTATTTCTTGCATGCATTTTAAAAATGATGCTCATGAATGCACAATCAATTCCTAATTACCATTATTAAAACTGGGATTGTTATAATTCTATCCCCCTTAAAAGAATCTTGTCCTGAGATTCCTAGGTAGGTAGTTAGAAGTAACAGGGTTACACTAGACTTCAACGATCTTCTCAAAGAGGTTGATCCATGCCACCACGAAGAATGGACGAAGCGCTTCATAATCTTCGAGGTGGCTGCTCACACTAAGGAAGAGAGGGAATGAAACGGAACCACAAACTGAGTATCTCATGGTCGACTCATGGATAGATGCTTCACGAACATCTCTGGAGCCAACTACATGAAACACGCCAAGGTAACACAGGAAACAATAGGAGAGGGTTTTCAAGGTGATAGGTAACTAGTCTTCATAAGGATTAAGTCCATGGAGTTTACAAAAGAGTTTTGACTTCTAAGGGAAGAAAGCTTCCATAAGAAATAACATGACCATAGACTTCGAAAGGTAAACCTCTACTAAACATCTTAGGTAGAGATTCACAGGTGGAAGAGATAGTTACCAACAAAACCAAGCTGTTGAACTACTTTTGACACAGAAGGGTCACTATTTTAGTCAACAGAAGGCCAAGAAAGAAAGGTGTTTTGGTGGAGAGGACTAGTAAGAGTCACAAGGAACACGTAACAAAAGAAACTTCTGATTACCAGAATCATATTCACTTTTGTAACATGACTGTAGATGGTTGAATGAACTCTTTATTCATATAGGAATACCAAAATCCTTGCCAAGATCATGATATCACTTTACACCACCAGATGAGTAGTTGAGAAGATTCCTGATGACACGATGATACGTCAGAAACGTATCTATAAGTTTTGATGCTCCATGCTTGTTTAGTATCTACTTTGCTTTGCTTTGTGTACACTTTAAGGTGCTTTTTACATGTTTTATGGTACTAACCTATTAACAAGTTGCCACAGTATGAGTTGCCTGTTTTCTGCTGTTTTTGGTTCCAGAAAAGTTAGTAAAGAAATATTCTCGGAATTAGATGGGACAAACGTCAAAGTCAATAACTTTCCGTGGGGAACAAGAAGTCCGGAGGGGAGACGAAGAGGCATGCCAGGGCAGCCGCACCCCCCTAGGCACGGGTGGGCCCTGCCCTGCACCTAGGCAGGGTGTGGGGCCCCTGGCCACCGCCTCGGCCTCCCCCTTCACCTATAAGAAGCCCCCGATGCAGAAACCCTAAGTACCTGATCAAATCTCCACGAAACCTTCTATAGCCGCCGCCACCGTCATCCCTCGATCGGGGGAATCTGAAGTTCTTCCCGGCACCCTGTCGGAGGGGAGATCATCCCGGAGGCCTTCTCTCCGGTATGATGCGTGAGTAGTTCCACCTTGCACTATGGGTCCATATAGTAGCTAGATGGTTGTATCTCCTTGTGATTTCATGTATAGATCTTGTGAGATCCGTTCATGATCAAGATCTAATCTATTTGTAATCATGCATGTTGTGTTTGCGGGGATCCTATGGATATTGATATTATTATGTTGGTTTGATTAATGGTTTTGTCTTTATGATTCTATCATTTCTATGTTGTTTGTGATCTTGCATGCTCTCTGTTGTTAGTAGCTATCTTGGCCAAGTAGTTGCTAGTGACTCCAAGAGGGGGTATTTATGCTCGATAGTGGGTTCATGCCTCTAGTTTCCAAGGGAAGTGAAAATAATCTCTTAGGTTGTAGATGAGATGTTGCTACTAGGGAGAAAACAACGGTCTCTTGTTCATGGAACATGTGGACTATTTACCTTACACACTTTCCTTAAAGCAGTTGTCTGTTGCTTGCAACTTAATACTGGAGGGGGTTCGGATGATAACCTGAAGGTGGACTTCTAGTCATAGATGCGGTTGGATGGCGATCTATGTATCTTGTTGTATTGCCCAATCGAATCTCATAGGATCTTTCTGACTAGTAATTGCATTGTTATGCCTTGCTCAGTTCCTGTCAATTGCCCTGCTGTAATTTGTTTACCGTTCATGCCATGTTGTTTATCTAAGGAGAGCAACTGTAGTGAACTATGGACCCCGGTCCAATCTTTATCATTGATACATCTTCCATTGTTACTTGTTTACTTGCTGTAAACCACCATTACCTTCCACACCATACATTTAATCCTTTGTTTTCAGCAAACCAGTGAGATTTACAACCTCACTAATTCGTTGGGGCAAAGTCTTGAGTTTGTGTTGTGCAGGTCTCCGCGTTGCTTGCAACACCTGTGTGACGTTTCGTTCCTCCTAATGGTTTGATAACCTCGGTTTCTTAGTGAGGGAAAACTTGCTGCTGTGCTACTTCACACCTTGCTCTTGGGGTTCCCAACGAAGCGCTCCTACATCAACTCAACGCTACATCAAGCTTTTCTAGAGCCGTTGCCTGGGAGGCTGTAACATCCCAAAAATACTAAACTTGGATCATCAAACTCTAATCATCAAAATTAGGGTTAACAAAAACTTTTCTAAATAAAAATATGAAAGCATGCATGAGAGTATGCATTTCATTTTGAATTATTTTGAACCACCTTGTTTGTGTGTTCCTTTGCTTGTACATGGATGCTTAGGTGAAATAAACATCATCTAAACAAATCCCAAACTTTTCTCAAAGACAAGTAAATCAAAACAAATAAAATAAGGGAATGGTCATTTTGACCAATTTAACTCCCATGCCTACTTTGGCTGTCTCAATCTTTCAGAACCTAACAGAATTTTTTTGGATCTTTGCACCCCTTGATTGTACTCATAACAAAGTATCAAGGCCCACTTTGTGATCATCCAGAAACATTCAAATGCAGGGTTTAAATGACAATTCAAAATTGAATCTTTATCATATGGGAAGATCCTAGTTTTTCAAAAACCACTCAAACAAGCTCAACTTTCAAAACCCAAGCATCTGCAGACTCACCAGCAACAACCTAGCACACCCACCAAAAATCTTTTCAAAATTCAAAACTTAAATTCTTGCGGCCATTTCATCAAACACTTGGCAGAAACAAATCAAACTGGCCTAACTTCACTGTTTTGAGCAGTAATTTGGCTCAGCAATGTTCACCATTGATCACCCTTGTCTCCCCCAGTGCCAACCATTGCTTGGACCAACCCTAGCCCCTACCCTTTGCCCCATGCCATGCCAACCCGAGCATCCCCTTGCCAGCCGACAATGGCTAGCTAGCTAGAGAAAGCACCAAGCCGAAACAACATGTCTAGGAGCAAGCCAACACCCCACCGACACTCCATGTCCAGCGCTCGAACCCTGCCAGCCACTGGACCACACGCACGAACCATGCCAAGCTCGCCAACAACCATGCCGAGAGCGCGCCCCGTGCGCCACGCTCGACCGACGCCTATAGACCGCGCGCCGCCCTCGCCGCGTGCATACGTGATCACCACCGTCCCAGCAACCCCGCAGACACGCTCATTCGCTGCCGCGCGGACCACGCACGTTGTGCGCCATTAAATCTTCCGTCGGGCAAGCGCAGAGCACCGTCGCGTTCCGATCAAGCTGCACCGCTCCACGCCTCGCCACCATGTCGTTGAGAATCACCAGGGAGCACCGCACCGCCCCTACCGTCGCCCACACCAATAGTCATCTGTACCATCGACCACGACGAGCTCACCTTGCGCCCTGTCGGCCCCCTCTCGCCACTATAAATAGAGGCCACCCCAAGCCTAATTGAGCACACCATCTCACTCCCCTCTCTTCACTGATCGTCCCACCCCGTTCCCGGAGCAAGGCTACTAGCACTTCGCCGGAATTTCACCGGAGCCCTCCGCCTCTGGAGAAGAAGGAAGCCAGCGATTGGAGCTGCCCCAGGAGAAGCTGCCGGTACCAGGAGGTTCGCCGTCGTCGACTTCGTCGTTCGCCCGCCTCGCCGACCCTCGCCTGAACCCTGGCGAGCCCCCCATGACCCCCACTGGCCGCGCTAGGTTTCTGTCTCACCGGCGTTGCCCAACGTCGACGATGACTCTCAGCCGTTGGATTAGAACCAGATCGAACGCACCACATCGCCCCATACCGCTTCGCACCCCCTCGTCTCACTGACGCGTGGGGACAACAACTTAACCAGCCCGCGTAAGCGCTGTGCTTAGCAGGCCGGCCCAGTATCATTTCCCGCGTAGCCCAGTTATTTGAATTTAACCTTTTCCATTTTATTTCAAACACACTTCTCTACCTAGTTTCAAAAATCAACCCAGGTCAATTCAGTGAACCAAATTGAGTGAAACCAATTTTGTTAGAAAGGTCTGGGAATGTTGAATCCAAGCATGTTGGATTCAAATCATTTGGATCTATAGATCATACTTGGTAAAAGTAACAAGGCAGAAGCTTTTCTGCATTCAAACATTTTTCAAATTAAAACCATAATAGCTTTTGAGTTGATTCCAACTCTCAAAAATCACATTTAACCATACCTTTCAGAATATATAAAAATATATGGGTTTAATTACATAAATAATGTTCAATTAATAAAAGAATTCCACATAAGCATTTCTAGCCACTTTAATTAATTAAAATAAAAGGGTAAAAGATTAATTATGACACCACTTTAAATCACATTCCCATGGACTAAAATATGTGGTGATGACATGTGTCAACATGATCCCATGTTTGGTTTGGAGAATATTAAATCTTAAGTAGTTTTTCAATGAGTAGAAATTACTTTTCTAAAAATAAAAGGAATTAAACCAAGCTTTAATCTTGTAATGTTAGTGATGATGCTAGATCATCTATAGGACCCTTTTGTGTGATGATTGAAAATAGTTAAGTATTGTTTGGTGATTGTGTACCTCATATTTATTCATAGACGCTAATACCGACCAAGGATACGAGGAAGAAGGAGGATACTACGAAGAAGAAGCCAAGGAGAACTTCAACCACTGCTCTGCACAAGGCAAGCTAACACTTGCAATTTAAGAAGCTTATATTGATATTGATACAAGCTATTAACCTTGCAAGCTAACACTTGCAATTATGAAAGTTAGATAACCTGTGCAATGCCTTAAACATGCTTGGTTAAACATATTTGATAATACCCAATCCTAGTTTTATTTACAAGCTTTCTATTTTATTTCTTTATCAAAGCTATTACTTAGAGTTTACTTAAGTGAATTGTAGATACTAGAAATATATTTGAAGGTTGCATAAAGAGCATAAAATTTGGCCTAAGCTAGATAATCTTGATATCATCACAAGGCATAAGATTGAACTTAGTTGAAACTATACTAGTTTACCACCCCTCATTATTACTTTCCCCCGCTTGTAGATGCTAGTGCTAAGCATAAAACTTGATCAACTTTAGATGGGAATACTTGGTGGAAAAATGATTATGAAAACCTTGGAATGATGGATCATTCTATTGAAATGTTTTGGACATGTGTTTCCGAACACCAGATGATTTATGGTGATGAAAATATTGAGGCATGAGCCTTAGCCCTTTATAAAACTGATGGTTGTCTGGATGCGATACCATTCCAATTTTATCGTACAACCACAATACCCGAAGATTGGGTAGGGCTTGACTGGAAACTTATATACCTTAGTTTTAGTTCCCTCACGGCCAAGGTATGAGCTGAGTCTACCTTGTGAAGATTGTCCACCTATGCAGTACCCAAGATGACATTTGGTCATGGTTGGGAGGCCAAACTCACAGGAGAGGTGCTTATACTAGGGCGTGTAATTGAAAGGTTAGGATCGATTATCAGCATACTGAGTATGGTGAATTCAGGATTTGTTCCTGACGGATGTATCAAATGTTGTGGTGAAAGTGTACAATCTCTGCAGAGTGTCAAACTATTCGAATAGCCGCGTCCGCGGTTATGGACAGTTGGAGTGGCCATACTCTTCCCCGTCAGACTTTTTAAAAAGACTTGTGAAATGAATCGAGACTTTGACTTGACCACAATAGAGTTGTGACATGAAATAGAAGTTCCCACTTAGGAATTATAAAAGTGTGACTAGTTTATCTTGCTTCTGAACTTAGTAGAGATAAATCTGGCTTCTTGCAAAACAACCCTAGAGCCTAGTGTCCTATTATCAAAAAACCCCTTCG
This sequence comes from Avena sativa, assembly GCA_916181665.1. Lineage (NCBI taxonomy): Eukaryota > Viridiplantae > Streptophyta > Magnoliopsida > Poales > Poaceae > Avena > Avena sativa. The sequence continues at coordinate 362,165,344 of OV702285.1, read as the reverse complement.
CTTGTTAGAATTAGTTTGCGAGTACTTAAAGAGTACTGATGGCTTTGTCCCTGGCTATTCCCATGGCCAGACTATGAAGAGGAGTACCTGGAGGATGGAACCCAGGAAGGTTATGACAACTAGGATCATCTCCCATCGTCAGCATTGCCTGTGACCCCGAAGATGGAGCTTCGCCTACGCTACCGTTATTATTACGTATTCCGCTTCTTGAAGTTGGATTAAGAACTGGATCATGAGATCCCTATTTGTGTAAGAACTTATGTACGGTTTGTAATGGGTGATGTACTATGGTATCCAATTCTGTTATGTCTCGCAAAAATGGTAATCCTAGGATTGCGATGTATGGCATAACAGGCATCTGAGATTAAAAATCCGGGTGTTGACAGAGGCTAAGGACGTCTTCACTAGGGGAGTCCTCCACTTCCTTTCTCTTTACATTTTTTTAGTTTGCTTTGTTTATTTTGCTTGGTTTTGTTTGCCTCTTTCCAAAAAACCCATAAAAATTAGTCTAGTTTGGTTTGCTTTCTTTATTCAAAAATACAAAAAAATTAGTTCATGCTCTAGCTGCTGCTATTGTTTTTGGCTTGCCCACCTTTGCCAAAATGAACTCTGCTCAGAACACCAAGTTGTGTGACTTCACTAGCACCAACAACAATGATTTCCTTAGCACACTTATTGCTCCACCTGCTCCTAATGCTACCTTTTATGAAATTAAGCCTGCTTTTTTAAACCTTGTGATGAGAGAGCAATTTTCTGGTGCTGGTTCTGATGATCCTGCTACCCATCTCAATAGCTTTGTTGAACTTTGTGAGATGCAAAAGTATAAGGATGTAGATGGAGATATTATTAAGCTCAAGTTTTTTCCTTTCTCCTTGAGAGGAAAAGCTAAAGAATGGTTGCTATCTTTGCCTAAAAATAGTATTGATTCTTGGACTAAGTATAAAGATGCTTTTATTGGAAAATACTATCCTCCTGCTAAGATTATATCTATGAGAAGTGACATTATGAAATTTAAACAACTTGATAGTGAACATGTTGCTCCATCTTGGGAAAGAATGGAATCTTTGGTTAATAATTGCCCCACTCATGGACTCACTACTTGGATGATTATCCAGAATTTTTATGCAGGTTTGAACTTCTCCTCAAGAAATCTGTTTGATTTTGCTGCTGGAGGTACCTTCATGGGCCTCACTTTGGGTGTTACAACAAGGCTCCTTGATAATATGATGGTTAACTACTCTGAATGGCATGTTGAGAGAGCTCCACATGGTAAGAAGGTAAATTCTGTTGAGGAAACTTCCTCTTTGAGTGAATATATTGATGTTATTATGGGTATGCTTGTTAATGGGGAACCTCCTTTAGATCCTAATAGTGTTCTCTTAGCCTCCTTGGTTTCTCAAGAAGAGCAAGTTGATGTGAACTTCATTAGAAACAACAATTTCAACAACAATGCCTATAGGAATAATTTTGGTGGCAACAACAATTAGAGGCCTTATCCTCCTAATAATGATCCTATGGAAAATCCTACAACAATGCTAGAAGTGCCCCTCTGAACTTGAAGTCATGCTCAAAGACTTTATTAGTAAACAAACCACTTTCAATAAGGCTATAGAGGAAAAGCTTTTAAATGTTGAGAAAAATATATCCTCTTTGTCTGAAGCCCAGTCTTCCTTGATTAATAAAATGGCTGCTAAACCTGAAACTATGGAAAATACCTTTGCTACTGCTCATGCCATACAAGTTACTATTGATGAAAATGTTAGGCTGTTAGCTCAACTTCATGCTAAGTGGGAAAGGGAAGCTGAAATTGATAGAAACAATAGTGTGTGCACTATCACCACTAAACCACAAGTAGTCCTTATTCCTCCTCCTACTATACCTAAGCCTATTGAGCCTACTACTAGTGATGCTAAGTTTGATTTTGATATTGATGGTTGCAATATTTCTGAAGTGATTATGTTCCTACAAAATCTTGCTAGAAGTCCTGATGCTAGTGATATGCATGTTGCTTTCACCAAACACATTACATATGCTCTTGTTAAGATTAAGGAAGAGAAGCTAAAACACAAAGCTTCTATTCCTAGGAAAGTACAAGATAGTTGGGAACCCATTATTAATATACAAGTGAATGACTTTGATCTCAAAGCTTCATGTGATCTTGGTTCTAGTGTCTCTATTATGCCTAGGAAGATTTATGAAATGCTTGATTTGCCACCATGGGAAGATTGTGTAGCATCCCAATTGTCTAACAATTGCAAAGCTACTAGCCTAGTCTATATAAATGCTACTTCATATATATAATTGTTGTATCATAATTATATCATGCTCATGTCATCATGCCACCTTGAATTTGAGCATCATATAAAACCCCTTTTTTCCTTTTGGGTCTTCCTCTCATAATGCATTTGTCTTATTAAATATAGTTGCTTCTTGATATATTGTATTTGTATCTTGATATATTGTTACATGCCCAATATGAGCTGAGGGCATCTCTCTTTAATCCTTTCATCTACTAACAATGGCCACCTTCCTTTTGGTATCATCTTAATTCCACCATATATATGTATGTGACCATTTTACCTTGCCTTGGCATTTTATTCTTGTCACTCATACATGTATGGACCCATTATTCTATTCTTACACATGCATACATGTGGTTTAATTCAAATCTATCCTAATCTGGTTTTATTTGCTTTCTCTCACTTCTGTAGCTCACATACCTGTCACATATTTAGTTTTCACTAAATATGCTCACATACATGCATGCTCAATTGCTTGCCTACATGCATTATGGATGCATTGCATGGCACATGCAACATGGACACCATCTACACCTCTTTTCCTTCTATTTTGTTTTGGTGTTGTTTTGGGTTTTACCTAAAGAGTTGAGATTAATTGTTTTTGGTCAACTAAAATCAAACCTAACTAGCCTAATCTACCCAACCTAACCACACCACACTAGCCCCTCCCAAACCGTGGCCACCACCCATGTGCTTGCCATGGCACACATGGATGGCATGATCCCACATCACCCACATTCCGTACCTCTTCTTTTCTTGCGAACCAAGAAGATGGCCAGCACCCCACGTCTTCCCCTCCCCTCCTGCTCCCCATCTCCTTCCTCTTTAAGCAAAGAAACAAAGAGAGAGAAGGGAAGACCTAGCCCTAGACTACCGAAGCCTTCCTCCTTCTCTTTTTGCATAAAGGTGACCCCCCATGTGATCCTTCATCTCTCATATCTCCAACCCCAACCACCCAGAACTCCTCTCAGATCCCATCTGGGCGAAGCCAAACCCCTCTCCTTCCTCCCCACCACATCCTAGCCATGGCCATGGGTTCTCTAAACCCTAGCTCCGGCCTGCCTTGCTAGCCGACGATCCCGAGCGCGCCAAGCTGTACAAGGAACACGAGGAGCTTCGTCTGCTTCATCTACCTCACCCTGCACCGGCCAAGCCTCGCCGGAGTCCTCTGGAGCTCCCTGGGCACGCCGCGGCCACCGGATCAAACGCTCGCGGGACCCCTGCCTCTGCTCCGACTAGATCCACCTCTCGCTCCAGCAACCACACCGACGAGCTCCTGGTGAGCCTCTTAACCCCCTAGACATGCCCCCCTACCCTATCTTGCACCGTAGCACCGCCGCCCTGCGTCGAGCACCCCGCGTGCACGCGCGCCGCCGTAGTCACCGACAGACGCGTCTGCAGCCGGCCTGCTGCCCTCGGATTCCCCTAGTTTTTCCGCGCGCTGTAGACCATCTCAGTGCAAGCTCTATGAACGAAAGTGGTAGCCCGAAGTCCCCTCGTCGTTTTTCGTTTTTGCGGCTTGGCAAGATCCGCCGCCGTTTGGTCGCCATCGTCGTCCAAACTCCGGTCGATCATCTGTACTCTGCAGATCGGCGCGCAGCAGCAGTCCGGCGACACCGTCGTTTTCGCAGTAAGACCCCTGGCCTTTTTCCCGCCTCAACCCGCAGCCCTTCTGGCCCACCTGCCAGCTCCTGCGGAAGTTTTGCAGAAAGGCACCTCGACTTTAGGCGTCCCCAACGCGCAGCCCTCGGACCGCCCACGTGTCGCATCCACGCTGGGTGACGCGCGCGCGTGGCCCCCCGCTGCCGGCCCCATCTGTCACACTCTGTGGCTAGGAAGCCCCGCGGTGAGAAAAGTTTTCGCCGCGTCAGTTCGCCCAGTCAGCATCGGCCCCACTTGTCTGTGTCTATGGCTATGTTTGTCTGAGTACGAAAAGGTTTTCTATTTTCTGTTTAAATTTAAAACTTTTCAAATTTTTTTTAATTCAAATTCAAATCTGTTTTTAATTAACTTTTGAAATATAATTCCAAATAATACAAATAATATATGTTTTGAAATCAGAAAAATGTGAGGAATTCAAATATGCCCTCCAAAATATATTTTGAACACTTTAAATTTCAAGTTGACTAAAATTACAATAAAATGCCCTTTTTCCTTATTTATTTAATAACTTTTGTTTTATAACTCCAAATTTGACAAATGATATGTCTAAAATGATTAGCTCGACGAGACCTTTCCGTTTATGCATTTCATGTTCTGTTTTGCAGCATGCATCATATAATTATAAAGCATACAACAACTTATTTAAGTATAAAATGTGGTTAAAACTCAATAAAATGCTTTATTATTGTATTCCACACCCCACCCATGCCATGCTACCTTTTTGCCATGCAAATTGTGCATCATTCATCATGGCATGATTGTTTGCTTGTCGCATTTTATTCATATGCTTGTGCACTTTATTTATGTTGGCCCTTGTTTGTTTGGTTCTTCTTCGAATAGACGCTGAGCAGGGGATATATCAAGAAAACCAGGAGCACTACCCAGATCCTTCTCGCTTCAACTGAGCTGCCAGGCAAGCACTACCACATGCTTGCATACATATAGTACCTATTGCCTCTATCTTATTCTTGCATCATTGAGTCACGATCGCATTAAACTGAATCCCAAGTACTGCATAGCCTTTACTTTTAAACCCCACCGAAGCTTGTTCCTCCATCCCATGAGCCATTACTACAGGAGTTGTTTGAGCCATGCGGGTCGTAGAACATCATGTGTAGGGTATGTGAGTGTCTGATGGATAACGAGGTACCTAAACAACTTAACCTTAGTAGTATGGGATAACTAATGAAAGTGGCACCGGTGAGCAATATCTGCTATTTGGTTTTTCATGATCACTTGTGTCCCGTAGGACCCCGAGTACTTGATTCCTGTTCCTTGAATATTCGCGCTATCCACATCCGGGAGGCTTATGGACCCCCCTGAGCCAGAGCTTGATTCATTCTTATTTCTTGGGGCCACAAGTAGTTTGGGGCTTTATTACTATCCTGTACTTATGCCATGCTTTACTGCTTTATTTACAATTGTGCGAGGAGCACCTGTACTGTTTAGGTCTGTGACACGTTTTCGCTGTATCGACAAGCCCAGTCACACTTTCGGGTTCCCAGTCGTTTACAGCCGTCCACACAAACCTTGAGTCTGTCTCGGAGCCGGCCAACTTCGTTGCGGGTAGCTTAATGGGGTGGCCCCCTGAAATATTTCTGAATCCTGTGATCGCTTTGTCGTGAATGCCTCGTTGGGTTTTGATTTGGTTTTTCCGAGGTTGATCGAGTGTGTGTTGCTATTTGTGCACCCCTGCAGGGTAAAACTTTCTGAAAGCCGTGTCCGCGATTATGGACGACTTGGAGCACAGTTTCTCGATCATAGACAAGTATAACTAAAGTACCGCTTTTAATTTGACTAAGTAACTGACTAGTAAATAGTGCAACACTCATGGAATGGATAATAAAACTGCCAACGGATGGGGGGTGTTCGTCCCCTTCCTCGTTGGTAAGCGAGGAGGAGGATGGATCTGTTAATATTACTGTTATAACTGTTGTTATTAATTCACGGACATCCGTCTATCTTTGGTTAGGCGGATGGTTAGCGAGTATCTATAGAATTGTTAGGTATTACCTTTTGCTGCAATTGCGTCACCCAGGTTGTGTCCCCTTTAGAGGCATAAAGACTTGTTGAGTACCCCTAGGGTCTCACACGATAAATTATTTGATTCAGATGAACAGGTACACTCACAAGATGGATACTGGGTGGAGGAGACGGCCGATGTGGGCAACGATCATTCGGTGTAGAGATTCCGGGAACGGGGATCCATGAGATCTGTGGGCGGGATGTGTTTATTATGGGGCATCTTATGCCGATTTGCTTCTTATCCGTACTCGGATCTTGTTTGCCGCTTCCGCCTGATACTCTGATGTTTGATGTATGAGGAGATATCCTAAACTATTATATCTAACTAGGACATTTGGATCTTGCCGTATGGCGTTGCAATATTTCTATTTCTTTTAGATGGAATGGCTCTGAGGACTGTTGTATGGTGGCTTGCATACATACTCATTTGTGTATGTAGTTGATCCCTTCGCCTGCCGATTACGCCGCCCGTTCTTGTCCCGATGTTTGGAAATGGTTAGGACGGCCGAAAGGTCTACCTGTGAGTAGCATTTGGGCCCCACCGTACTATTTTAACCATTTCCGCTCATCCAGGCTTGTAACTAGGAGCATAATTCACCGAGGTAGTTACAATTGGTATCAGAGCCATCCCGCCCTTCAGGGTCTCAGCCAAATGGTCGTTGTCAGTCTAGCAAATATTTTTGGTAGCTATGTATACTAGGGAAAAACAAAACGCGAGAGTAGGACTGCTTCCATTTTTCTTCTTAACCACCCACCCTTTTCTGGTAAGGAAGTGTAACGTTTTCTATCCTCTTCTTAAATTCAAACTAGGATTCACGTGTTCTGGGTTTCCGTAGTACCATAGGTTGAGTGTGTGTGTGTGTGTAATTCCTTGTCTATCTGTTGTATCCAACATGTTATCTTTATCTGCCTTTGGTTATCAACTGTTGGTACATTCCATACTGACAGGCTTTTGAATACCGGCGCGATCTATCTGACTCCTTGTTAACCGGTGCCATCTTCTTAAGGGTGTCCTTCCTTCTAGCAACTCCACATTCTGTGAAACCATCAGTTGCTAATCGCTACCTGATAAGTGTTTTTGCGCATCTATTGGTATTTTAATGCCGAAAAATGCGGAAAATTTTTCTTTGATACATCTGTGCTTCCACACTCCTTTTCAGTCGTGTGTGAAACATTATCTATCTCCCTTTTATCAGCATGTCCATGCTAACTCATTCTTTTGTCACCGGAGCTTAATCCTAGAGTTTCATTTCATCTCCAATTCTCTTGGGCTAATTACATAACATGTGTCGATCCGATGCTGGTGATTGTAATTTGGTTCTCGGCATAGCTATATGACACTTATCTTGAGTGGAATATGGAAAATGCAATCACCACTATCCTCCAAATGGTGACGGTTATCTCCTGTGATTTTGAGTACACCGCGATCATATCTATGCATATTCAAGCATCTTTGGCAATCCAGAGTTTCTCCAAGCACTACGGCGGTCTATCATCTGTCCATCATGCTGCACATCCTTTTGAACCCCATATCTGCACAATTCTCCTGGATACGAGGGAATTGCATCTTTTCGTCTCTGATAGCTTTGCCTAAGGTATGAGCTATCATCGGTTCTTATCCAAGATCTCTTTATCTTTGGAACCGGTGATCCGATCGACAATGTGAACCAGGTGACATCTCTTTTTCTTCCGAAGGACCAGTTAACCTATTCTGTCAGCGCATCTTCTTCAACAGGAATCCTTACTCGTAACGTTGATCTTTCAAAGAGCGTTGAGCTCAGAAAGTGTTTCGAGCATTTGTTCGTTCTCCCGCCTCTTGAACTTGGTATTCTGGGAATATCTTGTTAATCCATGGTGGTATATGTTGATAATATGCTTGCCTATTCAATATCTATGGAAGGACATGGAAGATCATCTATGTCTCTTTCTCTCGAGCTTCGTGAGCACTGCCTGTGTGCAAAGTCTCAAAGTGAGAATTCTGACTTTTTGAAGTCACATATCTCGACCACGTCCTTCTGCTAAATACATTACTTCAACTCTGGAATCAGCAAGTCCATTGTTAATTCCATCCTCCATCTTCAACCAATCCGGAGTTGTTCCTTGTTGGCAAGTTATCATTGTCGTTCCGCTGAAGATTTCCTCAAGGCTGCTAAATCTCTCTCAATCATTTCAAGAAGAACATGGAGTTCTTTCACCTCAATCTCGTTAAGTAATCTCTTGAAACCCTCTCGCTCTATCGTCTATGCTCAATCCACCGGAGGCCATGAAGACCTTCCAGATCTTGTATTCCTTTTGTTCAAGTGGTGCTATCTTTTTCTATATCTGTGAAATTTTGCAGTTGTCTCCGTGATCTTCCTTTATATCTTTCCGGTGGCTTGGTACTTCCGACATGACGAAAACATCATCATCTTTATCTATCTATGAATCCGGCGAATCGTTTGCATCTATCCTTGTTTTCTAACGGAGTTCTATGAGTTTTTGCTAACACCTTCAGTCTGTTTCGGTAGTTGGGTTGCATGATTTTCTTATTCATGTGCGGAGTAATGCTTTGAGTGCGGGATGGAGTAGCTACCATACCACTACTCTTATCATTTGCTCTTGTACATTGAATTGGTGAATTTATGTGATTTCACTCATTCCACGGAAGTTAGAAGTGGCCTTTATCCCTTGATACTTTTACTTCCGTCCTTGTTTTTCCGGAGTGCTCTTTCGAAGAAAGTAATCAATAATCTCTTGTTGGTGATCTCACCCTTTCTACACGGAGCAAAATCCTCAATTATCTGGTGGAAACAAACGCAAACCTTTTTCTATCCTCGTCTTTCTACCGATGCTCGATATCCCCAAACAAGATTAAAGGAAACTATCTCTCTCTTTGTTTCATCAATTCTTTTTCTGTGGTAAAGCCAATTATGGTTGATGCCATCAGCCGCAAATCTATTGCGTTAGCCTCAAGGCTAAAGAACGCAATAAGTATCTCTACAATAAACTCCAGATCCTCCATATTCTTTGCTTCTCGGGATTCCACCATGATCTGGCTTCACATCCATCTCTGGAAGTTATATCTGCGCACCTAAATTGCGTGATCCTTCGTTCTTACCGGCGCAACAAGAATCTAATCCGACGATGTCTAACTAAATCTTTCCGTTGTTATCAAGGGACTCTATTGTTTGAAGGCAATATTGTTTCCGAACTTCTTTTCTCAAATCCGAGAGAAGATACGATGCTATTGTAATAGTGGTTCAAAACCTCTCCAATCTAGCTCCTTTCTTCCGGTGAGACAAAGATTCATCCTCTCTCGTATCGGTAAATCTTTAATCTTAATGGTGTTTCTTTCTTTATCCATGATACATCATCTTCTCCTTTTCTTTCACAAGTGGTTATATTCTTTTATCATGTTCTTGAGAAAACCGGAGCTATGCCCATCCTATCCTTCTTGTCTCACGACAATCCTTCAACTCTTCTAACCCGTTGTTTCTCAAGCAAAACGCAAGACTCGCAACAAGTCTAGCAAGTTTTGCAAGGTGTATTGGTCGCACCATTCCGTTGTTCATCAACTTGGGAACGTGAGGGTCACCTTCGTTCGAACACCCGCCTCTCCTTGTGTTGTTTTCTTTTTCCTAGGAATCTCGGGGCGAGATTCTTGTTTAGTGGGGGAGAGTTGTAGCATCCCAATTGTCTAACAATTGCAATGCTACTAGCCTAGTCTATATAAATGCTACTTCATATATATAATTGTTGCATCATAATTATATCATGCTCATGTCATCATGCCACCTTGAATTTGAGCTTCATATAAAACCCCTTTTTTCCTTTTGGGTCTTCCTCTCATAATGCATTTGTCTTATTAAATATAGTTGCTTCTTGATATATTGTATTTGTATCTTGATATATTGTTACATGCCCAATATGAGCTGAGGGCATCTCTCTTTAATCCTTTCATCTACTAACAATGGCCACCTTCCTTTTGGTATCATCTTAATTCCACCATATATATGTATGTGACCATTTTACCTTGCCTTGGCATTTTATTCTTATCACTCATACATGTATGGACCCATTATTCTATTCTTACACATGCATACATGTGGTTTAATTCAAATCTATCCTAATCTGGTTTTATTTGCTTTCTCTCACTTCTGTAGCTCACATACCTGTCACATATTTAGTTTTCACTAAATATGCTCACATACATGCATGCTCAATTGCTTGCCTACATGCATTATGGATGCATTGCATGGCACATGCAATATGGGCACCATCTACACCTCTTTTCCTTCTATTTTGTTTTGGTGTTGTTTTGGGTTTTACCTAAAGAGTTGAGATTAATTGTTTTTGGTCAACTAAAATCAAACCTAACTATCCTAATCTACCCAACCTAACCACACCACACTAGCCCCTCCCAAACCGTGGCCACCACCCATGTGCTTGCCATGGCACACATGGATGGCATGATCCCACATCACCCACATTCCGTACCTCTTCTTTTCTTGCAAACCAAGAAGATGGCCAGCACCCCACGTCTTCCCCTCCCCTCCTGCTCCCCATCTCCTTCCTCTTTAAGCAAAGAAACAAAGAGAGAGAAGGGAAGACCTAGCCCTAGACTACCGAAGCCTTCCTCCTTCTCTTTTTGCATAAAGCTGACCCCCCCATGTGATCCTTCCTCTCTCATATCTCCAACCCCAACCACCCAGAACTCCTCTCAGATCCCATCTGGGCGAAGCCAGACCCCTCTCCTTCCTCCCCACCACATCCTGGCCATGGCCATGGGTTCTCTAAACCCTAGCTCCGGCCTGCCTTGCTAGCCGACGATCCCGAGCGCGCCAAGCTGTACAAGGAACACGAGGAGCTTCGTCTGCTTCATCTACCTCACCCTGCACCGGCCAAGCCTCGCCGGAGTCCTCTGGAGCTCCCTGGGCACGCCGCGGCCACCGGATCAGACGCTCGCGGGACCCCTGCCTCTGCTCCGACCCGATCCACCTCTCGCTCCAGCAACCACACCGACGAGCTCCTGGTGAGCCTCTTAACCCCCTAGACATGCCCCCTACCCTATCTTGCACCGTAGCACCGCCGCCCTGCGTCGAGCACCCCGCGTGCACGCGCGCCGCCGTAGTCACCGACAGACGCGTCTGCAGCCGGCCTGCTGCCCTCGGATTCCCCTAGTTTTTCCGCGCGCTGTAGACCATCTCAGTGCAAGCTCTATGAACGAAAGTGGTAGCCCGAAGTCCCCTCGTTGTTTTTCGTTTTTGCGGCTTGGCGAGATCCGCCACCGTTTGGTCGCCATCGTTGTCCGAACTCCGGCCGATCCTCTGTACTCTGCAGATCGGCGCGCAGCAGCAGTCCGGCGACGCCGTCGTTTTCGCAGTAAGACCCCTGGCCTTTTTCCCGCCTCAACCCGCAGCCCTTCTGGCCCACCTGCCAGCTCCTGCGGAAGTTTTGCAGAAAGGCACCTCGACTTTAGGAGTCCCCACCGCGCAGCCCTCGGACCGCCCACGTGTCGCATCCACGCTGGGTGACGCGCGCGCGTGGCCCCCCGCTGCCGGCCCCATCTGTCACACTCTGTGGCTAGGAAGCCCCGCGGTGAGAAAAGTTTTCGCCGCGTCAGTTCGCCCAGTCAGCATCGGCCCCACTTGTCTGTGTCTATGGCTATGTTTGTCTGAGTACGAAAAGGTTTTCTGTTTTCTGTTTAAATTTAAAACTTTTCAAATTTTTTTTAATTCAAATTCAAATCTGTTTTTAATTAACTTTTGAAATATAATTCCAAATAATACAAATAATATATGTTTTGAAATCAGAAAAATGTGAGGAATTCAAATATGCCCTCCAAAATATATTTTGAACACTTTAAATTTCAAGTTGACTAAAATTACAATAAAATGCCCTTTTTCCTTATTTATTTAATAACTTTTGTTTTATAACTCCAAATTTGACAAATGATATGTCTAAAATGATTAGCTCGATGAGACCTTTCCGTTTATGCATTTCATGTTCTATTTTGCAGCATGCATCATATAATTATAAAGCATACAGCAACTTATTTAAGTATAAAATGTGGTTAAAACTCAATAAAATGCTTTATTATTGTATTCCACACCCCACCCATGCCATGCTACCTTTTTGCCATGAAAATTGTGCATCATTCATCATGGCATTATTGTTTGCTTGTCGCATTTTATTCATATGCTTGTGCACTTTATTTATGTTGGCCCTTGTTTGTTTGGTTCTTCTTCGAATAGACGCTGAGCAGGGGATATATCAAGAAAACCAGGAGCACTACCCAGATCCTTCTCTCGCTTCAACTGAGCTGCCAGGCAAGCACTACCACATGCTTGGATACATATAGTACCTATTGCCTCTATCTTATTATTGCATCATTGAGTCGCGATCGCATTAAACTGAATCCCAAGTACTGCATAGCCTTTACTTTTAAACCCCACCGAAGCTTGTTCCTCCATCCCATGAGCCATTACTACAGGAGTTGTTTGAGCCATGCGGGTCGTAGAACAGCATGTGTAGGGTATGTGAGTGTCTGATGGATAACGAGGTACCTAAACAACTTAACCTGAGTAGTATGGGATAACTAATGAAAGTGGCACCGGTGAGCAATATCTTCTATTTGGTTTTTCATGCTCACTTGTGTCCCGTAGGACCCCGAGTACTTGATTCCTGTTCCTTGAATATTCGCGCTATCCACATCCGGGAGGCTTATGGACCCCCCTGAGCCAGAGCTTGATCCATTCTTATTTCTTGGGGCCACAAGTAGTTTGGGGCTTTATTACTATCCTGTACTTATGCCATGCTTTACTGCTTTATTTACGATTGTGCGAGGAGCACCTGTACTGTTTAGGTCTGTGACACGTTTTCGCTGTATCGACAAGCCCAGTCACACTTTCGGGTTCCCAGTCGTTTACAGCCGTCCACACAAACCTTGAGTCCGTCTCGGAGCCGGCCAACTTCGTTGCGGGTAGCTTAATGGGGTGGCCCCCTGAAATATTTCTGAATCCTGTGATCGCTTTGTCGTGAATGCCTCGTTGGGTTTTGATTTGGTTTTTCCGAGGTTGATCGAGTGTGTGTTGCTATTTGTGCACCCCTGCAGGGTAAAACTTTCTGAAAGCCGTGTCCGCGGTTATGGACGACTTGGAGCACAGTTTCTCGATCATAGACAAGTATAACTAAAGTACCGCTTTTAATTTGACTAAGTAACTGACTAGTAAATAGTGCAACACTCATGGAATGGATAATAAAACTGCCAACGGATGGGGGGTGTTCGTCCCCTTCCTCGTTGGTAAGCGAGGAGGAGGATGGATCTGTTAATATTACTGTTATAACTGTTGTTATTAATTCACGGACATCCGTCTATCTTTGGTTAGGCGGATGGTTAGCGAGTATCTATAGAATTGTTAGGTATTATCTTTTGCTGCAATTGCGTCACCCAGGTTGTGTCCCCTTTAGAGGCATAAAGACTTGCTGAGTACCCCTAGGGTCTCACACGATAAATTATTTGATTCAGATGAACAGGTACACTCACAAGATGGATACTGGGTGGAGGAGACGGACGATGTGGGCAACGATCATTCGGTGTAGAGATTCCGGGAACGGGGATCCGTGAGATCTGTGGGCGGGATGTGTTTATTATGGGGCATCTTATGCCGATTTGCTTCTTATCCGTACTCGGATCTTGTTTGCCGCTTCCGCCTGATACTCTGATGTTTGATGTATGAGGAGATATCCTAAACTATTATATCTAACTAGGACATTTGGATCTTGCCGTATGGCGTTGCAATATTTCTATTTCTTTTAGTTGGAATGGCTCTGAGGACTGTTGTATGGTGGCTTGCATACATACTCATTTGTGTATGTAGTTGATCCCTTCGCCTGCCGATTACGCCGCCCGTTCTTGTCCCGATGTTTGGAAATGGTTAGGACGGCCGAAAGGTCTACCTGTGAGTGGCATTTGGGCCCCACCGTACTATTTTAACCATTTCCGCTCATCCAGGCTTGTAACTAGGAGCGTAATTCACCGAGGTAGTTACAGATTGTTATTTGGATGTCCCACTCAATGATAATGCTAAGAAGAAACTCATGGGGAGTATTAATGATGTTCTCATTATGGTTCACAATGCTTATGTCCCTGTTGATTTCTATGTTTTGGATGTTGAATACAATGCTTTTTGTCAGGTTACTTTGGGAAGACCTTCTCTTAGAAAAGTTGGTGCCATTATTGATATGAAAGAAGGAACCATTAAATATCATTTTCCATTCAAGAAAGGTATTGAACACTTCCCTATGAGGGGATATAAGTTTCTTTTTGCTCCTCCTTTGAAAACAAGGTTTGATGTTAATGCTTCTTCATATGAAAATACTTGATTCTTCTTGCTTCTTGTGCCTAACTTAAAGGCGTTAAAGAAAAGTACTTGTTGGGAGATAACCCCAAGAGTTTCCTTGAGTCTTGGAAGTTATTACTTCAGTAATGAACTCTCCTTATCCTTTTTGTTTGCTTTTTCTGCCATGAATGACCTCTAATGAGAGGGAATTAAGATTTGGGGAGTTGCTGTCTTGAAACAGATTTTTGTCCTCCACCAAAAAAATTCGTGAGGAGTCTGTGTAACTTGGATTGAGCTCAAAATTTACGAATAAATCCCCCAGTATGATAGCTAACTTTCGTTAGTTCAACACGTTTTTATTTCAGCAACAAAATATGTTCGAAAAAATCGTTTTCTACCTGCTGGTCTGTTTTGACAGATTTCTGCCATTATTTGCATTTGCTTCTTATTGATTCCTTTTTGAGTTCTCTTTTGGGGAGTTGAGCTTTTTGAAGGAGTTACTACAGTATATTGTGTTTTTAGTGAAAACCCTTGCTGTTCCAAAGCTTTTCCAGAGGTCTAATATCTTTTGAATACACTAATGTTGCTAATGAAGATTGTGTGAAGTTTTGTATCAAGGAAAATTTTAAGGTGTAGAGAGAGAATGATGCAATGAGATGAAGAATGGACAAAATCTCAAGCTTGTGGATGCCACCATGGTGTCACCCCAAGAAATATCCAAGAGGTACAAGCGTCAAAGCTTGGGTATGCCCAAGGCATCCCCTTCTTCATCAATAAGAAGCTCAGGTCTATCTAGACACTTCGTTTTTAATGTTTCATGCCAAGTTTGTGTTGTTCTTGGAGCGTCTTAGTTTTTGTTTGCTTTGCTTAGTTTGTTTAGTTTTCTAAATTAGTTTGGACCCCCGTTATCGCTGTGTTGTTTTGCAAATAAGTTGCTTGGTGTTGGAAAGGAGTAGTAAGTTCTTGCTTGTAAGTGCAAGAGGAGCTTGCATTGACTGTGACTTAGACTTTAACATGACATGCTAGGTATTGTTTTGACCTTATTCTTAGTGATTATTGTTGTAGCATGTCTTGTTCCAAACAATTGGGATTGCTTAGTGTGCGTTGAAGAAATTATGCGTTGTTTTAGAATGCAAAAGCATAGTATTGTGGTATTCTCCTTTGATGCTTTGCTTGGGATGACTTGGCACATGCTCACACCATGTTATGACTCTCACAAGTCACCATTAGTCTCTATGATCATTTAGTCCTTGACTTGTAGTACCACTCTTTGCTTTGATTAGTAATGCTTTGTTGCACTGCATGATTATGGCCATTCTTGCTCTCTTAGTTGGTTACTCCCAGTCTTTTGCTAGCCTCCACTTTTGTGTGTGAGCTCTACTCATGCTTCCAACTCCCAAGAAACCAAGTTATTCCAAAGTGTCCACTATAAATTCCTATGCATGGTGAGTTACATAATTCCAAGTATATTCTTGTTTTCAGCTATCTTCCAATTAAAAACTATTTTGTGACGTGAAAACTTAGTGATTAAAGCCCTCACAAACTTGATGGCATATTTTATATTCTTTGCCCCTAATAAACTTGAACCATTATGTCATCTATGTTGTATATGCTTGCACTTATACGTTGGAATTAGCAGAACCGTGCTGTCACGGGGAACGTTTTCAACATTGCACTTGTACTTTGTACTCAGTTGATATCATGCTCTTTTGTCTATGGATTTCACCGGTGTGAAATAAAGAGGGAACTTGTAAGTCCATGGAGTATGTATTTTTTGTTAGAGAAACGCCTAGGCCGCTAGCCTAAGCCATGCCTCATCATGGTGTAAACTTGCAGCATCACCATAGTGAGCTATCTATGAAGCATCCTGAACAAAAAGCTATGCATATAGCAAATAAAAAGATCACTGAGATGCTCACTGTCTACTTGCCTTGTAATTTTGGTTATGGGATAGCTCTTGTACCATGTGCAAGGGGTACCCCATTGGCGGTTCTCTATGATACGCATGTACTTACAATGACAAGAACTTACAGGTGACTTAAGTTGAGTAGAATGTGGTGTGGCCCTCGTATTCAAGGGACTTGAGATTGCCAACTTATACTTCGTCAAGCATATACTCCATCTTTGTTCACTTTAACCTTAATCACTTCAAGATGCTTATGATAGGGGCAATGAGGGCTTAAATCTAACAAGTACCATAATTTTTGGAAGCTCTTTTTGAAACTTGAAATCCCGGCTTCCTTTATAAAAGGTCGTTCTTTCACCACTATTGGGTCTCCACCTTCTACCTTTAGGCACCATTAAGAGAGCATAGTTTTCATTATGTGTGCAGTGTTCCAAAGTTTATTGACTGATGCATATTGTGATATTACTTGTTCTTGTGCTATTTGTTTCTAGTCACCCTTGTGAACTTTGAAGGTGTCCTATGCATCTATTTGCTACTCTATGAGGGACAAGATGATTGCCACTATGCTATGTTTTTCTGTATGTGAAACAAACAAACATTTTTTAATGCACGTTATTCATGATCTTTGTTTGTAGCTTGTCATGTTGCATGCATGGTTACTATGTCCTATTGTTAGAACTCCATCTTTCATGCACATGTGTTAGAGTTCTTTGATCCCAAATTTCAATGCTTGCAAATGGTTGGATCTTTATTGTGAGGGTGCATGTCGACTCAAAAATTATTCTTTTTATCACTTACCCACTCAAGGACAAGCTGGAGTTAAGCTTGGGGATGCTTGATACGTCGGAAACGTATCTATAATTTTTGATGCTCCATGCTTGTTTAGTATCTACTTTGCTCTGCTTTGTCTACACTTTGAGGTGCTTTTTACATGTTTTCTAGTACTAACCTATTAACAAGTTGCCATAGTGCCAGTTGCCCGTTTTCTGCTGTTTTTGGTTCCAGAAAAGTTAGTAAAGAAATATTCTCAGAATTGGACGGGACAAACGTCAAAGTCAATAACTTTCCGTGGGGAACAAGAAGTTTAGAGGGGAGCCGGAGAGGCGTGCCAGGGCAGCCACACCCCCCTAGGCGCGAGTGGGCCCTGCCCCACACCTAGGCAGGGTGTGGGGCCCCTGGACACCGCCTCGTCCCCCCCCTTCGCCTATAATAAGCCCCCGATGCAGAAACCCTAACTACCCGATCAAATCTCCACAAAACCTTCTATAGCCGGTCCCTCGATCAAGGGGGATCTGAAGTTCTTCCCGGCACCCTGCCGGAGGGGAGATCATCCCAGAGGCCTTCTCTCCGGTATGATGCGTGAGTAGTTCCACCTTGGACTATGGGTCCATGTAGTAGCTATATGGTTGTATCTCCTCCTTGTGCTTTCATGTCTAGATCTTGTGAGATCCGTTCATGATCAAGATCTAATCTATTTGTAATCATGCATGTTGTGTTTGCGGGGATCCGATGGATATTGAGATTATTATGTTGGTTTGATTAATGGTTTTGTCTTTATGATTCTATCATGTCTGTGTTGTTTGTGATCTTGCATGCTCTCCGTTGTTAGTCTCTATCTTGGCCAAGTAGTTGTTAGTGACTCCAATAGGGGGTATTTATGCTCGATAGTGGGTTGATGCCTCTAGTTTCCAAGGTAAGTGATAATAATCTCTTCGGTGATAGATGTGTTGTTGCTACTAGGGAGAAAACAACGGTCTCTTGTTCATGGAACATGTGGACTGTTTACCTTACACACTTTGCTTAAAGCAATTGTCTGTTGCTTGCAACTTAATACTAGAGGGGGTTCGGATGATAACCTGAAGGTGGACTTCTAGTCATAAATGTAGTTGGATGGCGGTCTATGTATCTTGTTGTATTGCCCAATCGAATCTCATAGGATCTTTCTGACTAGTAATTGCATTGTTATGCCTTGCTCAGTTCCTGTCAATTGCCCTTCTGTAATGTGTTTACCCTTCATGCCATGTTGTTTATCTAAGGAGAGCACCTCTAGTGAACTATGGACCCTGGTCCAATCTTTATCGTTGATACATCTTCCATTGTTACTTGTTTACTTGCTGAAAGCCACCATTACCTTCCACATCATACGTTTAATACTTTGTTACAGCAAACCGGTGAGCTTGACAACCTCACTGATTCGTTGGGGCAAAGTCTTGGGTTTGCGTTGTGCAGGTCTCCGCGTTGGTTGCAACACCTATGTGACGTTTCCTTCCTCCTACTGGTTCGATAACCTCGGTTTCTTACTGAGGGAAAACTTGCTGCTGTGTTGCTTCACACCTTGCTCTTGGGGTTCCCAACGAAGCGCTCCTACATCAACTCAGCGCTGCATCACACAAGAAGAAAGAAACTTCATTCTCAGACTCCAAGTACTTGGCATAACAAGACTTTCCATCATAAAGGGGTCTAGAGGTTTCACCGAGAGACATTTAGAAACACTACTTTAAATGTTCTCCTTGATGTTCGAAACACTGATAGTAGGCTACTAACAAGCCTTTAACCTGTCATCAAGTAAAGGTCAGACTTCGAATACAAAGGAAACCATAAGCTCAACTCCTATAAATCATAGAAGAAGCCTCATGAAGTGTGGTTGTTATTACTGGCTCAAGATAATGTGGAAATAGGTCTTCCAGCTAATTGTGTCAATCACCACATCGACCTTGCCGGATGTACAGAGAGACCTATGTCAAAACCTTGAGGAACACCAACCATATTGTCTGCTTGAGATTCAGATTTGGTTAGGTGGAGAGATACTTCAGACTCAGTATATCCGAATAGAAAGTGTGCAACATTTACCGCAAAGGTAAAGTTACTAGATTCTCAAGACATGGACTAAAGTGTCAAGCTCCAAAAGATGAGATAGATTGCGGAACCCATGTGATAGCAAGTTATCAAAAGATAATTGCATCTACATGAATTGTTTGCAACGAAACACAACTGAATCCTGTTTAGGAAACTTTAAGGAGGATATCAAAGTTTTGATTTTCTTATCTTCCGTGAACAAATCAATCAGTGGCTTGGTGTGCTTGTAGGATCTCCTCGAGACGTTAAGGTATGAACCTACCATATCAAGATTTCTTTACACATGCTTGACTAACTTGAAATGATTCCCGGGGAAACAAACATAACTCTACTCGAATCCACGACGACAACTTTCGATAGTTTGGACATGAATCGGAAAAGTCACTTCTAACATCCAGAACACATACTTCGAGATGGCACAAAGATAGTTCTCAAAAGTTTTCGACATTATTGCCAATGTTCCATATGAATGTAGTGCAACATGGAGAAGGTAATGATGTCATTGATGGGCACAATAACAAACTTATCTATACACTCCAAGAAGACGAAACCATATGGTGTATGAAGAAGGCGTAGACATTGGTTAGACCAGAGGACATGAAGATGTAATTAAGTGAGACATCACAAGTGGACACACCATCAAGATAGTGCTTAGAACTAAGTTTGATTTGACGATAGCCAAAATCAAATCAAAGGAGGGGGAATAACATATCCACAAAGGACATACTATCCTTCTTTAGCACGAACAGAACTAGGCATCCCTTCAAGGCGGAACAAAGTTGGGTAGAACTTTTGTCTTACAACTCTCCAAGTTGTTGTTTAAGTTCAACCAACTAGCTTAGGGGTATCTAGTACGGATCCTTGGAGAAAGGAGCGGTTTAAAGAAACAGCTTACTCAAGAACCTAACAACATGGTCATGTGGTAACATGGTGACACTCCTAGTAGACATCTAGAATATCACGAACCACCGATATGTCACTTAGTTTGAGAGGAAACTTTATTGGTAAGGCAAGATGACATAGTCTGAGAGTTTCGGCATGAGCCTAACTCTTTGACTGAAGAGGGTGCACTGGAATAACGGAATTAGTAGCACAATCATCCTTTGCTTAGTGATAGGGTTAACCAATCACGCTAAGAATGATACCAATGTCCTTGAAGTTCAAAGCAATAAGAATTGCTAAAAATCTTAGATGGCCACATCATTACACACGCACAACACTCATGAGTGCGAACAACTCAGAGGAAATTTGGGTAAATATGTGTAAAAGCATCACTTCATTAAGAGGGTCATCAATCTTAGCATGACCTCTTAGTATATAAAGGGTGTGATACTTTAAGGTAGAACAGAACATAAGCTAGTCAACGCTTATTGATCTGCGGATTATAACACTTTTACCTGGTCCTAGAAACGATGAGGTATAGGAGTATGTTTATCCTGACAAACCGAAATGGGTTGTCATGACGAACCACAAGAGTATCTTGCATTGGAATACACCATTGCATTTACTACTTGGATACCAACCGGTATGTAAGATCCCTCCCTTTATAAAGGTAAGGATCCCTGTGATTGCAATGCTAGTCCCTGGATCAATGCTAGCATCCACAGATTAAGATGAAGTACACAGAAACAATGGTCATTATTAAAAGTCATTCCAGAGACAAATATAGTCTTTTACAACTCCATGGCCACAGGCCTAATACAAGAGTTCAGATATAATATAAGATAAACAAGTCTTCATCTTCATGTGCCACAGGCAAGCATGTTGAGTGTAGACTCATGACTCCTAATCATCATCAGAATATCCTACAACATCACAAGTTACAGCCACAGTGGGTCAATACATTGGAATAATATTGGCAAGTGATACTTAGTATAATATTGGTGCACTAAACACTATATGCATTTTGGCTAAGTGTAGCTTAGGCTTGCTTTGCTCAAAATAGGTTTTGCCTATCAGTTGAAATCACTAAGTTTTTCTTTGTCAAAAACTTTTCCCAAGGAACCACCAATAGACATTGGGGTCCTTCACCCTTGTTCAACCACAAGTTTTTACTTAGAAATTGGGATAAGGAGATTCTTGATAGCTTCCATGTCTTGATGCTCAAGTTTTCCAATACCAGGGACATGGCTAAGTACTTAGATTCTTCCATCTATAGAGGTTGTGCACTTTCCCCACAAGACTTGATTTTCACCAAGACGGGACCTTTCAGAAGCCTTCCCTTAGACCAAATGGATGCGCTCCAACCTATCATCCCACTACCACCAACTGTCCAAATGGCTAAGTTATTGCAACCTATATGATCCAGGCAGAGCCCATATTGCCAAGTGGCTGCACTAGAAGCTTCTTAACATTTGGCCTCTCAAATCCCTTTGTTCCTGGGTGGATTTCCACAAGTGAGATACACAAGGTAAACCATATAAATGGGCCTTGTGTAACCACTCAACACAAACCATTCCTTCCATTCCACCCAGGTGTTTCATTCACTTAGTTGTTTTATTAAGCAAGACACAAGTCCAAAGACTTAGAAATATTTTATCATAGCATGAATATATAACCATCCTTGGTTGCTACTAGCTAGTCTAAGCATGGCATAGATAAGCATCTTAACTTAGAAATTTCTAGCAATTCTACAACTACTAGGATTTCCCAAGCATAGCATATAGATCAAAATATTCATGCAAGTCTAGTAAAATATTTCTAGTGCATAGTTGAAAAACATAGGAATAATATCATGAAGCACCACTTTCCTTGGTAGTTTGGAGAGTAGCTACAATCCTCACAATCACAATCACTACTTGCGCCAAAATCTACACATAAAATGATAGCACCAAATCACATACTAAATAAATACAAGCAAAAATATATGGATGCATGCAAAATGATATGTGATGATTTTCTATACTCAACAAGACAAGTGCACAGTACTGATTCATAAACAAGTTCAAAACTTGCCAAACAAACTTTATTTGAACATTAAATCATTTCTCAATAATTATTATATCCAAATTATGCCAACACAAGTTTCTGCAAAAATACCCATTTTAACAGAAGAAAAACATTAAACACATTGCATAAATGGAAAGGGCTTTCTCTCCTGATTCCATTGATATAAAATTCATCAAATTTGGACGTGGGAATCAAAAGTTATGAATTAAAAAAGTTTAAACATCTAATTGATATAAAATCAGATATTAAATCAAAGGATTGGCCACGCGGCAGCGTCTAATTGGACGATACCGCTTCGCACCGGATCACGCTCGGCTACCGTTGGATATAACTAAACACGCACGGCTCAGATCTAAACTTACCTCTTCGTCGCAGATCTAATTTCACCCACTGGATCTAGATCTAACGGTCCTAAGCAATAGACCATCAAGTGGCGGCGCTAGCGGCGGCGACAGGCGGCTGCGCGCTCAGTCAGTGGCGGAGCCGGCGAACTAGGTCGCCCGGGGAGGTGGGAGGATGCTCACCAGAATCGCCGTGACAAGGAGAAGCTCGACGTATGCTCGGTTGACGAAGGGGCGCTCGGAGTTGTCGCGGATTGCTCGTCGGAGTAGTCCCTGGCGACGGTGGCTTCTGTTCGTCGACGTTGGCGACGCTCTAGGCCGCGCTAAGACGAGAGAAAGGTTCCGTTAGATGCGCAGGACACTGGGGGTCTCACGCGTATCAAAAAGAGAGAGGGGAGGCTGGGACTTACGGGAAAAGGTCGCCGGAGTTCGAGCAGAGAGCGGCGGAGTTCAGTCGTTGACGTTGCCGAGGCTACAGACTGTGCGAGCAAAAGGAAAGCATCAGTAGGTGCGCACGGAGATGTAGAACAAGCCAGCATGAACCATAGGCAGAGGGGAGTATGGTGCTCACCGAAATTCGTCGGCGAACTCGTCGGAGCAGCGAGGTTGCGGCGAAGAATTCTCGCAGCCTGGGGGCGCTCTGTGTTTGGGGTTTGGGGGAAAATGGAGAGGGGGCAGAGGGGGTTTAAATAGCAAGGACACGAGCGTGATTCACTCAGGCATTGATCGTGAATTGAAGTCGCAAATCAATCCAGAAACGGCCGAGTGATTTGGGGGGAGGAACTCGTCTCCGGGTGGAGACGATGACCGTTGCGTGGGCCGCGTTGTCAGCGAGAGAAACAGAGGGGAGGTGGGGTCAGGCGGTCAGTCACTCTGCGGGTTTGTTTGCGAGTGGAGAAAGATGGTTCGCGGGAGGGGTTGTTGGGCTAGCTGGGTCGAGTTGGGCTGGGTTGGGCCAGATTTGGCTATTTGCTTATTTTTTTCTCTTTATTCCTTTTCTTTTTCTGTTTGATTTTCTAAAAATGATTTTCAAACTCCATTTCAAATCAGTTTGATTTCAAACCTTATCTGGACTTTTGTATAGTGAATCTTGTATTCAAATAAGTGTCAAATCCTTCTGTTTACTCAAACAAACTTGGTCCATTGAAAAATAAAATAAAATCAAGCTTTTTATGAGATATATAAAAATAGGCATAAACTTGGTTTTATTTCATACTTTGTTTTGAAACTTTATTCAAGCTTTTGAAATCACTTATGTTTGAACTCAAAACATTACTGAATGAATAATAGTACCTTACTCATTAGCAAGTAGCACAAAGGCTAGAGTATTCATACATGAAATAATGAGCAAAAATATGCTCCTGTTTTTGAAATGATTTTGAAATGAAATCCTAAATGATCATGGATGCATGGATGATATGCATGAGTTTTGAAACATGATTTTAGGGATGTTACAAATCTAACCCCCTTAAGGTGAATCTCGCCCTCAAGATTCGGGTTGGCTAGCAAATAGGTGTGGGTGGTCTTTCCGAAGATCATCTTCTCTTTCCCATGTTGCTTCTTCTTCGGAATGATGGTTCCACTGAACTTTGCAGAATTTGATAGTCTTAGTCCGCGTAACTCTTTCTGCAGTCTCAAGAATCTTGATAGGTTTCTCTTCATAGGTGAGATGACTCTCCAACTGAACCTCTTCCAAAGGTATAGTATCCTTCAAGGAAGTCTGTTCCATTTCCGGATGGCATTTCTTAAGCTGACTCACATGAAACACATTATGAATAGCTGACAAAGACTCTGGCAATTCAATCTCATAAGATACTTCTCCTTTGCGACTCAGAATCTTGAATGGTACAACATACCTTGGGGCCAATTTACCTTTGACACCAAACCTCTTCACCCCACGAAGTGGTGACACTCTAAGATAAGCTCTGTCACCTACTTCATAGGTGACCTCTCTACGCTTTGGATCTGCGTAGCTCTTTTGTCGGGACTGTGCTATCTTCAATATGTCCTTAACTATCTTGACTTTCTCTTCAGCCTCTTTGATGAGTTCTGGTCCAAACAAACTTCTTTCTCCCACACCATTCCATAGCAATGGGGTGGTACACTTTCTCCCATAGAGAAACTCAAATGGTGCCATCTCAATACTGGCTTGATAGCTGTTATTGTAAGAAAATTCTGCGTAAGGCAGACTTTCATCCCAACTGGCTCCATAGTCTAGAGCACATGCTCTCAACATATCTTCAAGAATCTGATTAGTCCTTTCTGTCTGGCCATCAGTCTGAGGATGAAATGCAGTGCTGAATTCCAACCTCGTTCCCAAGGACTCATGTAGCTGCCTCCAAAAATGAGAAGTGAATTGGGTTCCCCTATCAGATACAATACTCTTGGGTACTCCATGTAAACATACAATTCTGCTCATATAGATCTTGGTAACTTAGTACTTGTGTAAGTTGTCTTCACGGGTATAAAATGAGCCACTTTAGTTAAGCGATCCACTACTACCCAAATAGAGTCATATCCTGACCTGGTCCTTAGCAATCAAGTGATAAAATCCATGCCAATCTTTTCCAATCAGGAATAGGTAGTGGTTGTAACAATCCTGCTGGTTTCTGATGTTCCGCTTTTACTCTACTACATACATCACACAAAGCAATATGTTCGGCGATGTCCTTCTTGAGATTATTCCACCAAAATCTTTCCTTCATATCCATGTACATTTTGGTGTTACCAGGATGAATGGAATACGGTGAGTTGTGTGCTTCTTGTAAAATTAGTTTCCGAAGCTCCGGGTCTTGCGGAACACAGATACGTTTTCCATGCCATAAAGTACCCTGTTCGTCTTCATGTAATCCTTTGGCTTTTCCCTTGCCAATCTTTTCCTTAATCTCTTCAATTTCCTTATCAGTCTTCTGGGCTTCTTTGATCTTGTCCAACAAAGTAGGTTGAACATCCAAAGACATGAGATGTCCTTCGGGCACAATCTCCAATCTGAGATCTCTAAATTGGGCACACAGATCATCTGGCAGTTCTCCCTTAGTAAGGCCATTCACAAAAACCTTACGGCTTAGTGCATCCGCTACAACATTTGCTTTACTGGGGTGGTATTGCAAACTCAAGTCATAGTCCTTGATGAGTTCTAGCCATCTCCTTTGTCTCATGTTAATTTCTTTCTGGGTGAAGATATACTTTAAACTCTTGTGATCTGTGAACACTTCACATCGCTTTCCCAAAAGATAGTGTCTCCATGTTTTGAGTGCATGGACAACAGAGGCTAACTCTAAATCATGATTAGGTTAGTTTACCTCATGAGTTTTGACTTGTCTCGAGGCATAAGCCACAACTTTCCCTTCTTGCATAAGTACTGCACCTAGTCCATGATGAGATGCATCACAATATACTTGGAAATCCTTCTCCAAATCTGGCAAACATAAGACTGGTGTTGTCACTAGTCTCATCTTCAATTCTTGGAAACTGAGTTCACCACCCTCAGACCAAGCAAATTTCTTATCTTTCTTTATCAATTCTGTCATGGGTTTTGCTACTTTGGAGAAATTCTCAATAAACCTTCTGTAGTATCCTGCCAAGCCAAGGAAACTACGAACCTCTTTTACTGACTTAGGAGATTCCCATTCAGTTACAGCTGAAACTTTAGCAGGATCAACTGCTACACCATATCCTGACACAACGTGTCCAAGAAATCCAACTTCATTTAACCAAAATTCACACTTGCTGAATTCGGCATACAGCTTATGCTCTCTAAGCTTCTCAAGTATCAATCGTAAATGTCCTTCATGCTCTTCTTTGATCTTGGAGTAGATCAAAATGTCATCGATGAAAACGACAACAAACTTATCACGAAATTCCATGAACACCTTCTTCATCATATTCATGAAGTATGCCGGTGCATTGGTCAAACCAAATGGCATCACGGTATACTCATACAATCCATACCTTATGGTGAAAGCTGTCTTAGGTATGTCTTGTTCCCTTATCTTGAGCTGGAAATAACCTGATCGGAGATCATTCTTTGAGAACATACAAGCTCCTTCTAGGTGATCAAACAAGTCATTGATTCTAGGCAAAGGGTATTTGTTCTTGATAGTCACCTCATTGAGTGAACGATAGTCTATGCATAACCTTTGACTTCTATCTTTGTTTTCCACAAACAAAACTGGTGCTCCCCAAGATGAAGAACTTGGTTGGATGAAACCTTTCTGCAACTGTTCTCCAAGTTGCTTCTTGAGTTCTTTCAACTCATCAACTGACATCTTGTACGGTCTTTTTGCTATTGGTCCAGATCCTGGTAGAAAATCAATAAGAAACTCCACATCTCTATCTGGTGTCATTCCCGGCAATTCTTCCGGAAACACATCTGGATATTCACTCACAATAGGCACACTGTCTATGCTAACCCCCTTAAGAGAATTTAGCTTACTCCCTTTTGATTCAAAGTTAGATTTGAATCTAATCCGTTTCTTTTTAGGGGTTGTGAGTGCAACAGTACGATTAGCACAATCTAAAACTCCTTCATACTTGGTCATCCAATCCATCCCCAAAATTACATCTAGTCCTTGGGAATCTAGGATTATCAGACTCACTGGAAACTTATGTTTTCCAAATTCTATCACTAGATCCCGGCATCCAAGACTTACTATCATATCTCCACCCGGAGAACTTACTTTTATTGGACACCCAATGTTTTCAGTTGGAAACCCATTTCTATCAACAAATGCTTTTGATATGAATGAATGCGATGCTCCAGTATCAAAAAGAACAAGTGCTGGAATAGAATTGAGTTTGAACTTACGAGCAACAACATCTGTGTCTTCATAGATTTCCTCCACATTGATGTGGTTCACTTGCCCCTTTTGAAAAGGTTTGGGCTTGTTGGGTCCTTCAACTTCCTTTTCTGGGCATTCATTTGCATAATGCCCCATCTTCTGAAGGGAATATGCCCTGAGAGGCAATAATAAAGTGTTTATTATGTGTATTCCAAGTATATGATAGATGTTTATTTTGCATGCTATAATTGTATTAATACGGAAACGTTAATACATGTGTGTTTAATAAACAAACAGAAAGTTCCTAGTTATGCCTCTCTCATAAACTAGCTCGTTGATTAACAAGATGATCAAGGTTTCCTGATCATGGACATTGGATGTTGTTAATAACGGGATCACAACATTAGTGTAATGGTGTGATGAACATTCATCCGAAGTATAGCATTACGATCAAAGTCATTGAGTTTATATTGCTATAACAACTTACGAAGTGATCCTAATCCTTAGACCATGAGATCATGTCAATCACTAACACCGGAAGAGTTTCTTGATAACATCAAATGTCACACCGTAACAGGGTGATTATAAAGATGGATTCAGAACTAATAAAGTGTTATGTTGAGGCTCATGGATTGAGAGTGGAATTTGTTCATCCCGATGACGGATAGATATACTCTGGGCCCTCTCGGTGATATCACATTGATTAGCTTGCAAGCAAGTGATTTGATCACTAGAATGTTATATCACAGGAACGAGAAAAGAGTGCATGTCGGTAACGAGATCAAACTAGGTATGGAGATACCGATGATCGAATCTCGGACATGTAATATATCGTGAAACAAAGGGATTAAGATACTAGCGTAAAAGGTTCCGACAATCACAAGAAAGTCATCGTTGAATGTGTGGGAGTCAGTATGGGTCTCCAGATCCCGCTTCTGATTATTGATCCGAGAGCGGTCTCGATCATGTCCGCATTATTCACGAACCATAGGGTGACACACTTAAGAGACACCGACATCCAATTGGAGCAAATGTTTCATGCCGAAAGAATGAACAAGCGCAGGAATTTATTTCACTAGATACCGAAACAGGTTTTCGGGTGAAATTGCATAAAGTGGTTATGCATGTGAAATAGAATTATAGCAAGGGGTTATTTGTGAATGTTTGTCATTAAAGTAATTGACAAAATTCTGAATAAAATAAAAGAGTTTTATTTAATGAGAGTTTGCATTAAATTTGGTGGAAATTTAATGGGAATTTGAGTGGACTTTTGAGTGGAGGGAATTTAAAGGAGATTTGTGAGTGGAGTGTCCACCCACATGAAGAGGGGAGGGCAAGGGGGCAGCCCCATGCGCCGGCCACCCCCTTGGGGTTCCCCCCCTCCTCCTATAAAAGGAGCCCTCCTCCTCACTTGTCTCACACACCTCCTCGTGAAGGATCTCTCTCCCCCTCTAGAATTTATCCCCCATGGTCTCGGACTAGCGAGATACATGTTCCCGGTGGCTATTCGGCAAGAAAGAGTTGTGCTTCCGCTGCATCGCTGGAGCGAGGAGGCGGAGGTTGCTCGGTGCCTCGAACGTGTGTGCGAGCACGGATGCACTGCTGATTTGCGGCGCTAGGACTTCCTCTCGATCTTGAGATCGGCAAGAGATCGTCTACATCAACCACGAGTTGAACTCGTTAAGCTTTGTCGGTCTTCAAGAGTATGTTCTCTACGGATATACATCCGCCCGTTGTTTGTATCTAGTAGATAGATCTTTGTATATAGTTCACATCGTAGGAAATTTTTTGTTTTCTATGCTGCGAACCCTACAGTGGTATCAGAGCCGGATCTATGCGTAGATACTTTACACGGGTAGTACACATATGAGTATGTGGGCGATGATAATCATGTTGTTGCTCCTTTGTTGTAATTTTTGATATTGGTGGCATAGTGGGATGAAGCGGCCCGGACAAACTTTACATGTCCTCGCACATGAGACCTGTTCCACGCTTGACATGCAACTAGTTTGCATAAGTGGCTAGCGGGTGTCTGTCTCTCCTACTATAGTCAATATCTATTTTGCAAGCGAGTTGTCAACAATTTGATTATCCTCGTTGTGGTTCATGTTCGTAGGTAAGAACGGTTCTATCTCGAAAGCCCTAAGCCATGTAAAACTTGCAATGGATAAATTAGAGGCGTCTAGTTTAGATTGTTGCTGGGCTAGTGTTATGATATGGTAGTGTTGTAAGTAGAAGTATGAGATGATACTCTTACAACACGCATAGCGTGTAAAATCCATAGACCTTGGATTTACACATATAGGTATGATAG
The DNA here is from genome assembly GCA_916181665.1 of Avena sativa. Lineage (NCBI taxonomy): Eukaryota > Viridiplantae > Streptophyta > Magnoliopsida > Poales > Poaceae > Avena > Avena sativa. The sequence goes on along the minus strand of OV702285.1, from coordinate 362,135,889 downwards.
TGATCATACCACGATGCACATGATAGAGATCATCTGCGGGAACCATATAATTTCACTAATAAACATATGATGTTTGATTGCATCTTATATTGCTTGTTTAGCTCTTTGTTAGCATAATAAGATAATCCCTCATTTAAATATCAAGATAAGAATGTGTTCTTCCTTTAGTATGCACCGATTATGTTTTCGTCGCTCCAAGACATCACGTGATGATCGGGTGTTCTTGGATCCACGACCATATTTCGGGTGTAAAACAGTTACACACGCGAATACTAAGGTTCTAACTTCGCGAGCCTAGCATGTACATACATGGCCTCGGAACACGGACCGAAAGGTTAAGCATGAGTCATATAGTTGATATGATGCCCATTTGATGCTCGCCTTTGAAGCTATACCGACTCACGTGATGATCGGACTTGGTGTAGTGGATTTGGTTCATGTAATCACCAAAAAGGCACGAGGGATGTCGTTTTTGAGTGGGAGTTCATTCGTAATATAGATTAGTTGAACTCAATCTATCATACACTTAGTCTAAACTTTACAAATTATGTTGTAGATGGCACCACCTGCTTTTAATTTCAATGTGTTCATGGAGAAAGAGAAACTAGCAACGAACGGTAGCAACTTTACCGAATGGGCCATGAATTTGAGGATTCTCCTCTCTGCTGCACAAAAGCAATATGTGCTAGAAGCGCCGTTAGGCCCCCCACCTTTTGATGATGCCCCTGACGAGGAGAAGAATGTCTATCAGACTCGTCAGGAGGACCACAACTTAGTTCATTGCGGCATATTGTATGGGCTAGAGCCAGAACTTCGAAAGCGTTTCGAAAACGGCAATGCATTTGATACAATGGGTGAGTTGAAAATGATTTTCGACACACATGCTGTTGTAGAGAGCTACAACGCTTCAGAAAAGTTCTTTAGCTGCATGATGGAAGAGCACAACTCCGTTAGTGAGCATGTACTCAAGATGTCGGGTTACGCCGATAAGCTTGTGTCCTTGGGAATATAGATTCCCATTGACTTAGGCATCCATCGTGTTCTGCAGTCTCTGCCACCTAGCTATAAGAGCTCCATGATGAACTATAATATGCAAGGCATGAAGAAGTCTCTCCCCGAGCTTCTGTCAATGCTTAAAACTGCAGAAGTGGAGATCAAAAAGGAACATCAAGTGTTGATGATCAATAGGAACACTGGTTTCAAGAAAGATAAGAAGGGAAAACGGAAGGGAAGTAAGGGCGGCAAGCCTGTTGCCGCGCCTGAAAAGAAACCCCGAGTTGGACCTAAGTCTGATTCCGAGTGCTACTATTGTAAGGGGACTGGCCACTGGAAGCGCAACTGCCCCAAGTATCTGGCAGAAAAGAAGGCCGGCAAGGCAAACAAAGGTATATATGATATACATGTTATTGATGTGTACTTGACTAGTGCTCGCACTAGCACCTGGGTATTTGATACCGGTTCAGTTGCTAATATTTGTAACTCGAATCAGGGGCTGCGGAACAAGCGACCGCTAGCAAGGGGTGAGGTCAAGATGCGTGTCGGCAATGGATCAAGCGTTGATGTGATTGCCGTCGGAACGCTGCCTCTCCACTTACCGTCGAGATTAGTTATAAACTTGAATAAATGTTATCTGGTGCCTGCACTGAGCATGAACATTGTATCTGGATCGTGTTTGATGCGAAGTGGTTATTCATTTAAATCCGAGAACAATGGTTGTTCCATTTATATGAATGAAATCTTTTATGGACATGCACCGATGATGAATGGTTTATTTCTATTAGATCTCAATGATAATGTTACACATATTCATAATGTTGATGCTAAAAGGATTAAACTTAATGATGATATATCCGCATATATGTGGCACTGCCGTCTAGGTCATATTGGCGTTAAACGCATGAAGAAGCTCCATTCGGATGGACTTTTGGAATCACTTGATTATGAATCATTTGATACATGTGAGCCATGCCTTATGGGCAAGATGACTAGAACGCCGTTTTCCGGTTCAATGGAACGGGCGACAGATTTATTGGAAATCATACATTCTGATGTATGTGGTCCAATGAGTGTGTCGGCGCGAGGTGGATATCGTTATTTTGTTACTTTCACGGATGATTTGTGTAGATACGGTTATATCTACTTGATGAAACACAAGTCTGAAACCTTTGAAAAGTTCAAGGAATTTCAGAATGAAGTGGAAAATCATCGTAATAGAAAGATCAAATTTCTACGGTCCGACCGTGGAGGTGATTATCTAAGTTACGAGTTTAGCACTCACATGAAAGAGTGTGGAATTGTTTCACAACTCACACCTGTCGGAACACCAGAGCGAAATGGTGTGTCGGAACGTCGTAATCGTACTTTATTAGATATGGTTCGATCTATGATGTCTCTAACGGACTTGCCGTTGTCATTTTGGGGTTATGCACTAGAAACTACTGCATTCACTTTAAATAGGGAACCATCTAAATCCGTTGAAAAGACACCGTATGAATTGTGGTTTGGAAACAAACCTAAGCTGTCATTTCTTAAAGTTTGGGGATGCGATGTTTATGTGAAGAAACTTCAACTGGATAAACTCGAACCCAAAGCGGAAAAATGCGTCTTCATAGGATACCCTAAAGAAACTATTGGGTATTCCTTCTATCACAGATCCGAGGGCAAGGTTTTTGTTGCCAAGAATGGATCCTTTCTAGAGAAAGAGTTTCTCGCGAAAGGTGTGAGTAGTCGGAAGGTAGAACTCGAAGAGGTTGTGGAACCTTCTCTTCAAAGTATGGCGAGTAGCGCAGCGCCGGAAGTTGTTCCGGAGTTGGCTCCACCTGTTGAAGAGGGAACTAATGATAATGATCATGAAACTCCAAAAGAGAGTACTACCGAACCTCGCAGGTCAAACAGGACGCATAGAGCTCCGGAGCTGTACGGAAATCCTGTCATGAATTTCATGGTTGATGAAAATGATGACCCTGCGACGTATGAAGAAGCGATGATGAGCCCGGATTCCAACAAATGGTTAGAAGCCATGAAATCCGAGATGGAATCCATGTATGAAAATCAAGTTTGGAACTTGGTGGAATTACCTCACGACCGAAAGGCCGTGGAGAACAAATGGATTTCCAAAAGGAAAACTGATGCTGATGGTAATGTGACCGTCTATAAAGCTCGACTTGTCGCAAAGGGGTTTCGACAAATTCAAGGAGTTGACTACGATGAGACTTTCTCTCCCGTAGCGATGCTAAATTCAGTTAGGATTATGTTAGCAATTGCTGCATATTTCGATTATGAGATATGGCAGATGGATGTCAAAACCGCGTTTCTCAATGGTAATATTGAAGAAGAGTTGTATATGATACAACCAAAGGGTTTTGTCGATCCTAAGGATGCTAACAAGGTGTGCAAGCTTCAGCGATCCATCTATGGATTGAAGCAAGCATCACGAAGTTGGAATCTCCGCTTTGATGAGGTGATCAAAGAGTTTGGATTTGTCCAAACTTATGGAGAAGCTTGTATTTACAAGAAAGTGAGTGGGAGCAATGTGGCATTTCTGATATTATATGTGGATGACATATTATTGATCGGAAATGATATAGATCTTTTAAACAGTGTTAAAAGTTATCTAAACAGCAAATTTTCAATGAAGGACCTAGGTGAAGCGTCATACATATTAGGCATAAAGATCTATAGAGATAGATCTAGGCGCCTAATAGGGCTATCGCAAAGTACATACCTTGATAAGATTTTAAAGAAGTTTAAAATGGACGGAAGTAAGAAGGGGTTCTTACCTATGTTGCAAGGCAAGACATTGAGTAAGACTCAAAGTCTGGCTTCGGCGGAAGAAAGAGAGATAATGGACAAAGTCCCCTATGCTTCAGCCATAGGCTCTATAATGTACGCCATGCTATGTACAAGACCGGATGTGGCACATGCTATTAGTTTGACTAGTAGGTACCAATCGGATCCAGGTTCGGAACACTGGATAGCGGTCAAGAATATCCTTAAGTACTTACGAAGAACTAAGGATATGTTTCTTGTATACGGAGGTGAAGAAGAGCTCGTCGCTAAGTGTTATGTCGACGCTAGCTTTGACACCGATCCGGATGACTCTAAGTCTCAATCCGGATACGTATTTCTCATGAATGACGGAGCGGTTAGTTGGAGGAGCTCCAAACAACCTGTGGTAGCGGGATCAACAACGGAGGCCGAATATGTTGCTGCTTCAGAAGCGGCTCAGGAAGCAGTTTGGATGAAGGAGTTCATATTCGAACTAGGAGTGGTGGCAAACGCGTTGGACCCAATGGTGATCTATTGTGACAACAATGGTGCCATTGCCAATGCCAAAGATCCAAGGTCTCACAAGCATTCCAAGCATATTAAGCGCCGGTTTCACTCCATCCGCGAGCATGTCAAGGATGGAGATATAAAGATTTGTCAAGTACATACGGATCTCAATGTAGCAGATCCGTTGACTAAAACTCTCCCTAGAGCAAAACATGATCAACACCAGAACTCAATGGGTGTTAGATTTATCACTATGTAACTAGATTATTGTCTCTAGTGCAAGTGGGAGACTGAAGGGAATATGTCCTGAGAGGCAATAATAAAGTTTTTATTATGTGTATTCCAAGTATATGATAGATGTTTATTTTGCATGCTATAATTGTATTAATACGGAAACGTTAATACATGTGTGTTTAATAAACAAACAGAAAGTTCCTAGTTATGCCTCTCTCATAAACTAGCTCGTTGATTAACAAGATGATCAAGGTTTCCTGATCATGGACATTGGATGTTGTTAATAATGGGATCACAACATTAGTGTAATGGTGTGATGAACATTCATCCGAAGTATAGCATTACGATCAAAGTCATTGAGTTTATATTGCTATAACAACTTACGAAGTGATCCTAATCCTTAGACCATGAGATCATGTCAATCACTAACACCGGAAGAGTTTCTTGATAACATCAAACGTCACACCGTAACAGGGTGATTATAAAGATGGATTCAGAACTAATAAAGTGTTATGTTGAGGCTCATGGGTCGAGAGTGGAATTTGTTCATCCCGATGACGGATAGATATACTCTAGGCCCTCTCGGTGATATCACATTGATTAGCTTGCAAGCAAGTGATTTGATCACTAGAATGTTATATCACAGGAACGAGAAAAGAGTGCATGTCGGTAACGAGATCAAACTAGGTATGGAGATATCGCTGATCGAATCTCGGACATGTAATATATCGTGAAACAAAGGGATTAAGATACTAGCGTAAAAGGTTCCGACGATCACAAGAAAGTCATCGTTGAATGTGTGGGAGTCAGTATGGGTCTCCAGATCCCGCTTCTGATTATTGATCCGAGAGGGGTCTCGATCATGTCCGCATTATTCACGAACCGTAGGGTGACACACTTAAGAGACACCGACATCCAATTGGAGCAAATGTTTCATGCCGAAAGAATGAACAAGCGCAGGAATTTATTTCACTAGATACCGAAACAGGTTTTCGGGTGAAATTGCATAAATTAGTTATGCATGTGAAATAGAATTCTAGCAAGGGGTTATTTGTGAATGTTTGTCATTAAAGTAATTGACAAAATTCTGAATAAAATAAAAGAGTTTTATTTAATGAGAGTTTGCATTAAATTTGGTGGAAATTTAATGGGAATTTGAGTGGACTTTTGAGTGGAGGGAATTTAAAGGAGATTTGTGAGTGGAGTGTCCACCCACATGAAGAGGGGAGGGCAAGGGGGCAGCCCCATGCGCCGGCCACCCCCTTGGGGTTCCCCCCCTCCTCCTATAAAAGGAGCCCCCCTCCTCACTTGTCTCACACACCTCCTCGTGAAGGATCTCTCTCCCCCTCTAGAATTTATCCCCCATGGTCTCGGACTAGCGAGATACATGTTCCCGGTGGCTATTCGGCAAGAAAGAGTTGTGCTTCCGCTGCATCGCTGGAGCGAGGAGGCGGAGGTTGCTCGGTGCCTCGAACGTGTGTGCGAGCACGGATGCACTACTGATTTGCGGCGCTAGGACTTCCTCTCGATCTTGAGATCGGCAAGAGATCGTCTACATCAACCACGAGTTGAACTCGTTAAGCTTTGTCGGTCTTCAAGGGTACGTTCTCTACGGATATACATCTGCTCGTTGTTTGTATCTAGTAGATAGATCTTGGTATATAGTTCACATCGTAGGAAAATTTTTGTTTTCTATGCTGCGAACCCTACATCTTCTTGCACTTGAAACACTCAACCTGACTAAGATCCTTCTTGACAGGCTGGCTTCCACTGCCACTTCCATTTCCACTGTGGTGGCTCTTATATCCACCCTTGTGATTCTTGTACTTATCATTGTCATGACTACGATTGTGCTTGTTGTCATGATAACAGTTGTGGTTGTGGTGCTTGTTGAACTTCCCATTCTTATGGGATCCAGAACTCCCACTGTCATCATAATGGGAACACTTGTGAGACGATCCCGAGCTGTGCTTGTTAGAGTGCTTTCTCTTCCTGCTTTCAACTTGTTTTATCTTGCTCTCCAAAATAGCAGCTTTGTCACAAAGAGACTGGTATGTGGGGACATAGGCCACAACTAACTGCAGGTTTAGTTCATCATTCAACCCTTCAAGGAACTTTTCCTTCCTCTTTGCATCAGTGTCAACTTCATCCGGTGCATAACGCGCCAGATTGTTGAACTCTTCAATATATTCAGCACGCTGCGGTGGCGCTGCTTCAGGTTATGGAACTCTTTCTTCTTCAAACTCATCACTCCGAATGAGATGTGAGCAGTATGGAAACCATCTTCAAAGATAGCTCATGTCACATCCTCAAAGGGAGTGGTGATTTGGAAGTTATCCCACCAAGTGGCTGCTGGTCCTTCCAACAAGTGAGCTGCAAATCTGACTTTCTCTTCATCAGTACAGCCTACAGTCACCAAGTCCTTGTTAACAGAGCGTAGCCATTCATTGGCCACCATAGGATCAGTAGTTCCTGAGAACTTTGCTGGCCTCAGTCTCAAGAACCTGGTAAGCATATCAAAACCCGGTGGGTTGTTCTGATTGTTGTTGTTGTTATTGTTGTTATTATTGTTGTTGTTGTTATTGTTGTTGTTGTTGTTGTTGTTGTTGTTGTTGTTCTGGTTCTGGATGAATGTAGTCATCATTTGCATCAGCTGAGTCTGAGCTGTCATCATTTGCTGCATCTCAGGGGTGATGTTGTTGTTGTTGGGGTTGGGATTGGCACGTCGGGGAGGCATCTGTGGTTTGTTCAATAGAGATAAGAATGAGATACCCATAGATGCTAACATGCACAATACATCACATAAACCTTCACCAAACATGCATCACAATAATAATAGTTCAACAACATAAACGACAAGTTTGCAAAGTAAACACACCAATAGCAAGCCATCCACATGTTGGATGGTCATTGCGACTCAATAAACAAAGACATGATAAATAAAGGTAAATGAGTAGTCATCACTACTCCTCGGCATCAACCTCCTCCTCAACAAATGTAAGACCTGCATTCTCCATAGCGGTCTTGTATTCCTCGACATTGGTGGTCAAGGTCTCTACTTGGCTCTGAGAGCCCTCTTTTGTGAACGAAGCCTCTCAATCACAGTCTGCTGATGCTCGAGCTCGAAGTCCTTGGACTCTAGTTCTGCAGTCATGTCTCGAATCCTCTTGTTCCTATCTTGAACTCTCTTCTCTTGACTCTTGAACTTTCTGTCCTGACTCTAAAACTTGGCCTCCATCTCTTTGACTATCTCATCTTGCTCCGCGAAGAGCTTGACCTTCTCACGAAGCTGCACCTGGAGTTCATCATTGCTGAGCATGACGTTGGTCCTATCAGTGTCTATGTGCCTAAGAAGAACCTCTAAGTCCTGGAGGTATAGGCGAATCGGCTCTGCCGTCTCTCTCGAAGTATCCTCAAAGTCAATAGCCTCAACATCATCATCACGTCTACCAAAGGTGTGGAAGTGAGTACCCCTAACCTCTCGAGAGTGTCTCCCTAGTAAACGTTCAATCAAATCCTGCATGACTACCTCAAGGCCTCTCTCCTTGTCATCATGCATGAGCTTGAAGATGATGGCCTCCGTGGCTGGCTCAGTCTGGCGTCCTGGCTGATTGACCTTGAAGCCCCAAAGGTCTTTCCTCTCAAACTTGGTGAGGGGAAGCATCATGATAGTAGGAAGAGGGAGATTGAGCAGACTAGTGAGCTCAATGATACAAGGGCCAAATCGAGTTCCCTTGAACTCTTCAGCCTTGCTGATAGTAACATTAGGCATCTATTTAGAAGATAGAAAAAGTTAGGATCAACACAATTTAAGATAATCTACAAGACAAGGCATCACATGCATATCTTTGGAAATCAAAAACACACAAGTCATGGCATGCATAACACAAACAACCTAGTTTCAATATAACTTAGTCAAATTTTGGAAATATAATGATGAGTGTGGTGGTCCAACTAATAAGGCTCAATTCGTCTTTCACTTTCTAATCTAAAGGCTAACAATGCATCCTTCTATCGAAGAGATGAGAAAAGGAAGATTAGAGAAGTTTACTAGAAGAATAAGACAAGTGTGGAAGTTGTTGAAAAAAATTTCCTTAGTGGTTTCCAATCCTAGGGTCATAATCCTACAGGCAACACAACACTCTGATACCATCTATAAGATCCCTCCCTTTATAAACGTAAGGATCCCTATGATTGCAATGCTAGTCCCTAGATCAATGCTAGCATCCATAGTTTAAGATGAAGTACACAGAAGGTCATTATTACAAGTCATTCCAGAGACAAATATAGTCTTTTACAACTCCATGGCCACAGGCCTAATACAAGAGTTCAGATATAATATAAGATAAACAAGTCTTCATCTTCATGTGCCATAGGCAAGCATGTTGAGTGTAGACTCATGACTCCTAATCATCATCACAATATCCTGCAACATCACAAGTTACAGCCATAGTGGGTCAATACATTGGAATAGTATTGGCAAGTGATACTTAGTATAATATTGGTGGACTAAATACTATATGCATTTTGGCTAAGTGTAGCTTAGGCTTGCTTTGCTCAAAATAGGTTTTGCCTATCAGTTGAAATCACTAAGTTTTTCTTTTTCAAAAACTTTTCCCAAGGAACCACCAATAGACATTGGGGTCCTTCACCCTTGTTCAACCACAAGTTTTTACTTAGAAATTGGGATGAGGAGATTCTTGATAGCTTCCATGTCTTGATGCTCAAGTTGTCCAATACCAGGGACATGGCTAAGTACTTAGATTCTTCCATCTGCAGAGGTTGTGCACTTTCCCCACAAGACTTGATTTTCACCAAGACAGGACCTTTCAGAAGCCTTCCCTTAGACTAAATGGACGTGCTCCAACCTATCATCCCACTACCACCAACTGTCCAAATGGCTAAGTTATTGCAACCTATATGATCCAGGCAGTGCCCATATTGCCAAGTGGCTGCACTAGAAGCTTCTTAACATTTGGCCTCTCAAATCCCTTTGTTCCTGGGTGTCTTTCCACAAGTGAGATACACAAGGTAAACCATAGAAATGGGCCTTGTGTAACCACTCAACACAAACCATTCCTTCCATTCCACCCAGGTGTTTCATTCACTTAGTTGTTTTATTAAGCAAGACACAAGTCCAAAGATTTAGAAATATTTTATCATAGCATGAATATATAACCACCCTTGGTTGCTACTAGCTAGGCTAAGCATGGCATAGATAAGCATCTTAACTTAAAATTTCTAGCAATTCTACAACTACTAGGATTTCCCAAGCATAGCATATAGATCAAAATATTCATGCAAGTCTAGCAAAATATTTCTAGTGCATAGTTGAAAAACATAGGAATAATATCATGAAGCACCACTTTCCTTGGTAGTTTGGAGAGTAGCTACAATCCTCACAATCATAATCACTATTTGCGCCAAAATCTACACATAAAATGATAGCACCAAATCACATACTAAATAAATACAAGCAAAAATGTATGGATGCATGCAAAATGATATGTGATGATTTTCTATACTCAACAAGACAAGTGCACAGTACTGATTCATAAACAAGTTCAAAACTTGCCAAACAAACTTTATTTGAACATTAAATCATTTCTCAATAATTATTATATCCAAATTATGCCTACACAAGTTTCTGAAAAAATACCCATTTTAACAGAAGCAAAACATTAAACACATTGCATAAATGGAAAGGGCTTTCTCTCCTGATTCCATTGATATAAAATTCATCAAATTTGGACGTGGGAATCAAAAGTTATGAATTAAACAAGTTTAAACATCTAATTGATATAAAATCAGATTTTAAATCAAAGGATTGGCCACGCGGCAGCGTTTGATTGGACGATACCGCTTCGCACCGGATCACGCTCGGCTACCTATGGATCTAACTAAACATGCAGCTCAGATCTAAACTGTTGGGGTCCCAACCTTAGATAAGATTGATCCCTCCTGAGTTTACAATGCTAGTCCCTGGATCAATAGCTAGCATCCACAGTTAAGATGTAATATCAAGAAACAAAGGTCATAATATAACTTTATAACCAGGAATAACATAACTTTATTACATCACACATAGCTCATTTGGCTATTACATTACATTGCAGCGGAATAACTATAAGCATGTGTCCTTCATCTTCAAAGTGCCACAGGCAGATGTTGGTTGTAGACTTTGTAATCCTAATCAAACAATGTTCACTAAAATCAATCAAACCTGCAACATACAAGTTACAGCCACAAAGGGTCAATACATTTGAATTGTATTGGCAAGTGCTACTATATTTGTATAGTGGAGTCTATCAGCTATATGCATTTGGCTAAGTGGAGTTGAGGCTTGCATTGCTCAAAATAGATTTTTCCTTAACATTTGAAAATACTAAGTTTTTGCTTGACAAAATCATTTTTCCTCAATCAAAGATATCAAGATCCTTGTACCAAGCCATCTCTCCATCAATGATTGAAGAATTCAAACAACCCTTGTTCAAACCACAAGATTTTAATTTAGAAATTTGAATGATGAGATTCTTGATTGCTTCCATGTCTTGATGCTCAAATTTTCCTTTACCAGGGACATGGCTAAGTACTTAGATTTTACACTCTACAGAGGTGGTGCACTTTCCCCACAAGACTTGGTTTCCCAAGACAAGATCTTTCAGAAGCTTTCCCTTAGACCAAAATGGACGCGTTCCAACCTATCAAACACTACCACCCACTGTCCATATGGCTAAGTTCTTGCAACCTATATGATCATGGCAGAGCCCATATTGCCAAGTGGTTGCACTTGAAGCTTCTCAACATTTGACATCTCAAATCCCTTTGTTCCTGGGTGGCATACCACAAGTGAGATACACAATCCAAGCCTATGGCATTGTGAACCACTCAACCATTCTCCACCAAGCAAGCCCATTCCACCCAGGTGATTCATTAACTTAGTTGTTTTATTAAACAAAACTTAAGTCCTCAGACTTAGAATATTTTTCCATAGTGTGAATATATATTCCACCCATGTTTTCTATTAGCTAGGCTAAGCTTGGTAGTAATAGGAATCTCTAACTTAGGTAAATCCTACTAAGGATTCATCTACTAGGTTTTCTTATAGCAAGGTCTATATTTAGCAAAATCCATGCAAGTTTACTTAGCAAAATCACTAATGCATAGAGAAAGTAATGGGACAAAAAGTATGAAGCATCACTTGCCTTTTTGGTAGGGAATGGTGGTTCACTCCTTGATCTTTCTAGTCTCACACTTCACTACAAATCAATCAAGCAAACACAAATTCAATTCACATTCCAAACCAAAGTCAAACAAACAATTCTTCACACACACAAAGTAATGGAATCTAAGTCATGCATGGGAGCATGCACAAGATAGTTTTATTTTGCAAAGGGTCTCTATTGGGTTTCTAAACTTTGTAAGATCCAAATTGGTCATTTACCAAAGTGGCAAAGTCATTAGCAAGAGGGCTTTGTCCAAAAACTATTTTTAAATCCATTCATCATTTCATGTGGTGAAAAATGTTTTTATTTAGGCAAAACTCTTAGGTTGTTCACCAAATGAGTTGCTATTGCAAAGCTTGGTGTTTTTGGGTCAGTAGGTTTGGTCCAAAATATTTTCTCAAAGTTTTCCATTTAAAACCATTTTCATAAACAAAACAATAGTTTTGTTTGGCTAAAAATGAACTAAACTAATTAATCCATCCTAACCCTTTCCAATTTCATTTTCCAAAACATTGGTTGGTTCCTAGGGTCAGTAAGGTCACAACAATCCAATTTGCAAAGGTGTTATCCTTAATTCAATTTTAAATAATTTTTTACACTCTAAACAAGCATACAAATGAATCTGCAAAAATGAGCAAACAAATAGATACTATTTGCTAAACTAATTCCACAGTTGGCTAGGGCTTGTTCTCCTGAATTCATTGATATAAAATTTGCCAAATTTGGACGTGTGGTTTGAAAGTTATAGGGTTTTCAAATTTCTACTTAAATCTGCTTTTCAAATTCTGTTTTAAAACAGATCCTGCCACGCGTCGTTATTCAACTGGACGATACCGGTTCGGCCGGATCGGGCGACGCTGGCCGTTGGATTTAATTAACATCGCGCGGCTCAGATCGTTCGATACCCCTTCGCTTATTTTCTTTCCTAGCCGCTGGATCAAGATCGGACGGTTCCTATCAACTAGCCAGGAACTGGCGGCGCGAGTTCACCGGCGAGCGGCGGTGCGGTCAGTTGGCGGCGGCGCTGGCGAGGCAGGAAACGAAACAGGGAGGGAGCAAGCTCACCGAAGTCGCGAGGATGAGGTGATGCTGTTCGTGTGGCCGTCGTGGCAAGGGGCGCACGGGGACGGGCAGGATTTCTTGCCGGAGTTGGTTCTGGCGACGGTCGCGTGCGGTCGAGGTCAAGGACGACGCTGTGGTCCACGGGAAGACCAACGGAGGACGGGGTTAGCTGCGCAAGACCATGGCAAAGATGTGTGCATGAACGGAAGGGGTCGGGGTGGTCTGGAATTACCGGAGGAGTTCGTCGGAGGCGAGACAGACGGCGGCGCGGTCAGATGTTGTCGAAGTCGACGCTCTGGGCGCCCGCGGATGAATGATTGGCACGGTAAGATGCGCCAGGGTGCGGTGAGCGTTCTCGTGTGTTCGGGGAGGCAGGAGGTGGTGTGGCTCAGCCGTATTCGTCGGTGGAAGCTCGTCGGAGACGGAGCTGTTCGAGGACAAATTGCGATGGACTGGAGGCGTGCTCGGGGGAGGAAACAGAGGGGAAATGGAGAGGGGAGGGAGACGATTAAATGTGCGTGATCACTGCAGGTTTAACTCGCGGCATTAAGGTGAATTAAGCTGGAGGATTCAACGGCAGAACGGGGGAAGAACGGGTCACAGAGGGTGAGGACGAAGAACAGTAGGGAGTGGGGTCCGCTGGCAGTGAAAGAAAGGGAGAAGGGGAGGGGTCCACATGTCTGTTGCTCCGCGGGTTCCTTCTACGGCGAGAAAACATTTTGCCGTGGTGGGGTGGGGATTGGGCTAGGTGGGCTGTTTGGGCTGGCTCAGTTGGGCTGCTGTTGTTTCCTTTTTTTTTGTACAGAAACATTTTCCTTTTCTATTTCTATTTGCTGATTTGATTTTTAATCAACATTTCAAACATTCAAACCATTCAAACAATTCAAACTATTGTAATGAGTTTTTGGTTCTGTTTAGTAGTATAACCAACTTTCAAAATAAAATAATATTTTAAATCTTTTTAGGTTCCATTTATTAATTAAATAAAATGGACCATGGTTTATTAATAAAATAGGGTTTGGTTTAATTAATAAAATCTCCATTTTAAATCCAAATATTTTCAAAACCAAAACAGTAGGTTTTATTTGAAAATAGAAGATACTTGGAAAACTTGTTTTAAATTAAAATAACATTTTGTTTTAGGGTCCAATAATAATTAAATGAATAGACCTTATTCATTTAATTCAAATAGGTTTTGTTTTATTAAAATCTTTATTTTGAATATCTAAAATAAAACCAAAACACTTCAGTAGGTTTTTATTTGATAATATAAAATATTTGGAAAACTTATTTAAACCAAATAAATAGGTTTTAGTGTTTTAATTAAAATGGTAAAACCTTTTATTTAAATAAAATTTGGATATTAATTCCTTATTATTTTATTTAAATAAACCTTTACTATTTTTATTCAAAACAAAATGTTTTAATTCTAAAGCTTGGCCAAGGTTTAATTTGGCTTTATAAAATATTCTTTATTTATAAACTTCTATTTCATTTGAAAATGAATCTTTTCACTTAAGAGTTTCAAAATAGTATTTCCAAAACATTTTATTTTCTTTATTAAAAAGGTTTATCTTTTTAAACTCCTTTAGGATTTTATTTAATTCAAATGGGTTTGGGGTACAAAGTTTTATTTTATTCATTTATTTTCACATTACAAGATTTGGAAAATCTTGGGATGTGACATAAACTTACCTCTTCGCCGCAGATCTAAATTTCACCCACTAGATCTAGATCTAACGGTCCTAAGAAACAGACCATCAAGTGGCGGTGCTAGCGGCGGCGACAGGCGGCGGCGCGCTCAGTCAGTGGCGGTGCTAGCGGCGGCGACAGGCGGCGGCGCGCTCAGCCCAGGGGCGCTCTGTGTTTGGGGTTTGGGGGAAAATGGAGATAGGGCAGAGGGGGTTTAAATATCAAGGACGCGAGCGTGATTCACTCAGGCATTGATAGTGAATTGAAGCCGCAAATCAATCCAGAAATGTCCGAGTGATTTGGGGGGAGGAACTCGTCGCCGGGTGGAGACGATGACCGTTGCGTGGGTCGCGTTGTCAGCGAGAGAAACAGAGGGGAGGTGGGGTCAGGCGGTCAGTCACTCTGCGGGTTTTTTTGCGAGTGGAGAAAAATGGTTTGCGGGAGGGGTTGTTGGGCTAGCTGGGTCGAGTTGGGCTGGGTTGGGCCAGATTTGGCTGTTTGCTTATTTTTTTTCTCTTTATTCCTTTTCTTTTTCTGTTTTATTTTCTATAAATGATTTTCAAACTCCATTTCAAATCAGTTTGATTTCAAACCTTCTCTGGACTTTTGTATAGTGAATATTGTATTCAAATAAGTGTCAAATCCTTCTGTTTACTCAAACAAACTTGGTCCATTGAAAAATAAAATAAAATCAAGATTTTTATGAGATATATAAAAATAGGCATAAACTTGGTTTTATTTCATACTTTGTTTTGAAACTTTATTCAAGCTTTTGAAATCACTTATGTTTGAACTCAAAACATTACTGAATGAATAATAGTACCTTACTAATTAGCAAGTAGCACAAAGGCTAGAGTATTCATACATGAAATAATGAGCAAAAATATGCTCCTGTTTTTGAAATGATTTTGAAATGAAATCCTAAATGATCATGGATGCATGGATGATATGCATGAGCTTTGAAACATGATTTTAGGGATGTTACACGGTAGACAAAGGTCGGAAAGAAACAAGGGGAAGGAACATGCTCAGGATAGAATCCCGAGATGTTGATACATAAGTCAACATCCTTCCGAAGATTGATGCAGAAAACGGAAGGTGTGGCAGAGTCACGAATATAGAAGTGATACTCACGAAGAGCACTCTTGTCGTGATCTATTTGGTTCCATTAAAGAACATCTGACATAGCATGTGGTAGGGTAAGTCCTTTATCGTCTCTGCCCAATAGAGACAATATCCACAATTGAAGGCTATACTACAAGGTATTATCCATCTAGGGGTAATGTATGGGCATTAATGGCAGGCAATAAAATGTATCTTGGGTTAAAGGTCAGCTTCATGTACAAGATTCACAACACCAGAATCCAGCACAATTGGGGATCTTAGGTTCAAGTCCGAGGGTTAAAACCCAGAGAAAAGAGTAAGTACTATCTTAGTAGCACAGAGGGTACCATAAGGTAGTAATCACGAGGTAGCTTCCAAAAGAAGATACAACTTCTAAAGTACCCAAACAAGCAAATAGGAGGCACACGAGGCGAAATGAAACCTCGAAGCCTAGAGCAGAACACTATGGATCCATAAACATGATGTTGTGGACCCTTAAGGTAGAGAGATCATGATAGAAATAAATCTCTCAAACAAAGTAGAACAGAGGGAAACAAGGAACATACACAAATGACTCTAGAGATCTTAACACTAGGTCAAATGGTTGAGAAATGACATTCCTGGAAAGGCACCTAAGCTTTGAAGAAAGATACGAGATAGTGCATCAACACAAGATAAGATGACCCAGAGCTAGAGAGAAACTGGATAAGAAGAAAAAGAAGCATACCAGAGTTTTCGCACATAATTTCCATCTTTGAAAATAGTTTTCGCAAGTACTAGACTCAACATCGACCAATAGAAAGGGTTTACTACAGTCGGTACTGCTCTGATACCAAAACCTATGACACCCCCGGGATTAAGGCTAGACAAATCCCAGACTATCGTCTGAACATAAGACTAACCTAATCTCGAAAGCATACAGAGAGAAAATCGGTAATACAACAGTGACCCTACGACACAAAAATTATTGCAGCAAGCTCATAACTGAGCGAAGAACCAAAATATTACAAACAGAGGTCACTGACCACAAACATCAAACGACGGAAGGCAACTTATGCTACTAAGTATAGCAAACTTAACAAATTTCCTAAGAGGCCTTAAGAGTAACGATGACGTCCAATCCATAGATTCCAGACTATCGACTAGGGACCCCAAGCTACTCATCGATGTCGATGCCGTAAATAACGCATCTTCTATGGTAACACTTACTCTGCTGCAAAAGTATCAACAAAGCAAGGGTGAGTACAGGGTGTACTCCGCAAGACTTATGGCTGGTGGGGTTATTTTGCATAAAGCAATCTTTGTTTGTAAAACAAGAGGGAGAAGAAGAAGCTCGACTAATTAGAATACTTTAAAAGGGGATAAGAGAGCGGTAACTCTAGCTTTGATCATCTTTTGATATCCACTGAATCATCATTAGCTAAACCTACCAACTAGGATTACCCCCCAGTACCCATCAGGAAGCATCCTTAAGCACACATTGATCTGCCAAGTTTTACGATTAGGTTAAAGTTCTCTATGATCTTAGAATCTGGTCACCAAGTTGTCCATAACCGTGGACACGTCTTTTCGAAAATATTTAACCCTGCAAGGGTGTACAACTTTACCCACACGTACCAACTGATTCTTAATGACAAATAGTATTAGCCCTCTTCCTTGGAAGGCCGATAGAGAGTGGTTGACCACAACTTTTACCTTGATTTCGCTGAGACCATGAGTCACACACTAGGGAGATGCCGCCGTAACGGGTCGAGTCCCAAAGTCGGCCCCTAATGATGTGCGCAGGGTTCAAGATTACGGATGCAGGGAATCTCTTGTTCCCGTCCACGCTTACCTACCTGTTATGAATGGACCTCCTTTGATAAGAACCAAAATGTGTATGTCGAATGGAATGCCCGAACTATGTGACTCATGGAATCTACTCAGCAAGTTAGTTGGTCGAGGGGGTTTCTAGGCCCCCGTGTGGCTATACACTCATCTTGGTCCATAGGCAAGAACTCAGGTCCTAGTAGTGGCAAGTATGGGACTGCAAAAACCATAACCCACCGTCGCCTCCCATACAAGCCTTAGCATGTTTAACTTTCATCTCGGATCTTACCACGTCATCCTGTCATACTAGGTTCATTCGTAGCTCTGATTCATCAACCAGATGGACCAGCGATAACAACTAAGCATGGCTAAGCACAACAGATGTAACAGCTCTACAACGCTTCACAAGCCAAACCCTAGTTATGCTAGGAGCAGTGGATCAGGGAATATAGGCTATAAAGGAAACATGCATCAGATAGGATTACTCTATCTATCGATAAAACACTTTCGAATTGCCTGCACATGGCAAGAATTGAAATGATTGAAAACATAGGATTATATCATGTGTGGGGCTTTGCTTGCCTTTGCCTGTTGGTAACCAATAAGCAGAGCTTCAGACACCTGGTACTTGACTTGATTACATTTGGTCAAGAATTGGTCTTCGAGGTTTGACGGTGTTGACCTCGGTCTTCGATCTTGATCTCGATATAGTATTCTACCGAAGAAGAACCAAACACCGAAATGAAAGGGAAACAATCAACACATGGCATCGATGCAATGCTCAAGTAAGTATGATGATATGACAAGTTAAATTGTACTGAAATGTAACCCTAAAACATGCTCGGCAGTTTAATCGTTTAACTTGCAATTGAAATTGTTTAACAATGCATGATTATATAGTAAAGATATAGATCTCATTTTTCTGAACATTTTTGATATATTATAAAGATTTGTCTGACTTATAAATAATTAGTTATTAAATTTACAAGATTTAAATCATTTTATGAATTTATTAAATCATTTACTAAGGTTATTGCGTCATGCTAACGACAGGACACCCTAAACCTAAACTTTTCTCACCGAAGTAGAGGCTACCCACTGTAACTGGCATGTGGGGCCGAGGCCACATCAGCAAGCCACACAGGCGCCACATGGGCTCGCCGGAGAGCACTGTAGAGGGCGAAGGCTGGCGGCGCTAGGGCGTGAGCGGGGATGCGTGGGTACGTGCGTTCGAACCAGCATGATGTGGGCTATCTAAAACGGGCAGCGCCGCTACCTAGGGGTCACCGGAGCGTGGCCTGCGACGAGCGGCGGAGCGTGCAGGAAAACGGCGCACAACTGCTATAGAGGGGTAGGGAAGGATTGGAGGGGTCTACGAGGACCGAGAGCTCACCCTGAGAGTGTTGGTGGTGACGGCGAGACGAGGTGCGGTCGGTAGCAACGGCGATTGACGACGACGGCGGCCGTCAGGCTCGAGGAAGATGGTTACCGTGGCGATGATTGGGGGCTCCTCGTCTCGATTCCTTCTGTAGGGTTGCTCACAATGGCGAGGCGGAGCTCCTAGGAGCACTGGCGAGGCTCAGGACGGCCTGTAGCGGTGGCGCGAGACAGATAGGGTTTCAGCTAGAGGAGAGGAATGCGAGAGGGAGGTCGTTGGGGAGAGTGGGAAGTGGATGAGAGCAAGGAGATTTTGTCATGGAGACCTTATCCACCCACTGAGCTCGAAGGACGTCCGGGATAAGGCGGCGGGGATCGACGGCCGGTGGCACGACAGGGAGGAGCTTGCCGCTCGGGAGGAAGACGACAAGAACAGAAGCGATGAAGGGGTACGCGGGTTTAGGCTGCGCTTGGGCTATAGATGGGCCGAGGTAGGCCTTTTCAACACGTGTGAGCGGCAGGGAGAAAGGAGAGAGGACCTGGGCTCGGCCCAGATAACTTAGCTGTAGTTTTTTCTTTGCAGGAATCCTATTCTTTTTCTGTTTTCTATTTTCTCTTTGTATTTTTCATTTGTAATTTGTTTTGGATATTTTCAAAATACAAAACTTTTGTAAACATTTCAAAATATTGCAGGGGGCCTTGTAACTATTTGGGCTCCAAATATTTTGAGGTTTTCAAAATTCAAAAGCCATCGAACTTCAAAATCATGGGCCTAAAACCCTCTTGATTGGTCCCATGGTATACCTGTCAATTTCCGACAAAGATAGCTATTTGTCAGAGGACACCATGGGACGGCTCATATTGGTCCCATGGTATACCTGTCAACTGCACACCTTACCATTAGGCAGTTTTTATAGTACTTTTACTACTCCTTAAACAAGAGTAGTATAATCCTATCTAACGGCTGGAAGAGATTTGGCCCAAATAAGTCTAGCCAATATTAATGTGGGAGAAAAATCAACAAACTGGTCAAGAAATCGTGAGCCGTCTCTTCCACGGCTTCTCTCCGAACAGGGTGCACGCCGTCGCTCTCCCCCGCGAGTCGCACTGTTGCCTGCCCGCACTCGCACGACCGCCACCCCTCTCCACTCTCTACACGTCAGTGCTTCCCCCACACGAGAGGTCTCCTCTGCCGGGGGGATCACCCCCGGGCAAGCTAACCAGATAAGAAACAAGGGCAATATAACTGCATGCCGGCTGGTAACACCCGGATGTAAAAACCCAAAGGTAGGTCAGAAAGAAGGCCAGACGAAGAGCGAGCCGACAGACCAAACATTCGAATGAAAAGACATCACCAAGGCGCCTATTCGACTGGATCATCCCAGCCGGACAGGGCGAGCCGATGGGAAGAAGGTACCAAGGTGAGGGGTACATAGTAACCCGCCGCCCCAAGTAGACAATGACAATACCGGAGGAAGCAGCTAGCGGCACGGATGCCGGATATCCCGGGCCCTACCCTTGTCAATACAGGAGCCACCGCCCATGTCAGCCGGGGCGGCTTCCACTGTTTCCGTGCTGGCCGATGGGCGCGGCACTGTGCAAGACGTCAGGGAGGCGCAACACTATACCTGAGTAGTCGGCCGAGCCCGCCTATTGGACCCACCGGCTGGCCATACCGTTGCCCATGCTTACTAGCCCTATATAAGGGGCAGCAGGGCATCCATCTAAAGGGTTGGACTCCGATAGTTAGATCACACAGATACAGCTCGAGGAGCCCTTGTAGGTCTTCGTGTTCACCCTCATAGTCAGATTGGCAGGAGTAGGGGCTTTACCTTACATAGAGGGCCCTGAACCTCGGTACATCATGCGTCTTACGGAGCCATCTTGTACCCGATCTCTCATGTGGATGCTATCACTAGCCTTACTGCTTGCTCCCACTCTCTATCTAACCTATTCAGGTGCTGCTATTTCCATAGCAACGATAGTTGGCGCCCACCATGGGGCAAGATATGGCGGCGACCAGAGTCACGTTCCGCACGGGACACTTACCTCTGCCGGCGAGCACGTGGGTTCTGGCCTCGTGCTCACCTTGGGCCAGTTCGACTGCGTCATCGACAATGCCTCGTGCTTCGTCGGGTCCATTTTCCCAGCGGACGGCACCATCCTGCTATTCGGCGACCTACCCATCTATGTTGGCAGCGTGCTGGAGCGCTTCCCTCGGGAGATCGTCTCCTTCGCCGAGTCACTGCCATCAGCCGGAAGGGTTTCGCGGCATAGTAAATCAAAATTTTCTACGGAGCGAACAGAGGGAAAGCCAAGATCTAATCTAGGAGATGCAAACAACGAGAGATTGGATTAGATCTTCATACCCTTGAAGATTCGCACAGCGGAACGTTCGTCGGAACGTGGGTGATCTAGTCGTACTCGCTTCTCCTCCTCGCGATCCGATCCGATCTAGCACCACAAGTGGCGGTGCCTCCGTGAGATTCACACGTGCAGCACCTCGACGTCTCCTCCTTCCTCGGACCAGCAAGTATGGTGGAGAGATAGATTGGATCTACAACACGACGGCGTGGTGTATATGGTGGAGAATTTCTGCAGCAGGGCTTCGCCTACAAACAGTCGGGAGGGAGAGAGGAAAGCTAGCAAGGCGGCTAGGGTTTGGAGGAGAGGTGTAGGGGTTTGGTGCGACCCCACCCCTCTTTATATAGAGGGGGGGGCGCAGCCCTAGCCCCTCCCCCAAGCCCAAAGGATAAGGAGTGGGGGGCATGGACTCTCCCCTCTTCTAGAAACCCTATCTCTAGTTTAAACGATTTAAACTCTCTAGGATCGGCTGGGCCCTATGGGGCCTTGTGCCCCTGGCCCAATGCACCCAGGACACTCCCTCATAGGCCCATGCCCCCTCCCGGAAGGTGGGTCCACGTTGGTCCCCTTTCGGAAGGTTCTAGAAGCTTCCGGTACAATACCGATTAACCCGGAACAATTCCGAACTCCAAAAACTGCACTGCCTTATATGAATCTTATTCTCCGGACCATTCCGGAACCTCTCATGATATCCCGGATCCCATCCGAGACTCCGAACAAAAATTCATAAACCAATTATCCAATCTATCCTAGCGTCGAGATACGTTAAGTGTGTGACCCTGCGGGTTCGAGAATATGCAGACATGATCTTCTATCAATAATCAACAGCGGGGTCTGGGCACCCATATTGACTCCCACACATTCATCGATGATCATATCGGATGAACCACAATGTCAGGATTCAAACAATCCCATATATATATTCCCTTCGTCTCGCGATATTTTACTTGCCCGAGATTCGATCGTCGGTACCGTCATACCTAGTTCAATCTCGTTCACAGCAAGTACTTTACTCGTTCCGTAATCCGATATCACTTTGTGATTAACTCCTTAACCACATGCTTGCAAGCGGTGTTGATATCGATTACCGAGTGGGCCCGAAGTATATCTCTCCGACTTGGGAGGGACAAATTCCATCTCGATATATACAACCCAACAGATACTTTCCATTACCTGAGAGACACCTTTATGATCACCCTCTCATAGGATGACGTTTGATGACCTCAAAGCTTTCTTCCGATACCAGGGAGTTGTATTATCTCATGGTCTAAGGAATACAATATTTGACATAGGAAAAGCTTCACAAAGATGAACACGATGAAACGATCTAATTGCTTTGCTAAGTTTGGGTCTGTCCATCATATCATTCTCCAATGATATGATCTCATTATCAATTGACAACTCATGTCTATGGTTAGGAAACCTTAACCATCATTGATCAATGAGCTAGTCCTTAGAGGCGTACCAGGGACACGGTGTTGTTCACAAACCACACAAGTATTAATGTTTCCGCTTAATACAATTCTAGCATGGAATATAAACTTTATCATGAACATGAATTATAATAATAACATCTTTATTATTGCCTCTAGGGCATAATTCCAACAGTCTCCCACTTGCACTAGAGTCAATAATCTAGTTTACATCTGGTAACAATCTCACACCCATGGCACTGAGGTGTTGATCATGTTTTACACGTGGAAGAGGTTTAGTCAATGGATCTGCGACATTCAGATCTGTATGTACTTTGCTAATCTTCAGATCTCCATCTGCAATATAATCTCGGATTATATGAAACTTGCGGTTGATATGCTTGGTCTTTGGATGATATCTTGGTTCCTTAGCGAGTGCTATGGCGCCAGTGTTGTCACACAATATCTCCAGTGGGTCCAATGCACTTGGAACCACGCCAAGCTCAGTGATGAAGTTTCTGATCCAAACTCCTTCACTTGACGCTTCTGCAGCAGCCATGTATTCCGCTTCTACTGTAGATCCCGCGATCACGCTTTGCTTGCAGCTTCTCCAGCTCACAACTCCTCCATTCAAAATATAAACGTATCCTGTCTGAGATTTGGAATGATCCTTGTCGGTGTCAAAACTAGCATCGACGTAACCTTTTACGACAAGCTGTTCATCACCCCCATAGACTAAGAACATTTCTTTAGTCCTATTTAGGTACTTTAGGATGTTCTTCACGGCTGTCCAGTGTTCCACTCCTGGATCACTTTGATATCTGCTCGTCAAACTAAGAGCATTGGACACATCCGGTCTAGTACACTGCATGGCATACATGATAGAACCTATGGCCGAGGCATAAGGCACTTTTCTCATAGCTTCCCTATCATTTACCGTAGCTGGACACTGAGCCTTGCTCAATATCTTACCTGACAACATAGGCACTGAACCTTTCTTTGCCTTATCCATTCTGAACCTTTTCAGAACTTTGTCTAGGTATGTATTCTGGCTTAAAGCTATCAGGCGTCTTTGTCTATCTCTATAGATCTTTATGCCCAATATATAAGCAGCTTCACCTAGGTCTTTCATTGAAAAACACTTGTTCAAATAACTCTTCACATCGTTAAGCATGTTGATGTCATTTACGATAATCAATATGTCATCCACATATAGTACCAGAAACGTCACCGAGCTCCCACTCACTTTCTTGTAGATGCAAGATTCATAGAAATTTGGAACAAATCCAAAGCTCTTGATCACTTGATCAAAATGAAGTTTCCAACTCCGAGATGCTTGCTTCAGTCCATAAATGGAACGCTGAAGTTTTCATACTTTATCAGCATCCTTAGGATCGACAAAACCTTCGGGTTGCATCATATACAACTCTTCATCAATGTTGCCATTGAGGAACGCAGTCTTGATATCCATCTGCCATATTTCATAATCATGAAACGCAGCAATTGCTAATAAAATCCGAATGGAGTTAAACATCGCTACGGGAGAGAAAGTCTCATCGTAGTCAACACCTTGAACTTGTCGAAAACCTTTTGCGACAAGCCGTGCTTTATAGACGGTAACATTACCATCCGCGTCCGTTTTCTTCTTGAAGATCCATTTGCACTCAACGGCCTTTCGGTCGCTAGGAGGGTCTACCAAAGTCCATACTTGGTTTTCGCTCATGGATCCCAATTCGGATTTCATGGCTTCTAGCCATTTCTCAGAGTCTGGGCTCATCATCGCTTCCTCATAGTTCGTAGGTTCACTGTCTTCTACTAACAAGACAGTCAAGACAGGGTTTCCGTACCACTCAGGAGGGGCACGCGACCTTGTCGACCTGCGACGTTCAGTAGCAGCATCGTCCGAAGCTTCATGATCCTTGTCATTAGCTTCCTCTATTGTTGGTGCAGGCGGCACTGGAACAATTTCAGGTGCTGCGCTACTCTCCAATTCAAGAGAAGGTTCAATAACCTCGTCAAGCTATACTTTCCTCCCACTCACTTCTTTCGAGAGAAACTGCTTCTCAAGAAAGGAACCGTTCTTTGCGACAAACACTTTGCCTTCGGTTCTGTGATAGAAGGTATACCCAATAGTTTCCTTAGGGTATCCTATGAAGACGCATTTCTCCGCTTTGGGTTCGAGCTTGTCCGGCATCAACTTATTGACGTAAGCTTCGCATCCCCAAACTTTAAGAAACGACAAGTTAGGTTTAGCACCAAACCACAGTTCATACGGTGTCGTCTCAACGGATTTAGATGGTGCCCTATTTAAAGTGAATGCAGCGGTTTCTAATGCATAACCCCAAAATGATAACGGCAAATCAGTAAGAGACATCATTGATCGGACCATATCTAATAGGGTTCGATTCCGGCGTTCAGACACACCATTGCGCTGTGGTGTTCCGGGTGGCGTGAGTTGTGAAACGATTCCACTTGCTTTAAGATGCGTGAGAAAATCATAACTCAAATATTCACCTCCACGATCGGATCGTAGAAACTTAATCTTTCTGTTACGATGATTCTACACTTCATTCTGAAATTCCTTGAACTTTTCAAATGTTTCAGATTTATGTTTCATTAAATAGATATACCCATATCTACTTAAGTCATCGGTAAAAGTGAGGAAATAGCGATATCCACCACGCGCCGAAACACTCATCGGTCTGCATACATCGGTATGTATGATTTCCAACAAGTCCGTCGCTCGCTCCATCATACCGGAGAACGGGGTTTTCATCATCTTGCCCATGAGGCATGGTTCGCATGTGTCAAATGATTCAAAATCAAGAGACTCCAAAAGTCCATCAGAATGGAGTTTCTTCATGCGCTTTACTCCAATATGACCTAGACGACAGTGCCACAAATAAGTAGTATTATCACTATCTACTTTGCATCTCTTAGCCTCAATGTTATGGATGTGTGTTTCATCCCTTTCGAGATTTAGAAGAAATAAACCATTCACTAGAGGTGCATGACCATAAAAGATGTTACTCATATAAATAGAACAACCATTATTCTCCGATTTAAATGAATAACCGTCTTGCAATAAACACGATCCAGAAATAATGTTCATGCTCAACGCAGGCACATAATAACATTTATTAAGGTTTAAAACTAATCCCGAAGGTAAAACTAAGGAGAGCATGCTGACGGCCATCACATCAACTCTTGATCCGTTGCCAACGCGCATCGTCACCTCATCCCTCGCAAGCCGCCGTCTATTCCGTAGCTCCTGTCTCGAGTTACAAATATTAGCAACTGAACCGGTATCAAATACCCAGGCACTACAACGAGGGCTAGTAAAGAAAACATCAATAACATGTATATAAAATATACCTTTGATGGTGCCAGCCTTCTTGTCCGCTAAGTACTTCGGACAGTTGCACTTCCAGTGACCCTTGTCCTTGCAATAGAAGCACTCAGTGTCTGGCTTGGGACCAGACCTGAGCTTCTTCTCAGCAGGGGCATTGCGCTTGCCGCCGCCCTTCTTGAAGGGCTTCTTAGCTCCCTTACCTTTCTTAAAGGTGGGCTTGTTGACCATCAACACATGATTATCCTTCTTGATGTCCACTTCCGCAGCCTTCAGCTTTGCGAAGAGCTCGGTGATCGTATCAGTGGAACCAATCTGATTATGAGTCACTACAAAACTTTTGTAGCTGGGAGGGAGTGATTGCGGAACCCTGTCAATCTTGAGCTCCTCTGGAATCGTGCATTCCAGTTGCTCAAGGCGTTGAGTGTAGCCCGTCATCTTAATGGCGTGCTCACTAACGGAACTCCCTTCCTCCATCTTGCAGTTAAAGAACTTCTCGGAGATCTCATATCTCTCAGAACGGGCCTGAGTCTGAAACATGGTTTTCAACTCTTCGAGAATCTCAAAGGGCCCGGGATACTCTTCAAAACGATTTTGGAAGTTCCGGTTCCATAGCAAACAACATGGTGCTCTTAATCACACCATAATCTTCTTTACGCGACTGATAGACAGCTTTCTCATCAGCCGGTGCAGTTGCAGCAGGGGGGTCACCTAACGCTTTTCCAAGGACATAGTCCTTTTGTCCGCCAGACAGAATGATTCTTAGATTGCGGAACCAATTGGTGAAGTTAGACCCATTATTTCTAAGCTTTTCCTTCTCAGCAAAAACGTTGAAGTTGAAGTTGGACTTGGCCATGTGATCTACAGTATTTGCAAGTACAATTTAGACTATGTTCATGATAAATAGTTCAACTTAATCAAATTACTAGATGAACTCCCACTAAATTCAACATCCCTCAAGTTGTTTAGTGAACACAATCCAAATTCACCACACCTAATCCGATCATCACGAGAAGAGATGTGGTTTCGATGGTGGACAACAAAGTGTCGATCATATCATTCATATGACTCATGCTTAACCTTTCGGTTATTGTGTTCCGAGGCCATGTCTGTACATGCTAGGCTCGTCAAGTTAGACCCAAGTATTTCCGCGTGTGCAAAACTGGCTTGCACCCGTTGTATGTGAGCGTAGAGTCTATAGCAACCGATCATCACGTGATGCTTGGAAACGACGAACTTTTGCAACGGTGCATACTTGGGGAGAACACAGTTTTTATCTTGATCTTTAAGTGAGGAATCATCTTATAATGCTACCGTCACGATCTAAGCATAATAAGATACATAAAGGGACAAACATCACATGCATATAACTTTATGTGACATGGTATAGCCAATCTCCGCGCAATGATCTCCATCTTGTGCGTTCCGGCATGATCTCCATCACTCCACCATGATTGCCTCCACCACGAATAGCAACTATAACTATTGCTAACTACTTAGCGATAAAGTGAAGCTATTACATGGCGTATAAGAAGTTGACTCGCAGGTCATACACAATTATAAAGACAACCATATGGCTCCTGCCGGTTGTGTACTCATCGACATGCAAGTCATGAAACATTACAAAACATGATCATCGCATACAATATACACATCACATCTTGGGCCATACCATATCACAGAAAACACTCCCTGCAAAAACAAGTTAGACGCCTCTACTTTGTTGTTGCATGTTTTACGTGGCTTATGGGAGTAGATGCTAAGAACGATTCTTACCTACGGAAAGCCACAACGGTGATATTATGGTTGCCAAACTCCGGTGTTAATCCCATCACAACTATAGTGAGAGAAACTGACATCCACCAGCCGCATGTGTGGAACAAGCCACACGTCAAGTGCGGAGCCGGTCTCGCGAACGATGTCGCGTAAGGTTAGCCTGGACCGCTTCAATCTCACTATCCCGCGTCATAAGAAGAACACAAACAAGAGGCTTTCAACAGAAAACATCAACGCCCGCAACAACCATGTTGCGTTCTACTCGTGAATCACATCTACGCATAGATCTAGCTCTGATACCACTGAAGGGTTTCGCGGCATAGTAAATCAAAATTTTCTACGGAGCGAACAGAGGGAAAGCCAAGATCTAATCTAGGAGATGCAAACAACGAGAGATTGGATTAGATCTTCATACCCTTTAAGATTCGCACAGCGGAACGTTCGTCGGAACATGGGTGATGTAGTCGTACTCGCTTCTCCTCCTCGCGATCCGATCCGATCTAGCACCACAAGTGGCGGTGCCTCCGTGAGATTCACACGTGCAGCACCTCGACGTCTCCTCCTTCCTCGGACCAGCAAGTATGGTGGAGAGATAGATTGGATCTACAACACGACGGCGTGGTGTATATGGTGGAGAATTTCTGCAGCAGGGCTTCGCCTACAAACAGTCGGGAGGGAGAGAGGAAAGCTAGCAAGGCGGCTAGGGTTTGGAGGAGAGGTGTAGGGGTTTGGTGCGCCCCCACCCCTCTTTATATAGAGGGGGGGGCGCAGCCCTAGCCCCTCCCCCAAGCCCAAAGGATAAGGAGTGGGGGGCATGGACTCTCCCCTCTTCTAGAAACCCTATCTCTAGTTTAAACGATTTAAACTCTCTAGGATCGGCTGGGCCCTATGGGGCCTTGTGCCCCTGGCCCAATGCAGCCAGGACACTCCCTCATAGGCCCATGCCCCCTCCCGGAAGGTGGGGCCACGTTGGTCCCCTTCCGGAAGGTTCTAGAAGCTTCCGGTACAATACCGATTAACCCGGAACAATTCCGAACTCCAAAAACTGCACTGCCTTATATGAATCTTATTCTCCGGACCATTCCGAAACCTCTCGTGATATCCCGGATCCCATCCGAGACTCCGAACAAAAATTCATAAACCAATTATCCAATCTATCCTAGCGTCGAGATACGTTAAGTGTGTGACCCTGCGGGTTCGAGAATATGCAGACATGATCTTCTATCAATAATCAACAGCGGGGTCTGGGCACCCATATTGACTCCCACACATTCATCGATGATCATATCGGATGAACCACGATGTCAGGATTCAAACAATCCCATATATATATTCCCTTCGTCTCGCGATATTTTACTTGCCCGAGATTCGATCGTCGGTACCGTCATACCTAGTTCAATCTCGTTCACAGCAAGTACTTTAATCGTTCCGTAATCCGATATCACTTTGTGATTAACTCCTTAACCACATGCTTGCAAGCGGTGTTGATATCGATTACCGAGTGGGCCCGAAGTATATCTCTCCGACTTGGGAGGGACAAATTCCATCTCGATACATACAACCCAACAGATACTTTCCGATTACCTGAGAGACACCTTTATGATCACCCTCTCATAGGATGACGTTTGATGACCTCAAAGCTTTCTTCCGATACCAGGGAGTTGTATTATCTCATGGTCTAAGGAATACAATATTTGACATAGGAAAAGCTTCGCAAAGATGAACACGATGAAACGATCTAATTGCTTTGCTAAGTTTGGGTCTGTCCATCATATCATTCTCCAATGATATGATCTCATTATCAATTGACAACTCATGTCTATGGTTAGTAAACCTTAACCATCATTGATCAATGAGCTAGTCCTTAGAGGCGTACCAGGGACACGGTGTTGTTCACAAACCACACAAGTATTAATGTTTCCGCTTAATACAATTCTAGCATGGAATATAAACTTTATCATGAACATGAATTATAATAATAACATCTTTATTATTGCCTCTAGGGCATAATTCCAACACTTCCCTCAGGAGATCATCTCCTTCGCCGAGTCACTGCCATCAGCCGGCAGCGTGCTCGTCATGCCTCTCAACGTGGAAGTGATGATGGCCGGGTCGAGCCATAACCGCCGACCAGCCCTCGAGCGCACCAACGACGAAACCAGCACTTCCACTCCTCTCCTGACGAAGGGCGTGGTGGATAAAACCATCGAGGAGCTCCTTGTACCTGTGGATCTAGGCAACAATTTGGCTCAAGTAGCTAAAAAGATCGAGGCGGCTCGGGAGCATCTGCTCCAGCAAGCCTAGCGCCTGGCCTAGACCCAGTTCCTAATGGAGAGCACCATGCGTGAGTGTCACCATGCCCACGACCTCACCCCGGTTAGCCTCGAGCCTAGCCGGCATGGGATCATGCAGTGATGCGGAGGAGAACTCGGAGCCTGTTTCAAAAGAGACGTTGAGCCAGACCTGCCCCCGTTCTTCCCACTGTAGGTGTACGACCCCGCAATCAAGAATTTCCGGGCGGAGAGAGCCGCCACGGGAGAGTTGCCTCGCCAGGAGGGTGAGGAAAGAGCCTGGCATGATTTGCGGGTGCAGCACCTCGTGCGGGTCATGGACCAGCAAGCCGACGCCGTCCGAATCAAGCACGAGGCAGCTCTGGGTTCCAAAGGGAATCGTCCGGCTGGAGGGAGCCGAGGAGGACCTCTCCTGACCGAGCACTATTCCTTCCTCCCTGAGGGTCAGCCTCGCTCTCGCTCCAAGAGCCGCCATTCCGGCAGCAGCAAGCCTCACAACGAGCATGGCGCAACCAGCTAGGTGCACCCAACTCGGTTGAGCCAGACGCGTGGGACAGAATCGACCTCCTAGCGCAAGCTTGCATCATGGAGGAGGATGACGCAACCAGACTGGTTTACTTTCGGCTATGCATCCATGGCGAACCGTTTCCCGACAAGTTCTCCCTTCCACGAGACACCCCCAACTACGACAGCAGCCTGAAGCCGGAGGATTGACTGACCGACTATGCCACAGCATTTAGAATCGCCCATGGCAACAAGCGCGTGGTGGTACGCTATGTTCCTCTCATGTTTATCGGTTTGGCCCGAACCTGGCTCAATAGCCTCATGCCCAACATTATCAACACTTGGCCCGAATTCAAGAAGGTCTTCATCTAGAACTTCAACGGCACCTACAAGCATCCAAGTCGACCTCACGATTCGTCTATGTGCATCTAGGGAGATCGCGAGTTTGATGGTGGAGAACCAAGCAATCAGTTTCTTCATCGAAGGGTGTCGAGAGGGCACGATGCTATCCCACCGGGTGTTGTGTGACGAGCCCAAGACCATGGTGGAGTTGATGACCGTCTTGGACCAGTACGCCACTACTGATGCAGCAATGAAGAAGCCCCTCCAGGTGAATGATGAAGGCCAACTGGTTCTCATAGAGCCGGCCCCTGAAAGAAAAAGTGGTCAGGGCGGGGATGCTAGATCATCTAGGCATCCCAACGACGGCAACCAATACCAGGGCAAGAGCCCGACTAAGCAGCAAGGTCCTGGGTACCATCAGAAGTAGGTTAACGTAGTGCAAGGCGCAACAGCTGGAGATGACAAGTGGTAGAAGGACAAGTTTACCTTCGAGCAAATGTTTGATGGGTCGTGCAAGTACCACAGTGGTTCCTTCAAACCGGCTACGCACACCACCCGACAGTGCAGCTGGACCCGACAGATCAAGGAGTAGTCCGACTTGCCCCTCTCACGTACCCCTTCCCGGTGGACCTCCACCACTGACTAGGGCACCCGGGAACAACAACAACAACAACAACTGAGCCTACCCGCAGCAGCATGAGAACTACCACATCTTCGAGGCTGAGCCGATTAATAGTCATAGCCGGGAGCAACGCGTGGCAGAGGTGAACTCTATCGTCCCTCCGGTCTCCCAATACCTGAACTGGTCTGAGATTCCCATCATGTGGAGTCGGGAAGACGAGCCAGAGCTACTTCCACATCCTGGGGCTACACGATGCTTCTAGACCCTCTACTCATCTCCAACGAGCGCACCTGCCTCTTCTCGCGCGTGCTGGTGGACGGTGGTAGCAGCCTCAACCTGCTCTATCTCTCCTACATGGAGAAGTTGGGCATCCGAGAGCGTGATCTGCAACCCTCGAGCAACATGTTCCATGGTGTCGTGCCTGGAACCCCCTCCCCACGTGTCCATTGGCCAAGATCCAGCTGGATGTCATATCCGGCTCAAAGGAGAACTTCCGGCGTGAGCCGATTTGGTTCGTGGTGGGGAATCTAACCAGCACCTACCATGCTTTTCTCGTGCGTCCCACCCTTGCAAAGTTCATGGCGGTCCCCCACTACGCATACCTCAAGATGAAGTTACTAGGGCCGAATGGAGTGATCATCGTGTCCGGCTGCTACAAGCGATCCATGGCATGCGCGTCGGAGAGTG
This sequence comes from Avena sativa, assembly GCA_916181665.1. Lineage (NCBI taxonomy): Eukaryota > Viridiplantae > Streptophyta > Magnoliopsida > Poales > Poaceae > Avena > Avena sativa. The sequence continues at coordinate 362,103,763 of OV702285.1, read as the reverse complement.
CAAAAATAGCCTAGTCCCTTCTCATCGCCAAGGATACGGGCGAGACCATGCGCAACGTGGCAATGCTGTAGCAAGATGTCGTGGTGGTAGCACGGCAGATGCCATGGGTAGGCTAAAGTATGGGGCCAATGGATGCTAGTGGGATCTGGGGAGGGAAGATGCAGTTGATTCTACACACAGAAGGCAAAGGCAAAGATCTTTATTTCTCCTTCTTTGGGCTATAAGTGCTCCTTGAGCTGTGTTCAAGAAGGAAGAACTTTACCAGCCAAACGATTCTAACAAATGAGCTCTCTCCTTCCTCACGGTCCAAGCCTCCCCTTATAAAGGAGAGCCTTGGGTTCCTTTAGGGCTGATGTGGCAAGCATATTCGAGGAATATGCTTGTCCCAATATAGTAGTTCGGCGCCCCCCTTTCCCTGTCGCTCCCCTAATGACGGCAAGGTTCGAGAGGGCCCCTCCTGTGCGCCTCGGGCTTCAGGACTGTCACCTCTGTGACCTCCTTCTGCCTCTCTGCCGCTCTGCGCCTTTGTCCCTAGTGCTTGGCTCCGCTCAGATTCTCCCTAGCCTGCGGCTAGAGTTTGACTTTAGGCTTCTCCTTCTCCTGCAAGCTTCGTATCATTCGGCCATGCCTCGCGTAACTCGGGTTGTCCTTCACCTGCATCAAGATTACTCGGGCTAACCCGGCCGACTTACGCAGTATCTCGGCCGGGTAATGCCTTGCCTTCATTATAAGGGTCCTGCTCTTTTCTACCTCGGCCGACTTCTACAGGATTCGGCCGATTCAGACTGTAACTCGGAAACTAGACGGGGGACGTCCCTTCGTCTTTCCCCGTCTTTACCCTATCCGGGGTTACCTCCCCAACATTAGTCCCCAAAGCTGGTATGGCCCCGCCGATAACCTCGGCCGGGCCGTATCAGTTTCATGACCCTCGTTTCGCATTGTTTCCGAGTTATTTCTTTCTCGTTCGAGGTATCATCGTATCTTCTCGCGTACGCCTTGTCCTACGTGTCATCCCCATCATTGTTTCTCTAGTTTTTTGTTCCTCTACAGTATTTACTGACAGGCTACAGTTACTACTGCGCATGTCACGTCGGTGCTGCGACGCCTCGTGTGCCATTTCTGTTGGGGATCGTGATCTTCTTTGCTACAGTGTGGCCCTTGGTGCGGTCGTGCGGCGCACACAATCTACACGGTCAACCTCCACACCCACGATCCCACTACCTCGCCTGTGGCTCGATTATAAAGAGGGGCATGGCGCTGGGGAATTCACTTTCCCCTTTTCACTCGCCCGCGCCCTTCTTCTTCCTCTCACTTCTGCGGCCGTTCGCGACACCGCCGCCGCGCGTTCATCTGAAACTCCGACGGCGAGGACTCCGCCGCGTTGCTCTGTCTGCCTCGTCGTTGTTCGCTAGCTCCGGCGTCGTCGCCGGTGAGTTCTTTCCGGTCCCGTCGCCTAGGCTTCCCTTTCGTTTTCGTTGCGGTGGTTCCTTTGCTGCTCCGCCGCCGTTTCTGTGTAGAATCACGACGGGGCCCTGTAGTTCTAAGGTTTCCTCCGCCGCTAGTTCTTCCTCCGCTGATTTCTCTGGCGAGCCCATGTCTAGCTCCTTCAGCGGTGCCCTGATAGAGGATGACGATGCTGGCTCTGGGCCCGAGCGAGGCTCGTGGCAGGGCTCCTCCGTTACTCGCCGCGAGATCGAGTGGCTTATCCGGACTCGGAGGATTCCCGCCGAGGTCTCCTGTCGCTTACCCGGCAGCGAGTCCTCTCCAGATCTTAGGGAGGGCAAGTATGTAGTTTTCATGTCGCATTTCTCGCGCGGCTTTGGTCTCCCTCTTAGCGACTTTGCTAGGGAATTTCTCGACTACTTCGGCCTTCAGCCGCATCACCTTCCTGCAAATGCCATCGCCTCTCTCTCTGCTTTTATCTCTGCCTCGAAGGGATACTTCAGCCTATGGCCGTCCGTGCATGTCTGGTCGAAGTTCTTCCAGATTCGTTCTAACGTTGTCCCTGACACAAGTCTCTGCACCCTTCCAAGAAACTGCTTACTCAATGTGGAGCAGCGTCCATTACACCTCGGAGGAAGTCCGTATTTCCTCGTGTTACGGGGCTAGAGTCGTGCAAGAAGTGGCACAAGTCCTTCTTCTATGTCAAGAACACGGGAATGGAGGACAAGATTCGGCTCCCTGCATTCTCCATTGGTACGCCCTCCAAGGTGAATTGGACTTATAATCCGAGGAAGAGTCACGCCTTGGCCGAGGCTTTTGAGATTCGGCTTAAGGAGCTGATCCGCACCGGGTTACGCGGCGAGGATTTGATGGCTACCTTTATCAGTAGCCGAATCTGCCCCTTCCAGAAACGGACGCATAAACTTTTCTACATGAGCGGTCCTCTTGACCCCAACCGAGTCTCGACCGTGGAGCTGGACAACTATCTCATCTTTAAGCATGTCCGAGCTATCTTCAAGACGGAGATGCCTGAGGACTGGGCTTGGGGATTGAAGCCGTTCACCCGCGAGCGTCCCCCTCCCGAAGTAAGCTTAAACACTACCGCTTTGTTTTCCAATTGTTTTCGTAATTGTTTTCGCTAATTTTTCTCTTTCTTGTCTTACAGAGGTTCGCAGAGTAGAAGGGCGAGGATGCGGAGGTTTTGTCGCTTCCGTGGCCTGCGGACCGGAATACCCCGGACATTGGGGAGCCGGACTCGGAAGAGTTCGTCCCCAAGTAGGATCTCGCCCCGGCTCGTGCTCGTGGCAAGACCTCGGCCCACGAGGAGGAAGGTGATTCGGACGAGGTCCAAGTTCTAGAGGTAGTTGCCGCAATGCCCATTTCTTATGCATTTCCGGCTTCTACTTTCCCAGCTAATCCGGCCGGTCAGGTTCACGACGCCGAGCCTATCGCTTCCCGGCCCCCTGTTACCTCGGGGAAACGTGGGGCTCCTGCTGGTGCCTCAGAGGCGGCGCCCAAGAAAGGAATGAAGAAATCCGCTCCGAATCCTCCCAGGCGCAAGACCATGCCTGGAGTCGCAGGGTGAGTTCCTTTTGCTCGTATTTCTTGTTTCTCTCTTTCTGCTTTTCAACCTGACACCCTTCTTTCTTATTTGTTTTCGCAGTGCTCCACTTTCTGTTAAGCCCGGCGGTCCTAGCATGACTAGCCGTGTGACTTGGCAGCCGTCTCCTCCGCTTGCCGAAGATATCAGGATTCCCAGTCCTGCTCGTGCTGCATCTCCTCCAGTTCCGAATCGATCGCCCCCTCGCCACGGTGTGCCTGAGACTCCTCTTGTTGACGTTGATTCCACTCGGCCTTCCGAGATTTTCACCGAACCAGTTGCCTCCTCTGTGAATCCGAGCGTCTCTACCGAGCCTCTTTCTATCCCCGCGGTTTCTATAGTAACTCCAGTCCCAGCCGAGGACGTTAATATCTCGGCGCCCTCTGCGACCGTGACCCCTCTGGCTCCTAAAGACACCGTTCCCATTGCCGAGGTATCAGCTCCTGCCGATGCCTCTTCTAAAACAAGAAAAGCTGTCGTCGCTAAGGCTTCCACTTCCCAGAAAGGTCTTATCGGCTCTTCTCAGCCGAGTATCGCCGATGTGCTGCGCAAAGGAACTGCCTCCACTAAAACCTCCGTTACCCCGGCCGCCGGCACCCAGCTTGCTCTTCATAAAAGTCCAGCGGCCGCGGTGGTTACACACCACGTCCGGGGTAAAGTCCTAACTCGGACGGCAAGTGGGAATAGCCTCGGCTCATTGGTGGAATATGCTAATAACTAGAATGCTACCGATCAGTTTGAGGGTAACCCAAGCAGTCAGCCATTCCAGCTTTCCGACATTAGCAGCCGCTTGGATCAAGACGCCAAGATCGTCCTTGATAGTAACAGGATGAATGAGGTAATTGTTGTTTTACGGAGTTTTGATTAATTCTCCAGATGCTACTATATATACTCCAGTCCCCGAAACTTGCAAGCGAATAACTTGTTATTCGCTTGGAAGTTTTATGATGCTCTACTTAATTCGATTTAACTTTAGGGTTCGAAGTTATATCCGACTAGATCTGCCTTAAACTTTGCTTGATTTTTGTCTAGCTGATCTTTGAATATCCAGCCACCTAGATCCGGATTAAGTTCTGCTTGACTCGGATCTGTTTTGGCTTTGAATATCCAGCCACCTAGATCCGGATTAAGTTTTGCTTGATTCGGATCTGTTTTGGCTTTGAATATCCAGCCACCTAGATCCGGGTTAAGTTTTGCTTGACTCGGATCTGTTTCGGCTTTGAATATCCAGCCACCTAGATCCGGGTTAAGTTTTGCTTGACTCGGATCTGTTTCGGCTTTGCATATCCAGCCACCTAGATCCGGGTTAAGTTTTGCTTGACTCGAATCTGTTTTGGCTTTGAATATCCACTCATTGTTTGCTCTATTGCTCAGGTTGCACATGACCGGCGGACTGCTGAATTTCAAAGATTGCTTTTTTCGCACAGAAAACTGGAAGAAAAATATGAGAAAGTTATTCCTGTTGTGAAAAAAGCTGGTAAGTCGGCAATTCTTTTCGTCATCTCCGACATTATTGTTTTGTATGCTAGATGTCGGCTCACTTTGTTGGTGAACAGGTAACATCAATAATCTCAACATCCATCTTGAGAAGAAAGTCAAGAACCTGGAAGGTTAGTTTTCCTTTTACCTTATACCTTTCCCTCTTTAAAATGTGCGCTAAGTTTCTTTTATCTCATTTGGCTTTGGTAAAGCCGAGTTGCAAACATTTGCAGCATCTCACCAAGATTGCACGCCCATGCCTGATGTGATGCTGCATTTTTTAGAACAAAGCGCTGCCCATTCGGCACAGCTAAAAGAAAAGTACGATGAAATAGCTCGCCTGCGCGCCGAGGTGGAGGCCCTTAAGCTCTCTCAGAAGTCTGAACTAGAAAAGGTCGACCAGGAGTTCTCCGAGGAGAAAAATCGGCTAGCTCTGCAACTGCAGAAGAATAAAGAGCTCCTCGAGGCTGCCGAACTGAAAACTCATGGAATGAGCGAGGAGATCGCTCGCTTTGAGAAGAGCAAGATTGACTGGGCTAAATACCTTTAGATAATGATGAGTTATATTCATCGTAAGCTTCTTAACATGGTCGGATTGTCTTTTTCTTTTTTCCCGCTGCCCCCTGACGCAATCGTGTTTTGCGCAGATCATTTTCCAAAAGCTAAGCTCGTGAGCTCTAAAGCGGTTCTTGCTGCTCGTGTGCGCCGAGGTGTCCCTGTTGACGCGAACTCGGAGTACTCGATGGAAGATTTCCTGGTTGCTGTCGGCGCTGCAGTTGGTCCGATGAAGATTATGGGCCGGGATTTGGTGCAGGCCACTATCCGAGCCTACCATGTTCTCTGGCCGAATACTTCTGGGACTCCTGATATCAATGAGGTCCAATTGCTGGTGAAAAGATTAATGGCGTCCGAGAGGCAACTAAGTCTTTGGAGGGAATCAGCCGGACGAGCTGGCGCTGATATGGCTCTCACTGTTATCATGTCATGGTATGAAGATATTTCTCTTGATATCTTGAGAAATTTGCGCACTGGTTCCCGTTGGGTTGAGGACCCCACCTCCGTCGCTCTTCGGCAAGCTCGCGCCTTCCAGCTTGTTGAGTATGCCGACGTGCATACCTGGAATGAAGGTCCGAGTTTCCTTCCGAACCCGGACGACGAGGTCGTAGTCGAGCAAGCATCGGATAACAACTCAGCTGAACAAGGGGAAGATGAGGATGACTCGGCTACTTCTGGTGATTCCAGTTCGAGCTCGGATGGCAATGGCGACGCGCGATCCTCCTCCAAAGGTACCGGGCATTCAACTGCACAAACTGATGCTCCTCAGCAGCCTTGGGCTTCCGCCGAAGTCGTACCTGGGTCTGTGGAGGGCGAGGCAACCTCGGCCGAAGCTCCGCCTAGCTCGGAGTGCCCAGCCCCTGACCAAGTTATTGCCTCTCCAGCTAAAAACCTTTAAGTCATTTGTTGTCCCTGGTATGCCGACATATGATGTACGTGGAACATCTGCCAGTCTTCTGTATGGCATGACTTTCTTTTGCCGTGTGCTGCTGAGACATATATGTTTGTCATTGTTATCACTTTGTTTAAGTGGTCTTGTTCGTCCGAATCCTTGCTTTTGGTGGCCTGCGATCTCTTGACTTTGGGATATATCTTTGCCTTTGTATTCCCGTGGTTTAGCCAATTAATCTGGGTGTGGGCTTCGACCATCATACGAGATTGAGCTGTTCTTACTTTGAGTGTCGAAGTTTGATACCTTCCTTGTGTCCAAGGCTAACCACTACTTCGGAACAATATATGGCAGTCCCCAAGTCACTTCCTATAGCGCCGAAGTCTAGTGTGTGAACCAAATTTCAGAAATAATATAAGACGGTTGCCGAGTCGCTGCTCAAGGTGCCGAGGTTTAGTACATAACCTAAAATTGACATAACATATGGCAGTCCCCGAGTCATTGCTCTAGATGCCGAGGTTTAACACAACATAAAATTGAAATAACATATGGCAGTCCTCGAGTCACTGCTCTAGATGCCGAGGTTTAATACATAACCCAAAATTGAAATAACACATGGCAGTCCCCGAGTTACTGCTCTGGATGCCGATGTTTAATACATAACCCAAAATTGAAATAACACATGGCAGTCCCCGAGTTACTGCTCTGGATGCCAAGGTTTAATACATAACCCAAAATTGAAATAACACATGGCAATCCACGAGTTACTGTTCTGAATGCCGAGGTTTAATACATAAGATGAATTGAAATAACATATGGCAGTCCCCGAGTCACTGCTCTGGATGCTGAGGTTTAATACATAAGATGAATTGAAATAACATATGGCAGTCCCCGAGTCACTGCTCTGGATGCCAAGGTTTAGTACATAATTGGTGCTTGATCTTGAGATACTATGCTATGAGTAAAATGGATGAAGTAAAGCTACGTTCCATGGCCTTTTCGTTTCTTCGCCGGCTTTGTCTGCCCTATTCTTTCCAGGGGATTGAGCATCGATTAGGTAATAGGCATCATTGTGCAATGCTTTGCTCACGACGAATAGTCCTTCCCATGGAGGTGACAGCTTGTGCATGCTGGCCGTGCGTTGCACCAGTCGGAGAACTAAATCCCCCTCTTTGAACACTCTCGGATTCACCTTCTTGCTGTGATATCGTCGCAAGTTCTGCTGATAAATAGCTGATCGTGATAGCGCCAGCTCTCTGGCTTCTTCCAGCAGATCAACAGTATCTTGCCGAGCTACTTCATTTACCTCTGAAGTTGTATATTGAGTAACTCTTGGCGAGTCATGTATTATGTCGGCTGGAAGCACGGCCTCTGCCCCGTATATCAGAAAGAATGGTGTATAACCTGTTGATCTGTTCGGAGTAGTCCTGAGGCTCCATAATACTGCTGGTAATTCTTCAATCCAACATCCTGCCGACCTTTGCAATGGTTCGACGAGTCGTGGTTTTATTCCGGACAATACTAGTCCGTTAGACCTTTCCACTTGCCCATTAGATGCTGGTTGAGCCACAGAGGCAACATCTAATCTTATGTGTTTCTCTTGGCAAAACCTAGCGAAAGCTCCTTCTGCAAAGTTTGTGCCGTTATCTGTAATAATACTGTGCGGGTACCCATATCTTAAGATAATATCTTTGAGGAATTTCACTGCTGTGGGCCCATCGCATTTTTTTATTGGTTTCACTTCAATCCATTTTGTGAACTTGTCCACCATAACCAATATGTGAATCATCCCGCCTCAGGCCGGCTTAAATGGTCCCACCATATCTAAGCACCACACAGAAAATGGCCAAGTAATGGGTATAGTTTTTAACTCGGACAATGGCATGTGTATCTTGGTTGCATACCTCTGACAACCATTGCATTTTTCAACTAGCTCTTTGGCTTCCTTCAACGCCGTTGGCCAATAAAACCCATTCCTGAATGCTTTGGCCACTAAGGCACGAGATGAGGCATGGTGTCCACATTCTCCTTGATGTATATCTAGGAGGATCTCCTGGCCTTCTGCCGAACTCACACACCTTTGCAATATACTTGTGACGCTTCTTTTATATAGCTCATTATTTATGATTGTATAAGCTTTAGCTCTCCTTGATATCTGTCTTGCTAACACTTCATTATTCGGCAAAATCGCATCTTTAAGGAAAGAGAATATGGGTTGGGCCCATACCGGTGTGATTTTCTCTGGTGTGGTCTCATTGTCTATTTCCATGTTTTCCGCCGACATAACTACCTCGGCTTTCTCCATAGTTATGCTTACCACTGATGTCCTCCTCTTAGGGAGTTCCGGGTTGTATTGCTGGTCTATTTCCATCGGCACATTATCTTCTACTGAATTTGCCGGAATAAAGATGGATTCGGACTCTGGTGATGGAGTTATTGATGGTTTCCTGAGGTGCTCTAGGGCAATACCTGGGGGAATTGACTGCCTGGTTGATCCTAGTTTTGACAACGTGTCTGCGGCATCATTCTCTGCCCGAGGTATGTGGTGAAATTCACACCCTTCAAAGTATCCACTGATCTTTTGCACATGAAATCTATACAAAGCCATATTATCATCTAATGTGTCCCAATTGCCTGAGACTTGCTGTACTACTAGATCCGAGTCCCCATAGCATAAGATTCGGCGTATGCCAATCTCTTTTGCTACTTTCAATCCATGGATGAGTGCTTCATATTCGGCTACATTGTTTGACGCGGCAAAATGTATTTGTAGCACATATTTCAGCTGATCTCTTTTGAGTGAGGTTAACACTATTCCTGCCCCCAAACCATTTCTTAGTTTGGAACCGTCGAAATGCATAGTCCAATAATTTGGGTCTGGTAATGGTGGCTCATACTGCACCTCAGCCCAATCTACAAAGAAGTCGGCGACCGCCTGAGACTTGATTGCATCTCTCCTATCGAATTGTGGAGCATACGGTGACAACTCAATTGCCCATTTTGCTATTCGGCCACTTGCATCTTTGTTGCTCAATATGTCGGCTATGGGTGCTTCACAGATCACTTTGATGGGGTGCTCTTCGAAGTAATGTTTAAGCTTTTTTCCCGACATATATACTCCGTAAGCCATCTTCTGATAATGTGGGTAATTTTGCTTTGAAGCGGATAACACCTCGCTCAAATAATACACCGGCCTCTGTACCGACTTATCATCTTCGAGTCGTTCTACGACGACTACATCACTCACTACTCTGTTGGTAGCCGCTATATAGAGTAACATAGGCTCTTTTGATAATGGAGAAGCCAAAATGGGTGATGTGACCAACATCCTTTTCAACTCATGAAATGCACTGTCTGCTTGTGGAGTCCAAATGAACTTATCTGATTTCTTCATCAGTTGATAGAGTGGTAGTGCCTTCTCTCCCAGCCGACATACAAACCGGCTGAGCGAGGCTAAACATCCCGTGAACTTTTGTACGTCATTTAAACACCTTGGCAATTCCATTCTTTCTACAGCCTTTATCTTCGTTGGGTTGGCCTCTATACCTCGGCTAGATACAAGAAAACCGAGTAATTTTCCTGCTGGGATGCCAAATGTGCATTTTTCCGGGTTAAGCTTCATTCGGAACCTTCTCAGGTTCGCGAAAGTCTGCCGTATATCGTCCAGTAGCGTTTTGCTTTCCTTGGTTTTGATGACCACGTCATCCACATATACTTGTACATTTTTTCCTATCTGGTCGTGTAAACATTTTTGCATGCATCTCTGATACGTTGCTCCTGCGTTTCGCAGGCCGAATGGCATTGTGCGATAGCAATAAGCCCCGTACGGGGTAATAAATGCAGTCTTTATTTGATCGGTCGGATTTAACGGTATCTGGTGAAAACCATAATACGCGTCTACAAATGACAGTAACTCACAACCAGCGGTCGAATCAATGACTTGGTCTATTCTAGGTAATGGAAAAGGATCTTTTGGACATGCCTTGTTCAGGTTCGTGTAATCGATACACATTCGCCATACAATGGCTACATTCAGATCATCTTTCTTCTTTTCTACTAGCACCGGATTTGACAACCAATCCGGATACATCACCTCCATGATGAACCCGGCCGCGAGGAGCCAAGCTATTTCATCCCCTATTATTTTTCTCCTGTCTTCGGCGAAGCGGCGGAGAGGTTGCTTCACCGGCCTTGCTCCTGGCCTTACATTCAGAGAGTGCTCAGCCAACTCCCTCGGAACACCTTGCAGATCCTGAGTTGACCATGCAAATATGTCCCGATTCTCACGGAGGAAGTTGGTGAGCTCGCTTTCCTATTTAGCATCTAGGCCTGCACCAATAGTAACAGTACGCTCCGGGAATTGCTCATCTATCTGAAACTTCTTTGTTTCTTTGGTTGGATGAAAGGAGACACTTCCATGTGGATTGGCTAGTGCCGGCATATTCAGCTGTGCCGACTAAGCGAGGGCTGCTACCTCCTGAATCCTTCTTTTTTCTCTTGCTATAACCAATGATTCAGCCAAATTTGACCCGGCTGAAGCACATTCCATTGACTTCTTGTAATCCCCTGTTACTGTTATCACTCCATGTGGTCCGGGTAGCTTCATTTTCAGATAACTTACATGACAGCTGCCCATGAATTTGGCCAACGCGGGCCGTCCGAGTAAAGCATGATAACAACTCTCTAGATCCACCACTTCAAACTCTAAGTTTTCTGCTCTGCAGTTATCTCTTGTGCCGAATAACACATCCACTCGGACCTTACCAATGGGTTCGCATGAAAGCCCTGGCACTATCCCATGGAAAGTGGTCCTCGTGGATTGCAGCATGTTCTGCGATATTCCGAGTTTATGCATGGTATCTTTGTACATGATGTTGATACTGCTCCCATTGTCAATGAGAACCTTTGAAAATTTCACATTAATGCTTGGTCCAACAAATGTCGGATCCAACACAAGTGCATACGACCCTGGATTCGGCATTATTTTGGGGTGATCCTTTATGCTCCAAGTTACTTCCTGATCTGACCAAGGCACATATCTTGGCACTGCCGGCGTAACTGCATTTACTTCCATATGCCGGCGTTGCACACTCTGCTTGTCTTGCTGTTCCATTGTGAACACACAATAAGACTGATGATGTTCTCTGTAATCATTGCGTCCAGTATTTCCTGGATTTGTCCTTCCATCCTAGCCTTGGTTCATCACTTGATGTACTGCATCTCTCCGGTCCGAGTTATCATATCTCGGGGGAGGAGGTGGTAACATCAGTTGCTGTGCATTTGCTCCAGTCAACTGTGGCGGATGCTGTTGATGTACTTGAAGGGGCGCTGTCTGAATGCCTGCGGGGTTTCCCATTGCATTTTTCATCCAGGCACATTGGCGGGTCGTATGGTTGGCTGGCCTGGATGGGTTTGACGTGTGAAATTTACACGGATGATCTAACATAGATTCGAACGTGTATTTCGGCCTCTCCTGCCATTGCTTCTTTTGTTCTGGGGTCCACTGTCTTTTTCCTTCATTCCTTGGTGTCCACTGCTGAGGACCATTCTTTTGCCGTTGAGTCGTTCCGTGACTCGGCTGATCTTGCGCTATCGCTGCCACTTGGGCCGAATTATATCTATAATCCGGCCTTTCTTCTCTTCTTCTTCCTCTAAAGTCATTGCGCCTGGATGAACCGGCCAAATCTCTTGCATACTGGTCTTGTTGCTCCCGATGATCTGCCGACATTAATTCTGGTTGCGTTGGATCTCCTAATGCATAGGAGTCCGCTATTCTGATAGTTTCTGCCAATGTGGTTGGCATATCTCTTTGCAGTCGTTGCCACAATACACTGGCATAACGGCACCCTTGAGCGAACCAAGCTATTTCTTGTGACTCTATAACTCCTTCACATGAGTTTCTCAGGTTACACCATCGAGTTAAAAACTCTCTATCTATTTCGTTCGGCCTCTGCTTGCACATGGCTAACTGTTGTGGCATGTTTGGCCTCTTGTATGTGCTGGTAAACTTACTGACGAACATTTCTTCAAAATCTTACCAACAGTTGATACTGCCTGCTGGTAGATTATTCAGCCATACCCTAGCTGGTCCTTCCAACATTTGTGGGACATACCGTACTGCCCATCGTAAGTTTCCACCCGCTATTATCACAGCAGTGGCATAATCAATCAACCAGTCTTGTGGTTTGGTACTCCCATTATATGTTTTCGTGCCTCTCGCTAGCTGAAAGTTCGGCACAGGTGGTTCGCCCATGATCCGTGGTCCAAAGCACGTCGGACCTGGTGGACCCTGTTCTTCCAGCAACTCGGACCGGTATAGCCGGTCTAGCTTTACTCTTGCATCATTTGATGGCAAATCTCTGTACTGAACTCTATCTTGCATTCCATAGTGGTTATTTCCACCATGGATCGCATATTCCATCTCGGAATAACCATCATTGTACCTTTCATTCACTTGATTGTGGCGAGATGGTCTCGCTTCTCTTTCCTGCCGAGGCTCATGTCTTGGCTGTGGGTTGAGTGGCGGTTCTCTCCTTACTTCAACCGGGGTATTGTTCTCATGATTGCCTCTTCCGAGTTCTCTTCTGCCGAGGTCTCCATTGCCTCGGCTTCCGCCGTCTTTCTCAATATGGCCGGGATTCCTCTCACCACTATTACCTCGGCTTCCATTGCTTCTATTCTCGTTTGCTTTCCCGGCTATTGCCGGATCATACGGAACAATTTGCTTGTTTCTCTTTCCTGAAGTTACTGCTTTGTCCTTTCGTGCATTATTTCCGGGTGAGGATGCTGCTGCCACGGACAAGGCATGTGCTACTCTAGCCGAGTGAACCATTCGCGAGGCCCCCGGCCTCGCCGGGTCTGCCCTGAGCATTTCATCGTTTTGCTGGTTCGCGATGCACACCAGCTCATTCACTCTTTCTTGCTATTTCTGCCGGGCTTCGCCGGTCAACCCCTCTTACTCTAATGCTGCGGCATTGGCCGCTCTTAGGTTCTTTGCCGGGGTACTGTACCTCGGCAAGCCCAAATCAACTGATTCTGCCTTATGAGCATCATGCTCCTTGTTGATATCATCTATGAGGTTCTTCCCTCTCAACCTTAACTCGTCCACCCGTTCGGGAGCGACGTCAAGCTTATTAGCTTTGGCATATTCTCGCAGGGTCCTGTTTAGAGACTCCCGCAGGGCCGACACCTTTTTTGCCTCTACCAGCACTTTTTGCCTGGTTTCTTCTAACTCTGCCTGAGCATTAGCCGGATCAAGTATCGGCGCTACAGGTGTAGACAAGTTTTCTATGGCTGCTTGAAGAATGTTTTCCGGCCTTTCCAGAGGTGGCCCTCTTACTCTTGGTGCTTTTAGCGTTGTGCCCTGTACTTCGGCCTGGTTGGTCACTAGAGGGATTACCTCGGTGGGCGGTGCCGTCTGCTTGGGCGCGATCTGCACGCCTGCGGGGGGGTCTCTGGTTGATCCGGCACCCGCTACTCCCGCCTGCACTCCGGCTGCGACCATCACCTCGATGCTGCTCACCGGATGCACTCCTCATGGACGGCTCGCAGCGCTAAGGGGTGGATCTCCTGCAACAACAACTTGGTGAGGATAAACGCCGGAGACGTCAACGCCGACGTAGACCTTGTGCTCGCCCAAACTAATGAAGACACCGTTCCACGGGGGAGTTTTTCCCCTGAAGCTGCCCGCGTTGTCGCTGACGTAATCACAGAGATTGAATTTCTGGACCAGGCCAGAAACCACGCGCTCGTCAGTGTTGATGAAGTTTCCCGTTCGGATCATGACTCCAGCTAGCACCGCTGCTGGCCCCACGGTGGGCGCCAACTGTCGTGGTGGTGGCACGGCAGATGCCATGGGTAGGCTAAAGTATGGGGCCAATGGATGCTAGTGGGATCTGGGGAGGGAAGATGCAGTTGATTCTACACATAGAAGGCAAAGGCAAAGATCTTTATTTCTCCTTCTTTGGGCTACAAGTGCTCCTTGAGCTGTGTTCAAAAAGGAAGAACTTTACCAGCCAAACGATTCTAACAAATGAGCTCTCTCCTTCCTTAGGGTCCAAGCCTCCCCTTATAAAGGAGAGCCTTGGGTTCCTTTAGGGTTGATGTGGCAAGCATATTCGAGGAATATGCTTGTCCCAATATAGTAGTTCAGCGCCCCCCTTTCCCTGTCGCTCCCCTAATGACGACAAGGTTCCAGAGGGCCCCTCCTGTGCGCCTCGGGCTTCAGGACTGTCACCTCCGTGACCTCCTTCTGCCTCTCTGCCGCTCTGCGCCTTTGTCCCTAGTGCTTGGCTCCGCTCAGATTCTCCCTAGTCTGCGGCTAGAGTTTGACTTTAGGCTTCTCCTTCTCCTGCAAGCTTCGTATCATTCGGCCCTGCCTCGCGTAACTCGGCTTGTCCTTCACCTGCATCAAGATTACTCGGGCTAACCCGGCCGACTTATGCAGTATCTCGGCCGGGTAATGCCTTGCCTTCATTATAAGGGTCCTGCTCTTTTCTATCTCGGCCGACTTCTACAGGATTCGGCCGATTCAGACTGTAACTCGGAAACTAGACGGGGGACGTCCCTTCGTCTTTCCCCGTCGTTAACCTATCCGGGGTTACCTCCCCAACACAAGAAGTGACGGCTAGAATGAAGCCGAGTAGATACATGGTGTTCCAACCGTCTAAGGAGACAAGGGAGATCCCGCTCAACCCGGCTGATCCATCCAAGTGCGTCACCATCGATGCCGGCTTGGAGAGCAAATAGGAAAGAGCGCTCGTCGACTTCCTCCGTGACATCTTCGCATGGTCCCCCAAGGACATGCCGGGTGTGCCGAGGGAGTTCGCCGAGCAACCGCTTCATGTTTGTCCGAATGCCAAGCCGGTCAAGCAGCCCCTCCGTCACTTTGCGAAGGACAAGAGACAAGTCATTGGCGACGAGATCGCCCGGCCCCTTGCAGCCGGGTTCATCATGGAAGTGTACCACCCAGACTGGCTGGCCAACCTAGTCCTGTTGTTGAAGAAGAACAAGACTTGGAACATGTGTATCGATTACACCAGCCTGAACAAGGCCTATCCGAAATACCCCTTCACCATGCCTCGTATTGATCAAGTTATTGATTCTACGACTAATTGTAATTTTCTATCATTCCTCGATTGTTATTCCGGTTACAACTAGATCCGATTAAATCTGGTTGATCAATTAAAGACATCGTTCATCACCCCATGCGGGGCTTACTACGTAACCATGCCATTCGGCCTGAAAACACAGGTGACACCTATCACCGTTGCATTAAGAAATGCTTGCACTCGCAAATCAGTCGGAACGTGCATGCCTACGTGGGTGATGTCTTCATAAAGACGAAGGAAAAGTGTACCCGCCTCGAGGATCTGGGCGAGACGTTCGTGTACCTCCGCCGGTACCAGATGAAGCTAAACCCAGAGAAGTGCATCTTCGGCATGCCAGCCAGACAACTTCTTGGTTTCCTCGTGTCATACCGAGGGATCGAGGCAAATCAAGGAAAGATCGTGGCCATCGAGAGGATGTAGCCGCCCAAGAGCTTGTTTGGTGTCTAGAAGTTTACCGAATTCTTGTCTTCCCTTAGCCGATTTATTATCCGGATGCGAGAGAAGGCACTTCCACTATAATAGTTGATGAAGAAACGGACAAGTTCAACTGGACCACGCAGGCGGATGCCGCGTGTAACACGCCAGCATTTAGAAACCAATGAGGGTAGAAATAGGAATCTAAGCATGTGCATGCATTCATCTATAAAATCTGGGTAATAAATTTCGCCAAACAAAAACCTAAAGTGATTAGAGTTTCTTTCACTATTTAGAGGTAGGAATAGCTCTTTATATTGATTTTTATAAATTTTGACATGACCATTAGGCATTAATTTGTTTTGTGGGGAATGTTTTTAATTCAAATTTGAAATTTAAATCAATTCAAAAATATTTGAAAATTATAACTTAGAAATATTAAATTGTTTTCCAAAATTATTTATTAACATTGTTTGATTATATTAAAGTTATATTAAATAGTAAAAATAATTTAAGACAAAGAAATTTAAATAACAAATTAATTCTTATTTCTTTTCCTTATTCCATAATAATATTACAAAGTAAGAATGATACAACAAATAAAGGAACACATTACAGTAAGTGAATTACAATAAAAAGGGAATTTTATTAAATTATAAGAATATTATTACAATATTCTTTACAAAAATAATAAAAAGAAGATTACAAAAATCTATAAAACCTAAGTATTCTTATAATACATCTTGAGAATCCAGGTCTTGTTCCTGCAAATAATAAAAACAACTAAAAGGGAAATAAAGGGTTAGTTAGCTATTTTACTCTCAGTGGTGAATAGTGAGGTGCACTATGCATATTACATCATTGAGTAATTAAAAGAGGCAAGTTCACCAATGAGCAATATTTGTTCTATCAAATCAAATAAGCGTTAGATCAAAATCCTTAACAAAGTAAAGGGGAAAGTTTCACCAGGAGAGTAAACTGTAAAAGGATAAGAAGTGAAACCAATTCACTTGATCTGATCCACAACCAGCCCAAGCAGCAATGCAACTTAGTCATCTAAATGCATGTAATGTGTTGTCCAAACAGCAACAACAGTACAAGCACTCAAGGGAGAGCACCCTGTAGTAGCACAGCCACAAGGGAGTTTATTTTATCTTCTCAAGCACACAGCAAGAACTCATTAAGTCTGCCAACTTCCTAAAAGAATCCCAAGCCAAGATACATCATAGATCATCCAACCATCCACAAGATGGTGACCTAAGGAGGGGTGGAGCAGGTGGATAACAAGGTCAAGTACAAGATCACAAGAGCTAGGAGGAGCAAGAACAGCACCAGGAGGTGCAGAGCAAACAAGATCAAACCAACAGGAACAAGTCAGCAAGATCAACTAGCACCACAACATCATCATCAACAACCAAGTTGTGTGGTGAGTACACATAAAACTGTCACATGATTAATCCATCTTAGATTATCAGAGCATGTGTTGTTTTATATGAACCTTCTCAGAAAAACACCCAAGTGGGGTGTATCCATCACAGAAGTAATTTAAATGAAAGCCAATGACCAATCTTTATGTCGTGGTATTGCCAACAAGTAAGCCATGGAGGGGTCCTCACAGTGCGTGTTTAGAGACGTGGGGTAAGGCAGACGGTTGACGGGTACGAGGTAACATAGCTTACCGAGGTTTAGATCCCACGATGGTGGTGGAATCCTACTCCTGCTATAAATCGCTATAATGGCAATACGCCGACTTACAGGGATCGGTTCGCTGTGCGCGATATGAGTTATGTCTTGGTGTTCTGCCCTAAAGGCTCCCATAGGCCTGACTTATATAGTCGCTAGGTCCTAGGGTTATAGGGAAAGTCCTAGCCGTATAGGTTACAGAGTCCTACACAGTATACAGTCAGTCTAATGTGTCTTGCACTCCAAGGATCCGGGTATGTCAGTGACTCCCTTCTGGATCCATCTAATTGGGCCGCCCAGCAGGCCATGGGCCATGCTACCAACTATGGGCCACCCGGGTTATCCGGATAGGAGACATGCTATGAGGATGCCCATATAGCATATCCCCAACACTTTACAAACAACACCAAGATCTCATCATGTGCATCACTGATCTTGGGTATAAATCTATATTTCTATATCAACATATACCAGCAACCTTAGATCAAGATTTCTGGGCACATCTTTTAAAGAGTAGCACCTCAGAAATCAATATATCTTAAGGATTCATATTAAATAGTGATGATGCCAAATCATTTTCTTAAAGAATTCAAGAATCATTAGTTGCTACTAGATATCAAGACACATCTATGAGGGATAGCGGTTGAAAACTTAGTTTCTACCTATTTATGCCTCAGACCAGCATCACGGGCCAAAGGGAAATCATTAGCATCCTAGGATAATAAATCCAGTAGAAGATTTCAATCCATTTTAGCCGAAGCCACACTAGGACACATGTAGAAATTAGCTCAGTATTAGAATGGACACTTGTGTACCATTCCAAATAAGGTGTCACAAGTATATATTCTACATCAAGCAAATCATACACTTATATTTCATAAGTAAACCTGCAGTAAAATACACAATCATTTTCCTAGAATGAATAACCAGGAATCATAATCACATTTACACAATCTATCATAATCACAGAATCATAGGAGTATCATATCAACTCCAATTGAACATATCAAAAAAGGCCAGTGTATAAAAATTTCAGTGAACAATTACTGATAGTACAACTTTTAGTGCTAAGAACATTAATCGGTAGTAAAATTCAAACCACTAGAATCACTAGACAACATCTTAGCATAGTATCACCACCACCAGTACTCCTAAATGATTTATTGTTGTCAATAATCAACACAGAGGGATGAAACCAAATAAAACCAATGAACCCTAATTAGGGATTGCTCACTGGAAGCACACAGAGGCTATAAAGAGAGGCAGATGTCAAAGAACAAGAGGGGAGAGACAAATGCACTTGCCAGTGGTCGTCGCTCACGATTAGAATAGGAAGCAGAAGGGCCGACGAGCACACACGGTAGCACGGGGAGAACCCAAGGGTGCTACAACCCGCGCCAAGCCATGGTGCTGGCCACATCCACACCAGCGATCTAGCATAGAGCCACCAGGAACATAACACAACACCACAGGAGTGGCAGATAGGTAAATCACCGACAATCACCAAACCCTAAGGTTCGGGGCGGAGTCAGCCTGGACGGGAGAGGGTCCTAAAGACAAATCGGGCTGGACCAGATGGTGGAGCGGCATCGAGTACCTCGCCATGCACCACGACATCGGCCGGGGAGGCCCAGTGAGGCAGTAATCAAGCGGCAACGGCGCTATAGACACCACACATCAGCGGGTCGAGAGCGAGGAGGAAGAACGAGTGAGACGAGAGAGAGGGGGTGCGTACTAGGCCGGTAGGGTCCAGTACCATCCCAGTGGGTGGACTTTACCAAACTAATTGGGCTAGATTGGGCCTAGTAAAACCAATGGGCTTGGCCCAAAAGTTAAAACAAAAATTTAAATGAATTAGTAAAAGACCAAAATACTCCCAGGACATAATAATTCATAAAAAAATAAATAAAAATCCTAAAATACAAAGAATATATCTATGAGTTCATAAAATTACAAGCTAATTAATAAAAATATGAATTCTATTTTTAATAGAATAAATTTTAGGTTAAAGATGTTTATAATATATATTCCTTGTGGAATTTCATAAAAATAGATAAAATACATAAAAATAAATAAAAATTATTTTATCATTCTTAGTTATTGTAGTATTTTATAAAAATAATAAATTGCTATTTAAAGAAGAGAAAATAAAATCTTCTGAATTAAAATATCTATCCTTAAAAAATAATATTAAGAAAATAATAATAGGAGTGAAAAATAAATAAAAATTATTTTTTGACTCTTTTACTAATATATTATATTACAAAAATATTAAATATAATATTTACAAAATATTAAGAATTATTCTTAAAACCATTTCCATTATTAAGGCAATTCAAGAAAATTATATAATGGGTAAAACACACAAAGAATATAAATAATAAATGATGCATTGCATTACTATGCATAATCATATTGGCTTCTTTAAATATTGTCCTTATCGGGCATAATGATGTTTTGTAGAAATAGAAGCTCAAGGTCGAGTACAAGCATCCTACTTCACTACCTTGCAATCACATGACAAGTTCATCACTTGCGCATGTCCTTTGATGATCAAAGTAATTGCAAAATTGTGTGTTATCATCTTTGTTTCGAAGAAAGAAAATATTATTTTCTCAAAAAAAATGTTGATATCTTCCTAAGTGGTGATACGGATAAGGTGAGCAATGGAATTTAGGTTTCCATTAGCAATAATATTAATCACGTAGGACTTATCAACCCATGAAATCAGTGATTCTAGCACCGTATATTACGCGTTAACCATGAGATTTGGAATGGGACAGAGAAGTCAGCTGTATCTTCTTCCTCACGCATGTAGCCGGCTGTGTGGGTCGTGGTTGTTATCCTCATAGCGTGCATTAATTGGTAATTAATAGAGGATATGCAGCATATGGGTGGGAACCCTCAACGTCCCACGATAGTTCTGGCATCTGAACGGTCTGTCCCAACCATTGTCGTAATTCAATGTGTGGGAATGGTGTACACCAAGGATACATGCGGGTTCGCGAAGGGGGCAGTGATTGGCTGGGATCATCTACTGGGCCCACATAATTGTGGAAGGGAAAGTATGCCCGGTTGTGCAACAAGGATTTGATCTCTCATTGGTAAAGTAACACACATCTGCAGAGTGTAAAAACTGTAACTTGTTACTCCCTGTTCCGGGAAGGAGCTACGAACGCGGCAGGAAAGGAACTCCATGAAAGTTCTGGTTAACCTGTGAAGGCTGATGGGCATAGTTTTTGATAATAAAATCAATCTTTGAAGAAATATTTACAAAAACTACATAGTGCCTTGGACTGATAGTCCGAGGTTGTAGATAGTGTATCAAACTTCCCACCTTTCATATAATGAACTTGCTGGGTAACGCTGTTACTCACTCTTTCCTTTGATCCCCTGCTTAGAGTCTGAGGATCCAAAAGACACTCCGATGTATGAAGCTGAAGGCTAAGAGGATGTCTACTACGAGAAGCCAGACCTATCAGGAGGTGTGGAATGGGTGGATTATGAGATACACTATGGAGTGTAGGGAAACGAGTCTGAGTAGTTTCCTTAATAGATAGTAAACCAATTGAGCCGAGCAGCATAAACTTTATATAATAAGTTGTTGAGCTCAATTCGAAGTTTAAGTTTGAAACTTTGAATCTTCCACTGAAAAAATATAATTTTGGTTTGTAAGTTGAAACTTTTGAAGTCTCGAACTTCTGGTATTGTAGCAATAATAATATGTGTATGTTTGTAATATGGACCCGCAATGTTTCTGTTGAACCACTCTGAGGGATGTGATATTTACGAAATGGTGTTCTGTGGATGTCATGTCAACGACTATAGTGTACTACACATGCAGTGGTATGTTGTGTCACCGCAGCTGGTATCAGAGCAATTGCTTTGACCTTAGGTTGGAAACCTAATAAAGGGTATTACCTGTAGGAGTTTATAGCAACGATAAAGAATTCTCTAAAAAGGTATAATGGTTGTTCAAATGAGAATATTCTATTGTATATTTTAGTGCGATGATTATTTGTTATGATTCAATAATATAATTGGTTACTAATAAAAATATTTTGTATACAGTGTTATGGCACCAAAGTTTCCAGAACAAACTTTGGTAAGGAAGTAAGAGACTCTCAATGATTATCAGGGATCATTCACGGATCAACTTCGTCAACTTTTGAGGGTTTTTAGTTGTTCATTCAATATCCACCAGTGAACACCATAACCTATTATGATGGTCGTATGATATCCAAGTATCGTGTGATTATCCAACTTCTAGAGGAGCTTTGGTTATATCACAATTTACCCATGGATGAAGGTAGAAGTCATTTAGCAGCATACCATGTTGCTATTCTAGAGGCGATAGCCAATATTCGGGAGCATAAAGCCTAGGAGATAGAAGGAAGCACATTCTCTATGATTCCCCATGATTCTATAGACACGGAGCCAGTACCGGATCATCTTACTTTAGTAAAGAAGCATCCTAAGTTAGCTGCCAAGTTTATGGATCGATATCGACTGATAGTTGGGTATTTGTATAAGACACATCAAGTCATAGTAGAAGATAAGAATGATATGTTGGAGGATCTAACTTATCCAGAACGAAGGGAGAAGTTAGCATCTCAGTTGGAGAATGAAGCGATGAGTAGGGACAATCCAATTTTCAAGGATATTCCTATAGATCCAAAATCTTTTACATCATATCCTTATTCACCTAGACCAGAACCTACCTATGATCCTACTTTAGATACAAGATATCCTATACCACAGGTTTCTGAGGAAGGATCTGATTCGGAACTTCCTATTGAGAATTCTGATGGATCGAGGATGGGATCACCTAATGGATCTCGAGGCAATCAAATGTCAGTGGATGGGTCTAACAGAGATGTTGGACAATCCAGCTGGATGGGTGCAAGAAATAATATTAATTTTAGTAGTAGGAATACTATGTTTTTAGGAAGTCAGGATGAGGAAGAAGATCCTAGGGAGAGGGTGTTTGAATCATCAATACCCTATCAAAACCCAGGGACTGTACATTATCCAGTGTTTAACTATCTTTCCCAACAGAGCACCTAGGGAGCAATGGAATCTGAGTATTCTGTTGATAACTCTAGGAATTTGGCTCAGGAGATGCAAATGGGTGATAGTGACGAACAAGTTTCTGCAGACTTTTCAGCTGAGATGGATGGACTCAATGCACTCAGGCTGAGTGACAACTCAAGTCCTCATGCTTCAGATACTGAGTATGTTCCATCTAGAAGGCCATTTTTTCTAGAGACTATGCGACGGACGTCACGTCAATACGGTTGGACTTCAGGCATGTATAAGGAGCATCGTGGCTACTGAAGACTTAGGTTACTTGTTGAGAAAGTAACTGGTATTTCGTATTGTAGTGTTGAGAGACTAATGTATTTAAATAAGTGGAATAGCAACCACATGGGTTTTTAGTACCTATATGGTGCGGGTTTGTAAGAATGTTGTAGTAATTATGTTGCTTGTATTGTATAATATGTGAAATGCATATTTGGATCTTATTTGGATTTTGATTTTCATTGTGTGACTAGTTCTATGCATGAAGTTGAGCTTAGAACATATGGGCATGATGTAATTATGAGTATTCGCTTTATGTTGCCTGACCACGGGGGTCATGGAATCGGGTGTAGATACCGAAACCGAACAGCAGCGCATGGAGTGCGAGGGCTAAGGAGAAGGCAGATGCAGACGCCAAAAATCAAGGAGCATTACCACCACCACCAATGAGGACGTTAATGGAGAAGAAATTTATGCAATACATTAAGATGATGCAACAATCCTAGAACAAATTCATGGAAGAGTTGTTGGGACGAGCTGGAAACAATAGGGCACATGAAGGTGGAGGAGTGAGTCTTTTTGACTTTCAAAATGCAAGGTCGTTACCTTTCGCATCAGCTCCTGAACCAATGGATGCAGAGGATTGGGTAAGTAGATACCGAGAGAAAGCTTAAGACTGTCGGTTGCAATGATGAGGAAAAGTTGAGGTATGCAACACATCTTTTGACCGGACCCGCAACATCATGGTGGGAGAATCCGCCAGCAATGCAACCTCCAAGAAGGGAGTATACCTGGGAGGAGTTCAAGCAGAAATTTCGTGAGTATCATGTTCCAGAAAGTGCAATGGAGTTGAAGTGCAGGGAGTTTGAGGAGCTTCAGCAAGGATATACCAGTGTCATGAAGTACATCCGGGAGTTCAGTTAGCTAGCTCGTTATGCTGAGGATGAGGTGAACACTGAGAAAAGAGGAAAAAAACGTTTCCTACGTGGTTTAATTCCATTTGTGAAGATGCAGTTGAGGCTGGCCAATAAGGAAACTTTCCAACAGTTACTTGATGCAGCCATTACATTTGAGGATGATTACAAGAATGTCCAAGAGGATCGAAGGAAGAGAGCAAAGAAGGAAACCAAGAGGATTCAAGCAAGTAAAATTAAACCCAATTTGGAGTTCAAACCTAGAAGCAAACCTTACAATAATAATAACAAGAACAACAGCGGGGGTCAGTCCAATCCTAGGAGGAATGTAATATGCAACAATTGTGGAATTACAGGACATTTCCAAAGGGAATGTAAGAAACCCTTAGTTATTTGCTATTGATGCAGGCAAAAGGGTCATATCAATCCATATTGCCAAAGTAAAACACCGGGTGATTAGCCGACAAAAGGTGGAGGACAAGCCAGTGGAGGAAGTCGACAGCCTAATAAAGGAGAAAATTTTGTCAAGAACAATAATGGAAAAAGGAGCAGGCATACTGGGAATATGAACTGTGCAACCTTGGAGGAGGTGGATAACTCTGAGCACACAGTGTTAGGTACGCTCAACATCCTTACCAATCCCGGAAAAGTTTTATTTGATACCGGTGCAACTACTTCATTCATATCTGAAGAATTATGTGATAAGTTCGGGATTAGAAGGGAAACGCTAGCGAACCCTATGACCGTAGTGACAGCCGGGGGAAATGTAGTGGTACGCCACATTAAGCAATATCAAGTTATCTTGATCTATGGTTATACATATTTCGTGGATCTATATGTGATTCCTTTGAAGGGAATTGCGGTAGTGCTGGGTATGGACTGGATGACTGAACATGGAGCCCAGATTGATTGTGAAGACAAAAACCGTTCCAATCAAGACTCCAAGTGGAGCAAGAATAGTATATCAGGCAGATAAACACAGTCATATTATGGTAGATCTTCAACCGAACTCAATGAAGGAGGTCAAGTTGGAAGATATTCCTGTAGTAAATGAATTTCAAGAAGTTTTTCCAGAAGAGTTACCAGGAATGCCACCTGATAGGGAAATAGAATTCACTATTGACATAATACCTGGTACAACACCAATATACCAAGCACCATATAAGATGGGTCTGAAAGGGCTAAAAGAGCTTAAAGAGAAAATTGATGAGTTAACCAGGAAAGGATTCATTCAGGAAAGTGTATCCCCATGGGTAACTCCGGTGATTTTTGAGGATAAAAGAGATGGAGGACAAAGATTGTGTGGGGATTATAGAAATCTCAACAATGTCACCATAGAGAATAAGTACCCATTGCCAAGAATTTAGGATCTATTTGACCAAGTCAAGGGAGCTAGAGTATTTTCCAAGATTTTTCTAAGATCTGGATACCATCAGATAAAAATCAAACCCACAGATGTTCCAAAAACAACATGTGTGTCAAGGTACGGACATCATGAGTATCTCATCCTACCTTTTGGTTTAACCAATGCACCAGCAATATTCATGAATTACCTGGACAAGTTTCTCATAGTATTAATTGATGATATTCTGATATACTCTAAAAATAAAGAAGAGCATGTAGAGCATTTGAGAATAGAATTGCAAATCTTAAGAGAACATAAGCTTTATGCTAAGTTCAGCAAGTGTGAATTCTGGTTGGACAACATACAATTTCTTGGTCATGTCATCAGTAAGGACGGAATTGCTGTAAATTCGTCCAAAGTTCAATCAGTGCTAGAATGAAATGCACCAACTAATGTGAAACAAATCTGAGGTTTCTTAGGTATGGTCGGCTATTATCGGAGATTCATTAAAGGTTTTTCCAAGATAGCTGGACCAATGACCAAATTACTAAGAAATAATACCCCATTCATATGGAACGAGAAGTGCGAAGCATGTTTTCAGGAGTTGAAAACCAGATTAACCACTTCACCAATTTTAGCAGTTCCTGAAATAGGAAAGGATTATACGGTATATTGTGATGCATCCAAGGAGGATTAGGATGTCTGCTGATGCAAGATCGTAAAGTAATTTCTTATGGATCTTGGCAACTGAAACAACATGAAGTCAACTATCCAACTCATGATATGGAGTTAGCAGCAGTAGTTTTTGCTTTAAAAGGGTGGAGGCATTTTCTCTATGGAGCAAGGTGTGAGCTATACACTGACCACAAAAGTCTCAAATATTTCTTCACTCAAAAGGAATTGAATATGAGACAGAAGCATTGGTTGGAGATAATTAAATATTATGATCTAACAATCAATTATACCCCTGGAAACGCAAATGTTATGGCAGATGCTCTAAGCCGGAAGAGCATAGATACTTTACCTATCAATAGAGAACTGCCAAAAGAGCTGCAGATAGACTTGGAAAGATTGGAAATACAGATTATAAGTACATAAGTTCTTGGAGGATTAGCTGCAATGAGGGTAGTTGAGGAACAAAGTAGTGATCTTCGGAATGAGATTTTTAGACACCAAGAGGAAGATCCTTTTATTGCTTAAGAAATTCGAAGAATCTCTCAAGGTCAAATATCAGCTTTTAGCATAGGAGAATATGGATCTTTATGGTTTCAAAATCGTCTTTGTGTACCAGATGTACCAGAAATTCGAGAGGTGATACTCTGAGAAGCACATGAAACACCTTACTCTATAGATCCAGGGAAGTACCAACATGTACATGGATTTGAAAGAATTATTCTGGTGGAATAACATGAAGAGAGACATTGCAAAATATGTGTCTGAATGCCATACTTGACAAAGGGTAAAAGTTGAATATCAAAGTCCAGCAGTACCATTACAACCCTTAGAAATTCCGGAATGGAAGTGGGAATAAATTGCTATGGATTTTATCACATGATTATAACGCCGAAACGGAAGGATATGATATGGGTGATTTTGGATAGATTCACGAAAAGTGCACATTTTATTCCGGTAAATAAAAAAGATAATGCCGAGAAGTTAGTGTAAATCTATGTTAAGGAGGTAGTAAGTAAGCACGGAGTGCCAAAGAAGATTGTATTAGATAGAGAATCTGTGTTTACTTCAACATTTTGGAAACAATTACATGAAGTACTTGGCTCAAAGTTAGATTTCAGTACTGCTTATGATCCAAAAACTGGAGGCCAGATAGAAAGAACTAATCAAATATTTGAGGACATGCTTAGAGCGTGTGCATTAGATTTTGGAGGTTTGTGGGAAGATCATCTACCATTGGCAGAATTTTCCTACAACAATAACTATCAAAGCAGTCTAAAGGCAGCACAATACCAAGTACTTTATAGGAGGAAATGTAGATCACCAATATGTTGGTATGAACCTGGTAGAAGCAAGGCATTTGCACCAGACTATATCAAGGATAAACAAGATATCATCAATATTATTAGAGATTGATTGAAGATAGCTCAAAGTAAACAGAAGATTTATGCTGATCAAAGTCGAAGATCGTGGAATCCAGAAGTAGGGGATATGGTATATATCAAAGTGGTCCAATGAAGGGCGTTAGGAGATTCAGAGTCAAAGGAAAACTAAGTCCAAGATATATCAGACCATTTAAGATACTGAGTCAGAATAGAACAATAGCTTATGCTCTAGAGTTGCCGAAAAGACTGGATCAAGTTCATAATGTTTTCCATGTGTCACAACTTCAGAAATGTCTCAAGGTTCCCGATGATGCAATCACACATCAAGAAATTAAGTTACAAGCATATTTGACTTATGTTGAAAAACCCTGTAAAATTCTGGAAGAAAACTAGAGAAGGTTGAGAAACAAGGCAATCAAATACTTCAAAGTACAATGGGAACATCACACTGAGCGGGAAGCCACATGGGGGATAGAAGAAGAACTAAGAGAAGCATATCTAGAACTATTCGGGTACATCCCACCAAACATCAGGACGAAGTTTATTTTAAGGGGGGGGGAGTGTGTAAAAGACCACCATTTAGGAACCAACAAGGGGTAGAAATAGGAACCTGAGCATGTGCATGCATTCATCTAAAAAATCTCGGTAATTTTTTTGCCAAACAGAAACCTAAACTGATCATAGTTTCTTTCACTATTTAGAGGAAGGAATAAGTCTTTATAGTGATTGTTATAAATTTTGACATGACCTTTAGACATTAATGTGTTTTGGGGGGAAATATTTTGAACTCAAAATTGAAATTTAAATCAATTGGAAAATATTTGAAAATTACAACTTTGAAATATTAAGTTTTTTTCCAAAATGGTTTATTAACATTGTTTGATTATATTAAAGATTTATTAAACAGTAATAATAATTTAAGACAAAGAAATTTAAATAAGAAATGAATTATTATTTCTTTTCCTTATTCCATAATAAGATTAGAAAGTAAGAATGATACAAGAAATAAAGGAACACATTACAGTAAGTGAATTACAATAAAAAGGAAATTTTATTAAATTATAAGAATATTATTACAAGGTTCTTTACAAAAAGAATAAAAAGAAGATTACGAAAATCTATAAAACCTAACTATTCGTTTACTACATCTTGAGCATCCAGGTCTTGTTCCTGCAAATAAGAAAAACAACTAAAAGGGAAATAAAGGGTTAGTTAGCTATTTTAATCTCAGTGGTGAAAAGTGAGGTGCACTGTTCATATTACATCATTGAGTAATTAAAAGAGGCCAGTTCAATAATGAGCAATATCTTTTCTTTCAATTCAAATAATCCTCGGAACAAAATCATCAGCAAAGTAAAGGGGCAAGTTTCACCAGGAGAGTAAACTATAAAAGGATAAGAAGTGAAAAAAATTCACTTGATCTGATCCACAACTATCCCAAGTAGAAAGGCATCTTAGTCATCTAAATGTATGTAATGTGTTGTCCAAACAGCAGCAGCAGTACAAGCACTCAAGGGAGAGCACCCTGCCATAGCATAGCCATAAGTGAGTTCATTTTATCTTCTCAAGCACACTGCAAGAACCCACTGAGTATGCCAACTTCCCAAACAAATCCCAAGCCAAGATACATCATAGATCATCCAACCATCCACAATATGGTGACATAAGGAGGGGGTGGAGCAGGTGGATATCAAGGTCAAGTACAAGATCATAGGAGCTAGGAGGAGCAGGAACATCACCAGGAGGTGCAGAGCTAACAAGATCAAACCAACAGGAACAAGTCAGAAATATCAAGCTAGTAAGATCAACTAGCACCATAACATCATCATCAATAACCAAGTTGTGCGGTGAGTACACATAAAACCATCACATGATTAAGCCATCTTAGATTATCAGAGCATGTGTTGTTTTATATGAATCTTCTCAGAAAAACACCCAAGTGGGGTGTATCCATCACATAAGTAATTTAAATGAAAGACAATGACCAATCTTACAAACAACACCAAGATCTTAGCCTGTGCATCATTGATCTTGGGTATAAATCTATATTTCTATATCAAAATATACCAGCAGTCTTAGATCAAGATTTCTGGGCACATCTTTTAAAGAGTAGCACCTCAGAAATCAATATATCTTAAGGATTCATATTAAACAGTGAGGATGCCAAATCATTTTTTTAAAGAATTCAAGAATCATTAGTTGCTACTAGATATCAAGACACATCTATGAGGGACAGCAGGTGAAAGCTTAGTTTCTACCTAGTTATGCCTCAGACCAGCATCACAGGCCAAAGGGAAACCATT
This sequence comes from Avena sativa, assembly GCA_916181665.1. NCBI lineage: Eukaryota > Viridiplantae > Streptophyta > Magnoliopsida > Poales > Poaceae > Avena > Avena sativa. Next base: position 362,074,670 of record OV702285.1, on the reverse strand, counting down.
AGCATCCTAGGATAATAAATCTAGTAGAAGATTTCAATCCATTTTAGCCCAAGACACACTAGGACACAGGTAGAAATTAGCTCAGTATTAGAATGGACACTTGTGTACCATTCCAAAGAAGGTGTCACAAGTATATATTCTACACCAAGCAAATCATACACTTAGATTTCATAAGTAAACCTACAGTAAAATACTCAATCATTTTCCTAGAATGAATAACCAGGAATCATAATCACATTTACACAATCTATCATAATCAGAAAATCATAGGAGTATCATATCAACTCCAATCTAAACATATCAACATAGGCTAGTGTATAAAAATTAAGTGAACAATTACTGACAATACCACTCAGTGCTAAGAACATTAATTATTAGTGAAATTCAAACCACTGGAATCACTAGACAAGATTAGCATAGTATCATGAGAACCAGTACTCCTAAATGATTTACTGTTCTCAATAATCAACACAGAGGGATGAACCCTAATTAGTGATTTCTCACTACAAGCACACAGAGGCTATCAAAAGATGAATAGGACAAAGAAAAAGAGGGGAGATACAAAAGCACTTACTAGTGGTCCTCGATGATGATTAGAAGAGGAAGCGGAAGGGCCGACGAGCACACACGGCGGCACGGGGATCATCTGAGGGCGCTGTAACCCGTGCCAAGCCATGGAGGCGGCCACAGACACACCAGTGATCCAGCAGCATCATAGAGCCACTAGGAACACATCATAACACCACAGGAGCGACAGAGAGGTAAATTGCCGACAATCACCAAACCCTAGGGTTCAGGGCGGAGTCATCTTGGATGGGAGAGGGGCCTAAAGAAAAATCGAGCTGGACCAAATGGCGGAGCAGCGTTGACTACCTCGCCATGCACCACGGTGGCGGACAAGAAGGCCCATGGGGGCTGTAATCAAGAGGCAACGGTGCCGACAACACCACACCACAGCGGGTCGGGAGCGAGGAGGAAGAACGGGTGAGAGCAAGAGAGAGAGGGGGTATACTGGGCCGGTAGGATCCAGTACCATCCCAGTCGGTGGACTTGACCAGACCAATTGGGCCTAGTAAAACCAATGGGCTTGGCGCAAAAGTTAAAAAAATGAATTAGTAAAAGACCAAAATACCCCTAGGACCTAATAAGTACTAAAAAATAAAAAAATCCTAAAAATACAAATAATATATCTATGAGTTCATAAAGTTACAAGCTAATTAATAAAATTAAGAATTCTATTTTTAATAGAATAAATTGTAGGTTAAAGATGTTTATAATATATATTCCTTATGGAATTTCATAAAATAAAATCAAATACCTATAAATTAAAAAAAATCATTTTTATCATTCTTAATTAGTGTAGTATTTTATAAAAATACTAAAATTCTATTTAAAGAAGACAAAATAAAATCTTATAAATTAAAATATCTATTCTTAAAAAGGAATATTAAGAAAATAATAATAGGAGTTAAAAAATAACATTTGAGTCTTTTACTGATATATTATATTACAAAAATATTAAATAAAATAGTTAAGAAATATTAAGAATTATTCTTAAAACCATTTCCTTTATTAAGGCAATTCAAGAAAATTATATAATGGGTAAAACACACAAAGGAGATAAGTAATAAATGATGCATTGCGTTACTATGCATAATCATTTTTGCTTCTTTACATAATTTCCTTACCTCACACTAATGATGTTTTGTAGAAATAGAAGCTCAAGGTCGAGTGCAAGCATCTGACTTCACTACCTTGCAATCACAAGGCAAGTTCATCAGTTGCGCATGTCCTTTAATGATCAAAGTAATTGCAAAATTGTGTGTTATCATCTATGTTTCGGAGAAAGAAAATATTATTTTCTCAAAACAAATAAAATTTTGATATCATCCTAAGTGGTGATAAGGATAAGGTGAGCAATGGAATTTAGGTTTCCATTTGCAATAATATTAATAACTTAGGACTTAACAACCCATGACATCAGTGATTCTAGCGTTGTATATTACGTGTTAACCATGAGATTTCGAACGGGATGGAGAAGTCATATGTATCTTCTTCCTCTCGCATGTAGCCGGATGCGCAGGTCGTGGTTGTTATCCTTGTAGCGTGCATTAATTGGTAATTCGTAGAGGATATGCAGTATATGGGTGGGAACCCTCAACGTCCCATGATAGTTCTGGCATCTAAACGGTTTGTACCAACCATTGCTGTAATTCAATGTGTGGGAATGGCGTACACCAAGGAGACATGCGGGGTCGCAAAGGGGGCAATGATTGGCTTGGATCATCCAATGGGCCCCACATCACAGAATTGTGACGGGAAATTTCTAAGGTTCAGGTGTTTTGTTTTCTGAAAAGTTTTTAAACTTTGAGTTTGACTCGGGTTTTGCTAACTAGCAACTTGCTTTCATTCATTCATTCATTCATAGCACACAATACAAACACACACCACAATAAGGAGAGAGATGGTTTTAAGAACCATTCTGTGAAACTACGATACAATGGGACCGGATACAAGTCACTAACGCTAGTGCTCAGGTGCTACTACTCATCGGAATCGATGGCTTCATCATCATCATCAATGAAGGTGGAGTCGTCATCATCAGTGTGGAAGTCCATGGCTTGGTCCTCCAGGAAGTCATCATCGTCACTAAGATAGGAGTAAGGGTCTCCACGGATATCTTTCCCTGCATTCTCCCTCTCCTCAAGTTGTATGTCCCGCTCATGGATGGTCTCCTCCAAGTCTGTCACTCTGTGACAAAGGCGAGCAATAATCTGATCTTCTTGTCACGAAGACGGCAAAAGGTCTTGCGCTCCTTTGCAAGGATGGCGATGGTCTGGTCCTTCTTGACTGCGATGACATAGTTGTGGTTGGCGTAGGAGCGGGCATTGTCCAACTCCTTCTGCCTATCATACATCATAAAGCTGAGATGATCCACCTGATGCTTCAGCTCGTGGTTGTATGGCGCCTCCAATGGCTATCCCATAGCATCATGCCTTGCGTAGAACTCAAAGCGTGTACCCTTGATCTGATTGATGCTTTGCCCACACAGACGGGCAAGAGCTTCCTACATGGCCATGGCAAATCCATCTAGATAGTTGTTCTCTCTTAAAGTGAACTGGATTCCCTCTGAGGTGGGGGCTTCAATCTTCCCTCTGAGACATGCAAAAATCAGCCACTTCAATTCTCCTCCTTGTTGATTGTTGAGATGGTCTCCGAAGAACTCGGGGTGCGGGCGCTCCAGAAGTCCCAAGAGTTGGTCCAAATCATGCTCAAAGATGAGCTCTCCTCCATTGCCCAACTGATAGAACTTGCTATACTTCACGTCCATCTATAAGAATGTAGGATGAGTAAGTTAGTAGAGTGATCAAGTGTGTCAATTTTTATGTAAGATTTTGCTAGAATTTTTTTGAGGAACATGAATTTTCTTGAAAGACTCTAAGTGATAAGAATGAGAATAGGTTTTCATAAATAATCACTTCTTTTGTTTTGAAACTATTTTTTTTATTCAAGCATCCATTCTAACTAGGGTCTCCTATGGTCAGGATGGCTCTGATACACCAACTTGTCAACACCCGGTTTTTTAATCCCAGATGCCTGTTATGCCATACATCGGAGTCCCAGGATTACCATTTTTGCGAGACATAACATATTGGTACCATAGTTCATCATCCATTACAAACCATAATAAAGGTCTTACAAATAAAGGATCTCATGATCCAGTCTTAATACAATCAACGCAGCGGAATAATATAATAACGGTAGCATGGGCGAAGATCCATCTTCAGGGTCACAGGCAATGCTAACAATGGGAGATGATCCTAGTTGTCATAGAATTCCTATTGTCCATCATCCTGGTAATCCTCCTTATAGTATGGCCATCGGAATAGCCAGGGACAAAGCCATGAGTACTCTTTAAGTACTCACAAACTATCACTAACAAGTAAGTGGTTGGAGTAGGAATACTAAGCTCTAGGTTGTTTTGCACAAAGCCAGATTTATCTCTAAGTAAGTTTAGAAGTAAAGAAAACTAGTTTAATGTCTTTCAACACCTAAGTGGGAACTTAGTTTTCATGTTCACAACCCTGTTGTGGTCAAGTCAAAGTCATGATTCATTTCACAAGTCATTTTGAAAACATCTGACGACGGAACAGTATGGCCACTCCAACTGTCCATAACCGCGGACGCGGCTATTCGAATAGTTTGATACTCTGCAGAGGTGGTACACTTTCACCACAATATTTGATACATCCGTCAGGAACAATCCTGAATCACCATACTTAGTATGCGGATAATAAATCCTAACCTTTCAATTACACACCCTAGTATAGGCACCTCCCCTATGAGTTTGGCCTCCCAACCATGACCATCTGTCATCTTGGGAACTACACAGCTGGACAATCATCACGAGGTAGCCTCAGCTCAAACGTCGGCCACAAGGGAACCCATACTAATATATATAAACTTCCAGTAAAGCCATACCCAAATTTGGATATTGTGGTTGTATGGTAAAATTGGAATGGTGTCGCATCCGAACACAACCATCAGTTTTATAAAGGGCTAAGGATCATGCCTCAACATTTTCATCATCAAATTCATCAGGTGTTCAATAACACATGTCAAAACATTTCATTAGAATGACTCATCATTCCAAGGTTTTCATAACCATTTTCACCAAGTATTCCCATCTAAAGTGATCAAGTTTTATGCTTAGCACTAGCCACTAAATTTGGGGGTAATCACTAATGAGGGGTGCTAATCAAGTGTGACTTATCTATGTCTAATCTCATGCCTCAGTATGACATCTAGTTTTATCTATCTTAGGCCAAGTTTTATGCTCTCTCTAAAATCTTTCCAAAATATCACAAACACTAACTACAAGTAATAAAGAACTTTGATAAAGAAATAAAAAGAATAAAGCTTGCAAGTAAAACTGGGATTTGGTATAATAAAGTGGCATAACCAAAGCATGCCTAATGCATTGCATAAGTTATCTAGCTTGCAAGGTTGCAAGTGCTAGCTTGCTAGGATGGCTTGCATGGTTAAGAAACTTGCAAGTTGTAACTTGCTAAGTTAACTTGTATTGTGAGGCTTGCCTTGATTAGTGTAGTGGTTGAAGTTCTCCTCTGGTTCTTCTTCGTAGTAGTTTCCTTCCTCTTCGTATCCTTCGTCGATACTAACGTCTATAAATAAATACAAGGTACACAATCACCAAACAATACTTAACTACTTATATTAGGCACACAAAGGTTCACACTAGATGATCTAGCATCATCACAATTATCACAAGAATTAAAGACTTAGTCTTATTTATTTTATTTTAGAAAAGTAATTTCTACTCATTGAAAAACTACTTAAGATTTAATATTCTCCAATTAAAATATGGGATCATGTTGACACATGTCATCATCACATATTTTAATACTGGGTAATGTGAATTAAAGTGGTGTCACAATTTAATAAGGTTAATAGTATTATTTTAATTATTTAAAGTGACTAGAAATGCATATGGGGCATTATTTTATTACTTGTCCATTATTACTGCAAGTAAACCTGTATATTTTTGTATATTAAGAAAGGTCTTATCAAATGTGATTTTTGAGAGTTGGAATCAACTCAAAAGCATTTATGCTTGATTTTTGAAAAATGTTTAAATGCAGAAAAGTCTCTGCCTTGTTATTTTTACTATATGTCATCTATAAATTCAAATGGGTTGAATCCAATGGGCTTGGATTAAGAATTCCAACACCTTTCTAACAAAATTGGTTTCATGCAATTTGGTTTAGTAAAAATGTCTAAGCTAGGTTTGAAACTAAATTCAAAAATACAGATTTAAACTACGGGGTTTCGCAGGAGAGCTAGATGGGCCGGCCCGCTGCGCACAGTGTGCGCGCGGGCTGGTTTAAGTGGAGTCCCCACTCGTCAGTGAGACAGGTGGTGCTGAACGGGTATAGGATGATTATGACCATAGGATTAGATGCAAGATCAACGGCTCACGACCATCGTCCTCATCTGAACAGGACACGACGGGGAAGAACCCTAGCACGGCCATTGACGGTCTAGGGAGGCTCACCGGGGCTCAGGCGAGGGTCGGTGACGGGGGCGAATGAGGTTGTCAACAACAGTGATTCTCCTGGTACTGGCGGTGTCTCCTGGGGTGGCCTGAATCGACGACGCACTTCTCCTCCTGTTGCGGCGGTCTTCGGTGAAATTCCGGCGACCTGGTGCTCGCCTTGCTCCAGGGAAGGGTGTGGGTGGTTCTGAGAGAGAGGGGAGTGAGATGGTGTGGATAAATGGTGCGGGGGAGGCCTCCTTTTATAGGAGAGCAAAAGAGGTCGAGCGACATGGGCAGAGATCATCGGGGTCAGCGTTACAACGAGCTACTGGCATGGCAAGCGGGCTGGTGCGCGGTTCCCTGGCGATGCTCAAGGAGGTAATGGTGCGGCAAGGGGCGGTCAAGAATTTTCGGAACGCGTTGGTGCTCCGAGCGGCACCGACGACATTTTTGACAACGCACAGGTGCTCCTGGTCGCGCGGCGGCGAACGGGCATGCCTGGTGGTCTCCTGGGTCGGTGGTGATCGTGTAGTCGAGCGGCGAGAGCGTGGCGCGACGTGTGCAAGAGTGTCGGGCGTGGCGCTCTGGCGTGCTCTCGGCATGGCAGGGAAGAACTGGACACAACGCGTTCTCTGTGGTCCACGGCCTAGCAGTGCTCGAGGGCTAGGCAGGGGGTGACTATGGACAATGGCCTGCCTCCTGGACATGATGGCTAGGCGCGGCGAGCGCTCCTGCTAGCTTGCCATGATCGGCTGGCAAGGGGGTGGTCGGGGTGGCTCAGTACTGGTGCAACGGTAGGGTTCTAGCTTGTTTAATGCAATGGTTCTCACTAGGGGAGACAAGGATGAGCAAAGGGAGACAATGGTTTGAATGATCACTGCTCCAAATAGTGTAGTTAGGCAGAGTTTGATTTGTGTCTCCAGGTGTTTGATGAAATGGCCGAAATAAATTTATATTTGAATTTTTCGATGAAATTTGGTGAGTGTACTGGTAACATACTGGGTAGTCTCTGATTGCTTGGATTTGTCAAGGTTAACTGGTTTGGTTGGGTTTTGAGAAATGGTGATCTTACCATATGAACTAGATTAAATTTTGAATTGTCCTTGGCATAGATTTGCAAGATATTTCTATGGGTTTGCAATGTGGGCTTGGGTTGACTTTTACTTGGTCTAGCAAGGGTTCAAATAATTGGATCTGTTTCTGTTAGTAATCTTGGACTAGGAACACTCAAAGTGGTCTAGGGGTTAACTTTGGTCAAAATGACCATTAGCTCATATTGTTTGTTTTTTAATTTCTACTGATTTGATTCTTCTTGGAAATGTTTTAGATAATGTTGTTTTCATCTTTACAACAATCCTTGCTATTGATAACAATCAAACAAGTACATACAAGCATTCATTCATTCATCACATACACTCATACATTCATATTGATTTAATTAACAAAAGTTTATGTTAACCCTAAATTTGGGTGATTGGAACTTAATAACCTTGATTAATATTTTTGGGGTGTTACAATGAACTTGCTGGGTAACGATGTTACTCCCTCTTTCCTTGTATCCCCTGCTTAGACTCTGAGGATCCAGAAGACACTCCGATGTACGGAGCTGAAGGCCAAGAGGATGTCTACTACGAGGAGCCAGACCTGTCAGGAGGCGTGGAAGGGGTGGATTATGAGATACGCTATGGAGTGGAGGGCAACGAGGCTGAGTAGTTGATGTAATAGTTAGTAAACCAATTGAGCCGAGCAGCATAAACTTTATATAATAAGTTGTTGAGCTCAATTCGAAGTTTAAGTTTGAAACTTTGAATCTTTCACTGAAACAATATAAGTTTGGTTTGTAAGTTGAACCTTCTGAAGTCTCGAACTTCTGGTATTGTAATAATAATAATATGTGTATGTTTGTAATATGGACCTGCAATTTTTCTGTGTACCACTTTGAAGGATGTGATATTTACGGAACAGTGTTCTTTGGATGTCATGTCAACTACTATAGTGTACTACATATGTAGTGGTATGATGGGTCACCGCACCGCATTCCATGACCTCAAGCGCATGTTGTCCATAGCACCAGTGTTGGCCATGCAGTGGTATGAAGGATCCGATGTTTCTCTATATTGCAGCCACCAACTGGGTCATCAGCGTCGTCCTGTCGGTGGAGTGCCACAAGGATGGCAAGGCCCAGCCGGTGCAGCAACTCGTGTACTACCTCAGGAAAGTGCTATCCTTCTCCAAGCAGAACTACCCCCACTGCCAGAAGATGTGCTATGGAGTGTACCTGCCATGCAAGAAGCTCAATTACTACTTCCAGGAGCATCCGCTCATGGTAGTATCCACGACTCTGCTGGGGGAGATATTCATCAACAAGTACACCACTGGTCGGGTGGCCAAATGGGGCATCGAGCTCGTTACCTACTTCATATGGTACGAGCCAAGAACATAGTTTAAAAAACTGGACCGGTGATCAAACCGGTGAGGCTGCTGGTTCAAGTTTTTACCAGTCGGACCATAGGTTCACTGGTTCACTGTCCGGTTTTGTAAGATATAGTATAATATAAATGGTCTAATAAATAAATATACATATATGCAAAAGTATGGATGTATTTATTTCTTACAGTATGCAAGAATAATAGTTCTCATAAAAATTTATAAATATTCTCAAATGGAAATGACATGGCTAAACTAAAGCGAATTTCTAGATTTCCGAATTCACACGACATGGTGTCTTGTATGTAGTGTAGAGAGATTGCACAGCTTCAATAGGGCCGATTGTCACTTATATATATAGGAGGTATACATATTACAAGCCTTAGTGTACAAGGAAACTACCAAGGAGACCTATACATATACGTATATCTCAACACCCTTGCAGTCGAAGGGTCGACAGCGACACATAGACTGGACCAAAATTCTAAAAAATTCGAAGTCGGTAGTTCGTTCGTCATGATGTCCGCAAATTGCCGAGAGGTCGATACGTGAAGAACTCGGACGTGACCGAGAGCAACCTGCTCACGAATAAAGTGGATGTCTAGCTAAATGTGCTTGGTGCAATGATGATGAACGGGGTTGGCGGAGAAGTAGACAGCAGAGACGTTGTCGCGGAAGATGACGGTGGCGTTGTCAACAGGACAGGCAAGCTCAGAGAGGAGCTGACAAAGCCAAGTGCACTTAGCAACTTCATTGGCCATAGCGCGATACTTAGCCTCAGCACTATACCCGGAGACGGCGGGCTGGCGTTTGGACAACCAGGAGATCAACGACAAGCCAAGGTAGAGGCAATAGCCCGAGGTGGAGCACTGAGTGTTAGGACACCCTGCCCAATCTGCATCCGAATAGGCCACAATGTCCACGAAAGGTCAGGCGGAGATCGTGAGCCCGAGGTCCATAGAGCCACGGATGTACCGAAGAATCCATTTCACTGCTGTCCAGTGAGCATCACGAGGTGTGTGAATGTATAGGTAGACCTGCTGCATGGCTTACTGCAGCTCCGGGCGAGTGAGCGTCAAGTACTGCAAGGCACCAACAATGGAGCTATAGTGAGAGACATCCGTAGCCGACGTTCCAGTGGTGGCGGAGAGCTTGGCATTCGTGTCGACAGGAGTAGCCGCAGGAGAAAAATTAAGCATCCCAGCGCGCTCGAGAATATCTTGAGAGAAATTCCGCTGAAGAAGAAATAACCCGTCCACGTGGCGTACCACCTCAAGGTCGAGGAAGTAGTGAAGCGGACCGAGGTCCTTGATGGCGAACTCAGTGCAAAGACGATCAGTGAGCTGTCGAAGAAGAGCGCCACTGCACGCTGTCAGGATGATGTCATAAACATAGATCAACAAATAAGCCGCATCAGAGCCCTGTCGGTATACGAACAAGGATGCGTCAGAGTGCATAGAGCGGAAGACAAGCTGATGAAGAAACGCTGCCATACGCTGGTACCAGGCGTGCGGTGCTTGCTTTAGCCCGTACATAGAGCGGGAGAGCAGTCACACAGGATCGAGATGCTCGACATCGAAAAACCCAGTGGCTACTGACTGTACACCTGCTCCAAGAGATGTCCATGAAGGAAGGCGTTGGAGACGTCCATCTGGTGCACTGGCCAAGTTCGAGAGAGGTAAGGTGCAGAACAGTCCGGATCATGCCCGGTTTGACAAACGGAGCAAACGTATCCATGAAGTCGATGCCAACGCATTGACAAAAGCCTCAGACAACCCAGCACGCCTTGTAGCGCTCGAGTGTACCATCAGAGCGCAACTTGTGATTTAACACCCATTTTCCAGTGATGAGGTTGGCACGAGGAGGGCGCGGAACCAGCTCACAAGTCTGGTTACGTTGCAGGGAATCAAACTCCTCCTGCATGGTCGCCTGCCACTGCGGATCGCGTAGAGGAGCTCGAACGGAGTTGGGTATCGGCAAAAGTGTAGGCGTAGAAGCCGAGAATGCATATACGTTGGCAGGGTAGCGCGTAGAGGGCCGGTGCACACCCGCACATGCATGAGTAGTGACGCCCACGTGCGGAGGTGGCGGCGGGGCAGCAGCCGAGCTCAATGATGTTGAGGAGGACGACGATGCAGTAGCCGGCAACGAGGGCACCGGCTAAGAGGGGTCCGGTGATGGCGGGGCCGGTGATGAGGGGTCCGACAAGGAAGAGGCTGGCATCGACAACGATGACCCAGACGCCGAGGTCCTTGGCGTGGCGGGCGCAGCCTGGGCCGCAGCTATCCGCGCAGGAAGCACGGGCACTGGCGGGGTTGCTACCGCGTCTCGTCGTGTAGGGCGCCCAAAGGAGGGGCGACTGCCGCTGTAGGAGTCTCCAAGATTCCCTTCTTAAACGGAAACAACATCTCATCAAAGTGAACATGCTGTGAGGTGATTACGCGATGAGAGACCGGATCATAGTAGCGATAGCCCTTGGTGTTAGCTAGGTAGCCGATGAACACTGATACGTCGGAAACGTATCTATAATTTTTGATGCTCCATGCTTGTTTAGTATATACTTTGCTTTGCTTTGTCTACACTTTGAGGTGTTTTTATATCTTTTCGGGAACTAACCTATTAACAAGTTGCCACAGTGCCAGTTGCTTGTTTTCTTCGGTTTTTGGTTCTAGAAATGCAGAAAATATATATTCTCGGAATTGGACGTGACAAAATCCAAAGTCAACATTTTACCGTGGGCGACACGAAGTTCAGAGGGGAGACGGAGAGGCGAACCAGGTCCGTCACACCCCCCTAGGCACGGGTGGGCCCACCCCGCACCTGGGTAGGGTGTGGGCCCCTTAGCCGCCTCCCAGCCTCGCCTCTTCGCCTATAAGAAGCCCCCGATGCAGAAACACTAGGCACCCGATCAAAACTCCATGAAACCTTATGTAGCCCCCACCACCGTCATCCCTAGATCTGGGGGCTCTAAAGTTCTTCCCGGCACCCTGCCGGAGGGGAGATCATCCTGGAGGCCTTCTTCTCCGGTATGATGCGTGAGTAGTTCCACCTTGGAATATGGGTCAATGTAGTAGCTAGATGGTTGTATATCCTCCATGTTCTTCCATGTATAGATCTTGTGAGCTCCGTTCATGATCAAGATCTAATCTATTTGTAATCATGCATGTTGTGTTTGCGGGGATCCGATGGATATTGAGATTACTATGTCAGATTGATTAATGGTTTTGTCTATTTGATACTATCATTTCTGTGTTGTTTGTGATCTTGCATGCTCTCCATTGTTAGTATCTATCTTGGCCGAGTAGTTGCTAGTGACTCCAAGAGGGGGTATTTATGCTCGATAGTGGGTTCATGCCTCTAGTTTCCAAAGGAAGTGACAGAAATCTCTTCGGTTGTAGATGTGATATTGCCACTAGGGAGAAAACAACGGTCTCTTGTTCATGGACCAAGTGGATTGTTTACCTTATACACTTTGCTTAAAGCAGTTGTCTGTTGCTTGCAACTTAATACTGGAGGGGGTTCGGATGATAACCTGAAGGTGGACTTCTAGTCATAGATGCAGTTGGGTGACGGTCTATGTATATTGTTGTATTGCCCAACCGAATCTCATAGGATATTTTTTTCTGGTATTGCATTGTTATGCCTTGCTCAGTTCCTGTCAAATGCCCTGCTGTAATTTGTTTACCCTTCATTCCATGTTGTTTATCTAAGGAGAGCACCTCTAGTGAACTATGGACCCCGGTCCAATCTTTAGCATTGATACATCTTCCATTGTTACCTGTTTACTTGTTGCAAACCATTACCTTCCACACCATATGTTTAATCATTTGTTATAGCAAACCGGTGAGCTTTACAACCTCACTGATTCGTTGGGGCAAAGTCTTGAGTTTGTGTTGTGCAGGTCTCCGCGTTGCTTGCAACACCTGTGTGACGTTTCCTTCCTCCTACTGGTTCGATAACCTTGGTTTCTTTACTGAGGGAAAACTTGTCGATGTCCTTCTTCTGTAGAGGTCCCAACCCAAGAAGGTAGGTTCCTCCTGTGTTTTACAATGCTAGTCCCTGGATCAATAGCTAGCATCCACAGTTAAGATGTAATATCAAGATACAAAGGTCATAATATAAATTTATAACCAGGAATAACATAAGTTTATTACATCAAACATAGCTCATTTGGCTATTACATTACATTTGCAGCGGAATAACTATAAGTATGGGTCCATCATCTTCAAAGTGCCACAGGCAGATGTTGGTTGTAGATTTTGTAGTCCTAGTCAATCAAACAATCTTCATTTTTAAAACAATCAACCTGCAACATTACAAGTTACAGCCACATGGGTCAATACATTTTGAATTGTATTGGCAAGTTTCACTTTTATGTATAATAAGAGAGGATCCTATCATTATATGCATATTTGGTTAAGTAGAGTTTAAGGCTTATTTGCATAAAGCAATATTTTATCCTATCTTTTCAAAAAGGTTTTAAAGTTCTTTTGTCAAATTTCTTTTCCAAGTTCCTTGAACTCCTTGGTAGAAACTCAAGTGTTCAAATCCTTGTCAAAATCTCTTGAGCACCTTGGTAACCCCAAGTGCAACAAGTTTTATCAAAACTCATGAGTTCCTTGGTAAAGCCCCAAGTACATCATGCTCTTGAGCACCTTGGTAATCCCAAGTGCAACAAGCTTTACAAAATCTCTTTGAATTCCTTGGTAGACACACAAGGACATCAAGTTTTTATATTAGAAGTTGGAATGTCGAGATCTCCCATAGTTCAAACTTTAGTTGCTCAGTATTGTCCATAACCGGGGACACGGCTAAGTACTTAGATTTTGTTTACTTCTGCAGAAGGAGTACACTTTACCCACATGACACAATCCCATCTTGTTGCCACCAGTGGCCTACTGGATTAGTGCTCACCAAGATGGAGTACTGGCAGACTGAGAATGTGACGAAGTCTTTCCATAAGGTCCTCCCATACATCATTGCTAGCTTTGTCTTCAGCCCCCATGAAGCATTCCAGATCCCCATGTCCAGTAACTAAAGACAATGCATGGGTCTTCCTAATGTAATTGACTAAGCCAGAGCCATAATAGCATGTGGTTGTACACGAAAGCCACAATTGGAGAAACATGTTTGATCTCTAAGTTTCCTAGGTGGTTTTCTTTTGGAGCCCAACACAAAGTGATTGCCATAGACATGGTTCCCTTTTGTTGCCACCTTCTCCAAAACTTAAAGTATCCTCCACCTAGGTGGTTCATTGAGTCCTTGTTTTATTATGTAAAACACAAGTCCTTTTTTCAACCTTTGTAAAATCTCAACATGTATCTCTTTTTCAAATTATAGCATATAGCATGGCTAAGCATGTACAACTTCAATATTCTCACTAAGGAGTGTTTAGGGAATCCTATTAGGATTTAGCATAGCTTAAGTATAAAATATCTTTTCATGCATATTTTCAAAATCCACTAAGTATAGTAATAAAAATAGTAGGAGTTTTGAATGATAGTGTAACTTGCCTTTTTGTTTTAGGGAATGATAGTCACTTCTTGATCTTGCTAGTCTCACACTTTGCTAATTTCACTACAATCAAACAAGCATAGTATCAAGTAGCATTCCAACATTCAAACAATAATTCACATACACAAAGCAATGGTTCCTAAGTCTTGTAAAAAGAGGATTCTATTGCAAAGTTGGTCTCTACTAGGTTTATATACTTTGTAAGGTCCACATTGGTCATTTACCAAAATGGCAAAGTCATTAGTTAGAGGTTTTGCCCAAAGTCTATTTTAAAATCCATTCAACATTTTATGTGGTGAAAATTATTCTTTTTAAAGTAAGACTTTATGTTTTTCACCAAGTAGGTTACCTTTGGCAAGGCTTGGTGTTTTGGGTCAGTAAGTTTTGTCCATAACATTTTCCCAAAGTTTTCCTTGCACAACTTTTCCATAATAAAATCAATGAGTTTTATTTGGCTAGAAAATGACTAAGTTAACTAATTCAACTTAAATTTCACAAAAATCATTTTTAACCCTATGGGTTGGTTCCTAGGGTCAGTAGGGTCACACAAATCCATTTTGCAAAAGATTTAATCCTAAAATCAATTTTAAACAATTTTTATACTCTAAACAAGTACACAAATGTTTATGCAAAAACAAGCAAGCTAACAGATACTATTTTATAAACTAAGGGCATGGTTGGTTAGAGCTTGTTCTCCTGAATCCATTGATATAAAATTTATAATTTTTGGACGTGTGGTTTGAAAGTTATAGGGGTTTGAAGTTTGCAAATAGTTCTGTTTTCAAAACTGTTTTTAGATCTATTACAGGCCACGCGTCGCATCGTGATTGGTCGATACCGATTCGTCTGGATCGCGTGCTGCGGCGCGTTGGATCAAGTCAGATCGTGCGGCACAGGATCATCACTTACCCCTTCGTTAACTTTCTATCGTATCCGTCAGATCCAGATCCTACGGTTACTAACACGCTTGCCAAAGTCTGGCGGCGCTCGTCGGCTGCGCGCGGCGGCGACGGTCGGTCAGTGGCGGCGCTGATGAAATAGGAGGCGAGAGAGGAAGGGAGTAGGCTCACCGAGGTCGCAGTTGGTTGGGGAAGCTCAACGTGTGGTCGACGAGGCAGGGGGCGCACGGGAACGGTGGCGATTGCTCGCCGGAGACTTCGTCGGCGTCGGGTGGTTCTGTCCGCGGTCGAGGGCGACGCTGTGGATCATCCTGAAGCGAAACAATGATGCGGTTAGATGCAGAAAGGTGTGGCGAGTGCGGGAGTGTGAACGATAGGGGTCGGGGCGGTCTGGTTCACCTGAGAGTCGTCGTCGGAGTAGAAACGGACGGCGACACTGTCGGAGCTTGTCGAAGCCGATGCTCCGGGGCGCCCGCGGTTGAAAGAAGGGCACGGGGAGAAGCGTCTGGGAGTGGGGAAGTTGCTAGCGTGCTCGGAAAGGTGGGAGGTGGTCTGTACTGGCCTGAATTGGCCGGAGACGGCGGTCGGAACAGAGGGGCTTGAGGAGGGAATTGAGGTGGTCTAAGGCGTGCGAGCGCGAGGTGTCAGAGGGGAATTATAGAGGAGGCTTGGGCGTTTCAACCTGCGTGATCAAAGCTGGTAACGGTGGTCGAGTTAAAGCGAATTAAGGCCGCGAATTCATCGGCAGTAGCGGTGTCGAAGGAGGGAGAAGAGGTCGTGCGGGTGAGAAGAAGAACAGTGACAAGTGGGGTCGGTCAGTCAGTGGGAAAGAAGCGAGGAGGAGGTCCACTAGTCAGTTGCCCCGCGGGTTGTTTCAGCGGTGAGGAAAACGGTTCGGGGTGGAGAGGAGATGGGCTAGGTGGGCTGCTGCTAGGCTGTTGGGTTGGGTCGATTTTTTTTATTCTGTGTTCTTTTCCTTTTCTATTTTATTTTCTGTTTTGAATTTCCAATTAAACAAACATCCACCAAATCAATTCAAACAACACTCAAATTTTGTAATATTGAAATTAGTTTTGTTTAGTAATATGGTCAAAAGCCCAAAATAAAATCATAACATCTTTATTAATCCATTCTTTAATTAAATAAAATGGAGTTTTATTTATTTATCATGGTTTGATTTATTTAATAAAGATTCTCATTTGAAAACACTTTTCAAATCTAAATCAGTAGGTTTATTTGGAAATAAAGAATATTTGGAAGATTTGTTTTAAAACAAAATAACCTCTTATTTTAGGGTCCACTAGTAATTAAATAAAATGGGCCTTAGTTATTAAATCAAATAGAGTTTGATTCCATTAATAAAATCTTTATTTGAAACCTAAATATTTTCCAAACCAAATCAGTAGGTTTTATTTGGAAGTATTAAATACTTGGAAAACATTTTATTATAGAGTCCATTAAAAAATAATAGACTTTCATTATTAATTCAAATAAGTTTTATTTTATTGATATATTTATTTTGAATCTAAAAATAAAGCCAGAACATTTTAGTAGATTTTATTAGAGAATATCAACTACTTGGGAAACCTATTTAAAATAATTATTAAGTTTTGATGTTTTAATTAGAATTGGTGAAATCTTTTATTTTAAAAGAGTTTGGATATTAATTCCTTGTTATTTTATTTAAGCAAATCTTTATTATTTTTAAATAACCTTTGCTACTTTATTTAAAATAAAATGTTTTTAATTCTCAAAGCTTGGACAAGGATTAATTTGGCTTTATAAATAATCTTTAGTTATGATTCCATCTTTTCTTTTGAATACCAAATCTTTTATTTTAAAAGATCCAAAATCTTATTTCCAAAACATTCTATTTTCCTTTATTTAAAATGTTTATCTTTTTAAATACTTTTAGGATTTTATTTAATTCAAATGGGTTTGATGTTCCAATTGAATTCAGAAAGTTTCTTCTGGCTCTGAAAATCAAACAAGGTTTTATTTTATTCATTTATTTTCACATTACAAGATTTGGAAAGTCTTGGGATGTGACATCTTCACACCTTGCTCTTGGGGTTCCTAGCGAAGCACTCCTACATCAACTCAGCGCTGCATCAAGCCTTTCTGGCGCCGTTGCCGGGGAGGCTAAGGACGTCTTCACAAGGGGAGTCCTCCACTTCCTTTCTCTTTACTTTGTTTTTAGTATGCTTAGTTTCTTTTGCTTGGTTTTGTTTGCCTCTTTCCAAGAACTCGAAAAAAATTAGTTTAGTTTGGTTTTCTTTATTTATTCAAAAACACAAAAAGTTAGTTCCTACTCTAGCTGCTGATGCTGTTTTTGGCTTGCTCACCTTTGCCAAAATGAACTCTGTTGAGAACACCATGTTGCTCCCCAAGTTCACCTTGAAAAACATTTCAATAGGTAGTGGCTCCATAATTGGGAAAGATAATATTGAAGAATTCTTTAATTATGTTATCAAGCATGAGGATATTAAGGATAAATATATAGCAGAGCTTGCTCCTAATTATAAGATTGTTGCAGGTTCTTTAGTTCATATGTTGGAGGCTATGTTTGTTAGCCTTAACCCCATGATGCAAATTTTGTTCCTAAAGCTAAAGAAAGAAAAGAATGTTGAAAAGAGAGAATTTATTCTTGAAACTTTACTCAAATAGTTCCATGATGTTGCTCAGGAAGCCAAAAAGGTCTTTTAGCATTTTAATAGGCTAGGCTCGTGTGTAGATGTTGTGGTTGCTTCTGATAAAACTAAGCCTAGAGAGGAATTTAAGGTACCCATAACCTTATAGCTTGTTGGAATGCATGAAGCCTTTGAAAAGAATTTTGATTGGATTGTTCCTAAAAATCCTTTTGATGAAAGTTGTAAACCAAAGAGAGATGAGAAAGGATCCTACAAGACTCATTTGGATGAGATACCTCTCATAGTTGAAGACTTTGCAAGTATTGATCTCAATTCTTCGGTTGAAAATACTTGATTCTTCTTGCTTCTTGTGCCTAACTCAAAGGCTTAAAGAAAAGTACTTATTGGGAGATAACCCAAGAGTTTCCTTGAGTCTTGGAAGTTATTACTTCTGTAGTGACCTCTCCTTATCCTTTTTGTTTGCTTTTTGTGCCAAGAATGACCTTTGATAGAGGGAAGTAAGATTTGGGGAGTTGCTATCCCGAAACAAATTTCTATCCTCCACCATAAAAATTCCTGAGGAGTCTCTATTACTAGGATTGAGCTGAAAATTTACCCCAGTAAGTTAGCTAACTTTCATTAGTTAAACACTTTTTGACTTGAGCAACAGAATATTTTCTAAAAAATCGGTTTCTACCTGTTGGTCTGTTTTGACAGATTTCTGCCATTATTTGCATTTGCTTCTTACTGATTCCTTTTTGAGTTCTCTTTTGGGGAATTGAGATTTTTGAAGGGTTGCTATAGTAGTTTCTGTATTTAGTGAAAAGTCTTATTGTTCGAAAGCTTTTCCTAAAGGTCTATTATCTTTTCAATACAATAATGTTGCTAATGAAGATTGTGTGAAGTTTTTTATGAAGGAAAAAATTTCAGGTGTAGAGAAAGATTGATGTAATGAGATGAAGAATGGACAAAATCTCAACCTTGGGGATGCCACCCCGGTGTCACCCCAAGAAATATCCAAGAGGTACAAGCATCAAGGCTTGGGGATGCCTTGGGGCATCCCCTTCTTCATCAATAAAAAGCTCAGGTCTGTCTTGACACTTCGTTTTTATTGTTTCATGCACAAGTTGTGTTGTTCTTAGAGCGTCTTAGTTTTCGTTTGGTTTTCTTAGTTGTTTAGTTTGCGTGAATAAAGTAGTTTGGACCCCCGTTCTCGCTGTGTTGTTTCAAATAAGTTGCTTGGTGTTGGAAAGGAGTAGGAAGTTCCTGCTTGAAAGTGCAAGAGGAGCTTGCATTGACTGTGACTTAGACTTTAGCATGACATGATAGGTGTTCTTTTGGCCTTATGCTTAGTGATTATTGTTGTAGCATGTCTTGTTCCAAACAATTAGGATTTCTTAGTGTGCCTTGAAAGAATTATGTGTTGTTTTAGCATACAAAATCATAGTGTTGTGGTATTCTCCTTTGATGCATTGTTTGGGTTGACTTGGCACATGACCACACCATGTTATGACTATGAACAAGTCACCATAGCCTCTATGATCATTTAGTCCTTGACATGTAGTACCACTCTATGCTTTGATTAGTAATGTTTTGTTGCTCTACATGATTATGGCCATTATTGCTCTCTTAGTTGGTTGCTCCCAGTCTTTTGCTAGCCTCCACTTGTATGAGTAAGTTCTACTCATGCTTCCAACTCCCAAGAAACCAAGTTATTCCAAAGTGTCCACTATAAATTCCTATGCATGGAATGTTACACCATTCCAGGTATATTCTTGTTTTCAACTATCTTCCAATTAAAAACTATTTTGTTATGTGAACAGTTAGTGATTAAAGCTCTCATGAACTTGATGACACACTTTATATTCTTTGCCCCTAATAAACTTGAACCATTGTGTCGTCTATGTTGTATATGCTTGCACTTATACGTTGGAATTAGCAGAACCATACTGTCATGTAGAACGTTTTCAAAATTGCACTTGTACTTTGTACTCAGTTGATATCATGCTCTTTTGTTTATGGATGTCACCGGTGTGAAATAAAGAGGGAACTTGTAAGTCCATGGAGTATGTATTTTGTGTTAGAGAAACGCCTGGGCCGCTAACCTAATCCATGCCTAATCATGGTGGAGACTTGTAGCATCACCATAGCGAGCTATCTATGAAGCATCCTCAATAAAAAGCTATGCATATAGTAAATAAAAAGATCGCTGAGATGCTCATTGTCTGCTTGCCTTGTCATTTTGGTTATGGGATAGCTCCTGTACCATGTGAAAGGGGTACCCCGTTGGCGGTTCTCTATGATACGCATGTACTTACAATGACAAGAACTTACAGGTGACTGAAGTTGAGTAGCATGAGGTGTGGCCCTCGTATTCAAGGGACTTGAGATTGCCAACTTATACTTTGTCAAGCATATACTCCATAGTTTGTTCACTTTAACCTTAACCACTTCAAGATTCTTATGATAGGGGCAATGAGGGTTGAAATCTAACAAGTACCATAATTTTTGGAAGCTCTTTTTGAAACTTGAAATCCCTGCTTCCCTTTGTGAAGGGCCTTTCTTACACTATTATTTGAGTCTCCACCTTCTACTTTTAGGCACCATTAAGAGAGCATAGTTTCCATTCTGTGTGTAGTGTCCCAAAACTTATTGAAACATGCATATTGTGATATTACTTGTTCTTGTGCTACTTGTTTCTAGTCACCCTTGTGAACTTTGGAGGTGTCCTATGCATCTATTTGCTACTCTAAGAGGGACAAGCTGATTGCCACTATGCCATGTTTTCTGTATGTGAAACAAACAAATGTTTTTCAATGCATGTTATTCATGATCTTTGTTTGTAGCCTTTCATGTTGCATGCATAGTTACTATGTCCTATTGTTAGAACTCCATCTTTCATGCACATGTTTAGAGTTCTTTGATCCCAGCTTTCAATGCTTGCAAATGGTTTGATCTTGGTTTTGATGGTGCATGTCACCTCAAAAATTATTCTTTTTATCACTTAACTAATCGAGGACGAGCAGGAGTTAAGCTTGGGGATGCTTGATATGTCAGAAAAGTATCTATAACTTTTGATGCTCCATGCTTGTTTAGTATATACTTTTCTTTGCTTTGTTTACACTTTGAGGTGTTTTTATATCTTTTCTAGAACTAACCTATTAACAAGTTGCCACAGTGCCAGTTGCCTGTTTTCTTCTGTTTTTGGTTCCAGATAGGCGGAAAATCAATATTCTCAGAATAGGACGGGACAAAAGCCAAAGTCAATATTTTACCATGGGTGACAAGAAGTCCAGAGGGGAGACGGAGAGGCGAACCATGGATGCCACACCCCCCTAGGCGCGGGTGGGCCCACCCTGCGCCTGGGTAGGGTGTGGGACCCCTGGACGTCTCCTAGCCTCGCCTCTTCGCCTATATGAAGCCCCCGATGCAGAAACACTAGGCACCCGATCAAAACTCCATGAAACCTTCTGTAGCCACCGCCACCGTCGTCCCTTGATCGAGGGGATCGAAAGTTCTTCTCGTCAACCTGCCAGAGGGGAGATCATCCCGGAGGCCTTCTTCTCCGGTATGATGCGTGAGTAGTTCCACCTTGGACTATGGGTCCAGGTATAAGCTATATGGTTGTATCTCCTCCTTGTTATTTCATGTATAGATCCTGTGAGCTCCGTTCATGACCAAGATCAAATCTATTTGTAATCATGTGTGTTGTGTTTACGGGGATCCGATGGATATTGAGATTACTATGTCAGATTGATTAATGTCTTTGTCTATTTGATACTATCATGTCTGTGTTGTTTGTGATCTTGCATGCTCTCTGTTGTTAGTATCTATCTTGGCCGAGTAGTTGCTAGTGACTCCAAGAGGGGGTATTTATGCTCGATAATGGGTTCATGCCTGTTGTTTCCAAGGGAAGTGAAAGAAATATCTTGGGATGTAGATGTGATATTGCCACTAGGGAGAAAACAACGATCTCTTGTTCATGGAACAAGTGGATTGTTTACCTTACACACTTTGCTTAAAGCAGTTGTTTGTTGCTTGCAACTTAATACTGGAGGGGGTTCAGATGATAACCTGAAGGTGGACTTCTAGTCATAGATGCAGTCGGGTGGCGGTCTATGTATATTGTTGTATTGCCCAACCGAATCTCATAGGATCTTTTTGTCTGGTATTGCATTGTTATGCCTTGCTTAGTTCCTGTCAATTGCCCTGTTGTAATTTGTTTACCCTTCATGCCATGTTGTTTATCTAAGGAGAGCACCTCTAGTGAACTATGTACCCCTGTCCAATCTTTACCATTGATACATATTCCACTGTTACCTGTTTACTTGATGCAAACTATTACCTTTCACACCATATGTTTAATCCTTTGTTATAGCAAACCGGTGAGCATGACAACCTCACTGATTCGTTGGGGCAAAGTCTTGAGTTTGTGTTGTGCAGGTCTCCGCGTTGCTTGCAACACCTGTGTGACGTTTCCTTCCTCCTACTAGTCCGATAACCTTGGTTTCTTACTAAGGGAAAACTTGTTGTTGTGCTTCTTCACACCTTTCTCTTAGGGTTCCTAGCGAAGCGCTCCTACATCAACAGAGCGTTGCATCAAGCCTTTCTGGCGCCGTTGCCGGGGAGGCTAAGGACGTCTTCACAAGGGGAGTCCTCCACTTCCTTTCTCTTTACTTTGTTTTTAGTTTTCTTAGTTTCTTTTGATTGGTTTTGTTTGCCTCTTTCCAAAAAATCCAAAAAAATTAGTTTAGTTTGGTTTTCTTTATTTATTCAAAAATACAAAAAATTAGTTCCTACTCTAGGTGCTGCTGCTGTTTTTGGCTTGCCCATCTTTGCCAAAATGAACTCTGTTGAGAACACCATGTTGCTCCCCAAGTTCACCTTGAAAAACCTTTCAATAGGTAGTGGCTCCATAATTGGGAAAGATACTATTGAAGAATTCTTTAATTATATTAGCAAGCATGAGGATATTAAGGATAAATCTATAACAGAGCTTGCTCCTAATTATAAGATTGCTGCAGCTTCTTTAGTTCATATGTTGGAGGCTATGTTTGTTAGCCTTAACCCCATGATGCAAATTTTGTTCCTAAAGCTAAAGAAAGAAAAGAATGCTGAAAAGAGAGAATTTATTCTTGAAACTTTACTCAAAGAGTTCCATGATGTTGATCAGGAAGCCAAAAAGGTCTTTGAGCGTTTTAATATGCTAGGCTCGTGTGTAGATGTTGTGGTTGCTTCTGATAAAACTAAGCCTAGAGAGGAATTTAAGGTACCCATACCCTTTAAGCTTGTTGGAATGCATGAAGCCTTTGAAAAGAATTTTGATTGGATTGTTCCTAAAAATCCTTTTGATGAAAGTAGTAAACCAAAGAGAGATGAGAAAGGTCCTACAAGACTCATTTGGATGAGATACCTCTCATAGTTGAAGACTTTGCATGTATTGATCTCAATTCTTCATTTGAAAATACTTGATTCTTCTTGCTTCTTGTGCCTAACTTAATGGCTTAAAGAAAAGTACTTATTGGGAGATAACCCAAGAGTTTCCTTGAGTCTTGGAAGTTATTACTTCTATAATGACCTCTCCTTATCCTTTTTGTTTGCTTTTTGTTCCAAGAATGACCTCTAATGAGAGGGAAGTAAGATTTGGGGAGTTGTTATCCCGAAACAGATTTCTATCCTCCACCATAAAAATGCCTGAGGAGTCTCTGTAACTCGGATTGAGCTGAAAATTTACCCCAGTATGTTAGATAACTTTCATTAGTTTAACACTTTTTTATTTGAGCAATAGAAGATTTTCTAAAAATATCGGTTTCTACCTGCTGGTCTGTTTTGACAGATTTCTGCCATTATTTGCATTTGCTTCTTATTGATTCCTTTTTGAGTTCTCTTTTGGGTAATTGAGATTTTTGAAGGAGTTGCTACAGTAGTTTCTGTTTTTAGTGAAAAGTCTTGCTGTTCCAAAGCTTTGCCTAAAGGTCTATTATCTTTTAAATACACTAATGTTGCTAATGAAGATTGTGTGAAGTTTTGTATGAAGGAAAAAAATTCAGGTGTAGAGAAAGATTGATTTAATGAGATGAAGAATGGACAAAAGCTCAAGCTTGGGGATGCCACCCGGTGTCACCCCAAAAAATATCCAAGAGGTACAAGCGTCAAAGCTTGGGGATGCCCAAGGCATCACCTTCTTCATCAATAAAAATCTCAGGTCTGTCTTGACACTTCGTTTTTATTGTTGCATGCACAAGTTGTGTTGTTCTTGGAGCGTCTTAGTTTTCGTTTGGTTTGCTTAGTTGTTTAGTTTGCTTGAATAAAGTAGTTTGGACCCCCGTTCTCGTTGTGTTGTTTCAAATAAGTTTCTTGGTGTTGGAAAGGAGTAGGAAGTTCCTGCTTGAAAGTGCAAGAGGAGCTTGCATTGACTGTGACTTAGACTTTAGCATGACATGATAGGTGTTTTTTTGACCTTATGCTTAGTGATTATTGCTGTAGCATGTCTTGTTCCAAACAATTGGGACTGCTTAGTGTGCCTTGAAAGAATTATGTGTTGTTTTAGCATACAAAAGCATAGTGTTGTGGTATTATCCTTTGATGCATTGTTTGGGTTGACTTGGCAGATGCTCACACCATGTTATGACTATGAACAAGTCACCATAGCCTCTATGATCATTTAGTCCTTGACTTGTAGTACCACTCTATGCTTTGATTAGTAATGTTTTGTTGCTCTACATGATTATGGCCATTATTGCTTTGTTAGTTGGTTGCTCCCAGTCTTTTGCTAGCCTCCACTTGTATGAGTAAGTTCTAATCATGCTTCCAACTCCCAAGAAACCAAGTTATTCCAAAGGGTCCACTATAAATTCCTATGCATGATGTGTTACACCATTCCAAGTATATTCTTGTTTTCAGCTATCTTCCAATTAAAAACTATTTTGTTATGTGAACACTTAGTGATTAAAGCTCTCACGAACTTGATGGCACACTTTATATTCTTTGCCCCTAATAAACTTGAATCATTGTGTCGTCTATGTTGTATATGCTTGCACTTATACGTTGGAATTAGCAGAACCATGCTATCATGGGGAACGTTTTCAACATTGCACTTGTACTTTGTACTCAGTTGATATCATGCTCTTTTGTCTATGGATGTCACAGGTGTGAAATAAAGAGGGAACTTCTAAGTCCATGGAGTATGTATTTTGTGTTAGAGAAACTCCTGGGCCACTAACCTAAGCCATGCCTAATCATGGTGGAAACTTGCAGCATCACCATAGTGAGCTATCTATGAAGCATCCTCAATAAAAATCTATGCATATAGTAAATAAAAAGATCGCTGAGATGCTCATTGTCTGCTTGCCTTGTCATTTTTGTTATGGGATAGCTCCTGTACCATGTGCAAGGGGTACCCCGTTGGCGGTTCTCTATGATACGCATGTACTTACAATGACAAGAACTTACAGGTCACTGAAGTTGAGTAGCATGAGGTGTGGCCCTCGTATTCAAGGGACTTGAGATTGCCAACTTATACTTTCTCAAGCATATACTCCATAGTTTGTTCACTTTAACCTTAACCACTTCAACATGCTTATGATAGGGGCAATGAGGGCTGAAAGCTAACAAGTACCATAATTTTTGGAAGCTCTTTTTGAAACCTGAAATCCCTGCTTCCCTTTGTGAAGGGCCTTTCTTACACTATTATTTGAGTCTCCACCTTCTACTTTTAGGCACCATGAAGAGAGCATAGTTTCCATTTTGTGTGCAGTGTCCCAAAACATATTGATTCATGCATATTGTGATATTACTTGTTCTTGTGCTACTTGTTTCTAGTCACCCTTGTGAACTTTGAAGGTGTCCTATGCATCTATTTGCTACTCTATGAGGGACAAGCTGATTTCCACTATGCCATGTTTTATGTATGTGAAACAAACAAATGTTTTTTAATGCATGTTATTCATGATCTTTGTTTGTAGCCTTTCATGTTGCATGCATAGTTACTATGTCCTATTGTTAGAACTCCATCTTTCATGCACATGTTTAGAGTTCTTTGATCCCAGCTTTCAATTCTTGCAAATGGTTTGATCTTGGTTTTGATGGTGCATGTCACCTCAAAAATTATTCTTTTTATCAATTAACTAATCAAGGACGAGCAGGATTTAAGCTTGGGGATGCTTGATATGTCGAAAACGTATCTATAGTTTTTGATGGTCCATGCTTGTTCAGTATATACTTTGCTTTTCTTTTTCTACACTTTGAGGTGTTTTTATATCTTTGCCGGAACTAACCTATTAACAAGTTGCCACAGTGCCAGTTGCCTATTTTCTTCTGTTTTTTGTTCCAGATAGGCAGAAAATCAATATTCTCATAATTGGACGGGACAAAATCCAGAGCCAATATTTTACTGTGGGCGACACGAAGTCCAGAGGGGAGATGGAGAGGTGAACCAGGGACTCCACACCCCCCTAGGCGCGGTGGGCCCACCCCGCGCCTGGGTAGGGTGTGGGCCCCCTGGCCGCCTCCTAGCCTCGCCTCTTCGCCTATAATAAGCCCCTGATGCAGAAACCCTAGGCACCCAATCAAAACTCCACGAAACCTTCCGTAGCCGCCGCCACCGTCGTCCCTAGATCTGGGGATCTGAAGTTCTTCCCGGCACCCTGCCGGAGGGGAGATCATCCTGGAGGCCTTCTTCTCCGGTATGATGCATGAGTAGTTCCACCTTGGACTATGGGTCAATGTAGTGTTGGAGATATGCCCAAGAGGCAGTAATAAAGTGGTTATTATCATATCTTCATACTTATGATAAATGTTTACATACCATGCTAAAATTGTATTAAACGGAAACATTAATACTTGTGTGATTTGTAAACATAAAAGAGTCCCTAGTAAAGCCTCTTGTTAAACTAGCTTGTTGGTTAATATATGATCATGGTTTCCTGATCATGAACATAGAGATGTTATTAACAACAGGGTCATATCATTAGGAGAATGATGTGATGGACATACTCCTGTAGATAAGCGTAGCATAAAGATCAAGTCATTTAATATAGTTCATTTGCTATATGCTTTCTGATACATAGTAACCTAATTCCTTCGACCATGAGATCATGTTAATCACCATCAACGAAAGGATGCTTTGATGACATCAAACACCACACCGTAACTGGGTGGCTATAAAGGTGCCATTGAGTTTTCGGAAAGTATGTGTTGAGGCACATGGATCAAGAGTGGGATTTGTCCATCCATATGACGGATAGATATAATCTGGGCCCTCTCGGTGGAATGTCATCCAATTAGCTTGCAAGCATGTGACTGGCTCACAAGGGATCACATACCACGGGAACGAGAAAAGAGTACTTATCGGTAACGAGGTTGAACTAGGTATGCAGAGATACCGACGATCAAAACCTCGGATAAGTAAACTATCGTGAGACAAAGGGAAATTGGTATCGTATGTAAGTGGTTCATTAGATCGCAAAGTAATCGTAGAAATATGTGGGAGCCATATGAATTTCCAGATTCCTCTGTTGGTTATTGATCGGAGAAGTGTCTTGATCATGTCCGCATAATTCACGAACCGTAGGGAGACACACTTAAGGATTCGATGTTGTTGAGTAGTTATGGAATGATGAGTAAGAGACCGAATGTTGTTCGGAGTCTCGAATGGGATCCGGGATATCACGAGGAGATCCGGAATGGTCCGGAGAATAAGATTCATATAAGGAAAGTCCCATTTCGGAGTTCGGGAATGATTCCGGTGTTTTCATCGGGAATGTTCTAGAAGGTTCCGGAATGTCCGGCACTCCGGAGGGGAAGGGGTACATGAATGTGTCATTGCAAGTTGGAATGATTGCATCATGTATTAAGTGTCATCGCTGTTCCAAATAAAGGATTAATCGAATCCTAGTTTGAAAAGTCAAATAGCTAAATTGAAAAGTCAAACGGCTAAATTTGGAAAGTGGAAAAGAGGAGGAGGAAGTTTGAAACCGAGTTGGGGAGGGAGTCCTCCTCCCCAAACCGGCGCACCACCCAAGCCGAGTTGGGGAGGGACTCCACTCCCTCCCCTTGGCCGCTGGCCCCTCCACCTATATAAGGAGGGGCAGGGCTCCCTCCTAGTACACATAAGATCCTCTCCTCTAAACCCTAATTTGGTGCCGCCACCTCCTGCAGCTGCCGCCACCTCCTAGGGCTCCCCTTGGCACCGACTTGGGCAAGCCCCAAACCCTAGCCGCCGCCCTAGCACCTCTTCCTAGGCGTGTCTAAACCCTAGATCGTCGAGGGCTCTCTCATAGTCCACCATACTCGCTCTGGCTTAAGGCGAAGCCCTGCGAGATCTCCCCTCTACTTCCGGTACCACGCCGTTGTGCTGCCGGAATCGCGAGGAGAGTGCTACAACCTCCGCTGCCTGCTGGAACAAGGGAGAGGAAGGTCTTCGTCGAGTACCGAACGTGTGACCTACTGCGGGAGCGCTGCCGGAACGCAGCGTTGGAAGGATCGTCTACGCGATCTTGAGATCGGCAAGTGTACGACTACATCACCCACGAGAATCTGCTCTCGTTAACCGCTTTGGAATCTTCGAGGGTGAGTTCCTCTAGCGACTCGTTGCTACAATCTAGTAGATAGATCTTGGCTTGTTTGTGTGCATGCGGTAGAAAATTTTGTTTTCCATGCTACGAACCCCTACAGTGGTATCAGAGCCGTGTCTATATGTAGATCTGTTTGCACGAGTAGAACACAATGGTCATTGCGGGCGTTGATGCTTTTATTGTCGATTGCTTCTTGTGTACTTTGCATCTTGCGGTATGTTGGGATGAAGCGGCCCGGGCTAACCTTACATGACATCGTTCATGATACTTGCTCCACGCTTTACATGCAACTTGTATTGCATAAGTGGCTTTGCGGGTGCCAGTTTCTCCTAGCATAGTTAAGATCCAATTTACAATGGGTGATTAACAATACTAGTATCAATGTTGTGGTTCTTGTTCGTAAGTTAGAACGACACTTATTGAAAGCCCCAAACCACGTAAAATATGCAAAGAAAGTAGAGGCGTCTAACTTTGTTTTGCAGGGGTGTGCAGTGATGTGATATGGCCATGATTGTGATTATATATGATGTATGCAATGTTCCTTATTGTAAGTCGGCAACCGGAAGGAGCTATATGGTTGTCTTTAATTTCTGTTAAGACCCGCGTGTCTATTCAAAGTAGTTGTAATAGTTGAAGCCGGTGGACGACAACCATGGAGAAGCATCATTGACCTTGATGCAATGTCGGTGATGATGGAGATCATGTTCGTGCTAGAAGATGGAGATCGGAAGCACAAAGAAGAAAGGCCATATCATATCACATATTATGAATTGCATGTGATGTTAATCCTTTATGCATCTTGTATTGCTTAGTAGACGACGGTAGCATTATAAGATGATCCCTCATGCACATGAATTTCAAGTCATAAAGTGTTCACCCTTAGTTAGCACCGTTGCTAAAGCTTGTTGTTTCGAAGCACCATGTGATGATCGGGTGTGTTAGATTCTGCAAGTGTATACAACATGGGCAAGCCAGATTTGCTCATGCGGAAGCTAAGGTTTGATCTTGACGAGCCTAGCATGTACATACATGGTCTCAGGAACACGGATCACCGAAAGGTAAAGCATGAGTCATATAGTAGATATGATGAACATGTTGATTGTTCGCCATTGAAGCTACATCAACTCTCGTGATGATCGGTTTTGATGTGGTGGATTTGGTTCGTGTGATCACTAAAACAATGTGAGGGATATTGTTTTGAGTGGGAGTTCAACGGCAATATGATTAAATGTTGAACACTATTTATCATAAATTAAATCAAAGTGAATTTGCATAGTCGTTGTAGTCATTGGCATCCGTTTACCACCTTACGCTTTGTTATAATTGAGATGATAGAACTATAGAATTCTGGTTAGTTACTTTACGAACTGGTATCGTATTGTTTTGAAGTGTTAATCTAAAGTTTAAAAGTCCTATTGCAAACTTTCAGTAAGTTCCGGTTACTCCATGAAGTTTAATAATTGGTATTAAAACAAGAGTGACAATTCCAAGAGTTAGTGTATGAGTATCATGTTTGACTCCATGATTCTTGATATTCAAAGGATTGTCCTAATATCAAGGTTATCTAGGATCTGAAAGAGTTGTTTCAGAAACCATGATGTGTGGAAGATATTGTGATATCTGAAACGAAATTTTGGTTGCAACATGATTGAGTATAATATGATAAAAGACATGTTCTCATATTTTGATGAGAATTTGCAAAAGGTTGGAGACACTAGTTGTCCTAAACCTCCAAAAGGTTTATGAGAGCAACATTATACTCGCGTTTCACTGGTACAAGCTAAAAGTAGCTTGATCATGGATAATTCCATGATGAGGGTGAATATTTGATGTAGGTAAAATGTTTACTACACCAAGAGATTACTAAAGAAAGGAATTTGAAGGAACACCAAACATTTGATAATGGTGATCTACTTCAAAGTGCAAGTACAAAGACATTGGTATTTAACTATACACGCTTTGGACTATGTGTCATATGTATGACTCCACTTTTGATGTTGATAGATTCTTTCAAACTGAAAAGGAAATACTGAAAGAGAATCTCATAAGTATGTGGCAGAAAAGAAAAGACTAGAATTGTTCAGCTTAAGTATATAGATGATATACGTGTTATGGCTATATTCTTTGCTTATTAAACAATGTGGTTCCTAAGTATTTGATACTGAATTTGTTGGTATGAATCGTCATACGAAACAACACAATTCATGAACTACAATGGCCTAAGTAACTAGCAAAAGAATATGTGATGATGTTCATCGAGAAATAAAGGGTTATTGTGTTGCTCGTTAAACATCAAAGCTTGCCTTAAAGATTTGTTTTATCAGGTATTATGAGAACAAAAGGGTTGTTCAAATAATTGCCGTAATCCATAAAAGACGGATGATTCACAAATCTCGTTGGAGAAATCACATCCATAAAACTAGTGCTAAAAATGTCAAAAGACAAATTGATTGAAAGATCACTTAGGAAGTGACATCGCCGTTTAAATTCTATTGGAAAGAAGACATGGAAAAACTCCATATGGATGGAATTTTGGAGTCTTTTGATTTTTGATCAAATGACGCTTGTGAAACTTTCCCAGAGATAATTAAAAATTCGTTCATAGGCCAAAAAGGGAACGAATGACTAGCTTATTGGAACTTGTACATATTGTTGTATGAAGTCCATTATGTGTAGTCAAGAGCGATGGATTTCAACTTCATATGATTTCTCCGAGAATTTAAGTGAATATATGAATATTTACTTAATAAGGATGAAGTATGAAACATTTGAAAAATTCAAAGACTTTCAAGATGAAGTGCAAGATCATTGTAACAAGAATATAAATAGTTTATGATAAGATCATAAAGGAAGATATTTTGAGTTACAAGTTTAGCATAATACCTAAGATTTAAGGAATCGTTCCGTAGTTTTTTCATGTCCCGAAATACCATAAGAGTATGGAGCATTCGAGATATGTAATTAAACCTTGTTTGACATGGTAAGATCGAAGGTGTAATTCATAAAACTGCCATTATATTTTAAATATTAAAAGCTTTAGTGACTGCCGTTTTTCCACTGAAAAGAGCTCCATCATAATCCGTTGAAATGACACCATATGTTATGGTTTGGGATAAAACCCAAGTTGTCCTTTCTTAAAACATTCGTATGCTTTGCATAAGAAAGATGTTTGCAACCAAAGTCGGATGAACCTGGCTTTGTATGTTATTTCGAATAACTGTTAAGTATTCCTCCATAACACCAGAGACAAAAGTGTTTGTCGCTTAGAACGTCAAGTTTCTTTGGGAAGGAATTTTTCGTGAAAAGTAAAGTGGGAGGACAATAGAACTTTGATAAGGTTAAAAGAACCTTAGCTATATGTGCAGAGTTGCGCAGCGCCGAAAAGTGTTCCGGAGGCAGTAACAATGCTCATGGCTCACGTGCCTCAAAGGTTGTGGTCACGGAGATCTAAGTTCCTATTGAAACAAGTAGGTCGGATGAACAATCGAATACCAAGATTTGAGAGTTAAATCATTATTTGACAATAATGATCCGACTACATGCAAAGAAGCGATGATGAGCCCTGACTCCGTCAAATGGCTTGAAGCCATAAAATCCGTGATAGTTCCATACACGAGAAATCAAGTTTTGAACTTGAAGGACCCTCGAGAAAGGTATAAGACCTTACAGTCGTGTTTGGATCTATAAAGAAATAGACATGGATGTTTTACATCTATGAAATAGTCGACATGTTGGGAAAGAGTTCACAACAATGTTCAAAGGTTGTATATGACAAGATTTGATCTTTCATAGCGATATTTAGTCTAGACGGATTAATGTAGCAGCCACTACATATAATTTTGTTATGTGGTAGTTGAATAAGCAAAACAAGTTCTTCTAATAGAATTGTTACCTAGGACATGTGCATGACATGGTCCATAGGGCTTTGTTTATTCAAAGGATGCTAAATGCATATGCAAACTTCAATGGTTGAAGTGAGCATCGCAGAGTTGGAATCTTCACAATGATGAAATTGTTAAAAGAGTTTAAATTCATCAGAGACGATGAAGATGCTTGCATTTACAAGAAATTAAGTGGGAGCGCTAAGACATATTTCTAATACATTATGTGGAAGACATATTGTTGATTGGAAATGATGTATATTTTATTAACACATATTAAGAATTTCATCCTGATGAAAGACTTAGGCAAAACCCAAATATTTGGCATCAATAGACGCCAATATGGTTGTGCCAAGAGTACATAGATGAGATATTGAATGAGTTCAATATAGAAACTACAAGAAAGGTTCTTGTCGCACAGAAAGGATTGAATGAGTTCAATATTGATGATATATTCAAGTGTATTGACACTTGGTAAGTGAAACAAAGATTCAAGTATAGATTGATACTTGATGTATGAAATCACAAAGAATATTTATATCAATCATACTGTGATATGTACAAATCCAGATATGTCCTATGCTCTAAATGTTATGAGCATATACCAGAATGATTCATAAGATGATCATTGGACAATAGTAAGGATATCCTTAAGATCTTTTGGAAGAACTAAGAGTATATTATTTGTAGAAGTGACAAATAGATGGTTAGTTCATTGTAAAAGTACTACATTGATACTAGTTTTGTCACGAAGTACAAATTAAGTTTATCTCAATCTAAACTAAGGGTGGCACAATATAATGGAAAGTAAGTTCCATAATGGATTTGGATGAGTTCCAAAATTAAGACATTGTGACAGATACTACAACAAAAGGCTAAAGTATATGACTGCTATAATAGCAGGTAAAGAGGGCATTTGTTTCAAGTAGTTTGTTATCAAACTAGGTGTAGTTCACAGCGGGATAATACTATGAAGACATATTGTACGACAATATTATCAACATGTTTTTAACCCCAAAGAACTAAAGGTCACACCAAAGGACCAAATTTGTACGAAGCCATCTCATTAGAGAATGAGTGATGCGTAGAGACGCAAAGACATGCAATTACACACGGACCTGGAAGTGTCAGATCCGGAGATCAGTTGACCACTAGCAATCGTGTACATACAACACCGGAAAGCCATAGGTGTTGAATACACAAAGGTTTGAAACTAGATTATTGACTCTAGTGCAAGTGGGAGACTGTTGGAGATATGCCCAAGAGGCAATAATAAAGTGGTTATTATCATATCTTCATACTTATGATAAATGTTTACATACCATGCTAAAATTGTATTAAACGGAAACATTAATACTTGTGTGATTTGTAAACATAAAAGAGTCCCTAGTAAAGCCTCTTGTTAAACTAGCTTGTTGGTTAATATATGATCATGGTTTCCTGATCATGAACATAGAGATGTTATTAACAACAGGGTCATATCATTAGGAGAATGATGTGATGGACATACTCCTGTAGATAAGCGTAGCATAAAGATCAAGTCATTTAATATAGTTCATTTGCTATATGCTTTCTGATACATAGTAACCTAATTCCTTCGACCATGAGATCATGTTAATCACCATCACCGGAAGGATGCTTTGATGACATCAAACACCACACCGTAACTGGGTGGCTATAAAGGTGGCATTGAGTGTTCGGAAAGTATGTGTTGAGGCACATGGATCAAGAGTGGGATTTGTCCATCCATATGACGGATAGATATACTCTGGGCCCTCTCGGTGGAATGTCATCCAATTAGCTTGCAAGCATGTGACTGGCTCACAAGGGATCACATACCACGGGAACGAGAAAAGAGTACTTATCGGTAACGAGGTTGAACTAGGTATGCAGAGATACCGACGATCAAAACCTCGGATAAGTAAACTATCGTGAGACAAAGGGAAATTGGTATCGTATGTAAGTGGTTCATTCGATCGCAAAGTAATCGTAGAAATATGTGGGAGCCATATGAATTTCCAGATTCCTCTATTGGTTATTGATCGGAGAAGTGTCTCGATCATGTCCGCATAATTCACGAACCGTAGGGAGACACACTTAAGGATTCGATGTTGTTGAGTAGTTATGGAATGATGAGTAAGAGACCGAATGTTGTTCGGAGTCCCGAATGGGATCCGGGATATCACGAGGAGATCCGGAATGGTCCGGAGAATAAGATTCATATAAGGAAAGTCCCATTTCGGAGTTCGGGAATGATTCCGGTGTTTTCATCGGGAATGTTCTAGAAGGTTCCAGAATGTCCGGCACTCCGGAGGGGAAGGGGTACATGAATGTGTCATTGCAAGTTGGAATGATTGCATCATGTACTAAGTGTCATCGCTGTTCCAAATAAAGGATTAATCGAATCCTAGTTTGAAAAGTCAAATAGCTAAATTGAAAAGTCAAACGGCAAAATTTGGGAAGTGGAAAAGAGGAGGAGGAAGTTTGAAACCGAGTTGGGGAGGGAGTCCTCCTCCCCAAACCGGCGCACCACCCAAGCCGAGTTGGGGAGGGACTCCACTCCCTCCCCTTGGCCGTCGGCCCCTCCACCTATATAAGGAGGGGCAGGGCTCCCTCCTAGTACACATAAGATCCTCTCCTCTAAACCCTAATTTGGTGCCGCCACCTCCTGCAGCTGCCGCCACCTCCTAGGGCTCCCCTTGGCGCCGACTTGGGCAAGCCCCAAACCCTAGCCGCCGCCCTAGCACCTCTTCCTCGGCGTGTCTAAACCCTAGATCATCGAGGGCTCTCTCATAGTCCACCATACTCGCTCTGGCTTAAGGCGAAGCCCTGCGAGATCTCCCCTCTACTTCCGGTACCACGCCGTTGTGCTGCCGGAATCGCGATGAGAGTGCTACAACCTCCGCTGCCTGCTGGAACAAGGGAGAGGAAGGTCTTCGTCGAGTACCGAACGTGTGACCGACTGCGGGAGCGCTGCCGGAACACAGCGTCGGAAGGATCGTCTACGCGATCTTGAGATCGGCAAGTGTACGACTACATCACCCACGAGAATCTGCTCTCGTTAACCGCTTTGGAATCTTCGAGGGTGAGTTCCTCTATCGACTCGTTGCTACAATCTAGTAGATAGATCTTGGCTTGTTTGTGTGCATGCGGTAGAAAATTTTGTTTTCCATGCTACGAACCCCTACATGTAGTAGCTAGATGGTTGTATCTCCTCCATGTGCTTGCATGTATAGATCTTGTGAGCTCCGTTCATGATCAAGATCTAATCTATTTGTAATCATGCATGTTGTGTTTGCGGGGATCCGATGGATATTGAGATTACTATGTCAGATTGATTAATGGTTTTGTCTATTTGATACTATCATGTCTGTGTTGTTTGTGATCTTGCATCCTCTCCGTTGTTAGTATCTATCTTGGCCGAGTAGTTGCTAGTGACTCCAAGAGGGGGTATTTATGCTCGATAGTGGGTTCATGCCTCTAGTTTCCAAGGGAAGTGACAGAAATCTCTTCGGTTGTAGATGTGTTGTTGCCAATAGGGAGAAAACAACAATCTCTTGTTCATGGAACAAGTGGATTATTTACCTTACACACTTTGCTTAAAGCAGTTGTCTGTTTCTTGCAACTTAATACTGGAGGGGGTTCGGATGATAACCTGAAGGTGGACTTCTAGTCATAGATGCAGTTGGACGGTGGTCTATGTATATTGTTGTATTTCCCAGTCGAATCGCATAGCATCTTTTTGTCTGGTAATGCATTTTTATGACTTGCTTAGTTCTTGTCAATTGCCCTGATGTAATTTGTTTACCCCTCATGCCATGTTATTTATCTAAGGAGAGCACCTCTAGTGAACTATGGACCCCGGTCCAATCTTTACCATTGATACATCTTCCACTTTTAACTGTTTACTTGCTGCAAACCATTACCTTCCACACCATACGTTTAATCCATTGTTACAGAAAAGCGGTGAGCTTGACAACCTCACTGATTCGTTGGGGAAAAGTCTTCAGTTTGTGTTGTGCAGGTCTCCGCGTTGCTTGCAACACCTGTGTGACGTTTCCTTCCTCCTAGTGGTTCGATAACCTTGGTTTCTTACTAAGGGAAAACTTGCTGCTGTGCTGTTTTACACCTTGCTCTTGGGGTTCCCAACAAAGCGCTCCTACATCAACTCAGTGCTGCATCAAACACACATGGAAGGGAGCGAGCGGTGAGCTTATATGCAGCAGTGGTGGATGTACTGGGGTAGCAGCGCAGCCAAAGATGCGGAGGTCATTATAGGAGGTTGTTGTATCATAGATAAGGTGGTGTGGTGCATACTGCCAATGGGAGCGACAATGCCGAATGTTAATGGGAAGTTTGGCGGTGGCGAGGGCATCCGTCCAAAAGCATGGTGGCATGTAGGCATGGAATAAGTGGGTGCGGACGCAATCGTTGAGGGTGTGAAGGATGCGTTCAGCATGACCGTTCTGTTGTGAAGTGTAGGGAAACGTGAGACGGAAGACAGTGCCATGAGTAGCGATGAGGGTGCGAACAGCGAGGTTGTCAAACTCATTCCCATTATCGATCTGTAGGGCATGGATGGTGCGACCGAACTGGGTGGAGACGTAGGAGAAAAAGGATGTTAAGGTGGCAAAAACATCGGATTTACGACGAAGTGGAAAAGTCCACACAAAATGCGAATAATCGTCCAATATCACAAGATAGTAAAGAAAACCAAAATTACTCGAAATTGGAGAGGTCCACTATCTCTATGAATTAACTGAAACGGAAAAGACGCTATAGTAGAGGATGAACTAAAGGGAATATGGACATGTTTGCTTAGACGACATGCCTCACAAGAGTGAGATTTTGTTTTATTACAAGAAAAAGAAAACCCATGCATTATATGGCGAAATGCGGTGGATCTGGGATGGCCGAGGCGCACGTGCTAGAGGTCGACACCGATGGAGAGGGCAAGGTGGCTGGTGGTGGTGGAGGACTTCTGAACAAGATAGAGGGCGTCACCGGGGCTATCATATCGGTGGAGGAGCATGCGAGTTCGACCATCATTCACAGAAAAACCGACATCATATAATTCGATAGTTATAGAGTTATCACGAGCAAGATGTTTAACAGTAACGAGATGCTAAATGAGGGAGAAACTATGACATTATGAAGAGAAATAGTCCTAGAATTATAAGGGAAACTGGTAGAATCGGTGTGGGTGATAGGAAGAGCTTGACCGTTACCGACAATGATACGGGAGGAAGTGGTGGTGGGAGAGGAAACGGAGAGGTTACTAGGTGGGAGGTCATGTGGGAGGAATCGCCGGTGTCCATGAACCAATCACCACCGCCATCGTATGCACCAGTGTTGGGGGAAGAGTGGAGGGCATGTAGCAACGCGGGGTCAACCTGCGGTGTCAGGGGAACACCATTGTAGCCGGGAGGCGCGCCATACTGAGGAGCTGTGAAGAGCGCTTGGTGGGTTGCTGGTCATGGCCCTAGGATGCCGGGGTGCGGGGCCTGGGGCACGGGATTTGTGTAGGCGTGGATGACTCCAGTCCAGGGATTTTGGCCCATGGTCCATGGCGGCATAGGCGTGTACTGCTGGGGAGCGGGAGCGCCGTTACGCTGGTCGCCGTTGCCTCCACGACCGCTTTGATGCTGGCGGCCACGGTTGTCGCCGTTCCCGCCGTTGCCGCCCGTGGCAGGAGGAGCGGGCACGCGTGGGGCCCCTACCGTTGGGGAGGACGCTCTGTTTGGAAGGCCCAAACATGGAGACCGGTGGCTGAGCTGTGTAGGAGGTAGGCGGCACTGAGGGGTGGGGTGAGGGTGCCATTGGCAAGGGTGCGGGAGCACTACGGGAGAAGCCAGCGGTAAAGGTGGTGTGAGCCGCACGAGCCCGTAGGTGTTGTAGTCGCCGCTCCTCGTGGCGAAGATAGGCCACGTCCTGCTTGTAGGTCACCATGGTGAGCAGCATGAGCTTGGAGGGTGCCTGGCTGAGATCCTCATTGAGGCCTGCTGCAAGCATAGTGAGGAGGAAGACATTGGTGATCGTAAACTCCAAGTCGTGGAGCTCGTCAGAGAGGGTCTTGAGGCGTAGGTAGAAGGCGTCGAGGGAGAGATCGTTCTGGTGGGTTCCGAAGAACTCCTGCTGGAGGAAGGTGTTGCACTGGATCTTGTTATCGGTGAAGAGACCAGTGATCTTCTTCCACACGTCGTGCGCTGTGTCACCATCGCGGAAACGGTGTGAAAGATGTCGTGGAGACGGTCTAGAAGAACCAGCAGATGATGGTGGCATCGATGGTGCTCTAGTCAGGGTTCCATGGCAAGGAGGCCGATGGTGCCATCGATGTGGTCAAGGAGATCGTACTCGTGGTAGAGGCTGGAGTACATCTTCCATGCGAAGAAGTTGGCCGTGCTGTGGGAGAGCTTGATCGGCACGCGCTTGAGGACGGGGACGTCGCGGATGGTAGCGATGAAGGGTCCGGCGAAGGGGTTGGAGCTCCCAGGTCGCGAGGAGTGGAAGGGGTTGGAGGGGCCGAAGCTATAGAAGTTGGCCATGGTGAGCGGAAGCTTTGGCCGCAGCGACGCCGAGGGAAGGCAGCGCAGCTAGGGTTTGGTGGGAAGAGCCGGCGACGGCGGCGCCAAGGGAGGGGCGGCAGCGGTTTGGCTAGGTTTTAGGATCAGTTAGGTTAATACCATGTAGAGAGATTGGACAACTCCAATAGGGCTGGCTGTCACGTATATATATAGGAGGCATGCTGAATAAATTACATGAACAATTTTTTTTTATATAAATAGGATGAAAAGATACTTCTAGCGTATGGACAGAGTAAAAAAGGATTTGTCTCACCAATATGCAACAATAAATAGTAGCTCAGTTGGTCACAGCTACACGTGTGCAGCGCTAGGATCCAGGTTCAAATCTATTTCCTGCCAAATTATTTTTCTAAAGTTCAGAGAACTGAACCGGACAGACTGTTGTCCGGTTAATTAGGTAAAACCGGCGGTTGGACCGCGGTTCATGTTGTTTTTCCTGGTTCGCTAGCGGGACTGGTCCAATGCGCTTAACAAACCACCAAGGTCTCTGGATCAGGTTTTTTCCAGTTTAACCAGTGAACTGGTCCAGTTTTTTAAACTATCACCAGGAATCACCATCAAGTCTTGGGCGGTGGCAGATTTCTTTGTCGACTAGGCGGAGACCTAGTATCTGCCACCGGTTCCTGACTTGGACTACTAGAAGCTGCACTTCGACGTCTCGAAGATGCGCGGGGGCTTGGGAGTAGGCGTGGTGCTCACCTCGCCTAAGGGACACCGGCTAGAATATGTTCTCCAGATTCACTTCCCCGCCTCGAATAACATGGACGAATACGAAGCATTGACACACGGGCTCCGGCTCGCCAAACAAATCGGCATTCATGGGATCCTCTGCTTCAGGGATTTGGATCTGGTGGTGCAGCGGGTATCCGGAGAGTGGGACGCCCGGGAAGCCAACATGGCTCTATACTGGTTCCACATTCAGTTGCTCAGTTCCTACTTCGAGGGATGTGAGTTCCATCATGTCCCCCATGCTACCAACGAAGCGGCCGATTCGCTCGCGCGAATCAGATCCACCAGGAAGCAATTCCTCCCGGCGTTTCCTTGGAGAACCTTCGCAAGCCCAGCATCACTCCCTCCCCCAAATACGACTCTATCATCTGGATATCAGACCCGGGGGATGCCGTATCGAAAGACCCGGGCCTCGTTGCTATGCCTCTTGGCTCGAAATACCCAGGGGCTGCCGTGTCATAAAGCTAGACATCGCCGGATGAGCCACGAGGCTCGGGGTTGCCGACTCGGGCATCCCACCCGGCCGCTCGCCAGATGAGCTTCATCTTGTGCAGGGAAGCGTCTTCACCATCCGAGAGGTTCCATCTTGGGCCCATCCCTACATGAACTACATACTCAACGGCGAGCTCCCAGATGACGAGGTGGAGGCCAGGCAAATCAGGCGCCGTGCACACACGTACACCGTCATCAATAAGGAGCTATACAAGTGCAGCGTCTCTATCATCTTCCAGCGGTGCGTCAATGTGGAAACTGGCTACCGGCTGCTAAAGGAGATCCACCAGGTGGAATGCGTCCACCACGCCACTTCTCGGGCCATTGTCGGCAAGGCAATGCGCCACGGCTTCTATTGGCCCACTGCAGTAGAGGATGTAGAACAGATGGTCCATGCATGCAACGGATGCCAATGATTTGGCCAGCTCAGGCACATGCCGAATTCGGTGCTCAATACTATACCAATCACATGGTCCTTCGTTTTTTGGGGACTGTACATGGTCGTTCCTTTCAACTAGGCTCGATCCGGCATGACCCACCTTCCGGTGGCGGTGGATAAGTTCACCAAGTGGATAGAGGAAAATCCAATCAGGAAGCTGGACTATCCTTGAGATGTATCAGAGAGAGGAGGAAGAAGCTCCCTAGAAATATCTAAGTGTAGAACGAATTGATCCCTCCTCTAGGAGGCCCTGGCTCACCTTATAAAGGGGTGGCTGACATGGATAGCATATTTCCCAAATATTCTCATCCCAAAGAGGTAATTTGGTGGGAGCCTTTCCCTATCTCTCTTTTATCGATGGGAATAACCCAGATCCCACGACATGTGAACGTTGGACTCTGGGACTGTCACCTCAGTGATGCTTCTTCTGCCCTTATGTCCCTCTGACCCTTGTCTATAGCTCTTGGACCTGTGTAGATTCCTGAGGGAGAGACAAAGTGTTGTGTTGACTTTGGGGCTCGCTTTGTCCTTCTCGAGCAAGCCTCCTCATGACTCAGCCTCATACAAGATGACTCGGCCAAGCTTATACCTGCAAGCAAATAACATAGTAGACATCATGCCGACATACCTTATATGTCGGCGAAGCCAAGCCTTAACTTCTTAACTTAGGGTAACCCGACCCTTACTCGGTCGGCCCTCAAATAACTCGTCTGGGTCATTCTTTGACCCGGTCAACACCTCGGTGGGCTTTTTCCTTTTACCTTAGCTTGACCCTACCTAGGGTCATCCTCCCAACATTAGTACCCGAAGTTGGTGCGGTCTCGACAACTTTAGCCAGCAAGACCACATCAGTTCATTCTTATCCGGAATTGACATCTATGTTGCTGACTTATCCTTTATTTGTATTATTTTTTAGATGTATCTCGGTTGTGACATCATCAAACTTTTTTAGTCGATCCGAATCAGTTTGGCTTTGATCGAGATATGTCTCGTCGGCCGGGTCAACCTGTTTTATCCCGGTCATTTCCCTTAGCTTCCTTTGTAAGCTTCATCCTGCGTGTCCTCATTGCGGTTCGCCTTATTCTTTGGGCCGCCTCAGTGGTTACTGATGCGTGGATAGTTATCTCTGTGAACGATCAAACTCCGCAGTGCCTCTTTGATTACCGCATTGGTTATAGCGGGCGGTTCACATCCTATGCCGTGTAACCAGTGGTGTGGCTCCACCCCACGACCGACACCATGCGATACACGCGCGTGCATGTCGCAACCTCTACGCCTGTACGATCCCACGACCGTTCGTGGTCTGGGCTGATAAATAGGGGAGCGGGGTGAAACCCTCGTTCACTTTCCCCTTCTCCCAACTCTCTCATCTTCTTCCAAGTGCCTCCGCCGCAGAGCATTCTCCCTAAGACCGCACCGCCCATTCTTTGCGCTCTGCCACCATGTAGAGCACTTGCTCCAGGCATCCTCTCCGCCCAACTGCGCTCCCCCACTTGCGATCGCACTCCTAAGATGCAGCAATGGGTCTGTGGCAGTCACGACCTCTCCCTGCCGTCGCGAGTATCTCCTCCTCCACTGATTCCTCTGACGAACCCATGGCGGGATCGTAGAACATCATTGCCGCCGGTGGAGAGGAAGAAATCGCCACTATCTCTAAGTGTGGTTCCTTGCAAGGATCCACGGCAACCAAGGCCGACATCAAGTGGCTCATCTAGACGCGTCGGATCCCGTCCGGGGTAACTTGTAGATTACCTGGCAAGGATATTGCTCCCAACACTGAGCCAGGTGAGTTTGTTGTATTCATATCCATTTCGGTAGTGGATTTGGCCTTCCTCTTAGCTATTTTTTGCAAGGATTGATTAGAAACCTTTGGCCTCCAGCCTCACCACTTACCGTCTAATGTCGTAGCCTCCCTCTCCACCTTTATCTCGAATACGAAGGGATATTTTGGCCTCTGGCCTTCCATTCTTATTTGGTCCAAATTCTTCCAAATGCTGGCCAATGTTGTGCCGAATAAGGATTTCCCCCATCCGAGAAATCCCTTACGCAGTGCGGCGCTGCCTCCATAACACCTCGGAAGAACTCCGTCTTCCCCCAAGTCACGGGCCTCGAGTCATGAAAGAAATGGCACAAATATTTCTTCTACGTGTAGAATAGTGGCGAGGAAGACATGATTCGGCTATCGACTTTCTCCATCAGCGTGCCCTCTAATAAGGACTGGGTCCTCGACCGAAAAGAACCAACGCCCTTGCCGAGTCATTCGAGATTCGACTCAAGGAGCTGACCCGGGATGGGTTATGTGATGACAACCTTATGGATACTTTAGAAGCGTACACATAAAATCTCCTACATGAGTGGCCGCCTTGACTCGAACCGGGTCTCCACAGTTAAGCTAGACGATAACCAAATTTAGAAATGCATACGGTCCATCTTCAAGACGGAGATGGCCGAAGATTGGAAGTGGGGCATGAAGCCATTCAACCGTGACAACCTTCCTCCTTATGTAATTAAATTCTGAGTTACTTTATCCGAGTTATGTTTTACTTCGGCTATGACAAGCATTTAATCTCTCTTTGTGTTCTTTTCCTTAGAAATTCCTTGAGAAATCTGCAAAGGATGGCGAGAAACTTGCCCTTACTTGGGGCAAGGATCACGATACCATGGAGGAGGGCGAACCTGACTCGGAGGAATTCATGCCCAAGCCTGACTCGGCCCCACCCGTACTCGGGGTAAGGCTTTAGTTCAACCCAACAATGATGATTCGGACGAGTGCGAATTCCTCGAGGTACATAACCCGCTGCCCCTCTCATATGCCTATCTGGCTCCTTTTTCCTTAGCTAATCCAGCTGGGCACGTCCATGATGTGGCTCCCGCTGCCGTGGGAGGCCAAGGGCCAGTGAGGAAATGTGTCTCGCCGACTAATCCGTCGACCGAGGCTCCCAAGAAACGGTACAAGTGGCCTTCCAAGTGGGACCCTAAATAGAAAATGGTTCCATCCATCTCCTCGTAAGTTTTTTCGTACTCTTCCATTTTTCTTTGTATTTCTTGTTTCTCTCTTTCTTTATTCGACTTTATTTTCTAACTGTTTTACTTTGGCAGCACTCAGTTGGTTATCCCTCATAGTGGACCCAGCATGGCTTCTCCATCGTCATCAGCTCAGGATGTCCGGGTTCCAAGCCCTCCCCAAGGTGAATCTTCCCCCGTGTCGACTAATAGCCCACCTTGGCGGGAGGGAGAAAATATCGGTGCGGCTGGTAACATGGATACTACCATGCCGGATCAGCCATCCGAGCTAATCGCGCTCGCCAAGATCGCTAAAGGTGGTGAGCCAACTTCCGCCAAGGTATCTGTTACCTCGGCCTCTCCTCAATATCAAAAGGCTCCTTCTTCGGCACCAACAACTCCAACAACCTATTCCGGGTCTTCGAAGACTCGGACCCAGGATCAAGCGCGAAAAAGCCCGTGCTCCAAGTCCCAGTCGCCCTCTGTGCCTCCTCCATCCACTCATGCCGCAGCTCGGCCACCAAATCACAGCCAGAGGCCGAGCCAACTGCCACCAAACAGAAGAAAGGCGGAGCCGCTACCAAACCAATCCAAAAGAAGGCCGAGGAAACTGGTTCCCAGCCCTCCATAGCCAAGATATTCCACAAGGGCGCCTCTTCCTCTGCTTTGGCTGCAGGTACATAGATGGTGCTTCATAAGCATCCAGCATCTGAGATGGCAGCTAAGTAGGTTCGGGCGGACAAGGGCAAGGTGATGATGCGCAGACTAAGTGGTGAGAGCCTTGGCTCTTTGGATGAGTATGCCAATAACTGGAATGATGTTGACTATATCGATGTCAGCTCTGGTAGATATATAGGACCAAAGAGTTTTG
Organism: Avena sativa; assembly: GCA_916181665.1. NCBI lineage: Eukaryota > Viridiplantae > Streptophyta > Magnoliopsida > Poales > Poaceae > Avena > Avena sativa. The sequence continues at coordinate 362,030,572 of OV702285.1, read as the reverse complement.
GCCCAGCTGATATTAGCAACCGTATGGAACTTGCTAGTTGATTCATCATCGAGGCTGATCACATGAATGAGGTAAAAACCTTGGCTTACGCTCTATATTATTGCATAATGTAATACCTAATCATTAGTCCCCGAGCCTCCGAGGCAATGACCTATCATTCGACTGGATGCTCTCTTCATTGAATGCATAGTGTAGACGAGTTGTCTAATAGAGTTAACTTAATTTAGCCAAAATTTCCCCTTAGAATCAAAATCCCAACCACCTAGATTCGGTTTAAGCTTTTCTTGATTCGGATCTATAGGTTTACTTCAAATATCCAGTAACCTAGATCCGGGTTAAGCTTTGCTTGATTCGGATCTTCCATTGTTGCTTTGCGTATCCAATCTTAGCTTTGAATATCTAGCCACCTAGATCCGTGTCAAGCTTTGCTTGGCTCGGATCTTCCAGTGTTTCTTAAATATCCAATATTAACTTTAAATATCTAGCCACCTAGATCCGGGTCAAGCTTTGCTTCACTCGGATGTTGAGGTGTTTCTTCGAATATTCAGCCACCTAGATCCGGGTTAAGTTTTACTTGACTTGGATCTTTTATTTTTACTTCAAATATCCAGCCACCTATATTCGGTTTAAGTTTTACTTGACTCAGATCTTTTACTTTTACTTCAAATATCCAGCCACCTAGATCCGGTTCAAGCTTTGATTGATTCGGATCTTCCAGTGTTGCTTCGAATATTTAATCTTAGCTTTGAATATCCAACCACTTAGATCCGGGTTAAGTTTTACTTGACTCAGATCTTTTATTTTTACTTCAAATATCCAGCGACCTAGATCCGGGTCAAGCTTTGCTTGATTCGGATCTTCCAATGTTGCTTTGAATATCTAATCTTAGCTTTGAATATCCAGCCACTTAGAACCAGGACAAGCTTTGCTTGGCTCAGACCTTGCGGCGTTTCTTTGAATATCCAGCCAGCTAAATCCGGGTTAAGTTTTACCTAACTCGGAACTTTAGTTTTAAATATTCTTTCTTCATTAACTAACACTTTGATTTCTTAGATTAACCATAACCGGCGTACTGGCGAGTTCCAAAACCGACTCTTTGCCCATAGGAAGCTGCAAACCAAGGAAAAGAAATTGGTGCCCATTCTGAAGAAAACAGGTTTGTATTATTGAATTCCTCAATATCTTTCTTTTGTTGCTTTGACTAACGAATTAACCTCTGTCATTGCCCTTTTGTAAACAGCTATAGATATTCAAAGCAAGGAATTGAAGGAGAAGGTCGTCCGGCTAGAAGGTAACTCGGTCATCTTATCTCAGTAATCCTTATATTGCACTTTTGCTTGTGTGAATTGCCTCGTGATATTTTATCTCGGCTTAGCCGAATTAAAAGACTTTGCAGAATCCCACCAAGACTGCACTTCTATGCCTGACTTGATGCTGCATTTTCTCGAACAAGCAGGAGATTATTCGGCCAAGCTCAAAGAGAAGGACGACGAGATATCTCAGCTTTGTGTCGAGGTTGAAAATTTGAAGAAATATCGGCAGGAGGAGGTCGATAAACTTGACCAGGAGTTCTCCGAGGAGAATAACCGCATGGTCCTCCAGCTGGAAAAAACAAGGAAATCCTTCAAACTTCAGAGGCTTCGACCAAATCATGCCAGGATGAACTTGCAAGGCTGGACAGAAAAAAAGACGGTTGGATGTCCGACCTTGGCAAGATAACTTCGTTTATCAACCGTAAGCTTCTTTCCTTATCTTAATGTTCATGTCCGACTTATCTTCATCATCCGTTATTGAATTTTCCCTTTACTTATTTTCAGAAAATTTCTCGGAGTGCAAAATCCGGAGTGATGAATGTGTTGTGAATGCTCAGCTTCGCCATGGAGAAACCAATGACCCGTAGCATGCTTACTCCATTGAAGATTATCTTGTCAGTCTAGGATCTGCTACCAATCCAATGAAATCATTTGGCATGGACCTCGTGGGCGCTGCTATCCGGGTCCATAATTTCCTCTGGCCGAATGATGAGAAGCTACAGCATGTCGGAGCAATCGCAGAGAAGCTGATGGACTATGAACCACAACTCAATCTTTGGAGAGAGTTAGCAGCACTAGATGGTGCTGATACAGTGCTATCCTTTGTACTCTCATGGTATGAGGGTATCTGCCTGGACACCTTGGAAAATCTTTGCACCTGCTCGCCCTGGACCACTAATATGGATCACATTGCACGTCGGCAAGCTCGGGCCTATCTACTCATTCGATATGCCAATGTTCATGGCTGGAATGAAGGACTGAGCTTTCTCTTGGACGAGGTTGAAGAGGACGCCGAGGCGGAAAACAATGAGGAGTTGGAGGAAGATGTTGATGATGAAGAGGAAAACATGGAGGAAGAAGCGGGAAACACTTATGAGAACGAAGAAACTTCGGACCAAGATGCCGAAACTGAAGCCCCTACCAAGGAGCCTGGTACTTCTCATGGTGAGTCGAAGGATCCATCCATTGAGGCTGAGGTTGATACCTCGGAGACCCTAGCCTCGGAATTTTCTACTCCGCCTCCGACTACCGGTGATTTGGCATCTTTTGCCCCCCTCTGACTAACGGTGATTCAGCATCTGTTGCCCCTTAAGCGCTGTGAACTTTAAATTTCATTAAGTCCTCGGTATGTCTGGCGGAAAATGTAAGATACAGTTCAAGTTATTTTTCTACGACTAAGTATGTAAATAGTTAACCCTTTTGGGCGTAGTCCCCGAGTTTCATGCTTCTTGTTCTTTCGAATTTGTCATTCGTCCCGCGTCTACAACTTTTCGGCGTTAGACTTACGGGTCCGAGATTAACAAAGCAAACTAACAATACTTAGAAATTTGGAGAATCAACTCAAAATGACTTCTCAAGATAACTAAAGATCTTAATTACAAGGGTTAGTCAAAAAATGAGTCGGCTTGCGTACTTTTCCTCCCTTAGTCATTTTTCATGTGTTCAACAAATTCTGGCTTTTCTCTTGCTTACCATGAAGCCTATTTTTTGGACAGCGGCAAGTCGAATAGTTCGCCTTTATTACCAACACATTACTAACCCAGACTTTGGATAAGGAAATTTACTCTAGCCAACATGTAAAAGTAAATGTGTAAGAGACGATTTTATTAAGGCAATCTCCGAGTTACAACTCGAGGTGTCAAGGTTTCATTCATTAGCTCATTGCCAACATACAATCCGACATATGATAGTTTGAGATACATACACTTCATCTAAGTGTAAAACGGACGAAGTAGAGCTACATTCCATGGCCTCTTTGATTCTTCTCCTGACCTATCCGCCTTATTCTTCTCCTGTGCTTGAGCATATATAAGATAATATATGCATCATTTTGCAGTTCTTTGCTCACAATAAATGGACCCTCGCATGGAGGTGATAGTTTGTGCATGCCGGACATGCGCTGCACGAGCCGAAGCACCAGATCTCCCTCTAGAAAGTCTCGGGGATTCACTTTCTTGCTATGATAGTGCCTGAGGTTTTGTTGATATACTACATATCTGGATAATGTCAATTCTCTTGCTTCTTCTAGTAAATCACCATCATTTTTCCGGGATATTGCATTCACTTTGGCTTCTGTGTATTGGGTGACTCTAGGTGAATCATGCACTATATTGGCCCGTAATACAGCTTCTTCCCCATATACCAGAAAAAATAGTGTATAGCCTCTTGATCGATTCAGAGTTGTCCTCAGGATCCATAACATAGTCGAGAGCTCATCAATCCAAGACCCCGTTGATCTTTGCAGTGGCTCAGTGAGCCGGGGTTTTATCCCGGATAATACTAGTCTGTTATATCTTTCTACTTGCATGTTTGATGTGGGATGTGCGACTGATGCCACATCAAGTCTTATCTTGTTATCTCAGTAGAATCGAGCAAATGCTCCTCCGGCAAAGTTTGTGTCATTATCTATTATGATGCTATGTGGATACCCATATCTCAGGATAATATCTTTGAGGAATCTCACTGCTATGTGCCCATCACAATTTATTATTGGCTTTACCTCAGTCCACTTAGTGAATTTATCAACCATGACTATGACTTGGGTCATGCCACCACGAGCCGGCTTAAATGGGCCAGCCATGTCCAAACACCATACAGCAAATGGCCAAGTGATTGGTATGGTTTTTAACTCAGATGATGGCAATGGATTTGGGTTGCATATCTCTGGCAGCCGTTGCATTTCTTCACTAGTCCTTCTGCCTGTCGCAGAGAACTAGGCCAATAAAATCCATGTCGGAATGCTTTTGCCACCAAGGCTCTGGATGAAGCATGATGCCCACATTCACCTTGATGGATATCTAGGAGGATCTCTTGACCTTCTGCCGGATCAACGCACCTTTGCATAATACTAGTGACACTTCTCTTGTATAGCTCATTATTTATTATGGTATAGTCCTTGGTCTTTCTTTGGATTTGCCTAGCAAGGACTTCATCACTCGGCAGGATTTCATCTTTCAAAAATAAAAAGATTGGTTGTGCCCATTCTGGTACTTCACGTGCCGGGCTAACAACTTCATCAATTTCCATTGCTTCAGCCCACATACCTCTGTCGGATTTACCTGACCAGTCCTCGAGTTCTATGAGGCAGTCCCCGGGTTTTACGAATTAGTCCCCAAGTTATTCGGATCATTTCCCCATCTATGTCCATTGGGACAACCTCGGACATAACGCTGGCCGGGATATGAATTGATTCGGATTTAGGTGACGGGATAATTGCTGGTTTTCTGAGGTGCTCAAGGGCTATGTCGGGTGGGATGGACTGTCTACATGAGCTGAGTTTTGACAATGTGTCGGCTGCATCATTTTCTGCCCGAGGTACATGATGGAATTCACATCCTTCAAAATACCCGCTTATTTTCTACACATGTAATTGGTATAGTGCCATGTTTGCATCAAGTGCATCCCAATGACCCGACACTTGCTATAGCACCAAGTCTGAATCACCAAAATATTGTATCCAACATATGCCAATGTCCTTTGCTACCTTTAAGCCATGGACCAATGCTTCATATTCAGCTACGTTATTTGATGCAGCAAAGTGTATTTGTAACACGTATTTTAGTTGATCTTTCTCGGGTGAGGTGAGCACTATCCTGGCACCTTATCTAGTTTCTAGTTTTGACCCATCAAAGTGCATTCTCCAATAGTTCGAATCAGGCAAGGGAGGCTCATATTGCATTTCAGCCCAATCAACGAAAAAGTCAGCCAGTGCCTGAGACTTGATTGCCTCTCTTCTATCAAATTGTGGAGCATAAGGGGCTAGCTCAATTGCACATTGGCTATTCAGCAACTTACATCTTTGTTGCCCATTATCTCAGCAATTGGTGCTTCACATATCACCTTTATAGGGTGTTCATCAAAGTATGCTTTAGCTTTTTGCGGACATATATACTCCATATGCCATTTTTTATAATAGGGATAGTTCTATATTGAAGCTAAGAGTACCTCGCTTACGTAATATACTACCCTCTGCACTGACTTACCTTCCTCGTCACGCTCCACCACTACTACGGCACTCACGACTCAGTTGGTCGCTGCTATATAGAGAAACATCGGCTCTTTGGATAATGGTGAAGCTAACACAGGTGCATAGGCAAGCATTTTCTTTAGTTCATGAAAATCATTATCAGCTTGTGGTGTCTAGATAAATTTATCCGACTTTTACATTAGTTGATATAAGAGCAATGCCTTTTCTCCAAGCCGACTTATGAACCGACTCAACGATGTCAGGAAACCTGCGAACTTATGGACATCATTGAGACACTTCGGCAACTCAATGTGTTCTACCGCCCGAATATTCTTGGATTTTCTTCGATACCTTGGCTCGATATTCTTGTAATCCGAATGGCATGGTACGATAGCAATAAGCCCCGTACGAGGTAATAAATGAAGTCTTTATTTGATCGTCTGGATTTAAAGGTATCTGGTGGAAACCAGAGTACGCGTCTACAAATGATATTAGTTCACAACCAGCGGTCGATTCAATAACGTGATCTATTCTCGGCAAAGGAATGGATCCTTTGGACATGCTTTGTTTAGGTTGGCGTAGTCGATACACATACGCCACACCGCTGCTACATTTGGGGCATCCTTCTTTTTCTCAACAAGCACCAGATTAGATAGCCAATCCAGATGAAGAACTTCCATTATGAACCTAGCTGCAAGGAGCCGAGCTATCTCATCTCCAATTATTTTTCTCATGTCTTCGGTGAAGCGGCAGAGAGGTTGCTTCACCGGCCTTGCATCTGGCCTCACATGTAAAGAGTGCTCTGCCAGCTCCCTCGGCACACCTTGTAGACCCTGAGTGGACCAAGCAAAGATATCCCGATTCTCATAGAGGAAGTTGACGAGCTCTCTTTCCTATTTAGCATTCAAGCCAGCACCAATAGTGATGGTGCGCTCCAGGAACTGGTCATCAATTTGAATCTTCTTGGTGTCCTTATTCGGCTTAAAGGAGACACTCCCATGTGGGTTAGTGAGTTTTGGCATATTAAGCTGTGCCGACTAAGCCAAAGTTACCACTTCCTGAAGCAACTTCTTTTCCTTGCTATCACCAATGACTCGGCTAGGTTTGACCTCGCCAAGGCACATTCCATCGATCTCCTATAATCTCCAACAATGGTAATAATCCCATGGGGTCCTGGCATCTTCATTTTTAGGTAACTAATATGAGTACTAGCCATGAACTTTGACAATGTCAGCCTGCCCAGCAATGTGTGGTAACATCTTTCCAAGTCCACAACCTTGAACTCCAAATTTTCAGTTCGGCAATTCTCCCTTGTGTCGAGTAACACATCAATCTGGACCTTGCCTATTGGATAACCCTAGCACAATGCCATGGAAAGTGGTCTTGGTTGACTGCAACATGTTCTCATTGATATCTTTCTTATGCATGGTGTCCTTCTATACTATGTTTATGTTGCTTCCATTGTCAATCAGCACCTTGGAGAATTTGACATTGATATTTGGCCCAATGAACGTCGGATCAAGCACCAAAACATATGATCTGGGGTTCGACATGATCTTGGGGTGACCCCTTATACTCCAAGTGATTCCTGGTCCGACCAGTTCATGTATCTCGGCATAGCCGGCATACCCACATTCTCTTCCATATGCCTCTTTTGCATACTTTTCCTTTATGTCTGCTTTGTAGTGAATACGCATTAATCATGATGATGCTCTTTGTAATCATTCCTACCTCCTTGGCCGGGGTCTCCATAGTTCTCTTGGTTCGAATTCACCACTTGGTGCACCACTTCTCTTCTACCATGGTTCTCATACCTCGGTGGTGGTTGGTTCTCATACCTTGGCAGTGGCAGAGGTAGAGATAGTTGTTGCTGAACATTACTTCCTGTGAGATGAGGTCTATGATTTGTCCTATTTGGTTCTGCTCCACCCGTTGCTAGCTTCATCCAAGCACATTGCCAAGTTGTACGGTTCACCGACTTAGCCAGATTAGGAGTGTGAAACTTGCAAGGCTGATCCAAAATGGACTCATATGTGTACTTCGGCCTCTCTTGCCATTGTTTCTTTTGCTCAGCAGTCCACTGCTTTTTGCCATCATTTTTCCGAGTCCACTGTTGCGCACTGTTCTTTTGACGCTGATTACCCCTAGCTCCTAGATGCTTTTGGGTTAAAGCAGCGACATGACTCGAATTGTACCGATAATCCGGCCTATCATCTCTTCTCTTACCTCGGAATTCATTCCTCCGGGATGACCCAGCACTATCATGAGTGTAATTCCCATGTTGTTCACTCTGATCAGCCGACATAAGCTCTGGCTAAGTCGGATGTCCCGATGCATATGAATCGGCAATTCTGGTAGTCTCGGCCAACGTAGTTGTCATATCTCTCTGTAGCCTCTGCCATAAGACACTTGCATATCTGCATCCTTGCGCAAGCCTTGCTATTGCTTGAGACTCAGTTACTCCTTCACATGAATTTCTTAGGTTGCTCCACCGAGTCAAAAACTCTTGGTCGGTCCCATTCGGTATTTGCTTGCACATGGCGAGTTGTTGGGGTCTATTCGGCCTCTCATTCGTACTCGTGAAGTTGCTCACAAACATCTCCTAAAAATCTAACCAGCAGTTTATACTTCCTGCTGGCAAGTTGTTCAACCAAACTCTTACTGGTCCTTCCAACATTTGCGGCACATATCTCACTGCCCATCTAAAGTTGCCTTCTGCAATTTTCATTGATGTAGCATAATCAATAGACCAATCTTGTAGTTGTGTGCTTCCGTTATATGTTTGTGTTCCTCTTAGCAACTAGAAGTTCGTCACAGGTGGCTCCCTCATGATCTGAGGTCCAAAGCATGCTGGACCTAGAGGACCTTGTTCTTCCAACAACTCGGATCTTTATATTCTGTTCAATTTCAACCTTGCATCATCTGGCTGCAAGTTTCGGTTTCCCACTCTTTCTCCTATCACATGGTGATTAGGTCTGGCAAATCTGGCATTCTCCATTTCCGAATAGCCGTCATTGTATATGTTCTGTTTTGGATTTTGCGGAACTGGTCCTGCACCCCATTCTTTCCAAGGTTCATATCTCGGCTAGTGTTGTTGTGGAGGATGTTGTCCTCATCCAGCTAAGTTTCGCTGGCCGGGATTACCCCGCATGTTGTTTCCTTGGCTTACATTGCCATGATCAGGGTTTCTGTTCCTACTTTACCTCGGATTACATTGCCTTGGTCCATATTTTATTTTCCATCCACTTCCGAATCATAGGGCATCATTTGCTTATCCCTTCTTCCCGAGGTTACTGCCTTATCTTTCCTTATACCTCCGTTGGGTGAAGATGCTGTTGCAGCTGATACTGTCGGGGCACCTCTAGCTGAATGAATGAGTCTAAATGCTCCAAGCCTCGCCAGGTTATTTTTGAGCAATTCCTCATTCTGCTAGTTTTCTATATGCATCAGCTCAATGACTCTTTCTTGCTGCCTCTGCCAGGCTTCACGGGTCAGGCCATCTATCTCGACAGCTAATGCATCTGCTACCGTGAGGTTTTTCGCCGGAGTGCTATACCTCGGCAGACATGGGTCTACTGAGTCACCAGCCCTCGAAACATGTTCCTTGTTTATGTCACTGAGGAGATTCTTTCCTCTTATTCTTACACCATCTAAGCGAGTTGGGCTAGTGTTAAGCTTGTTTTCTCTAGCATACTCATGCAGCGTGATGTTAAGTGACTGATGCGCTGCTGCTACTCTCTTAGCTCCATCTAATACTTCCAACCAAGTCTCCTCTAGCTCGGCATGTGCCTGATCCGGGTCTACAATGGGAGCTACAAGAGTAGTTAATCTTTCTATCGCTTCCTGCAAGATATTCTCCAGAATTCTAACGTAGGGCCCCTCATACGAGGTACCCTAGGAGTGACATTACCAGCGCCTTCCGGGTTTGCTTCTGTGGGATCTGCTGTCGCTGGGTCTTTGCTTGCGCCGGATCCTGCGCCTGCTGCTGGTTCGAGCGTGGTCATCATCACCTTGACGCTGCCTGTGGGGCGAGTGATACGCGGGCTGCAATTAGTGCTGATGGGAGGGTCTCCTGCGAGAATGACTCGCTGCGGATACACGCAGAAGACATCCACGCCGACATAGATCTTGTGCGTGCTGAGGTTGATGAAGATGCCATTGCAAGCAGGAGGGCGCCTAGCAAAGTGATGCGTGTTGTCGCTGACATAGTCCCACTTGTCGAAGCGCTTCACCAGCTCGGACATGATGCGCTTGCCGGTAGTGATGAAGTTTTCCGTCCGGATCTTGACTCCAGCTAGCACTACTGCTGGCCCCACGGTGGGCGCCAACGGTTGTGGTGGTGGCACTAGTGGGATCCAGGGAGGGATGATGTAGTGGTTTCTACACACGAAGAACTCAACTTTGATCTTTACTTTGATCAATAATGGCTACACTTGCTCCTTAAGCTCTATCAGAGAGAGGAGGAAGAATCTCCCTAGAAATCTCTAAGTGTAGAATGAATCGATCCTCCTCTAGGAGTCCCTAGCTCACCTTATAAAGGGGTGGCCACGTTACATTAGGGCTGGCGTGGATGGCATATTCCCCAAATATGCTCATCCCAAAGAGCTAATTCGGTGGGATCCTTTCCCTGTCTCCCTTCTAACGACTTCAATAACCCAGAGCCCGTGACATGTGAACGTTGGACTTTGGGACTGTCACCTCCATGACGCTTCTTCTGCCCTTTTTTCCCTCTGGCCCTTGTCTGTAGCTCTTGGCTCTATGTAGATTCCTGAGGGAGAGACAAAGCGATGTGTTGACTTTGGGGCTCTCTCTCTCCTTCTCGAGCAAGCCTCCTCATGACTCGGCCTCGTACAAGATGACTCGGACAAGCTTATACCTGCAAGTAAATAGCACAGTAGACACCGTGTCGACATACCTTATATGTTGTCTAAGCAAAGCCTTAGTTTCTTAACTCAAGGTAACCTGGCCCTTACTCGGTTGGGTCATTCTTTGACCCGGTCAACACCTCGGTAGGTTTTTCCCATTTACCTTAGCTTGACCCTACCTGGGGTCATCCCCCCAACATGGAAAGTGCCATGGTCATCACCTTCTTCCAAGACATAATCATTTGGTTCGGGTACCCCCATAGAATCATCACCGACAATGGCACAAACTACGCCATGGGGGCCTTCTCTCGGTTTTCCACAACAAGGGGATCCAACTGGACCTCGCATCCATTGCGCATCCATAGTCCAATGGTAAGGTGGAGAGGGCAAACGGCTTGGTGCTAGACGGAATCAAGACCTGACTGATCGAGCCACCAGAGCGCTTGCCTAGCTGTTGGATTGAGGATCTTCCGTCCGTGCTTTAGATCCTACGCACTATCCCGAATCGTTCAACCGGCTTCACTTCATCACCTATTGCTCAGAAGCAGTCCTCACGGTGTACATCGAGTTTAACTCACCCCGCAAGCTCCTCTACACGGAGAAGGAGAACAGAGAGGCAAGGGAGGACCGCGTGGACCTACTCAAGGAGGCCCACAATCTGGCTCTCTCAAGGTCGGCAATATACCAACAAGGGATGCATTGGTACCATTCAAGCCAGATCCGCCCCATCGCATTCCGCGAGGGCGATCTGGTGCTCCGGGTGATACAAGGCACCAATGGCATGCACAAGCTATCCCCTCCTTGGGAGGGCTCCTTCTTCATCAGCAATGCACTTCACAACAACTCCTACTACCTCATCGACGCCCAGCAGCTGCGCAAGAACAAGATGGACATGTCGGATGAGGAGACCGAAAGACCATGAAATGCGGACCTGCTCCGTCCGTTTTACAGTTAGTCGAATAGTAGTGTACGTATCCCAAACTCTCTATGAATGAAAGATGTGGAACCCCGAATGATGCTCTGGGGCTCCTTCCAGACATTTGCTTGTTGCTTTTTTCCAATTAATCCTGCAATGTTTTCCAGCTCCGTCGACCCTCACCCGAGGGATCGCCGGCTGGCCCAGCCCGCTGCTCCGAAACCCGCCTAGTACTATGCGTGATGCCAAAGGCCCACTCTTCTTCTTCTTAGCTACAGACCGGAACCTGGTTGTCCGGCTATCAAGAGCAAAATCTGGAGGCATCCCACATGAAAAACATCAAAGGACGCAAAAGTATAGATATTTCTGGCTCAAAACCACTAGGTCGTATCTTCCGGATACTAAGCCTACAAGTATCATATGTAATGTATTGTCATCTCCCCCTTCGCATCCGGCTCTAGACCACAACTCGGCTGCCCGACAAGGACAAAGAGCAAATAGCAGAGCACACGGGAAAAACTACTAAGCATCCAAAAAAAACACGCTAGTCCACTATTCTCGCAAATAATAATATCATCCGGATAAGTAACAGATATTTATCAGACCTTTTTTGTCTGTTTTTGCATGAGCATGTTGAGTCAAATCTCAAATACAGATAAGATACAAAACACCTACCTCCGATAGCTACTCCGAATTTCGGGGGCTACACCCAGTGGATGCGTTGGCGCGCCACCACTAGAAACATGTAGCTCCTGGCTAGAAGAGGTCCAGCCGGTCGAAGAAAGACGAAGCCTGTCGGTAAGGCAAGACAGTGAGTTAACCCGGGCCGGGATGTAGTTTCTCCTGTCTGGCTAAGGCTGGTTAGTTGGGCATGCATGTGAGAATGCAAGTTTGGGAAGATTCTAAGCACCTGGCTGCGCCAGCTACTCCGAATCTCGAGGGCTACACCCAGTGGATGGACTAGCGTGCCCCCACTAGAATTATGCAGCTCCCGGCTAGAAGATATTCTGTCAGTAGGCACAGGGAGAAGCCCGTCAAAGTTGTAAGGAAATAAAGAGAGAAAGTTGTAAGGAAAGAAAGAGAGAGAGAAAGTTGTAAGGAAAGATAGATAGATAGAAGCGCAAGATCGCAAGAAAGGAAAGTACTAGAGAAAAAGGGCTCAAAGCCAGATAAGATCATGGGATAGTTCGGACCGAGATATAGTTCCTCCCATCGAACTAAGTCAGGCCAGTCGGACGCACATGATGTAGGAAAGATGCAGGTTTGTAAGTTTCGGAGCACCTAGCTACGCCAGCTACCCCGAATCTCGGGGCTACACCCAGTGGGTGCGCTGGCACGCTCCCACTGGAAGTGAAGTTTCACCCAGATGAGGGTGGTTAGCTGGGAAACGGTAAGGAAAACTGCACCTTCCGACTGGAGGTGACCAGTTGGGAAGCAACAGTTCACAAGATAGTTAGAATAAGTAAACAAGAAAGATAAGGCCCGACTGGAGGAGACCAGTCAGGAAAAAGCAACCGGCCATGCATGAGATAAGGCAGACATGTATGAAGGCAAAAGCAGTTCAATAGTCATTAAAAGCCGAGGGATGAAGCCCCCGTAGACCAACAAGATTCAAGAGTATGTTGGAAGCACAAAGCAAGCATTCACAAATACACCCGGCATCCCGGGGATCTTCTCAAGCACCGGCCCCTTGTCATTGCGAATGCCCTTACCAGCCTCTCCACCAATCGACGCGCCCGACGCATCGTCTCCCGCTCCCGACCGAGAAGACGCCTCCACTCCACCTTCTGGCTCCCCGCTCGTCTCCCACTCGGTCAGAACCTCGTCGACGTTGTTGTAGCCAGCGATCTTGATGGTGGTAGCACGGAGTCCTAGATAGGCTTCGCACATGGCGGCATTATCAGCTCCGGTTCAGAATCCTCCCACCAGCTTCTCCACCCAGGCGTCCTTATACCAGCTAAGCATTAGCGCCAAAGCCATTTTGGCTCCAGCGCAAGAAGCCAGATCATGGAGCCAGTCGACGGCAGCCGGGGCATCGGAAACCTTGATGGAAAGGGAGCCCATCGTCTCCGGCATGAGGTCATCCAGCCAGAGGAAGTCATGGACAGAGGTGGCAGCCTTGCACAGGTTGGAGGTGTCCTCACCCAGCTGGGCAACGAGATCCCGCATGCTGGCCTTCTCGCCCGGCTCCACCTGATGGACCCAATCATACATTAGGTAATCTACTTCCAGATAGAAAGATATCAGAAAACAAAGTCAAAACGAATCCGGCTGATCCATCCGGACATGAGAAACGGGAAGATGGAACCAAGGGTCTTTAGAAACTAAGTCAGGCCAGTTTGGCCTCCATGTCCAGGAGGTCAAAGGCCTCGGTCTGGCTGGCAAGGGTCTTCTCGTGCTCCGCGGCAACTGCCTCCATCTTGTGCACCTTGGAGTGGAACTCCTTGTTCTAGAGCCAAAGTACAGACTTGTCCCAGCTGAGGCATGCATTCGACTGTGTCTGTCGGTTAATCTCTCGCTGCGTGCAGACGAGGATGGCTGAAGAACCAAGACAAGAAGGAAATTCAGTCGGGAAGAACTAGTAAAAAAGTGAGAAGCGAGAAGAAGAAGATCTTACTCTGGGCGGTCCCTCGTGCCATGGCGATCTGCTCCGCCCCCGATTTATTGGTATCCTCCAGTGTTGCCTGGAGTAGCCGGCAGCCCTTCAAGCCGGCCTCCAGGTTGACCTCCATGTCCTTGAGGGAGGCGGCGGCAGTTGGAGGCAGCAGCACGACAGCGGCGCCTAGAGAGGCAGGGGCGTCGCGGGCCATGGTAAGCCACTGCTTGGCCGACTCATCGTCCGCCACCATGATGATCTGCTTCCCAGCTGCATTTCCTTCTTGCCTGAGCCTCACTCCAGTTGGAGCGGGGAATGCCCCTCTACCTCCGCTTGGCAGCCGGCTCGTCCGCCATGGGGGCGTGGCTCAAGCTGGCCTCCGAAGGTCACTTCTTGCCTACCTCCGGGGCCGTGGCTCCGTCGCCCCCATCCAGATCCGGGCCGTGCGGGTCCTCCACACCCTTGTCATTCCGTCTCGGGAAGAAGTCTCCCTCGCCGTCTGACACCGCTTCGTCAGATCGCCTGGAGCGAGGCTCAAGCAAGTCGGCTATCAAGGTTTGGAGGAGGGCATCACCTTATTCCTGGATGATGTAGGGGAAGAGCTGCCGGAAAGAAGGAAAAGCTAGTCGGATCAAACAAAGCAAGTATGAACACAGAAGCAGCAAGCGAGATAACTTATGCAGGGAGCGCGGTTGTCGCAGGTGTAGGGGGGCTTCCCCCAAGACCAGTCGGCCTTGATATTTTCCTTCGTGATCATCCACACCCATTCATAGAGGTTATCGAAGAGGGATCACGGCGGGAGAGCCGAGTCGGGTCGAGGAGGCTGGAGTAGTAGCACATCTTGTGTGCGCGCTGCTGAAGCGGCATCATCAGCCGCGACATCCAGCTGAGGGTGATGTCGATGCCGGTCAGGCTGGCTGTGATGAGCTCCCTCATCCGGCGCAGCATCTCGTCCGACTCCGCCTTGGACCCATAGATCTTCAAGTCCTATCAACTCCGGCTGTACTCCAGGTCCTGAAAGGCGCGAAGATTGATTCGGTCAACCTCCATTAGGTTCCTTACATATAAGTACGTCTGTTTCTAGAGCATGACCGTGTCGTGTAGCTGGAACTTGGGGTATTCGGTCTACGTGCGGAAATAGATGGCGGCGCTGCCACAAGTGACAAGCGGGACTTTGGAGAACTGGGTTTGAGGCTGGATATAGAAGATCCGGCAAAAGAGCTAGAGATCTGGTTGGATCCATAGATAGCACTCGCGGAAGGCGATGAAGTGCGAGAGCATGCCAATGGCGTTGGCACTGAGATGGTGGAGGCGGAGGTCGAAGGTGGCCATGAAAGTGAGGAAGAAGGTGATAACCGGCAATGCTAGGCCGCACGCCAGGTGCGCGAGGAAGATGACGCGCTCGTCGTCTTCTGGATGCGGCACCACCTTGCCGAATGGCGCGAGCCGCATGCCAACCCTATGTCCAGCGGCAGGACGCAGGACCAGCGGTACTTCTGGATTTGGTCCTCCATCACAGAAGAACCGCACGAGGCTCCATGGCTTTCCACCATTGGGTCGACGGTGGTGGTCGGAGGAAGGGAAGAGAAAGAAAAACGATGGCCCGTCTCTCCGACGAGCAAGAAACAGGTGGCGCCAGCGGAGTTTGAGTGCGCAAAGAGCGGCGGTGGTAAGAAACAGTGGGCGCGCGAAGGAGAAACAAGGTCGACGGCGGAAAGTGTTGGAGATATGCCCAAGAGGCAATAATAAAATGGTTATTATTATATCTTTGTGTTTATGATTAATGTTTACATCTCATGTTATAACTTTATTAACTGGAAACATTAATACTTGTGTGTTTTGTAAACACAAAAGGGTCCCTAGTAAGCCTCTTTTTGAAATAGCTTGTTGATTAATAGATGATTATGGTTTCCTGATCATGGACATTAGATGTTATTAATAACAAGATCATGTCATTATGAGAATGATGTGATGGACACACTCCTATAGTTAAGCGTAGCGTAAGATCAAGTCATTTAGAGTTTGTTTTCTACAAGCTTTCAAATACATAGTAACCTAATCCTTCGACCATGATATCATGTTAATCACCATCACCGGATGGATGCTTTGATGACATCAAACACCACTTCATAACTGGGTGGTTATAAAGGTGGCATTAGTTATTCTGATAGTATGTGTCGAGGCACATGGATTAAGAGTGAGATTTGTCCATCCATATGACAGATAGATATACTCTGGGCCCTCTCGGTGGAATGTCATCCAATTGGCTTGCAGTCATGTGACTAGGTCACAAGGGATGTCATATCACGGAATGAGTAAAGAGTACTTATCGGTAACAAGGATGAACTAGGTATAGAGATATGGACGATCAAACCCCGGATAAGTAAAGTATCGCGCGACAAAGGGAATTTGTATCGTATGTAAATGGTTCATTCGATCACAAATTCAACATAGAAATATGTTGGATCCATTATGGATTTCTATATCCCACTAATGGTTATTAATCAGAGAGGTGTCTCGTTCATGTCTACATAGTTCACGAACCGTAGGGAGACACACTTAAGGATTCGTTGTTGTTTAGTAGATATGGAATATGAGTTGGAGGCTGAATGTTGTTGGAGTCTCAGATTGGATCCAGGACATCACCAGGAGATCCGGAATGGTTTCGAGAATAAGATTCATATAAGGAAAGTCAATTTCTGGGTTTCGGAAATCTTTTCGGTGTTTTAACCAGAAGCTTCTATAATGTTCTAGAAAGTCCACCACCCCTGGAGGGGGTACTTGGAATGCACCATACCCTATTGGGCTAGGCACATGGAACCCTAGGTCAAGTCAGCCAAGGACAAGGAAGAGAGATACAAACTCTAGTTTGAATAGTCAAATCCTAGAATAAAAAGTCAAATCCTAGTTTGGAAGTCAAAGTCCTAGTGGAGGAAGGAAAGGAAACCTTGAGCGACAAGGTTTCCCTCTCCCTCTCCTTGCCGCCGGCCAAGAGGACTTGGGGCAGGACTTAGCCAGGGCTGGGAACCCTGTCCGCCACCCCTCCACCCCTATAAGGAGGGGTGGGGGCTCCCCATAGCACTTCACCCCAAACCCTAGCCGCTGGCGCCTCCCCTCTATCATACATACAGCTGCTCCGGCTTAGGCGAAGCCCTATAGTAATCTCTTCTCCACCACCATCACCACACCGTCGTGCTATTGGGATTTCGTGGAGATCTACAAACCTTCACTACCCTGTTGGAACAAGGGAGAAAAAGGTCTTCATCGACTACCGTACATGTGACCGACTGCGGAAGCGCCGCCGGAACATGGCGCCGGAAGGATCGTCTACGCGATCTTGAGATCAGAAAGTGATCAACTACATCAACCACGAGATCCTAATCTTGTTAAACACTTTGGATATTCAATCGTTAGTTCTCTACAATCTCGTTCCACCGATCTCATAGAATAGATCTTGGTTTTGTGTTCCTGCGATAGAATTTTTTTTGTTTTCCATGTTGTGAACCCTACAGCGGTATCAGAGCCGACTCTATGCGTAGATCTGTTACACGAGTAGAACCCAATGGTTTTATGGTCGTTGATGCTTTTGTTGTCGCTTGCTTTTTGTGTACTTTGCATCTTGCGGGATGGTGGGATGAAGCGGTCGGTCTAACCTTACATGCCATCGTACATGAGACTTGCTCCATGCTCAATGTGCAACTTGGATTGCACAAGTGGCTTTACGGGTGTCTGTCTCTCCCACCATAGTGAAGATTCAATTTACATAGGGCACTTGAAAATACTTGTATCAATGTTGTGGTCCATGTTCGTAAATTAGAACGGTTCTTATTCAAAAGCCCCAGCCACATAAAACACGCAAAGAAAATTAGAGTGTCTAATGGCTACAAGTGCACAGATCGTTTGTAGCTAGTTTCGAAGTTAAGATGTCGATCCCATAGGGAGCCCAAAGGTAAGTGTTTATTGGTGAAGTCTATGTCACACCCGAAGTTTTCATAGGTCTTCAAGTGAATTGACTTCCAGTGTTGAAAATGAGAATATAATTTGGATTTAAACTTCAGAAATAAAAAGCATAAAAGTAAAGAACGATTTGTTTGTTGTTTTCTGCAGATGACAAAGTAGGCGCAGGGAGTTTCAGTTCATGGTGATAGTGAATGTGCCGGGTGGATGAGTCATAAGTGTAACCATTATAATCTTATAAGTATGTGCGTAGGCGAGCAACCCATAATTAGCCGGAACTCTTCTTGGTAGATTTCATCCCAACTTCAATAATCCTACTAGCCTGTTTACCATAACCATGGTCAGTCACTAGATGATTAAGATCCTTCAGGTTGCTTAGCAATTAAGCTCCTTGGATCGGACTAATGCAATAAGTTCGGTGGTTCCTCGTTATCCTCGAGTCAAACTAGTTTCCCATTGATATCCTCGTGTCACTCGGGGGTCGCCAGCCTGCTAGGAAACAAGATTCTATCTATGTAGAACAAAGCATCTTGTTGTCTGGGCCCTTAATTGGACAACTGGCATTAAGCATCCCACAGATAGTCAAGCACACATAATATGGTAATTAAAATCAACCACAAACTTGATGTGAAATATATAGGCACATCACATCTCACCAATCCCCTACATCTCCCACGCACAAGGGAACTTACTCACACATGAGAGAAGAAAGCATCATCAATATAATTAAATAAAGGGAGTTCTTCTTGATATTACCGTGGAGATCCACAATAAGAAATACAAATTAATCCAACACAATTCGAGATGGGAAGAACAATCCCAAACCCTAGTCTTGTCGAGTGGAGATCTTTCTCTCTCAAGTACAAGTGGTGTATATGGAGGTGTGGTGGCTGGGAGATCGAAGATCGTGGAGCGAGATGAATAATGTCTTCTCCTTCTTATCTGGATCTCTTTTTTATCTCTTCTGGATGGATGGCGGCTCCTGTGTTTTATTTTTTACCTCGGCCTCTTCACTAAAGTTGTCCCTTTTAATAAGATGAAGGAGTGGCGGAAACTATACGGCGGTGGCCAATATAGTTGGTTGTTAAGCTTGTAGTAAATTCCCCTCGATTGCTTCCAAAAAGGGACTTGCTTGTTTTTTCCTGAATAATGTGTTTTTGCTGTTAAATCCCTCTGGTGATGTTCAGAACCTGAAATACACATTAAAAACCAATTTTTATTTGCTACTGAAGTATTAACGTTAGATAAAGCTAGAAAACCATTAAATCCAAATGAAAACCATCAATAAAAACCATCAAAAATGTGTAGAATCTGACAGCTATCAGCATCTAACTTGTTTTTGCAGGGCTTGTGTTGTGATGTGATATGGCCATGATTATGATTATTGTAAGTTGGAAACCGGCAGGAGCCCTATGGTTGTCTTTAAATTTCGTTTAAGACCTATGTGTCTATTCATCAAAGTAGTTGTAATAGTTGTTGTTGGTGTTAAACAACCATGAAGCGACGCCATTGACCTTGACGCATAACCGGTGATGATGTAGATCATGTTTATGCTTTGGAGATGGAGATCAAAGGCACAAGAAGAAAGGCCATATCATATCACATATTATGAATTGCATGTGATGTTAATCTTTTTATGCATCTTGTATTGCTTAGATTGCGACAGTAGAATTATAAGATGATTCCTCTCACTAAATATCAAGTAATAAAGTGTTCGTCCTTAGTAGGCACCGTTGCTAAGACTCGTTGTTTTGAAGCACCACGTGATGATCGGGTGTGATAGATTCTACGTGTGCATACAATGGGTGCAATCCAGATTTGTACATGCGGATACTAAGGTTAACCTTGACGAGCCTAGCATGTAAAGACATGGTCTCCGAACATGGAATACCGAAAGGTAGAGCATGAGTCATATGATTGATATGATGAACATGTTGATTTTTCCCCTTTGAAACTACATCATCTCTCGTGATGATCGTACTTGGTGTAGTCGATTTGGTTTGTGTGATCACTAAAACAATGTGAGGGATGTTGTTTTGAGTGGGAGTTCACCTAGTTAATTTAAGAATTAAATTTGAACTCAGTTATCATAAACATAGTCTAAACTCCCTGTAAATATGTTGTAGATCATGGCGGCCCCCTACCATCAATTTTAATGCGTTCCTAGAGAAAGAGAAGTTGAAAAACAATGGAAGCACTTTGGAGACTGGTTCCGCAACTTGAGGATTGTCCTCAATGCTGGATGCACCGTTGGGTGACCCGCCTGCACATTATGCAACCGACGAGGTGAAAAATGTTTTCCTCACTAAGAAGAATCAATACTCCACAGCTCAGTGTGCCATCTTGTACAATTTGGAATCGGAGCTTCAGATGTTGTTTGAGAACTGTGACCCTCGTGATATTGTCCGTGAGCTCAAAATGATATTTGAGACTCATGCGGATGTTGAAAGCTATGAAGCCTCCGTGAACTTCTTTAACTGCAAGATGGAAGAGGGCAGCTCTGTTAGCAAGCATGTGCTTAAGATGTCTAGGCATGCAATTCAACTCGCAGATCTGGGAATAACTATTCCTAACGCGTTGGGTATTCATCGTGTCCTCCAATAATTGTCACCTAGTTGCAAGAAATTCGTGATGAACTACAACATGCAGCGCATGGATAAATCGTTGCATGACCTCTTCTCCATGTTGAAGTCTGTGGAAGTGGAGATCAAGAAAGAGCACCAAGTGTTCATGGTTACTAAGAACACCAATTTCAAGAAGCAAGGCAAGCCTAAGAAGAAGGGTAACTTCACGAAGGGCGCCAAGAAAGCTGATGAACCTAGAAAGAAGCCCAAGGCTGGTCCTAAGCCTGATACTGAGTGCTTTTACTACAAGGGCGAAGATCACTAGAAGCGGAATTTCCCCAAGTACCT
Source organism: Avena sativa (assembly GCA_916181665.1). NCBI lineage: Eukaryota > Viridiplantae > Streptophyta > Magnoliopsida > Poales > Poaceae > Avena > Avena sativa. The sequence goes on along the minus strand of OV702285.1, from coordinate 362,009,827 downwards.
GGCAGATCTGAAGAATGGCAACACCAAGAAGAAACGTATATTCAATATACATGTTATTGATGTGTATCTTACTAGTAGTCGTAGTAGTGCCTAGGTATTTGATACTGGTTCGGTTGCTCATATTTGTAACTCAAAACAAGTGTTGCAGACTAAGCGAAGCCTAGCGAGAGACGAGGTGACGATGTGTGTTGGAAATGGCTCCAAGGTTAATGTGATCGCTGTCGGCACGCTCCCTCTTCATCTACCATTGGTATTAGTTTTATACTAAAATAATTGTTATTTGGTGCATGTGTTAAGCATGAACATTATATTTGGATATTGTTTATTGTGAGAGGGTTACTTGTTTAAGTCCAAGAAATAATGGTTGTTCGACTTATATGAGTAATATCTTTTATGGTCATGCGCCTATGATAGATGGTCTATTCTTATTGAATCTCGATAGTAGTGATACACATGTTCATAATATAGATGCTAAACGAATGAAATTGAATGATAATTCTACATACATGTGGCACTGTCGTCTTGGTCACATTGGAGTGAAGCGTATGAAGAAACTCCATTCTGATCGACTTCTTGAATCACTTGATTTTGAATCACTTGAAAGATGTGAAGCATCTCTAATGTGAAAAATGACTAAGACTCCATTCTCTAGCATAAGAGAGTGAGCTATGGACTTATTGGAAATCATACATACTGATGTGTGTGGCCCAATGAGTGTGGCATCGCGCGGTGGTTATCGTTATGTTCTTACTTTCACGTCTGACTTGAGTAGATATGGGTATATCTATTTCATGAAAAATAAGTATGAAACTTTCAAGAAGTTTAAGGAATTTCAAAGTGAAGTAAAGAATCAACATAACAAGAAGATTGAGTTTTTGCGATCTGATCGTGGAGGTGCATTTAAAGAAATGTGGAATACTTTCACAATTCAAACAGCCGGGAACCCCAGCATAATGGCGTGTTCGAACATCGTAATCAAACTCTCTTAGATATGGTTCGTTCTATAATGTCTCTTATAGATTTACCATTATAATTTTTGGGTTATGCATTATAAACACCGCACTCACTTTAAATAGGGCACCATCAAAACCTATTGAAACGACACCATATGAATTGTGGTTTGGGAAGAAACCTAAGTTGTCGTTACTTAAAGTTTGGGGTTGCGAAGCTTATGTAAAGAAGTTACAGCCCGACAAGCTTGAACCCAAAGCGAAAAAATGTGTCTTCATAGGATACCCTAAAGAAACAATTGTGTATACCTTCTATCATAGATCCGGAGGCAAAATATTCGTTGCCAAGAATGGATCCTTTCTCGAGAAGGAGTTTCTCTCGAAAGAAGTGACTAGAAGGAAAGTGGAACTTGACAAGGTTGTCGAACCTTCTCCCGGATTTGAGAGTAGCACAGCACCGGAAGATTTTTTGTGCCGCCTACACCAATAAGAGAGGAAGCTAATGATAATGATCATGAAACTTTGAACAAAGTTACTATGGAACCTCGCAGGTCAACAAGGACTCATACCACTCCAGATTGGTATGATCCTATTATGAATGTCATGTTGGTGGACAACACCGACGACCCTCTGACGTATGAGGAAGAAATGATGAGCCTAGATTCCAACAAATGGCATGAAGCCATGAAATCTGAGATTGCATCCATTTATGAAAACAAAGTGTGGACTTTGGTGGACTTACCGGATGGGCGGAAGGCTGTCAATAACAAATGGATTTTCAAGAATAAAACAGATGTTGATGGTAATGTAACGTCTATAAAGCTCGACTTGTCGCGAGAGGTTTCCAAAAAATTCACGAAGTTGACTATGATGAGAATTTCTCACTGGTAGCGAAGCTAAAGTCCGTGAGGATTTTTTTAGCAATCGTTGCATATTACGATTATGAGATATGGCAGATGGATGTCAAAACGGCGTTCCTCAATGGTGACATTGAATAAGAGTTGTATATGGTACAAACCAAAGGTTTTGTCGATCCTAAAGATGCTAACAATGTATGCAAACTTCAACAATCCATTTATGGATTGAAGCTAGCCTCCCGGAGCTGGAATCAATGTTTTGATAAGGTGATCAAAAGCTTTGGATTTATACAAACTTATGGAGAAGCTTGTATTTACAAGAAAGTGAGTGGGAGCTCTGTAGCATTCCTAGTAATATGTGTACATGACATATTGTTGATTGGGAATGACATAGAATTTCTTAAAAGTGTCAAATACTATTTGAATAATAGTTTTTCAATGAAGGATCTTGGCGAAGCTGCATACATTTTAGGCATCAAGATTTATGGAGATAGATCAAGACGCTTAATAGAGCTTTCACAAAGTACATATTTGGACAAGGTTCTAAAGAGGATTGGAATGGAAGAAAGCAAGAAAGGGTTCTTGTCCATGTTGCCCAATATGACCTTGAGTAAAACTCAAAGTCTAGCTACCGCAGAAGATAGAGAGAGCATGAACAAAACTCCCCATGCCTCAGCCATAGGATCTATGATGTATAACATGATGTGTACAAGACGAGATAGTGCATATGTTGTTAGTTGGACTAGAAGATATCAAAGTGATCCAGGAGTAGATCACTGGATAGAGGTCAAAAATATCCTAAAGTACTTAAGAAGGACTAAGGATATGGTTCTTTCTTATGGAGGTGACGAACAGCTCTTTGTAAACGGTTACACCGATGCTAGTTGGAACACCGATCCGGATGACTCTAAGTCGCAATCTGGATACACATTTACTTTGAATGGTGCAGCAGTGAGCTGGAGGAGTGCTAAGTAAAGCATTGTGGCGAGATCTTCAACTGAATCGGAATACATAGCTGCTTCGGAGGCTTCACAAGAGGCGATATGGATGAAGGAGTTCATTACGGAGCTTGGTGTGGTTCCTAGTGCGTTGGACCCAATGGCCATCTACTGTGACAACATGGGCGCCATAGCCAATGCACAGGAGCCAAGGTCACACAAGAAGCTGAAGCATATCAAGCTACATTTTCATGCTATTCGCGAGCATGTCCAAGATGGTGACATAAATATTTGCAAACTACACACAGATCTGAATGTCGCGGATCCGTTGACTAAATCTCTCCCTAGGGCAAAACATGACCAACACCAGAACGCCATGGGTGTTAGGTACACTACCATGTAATCTAGATTATTGACTCTAGTGCAAGTGGGAGACTGTTGGAGATATGCCCAAGAGGCAATAATAAAATGTAAAACATTAATACTTGTGTGTTTTGTAAACATAAAAGAGTCCTTACTAAGCCTCTTGTTGAACTAGCTTCTTGATTACTTGATGATCATGGTTTCCTGATCATGGACATTAGATGTTATTAATAACAAGATCATGTTATTTGGAGAATGATGTGATGGACACACTCCTATAGTTAAGCATAGTGTAATATCAAGTCATTAAGAGTTCGTTTGCTACAAGCTTTCAAATACATAGTAATCTAATCCTTCAACCATGAGATCATCTTAATCACCATCACTGGATGGATGTTTTGATGACATCAAACACCACTTCGTAACTGGGTGGTTATAAGGGTGGCATTAGGTACTGGGTAGGCTAACATTTGGCACCCGTAGGTCATACCCATTTCAGTAGCCCCCGAGTGTTCAGTCGAATCGCAGATTCGACTGGAGACTCTTAAGTCTTTCGGGTGCTTTCATCCGAACAAGTTTCGAGTCAGTGTATTTATTCATAGGGATTGTTGATACATGTGCCTGACTCTCCCGATGGATCAAGGTCAGTTAACTGTCTTTGGAAAAAACAACACGATCTATTTCAGACTCGAGTCCTCGGACTCAAATCCGGAAATGTGCTGGAGAAATTCAACCCAGGCCACGGAGGTCTTACAGGAGTCGAATTCCAGTGTTTAAGTTATATACCCAAGACGTCCATCGGGATTTTTCATCGTGCCTGCTGACATGGAATATTACTAGCAGAGCGCAGTCGGGTGCGTTGCCATGCCATCAGAAGTATCTGTAGGTCTTATCTTTGCATCGTAGACACAGCATTAGAAAGTTTATCAATTTGGAGGAATTTCAGGTGACTAAGGAGATGTTTCCTCTCTTAGTGCTATTTTGAGCCGAGTTGCTGAATAAGATGTATGCTTTATCATGAAGGATCCTAAAGATCTCATTTCCATAATTCATAGGGTGTGCGACCAGCACTCCCTATGGGACTAGCACCCGAGTGTCTGTTCGAGTCGTAGACTCAAGCAGAGACTTATAGTTTTTGGTTGTATGTTACAGCGATCCGAAAATGATTAAGATGACCTAAATTGCAACTAGTGCTGGCACTTTTTCAAATGCGCAACCAGCGCTCCCTATGGGAGTAGCCCCCGAGTCCGTAGTGGAGTCATAGACTCAAAGGACTCGAGTCTTTAGGAAGTTCTTCGACTTACTCGGGGACCGTATCAAATTCTCTCAAGTGCGCAACCATCTCTCTTGATAGGAGTAGAACCCGAGTAGTTGGTTGAGTCGCAGACTCGAGTAAGTACTTTGATATGTAGCCAAAAGATTGTAGCCATTGCTGAAATTTGCTTTTGCTATCGTCATTGATGACGCTCGGTGAGCTCAATCGTTTGCGGTAGCAGAAGCGATGTGACAAGACGGTCGTGGGTCCCACTATCTGACCAAGACTTGACCAGGATTTCCATCTGCGCTTGTATAGCTTGTCGTTGATGATGGTCAAGTCGTTTGATCGGCGAGCATTCTGCCTGGCGTCAGTCGGATCCTTAGGTAGTTGATTGCTTAGCAGGTACCAGATGTATGGCTAGGTCCATGTTTTCTCAACTGCAAGGACCTGCATGAGGCTGACCAGTTCAACGTCTATTTATAGCTCTTCAGGTTCCTCCGCTTTTTCGGGTGGCGCAACCCCCGAGTGTCTCGCGGCTTTGACTATGCCCTTGGGAGGCTTTCGCTTGATAGAGCATTCGCAGATCTGCTCGAGGAAAACGCCCAGTGGTACAAGGGCATAGGTGGACCCGATGTTGGCGATCTTGTCGGCCTCCTCATTGCTTTCCCGATAAACATGTCGGAGTTCGCAGCCATCAAAGTCTCCTTCAAGTGTGTTGTAGAGGTTGCGGTAGGCGATCATGTTGTCGTTGATGGCATCGCATTGGTTCATCGTCTACTGGACGACGAGATTGGAGTCACCATAGATGACCAATCGCATGGCTCCACACACTTTGGCCATTCGCATGTCATGTAGGAGTGCCTCGTATTCAGCCTCATTGTTGGATGCGCGGAATTTCATCCACAACACATACCTCATCTTGTACCCTTGAGGGGATGTCAAGATTACTCCGGCTCCTGCTCCAGCGTCGCGCTTGGAGTCGTCGAAGTGCATCGTCCAGAGTTGGGACATGTCCGGAGTATCCGAAAGCTGGAGCTCCATCCAGTGGATAAAGAAGTCTGGAAGCACCTGCGATTTGATGGCGATGCGACGATCATAGATGATGTCATGTGGGAAAACTCGATGCCCCATAGGGCTACTCATCATGTAGCTTCGGGATTATTGAGGATGTGTGATAGTGGTGCGTCATTGACGACCATGATCTGATGCTCCTAGAAGTAGTGGTGCAGTCATGAATATGCCATAGGTAAGCTTTTTGCAATGGGGGTACCTTTGCTTTGTAGGTGTCAGTACCTCACTGAGGTAATAGACTGGGCGTTGTACCCCGTGGGTTTTGACGTCTTCTGGTCGTTCGACCACAAGGGTCGTGCTGACCACTTGATGCGTTGAAGCAATATAGAGCAGCATGGGCTCTCTCTCTCCTTTGGCGTTACCAGTAGGGGGATTTAGAGAGTAATCTCTTGAGATCTTCGAATGCTTCATCGGCTTCAGCTGTCCACTCGAACTTATCGGACTTGCGGAGCAATTGGTAGAAGAGGAGATCCTTTTCTTCCATGCGACTGATTAACCTGCTGAGAACCGCGATCTGCCCAGCTAGTTGCTGGACTCCTTTGACGTTCTTCGGCTTCTCCATGGCTAGTATAGGCTTGATTTTGTTTGGGTTGGCCTCGATGCCTCTTTGGGAGATGAAATACCTAAGTAATTGCCTGGATGGGACGCTGAAGGCGCACTTTTCTGGGTTCATCTTGATCCTGTAGCGGTCAAGGTTGTCAAACGTCTCGCGGAGATCGTCGACCAGTGTTCGGCTTTCCTTGGTCTTGACTACTATGTCATCGACATAGACTTGGATGTTGCAACCAATTTGGTTCTTTAGGCATGCTTTCATGCACCATTGGTAGGTTGCACCTACGTTCTTGAGCCCGAAAGGCATTATGTTGTAATAGAACACCCTGAACGGTGTGATGAATGTAGGCGTCAAGAAATGAGAGTTGCTCGCATCTTGCAGTGGAGTTGATGATTTGATCTATCCGCAACAAGGGGAAGTGGTCCTTAGGGCAATGCTTGTTAAGCGCTGTAAAGTCCATGCACATCTGCGGGATGTTCGTGTCCTTCTTAGGGACCAGCACGGTGATAGCTACCCAGGTGCTTTCCTTGATCTCCCTTATGAAGTTGGCATCAAGGAGTCTATTGTCTTCGGTGAGAATTGCTTCAGATCTTCCCTCGGACAGTCGACGCATTGTCTGCTTGACCGGTCTTGCATCCGGATAGACGTTGAGTGCATGCTCGACGAATTCCCTGGTAACTCCTGGCATGTCCGCGGGACACCAGGCAAAGATTTCCCACCGCTCATGGAGGAATTTGACAAGCGTGAGTTCCTATGTAGAACTCAAGTTGTTGGCGATCAGATCCATCTTGGTGGGGTCTGTCGGGTGGAACTTCACCGCCTTGGTGTTGACTCGAACGACATATTAGGTGTGTTTTGCTTGGTGACAAGGGGCAGGCTATTGTCTGTCGACTCCTTCGGCCTTGCGAGCTCCTCCTGCGTGCCAAATGACTGTGAGATTCTGTTGAAGTCTCTGTCATAGCTATCAGACTTGGTGAAGCTTCATGGGACGATGATGACACCGTTAGGTCCTGGCATTTTCAGCAGAAGATACGCGTAGTGCGGCACTACCATGAATCTTGTGAATGCCACGCGCCCGAGGATGGCGTGGTATTGGGAGGGCCAGTCCACCACCTCGAAATCGAGCCGCTCACGCTTGAACTTCTTGGGTGTGCCCAAGATGACGTCGAGCCATATTCTGCCCAGGGGATACACTCCTTTCCTTGGGAGGATGCTATGGAAAGTCGTGTTTGATGCCTCCAGACTACATAGCGTAATTCGCATGGCTGCGAATGTGCTGGTGAGCATTAAATTGATGCTGCTGCCACCGTCCATGAAGACGCGACTCATTTCAAATCCACCGACCTGAGACTCGAGCACCAGGGCAGAGTAACTTGGGTGAGGTATTGTCCTAGGGGTGATCTGAACAGTCGAAGGTGATGCACGACTCCGAGTGAAACAACATGTTGGGCCCCATGTGTGGTTTTGGTAATTAATGACAATCTTTATGGACTAATGTGTGTATTAAGTTATACTTGTAGGATTTGTCCATTGGTATTGCTTGGAGCATGTGTTGGCTTCAAGGTCGATGAAATGCAAAGAAGATATGTTGTGCAAGCTCAATATGTGAGGTCGATGATGAGGAATTAAGAAAGGCGTTCCATCTTGAGAAGGGCAAGACCGTCTACATCGAGCTCAAGTGGAATGCTCAAGGCAAAGGTATAATCTTGATAGGTTTTCCCTTTTGCCGGTCTCACGTTGTGTGTGTGACCGAGTTTAGGATAGATAACCGTACTATCAAGAGGGGCTCTCGTATGAGTAATCCGGTCACATCGTTCGGAGAGAGCTCAAACCTTTGCATACTTCCATCATCGTATTTGGTTGTTATTTGGTCTTATCCATGTGAGGATATAGATCTTGTGGTAATCTCCATAACAAGCTCTTTTTCATCAAAATCGGATCTCCCATATGTATCTTGTTGCGATTTTGATTTATGCGGCTTTTCAGTTTCTCACCAAGTGAGGTATCTCACATTTTATTGGGAAGTCCTTGTTGTCCTCTATCCAACGCAATTGGAATCAGGTCAATCAGAGTCTCCAATCAAAAGTTATTGTTGTTTGAATATTTGTCGGTCTTATTTATAAAAGGAAAAGGAAAATCTAATCTCTGGGCCGGGCGGTAGTACCGCCCAGGCGAGCCGGTACTACCGCCTGCCCCTGGGCGGCCCATAATAACTTTCTACCTCACCAGGTACCTAATACCGGTAATACCAGTCGGCCCGGTAGTACCGCCCGGGTGGGCCGGTACTACAGGCCGGCCCAGATAGTTTTTTTCTGGAGCTCGCCCTTCGCGTTGACCCGCTCAGATCTTGCTCGCCAATCGCCTGCTCCATCCTGCCTATCGCACAGAAGCCCCGCTCGCCCCGCGTTGACCGCAGATCTGCGCGCCTGCCTTGGCTCCCGCTCGCACGCGCTGCCGCGCGCATTGACCAGCCGCCCTGCCCCACCTGCGCGCGCTAGTTGCTAGCCGCTGCCGCTGCGCTGTGCTGCTGCACACGCCTGCTGCTCGATCTTGCTGGCCCCACACGGGCCCCGCTTGCGCTGCTGCGGCCTGGCTGGATGCCGCGCATTTGCTGGCCAGCTGCTCGCGCGGCTGCTCGCTCGCAGGCTCTCGCTGGGGCCGCGCTGGCGTTGACCAGCGGCTGCTGCTTTGCTGCTGGCGCGCTGCTGCCTGGCCCCACTTGCTTCTGCGCGTTGCTGGCCCCACGTACGTATTAAGTTGTGGAGAAGTTCCCCAACCTTGTGAGAGGTTCCGGTTGCCACCGACAAGTACACCGATAGTGGAAGCGTGGATCGATCCTGTTGGGGTGAGACTCACCGGAGAATAAGGGAGGCCTTTTGTGGCGTTGGTGGTTTGATACCACCCCCTCTCCAAACGAGACGTACTCCATGTTGGGAGGAACTTGGTAAAATATCGGTGTCCCCGCGTGCCTCGGTTATATCTATACCCGAGCTCTTTACTTATGCACTTTACATTGTGATAGCCTTCGTGCTTGAAGTAATATATATCTTGCTATCACTTTGTTGCTTGTATTGCTTAGCATAAGTTGTTGGTGCACATAGGTGAACCTTAGTTGTTCTAGGTTGTGCTTAACAAAGTAAACATCAGTTTTATTCCGCCTTTGTTGAGCCACTCTAGGAAAAGTTTTAATCGCCTATTCACCCCCCCTCTAGGCGACATCAGTATCCTTTCACCGAGCCGCTGAGGTACCCAGGTATGGAATGTGGAGAGGTGATGGCCAAGTTTACCTGTCGGGTGATCGTCTTCTGCATCATGTTGGATGGACGTTCCTTTTGTATCATCATAGCTCCCATCAATCGTGGGTATGGCTCTTCTCTGTTGTTTTGGGTCGGTGCATCCGCAGGCTACGCGGGTGCTCCAGGTGACGAAGGTGGGGCGCCGTATGTGACGGCTCCTGGGGCAGTAACGAAACCTTGATTCACCGCCTCGCACCGCATCAAGCGTATCCTTCATGGAACTTTAGGAATTCCTTGCAATCCTTAAGAATATGGATGTCCTTCCTCTTGACGTCCTTCTTGTCGATGTAGAAGTGGATGGTGCAGGGACCTGACAATTTGTCGAGTGCGGAGGGCTCATCGTCTCGATTGTGGCATTGCCACATTTGAGCGGTTTTCCCGCTGTTGCTATAGCTGCTACTGCGGTTTCCATCATCACGGAGTTCAGCGTAACCGGCCGCGAGCATATCGATCTCTTCGCGATCGTCATAGAGGCGCGCGCTTCTTTTTCCTCGGCGGTCATGTCTGCAGCCGAGATCGTCTTCGTCATCCGAACGGTTTCGGTTGACGGCGTCCTCGCCATCCACCCAGCAGTTGGTGATGTCCATTTGGTGGTCCATGGTTTGGGTCTTGACCCGGTCAAGCTCCTCTTTGAGTTCGCGGCGCCTCACGCCGCCGTTGAAGGCGTCAATTTTCCTCTCTTCTGAGATTTTCTCGGTAGAGTTCTTCATTACAGACCAGCGCTGAATGTAGGAGCGGATTGACTTGTTGGAGTGCTGGTAATGGCTCAGATATGTAGAGCTTGTTGGGAACCCGAAGAGGAAGGTATGATGAGCACAGCAACAAGTTTCCCTCAGTTATAAAACCAAGGTTATCGAACCAGTAGGAGTAAGGAAACAACTCCAAGGTGTTGCTAACAACTTGGAACCTACACAACACAAACCACAATACTTCACCCCAACTTACAGTGAGGTTGTCAATCTCACCGGTTTGCTGAAAATAAAGGATTAAACATATAGTGTGGAAGATAGTGATTTCTTGTAGAAAGTAAACAGTAAACGGTAAACAATAGATGGAATATAAATGGTAACAAATGGACTGGGGTCCATAGTTCACTAGAGGTGTTCTCCATATGATAAATAACATGCTGGGTGAACAAATTACAGTGGGGCAATTGACAGATTGAAAATGCATAACAATGCATATACTAGACACCTTGATCTCTACGAGATTTGTTTGGGCATTACAACATGATACATAGACCGTAATCCAACTGCATCTATGACTAATAATCCACCTTCGGCTTATCATCCAAACCCCTTCTAGTATTAAGTTGCAAGCAATAGATAATTGCATTAAGAAAAGTGTGTAAAGTAAACAATATAATTGCCCCATGGACAAAGGATTGTTGTTTTCTCCCTAGTAGCAACATCACATCTACAACCTTAGAAGTTTCTATCACTCTCCTAGATTACTAGAGGCGTGAACCTACTATCGAGCATAAATACTCCCTCTTGGAGTTACAGGCATCTACTTGGCCAAAGCATCTACTAACAACGGAGAGCATGCAAGATCACAAATAACATAGACATGATAGAATCAATAATCAATCTGACATAGTATCTTAATATCCATCGGATCCCCGCAAACACAACATGTAGGATTAGAAATAGAAGATCTTGATCATGAACGGAGCTCACAAGATCTAAACATGATAGCACAAAGGAGGAGAAACAACCATCTAGCTACTGTATGGACCCATATTCCAAGGGTGAACTACTCACGCATCACTCCGGAGGCTGGCATGCTGATGAAGAAGGCCTTCAGTATGATCTCTCCCCTCCGGCAGGGTGCCGAGAAGAGCTTTGGATCCCCCACCCCGATCTAGGGATGGATATGGCAGCGGCTACGAACTGTTTCGTGGATATTTGATCGGGTGCCTAGGGTTTCTGCATCGGGGTGCTTATATAGGCGAAGGGACGACATCGGTTGAGGGCCAGGGGCCCACACCATGCCCTGGCGTGGCCTAGGGTGGCCCCGTGCCAGGGGTGGTACGGCCGCCCTATGGCTCCACTTTGTCCCCCCCTCTGGACTCCGTCTTTGCTCCGATAAAATATTGACTTCGGCTTTTCTTCTGTCCAATTCCGAGAATATTTCTTTACTACCTTTTATGAAACCAAAAACAGCAGAAAATAGGTAACTGGCACTGCAGCATCTTGTCAATAGGTCAGTTCCAGAAAATTTATAAAAATTCCTCAAAGTGTAAACAAAACATAAGATAGTTGATACAAAACAAGCATGGAGCATCAAAAATTATAGATACGTTTACGGTGTATCAAGCATCCAAGCTTAACTCCTCTTCGTCCTCGAGTAGGTAAGTGATAAAACGAATAATTTTTGAGGTGACATTCACCATCAAAATCTTGATCAAAATATTGTAAAGCATTGATAGCTGGGATCATAGTACTCTAAACATGAGCATGAGAGATGTAGTTCTAACAATAAGACAAAGCAACTAAGTTGTAATATGAAAAGGTACAAACAAAAGATCATGAATAACAATACATTGAAAGGCATTTGTTTTTTTCGCATATAGAAAACATAGCATGAGTGGTATTCAGCTTGTCCCTCATGGAATAGAAAAACATAAATGCATAGGACACCTTGAAAGTTCATAAGGGTGACTAGATACAAATAATTTAAGAACAAGCAATACCATGATATTGAATCAATCAATATGTTTTGGGACAATGCACATTGAACTAAGAATGACAATTGTGCTCTCTTAATTGGTGCATAATGATAGAAGGTGTAGACTCAACATAAAAGTAAAAAAGAAAGGCCCTTCACAGAGGGAAGCAGGGATTTCAACTTTCATAAAGAGCTTCCAAAAATTATGGTACTTATTAGCTTTCAGCTCTCATTGCCCCTATCATAAGCATCTTGAAGTGATTAAGGTTAAACTGACACAAATATGAGGTATATGCTTGACAGATCGTAAGTTGAAAATCTCATGACCCTTATGTACGAGGGTCGTTCCTCATGCTACTCAACTTTAGTCACAAGCACGTACTTGTCATTGTAAGTATATGCGTATCATAGAGAACCGCCAACGGGGTGCCCCTTGCCCCATGACACAGGAGCTATCCCATATCAAAATGACAAGGCAACATACAATGAGCATCTCAGCGATCTTTTTGTTTACCATGAGCATGGTGCTTTTTTTCTCTTTTTTATTTTCTCTTTTTTTCTATATATTTTTTCTAAAGATGCTTCATAGATTGCTCACTATGGTTATGTTGCAAGTTTCCACTATGATTAGGCATGGCTTAGGCTAGCCGCCCAGGCATTTCTCTAACACATACATAATACTCCATGGACTTACAAGCTCCCCTTTTAATTCACACCTTTGACATCCATAAACAAAAGATCATGATATCAACTGGATAGATATTTACAAGTGTTGAAAGTGTTCCCCGTGACATCATGGTTCTTCTAACTCCCAACTTATAATTTGCAAGCATATAAGCAATATAGATGGGCATAATGGTTCAAGTTTATTAAGTGCAAGAAATTAAAGTGTGCCATCAAGTTTGTGAGAGCTTTAATCACTAATTTTCACATAACAAGTTTAATTTGGAAGATAGATAAACACATGAATATACTTGGAATGGTGTAACACACCATGCATAGGAATATAGTGGACTCTTTGGAATAACTTGGTTTCTTAGGAGTTGGATGCACGAGTAGAGCTCATACTCAGTACAAGTGGAGGCTAGCAGAAGACTGGGAGCGACCAACTAAGAGATCAATAATGGCCATAATCATGCAAAGTGACAAAACATTAAAGGAGAATACCACAATATTATGCTAAGGTGACTGGTTCATAGTCTTAACATGGTGTAAGCATGTGCCAAGTCAACCCAAATAAAGCATCAAAGGAGAATACCACAATATTATGCTTCTGTATGCTAAAACAACGCATGATTCTTTCAAGGAACATTAAGAAATCTCAATTATTTGGAACAAGTAATGCTACAGCAATAATCACTAAGCATAAGGTCAAAGCAACATCTAGCATGACATGATAAAGTCTAAGCCACGGTCAAAACAAGCTTCCTTTTGTACCACTATAAGCATGAAACTTTCTACTCTTTTCCAACACCAATCAACATATTTGAAAAAAATGAGAATACGGGGGTCCAACTAATTTATTTCAAACCAAACAAAAGAAAACTAAAAAAAAAAACAAAGACGCTCCAAGAACAGCACAATAGTACAAGAAGCAATAAAAATAAAGTGTCTCGAAAGAAGACCTGAGAATTTTATTGATGAAGAAAAGGGATGCCTTGGGCATCCCCAAGCTTTGACGCTTGTACCTCTTGAATATTTCTTGGGTTGAAACGGTTGGCATCCCCAAGCTTGAGCTTTTTTCCATACTTCATCTCATCACATCGTTCTCTCCCAACACTTGAAAATTTCCTTCATACAAAAATTCACACAATTCTTTATTAGCAAGTGTATTCAAGATAATAAGCCCTTGGGTTTAGTTTAAACACAAGTAGAACTTCCATTAAAACACAAGCTACTGTAGCAATTCCTTTTAAAAGCTCAGGTGATCAAAGAGAACTCAAAAGAAACAGATTAAGAGGCACATGCAAATAATGGCAGAAATCTGTCAAAACAGACCAGCAGGTAAAGACCGATTTTTTCGAAGACCTTCTGTTTCTCAAATTAAAAAGTGCTAAACTAATGAAAGTTAGATAATAACCGGGGGCATATGCACAGATAATTACAGCCCAATCCGACGTACTGAGATTTTTCATGAGTTTTTATAGTAAAGTACAAAAATCTGTTTAGGGACAACAACTTCCCCAAATCTTACTTCTCTCTTATTAGAGGTTATTCTTGGCACAAAAACCACACAAAAAGGATACGGAGAGGTTATTACAGAGGCAATAACTTCCAAGACTCAACAAAAGAAAAACTTACTGAAATAAAAATTGGGTTATCTCCCAAGAGTGCTTTTATTTAAGGGAATTCTATTTTCGTGCCCCCGATTCGTTGGCTATACTCACTTTTCCCCAGCCTCTTAGTTTTTCCTCACTTTTGTCTAGCTCCTATTATGGAACTCTCACATCGGTCTGAAACCCGCTCTCCGTCGGGTCCCGTTAGTGGACCCTCACCATTACGTGCTGATAAATGGGGCCGCATTCAGGTAGGTCCCGTAGTGGACCATCATCGTTACGTGCTGACAAATGGGGCCGCATTCATGTGGGTCCCGTAGTGAACCATCGCCGTTACGTGCTGACAAGTAGGACCCACCCCCGTTGGGTGATGACAGGTGGGGCCACGTTCAGTCGGGTCCCGTAGTAGGACCCCCCATGGTATGGTGTCGGCCTGTTGGGAACGCATTTTGGGGGATGTGGTGTGGGACCATGTGGGGTGCGTATGGTAGTTACGTGCGTCCTATCGCCTAAATTGGAAGATTTCTTTTTTGTTATTTTTATGATTGGCCTTTTTAAGAGCACCTTTTCTCCTTTATGTCGCTAACAGTTGTTTTTTTTTTGCCCAAAAAGGCAGTGAATCAAGAGCAGCTTCTCTCTTCATTCATGGTTCCTTTTGTCCCTCGTATTTTCCCAATTTGGCAGCAAATCTAACCAGCACCATAAATATGTAGATGAACAGAGAAGATTTAGATGAAGCAGCTAATAAAGGATTATATAGTATGATACTTAAACCAGGTTCGACAATTAGGCTGCTCGACAGCAGCAGCTTACAAGTTCAACACAGACAACAAAACAAAAGAAGCTGCTTTATAGCAGCAGCATCAGCACAGGATCAGTGGCCCCTCATGGCCTGCGCTAGGAGGGCCTCCGCCTCCTCCCTGTGGCGCTTCCTCCACTTCCTGCTGCCCAGACCCTTGACCTTGGGCGCCTTGGGCTTGATCGGGGGCATGCGACCCTCCTCGATGGCCACCTTCTAGAGGTTGCGGAGGTGAAAACCGAGTGCCTTGTGCTAGGCTCTGAAGGCGTTGGCGTTCTTTGATGGGCTGCAGGTCTTCATGTCCTCGTCATGCATCATGAGGGAGTTGAAGTCGGTGGCGAGACTCCTGGTGCAAAAGGGGCACCTGTAGACGTCGCTGGTGAAGAAGCCGTTGAACTGGTCGGACTTCATCTTCCTCAGCACCTGATGAGTCTTGGTGTCCATGGACTCGTTGTCGCTGTATACGTCGCTGTTATCCACCTATTACAAAAAACAGTAGCGTGCAATAAGGACATGATTGGGATACCATGATTCTCATGATTGATTACTTGCATAAATTAACCGATTGATATCTCCTTATTATTCCCCAATCCCCAAATCTCAAACCAAATCGAATACTGATCCCAACTACAGATCGGTGCTAGTACTGATCCAAACTATAGATTAGTGCTAGTTTGATCCCAACTAGGTGCATTCATCAAAATACAAGATCTAACACAAGAGTATTAACTACTGTAAAAATACCTAGCATCCACCGATTAGCAGAGCCCAAATAACACACTATCTAGCATCCAACAATGGGAATGGGGGAACAACAAAGGAAGGGGAGAAAACTCTAGTTACCTCCAACCATGGGTCAGCTAAGCTGGTGTGGAAGGGGTTCTCCGGCCTGATGTAATCGTTGTCCCCATAGGGGTCCCAGTCGTGAGGGATATGCAGGAGAACGGCGGGGTCCTGTTCGGGGACGGGGGCCTCCTCATCGGCGGCTATGGCGGAAGAGGGGATGGGGGTCTAGACAGGGATGGCGGCTGCCTTCAATGCATTGATGGGGGCCAGTACGGGGATGGGGCTTCCTCGTTGGCCGCCTTGGAGGCGACGATGGCCACCGCGCCGCTCTTCTCCATCCCCGGCGTGGTTGCGATTTTCTTAGGGGTGTGCAGAAAGTGATGGGACATTGGAGATGGTTGCGTGAGTGAGTGAGCGAGTGAGTGATGAGTGAGAGTGAGGAGGCATCTATAAAGGTGAAGGGAGGAGACGTTTCGTTGCACCACCGTGCATCGCGTAACCGCGTGTGCTACTGCACCATGCACGGCCACACGCGTCCACTACTGCCCCGTGCACCACGACACGCGTACCGTGCGTCACGTTTTCCCCCTCGTGTCTAACCTTGGCCGCTTAGTTGTGGTCAGTTATACCCTCGAGTGTAGCACTAGCAGTTTGGTTGTACTCAGTTTTTCCCTCCAGTACTAACACTGATGTGTCCAATATACTCACTTTTACCCTCCGGTGGCTGGTCAACAGAGAGTCAACGAATGGGTTTTAGCTAGCTAATTAAGTCATTTTCTGCACAACAAATTCAAAAAGATCAAAACATAGTGGCATCTACCCAGGGAGTCTTATTATGTGACCTACCACCATAAGAAATGTATATAAATCAAGTTTTAACCTAAATCACCACTTCTCAAATCACCTACTATCTATGAAGGTTCATGGCTTTCTACTCAAGCCTCTTCCCAAAACATCCCTCCCCAAAACATAATTTGTCGGAATGAGGAAATAATTGTCAAACTGATGTATATTTGAATTTCAAATAGTTTGATGTGTGCCAATATGTATTTTATTGTATAAAAGAAGCATTTTCCATTTTTTAAATCTCTTTTTGTTTTATATTTGAACCCCCTTGTCAGTTTTGCCCTTGATATTTAAGTTCTACTCAGTTTTCCCCTCCCTCTTAGTGACAAACTCTCACACTTGTGCTCATCTTGGCTGCTACGCTCTAATTGGTCGAGACAGTTGTCACGCGGATCGTACCCACCAACCGTTGATCCTCTGATTGATCCTCTATGATCTAGCGGACAGGATAACCCCTGTATCTGTTGGGGGGCACCCGCTATCCATGCAAAATAACGAGTTTTCCACCGATGCTTTAACTCCATAAACAAATGATTTTGAATATAATTTGAAGGGAAAGTGTTCAAAGATGTATAATTTTTGCATTATATTTCACCCCATGTCCTAAGTGCGATTTCAAAGAGTTCAAAGGTGTATAATTTTTTCCATATGCAAGTTTATGCATTACATCCCTACATTCTATGAAAATGATAATCTCTCAAGATTTTCTTAGCACATCATTATCACGTATTAAGTGCGATTTCATAGTGTTCAAAGGTAAACACCCTTTTCCTTTACATTAATAGTTGTATAATTTTTCAATTTGAAAGTGTTTAAGAATAGTGTCAATTATAACCACTCTTTTACATTAAGAGTTGTATAATTTTTCAATTTGAAAGTGTTCAAGAGTAGTGTCAATTATAACCACTCTTTTACATTAAGAGTTGTATAATTTTTCAATTTGAAAGTGTTTAAGAGTAGTTTCAATTATAAACACTCTTTTACATTAAGAATTGTATATTTTTTTGAAATTTGAAAGTGTTCTAGAGTTGTGTCAATTATAAACACTCTTGTACATTAAGAGTTGTATAATTTTTTTTAATTTGAAAGTGTTCAAGAGTAGTGTCAATTATAAAAACTCTTTTACATTAAGAGTTGTATAATTTTTTAAATTTGAAAGTGTTAAAGAGTTGTGTCAATTATAAACACTCTTTTACATTAAGAGTTGTATGGTTTTTTAAATTTGAAAGTGTTCAAGAGTTGTGTCAATTATAAACACTCTTTTACATTAAGAGTTGTATAATTTTTTTTAAATTTGAAAGTGTTCAAGAGTTGTGTCAATTATAAACACTCTTTTACATTAAGATTTGTATTTTTTTAATTTGTAAGTGTTCAAGAGTTGTGTCAATTATAAACACTCTTGTACATTAAGTGTTGTATAATTTTTTAATTTGAAAGTGAATAGCTAGCCATGCGAGAGTTGTGTCAATTATAGTTTTAGACCGCGCGAGAGTTTCATAATTATAAACACTCTTGCAAACCAACTGAATCGCCACTGCTCCAAGGGAATTTAAAATAGATTTTAGGAAGATTTTATCTATCTCTGGGAGTTATGGAGGTTGAAACCACCGCTGGGAAATAAAATCCGGAGAGATATTGTTCACATCCACAAATTATGCCAGCACTGGATCAATCCTATTCGAAAATCAATGCACTTAGTTGAGCACCAGCGATTCACGTTCAAATACTGTGAATAATCAACCAACAAAAGGGAAACGATGCTTACCTATATGGAATCCATGTGTTAGATCCCTGCGATTCCACCCAATCTTCTCTGTGCTTGATGGGGATGGACGTTGCACCAGCCGGCGTTGCATACTGTTCCACGAAAGGGGTAGATCTAGTAATGGCGGGAGCAGAGCCAGAGGTGGAGTGGGCTCCACGGCTAGGGGGAGGGCGGCTCTGGGGCCGAGGACGACATAAGGTAGGATGGCACGATGGCGGGGCAGCGGAGTGGCAGTGTGGGAGCTCTTCCAGGCTCGGGGGGAAGCGAATTCTTTGGGTGAGCAAGAATGGCCGGTCCGACGTGTCTCCATGCGGCCCCACTCTTCACCACGTATGCAAGACCCATCCCAACGCGACCCCACCCTTCATCATGTATGCAGGACCCGTCCCAACGCGGCCCCACCGGTTAGGCATGTAACGATCGAGGCCTCGTAACGTAAAGCTCAACGCTCGACCTGCCCCAACACGGTCCCACCAGTCAGCATCTAACGGTCAAGCCTTTGACCTGACGACATCCCTCCGTCTGAGCACCTATGAGGCGAGGGGAAAAGTGAGGAAAAGTTAAGCGGCTGGGGAAAGTGAGTACAACTAACGAACCAAGGGCACAAAATAGAAATCCCTTTATTTAATGCCTTTTAGCTAGGCTTGATAGTTTTAGAATATGCTCACATAAGAAATATGAATAGAAGTAAAAGAGAGCATCAAGAAGCAAATTCAAAACAAATTGAAGTCTAACCCACTTTCTATGCATAGGAATCTTGTACAGAAATAAATTCACAAAAAACAAAGTGACAGGCATAGGAAGATAAAACAAGAGTAACTTCAAAACTTTTAGCACATGGAGAGGTGTTTCAGTACCATGAAAACTTCTACAACCATATTTTCCTCTCTCGTAATAATTTTCAGTAGCCTAATGAATAAACTCAACAATATAACTATCACATAAAGTATGCTTTTCATGATCTACAAACACATAATTTTTATCAAGCTCAAAAATAGTGGGATTAAAACCTTCAAACCTGCTTTTAACAATTTTATAACAAAATGACTGATCATTCTTAAGAGGTATGGGGTTCCAAGATAAAGTCAAGACCCCTCTAATATCATTTTCAATAGTAGTACAATTAATATTATCAACAAATATAGGACCATCATCTAGAGCTTTATCATAAATATTTTCTAAGAAAAACTCTTTAGTACCATGCATTTCGAAGTTAGGCACAAACAAAGCATTTTCATAAGATTTATCAAAATAGCAAGGATTATCATAGATAACAGGATCATAATTATTATCACAAGTTTTACCCATAGTATATATTTCAAAAGAATCCACGAGAACATAACATTCATCCTCCTTTGGTAAGCATGGGGGACAATCAAATAATGTAAGGGCTAAAGAGATACTCTCATTATAAGGTAGCCATGGGTAGCTAATCCATTCTTCCTCCTTTTGTTCATCACTCTCCTCCTCTTTTTCATCTAATGAGCTTCCATGTTCAGCAATTTCTTCTTCCACAGGTTCCTGCAAATTGTGGACACATTCTTGTGCATGACTGAGTCTCTCTTTATAATCAATGATATAACAATTATTGATGAAATTTTCTATGCAACAATCAAGGATAGAAGAGACCATATCTTTAAGGTCTTTACAAGAAACACAGGTTTCATAATTTTTAGACATGAAGGATTCTATTTCAGAAGCTCCCATAAACAAAACAAATTGTTCTACTTCTTCAAATCCAAGATGAATATAGTTATTCTAGTGATAGTTCACAATTAAAACTTCTTTACTAAAGCCATATTGGAATTTAAGATGTTTAGTATCATGTTCAGAGAAAAAACTTATATCATGGAGTTTAAGCAAAATTTTAGCAATTAGATCCAACCTCTTTAACACGGCTCTCATGACTTTACCTTTATATGATTCTATATACTTTATAAAATATTCCATGGAGGTTCTAGCACGCGGTGGTTCATCTACTACCTTAGCAGTCATAGTAGTTTTCCCAAATAGGAAACCAAGTGGGTTATCCATAACGAAATAGTGATTGGAGCAGAACTAGACATAAAAACAAATTGAAGTAGGTACTAATTTTTTTTTGTTTTTGATAAAAATAAATAAATAATTAAAACTAATTTTTTGTGTTTTTGATCAAAAGAAACAAGGAAAACAAAAGAAAAGAAACGAAACAAAGCAAAAAACAAAGTATAGAGATTGGTTGTGAGAGACTCCCCTTGCAAGAATCTTCTTTCTCCTAGAAAAGTGACTGGCGAGGAGGAAGAGATTGAAGCTATCCTTATCTCCCCGGCAACGGAGCCAGAAAAGTGCTTGATGGTTCAGATATGTAGAGCTCGTTGGGAACCCCAAGAGGAAGGTATGATGTGCATAGCAGCAAGTTTCCCTCAGTTATGAAACCAAGGTTATCGAATCAGTAGGAGTCTCCTAAGGAAACAACTCCAAGGTATTTCTAACAACTTGGAACCCGCACAACACAAACCACAATACTTTGCCCCAACTAACAATGAGGTTGTCAATCTCACCGGTTTGCTGAAAACAAAGGATTAAACGTATAGTGTGGAAGATAGTGATTGCTTCTAGAAAATAAATAGTAAACGGTAAACAGTAGATGGAATATAAATGGTAAGGAATGGACCGGGGTCCACAGTTCACTAGAGGTGTTCTCCATAAGATAAATAACATGCTGGGTGAACAAATTACAGCGGGGCAATTGACAGATTGAAAATGCATAACAATGCATATACTAGACATCTTGATCTCTACGAGATTTGTTTGGGCATTACAACATGATACATAGACTGTAATCCAACTGCATCTATGACTAATAATCCACCTTCAGGTTATCATCCGAACCCCTTCTAGTATTAAGTTGCAAGCAACAGATAATTGCATTAAGCAAAGTGTGTAAAGTAAACAATACAATTACCCCATGGACAAAGGATTGTTGTTTTATCCCTAGTAGGAACAGCACATCTACAACCTTAGAAGTTTCTGTCACTCTCCCAGATTACTAGAGGCATGAACCTAGTATCGAGCATAAATACTCCCTCTTGGAGTTGTAGGCATCTACTAACAACGGAGAGCATGCAAGATCCCAAATAACATAAACATGATAGAATCAATAAAGGAGGAGAAATATCCATAGGATCCCCGCAATCACAACATCTAGGATTACAAATAGATGATCTTGATCATGAACGGAGCTCACAAGATCTAAACATGATAGCACAAAGGAGGAGAAATAACCATCTAGCTACTGTATGGACCCATAGTCCAAGGGTGAACTACTCACGCATCACTCCGGAGGCTAGAATGGTGATGAAGAAGGCCTCTGGGATGATCTCTCCCCTCCGGCAGGGTGCCTGGAAGAGCTTCGGATCCCCCTATCTAGGGATGGAGATGGCGGTGGCTACGAACTGTTTCGTCTATATTTGATCGGGTGCCTAGGGTTTCTGCATTGGGGTGCTTATATAGGCGAAGGGGCGAGGTCGGTTGAGGGCCAGGGGGCCCACAACATGCCCTGGCGCGGCCTATGGTGGGCTCACGCCAGGGTGTGGTGCGGCCGCTCTGTGGCACCTCTTTGTCCCCCCTCTGGACTTTATCTTCGCTCCGGTAAAATATTGACTTCATCTTTTGTTCCGTCCAATTCCGAGAATATTTATTTACTATCTTTTTTGAAACCAAAAACAGTAGAAAATAGGCAACTGGCACTCCGGCATATTGTTAATAGGTTAGTTCCAGAAAATGTATAAAAATGTCTCAAAATGTAGACAAAACATAAGATAGTTGATACAAAACAAGCATGGAGCATCAAAAATTATAGATACGTTTACGACGTATCAGCCGGCAACAGGCGTGTAACTCCTCTATTGAGGCAGGCCTCTTACAGGTGCCTTTGGAGTTGCAGATGAAGCTGTATACCAGCAATTCATAGCTGTGGATGGATTCAGAGGGGAGGTTATTGAGCCAGGCCCTGGCTGCGCCCTTCAGCTGCAGCTGAAGACATTGCATGGCCGTGTTCCTATTTCTTCCATGCAGTTTGACAGACGAGACGTGGTCATCCAAACAAATCTTTGGCTCCTGTAAGCCGTCGAACTTGGTATTGTTCGGTGGGAGCTTGAAGCACCTGGGCATCCGGGATTGCCGGATGGCTCGTTCCACAGCTCTGTTCCTCTTCCTCGGACTCTATGGAGCACGCACGTTTTGCTCATGATTTGTCGATCTTGCGCCGTGTGAGCTCGTCACGGG
Organism: Avena sativa; assembly: GCA_916181665.1. Lineage (NCBI taxonomy): Eukaryota > Viridiplantae > Streptophyta > Magnoliopsida > Poales > Poaceae > Avena > Avena sativa. The sequence continues at coordinate 361,987,133 of OV702285.1, read as the reverse complement.
CGTCCTAGCTGTGGCTCCTTCGCCGCGGGCTGCAGCGATGTCGCGATAGGTCATGCTCATCCTCGTCGGATGAGGGGGTGCGGCTTCTGGTGAATTTTACCGCAGCCTTTTTTTGGCTCCAGGGTCGTTTCTCTGAGTAACGCAAATCCCATGAGCCCAAGGCCCGTAATCACAGATTTGTGGATTGCGTGTCTGGGGTCCCCAGCCGGTGGTGGGTTTGCCACCAGATATGTAGTGGTTGCCATGACCGCGGCCTGTGCCGTTTTGGGCATGATATTGCCCTCCTAGTCCATCGACATGAAGGACAGGTTGAGTTCGTTGGTGTCCTCGCGTCTAGCAGCAGGGTCCATGTGCTCCAGCCGGGAGCGAAGCTTGTGGCCGTTGTAGCCTTTCGAGGAGGATCCGTCGACGAAGGAGAGTGCAGCTCTTCGCATGCTTGATTCATCGTTCGCTCGCCTGCACTATTCGAGATCCTTGTGTTACTCAACTTGACGATTGTGATCCTTTATGAGGAGCCAATGATAGCCCATCAGCATGTCACGAGAGGCGTCCATTTGCAAAGGACTGGTACCTCGCACGTGAAAGAACTATGCCCTGAGAGGCAATAATAAAGTTTTTATTATGTATATTCTAAGTATATGATAGATGTATATTTTGCATGCTATAATTGTATTAATACGGAAACGTTAATACATGTGTGTTTAATAAACAAATCGAAAGTTCCTAGTTATGCCTCTCTTATAAACTAGCTCGTTGGTTAACAAGATGATCAAGGTTTCCTGATCATGGACATTGAATGTTGTTAATAATGAGGTCACAACATTATTGGAATGGTGTGATGATCATTTATCCTAGGTATAGCAATATGATCAAATTCATTGTGTTTATATTGCTATAACATCATACGAAGTAATCCTAATCCTTAGACCATGAGATCATGTCAATCACTAACACTGGAAGAGTATCTTGATAACATCAAACGTCACACCATAACAGGGTGACTATAAAGGTGGGTTCAGTAATACGAAGGTGTTATGTAGAGGCTCATGGATCAAGAGTGGAATTTTTCCATCCCGATGACGGAGAGATATACTCTAGGCCCTCTCGGTGATATCACATTAGTTAGCTTGCAAGCAAGTGATGTGATTAATAGAATGTTATATCACGGGAACAAGAAAAGAGTACATGTCGGTAAGAAGATCAAACTAGGTATGGAGATACAAATGATCGAATCTATGACATGTAATATATCACGAGACAAAGGGATTAAGTTACTAGCATAAAAGGTTCTCACGATCACAAGAAGTCATCGTTGAATGTGTGGGAGTCAGTATGGATCTCCAGGTCCCGCTTCTGATTATTGATCCGAGAGGGGTCTCAATCATGTCCACATTATTTGCTAATAGTAGGATGACATACTTAAGAGACACCGACACCATTTGGAAAAAAATATGGTATAGACAAAAAGAATTGCAAAGCGCAGGAATTATTTCACTAGACACCAGAATTGTTTCGGGTGAAATTGCTGAAATTGTTTCTGCATGTGAAATAGAATACTAGCAAAGGGTTTATGTGAATGTATGTTAATTAATGTAATTGACAAAATTCTGAATAAATAGATAAAAGGAGTTTTATTTAAAGAGAGATTACATTAAATTTTGTGGAAATTTTATGGGATTTTTGAGTGGGATTTTGAGTGGAGAAATGAAGGGTGATTTTGTGAGTGGGAGCTCCACCCACTTGAATGGAGGAAGGGGTGGGGGCAGCCCCCATGGCGCCGACCATGCCCCTTGGGGTGCCCTCCCTCCTATAAAAAGGCCCCCTCTCCCTCTCTCATACTCACGCCTCCTCGTGAAGGATCTCTCTCCTCGTCTAGTTTATCCCCCGTGGTCACGAACTAGCGAGATACATGTTCTCGATGGCTTTTCATTTGGAAAGATTTTTTGTTTCCGCTGCATCGCTGGAGAGAGGAGGCGGATGTTGTTCGGTGGCTTGGACATGTGTGCGAGAACAGATGCGCTACTGATTTGCGGCGCTGGACTTCTTCTCGATCTTGAGATCGACAAGCGTTTGTCTACATCATCCATGAGTACAACCTCGTTAAACTTTGTCGGTCTACAAGGGTATGTTCTCTATATATGTATATCCACCCATTGCTTGTATCTAGTAGATAGATCTTGGTACTTAGTTGTTTCCATCGTAGTAAAATTTTGTTTTCTATGCTGCGAACCCTATAGTGGTATCAGAGCCAGATCTATGTGTAGATGTTTTTCACGGGTAGTACACATATGAGTATGTGGGCAATGATGATCATGTTATTGCTTCTTGTTTGTACTTTGGATATTGGTGGCAAAGTTGGATAAAGCGGCCCGGACAAACTTTACATGTCCTCGCACATCAGACCTATTCCACGCTTGACATGCAACTAGTTTTGGATAAGTGGCTAGCGGTGTCTGTCTTTCCTACTATAGTCAATATATAATTTACAATGAGCTGTTAATAATTTGGTCATCCTCGTTGTGGTTCTATGTTCGTAGGTAAGAACTGTTCAATCTTCAAAAGCCCTAAGCCACGTAAAACTTGCAATGGATAAATTAGAAGCGTCTAGTTTAGATTGTTGTTGGGATAGTCGCGTGATATGGTAATGTTGTAAGTAGATGTATAGTTGATACTCATATAATACACCTAACGTGTAAGTTCCATAGACCTTGGCCTTACACACAAAGGAATGATAAAGATCATATCACGATGCACATGATAGTGATCAAGTGCAAGAACCATATCATTTCACTTTTCACATATGATGTTGTTGGATATTATATTGCTTGTTTGGCGTTTTATTAGAATTATAAGGTGATCCCTCATTTAGATATCAAGATAAAAATGTGTTGTCCCTTAAGTATGGACCGATTATGTTTCGCCGCTTCAAGACATCACGTGATGATCGGGTGTTCTTGAATCCATGATCATATTTCGGTTGTAATAAAGTTTTACACACGCAAAATACTAAGGTTCTTACTTGGCGAGCCTAGCATGTACAGACATGGCTTCGGAACACGGACTGAAAGGTTAAGCATGAGTCATATATTTGATATGATTCCCATCTAGATGCTCGCCTTTGAAGCTACACCGAATCACGTGATGATCGGACTTGGTGTAGTGGATTTGGTTCATGTAATCACCAAAAAGACACGAGGGATGTCGTTTTTTAGTGGGAGTTCATTCATAATTTGGATTAGTTGAACTCGATCTATCATAAACTTAGTCTAAACTTTACAAATTCTATTGTAGATGGCACCACCAGCTTTTAATTTCAATGTGTTCATGGAGAAAGAGAAACTTGCGACGAATGGTAGCAACTTTACCAACTGGTTCATGAATTTGAGGTGTTTCCTCAATGCTGCAAAAAAGCAATATGTGTTGGATGGTCAGATAGGTGACACTCCTGCAAGCACTGCATCTGAGCATAATGTGTATGACACAAAACATGATGACTACACTCTTGTGAAATATGTGATCCTTCTTTCAATGGAACCTAAACTCCAAGAACGCTTTGAACTTAGTAGCGCTGATGCTATGGTGAAGGAACTCAAAACCATGTTTGAGAGCCAAATCCACGCTGAGAGATATATGATCTCTAGCTAGTTATTTAATGTAAAGATGAAGCAACACAACTCTGTGAACGATCACGTCATGTTGATGATGGGATATGTTCAACGTCTTAAGGCGCTGGGATATGATATCCCATTTGACCTTCCGACAGATAGAGTTCTGCAGTCGCTCCCACCCAGCTACAAAGAGTTTGTACTGAATTACAAGAAAAGTGGTGTGATTGGATCACTCACCGAACTTGTTGCCATCTTGGTAGCTGTCGAAGTAGACATAAAGAATAGGCACCAGGAGTTGATGGTCGATAAGATCGCATCCTCTAAAGAAAAGGACGAGCCCAAAGGAAAATTCAAGATGGTCAGCAAATTTGTTGCGCATGGGAAAAAGGTCAAGGGAGGTCCTATGCCTGATAGTGAATGTTTTTATTGCAAAGAGTCTGGTCATTGGAAATGGAACTGCCCCAAATATTTGGCTCATATAAAGGCCGACAAGGAAAACAAAGGTATATATTATATACATTTTATTGATGTGTACTTGACTAGTGCTCGTAGTAGCACCTGTTTATTTGATACTAGATCGGTTTCTAACATTTGTAACTCAAATCAGGGGATGCGGAACAAGCGACCGCTAGCAAGGGGTGAGGTTAAGATGTGTGTCGGCAATGGATCAAGTGTTGATGTGATCGTCGTCGGAACGCTGCCTCTCCACTTACCGTCGGGATTAGTTATAAACTTAAATAATTTTTATTTTGTTCCTACACTAAGGATGAACATTGTATCTGAATCTTGTTTGATGCGAAGTGGTTATTCATTCAAATTTGAAAACAATGTTTGTTCGATTTATATGAATGATATCTTTTATGGTCATGCACCTGTGATGAATGGTTTATTTCTGTTGGATCTCGATAATAGTGTTACACATATTCATAATGTTGATGCTGAAAGGATTAAACTTGATGATGATATATCCGCATATATCTGGCACTATCATCTAGGTCATATTGGTGTTAAACGCATGGAGAAACTCCATTCAGATGGAGTATTGGAATCACTTGATTTCGAATCATTTGATACATGTGAGCCATGCCTTATGGGCAAGATGACTAGAAATCCGTTTTCCTGTTCATTGGAACGGGCGACAGATTTATTGGAAATCATACATTCTGATGTATGTGGTCCAATGAGTTTGTTGACACGAGGTGGATATTGTTATTTTGTTACTTTCATGGATGATTTGAGTAGATACGGGTATATCTACTTGATGAAACACAAGTCTAAAACCTTTGAAAAGTTCAAGGAATTTCAGAATGAAGTGGAAAATCATCGCAATAGAAAGATCAAATTTCTATGGTCTGACCGTGGAGGTGAGTATCTAAGTTACGAGTTTAGCGCATATATGCAAGAGTGTTGAATAGTTTCACAACTCACACCTGCCGGAACACCACAGCGAAATGGTGCATCGGAACGTCGTAATCGTACTTTATTAGATATGGTTCAATCTATGATTTCTCTGACGGACTTGCCGTTGTCATTTTGGGGTTATGCACTAGAAACTGCTGCATTCACTTTAAATAGGGAACCATCTAAATCCGTTGAAAAGACACCGTATGAATTATGTTTTGGAAACAAACCTAAGCTGTCATTTCTTAAAGTTTGGGGATGCGATGTTTATGTGAAGAAACTTCAGCCTGATAAACTCAAACCCAAAGAAGAAAAATGCGTCTTCATAGGAAACTATTGGGTATTCCTTCTATCACAAATCCGAGGGAAAGGTTTTCATTGCCAAGAATGGATCCTTTCTAGAGAAAGAGTTTCTCGCGAAAGGTGTGTATAGTCGGAAGGTAAAACTCGAAGTTGTTATTGAACCTTCTCTTCATAGTATGGCGAGTAGCACAGTGCTGGAAGTTTTTCCGGAGCTGACTTCACCAAATGAAGAGGGAACTAATTATAATGATCATGAAAATCCGAAAGAGAATACTACCAAAGTCAAGCAGGACACGTGCGGCTCCTGAACTGTACGGAAATCCTGTTATGAATTTCCTTGTTGATGAAATAGATGACCCTGCGACGTATGAAGAAGCAATGATGATCCCGGATTCCAACAAATGGATAGAATCCATGAAATCCGAGATGGAATCCTTGTACAAAAACCAGGTTTGGACCTTGGTGGACTTACCTCATGACCGAAAGGCCGTGGAGAACAAATGGATTTTCAAAATAAAAACTGATGCTGATGGTAACGTAACCGTCTATAAATCTCGACTTGTCGCAAAGGGGTTTCGACAAATTCAAGGAGTTGACTACTATGAGACATTGTCTCCTGTAGCGATGCTAAAGTAGGTTAGGATTATGTTAGCAATTGCTGCATATTTCGACTATGAGATATGGCAGATGGACGTCAAAACTGTGTTCCTCAATGGAAACATTGAAGAAGAGTTGTATATGATACAACCAAAGGGTTTTGTCGATCCTAAATATCCTGACAAGGTATGCAAGATTCAACGATCCATCAATGGACTGAAGCGAGCATCCCGAAGTTGGAATGTCCGCTTTGATGAGGTGATCAAAGAATTTGGATTTGTCCAAACTTATGGAGAGGCTTGTATTTACAAGAAAGTGAGTGGGAGCAATGTGGCATTTCTGATATTATATGTGGATGACATATTACTGATCAGAAATGATGTAGATCTTGTAACCAGTGTTAAAAGTTATCTAAACGGCAAATTTTCAATGAAGGACCTAGATGAAGCGTCATACATATTAGGCATAAAGATCTATAGAGATAGATCAAGACGCCTAATAGGGCTATCACAGAGTACATACCTTGATAGAATTTTAAAGAAGTTTAAAATGGATGAAAGTAAGAAGGGGTTCTTACCTATGTTGCAAGACAAGACATTGAGTAAGACTCGGCTACGGCGGAAGAAAGAGAGATAATGGACAAGGTCCCCTATGCTTCAGCCATAGGCTCTATAATGTACTCCATGCTATGTACAAGACCGTATGTGGCACATGCTATTAGTTTGACTAGTAGATACCAATCCGATCCAGGTTCGGAACACTGGATAGTGGTCAATAATATCCTTAAGTACTTAAGAAGAACTAAGGAAATGTTTCTCGTGTATGGAGGTGAAGAAGAGCTCGTCGCTAAATGTTATGTCGACGCTAGCTTTGACACCGATCCGGATGACTCTAAGTCTAAATGCGAATACGTATTTCTCATGAACGGAGGAGCGGTTAGTTGGAGGAGTTCCAAACAATATGTGGCGGCGGGATCAACAACGGAGGCCAAATATGTTGCTGCTTTGGAAGCGGCTCAGGAAGAAGTTTGTATGAAGGAGTTCATAACCGAACTAGGTGTGGTTCCCAGCGCATTAGACCCAATGGTGATCTATTGCGACAACAATGGAGCCATAGCCAATGCCAAGGAACCAAGGTCTCACAAGAATTCCAAGCATATTAAGCGCCAGTTTCACTCCATCCGCAAACATGTCAAGGATGGAGATATAAAGATTTGTAAAGTACACACGGATCTCAATGTAGCATATCCATTGACTAAAACTATCCCTAGGGAAAACATGATCAACACCAGAACTCCATGGGTGTTAGATTTATCACTATGTAACTAGATTATTGTCTCTAGTGCAAGTGGGATACTGAAGGGAATATGCCCTGAGAGGCAATAAGAAAGTTGTTATTATGTATATTCCAAGTATATGATAGATGTTTATTTTGCATGCTATAATTGTATTAATATGGAAACTTTAATACATGTGTGTTTAATAAACAAATGGAAAGTTCCTAGTTATGCCTCTATTATAAACTAGCTCGTTGATTAACAAGATGATCAAGGTTTCCTGATCATGGACATTGGATGTTGTTAATAACAAGGTCATGACATTACTGGAATGGTGTGATGAACATTCATCTAAAGTATAACATTATGAGCAAAGTCATTGTGTTTATATTGTCATAACATCATACGAAGTAATCCTAATCCTTAGACCATGAGATCATGTCAATCACTAACACTAGAAGAGTATCTTGATAAAATCAAATGTCACACCGCAACAGGGTGACTATAAAGCTGGGTTCAGTACTACGAAGGTGTTATGTAGAGGCTTATGGATCAAGAGTGGAATTTGTCCATCCCAATGAGGGAGAGATATACTCTAGGCCCTCTCGGTGATATCACATTAGTTAGGTTGCAAGGAAGTGATTTGATCACTAGAATGTTATATCACGGGAACAAGAAAAGAGTACATGTCGGTAACGAGATCAAACTAGGTATGGAGATACCAATGCTTGAATCTCGGACATGTAATATATCGCGAGACAAAGGGATTAAGTTACTAGCGTAAAATATTCTCACAATCACAAGACGTAATCGTTGAATGTGTGGGAGTCAGTATGAATCTCTAGGTCCCACTTCTGATTATTGATCCGAGAGGGGTCTTGATCATGTCTGCATTATTCACGAACCGTAGGGTGACACACTTAAGAGACACCAACACCATTTGTAACAAATATGTTCTAGACGAAAATAATTGCAAAGCGCAGGAATTATTTCACTAGACACCGGAATTGTTTCGGGTGAAATTGCTGAAATTGTTTCTGCATGTGAAATAGAATACTAGCAAGGGGTTTTATGTGAATTTTTGTTAATTAATGTAATTGACAAAATTCTGAATAAATAAATAAAAGGAGTTTTATTCAAAGAGAGATTACATTAAATTTGTTGGAAATTTAATGGGATTTTTTAGTGGGATTTTAAGTGGAGAAATGAAGGGTCATTTTGTGAGTGGGAGCTGCACCCACTTGAATGGAGGAAGGGGTGGGGGAAGCCCCCATGGCACCGTCCATGCCCCTTGGGGTGCCCCTTCCTCTTATAAGAAGGGTCCCTCTCCCTCTCTCATACTCACACCTCCTCGTGAAGGATCTCTCTCCCCTCTAGTTTATCCCCCATGGTCTCAGACTAGTGAGATACATGTTCCTGGTGGCTTTTCGTTTGGAAAGAGTTGTTGCTTCCGCTGCATCGCTGAAGCAAGGAGGCGAAGGTTGTTCGGTGGCCTCGACGTGTGTGCGAGCACGGATGCGCTGTTGATTTGCGGCGCTGGACTTCTTATCGATCTTGAGATCGGCAAGCATTCGTCTACATCATCCACAAGTACAACCTTGTTAAACTTTTTAGGTCTACAAGGGTATGTTCTCTATGGATGTATATCCACCCGTTGCTTGTATCTAGTAGATAGATCTTGGTACTTAGTTGTTCCCATCATAGGAAATTTTTTGTTTTCTACACTGCAAACCCTACAACACGGCCTCCCGGACTCTTTCCCACTGAGCGTCATTAAGATGGATCTCTTGACGATTGCGACTACCATTGTTGGCAGCTTCATCTGGCCCTTTCTCGTTGGGATTGTCCAGGGGTGGGCCGTTGACTCCGTTCGCGGCATTAGCAGCCTACAGATTGGGTGGGGGAGCCGTTGGATCGGCTCCATTGTCAACGTGACCATCGTGGATGGCCGTGCACATGTAGCAATGGGGGAGATTGTTGCTCCCACGGCTCTCAGATCCGGAACCGTAGGTGGGTCGCAGAGGTCAGAGTTGCAGTTGTTGCTGTCATCTGAGTCGCTTGTCAGCGACGGTGCGCTCAGGACACCGATTGGCAGCACCCACGAAGCAGGCGTGATTGCTGGAGGTACCACCCGCTCTGGGAGGCGGATGGTGCCGATCTTGCCTACCTAGAAGCATAGGCTTCCAAGCATCATGTCGACTCCATCTCCCACGGAATCGAAGTCTTAGTGGGTTGCCAGTGAGTGGATGGTGAAGTCGATGGTGCCCAAGGGGAGGTGGTTCTCTGTCACAAAGGAGTTGACGACTTTAGTGGATGGGGCCATCACGATCGCACGGTCAGCATCCCCAGTTCCCACAGACGGCGCCAATTGACGAGGTTTCCACTCGTCAATGCCCATTGTTATGGACTTGGGTTTTGGAGAAGGAGGAGACGCTTGAAATCACGGAACAACTAACAGATTCGCAACACGGGACATGAGGTTTACCCAGGTTCATGCCTACGGAGGGAAAACCCTACTCCTACTTGTCTGTTCTTGATTGATAGTGGAACCGAAGGTTATAGGGGTGCGCAGATTTTATCTGGCATGGTGTATGCTAGGGTATGAGGTTAGGTACTTCTCGTCGTGACCTCCTGGCCTTTATATGGGGAGCCGAGGTCTCAGGGTAGGTCGATTCGGTTATAGATTAGGGTTGGACCATTTGAAATTCTGTCTATAGCTAGCCGTGTTCTCCAAGAAGTCACATTCGTATGGGCCTTGGTCACCCGAATCCTTCCTAGGCTTCGCCATCCGTAGTGGGTAATTATGTGGGCCTCTTCCAGGCTGGTACCGGGTAGGCTAACATTAGGCACCCGTAGGGCATACCCATGTCAGTAAGCAATTCTGAATATGATTAACCAATGAAGGAAGATTGTTCGTCCCAATTAAAAGCGCTTATCACATCCTCTACCTGCTATTGGGTTGCAGAAGACTTGTTGATGGTGCACTACTCCGTCACATGAAGAACCAGTTAAGAATGATATCCCTTTCCCACTGTATCAGCCAATGAGAATGTACAACTGCATCTAGAAAGCACCATTTGTCGCACTCTTCTAGAACTACAGTGTTGCCGCATGAGTCCCAAAGAATACTTCCTGGATTTGTGGCCAAGGTTCTACTGACAGCAGTTGGTTCAGCCACGTATTAGATGAAGAGGGGCAGCAGAAACTCAAGGAGGTCGATGATAAGTACTCCCTCCATCTTGAAATAGATTTCGGGGGATATTTCTAAACTCCCATGTATATGTATGCGTTTTAGTGTATAGGTACATTCAACATATATTTCAAGACGAAGGAAGTACAAGATTTATGACTACTGCACTGACTCAACGAGATACTCCAGAGTGTGTGTCCTAGTAGAAGTGGTTAAACTGGTGGTTGCAAAGAGGGAAATGAGTATTGAACGATTTAGTTCTTTCTAAGTATGAATAATATAAGACAAGTTTTGTTCAGTTCTCAAGATGTTGCTATGCATATATCAGTCAAACACATTTTGCTCAATAATTACATAAAAATGAACAAAATATGATACAGTGACTTTGTATGTTTATGAGACTGAATGAATGTAGCTGCAAATAGTGGTTGCAAATAGTGGTAGCTAAAGTCTGCCAGTTCATGACAATGGATGTGAATATAAAGTAGGCTGTGAACAAACTAACTCAGGTAACAAATAAAACTATGATATATAATCAGAACTAGATAAATATAAACCAAACAAATTTTAAGCTTCTAAACTTATATGTCAAGCCAACTATCCATTTCCCATATCTTCCCCTAAGGGCATGCACACCATATAGAAAAAGAGGTGTCTAAGAACCCTTAGGCATATGTCTAAATGTTGGAGCACGGGTAGCTAAGAAGCTTTTTCTTAGACTCGAGACTAGTACGAGACAGATATAGCTAAGAGAAAAAGAGATTTGACAAGAAGGAAAGGATAAGAAGAGCCTTCACAAATAGGGTTTTTTAACCTTAAAAAACAAATAGGTTTTTTATTCTAGTAGTGGGCCTACCAGTGTGTCTAAACACTAGAGTATATTTAGTTTTTCTTAAGATTTTTCTTAGACACAACCGACGTTGTACACGCTATGCTGGTGGGTGGTGGGCATCTGATGCCTCACACCTGCATGAAGATGGAACAATTAACTACCGTATATAAGTCTATTCAATTACCAACAATCAGAAGATACATGTAAGTCTGCATTTTTTAAACTTATGAGTGTGAAAGTTCAGTGGGAAGAATACATAAAAGTCAAGTTCTTATTACACTCCACTGATTTCATTTTTAAAAATTGGTTAGTTACCTTACTTATATGATATTTGAAAAAATAAAGTAAACCGGAAAAAAAATCACGGACTTTGCTACATAGCGCCGGTCTAAAAAAGTTAAAACCTGGCGGGCGTTTGAATAAGAATCGATCCAAAAATTGCATGTACCTTACCATGTTAAACACTAAAGGACATATTTTTTGATTAGCGATCTCAATTCAAATACGGAAATTTAAAATGTTTTCTAGATCAAACCGTTTGTCCAAATTAAGATTCATTTTGATCGTTAGGCTAGTCGTGACGAGATCTTTAAAACTAGATCTCATGTTGGTATGCTCATCAAAAATTATTCATCCGTAACACATGAGTTATCTCGGCTTCATCATGTAAGTTACACACCCAATAACATATAAATTATTCACCACTACAAAATTTACCCACAGACCACGTGTTAGGGATGGATAAATTTTTTATTTACCCACAAGATACCCATAAATAACACGAGAGTTATGTAAATTATCCATCAAATAACATATAAGTTATCCATCACTACAAAAATTACCCACAGATAGAATATAAAAATTTATTCTAACGACTCCGCCTCGTCGTCCGTCGCCGTTTTTCCAGCATACGGACTACTCAACCTCAAAAAGCTAAGTTGTGAGACGTCATAAACGTATCTATAATTTTTAATGTTCCATGCTTGTTTAGTATCCACTTTTCTTTGCTTTGTCTACTCTTTGAGGTATTTTTATATGTTTTCTGGGACTAACCTATTAACAAGATGCCACAGTGCCAGTTGCCTGTTTTATGTTGTTTTTTGTTCCAGAAAAGTCAGAAAATGAATATTTTGGGAATTGGACTGGACAAAAGCCAAAGTCAATATTTCACCCAGGGGAACACGAAGCCAAAAGACGAGACGGAGAAGGGACTCGAGGGGGCCACACCCCATGGCCGCGCGGCCAGGCCTAGCCCGCGCCTAGGGGGTGCAACCGCCTCAGCCTCCCTCTTCGCCTATAAGAATACCCCGATACCTAAACCCTAAGGACCCGATCAATCATCCACGAAACAGTCCGTAGCCGCCGCCACCAGCGTCCCTAGATCGGTAGGATCTGAAGCTCTTCCCGGCACCTTGCCGGGGGGAGAGATCATCTCGGAGGCCTTCTTCATCACCATGCCAGCCTCCGGTATGATGCGTGAGTAGTTCCACCTTGGACTATGGGTCCATACAGTAGCTAGATGGTTGTTTCTCCTCCTTTGTGCTACCATGTTTAGATCTTGTGAGCTCCGTTCATGATCAAGATCATATTTGTAATCATGCATGTTGTGTTTGCGGGGATCCGATGGATATTGAGATTACTATCTCAGACTGGTTAATGATTCTATCTTATTGATTCTATCATGTCTGTGTTGGTTGAGATCTTGCATGCTCTTTGTTTCTATTAGCTATCTTGGCCAAGTAGATGCTAGTGACTCCAAGAGGGAGTATTTATGCTCGATAGTGGGTTCATGCCTCTATTGAATCTGGGGAAGTGACAGAAATCTCTAAGGTTGTATATATGATTTGCTACTAGGGAGAAAACAACAATCTCTTGTTCATGGAACAATTGTATTGTTTACTTTACACACATTGCTTAAAGTAGTTATCCGTTGCTTGCAACTTAATACTGAGGGGGGTCGGATGATAACCTAAAGGTGTATTACTAGTCATAGATGTAGTTGGATGGCGGTCTATGTATATTGTTGTAATGCCCAATCGAATCTCATAGGATCTTGAATGTCTAGTATTGCATTGTTATGCCTTGATCTGTCCTGTCAATTTCCCCGCTGTAATTTCTTTACCCAGCATGTTATGTTATTTATCTTAAGGAGAACACCTCTAGTGAACTATGGACCCTGGTCCAATCTTTACCATTGATACATCTTCCACAGTTACTGTTTACTTTCTGCAAGCCACCATCACCTTCCACACCATACGTTTAATCCTTTGTTTTCAGCAAACCGGTGAGATTGACAACCTCACTGTTCGTTGGGGCAAAGTCTTGAGTTTGTATTGTGCAGGTTTCCAAGTTGCTAGCAACACCTTTGAGTTGTTTCCTTCCTCCTACTGGTTCGATAACCTTGGTTTCTACTAAGGGAAGAACTTATTGTTGTACTCATCACACCTTCCTCTTGGGGTCTCCAACGAAGCTCTACAGTGATCTGAGCTGCAATCAAAGCTTTTTCTGGCGCCTTTGGTGGGGAGGCTAAGGACGGCTTCAGAAGGGGAGTCCTTCACAACCTTTCTATTTATTTTGTTTTTTTTGCTTAGTTTCTTTTGCCTTGTTTTGCTTGCTTATTTTTATCAAAAATTCCACAAAAGATTAGTTTCGTTTGGTTTGCTTTTTCTTATAAAAAACGCAAAAAAAATTAGTTCCTACTCTAGTTGCTGCTGCTGTTGGTTTGCTCCACTTTTGCAAAAATGAATTCTGCTGAGAACACCAAGTTGTGTGACTTCACTACCACAAACAACAATGATTTCCTGAGTACACCTATTGCTCTACCTGCTCCTGATGCTACCTTTTATGAAATTAAGCCTGCTTTGTTGAATCTTGTGACGAAAGAGCAATTTTTTGGTGCTAGATTTGATGCTGCTGCTGCCCACCTCAATAACTTTGTTGAACTTTGTGAGATGCAAAAATATAAGGATGTAGATGGAGATATTATTAAGCTCAAGTTGTTTCCTTTATCCTTGAGAGGAAAAGCTAAATAATGGTTGCTATCCTTGCCTAGAAACAGTATTGATTCTTGGATTAAGCGCAAAGATGCTTTTATTGGAAAATACTATCCTCCTACTAATATTATATCTATGAGAAGTAAAATAATGAAATTTAAACAACTTGATAATGAACATGCTGCTCAAGCTTCGGAAAGAATGAAATATTTGGTAAAGAATTGTCCCACTCATAGACTGACTACTTGGATGATTATCCAGACTTTTTATGCAGGGTTAAACTTCTCTTCAAGAAATCTGTTGGATTCTGCTGCTGGATGTACCTTTATGGCCATTACCTTTGGTGCTGCAACAAAGATCCTTGATAATATGATGATTAACTATTCTGAATGGCACACTGAGAGAGCTCCACATGGTAAGAAGGTGAATTATGTTAAAAAAAAACCTCCTCTTTGAGTGATAAAATTGATGTTATCATGGCTATGCTTGTTAATGGAAAAGCTCATATTGATCCAAATAATGTTCCCTTAGCCTCTTTGGTTGCTCAAGAAGAGCAAGTTGATGTGAACTTCATTAGAAACAACAATTTAAACAATAATGCCTATAGGAATAATTTTGGTAGCAACAATAATTATAGGCCTTATCCTCACAATAATGGCAATACCTATGGAAATTCCTACAACAATACTACAAGTGCTCCCTCTGAACTTGAAGTCATGCTCAAATACCTTATTAGTAAAGAAACTATTTTCAACAAGACTGTGGAGGAAAAGCTTTTGAATGTTGAGAAAAATATTTCCTCTTTGTCTGAATCATAATCCTCTTTGATTAATAAAATGGCTGCTAAACCTAATACCTTGGAAAGTACCTTTGCTGCTACTCATGCCATACAAGTTACTATTGATGAAAATGTTAGACTGTTAGCTAAACTACATGCTAAGTGGGAAAGAGAAGAAGAAATTGCTAGAAACAATAGTGTTTGCACTATCACCACCACCAATATGGATGCCACCAAACCATAAGAAGTCCCTATTCCTCCTACCACAATGCCTAAACCCAACGAGTCTACTACCAGTGATGCTAAGTTTGATTTTGATCTTGATGGTTGCAATATTTCTAAAGTGATTATGTTCCTACAAAAGCTTGCTAGAAGTCCTAATGCTAGTGATATGAATGTGGCTTTCACCAAACACATTATAGATGCTATAATTAAAATTAAGGAATAAAAGTTGAAACACAAAGCCTCTATTCCTAGGAAAATAGAAGATAGTTGGGAACCCATCATTAATATGCAAGTGAATGACTTTGATCTCAAAGCTTCATGTGACCTTGGTTCTAGTGTCTCTATTATGCCTAGAAAGATTTATAAAATGCTTGATTTTCCACCTTTGGAAGATTGCTATTTGGATGTCCCACTTAATGATAATGCTAAGAAGAAACTTATGGGGAGTGTTAATGATGTCTTCATTATGGTTAACAATGCTTATGTCCCTGTTGATTTCTATGTTTTGGATGTTGAATACAATGCTTCTTGTCCTATTACTTTGGGAAGACCTTTTATTAGAACTGTTGGTGCCATCATTGATATGAAAGAAAGCACCATTAAATATCAATTTCCATTCAAGAAAGGTATTGAACACTTCCATATGAGAAGAGAGAAGTTGCCTTTTGCTCCTCCTTTGAAAGAAAGTTTTAATGTTAATGCTTTTTCATTTGAAAATACTTGATTCTTGCTTCTTGTGCCTAACTTAAAGGCGTTAAAGAAAAGTACTTCTTGGGAGACAATCCAAT
Source organism: Avena sativa (assembly GCA_916181665.1). Classification (NCBI taxonomy): domain Eukaryota; kingdom Viridiplantae; phylum Streptophyta; class Magnoliopsida; order Poales; family Poaceae; genus Avena; species Avena sativa. The sequence goes on along the minus strand of OV702285.1, from coordinate 361,971,142 downwards.
AGTTTTCTTGAGCCTTGGAAGTTATTACTTCTGTATTAACCTCTCCTTATCCTTTTTGTTTGATTTTTGTGCCAAGAATAACCTCTAATGAGAGGGAAGTAAGACTTGGGGAGTTGCTGTCCCGAAATAGATTTTTGTGCTCCACTATAAATTTTTTTGTATAATCTCTGTAAGTCGGATTGAGCTATGATTTTCTGAATAAATCCCCCAGGTTGTTAGCTAACTTTCGTTAGTTCAGAACTTTTTGATTTAAGCAACAGAAGGTCTTCGAAAAAATCGGATTCTACCTATTGGTCTGTTTTGACATATTTCGGTCATTATTTGCATTTGCTTCTTATTGATTCCTTTTTGGGTTCTTTTTGGGAAATTGAGATTTTTGAGGGAATTACTATAGTAGCTTGTGTCTTCAGTAAAAGTTTTTCTGTTTTAAAACAAAACCCAAAGGTCTATTATCTTTTGAATGCACTAATGTTGCCAATGAAGATTGTGTGAAGTTTTGTACGAAGGAAAATTTTCAGGTATAAAGGAAAAATGATGTAATGAGATGAAGAATGGACAAAAGATCAAGCTTGGGTATGCCACCCCGTATCACCCAAGAAATATTCAAGAGGTACAAGCATCAAAGCTTGGGGATGCCCAAGGCATCCCCTTTTTCATCAATAAAAATCTCAGGTCTTTCTAGACATTTCGTTTTTATTGTTTCATGCACTGTTGTGTTATTCTTGGAGCGTCTTAGTTTTAATTTTTTGTTTTTGTTTGCCTAGTTTGTTTGAATTAATTAGTTGGACCCCCGTTGTCGCTATGTTGTTTCAAATAAGTTGATTAGTGTTGGAAAGGAGTAGGAAATTCTTGCTTTAGTAGTACAAGAAGGAGCTTGCTTTGACTATGACTTAGACTTTATCATGTCATGTGAGATGTTGTTTTGACCTTATTCTTAGTGATTATTGATGTAGCATGACTTGTTCCAAACAATTAGGATTGCTTAATGTGCCTTGAAAGAATCATGCGTTGTTTTAGCATACAAAAGAATAATATTGTGGTATTCTCCTTTGATGCTTTGTTTGGGTTGACTTTGCACATGCTCACACCATGTTATGACTATGAACCAGTCACCTTAGCCCCTATGATCATTTAGTTTTTGACTTGTGGTACCACTTCATGTTTTGATTAGTAATGTTTTGTCGCTCTACATGATTATGGCCATTATTTTTCTCTTAGTTGGTCGCTCCCAGTCTTTTGCTAGCCTCCACTTGTATTGAGTAAGCTCTACTCGTGCACCCAACTCCCAAGAAACCAAGTTATTCCAAAGTGTCCACTATAAATTCCTATGCATGGTGTGTTACACCATTCCAAGTATATTCTTGTTTTATCTACCTTCCAATTAAAAAGTCACTTTGTTATGTGAAAAATTAGTGATTAAAGCTCTCACAAACTTGATGGCACACTTTATTTTCTTTCCCCTAATAAACTTGCACCATCGTGTCATCTGTGTTGTATATGCTTGCACTAATACGTTGGAGTTAGCAGAACCGTGTTGTCACGGGAACGCTTTCAATACCTATAAATATATACCCAGTTGATATCATGCTCTTTTGTTTACGGATGTCGTCGGTGTGAAATAAAAGGGAAGCTTGTAAGTTCATGGAGTTATGTATATGTGTTAGAGAAATGCCTGGGTCGCTAGCCTAAGCCATGCCTAATCATGGTGGAAACTTGTAGCATAACCATATTGAGCAATCTATGAAGCTTTCTTCTTATAAAAAAAGAGACACAAAAAAGAGGAAAGAGAGAAAAAAGAACCATTTTACCATGTTAAATAAGAAGATGCTGAGATGCTCACTGTCTGCTTGCCTCGTCATTTTGATATGGGATAGCTCCTGTACCATTGGGCAAGGGGTACCCCATTGGCGGTTCTCTATGATACACATGTACTTACTATGACAAGAACTTACCGGTAACTAAAGTTGAGTAGCATGAGGAGCGGTCCTCATACTCAAGGGATATGAGATTGCCAACTTATACTTTGTTAAGCATATACTCCATAGTTTGTTCACTTTAACCTTAATCACTTCAAGATTCTTATGATAGGGGCAATGAGAGCTAAAAACTAACAAGTACCACAATTTTTGGAAGCTCTTTATGAGACTTGAAATCCCTGTTTCCCTTTAAAGGGCCTTTCTTCCACTATTATATTGAGTCTCCACCTTCTATCCTTAGGCACCAATTAAGAGAGCTTAGTTGCCATTCTTAGTTCTATATGCATTGTCGCAAAACTTATTGATTGATTCAAATTGTTGATATTGCTTATTCTTGAACTATTTGTATCTAGTCACTCTTATGAACTTTGAAGGTGTCCTATGCATTTATTGATACTCCATGAGGGACAAGCTGAATGCCACTATGTTATGTTTTCTATATGTGAAACAAACAAACGTCTTTCAATGCATTGTTATTCATGAATCTTTTTTGTATCCTTTCATGTTGCATGCATAGTTACTTTGTCTTATTATTAGATTTTCTTCTTTCATGCTCATGCTTAGAGTACTTTGATCCCAGCTTTCAATGCATGCAAATGGTTTGATCTTGATTTTGATGGTGCATGTCACCTAAAAAATTATTCTTTTTATCAATTACCTACTCCAGGACGAGCAGGAGTTAAGCTTGGGGATACTTGATATGTCGTAAACGTATCTATAATTTTTGATGTTCCATGCTTGCTTAGTATCCACTTTTCTTTGCTTTGTCTACACTTTAAGGTATTTTTATATGTTTTATGGGACTAACCTATTAACAAGATGCCACAGCGCCAATTGCCTATTTTCTGTTGTTTTTGGTTCCAGAAAAGTCAAAAAATGATTATTCTCGGAATTGGACGGGACAAAAGCCAAAGTCAATATTTCACCGAGGGGAACACGGAGCCAGAAGACGAGACGAAGAAGGGCCTCGAGGGGGCCACACCCCGTGGCCGCGCGGCCAGGCCTGGCCCGCACCTAGGGGGTGCAGCCGCCTCGGCCTGCCTCTTCGCCTATAAGAATCCCCCGATACCTAAACCCTAAGAACCCGATCAATCTTCCACGAAACCGTCCGTAGCCGCCACCATCGTCCCTAGATCAAGGGATCTGAATCTCTTCCCTGCACCTTGCCGGAGGGGAGAGATCATCCCGGAGGCCTTCTTTATCACCATGCCAGCCTCCGGTATGATGCGTGAGTAGTTCCACCTTGGACTATGGGTCCATACAGTAGCTAGATGGTTGTCTCTCCTCCTTTGTGCTACCATGTTTAGATATTGTGATCTCTGTTCATGATCAAGATCATATTTGTAATCATGCATGTTGTGTTTGCAGGGATCCGATGGATATTGAGATTACTATCTCAGATTGGTTAATGATTCTATCTTATTGATTCTATCATGTCTGTGTTGTTTGAGATCTTGCATGATCTCCGTTTCTAGTAGCTATCTTGGCCAAGTAGATGCTAGTGACTCCAAGAGGGAGTATTTATGCTCGATAGTGGGTTCATGCCTCTATTGAATCTGGGGAAGTGACAGAAATCTCTAAGGTTGTATATGTGTTGTTGCTACTAGGGAGAAAACAACAATCTCTTATTCATGGAACAATTGTATTGTTTACCTTACACACATTGCTTAAAGTAATTATCCATTGCTTGCAACTTAATACTGGAGGGGGTTCGGATGATAACCTGAAGGTGGATTACTAGTCATAGATATATTTGGATGGCGGTCTATGTATATTGTTGTAATTCCCAATCAAATATCATAGGATCATGAATGTCTAGTATTGCATTGTTATGCCTTGCTCTATCCTGTCAATTGCCCTGCTGTAATTTGTTTACCCAGCATGTTATGTTATTTATCTTAAGGAGAACATCTCTAGTGAACTGTGGACCCTGGTCCAATATTTACCATTGATACATCTTCCATAGTTACTGTTTACTTTCTACAAGCCACCATCACCTTCCACACCATACGTTTAATCCTTTGTTTTCAACAAACCGGTGAGATTGGCAACCTCACTGTTCGTTGGGGCAAAGACTTGAGTTTGTGTTGTGCAGGTTTCCAAGTTGCTAGCAACATCTTTGAGTCGTTTCCTTCCTCCTACCGGTTCGATAACCTTGGTTTCTACTGATGGAAGAACTTTTTGTTGTACTCATCACACCTTCCTCTTGAGGTCTCCCAACGAACCTCTACAGTGATCTGAACTGCAATCAAGTTGCTATACCCGAAACAACTCAAGACCTTTTCCACATAGTGAGACTGAAGCAACGTAATCCCACCATCATCATCTCTCAATAGCTTGATGTCCAGGATAACATCAGCTACTCCCAAATCCTTCATCTCAAAATAATGAGATAAGAAATCCTTGACCTCCTTAATTGCGTTAAGGTTGGTTCCGAAAATTAGTATGTCATCAATATACAAACAAAGGATGACTCCCTCACTCCCACCATGGCGATGGTACACACATTTGTCACCTTCATTTACAACAAAGCCTGTAACATTTAAAGTTCTTTCAAACTTCTCATGCCATTTCTTAGGGGATTGTTTTAAGCCATATAAAGACTTCAACAATTTGCACACATTTCCTCCTTGACCACTTACTACAAAATCATATGGCTGATCCATGTAAATTTACTCATCCAACTCTCCATTTAGGAAAGCTGTCTTAACGTCCATTTGATGAACGAGAAGACCATGAGAGGCAGCCAATGAAAGTATTACTCGAATGGTGGTCAATCTGGCAACAGGTGAGTACGTTTCAAAGAAGTCTTCACCTTCTTTTTGAGTATAACATTTGGCTACAAGTTGTTCCTTGTACTTCTCAATAGTACCATCAGGCCTAAGGTTTTTCTTAAACACCCACTTGCATCCATAAGGCTACAAGTTGTTCCTCTAGCACGTATGTCATTTGCTCTGGCCTTCTCTTCCACATCAAGAGTCCCAATGAGATCAGTCATAGAAAACTCTTGTCTCTTGTGCTTCAGAGAAGTAGAAAAATTCCTCCATGACTGGGGAAGCTTGGCAATAATGCCTCCAGAAACAAACTTGTCCGGTAAAACATACGTGAAGTGCTCAAGCTCCCTGGCAAGTGACCCTATTTCATGAGCCTGCTCCACAATAGGGCGGTCATCAACCATCTTATAGTCATAGAATTGTTCCATGACATACAGTTCACTACCAGCATCAGAGGCTCCAAATTTTCTCTCGAGTGCGTCCCACATATCCTTACCATTGCTAAATGACAAATATGAATCTACAATATTGTCTCCAAGAATGCTGATCAAGGCAGCCTTGAACGTGGTATCAAGTTTTTGGAACGCCTCTTCCTAAGAAGGATTAAGATCTCCCTTAGGTGCGCCATAGATGGCGTTATAGCAGCTCATGGTCTGAAACTAGAGCACTACACTCGCAGGCCATAGTTTGTAATTGACACCTTCAAACACAAGTGGCTTCATGGAAGCAACAAAGCCACTTGGGGAAAATTTCCTGAAATAAGGTTTTTGTATTGTTGAATAAAAGAGCAATTTACCAAGCGAATTAACCATAATAAACACTAGATAAAACATGAATATAATAATAGAAAATAGACTAATCATTTGAAATAGAGAATACATATTAAGGCAAATAAACAAACGGATTGCAAGCCATAGAACTTGAGATACGATCAGAACAAGGTTAAGAAAGAGGATGTACATCACAGTAGCAGCAGATGAACCGCCAGCGTTCGCGTTGGCACCATCGTCAGCCATGTCATCGAGGAAGAGGTTGTTGATGTCGGGGAAGAAGTCCTCGTTGGGGAAGACGTCGGCTATATCGCTATCCGTGAAGGAGTCCGTGATGAAGCCAGTAGTAGCGCCAGTAGAGCTCCCCAAAAACCTATTGGCCCTCCTCTCATACATGACTCGAAGCAGAGGGGTCTTGGAGGCGTACCGTACCGGCTCGCGGTGCATGACGCAAGACGATATTGGGAAGATCTAGGTAGCACAGTGTTCTGGAACTGGAGGCAGAAAGGGTTGTGCGACGGTATGTCTGAGAGAAGGCGCGACCTCTCTCTTATAGGCACAAAGGGAAGGCAGACAGGCTGCGCATAAGATGAAATGAAGAGGCAGAAGTTGAAGCAAACTAGCGGCAGCCAACCAGACAGCCTCCACTCAATTTGTATTCATTTCCACTTAGCTCGTAGTAAAAATCCACTCGACCAAAATGTTTTAGCTTCTGTACATATACCATTCATGCGTGGCAAAATAAAGCTCGGCTCGGCGAGATTCCCGCAACCCGCGGCGCGTGTGCGTCGTGACCTGACGAGGCAAGGCAAGGCGTGGCATGGCATGGCGAGGAGGAGGAGCACGCGTGTATATGTCTTCTCTTCTCAAGATCCTACAAGTGGTGGAAGAGCTATCCTTATAAGCTGGTCGAACTTCCACTCAACTAGCAAAGTGGGACTAAACTTTTGTCTAGCTCTTGCCTTGCATGAATGGGCCAAATGGGTCTCTAGGATTTCAGGAATTTATTGGCATATAATAAATGGGCTGGGCCTATTTAGGCAAAAATTCTAACAAGGTATAGAAAAACCGTCGCCAATCCGCTTGATAAGCCTCATTCGCAAAGCATCTTTCTCTTCCACAATAGATCTCTAGGTAGCAAAGAATTTGTTCAGAGCCGTAGCATGCAAGAAGTATGAATTTGGATAATATCTCTCTTTAAGGACACGGCATCAAAGGGAATTAGGATGAGTCATAAAACACCAACTATGTTTGCCCAAAAGACCTAAGTTGAACATCTCAAGCTCCCTAAACCCCATGTCTCCCTTCACCTTTGGTGTTGTGAGTGTGTTTCAGGCCACCCAATGTAATGAGTTGCGGTCCAAGGAACTACTCCACCAGTACTTTTCAATGATAGACATCAAAGTCTTGCAAACATTCTTTGTCAATTTGAAACAACTCATACTATATGTGGAAATCGCTTGGATGACAGTTTTCAAAAACACTTCCCTCCCAGTACACGATAGAAGCCTCTGACACCCTTTGATCTTGCATCGGATACACTTGGCTATATGATCAAACGACCCACTTGTGATCCTCCCCACAGCCGTAGGAAATACCAAGTACCTTTCACTAAAGGCTTCTACTTGGATTCCCAAAACCTGCTTCAAGTTCTGTCTAACCGGTTTAGGAGTGTTAGGACTAAAAAATGGAGCTCTTGTCTCTATTCACACTCTGCCCGGAGCACTCTCAATAGATCCTCAGGATCTCACTCAAACGTTCTCTACTTTGGATATTAGCACTCATAAATATTAGACTATCATCTGCGAATAGAAGGTGATTTATCCAAGGAGATTGCACACTCACTCTTATACCTCTATCAATATATTGTCCACTAAAATGATTCGGCATGGCAGTATAGCCCTCGGCACAAAGAAGGAACAGATATGGTGAGATGGGATCCCCCTGACATAGACCTCACGTAGGTGTGAAACATGGAAGAAGTTCCCTATTCACCGACACCGTAAAACAAACCAAGAAAACACACTTTATTATCAACCGAACTATATTCTCAGTAAAGCCCATTTTTAACATCATCGCCTCCAAAAAATGCCACTCAACCCGTTCATATGCCTTCATCATATCAAGTTTCATTGCACATACCCGGTTGTTGCCTTTTTCCTTATCCTCATTGCATGAACACTTTCATAAGTGATCATCACATTATCAGTTATAAATCGACAAGGAACGAAAGCACTCTGCTCCTCTCCAATGATATCATTCAGAAAAACTCTGATTCTATTCGCAACACACTTAGCACCAATTTTATAAAGCATAGAACACAAGAAAATGGTTTATATTGGGAAATTTTCTGAGGATGTTGTACCTTTGGGTTCAGAGTAATAGACGTATCATTCATCCCAACTGGTAACTTTTCCCCATTCAAGAAATCCAGCAACGTAGCCATAACATCATCCTTAATTAAACCACAATGCCTTTGGAAAAAACCCACAGTGAAGCCATCAACCCAAGGAGCCATTTGAAATAAAACCATTTTTACCTCTTCCTCCGAATAAAGTGCATACATCATCAAATTCATTTTTTGGGACACTTTGGGTTGAACAAATACTAAAATCTCATGCATTCCTCTGAAGCCTTCTGATAAAGACCTTCGAAGAAACATTTTACTTTAGCATGGATTTCCTCCATATTTTCACACAGAGCCGTCTGATACGTCCATAACGTATCTATAGTTTTTGATGGTTTCATGCTAATATTATGCTTTTGACACTTCTTTTTATATAAAGTTTATGATTTATTTGGACTAACCTACTAATAGTTTTAGAAGTGCACAATGTTCTTGTTTTACACTTTGATGTGTAGGAATTAACAAGAATACAAGTATAACCCTTGTTGGAGTCAAATTGGGATTTTCCAGAAATCTGTCTCAGAACTCTTTTTGAAGATGGTCACGTTTCGGGTCAAAGACGGCGTCAAATGGAAAACGTGTCCCACTACAAAGTTGTTGAAAATTTCACGACAATCGTTCTAGACATAACATTTAGCTGATTCCGAGTCCGGACGAGCCCGCTAGACCAGATTTACTTCAGCCCAAGATGGGGTGACGGGAATCCGAGAAGCTATATAAAGGGAGGAAACCTAATTCGTGGAAGAGACCTCCACCCACGAACTTGCATCCACCAAAACCACGTTTTTTCCTCCCCAATGGATCCCATATCCATGGGGAGGGCTCTCAAGAAGTCATGAAGGAAAGTGGCTAAGGGGCGGTGCTCGCCCACGAGACCGGCGGCGGGGAAGGAGTCCCCCGCGCTGCCGCCGCCGGCGCCGCCGCCCTCTTTACCATCTTCACCACCATCTCCGTCACCTAATCCTCCTAGTATGCAGTGGTTCATCCTCCCACACACCTCTGTACCGTCCTACGTAAACATGGTGTTTGATGCTACAAGTTATAATCCTATAATCTATGTCATGTTTATGTAGTTTCTTTGTTCTTAGATTGAATGGTTGAACATTTTTGGTTCATTAGAGTTGTATGTTTATATGGTATAGTCCTTTGGTGTCCATTATATTTGTGCGCGCATGGATTAAACATCTTAGGATTTGTAGTATGTGTAAGAGGAAGGGGGAAGTTCTGCCGGAGTGACAGAAACCTAAGAACGCGAACCGGAACGTTGCAGGTATGGTAGTAAGAGAACCATTAACTTAAGGCTATGGTTGGAGAAAACTTAATGCATTGTTAGTAGTTACAGATGTTTGCTCACAATCCAATCATACAGTACATGTAATTCCAAGTAGTGAAGCACGTGTATTCTTAGCCTCTCCCACATAGAAAACTACATCGAAGACAATAACCCCGATTTATTCTCCAATTAAGCTTGCACAAAGCCACCACAATTACCACCACTATTCCACACTCATGGTTCTATTAGTTTAGTGTATTTTATTGCTGCAGCAACTAGCTTTACTTTTTTGTTATTTATTGTCTTGTAGAGCTTTCTCTAGTACTTGTTTTGTTGCTCTAGTTTTATTTCCTAGATAAATAGTGTGCGTAGAGTTGTATCAGTGGTTGATAGAACTTGAGAGAACATTTATCCTACCTTTAGCTCCTCGTTGGGTTCGACACTATTATTTATCGAAAATGCTACACATGATTCCCTATACTTGTGGGATATCAAGACCTTTTCTGGCGCTGTTGCTGGGGAGCAATAGCGTGTGGGTGAATATTCTTGTGTGCACTATTTTGCTTTATCTCTAAGTAGTTTTTACTTCAGTTTAAGTTGGTCTCTATCTTAGTATGGATAGGGATTGAGAATTACAAAAAAATTAGTTGTACTTGTTACCTAAAAACATTTTCAAAAAGGAAAGTGATTGGAAAGATCAGTAATGATTAAGTGGGGGTCGACCTTGAACACTTGTGTTCATGTCTATGAAAGCAATACAAATCTTCCCATGGAAGCTTTTTAACTGAAGGAATGCACCATTAAATATCAATTCCCATTCAAGAAAGGTATAGAATACCTTTTTCCTCTCCTATTAAAAAAAGTTGCTCTTGATGCTTCTTTATTTGAAAATACTTGAATCTTGCTTCTTGTGCCTAACTTAAAGGCGTTAAAGAGAAGTATTTCTTAGGAGATAACCCAATAGTTTTGTTGAGACTTGGAAGTTATTACTTCTGTAATAACCTCTCCTTATCCTTTTTATTTGATTTTTGTGCCAATAATAACCTCTTATGAGAGTGAAGTAAGATTTGGGGAGTTGCTGTCCTGAAACAGATTTTTGTGATCCACTGTAAAAATTGTTGAACAATCTTTGTATGTCGGATTGAGCTGTAATTTTCTGAATAAATCCCCTGGGTTGTTAGATAACTTTTGTTAGTTCAACACTTTTTGATTTGAGCAACAGGAGGTCTTCGAAAAAATCAGTTTCTATCTCCTGCGCTATTTTGACATATTTCTGCCATTATTTGCGTTTGCTTCTTATTGATTCCTTTTTGGGTTCTTTTTGGTAAATTGTGATTTTTGAGGGAATTTCTACAGTATCTTGTGTCTTTAGTAAAAAATTTGCTGTTTTGAAACTAAACCCAAAGGTCTATTATCTTTTGAATGCAAAAATGTTGCTAATAAAGATTGTGTGAAGTTTTGTATGAAGGAAAATTTTCAGGTGTAAGGAAAGAATGATGTGATAAGATGAAGAATGGACAAAATCTCAAACTTGGGGATGTCACCCCGTGTCACCCCAATAAATATTCAAGAGGTACAAGCGTCAAAGCTTGGGGATGCCCAAGGCATTCCCTTCTTCATCAATAAAAATCACAGGTCTTTCTAGACACTTCGTTTTTATTGTTTCACGCAATGTTGTGTTGTTCTTGGAGCGTCTTAGTTTTCATTTTTGGTTTTTGTTTTATTAGTTTGCTTGAATAAAGTGGTTGTACCCCCGTTTTCGCTGTGTTGTTTCAAATAAGTTGATTGGGTTGGAGAAGGAGTAGGAAGCTTCATGTTTATAAGTGGTATAAAAGGAGTTTGTTTTGACTGTGTCCTAGACCTTATCATGTCATGTTTGATGTTTTTTTGACCCTATGCTTAGTGGTTATTGCCGTAGCATGACTTGTTCCAAACAATTGGGATTGCTTAATGTGCCTTGAAAGAATCATGCATTGTTTTAGCATACAAAAGCATAATATTGTGGTATTCTCCTTTGATGCTTTGTTTGGGTTTACTTGGCACATGCTCACACCATGTTATGACTATGAACCAGTCACTTTAGCCTCTATGAACCAGTCACCACTTTATGTTTTGATTAGTAATGTTTTGTTTCTCTGCATGATTATGGCCATTATTGCTCTCTTAGTTGGTCGCTCCCAGTCTTTTGCTAGCCTCCACTTGTACTGAGTAAGCTCTACTCATGTATTCAACTCCCAAGAAACCAAGTTATCCCAAAGAGTCCACTATAAATTCCTATGCATGGTGTGTTACACCATTCCAAGTATATTCTTGTTTATCTATCTTGCACATTAAACTTGTTATGTGAAAGTTAGTGATTAAAGCTCTCACAAACTTGATGGCACACTTTATTTTTCTTGCCCCTAATAAACTTGTACCATTGTGTCATCTATGTTGTATATGCTTGCACTTATAAGTTGGGATTAGCAGAACCGTGCTGTCACGGGGAACACTTTCAACACTTGTAAATATCTACCCAGTTGATATCATGCTCTTTTGTTTATGGATGTCGTCGGTGTAAAATGAAAGGGGAGCTTGTAAGTCCATGGAGTTATGTATGTGTGTTAGAGAAACACCTAGGCCTCTAGCCTAAGCCATGCCTAATCATGGTGGAAACTTGCAGCATCACCATAGTGAGCAATCTATGAAGCATTTTTCTTATAAGAAAAGAGATAGAGATTGATAAAAAGAAAAAAGAGATGAGAAAAGAGGAAAGAGAGAGAAAAGCACTATTTTCCCATGGTAAATAAGAAGATTGCTGAGATTCTCATTGTCTGATTGCCTTGTCATCTTGTTATGAGATAGCTCCTGTATCATTGGGAAAGGGGTACCCCGTTGGCGGTTCTCTATGATACACATGTACTTACTATGACAATAACTTACTGGTGACTAAAGTTGAGTAGCATGAGGAGCGGCCCTCGTACTAAAGGGACATGAGATTGCCAACTTATATTTTGTCAAGCATATACTCCATATTTGTTCACTTTAACCTTAATCACTTCAAGATGCTTATGATAGGGGCAATGAGAGCTGAAAGCTAACAAGTACCATAATTTTTGGATGCTCTTTATGAAACTTGAAATCCATGCTTCCCTTTGAAGGGTCTTTCTTACACTATTATATTGAGTCTCCACCTTCTATCCTTAGGCACCAATTGAGAGAGCATAGTTGCCATCCTTAGCTCTATGTGCATTGTCCCAAAACATGTTGATTGGTTCATAAGGTTGATATTGCTTGTTCTTAAACTATTTGTATCTAGTCACCCTTATGAACTTTGAAGGTGTCCCATGCATTTATGATTTGCTATACCATGAGGGACAAGCTGAATACCACTCTTATTATGTTTTCTTTATGTGAAACAAACAAACTTTTTTCAATGCATTGTTATTCATGACCTTTGTTTGTAACCTTTTCATATTGCAACTTGGTTGCTATGTCTTATTGTCAGAACTACATCTTTCAAGCTCATGTTTAGAGTACTTTAATCCCAGCTATCCATGCTTTGCAAATGGTTTGATCAAGATTATGATGGTGCAAGTCACCTAAAAATTATATTGTACTTTGATCCCAGCTCATGTTTAGGACGATCAGGAACTAAGCTTGGGGATGTTGATACGTCCATAACGTATCTATAATTTTTTATGGTTTCATGCTAATATTATGATTTTGACACTTATTTTTATATAAAGTTGATGATTTATTTGGACTAACCTACTAATAGTTGTAAAATTGCACAATGTTATTTTTTTACACTTTGATGTGTAGGAATTATCAAGAATACAAGTGGAACCCTTGTTGGAGTCAAATTGAGATTTTCCAGAAATCTGTCTCAGAACTCTTTTTGAAGATGGTCACGTTTCTGGTCAAAGACGACGTCAAACGGAAAACGTGTCAACTACAAAGTTGTAGGAAATTTCACGACAATCGTTCTGGAAATAAAATTTAGCTGATTCCGAGTCCGGACGATCCTGCTAGACCAGATTTACTTCAGCCCAAGATGGGGTGATGGGAATCCGAGAAGCTATATAAAGGGAGGAAACCTAATTCGTGTAATAGACCTCCACCCACGAATTTGCAGCCACCAAAGCCACGTTTTTGCCTCCCCCATGGATCCCATCTCCATGGGAAGGGCTCCCAAGAAGCCATGAAGGAAGGGGTCTAAGGGGCGATGCTCCCCCACGAGACCGGCGACGGGGAAGGAGTCCCCCGCGCCGCTACCGGCGGCTCCGCCGCCCTCTTCACCATCTTCACCGCCATCTCTGTCACCTAATCCTCCTAGTATGCAGTGGTTATCCTCCCACACACCTCTGTACCATCCTATGTAAACATGGTGTTTGATGCTACAAGTTATAATCCTATGATCTATGTCATGTTTGTGTAGTTTCTTTGTTCTTAGATTGAATGGTTGAACGTCTTTGGTTCATTAGAGTTGTCTGTTGATATGGTGCAATCCTTTGGTGTCCATTATATTTGTGCGTGCATGGATTAAACATCTTAGGATTTGTAGTATGTGTAAGAGGAAGGGGGAAGTTCTGCCGGAGTGACAGAAACCTAAGGACACGAACCAAAACGTTGTAGGTATGGGAGTAAGAGGACCATTAACTTAAGGCTATGGTTGGGGAAACCTTAATGCATTTTTAGTAGTTATGGATGTTTGCTAACAGTCCAATCATATAATACATGTAATTCCAAGTAGTGAAGGACATGTATATTTAGCCTCTCCCACATAGAAAACTGCATCGAAGACAATCAACCCGATTTATTCGCCAATTAAACTTGGACAAAGCCACCATAATTACCCAAACTATTCCACACTCATGGTTCTATTAGTTTAGTGTATTTTATTGTTGTAGCAACTGGCTTTACTTTTTTGTTATTTATTGTCTTGTAGAGTTTTCTCTAGTACTTGGTTTGTTGCTCTAGTTTTATTTCCTAGATAAATAGTGTGCGTAGAGTTGTATCAATGGTTGATAATACTTGAGAGAACATTTATCCTACCTTTAGCTCCTCGTTGGGTTCCACACTCTTACTTATCGAAAAGGCTACACACGATCCCCTATACTTGTGGGATATCACCGTCATCCCTAACCAGAGAATCGATTCTATTAATCCTTCTTCTCTCTTATGCTTGTTTATGAAAATATGATATGTTACCATCCCCTTCGCGTAGCCACGACATGCGGGAATGCTGCCTAAACCTGATTTCTTCCTGGTGTAGAGCTCTTATCAACTTCTTTATTGTCGCTCGCTCTTCATATGATGGGCCACATCCCATCGAGTTCAACCGAAGCTGACCCAATTTAGCCCCGAGCTTCTTGATAGTACGAGTAAGACTACTGAATTCTTTGACTCCGCATATTGTTAACCTTGCTTGTAGATGGCCCAAAGTCTCGACTATACCATGTAGTCCATGTTGGCCAGACCCCCTCTCCAAATTATCTGCAACCAAGTTTTCACACTATACATGCCACTTCTAGACATTCTCATAGCAAAATGTCTTGACCCTCTTGGTCTGTACTCATTTAAATTCTCACGAAGATCAACCAAAACAAAATAGTCTTCTGACTCCATAGAAACAATGTCTCACTCGGGCATGCTCAAAGCGTGGAAAAAAGGCAGGATTTCCAAATGCTCGATCTAACCTTGCTTTCACATTTTGATTACCGGCTTGTTGGTTGTCACAGGTGTACGCAGTGTCATTCCACCCCAAATCTTGGAGTTGTGAATCTTCGATTGCCTCCCTAAAGTTCCTTATCTACCACTCGGGTTTGGTTGTAGAAGAAAAATTCTCATCACTATACATGGTCTGATTAAAGTCCCCCATACACAACCACACCAAGCACTACACTGAATTTAGAGTTCTCAAGAACCTCCAGCTGTGATGTCTATTCTCAACTCCCGAAGCTCCATAAAAACCAGTAAACCTCCATTTCAGACTGTTTTGATCTCTCCTCTATACAATAGCATCAATATGGCCATCTGAAACTCTACAAATCGACAGCAACCTCAGCCAACCAGAATAAACCAATCCCACCACTAAGGCCATCACTACTCACCGTGAAGCAAGCTGCAAAACCCTAAGTACCTTGCCGATCCTCCAGTATCTTCTTGCTGATCTTTGTCTCCATGACAAAGAGTAAAATGGGCCCTTCTTGCTTCATCACACTACGAAGCTCACGAACGGTCTTGAGGTTCCCAAGCCCCCAACCGTTATAGCCTAAACGACTCATTGGGACGGGCAGGGCTGCTCAATAGACGCTTCCGAAGTTTCAGAAGTTATAGGATTTTTCCTATTTTTAGGCACATTCTCATCAATCACCTCCATCCCAGTCCCATCACAATCCTAAGACCTTTCCTGCGTTGTGAATACCACAACTTGTTTATTTGCATCTCTTTCTTGCTCAGCTGATTGTATCATCTGACTAATTACTTATATTTGGCCATACTTTTTAGAAGTTGTAGTCTTTTCTCTCCAACTTTTTGAATTTTGACGCGTATTTCCACGTCTTTTTGTTCCACTCTCTGTTCCTCGCGTCTTCGATTTCCAAGGATGCTTTGCATGTTTGCGTCTTCTTGTTCTTCGTTCTACGCGACCAGAATACTTTACGTGTAAGATTATACTGTCCTAGCCTCGCGTAAAAAGGTGTCTACGTGTACGTGTGAGAAAACATATGAATCGATTTTTTATGTGAGCTATGAGATGGCGGTTCTACCCTTCCAAATGACTAGTAGACGTCTCTTTGTAAGTCATCTCATGGGTACTTAACGCATGCAGAGCTGGCTATTATATGGTTGTATACGTGTCTTTAGACGTATGTGGCCCGTGCGCGCGCTGTAACGCTAAGAGAAGTTGCGTGTGGATGTAACCTGATTATATCATAAAGCGTTCTGCCTACCGACCATGACCGGGGAGCACAAAGAGAAGACTAATTAATATAAAAATCATATTTAATATTTTCTCATGATCAAAAACACCTTTTCAATCATTCGAAACAACTTCTGACTTTACCCGAAACACTTCCAGTTTTCTCTCTTCTCTTCGATGGTGATGCAGATGATTCCAAAACGATATCCTCCAAGCGTTATAGGACCCTTAAGCGTGTTACCCTACGGTTCGGTAACATCACATGCATGATTGAGACACCTCTTATATCAATAATTGTGAGGACCTGGATACCCATAATAACCCATGTGAATTTCATGATGTTTTGTCGTTTGAAGCATAAACATCGAACCCGATTCCTTTTGTTACTTTGATACACAACTTGTTGGAGATCTTATCAGCGGTATCACCATAACTTGTTCAATATTGTTACCAACAAGTGTACTTAACTCGTTCCCGTGATATTGCATCATCATGACCTAGTCATACAATGCAGTTTCTTGGATACAATTTCACCGAGTGGGCTCAGTGTATTCCCATCACACAGTAGAAGAAATCCTGATCTTCATACATATGCCTCAACATATCTCTCGAGAATATCAAATATACACCTTTATAATCATCTTGTTACAGTGTGAAGGTTGATGCAATCTAACCAGTCGCGGGTTATAGTGATTATATATGATCTCATGGTCTAAGGAGAAGGTCACTTTGTTTCCTAATTATTACAATGATGAACTATGTGACTTGATCGTGTCGCAATACTTATGTGTTGGGTAAGCATGTCAATCATGTCATTCACCAATGGCATGACCTCATTGTCAACAAGAATAAATGCTCCATGATCAGGAAACCTTGATCATCAGTTGCCCAATGAACTAATTGTATAAAGGCTATTAGGGACTTGGTTTGTTTGCATACCACACATGTATCAATGTTTTCACTTGATATAGTTATATCATGGTATACAATTATTATAAACTAACTGAGATATGATAATAAACATATTTATTATTTGCCTCTAAGGCATATCTCCTTTAGTGTCCCACTTGCACTAGCGTACAAATAATCTAGTTACATTTTATACTAATCATAAACAAAATATTTACATAGTATGATTTTGATCATGGTTACTTATGGAAAACATCACATCCTTGATCATTATTTACCAGATTCATATGTCCTTTGCAAATCATTAATATCTCCTATTTTGACATTCAATTCATTATCACATAATTTTTCAAAGTATTCATTTGGCGACGGAGTGAGAGTTTGTTTCCCAATGTCTACAATCACGGTTGTTCAATCAAGTGGACTTTCACTGTAGTCATATTGTAGGGTTCGCAACATAGAAAACAAAAAGTTTCCTACGATATGAATGCAAATTACGCCAAGATCTAATCTAGTAGATGCTAGTAATGAGTAAGGGTGATCCAGAAAAAGTCACCCTCGAATACCAAAAGCTTTTTACAAAATCTGATTTCATTGTTGATGTAGTTAATCACTGGCCAATCTCAAGATCGAGTTGTAGAGCACCGCAAACTAGAAGGCCATTCATACACTCGGGCAAACATCCATCTCCTGATAACCTCCACGCCCACACTCTAGAAGAGCAGCGGTAGCAGCAGATCTTTCTCTAGAGAAACCAATAGAACATGTACTTCGCTAATATGAATCCATGGGGAAATGCTTCAGGGGGAAGATAACCTTCATGAGGAGGTGGTACAAGAGGATATGAGGTATCCACTTCCTTTTATAGGGGAGGGGGCACAGTGTTGGGGATATGCTATATGGGTATCCTCATAGCATGTCTCTTATCTGGCTAACCCGGGTGGCCCACAGTTGGTAGCATGGCCCATGGCCTGCTGGGCGACCCAGTTAGATAGATACAGAAGGGAGGCCCATGCCGGATAAAGGAAGGCTATGAAGAAGTCACCGACGTACCCGGAGCCTTGTGAGTACAAGACATGCTAGACTAATTGTAGGCAGTGTAGGTCTCTGTAACCTGTCCGACAAGGACTTTACCTGTAACCCTAGGACCTGGAGACTATATAAGTCGGGCCTATGGGAGCCTTTTAGGACACGATAACTTAGACTTTCTAGTCACCTCGCACAACGAACCAATCCATGTAACTCGGCGTATTGCCCTTATAGTGATTTATAGCAGGAGTAGGATTCCGCCATCGTTGTGGGATCTGAACCTGGGTAAGCTGTGTTACCTCGTACCCATCAACCGTCCGCCTTCCCCCGCGTCTCTAAACATGCACTATGAGGACCCCTCCATGGCATACTCGTCGACAATACCACGACAGTTGGCGCCCACCATGGGGCAAGAGGCGCTTCAGGATCTTCAGCGGGCGAGGACCAAGATCTTCGCGGGAATCGGCGAAACCGTAGCCATCGGTCGCGTTCTCTTCTCCGACAACATTACGATCATCCCTCCCGACGAGTTCTAGATCCCGGTGAAGACGAACCCTACACGGTGCTCGATCGTTCCTATCGGAGACATCCACCTCTTCATCGGCGAAACCGACTCGGGCACTAGTTCCCTGGGAGTCAGAGGAGCATCAAAACCCGCACGGACCGCCTACGGGTAGGACATGTTCGCGGAAGAATCGATGTCAGATCTCTCCTCGGAGTTTGCCGGCAAAGATCAGAAAAATTCAAGGCCCACCCAAACCGCCCCTGTGCAGGATATAACGGTGGAAGATCGCTGCAAGTCCGCCGGCTTCGTCCGTGCGTCTGGACACCAGAGATCCAAGTTCTTCGGAGTGGTAACCATCTTCGATCTGGCACGTTGTGTTCAGAGAGAGGGCGAAAACTCCCGCGATTACCTTGCCAGATGGCTCCGTATATGGGCCAATCTGGTGCATTACCCCAATATTGATGCTATGTATCACTTTGTGGAAGGACTGGACTAGGGTACGCTTCTCCGGCATTCGCTAAGGCGACAGCAGGCCGCGGGACGCCTCACCTTTGAGAGCATGGTGAACACCGTCAATAGCTACGTAGAGGCTGAGGTGGCACCCCATGCAGCGCCCGCGCTCATTGGCGGCGTACCCCCGCCTCAGCAACCACCACCTCATCTAGTGGTCGTCGCCGCACCACCGCCACCGCCTCCAGTCATTATCGCTGCAGTAGCAGCACCACCTCCAGTCATCATCAACGTCGCCACCCCGCCATCACCCATTGTTGAGGAATCCCCAGCGCCCTTCGACTCTGTGCTCGACGCGCTCTACGCCGACTTCAGCGCTTACTCGGAGGAAATAGACCTCAGCCCGGACGAGCTGGATTCAGCCATGCAGGAGATGGAGGAAGATTATCCGTGCGACGAGCAAGCTAACAAGACCATCACATCCCGAGAGGTGTTTGTCGCCATTGGGGATATGATGGAAGAAGACCAACCTGGACGAGCTCCGCCTACAGCGCTGGACAAGGGGAAGGGACCACCTGTTGGTGCCGACAAGGATCGTGCAAAGGTCATGCCCCCTCGCCCTAACCTAGTGCAAGAGCCGCAGGAACTCGGCACCGGCCCGAGCAACAACAACACCGCAAACCCGCCGCCACCGGCATCCACGTCTGTTGTTGCCCAAGTTACCCTAGCTGATAGAGTGATGTACGACAATCTCCTCGTTGATCCCTTGACCGTAGCTCATATTCGGAACGCAACCCAGCTTGATGAGAAGCGACAGCAGCTGCTGGAGGAAGCGCAGGCCATCACGGAGCAAGGCACAAAGCTAGATCGAGATCTGGCTAACGCGCAGAAGTCAATAGAGAAAGCTAGAGCCATGGAGGCCGAGTACAAGACTCTGCTCCAGCAACAGAAGGCTAAGAAAGCTCCATCTCGCGTTATCAACGATCCTGGTGTACGACGAAACCTAGGATGGGATCCCTCGAAGCCGTCACAAGCCAAGCCATACATTGACAGCGAAGGCAGGCAGGTGATGCCCACTCCTCTCCTTAACCTCTCCGTCACCAAGACCCTTCTGGAGCAGGATAGATCACCCGAAGCAGTGGAGCAGGTCTATGACCTTGTGGCCAAGGCGGTAAAACAGCAGGAAAAGGCCACCTCCCAGAGGCTTGAGTCTGACCCAACATTCTGCCAGTCTAGCCACCATAAGCTGCCAAGGGATAGATCTCCTCAGGATGTCGGGTCCCAGACGGGTTCGTCAGAACGAAGACGGAGAGATGCGCGCAACAAGAAGGACGCTATCCCCATATCCTCCGACCATGGAGGTAAGGCCAAACCCCGTCGCCCATCGCCACCGCCCCGCTCCCCCCGACATCGCGAAGAAACCAAGGCTCACCGTCGTATGGATATGCCACCGCCAAGGCAAAGCGGCATCGTCATCCGCGACAACACGGAGCAGACCCGTCATGACGGAGAGCACAACCAAGGACACAAGAGCAGGTCATGCCATGACCCTCCACATCCGACAAGCAACCGCGACAAGCGTGAGGCATCGCAGGCAGGTAACAACAAGAAAACTAACCCACTGCCACCTCCACCTCCGTCGCCACCTTGCAGCCACCATGGCGGAGGAGGACCGCGTCGTTCACGCAGCCCATCCTCTGATGTAAAAAAGAAGCCGAGAGCCATACGACGCAAGATCACGTCTGGACAAGATCCATGAGGCCCGGGATGGAGCATACCTGGGACCACGTTGCTTTGGACCTGTGATACGGTCCGCAAC
Organism: Avena sativa; assembly: GCA_916181665.1. NCBI lineage: Eukaryota > Viridiplantae > Streptophyta > Magnoliopsida > Poales > Poaceae > Avena > Avena sativa. Next base: position 361,950,326 of record OV702285.1, on the reverse strand, counting down.
TTACCCCAAAGGTTTCCGGATTGACAAGACCATCAAGCCCTATGACGGCACCGCCAAGCCAGCTACATGGTTGCAGGACTACGACAACGTAGTGGAGATCGCTGGGGGAAACCCCAACGTCGCTGTCAAGTACCTCCCATTGATGCTGGCGGGCACGGCCCGACAATGGATCGATGACTTGCCGGAAAAATCTATCTGCAATTGGTTGGACATGCAAGAAGCGTTCACCAAGAATTTCGAGGGTACATACAAGCGTCCTTGTACTATTGGCGACTTGCAGCGGTGCGTGCAGGAGAAAGACGAGTCATCTCGCGCCTACCTCTCCCGCTGGCTGGACATGAAGAATTCCTGCGTAGGTGTGCACTCCCAGACCCCCATGTCCGCCTTCATCGATGGGTTGGAAAGAGGTATGTTGCTCTGACATACGTTGAAGCGCCTACATGATAACCATCAGCTCGACCTCAATCAGATGATCCAACTGGCTAGTGAGTTCGCGGATGCCGACGATGACGCTCGTGGATCGTTGCCAGCAATAGCAATTCCATCCCAAGCTAAGAGGAACAACAGCGCAAAGCGGAAAAATCCGCCAGAAGAAAATCAAGCCTCCGACATGGTCGCCATGACCTTTGCAGGGAGAGGTGATGGCGGACAGCGTGGCCGAGGACGGGGGCTGGTCGTGGGCAGCAGCGAGGAAGTGAAAATACCCTGGCAGCTCTCTGTATTCCCCTGACCTACGAGTAGTACCGCGATATGCCGTGCCTTGTACACTTCTACACCAACAGCAAAGCCACACACACCAATCGCCATTGCAAATTCGTCAACGATCTCAAAGAGGACCCAGAGTCCGGCTACAAGTGAAGTCGGAAGAACAGACCGCGAGGCAAGGGCAAGGGGGAGAAGAAGAAGGAGGAGTCCAAGGATTCAAGTGACATGGACGAGGACGTTGACCCCAAGCACGCCACCAAGAGCGACGACAAGGGCAAGACCCCCTTCAAGAAGAAGGCGGCAGTTTTCCACACTTTCCTTGGCACCCCCACCGTCCGACAACAGAAAAGCTCCATGAGGATACTGATGGATACTCTACCCTAGTTCCCCAGTTCTTGCGCTGGTCGGAGATTCCAATTACTTGGGAGAGGAAGGATCACCCAGACCTCATCCCTACGGAGAACCAATACGCCATGGACATCAACCCCTTGATTGACGGCAATGAGTTTACCAAATGTATGGTGGATAGTTGAAGCAGCATCAACATCATGTACCTGGATACACTGTAGAAGATGAACTTGACGGAGGCAAACCTAAGGCGGACCAACACCATCTTCCACGGCATAGTTCCTGGTCGGGAGGCTCGGTCCCTTGGGTGCATCACACTTCAGGTCGCCTTTGGCGATGTTAATAATTACCGCCAAGAGCGCATGACCTTCGAGGTGGTCCCCTTCAAGAGCGTGTACCACGTCATATTCGGCCACGACAAATTCCACACCTTCATGGCCAAGCCATGCTTCGTATACAACAGAATCAAGATACCCGGACCAAACGGTGTCATCACCGTATCCGAAAGCTTTACCAAGGCACGGGACTACGAGATTGGAGAAGCAGCCTATGCAGAAGCTGTCCTCTACAGCGAAGAATTCAAGGAGATCTAGAGCAAGGTCGATGCCTCAGAGATGCCCACGTCGAAGAAACAAATCTTCGACTCCGCTCTAGCATTCAAGGCCGGCATCGAGACCAAGTCGGTGGAACTTGTGGTAGGCGATGCCTCCAAGACCACCGCCATTGGGACAAACCTGGATCCCAAATAGGAAAGCGCGCTCGTCGAGTTCCTCCGTGAGAATAGGAACATCTTTTCCTGGCAGCCTGTCGACATGAAAGGTGTACCTAGGGAACTTGCTGAGCACAACTTAAACATTGATCCAAAATGTAAACCAGTGAAGCAACCTCTACGACGTTTTGGAGATGAGAAGAGACGCACCATAGGCAAAGAGATAGCTAGGTTACTTAAGGCTAGTTTTATCCGATAAGTCCTTCACACCCAATGGGTGGACAATCCTGTACTTGTCCCCAAAAAGGGAACCAAAGAATTAAGAATGTGCGTTTATTACACCGGCTTGAACAAAGCGTGTCCCAAAGATCCATTTGCTTTGACTCGCATTGACCAAGTCATTGACTCAACGGATGGCTCGGAACTTTTGTGTTTTCTCGATGCATACTCAGGATACCACCAGATGAAGATGAGGAAGTCGGACCAATTGGCCACTTCGTTCACTACACCTTACGTCATGTTTTGCTATGTCACGATGCCCTTTGGGCTAAAAAACACAGGTGCCACATACCAGCGGACAATGCAACGTTGCCTACACGACCAAATTGGTCGGAACGTTCACGCTTATGTGGACGATATATTGGTGATGTCTAAAAAGTCAAATGACTTAATCTCTGACTTAAAAGAAACCTTTGATAATCTCCGGAAATACAACATGATGCTTAACCCTAAGAAGTGCGTCTTTGGGGTTCTTACCGGCAAATTGTTGGGCTTCATTGTTTCCCAGCGTGGAATCAAGGTCAACCCGGAGAAAATCAATGCCATCTTAAACATAAACCTTCCGACATGTCTAAAGGACATACAACGACTAACAGGTTGTGTTACAGCAGTTAGTCGGTTCATTAGCCGACTTGGAGAGAAGGTTCTACCATTGTACAAGTTGCTGAAGAAGGCGGACAAATTCACGTGGACGGACGAAGCAGATGCAGCATTGAAGTAGGTCAAGGAGATTCTTTCCTTAGCGCCTATCCTTGCAGCGCCCGAGCCTGGAGAGCCCATGTTAATTTACATGGCGGCCACCAACCGGGTAATCAACATCGTCGTCGTGGTAGAGCGGGAGGAACCAGGCTATGAGCACGGAGTTCAACGACCAGTTTACTATGTAAGCGAGGTCTTGACGGAGTCCAAACAGCGTTACCCGCACTACCAAAAGATAGCTTATGGAGTATTCCTTGCTTCTCGGAAGCTGAGGCATTACTTTCAGGAGCACCCAATCACAGTGGTGAGCAAGACTCCACTGTCCGACATTATCAACAATAGCGACGCTACAGGAAGGGTCACGAAGTGGGGCATTAAACTTGCCGCCTTCGAGATCACCTACAAGAGACGCGACACTATCAAGTCACAAGCCTTGGCGGATTTTATCGTAGATTGGACGGAGATGCCAGATGCTACCCCATTGCCGGAGCCAGAATACTGGGTGATGCACTTTGACGGATCAAAGCTGATCAACAGCTTGGGGGATGGTGTACTGTTCTGCAGTCACCAACTAGGGATAAGCTACACTACGTTCTACAGATCCACTTCGAGGCTACGAACAACATGGCGTAGTATGAAGCACTCATTCACAGATTACGCGTAGCCAAGGATATTGGCATCAAGCGCATAGTTTGCTGTGGAGATTCCGACTTGGTTGCCCAGCAGGTGGCTGGCACCTGGAATGCGCGGAACCCTATGATGGCGACATATCGAGACGAAGTGGACGAGATAGCCAAGAGCTTCTTAGGTGACGAAGTCAAGTATGTACCTAGGGAGCAAAACGAAGCGGCTGATCTGCTGTCTAAGCTTGGATCAGGGCGCAAACGAATTCCGCCTGGAGTTTTCCTAGAGCATCTACGGACACCATCCATGAAGGGAGAAGACATCGACAACCCGGACAGAGTAGACTCTTTCGTCCACATGGTGGCAAAGGTCCCTCTAGCTTGGACAAAACCGTTCATGGAGTATCTCGAACTTGTAACTTTGCCCGATGACAAAGTCGAAAGACGGCAAATAGTACGTCGAGCATAGGGCTATACCATAATCAATGGACAACTCTACAAAAGAAGCACTACTGGTGTATACCTTAAGTGTGTTTCCCAGAAAGAAGGTATTGAAATCCTCCGTGAAATCCATCTCGGAGATTGCGGGCATCGCTGCTCCCTGATCATTGGTTGCTAAAGCTTTCTGGCAAGGATTCTACTGGTTGACCGCGAAGTCGGACACCGACAAGCTCGTTGAGACATGCATGGGATGCCAACATTATGTCTGACAACCACATGTTCCTGCTGAAGAATTGCGAACAATACCAATAACTTGGCCGTTTGCAGTCTGGGGGCTAGACATGGTGGGTCCGTTATAGATGGCACCATGTGTGTTTACGCATTTGCTACTAGCAGTTGATAAATTCACCAACTGCATAGAAGCTAAACCCATTAGAAAGCTCGATGGGGCAACTGCCCTTAGGTTTGTCCGGTATCTAGTGGTGATATTTGGTCTCCCACATAGCATCATCACCGACAACGGCAGCAAGTTGTCACTCGGAGAAGTGGAGGCTTATTGTTGGGACAAAGGCATCTGACTTGACCTTGCATCTGTGGCACACCCACAATCCAATTGTCAGGTTGAGCGAGCCAATGGATTAATTCTGCAGGGACTCAAGCCATGTCTTGAGGCACCGCTGCATAGAGCAGCTGGAGCATGGGCGGAAGAATTGCCATATGTGCTGTGAGGTTTAAGAACTACAGCCAACATATCCACCGGCTACACCCCTTACTTCATAGTATATGGAGCAGAAGCCATCTTGCCTTCCGACATCCTTCACGATGCACCAAGAGTTGCTGCCTACGACGAAGATGACGCTAAAGAATCCAGATGCCTAGATGTGGACCTTCTCGAGGAGGAGCGTGTTTTGACATGCCAAAGATCCGCCATCTACCAGCAGAAGCTACGCAGCTAACATAGTCGCCGCATCCGACATCGCTCGTTTAAATAGGGGGATTTGGTGCTCCGACTTAAGTAGAAGGACCGTTCATCATAAGCAAGGTGCTACTCAATGGGTCTTACTACCTCGTTGACAATCATGAACTGATGGATAGACCCAACAAGGATCATAAGCGTAAGCGACGTGACCCGGATGATGACTACCCGGAGCTTGATCGTCCATGGAACATAGCACAGCTACGTCCTTTCTACACATAGCATTTTTTATCTATTGTGTACCTCTTATATGATCAATGAAATAAAGCTCTCTGGTTCACTCATATTTCTGAGTCTTTTACCTCCTTTAGTGTTCATTTTTGGATCGTATAAAACCTTTATGCACAAGTTAGCTTAAGTTTTCTGGTCTGCATGCTTCTTTGTTGTTTTTATGTGGATTCTGGAGTAGTGACTTTTGGCACTTATTATCGGCAATTTTGTGCTTAGGTTATTGATGGTGCCATTGGGCATCATCACCTGAGCGCATGGTTCCGACAACGAGTCATCTGACTCACGAAAAGTCAAGCATAAAAACCAGAGTAATGGATAAGCCAGCACTTGCTTAAAAAATCTATACATGCTGGAACCAATTCTTGAGTAGCAGGACATAACAATCATTGTTTTCCGCGTTAAGTTAACACATTGTTTTTTCGCATAAAAATTACAGAGGAAACAAATATTACATTTTTTTTCATTCCTTTGGTGCAGGCGACTTGGAAGCAACATCGTCAGTAGCAGGAGAGTCACCTTCCTCAAAGTCGGCAGTGTTGAGGGACTCGGAGGAGCTTTGGTTGCTTCCATCAATGGTTTTCATGGGCACAAAGACATTAAGGTCGACCAACTCGGCGACTCTGGTGTCAAAACCCATGAGCGACGCCAAGATAGCCTCGCGATCTATCTTTTGGCCTTCGTCGTCTACATGTTTCCTTTTTATCCATGCATCATCCACATGTGAGGCACCCACATTTCTAAAGGCGGTGGCGGTGGTCTTGAGCCTTCGGTACATGTCTTCATGATCTTCACCTTCTTTCATGTAGAAGCCTTCGGCTTCATTGCTTAGAGCATCATATCAGTACCTCTCCTCTCCTTTTTCCTCCTAGGGTTCATCCCTGGATGTGTTTTTGAGGATTGTTGCTGATTTGTCCATTGGAATCACTTTCTTGCATGCACTCTAGTACTTTAGCCTTGTTGCATTGCCTGATCTACTAGATTCACCCTCACCAGCATCTCCCCATCGCATACCCGAGCCTCCTGACTGGAGACTCCGGTCCCCAGGACCGGAGACTCCGGTCTGAACCGGAGACTCCAGTATCTGGTGCGGAGACTCCGGTCTTGGGTGAATCAAAGTAGTCCAGAAATGCATCAAAGCTCTTGTACTTCATATTTGGGACATATATACTCATATCCATGCTATCTCCCTTACTGTTGTTCACAGGTGATGGTTCTAGTCATCCTCGTCGTACCAAGGCCAAGTCCCAAAGGGGCAATCCTCGCTATGATGAAGCTTAGGGTCAGTTTATCGTGCCTCCGTCCAACCGGAAACAGCGGGCACGTGATGCAGCCTACATGAAGAGGGATCAGGAGAGGGCTGAACGGGAGGAACGTGCAAAAAGAGCCAAGTATGACAATCTCCAGTCCCTAGCCAAGATGTCTAAAGAGGAGTACCGTGAGCTGAGGAAGACAGATTTCTATGCACTGCCTCGTACCAGTGATGACCCTCGTTTCTGGAGGAAAGAACAGGGTGTGTTCATGAAGGATGTGTATGGTGTACTCACCAAATCACCTGTCTGCCCTCAGAAGTTCATGAATATTGAGCAAATGCGCTAGAGCCCTTATTTCAATGATGCCCTGTGGATCTGTGAGAAGCTGGGTCTCTACAACTTGATGGAGCTGCGCGAAGACTACAGTGTGCACCTTGTTCAGCAGTTTTATGCCACAGTGGTGTTTGGGTCTGATCTTGACAGGACCATGGTGTGGATGACTGGCACTACACACTGCACAGCTACCTTTCATGAATTTTCCAATGTCATCTTTGAGACCTTTCACGGAGTATCTACTCCTGTGGGACAGCGCATGCACTCAGCAGCTTTGGGTGAGAACAAGTTAAAGCTGGCACCTCTGTATGATGGTGGTGTTGTGGGGGCCTCTAAGGGACTCAAGACCCTCTACAACCTTATGCTGAGGATTTTCCGTCACACTATTGCTCCAAGTGCTGGAAATGATGATGCTATCAGGGGTGGGCTTGTCAACCTCCTGTACCATACTCACCGGACCGTCAATGCTGGACCAGAGGCTGATGCTGCACCCATTGATGTGATGGACGTCATTTTCGAGGGATGTTCCATGCCATTCTTTACAAGAAATCTCCCCCATATGCACCCTTGATTATGAGGCTCATCAACTCCCAGGCGCATGATTCTCCACATGGCATACCACCACACCTCACTGTGCACACTCGGGTCTCTCTGCAGTAGAAGGGGCACATGGGGCCTGCTCCAAGGCGTCGCTATGGCAATGATGATGATGAGGAGATTGAGACAGAGAGGGCCCCCTCTCCACCTAGAGTTCGGAGGAAGAATGCCTCCAATTCCCCTATGCCTACCATGACTAGAGACTATGTGCATGAGAGGGTCAAGAAGGCCAGCTTTTGGGAGAGGACCCTTTGTTGCATGAACGTTGACATTCGCAAGCAGCAGCATGCATCCTACCAAAGCAACCGCCGCATTGAGAAGCTTCTCAAAGAGATCAAGGACCAGGGTGCTGCTGATACTGAGGAAGGTGAAGATGAATACAATGATGAGAATGGGGCTCAGCAGTCCACAGAGTCTGATCACACTCTCTCATTTGGGGCATGGAATGCCCAACAGTATAGTCTGGTGGACTGGAAGACGTTTGCTGATGTCACCTCTGGGTTTGGTTACCAGGGTACTTCCTCTTCTCGCCCTCACGGCAAAGGGCCTTCTGTCCCTGAGGATGATGATGATGACTATGACCAGGATGAGGGTGACCAGGACGAGGATGACCAGGATGAGGATGAGGATGCCGAGGATGACGATGACTACTGAGTTATTGGGGCGCTAGTATAGGTCTTTTCCCTTTTCGGCGTTTCGATGCCAAAGGGGGAGAAGACATTCTCATCGCTTTGCATGGGACTTGGGAATTGCGACTATCTGCCTTTATTTGCCTTTTATTTGGATATTCGAACTTGGACTTTATGTGTGTTATCTGCTGTTCTTATGTGTGTCTATGACTATGTGCTTGTGTGCAACACCTATTGTAACTCATGTGAGATCTATGTGTGCTATCGTTGATATTATCTTCCTTACATGATTTACTTCATTATCTTGCTGCACATAGTCAGGGGGAGCCACATTTATATGTTACTCCATGCAAATCACTTGTTGTCATCGAACACCAAAAAGGGGGAGATTGAAAGGGCATTTATTGTCATAATCACTTTTGGTGTTCGTTAATAACAAGTAGATCATTTTACAGTTTGTTATTTTCCACAGGTTGGTATTATCATAGATAAACATCACACACACTCTTGGGAAAAGAACACATACAGTTGCCACTGTTCTGGAAACTCCAGACCAGAGTCTCCGGTCTGCCAAGACCGGAGTCTTCGGTGTGGTCCGGAGTTTCCGGTTCTGGCTCCGGTGGTGCCTCCCAGGACATGGCTGGGACATTCTGACTAGGGGTCCGGATGCTGCACCGGAGGTTACTACGGAGTCTCCGGACTTTGGTCAGTCTGGAGTCTCCGGTGTTGGAAGGCTGGAGTCTCTGGTGTTGCTGGTGAGGAACTGGCCTGGGTCAGTCAGAAGGGCAGTCCGGAGACTGGTATGGAGATTGGCCTCCGGTGTAGACCGGAGTCTCCGGTCTCCAGACCGGAGTCTCTGGTCTGACTTTTCTACAACGGTCAGAAAACGGTTCGTGGAGGGGGCTGTCTATAAATAGGGACCCTTATCTTCTTCCTCCAGTTGCTCGAGCTGCTCAAGAACACCAACCCCATTAGAGCCACCAAATCCACAAGATCTCTTCATCCAACCATCCAAAGTCATTGATCTTTGGAGAATCGAAGGAGGAGGCCTTGATTTACATCTTCACCAAGAGAGATCTTCATTTCCCCCTCATTCACTTGAGGGCCCCCAAGCTCTAGTGTTTCTTTGGAAACCCTAACTTTGATTTGGTTCTTACAAGCTTGTCTTTGATTTGTCTTGACAGCTTGCTTGTATTTGGGAGCCTCCAATTCAGTTGTGGATGTGTGCCCCGAACTTGTTGTAAAGGTGCCGGCTTCCACCTCGAAGGTTGCCGATATAGTGGAAGGTGAATCGAGCCCGTTGGGGTGAGGTTCATCGGAGAACAAGGGAGGCCTCTCGTGGCGTTGGTGGTTTGAAACCACCCCCTCTCCAAACGTAGACGTACTTCCCCTCAAAAGGAAGGAACTACGGGAAACAAATCCTTGTGTCTCCGCGTCCACTCCCTTGGTTACTTCTATCCTTTACCGCACTTTACTTACTTGTTCTTGATTAGTGTTGTGTTAGTTTGTGCTTGGTTGACATATAGGTAAATTCACCATAGTTGCATATTCTAAAGAATTTACCTTTCTTGTCAAACCCTAATTTGAAAAAGAGTAAAATTTGAAGTAGCACCTATTCACCCCTCCCTCTAGGTGCACATACGATCCTTTCACCCATGACCTGTTAGGCGGCCCAGTTAGATGGATCCAGAAAGGAGGCCCATGCCGGATAAAGGAAGGCTACGGGGGAGTCACCGACGTACCCGGAGCCTTGGACTACAAGACACGCTAGACTAATTGTAGGTAGTGTAGGACTCTATAACCTGTCCGACAAGGACTTTACTTGTAACCTTAGGACCTGGCGACTATATAAGTCGGGCCTATGGGAGCCTTTAGGGCACGATAACTTAGACTTTCTAGTCACCTCGCACAGCGTACCAATCCCTGTAACTCGGCGTATTGCCCTTATAGTGATTTATAGAAGGAGTAGGATTCCGCCACCATTGTGGGATCTGAACCTGGGTAAGCTGTGTTACCTCGTACCCTTCAACTGTCGGCCTTCCCCATGTTTCTAAACACGCACCATGAGGACATGGCGTACTCGTCGGCAATACCACAACACACAGCCCCATGCCCATGGTTGGCCGGCCATGGTGGGTGCCCCACCTCTCCCTCATTTATGTGGGTGGAGCTTCCACTAAGAACACTCACATCAATTCTGACTCTATTCACTTTGCATTTAATGTCCATAAACATTTGCATAAACCCCTTGAATTATTTTGATATCACATCTGAAACTAATTTCAACAATTTTATCCGAAACAATTCTGGTGATCATTTAAATAATTCCAGCACTTACAAAACCTTTCTCTAGTATACTTTATCTACCCATTAGTGTCGGTATACCTTAAGTGTGTCACGTACAGTTCACGAGTAATGCAGACATGCTAGCGACACTTCTCTGATCAATAATCAGCAGTGGGACCTCGAGATCCATACTAACTCCCACATATCCAACGATGACTCTAGCGATCGTGTGAACCATTAACGTCGTACCCAATTACTTTTGTCTCGCGATATTTTACTTGTCCAAGATACGATCACAGGTATCAACTATACCTTTATTCGATCTTGTTCCTGACAAGTACTCTTTATTCGTTATGTGCTATAACATCATTGTGACCTAGTCACATGATTGCAAGCGGTGTTGATGTGATATCACCAAGAGGGCCTAGACTATATCTCGCCATCATTAGGATGGACAAATCCCACTCTTGATTCATGAGCCTTAACTAATACTTTCATAGTACTCAACCGCATCTTTATAATCACCCTGTTATGGTGTGATATTTGATGGAATCAAAGAACTCCTCTAGAATTAGTGATTGACATAATCTCATGGTCTAAGGATTAGGGTTAGTTTGTATGTGTTTAATGTAGAAATGTAAACTTAATGACTAGATTGTATTGCTATATTTACTTTGGGTTGTGTGTTCATCATATCACTCTAATAACGATATGATCCTGTTATTAAGAAGATCCAATGTTCATGATTAGGAAACCTTGATGATCTGTTAATCAACGAGATAGTTAAATGAGAGGCATTACTAGGAACTTTTGTAACATCCCAATTTCAGCAACCATGATTAGTTGTCCAGAATGCAAAAATCAAGGGGAACAAAAACTTTTTCTTGATTAAGTGGTGCAATGTTGCTTGCTTGTTTGTTTGTGCTTATGCATCTTATTGTGTAACATATGATATACTAATTACCTCAACCCCTTTTTTTGCGGGGGATACCTCAACCCCTTTTGACAAAAGCTATTTAAGAAAATAGATGTCTTGGCTTGTTTTACATATTTTCAAATGTTCTAGCATTTAAAAACTCGAGCCAAGATGACCTTGCCACAACAAATATTTCTTAGCGTCTATTTTACAAAACTATGGAGATCTATATAATCTCCTTATGTTTTCAAGACAGAACTTCAACTACTCTCAACTCTAGGTTTTTCCCAAAACCTTTCATCAAAACCCTTTGGATTCTACCTTTGGTAGAAGTACCAAGAGAATCTTATATTAATTCAAAACACCACCTTTTCAAAATAACCATCTGTACCTCAAGCTAAATTGATGGTACCCTTAGTAGTAGATTTAAGATGTTCATAAGATGAATTTCCTTGATCTGCTTGCTAAGATGAGTTGCTTGCTAAGATGAGTTGTTTTGATCTGCTGATGTGTTGATTACTTAGGAAGTAGCATGATCTACCCTAGGAACTCGTCCCATATTATAAAGCTAGGATAAGACTTCAAACCAACACCAAGTTACTCAAGATTGATCTGATCTCTAAACCTTAAAGTAACCCTCTAATTCCCCTAATCAGATCAATTTAGAGCTAATCCTTTCTATTAGCATCCAAGTCAATGAAGACCAACTATAAGCATGGATCCTCTATAATCAATATATAATTCAACATCATCCACTTGATGATGAGTTTGAAACCTATCACCCTCTTAAAATCATCCCCTCTTGTATCCTAGTTGAAAACCCTAAAACTACCAAATTTGATAAAGTCTGAAACTGTTATCAAGATCACTTCTTTGAGTCCTTTCCTTTCTCAACCCTTGTGCAATTTTGGAAATTCATTTGAACTATATTTTAGAACATCCTAAGGACTACAAAATCCCACTCTTTCCCTTGACTAAATCATCCTCTAACCCACTTGTTCTTGATGGTTTTATAGGCAAGAAAAGAATCTTTTCTGCAAATCTTATCATCATGCCTACTTTGGCGGAAGCTACAATCCCCATACTATCTTATTTTGACCAATTCTATGTATGGTTGTGATCTACTAAACATGGTCTATCAACTCCTACATCCCTTGTTTCAAATGGATCCTTGTGCTTCTTAAACCCACCTAGTTTTCTGAGGCTAAATGATAATCTGTTATGGCCCCCTTAATTTCCACAAAGTTTGGCATCACTTATAGGCTACCTTAAATACAATATAGCTCAACTCTTGGTACCATGATCATCTATATAACTTGGTGTATCCATTCATCTATTCCTTGCCCCAAGGGAAGCTCCGATCTCCTTAATCCAGCTAGGTTTAGATGGTATAAAAATATTCCAGACCTAGATCGCTCCTCTCTTGTCTTCTTTTAAAATCAAGTTTGTTTTGAAAAATCCAAGGTTCCAAATGATGAATACACTAATTTGACATCATCCACCTTGGATATAAAGATTTATCAAATATTTTCCATAATTATTCTAATACCAAAACTATTTAATTTCTTTCTTTTACAAAATCTTCAAAACACCCTCTATTGAAGAAACATTGTTTTTCTCCAAAACACTTATTGAAATAAAGGCACATTTGAGGTATATATGTTTCGACCTATCTTCCCATTTCAAAAATAAATATTTTTTGTAGTATTTTAATAATTATATTTTCCCTTTTTTCTTAAATAACAGAAATGGAAAAATAATGGTTGTAAATACTTTTCTCACTCAATAAATCTTGGGAAAATTCTCCAAAGTATAACATGGTATTTGATACCATCTCAAACTAAAAACCCCACTTTACCAATTCAAAAATTCCCAAGGATCTCAATAAACCAGTTTCAGCACTATTTGAATAATTGATATAAAAAGGATATAAAATATTCAGAAAAATATCAAATAATTCTTGGAGGTATATTTTGACCTTATATTGCTACCATTACCATTGCCCATCGTGCCAATATAAAATGGAAACTTTCTTTAATGATCATAATTATGGCAAAAATGTGCTATCATGAGAAAACTTAAGCCAACACCAAATCAAACCATCTCTAACCACCACCACAGCACCAAGACACCCTCTGGTCGAGCTCCACTGTAGCTGACCACTGTAAATAACTATAGTTCTTATATTTGGTGCTTGGAAATGAAGGAGACCATGGGAATATATTTTCCTTCCCCTCTTTAATCAATGTAGCACCCTCTAAGCCCCTTCCCTCTTTGTCTGGTCATGCATAGGAACTCCACACCGCACCCTCCTGCTCCCAGGTCCATTGGAGGCAGCCCTAGCTTCCCTAGCCCTCTATTTCATCTCATCTCCCTCACATGGCCATAAAGAGAAACCTTTTTGCACACTAATCCCTCCTCTCTCTGCTCTCCAGCAGCTCTCACATGCGTCCACCACCGCCGAAGAGGGCCAATCACCTGCTGTCTCCCTCCCCCAGGTTCTCTCATGGACATGGTTTGTTGTACACCCTCATCTGTCAGGATAAATACCCAGAGGAAAACCTAGCCTCCCCCACGGCCCTCATTCACTCCTCTCCCCTCCTACTCCCTCATCTTTCTAGATCACGGGATCCCTCTCCTCCCCAATAGCCATGGGGAAGGGATAACCTCCTGATGGTGCTTCAAGCTCAAGGAGAAGCTCACCATCGACCTGACCCACCTCTGCACCCTCTCTCTACTTGATCCTCCTTCTAGCGGTGATATAGTCCTAATCCCGCCTTCTCTTTTTTACATGCGGGCACCCAAGTGGTGCCCCGACGAGCTCGGAGGTGGCAAAACCAACGCGCACATGGGAACCCTCCCTCAGCACCAAAACCTCCGTAGATGCCCATCCCTAGGGTCGTCGAGGTGCCGCGCTTCACCCATGCCTCCTCTCCGTCACCGGCGTGCTGCCTGGTGAGCTACCCCCACCCAATTCCGCCATCGCTAGGGTTTGGTTCCGGCCGCTGCAGGCTCGAGGAGGAAGATAAGCCCCCATCGCTGAGCACCTTCTAATCGGATGACTCCCATCACCTCGTACATCTTCGGCAATTATCTGCCGATGACCAGCGGGCCCCCACCTTGTCTATGCAAGCGCGATGTGTCCCGCACATAGTGATGCCATGGTGGGCCGACCATCTCTGTTTGAGTCGAAACCGTTAGAACCGGCCCAGTTGACAATTTTTCTCCTTAGGAATCCTTTCTTTTAGTAGATCTGGACAGTAGATTTAAATTCAATTTTAAAATATCTAGGCATCCAATATTGGTGAAATAAATTTCTAGGGAAAGCACCTAACCAGATCTACCAAATGGCACTGGTCCCCTACCCATATCTACTGTATATATTTTATTGGAGGATTTACTCAAATTAAATTACCTTTTACACGAAATATTCACTTAGTAAGTTTTATAGTTCCAAACCATCAAACCCAATTTATAAAGGTAAACTTATGAACTACCTATCACCTTGCTTTAGTCCCATGCCAATTGGAGCCCTATTTCTACAGTAGTAGAAATCACAAAATCAACCCATATCCGCCTTTAGGAATTTATCTAGGTCAATCTACAATAGATATTAATTTGATTTCAACTCTTAGTGATATGTTACTACATCACCTGTTCAACCCTAGGAGATCAAGATTTATGGAGCCATTAATAAATTTTAGTGAATAAAATCCATGTTTCTAGGATTGTTTCACCAAATAAATCATACCTTTAGTTGTACAACTACTAAAATAGTGATTCCAATTTCTAAAAGAAACGTATTGTAGATACCTATTATGTTCCCTTAGATTCATATTAAAAGCTTCTGTATAATAAATCTAATGAAAAAGACAACTGCTTGTAGACTTGACTTTCGAAATTTCCCAAGGGAAATCTGTTAATTATTTGAAGTGATTCCAACTCTCAAAATCATAAAATTAAATATTTATAATAACCTCTGAGGAAAAAGTTATTTAAGATACAAAGAATTTATAGTGGTTTATTCTCTAAAACTAGGGTTTATTTCACTAGAAAATGCATAACTAATTAAAGGAAGTTGATAAATGAAACCACATTTTTTGGCTTTGTTAATTCAATACCTATCAGAGGATATCATTTTTGCACATTGGTATCATGCAGAAATTGACCCTTGTACTAAAACCCTTAGTGAGGTAGTAATTGGCATTTAAATCTTAAGGACAATTGCACTAATACAACTAAAACCTTTCCAACACTCAATCCTAAAAACCTACTGAAGTAGATATTGTCTTGTTTACTTTATGGGTGTAATGTAATGGTGCTTGTATGCTTGGTGTTTATTGTGCCCTTGTTTGCTTGCATGTGTGATCCTTGACGACGATAGTTGCGATTGTATTGATGACGAAAAGAATGGAGCATCTTATTATTATAGTTATCTAAGAAGAAGCATAGGGACATATTGCCAGATTGCTGATCACAGGAAAGCCACCTTCTTGATAAGAAGCCTTGTCCTACTGCTTATGTATGTTTTACCTACTGTTTATGAAAACCGCATTATTTTATTATACGATGATCTATATCTTGCAGTGGTTTGGATCCTCAAAACCATTACACCTTTATACTACTAAGTACAATCCCCTTGATTACACCTACTTGTCGCTAGTGTATAACACCATACCCCTTTGGAGACTCCATTTTAGCCGAAACAAAGCTACATGATGGGAAGCCCTGGAAAAGTTTTACAAAATGTTTTATGGTAAAACCTTGGTGAGGTTTGACCTCCCAAGAGAAGTTTGAGAAAGAAAAAGGTTTTTGTTTTACAAAAGATGCTAGAGTAAAAATGGTTATGAAAATGCACCCGTTTCTTTGCAGTTTGCTATAACAATTAACCCGTGCAACCATATTTACCATGGTATGGGATAGGGTTAGACCTGATGTTTGTTTGCTCTAGTATAGGTTGCCTCACAACTACCACACGGGATTGCGATCCCTGGAGGGTGGGTCTTCTCTAGTAAGAGGCCATGTGAAGAATCGACCAGGAGAAGAAACGAACTGTCGGTAGGCATCCATGAGTTTACTATGAATGGATCATAGGGTATGCAGTTATACTTGAGGGGCATCTAGAGAGTCATTATCAGTTACTCAACCCATGATCGGTGCGGGATCAGGGCAGGGTACCTGAATTATGTGGGAAAAGTGTACAACCTTTGCAGAGTGTAAATCTATTCGAATAGCCGTGTCCGCGGTCATGGAAGGTTTGGAAGGTTCTTGTAGAGCGGTGCTATTTTTTTCAAAAAGGATTTCTGTCAACACCAGGATTTTTAATCACAGATGCCTATTATGCCATACATCGCAATCCCAGGATTACCATTTTTGCGAGGCATAACAGATTGGATATCACAGTACATCATCCATTACAAACCATACATAAGGTCTTACACAAATAAGGATCTCATGATCCAGTTCTTAATACAATTCAAGCAGCGGAATAACGTAATAGTAACGATAGCGAAGGGGAAGCTCCATCTTCATGGTCACAGGCAATGCTGACGATGGGAGATGATCCTAGTTGTCATAACCTTTCTTCTATCCTTCTTCCTGATACTCCTCTTCATAGTTTGGCCACGGGAATATCCAGGGACAAAGCCATGAGTACTCTTTAAGTACTCGCAAACTAATACTAACAAGTCAAGTGGTTTTGAATAGGATATACAAAGCTCTAGGGTTGTTTTGCAAAAAGCCAGATGTACCTCTACTAAGTTCAGAAACAAAGGAATGTAGTTGAAAGTTTTATAACACCTAAGTGGGAACTTGAATTTCATATCACACTCTGTTTTGGTCAATTCAAAGTCACAAATCATTTCACAAGTCCTTTTGAAAACATCTGACGGGGGAACAGTATGGCCACTCCAACTGTCCATAACCGCGGATGTGGCTATTCGAATAGTTTGACACTCTGCAGAGATTGTACACTTTCACCACAACATTCGATACATCTGTCAGGAACAATCCTGAATTCACCATACTCAGTATGCGAATAATCAATCCTAACCTTTCAATTACACGCCCTAGTATAGGTACCTCTCCCGTGAGTTTGGCCTCCCAACCATGACCAACTATCATCTTGGGTACTACACAGGTGGACAATCTTCACAAGGTAGCCTCAGCTTAGACCTTGGCCGCAAGGGAACCCATACTAAGGTATATAAATTTCTAGTCAAGCCCTACCCAATTTTCGGGTATTGTGGTTGTACAGTAAAATTGGAATGGTATCGCATCCAGACAACCATCAGTTTTGTAAAGGGCTAAGGCTCATGCCTTAACATTTTCATCATCATAAATCATTTGGTGTACGGAAACACATGTCAAAACATTTCAGTAGAATGACTCATCATTCTAAGGTTTTCATAACTATTTTCACCAAGTATTCACATCCAAAGTTGATCAAGTTTTAAGCTTAGCACTAGCATCTACAAGTGGGGGTGAATACTAATGAGGGGTAATAAACAAGTGGGGATTAAGTAAGTTCAATCTCATGCCTTAGGATGACATCACGATTATCTAACTTAGGCCAATTTTTATGCTCTATATGCTACCTTCAGTTATCTTTCTAGAATCTACAAGTCACTAAGTAAACTTTTGATAGAAAGCTTTTATTAAGGAAAATAAAATACTAAGATTGCATGTAAAACTAGGATGGTGTGTCAAGTGGGTATAATCTTATATGCTTAAGGCATATAGTTGGCATAGTAACAAGCAAGTAGTATCTTGCATAAGTAGGGTATCTTGCAAGTGTTAGCTTGCTTAATGAGTAGCTTGCAAGTATTGGCTTCCTAAGATATTAGTACAAGCTTGCCATGTGCAGAGCAGTGGTTGAAGTTCTCCTCGGCTTCTTCCTCATAGTATCCTCCTCCCTCCTCGTATCCTTGGTTAGTACTAGCATCTATAAATAAATACGAGGTACACAATCACCAAACAGTACTTAACTATTTCTAAACATCACACAAAGGTTCACAATACATGATCTAGCATCATCACTAACATTACATGGATTAAAACACTTGTCCCATTTATTTTATTTGAGAAAAGTAATTTCTACTCATTGAAAAACTACTTAAGATTTAATATTCTCCAACTCAAACATGGGATCATGTTGACACATGTCATCACCACATATTTCAGTACATGGGAATGTGATTTAAAGTGGTGTCACAATTTAATAAGGTTTAACCTTTTTATTTTATTTAATTAAAGTGACTAGAAATGCCTATGTGGCATTCTTTTATTACTTGATCATTATTTCTGTAAGTAAACCTATATATTTTTATAAATTCTGAAACGTGTGGTTAAATGTGATTTTTGAGAGTTGGAATCAACCCAAAATCTCTTATGGTTGAATTTTGAAAAATGTTTGAATGCAGCAAAGCTTCTGCCTTGTTATTTTTACCATGGGTGATCTACAAATCTAAATGGTTTGAATTCAACGGGCTTGGATTAAGAATTCCAGTACCTTTCTAAAAAAATTGGTTTCATGCATTTTGGTTCTGTGAATCAAGATGGGTTGATTTTTGAATCTAGGTACAAAACTAGGTTTGAAATTAAATGAATAAACCTAAGTTTGAATTAGTGGGTCGCACGGGAGGTTTAACTGGGCCGACCCACTACGCACAGCGCACACGCGGGCTGGTTAAGTGAGCGACCCCACTCGCCAGTGAGACAACGAGTGGCGAAGCGGTATGGGGCGTTTAGGATCGTAGGATCTAACTCTAATCGAATGGCTTTGGTTCATCGTCCACGTCGGGCAGCACCGGCAAGAGAAAACCCTAGCGCGGCCGGTGGGGATCGTGGGAGGCTCACCGGGGCTCAAGCGATGGTCGGTGACGGGGGCGAACGACGAAGTCGACGACGGCGATTCTCCTGGTACCGGCAGCTTCTCCTGGGGCGGCTCCAATCGACGGCGCCTCTCTTCCTCTGCAGCGGCGAATTCCGGTGAAATTCCGGCCACCTGGTGCCCGCCTTCCTCCGGGAGTGACTGGGTGTGGTCCGTGAGAGGTTGGGAGTGAAATAGTGTGAAGAAAACGAGCGGGAGAGGCCTCCTTTTAGAGTGGATGAAGGGGACCGAAGGGTGCGGGCTAAGCTCGTCGGGGTCAGGTGCACAACGAGCTAACGGCATGGACGAAGGTAGGGGATGGTACATGACCTCTTGGCAAAGCTCAACGGCTTGATGGCGAGGCGTGGGGTGGTGCGAATCGGTCGGAACACGTCGACGCTCTAGGCGGCTCCGACGGAAGTCTTAATGGCGCACAGGCGCTCCTGGTCGCGCGGCGGTGAACGAGCATGTCTGGGCGGTTCCTGGTGCGGTGCTGATCACGTACGCGAGTAGCGAAGGCGGGGCGTGGTTTGTGCGAGAGTGTCGAGCGCGGTGCTCTGGCGCACTCTCAGCATGGCCGTAGAGAGAATGGTCGCTCGCGTTCTGGGTGGTCCAGTGGCTAGCATGGTTTGAGCGTTGGACAGGGGGTGGCGGTGGACGGTCGAGTGCCTGCTAGACAAGGTTGGCGAGGGTAGTTAGGCTTGTAGCTTGCTGTCGACACTGGGGTTGGCAATTGGGCTCGGCCATGGTCACCATTGATGGCATTGTCGAGTTTACAGTGAGCTAGAGCTGGTTAAAATAGTTAGATGATCTACTGAGAGTGTAGTGAGAGCTAGGGAGGGGACAAGGTTGGCACAACACTGCTCACTATAGTGTTTGTTGTTTAATTTAATTTGTGCCCAGAAGGTGTTTGATGAAATGGCCGAAAGAAATTCAAATTTGAATTTTGGATTCAAACTTGGTGGGTTTGCTAGGCACATACTAGGGAGTATCTGGTTAGTTGGATTGGTCAAGGGGCACTGGTTTGGTTGGGTTTTGAAAAGGTGTGATCTTCACATATGTTAAAGATTCAATTTTGAACTGTCATTTGAATGGCGTTGCTAAATTTTTCTGCAAGTTTAAAGGTGGTATTTGATTCACTTTTACTTGGTATTGCAAGGGGTGAGAAGAATTGGAAAAGTTTCTATTTGAAATCTTGGATTAGAAACACTCAAAGTGACCTAGTGAGCAAGATTTCCAAAAATGACCATTTGCCTTATTTGATTTGTTTGTGTTTTTCTCTTGATTTGTTTCTTTTTGGAAATGTTTTAGATGATGTTATATTCATATTTGAATCATTCCTTGCTATTTAGTTGAATCACCAAGTCCATTTATGCATTCATCAAATCATCACATACTCACATGCATTCATTTCGTTTTTATTTAATCAAAGTTTTTGTTAACCCTAATTTTAGTGATTAGAGTTTGATGATCATTGTTTCATATTTTTGGGATGTTACAAACCTTCCCTCCTTAAACAAAATCTCATCCCGAGATTTGAAAAATAAGAGAAATATTACCTAGGATTTAAAGAGATCAGGAAACTCCGTCCTGATGTGATCTTCTCACTCCCAGGTAGCTTCTTCTTCAGTGTGGTTGCTCCACTGAATCTTGAGAAACTTGATGCTTTGGGTTCTGGTGGTTCTAAAAGCTTCTTCCAAAATACGGATGGGTACTTCGGGATACATCAGGTCATCATTGATCTATATGGTCCGGTAATCAATGTTCTTGAACACTTCAGTCTTCTTCGGAACTTCAAGGCATTTGCGAAGTAACGATATATGGAACACATTGTGCACTGTTGACATTTCCTCGGGCACTTCCAATTGATATGATACTTCTCCTCGACGATTCAGAATCTTGAAGGTTCCGATATATCTGGGGGCTAACTTTCCTTTGAGTTGGAAACGCTGCATTCCCTTCAAAGGCGACACTTTGAGATACACAAAATCTCCGATATTGAAAGCAAGGTCTCGACATCTCTTGTCGGTGTAACTCTTCTGTCTCGACCGGGCGGTCTAGAGGTGCTCACGAATCTTGTGAACTTTCTCTTCTGCTTCTTGTAGGATGTCGGGTCCGAAAATCTGTCTCTCTACTACTTCCGATCAATTCAAAGGGGTGCGACACTTCCTTCCATACATGAATTCAAATGGGGACGTTTGAAGACTAGCTTGATAACTGTTGTTGTATGAAAATTCTGTGAAAGGCAGAAAATCTTCCCATTTAGATCCATATTCTAGCACACATGCTCTCAACATATCTTAGAGTATTTGATTTACTCGCTCCGTTTGTCCATTAGTTTGAGGGTGATACGTTGTGCTGAAATCCAGTCGGGTTCCTAAACCTTCTTGGAATTTCTTCCAAAATCTCGAGGTAAACTGAGTTCCTCGATCTGATACGATGTTCTTGGGGACTCCGTGCAAACTGACGATTCTAGCGACGTACAACTCTGCTAGCTTTGAACTCTGGGATGTGGTCTTGACTGGTAATAAATGGGCTACCTTGGACAATCTGTCAACTATGACCCAGATAGTCATTTCCCCTATTAGAAGTAGGTAATCCAGTGATAAAGTCCATTCCAACTGAATCCCATTTCCATTCTGGAATCTTTAATGGTTGCAACAGTCCTACGGGTATTTGATGTCCCGCCTTAACTCTCTAACATATATCACACTTGGCGATATAGCTTCCGATTTCTCTCTTCATCTTATGCCACCAAAATTGCTCCTTCAAATCCTGATACATCTTTGTTCCTCCGGGGTGGATAGAATAAAGAGTATCATGTGCCTCTTTCAAAATAACTTCTTTCAACTCTGAATCTGCTGGTACACAGAGACGTCCTTTGTACCACATAACTCCTTCTTCATCCTCGGTGAATCCGGGTACTTTGCCTGTACCGATACGACGTTTGATTCCATCGTTACTAGCATTTCCTTTCTGCGCCTCCTTGATCTGACTGATCAAAGTGTGTTGAAGTGCTATGCTAGCCAAAAATCCTTCACTCACTAATTCCATTCGGAAATCTTCCATCTATTTGTGCAAACTTGGTTGCTCCTTCAAAATCATGGAGTTCAAGCGACATGGCAATCTGCTAAGGGCATCTGCTACCACATTGGCTTTACCGGGGTAATAGTGAATGTCCAAATCATAGTCCTTGATTAGCTCAATCCACCTTATTTGCCTCATATTCAGCTCCTTCTGAGTGAATATATACTTCAGGCTCTTGTGATCCGAATAAATCTCACAACGGTTTCCCATGAGATAATGCCTCCATGTATTCAGGGCTAGAACTACAGCTGGTAGTTCAAGGTCATGGGTTGGATAATTCTGTTCATGCTGTTTCAGTTGTCGGGATAGATAAGATATAACTTTGCCTTCTTGCATTAGCACACATCCGAGACCGATCTTGGATGCGTCACAATACACATCAAAGGGTTTCGTGATATCCGGCATGGTCAAGATTGGGGCTGAAATCAATCACCTCTTGAGTTCCTGAAAACTCGCTTCACATTTGTCTGTCCATTCAAACTTCTTGTCCTTCTTCAGCAATTGGGTCATGGGTCTAGCAATACTCGATAATCCTTCTACAAACTTGCGGTAGTATGTAAGGTTCCCAAACTTTAATAAGGTAGAGATCCCTGTGTTTACAATGCTAGTCCCTGGATCAATAGCTAGCATCCACAGTTAAGATGTAATATCAAGAAACAAAGGTCATAATACAACTTTATAACTAGGAATAAAATAATTTATTACATCTTACATAGCTCATTTGGCTATCTCAATACAATGCAGCAGAATATAAAAATAGCATGGGGTCCTTCATCTTCAAAGTGCCACAGGCAGACATGTTGGTTGTAGACTTGTAATCCTAATCATTAAACTTCACTATTAACAATCAAACCTGCAACACAACAAGTTACAGCCACAAGGGTCAATACATTTGAATTGTATTGGCAAGTGATACTATAGTAGTATAGTGGAGTCTATCTTCTATATGCATTTGGCTAAGTGGATCTTAGGCTTGCTTTGCTCAAAATAGATTTTCCTTATCATTTGAAAACACTAAGTTTTTGCTTGACAAAAATATCACCCAAGGAACCACCAATAGAAATTGGTGAACCTTAAACCCTTGTTCAACCACAAGTTTTTAACTTAGAAATTGGGATGATGAGATTCTTGATAGCTTCCATGTCTTGATGCTCAAATTGTCCTTTGCCAGGGACATGGCTAAGTACTTAGATTTTACACTCTGCAGAGGTGGTGCACTTTCCCCACAAGACTTGGTTTCACCAAGACAAGATCTTTCAGAAGCCTTCCCTTAGACCAGAATGGACGCGTTCCAACATATCAAACCCCTACCACCAACTGTCCATTTGGCTAAGTTATTGCAACCTATATGATCCAGGCAGAGCCCATAATGCCAAGTGGATGCACTTGAAGCTTCTCAACATTTGACATCTCAAATCTCTTTGTTCCTGGGTGGCCATCCACAAGTGAGACACCAAGTTTTCCCCAGCATACTGGACTTGCATGACCACTCAACACAAACCATTCCTTCCATTCCACTCAGGTGATTCATTCACTTAGTTGTTTTATTAAACAAAACACAAGTCCTCAGACTTAGAAATTTTTCCATAGTATGAATATATATTCCACCCTTGTTCTCTATTAGCTAAGATAAGCATGATAGTAGTAGGAATCTTAACTTAGGAAAATTCTACTAAGGTTTCATCTACTAGGTTTTCCCATAGCAAGGTTTATACTTAGCAAAAATTCCATGCAAGTCTTACTTAGAAATATCACTAATGCATAGTGAAAATAATGGGACAAAGGTATGAAGCATCACTTGCCTTTTTGGTAGAGAGTATAGGTTCACTCCTTGATCTTTTCAATGTTCACTCACTTCAAATCACTACAATTCAATCAAGCAAACAATATTTCAATCTACCATTCAAGCAATTCATCACATAAAATGATAGAAACAAAACAATGCATGCAAGCATGCAAAAGGTTGTTTTATTTGTAAAAGTGGTTTCTAGTAAGTTATGAACATTTGGAAACACCATTTGGTCATTTTGTAAAGTGGCAAAACCATTTGCAAAAGATTCTATCTCTAAACCATTTTTAAACCAAATCATTATTTCATGTGGTGAAGAAAGGCTTTTAATAAGGAAAAATTCTATAGGTTTCACAAAATATGTTTTCAAACCATAAAACCTTGTGTTTAGGGTCAGAGAGTTTATTTCCAAAACATTTCTCAAATGTTTTCTTCCAAAACCATTTTTTAATGATTAACCCATATTTTTATTTGACTAGAAATGGTTTAGATCAAAGATTTATTCTTTTGCTTTACCAAATACATTTTTAAAACCACAATTTGTTTCCTATGGTCAGTAGGTTTAAAACACACCATTTGCCAAAGATTTTATCACCAAAATCTTTTTAGAACAATTTTTATATTCTAAACTAGCATACACAAGTTTCTGCAAAAACAATCAATTTAACAGAAGCTTTTTACTAAACAAAGTGCATGGTTGGCTAAGGCTTGACTTGCTGAATCCATTGATATAAAATTTGAAAAATTTGGACGTGTGGTTTGAAAGTTATAGATTTTACAAAATGGAACATCTAATAGAACTATTCTGTTTTAAAACAAACCAGTAGGGACACGTGGCTTCTTCTCATTCGTCTATACCGCTTCAGTTGGATCGGCAGACAGCAGCCGTTAGATCTAAAGTGGATCATGCGGCATAGATCGATCAAAAACGGTTCGTTAAGTTATCTATTGTGTCCTTTCGATCTGTATCCAACGGCTGGAGACGATCTGACTAAACTCTGGCGGTGCTCAGTGGCTGCGCGCGGCGGCGATGCTCGGGCGGTGGCGCTCTGGCTATTCCAGGAAGCTAGGGGAGGGGAGGGTATGTTCACCGTGTTCGCCGTGGCGTGCTGGAGCTCAACGTGCCCATGGTTGGCGAGGGGGCGCACAGAGGTGATCGGAATCGCTCATCGGAGTTCTCGCTAGCGTCGAGTGCGCACGGTCATGGTCGAAGACGAGCGCCTGGGATGCAAGCAAGCGAGGAAAAGTGTCAGGAGGATGCGCACGGTCTCTGTGGTTGTAGGGGTACTCACCATCACACTAGGGGCGCACGGGTTTGGCGTCAGTAGCTCGCCGGAGTTGCAGGGTCGTCGGTGGCGCACTGGTGAAGACGTTGTCGACGCTCTGGCACGCGTGCGAGCGAGCTCTTGCTACGGGAAGGTCCGCCAGGAGGTGGGGATCATGTGAGCATGGTCGAGGAGGCAAGGGGCGGCGAGGGGCTACCGGAATCGGCCGGGAAATTCGTCGAAGACAGAGGTGATGTCGCAAGAAATTAGCGCAGCCTGGAGGCTCCGGTGGGGTGTGGTCTGGGAAAGAAGGGAGAGGGAAGCCTGGCATTTATTACTACGTGGTCACGGCGAGGGATTAACGCGGCATTAAGGAGAATTCAAGCGAGGAATTAAACGGCAGGAACAACGAGGTTTGGGGGAAGAAGGGGTCGTCGCGGGAGAGAAGATGCTGACGTGGGCGTGGGGTTCGTCTGTCAGTGAGAGAGGAAGAGAGGGGATGGGGTCCATCTGTCAGTGCCTCTGCGGGTGAGTTTCTAAGTGTGTAACGTTTCGCTGCGGGGGCGAGCAGGTGGGCGGCTGGGCCTTGTTGGGTTAGTTGGGCTGGGTCGTCTTGATTCTTTTTTTGTTCTGTTTCTGTTTTTCTTTTTCTTTTCTTTTATTCTGTTTTGATTTTGTTTGGTCAATTCAAACATTCATTTGAATTCAATCCTTTGCCAAAATTTGTGTAGATTTAAATATTCATTAGTAGCACATTCTGAAGTCAATTTTTTAAATAAAACTTTATTCTTTTTAGGGTCTTTTATTTATTTGATTAGGCCCTTGTTTTTAATTCAAATAGGATTTAATAATATTTTCAAACATCATTTAAGTTTCTAAAAACTTTCCAAATCTTATCAGTAGGTTTTTATTTGGTTATTTGGGTGTCAAATAATTCATCTTGAATTATTTGTAATAATTTAATATGATTTATTAATCATTTAGGATTGGGTATTTGTTTTAATTCCAATGGAATTAAATATAGTTTTAATTCCCTAATTTTTATTTGGAAGATTTCTTTAATCTTATTTAAGTTGAATTAGACAACTTTTATTTCACTTGGGTAATTTCCAAAATACCATTTTCTCATGGATTATATAATTACCCTTATTAGAGATTTGTCTTAATTAAAAATAGGGATAGAATGGTTAATGCCATTTTATTTTATTTTGGAAATTCTTTATCCTTTTATTTTATTTGGATTTGGATTCTATTCATTCCATTTGCTTAATAGATTTGGCCAAGATTTGATTTGGTCTTTAAATATTCTTTATTTAATATTTCTTTCTTCATCTTTCAATAACCATATCTTTTTATTTAGAGATCAAAACTTGGTGATTCTAATTTGATATTTATTTATCCTTTTAAATATTTTTAGGATCATTTGCTCATCAATTGGTTTGGATTTTAGATAGTTTCTTTATTAGCTTTGGGAATTCAATTCCTTATCTTATTGTATTCATAAGATTTTATTTATGGCTCCAAATTAAGCGAAACCAATTTATATGGCTTTATAATATATTTCTAATTGTCTTTCTTGTTCATCTATAAATGTTTGTTGACAAATTTTTATATGGATCAAATCCATAGGCTTGGTGATAACTTGGAAATGGTTTTATCTCATTAGGGTTTAGGATTTGAATTTATTTCCAAGTGTTAAATTTCGAGATACATTCATTGAGGAATGCATTTCTCTTGATTTGGATTTTTGTTGAATTCAAACTTTAATTAAAGTTTGTTCAAGATGGGATTTTAAGTTTCCATTTAAAACCAAAAGTCTCTTTTCACCCTGTTTTTCAACAATAATTTATTTTTTTTATTTATTTTTCACATTACAAGATGGGATGTGACAGGCTACCACCCTTAAAATAAATCTCGTCCCGAGATTTGGGGAGGCTACGGGTTACAAGTTGGCTCAAAGCATCTAGGGTACTACCACCCTTAAAAATTTTCCAACCAGATTACATCTTGGCTTGCTTGGTATCTTGATGAAATCTCTCTGGGCAAACATCTGCATAGTGTCCTTTGTTTCCACACTTGAAACATGTGACAAGGCTGAGATCCTTCATAGGCTTGTTTATCTTGTGCTTCATCTTTTCTGGACAATTGCTTGCATAATGTCCTTGGTTACCACAATTGTAACATGTGATAAGATTGAGTTCTTCACGTATCTTCTGTCGGCAAGTTGCTACATAATGGCCTAGCTCTTTGCAGTTGTTGCACCACACTTGGCTAATCTCCTTATACTTCTGCTTCTCTGGACATTCACTGGCATAGTGTCCCATTTCTTTGCAATGACCACATTGCACATGGCTTTTGTCCTTCTTTTTCTTGGGTTTCTCCAAAGCTAAGAGTGCTTCTAGTTCATGTTCTTCATAAGTTATCTCAAAGGTAGGAACAATTCCTGGTCTCCTTGACCTTCTATTATTCCTTGGATAATACATATGTCTCCTTTTTTGTCCTTTAAATTGAGTCATGTTGCTGGGAGGTACAAGATGAGATTTTCCTTTGTCTTCATCCTTCTTGGTAGACTTGGCTCTCTCATGGTAGTCTGCAATCAGTTGTTGCACTCCACCTTGTTTCCTTTGTTCAACTATGGAATAGATGGGGCATTGTATAGGGACATGATTATTTCCTTCACATAAGTAACAAGTAGCTTGGGATGTGGGGCATTGGTCAATTGGATGTTTCTCTTCACAATTGGGGCATTGATCTCCATGCTCCTTGTAAGTGTGATCCTTGTCTCCACAAATATTACAAGCTTGGGTTCCTTCTAGAATAACATTTTTGTCATCCTTGTTGTCATAAACTCCTTGGTAAGAGTTGTCTCCCATGTTGATATTTTGAGTAGACATCCCTTGCAACAATTGGGATTGAGTTTTCAAAACTTCTTGCATGGTTGGGTCTATCTCATTGTTGTTGGCTAAGAACCGAGTTGTCACTTGGTTCAACTGGGTTTGTCTTGCAAGCAGTTGGTCTCTCATGTTGACCTCTTGGTTGTTGTTGTTGTCATCCTTGATGTTGGAGTCTCTTGGAGTAGTCATCTATTTTGGGTTGGATTGGGATTAGAATAGGCAAAAGATTTCTAAGGAAATAATTCTAATCACACACATCACAATTCACTCAAGCAATGTGCAAGCAATCACTACCAAGCATTCCACTCAAACAACAAGTTTCAAGCATATTTTTAGGCAATCCAAAAATATTTTTTTGTTACACCACATAAGTTGGTGGGTTTGATCTATACTTAATATGGTGGTCCAACTATATGGTTCACTTGTGATCTTTCCATCCTTCTTGGTTGATTCTTCTTGAACAAGATCTTTGTATCCTTGGAGAATATTTCTTGTGTCTTGGTCACAAAGCTTCAAAGGTGATGATGGTTCCTTCTATGTTGTGTTTCCTTAGTCTTCAAGTCTTGAGTAACATTTCTTGTGACACTTGTTGTCTTTAGTAATATCTAAGGTTGAAGTCCTTGGTGAAAATGTTGAAGATGTTGAAGTCATTAGAGTTGAAGATGTTGAAGTCATTAGAGTTGATATCCAAAGTTGAAGATGTTGAAGTCATTAGAGTTGATGAAGTCCTTTGCTCATGGTGAAGTCTTTGGCCATGGGGAAGGCTCTATCCATCAAGTTTGAAATATAAGAGATGTAGAGTCAAAACCAAAATGGTTGAGGAAAGAGTTTACAAGATTGTTTGTATATAAGTTTTGGGACAATACAACTCCTATTTTTCTAAGGGGTTTTGTCGAATCCTAGGTTTACAAATCCTACAGGCAACAAAATTCTCTGATACCATCTGTAAGGTTCCCAACCTTTAATAAGGTAGAGATCCCTGTTTTTACAATGCTAGTCCCTGGATCAATAGCTAGCATCCACAGTTAAGATGTAATATCAAGAAACAAAGGTCATAATACAACTTTATAACCAGGAATAAAATAATTTATTACATCTGACATAGCTCATTTGGCTATCTCAATACAATGCATCAGAATATAACAATAGCATGGGGTCCTTCATCTTCAAAGTGCCACAGGCAGACATGTTGGTTGTAGACTCGTAATCCTAATCATTAAACTTCACTAATAACAATCAAACCTGCAACATAACAAGTTACAGTCACACGGGTCAATACATTTGAATTGTATTGGCAAGTGATACTATAGTAGTATAGTGGAGTCTATCATCTATATGCATTTGGCTAAGTGGAGCTTAGGCTTGCTTTGCTCAAAATAGATTTTCCTTATCATTTGAAAACACTAAGTTTTTGCTTGACAAAAATATCACCCAAGGAACCACCAATAGAAATTGGTGAACCTTAAACCCTTGTTCAACCACAATTTTTTAACTTAGAAATTGGGATGATGAGATTCTTGATAGCTTCCATCTTGATGCTCAAATTGTCCTTTGCCAGGGACATGGCTAAGTACTTAGATTTTACACTCTGCAGAGGTGGTGCACTTTCCCCACAAGACTTGGTTTCACCAAGACAAGATCTTTCAGAAGCCTTCCCTTAGACCAGAATGGACGCGTTCCAACCTATCAAACCCCTACCACCAACTGTCCATTTGGCTAAGTTATTGCAACCTATATGATCCAGGCAGAGCCCATAATGCCAAGTGGCTGCACTTGAAGTTTCTCAACATTTGACATATCAAATCTCTTTGTTCCTAGGTGCCATCCACAAGTGAGACACCAAGTTTTCCCCAGCATACTGGACTTGCATGACCACTCAACACAAACCATTCCTTCCATTCCACCCAAGTGATTCGTTCACTTAGTTGTTTTATTAAACAAAACACAAGTCCTCAGACTTAGAAATTTTTCCATAGTATGAATATATATTCCACCCTTGTTCTCTATTAGCTAAGCTAAGCATGATAGTAGTAGGAATCTTAACTTAGGAAAATTCTACTAAGGTTTCATCTACTAGGTTTTCCCATAGCATGGTTTATACTTAGCAAAAATTCCATGCAAGTCTTACTTAGAAATATCACTAATGCATAGTGAAAATAATGGGACAAAGGTATGAAGCATCACTTGCCTTTTTGGTAGAGAGTATAGGTTCACTCCTTGATCTTTGCAATGTTCACTCACTTCAAATCACTACAATTCAATCAAGAAAACAATATTTCAATCTACCATTCAAGCAATTCATCACATAAAATGATAGAAACAAAACAATGCATGCAAGCATGCAAAAGGTTGTTTTATTTGTAAAAGTGGTTTCTAGTAAGTTATGAACATTTGGAAACACCATTTGGTCATTTTGTAAAGTGGCAAAACCATTTGAAAAAGATTCTATCTCTAAACCATTTTTAAACCAAATCATTATTTCATGTGGTGAAAAAAGGCTTTTAATAAGGCAAAATTCTATAGGTTTAACAAAATATGTTTTAAAACCATAAAACCTTGTGTTTAGGGTCAGAGAGTTTATTTCCAAAACATTTCTCAAATGTTTTCTTCCAAAACCATTTTTAATGATTAACCCATATTTTTATTTGACTAGAAATGGTTTATACCAAAGATTTATTCTTTTGCTTTACCAAATACATTTTTGAAACCACAATTTGTTTCCTATGGTCAGTAGGTTTAAAACACACCATTTTCCAAAGATTTTATCCCCAAAATCTTTTTAGAACAATTTTAAGATTCTAAACAATCATACACAAGTTTCTGCAAAAACAAAATAATTTAACAGAAGCTTTTTGCTAAACAAAGTGCATGGTTGGCTAGGGCTTGACTTGCTGAATCCATTGATATAAAATTTGCAAAATTTCGACGTGTGGTTTGAAAGTTATAGATTTTACAAAATGGAACATCTAATAAAACTATTTTGTTTTAAAACAAACCAGCAGGGACACGTGGCTGCTTCTCATTCGTCTATATCGCTTCGGTTGGATCGGCAGACAGCAGCCGTTAGATCTAAAGTGGATCGTGCGGCACAGATCGATCAAAAACGGTTCGTTATGTTATCTATCGTATCCTTTCGATCTGTATCCAACGGCTGGAGACGATCTGACCAAACTCTGGCGGCGCTCAGTGGCTGCGCGCGGCGGCGACGCTCGGGCGACGGCACTCTGGCTATTCTAGGAAGCTAGGGGAAGGGAGGGTATGCTCACCGTGTTAGCCGTGGAGTGCTGGAGCTCAACGTGCCCGTGGTTGGCGAAGGGGCGCACAGAGGTGATCGGAATCGCTCACCGGAGTTCTCGCTGGCGTCGGGTGCGCACGGTCGTGGTCGAAGACGAGCGCCTGGGATGCAAGCAAGCAAGGAAAAGTGTCAGGAGGATGCGCACGGTCTCTGTGGTTGCAGGGGTACTCACCAGCACACTAGGGGCGCACGGGTTTGGCGTCAGTAGCTCGCCGGAGTTGCGGGGTCGTTGGTGGCGCACTGGCGAAGACGTTGCCGACGCTCTGGCATGCGCGCGAGCGAGCTATTGCTACGGGAAGGTCCGCCAGGAGGTGGGGATCATGTGAGCATGGTCGAGGAGCCAAGGGGCGGCGAGGGGCTACCAGAATCGGCCGAGAAAGTCGTCGGAGACAGAGGTGATGTCGCAAGAAATTAGCGCAGCCTGGGGGCTCCGGTGGGGTGTGGTCTGGGGAAGAAGGGAGAGGGAAGCCTGGCGTTTATTACTGCGTGGTCACGGTGAGGGATTAACGCGGCATTAAGGCGAATTCAAGCGAGGAATTAAACAGCA
This sequence comes from Avena sativa, assembly GCA_916181665.1. Lineage (NCBI taxonomy): Eukaryota > Viridiplantae > Streptophyta > Magnoliopsida > Poales > Poaceae > Avena > Avena sativa. The sequence continues at coordinate 361,918,557 of OV702285.1, read as the reverse complement.
GGAACGGCGAGGTTTGGGGGAAGAAGGGGTCGTCGCGGGAGAGAAGATGCTGACGTGGGCGTGGGGTTCAACTGTCAGTGAGAGAGTAAGAGAGGGAATGGGGTCCATCTGTCAGTTCCTCTGCGGGTGAGTTTCGCTGTGGGGGCGAGCAGGTGGGCTGCTGGGCCTTGTTGGGTTAGTTAGGCTGGGTCGGCTTGATTCTTTCTTTTTTTTTGTTCTGTTTCTGTTTTTCTTTTTCTTTTCTTTTATTCTGTTTTGATTTTGTTTGGTCAATTCAAACATTCATTTGAATTCAATCCTTTGCCAAAATTTGTGTAGATTTAAAAATTGATTAGTAGCACATTCTGAAGTCAATTTTTTAAATAAAACTTTATTCTTTTTAGGGTCTTTTATTTATTTTATTAGGCCCTTGTTTTTAATTCAAATAGGATTTAATAATATTTTCAAACACCATTTAAGTTTCTAAAAACTTTCCAAATCTTTTCAGTAGGTTTTTATTGGTTATTTGGGTGTCAAATAATTCATCTTGAATTATTTGGAATAATTTAATATGATTTATTAATCATTTAGGATTGGGTATTTGTTTTAATTCCAATGGAATTAAATATAGTTTTAATTCCCTAATTTTTATTTGGAAGATTTCTTTAATCTTATTTAAGTTGAATTTAAACAACTTTTATTTCACTTGGGTAATTTCCAAAATACCATTTTCTCATGGATTATATAATTACCCTTATTAGAGATTTTTCTTTATTAAAAATAGGGATAGAATGGTTAATGCCATTTTATTTTATTTTGGAAATTATTTATCCTTTTATTCTATTTGGATTTGGATTCTATTCATTCCATTTGCTTAATAAATTTGGCCAAGATTTGATTTGGTCTTTAAATATTCTTTATTTAATATTTCTTTCTTCATCTTTCAATAACCATATCTTTTTATTTAGAGATCCAAACTTGGTGATTCTAATTTGATATTTATTTATCCTTTTAAATATTTTTAGGATCATTTTCTCATCAATTGGTTTGGATTTTAGATAGGTTCTTTATTAGCTTTGGGAATTCAATTCCTTATCTTATTATATTCATAAGATTTTATTTATGGCTCCAAATTAAGTGAAACCAATTTATATGGCTTTATAATATATTTCTAATTGTCTTTCTTGTTCATCTATAAATTTTTGTTGAAATTTTTTTATATGGATCAAATCCATAGGCTTGGTGATAACTTGGAAATGGTTTTATCTCATTAGGGTTTAGGATTTGAATTTATTTCCAACTGTTAAATTTCTAGATACATTCATTGAGGAATGCATTTCTCTTGATTTGGATTTTTGTTGAATTCAAACTTTAATTAAAGTTTGTTCAAGATGGGATTTCAAGTTTCCATTTAAAAACAAAAGTCTCTTTTCACCCTGTTTTTCAACAATAATTTATTTTGTTTATTTATTTTTCACATTACAAGATTTAGAAAATCTTGGGATGTGACATAGTATCCCACTAATCCAAGAAATGCACGACCTCAGGTTTGAGTGGTTGGGGCTTGCCAATCTTCAACATCCTTCACCTTCGTAGGGTCCATGGCAATTCCTCCGGCTGATACGATATGTCCGAGGAATCCTCCCTCCTGTAACCAGAATTCACATTTGCTAAAATTGGCATATAGCTGAAGCTCTCTAAGGGTTCCAAGAATGGTCCTTAGGTGTAGCTCATGTTCGTCTTTTGATTTGGAATAAATCAGAATGTCATCGATGAAAACAACGACAAACTTATCCAGGAAGTCCATAAAAATCTTATTCATGAGGTTCATGAAATAAGCGGGAGCATTGGTTAATACAAAAGACATGAAAGTATACTTGTATAATCCGTATCTAGTGGTAAAGGCAGTATTTGGAATATCCTATGCGCGAATCTTGAGTTGATGATAGCTAGTTCTAAGATCAATCTTAGAAAACACTTTGGCACCAGTCAACTGGTCAAACAGATCTTCTATCTTTGGCAACAGGTACTTGTTCTTGATGGTGACATCATTCAACTTCCGATAATCCGTACACAAACGGTTACCTCCATATTTCTTATCCACAAATAAAACATGTGATCTCCATAGCGACACACTTGGTTGAATCAATCCAATTTCCAGCATAGCATCCAGTTGCTTCTTCAGTTCTACTAGTTCTGACGGGTTCATGCTATATGGTCTCTGGGATATGGGTGCGGTTCCAGGGATTAGTTCAATGATAAACTCGATATCCTGATCTGGGGGCATACCGGGAAAAACATCTGGAAATACATCGGGGTATTCACAGACAATCCGGACTTGGTCAATGGTTGGCTAGGCTATACTCTTGTTGCACTTGAATTGACGGGGCAAGGTTTCAGATACATGCTCGACTGATATTCCGGCTGTACTGGTCATGGTTATGGATTTCTTGGCACAGTCAATTAATCCTTTGTGTTTGTACATCAAATCCATTCCTAGTACTACTTCCAAACCTTTAGTTCCGAGGACTATTAGATTAGCATAAAAATCTATGCCATGGATTCGGATAGGGACGGCTTTGCAAATTTGCCTAGCTTTAGTGGTTGAACCAGGTATTTGAACAATCATAACATGCTTCAGTTTGGTTGGTTGAATCTTACTAGTGCATGCAAATTCTTTAGTAACAAATGAGTGCGATGCTCCAGAATCAAACAACACTTTTGCAAGTACCGAGTTAACAGAAAACATACCCAACACGACATCTGGGGCTTCTTGGGCTTCTTCAGCATGCATGAGAAAGAGACGGCCGTTGCGGTTGATCAAATTACCTGGGGCAAACCTTCTTTCGGGCTGAACACAACGACGCTGCTGAGCTGGGGCATTTGCATTGGGGACTGCGGCAATCTTCTTGGGGCACCCATTAGAATAGTGACCCTTGGTTCCACATTCATAACAAGTCACTTGCGACTTGTCCTTTGCTGCAACAGGCACATCATTGCTTCTAGTCCTTGGGGCAGTGTTGGTGTTGGTGGCGACATTGTTGTTGTTGAACTTGGGTGGTGCACGGTTGAAATTTCTGGGATTGCTGGGGTTGTTGTGGTTTCCTTCGGGCCTTGGGTTTCAACAGTTGGGATAGGTCGGACGGTTCATTGGGGGTCTATTGGTTGTAACATCCCAAAAATATTAAACTTAAATCATCAAACTCTAAGCTTCAAATTTAGGGTTAACAAAAACTTTTCAAATTAAAAATATGAAAGCATTCATATGTGTATGTAGTAAAATTTGGATTCTTTTGAATTGCCATGATTCTTTGTTTCCTTGCTTGTAAAATTATTCTTAGGTTAAATAAACATCATCTAAACAATCCCCAAACTTTTCCCAAAGACAAACAAATCAAAACAAACAAATTAAGTGAATGGTCACTTTGGCCAATTTAACTCGCATGCCTACTTTGGCTATCTCTAACTTTCAGAACTTAACAAAAACATGTATGGATCTTTGCACCCCTTGATAGTACTCATAACAAGGTACCAAGTCCCACCTTGTGATCATCCAAAAACATTTGAATGCATAGTTTAAATGACAGTTTAAAATTGAATCTATTTCATATGGGAAGATCCCACTATTTCAAAAACCACTCAAACAAGCTCAATTTTCAAAACCCAAGCATCCACAGACTCCTCAACACATGCCTAGCACACCCACCAAAAATCTTTTCAAAATTCAAAACTTAAGTTCATGCGGCCATTTCATCAAACAGGTTGCAAAATCAAATCAACAAAATCACAAACACTATTTTGATCAGTGTTTTGAGCCAACCTTGTTCTCTCTCTGGTTACACTAGCCTCAGTAGATCATCTAGCAACCTTAACTAAGCTCTAGCACCACTGTAAACTCTCCAATGTCATCAATGGTGAATAGTCCGAGAGCACCCATGTCACCCCAATGTGGACAACAAGCTAGGAGAGGAACTAGTCGTGCCAACCTTGTTTGGGAGGTAGCCCATGCCTCACCGCCCCCTCTCGACCAGCCCTAGCTCACAGACAGCGACCAGAACTGCCAGGAACGCCGCGCCCGCGCCACTGTCGACCATGCCGACACGCACCACAAAGCACACGCCGTTCCCACGCAACCCGACCACCTCGAGCCCTCGCCGCCCGCCAGCATGCACCCCATCGTCCCAGGAGACCGCCAGACATGCCCATTTCACCGCCCGTACCCCGTAGCCACGGCTCGCCGCAGAGTTCGCCGCCTCTGCTTCACAGAGCATCGCGCGTTCCCGACCGTTTGCCACCGCCCCTACACGCGCATTTAAACCTTAGAGCATCACCAGGAGACCACCGATCGATCGCCAACCTCGGCCATGCCTCTGGCCGCCCATAGCCGTGTCGCCACCGTCGCCTACCCATCCCTCTTGGTCTCGCCATCAAGCCTATAAAAGGAGACGATCCCAGCTCGATTTCTTCACACCATCTCACTCCCCTCACCTCACTGATTGTTCCACCCCTTAGCCGGAGCAAGGCGAGCAGCGCATCGCCGGAATTTTGCCGGAGCTCGCCGCTACAGAGGAGAAGAGGAGCCATTGATTTCGACCACCCCAGGAGCTTCCACGACCACCCCTGAGTTCTCCATCGTCGACTTTGTCATTTGCCCGCCTCGCCGTCTTCACTGGAGCCCCGGTATGCCCCCTATGCACCCCCACTGAGCCGCTAGGGTTCGAGCTCGCCGGTGACCTGTTCATTGTCGACGACGACCCTCAGCCGTCGATCTTCATTCTAATCCAATGCACCACATCGCCTCGTACCACTTCGCGTTTAAAGAGCCACTGACCAGTAGACCCCCCTGTTAGTTGCGCCCCGCGCTGTGGAGTGACACTGGGTCGGCCCATTACCCCTTCCCGCGCAGCCCCGTCGTTTGAATTTAGCTTTTTCTTTTTAAGTTCAAACATAGTTTTGTACCTAGTTTCAAAAATCAACCCAGCTCGATTAAGTAAACCAAATTGAGTGAAACCAATTTTGTTAGAAAGATATTGAAATGCTTAATCCAAGCCCATTGGATTGAAATCATTTGGATCTACAGATCAACCTTGGTAAAAATAACAAGTCAGAAGCTTTTCTGCATTCAAACATTTTTCAAATTTAAACCATAATAGATTTTGAGTTGATTCCAACTCTCAAAAATCATATTTGATCATACCTTTCAGAATAGATAAAAATATATGGGTTTACTTATAGAAATAATGTTCAAGTAATAAAAGAATGCCACATAGGCATTTTTAGTCACTTTAATTATTTAAAATAAAAGGTTAAACCTTATTAAATTGGACACCACTTTAAATCACATTCCGATGTAGTGAAATATGTGGTGATGACATGTGTCAACATGATCCCATGTTTGAGTTGGAGAATATTAAATCTTAAGTAGTTTTTCAATGATTAGAAATTACTTTTCTAAAAATAAATAAATAAGAAAAATGCTTTATTCTTGTGATATTAGTGATGATGCTAGATCATCTATAGAACACCTTTGTGTGATGATTGAAAGTACTTAAGTATTGTTTGGTGATTGTGTATCTCGTATTTATTCATAGACGCTAATACCGACCAAGGATACGAGGAGGAAGGAGGATACTACGAAGAAGAAGCCGAGGAGAACTTCAACCACTTTTCTGCACAAGGCAAGCTTATACAGATACTGATGCAAGCCTTACTAATCAAGTTGACCTATGCAAGCTAGTACTTGCTTGTTACCATGCCAACTATATGCCTTAAGCATATGTGATCATCCCCACTTGATAACCCCATTCCTAGTTTTACTTGCAAGCTTTCTACTTTATTTCTTTATCAAAGCTATTACTTAGAGTTTACTTGAGTAAATTGTAGATACTAGAAATATAATTGAAGGTTGCATAAAGAGCATTAAATTTGGCCTAAGCTAGAAAATCTTGGTGTCATCCTAAGGCATGAGATTGAACTTAGTTAAACTCCACTAGTTTACCACCCCTCATTAGTACTTACCCCCACTTGTAGATGCTAGTGCTAAGCATGAAACTAGATCAACTTTAGATGGGAATATTTGGTGGAATATGGTTATGAAAACCTTGGAATGATGGATCATTCTACTGAGATGTTTTGACATGTGTTTCCGAACACCAGATGATTTTGACGATGAAAATGTTGAGGCATGAGCCTTATCCCTTTATAAAACTGATGGTTGTCTGGATGTGATACCATTCCAATTTTACCGTACAACCACAATACCCGAGAATTGGGTAGGGCTTGACTGGAAACTTATATACCTTAGTATGGGTTCCCTCATGGCCAAGGTCTGAGCTTAGGCTACCTTGTGAAGATTGTCCACCTGTGCAGTACCCAAGATAACAGTTGGTCATGGTTGGGAGGCCAAACTCACAGGAGAGGTGCTTATACTAGGGCATGTAATTGAAAGGTTAGGATTGATTATACGCATACTGAGTATGGTGAATTCAGGATTTGTTCCTGACGGATGTATTGAATGTTGTGGTGAAAGTGTACAATCTCTGCAGAGTGTCAAACTATTCGAATAGCCGCGTCCGCGGTTATGGACAGTTGGAGTGGCCATACTGTTCCCCCGTCAGATGTTTTCAAAATGACCTGTGAAATGAATGGAGATTTTGACTTGACCACAACAGAGTTGTGATATGAAATACAAGTTTCCACTTAGGTGTTATAAAATTTCAACTAGCTTTTCTTGCTTCTGAACTTAGTAGAGGTAAATCTGGATTTTTTGCAAAACAACCCTAGAGCTTAGTGTCCAACTACAAAAATCCCCTTCACTTGTTAGTATTAGTTTGTGAGTACTTATTGAGTACTCATGGCTTTGTCCCTGGCTATTCCTGTGGCCAGACTATGAAGAGGAGTACCAGGATGAAGGACCCCAGGAAGGTTATGACAACTAGGATCATCTCCCATCGTCAGCATTGCCTGTGACCCCGAAGATGGAGCTTCGCCTACGCTACAGTTATTAGTACGTATTTCCGCTGCTTATGTATGGTTTGTAATGGATGATGTACTGTGGTATCCAATTTTTAATATGTCTCGCAAAAATGGTAATCCTGGGATTGCGATGTATGGCATAACAGGCATCTGGGATTAAAAATATGGGTGTTGAAAAGTTGGTATCAGAGCCATCCTGACCATAGGAGACCCTAGTTAGACTAGACGTTTGAATCAAAAACTTAGTTTCAAAACCAAAGGAAGCAAATATTTACAAAAACTTATTCCCACTCTTACCACATGATTTCTTTCATAAAAATTCATGTTCCTCAAAAACTCTTGCAAAAAAAACTAAAATTGGACACACTTGATCACTCTACTAACTTACTCATCCTATATTCTTATAGATGGACATGAAGTACAACAAGTTTTATCAGTTGGGGAATGGAGGAGACCTTATCTTCGAGCGGGACTTGGACCAGCTTTTGGAACTTCTGGAGTATCCGCACCCCGAGTTCTTCGGAGCTCAGCTCAATGATCAAGGAGGAGAAGATCTGTAGTGGGTAATTGTTGCAAGTCTCCGAGGAAAGATTGAACCACCCACTGCCGAGGGAATTCAGTTTACCTTAAGAGAGAACAACTGGCTCGATGGACTTGCCAGGGCCATGCAGGAAGCTCTTGCCCGTCTGTGTGGGCAGAGTATCAACCAGATCAAGGGTACCCGCTTTGAGTTTTGTCCAAGACGTGATGCTATGAGACAGCCTCTGGAAGCCCCATACCACCCCGAGCTAAAGACTCAGTTGGACCACCTTAGCTTCATGATGTATGATCGTCAGTAGGAATTGGACAATTGTCGTGACTACTCCAACCACAAGTCCGCCATCAAAAAGATGAAGATCAGACCATCGCAAGTCTCTCCGCCGTCAGCTCGACAAGAAGGAGCGCATCATTGCCCGTCTTTGCCACCGTATCTCGGATTTGGAGGAGACCATCCATGAGAGAGACATGCAGTTGGAGGAAAGGGAGAATGCAGGAGAGGATCTTCGTGTAGACCCCTACTCCTATCTCAGCGATGATGATGACTCTCTGGAGGATCAGGCTATGGATTTCTTCACCGATGAGGATGATTTCGCCTTCATCAATGACGACGATGATGATGAGGATGACGACTACATCGACTCCGAGGAGTAGTAGCACTTGAGCACTAGCGTAGTGAGTTGTATTCAGTCCCACTGTATCGTAGTTTCCAGAATGGTTCTTAAAACCATTTGTTTACCTTTGTTGTGGTGTGTGTTTGTATCATGTGCTATGAATGAATGAATGAAAAGCAAGTTGCTAGAAAATCTGAGTCAAACTTTAAAAACTTTTCAAAGTCCCGGAACCTTAGAAATTTACCTCTTTTCTCATGATCTATCTCAATCTTCAGATGCCACACGGAGGAATCCCCGGACCCGATGTTGCAGATCCTGCAAATGTTGGTTTCTGACCGCGAAGCCGAAAGAGCTGAATGTCAAGCCAACCTAGCCACCCTTCAGCAGATAGCTCAGCTATCCCACAACAATTAAGGCCAAGGAAACCAGGACAACCATGGATCTAAGCTCAAGAATTTCCAGAACACCAACCCACCTGTTTTCACTAAGTCAGAAGATCCTTTAGACACCGATGATTGGCTGCAGACCATGGAAAACAACCTAGAAGTCGCCAGAGTGGAAGCTAACAAGAAAGTTTTGTTCGCCACCCACTATCTAGCCGGAGATGCAAGAGCATGGTGTAACAACGTTCGTGCAATGAACGGAGGACACATGATGATCTGGGAGGAATTCAAGGTCAAGTTCAGCAGAACCCATGTGCCACCGGGTTTGATCAAGAGAATGAGAGATGAGTTCAGAGAACTGAAGCAAGGAAGGATGACCGTAGTGGAATACCATGACAAATTCTTGTCATTAGCTATGTATGCCCGGATGACATCGACACCGAAGCCAAGAAGAAAGACAGATTCTTGAATGGTCTGCACGATGAGATGCAGACTGTGTTGGTCAATATCCCCTTTGCTGATATTGAAGCCCTTGTCGACTCTGCCATCTAGATGGATGGAAAGATCAACAAAGCCAATGAGAACCGCAAGCGTCGCATGATCCATCAGCCAGGAACCCATTAGACCCCAAAGTATCGCCCTAACCCATCTCCAGGATTTGCCCCGAGAACCAACAGACCCCCGATGAACCGTTCGACCTATCCCAATCGTGGAAACCCGAGGCCCAGAGGAAACCACAACAACCCCGACAACTCTAGCAATTTCAACCGTGCACCACCCAAGTTCAATAACAACAATGCTGCCGCCAACACCAACACTTCCCCGAGGACTGGAAGCAATGCTGTGCCTGTTGCAGCAAAGGACTAGTCGCAAGTGACTTGTTATGATTGCGGAAATAAGGGTCACTACTCCAATGAGTGCCCCAAGAAGAATGCCGTAGCCCCCAATGCAAATGCCCCAACTCAACAGCAGCGTCGTGTTCAGGCCAGAAGAAGGTTTGCCCCAGGGAATTCGCTCAACCGCAACGGCCGTCTTTTTCTCATGCATGCTGAAGAAGCCCAGGAAGTGCCAGACGTCGTGCTGGGTATTTTTTCTGTTAATTCAGTACTTGCTCGAGTGTTGTTTGATTATGGTGCATCGCACTCATTTGTCACCGAAGAATTTGCATGCACTAGTAAGATTCAACCAACCAAACTAAAGCATGTTATGATTGTTCAAATCCCCGGTTCAACCACCAAAGCTAGGCAAATCTGCAAAGCCATCCCTATCCGAATCCATGGCATAGATTTTTATGCTAATCTGATAGTACTCAGAACTAAAGGTTTGGAAGTAGTACTAGGAATGGATTGGATGTCTAAACATAAAGGATTGATTGACTGTGCCATGAAAGCCATAACCATGACCAGTACAGCCGGTATATCAGTCGAGCATGTATCTGAAACCTTACCTCGTCAATTCAAGTGCAACAAGAGTGTAGCCCAACCTACCATTGACCAAGTCCGGATAGTCTGTGAATACCCCGATGTATTTCTAGATGTTTTGCCCGGTATGCCCCCAGATCGGGATATCGAGTTTATCATTGAACTAATCAACGGAACCGGACCCATAGCCCAGAGACCATATAGTATGAAACCGTCTGAACTAGCAGAACTGAAGAAGCAACTGGATTCCATGTTGGAAATCGGATTGATTCAACTAAGCGCGTCACCATGGAGATCACCTGTTTTGTTCGTGGACAAGAAATATGGAGGTAACCGTTTGTGTACGGATTATCGGAAGTTGAATGATGTCACCATCAAGAACAAGTACCCATTTCCCAAGATAGAAGATTTGTTTGATCAATTGACCGGTGCCAAAGTGTTTTCTAAGATTGATCTTAGAACAGGCTATCATCAACTCAAGATTCGCGCAGAGGATATTCCCAAGACTGCCTTTACCACCAGATATGGATTATACGAGTATACCGTCATGTCTTTTGGATTAACCAATGCCCTTGCTTATTTCATGAATCTCTTGAATAAGATTTGTATGGACTTCCTGGATAAGTTTGTCGTTGTTTTCATCGATGACATTCTGATTTATTCCAAATCAGAAGAAGAACATGAGCTACACCTAAGGACCATTCTTGGAACCCTTAGAGAGCATCGGATGTATGCCAAGTTTAGCAAATGTGAATTCTTGTTACAGGAGATAGGATTCCTCGGCCATACTGTATCAGCCAGAGGAATTACCGTTGACCCTGAAAAGGTGAAAGATGTCGAAGATTGGCAAGCCCCAACCACTCAAAACCAAGTTCGTGCATTTCTCGGATTGGCGGGATACTAGCGCAAGTTCGTAGAAGGATTCTCGCGTATCGCCAGAACCATGACCCAATTGCTAAAGAAGGACAAGAAGTTTGAATGGACGGACAAATGTGAAGCGAGTTTTCAAGAACTCAAGAGGATATTGATTTCAGCCCCAATCTTAATCATGCCAGATATCACGAAGCCCTTTGATGTGTATTGTGATGCATCCAAGATCGGTCTCGGATGTGTGCTAATGCAAGAAGGCAAAGTTATATCTTATCTATCTCGACAACTGAAACAACACGAGCAAAATTACCCAACCCATGACCTCGAACTCGCAGCCGTAGTTCTAGCCCTGAAGACATGGAGGCATTACCTAATGGGAAACCGTTGTGAGATCTATTCGGATCACAAGAGTCTGAAGTATATATTCACTCAGAAGGAGCTGAATATGAGACAGAGAAGATGGATTGAACTAATCAAGGACTATGATCTGGACATTCACTATCACCCCGATAAAGCCAATGTGGTAGCGGATTCGCTTAGCATATTGCCGTGCCGCTTGAAATCTATGATTTTGAAGGAGCAACCAAGCTTGCACAAAGAGATGGAGGATTTCTGAATGGAATTAGTAAGTGAAGTATTTTTGGCTAGCATAGAACTTCAACCCACTTTGATCAACCAGATCAAAGAGGCGCAGAAAGGAAATGCTAGTATCGACGGAATCAAGTGTCGTATCGGTACAAGCAAAGTACCCGGATTCACCGAAGACGAAGAAGGAGTTCTGTGGTACAAAGGACGCCTTTCTGTACTAGCAGATTCTGGGTTGAAAGAAGTTATTCTCAAGGAAGCTCATGATACTCTTTATTCTATCCACCCCGGAGGAACAAAGATGTATCAGGATTTGAAGGAGCAATTTTGGGGGCATAAGATGAAGAGAGAAACTGGAAGCTATATCGCCAAGTGTGATATATGTCAGCGAGTCAAGGCGGGACATCAAAGACCCGCTGGATTGTTGCAACCATTGGATATTCCAGAATGGTAATGGGATTCCGTTGGAATGGACTTTATCACCGGATTGCCTACTTCTAGTAGGGGGAATGACTCTATCTGGGTCATAGTGGACAGATTGTCCAAAGTCGCCCATTTCTTACCTGTCAAGACCACTTATCAGAGTTTGAAGCTAGCGGAGTTATACATCGCTAGAATCGTCAGTTTGCATGGAGTCAAGACCACTGATCGAGGAACTCAGTTTACCTCGAGATTCTAGAAGAAACGTCCAAGAAGGTTTAGGAACCCGCCTAGATTTCAGCACCGCGTATCACCCTCAGACCGATGGAAAAACAGAGCGAGTAAATCAGATACTCGAAGATATGCTGAGAGCATGTGTGTTAGAATATGGATCTAAGTGGGAATACTATCTGCCGTTTGCAGAATTTTCAAACAACAATAGTTATCAAGCTAGTTTGCAAATGGCCCCATTTGAATTCATGTATGGAAGAAAGTGTCGCACCTCTTTGAATTGGTCGGAAGTAGGAGAGAGTCAGATTTTCGGACCCGACATCCTACGAGAAGAAGAGAAAGTTCAAAAGATTCGTGAGCACCTCAAGACAGCCCAGTCAAGACAAAAGAGTTACGCCGACAAGGGACGTCGAGACCTCGCTTTCAACATAGGAGATTTTGTGTATCTGAAGGTGTCACCATTGAAGGGAATGCAGCGTTTCCAGCTGAAAGGAAAGTTAGCCCCCAGATATATCAGACCTTTCAAGATTCTGAACCATCAAGGAGAAGTGTCGTATCGATTGGAACTACTCAAAGAGATGTCAGCCGTGCACAATGTGTTCCATATCTCATTACTTCGCAAGTGCCTCTAAGTTCTAGAGAAGACCGAAGTGTTCAAGAATATTGATCACCGGACCATAGAGATCAACGATGACCTGACCTATCCTGAAGTACCCATCCGTATTTTGGAAGAACTTTCAGAACCACTAGAACCCGAAGCATCAAGTTTCTCAAGATTCAGTGGAGAAACCACACAGAAGAGGAAGCTACCTGGGAGCGCGAAGATCACATCAGGACGGAGTTTCCCGATCTATTCAAATCCTAGGTAATCTTTTTCGTCCTTTTTCAAATCTTTGGACGAGATTTTGTTTAAGGGGGGAAGGTTTGTAACATCCCAAAAATATTAAACTTAAATCATCAAACTCTAAGCTTCAAATTTAGGGTTAACAAAAACTTTTCAAATAAAAAATATGAAAGCATTCATATGTGTATGTATTAAAATTTGGATTCTTTTGAATTGCCATGATTCTGTGTTTCCTTGCTTGTAAAATGATTCTTAGGTGAAATAAACATCATATAAACAATCACCAAACTTTTCCCAAAGACAAACAAATCAAAACAAACAAATTAAGTGAATGGTCACTTTGGTCAATTTAACTACCATGCCTACTTTGGCTATCTCTAACTTTCAGAACATAACAGAAACATGTATGTATCTTTGCACCCCTTGATAGTAATCATAACAAGGTACCAAGGCCCACCTTGTGATCATCCAAAAACATTTGAATGCATAGTTTAAATGATAGTTTAAAATTGAATCTATTTCATATGGGAAGATCCCACTATTTCAAAAACCACTCAAACTAGCTCAATTTTCAAAACCCAAGCATCCACAGAATCCTCAACACATGCCTAGCACACCCACCAAAAATCTTTTCAAAATTCAAAACTTAAGTTCATGCGGCCATTTCATCAAACAGGTTGCAGATTCAAATCAACAAAATCACAAACACTATTTTGAGCAGTGTTTTGATCCAACCTTGTTCCCTCTCTGGTTACACTAGCCTCAGTAGATCATCTAGCAACCTTAACTAAGCTCTAGCATCACTGTAAACTCGCCAATGTCATCAATGGTGAACAGGCTGAGAGCACCCATGTCACCCAGTGTGGACAGCAAGCTAGGAGAGGAACTAGCCATGCCAACCTTGTCTTTGAGGTAGCCCATGCCTCACTGCCCCCTCTCGACCAGCCCTAGCTCGCAGATAGCGACCAGAACCGCCAGGAACGCTGCGCCCGCGCCACTGTCGACCATGCCGACGTGCACCGCAGAGCACGCGCCGTTCCCACGCAACCCGACCACCTCGAGCCCTTGCCGCCCGCCAGCATGCACCCCACCGTCCCAGGAGACCGCCAGACATGCCCATTTCACCGCCCGTACCCCGTAGCCACCGCTCGCCGCAGAGTTCGACGCCTCTGCCTCGCAAAGCATCGCGTGTTCCTGACCGTTTTCCACCGCCCCTACACGCGCATTTAAACCGATCGATCGCCAACCTCGGCCATGCCTCTAGCCGCCTGTAGCCGTGTCGCCACCGTCGCCTGCCCATCCCTCTCGGTCTCGCCGTCGAGCCTATAAAAGGAGACAATCCCAGCTCGATTTCTTCACCCCATCTCACTCCCCTCACCTCACTGATCGTTCCATCCCTTAGCCGGAGCAAGGCGAGCAGTGCCGCTGCAGAGGAGAAGAGGAGCCGTTGGTTTCGACCACCCCAGGAGCTGCCGCGACCACCCCTGAGTTCGCCGTCATCGACTTCGTCGTTTGCCCGCCTCGCCGTCGTCACTGGAGCCCCGGTATGCCCCCTATGCACCCCCACTGAGCCGCTAGGGTTCGAGCTCGCTGGTGACCTGTTCATTGTCGACGACGACCCTCAGCCGTCGATCTTCATTCTAATCCAAGGCACCACATCGCCCCGTACCGCTTCGCGTTTAAAGAGCCACTGACCAGTAGACCCCCCTGTCAGTTGCGTCCCGCGCTGCAGAGTGACACTAGGCCGGCCCATTACCCCTTCCCACGCAGCCCACTCGTTTGAATTTAGCTTTTTCTTTTTAAGTTCAAACATAGTTCTGTACCTAGTTTCAAAAATCAACCCAACTCGATTCAGTAAACCAAATTGAATGAAACCAATTTTGTTAGAAAGATATTGAAATGCTTAATCCAATCCCGTTGGATTCAAATCATTTGGATCTATAGATCAAACTTGGTAAAAATAACAATTCAGAAGCTTTTCTGCATTCAAACATTTTTCAAATTTAAACCATAATAGCTTTTGAGTTGATTCCAACTCTCAAAAATCATATTTGATCATACCTTTCAGAATATATAAAAATATATGGGTTTACTTATAGAAATAATGTTCAAGTAATAAAAGAATGCCACATAGGCATTTCTAGTCACTTTAATTATTTAAAATAAAAGGTTAAACCTTATTAAATTGCGACACCACTTTAAATCACATTCCCATGTACTAAAATATGTGGTGATGACATGTGTCAACATGATCCCATGTTTGAGTTGGAGAATATTAAATCTTAAGTAGTTTTTCAATGAGTAGAAATTACTTTTCTAAAAATAAATAAATAAGACAAATGCTTTATTCTTGTGATATTATTGATGATGCTAGATCATCCATAGAACACCTTTGTGTGATGATTGAAAGTAGTTAAGGATTGTTTGGTGATTGTGTACCTCGTATTTATTCATAGTCGGTAGTACCGACCAAGGATACGAGGAGGAAGGAGGATACTACGAAGAAGAAGCCAAGGAGAACTTCAACCACTGCTTTGCACAAGGCAAGATTATACAGATACTGATGAAATCCTTACAAATCAAGTTGACATATGCAAGCTAGTACTTGCTTGTTACCATGCCAACTATATGCCTTAATCATATGTGATCATCCCCACTTGATAACCCCATTCCTAGTTTTACTTGCAAGCTTTCTACTTTATTTCTTTATCAAACCTATTACTTAGAGTTTACTTGAGTAAATTGTAGATACTAGAAATCTAATTGAAGGTTGCATAAAGAGCATTAAATTTGTCCTAAGCTAGAAAATCTTGGTGTCATCCTAAGGCATGAGATTGAACTTAGTTAAACTCCACTAGTTTACCACCCCTCATTAGTACTTACCCCCACTTGTAGATGCTAGTGCTAAGCATAAAACTTGATCAACTTTAGATGGGAATATTTGGTGGAAAATGGTTATGAAAACCTTGGAATGATGGATCATTCCACTGAGATGTTTTGACATGTGTTTCCGAACACCAGATGATTTTGACGATGAAAATGTTGATATAAAACTGATGGTTGTCTGGATGCGATACCATTCCAATTTTACCGTACAACCACAATACCCGAGAATTGGGTAGGGCTTGACTGGAAACTTATATACCTTAGTATGGGTTCCCTCATGGCCAAGGTCTGAGCTGAGGCTACCTTGTGAAGATTATCCACCTATGCAATACCCAAGATGACAGTTGGTCATGGTTGGGAGGCCAAACTCACAGGAGAGGTGCTTATACTAGGGCGTGTAATTGAAAGGTTAGGATTGATTATCCTCATACTGAGTATGGTGAATTCAGGATTTGTTCCTGACGGATGTATCAAATGTTGTGGTGAAAGTGTACAATCTCTGCAGAGTGTAAAACTATTCGAATATCCGCGTTCGCGGTTATGGACAGTTGGAGTGGCCATACTGTTCCCCCGTCAGATGTTTTCAAAATGACTTGTGAAATGAATTGAGATTTTTACTTGACCACAACAGAGTCGTGATATGAAATAAAAGTTCCCACTTAGGTGTTATAAAATTTCAACTAGCTTTTCTTGCTTCTGAACTTAGTAGAGGTAAATCTGGCTTTTTGCAAAACAACCCTAGAGCTTAGTGTCCTACTACAAAAATCCCCTTCACTTGTTAGTATTAGTTTGTGAGTACTTAAAGAGTACTCATTGCTTTGTCCCTGGCTATTCCCGTGGCCAGACTATGAAGAGGAGTACCAGGACGAAGGACCCCAGGAAGGTTACGACAACTAGGATCATCTCCCATCGTCAGCATTGCCTGTGACCCCGAAGATGGAGCTTCGCCTACTCTACCATTATTATTACATATTTCCGCTGCTTGAGTTGTATTAAGAACTGGATCAGAAGATCCTTATTTGTGTAAGACCTTATGTATGGTTTGTAATGGATGATGTACTGTGGTATCCAATTCTGTTATGTCTCGCAAAAATGGTAATCCTGGGATTGCGATGTATGGCATAACAGGCATCTGGGATTAAAAATCCAGGTGTTGACATTGGTTCTTGGGGCAAATCCTAGAGATGGGTTAGGGCGATACTTTGGTGTATGGTGGGTTCATGGTTGATGCATCATGCGACGCTTGCGGTTATCATTAGCTTGTTTGATCTTTCCTTCCATATGAATGGCAGAGTCAACTAAGGCTTCAATATATGCAAAGGGGATATTGACTAACACCGTCTGCATCTCCGTGCAGACCATTCAGGAATCTCTCCTTGTTCTTGGCTTCAGTATCTATCTCATTTGGTGCATACCTAGTCAATGACAAGAATTTGTCATGGTATTTCACTACTATCATCCTTCCTTGCTTCAGTTCCCTAAATTCATCTCTCATCCTCTTGATCAAACCCGGTGGCACATGGGTTCTCCTGAACTTGACTTTGAACTCTTACCAAGTCATCAGCTGACCACCTATCATTGCGCGAACGTTGTTCCACCATGCTCTTGCATCTCCTTCCAGATAGTGGGTAGCAAACAACACTTTCTCGTTAGCTTCCACTCCTGCAACTTCCAGATTGTTCTCCATGGTTTGCAGCCAATCATCTGCATCTAGGGGCTCTTCTGACTTAGTGAAAACAGGTGGACCAGTGTTCTGGAAATTCTTGAGCTTAGATCCATGGTTGTCCTTATTTCCACGGCCTTGATTGTTATTGGCCATCTGAGCTATCTGTTGAAGGGTTTCTAAGTTGGCTTGACGTTCAGCTCTTTCGGCTTCACGGTCAGAAACCAACATTTGCAAGAGTTGCAACATCGGGTCCGGGGCTGAGTTGCTTCCTCCGCAAGGCATCTGAAGATTGAGATAGATCATGAGAAAAGAGGGAAATTTCTAAGGTTCAGGGTTTTGAAATTTTTTCAAAGTTTGACTTGGATTTTTATAGCAACTTGATTTTTATTCATTCATAGAACACGATACAAACACACACCACAACAAAGGAAAACATATGGTTTTAAGAACCATTCTAGGAAAGCTACAATATAGTGGGACCGAATACAACTCACTAACGCTAGTGCTCAAGTTCTACTACTCCTTGGAGTCAGTGTCCTCATCATCCTCATCATCATCGATGAAGGAAAAGTCATCCTCATCGGTGAAGAAGTCCATGGACTGATACTCCAGAAAGTCATCATCATTGCTGAGATAGGATTAGGGGTCTCCACGAAGGTCTTCCCCTGCATTCTCCTTTTCCTCCGACTGCATGTCTCTCTCGTGGATGGTCTCCTCCAAATCCGTGATACGGCGGCAAAGACGGGTAATGATGCGCTCCTTCTTGTCGAGATGACGGCGACGAGACTTGTGATCCTTCACTAGCATGGCAATGGTCTGATCCTTCTTGGCGGTGATGGCGTACTTGTGGTTGGCATAGGAACGGGCATTGTCCAACTCCTTCTGACGGTCATACATCATGAAGATGAGGTGGTCCAATTGACTCTTCAGCTCGTGGTGGTATGGGGCCTCCAGTGGCTGTCCCATAACATCACGCCTTGGGTAGAACTCAAAGCGGGTACCCTTGATTTGATTGATACTCTGCCCACACAGATGGGAAAGAGCTTCCTTCATGGCCCTGGCAAGTCCATCGAGCCAGTTGTTCTCTCTTAAGGTGAACTGAATTCCCTCTGTAGTGGGGAGTTCAATCTTTCCCCGGAGACTTGCAACAACTAGCCACTACAAATATTCTCCTTCCTGATCATTGAGCTGATCTCTGAAGAACTCGGGGTGCAGACGCTCCAGCATCTCCAACGGCTGGTCCAAGTCATGCTCAAAGATAATGTCTCCTCCATTCCCCAACTGATAAAACTTGTTGTACTTCACGTCCATCTATAAGAATATAGGATGAGTAAGTTAGTAGAGTGATCAAGTGTGTCAAATTTTATGTAAGTTTGCAAGAATTTTTGAGGAACATGAATTTTCATGAAAGAATCCAAGTGATAAGAATGAGAATATGTTTTTGTAAATACTCACTTCCTTCGGTTTTGAAACTAAATTTTTGATTCAAACGTCCATTCTAACTAGGGTATCCTATGGTCAGGATGGCTCTGATACCAACTTGTCCACACCCGGATTTTTAATCACAGATGCCTGTTATGCCATACATCGCAATCCCAGGATTACCATTTTTTCAAGATATAACAGATTGGATATCACAGTACATCATCCATTACAAACCATACATAAGGTCTTACACAAATAAGGATCTCATGATCCAGTTCTTAATACAATTCAAGTAGTGGAATAACGTAATAGTAACGATAGCGTGGGCGAAGCTCCATCTTCATGGTCACAGGCAACACTGACGATGGGAGATGATCCTAGTTGTCATAACCTTCATGCTGTCCTTCTTCCTGATACTCCTCTCCATAGTCTGGCCAAAGGAATAGCCAGGGACAAATCCATGGGTACTCTTTAAGTACTCGCAAACTAATACTAACAAGTGAAGTGGTTTTGAATAGGATATACTAAGCTCTAGGGTTGTTTTGAAAAAAGCCAGATTTACCTCTACTAAGCTCAGAAACAAAGGAAGCTAGTTGAAAGTTTTCTAACACCTAAGTGGGAAGTTGAATTTCATATCACAACTCTGTTGTGGTAAATTCAAAGTCACAAATCATTTCACAAGTCCTTTTGAAAACATCTGACGGGGAACAGTATGGCCACTCCAACTGTCCATAACCGCGGACGCGGCTATTCAAATAGTTTGACACTCCTCAGAGATTGTACACTTTCACCACAACATTCGATACATCCGTCAGGAACAAATCCTGAATTCACCATACTCAATATGCGTATAATCAATCCTAACCTTTCAATTACACGCCCTAGTATAGGCACCTCTCCTGTGACTTTGGCCTCCCAACCATGACCAACTGTCATCTTGGGTACTGCACAGGTGGACAATCTTCACAAGGTAGCCTCAGCTCAGACCTTGGCCGCAAGGGAACCCATACTAAGGTATATAAATTTTCAATCAAGCCCTACCCAATTTTCGGGTATTATGGTTCTACGGTAAAATTGGAATGGTATCGCATCTAGACAACCATCAGTTTTGTAAAGGGCTAAGGCTCATGCCTTAACATTTTCATCATCATAAATCTTTTGGTGTTCGGAAACACATGTCAAAACATTTTAGTAGAATGACTCATCATTCTAAGGTTTTCATAACCATTTTCACCAAGTATTCCCATCTAAAGTTGATCAAGTTTTAAGCTTAGCACTAGCATCTACAAGTGGGGGTAAATATTAATGAAGGGTAATAAATAAGTGGGGATTAACTAAGTTCAATCTCATGCCTTAGGATGACATCAAGATTATCTAACTTAGGCCAAATTTTATGCTCTTTATGCTACCTTTAGTTATCTTTCTAGAATCTACAAGTCACTAAGTAAACTTTTGATAGAAACCTTTTATTAAGAAAAATAAAATACTAAGCTTGCAAGTAAAACTAGGATGGTGCATCAAGTGGGTATAATCATGTATGCTTAAGGCATATAGTTGGCATAGTAACAAGCAAGTAGTAGCTTGCATAAGTAGGGTATCTTGCAATTGTTAGCTTGCTTAATGAGTAGCTTGCAAGTATTGGCTTGCTAAGATATTAGCATAAGCTTGCCTTGTGCAGAGCAGTGGTTGAAGTTCTCCTCGGCTTCTTCCTCATAGTATCCTTCTTCCTCCTCATATCCTTGGTTGGTACTAGCGTCTATAAATAAATACGAGGTACATAATCACCAAACAGTACTTAACTATTTCTAAACATCACACAAAGGTTCACAATACATGATCTAGCATCATCACTAACATTACAAGGATTAAAACACTTGTCCCATTTATTTTATTTGAGAAAAGTAATTTCTACTCATTGAAAAACTACTTAAGATTTAATATTCTCCAACTCAAACATGGGATCATGTTGACACATGTCATCACCACATATTTCAGTACATGGGAATGTGATTTAAAGTGGTGTCACAATTTAATAAGGTTTAACCTTTTTATTTAATTTAATTAAAGTGACTAGAAATGCCTATGTGGCATTCTTTTATTACTTGATCATTATTTTTGTAAGTAAACCTATATATTTTTATATATTCTGAAAGGTATGGTTAAATGTGATTTTTGAGAGTTGGAATCAACTCAAAAGCTCTTATGGTTGAATTTTGAAAAATGTTTGAATACAGCAAAGCTTCTGCCTTGTTATTTTTACCATGGGTGATCTACATATCTAAATGGTTTGAATCCAACGGGCTTGGTTTAAGCATTTCAGTACCTTTCTAACAAAATTTGTTTCATGTATTTTGGTTCAGTGAATCGAGCTGGGTTGATTTTTGAATCTAGGTATAGAACTGGGTTTGAAATTAAATGAATAAATCTAAGTTTGAAATAGTGGGTCGCGCGGGAGGTTTAACTGGTCCGGCCCACTACGCACAGCGCACGCGCTGGATGGTTAAGTGATTGACCCCACTCGTCAGTGAGACAACGAGTGGCGAAGCGGTATGGGGTGTTTAGGATCGTAGGATCTAACTCTAATCAAACGGCTCTGGTTCATCGTTCACGTCGGGCAGCGCCAGCGAGACAGAACCCTAGCACGGCCGGTGGGTGTCGTGGGAGGCTCACCGGGGCTCAAGCGATGGTCGGTGACGGGGGCGAACGACAAAGTCGATGACGGCGATTCTCCTGGTACCGGCAGCTTCTCCTGGGGTGGCTCCAATCAACGGCGCGTCTCCTCCTCTGCAGCGGCGAACTCCGATGAAATTCTGGCCATCTGGTACTCTCCTTGCTCAGGGAGTGAGTGGGTGAATCAGTGAGAGGTGGGGAGTGAACTGGTGTGAAGAAAACGAGCGGGGGAGGCCTTCTTTTATAGTGGCTGAAGGGGACCGAAGGGTGCGGGCTGAGCTCGTCGGGGTCGGCTGCTGTAGCACCCAGGTAAAACCACTGCTAGAAAATCGTTGTTGTTTTTATTCTGTGCATCATCATGACATCAGGATGCATCTGTTTCCCTAAAAGTATTTTGCTAAAAACCTATTTGTTCTCTAAATAATCCCTCATCTTTTATCTCAAATCAAAATCCCGGATCCACCGGAATATTTTGTTTGTCTAAATATATATATATATAAATATTATAAAATAAAATAATAAAACTATTTTGTTCCGGGGAGGCAGTCCAGCCGGTCAACTGGGCCAGACTACCTACCACCCGGCCCAAACAAACCTAGTCCAAACCCTAACCCTAAAACCACCCCATTCCCACGCCTAGACCTACCCCTACCCACCACACATCCTCTCAACCGCCACCCACCACCGCACACCACCTACACGCACACAACAACACACCCACGCGCTGCCTGCCGCACACACACGCACGCCTCCCAGGACCCAAACACCACACCGACAAAGACCCACCCCGACCCACACGAGACACAACTCACGCGACCGACCCGCCCCACCCCTTATCGCGATGCCACCACTAGCCCGATATCTCTTGCAGCCACTATATTAACTTGGACATCTCCTATTACCTATTGTTTGGTAGATAATCGGCCTTGCGAGTCGTAGTTGCTTGCTCGGGTGCCGCGCCACGCCGTCGTTGTTCCAAAGTTTTTGGAGTATTGCCATATGCTTAACATTGGAGATGATCATGACTTTAATTACCGTTTAATAACTAAAATTGAAGTAGGTAAATAATGCAGAGGCACAGGTGGGCAATAGATGTTATTTGGTTTTTAACCGTCCACTTGTGTCCCGTAGGACCCCGAGTACTTGATACATGTTCTTTGAATATTCGCACTATCCGCATGTGGGACCATGAATCCCCCTAACCCTAGCTTGAGTCATATTTAATTCCTTGCGGCCACAAACTAGTTTGGGGCTTTATTACTATCATGTACTTACGCCATGCTTTACTGCTTTATTTATGATTGCGAGTGGAGCGCCTATACTGTTTAGGAACAAATGTGGAATGTTTTCGCGGTATCGACAAGCCCAGTCACACTTTCGGGTTCCCAGTCATTTACAACCATTGGCACAAACCTCTGGGCCCGTCTCGGAGTTGTCCAACTTCGTCGCGGGTAGCTTGGTGGGGTGCCCCCCTGAAATCAAATATGAATCTTGCGAATGTTCTGTCGTGATGCCTCGTTGGGTTTTCATTTGGTTTTTTTCCGAGGTTGATCGTGCGTGTGTTGCTATTTGAGCACCCCAGCAGGGTAAAACTTTCTGAAAGCCGTGTCCGCGGTTATGGACGACTTGGAGCACAATATCTCGATCATAGACAACTATAACTAAAGTAGTGCTATAAATTTGACTCTGAAATGACTAGTAATCAGCTTCACTACAACGGAATGGTTAAATAAAAATACCAACAACTACTGGGTTTGGAATGTCTCATGCTATATGTATCTGACTAGTAAGTATTGCAACTACAATGGAATGGTTAACTAAAACTTCCCACTGTTTATCATATCAGAATGACTCATGCTATCTATATATGACTAGTAATCGCTACAACTATAATGGAATGAATAAAACTGCCAACTGTGTGAGTCTCCTCGGATTGACTTCCTCGTTTGGTCTCGAGGGGGAAATACCAGGATGGGTATGCTTGGTGATAGTTTCAGGTTGGATCCGAATAGGTCTTTCTTATCCCTCTCTGATATCCGCCAGTTGTATTGAGTCTCTATAGGTTGTTCAGTGCATGCTACCTTGCCGCTTCAGTCCACCATACCTATGTAGGCGTGGACCGCCGAATTCTAGTCTCGTCGTGTACTGGCCTCAGTATTGACCGCTCTCTTCTTCCTTTGCCCTTTGTCGACACCCCTTTTGTGTAAGCAGGTTTTGAGATTGACGTCATTAGCAGAGTTACCCTTCCGGCTTGGCCTGGGTAGGGTTATGGACGCCATTGGTTATTCTTCAGGGCTCTTAGGTCAATTTGCATCTTGTCCGTACTTGGATACTATATCGTTTTCAAGGTGATTTGGATTTTTGTACTGTATATCTATATTCTTGACTCATGGAGTCGTGTTGTACATATTTGTTCTGTGGGTTCCATCATGGACTATTGTGTAATGGTATTACTTCGTTTTGCAGCCACACGCAAGTGCCTGGTGGGCGCCTTTGAATCGTTTCTATGCGAGTATGGCGGGAATCGCTGAAACTTGCATAGGGTCGATTCTGAGGGTGTTATAGAGTGGTATTAGAGCCCAACAGTTGTGATACCCCACTGGTCCAGCCTGTAGGATAACCTAGCTAGCGGACGTTGTAGAGTGTCAAAACTATTTAGGAAAATTCGGTTGGATAGATCTGATTGGATTTGCTTTTACTCCTTATCCCTATGCTATTCTCCTCTTACCTCTGCGTGTTTGAATCTGCTCTCTTATATTTTCTTCGAGTCGAGGAATTCTCCTGGTTAGGTTTCCGTCGTACCTTCAGGGTTTCGCTTCCTTCCCTTTGTAATGGTGCTTTGACATCTGGTCTTCATGCTATCTGTGGAATCTTCATCTGTTGTACCTTTCAGTGGACTAAAAATTCACCAAATCTTTTCTTTGTCTCCTCTGGTGTTTTCCGATACGACAAATTCATCCACATTAGATCCGATGAAGAGTTTGCATCACACTTTTGCTTCCGAACCTCGTTTGTCGAGACCTTCAGTCTGAATCTCGAGAGTTGGTTGCATAAGTCTTCTATTCATGTACAGAGTAATGCTTTGTGTGCGGGATGGAGTCGCGACCATACCACTACTCTTATCATTCGCTTTTGTACACTGAATGGTGGATCGATGCAATTCTTACTCCTTCCATGGAAGTTAGAGGTGGCCTTACCTTTAACTCCTCTATTGTTTGTCCGGAGTGTTCCCTCGACGAACATGGGCAACGAACTTTGTTGGTGGTGTCGTTGATTTCAAGATGGAGAAAAAACCCTTATTAGTGGTATCGCGAGGATCTACGCGAATCGAGAAGATTCAGATTGTCGGCCTTCTTCCTCGTACCATGAGACGGATCTCGAGGGCGAGATCCATTTTTAGTGGTGTCAAATTGTAGCACACGGGTAAAACCACTGCTAGAAAATCGCTGTTGTTTTTATTCTGTGCATCATCCTGACATCAGCATGCATCTGTTTGCCTAAATGTATTTTGCTAAAAAACTATTTGTTCTCTAAATAATCCCTCATCTTTTATCTCAAATCAAAACCCCGGATCCACCGGAATATTTTGTTTGTCTAAATATATATCTAAATATATTATAAAATAAAATAATAAAACTATTTTGTTTCGGGGAGGCAGTCCAGCCGGTCAACCGGGCCAGACTACCTACCACCCGGCCCAAACAATCCTAGTCCAAACCCTAACCCTAAAACCACCCCAGTCCCACACCTAGACCTACCCCTACCCACCACACATCCTCTCAGCCGCCACGCACCACTCAGGGTGCAGGTGGGAGTGGGCTACCCACGGAGCCCACTACCCAAGCCCACATAAGAGGTTATGTGGGACACCCACGAATACATAAGAAAAAAATGTGGGCATCTGTGGGACATCCCACATCGACCCCAACGCGCAGAATTCAACCACACAACGTCACGCCCTCGACCAAACGGACTCGAGTCCAGACGCCCTCGAGTCCCATGCCGCCCAAGTGGAAGGGCCTCTGCCAGGCCGACCGCGGCTTCGCGCCCATGGACTGCAACCGCAAGATCGTTGGCGCCCGCATCTTCTACAGCGGCTACAAAGCCTCGTCGGGGCCCATCAACGAGACCGCTGAGCTCAAGTCCCCGCGCCGCCAGCACCATGTACTGTGACTTCCTGGCCATGGTCACACTCGGGAACAGTGCCAATGTCACCGGCGTCTCTCTCTACAAAGGCAGGCAGAATTTTCGCCTCGGCAATAGTATCCCGTGGTGTACATGGGCGCAACTCCACGATGTCGAATCCAAGGTCTATGTGCCCCGAGGGCACGCTGGAGCGCCACGCCGTCGCTGGGAATATCGTGATATGCGACCGCGGCATCAGTCCACGGGTGTAGAAGGGTCAGGTTGTCAAGGAAGCTGGTGGCATTGGCATCATACTCACCAACACCATGGCCAACGGCGAGGAGCTCGTCGCCGACAGCCACCTCCTGTCGGTCGTGGATGTTGGGGAAATCGAAGGCATAACGGCAAAGAAGTACACCAAGACGGCCACGAAACCGACATCTACACTCAGCTTCTCCGGAACCAAGATCGGGATCCGGCCGTCGCCGGTGGTGGCGGTGTTCTCGTCCCGGGGCCCCAACTACCTGACCCTGGAGATCCTCAAGCCGGACCTCATCGCGATCGGCGTGAACATCTTGGCCGCCTGGAGCGGCGACGCCAGCCCGTCGATCCTGGCCAGCGACCGACGCCGCGTCGGGTTCAACATCCTGTCGGGGACGTCCATGTCATGCCCGCACATCGCCGGCGTGGCCGCGCTGCTCAAGGCGAGCCACCCGGACTGGAGCCCGGCGCAGATCAAGTCGGCGCTGATGACCACCGCGTACGTCCACGACAACACCTACCGCTTGCTCAAGGACGCGGCGACCGGCGAGGCGTCCACGCCGTTCCAGCATGGAGCGGGCCACATACACCCGGTGCGGGCTCTTATCCCTGGCTTGGTCTAGGATGTCAAGGCCCTACTTGTTCAAGTCTGTAGCTATTGTAAAAATGTTTCTTTGTGTCAGCGTAGCTAAGAATTGTATATTCACTGAATTTGTAACGCATTTGCGGGCATATATGGGTATACGTGGGACGAAGGACACCCACATAATTTTCGCGAACTCCTGCGGAACGCCCGCTTAGAATGTGTGGAACTGTGCGGGCAGAAGCGGGCCTCGCGCGGGTAGTCCCACTTGCACCCTGACCCACCACCGCACACCACCTACACACACACAACAACACACCCACGTGATGCCTGCTGCACACACATGCACGCCTCCCAGGACCCAAACACCACACTGACACAAACCCACCCGACCCACACGAGACATAACTCATGCGACCGACCCGCCCCAGCCCTTATCGCGATGCCACCACCAGCCCGATCCCCACCCCGCGAGATGCCCTGGCCCCACCACTCCAGTTCGAAGCCCCGCAAATCCCGTCGCCTCGCTCGCGACCTCGTTCGCCGCCGCCTGCGCCTTCAACCCCTATCCCGTGCGAGCTCTGCCCCTCCTCGAGCCGGCCCCGCTGTCGGAGCTCCTCCACCGCCTCTCCATCATCTGCGTCATCGTCTGGCCCTAGCGGCCCCGTCACCTCGCCCGCTTCCCTGCAAGCTGCGCCCGCGAGCGGCCGCCCTTGCTGCCTCGCAGCCCTGAGCTCCCCCGCGCCTACCTCTGCGTGCCTGGCGTCCTAGAGCCCTCCATCGAGCTCGCCGCGTGCGTTGCACCTCCGTCGCCCCCTCCTCCTTTGCCGCACGCAGCGACCTCGCAGAATCCCCACCGCCTCGGCTCTGTACAGCCTCGTCCGCCTCCTCTCGGGACCGTGCCACCTCGAGCTCGTCTCCGCTCGCCACCAGACAAGCTCCTCCTCTGCCGACCTCTTCCCTTCTTTTGCCGCCTTCCATAACAGGGAAGACCGCGTCGCCCTCCAGGCTCCCAGATGTTGGAACAAATCTTGTTAGCAAGTATTAAGTTCAGAATTGCATGATGTGTAGTTTTTAGTGGTCGGCTAAGTTCTAGCAAGTTGTATGCATAAACATGGCAGAGAGGCAGATCGGCAAGAGTGGACAGCACTAAGCGATATAGAGAGTGTAGTCAGCGGCCAGATTGCAAGCCATTAGTGGAGTAGTGCATGCACGAGTTGTTAGAATTAGTCAAGTTGATTGGATACATGCAGCCAGTAGTGCCGCTACTCACGCCACTCACACATGACCAGCTCCACGACCTGCATGCACCCACGTTTAGCTCTTGTGCGGCTCCTCTTCAACTGCCGCACGACCAGACCAACTTGATCCATGCATTTAGCTTGCCACTGCCTTGTGGTACGAGGCTCCTCCAAGTTGTTTGCACGAGCGTGATCGACCTCGCCCGGCACTATGCCACTTGGTCTGTGTCGATCTCGTTTTTCTTTCTTGCAGGTTGTTTTCAACAGTTCCTGTGCTTATGGTGTGCAATGCCTCTGTATACCCGCACTTATCGATTTGTATATCATCGCAGCGCTAGTGCACCTCCCTTTGACAAAACCTGGTGCCACGAAGTTCTGTGTCTCCAAGATCTTCCGGCGCGGCTACAAATTCACCATTGATGATAAAGTCGACACCCAAGATCTACGTCACGGACGCAATGATCTTCGATACGGACGCCAAGACCTCGAAGCCCCGGATCTGAAGACCGTAACCCGAACCCCCGGAGCCCAAGATCGTCGAACCCTAATGTGTGACCACTATCCGACCCATATTTTATAATTCCCATCTATAAACTTGTTGCATATGAATTGAGCATCCTTGCATACATATTGTGGTTGAGGTTATTTTACCGAATCACGTCATATTAATATATGGACACCATATGCGGGCTTTTCTAGTCTAATATTGGCCTCATTTAAATTTGTGTAACGAACTGATGCCATGTTTTGACTTGTTAAAACAACATTTACATTGCGGGGTATCTAAACAACCAGAACCATATATCTAATTGGCGGGACCCCGGTTTCTCTTAATATTGCCTAATTGCATCGCATCTTTGCCATGGCATACATCATACATGCACCATGCCCGATTTTCTGCCGTAGTATTAAATAGTGCATCCGGTGTTTCTTATAGTGTTTTGCTTTTTCATGGATTAGGCCGATGAGTGGATGCGAGTGACGCCCGTTATTCGGATTAACCTTCGATAGTGTTTTCAAGCGGGCATTCTCCCTCTTTCTACCTATTTTATATTTCTAGTCTTTATTTCCTCATGTTGATCTATTGTTATCTATGTTGCGTGCTCTAGTTTTTCGTACTCGTGATATCTCTTGCAGCCACTATATTGCCTTGGACACCACCTATTACCTATTGTTTGGTAGATAATCGGCCTTGCGAGTCGTAGTTGCTTGCTCAGGTGCTGCATCGCACCGTCGTTGTTCCACAGTTGTTGGAGTATTGTCGTATGCTTAACGTTGGAGATGATCATGACTTTAATTACCATTTAATAACTAAAATTGAAGTAGGTAAATAATGCAGAGGCACAGGTGGGCAATAGATTTTATTTGGTTTTTAACCGTCCACTTGTGTCCCGTAGGACCCGAGTACTTGATACATGTTCTTTGAATATTCACACTATCCGCATGTGGGACCATAAATCTCCCTAACCCTAGCTTGAGTCATATTTAATTCCTTAGGGCCACAAACTAGTTTGGGGCTTTATTACTATCCTGTACTTATGCCATGCTTTACTGCTTTATTTACGATTGCGCGTGGAGCACCTGTACTGTTTAGGAACAAATGTGGAATGTTTCCGCGGTATCGACAAGCCCAGTCACACTTTCGGGTTCCCAGTCGTTTACAGCCATTGGCACAAACCTCTGGGTCCGTATCGGAGCCGGCCAACTTCGTCGCGGGTAGCTTGGTGGGGTGGCCCCCTGAAATCAAATATGAATCTTGCGAATGTTCTGTCGTGATGCCTCGTTGGGTTTCATTTGTTTTTTTTTTCGAGGTTGATCGTGCGTGTGTTGCTATTTGTGCACCCCTGCAGGGTAAAACTTTCTGAAGCCGTGTCCGCGGTTATGGACGACTTGGAGCACAGTATCTCGATCATAGACAACTATAAATAAAGTAGTGCTATAAATTTGACTTTGAAATGATTAGTAATCAGCTTCACTACAACGGAATGGCTAAATAAAAATACCAACAACTGCTGGATTTGGAAAGTCTCATGCTATATGTATCTGACTAGTAAGTATTGCAACTACGACGGAATGGTTAACTAAAACTGCCCACTGTTTATCATATCAGAATGACTCATGCTATCTATATATGACTAGTAATCGCTACAACTATAATGGAATGAATAAAACTGCCAACTGTGTGAGTCTCCTCGGATTGACTTCCACGTTTGGTCTCGAGGGGGAAATACCAGGATGGGTATGCTTGGTGATAGTTTCAGGTTGGATCCGAATAGGTCTTTCTTATCCCTCTCTGATATCCGCCAGTTGTATTGAGTCTCTATAGGTTGTTCAGTGCATGCTGCGTTGCCGCTTCAGTCCACCATACCTATGTAGGCGTTGACCGCCGAATTCTAGTCTCGCTGTGTACTGGCCTCAGTATTGACCGCTCTCTTTTTCCTTTGGCCTTTGTCGACACCCCTATTGTGTAAGCAGGTTTTGAGATTGACGTCGTTAGCAGGGTTACCCTTCCGGCTTGGCCTGGGCAGGGTTATGGACGCCATTGGTTATTCTTCAGGGCTCTTAGCTCAATTTGCATCTTGTCCGTACTTGGATACTGTATCGTTTTCAAGGTGATTTGGATTTTTGTACTGTATATCTGTATTCTTGACTCATGGAGTCGTGTTGTATATACCTGTTCTGTGGGTTCCATCGTGGTGTAGGGTTTCGTAGCATGCAAAACAAAAATTTTCTATCGCATACAAACAAACAAGCCAAGATCTATCTACTAGATTGTAGCAACGAGTCGATGGAATAACTCACCCTCGAAGATTCCAAAGTGTTTAACGAGAGCGGATTCTCGTGGGTGATGTAGTCGTACTCTTCCCGATCTCAAGATCGCGTAGACGATCCTTCCGGCGCTGCGTTCCGGCAGCGCTCCCGCAGTCGGTCACACGTTCGGTACTCGACGAAGACCTTCCTCTCCCTTGTTCTAGCAGGCAGCGGAGGTTGTAGCACTCTCCTCGCGATTCCGGCAGCACAACGGCGTGGTACCGGAAGTAGAGGGGAGATCTCGCAGGGCTTCGCCTTAAGCCGGAGCGAGTATGGTGGAGTATGAGAGAGCTCCTCGAAGATCTAGGTTTTAGACACACCAAGGAGGAGGTGCTAGAGCCGGCGGCTAGGGTTTGGGGCACCCCAAGTCGGCGGCTAGGGAAAAAACCCTAGGGGGCGGCGGCGGCTATGGTGGGCAGCAGCTGCTAGGGTTTGAGGAGAGGTACTTGTGTGTGCTTGGAGGGAGCCCTGCCCCTCCTTATATAGGTGGAGGGGCCGGCGGCCAAGGGGGAGGGAGAGGAGTCCCTCCCCAACTCGGCTTGGAGGGGGCACCGCCGGTTGGAGGAGGGAACTCCTCCCCAACTCGGTTTCCCCCTTCCTCCTCTTTTCCACTTTCCAAATTTAGCCGTTTGACTTTTCAATTTAGCTATTTGACTTTTCAAACTAGGATTTGAATTAATCCTTTATTTGGAACAGCGATGACACTTAGTACATGATGCAATCATTCCAACTTGTAATGACACATTCATGTACCCCTTCCCCTCCGGAGTGCCGGACATTCCGGAACATTCTAGAACATTCCCGATGAAAACACCGGAATCATTCCCCAACTCCGAAACGGGACTTTCCTTATATGAATCTTATTCTCCGGACCATTCCGGATCTCCTCGTGATATCCCGGATCCCATCCGAGACTCCGAACAACATTCGGTCTCTTTCTCATCATTCCATAACTACTCAAACAACGTCGAATCCTTAAGTGTGTCTCCCTACGGTTCGTGAATTATGCGGACATGATCGAGACACTTATCCGAACAATAACCAATAGAGGAATCTGGAAATTCATATGGCTCCCACATATTTCTACGATTACTTTGCGATCGAATGAACCACTTACATATGATACCAATTTCCCTTTGTCTCACGATACTTTACTTATCCGAGGTTATGATCGTCGGTATCTCTGCATACCTAGTTCAACCTCGTTACCGATAAGTACTCTTTTCTCGTTCCCGTGATATGTGATCCCTTGTGAGCCAGTCACATGCTTGCAAGCTAATTGGATGACATTCCACCGAGAGGGCCCAGAGTATATCTATCCGTCATATGGATGGACAAATCCCACTCTTGATCCATGTGTCTCAACCAATACTTTCCAAACACTCAATGCCACCTTTATAGCCACCCAGTTACGGTGTGGTGTTTGATGTCATCAAAGCATCCATCCGGTAAAGGTGATATGCATGATCTCATGGTCGAAGGAATTAGGTTACTATGTATCAGAAAGCATATAGCAATTGAACTATTGAAATGACTTGATCTTTATGCTACGCTTATCTTGTAGAGGGGAGTGTCCCAACCTTTAAACAATATAAGGTGGAGTCCCCTGTGTTTACAATGCTAGTCCCTGGATCAATAGCTAGCATCCACAGTTAAGATGTAATATCAAGAAACAAAGGTCATAATATAACTTTATAACCAGGAATAACATAATTTTATTACATCTTACATAGCTCATTTGGCTATTACAATACAATGCAGCAGAATAACTATAAGCATGGGGCCCTTCATCTTCAAAGTGCCACAGGCAGACATGTTGGTTGTAGACATTGTAATCCTAATCAACACACTTCACTAAATCAATTAAACCTGCAACATAACAAGTTACAGCCACAAGGGTCAATACATTTGAATTGTATTGGCAAGTGATACTATGGTAGTATAGTGGAGTCTATCATCTATATGCATTTGGATAAGTGGAGTTGCGGCTTGCATTGCTCAAAATAGATTTTTCCTTAACATTTGAAAATACTAAGTTTTTGCTTTGATAAAATCATTTTTCTCAATCCAAGATTGAAGATCCTTTACAAGGCATCTCTCAATCAAAGATTGAATATTTCAAACAACCCTTGTTCAAACCACAAGTTTTAACTTAGAAATTTGAATGATGAGATTCTTGATTGCTTCCATGTCTTGATGCTCAAATTGTCCTTTACCAGGGACATGGCTAAGTACTTAGATTCTACACTCTGCGGAGGTGGTGCACTTTCCCCACAAGACTTGGTTTCCCAAGACAAAATCTTTCAGAAGCCTTCCCTTAGACCAAAATGGACGCGCTCCAACCTATCAAACACTACCACCCACTGTCCATATGGCTAAGTTCTTGCAACCTATGTGATCATGGCAGAGCCCATATTGCCAAGTGGTTGCACTCGAAGCTTCAAAACATTTGACAACTCAAATCTCTTTGTGCCTGGGTGGCATACCACAAGTGAGATACACAAGCCAAGTCCATGGCCTTGTGAACCACTCAACCAAAAACCACCAAGCAAGCCCATTCCACCCAGGTGATTCATTAACTTAGTTGTTTTATTACACAAAAACATAAGTCCTCAGACTTAGAGATTTTTCCATAGTGTGAATATATTTTCCACCCATGTTTTCTATTAGCTAGGCTAAGCTTGATAGTAGTAGGAATCTTTAACTTAGGAAAATCCTATTAAGGATTCATCTACTAGGTTTTCTTATAGCAAGGTCTATACTTAGCAAAATCCATGCAAGTTTTACTTATCAAAATCACTAATGCATAGAGAAAGTAATGGGACAAAAAGTATGAAGCATCACTTGCCTTTTTGGTAGGGAATGGTGGTTCACTCCTTGATCTTGTTAGTCTCACACTTTGCTAATTTCACTACAAGTCAATCAAGCAAACACAAATTCAATTCACATTCCAAACCAAAGTCAAACAAACAATTTTTCACACACAAAGTAATGGAATCTAAGTCATGCATAAGCATGCAAAGGTTGGTTCTATTGCAAGGATGGTCTCCACTAGGCTTCTAAACTTTTTAAGTTCCAAATTGGTCATTTACCGAAATGGCAAAGTCATTTGCAAATGGGTTTTATCCATAAACCATTTTCAAATCCTTTCATCATTTTATGTGGTGAAAAACATTTTTCTCAATACCACAACCTTAAACGGTTTCACCAATTAAGTTGTTGTTTCTTAAAACTTGGTGTTTTTGGTCAGTAGGTTTGGTCCAAAACATTTCCTCCAAAGTTTTTACTCAAAACCATTTTCATAACAAAACAATAGTTTTATTTGGCTAGGAATGGACTAAACTAATTAATCCATTCTAAACCTTTCCAAATTCATTTTCCAAACCATGGGTTGGTTCCTAGGGTCAGTAAGGTCACAAAAAACCATTTTGCAAAAGTTTTAACCTTAAAAACATTTTTAAACAATTTTTCTAATCTAAATAAGCATACAAATGAATCTGCAAAAACAAGCAAACAAACAGATACTATTTGCTAAACCAAGGACATGGTTGGCTAGGGCTTGCTCTCCTGAATCCAACGACATAAAATTTGTAATTTTTGGACGTGTGGATCCAAAGTTACAAGGGTTTGAAATTCACAACTAATTCTGTTTTCAAATCTGTTTCTAAACCAAAACTGGCCACGTGGCGCAAAACGACTGGCTGGTACTGATTCGGCTGGATCAGCAACGAGGTGCGTTGGATCAAAACGAATTGTGCGGTTCTGGGAGCGTACCCCTTCGACGATTAAATGATCTATTCAGTCTGTTCGATCCAGATCCTACGGCTAGTATCGTACTGACCAGACTCTGGCGGCGCAGTGATGGTTGCTGGCGGCGGCGAGGTCAGTCGGTGGAGGCGCTGGCGAAATAGGACGCGAGGAAGAGGGGGAGGATGCTCACCGGGTTTAGGAGGTCACGGCGATGCTCAACGTGCCGATGGTTCGACGAGGGGCGCTCTGGTCCGATGTGGATTGCTCGCCGGAGTAGGTGGCGGCGTCGGGCGGCTCTGGTCGACGGTGGGGGCGAGGCTACAAGGCACAGGAGGACGAGATGAAAGTTCTGTTAGACGCGCGAGGAAGAGTAGATCTTGCATGCCTGAACGAGAGGGAAAGGGGTGGACAGATGCTTACCAAAAGTGCTCGTCGGAGTTAAGCCAGACGGTGGCGACGGTCGGAGTCGTTGCTGCAGATCGCCCTAAGGCAAGACAGGAGCATGTTCAGATGCTCAAGACCAAGGCGATGCTGTGTGCGTGATCGAGCAAAAGAGGGTCGGTCTGGTTTACCTGGGAGATGTCGTCGGAGAAGAACCAGTCGCGGCGGCGTTCAGAGCTTGTCGTAGCCGACGCTCTAAGGCGCCCGCGGTCGAACAGAGGGTACGGGGAGATGCGTCTGGGAGTGGGGAAGCTGCCAGGGGCTCAGGGAGGCTCGGGGCGGTGTCGAGTCGCCGGAATCGGCACCGGACCTCGTCGGAACAGAGGGTGCTCGGGGAGGAAATTGGGGAGGTCTGGGGCGTGCCAGTGTGGTGTGTCAGAGGGGAAATGTAGAGGAGACATGGGCGTTTAAACCTGCGTGATCAAAGCTGTTAACGGTGGTCGAGTTAAAGCGAATTAAGGCTGCGAGATCATGGGCAGGAACGGTGTCGAGGGGGGGAGAAAAGGTCGCGCGGGTGAGAAAGAAGAACAGTAGGTGTGGGGTCCAGTCGTCAGTGGGAAAATAAGTAAGAGGGAGGTCCACCCGTCATTCACTCAGTGGGTTTGATACTACGTGCGAATCGTTTTCTTTCGGGGAGGGAATACTGGGCTGAACAGCCTGTTGGGCTGCTGGGTTGGGTTGTCCTATTCTTTATATTTTTCCTGCGCTGATCTCTTTTCTTTTTCCATTTCCAATTTCTGTTTTGAATTTCCAAACAAACAAACAATGTCCAAATCAAATCAAATAATCACCAAACCTTGCACTAAGAATTTGGTTCTGTTTAGTAGCATAAACCAACTTCCAAAATAAAATAATATTTTTATTCATTTTAGGATCCATTCATTAATTAAATAAAATGGTCCTTTAGTTATTTAATCCAATAGGGTTTGATTTATTTAATAAAATCTTCTTTTGAAATCCAAATACTTTCAAAGCCAATCAGTAGGTTTTATTTAGAAATAAAGAATATTTTAAAACTTGTTTAAAACAAAATAACCTTTTATTTTAGGGTCCATTAATAATTAAATACAATAGACCTTCATTATTAAACCAAATAGGATTTGTTTTATTAAAAAATTTATTTTGAAATATAAATTAAACCAAAACACTTCAGTAGGTTTTATTTGAGAATATAAATATTTGGAAATTATAAACACTTGGAAAACTTATTTTATACACAAGTTTTGATGGTTTAGAAATAGTAAAACTTTTATTAATAAAACTTGGATATTTAAGTCCCTTTTATTTTATTTTAAATAAACCTCTACTATTTTAATCAAGCAAAACTTTTTGTTTCAAAGTCTTGGCCAAGGTTTAATTTGGCTTTATAAAATAAAAATATTTATTTTCATTTTGAGAACCCAATCCTTTTATAAAAAGATTTCAAAGTAGTAATAAAATATTTTTATTTTTCCTTTATTAAATATTTATCTTTTTAATCCCTTTAGGATTTATTTGTTCAAAATAGGTTTGAAGATTCCCAATTGGATTCAAAAGTTTCTTCTGGCCCTGAAAATCAACAAAGTTTTATTTTATTCATTTATTTTTCACATTACAAGATTTGGAAAATCTTGGGATGTGACAGGCTACCACCCTTAAAATAAATCTCGTCCCGAGATTTGGGGAGGATAGGGTTACAAGTAGGTTCAAAACAACTAGGGTACTACCACCCTTAAATTTTTTTCAAACACAAAATTACATATTGTCCTTCTTGGGATCCTGGGGAAATTTCTCATGGCAACCATTTGCATGTGTCCTTGGTTTCCATACTTGACTCATGGGCCAAGGTTGAGATCCTTCATAGACTTGTTTAACTTGTTCTTCATCTTTTCTGGACAATTGTTTGCATAGTGGCCTAGTTCCTTGCATTTGAAACATGTTATAAGTTTGAGGTCTTGAGGTGGCTTCTCTGGACAGTATGATGCATAATGTCCTAACTCCTTGCAGTGTTTGCACATCACTTGGCTAATATCCTTCCTCATCTTGGGTTTCACTAGCTTTTGTTTGTCTTCTTGGCTCTTCTTCCTTTCTGGGCATTCACTGGCATAGTGTCCCATCTCTTTGCAATTGTGGCATTGCACTTGACTTATGTCTTTTTCTTCTTTTTGGATCTCTCCAAAGCTAGGAGTTCTTCTAGTTCATGTTCTTCATAGGTGGGAGATCTTTCTCTCTTCTTGGGACATTGATCTTCATGTTCCTTGGATGCATGATCCTTGTCTCCATAAGTATTGCTAGCTTGGGTTCCTTCTAGAATAACATCTTTGTCATCCTTGTTGTCATTAGCTCCTTGGGAAAAGTTTTCTCTCATGTTGATCATTTGAGTAATCAATCCTTGCAACAATTGAGATTGAAGTTTCAAAATCCTTTGTATGGCTGGGTCTAGTCCATTGTTGTTGGCTAAAAGCTGAGTTGTCTCTTGGCTCAACTGGTTTTGGGTTGCAATAAGTTCTCTCATGTTGTCCTCTTGGTTGGTGTTGGTGTCATCAACTTTGAGGTTGGAGTCTCTTGGAGTAGTCATCTGTTTGGGTTGAAGGGGAATTAAAATAGGCAAGATATTTCTAAGGAGTCAATTCTACTCACACACATCACAATTCACTCAAGCAATGTGCAAGCAATCACAAACAAACATTTCACTCAATCAACAAAGTTCAAGCACATTTTAGGCAACAAAATATTTTTGTTACACCTCTTAGGTTGGTGTGTTTGTCTTAACTAAAATATGGTGGTCCATCTATATGGTTCACTTGTGATTTTTCCTTCCTTCATGATTCTTCTTGTATGAGATCATGGTTTCCTTGAGAAAAACTCTTGGTTGTATTACTTCAAAGTTGTTGATGGCTCCTTCTTATTTTGCATTTCCTTAGTCTCCAAATCTTGAGTAAGATTTCCTTGTCTCACTTGTAGTCCTTAGTGGTATCCAAGTTGGAAGTCTTTGGAGAACATGCTGAAGATGTTGAAGTCATTAGAGTTGAAGAAGTTGAAGTCATTAGAGTTGAAGAAGTTGAAGT
Organism: Avena sativa; assembly: GCA_916181665.1. Classification (NCBI taxonomy): domain Eukaryota; kingdom Viridiplantae; phylum Streptophyta; class Magnoliopsida; order Poales; family Poaceae; genus Avena; species Avena sativa. The sequence continues at coordinate 361,880,792 of OV702285.1, read as the reverse complement.
AGTCCTTTGCACATGGTGTAGTTCTTTGGCCATGGGTAAGTTTTTCCATCAAGTTGAAATAGAAGAGAATGTAGAGTTGAAACCAAAATGGTTGAGGAAAGAGTTTACAAGTTTTTGTAAATAAGTTTTGGATCAAAACATAACTCCTATTCTTCTAAGGGTTTTTGTCCAATCCTAGGGTTACAAATCCTACAGGCAACACAATGCTCTGATACCATCTGTAGAGGGGAGTGTCCCAACCTTTAAACAATATAAGGTGGAGTCCCCTGTGTTTACAATGCTAGTCCCTGGATCAATAGCTAGCATCCACAGTTAAGATGTAATATCAAGAAACAAAGGTCATAATATAACTTTATAACCAGGAATAACATAATTTTATTACATCTTACATAGCTCATTTGGCTATTACAATACAATGCAGCAGAATAACTATAAGCATGGGGCCCTTCATCTTCAAAGTGCCACAGGCAGACATGTTGGTTGTAGACTTTGTAATCCTAATCAACACACTTCACTAAATCAATCAAACCTGCAACATAACAAGTTACAGCCAGAAGGGTCAATACATTTGAATTGTATTGGCAAGTGATACTATGGTAGTATAGTGGAGTCTATCATCTATATGCATTTGGCTAAGTGGAGTTGAGGCTTGCATTGCTCAAAATATATTTTTCCTTAACATTTGAAAATACTTAGTTTTTGCTTTGATAAAATCATTTTTCTCAATCCAAGATTGAAGATCCTTTACAAGGCATCTCTCAATCAAAGATTGAATATTTCAAACAACCCTTGTTCAAACCACAAGTTTTAACTTAGAAATTTGAATGATGAGATTCTTGATTGCTTCCATGTCTTGATGCTCAAATTTTCCTTTACCAGGGACATGGCTAAGTACTTAGATTCTACACTCTGCAGAGGTGGTGCACTTTCCCCACAAGACTTGGTTTCCCAAGACAAAATCTTTCAGAAGCCTTCCCTTAGACCAAAATGGACGCGCTCCAACCTATCAAATACAACCACCCACTGTCCATATGGCTAAGTTCTTGCAACCTATGTGATCATGGTAGAGCCCATATTGCCAAGTGGTTGCACTTGAAGCTTCTCAACATTTGACAACTCAAATCTCTTTGTGCCTGGGTGGCATACCACAAGTGAGATACACAAGCCAAGTCCATGGCCTTGTGAAACACTCAACCAAAAACCACCAAGCAAGCCCATTCCACCCAGGTGATTCATTAACTTAGTTGTTTTATTACACAAAAACATAAGTCCTCAGACTTAGAGATTTTTCCATAGTGTGAATATATTTTCCACCCATGTTTTCTATTAGCTAGGCTAAGCTTGATAGTAGTAGGAATCTTTAACTTAGGAAAATCCTACTAAGGATTCATCTACTAGGTTTTCTTATAGCAAGGTCTATACTTAGCAAAATCCATGCAAGTTTTACTTATCAAAATCACTAATGCATAGAGAAAGTAATGGGACAAAAAGTATGAAGCATCACTTGCCTTTTTGGTAGGGAATGGTGGTTCACTCCTTGATCTTGTTAGTCTCACACTTTGCTAATTTCACTACAAGTCAATCAAGCAAACACAAATTCAATTCACATTCCAAACCAAAGTCAAACAAACAATTTTTCACACACAAAGTAATGGAATCTAAGTCATGCATAAGCATGCAAAGGTTGGTTCTATTACAAGGATGGTATCCACTAGGCTTCTAAACTTTGTAAGTTCCAAATTGGTCATTTACCAAAATGGCAAAGTCATTTGCAAATGGGTTTTATCCATAAACCATTTTCAAATCCTTTCATCATTTTATGTGGTGAAAAACATTTTTCTCAATACCACAACCTTAAATGGTTTCACCAATTAAGTTGTTGTTTCTTAAAACTTGGTGTTTTTGGTCAGTAGGTTTGGTCCAAAACATTTCCTCCAAAGTTTTTACTCAAAACCATTTTCATAACAAAACAATAGTTTTATTTGGCTAGGAATGGACTAAACTAATTAATCCATTCTAAACCTTTCCAAATTCATTTTCCAAACCATGGGTTGGTTCCTAGGGTCAGTAAGGTCACAACAAACCATTTTGCAAAAGTTTTAACCTTAAAAACATTTTTAAACAATTTTTCTAATCTAAATAAGCATACAAATGAATCTGCAAAAACAAGCAAACAAACAGATACTATTTGCTAAACCAAGGACATGGTTGGCTAGGGCTTGCTCTCCTGAATCCAACGACATAAAATTTGTAATTTTTGGACGTGTGGATCCAAAGTTACAAGGGTTTGAAATTCACAACTAATTCTGTTTTCAAATCTGTTTCTAAACCAAAACTGGCCACGTGGCGCAAAACGACTGGCTGGTACTGATTCGGCTGGATCAGCAACGAGGTGCGTTGGATCAAAACGAATTGTGCGGTTCTGGGAGCGTACCCCTTCGACGATTAAATGATCTATTCAGTCTGTTCGATCCAGATCCTACGGCTAGTATCGTACTGACCAGACTCTGGCGGCGCAGTGATGGTTGCTGGCGGCGGCGAGGTCAGTCGGCGGAGGCGCTGGCGAAATAGGACGCGAGGAAGAGGGGGAGGATGCTCACCGGGTTTAGGAGGTCACGGCGATGCTCAACGTGCCGATGGTTCGACGAGGGGCGCTCTGGTCCGATGTGGATTGCTCGCCGGAGTAGGTGGCGGCGTCGGGCGGCTCTGGTCGACGGTGGGGGCGAGGCTACAAGGCACAGGAGGACGAGATGAAAGTTCTGTTAGACGCGCGAGGAAGAGTAGATCTTGCATGCCTGAACGAGAGGGAAATGGGTGGACAGATGCTTACCAAAAGTGCTCGTCGGAGTTAAGCCAGACGGTGGCGACGGTCGGAGTCGTTGCTGCAGATCGCCCTAAGGCAAGACAGGAGCATGTTCAGATGCTCAAGACCAAGGCGATGCTGTGTGCGTGATCGAGCAAAAGAGGGTCGGTCTGGTTTACCTGGGAGATGTCGTCGGAGAAGAACCAGTCGCGGCGGCGTTCAGAGCTTGTCGTAGCCGACGCTCTGAGGCGCCCGCGGTCGAACAAAGGGTACGGGGAGATGCGTCTGGGAGTGGGGAAGCTGCCAGGGGCTCAGGGAGGCTCGGGGCGGTGTCGAGTCGCCGGAATCGGCACCGGACCTCGTCGGAACAGAGGGTGCTCGGGGAGGAAATTGGGGAGGTCTGGGGCGTGCCAGCGTGGTGTGTCAGAGGGGAAATGTAGAGGAGACATGGGCGTTTAAACCTGCGTGATCAAAGCTGGTAACGGTGGTCGAGTTAAAGCGAATTAAGGCTGCGAGATCATGGGCAGGAACGGTGTCGAGCGAGGGAGAAAAGGTCACGCGGGTGAGAAAGAAGAACAGTAGGTGTGTGGTCCAGTCGTCAGTGGGAAAAGAAGTGAGAGGGAGGTCCACCCGTCATTCACTCAGTGGGTTTGATACTACGTGCGAATCGTTTTCTTTCGGGGAGGGAATACTGGGCTGTTTCTGGGCCTGTTGGGCTGCTGGGTTGGGTTGTCCTATTCTTTATATTTTTCCTGCGCTGATCTCTTTTCTTTTTCCATTTCCAATTTCTGTTTTGAATTTCCAAACAAACAAACAATGTCCAAATCAAATCAAATAATCACCAAACCTTGCACTAAGATTTTGGTTCTGTTTAGTAGCATAAACCAACTTCCAAAATAAAATAATATTTTTATTCATTTTAGGATCCATTCATTAATTAAATAAAATGGTCCTTTAGTTATTTAATCCAATAGGGTTTGATTTATTTAATAAAATCTTCTTTTGAAATCCAAATACTTTCAAAGCCAATCAGTAGGTTTTATTTGGAAATAAAGAATATTTGGAAACTTGTTTAAAACAAAATAACCTTTTATTTTAGGGTCCGTTAATAATTAAATACAATAGACCTTCATTATTAAACCAAATAGGATTTGTTTTATTAAAAATTTATTTTGAAATATAAATAAAACCAAAACACTTCAGTAGGTTTTATTTGAGAATATAAATATTTGGAAATTATAAACACTTGGAAAACTTATTTTATACACAAGTTTTGATGGTTTAGAAATAGTAAAACTTTTATTAATAAAACTTGGATATTTAAGTCCCTTTTATTTTATTTTAAATAAACCTCTACTATTTTAATCAAGCAAAACTTTTTGTTTCAAAGTCTTGGCCAAGGTTTAATTTGGCTTTATAAAATAAAAATATTTATTTTCATTTTGAGAACCCAATCCTTTTATAAAAAGATTTCAAAGTAGTAATAAAATATTTTTATTTTTCCTTTATTAAATATTTATCTTTTTAATCCCTTTAGGATTTATTTGTTCAAAATAGGTTTGAAGATTCCCAATTGGATTCAAAAGTTTCTTCTGGCCCTGAAAATCAACAAAGTTTTATTTTATTCATTTATTTTTCACATTACAAGATTTGGAAAATCTTGGGATGTGACATATCTATAGGAGTATGTCCACCATATCATTCTCCTAATGATATGATCTTGTTGTTAATAACATCTCAATGTTCATGATAGGGAAACCACAATCATCTATTAACCAACAAGCTAGTATTATATAGAGGCTTTACTAGGGACTTCAAATTAAGTTTACAAATCACACAAGTATTGATGTTTCCTTGTTAATACTATTATAGCATGAATGCAAACATTTATCATAAACACAAAGATATAATAATAACTACATTTATTATTGCCTCTAGGGCATATCTCCAACAGTCTCCCACTTGCACTAGAGTCATCTAATCTAGATTACATGGTAATATACCGAACACCCATGGCAGTTTGGTGCTGGTCATGTTTTGCCCTCGGGAGAGGTTTAGTCAACGGATCCGCCATATTCAGATCTATGTGTACTTTGCAAATCTTTATATCCCCATCTTGGATATGTTCTCGAATAGCGTGAAAACGTAGCTTGATATGCTTCAGCTTCTTGTGTGACCTTGGTTCTTGCGCATTGGCTATGGCGCCCATGTTATCACAGTAGATAGACATTGGGTCCAGCGCACTAGGAACCACACCCAGCTCTGTAATGAACTCTTTCATCCATATCGCTTCTTGTGAAGCCTCCGAAGCAGCCATGTATTCCGATTCAGTTGAAGATCTCGCCACAACGCTTTGCTTTGCACTCCTCCAGCTAACTGCTGCACCATTCAAAATAAATACGTATCCAGATTGTGATTTAGAATCATCCGGATCGGTGTTCCAACTAGCATCGGTGTAACCATTTACAACGAGCTGTTCATCACCTCCATAAGAAAGAACCATATCCTTAGTTCTTCTCAAGTACTTAAGGATGGTTTTGACCGCTGTCCAATGATCCACTCCTGGATCACTTTGATATCTGCTAGTTAAACTAACAGCATATGCAATGTCGGGTCTAGTACATAGCATGGCATACATTAGAGATCCTATGGCTGAGGCATAGGGAGTCTTACTCATCCTTTCTCTATCTTCTGCCGATGTCGGACTTTGAGTTTTACTCAAGGTCGTATTGGGCAACATGGGCAAGAACCCTTTCTTGCTATCTTCCATTCCAAACCTCTTTAGAACTTTGTCCAAATATGTACTCTGTGACAATGATATTTGGCGTTTCGATCTATCTCTATAAACATTTATGCCTAATATGTAAGCTGCTTCGCCAAGATCCTTCATTGAAAAACTATTATTCAAATATTCCTTGACACTATTAAGAAGGTCTACATCATTCCCAATCAACAATATGTCATCTACATATAGTATTAAGAATGCTACAGAGCTCCCACTCACTTTCTTGTAAATACAAGCTTCTCCATAAGTTTGTATAAAACCAAAACTTTTGATCACCTTATCAAAACGTTGATTCCAACTTCGGGATGCTTGCTTTAATCCATAGATGGACCGTTGAAGTTTGCATACCTTGTTAGCATCTTCAGGATCGACAAAACCTTTGGGTTGCATCATATACAACTCTTCATCAATGTCTCCATTGAGGAATGCTGTTTTGACATCCATCTGCCATATCTCATAATCATAATATGCAGCGATTGCTAACATAATCCTCACAGACTTTAGCTTCGCTACTGGTGAGAAAGTCTCATCGTAGTCAACTCCTTGAATTTGTCGAAACCCTTTTGCGACAAGTCGAGCTTTATAGACAGTAACATTACCATCAGCATCTGTTTTCTTCTTGAAAATCCATTTGTTCTCGACAGCCTTCCGGCCATCTGGTAAGTCCACCAAAGTCCATACTTGGTTTTCGTACATGGATCCAATCTCGGATTTCATGGCTTCTTGCCATTTATTGGAATCTGGGCTCATCATCGCTTCCTCATATGTCTCAGGGTCATCGGTGTTGTCTACCAACATGACACTCATAACGGGATCATACCAATCTGGAGTGGTACGAGTTCTCGTTGACCTCCGAGGATCTGTAGCAACTTCAACCGAAGTTTCATGATTATTATCATTAGCTTCCTCTCTAATTGGTGCAGGCACCACAGGAACTTCTTCCGGCGCTGGCTACTCGCAATTTCGAGAGAAGGTTCGACAACCTCGTCGAGTTCTACTTTCCTTCCAGTCACTTCTTTCGAGAGAAATTCCTTCTCTAGAAAGGATCCATTCTTGGCAACGAAGATTTTGCCTTCGGATCTATGATAGAAGGTATACCCAATAGTTTCCTTCGGGTATCCTATGAAGACGCATTTTTCCGCTTTGGGCTCAAGCTTGTCCGGCTGTAACTTCTTTACATAGGCTTCGCATCCCCAAACTTTAAGGAACGACAATCTAGGTTTCTTCCCAAACCATAATTCATATGGTGTCGTTTCAACGGATTTAGATGGTGCCCTATTTAAAGTGAATGCGGCTGTTTCTAATGCATAACCCCAAAATGATAGCGGTAAATCTGTAAGTGACATCATAGAACGAACCATATCTAAGAGAGTTCGATTACGACGTTCGGACACACCATTACGCTGTGGTGTTCCCGGTGGTGTCAACTGCGAAAGTATTCCGCATTTCTTCAAATGCTCGCCAAACTCGTAACTTAGATATTCACCTCCACGATCAGAACGTAGAAATTTAATCTTCTTGTTACGTTGATTCTCTACCTCACTTTGAAACTCCTTAAACTTCTCGAAAGTTTCGGACTTATGTTTCATGAAATAGATATACCCATATCTACTCAAGTCATCCGTGAAGGTAAGAACATAACGATAACCACCGTGCGATGCTACACTCATTGGACCACACACATCGGTATGTATGATTTCCAATAAGTCTGTAGCTCGCTCCATTATACCAGAAAATGGAGTCTTAGTCATTTTACCCATCAGACATGCTTCGCATCTATCAAGTGATTCGAAATCAAGTGATTCAAGAAGTCCATCGGTATGGAGTTTCTTCATACGCTTCACTCCAATGTGACCAAGACGACAGTGCCACATATAGGTCGAGTTATCGCTCGATTTCAAACGTTTAGCCTCAATGTTATTAATATGTGTATTTCCACTATCGAGATTCAACAAGAATAGACCATCTATCAAAGGTGCATGTGCATAAAACATATTACTCATATAAATAGAACAACCATTATTCTCGGTCTTAAACAAGTAACCGTCTCGCAATAAACAAGATCCCGATATAATGTTCATGCTCAACGGAGGCACCAAATAACAATTATTTAAGTATAAAACTAATCCCGATGGTAGATGAAGGGGTAGCGTGCCGACCGCGATCACATCAACCTTTGATCCGTTTCCAACGCGCATCGTCACCTCGTTCTTCGCTAGCTTCCGTTTATTCTGCAGCACCTGTTTCGAGTTACAAATATGAGCAACCGAACCAGTATCAAATACCCAGGCACTACTACGAGTACTAGTGAGATACACATCAATAACATGTATATCAGATATACCTTTCTTCTTGATGTTGCCGTTCTTCAAATCCGCCAAGTACTTTGGGCAATTCCGCTTCCAGTGACCTTCTCCCTTGCAGTAAAAGCACTCAGTATCAGGCTTGGGTCCAGCCTTGGTCTTCTTCGTCGGCGTGGCAACTTTCTTACCACCCTTCTTGAAGTGTCCCTTCTGCTTAGACTTGCCTTTCTTGAATTTGGTGGTCTTATTGACCAACAACACTTGGTGCTCTTTCTTGATCTCCACCTCTGCAGATTTCAACATGGCAAAGAGTTCTGGCAACGTCTTGTTCATGTTTTGCATGTTGTAGTTCATCACAAAGTTCTTGTAACTTGGTGGTAGTGATTGGAGGACACGGTAAATCCCCAAAGCATTAGGAATCACAATACCCAAGCTTTGAAGTTTGTTTGCGTGCCCAGACATCTTAAGCACATGCTCACTGACGGAGCTGCCCTCTTCCATCTTGCAGTTAAAGAACTTTTCAGAAGCCTCATAGCTTTCAATTGCCGCATGAGTCTCAAAGATCAATTTGAGATCCTCGACAATATCATATGGGTCTGAATTCTCAAACCTTTTCTGAAGCTCCGATTCTAAACCATACAAGATAGCACACTGAACTGTGGAGTACTGAGTCTTCCGAGTGAGGTAAACATTCTTTACTTCATCGGGAGCATCAGCTGCAGGTGGGTCACCCAGCGGTGCATCCAGCACATAGGTCAAATTACCAGCTGTGAGGACAATCCTCAAATTGCGAAACCAATCCACGAAGTTGCTTCCATTGTTTTTCAACTTTTCTTTCTCTAGGAACGCATTAAAATTGATGGTAGGGGCTGCCATTGATCTACAAATATTTGCAATAGTTTAGACTAAGTTTATGACAAATTGAGTTCAAACTAATAATAAAATTAATCTAGGTGAACTCCCACTCAAAACAATATCCCTCACATTGTTTTAGTGATCATACGAACCAAATCCACCACATCAACACCGATCATCACGAGAGTTGATATAGTTTCAATGGCGAACAATCGACATGTTCATCATATCTACTATATGATTCATGCTTTACCTTTCGGTGATCCGTGTTCTGAGACCATGTCTGTACATGCTAGGCTCGTCAAGATCAAACCTTAGTTTCCGCATGAGCAAATCTGGCTTGCCCACGTTGTATACACTTGCGGAATCTAACACACCCGATCATCACGTGGTGCTTCGAAACAACAAGCTTTAGCAACGGTGCTAACTAAAGGGTGAACACTTTATGACTTGAAATTCATGTGCATGAGGGATCATCTTATAATGCTACCGTCGTCTACTAAGCAATACAAGATGCATAAAGGATTAACATCACATGCAATTCATAATATGTGATATGATATGGCCTTTCTTCTTTGTGCTTTCGATCTCCATCTTCAAGCACGAACATGATCTCCATCATCACCGGCATTGCATAAAGGTCAATGACGCTTCTCCATGGTTGTCGTCCACCGGCTTTAACTATTACAACTACTTTGAATAGACACGCGGGTCTTAACATAAATTAAAGACAACCATATGGCTCCTGCCGGTTGCCAACTTACAATAAGGAACATTGGATACATCAAATATAATCACAATCATGGCCATATCACATCACAGCACACCCCTGCAAAACAAAGTTAGACGCCTCTAATTTCTTTGCATATTTTACGTGGTTTGGGGCTTTCAATAAGTGTCGTTCTAACTTACGAACAAGAACCACAACATTGATACTAGTATTGTTAATCACCCGTTGTAAATTGGATCTTAACTATGCTAGGAGAAACAGGCACTCGCAAAGCCACTTATGCAATACAAGTTGTATGTCAAGCGTGGAGCAAGTCTCATGAACGATGTCATGTAAGGTTAGCCCGGGCCGCTTCATCCCAACATACCGCAAGATGCAAAGTACACAAGAAGCAATCGACAATAAAAGCATCAACGCCCACAATGACCATTGTGTTCTACTCGTGCAACAGATCTACATATAGACACGGCTCTGATACCACTGTAGGGTTTCGTAGCATGGAAAACAAAAAAATTCTATCGCATACAAACAAACAAGCCAAGATCTATCTACTAGATTGTAGCAACGAGTCGATGGAATAACTCACCCTCGAAGATTCCAAAGTGTTTAACGAGAGCGGATTCTCGTGGGTGATGTAGTCGTACTCTTCCCGATCTCAAGATCGCGTAGACGATCCTTCCGGCGCTGCGTTCCGGCAGCGCTCCCGCAGTCGGTCACACGTTCGGTACTCGACGAAGACCTTCCTCTCCCTTGTTCTAGCAGGCAGCGGAGGTTGTAGCACTCTCCTCGCGATTCCGGCAGCACAACGGCGTGGTACCGGAAGTAGAGGGGAGATCTCTTTAATCCCTTTAGGATTTATTTGTTAAAAATAGGTTTGAAGATTCCCAATTGGATTCAAAAGTTTCTTCTGGCCCTGAAAATCAACAAAGTTTTATTTTATTCATTTATTTTTCACATTACAAGATTTGGAAAATCTTGGGATGTGACATATCTATAGGAGTATGTCCACCATATCATTCTCCTAATGATATGATCTTGTTGTTAATAACATCTCAATGTTCATGATAGGGAAACCACAATCATCTATTAACCAACAAGCTAGTATTATATAGAGGCTTTACTAGGGACTTCAAATTAAGTTTACAAATCACACAAGTATTAATGTTTCCTTGTTAATACTATTATAGCATGAATGCAAACATTTATCATAAACACAAAGATATAATAATAACTACATTTATTATTGCCACTAGGGCATATCTCCAACATGTGGACTATTGTGTAATGGTATTTCTTCATTTTCCACCCGCACGCAAGTGCCTGGTAGGCGCCTTTGAATCGTTTCTATGCGAGTTTGGTAGGAAACGCTAAAACTTGCATAGGGTCAATTCTGAGGGTGTTACAGCTGCACAGCGATCTAACAGCATGGCCGAAGGTAGGGGCGGTGCATTGCCTCCTGGAGAAGCTCAACGGCTTGATGGCGAGGCGTGAGGTGGTGCGAATCGGTCGAAACACGTCGACACTCTGGGCGGCTCCGACAGAAGTCTTAATGGCGCACAGGCGCTCCTGGTCGCGCAGTGGTGAACGAGCATGTCTGGGAGGTTCCTGGTGCGGTGATGATCAGATACGTGAGCGGCGAAGGCGGGGCGTGGTTTGTGCGAGAGTGTCGAGCGCGGCGCTCTGGCGCTCTCTCAGCATGGCCGCAGAGAGAATGGTCGCGCGCGTTCTGGGTGGTCCAGTGGCTAGCAGGGTTCGAGCGTTGGACAGGGGGTGGCGGTGGACGGTGGAGTGCCTGCTAGACAAGGTTGGCGAGGCTAGTTAGGCTTGTAGCTTGCTGTCGACATTGGGGTTGGCAATTGGGGTCGGCCATGGTCACCATTGATGGCATTGTCGAGTTATAGTGAGCTAGAGCTGGTTAAACTAGTTAGATGATCTATTGAGAGTGTAGTGAGAGCTAGGGAGGAGACAAGGTTGGCATAACACTGCTCACTATAGTGTTTGTTGTTTAATTTGATTTGTGCCCAGAAGGTGTTTGATGAAATGGCCGAAAGAAATTCAAATTTGAATTTTGGATTCAAACTTGGTGGGTTTGCTAGGCACATACTAGGGAGTATCTGGTTAGTTGGATTGGTCAAGGGGCACTGGTTTGGTTGGGTTTTGAAAAGGTGTGATCTTCACATATGTTGAAGATTCAATTTTGAATTTTCATTTGAATGGGGTTGCTAAATGTTTCTGCAAGTTTGAAAGGTGGGCTTTGATTCAATTTTACTTGTTCTTGCAAGGGTTGAGAATAATTGGAAAAGTTTCTGTTTGAAATCTTGGACTAGAAACACTCAAATTGACCTAGTGAGCAAGATTGGCAAAAATGACCATTTGCCTTATTTGATTTGTTTGTGATTTTATCTTGATTTGTTTCTATTTGGAAATGTTTTAGATGATGTTATATTCATCTTTGAATCATTCCTTGCTATTTAGTTGAATCACCAAGTCCATTTATGCATTAATCAAATCATCACATACTCACATGCATTCATTTGGTTTTTATTTAATCAAAGTTTTTGTTAACCCTAATTTTAGTGATTAGATTTTCATGATCATTGTTTCATATTTTTGGGATGTTACAATTTCAAAACATAAATAGTTTTCAAAAACTAGTAGTTTGAAGGACACCATAGAAGGTGATGTGATCTTGGAGGATCTAGGAAGAAGAAAACCAGGTCAAGTGAGGATCGACGAGAAGAAATAGGGCGACCCAATCCTAGTGTTTTCAAAAAACTTTTCAAAGGTTTTCGAAATGTTTTACAAAAAATTTAAATAAAGATATAGACATGTTATATCTACAAGAGAAACTATTTTAGAAAAGAACCTCTCAAGGATCTCTCCTACTACCACAACCATATTGCATATCCTTTTATTGTTACTATCTTAAGGTGGTTTGTGAGTACATTCAAAGTATTCACTAGCATTGTCTCTGGCTATTAACTTGGTCAGATTATTAGAAGAAGGTGACGTTGACGACTATGCGAGCTAGGACGTTCTCCCAGTCATCTACATGTAGGTTAAGGCATGGCTCAACTTGAAGCTTTATGTTTCGCTGATGATGGTCATTGTAGCAATAATGGCATTAAGGTATGACTTGTATCTGCTTAAGAAATGGATGTTTACTTTGGTACTTGTCGGTTATGTGCCATGAAATACTGATCACGGGATCGTGGTGATATGCATAACAGGGATTCTCGGAGGATTAATCCCGGGGCCCCACAGACTTGGTATCAAAGCCATCCTGACTGTATGATAACCATAGTTAGCATGGTTATTAGACAGGAAAACTATTTTTGGAAACATCGGCTTTCGAAAACTACTTTCCCACAGCTTTTCGAAAGATAATACTTCATATATCCTCCAAATTAAAATGATTTCAAAAAATTGTTTTCTTCTACCTCTTGTCCAAACATCAAACCTATGGATTTCAAACAAACATGAAGAGAATATGCCCTGAGAGGCACTAATAAAGTTGTTATTGTGTATATTCCTAGTATATGATAGATGTTTATTTTGCATGCTATAATTGTATTAATACGGAAACATAAATATATGTGTGTTTAATAAACAAATGGAAATTTTCTAGTTATGCCTCTCTTATAAACTAGGTCGTTGATTAACAAGATGATCAAGGTTTCCTGATCATGGACATTGGATGTTGTTAATAATGAGGTCACAACAATATTGGAATGGTGTGATGAACATTCATCCGAAGTATAGCATTATGATCAAAGTCATTGCGTTTATATTTCTATAACATCATACGAAGTAATCCTAATCCTTAGACCATGAGATAATGTCAATCACTAATACTGGAAGAGTATCTTGATAACATCAAACATCACACCGTAACACGATGACTATAAAGGTGGGTTCAGTGCTACGAAGGTGTTATGTAGAGGCTCATGGATCAAGAGTGGAATTTTTCCATCCCGATGACGGATAGATATAATATGGGCCCTCTCGGTGATATCACATTAGTTAGCTTGCAAGCAAGTGATTTGATCACTAGAATGTTATATCACGGCAACGTGAAAAGAGTACATTACGGTAACGACGTCAAACTAGGTATGGAGGTACCGATGATCGAATCTCAGACATGTAATATATCGCGAGACAAAGGGATTAAGTTACTAGCGTAAAAGGTTCTCACGATCACAAGAAGTCATCATTGAATGTGTGGGAGTCTGTATGGATCTCCAGGTCCCACTTATGATTATTGATCTGAGAGGGGTCTCGACCGTGTCCGCATTATTCGCGAACCATAGGGTGACACACTTAAGATACTAACATGGATATACCCCACGGGTACATGACATTGGTATACCTGGTCCAGCCCAAGGAAGGCACACGTCAGGACTCGTGGCCCATGAAGATTTCGGGTGGCCCAATCCCATGATGTTTTCGACTCCTTGGAGGACAAGTCTAGATTAGATAGAATTTCAAAGGGTATCAACCCTAATTTGTAACCGACTCGACCTATCCCGAGACCTATCCTATCTATATAAAGGCCATGAGGGTATGGCGAGAAGGATCTCTCAATTCACGCATACACACCTCACGCCAGATTGCATCTGCGCACCCTGATATGTCGGAAACGTATCTATAATTTTTTATGTTCCATGCTCGCTTAGTATCTAGTTTGATTTGCTTTGTGTACACTTTGAGGTTTTTTTATATGTTTTATGGTACTAACCTATTAACAAGATGCCAAAGTGCCAGTTTCCTGTTTTCTTTTGTTTTTGGTTCCAAAAAGGCAGAAAATCAATATTCTCGGAATTGGACGGGACAAAAGCCAAAATCAATAATGTTATCATATCTTCTTATGTTAAAGGAAATTATGATTTTTATGATGTGGAACAAATTGAAGGATTTATTGCTTTCAAGGGTGAATTTGAACTTGCCAGTTTGCTTGAAAATACTGATGATGCACCTTATGAATATGAGGTTTATGAGATACTAAAATTTTGCTTTGATAATTACAAAGAAGAAAATGGCTATATTCTTGAATATTTTAATAAGTGCTTTCCACAAACAGAAGAGACTAATGCTTTGCAGGAGCCTACGGAAGAATAAATTGCTGAACCTGAAAGCTCATTAGATAAAAAAGAGGAGGAGACTGATGGTCAAGAGGAGGAAGAATGGATCTACCCATGCCTACCTTCTAATGAGAGTAACTCTTTACCTCTTACATCATTTGATTGTCCCCCACGCTTACCAAAGGAGGATGAATCTTATGTTCCTGTGGATTTTTTTGAAATACCTACTATGGGTAAAACTTGTGATAATAATTATGCTCATGTTATCTATGATAATCCTTTATTTGTGCCTAACTTCGAAATGCATGGTACTAAAGAATTTTGCTTAGAAAATGTTTATGATAAAGCTCTAGATGATGGTCCAATATTGAATGATCGGTCACCTTGTTATAAAATTGTTAAAAGTGGGTTTGAAGGTTTTAATCCAACTATTTTTTAGCTTGAAAAAATTATGTGTTTGTAGATCATGAAAAACATGTTTTATGTGATAGCTATATTGTTAATTTTATTCATGATGCCAATAAAAGTTATTATGAGAGAGGGAAACATGGTTTTATGCATGTCAATAATATTAAGTTCCCTCTCTTTATGTTGAAAATTTTGAAGTTGCACTTGTTTTGCTTTCCTATGTTTGTTGCTTTGTGCTTTCATGACTTGTTTCTTTACAAGATTCCTATGCATATAAAGTGGGTTAGACTTAAATGTGTTTTGAATTTGCTTCTTGATGCTCTCTTTTAGTTCAATTCATATTTCTTATGTGAGCATCTTCTCAAACATCATGCCTAACTTAAAGGCGTTAAAGAAAAGTATTTATTGGGAGATAACCCAAAAGTTTTCTTGAGTCTTGGAAGTTATTACTTCAGTAATGACCTCTCCTTATCCTTTTTATTTGCTTTTTGTGCCAAGAATGACCTCTAATGAGAGGGAAGGAAGATTTGGGGAGTTGTTGTCCCGAAAAAGATTTTTTTGCTTCACCGTAAAAAATCGTGAGGAATATCTGTAAGTCTAATAGCGCTGATATTTTCTGAATAAATCCCCCAGTATGTTATCTAACTTTCATGAGTTCAACACTTTTTGATTTGAGCAACAGAAGGTCTTCAAACAAATCGGTTTCTACATGCTGGTCTGTTTTGACAGATTTCTGCCATTATTTGCATCTGCTTCTTATTGATTCCTTTTTGGGTTCTTTTTGGGAAATTGAACTTTTTGAGGGAATTCCTACAGTAGATTGTGTTTTTAGTGAAAATTTTTCTGTTCAAAAGCTAAATCCAAAGGTCTATTATCTTTTGAATACACTAATGTTGCTAATGAAGATTGTGTGAAGTTTTGTATGAAGGAAAATTTTCAGGTGTAGAGAGAGAATGATATAATGAGATGAAGAATGGACAAAAGCTCAAGCTTGGGTATTCCACCCCGTATCACCCCAAGAAATATTCAAGAGGTACAAGCGTAAAATCTTGGGGATGCCCAAGGCATCCCTTTCTTCATCAATAAAAAGCTCAGTTCTTTTAGACACTTCGTTTTAATTGTTTCATGCACTGTTGTGTTGTTCTTGGAGCGTATTAGTTTTTGTTTAGTTTTATTACTTTTCTTGAATAAAGTAGTTTGGACCCCCATTCTCGTTGTGTTGTTTCAAATAAGTTGATTGGTGTTAGAGAGGAGTAGAAAGTTCTTGCTTGAGTAGTACAAGAGGAGCTTGCTTTGACTGTGACTTAGAATTTATCATGTCATGCTAGATGTTGTTTTGACCTTATGCTTAGTGATTATTGTTGTAGCATGACTTGTTCCAAACAATTGGGATTGCTTAGTGTGCCTTGAAGGAATCATGCATTGTTTTAGTATACAAAAGCTTAGTATTGTGGTATTCTCCTTTGATGCTTTGTTTGGGTTGACTTGGCACATGCTCACACCATGTTATGACTATGACAAGTCACCATAGCCTCTATAATCATTTATTCCATGACTTGTAGTACCACTTTATGCTTTGATTAGTAATGTTTTGTCGCTCTACATGATTATGGCCATTCTTGCTCTCTTAGTTGGTCGCTCCTAGTCTTTTGCTAGCCTCCACTTGTATGGGTAAGCTCTACTCATGCATCCAACTCCGAAGAAACTAAGTTACTCCAAAGTGTCCACTATAAATTCCTATGCATGGTGTGTTACACCGTTCTAAGTATATTCTTGTTTTCATCTATATTCCAATTAAAAAGTATTTTGTTATGAGAAAACTTAGTGATTAAAGCTCTCACGAACTTGATGGCACACTTTATTTTTCTTGCCCCTAATAAACTTGAACCATTGTGTCATCTATGTTGTATATGCTTGCACTCATACGTTGGAATTAGCAGAACCATGCTGTCATGGGGAACACTTTCAACATTGCACTTGTACTTTGTACACAGTTAATATCATGCTCTTTTGTCTATGGATGTCGTCAGTGTGAAATTAAAGGGGAGCTTGTAAGTCCATGGAGGTATGTATGTGTGTCAGACAAACGCCTTGGCCGCTAGCCTAAGCCATGCCTAATCATGGTGGAAACTTGAAGCATCACCATAGTGACATATATGAAGCATTCTTCTTATAAAAAAAGAGATAGAATAAAGAGATTGAGAAAAATAAAAAAAATAAGAAAAGAGGAAAGAGAGAAAAAAGCACCATATTCCCATAGTAAATAAGAAGATTGCTGAGATGCTCATTGTCTGCTTGCCTTGTCATTTTGATTATGGGATAGCTCCTGTATCATGTGCAAGGGTACCCCGTTGGCAGTTCTCTATGATACACATGTACTTACTATGACAAGAACTTGCAAGTAACTAAACTTGAGTAGCATGAGGAGCGGCCCTCGTATTCAAGGCACATGAGATTGCCAACTTATACTTTGTCAAGCATATACTCCATAGTTTGTTCACTTTAACCTTAATACTTCAAGATGCTTATGATAGGGGCAATGAGGGCTGAAAGCTAACAAGTACCATAATATTTGGAAGCTCTTCTTGAAACTTGAAATCCCTGCTTCCCTTTATGAAGGGCCTTTCTTCCACTATTATATTGAGTCTCCACCTTCTATCCTTAGGCACCAGTTAAGAGAGCATATTTGCCATTCTTAGTTCTATGTGCATTGTCCCAAAACTTATTGATTGATGCATATTGTTGATATTGATTGTTCTTGTGCTATTTGTATCTAGCCACTCTTATGAACTTTGAAGGTGTGCTATGCATCTATTTGCTACTCCATGAGGGACAAGCTGAATGCCACTATGCTATGCTTTATGTATGTGAAACAAACAAACATTTTTCAATGCATGTCATTCATGATCTTTGTTTGTAACCTTTCATGTTGCATGCATAGTTACTTTGTCTTACTGTTAGAACTCCATCTTCTATGCTCAAGTTTAGAGTTCTTTGATCCCAGCTTTCAATGCTTGCAAATGGTTTGATCTTGATTTTGATGGTGCATGTCACCTCAAAAATTATTCTTTTTATCACTTACCTACTCGAGGATGAGCAGGAGTTAAGCTTGGGGATGCTTGATACGTCGGAAACGTATCTATAATTTTTGATGTTCCATGCTCGTTTAGTATCTACTTTACTTGCTTTGTCTACACTTTGAGGTGTTGTTATATGTTTTCTGGTATTAACCTATTAATAAGATGCCATAGTGCCAGTTGCATGTTTTCTTCTGTTTTTGGTTCCAGAAAGGCAGAAAATCAATATTCTCGGAATTGGACGGGACAAAAGCCAAAGTCAATATTTTACCATGGGGAACACGGAGCCAGAGTACGAGACGGAGGGGAGGCACCTATGGCCACACCCCATGGCGGAACGGGCTAGGGTTAGCCGCGCCTAGGGGGGTGTGACCACCATGCCCACCCCCTGCCTCGCCTCTTCGCCTATAAAGACCCCTGATGCATAAACCCTAAGGACCCGATCAATATTCCACGAAACCGTCTGTAGCTGCTGCCACCATCGTCCCTAGATCGGAGGGGATCTGAAGCTCTTCCCGGCACCCTGCTGGAGGGGAGATCATCCTGGAGGACTTCTTCTTCATCATGCGAGCCTCCGGTATGAAGCATGAGTAGTTCCACCTTGGACTACGGGTCCATGTAGTAGCTAGATGGTTGTATCTCCTCCTTTGTGCTACCATGTTTAGATCTTCTGAGCTCCGTTCATGATCAAGATCATCTATTTGTAATCATGCATGTTGTGTTTGTGGGGATCTGATGGATATTGAGATTACTATGTCAGATTGATTAATGGTTTTGTCTTACTGATTCTATCATGTCTGTGTTGTTTGTGATCTTGCATGCTCTCCATTTCTAGTAGCTATCTTGGTCAAGTAGATGCTAGTGACTCCAAGATGGGGTATTTATGCTCGATAGTGGGTTCATCCCTCTATTTAATCTAAGGGAAGTGACAGAAATCTATAAGGTTGTAGATGTGTTGTTGCCACTAGGGCGAAAACAACGGTCTCTTGTTCATGGAACAAGTGGATTGTTTACCTTACACACTTTGCTTAAAGCAGTTATCTGTTGCTTGCAACTTAATACTAAAGGGGGTTCAGATGATAACCCGAAGGTGGATATCTAGTCATAGATGAAGTTGGATGGCATCCTATGTAACTTGTTGTATTGCCCAATTGAATGTCATAGGATCATGAATGTATAGTATTGCATTGTTTTACCTTGCTTAGTCCTGTAAATTTCCCCGCTGTAATTTGTTTACCCAGCATGCCATGTTTGTTTATCTTAAGGAGAACACCTCTAGTGAACTATGGACCCCAGTCCAATCTTTACCATTGATACATTTTCCACTGTTACTGTTTACTTACTGCAAACCACTATTACCTTCCACACCATACAGTTAATCCTTTGTTTTCAGCAAACCAGTGAGATTGACAACCTCATTGTTTGTTGGGGAAAAGTCTTGAGTTTGTGTTGTGCAGGTCTCCAAGTTTCTAGCAAGACCTTTGAGTCGTTTCCTTGGTCCTACTGGTTCGATAACCTTGGTTTCTTACTGAGGGAAAACTTGCTGCTGTGCTCATCACACCTTGCTCTTGGGGTCTCCCAATGAGGCATCAATAACACGCCAACACACCCCTGTAATCTTCAGTACCGCCGTAATCAAGAGCAGACAAGCAGGAGTAGGGTTTTCCCTCTGGGGGCCTGAACCTGGGTAAATCTCGTGTCTCGTTTTGCTTGTATGTTAATTGTTCCGCGACTTCTAGCATCCCCATCTTCTCCAAAACCCAAGTCCATAATAATGGGCATTGACGAGATCGAACCTCGTCAATTGGCGCCGTCTGTGGGAAGCGGGGACGCTGATCATGCGGTCGTGACGGTTCCATCCAGAGCGATCTACAACTCATCGGCGACGGAGAATCATCTCCTCTTCGGCGCCTTCGACTTCACCGCCCACTCGCTGGCCACCCTGAAGGATTTCGAGTCCGTCGGCGACGGGCTCGAGATGCTGTTTGGGAGCTTCTGCTTCTAGGTGGGGCAAACCAGCACCCTCCACCTCCTAGAGAGGGTGCCACCGCCATCCATCAGGCCTGCTTCATGGGTCCCACCCATCGGCGCGTTACACGCGTCGATGCTGACAGACGACTTGGATGACAGCATCAGCTTCAACTCTGATCTGTGCGGCCCACCTTCAGATGAAGGAACCTACAGTTCCGGATCCGAAAGCTGCGATAGTAGCAACCCACTCTGCGAGCACTACCTATGCGTCATCGTCATCAACAGCGAAGTGGGCCCACCGTCGTGTTCGAGCACACAGCAAACACCCAATCCCCCTCCCAACCCGCAAACTGGGAACAAAGGAAACGAGGGATATCGGCCCAACAGGGCCAACGAAGGCGATGCTCACGCCTATAACCGGATCAACCTCAACGAGGAAGGCTGGCACCAAGCACGCCAGGCTATGGCAGGCAACATAATCCTACCTGTGAATTCCTCCCGAGATCTGCTAATGGCCTACCACCTCCTCCTGATCGATGAGCACAACCGACAGGTGAAGCTGATGGAGGAACTTGACAAGCGTAAGAAGGCAGCTGCGGAATCCCGCGCGCGGTGAGCTACGCTCTCCGCTGCAAACGGCTCTAGCTCGCATGGAAACAACACCAACAAGTACCGCTCCCGCATGGAGCGCATGGACCCCGCCGCACGACGTGAGGTCACCAGGGCCCTAAACACATCCTTCATGATGATGGACTCGCACGGCAACGTCATGCCGAAAACGCCGCAGGCTGCGATCATGGCAGCCACTACCTATCTCGCGTCTCACCTACCTCCGGCGGACGACCCTAAGAGCACCATGCACAAGTCCGCGCTAGCAGGCCTCGGACTCAACGGAGATGCGCTCCACGACGAAACTCCTGCGGAGCCGAAGAAAAAAGCTGCGGTCAAGTTCACCTGAAGCCCTACACCCTCATCCGAGGAAGACGAGCATGACCTGCCCCGATGCCGCAAGAGCCCACGGCACCGCAACAACAACTACGACCCTCTCAACGAGCTCACCGAACGCAACATTGACAAGGCACGTGCTAAATGCGCGTGCTCAACTGAGTCCGAAGAAGAGGATGACGGAGAGCTATGCGGAGCCAGATGCTTCAGCAGATCCATTCTGCAAACGAGGATGCCAAAAAATTTCAAACTCCCTTCGGACAACCCAAAGTTTGACGACACGCAGGAGACAAAGTCTTGGCTCGATGATCACCTATCCTCGGTCAAGCTCCACAGCGGAAACAAGAACACCATCTTACAATGCCTTCAGCTGCAGCTGACTGGCACGACTAGGGTCTGGCTCAGCGGCCTATCCTCCGGCTCCATACGAAGCTGGCATACAGCTTTATCCGCAACTTCAAGGGCACCAGCAAGAGGCTAGCCTCAATCAAAGAGCTGCGGGCGTGCACCCAACGGACCAACGAGTCCATCCGCTCGTACATACTCCACTGGTCCCACATCAAGAACTCTGCTGCGCACATCTCTGAGGAAAGGGCAATCGACGCCTTCAATGACGGTGCTAGGCGCCTAGATTTCAAGGAGGAGCTTGGGCGCGTCAAGCCCAAGACGCTCGACCACCTCATGGACATCGCCAACCGATGGGCAGATGGCGAGGATTCTGTCAACCGAGCACATTCGGATGATGAAGATGACTATGGCCGCAGGCGCGAACACTGCAACAAGAGAAGATCATGCGTCTATGACGACCGCGACGGAGTCGACATGGTTGTGGCTGGATACGCCGATCGACGCGATGACGGTAACCGCAACAACAGATACCGCAGAAATAACTACCGCGACGGTGGACGACCCACACAAACATGGCAACGCCGCAACCACGATGACGAGCCTTCGGCATACGGCAAGATATCTGGCCCCTGTAACATCCACTTCTACATCGACAAGCAAGATGGCAAGAAAAAGGCCAGCCACATGCTCAAGGACTACTGACAGTTCCAGAAGCTCAGCGAGGGCTTCACCCAAATGCGTGATATGCCATAAACCCTGGGTTCAGGCCCGCACCCGCACCAAGGGAAATCGCCCACGGAGCTCCTCCTCCACCACCCATCAGACCATCGTAGCCGCTGGTGGCACCAGCGCCAAATAACGGTGCAGGTGGGTACCCACCACCAAAAGGATCCCCGATGATTTAGAAGGGGCACCCAACCAACAGGGTGCAGAAGAAAATCACCCGCCAAGTCAGCCTAGCCGTGACCTCTCCACCAGCCATACATGAGTACCTCAGCGGCTCGGAGTCCTGCATCATGTTCGATCGTTCGGATCACCCACGCTAGATCCCTCGCCCAGGTCATGCTGCCCTGGTGCTCAAGGCCCAGATTGGGGGATTCGAGATGAGTCGTGTCTTCATTGACGGCGGCAGCAGCATCAACCTGATATTCGCCAGTACACTCATAGCGATGCGGATCCCACTGGGCAGCCTGGAGCAGTCAGACACGACGTTTCACGACATAGTCCCAGGAAAGGGCATATACCCCTGGGCAAAATATGGATCGACGTCATCTTTGGCCAGCCCGAAAACTTCAGTCGTGAGCGGCTAGAGTTTGAAATGGTGGACTGGCCATCACAGTACCACGCCATCCTCAGGCGCGTGGCATTCGCAAGATTCCTAGCAGTACCGCACTACGCGTACCTGCTATTGAAGATGCCAAGACCTAGGGGCGTCATCACCATTCAAGGAAGCTTCACCAGATCCGATCACTGTGACAGAGACTTCAACAGAATCTCCCAGTCGTTCGACATGCAGGAGGAGCTCACGAGGCTCAGAGAGGTGACAAACAACGGGGCACCCCCAATCACCAGACAAAATGCACCCGGTATGTCGTTCGACTCCACAGTCAACACAAAGAAGGTGTAGGTCCACCCAACGGATGCCTCCAAGATGGCGTTTATCGCCAACGACCTCAGTTCCGTATAGGAAAGCACGCTCGTCGAATTCCTCCATGAGCGCTAGGAAATTTTCGCCTGGTGTCCTGCGGACATGCCAAGAGTCCCAGGGAATTCGCCGAGCATGCACTCAATGTGTTTCCGAATGCGAAGCCAGTCAACCAGTCAATCCAACGACTGTTCGAACCAAGAGCAAAAGCCTTTGGAATTGAAGTCAACAGACTGCTCGATGCCAACTTCTTCAGGGAAATCAAGGAGACCGAGTGGCTGGCCAACACCATGCTGGTCCCCAAAAAGGACACAAACATCCTGTGTATGTGTGTGGACTTCACATTTCTCAACAAGCATTGTCCCAAGGACCACTTCCCTCTACCACGGATCGATCAAATCATCAATTCAACTGCAGGATACGATAAACTCTCCTTCCTCGATGCCTACTTAGGCTACAACCAGATTCAGTTAAAGGTCGAAGATCAGGAGAAAACAACATTCATCATGTCGTTCGGAGTGTTCTGCTATAACACCATGCCCTTCGGGCTGAAGAACACAGGTGCCACATACCAGAGGTGCATGCAGGCGTGCCTGAAAAACTAGATCGGCCACAACATCCAAGTCTATATCGACAACATAGTAATCAAGATCAGAGAGACGAAGACAGTAATCGACGATCTCCGCGAGATCTTTGATAACCTGGATCATTACAATATCAAGCTAAACCCAGACAAGTGCGCCTTCGGCGTCCCATCTGGCCAGTTACTCGGCTACTTCATCTCCAAATGGGATATCAAGGAGAATCCGAAGAAAATCAGGGCCATACTATCCATGGAAAAGCCGAAGAACCTCAAAGGCGTCCAACAGCTAGCTGGGCGGATCACAGCGCTGAGCAGATTCATCAGCCGAATGGGCAAGAAGGCCCTACCCTTTTATTAGCTGCTGCGCAAGACGGACAAGTTTGAGTGGACACCCGAAGCGGACGATGCGTTCGAGGACCTCAAGCGGCTGCTCTCTACCTCGTCTGTCCTGGTCACGCCGAAGGAACGGGAGCCTCTACTTCTATACATTGCAGCTACACATCAGGTGGTAAGCACTGTACTTGTGGTTGAGCGACTCGAAGATGGCAAGACCCACGGGGTCCAACGCCCAATCTACTACCTCAGCGAGGTATTGACCCCAACAAAGCATAAGTACCCTCACTACCAGAAGCTCGCCAACAGCATATCCATGACGGTGCATCGGCTGAGCCACTACTTCCAGGAGCATCAGATCATGGTCGTCAACAACGCCCCGCTATCGAACATCCTGAACAACCCCGAACCCACGGGGTGCGTAGCCTTGTGGGGCATCGAACTGTCCCCTCTGGACATAATCTACGAGCGGCGCACCGCCATCAAGTCTCAGGTCCTACCTGACTTCATTGTCCACTAGATGGAACTCCAGCTGCCGGATACTCTGGACATGTTGCAGTCCTAGACGCTGCACTTCGACGGCTCCAAGTGAGCGGCCGGAGCTGGGCTGGCGTCATGCCAACGTCCCCTC
This sequence comes from Avena sativa, assembly GCA_916181665.1. Lineage (NCBI taxonomy): Eukaryota > Viridiplantae > Streptophyta > Magnoliopsida > Poales > Poaceae > Avena > Avena sativa. The sequence continues at coordinate 361,856,294 of OV702285.1, read as the reverse complement.
AGGGCGACAATATGAAGTACGTCCTTCGGATGAAATTCCGTTCCTCTAACAATGATGCCGAATACGAGGCCCTCATCCACGACATGAGGATGGCCAAGGTGTGCGGCGCAACACGCCTAGTCATCTACGGTGACTCGAACCTCGTCGTGCAGTAGATGATGAATGAGTGCAACACCCATATCACCAACATGATCATGTACCACACACTCTACAACTCACTCGAAGGGGACTTCGACGGCTGTGAGCTTCGGCACGTTGGAAGGGAAAGCAACGAAGAGGATGACTAGCTCGCCAACATCGGCTCCACCTGCGCATGGGTGCCACCTGGTGTGTTCCTCGAACAAATCTGCATACCCTCCATCAAGAGGAAATTCCAAAAAGGCTCAGCTGAAGAAGCAGAGCACTCGGGGGCTGCGCTACCCTAAGGTCAGGAAGGACCCGAAAAGCTGGACACAGAGACCATGCTGGTTAGCCTGATGCAGGTCATGGCGATTGAAGAAACGTGGACGCAGCAGTACCTTCGATACCTGATAAACAATCAACTTCCCGATGACCCGACAGATGCCTGGCGCATATCTCGACGGTCCAAAGCATTCACCATCATCAATGGAGAGTTGTACAAGCGCAGCATCTCAGGTGTGCTCCAACGGTGCGTCATCATCGGTGACGGCAAAAGCATTCTCCAAGACATCCATGAGGGTATATGCGGCCATCATGCAGGCAGTCGCGCCCTTTTCGCCAAAGCCGTATGAGCTGGCTTCAACTGGCCAACCGCAATGAACAACGCCAAGTACATCGTCCAGAGGTGCAATGCCTGTCAGAGGTACGCGGACAAGCCGCACGCGCCAGGATCCGAGCTAAGGCCTATACTGTTGGCCTGGCCCTTCTCCCAATGGGGCCTCGACATGATCGGCAAACTCCCAAAGTCCTCGCCAGGAGGCCACGTCTTCCTCCTGGTCGCAGTCGACAAATTCACCAAGTGGATCGAGGCCATGCCCGTCACCAACCAAAGCGGCAAAACTGCCATCAAATTCTTCGAGTCCATTTTCTACAGGTTCGGCATGCCTCATAGAATCATAACGGACAACGGCTCAAACTTCATCTCGAAGGAATTTCGATACTTTTGTAGGAACCTCGGCATCAGACTCATAGGCAACAACATCAAGAAACGCCTGCTATGCCCACTCGAAAGGCTTGCGGGAGCCTAGGCAGACAAGCTACCCTCGGTTCTCTAGAGCCTTCGCACAACTCCAAACAGCTCAACTGGCTTTACGCCTTTATTCATGGTGCACGAAGCCGAAGCCGTACTACCTGCCGAGGTACGCCACAAGGCCTCATGGGTCGTCGCTTATAGCGAAGCCGAATCATCGGTAGCAGTTGAAGACGCCGTCGACACACTCGATGAGGATGCCATATCGCCATGGCTCGCTCAGCGGTTTATCAGCAGAGCCTCCGCAACTACCACAGCAGCCGGCTGTGCCCAAGGTCCTTTGTCAAAGGAGACCTTGTCCTACGACTCAAGCTAGAAGGACACAAGAAGCTCGAGTCACCCTGGGAAGGACCCTACATCATCACCGAACTCATCCCATGTGGCGCCTACCGCCTCATGGACGTCGCATCAGGAGTCGAGTACTCCAACCCCTAGAACGTCGCACGACTACGATGCTTCTACCCCTAGTTACCATTTACTTTTAATAAGGCTATTCAGCCAAGCCTACTCAGCCGAACAATGTACCTCTTCGTGTGCTATGAATAAAAGCTAAGTTCCTTGGCCCAAACATCTTTTTCTCCTCACACTATTTCTTGCTAAATACGCTCGAGGGCTACGCCTCACCTCACGACTTCGTCGACTGCAAACAACGCATACAACCCGAGTAGCTAACCACGTCAGACTAACGTAAGGGACATGCACATTACAAAGCACCACGTTCCAATACATGTAAAACTTTACAAAGGGCATTACAAGCCCACTCAGATAAATACAAATTTTACATCGTCTAAATTTCTTTACAGGACCTAATTGTTCTGGAGCATTACATTCGCCCGCTGCTCAAACAAATCTACAATCTCTTTGGCATGCTTTGCCACAGCTGCGTAATGAGGGCGCAAGTCCCATAAGCTGCCATATGGTCGAAGGGGTGGTCCAGTCACCACCTCTGCAAGATTAACATCACGAAGATGCAATCGAACAAGAGACAAGGCAGCCTTAACCCCTGCAATCAGCTGATGACGCACCAACTCCTTTACATGGCCTACATTTCGAAATTTGCCAAGAAGACCCAAAAAAGTAGAATGCGTTGAGTCCAAAGGGAACATGATGGACCAAATAGCCGCAAGTGATGACCTCGCCTGCCTCAGGACCTGAAGAACCTGGTGTACGTGATCTTGCACCATCGCAAGGACGATGGCTCGATCACGGTCCATTCAGAAGAAGCCACCAGCCTCCAGCTCTTGCTGCGTCAGGCAGTTCATCCGAATTGCGACACGCTCCTTCTCTTCCCTCGGAATGAGATTGACATCTGCACAAAGCACTGAATGATCCAACACACAAATAGGGTGCACCCTAAAGAACATAAATTCACAAAGACTCACATTGAAGTTTCTCACCCATCTGCCGCAACTCTCCAAGCAAGAACTCCACCCTGGCAGTGGCTTGCTCAGCCTTTTACTTCCACACATCCGCTTGGCCTCAAATGCTGAGGATATCCTTTTCTAGGCTGCGGAGCGGTAGCGCTGAAAGGTCAACTACGACGTGTCATCCAATGATGGCCGAGGCTCAGGCGCAGGCGAGTGACCACTGTAACCTCACCTGAATGACCCTAGAGGTAAATAAGCAAGTATAAACATCACAAGCACTTTCAGCAGTAGCTCAAAGATAGACTTATATACATAAATAAAGCCACCTCATGGCAAGGTGGGACTTGTTCATCCGCAATATGTTACATAAAGACAACAAAAGCAAAAGCTACACTAGGTACAAAGGCCTAAGCACCTGCATCCGGAGCAACTTTGGAGCCAAACTGCCTGCTCTTGGCCTCCTGCTACTGCTTCGCCGCATAATCGGCAAGGAGGTCGATGAGCTTAGGCCCAAAATGCTTACAGCGAGAGGCAAAGAGGACGAAAGCTACCTCGGAGCCATCCACCTCCATCGGCATCCTGGAGGTGACTTGAGGCAAGTCCATCTCAACTCTGGAAGCCATCGCCATTGCCAGCCCCATGGAGGCACCGATGCCCTTCTGCTTGCGTTTGTACTTCGTCGGAGCTTCCTCTGACAGAGCATCCGCAATAGAGTCGACGTCATCAAGGGAAACGCCCTTGGGGACAACCTCCTTGTAGAAGCGCATGATCACCTTCTTGGCCTTCTCTAGGGAGCCAATGGTCGTGGAGCAGCGATCCTCGATCGCAGCATCGGCATAAGCTAAGGAATCTCCATGCTCCAACACACCACGATCAAACGTGATGCCAGAAGCACCTGACAAAAAGAAGAAAAGAAGATTCAAATGAGAAAGGATAAAACGCACTCGAAAATTAGAACACCAAAAGGATACAAGAACAACTTACTGGAAATAGCCTTGGCAGCAACCATGAGTTTATCGGCCACTTGCTTCTCTCGGGTAGCTGCAACGGCCGCAAGCTACTGCTCGCGATCTTCAGCCTCCTTCTGCAGGCGCTCCTTGGCTTCCCCAGCATTAGTTGCCCTTTTCTCCTCCTGGCCAAGGTTCTTTTCCAGAGCGTTCAGCCTTCGGAGCGCATCATTGTTATCTTCTTTAGCATGAAGAAACACCAGATTAACACAAGCAACAGACTTGAAACAGATGAACAATAACCAAAGAAGATAGCAATGCACCTTGAAGCTGCTTCAGCTCAGCCTCCAATGTCAGATGCTGCTGGGTGAGGAGGTTGGCGCTGTGCACAAAAGGCTACAGAAGGAATAGAAACAAAAGTCGATGAATAAAGGGCTAGGGGCTCCCCCCTCAAAGTAAAAGATCAACGGGTCATACAAAAAGGACTCGGGGGCCCCCCATGGAGTAAAAAAGGACAACACTTATGTGTTCAGGCGTGGACTCTGAAGGTTTGCATGCTGCCTTCTGAGTTACGACTACTCGAGCTTCTCGCCTAGAGGAGTTCGGGTCATCATCCTCAGAGTCGGCCACCACCTGGGGAATTGAAGCCATCGGCTTCGATTCTGCCATAACTTCTTGGGTGTCACCGTCAAGGGACTCCTCTGAAGAGTTGCTGCAAGTAATTATCAGATCAAAAACACAGTAAAACTACATAGATGAACATGATATCAAGCTTCAAAGCAGAATGACTTATGACGCCATGTCCGACAAATTGAGGACGGGAGCCGCCTTCTCCTTCTTCTTCATCTTGGCTAGTGACTGTGGAGCCACCGCCGAATAGGCATGGCAGGGTAAGGCGCAGACGACGCATCTCGAGGAACGATGGACCCCTTGGAGTTGGCGGGGTAGACCCATCCGAAGATTCACTCTGGGAGAACTTTCGGATCTGGAGGCTTCAATGATAGGAGATTGCGCCGGAGGAAGCTCGGACTTAGAATCCACAACTTCATTATCTGGCGCAACCGGAAATTTCTCAGGTAGAGGGGGCATCATCCCAGCTACCTTGAGGTCCTGCAAACAAAAGACGCAAGAAAACATGATTAGTGACACTAACAAGAAACAAAAGAATTTGAAGAAGCGCAACGCGCAAGCTACAAGTTTCCACCTGCGGAACTACACTTTTGGCGTATAAAGGGGAGGTCAAGGATTTCCCAGGGATGTCCTTGTCAGCCTTGTACTTCAGCGGGGGCCGAAGCGCTCTATCAAAGTCACCCTTGGACAACTCCTCAGGTGAAACCCTTGTAGGATCGCTGCGGCCAGCATATAGAAACATTGGGTGCTCCCTCGCTTGGAGCGGCTGCACCCAACACTTGAGGAAAGTGCGAATGATATTAACACCATTGACCTCCTTCTCGACCACTAGCTGGAGCGCCTCCACCCGACGGTAGAGCTCCTCCAGCTCCGCCTTTTCACCCTCCAAGACGTGGTTCTTCCACGACCTCTTCAGGATGATTTTATGAGCGGAGTCGAAAGGGGCGATACCATATTTTTTTCCGTCCAATTTGGCGTCGCGGATATAGAACCACTTCTTCCGCCAATACTGGACGGACTCACACATGGAAAATGAGAAGAAAAGGATAGAAGAACAAATGGAGATGATGCAGCCATCGAGCGGATAAACATCGCCGGTGCCGGACTGCCTCTTCATGGAATAGAGCTTCCGGAAGAGGCCAAAGTGCGGCTCGATACCGAGCTAGCACTCGCAAAGAGTGATGAAGCAAGCTGAAAGAACATGTGGGCCCCATGTGTGGTTTTGGTAATTAATGACAATCTTTATGGACTAATGTGTGTATTAAGTTGTACTTGTAGGATTTGTCCATTGGCATCACTTGGAGCTTGTGTTGGCTCCAAGGTCGATAATATGAAGAAGAAGATATGTTGTGCAAGCTCAAAATGCGTCATCTATAGAAGATCTCATATTTGATGCTTGCCATCCTTGGTGATCATGGATCGATGATGAGGAATCAAGAAAGGCGTTCCATCTTGAGAAGGTCAAGTTCGTCTACATCGAGCTCAAGTGGAATGCTCAAGGAAAAGTTATAATCTTAATAGGTTTTCCCTTTTGCCGGTCTCATGTTGTGTGTGGGAGACCGGGTTTAGGATAGATAACCGTGCTATCAAGAGGGGCTCTCGAATGAGTAATTCAGTCACATCGTTCGGAGAGAGCTCAAACCTTTGCATACTTGCATCATCGTATTTGGTTGTTATTTGGTCTTACCCATGTGAGGATATAGAGCTTGTGGTAATCTCCATAACAAGCTCTTGTTCATCAAAATCGGATCTCTCTTTTATATCTTATTGCGATTTTGATCTATGCCGTTTTTTGGTTTCTCACCAAGTAAGGTAGCTCATGTCGTCCTCTTTCCAACGCAATTGGAATCGGGTCAATCAGAGCTACCGTTTAAAAGTTATGACCGTTTGAATATTTGCCGATTTGATTCTAATAAAGAAAAATGAAAAACAGTTTTTCTGGGCTGTCCGGTACTGCCGGGCCTAGTATTGGACACCCCTATTTCGGCCCGTTCGCTCTCAGTACTGTCCGGTAGTCCTGGAAGGTACTACCGGCCCGTGCGGTACTACCGCCCCGAGCGGCCGGTAGTACCAGGCCGCCCACCCCCTTGCCCAGCTAACTCCCTGCTTAGCCTGATCCAGCCGCCACAGCGCGTCAGCCCACCCCCGCCCGCAGATCCCGCTCGCCTCGCTGCTCCCGCATGGCCCCGCTTCTCCCGCGCAGCCGCGCTCCCGCCGCCGCGTTTCCCGCTCGCTGGCCCCCACCGCACACGCTGCCGCCAGCGGATCTCGCGTGGATCCCGTGCGCTCTCTCACGCTGCAGCCGCCGCTCGTCTTCGCTCGTGTGCGCGCGCGCCTGGGCCTGCTCTGGCCTCGCTGGCACTTGCTGGCCTCGCTGCTGCTGCTGCCTCGCGATCTTGCGGTGTTGACCACCCGCGTGCGCGCGCCCTGCTCTGATTCCCTGCTGCCTCTCGCTGTCTTGCCCAGGACCGGTAGTACCGATTGAAAACGGTAGTACCGGACCGTTCTGAAATATGCCCCAACGGCCAGATTTTCTGGGCCTTCTTTATAAGCCTTTGCCTGTTTTCAGTTTAGTTAGCTTCTTCCTCTTCTATTAGGCTAAGCTTTGTCCACACTTGCTCTAGATCTTGAAGCTTGCCTAATCTATTCCCTCCGATGATTCTTGCCCATATTTGAGTGGAAGAGAGAGGAGATCTAGATCCACGTTTTGACCTAACCGATTCATCTCTTTGTGAGTGCATCTTTGGGGATCTAGATTTTGGGGGATTTTGTGTCTCTCTTTTATTCCTCCTCTCTTGTTCCCCCAATAGCTTTAGTAGCTTTGTTGCAACTTGAGAGTGAGGGATTCGAGCACCTTTGTGGTGTTCTTGCCATTTGCATTCGGTGCATCGGTTTGAGTTCTCCTCGGATGATTTGGTTTGAATTACTCATTGGAACTTGTCCCTCTTGGGTTCTTGGAACCCTAGACAGTTTTGTGGCCTTGGTGGCATTGTGGCCTTTTGTGGCATTTATTGGGAGCCTCCAATTAAATTGTGGAGAAGTGCCCCAACCTTGTGAGAGGTTCCGGTTGCCACCAACAAGTGCACCGATAGTGGAAGCATGGATCGATCCCATTGCGGTCAGATTCACCAGAGAATAAGGGAGGACTTTTGTGGCGTTGGTGGTCTGATACCACCCCCTCTCCAAACGAGACGTACTCCATGTTGGGAGGAACTCGATAGAATATCGTCGTCCCCGCGTGCCTCGGTTATCTCTATACCCGAGCTATTTAATTATGCACTTTACATTGTGATAGGCTTCATGCTTGAAGTAATTTATATCTTGCTATCACTTTGTTTCTTGTATTGCTTAGCATAAGTTGTTGGTACACATAGGTGAACCCTAGTTGTTCTAGGTTGTGCTTGTCAAAGTAAACGCTGGTTTTATTCCGCCTTTGTTAAGCCACTCTAGGAAAAGTTTTAATCTCCTATTCACCCCCCTCTAGGCGACATCCATATCCTTTCACAAGCGATATGGAGAAGAGAATTGTGAGACAGATGATGCAACTGAATCTATCAAAAAACGAATCAATAAGAAGCAAATGCAAATAATGGCAGAAATCTGTCAAAACAGACCAGCAGGTAGAAACCGATTTTTTCGAAGACCTTCTATTGCTCAAATCAAAAAGTTTTGAACTAACGAAAGTTAGCTAACATACTGGGGGAATCATTCATAAATTTTCTGCTCAACCCGACTTACAGATACTCCTCACGAATTTTTATGGTGGAGGACAGAAATCTGTTTTGGGACAGCAACTCTCCAAATCTTACTTCCCTCTCATTAGAGGTCATTCTTGGCACCAAAAAAAACAAAAAGGATAAGGAGAGGTCATTACAAAAGTAATGACTTTGAAGAATCAAGAAAACTCTTGGGTTATATCCCAACAAATACTTTTCTTTAACGCCTTTAAGTTAGGCTTGATAGTTTGAGAAGATGCTCACATAAGAAATATGAATTGAAGTAAAAGAGAGCATCAAGAACAAAATTCAAAACACATTTAAGTCTAACCCACTTCCTATGCATAGGAATCTTGTAAAGAAACAAGTCATGAAAGCACAAAGCACCAAGCATAGGAAAGCAAAACAAGTGCAACTTCAAGACTTTGAACATAAAGAGGGGAAACTTAATATTATTGGGATGCATAAAACCATGTTTCCCTCTCTCATAATAACTTTCAGTAGCATAATGAATAAAATTAACAATATAACTATCACATAAAACATTCTTATCATGAGCCACATGCATAAAATAATTATTACTCTCCACATAAGCATAGCCATTCTTATTGATTGTAGTGGGAGCAAATTCAAAAAAATAGCTATCATTACTATTCTCATCACCATAATCATCAAATATAGGAGGCATATTGTAATCACAATTAATCTCGTCCTCAATAGTAGGTGGACTGAAAATATCATATTCATCATTGTAATCATCATATATTGGAGGTTTGGTATCATCATAAGCAATAGAATAGCTATCTTCCAAAGCTGGGGGAACTAAAAAGATCATTTTCATAAAAACTAGCTTCCCCAAGCTTAGACTTTTCCATAGCATTAGCAATAATGGTGTCCAAATAATTCATACTAATAACATTGCTATTAGCATGCAAATAAAGTTCCATAGGTTTTTTAATTTTCTCTTCAAACACTTCATGTCCTAACTCAAGATAAATACTATAAAGCTCTATTTTTTTTTTGTTGTTTTCCATTAAGCCTAACTAGTGAAAACAAGATACAAAAACACATAATTGCAGAATCTAAAGGAAATAACTTTGAGCACTCCCACCGGAGGATGTGAGTACCTTTTACCTTACCTCCCCAGCAACGGCGTCAGAAAATACTTTGATGGAGATTGACGTGGAGGAAAGCTAAAAGCCCAAAACCTCCCCAGCAACGGCGCTAGAAAAGTGCTTGATGTCTATGCACTTATATTCTTGTAGACAGTTGTTGGGCCTCCAAGTGAAGAGGTTTGTAGAACAGCAGCAAGTTTCCCTTAATTGGATTACCCAAGGTTTATCGAACTCAGGGAATAAGTGGTCAAATGTATTCCTCTCAAGCAACCCTGCAATCAAGATACAAGAAGTATCTTGTGTCCCCAACACAACTAATACACTTGGCAGGTGTATAGGTGCACTAGTTCAACGAAGAGATAGTGAAATACAAGTGGTAACGGTGCTAGAAAATAGCTTCTGACTTATTGTTGACGTGGGGTAACGTGTGTGGTTGCCAGAAAATAGCTTGACGGTGAGGTAAAGACTAAAGGCAACAAGAAGGAAGCAAGCAAACATGCAACAGATCTAGTAGCAAACGGTGTTTCAATGCTTAGAAACAAGGCCTAGGGATCATACTTTCAGTAGTGAACACTCTAACATATAAATATCTTCTCTTCATGATACTACTCTTAACTACTCTCCGGTTGGACACTCTAATCCATGGTAGGGCTATAACAGCACACCTCAAAGTCTGCCTTCCCCAATCTAGATAACCCCACACTGTCACCTTGAGCGCTATATGGTTCCAACATACACCACAATTTCATAGAGACATCCAACTCCAAATATAACTCATAGCAAATATTCAATCTAGCCAAAGTGCCACACATGGTATGCACACTGCCACTTTCACACACGTGGGGAAATGCATAGATATATTAAAGCACAAAGAGTATTTATGTGGACTCAAACCAAAGTGCCACCATGGCGTGCACGCTGTCGCTTTCACACACATGGGGAGAGCAGAGATCTATTAAAGCACTTGAGTAGCAAGGTAGATCTACTTGATTACAAAGCTCATGATCACACTATGACCATGCATAGAGAGAGAGATGAACACATAGCTAACGGTAGATCCCTTAGCCTCGAGGAATAATTACTCCCTCCTCATCATGGGAATCAGCAACGGTGATGAAGATGGCGATGGAGATCGATGGAGATGGCTCTGGGGGCACTTCCCCGTCCCGGCAGGGTGCCGGAACAGAGACTTTCTGTCCCCCGAATGATGGATTATTTCTGTACCGGCAGGGCAGCGGCGTTATGGATTTTTTTCTGGAAGTATGATGGATTATTTAGGGTTTTCTCCCCGAGGGCTTCTTATAGGCGAAGAGGCGAGGCTGGGAGGCGACCGGAGGGGGCACACCCTGCCCAGGCGCAGGTCCACCCTAGCCCGCGCCTGGGGGGTGGGGTGGTTGCCCTCTGGCACCTCTCCATCTCCCCTTCTGGCTTCGTGACGCACGGTGAAATATTGACTTTGGCTTTTGTCCCGTCCAATTCCGAGAATATTGATTTTCTGCCTTTCTGGAACCAAAAACAGAAGAAAATAGGCAACTGGCACTGTGGCAACTTGTTAATAGGTTAGTTCCGGAAAAGATATAAAAACACCTCAAAGTGTAGACAAAGCAAAGCAAAGTATATACTAAACAAGCATGGAGCATCAAAAATTATAGATACGTTTCCGACGTATCAGCCATAAGCTTGTCCGACTGAAATCGCTTGACAAATGCTTCACAACCCCAGATCTTAAGAAAAGACAAACTCGGCTTTTTGCCTATCCACATCTCATGCGGTGTCTTCTCTACCGACTTTGATGGTACTCTGTTTAGTGTGAACACTGCAGTTCTAAACAATAACCCCAAAATGACAAAGGCGGATCTCTCGGACTCATCATTGATCGTACCATGTCCAACAAGGTCCGATTCCGCCTTTTCGACACACCATTCCTCTGTGGCATTCCTGACGGAGTAAGTTTTGGAATTATTCCGCAACCTTTCAGATGGTCATCAATCTCATGGGTCATGTACTCGCCTCCTCGGTCTGACCAAAGAAACTTTATTTTCTTTCCGAGTTGATTATTCATTCTGGAATTATTTGAACTTTTCAAAGGCTTCTGACTTATATTTCATCAAGTAGATATATCCATACCGACTCAAATCATAACCACCCATGGTTTTCGTGCTCATTGGTCCACATACATCACTATATACTAGTCCCAACAAGTCAGACGCCCTTTCACAACTCTTTGCAAAAGGTATCTTGCTCATTTTGCCAAGTAGGCAAGATTCACATGTCTCGAACGACTCCAAGTCAAACGAAGTTAGGACCTATCATGATGGAGCTTCTTCATGCGTTTCCAACTTATATGACCAAGCCAATAGTGCCAAAAGTAAGTCATACTCAGATCATTTGTTTTCAACCTTTTAACATTTATGTTATAAACCGACTCACCTTCAAGATTGAAAATAAATAACCCATCCTCGACGGGTGCAAATCCTTGAAACATATCATTCAAACATAAAGAACAACCATTATTCTTAATATTTGACTCATAGCCTTGCCTCATCAAACATGAAGTAGAAATAATGTTTCGACTGAGCACTATAATAATAATTATTTAGTTCCATAATGAATCCGGAAGGTGAATGAAGTTGTATCATGCTGAATTCCAATGCGGCGAATCTCGCTTTATTACCAACTCTAATATCAACGTCGCCTCTTGCTACGCTCCTAGTTCTTACCAGTCCCTGCAATGAGTTGCAGATGTGAATAACTAATCCAGTATCATATAAGCAAGAACTATTAGGTGCATCATCAAGATAAATGTCTATAACATTGCAAACAAGTGTACCTGATTCAGAAATCATACCTCCACTCTTGGCTTTGTCGGCCAAATACTTGCTACAGTTCCTCTTCTAGTGGCCATCCGCCTTGTAGAAGAAGCAAGTGGATCCGACTGAAGGAGATGGCTTAGTCCCTAGGGAAGCGCTTGGGATCGGGTCTTGAGCCTGCTTTTCTCCTGACTTGGTCTTCTTCTTAGTCCAAGAACTTTTCATGAACTTAGCCTTATTTTGACCATCAACACTTGACTGGTGCCCTTCTTGAGATCCGCCTCTGCCTGCTTGAGCATCCCATGTAATTCAGTGAGCTTCTTATCCATACATGCATATGGTAGTTTGATATGAACTGACCATACGCACTAGGAAGAGAGTTCAAAATTATGTCTGTAGTGAACTCTTCGCTAATGGTGTAGCCAAGTCTCTTCAGAGACTGCACGTAACCAACCATCTTGATCACATGCGGACTCAGTGGATCACCATCCTTAATATTGCAACTCAGCAAAGCCTAAGTAACTTCATACCTCTCAGTCTTAGCCTGAGCCTGGAACATACTTTTGAGGCTTTCGATCATATCGTAGGCCTCAACATTCTCGAACTTCTTCTACAAGTCCGGTTCCATGTGAGCAAGCATAATAAATCTAATATCCGTGGACTCATCCTTAGTTCGACGGTAGGCATTGGTTGCAGCGACAGCCGCATTATCATCCGACTCATCTCGAAGTGGGTTGTCTAGGACATGGTCTTCCTTTTCTTGTTTGATAACAATTCTCATATTACGATACCAGTTGGTGAAATTAGTGTCGTTCAGTTTATGTTTCTCAAGAATGGTTCTCAAAGAAAAACCGAATATCTAAGGGTGACTATTAATTGGTGCCATGATCTACAACAGAAAATATGCAAAACACTTAAGACATGTATTCATAAAAGACCAAGTGTAAGATCCCACCTTTATAAAGGTAAAGATCCCTGTGATTGCAATGCTAGTCCCTGGATCAATACTAGAATCCACAATTTAAGATGAAGTACACAGATACAAAGGTCATTATTACATATCATTCCAGAGACAAACATAGTCTTTTACAACTCCATGGCCACAAGCCTAATACAAGAGTTCAATTATAGAATAATATAAATAAGTCTTCATCTTCATGTGCCACAGGCAAGCATGTTGAGTGTAGACTCATAACCCCTAATCATCATCAGAGTAACCTGCAACATCACAAGTTATAGCCACAGTGGGTCAATATATTGGAATAGTATTGGCAAGTGATACCTTAGTATAATATTAGAATCTAGATACTACATGCATTTGGCTAAGTGTAGCTTAGGCTTGCTTTTCTCAAAATAAGTTTTACCTATCAGTTGAAAACACTAAGTTTTTCTTTGACAAACTTTCCCAAGGAATCACCAATAGAAATTGGTGAACCTTCACCCTTGTTCAACCACAAGTTTTAACTTAGAAAATTGGGATGAGGAGATTCTTGATAGCTTCCATGTCTTGATGCTCAAGTTGTCCAATACCAGGGACATGGCTAAGTACTTAGATTCTTCCATCTGCAGAGGTTGTGCACTTTCCCCACAAGAATTGATTTTCACCAAGACAGGACCTTTCAGAAGCCTTCCCTTAGACCAAATGGACGCGTTCCAAACCTATCATCCCACTACCACCAACTGTCCAAATGGCTAAGTTATTGCAACCTATATGATCCAGGCAGAGCCCATAATGCCATGTGGCTGCACTAGAAGATTCTTAACATTTGGCATCTCAAATCCCTTTGTTCCTGGGTGGCTTTCCACAAGTGAGATACACAAGGTGAACCATAGAAATGGGCCTTGTGTAACCACTCAACACAAACCATTCTTTCCATTCCACCCAGGTGTTTCATTCACTTAGTTGTTTTATTAAGCAAAAACACAAGTCAATGACTTAGAAATATTTCACATAGCATGAATATATAATCCTCCCTTGGTTTCTATTAGCTAGGCTAAGCATGGCAATAATAAGCATCTTAACTTAGAGGAAATTCTAACAATTCTACAACTACTAGGATTTCCCAAGCATAGCATATAGATACTTAGCAAAATATTCATGCGAGTCCTAAACAAAATATTTCTAATGCATAGGTGAAAAATATAGGGATAAAAACATGAAGCACCACTTGACTTGGTAGTTTGGGGAGTAGCAACAATCTTCACAACCACAATCACTATTAGCACCAAAATATACACATAAAATAATGGCACCAAAATCACATAACAAATTATACAAACAAAAATATATGAATGTATGCAAATGCCATGTGATGATTTTTCTACACCAAACAAGACAAGTATACAGTACTGAAACATAAACAAGACCAAGATACTCAAAATAAGTTTTATTTGATCCTTAAAACATTTTTCAAATAATTTTCACACTCAAATTAAGCCACAAATGTCTCTGAAAAAATAACCATTTTTACATAGGCAAAACATTAAACACATTGCATAAACAGATAGGATTCTTTCTCCTGATTCCAATGATATAAAATTTACAAAATTTGAACGTGTGGATCAAAAGTTATGAATTTTACAAGTTTGAATCACTAATAGATCTAATTCAGATTTTTAAAACAAAGAACTTGCCACGCGTCATGTCCTGATTGGTTGATACCGTTTCGCACCGGATCACACTCGCGGGCTGTTAGATCTAACTTAACACGCACGGTCCAGATCTGCCCGACCGCTTCGCTACAGATCTAATTCTAATCGCTAGATCTAGATCCTACGACTACAGATCAAACGACCACAAATGGGCGGCGCCAGTGGCGGCGATGCGGCGGCGCGGCTCTGTCAGAGAGGTTGCCGGCAATTTATATCACGCGGGGAGGAGTGGATGTGCTTACCTTGTTCGCGGGACTGCAGTGAAGCTCAAGGTGATCGAGGGAGAGACATGGGCGCTCGGACTCGGCTGCTATTGCTCGTCGGAGTGAAGCCTGTCGTCGGGCAAGCTCTGGCGTCGTCGGGGGTGAGGTTGTGGTGCACGCTAAGACAAACCAGAAGTGTCGTTAGATGCGCACAAACCTGGCGAACATGTGAGTAACCAGAAGAGAGGAAGGGGTGGTCGGGAACTACCAGCGGGTGCCGCCGGAGTTGCGCTGAGCTTCGGTTGCTTCCAGAGGTGGACGATGACGACGCTCTAGGGCGATACAGAGCAAAAGAAGGGAATGAAAATATGCGCAAGGACACACTGATCATGCTCGTATGAATCAGAGACAGGGGGCGGTCGTTGTTTACCGGAATCGCACGCCGGAGATGCTCAGTACCGCGGCGGTGCAAGTGGGAATGTGGACAACCTGGTGGCGGAGAAGAGGTGTTGAGTGAGGGGAAAGATGCGGAGAGGGGAGGGGATTAAATAGCCGGAGCGGGGGCGAGGATTACTCCCTGCATCGATGGGATTTAAGCGGGGCAATGACTGCGGCGAGGTAACGGCGGAGCGGCTCGGGCGCGCGTTGATTGGGGACGACGCTGACGTGGCAAGGTAGGGTCGGGCTGTCAGTGGGTGGGTGCACATTGCTGTGGTGAGAAACGGAGAGGAAGGGGAACCCCGGGTGGGATGCTTTGGTTGCTGGGCCGAATGGGTAGCGTCTGGCCCAGTTCTGTTTTCTTAACCTTTTTCTTTTTCTAATTCGATTTTTAGGAAACCTTTTCAAATGAATTCAAATGTGTTTGAATTCCAAATCTTTCTAGATTTTTATAAAGTGAAACCTGCATATTTTTGAGTATAAAACCATGCTTTCTCACTAGACTTGCTTGGTTCCTTTGAAATTTTAAAACAAACAGTGCCTTAGCACAAGATTTGATAGAGATATGAAAATGGTTTTAAACCCATATTTTGTTTTGGAAATTTTTGTCCAAGCTTTGGAACTCAACCAAAACAACTTATGAACAAACAAATCTTGGTTTCAAACAAATATTCTCTCACTAGAGAGTAGCATTGGATCAATGCTTGACTACATAAAATAATAAGCACTCAATGCTTCTGTTTTCTGTGAAATGACTTTGAAATTGATCCCTAAATGATTATGTATGCATGGATGATATGCAATCTTTGAAAACATGATTTTAGGGATGTTACAAATCTAACCCCCTTAAGGTGAATCTCGCCCTCGAGATTCGGATTGCCTAGCAAATAGGTGAGGGTGGTCTTTCCGAAGATCATCTTCTCTTTCCCATGTTGCTTCTTCTTCGGAATGATGGTCCCATTGAACTTTGCAGAATTTGATAGTCTTAACTCTTTCTGTAGTCTCAAGAATCTTGATGGATTTTTCCTCATAAGTGAGATCACTTTCCAATTGAACCTCCTCCAAAGGTATAGTATCCTTCAAAGAAGCCTCTTCCATCTCTGGATGGCATTTCTTTAGCTGACTCACATGAAACACATTGTGAACGGCAGACAATGATTCTGGCAATTCAATCTCATAAGCTACTTCTCCTTTACGGCTCAGAATTTTGAATGGTCCAACATATTTTGGGGCCAATTTTCCTTTGACTCCAAATCTCTTCACTCCACGAAGTGGTGACACTCTAAGATAAGCTCTATCACCCACTTCATAGGTGACTTCTCTACGCTTAGGATCTGCGTAGCTCTTCTGTCGGGAATATGCTATCTTCAATCTGTCCTTAACTAGCTTGACTTTCTCTTCAACCTCTTTGATTAGTTCTGGTCCGAACAAATTTCTTTCTCCCACACCATTCCATAGTAATGGGTGGTACACTTTCTCCCATAGAGAAACTCAAATGGTGCCATCTCAATACTGGCTTGATAGCTGTTATTGTAAGAGAATTCTGCGTAAGGCAGACTTTCATCCCAACTAGCTCCATAATCTAGAGCACATGCTCTCAACATGTCTTCAAGAATCTGGTTGGTCCTTTCTGTCTGTCCATCAGTCTGAGGATGAAAAGCAGTGCTGAATTCCAATATCGTTCCGAATGAGAAGTGAATTGAGTTCCCCTATCAGACACAATACTCTTGGGTACCCCATGCAGACATACAATCCTATTCATGTAGATTTTGGCCAACTTAGCACTTGTGTAGGTTGTCTTCACGGGTATGAAATGATCTACTTTAGTTAGGCAATCCACTATTACCCAAATTGAATCATATCCTGACCTGGTCCTTGGCAATCCAGTGATGAAATCCATGCCAATCTTGTCCCACTTCCAATCAGTAATAGGTAGTGGTTGTAGCAATCCTGCGGGTTTCTGATGTTCCGCTTTCACTCTACTACATACATCACACAAAGCAATATGTTCGGCGATGTCCTTCTTGAGATTATTCCACCAAAATCTTTCCTTCATATCCATGTACATTTTGGTGTTACCCGGATGAATGGAATATGGTGAGTTGTGCGCTTCTTGTAAAATCAGTTTCCGAAGCTCCGGATCTTGTGGAACACGGATACGTTTTCCATACCATAAAGTACCATGTTCGTCTTCATGGAATCCTTTGGCCTTTAATTTGCCAATCTTTTCCTTAATCTCTTCAATTTCCTTGTCTGTCTTTTGGGCTTCCTTGATTTTGTCCAACAAAGTGGGTTGGACATCCAATGACATGAGATGTCCTTCAGGAACAATCTCCAATCTAAGATCTCTAAATTGGGCACACAGATCATCTGGCAACTCTCCCTTAGTAAGGCCATTCACAAACACCTTACGGCTTAGAGCATCCGCTACAACATTTGCTTTACCGGGATTATATTGCAAGCTCAAGTCGTAGTCCTTGATGAGTTCTAGCCATCTTCTTTGTCTCATGTTGATTTCTTTCTGGGTGAAGATATACTTCAAACTTTTGTGATCTGTGAACACTTCACATCGCTTTCCCAAAAGATAATGTCTCCATGTTTTGAGTGCATGGACAACAGAGGCTAACTCTAAATCATGAGTAGGGTAATTTACCTCATGAGTTTTGAGTTGTCTCGAGGCATAAGCCACAACTTTCCCTTCTTGCATTAGCACTGCACCTAATCCATGATGAGATGCATCACAATACACTTGGAAATCTTTCTCCAAATCTGGCAGACATAAGACTGGTGCTGTCACTAGTCTCTTCTTCAATTCTTGGAAACTAAGCTCACATCCTTCAGTCCAAGCGAATTTCTTGTCTTTCTTTAGCAACTCCGTCATTGGATTATCTACCTTGTAGAAATTCTCAATAAATCTTCTGTAGTATCCTGCCAAGCCAAGGAAACTACGAACCTCTTTTACTGACTTAGGAGATACCCATTCAGTTACAGCTGACACTTTAGCGGGATCAACTGCTATACCATCTCCTGACACAACGTGTCCGAGAAATCCAACTTCATTTAACCAAAATTCACACTTGCTGAATTTGGCATACAGCTTATGCTCTCTAAGCTTCTCAAGTATCAAGCGCAAATGTCCTTCATACTCTTCTTTGCTTTTGGAGTAGATCAAAATGTCATCGATGAAAATGACAACAAACTTGTCAAGGAACTTCATGAACACCTTGTTCATCATATCATGAAGTAAGCTGGTGCATTGGTCAAACCAAATGGCATCACAGTGTACTCATACAATCCATACTTAGTGGTGAAAGTTGTCTTAGTTATGTCTTGTTCCCTTATCTTAAGCTAAAAATAACCTGACCGGAGATCAATCTTCAAGAATACATAGGCTCCTTCTAACTGATCAAACAAGTCATTGATTCTAGGAAAAGGGTATTTGTTCTTGATAGTCACCTCATTGAGTGAACGGTAATCTATGCATAACCTTTGACTTCTATCTTTCTTTTCCACAAACAAAACTGGTGCTCCCCAGGATGAAGAACTTGGTTGAATGAATCCTTTCTGTAACTGTTCTCCAAGTTGTTTCTTGAGTTCTTTCAACTCATCAACTGACATCCTGTAAGGGCTCTTTGCTATTGGTCCTGATCCTGGTAGCAAATCAATCAGAAATTCCACATCCCTATCAGGTGGCATTCCCGGCTATTCTTCCGGAAACACGTCCGGATATTCACTCACAATTGGCACACTGTCTATGCTAACCCCCTTAAGAGAATTAAGCTTACTCCCTTTTGACTCAAAGTTATATTTGAATCTTATCCGTTTCTTTTCCGGGGTTGTGAGTGCGACAGTACGATTGGCACAATCTAGTACTCCTTCATACTTGGTCATCTAGTCCATTCCCAAAATTACATCCAGTCCTTGGGAATCTAGGATTATCAGACTCACTGGAAACTTATGCTTTCCAAACTCTATCACTAGATCACGGCATCCAAGACTTACTATCATATCTCCACCGGGAGAACTTACTTTTATTGGACACCCAATGTTTTCATTTGGAAACCCATTTCTATCAATAAATGCTTTTGATATGAATGAATGTGATGCACTAGTATCAAAAAGAACAAGTGCTGGAATAGAATTGAGTTTGAACTTACCAGCCACAGCATCGGACTCTTCATAGATTTCTTCCACATTGATGTGGTTCACTTGTCCCTCCTGGAAAGGTTTGGGCTTGTTGGGTCCTTCAACTTTCTTTTCTGGGCATTCATTTGCATAATGCCCCATCTTCTTGCACTTGAAACATTCAACCTGACTAAGATCCTTCTTGACAGGTTGGCTTCCACTACCACTTCCACTTCCACTTCCATTGTGGTGGCTCTTGTATCCACTCTTGTGATTCTTCTACTTGTCATTGCCATGACTACGGTGATGCTTGTTGTCATGATGATGGTTGTGGTTGTGGTGGCTCTTGTACTTTCCATGCTTGTGGGATCCAGAACTCCCACTATCATCATAATGGGAACGCTTGTGAGACGATCCCGAGCTGTGCTTGTCAGAGTTGTGTTTCCTCTTTCTGCTTTCAACCTGTTTCATCTTGATCTCCAAGATGGCAGCCTTGTCACAAAGAGATTGATAGGTGGGGACATAGGCCACGAATAATTGCAGGTTCAGTTCATCGTTCAGTCCTTCGAGAAACTTCTCTTTCCTCTTGGCATCAGTATCCACTTCATCCGGTGCATAACGCGCCAGATTGTTGAACTCCTCAACATATTCATCCACGCTGCGGTGGCACTGCTTCAGATTATGAAATTCCTTCTTCTTCAACCTCATCATTCTGGATGAGATGTGAGCTGTATGTAAACCATCTTCAAAGATAGCCCATGTCACATCCTCAATGGGAGTGGTGATCTGGAAGTTATCCCACCAAGTAGTTGCTGGTCCTTCCAACAAGTGTCTTGCAAACCTGACTTTCTCCTCATCAGTACAGCCAACAGTTACCAAATCCTTGTTCACTGAGCGTAGCCAATCATTGGCCACCATGGGGTCAGTAGTTCCTGAGAACTTAGCAAGCCTTAGTCTTAAGAATCTGGTGAGCATGTCAAAACCTGGTGGATTGTTCTGATTGTTGTTGTTGTTGTTCTTATTGTTGTTGTTATTCTGATTCTGCATGAAAGTGGTCATCATCTGCATCAGTTGTGCCTGTGCTGTCATCAGCTGCTGCATCTCGGGGGTGACATTTTTGTTGTTCGGGTTGGGGTTGGCACGTCGAGGAGGCATCCGTGGTTTTCAATAAGGATAAGAATGAGATACCCATAGATGCTTAACATGCACAATACATCATATAGACAATCACCAAACAAGCATAAAAATAAAGTTCAATGATGTAAACAACAAGTTTGAAAAGTAAACACACCAATAGCAAGCCATCCACATGTTGAATGGTCATTGCGACTCAAAATCATAAGTATGGTAAACGATAAATAAACGAGTAGTCATCACTACTCCTCTGCATCAACCTCCTCATCGACAAGTGTAAGACCTGCATTCTCCATAGCGTTCTTGTACTCCTCGACATTGGTAGTCAAGGCCTCTACCTTGTCTTTGAGAGCCCTCTTCTGCGAACGAAGTCTCTCAATCACAACCTGCTGATGCTCGAGCTCGAAGTCCTTGGCCTCTAGTTCTGTAGTCATCTCTCGAATCCTCTTGTTCCTATCTTGGACTCTTTTCTATTGACTCTTGAACTTTCTATCCTGACTCTCAAACTTGGCCTCCATTTCCTTGACTATCTCATCTTGCTCCGCGAATAGCTTGTCCTTCTCACGAAGCTGCACCTGGAGTTTGTCATTGCTAAGCATGACGTTGGTCCTATCAGTATCTAGGTGCCTAAGTAGAACCTCTAGGTCCTGAAGGTACAGACGAATCGGCTCTGCCGTCTCTCTAGCAGTATCCTCGAACTCAATAGCCTCACCATCCTCGTCGCGTCTTCCGAAAGCGTGGAAGTGAGTACCTCTAATCTCCCGAGAGTGTCTCCCTAACAAACGCCCAAGTAAATCCTGCATGACTACCTCTAGGCCTCTCTCCTTGTCGTCATGCATGAGCTTGAAGGTGATAGCCTCCGTGGCTGGCTCAGTCTGGCGTCCTGGCTGAGTAACCTTGAAGCCCCAAAGGTCCTTCCTCTCAAACTTGGTGAGGGGAAGCATCATGATGCTAGGAAGCGGAAGATTGAGCACACTAGTGAGCTCAATAAGACGAGTGCCAAAACGAGTTCCCTTAAACTCTTCAGCCATGCTGATAGTAACATTAGGCATCTATTTTATAAGATATAAAAAGTTAGAATCAACATAGATAGAGAAAAATCACAAGACAAAGCATCATAGGCATATCATTGGAAATCAAACACACAAGTCATGGCATACATAAATCCATTACAAGCATCCAAGGTTCATTATAATTTAGACAAAAGTTTTGTAAATAAGACGATAAGTGTGGTGGTCCAACTAGCGAAGTACATTACAATCCCATCTCACTTGCCAAGTTAGCTAACAGGGCATCCCTAGAGGAAATCTGTCGATCCTGATCACATGACTCCATTGCTAAGTCTATGATGTCCTCTCTTAAACGTTGGTTGGTAGCCTCTAACTCTTGGGTATGCTTTTTTTCTTCCCTAAGGTCATTTTGGGTGTTAAGAATTCTGCACTTGAGTCTATCACCAAGCTCCTTGATGGCCTTCCAAGCTGCATCTCTTGCAGAGTCAAAGAATGTGGTGTGCATCACTGAGCTGGTGACCATGCAGAATCCTGATTCCTTGTGGTTGTCTTCCTTGTTTTTATACAAGTGAAGTTGCACCCACCAGTACTCCACTCCTTCATCCATCACGGGGAAACCTTTGTACACGGCTGCACCATGTATTCCCATGGCAACCATGAGGTCCTTGAGAGCCTTGGGGAATTCTGTCTCACACTCCAAGATCATAATAATGAGTGGTCCCTTCCTCACGGCTTCGTTGATGGAGTTCATCCACAAATAGAGATGAGAAAGAAGATTAGAAAATCTTACGAGAAGAAAAAAGACAAGTGTGGAAATTGTTGAAAATTTATCCTTAGTGGTTTCAAATCCAATCCTAGGGTCATAATCCTATAGGGAACACAGTGCTCTGATACCATCTGTAAGATCCCACCTTTATAAAGGTAAAGATCCCTGTGATTGCAATGCTAGTCCATGGATCAATACTAGAATCCACAGTTTAAGATGAAGTACACAGATACAAAGGTCATTATTACATATCATTCCAGAGACAAACATAGTCTTTTACAACTCCATGGCCACAGGCCTAATACATGAGTTCAATTATAGAATAATATAAATAAGTCTTCATCTTCATGTGCCACAGGCAAGCATGTTGAGTGTAGACTCATAACCCCTAATCATCATCAGAGTAACCTGCAACATCACAAGTTACAGCCATAGTGGGTCAATACATTGGAATAGTATTGGCAAGTGATACCTTAGTATAATATTAGCATCTAGATACTACATGCATTTGGCTAAGTCTAGCTTAGGCTTGCTTTGCTCAAAATAAGTTTTACCTATCAGTTGAAAACACTAAGTTTTTCTTTGACAAACTTTCCCAAGGAATCACCAATAGAAATTGGTGAACCTTCACCCTTGTTCAACCACAAGTTTTAACTTAGAAAATTGCGATGAGGAGATTCTTGATAGCTTCCATGTCTTGATGCTCAAGTTGTCCAATACCAGGGACATGGCTAAGTACTTAGATTCTTCCATCTTCAGAGGTTGTGCACTTTCCCCCACAAGACTTGATTTTCACCAAGACAGGACCTTTCAGAAGCCTTCCCTTAGACCAAATGGACGCGTTCCAAACCTATCATCCCACTACCACCAACTGTCCAAATGGCTAAGTTATTGCAACCTATATGATCCAGGCAGAGCCCATAATGCCATGTGGCTGCACTAGAAGCTTCTTAACATTTGGCATCTCAAATCCCTTTGTTCCTGGGTGGCTTTCCACAAGTGAGATACACAAGGTAAACCATATAAATGGGCCTTGTGTAACCACTCAACACAAACCATTATTTCCATTCCACACAGGTGTTTCATTCACTTAGTTGTTTTATTAAGCAAAAACACAAGTCAATGACTTAGAAATATTTCACATAGCATGAATATATAATCCTCCCTTGGTTTCTATTATCTAGGCTAAGCATGGCAATAATAAGCATCTTAACTTAGAGGAAATTCTAACAATTCTACAACTACTAGGATTTCCCAAGCATAGCATATAGATACTTAGCAAAATATTCATGCAAGTCCTAAACAAAATATTTCTAATGCATAGGTGAAAAATATAGGGATAAAAACATGAAGCACCACTTTCCTTGGTAGTTTTGGGAGTAGCAACAATCTTCACAACCACAATCACTATTAGCACCAAAATCTACACATAAAATAATGGCACCAAAATCACATAACAAATTATACAAACAAAAATATATGAATGTATGCAAATGCCATGTGATGATTTTTCTACACCAAACAAGACAAGTATACAGTACTGAAACATAAACAAGACCAAGATACTCAAAATAAACTTTATTTGATCCTTAAAACATTTTTCAAATAATTTCCACACTCAAATTAAGCCTACAAATGTCTCTGCAAAAATAACCATTTTTACAGAGGCAAAACATTAAACACATTGCATAAACAGATAGGATTCTTTCTCTTGATTCCAATCATATAAAATTTACAAAATTTGAATGTGTGGATCAAAAGTTATGAATTTTACAAGTTTGAATCACTAATAGATCTAATTCAGATTTTTAAAACAAAGAACTAGCCACGCGTCATGTCCTGATTGGTTGATACCGTTTCGCACCGGATCACACTTGCGGTCCATTAGATCTAACTTAACACGCACGGTCCAGATCTGCCCGTACCGCCAGGGCCGGCTCTATGTTTTACAGGGCCCTAGTGCGAAGTTGATAGCATGGGCCCCTAAGTCTAGTGTACAGTAAGCATATCTAGAAATATAGACATATATGTATCTATTTGTACTTATAAAATATTAAAAATTAATGTCAAACCACACATAACACATTCTTAATCTCAAAACATTTGGTAATTTACCGTAATCCAAGGATTTTTTATTGACCTCATGATCGACATTTGAGTTATGATCATCGTCTTGTTCGGTGCTGAATTTCTGATCGAGAATTAGGACGGCCTGAGATCGAATGAGAATTGGTTTGATTTGGGATGGCCGGAGATCGATGAACGAGAGAATCGTGGCAGAGCAGAGGGGTCAAGCCATCGAGTCATATCCGCCTATGCCGCAGAGATCGAGGCGTCCTGGGATCCTGACGTCGCGTTCGCATAAGGTGATTTGAGAAGATCGACTGTCCAAGCGAGACTCGTGCATGTCAAAATTCGTATGTATCTAGTTACTCCCTCCTTTTTAAAATATAAGATGTTTTAATTTTGTTAAGCAAATGTATCTAGACTTCTTTTAATACGATAGGTTCACTCGGATTTAAACTGAATCTGTACACTAAAATAAGTCTAGATTTTATTTTACAAAACTAAAACATCTTATATTTTGAAACGAAGGAAGTACTTATTTACACTAGATATATTCACATCTAGATAAAGTTGAGACCATTTATATGTACTAGAAGAAATAATCAGATTCTCTCGCGGCTATAGCATTTTTTAGATGTGTAGAATATAAAATATAGAGAAATATCTCATCGTGGGCCCCTACCGGCATGGGCCCTTAGCCTTTTACAAGGTCGCCATACCCTAGAGCCGGCCCTGCGTACCGTTTCGCTATAGATCTAATTCTAATCGCTAGATCTAGATCCTACGGCTACAGATCAAACGACCACAGATGGGCGGCGCCAGCGGCGGCGATGCAACGGCGTGGCTCTGTCAGAGAGGTTGCCGGCGATTTAGATCATGCGGGCAGGAGTGGAGGTGCTTACCGTGTTCGCGGGACTGCAGTGAAGCTCAAGGTGGTCGAGGGAGAGACAGGGGCGCTCGGACTCGGCTGCTATTACTCGTCGGAGTGAAGCCTGTCGTCGGGCAAGCTCTGGCGTCGTCGGGGGCGAGGTTGTGGTGCGCTCTAAGACAAACCAGAGGTGCCGTTAGATGCGCACAAACCTGGCGAACATGTGAGTAACCAGAAGAGAGGAAGGGGTGGTCGGGAACTACCAGTGGGTGCCGCCGGAGTTGCGCTGATCTTCGGTTGCTTCCAGAGGTGGACAATGACGATGCTCTAGGGCGATACAGAGCAAAACAAGGGCATGAGAAGATGCGCAAGGACACACTGATCATGCTCGTACGAATCAGAGACAGGGGGCGGTCGTTGTTTACCGGAATCGCACGCCGGAGATGCTCGGTACCGCTGCGGTGCAAGTGGGATTGTGGACAGCCTGGTGGCAGAGAAGAGGTGTTGAGTGAGGGGAAAGATGCAGAGAGGGGAGGGGATTAAATAGCCGGAGCAGGGGCGAGGATTACTCCCTGCATCAATGGGATTTAAGCGGGGCAGTGACTGCGGCGAGGTAACGGCGGAGCGGCTCGGGCGCGCGTTGATTGCGGACGACGCTGACGGGGCAAGGTAGGGTCGGGCTGTTAGTGGGTGGGTGCGCGTTGCTGCGGTGAGAAACAGAGAGGAAGGGGGAACCCCGGGTAGGCTGCTTTGGTTGCTGGGCCGAATGGGTAGCGCCTGGCCCAGTTCTGTTTTCTTAACCTTTTTCTTTTTATAATTTGATTTTCAGGAAACCTTTTCAAATAAATTCAAATGTGTTTGAATTCCAAATCTTTCTGGATTTTTATAAAGTGAAACCAGCATATTTTTTAGTATAAAACCATGCTGTCTCACTAGACTTGCTTGGTTCCTTTGAAATTTTAAAATAAACAATGCCTTAGCACAAGATTTGATAGAGATATGAAAATGGTTTTAAAACCATATTTTGTTTTGGAAATTTTTGTCCAAGCTTTGGAACTCAACCAAAACAACTTATGAACAAACAAATCTTGGTTTGAAACAAATATTCTCTCACTAGAGAGTAGCATTGGATCAATGCTTGACTACATAAAATAATAAGCACTCAATGCTTCTGTTTTCTCTGAAATGACTTTGAAATTGATCCCTAAATGATTATGCATGCATGGATGATATGCAATCTTTGAAAACATGATTTTAGGGATGTTACAACAAGAATATTAAACACTTTAATTTTTATGCTCCCACTAGAACCAACACCTCTCCGATGGTTACTTAGTGATTCAGGATCCTAGATAAGCAAGTCGGCTAGTGAGCTTTAGCATCGCCGCTAGCCGCCGAGTGAGCTAGGTAGACAACTCGTGTTCAATCGTATCTCATAAGACTCATGTTGGTAGGTTGGCATTACATGCCCCGGCTCCCGTCCAACTTTCTCCGATTCCATAACCGTTGTGATAGACCCGTCTAGCTTACCGAGTGTTTCTTCTGTAAGATCTAACTCGAAACCACCTAGTCGGAAAGAATTGGCAGCACATCCATTTTATGAGCCCACTACCAAAAATTTCCGACTTGTGATGGTGCAAACAATGTCAGGAAAACCGACTAGACCTTCTTTAAGGGATTAGATTTTATCGACTATCTAATATAGGTAAACATAGACATATCAATAACACAAAATAAAGCAATTATAATGTGAAATGGTATGGCTCTCTTCATGGAGATCTCCATCTCCACCAAGCATGTAATCCGACTCATGCCAACTCTTGTCACTTGCCATCTTACTCCATGTCGCCGACTTGTACATCGACTTGCATGTCATTCAGGTTCTCCAAACAGCTACACTAGCTTAGTAAAGTAAATTACATAGAGAATCCGACATGCAGGTCGTTATACAATAAAATGATAGCACCTAGGCTCCAGCCGGCTGTCAAAACCGTGATTCATAGATCACATATGGATTACACACATACATCACATGTACATGAACCATACCATTCACAACTTCCTGCAAAAGCAAGTTATGCATAGATTCACTATCTACTGGCGTTGTGAAACTCGCATCGACATCTAAGGTGCTACGAGAGGGTAGCGCTCGACGATTTTTTTTCCAAAAACGTAGATCTCATCTACATTCCGAACATGGATTCCGACCATTGTTCCAACTCGATCAAACTGTTTTGATCTTTGATCATAGTATTCTGGATTTATGTGTCACAGTCTACCCCGATGGCAGAAACCGACCGGTAGGGGTATGTCGTTCCATGAACTCAGTAGTATGATCACGGAAATCAGATCTTCCATTCCCCGAGTACAGTTGATCCAATCAACATTGTACAAAACCGATCTATCTCATAGATCGATGATGCGGCTCGGTTACTGTAGAGCCTGTTGGGAAATCCCAAGAGCAAGGTGTGATGAGCACAGCAGCAAGTTTTCCCTCAGTTGTGAAACCAAGGTTATCGAACCAGGGAGAATGGAAACAACTCCCAAGGTGTTGCTAGCAACGTGGAATCTGCACAACACAACCACAATACTCTGTCCCAACTTACAGTGAGGTTGTCAAGCTCACCAGTTTGCTGAAAATAAAGGATTAAAGGTATAGTGTGGAAGAAAGTAATTTCTTGTAGTAATTGCATAAAGTAAATAGTAGAGATTAGATTGAATATCAGTAGGAAGGAATGGACCAGGGTCCACAGTTCACTAGAGGTGTTTCTCCATAAGATAGATTACATGTTGGGTGAACAAATTACAGTTGGGCAATTGACAGATTGAGAATGCATAATAATGCATGTACAAGTCATGATGTTTTCTATGAGATTCGTTTGGGCATTACAACATAATACATAGACCGTAATCCAACTGCATCTATGACTAATAATCCACCTCTGGATATCATCCGAACAACCCTTGGGTATTAAGTTGCAAGCAATAGATAATTGCATTAAGCAAAGTGTGTAAAGTAAACAATACAATTGCCCTTCCACAAAGGATTGTTGTTTTCTCCCTAGTAGCAACAACACGTCTACAACCTTAGAGGTTTCTATCACTCCCCTAGATTACAAGAGTCATGAACCTACTATCGAGCATAAATACTCTCTCTTGGAGTCACAAGCAACTTCTTGGCCAGAGTAACTACTAGCAACGGAGAGCATGCAAGATCACAAATAATATAGATATGATAGAATCAATAATCAATCTTGACGTAGCACTCAATATCCATCGGATCCCAATAAACACAACATGTAGGATTACAAATAAATGATCTTGATCATGATAGGCAGGTCACAAGATCTAAACATGATAGCACAAAGAGGAGAAACTACCATCTAGCTACTGCTATGGACCCATAGTCCAAGGATGAACTACTCACGAATCACTCCGGAGGCTGGCATGGTGATGAAGAAGGCCTCCGGGATGATCTCCCCTCTCCGGCAGGGTGCCGGGAAGAGCTTCAGATCCCTCCCGATCTAGAGACGATGGTGGCGGTGGCTATGGACTTATTTGTGGATTTCTGATCGGGTACTTAGGGTTTTCTCCTCGGGGGGTTTATATAGGCGAAGGGGCAAGGTCGGTTGACACCCGAGGGGCCCACACCATAGGGCGGCGCGGTCTAGGGTGGACCCGCGTGGCCCCCTAGTGCGACTACCTTGTGGTGCTTCTTTGTCTCCTCTTTGGACTCCATGTAGTGTCTGGAAAAATAGGAACTTTGGCTTTGGTTTCGTCCAATTTCGAGAATATTTCCTTACTAGCTTTTCTGAAACCAAAAACAGCAGAAAACAGGAACTGGCACTGTGACATATTGTTAATAGGTTAGTTCCAGAAAATGTATAAAAATGCCTCAAAGTGTAGAAAAAACATAAGATAAATGGTGCAAAACAAGCATGGAACATCAAAAATTATAGATACTTTTTCAACGTATCAGCATCCCCAAGATTAACTCCTGCTCGTCCTCGAGTAGATAAGTGATAAAAATAATAATTTTTGAGGTGACATGCACCATCACAATCTTGATCAAGGTATTGTAAAGCATTGATAGCTGGGATCAAAGTACTCTAAACATAAGCATGAAAGACATGTATCTAACAATAAGACATATCAACTATGTTGCAACATGAAAGGCTACACAAACAAAGTTCATGAATAATGCTTTGAAAGACATTTGTTTGTTACACATAGAAAACATAACAAGAGTGGTAATCAACTTGTCCTTCATGGAATAGCAAAACATAAATGCATAGGACACCTTCAAAGTTCATAATTATGAATCAATCAACAAGTTTTGGGACAATGCACATTGAACTAAGAATGACTACTATGCTCTCTTAATTTGTGCATAAAGATAGAAGATGGATAATCAACAAAAAGTAGAAAGAAAGGCACTTCACAGAGGGAAGCAGGGATTTCAAGTTTCATAAAGATCTTCCAAAAATTATGGTACTTACTAGATTTGAACTCTCATTGCCCCTATCATAAGCATCTTGAGGTGATTAAGGTTAAAGTGATACAAATATGAGTTATATGCTTGACAAATCACAAGTTGAAAATCTTATGCCCCTTGAGTACGAGGGTCGTTCCTCATGCTACTCAACTTTAGTCACAAGCAAGTTCTTGTCATTGTAAGTATATGTGTATCATAGAGAACTAGCAATGGGGTACCGCTTGCCCCATGACACAGGTCTATCCCATATCAAAATGACAAGGCAACAGATAATGAGCATCTCAGCGATCTTTTTATTTACCATGAGCATGGTTTTTTTATGAAGATGCTTCATAGATTGCTAAGTATGGTTATGCTGCAAGTTTCCACCATGATTAGGCATGTCTTAGGCTAGCCTCCCATGCGTTTCTCTAACACATGTACAGAACTCAATGGACTTACAAGATCCCCTTTTATTTCACACTTTCGACATCCATAAACAAAGAACATGATATCAACTGAATAGATATGTACAAGTGTTGAAAGGGTTCCCCATGACAGCATGGTTATGCTAACTCCCAACTTATAATTTGCAAGCATATAAGCAACATAGATGGGCATAATGGTTCAAGTTTATTAAGTGCAAGAAAATAAAGTGTGCCATCAAGTTCGTGAGAGCTTTAATCACTAGTGTTCACATAACAAAAATTTAATTTGGAAGATAGATAAAAACATGGATATACTTGGAATGGTGTAACACACCATGCATAGGAATTTATAGTGGACACTTTGGAATAACTTGGTTTCTTGGGAGTTGGATGCACGAGTAGAGCTCATACTCAGTATAGGTGGAGGCTAGCAAAAGACTGGGAGCGACCAACTAAGAGAGCAATAATGGCCATAATCATGCAAAGTGACAAAACATTATTAATCAAAGCATAAAGTGATATCACAAGTCAAAAACTAAATGATCATAGAGGCTAAGGTGACTGGTTCATAGTCATAACATGGTGTATGCATGTGCCAAGTCAACCCAAATAAAGCATCAAAGGAGAATACCATAATATTATGCTTTTGTATGCTAAAACAACGCATGATTCTTTCATGGCACATGAAGCAATCTCAATTGTTTGAAACAAGTGATGCTACAACAATAATTACTAAGCATATGGTCAAAGAAACATCTAACATGAAATCATAAAGTGTAAGTCATAGTCAAAACAAGCTTCCTTTTGTACCACTATAAGCATGAAACTTTCTACTCTTTTCCAACACCAATCGACTTATTTGAAACAACTCACAAAGATAATAATAAATAAATATTAGAGAGACTGTCTCTCCTAACTACAAAGAAGAACTAAAAAGTTCTAAGCAAAAATAATAAGAAAACTAAAGCTAAACGCAGTACTAGCAAAATTGAACACTCACAGAACAATAAGAGTGAAAACTAGAGTGTTCTAGACAATGAAAACTAGGTGTGACTTCTCCAAAATAGGTGTGTTGGGGTCCGACCAAATTATTGTAGCAAAAAAACAAAAGAAATCTAAAAACAAAATAAAATACGCTCCAAGAACAACACAATAGTGCATAAAGCAATAAAAATAAAGTGTCTTGAAAGAAGACTTGAGATTCTTGTTGATGAAGAGGGGATGCCTTGGGCATCCCCAAGCTTTGACGCTTTTACCTCTTGAAAATTTCTTGGGGTGACATGGGTGACATCCCCAAGCTTGAGCTTTTATCCATACTTCATCTCATCACATCATTCTTTCCCTACGCTTGAAAATTTCCTTCATACAAAATTTTACACAATCTTCATTAGCAACATTAGTGTATTCAAGGTAATAAGCCTTTGGGTTCAGTTTCAACTCAAGTAAATCATCCATTAAAATATAAGCTACTATAGCAAATCCTTTTAAAAGCTCAAGTGATCAAAGATAACTCGAAAAGAAACTGATTAAGAGGCAAATGCAAATAATGGCCGAAATCTGTCAAAATAGACCAGCAGGTAAAGACCATTTTTTCGAAAATCTTCTATTTCTCCAATCGAAAAGTGCTAAACTAACACAAGTTGGGTAAATACCAGGGGCATGCACACAAAATATTTCATCTCAATCCGATGTACTAGTATTTTCACTATTTTTTACAGTGAAGCACAAAAATCTGTTTCGGGACAACAACTTCCCCATATCTTACTTCCCTCTCATTAGAGGTTATTCTTGGCAAAAAAACAAATAAAAAGAATAATGAGAGGTTATTACAGAGGCAATAATTTCCAAGACTCAACAAAATAAAAACTTACTGAAATAAAAATTGGGTTATCTCTCAAGCGTGCTTTTCTATAACGCCTTTCAGCTAGGCAAAGAAAGCAAGAATCAAGTATTTTCAAATGAACAAGCATTAACATCAATTACTTCCTTTATAACAGGGCTTTTCTCAATAAGTACCTTAGGTGAAGATGATTCAACATGTAAATCACTCTTAGTTGCACTAAAAGTTTTATCAATTTTAAGCACATTAGGGGATTTTGGTTTAGGCACCTTTGGAACATACGCAAATTTTTGCTCTTTTCCTACAAAATATTTCTCTCCTTTAAACTTAAGGGAAGAAAAGGTTGAACTTAGAGTTTACATAGCCTCTTCCAGTTTACCAATTCTAATATTTTGATCATGGATAATGCTAGCCTCTAAAACAGTGATTCTTTAATTGATACCATTGATTCATTAACTTGGATAGTGTTATCAAGGAGTTTTGGCAAACTTTTCTCTAGGGAGCTTAATTTTTTTATAAGATCGTCCAAAGTGATTTCAGTTTTAACGACATTAATAGGTGGCATTCCTACTAAACTTTCAATTAAATTGCATGCTACCAAAGCATGAGTACCCATAAAATTACCCCATGTGAGAGTATCCAGAACATACCTATTCCAACTAGATATGCCAACATAAAAAATTCTAAGAAGGATTGTGGTAGAATATTTTTATTACATCAATGGTGAGAATTACTTATTCTATACCAAGAATCTTTCAGACTTTCTCCTCCTTGTTTCTTAAAAGAATGAACCTCTACTTGAGGAATACTCATTTTTTTAGGATTAAAGCGAACCAACAAAAACAGAAACTAAAGTAGAAACTATTTTTTGTGTTTTCGATAAAAAGAAGCAAACCAACAGAAATAGCATCTAAGGTAGGAACTTTGTGTTTTTGATAAAAATAAGTAAAAAAACAAATCTAAAGAAACAAAGAAAAAGAAAAACAAAGTAAAGATATTTGTTGTGAGAGACTCCCCTTGCAGAAATCTTCTTACTCCCAAAAAATCTTTTTGACAAGGAGGAAGAGATTGAAGTTGTCCTGTGTATCCCCGGCAACGGCGCCAGAAATTCTTGAAGCGGCTCGGTTACTGTAGAGCCTGTTGGAAAACCCCAAGAGGAAGGTGTGATGAGCACAGCAGCAAGTTTTCCCTTAGTTGTGAAACCAAGGTTATCGAACCAGTAGGAGAAAGGAAATAGCTCCCAAGGTGTATCTAGCAGCGTGGAACCTGCACAACACAACCACAATACTTTGTCCCAACTTACAGTGAGGTTGTCAAGCTCACCGGTTTGCTGAAAACAAAGGATTAAATGCAAAGTGTGGAAGAAAGTAATTGCTTGTAGTAATTATAGAAAGTAAACTGTAGAGAGTAGATTGAATATCAGTGGAAAGGAATGGACCGGGGTCCACAGTTCACTAGAGGTGTTTCTCCATAAGATAAATAACATGTTGGGTGAACAAATTACAGTTGGGAAATTGACAGATTGAGAATGCATAATAATGCATGTACATGTCATGATGATTTCTATGAGATTCGTTTGGGAATTACAACATAATACATCAACCGTAATCGAACTGCATCTATGACTAATAATCCACCTCTGGGATATCATCTAAACAACCCTCAGGTATTAAATTGTAAGAAACAGATAATTGCATTAAGCAAAGTGTGTAAAGTAAACAATACAATTGCTCTTGGACAAAGGATTATTGTTTTCTCCCTAGTAGCAATAGCACATCTACAACCTTAGAGGTTTTGGTCAGTCCCCCATATTACTAGAGGCATGAACCTACTATCGAGCATAAATACTCCCTCTTGGAGCCACAAGCAACTACTTGACCATAGTAACTACTAGCAACGGAGAGCATGCAAGATCACAAATAACATATACATGATAGAATCAATAATAAATCTTGACGTAGTACTCAATATCCATCGGATCCCAACAAACACAACATGTAGGATTACAAATAGATGATATTGATCATGATAGGCAGATCACAAGATCTAAACATGATAGCACAAAGAGGATAAACTACCATCTAGCTACTGCTATGGACCATAGTCCAAGGATGAACTACTCACGCATCACTCTGGAGGCTGGCATGGTGATTGATACGTCCAAAACATATCTACTTTACCGAACACTTTTGCTATTGTTTCTCCTCTAAACTTGTGTGATTTGGATACAACTAACACGAACTGACGCTGTTTTTAGCAGAATTACCTTGGTGTCTAGTTTTTGTGTAGAAAATCAACTATCAGGAAAAATCCTAGAAAATATGCCAAAAATCCTATTTCACCAGAAGATACACGGAGATAGAAGACGAAACGGAGGGGAGGCCTAGGGGGCCCACACCCCTGCCAGGCGCAGGTGGGCCCAGCATGCGCCTAGGGGGTGCCGCCACCCCAGGCACCCCCTCGAGCTCCCTCTGCACCTATAAGTTACCCCTTGACCTAAAAACCAAGGAGGGTTCGACGTTTTTCCAGAAAGAGTTCCGCTACGCCGCCACCACCAGAAACCAAGATTCGGATCCAGAAACTCTGTTCTGGCACCCTGCTTGGACAAGAAATTTGGAGAGGATCATCGCCATCGTCATCACCAATGCCTCTCCATCAACCATCGATGTTTCCCTCATCCATGAGTGAGTAATCCCCTGATATAGGCTATGGGGATTGTAGGAATTGGATGAGTTCTATCTTGTAATCGAATAAGATTGTTCGGGCATAGTGCCTAGTATATCTATTAGTGCTATTTGACTTTGTTGCAACTTGTTTGCTTAATGCTTGTCACTAGGGCCCGAGTGCCATGATCTCAGATCTGAACTTATTATTGAATCATTATGATAGTATTGTTTGTGATCTTATCTGCAAGTTGTGTACACATATCATTGTCCGGATCCAAAGGCCCCGAAGTGACAGAATTTGGGACAACCGGAGGGCATGGCTGTGGTGTGAGGATCACATGTGTTCACGGAGTGTTAATGCTTTTCTCCGGTGCTCTATTAAAAGAAGCACCTTAATTGCTAGTAGTTCCCTAGAGGCCCCGCTGCCACGGGCTGGCAGGACAAAAGATGTTGTGCAAGTTCTCATTGCAAGCACGCATGACTATATATCGAGCACATGCCTAGGATTGTTTAGTACTTGGATGCTTGTTCTTATTTATCTGCATTGCCCTAGATCTTGAAGTTACATGTTTGACTCGTCCATGCAATGCCCGTCCATCCATCCCTATGCCTACCGCACTCATATCCTACTGTTTGCTGTTACTGTTACTACTTCTTTCGTTTTACTGCTCTTGTTGCTACTACAAACTGTTGCTACTGATAAACTTCTATGAGCAAGAACTATTTCCAGGTGTAGCTAAATTGACAACTCAGTTGTTAAGGCTTACAAGTATTCTTAGGATCCCCTTGTGTCGAATCAATAAATTGGGTAATACTACCCGCGAAGACTGTTGCGATCCCCTATACTTGTGGGTCATCAGTGATGAAGAATGCCTCCGAGATGATCTCCCCACTCCGGCAGGGTGTCGGGAAGAGCTTCAGATCCCTCCTGATCTAGGGACGATGGTGGTGGCGGCTACGGACTTTTTCATCGATTTCTGATCGGGTACTTAGGGTTTTCTCCTCGGGGGTTTATATAGGCGTAGGGGCAAGGTTAGTTGATGCCCGAGGGGCCCACACCTTAGGGCGGCGGAACCCAGGGTGGACCCGTGTGGCCCCCTGGTGCGGCTGCCTCGTGGAGCTTCTTTGTCTCTCCTTAGGACTCCGTGTAGTGTCTGGAAAAATAGGAACTTTGGCTTTGGTTTCGTCCAATTCCAAGAATATTTCCTTACTAGCTTTTCTGAAACCAAAAACAGCAGAAAACAGGAACTAGCACTGTGGCATCTTGTTAATAGGCTAGTTCAAGAAAATGTTAAAAATGCCTCAAAGTGTAGACAAAACATAAGATAAATGGTGCAAAACAAGCATGGAGCATCAAAAATTATAGATATGTTTCCAACGTATCAATCGACCACCAAAGCAGCACATAGATCCAATCTATAGCCAACCACATATCACATATACGAGATCTCGAGCCTAAAACCAGAAGCTATTGCTCGGATACCACTGTTGGGCCACGTACAGATAAAACAAACCTTTTCCCTTTAACATGGTTGTAGAGGTCCCAACCTTTAATAAGGTAGAGATCCCTGTGTTTACAATGCTAGTCCCTGGATCAATAGCTAGCATCCACAGTTAAGATGTAATATCAAGAAACAAAGGTCATAATACAACTTTATAACCAGGAATAAAATATTTCATTACATCTTACATAGCTCATGGTCATAATACAACTTTATAACCAGAAATAAAATATTTCATTACATCTTACATAGCTCATTTGGCTATCTCATTACAATGCAGTGGAAATAACTATAGCATGGAGTCCTTCATCTTCAAAGTGCCACAGGCAATCATGTTGGTTGTAGACTTGTAATCCTAATCAACATACTTCACTAACATCAAACAAACATGCAACATAATAAGTTACAGCCACAAGGGTCAATACATTTGAATTGTATTGGCAAGTGATACTATGGTAGTATAGTGGAGTCTATCATCTATATGCATTTGGCTAAGTGGATCTTAGGCTTGCATTGCTCAAAATAGATTTTCCTTATCATTTGAAAACACTAAGTTTTTGTTTGTCAAAATCACCCAAGGCATCTCCCAATAGAAATTGGTGATACTTAAACCCTTGTTCAACCACAAGCTTTTAACTTAGAAATTGGGATGAGGAGATTCTTGATAGCTTCTATGTCTTGATGCTCAAATTGTCCATTGCCGGGGACACGACTAAGTACTTAGATTTTACACTCTGTAGAGGTGGTGCACTTTCCCCACAAGACTTGATTTTCACCAAGACAGGATCTTTCAGAAGCCTTCCCTTAGACCAGAATGGACGCGTTCCAACCTATCATCCCCTACCACCAACTATCCATTTGGCTAAGTTATTGCAACCTATATGATCCAGGAAGAGCCCATAATGCCAAGTGGCTGCACTTGAAGCTTCTCAATATTTGACATCTCAAATATCTTTGTTCCTGGGTGGCATTCCACAAGTGAGATACACAAGGTTCACCAGTCCCCTGGCCTTGTGTAACCACTCAACATAAACCAATCCACCATTCCACCCAGGTGTTTCATTCACTTAGTTGTTTTATTAAGCAAAACATAAGTCAATGACTTAGAAATATTTTCCATTGCATGTGTATATAATCCACCCTTGGTTGCTACTAGCTAGGCTAAGCATGGCAACAGTAAGTATCTTAACTTAGAGAAAATTCTAACAATTTCTACAACTATAGGATTTCCCAAGCATAGCATATAGATACTTAGAAAAATTATCATGCAAGCCCTATACAAAATATTTCTAATTCATAGTCAAAATATTGGGACAAAAGTATGAAGCTCCACTTGCCTTTTTGGTAGAGAATATAAGTTCACTCCTTGATCTTTGCAATAGTCACACTCTTCAAATTTCACTACAATTCAATCAAGGCACCATTCAAGCAATTCATCACACAGAATAATAAAAACAAAGCAATGCATGCAAGCATGCCAAAGATTGTTTTATTTGGAAAAGTGATTCTAATAGGTTATAAACATTTTAAAACACATATTGGTCATTTATATATGTGGCAAAATCATTTGATAACAAGTTAGTGAAAATGGCCATTTTAATCATTTTTGTTTTGCTAGAAATTATTTAAATCAAGGTAGTAATTTCTAGTGTTTGACAAATATATTTTTAAACTCAAATGGTAGTGTTTTAAGGTCAAGTGCCAAAGATTTCATCTAAAAACCATTATTAAATCAAAGCAATATTTTATTTTGTTAGAAATGTCTATAAACAAAGTAATAATTTTATAGGGTTCACCAAATATATTTTTAAATCCTAAAACTTGGTGTTTAGGGCCAGAGAGTTTAAATCAAACCATTTTCCAAAGGTTTTACTCAAAAAGTATTTTTAAAACATAAACAATATTTTTATTTAACTAGGAATGCTTTTATTCAAAGATTTATTCTTTAGTATCACAAAATATGTTTTTAATACACAAGTTGTTTTATATGGTCAGTAGGTTCAAAGCAAACCATTTTCCAAAGATTTTATCCTAAAAAAATTTCTAGAATAAATTCTATACACAAAATATGCCTATAAAAGTTTCTGAAAAAACAACCAATTTTCCAGAAGCAATTTACTAAACAAAGTACATGGTTAGAAAGTATTTGTTTTGCTGATTCCATTGATATAAAATTTGCAAAATTTGGACATGTGGATCAAAAGTTATGATTTTTGCAAGTTTGAACATTCCATAGAACAAAATCTGGTTTTTAAATCAAAGGCTGGCCACGCATCATGTTCTGATTCGTCGGTACCGGTTCACACGGATCAGCTAACGTGGTGCGTTGGATCTAAAGAAGATCGTGCAGCACAGATCTAGCATACCCCTTCGTTTAAGTGATTCTATCCTATCCATGCGATCAAGATCCAACGGCTGCAGTGCGTGTGACCAGGAATGGGCGGCGCTGGCGGCGGCGACTCGCGGCGGCACGGTCAGACTAGGACGGTACCGGCGATACAGGAAGCGCGGGAGAGGGAGGATTAGCTCACCATGTTCACTGGTTTGTTCTGATGCTCAACGAATCCACCTTTGGCTGAGGGGCGCTCGAGGTCACCGGCGATTCCTCGCCGTAGTTGTCGTCAGCGTCTGGCGCTTGCTGTCGTCGTCGAAGGCGAGGATGGAGGACGCGCTAAGACAAGTGGAAGACACCATTAGGTTCACAAGATGTGGCATCCCGCAAAACCACTACTAGAAAATCGCGTTGAATTTGTGCATTGCATCGTCATCATCATGCATTGTGTGCATAAAACTATTTTCGCAAAGCCCGTTTTATTTTCTAAAACGCCCCGTCTTTAAATCCAAACCAAACCGGGACTCCGGAATATTTTGTTTTAATTAAATATGTTGTGCAAATGGTCCGTTTAAATAAATAAATTGTTGTATTATTATTTATTTTTTAGCGGGGCAGTCGAACGGGCCGAATGACCCGAACGACCGCCCCAAGATTTAAATCGCCCCACCTAACCAGCCCCCCTAATTCCTAAGTTCACCAAACTACCTACCCACACACCCTCTCCACCTCACCCCCTCCTATCACGAGATGCCACCTCACCTCCTCCCTCCCCCTCACCCACTCACACGCCGCCACATCACTCCCTCTCTCCTCCCTCTCTCCACCTGGCCACAAACCCACACCACACACACAGCCACGCACACACCCAACCACACCGGATCCCCCTGGCCACACCCGATCCCCACCTCCCCGCGGGTCCCACGCCCTGGCCCACCCCGCTGCCTCCTCCCAGCCTCTCTCCCTTCTTCCTCCTCTCCCCGCACGCTCCCCAACCCACCGCGCGGCGCCCTCCCCTCTCCTCTCCCTCTGGCGCGTCTCGCTCCTTCCACCTGCCCCGTCCCCGTGCCCAGCCTCCCGAGCTCGCTCCCTGCCTCATCCTCTCCGCACTGCCGCGACCAGCCTGCCCGACCTCCTCTCTCCGCCGCGCCTCACCTCCGCCCGAGCCGCCTCCACCTACCCTCGCCGGACCCCTCCTCCGCGAGCTCCGCCACCCGCGCGGCCTCGGCGAGCACCGCCCCCTCGCCGGTGACCCCGACGCCGCCCCCTGCCTCACCTCCCGCCACCGCCGCTCTCGCTCCACCCGAGCCCGCCTCGTCCGCCGGCGCCGCCCGTGGCCGCTCCTCTGCTCCGCCCTCTCTGGCGCCGCCGCGCGCGTCCCCGCCCTGTCGCCGTCCTCGCCGGCCCGACCCGCTCCTCCGCCCGCGTCACCGGCCTCTCGCGCATCCCCGACCCCGTCCTTCCCCGGCGTCGGCCACGCACCCTCCCGCCGGCCACGTCCTCTGCCCCGCCGTCGAGGGCCGCGAGCAGCCCGGCCCCGTCCCCTTCGAGCCCGGCGACGCACCTCCCTCGCCGTCGTCTGCCAAGCCCAAGACCTGGCCGCTCGCCTCCTGTCGCCTTCCGGTATGCTAGCGACCAGTACGTGCGCGCGTCGTCTGTACTCGTTGTGCATGCTGCTTGCCAAGCTCAACAAGTGACCAGGCCTCTGGTGATGTTCTCTGTGGTAAAACACTGGCACTTGTGTATGAGGTGGTGAATGAAAGGAGTATCAACGAGAAGATCGCAGCTCTAGGAGCCGATAGAACCAGGACAAGATCTTCGATGCGCAAGATGGATGCTAGAACCCATGGGAAAATCAAGACCTTTGTACATGGTAGTTCACCGACAAGACCGGCTCGATGCCGATGGTTGCGCAGGATGTACATGGTGCCACCCAAGACCTCAGTCATGGATAAGATGTCCGAAGACCGAACCTTCGGCATGCCAAGTGCGCCTTCCCGAACACCATGATCTTCTTCTCGGATCCGGTGGCCGAGACTCCGAAGACCAAGACCCGAAGACGCCGAGATCGGTGGACGCCAAGATTGCCTCACGGACGCCATGACCTCCTTCAAAGATCCGATGGCCGAGACCCTGAAGACCGATCTAGAGCGCCAAGGCCTGCGCATGGAGTCGGCAAGATCATCCGGAAACGCCAAGATCCACTGCGCGGCCCCGACAAGTTCGACACCGTACAGGGCGAGACCGATGTGCCCCGACGCCAGAACAAGTACTTCCTCCCGGAACGTCAAGATCGACCCCCGATATCCGAGAACGATCCCGGAGTCCGAGAACGTTTCCGTCGAACCCTGGACCCTGAGGCCGACCCCGAACCCCGGAACCCCAAGACCGTCGAGACCCTCAATGTGTGACCCTTATCCGAACCCTTATTTTTATAAATGCTAAACATAAAGCCTGTCGCATATTAACTTGTCATTCTTGCATGCATGCTTGTCATGTGGTTTGGGGGCCTTACGCCGATTCACCTTATAATTAAATATGGGGCCCATATGCGGGCAAATCTAGTCTCATATCGGCCTCATTTAAATTTGTGTAGCGAACCCGGTGCTATCTTCTGCCATGTTAATACAATATTTAATTTGCGGGGTAGGTAAATAACCTGAACCGTTTAATTAAGTGTCGGGACCCCGGTTCCGCTTAATATGACCTAATTGCATTGCACCTTTGCCATGTCATTCATCATACATGCATCATGCCGATCTTCTGCCGTTGTATTAAATATTGCATCCGGTGTTTCTTCTAGTGTTTTGCTTCTTCGCGGATAAGACCGTTGAGTTGATGTGAGCTTCTCCCCGATCTTCGGTCGAACCTTCGGCAATGTTTTCAGGCGAGCATCTCCCCCTTTCTACCTATCTTACTTTTATAGTATTTATTCCCTCCTGTTGATCTATTGCTATCTGTGTTGCGATGCTCTAGTTTCCGTACCCGTGATATCCCGTGCAGCCTTATATTGCCTCGGACACATCCTATTACCTGTTGTTTGGTAGATAGTTGGACTTGCGCGCCGTAGTCGCTTGCTCAAGTGTTGTTGCGTGTCGTCAAGTGCCACAGTGTTGAAGTAATTGCCGCATGTTGATGTTGGAGATGATCATAGTTTTACTTATTGTTCACTTTAATTCCTGTTTAACAACTAAAATTGAAGTAAGCAGAGGCATCGGTGGGTGATAGATCACATTTGGTTTCCGAACGCCCACTTGTGTCCCGTAGGACCCCGAGTACTTGATACCTGTTCCTTGATTTATCGCGCTATCCACATATGGGGAGTATGGGCCCTCCTTAGCCAGAGCTTGATTCCGTCTTATTTCTTGGGGCCACAACTAGTTTGAGGTTTTATTTACTATCCTGTACCTATGCCATGCTTTACTGCTTTATTTACGATTGTGCGAGGAGCACACTGTACTGTTTAGGTAAGCGGAGTGATTACGCGGTATCGACAAGCCCAGCCACACTTTCGGGTTCCCAGTCGCTTACAGCCATTGGCGCTAACCTTGAGTCCGTCTCGAAGCTTGCTTACTTTGTTGCGGGTCTACTCAATGGGGTGGCCCCCTGAAATATTTCTGAATCTTGTGATTGCTCTGTCGTGAAGACCTCGTTGGGTTTTGATTTGGTTTTTCCGAGGTTGATCGTGTGTGTGTTGCTATTTGTGCACCCCGGCCGGGTTAAAACTTTCTGAAAGCCGTGTCCGCGGTTATGGACGACTTGGAGCACAGTATCTCGACCATAGACAAGCATAACTAAAGTTTACTGCTATAAATTTGACTTTATAATGACTAGTAATCAGCTTCACTATAACGGAATGGCTAAATAATACTGCCCACAATTGCTTGTTTGGAGTGTCGCTTGCGACCATTGTATCTGACTAGTAAGTATTGCAACTACAACGGAATGGCTGAATAAAAGTACCAACAACTGCTGGGTTTTGGGTGTACATCATGCTATCTGTATCTGATTAGTAATTGTTGCAACTACAACGGAATGATTAACTAAAAGGGCCCACTGCTTATTTTTATCAGGACGACTATCTTTAACCTGACTAGTAATTGCTGCAACGATAACCGAATAAATAAAACTGCCAACTGCGTGAGTTTCTCGGTTGACTTCCTCGTTTGGTCTCGAGGGGGAAATGCCAGGATGGGTTTGTTTGGTGTTAGCTTCAGGTTAGATCCGAATAGGTCTATCTTACCCCTCTCTGATAGTCGCCAGTTGTTTTGAGACTCTATAGGTTGTTTAGTGCATGCTG
This sequence comes from Avena sativa, assembly GCA_916181665.1. Lineage (NCBI taxonomy): Eukaryota > Viridiplantae > Streptophyta > Magnoliopsida > Poales > Poaceae > Avena > Avena sativa. The sequence continues at coordinate 361,813,694 of OV702285.1, read as the reverse complement.
CCGCTGCCGCTTCAGTCCACCATACCTATGTAGGCGAGGACCGCCGAATTCTAGTCTCGCCGTGTACTGGCCTCAGTACTGACGCTCCTATTTTTCCTTTGCCCTTTGTCGGCACCCCTTTTGTTTAAGCAGGTTTTGAGATCGACGCCGTTAGCAGGGTTACCCTTCCGGCTTGGCCTGGGCAGGGTTCTGGACGCCATTGGTTATTCTTCAGGGCTCTTAGCCCCATTTGCATCTTGTCCGTAGTCGGGCGCTGTATCATTTTACAGGTGATTTGGATCTTAGCACATTATATCTGTATTCTTGACTCATTGAGTCGCTGCTGTATATATATTTGTTCTGTGGGTCCCATCGAGGACTGTTGTGTAATGTTATTACTTCGTTTTCCACCCGCACGAAAGTGCCTGGTGGGCACCTTTGAATCGTTTCTATGCGGGTTTGGCGGGTTTCGCTAAAACTTGCATAGGTCCGATTCTGAGGGTGTTACACAAGAGTGAGGCGAGCATGAGAATGTCCACGAGGGGAAGAGGGGCGGTCAGTACTCACCGGGGGAACTCGCCGGAGTCGAGGCAGTGGACGACGACGTCGTGTCTTGGTCGTTGCCGACGTTGTGGGTCAAGCGCGGCCAAACCAAGGATACTGGGAGGTTCAGGGGGCGATGGGGAGCGCGCTCATGGGATCTGGGAGGCAAGGGGCGACGGTGTCTGGCCGAAATTGGAGAAAAGCTTCGCCGAAGCAGTGTTGGTCTTCAAGAAAAATCAGAGCGGCCTAGAGGCAGAGGGTGGGTGGCGTCTTGGGGAAATGGAGAGGGGAGGGAGGCGCTTTAACGAGCGTGATCACGGGGCGGGGTTACTGCGCCATCAACGCGAATTAACGGATTTAAAACGCGGCCAGAAACTGCAGCGAGGAGAGAGGGCGGGGTCAGCGCGAGGTTGAAGGTGATGACGGGGCAGTGGGGCCTGTCGGCAGCAAGAGAGAGAGGGGGTGTGGTGGGGTCCAGGCGTTGGTGGCAGCGCGCGTTAAGTTCTGGTGCGAATCGTTTTCTGCGGGGGAGAGGGTAAGTGGCCTGCTGGGCCTGGTGGGCTGGTTGGGCTGGGTTGATTTCTTTTTCCTTTTTTTGTTCTGTTTCATTTTTTTTTCTGTTTTCTTTTCCTGTTTTGATTTTATTCAAATGATTTCAAACCCTTTTTCTTTTCAAAAAAATTCAAACTTTTCAGTAAGTCTCTATTCTGTTTAAACATGTATTTTTAAGACCTTTTTAGAATAATTTCTTTATTCTTTTTATGGTTTTATTCTTTATAAGCACTTGCCTTTATTCAAATAAGATTTAATATATTTTCAAACTCTTTATTTGAATTCTAATTTTTATTAAACCTTTTTAGTAGGTTTTATTTATTTAATAGGGTATTAAATAATTCACTTTGAATTATTTTAAAGTATTTTAATATGATTATTAATCATTTAATTTGGGCAAATGTCTTTATTCCAATGAAATCAAATATGGTTTTAGTTCCGTAAATTTTATTTAGATGATTTCTTTGATTCCATTTAAGTTAATTTAAATAACTTTTATTTCACTTGGGTAAATTCCAATTATTATTTTCTCATGATTTAATTAATCATTTCTATTAGGGATTTTGTCTTTATTCAATAGAATGGAATTTGGTTAATGCCATATAATTTTATTTTGAATATTCTTTACCTCTTTACTAGTAAAATGCCCGTGTGTTGCTAGAGGTGAATAATATGGCATAAATAACCAATAAAAACTCGTCAAACTGAATTCAACAAGAAAATCTATATGCACTTGCACAACCCATGAGGTTTTTGATTATCCAGTAAAGACCGATGTATACATGGTGATATAGATCAACCATCTTTTCTCTCGCCGATCAATTTAGTAACCAATAAGAACTCGTCAAACTGAATTCAACAAGAAAGTCTATAAGCACTTTGCACAACCAATGATATTTTATTATTATTTACTACTAGTTGAATGTCCGTACGTTGCTACGGTCTTCTCAATTTTTATTTCACAAACATGCAAAAATAACACACAATATCTACATGTGTAGAAAATCCATATCTAAGAGCTAAGTCTAGCTCACTTGGTTATGAAAGTGGATATACAACCCACCTAACCAGGTTCTCACGGACGTAAATTTGAGTTCTTATTATCCAAAAAATCGAGAATCATTGCAGGGCTTTCTTAGGGCACTCCTTCAAAAAGCAATCCACATTCACTATCTTTGTTTACAATTACTTTGGGTTATGCGTTTAGTCAAAGTTGAATTTTGCAAAGTTTAACCAATTAGTTAGGAAAAAAGAACATATACTGTGTAAAAACTATCTATAGTATTAAAATCTTCATAATCTGTATTTGGCGTTATGCACGTTGTATTTTTTATATATTTTTAGTCAAAATTATAAAAAAATGACTTTGACTAAACCCAAACTAAATAGAAATTAAAAGGAATCCAAGGAATCCCTCTTCATACTCCCAATTAAGCATGGGCCTAAGTATTCGTCAATCTCATAATTATCTCTTCTAGTCTCATCTCTAATTCATAGCTCACAATTGGTTGATCTCATAATTAATTTCTGATTACAGGAAAATAGAGCGAGTTTTACAAATTAGGATGAGATTTTAATTAGTAGTTTGTACGTATCATCCAAATAAAATCAGTGGATCATTATTGTCAACAATAGACCTGCAAATTCCATTTTCTTTTGTTGATCTTTCCATCCATCGATCTTTCTGATCTTGTTGTGCTCCTCCGTCGTGTGCTGGCCGGTGACGCCGTACCCATTGAGGCCAACCTAATCTTTCGCCTCATTTGACGTCACGCTCAACGCTTCTGATCGCGCGTCTGCATGGTGGCCATGCACCACGAGTTGCTCCCCTGATTATCTTCTTGCACCATGCTCGGAAAGAGGATCGACAAACAAAGAAAAATATTTTCAGAGAGAGAGATAGGGGACGGTGGTACTCGCGAGCGAGAGGGAACTCGGCCTAGCTTTCCGCGTAACTATCACGCGAGGAGAGGAGGAGGACGTGCTCACGAGCAAACATAGTATTGATTAGGCACATTGAAGCAGGCGAATTGGAGCAGGGTAGCAAGGAATCGATCGTTCACCAGCCCGCTCACTCGGCCACTCGGGAGGAGAAGAAAGAAGAGGAACGACATCAGACCAGCAAGGCCTGTCGATCGAACCGTCACAGGTTTTGTCCCCTTGGACAGGAAAATAGGTGAAGATTACTGCCATACAACAATTCCTTTTGATGACTGGACTTTTTTTTTTTGAGAATTTTGATGACTGAACTTAATCAGGCAATTGCACCTCAAGTTGACACAAGATGTGAAGATGAAGGAAACGAGAAAAATCTCCTGAATATACGACCGCAATGGAAGTCAGTTCATGTGCAACCGATCAGATTGAGGCTGACTCACAATAGTAATCAGGACAAATAGCTAGAGTTTAGGATTTAGTAATCAGGACAACTGAATATGCACCAATCCTTGCACTGCAAGATGCAGCAGAAAAAAAGCAGTCGCTTACATCCGTAGAGTTTGGTGATGTAGCAGAGCAGGACGCCTTCGTTCCCTTTGTTGCCAATGAGATAGAACCTCGCGGTGTAGCCGTTGACGCCCTTCCATGTGAACTTGCGGCCGCTGATGTCTATCACCGCTCAGATTGGAGCTCGATTGCCGCACCTGCAACAGCCTTTACGGATACGTCCGCTCTTGGACCAATCAGTTCTTCCTCAACGGGCTGGGAAACATCGGCGGCGGCGATCTCAGACCTCGTCGGGATAGAGGCTCTATGGAAGGAGGACGGCGTCCGCCTTGGAGGTGCTCGGGATCTTCGCGGACGTAGGGTCGCGGGGGTGGTACGGGGGCGAGATGGGAGGGGCGGTGGCGCCGTGGTGGCGGGACGGATGTGCTAGGTTCCATGGGAAGAGGTAGTGGATGAGAGATCGTGGCCCATCTTCTTTTTTTTCTTTGGACGTTCTCCACCGAGATTTTCCACTTATCGGTGGTAGGAAGATGTAATTAACTAAGCCAGTATTTGGACAGCTCATTGTGACCATCGGATATAGCTCTCATGTTTGATGTCAAAGTGGATGTTTGAAGTCAAAGTGAACGTACCAACACCAACTTCTTTTTAATAGTAAAGAAACATTGATGTATACTTGGTGATACTGGTGAACGGTCTTTTTCTCACACATGGTGGAATCCTCCTTTTGTAGGAACCAATTAAGAAACTATTTCCAATTCCTCAAACTCGATGTGCCACATAACACACATCGTTCGTTCACGGGCCGACACTCTCCTTACATAGGCGCTATGCCTACTTCAATGTTTGACGCCCCTCTTCAAATGTTGCTCCATTGTTCCACGTAGTTGACCCTAATTTATTCTGATACAACATCAAGCAATGTTGATAGTTATTTCATTAAAAAATATACTCCTTCATAAAGCCTAACTATCAAGTAAGGTAGGTTTGTTCTATATCCAAAAACATATTAAGTCGCTAGTTCAGATTCAGAAGTAAATTACCTCTAGATCAGAAAAGACACACTACTAATAGCATAAGAACTAAGATTGTCCTACAAATTGTTCTTACAAACCCAAAAAAATGATAACTAATGGTAAAAGCATCTTAAGAGACAACACAAGGATGACAACATGTTGAATGAACCTACTGTAATACTACTATATGTTAGAGATAAGTCATATAGTATAATATGCACATATCTTTTTCCCAGGAATGTTGCGGTCTCCTGTCAAAAAAGGTGCACGATCAGAATTCATGTCAAGTTTAACATACCGTTTATAGTTGAGCTAAGTCTGTAGATACATGGTTAAATCTTTTAGAGAAGAAACGTCTGAAATATGGTTGGTGTAAGCCGAGTCCAATTGGGATAATAGGCACGTCTTTAAATACTTTGGTCTCTAATTTCCTTAACATAGTAGAATTTTATGTGATGCAAACAATAAGACAATGATGCAAAATTAAAATTTTAGTGCCATGACACCAATGCAAAAGAAGGATATACTATGCTTTAGAATAATCAAACTCCTTGTTATCTTTTTCAGAAAGAAAATGAGAAATTTGCTATACATGGTTGTCAAGTATAATTCAATCGTAAGATAGTACACCTGAAATGACATGATTGAGTCGTACTGTAGCAGCAGGACATAAAACTCCAGAGTTACTTCCCCAAATGCAAATCAATGAATTACTAATGTTTCAGTTCATGCACACTGAGATAAAAATCTGAAAAAATTAGGAGAAAAATAAGGATAATTTCATAAGAAATCCCACTTCTGTTGAATTGCAACCTACACAAATAAATGAATAATACACATAAGAGAGAGGTATAAAAATAAACTATTATACTTGAAGAACCAAAAAAAAGAAGGGATTAATTTATTTCTTCAGTTCTCACCCCTATTTTTCAGGCTCGTCATCTCATCTAAATTGTATATGTTCTGGTGGCCCTATAACTACAACAACAGGAACATGTACAATCTTCAGTGTGCATAAATATTAACGAATGTTCTTGTTTTAAGTAGTGAAAACATTCTATGATCAATAGATGATGATAAGGAGTTATGGACATTCTACATAAGCCCTACTACTAAAACTACCCCAAATATGAATATTCCAGTCTGGAGGCTTTGCACACCTATAAATGTCACTTGAATTTAATGTCATCTACCTAATACTTCCTCTGTTTGAGATTATAGGTTCGACACGTATACCTAGGTCATTAATTTAACTAATAAAACATAAATTATATAGTATAAAAATTATACCATTAGAAAATATAGCATCTAAAGTTTCTAATGGTGTAATTTTTGTGTTATTTTATTTATATTCTATTGGTCAAATTAATAACCTAGTTAACCGGACGTGACCTATAATCCCAAACGGAGGAAGTATACATTTACATATCACAAATGGTAAAACTACACATGAATTTCCGTCATGTATGTAAGAGCCTAATATCTGCTCTTAGGCCACTTTACCACGTGCCTTGCTATATCTGTATGTATGATAAGCATATGCCCTCCAAAAAATATTCCATTTAAACAACATAAAGGACAGTTCAATGTTCATGGCAACATATGTTTGCGATATTAAGCTATCCAAGAATACAGCCCACCTCTCACCTCTTTTGTTGAAACGGTGTGTGTCGCTGGCACCTCATTGTCTCCAGGATGCAACATGATCCAAGCTCCCTCCCTTAGAGAAGCCTAGTTAAATACCACAAGGAAGAAGAATAGGGTCTCGCCAAACTGCAAAGTGCAACCTTGTGTCTAGGTCAGAGGGAGCAGGAAACATGGGAAGTAACCAAAATCACATAATCTGCAATGTCAAGATATACCATTTGGGAAATCGGGCACATTACCTTGTGACCTTACAAATGAAAGAACAAAAAGGAAAAAAAGAATAGACAGCAAAGAAAAATAATATGGTTGCTGATTACTAACATGGCAAGAAGCACAAGCCATATGCATTGTATGCTTCTATAAATATGGCATAAAATTAGTTACATAAAGCACAAGGAAGGATTTGTTGAAAACTATTTAATTGCGTGATTTTATTTATTTGCTCTTCAAAATGCCAAAATAAACTCGGTTTTTATCCTGAAAAAGGATATCCATGCATTTGACCGTGTTATTACCGTGGAAAGTCAAGTCTAAACAAAACAGGACTTCTGACTCCAGAAACTATGTATACAGTTAGTACAAAACATGACTTTTAAACAATCACATTTCTCTAATTGGCATATCAACACTAAAGAAATTCTATTTGCAATAGTATGATCCTTTCTGAACATGTGTTCCTATACACAAGAACCACTGCTTGATGGCTGGACTTCACGGAGCAGGAAAGAAGAGGAGAACCAAAAACCATTAACAAACCAAAGTCGAGTAATAGTCAAAGTTGTGCTTCAAGGTTTCGGTAACAAGCACCAATAGTCCATTTCATGCTGTAGTTGAGACAACCACGATGAAGTATAGCATATGAAATTTATATATAGGAACACATAAGGTATACTTGCTTCGGAGATAAGATGCAATTGCACTGCAATAATAAAAAGTTCTACCTCCTAAATAGTGCATCATAAGGATTTGATAATTCCAAGTAGTTTACTACACTGAGGAACACATCATTAGTATTACTACCTTGAAGATATAGAGCAGAAAGCTCACTTTTGTTCCCATATGACCCATTATACTTATTTTCTACTTCCATGCCACCAGGCATCTGGTCCAACTTGCCCCTCCTTATCCATTGGTCATCTGGCAGTGAGAATGATAGAATTACTTGAGAAAAAGTTAAGGCAATGGAGTAAGTGGAAATTTGAAAGATAAATAGAAGACAATCTCATATATTATTTAAAGTATGAAAGGAGTGATATTTATTAACTGCATTATTTACAAGACTTTAGTACTAAGAATTCAAGCACATATAGTGAATAATACTTTGGCCCAAAGGTCGATCAACCCGACTCAAAATTACAACGGGAGAAAAAGGCAGATTCTCGAAAGAAAAACATCAGCACAACCCAAACTTTGGCCCAAAGGTCGATCAACATGCCAAACCCTACCCTTAGTTCACCACCCCTTTTGACGTCCCTTTGTAACACATGTAAAATATACTAAACATTTAGGTTTATGGTATATCATGTATGTTGTATTATTGTATAGCGATATAAGTATGTTGGGTTTCATCCAAATTTTAATCAGTTTACAACTTTTTCATATGGTTGATACACCTCTGTGATCCATGACTGTAATATACTTAATCTGTGCTGAGGCCGGGGCTGGCTCTCCATTTCAAAAAATACAATATTCCTATAAAAAGTTAAACAAAAACACACCATTTACTTATTGTTCGTTGGATATCTAAAAAATATGAAAACATCATGTAAAAGTTATTTATTGTTAAATACATGGGATAATAGTATGATCTGTTTTAACCTTTCCACAGGGAGAGCATACAAGATAATTATCTTAACGTGGAAAAATATGGTAAAGTACTTGCACAGAACAAAGACTCTTGCCCTTTTGCTAAAACTCAATTTTGCAAATCATTCTGTACATGATCATGGACATACGCACAACCTAGACAAGTTAGCAGCCCAAAGGTTTCCTTCCAAGATGGAGAAACTGAATCTGCTCTTCTGGACAACAACCTCAAGGAAGTTGATCAGTGGCGCTCCAGAACAATTGATTGAGCATTTTTTTTTTGAAACGAGGCAAAGCAGCTTTTGCCTTATATTGATATAGGATAAGCAAACAAAGTTATTGGCCTCAGCCAATCAAAAAGAAAAAAGAAATGGCCACCAGGGCCCTAAGAAAGAAAGGAAAAAAGCTTAACCTACAAGCTCTGCCAGGCATTTTGCCCCGGCAAGAATCCAGTCTTTTCCCGCCTCCTTGATCTTGTGCATGATGACCGAGGGCAGGGAAGATTTATTGTTGAAGACTCTTTCGTTCCTTTCTTTCCAGATCTCCCAAGCAATGAAAATGATGGCGGTCCGCAACCCTTTGGGAGATGAGGAGATGGTCTTAGCGAGGGCATGCCAGTACTCAAGCACCATGGGTCGTTGGGTCTCCACCCCACGGGGGAGCTATGGGCAGGAGAGCCAAGTAGCCGCCACGGACCAGATCCTTTTGGAGAAACGACATTCAAAGAGGATGTGGCGCGTGGTTTCGGGGCTGCACCTGCACAACTGGCAAGTGGGCTTATGTGGCCACCCTCTCTTCGCAAGCCGGTCAGCAGTCCAAAGGTGATTCTGCACAGCGAGCCAGGCGAAGAAGCGGCATTTTGGAGGGGCCCAAGTTTTCCAAACAACTTTCTCAAAGGATCGGGGAAAAGAGGCCAGGAACTGGGCCTTGTAGGCAGAGCTAGTCGAGTAACAGCTGTTGGGCGTCAAGGTCCAAATTATGGAGTCCGGCGTATCGGGGGAGAGCTGAACGGTCGATAGATGAGTCCAAAGGCGGACGAATTGGTACAGGTGCTCAACCGTGAACGAGTTCACATTGATGTCAGACACCCATTTCTAATCCTCCAAAGCATCCTGCACCTTCCTCTTCTTTCTCCTAGAGGCCTTGAAGATTAGAGGAGCCAGATCTTTCGGTGGAGCGCCATCAAGACAGGAGGAGGACCAAAAGGAGGCTTTAGCCCCTTTTCCAATAGTAACCCGGGTGCGGCATTAAACAGATCTCTGTTGGAGGCATCATTCGGGGTTTCGGATCCCACCCAAGGCTTCTCCGGGGATGTCCATTCAAACCATAGCCAGCGGAGCCAGCCTGAGAGCGCGGGAGAACTTTTCCAAGTTGAGAATCCCAAGACCACCAAGATCCTTGGGGCGACAAACCTTTTGTCAGTGGACCTTGTACTTTCCTCCACTGACGACTTCCTTGCAAGCCCAGACCATTCCACGACTGATCTTCACAAAAACCTTAGGGATGCCTTTGTCCGCTTTTAAGGCTGTTAACAGGAAGATGGGCAAGGAGGAGAGGACAGATTTCACCAAAGCAGTGCAACCAGCCCGATTAAGAAACCGACCTTTCCATTGGTTTAAGCGGGAAACTGCCTTATCGATGAAAGTTTGGAGGTCAACCCGCCTTAATCTACCGAGCGAGAGGGGCAGGCCAAGGTACTTCAGACACGTGAACTCCATTTTACCCTTTTGTTTGTCCGAGCCATGGAAGTGGAGGCCCTGCACTGTGTGGCCACCAGACTTTCTTGCGAGCATCAGTTTACCCCCATGATCTAGCTTTTTTCGTCGACCCATCTGCCGAGACACCATTAACGTGCGTGACATTTGGGGACTGATTGAGCATTATAAGCATATATAGCTGCCTCAGGCACGTGAACTCCATTTTCCCCTTTTGTTTGTCCGAGCCATGGAAGTGGAGGCCCTGCACTGCGTGGCCACCAGACTTCCTTGCGAGCATCAGTTTATCCCCATGACCTAGCTTTTTTCATCGACCCATCTGCCAAGACACCATTAACGTGCGTGACATTTGGGGGTATTTCGGTAGAGCCACTTAACAGTCTAACCAAAAGTACAGTCACATCGATCTGATGCCAAGCAGTACAAGAAATATGGTTAAATTTTGACAGCACATAATCAGTAAATAAAATTGTAAACCTGAAATTAAGTCATCCAATTGTTCAGATACCATCTTTGAAACGAGTGTGCGGCACGTACCTTGTATTTTGTCTGCTAAACTGACCCAAATATTATGCCAGACTTCATAGGATGCATCGAGATGAATCCAGGGATTTGGACAGCATGCAGAGTATGTGAATAATCAACTCAGAGCTGTTGAAGCATGTTCAGCAATAAATAATTGGTGACAGTATTTTTCTTCCTTTCCGAACACTGGCCCATAAAAATAGAAAATGTGTATATATACATGCTAATGAACGAATGTTTGTTGTCATAAGAGATTGGGTGCATTCAAAGGGGAATCCAAGTCACGCTTATATTTATACATGCTAAGGAACGAATACCAGACAACAAATTTTCTACCATGAAGAACACCGCAAGAAAGCGCAGTTCAAATCAAGACTACATAAACCATCTTGCTGCAAAACCTGCTTACTCAGGCAACAACCACAATCATATGTGAATTTTACGGTACCCAGTACTCCCTTAGGGGACAGTTGAGTACATGACACATCTGGCCATTAATTTTAAGGGGTATTTTGGGTATATCACACTTAATAATTTTTGGATCTCGGGACGGTTACAGAACAAACAATCGGCTAAAAAACAGGAAGAACATCACAGAGTTGTGTGATCAGAAAGATGAAGGGAGTACCACTGAAGGAATGCTTACATGGATTATTTGTGTTTTGAACAAACGCCTATCTCTTCTCATTACCAAAACATGCCAGTATATGGTCAGGATAAAAACTCCAAGGCCTCCACTCGTTCTAGATCTATGAACTTATGGGCTTCATAGGTACCTGCAAGATCATTCAACCAATAAAAACTAAATATATAACGATACCAGGTTGCAACATCAGTGTAATTGATAGAAATTTATCAATTTATTTATGTACACATGCGGTTCAGGACCAATTGGCATCATGGCGATAAAACATACCCTTTTTTCCATACATAAATAGAGATTACAAAGCTATCCACCAAGAAAAAAAATTTGTGAGTCCTGAACGATGAACTAATATTCCATCCGTGTTTAGTTAAGCTGTTATGCTCTAGGTGATGTCAGGTATATGGTAGTTCTCTTATAATTTCCCTTTAAGGATACACCCCAAAATATGGTGAAAACAAAAGTTTCTGCAAAGTTAGAGGACATCTTTAATACCAACCAGATTCCCACAACTCACTTCAGCACATCCAACGGCTATACTCGATTTCATCCGATGGCACGCGACCAGGAGGATCGATCTCATTGATCCCCCGGGCATGCTCAGTGCAGACCAGAAAGCAATTGGTCTCCCAATTTTTTATCCACCATCAATGGGTCAAATTGTGCTCCTAAAACATTGCCAATATCATGCAATTACCTGAAGCTCCAAGCTGAACTTGCCCAACAAAAGCATTACCTTTCTTTCAAATGATCCTACCAATGATGGAAATCAAGGACAGAGTTAAGCAACGAATGGTCTACATGATTTACATTATGGCCTAGATTTAATATTAATAAATGGTTTGGAAATAAAATAGAAAAAATTACTTCCTCCGACCGATATTAGTTGACTTGGATTTGTCAAAATTTGGATGAACCTATATACTAAATAGTGTCTAGATTTATCTAAATCTAGACAAATCCAAGTCAACTAATATGGGTCGGAGGAAGTATATATTCACAATCTGGGCATCATACCTATGAGGTGGATTCCTCTATCCCTACATGACCTTGGCATGAAAGGATTGAGACCTGGCAGCGGTGAACTGGAGGGGTGGTGACTTTCTGGAATGCTCGACGTGTGCTTCCTCCCAACCCTCTGTCGTGTTTCCATTGCACAGATCCATGCTGTGTCCGCTACTTCTTCCTTCGCCACGGGGACCTATTATTCTAGGCTGGAGATTAAGAAGAATCGGGAAATAAGAAGAATCAGGAAATTAAAAATTCGCCTCTAGCCTAGAAACGATTGGAGAATCGAAGATTGCCATAACTATACATGGTTCCCAGATGTACATCATACCTATACATGTAGACATCGACGAATTCCTCAATCTCCACTTGGTCCCCGTCAATCTGGCAGTGACACCATCCAAACCATACCCCCGACTGCCCCATCTTCACTCTTTGCAGACGGTAGTGAAGGTTTGGTGCCTTCCCCAAATTGCGGTACCTACTGGGCACAAATCCAGCAAGTCGGCGCCGTCTCGGGCCAATGTCTAGCGGTCAGACCATCCCCGTCGGCTTTCACATTGATTTTCGTTGAAGACCGAAAGTATTCCGGGGCGCCAACGATGCGCGCCATGCAAGGTACGGTGGTAACTCCACCGGACACGTGCGATGTAGGGGATGGGGACGACACCACTGGCGGATCTTGAGGCAGAGAGGGCGCCACCGGTTGATTGGCACGGGGCGCGGGCGTGCGAGCAACACCACGATCTGGTGGGGCAGCACACCCACGCAGTCCGCCAGGAAAAGGTGCGACGTTGTTATCCCGAGCGAGGGGTGGGCTGGAGGATTGACAAAGGAGGTGATGTAGTGCGGTAGCGGCAGAAAAGGGAACCCGTTGTCTTTTTAGACAGTAGAGATTTCATTTGGATTTGGACTATATTTATTCCATTTGCTTATGGATTTGGCCAAGTTTTATTTTGGCTTTTGAATATTCCTTATTTATTTATTTCTTCTTTTGTCTTATAAAATCCATATATTTTTATTTAAAGAACCAAAATTGGTGATTCCAATTTGTAAAATTTTATTTAATATTTGTTTATCTCTTTAAATCCCTTTAGGATTATTTTGCTCACCATTTGGTATGGATTTTAGATAGGTGCTTTATTAGCTTTGGGAATAAATTCCTTTTTAACTTATTAAATTCATAAGTTTCCATCTATGGTTCTAAATTAAGTGAAACCAATTTCTATGGTTTTATAATGTTTTTATTTATCATCCTTGATCATTTATAAATGTTTGTTGACCAATTTTTGTATGGATCAAATCCATAGTCTTAGAGTAATCTTGGAAATGATTTATTCCATTTAGGGTTTTAGGGATTTGGTTTATTTTCCAAGTGTTTAAATTTTAAGATGCATTTATGAAGAATGCATTTCACTTGATTTGAATTTAGTTGGATTCAAATTTTATTCAAAGTTTGTTCAGATGGGTTTTGATGTTTCCATTTAAAACAAAAAGTTTCTTTTCACCCTAAATTTCAATAATTATTTATTTTGTTTATTTATTTTTCACATTACAAAATTTGGAAAATTTTAGGATGTGACAGACTACCACCCTTAAAAGAAATCTCGTCCCGAGATTTGGAAAAGCTAAAGGTTACAAGTTGGCTTCAAAACAACTTGGGTACTACCACCCTTAAAAGTTTCCAACTAGATTACATCTTGGCTTGCTTGGGATTTTGATGAAACTTCTCTAGGCAGACATCTGCATAGTATCCTTTGTTTCCATACTTGAAACATGTGACAAGGCTGAGATCCTTCATATGCTTGTTTGTCTTGTACTTCATCTTTTCTGGACAATTGCTTGTATAATGTCCTTGGTTACCACAATTGTAACATGTGACAGGGTTGAGTTCTTCACGTATCTTTTGTGGACAATTTGGTATATAATGGCCTAGCTCTTTGCAGTTGTTGCACCACACTTGGCTAATTTCCTTATTCTTCTCGTGCGTTGCTACGGCTCATGTTTATCATTATACAATCGTACATATGAATATAGAATACATGCATTCCTGCAGGGTGCATAGCAAAACTCATTCTGATATAAAAAAAAGCAAACAAACATGCTTGTATATGTACAAAGAAGAAGCAACAATGTGGATCGGCAAATAAAATGTGTAAGGTTTTCAAAGAATATATGACGGAACATATTAGCTTCTTCTTTGCTTGTTGCTGGCGAAGCTTCAAATATTTTCAAGCTTGCAGTCACAACTATCTACAAGAAGGAACAGGCGATCTCAAGAAACAGTACTCCTTGAAGAAGGTCCTGCAGCCCTGCTCGTCAGCTGATGCCATCGATCAGCTTGTTGTAGTGGTCGATGCCGGCCTGGTTAACTTGACCAACACCATGTAAAAGCATAAAAGAAACACGTTCACGCTGATTTCATTTGGTGAGAGAGAAAACATTTAATCAGAGAAAGCATCATGAACAGATCTGCTGATTTCAGCCGCAGATGACTTACTTGGAAAATCCTTGCCCACGCAATGGAAAACTGATATGCGTCTGTACGTATGTTGCTCACCTCGAAACGGTGGTACTGATACACCGCGATATCGGTATTGCTGAAGTCAGTGTTATTTCCTGTACAGAGAAACAGGGGGAAATACCTCTGCGTTACAACTATGGTTTGTGACAGTCTAAATTCTAAACTTTGCAGTCTAAACATAGATTTCGACTAATTTTTCATGGCTGCCTAATACAAATAGTTCAGTTAATTCATACCCACTATTTTAGCCTAGATAGATGTGTGACCAAACTAAACTAAACCTTTTTTTCACCTCAACAGAGACCACAAGAGGTAGAGATTTGACTGAATTCTGAATCAGGCATCGATTTAAGCATGCCATGCTTCCATCGATGGTAGTGCATCTGCTCCCAATGCATCAAACAAAATTCATTAAACATCGATGACAGTGTGATTTCCATACCGGTGGTGGCCTCCTCCCTTCCCCACAACTATCGGCCCGGTTGCTAGCTTCCATAGTTCCATGGGAGGAGATCGACGGGGTGGGGTGATTTCCATGCAGCCACCCCATCCCGCGCGACACCGACGCCTCGACCCCAAATCCATACCGGTGGTGGCCTCCTCCCTTCCCCTCAAGTATCAGCCCGGTTGCTAGCTTCCATGGGAGGAGATCGATGGGGTGGGGTGATTTCCATGGGAGGAGATCGAGAGGGTGGCTGCGGGCGAGAGCCGTCGTGGGGAGGAAGACGACCAAGGTTTCGACAGATCCGTCTAGTTTGACTTCGCGGTGGCAGTGCTTGTAATATGTCCGAAAAGCCAGGGGCAAAAGCGTCTTTTCAAGACAGACGGAAATTTCTGGGGGTGACGAACGGTCCCAATCTTTTTAATAGTATAGATTCCATTTGCTTATGGACTTGGCCAAGTTTTATTTTGGCTTTTGAATATTCCTTATTTATTTATTTCTTCTTTTGTCTTATAAAATCCATATATTTTTATTTAAAGAACCAAAATTGGTGATTCCAATTTGTAAAATTTTATTTAATATTTGTTTATCTCTTTAAATCCCTTTAGGATTATTTTGCTCACCATTTGGTATGGATTTTAGATAGGTGCTTTATTAGCTTTGGGAATAAATTCCTTTTTAACTTATTAAATTCATAAGTTTCCATCTATGGTTCTAAATTAAGTGAAACCAATTTCTATGGTTTTATAATGTTTTTATTTATCATCCTTGATCATTTATAAATGTTTGTTGACCAATTTTTGTATGGATCAAATCCATAGTCTTAGAGTAATCTTGGAAATGATTTATTCCATTTAGGGTTTTAGGGATTTGGTTTATTTTCCAAGTGTTTAAATTTTAAGATGCATTTATGAAGAATGCATTTCACTTGATTTGAATTTAGTTGGATTCAAATTTTATTCAAAGTTTGTTCAGATGGGTTTTGATGTTTCCATTTAAAACAAAAAGTTTCTTTTCACCCTAAATTTCAATAATTATTTATTTTGTTTATTTATTTTTCACATTACAAAATTTGGAAAATTTTAGGATGTGACAGACTACCACCCTTAAAAGAAATCTCGTCCCGAGATTTGGGAAAGCTAAAGGTTACAAGTTGGCTTCAAAACAACTTGGGTACTACCACCCTTAAAAGTTTCCAACTATATTACATCTTGGCTTGCTTGGGATCGTGATGAAACTTCTCTGGGCAGACATCTGCATAGTATCCTTTGTTTCCACACTTGAAACATGTGACAAGGCTGAGATCCTTCATAGGCTTGTTTGTCTTGTACTTCATCTTTTCTGGACAATTGCTTGCATAATGTCCTTGGTTACCACAATTGTAACATGTGACAAGGTTGAGTTCTTCACGTATCTTTTGTGGAGAATTTGGTATATAATGGCCTAGCTCTTTGTAGTTGTTGCACCACACTTGGCTAATTTCCTTGGGTTTGTCCAAAGCTAGTAGTTCTTCTAGTTCATGCTCTTCATATCTCACCTCAAAGGTGGGAAAGTCTCCTTGTTTCCTTAATCGTTTCTTTGGATAATACATACGTTTCCTCTTTTGTCCATCAAGGTGAGTCATAATGCATGGAGGTGCAAGCTGAGATTTTCCTTTGTCTTCATCCTTCTTGGTAGAAGTTGTTTCCTCATGGGGGTTTCCAAACTTTTGTTGCACTCCACCTTGTTTTCTCTGTTGAACTATAGAATAGATGGGGCATTGGATAGGGACATGATTATTTCCTTCACATAGGAAACAAGTCACTTGAGATGTGGGGCATTGTTTAGTTCGATGTTTCTCTTCACAATTAGGGCATTGATCTTCATGCTCTTTGGAAGTGTGATCCATGTCTCCACAAATATTGCAAGCTTGAGTTCCTTCTATAATATCATCCTTGACATCATTGTTGTCACATACTCCTTGGGAAAGGTTGTCTCCCATGTTGATCATTTGATTTGTCATCTTTTGCAACAATTGTGTTTGAGTTTCCAAAAACCTTTGCATGGGTGGGTCTAACTCATTGTTGTTGGCTAAAAACTGAGTTGTCACTTGGTTCAACTGGGTTTGGGTTACTATGAGTTCTCTCATGTGCATCTCTTGGTTGTTGTTGTCACTATTCTTGATGTTGGAGTTTCTTGGGGAATTCATCTGTTTGGGTTGGACTGGGATTAGAATAGGCAAAAGATTTCTAAGGAAGAAGTCTAATTACACACAACAATTCACACAAAAAAAGTGCAAGCAATCACAATCAAGCATTCCACTCAAACAACAGATTCAAGTACATTTTTAGGCAACAAAATATTTTTCCTACACCACATAAGCTGGTGGGTTTAAACTAATTATTAGTATGGTGGTCCAATTATATGTCTCACTTGAGATCATCCCATTCTTCTTAGGTGTTTTTTATTGAATGAGATCTTTGTATCCTTGGAGAATTTCTTGCATCTTGGTCACAAACTTCAAAGGTGATGATGGTTCCTTCTAAGTTGTGTTTCCTTAATCTTCAAGTCTTGAGTAATATTTCCTTGTCCCACTTGTAATCATTAGTGATGTCCAAGTTGAAGTCCTTGTTGAAACTAAAGTTGAAGTCATTGGTGATGTTGAAGTCTTTGCTCAAGTTGAAGTCTTTGCTTATGGTGAAGTCTTTGCTCATGTTGAGGCCTTGTCCATCAAGTTGAAATAGAAGAGATGTAGAATTAAAATCAAAAATGGTTGAGGAAAGAGTTTACAAGATTGTTTGTAAATAAGTTTTAGAACAAATACAACTCCTATTTTTCTAAGGGGTTTCGTCCAATCCTAGGGTTACAATCCTACAGGCAACACAGTGCTCTGATACCATCTATAGAGGTCCCAAACCTTTAATAAGGTAGAGATCCCTGTGTTTACAATGCTAGTCCCACGATAAATAGCTAGCATCCACAGTTAAGATCGAATATCAAGAAACAAAGGTCACAATACAACTTTATAACCAGGAATAAAATATTTCATTACATCTTACATAGCTCATTTGGCTATCTCATTACAATGCAGCAGAAATAACTATAGCATGGAGTCCTTCATTTTCAAAGTGCCACAGGCAATCATGTTGGTTGTAGACTTGTAATCCTAATTAACATACTTCACTAACATCAAACAAACCTGCAACATAATAAGTTACAGCCACAAGGGTCAATACATTTGAATTGTATTGGCAAGTGATACTATGGTAGTATAGTGGAGTCTATCATCTATATGCATTTGGCTAAGTGGATCTTAGGCTTGCATTTCTCAAAATAGATTTTCCTTATCATTTGAAAACACTAAGTTTTTGTTTGTCAAAAACACCCAAGGCATCTCCCAATAGAAATTAGTGATCCTTAAACCCTTGTTCAACCAACACCTTTTAACTTAGAAATTGGGATGAGGAGATTCTTGATAGCTTCCATGTCTTGATGCTCAAATTGTCCATTGTCGGGGACACGGCTAAGTACTTAGATTTTACACTCTGTAGAGGTGGTGCAATTTCCCCACAAGACTTGATTTTCAACAAGACAGGATCTTTCAGAAGCCTTCCCTTAGACCAGAATGGACGCGTTCCAACCTATCATCCCCTACCACCAACTGTCCATTTGGCTAAGTTATTGCAGCCTATATGATCCAGGCAGAGACCATAATGCCAAGTGGCTGCACTTGAAGCTTCTCAACATTTGACATCTCAAATCTCTTTGTTCCTGGGTGGCATTCCACAAGTGAGATACACAAGGTTCACCAGTCCCCTGGCCTTGTGTAACCACTCAACATAAACCAATCCACCATTCCACCCAGGTGTTTCATTCACTTAGTTGTTTTATTAAGCAAAACATAAGTCAATGACTTAGAAATATTTTCCATAGCATGTGTATATAATCCACCCTTGGTTGCTACTAGCTACGCTAAGCATGGCAACAGTAAGTATCTTAACTTAGAGAAAATTCTAACAATTTCTACAACTATAGGATTTCCCAAGCATAGCATATAGATACTTAGCAAAATTATCATGCAAGCCCTATACAAAATATTTCTAATGCATAGTCAAAATATTGGGACAAAAGTATGAAGCACCACTTTCCTTTTTGGTAGAGAATATAAGTTCACTCCTTGATCTTTGCAATAGTCACACTCTTCAAATTTCACTACAATTGAATCAAGGCACAAATTCAATCTACCATTCAAGCAATTCATCACATAGAATAATAAAAACAAAGCAATGCATGCAAGCATGCTAAAGATTGTTTTATTTGGAAAAGTGATTTCTAATAGGTTATAAACGTTTTAAAACACCTATTGGTCATTTATATATGTGGCAAAATCATTTGATAACAAGTTAGTGAAAATGGCCATTTTAATCATTTCAGTTTTGCTAGAAATGATTTAAATCAAGGTAGTAATTTCTAGTGTCTGACAAATATATTTTTAAACTCAAATGTTAGTGTTTTAAGGTCAAGTGACAAAGGTTTCATCTAAAAACCATTATTAAATCAAAGCAATATTTTATTTTGTTGGAAATGTCTATAAACAAAGTATTAATTTTATAGGGTTCACCAAATATATTTTTAAATCCTAAAACTTGGTGTTTAGGGTCAGAGAGTTTAAATCAAACCATTTTCCAAAGGTTTTACTCAAAAAGTATTTTTAAAACATAAACAATATTTTTATTTAACTAGGAATGCTTTTATTCAAAGATTTATTCTTTAGTATCAGAAAATATGTTTTTAAATCCACAAGTTGGTTTATATGGTCAGTAGGTTCAAAACAAACCATTTGCCAAATATTTTATCCTAAAAACATTTCTAGAATAAATTCTATACACAAAATAAGTTTCTGCAAAAACAACCAATTTTCTAGAAGCAATTTACTGAACAAAGTACATGGTTAGAAACTATTTGTTTTGTTGATTCCATTGATATAAAATTTGCAAAATTTGGACGTGTGGATCAAAAGTTATGATTTTTGCAAGTTTGAACATTCCATAGAACAAAATCTGGTTTTTAAATCAAAGGCTGGCCACGCGTCATGTTCTGATTCGTCGATACCGGTTCGCACGGATTAGCTAACATGGTGCGTTGGATCTAAGGAAGATCGTGTGGCACAGATCTAGCGTACCCCTTCGTTTAAGTGATTCTATCCTATCCATGCGATCAAGATCCAACGGCTGCAGCGCGTGTGACCAGGAATAGGCGGCGCTGGCTGCGGCGGCTGGCGGCGGCGCGGTCAGACATGGACGGTGCCAGCAATACAGGAAGCGCGGGAGAGGGAGGATTAGCTCACCGAGTTTGCAGGTTCGTGCTGATGCTCAACGTATCCACCTTTGGCCGAGGGGCGCTCGAGGTCACCGGCGATTCCTCGCCGTAGTTGTCGTCGGCGTCTGGCGCTTGCTGTCATCGTCAAAGGAGAGGATGGAGGACGCGCTAAGACAAGTGGAAGACACTGTTAGGTTCGCAAGAGTGAGGCGAGCATGAGAGTGTCCATGAGGGGAAGAGGGGCGGTCAGTACTCACCGGGGGAACTCGCCGGAGTCGAGGCAGTGGACGGCGACGTCGTGTCTTAGTCGTTGCCGATGTTGTGGGTCAAGCGCGGCCAAGCCAAGGATACTGGGAGGTTCAGGGGGCGATGGGGAGCGCGCTCGTGGGATCTGGGAGGCAAGGGGCAACGGTGTCTGGCCGGAATTGGAGAAAAGCTTCGCCGGAGCAGTGTTGGTCTTCAAGCGAAATCAGAGCATCCTGGAGGCAGAGGGTGGGTGGCGTCTGGGAGGAAATGGAGAGGGAAGGTAGGCGCGTTAATGGGCGTGATCACAGGGCGGGGTTACTGCGCCATCAACGCGAATTAAAGGATTTAAAATGCGGCCAGAAACTACAGCGAGGAGAGAGAGGGCGGGGTCAGCGCGAGTTTGAAGGTGATAACGGGGCAGTGGGGCCTGGCGGCAGCGAGAGAGAGAGAGGGGGTGCGGTGGGGTCCAGGCGTCGGTGGCAGCGCAGGTTAATTTCTGGTGCGAATCGTTTTCTACGGGGGAGATGGAAAGTGGCCTATTGGGCTGGTTGGGCTGGGTTGATTTCTTTTCCCTTTTTTTTGTTCTGTTTCATTTTTCTTTTTCTGTTTTCTTTTCCTATTTTGAATTTATTCAAATGATTTCAAACCCTTTTTCTTTTCAAAAAAATTTCAAACTTTTCAATAAGTCTCTATTATGTTTAAACATGTATTTTTAAGACCATTTTTAGAATAATTTCTTTATTCTTTTTATGGTTTTATTTTTTATTAAAATAAGCACTTTCCTTTATTCAAATAAGATTTAATATATTTTCAAACTCTTTATTTGAATTCTAATTTTCACTAAACCTTTTCAGTAGGTTTTATTTATTTAATAGGGTATTAAATAATTCACTTTGAATTATTTTAAAGTATTTTAATATGATTATTAATCATTTTATTTGGGCAATTGTCTTTATTCCAATGAAATCAAATATGGTTTTAATTCCATAAATTTTATTTAGATGATTTCTTTGATACCATTTAAGTTAATTTAAATAACTTTTATTCCACTTGGGTAAATTCCAATTATTATTTTCCCATGATTTAATTAATCATTTCTATTAGGGATTTTGTCTTTATTCAATAGAATGGAATTTGGTTAATGCCATATAATTTTATTTTGAATATTCTTTATCTCTTTATTTCATTTGGATTTGGACTATATTTATTCCATTTGCTTATGGACTTGGCCAAGTTTTATTTTGGCTTTTGAATATTCCTTATTTATTTATTTCTTCCTTTGTCTTATAAAATCCATATCTTTTTATTTAAAGAACCAAAATTGGTGATTCCAATTTGTAAAATTTTATTTAATATTTGTTTATCTCTTTAAATCCCTTTAGGATTATTTTGCTCACCATTTGGTATGGATTTTAGATAGGTGCTTTATTAGCTTTGGGAATAAATTCCTTTTTAACTTATTGAATTCATAAGTTTTCATCTATGGTTCTAAATTAAGTGAAACCAATTTCTATGGTTTTATAATGTTTTTATTTATCATCCTTGATCATTTATAAATGTTTTTTGACCAATTTTTGTATGGATCAAATCCATAGTCTTAGAGTAATCTTGGAAATGATTTATTCCATTTAGGGTTTTAGGGATTTGG
Organism: Avena sativa; assembly: GCA_916181665.1. Lineage (NCBI taxonomy): Eukaryota > Viridiplantae > Streptophyta > Magnoliopsida > Poales > Poaceae > Avena > Avena sativa. Next base: position 361,791,657 of record OV702285.1, on the reverse strand, counting down.
TTTATTTTCCAAGTGTTTAAATTTCAAGATGCATTTATGAAGAATGCATTTCACTTGATTTGAATTTAGTTGGATTCAAATTTTATTCAAAGTTTGTTCAGATGGGTTTTGATGTTTCCATTTTAAAACAAAAAGTTTCTTTTCACCCTAAATTTCAACAATTATTTATTTTGTTTATTTATTTTTCACATTACAAAATTTGGAAAATTTTGGGATGTGACAATGGTGATCCCAAGATATAGCTGAGGTAGAAGGCCACGAGGATTACCACTAGACACACGGTTGCGGATTACTGATGAAGCATGTCTGTTGATACAGTGCAGTCCTCATGATCTGATCCGATCGTCCTGGTGTTGATTGTATAGCACCGCTGCTGCTACCCACACGTCTTAGGAGGAGCGTGGCGGTGGAATGTTAGATCCAGTACGGCGGAATGACTTCTGTGGATCTAGGGTTTCCAACGCATCGAATGACCTAACTGTTAACCCTCCTGGGTTTCTGCGCCCACTATATAGGGAGCGAAAGTGGGATCCACTCACTCATGGCCCATTCACTAAATCCCATATAATATTAATTACTTTGAGTTCGACTCACTGACTCAGTCCAAATCCGGCTCGGGTCTAACCCAACCAGATTTCTGGTTCAGATCCAATCCGAACTTGCTCCTGCTCTTAAGTGTATGACCCCGCAGGCTCATGGAAACTTGGACATGATTGGAGTCCAACTCTCAATCGATCAGTCGGTTGCGGATCCTAGAAGAACATGCCGACTCCAAGTACCAAAGAGTCATGATGACATGCCTTTCTAGTGCGACTTACATCCGAGTCCCTTTTTCCTCATGATATACCTTGTCAGACTATAGGCGAATACTTGTCATACCTTAAATAGTCTGACTCTCTACTCGATCCGAGATAATTGATTCATCTTATTAAATCTTAGTCAATCGCCTCGGTTAACACTTAACCAAGTTGTGCATGGCCATGCTTTCCAAATCATATCATCCAAGAGAGCCCATAGAATTTCTCTCCAAGTGGAGGGGCAAAATCCCATCTTGGTTATTCATATTACGCATCCTGATTCTTAGTCGACCCAAACCCTGCCTTTATAACTACCTAGTTACGGATCAGAGTTTGACAGAACCTAAGTCGGTGATCCTCAACTCGGACTATGCAACAACCTCAGGTCTAAGGATTACATTGATTGAGATATACAAATGAAAACTTCTTCGTTGTGCCTCAATATGGGTCAATCCAACTCGGTAAATTCTTTAGCTGAATCTGTGTAGGTCGGAATAGCATCACCATGCCGATGACAAGTGGAAGCGAGTCATCAGCCGACTTTCACATTGGTCTAAGTTGTGTGTCCAGCACAACCTCAATGACCAAGGATGTTTAGTACAAACAACATGAATGTATAGTTCCACAATTGAATCACATATTCAATGATACACATCATATGTTTATACAAGGACAACTTAATATCTGTATGAATACAAAGGGAAATATCATCATACATGATTTACCTCTAGGGCATATTACCCACAGGTATTGTTTTTGTACATAAGGTTTCTGAAAAGAGTATTGAGATTGATAAATCAAACTTGGTCACCATAGAAAAACTGCCAATTCCACAAGATATAAAGGGGTAAAGAATTTCCTTGGGCATGCTAGTTTTTATAGACGCTTTATTAAAGATTTCGCTAAAATAGCTACTCCTTTAACTCGCATCTTAGATACATATACCCTTTTTGCCTTTGATAGAAATTGCAATGATTCCTTCGAATAGTTAAAAAAGGCACTGATTTCTGCACCAGTCATTCAACCACCAAATTGGGATGAACCATTTGAAATTATGTGTGATGCTAGTGACAATGCTATTGGAGCTGTTTTAGGACAAAGAGATGGGATGAATATTAATGTCATTCAATATGCCAGTCGAGTTTTTAATGAGGATCAAAAGAACTATGCAACAACCAAGAAAGAATTTTTAGCTGCTGTTTTTTCTTGTGATAAATTTAGACACTATATTGTCAACTCAAAATTAATAGTTCATACCTATCATCAAGATTTGAGACACCTCCAAGCTAATAAAGATGCTAAACCCTGTCTAATTAAATGGGTTTTTCTACTACAAGAATATGACCTGCAGATAGTAGATTGAAGAGAAAAAGATAATCCTGGTGTCGACCATCTGTCAAGGATGGAAGGAATCATAGAGGATCCAATTCCTATTGACAAATCTTTGCCACTAGAATATCTTGCAGTTATAGAACCTCGCGATCCTTGTTTTGAGGATTATGCTAATTTCCTTGTAGGAAAGTTTTTACCAAAAGGAATTGATTACAATCAAAGAAATAAATTCTTTAATGATTTAAAACATTACTTTTGGGATGACCCATACTTATATAGGCATGGTATAGATGGGATAATCAGGAAATGTGTACCTGAGCACGAGGTAAAAGCCATTCTTAAAGCTTGCCATGATAGTCCTTATGGAGGACATCACACCGGTAATCATACTGCAGCTAAGGTCTTGCACTTAGGTTTCTACTGGCCTGTTGGGGATATGCTAAATGGGTATCACCATTGCATCTCTCTAATCCGACTAACCCGAGTGGCCCATAGTTGGTAGCAAGGCCGTGGCCTACTAGGCGGCCTAGTTAGATAGATCCAGAAGGGAGGCCCATGCCGGATAAAGGAAGGCTACGGTGTAGTCACCGACCAACTTGGAGCCTTGGAGTGCAATACACGAAGACTAGTTAGTATCTATGTAGGACTATGTAACCTATCCGGCTAGGAATTTTCCCTATAACCCTTGGTTCTGGTGCCTTTATAAGCCGGACCTCTGGGTTCCTTTAGGGCATCGATTTACGGACCTCGCACAGTGAACCAATCCCTATAACTCAGCGTATTGCCCTTATAGTGATTTATAGCAGGAGTAGGGTTCTGCCACCATCATGGAACTTGACCCTAGGTAAGCTGTGTTACCTTGTACCTGTTGAATTTCCGCCTTACCCCTCCTCTCTAAACATGCTCTGTGAGGACCCTCCATGGCATACTCGTTGGCAATACCACAATATTTGGCGCCCATCATGGGGCAAGAGGCGCTTCAAGCTCTACAACGAGCGAGGTCCAAGCTCTTTGCGAGAATCATAGAAACCATACCCATCGGTCGTGTTCTCTTCTCCAGCAAAGTTCCAATCGTCCCTCACAACGAGTTCTAGATCTCGACGAATACAAACCCCACCCGCTACTCGATTCTTCCAATCGAGAACATCCACCTCTTCATCAGCGAAACCGACTCGGGCGCTAGTTCCCTGGAAGTCAGAGGATCGTCAAGGCCTGCACGGACCGGCTCCGGGCAGGACAAGTTCATGGAAGGATCGAAGTCGGATCTCTCAATGGAGTTTTCCGTCATAGATCAAAAAAATTCAAGGCCCACCCAAACCACCTGTGTAGGATATAATGGTGGAAGATCAATGCAAATCCGCCGGGTTGCCCCATGCATCTAGAAAGCAGCGATCGCACTTTTTCGGCGTTGTGACTATCTTTGATCTGGCTCGTTGCATAAAGAGAGAAGGTGAAGGCCCCCAAGATTACCTCGCCATATGGCTCCGAATAAGGGTCGAATTGGAGGGATATCCAAGCAATGACGCAGTCTACCACTTCGTCGAAGGGCTCACGCGCGACACACTTTTCTGACATGTGCTCAGGAGGCAACAGGCCACGGGGACCCTCACTTTTGAGAAGATTGTTAACATTGTTAACAGTTTTGATGTTGCTAATGAAGTTGCCCGGTCCGGTCCCATCACCTTACCCGGGCCACCGCTGCCGCCGCCCAATGGTCCCGCTTCCTCAGCATCGTCCTCCACCATCGAAGAATCTCTTGCTCCCTCTGACTCTGTTTGAGACGCACTTGATGCCGACATTAGCGTAGACTCGGAGGAGGTCGATGTCAACCCGGAGGAGCTCAACACTACCATGAAAGAGATGGAGGATGAGATCAATTGTGAGGAGCCAGCCAACAAAGTCATCACTTCCCATCAGGTGCTAGTCCCATCAGGATTGTGTTAGAATAACATCAAACCGGAGCAGCTCTGCCTAAGCCACGGGACACCAGAAAGGGACCTGCTGACAATACTGACGATTGTGAGGCAAAAGGCCATGCCCCTTCCGGCTAGCCAGTGCAGCAGACGTAGGAACTCGCCACTGGGGCAAGCAATGCTAATCCTGCAAATCAACCGCCACCACCATCTACGTCTATGGCCGCCCAAATCACTCTGGCCGATAGAGTGATGTATGGAAATTTGCTCGTCAAGCCCATGACCGTGGCTCATATTCGGAATGTTTTCCAGTTTGATGAGAAACGCCAACAGCTACTGGAGCAGGCGCAGGCCATCGTGGAGCAAGGCGCAAACCTAGATCGAGATCTGGCCAAGGTGCAAAAATCAATCGAGACGGCCAAAGCCATGGATACCGAGTACAAGAATATGCTCAAACATCAAAAGAACAAGAAAGCTCCCGCTCATGTTGTCAATGATCCCGAAGCATGATGCAACTTGGGTTGGGATCCATCGAAGCCGGCACAAGAAAAGCCATAGATTGACAAAGATGGAAAGCAAGTCATGCCCAAACCAGCCCTCAATTTGGATGTCCCCAAGATTCTACTGTAGCAGGATAGATCAATCGTGGCTGTGGATTAGGTCTATGACCTCGTCGCCAAGGCTGTCAAATAGCAGGAGAAGGCCACCTCCTAGAGGCTGGAGTCTGACCCGGCATATCTCAGTCTAGCGCTCCTAAGAAGCACAGGGCAACATCTCCCCATGATGTCAGATCTCAAACGGGTTCCTCAGAAAGAAGACGGAGGGATGCATGCAACAGGACTGACGCTATCCCCATATCCTACTACCATGGAGTCAAGGCTCAAACCCGTCGCTCGCCCCCACCACTCGTACATTCCTGACATCACAAAGACCCAAAAGCTCACCATCGCATGAGCATGCCTCCACCTAGACGCCCCTAGGGAGGCATTATCATTTGCGACAATATGGAGTAGCCTCATCATGACAGAGAGTGAAGTGGCAACCACGGGCATAGGAGCAGGTCGCATTATGACCCTCCATGTCCAACAAGCAATCGTGACAAGCGTGAGGGGATCGTAGGAGGGTAACAACAAGAAGGCTAACCCACTGCCACCTCCACCACTGTTGCCACCCAGCAGGTACCATGGCGGAGGAGGACCGAGTCTCTCATGCAGCCCTCCCCATGGCGGCGACAAGAACAAAGGAAACCCAAAGCCATACGATGCACGTTCATGCTTGGACAGGATCCATGAAGCCCGGGAAGAACAATACTTGGGACCACGTTGTTTTGGCCCTATGATACGGGCCACAACTTACCCCAAAGGTTTCAGTATTGAGAAGACGATCAATCCCTACGACGGCACTGCCCGACCGGTTACGTGGTTGTAGGATTACAGTGAGGCAGTGGAGATCGCAGGGGGAAACCACAACCATGCCGTCAAGTACCTCCCGCTGATGTTAATGGGCACCGCCCGCCAATGGATCGACGACTTTCCGGAGAAGTCCATATGAAACTGTTTGGACATGCATGAAGCGTTAACCAAGAATTTTGAGGGTACATACAAGCGTCCATGCACTATCAGCGATCTGTCGCGGTGCATCTAGGAAAAGGACGAGTCATCTCGAGCCTATCTCTCCCGCTAGATGGATATGAAAAATTCATGCGCGGGAGTGCATGGCCAGACCGCTATGGCCGCCTTCATCGATGGCTTGGAAAAGGGTACCTTGCTCTGGCATAAATTAATGTGCCTGCAGGACAATCACAAGCTGGACCTCAATCAGATGATCTCCTTCGCTAGTGAGTTTGCGGCCCCTGACGATGATGCTCGCGGCTCCTTACTGGCGTTATCCATACCAACCCAATCCAAGAGGAACAATAACAATAAGAGGAAGAATGCACTAGAAGAAAATCCATCTTCCGACATGGTCGCCATGACGTTCGCAGTCAGAGGAGATGGCGGACAGCGTGGTCGAGGCCAGGGGATGGTCGTGGGTAGCAACGCGGTAGTGAAACTACCTCGAAAGTGCCCCGTGTTCCCTATACATATGAGGGGTACCACAATATGTCGTGTTTCGTACACCTCGATGCCAATGGAAAAGCCACTTACACCAACCGCCAATGCAAGTTTGTCAACAATCTCAAAGGAAGACCCAGAGTCCGGCTACAAGCAAGGCCGGAACAACCAACCACAAGGCAAGGGAAAAGGGAAGAATAAGGAAGAGGAATCCAAGGATTCGAGTGACATGGAAGAGGAAGTGGACCCCAAGCACGGAAACAAAGGTGATGGAAAAGGTAATAATCCTTCTGAGAAGAAGGCCCCTATCTACCACACTTTCCTTGGCACCCCAACTGTTCGGGCACAAAAAACTTCACTAAGGATACTGATGGCCACCCTACCCCCAGTTCCCCAGTACCTACGCTAGTCGGAAGTTCCAATCACATGGGATAGGACGGATCACCCCGACCTTGTTCCCACGGAGACCAGTGTGCCATGGTCATCAACCCCCTGATTAACGGCAACGAGTTCACCAAGTGCCTTGTGGATAGCGGAAGAAGCATCAACATCATGTACCTGGATACACTGCAGAAGATGAACTTGACACAGACCAACGTAAGACAGACCAGCACTATGTTTCATGGCGTAGTTCTTGGCCGAGAGGTTCGTTCTGTTGGGTGCATCACCCTTCCGGTAGCCTTTGGTGATGTCAACAATTACCGCTAAGAGCGCATGACCTTTGAAGTGGTCCCCTTCAAGAGCGTATACCATGTCATATTCGGACGCAACATCTTCCACTCCTTCATGGCCAAACCATGCTTTTTATACAACAAGCTCAAGATACCCGGACCAAATGGTGTCATCACTATTGTCGGAAGTTTCGCAAAGGAAAGGGACTATGAAATTTGAGAAGCAGCCTTTGCTGAAGCCGTCCTCTACGGCGAAGAATTCAAGGAAATCTAGCGCCAGGTCGATGCCTCGGAGATGCCGGCATCGAAGAAGCAGATTTCTAGCTCCGATCCCGCCTTCAAAGACGCCATCCAGACCAATCCGATGGAACTTGTGGTAGGTGATGCCTCCAAGACCGATTCCATTGGGACGAACCTGGATCCCAAATAGGAAAGTGATATGTCGTAAACATATCTATAATTTTATGTTCCATGCTTGTTTAGTATCAACTTTGCTATGCTTTTTCTACACTTTGAGGTATTTTTATACATTTTCTGGGACTAAACTATTAACAAGATGCCGCAGTACCAGTTGCCTGTTTTCTGCTATTTTTGGTTTCAGAAAAGCTAGTAAGGAAATATTCTCAGAATTGGACGGGACAAAAGCCAAAGTCAATATTTCACCAAGGAGAACACGGAGTCCAGATGAGAGAAGGAGGGGCTCCACAGGGTGGCCGCACCCCCCAGGCGCAGGCCCACCCTAGGCCACGCCTGGGTAGGGTGTGGCCCCTAGCCACCCTCCTCCTCACCTCTTTACCTATAAAATCCCCCCAATGCCAAAACCCTAAGTACCCAATCAGATCTCCACGAAACAGTCTGTAGCCGCCGCCACCATCGTCCCTAGATCGGGGGGATTTGAAGCTCTTCTCGGCACCCTTCCAGAGGGGAGAGTTCATCCCGGAGGCCTTCTTCATCACGATTCCAGCCTCCGGTATGGTGCATGAGTAGTTCACCCATGGACTATGGGTCCATACAGTGGCTAGATGGTTTTTTATCCTCCTTTGTGCTATCATGTTTAGATATTGTGAGCTTTGTTCATGATCAAGATCATCTATTTGTAATCATACATGTTGTGTTTGCGGGGATCCGATGGATATTGAGATACTATGTCAGATTGATTATTGATTCTATCATGTCTTATTGATTACTGATTCTATCTTATCTGTGTTGTTTGTGATCTTGCATGCTCTCCGTTTCTAGTAGCTATCCTGGAAAAGTATATGCTAGTGACTCCAAGAGGGAGTATTTATGCTCGATAGTGGGTTCATGCCTCTATTGAATCTGGGGAAGTGACATGAATCTCTAAGGTTGTAGATGTGTTGTTTCTACTAGGGAGAAAACAAAAATATTTTGTTCATGGAACAATTGTATTTTTTACTTTACACACATTGCTTAATGCAATTATCCGTTTCTTGCAACTTAATACTGAAGGGGGTTCGGATGATAACCTGAAGGTGGATTATTAGTCATAAGATGCAGTTGGATGGCGGTCTATGTATATTGTTGTAATGCCCAATCAAACCTCATAGGATCATGAATGTATAGTATTTGCATTGTTATGCCTTGCTCACTTCCTGTCAATTGCCCCGCTATAATTTGTTCACCTAGCATGTTATGTTATTTATCTTAAGGAGAACACCTCTAGTGAATTATGGACCCCGATCCAATCTTTACCATTGTTACATCATCTACTGTTGCCGTTACTTTCTACAAGCAACCATTACCTTCCATAGTATATGTTTAATCCTTTGTTTTCAGCAAACTAGTGAGATTGAAAACCTCACTGTAAGTTGGGGCAAAGTCTTGAGTTTTTCTTGTGCAGGATTCCAAGTTGTTAGCAACACCTTGGAGTTGTTTACTTGATCCTAATGGTTTGATAACCTTTGTTTCATAATTGAGGGAAAACTTGATGTTGTGCTCATCACGCCTTCCTCTTGGGGTCTCCCAACGAATCTCTACTGTGATCTGAGCCCGTCAAAGATTTTTTTGGCACCGTTGCCGGGGAGTTAACGACAGCTTCACAAGGGGAGTCCTTCACAACCATTCTCTTTACTTTGTTTTTGTTCTGCTTAGTTTCTTTTGCTTTTTTTTGTTTGCTTATTTTTACCAAAAATTACAAAAAAAATAGTTTTTTTGGTTTTGTTGTTCTTATCAAAAACAAAAAAAAAATTAGTTCCTGCTCTAGTTGCTGCTGATGTTGGCTTGCACCACTTTTGCAAAAATGAATTATGCTGAGAACACCAAGTTGTGTGACTTCACTAGCACCAACAACAATGATTTCCTGAGTACACCTATTACTCCACCTGCTCCTGATGCTACCTTTTATGAAATTAAACCTGCTTTTCTGAATCTTGTTATGAAAGAGAAATTTTCTGGTGCTAGTTCTGATGATGCTGCTTCCCACCTTAATAACTTTGTTGAACTTTGTGAGATGCAAAAATATAAGGATGTATATTGAGATATTATTAAGCTCAAATTGTTTCCTTCCTCCTTGAGAGGAAAAGATAAAGAATGGTTGCTATCCTTGCCTAGAAATAGTATTGATTCTTGGATTAAATGCAAAGATGCTTTTATTGGAAAATACTATCCTCCTGTTAATATTATATCTATGAGAAGTGAAATAATGAAATTTAAACAACTTGATAATGAACATGCTGCTCAAGCTTGGGAAAGAATGAAATCTTTGGTAAAGAATTGTCCCACTCATGGACTGACTGCTTGGATGATTATCCAAACTTTTTATGCAGGGTTAAATTTCTCTTCAAGAAATCTGTTGGATTCTGCTGCTGGAGGTACCTTTATGACCATTACTTTGGGTGCTGCAACAAAACTCCTTGATAATATGATGGTTAATTATTCTGAATGGCACACTAAGAGATCTCCACATGGTAAGAAGATAAATTATATTGAATAAACTCCTCCTTGAGTGATAAAATTGATGTTATTATGTCTATGCTTGTTAATGGAAAAGATCATATTGATCCAAATAATGTTCCTTTAGCCTCTTTGGTTGCTCAAGAAGAGAAAGTTGATGTGAACTTCAATAGAAATAACAATTTCAACAACAATGCCTATAGGAATAATTTTGGTAATAATAATTATAGGCCTTATCCTCCCAATAATGGTAATGCTTATGGAAATTCCTACAACAACAATAGAAGTGCTCCCTCTGAAATTGAATTCAAGCTTAAAGACTTTATTAGTAAACAAACTACTTTCAACAAAACTGTGGAGGATAAGCTGTTGAATGTTGAGAAAAATATTTCATCCTTGTCTGAAGCACAATCCTCCTTGATTAATAAAATGGTTGCTAAACCTGAAACCTTGGAAAGTACATTTGTGCTACTCATTCCATACAAGTTACTATTGATGAAAATGTTAGACTGTTAGCTAAATTGCATGCTAAGTGGGAAAGAGAATATGAAATTGCTAGAAGAAATAGTATATGTACTATTACTACCACCAATGTTGATGCTAGCAAACCACAAGAAGTCCCCATTCCTCCTACAACAATGCCTAAACCCAATGAGTCTACTACCTGTGATGCAAAGTTTGATTTTGATATTAATGGCTACAATATTTCTGAAGTGATTATGTTCCTACAAAAGCTTGCTAGAAGTCCTAATGCTAGTGCTATCAATATGGCTTTTACAAAACACATTAAAGATGCTCTCATAAAATTAAGGAAGAAAAATTGAAACATAAAGTTTTTATTCCTAGGAAAGTGTAAGATAGTTGGGAACCCATCATTAATATGGAAGTGAATGACGTTGATCTCAAAGCTTCATGTGACCTTGGTTCTAGTATCTCTATTATGCCTAGAAAGATTTCTGAAATGCTTGATTTGCCACCTTTGGAAGATTGCTATTTAGATGTCCCACTTGATGAGAATGCTAAAAAGAAACTCATAGGGAGTATTAATGATGTTCTTATTATGGTTAACAATGCCTATGTCCCTGTTGATTTCTATGTTTTGGATGTTGAATGCAATGCTTCTTGTCCTATTACTTTGGGAAGACCTTTTCTTAAAACTGTTGGTGCCATCATTGATATGAAAGAAGGGACCATTAAATATCAATTCCCATTCAAGAAAGGTATTGAAAACTTCCCTATGAGGAGAGAGAAGTTACCTTTTGCTCATCCTTTTAAAGCAAAATTTGATGTTAATGCTTCTTCATTTGAAAATACTTGATTCTTGCTTCTTGTGCCTAACGTAAAGGCGTTAAATAAAAGTACTTCTTGGGAGATAACCCAATAGTTTTCTCGAGTCTTGGAAGTTATTACTTCTGTAATAACCTCTCCTTATCCTTTTTATTTGATTTTTGTGCCAAGAATAACCTCTAATGAGAGAGAAGTAAGATTTGGGGAAGTTGCTGTCCCAAAACAGATTTTTGTGCTTCAGTGTAAAAATTCTTGAAAAATCTCTGTATATAGGATTGAGCTGTAATTTTCTGCGTAAATCCCCCAGGTTGTTATCTAACTTTCTTAAGTTCAACACTTTTCGATTTGAGCAACAGAAGTACTTCGAAAAATTCGGTTTTTACCTGTTGTTCTGTTTTGACAGATTTCTTCCACTATTTGCATTTGCCTCTTTATCGATTTCTTTTTGAGTTCTTTTTGGTAAATTGATCTTTTTAAAGTAATTTCTACAGTATCTTGTGTTTTTAATGAAATTTTTTCTTTGTTGAAATTAAACCAAAAGGTTTATTCTCTTGAATGCACTACGGTTGCTAATGAAGATTGTGTGAAGTTTTGTATGAACGAAATTTTCAGTTGTAGGGGAATAATGATACGATAATATGAAGAATGGACAAAAGCTCAAGCTTGGGATGCCACCCCGTGTCACCCCAAGAAATATTCAAGAGGTACAAGCGTCAAAGATGGGCATCCCCTTCTTCATCAATAAAAATCTCAGGTCTCTTTCTAGACACTTCATTTTTATTGTTTCATGCACTGTTGTGTTGTTCTTGGAGTGTCTTAGTTTTCATTTGTTTAGTTTGCTTGTATAAATTAGTTGGACCCCCGCTTTCGCTGTGTTGTTTAAAATATGTTGATTGGTGTTGGAAAATAGTAGAAAGCTTCATGCTTAAGTGGTATAAAGGGAGTTTATTTTGACTGTGGCCTAGACTTTATCATGTCATGCTAGATGTTGTTTTGGCCTTATGCTTAGTGATTATTGTTGTAGCATGACTTGTTCGAAACAATTGAGATTGCTTAATGTGCCTTGCAAGAATCATGCGTTGTTTTTAGCATACAAAAACATAGTATTGTGGTATTCTCCTTTGTTTGGGTTGACTTGGCACATGCTCATACCATGTTATGACTATGAACCAGTCACCTTACCCTCTATGATCATTTAGTTCTTGACTTGTGGTACCACTTTATGCTTTGATTGATAATGTTTTGTAGCTCTGCATGATTATGGCCATTATTGCTCTCTTAGTTGGTCGCTCCCAGTATTTTGCTAGCCTCCACTTGTATTGAGTAAGCTCTACTCATGCATCCAAATCCCCAAGAAACCAAGTTATTCCAAAGTGTCCACTATAAATTTCTATGCATGGTGTGTTATACCATTCCAAGTATATTCTTGTTTTATCTATCTTTCAAATTAAACTTGTTATGTGAACATTAGTGATTAAAGCTCTCACAAACTTGATGGCATACTTTATTTTTCTTGCCCCTAATAAACTTGAACCATTGTGTCATCTATGTTGTATATGCTTGCACTTATAAGTTGGGAATTAGCAGAACCATGTTGTCGCAGGAACACTTTCAACACCTGCAAATATCTACCTGGTTGATATCATGCTCTTTTGTTTATGGATGTCGGCGGTGTGAAATAAAAGGGGAGCTTGTAAGTCCATGGAGTTATGTATGTGTGTTAGAGAAACACCTGGGCCGCTAGCCTAAGCCATGCCTAATCATGGTGGAAACTTGCAGCATAACCATAGTGAGCAATCCATGAAGCATCCTCAGAAAAAATATAGAAAAAAAGAGAGAGAAAAAATTTATGCACCATGCTCATGGTAAATAAAAGGATTGCAGAGATGCTCACTGTCTGTTGCCTTGTCATTTTGATATGGGATAGCTCCTGCGTCATGGGGCAAGGGGTACCCCGTTGGCGGTTCTCTATGATACACATATACTTACAATGACAAGAACTTACCGGCAACTAAAGTTGAGTAGCATGAGGAACAGACCTCATACTCAAGGGACATGAGATTGCCAACTTATGATTTGTCAAGCATATACTCCATAATTTTTTCACTTTAAACTTAATCACTTCAAGATGCCTATGATAGGGGCAATGAGAGCTGAAAGCTAACAAGTACCATAATTTTTGGAAGCTCTTTATGAAACTTGAAATCCCTACTTCCCTTTATGAAGGGCGTTTCTTCCAACTTTTATATTGAGTCTCCACCTTCTTTCTTTATGCTCCAACCAGGAGAGCATAGTTGTCATTCTTAGTTCTATGTGCATTGTCCCAAAACTTATTAATTGATTCATAATGTTGATATTTCTTGTTCTTGAACTATTTGTATCTAGTCACCCTTATGAACTTTGAAGGTGTCCTCTGGATTTATGTTTTGCTACTCCATGAGAGACAAGCTGAATGCCACTATGCTATGTTTTCTATATGTGAAACAAACAAACGTCTTTCAATGCATTGTTATTCATGATATTTGTTTGTATCCTTTAATGTTGTAGCATAGTTGCTTTGTATTATTGTTAGAACTTCATCTTTCATGCTCATGTTTAGAGTACTTTGATCCCAGCTTTCAATGCTTACAAATGGTTTGATCAAGATTGTGATGGTGCATGTCACCTGAAAATTATTCTTTTTATCACTTAGCCATCCTTTGAAGAAAGCGTAATAGCTCTCTAGTCTAGCTCCATGGCACCGAAAATGTCTCAGGGCAAGAAATCCATGATGCACGCGACTTAGTTGAAGAAAGATTTGGAAGATCTTCACTTCAATTATTTTCTATATGTTTTGAATTTGATGAGCTCGGGAGAATGAAGAAATGGAAAGAACTATTACCTAGGACGTAGTAATAGAACGAAGCCGGAAGAATAAGAGACCTACTCGAGGACGAGTAGGAGTTAAGCTTAGGGATGCTTGATACGTCGTAAATGTATCTATAATTTTTGATGTTCCATGCTTGTTTAGTATAAACTTTGTTATGCTTTGTCTACACTTTGAGGTATTTTTATACATTTTCTAGGACTAACCTACTAACAATATGTCGTAGTGCCAGTTGCCTATTTTCTACTGTTTTTGGTTTCAGAAAAGCTAGTAAGGAAATATTCTCGGAATTGGACGGGACAAAAGCCAAAGTCATTATTTCACCGGGGAGAACACAAAGTCCAGAGGAGAGACGGAGGGGCGCCACAGGGCGGCCGCACCTCCCAGGCACGGGCCCACCCTAGGCCGCGCCTAGGCAGGGTCTGGGCCCCCTGGCCGCCCTCCTGCCTTGCCTCTTCGCCTATAAAAGCCCCCCGAAGCCAAAACCCTAAGTACATGATTAGACCTCCATGAAACAGTCTGGAGCCGCCGTCACCATCTTCCCTAGATCAGGGGACCTGAAGCTCTTCCTGGCACCCTGCCGGAGGGGAGAGATCATCCCGGAGGCCTTCTTCATCACCATGCTAGCCTCCGGTATGATGTGTGAGTAGTTCACCCTTGGACTATGGGTCGATACAGCAGCTAGATGGTTGTTTCTCCTCCTTTGTGCTATCATGTTTGGATATTGTGAGCTTCGTTCATGATCAATATCATCTATTTGTAATCATACATGTTGTGTTTGCGGGGATCCGATGGATATTGAGATAGTATGTCAGATTGATTATTGATTTTATCATGTCTTATTGATTATTGATTCTATCATGTATGTGTTGTTTGTGATCTTGCATGCGCTCCGTTTCTAGTAGCTATCTTGGCCAAGTAGATGGTAGTGACTCCAAGAGGGAGTATTTATGCTCGATAGTGGGTTCATGCCTCTATTGAATCTGGGGAAGTGACAGGAATCTCTAAGGTTATAGATGTGCTGTTGCTACTAGGGAGAAAACAACAATCTTTTGTTCATGGAACAATTGTATTGTTTACTTTACACACATTGCTTAATGTAATTATCTGTTGCTTGCAACTTTATACTAGAGGGGGTTCGGATAATAACCTGAAGGTGGATTATTAGTCATACATGCAGTTGGATGGCGGTCTATGTATATTGTTGTAATGCCCAATCAAATTTCATAGGATCATGAATGTCTAGTATTTTCCTTGGTGTGCCTTGCTTAGTTCCTGTCAATTGCCCCGCTGTAATTTGTTCACCTAGCATGTTATGTTATTTATCTTAAGGAGAACACCTCTAGTGAACTATGGACCCCGGTCCAATCTTTACCATTGTTACATCATTTAATATTATCGTTACTTTGTGCAAGCAACCATTACCTTCCACACTATACGTTTAATCCTTTGTTTTCAGCAAACCAGTGAGATTGACAACCTCACTGTAAGTTGGGGCAAAGTCTTGAGTTTGTGTTGTGTAGGATTCCAAGTTGTTAGCAACACCTTGGAGTTGTTTCCTTGATCCTACTAGTTCGATAACCTTGGTTTCATAACTGAGGGAAAACTTGCTGTTGTGCTCATCACACCTTCCTCTTGATGTCTCCCAATGAAGCTCTATAGTGATCTGAGCCAGTCAGAAAGCACGCTCATCGAGTTCCTCCATGAGAATAGGGACATCTTTGCCTGGCAACCTACCGACCTGAAAGGTGTACCTAAGGAACTTTCCGACCACATCTTAAACATCGATCCTAAATGAAAACCGGTGAAACAACCTCTATGACGCTTTGGGTATGAGAAGAGATGCTCCATTGGCAAGGAGATAGCTAGATTACTTAAGGCTAGTTTTATCCGAGAAGTTCTTCACACCAGATGAGTGGCCAATCCTGTACTTGTGCCCAAAAAAGGAACCAATGAATTAAGAATGTGCGTTGATTACTCCTGCTTGAATAAAGCGTGTTCGAAGGATCCGTTTGCCTAGCCTCGCATTGACCAAGTCATTGACTCAATGGCTGGATTAGAACTTCTATGTTTTCTAGATGCATAATCAGGATACCACTAGATCAAGATGCGTAAGTCGGACCAATTGGCCACTTCGTTCACCACACCTTACGACACGTTTTGCTATGTCACAATGCCCTTTGGGCTGTAAAATGCAGGTGCTACGTACCAAATTGGTCGAAAAGTTCACGCTTACATGGATGATATCATGGTGATTTCAAATAAATCAAATCACCTAATCGTCGACTTAAAGGAAACCTTCGATAACCTCCAAAAGTACAACATGATTCTTAACCCTAAGAAATGCGTCTTCGGGGTTCCATCCAGAAAATTGTTGGGCTTCATCATTTCCCAACATGGAATCAAGGTCAACCAGATAAAATCAAGGCCATCCTCAACATCAATTGTACGACATGACTGAAGTACATCCAATGGCTCAAAGGCTGTGTTGCAACAGTAAGCTGGTTCGTCAGCCGACTTGGAGAGAAGGCCCTGCTTCTATACAAGTTTCTGAAGAAGGTGGACAAATTTGTATGGACAGATGAGGAGGATGTTGCACTTAAGGAAATGAAAAGGATACTTTCTTATGCACCTATACTTGCAACACCTGAGTCAATGGAGCCTATGTTGATCTACATGGCGGCAACCAACCGGGTTATCAGCATCGTCGTCGTGGTGGAAAGGAAGGAACCAACACATGAGTACGGAGTACAACGACCAGTTTACTATATAAGAGAGGTATTTATAGAGTCCAAGCAGCGTTACCTGCACTACCAGAAGCTAGCTTATGGAGTTTTCCTTGCTTCTCGGAAGCTAAGGAATTACTTCCAGGAGCACCCAATCACAGTAGTGAGAAAGGCTCCACTATCCGACATCATCAACAACAACAGCGACGCTACATGGAGAGTGGAGAAGTGGGGCATTGAGCTTGCCTCCTTCAAAATCACTTACAAAAGATGCGATGCTATCAAATCACAAGCTTTGGCAGATTTTATTGCAAATTGGACGGAGCTGCCAGATGATACTCCTCTACCAGAACTAGAGTATTAGGTAATGCACTTTGATGGATCAAAGCTACTCAATGGCTCGGGGGCTGGTGTAGTATTGCAATCACCAACAGGATAAAAGCTACAGCATGTCCTGCAGATCCACTTCGAGGCTACAAACAAAATGGAGGAATATGAAGCACTCACTCATGGACTTCGCGTAGCCAAGTATATTGGAATCAAGAGCATAGTTTGTTGTGGAGATTCCGACTTGGTTGCCCAGCAGGTGGCCGACACCTGGAACACGCAGAACCCTATGCTGGCGGCATATATAGACGAAGTAGACGAGATAGCCAAGTGCTTCAAAGGCTACGAAGTCAAGTACGTAAAAAGGGAGGAAAATGAGGCGGCAGATTTGCTGTCAAAGCTTGGATCTGCCCGCAAACCAATTTCTCCAGGCATTTTTCTGGAGCATCTCGGGACTCCATCCGTGAAGGGATCAGATCCCGAGAACCCGAATAGAGTTGACTCATTTGTTAATGCAGTAACAATAGTCCCTCCAGCTTGGACAAAACCATTCATGGATTACTCAACGGTGGAACTTTGCCCATTAACGAAGCCAAAAGTCAGCAAATAATATGTCGAGCAAAGGGCTATACCATAATAAATGGGCATCTCTACAAAAGAAGCACTATGGGTGTATTCCTAAAGTGCGTTTCCTAGTAGCAAGGTATGGATATCCTTCATGAGATTATCTTTGAGATTATGGGCATCACGCCGCTACTCGATTGTTGGTCTCCAAAGCCTTCTGGCAAGGATTCTACTGGATGACCATGAAGGGGAATGTCGACAAACTAGTTGAGACATGTATTGGGTGTCAATATTATGCATGACAGCCACATGTACCAGCTGAAGAATTTCAAACTATACCAATAACTTGGTCATTCGCAGTCTGGAGGCTAGACATGGTTGGGCCGCTGTAGACGACACCTTGTGGGTTTACGTATCTGCTTGTAGTAGTTGACAAATTCACAAAATGGATAGAAGCTAAACCCATTGAAAATCTCGATGGGGAAACCACCCTTAAGTTTGTTTGGGATCTAGTGGTGAGATTTTGTCTCCCACATAGCATCATCACCGACAATGGCATCAACTTGTCACTCGGAGAAGAAGAGGCTTACTGTCACGAGAAAGGCATCTTCCTTGACTTAGCATATGTGGCTCATCCATAATTTAATGGCCAAGATGAACGGGCCAATGGACTCATTTTGCAGGGAACCAAGCCGTGTCTAGCAGCACCTCTACATAGAGCAGCTGGATCCTGGGTAGATGAATTTCCATCTCTCTTGTGGAGTTTATGAACTACTCCCAACAGATCTATCAGTTACACCCCTTTCTTTATACTATATGGAGCATAAGCAGTCCTACCTTCGGACATCCTCCATGATTAACCAAGAGTTGCCGCCTATGATGAACATGACACTGAAGAATCAAGACGCTTAGATGTGGATATGCTCGAGGAGGAACGCGTGCTGGCATGCCAGATATCTGCCATCTAACAGCAGAAGCTACACAGCTATCATAGTCGTTGCGTTCGGCATCGCTCGTTTAAATAAGTGGATCTGGCGCTCCAACTTAAGAAGAAAAAGTCACACAAATTATCCCCACCATGGGAAGGACCATTGATCATAAGCAAGGCGCTACTCAATGTTCCTATAACCTCATTGATAATCGTGAGTTAAAAGATAGGCCAAATGAGGATCATAAGCATAAGCGGCATGACCCGGATGATGACTACCTGGAGCTTGATCGACCATGGAACATAGCACATCTACATCCCTTTTACACTTAGAATATTTTATTATCCACTGTATACCTATTATATGAGCAATAAAATAAAGCTTTTGGTTCACTCATATGCCTGAGTATTTTACCTCCTTTAGTGTTCATTTTTGGATCATGTAAAACCATTTAACAGTTGCACTTGTGAAAATTGCACCTACGGGCGTTAGCTTAAATTTTATGGTCTACACGTTCTCTATTGTAATGACTCTTAGCACTCAAATTCGGCGAATTTATGCTCGGGTTCTTGATGGTGCCATTAGGCATCATCGCTTGAGTGCATGGTTCTGGCTGAGAGTCTTTCGACTCATGAAAGGTCAAGCATAAAAGTCAGAGTAATGGATAAGCTAGCACTTTCTTAGAAATATACAACCATAAATGTTGGAACTAGTTCATAAGTAGCTGGAGGCTTGAAGCCAAGTTTTCCGCCTTTATAACATCATTGTTTTCCACATATTACATACCATAAGAGACAAATATTACAAGTGTTTTTTACTCTTGTAGCGCAGGGGACTTCGAGGCTGCATCATTGGCAACAGGTGATCCATCTTGTTCATCAACGAAGTTGGTGGTCTTCAAGGACTCGAAGGCTTCTTGGTCAGCATCAATAACCTCTAGAGGCACAAACACGTCAGAGTTGACCAATGACCCTGGTATCATAGCCGACGAGGGAGGACCAGATTGCATCGTTGTCAATTTTCTGTCCGTCCTCATCCATGTTGGGGAGACAAGTGGTCACCATGTCAATGTCGGCATCATCATAGTGAGCTTTGACCATGGTCAAGGCCATCCTAGTGCCAACTCGGGTACAAGAAGCTTTCCAGCTTACGATATGCTCGGGTGCTCGATGGAGGATTTCTGAGTACTTAATGACAGAGTCCACCGCCTTGATGTTGATTTCCAAGGGCCTGGTGATACCTCGGAAACGAATCTATAATTTTTGATGCTCCATGCTTGTTTTATATCATTTGTCTTATGTTGTGTCTACACTTTGAGGTACTTTTATACACTTTCTGGAACTAACCTATTGACAAGATGCCACAGTGCCAGTTGTCTGTTTTCTGCTGTTTTTGGTTTCAGAAAGCTAAAAAATGAATATTCTCGGAATTGGACGGGACAAAAGCCAAAGTTCATATTTTCCCCTAAGCGATACAGAAAATCGAAAACAAGACGGAGGAGGAAACCAGGGTGGCCACACCCTAGGTGGGCACGGGCCCACCCTAGGCCGCGCCCATAGGGGGTGTGGGCCCCCTGGACCTCCACCGACCTTGCCTCATGCGCCTATATGAAGCCTCCGATCCAAAAACCCTAAATCATCTAGAAGAAATCCACGAAAACCTCCGTAGCGCCGCCATCACCGAAAGGGAGATTCGGGGGACATAAAGCCTCTGTTCCGGCCCCCTGCCGGGACGGGGAAGTGCCCCCAGAGCCATCTCCATCGATCTCTATCACCATCTTCATCACCGTTGTTGATTCCCATGATGAGGAGGGAGTAGTTCTTCCTCGAGGCTAAGGGCTCTACTGGTAACTATGTGTTCATCTCTCTCTATGCATGATCTTGTTGTGGTCATGAGCTTTGTAATCAAGTAGATATACCTTGCTACTCAAGTGCTTCAATAGATCTCTGCTCTCCCCATGTGTGTGAAAGTGACAGCATGCACGCCATGGTGGCACTTAGGTTTGAGTCTACATAAATACTATTTGTGCTTTAATAGATCTATGCTTTTCCCCACATGTGTGAAAGTGAAAGCGTGCATACCGTGTATGGCACTTTGGCTAGATTGAATATTTGTTATGAGTTATATTTGGAGTTGGGTGTCTCTATGAAATTGTGGTGTTTGTTGGAACCATCTAGAGCTCAAGGTGAAAGTGTGGGGTTATCTAGATTGGGGAAGAAGGACTTTGAGGAGTGCTGTTATAGCCCTACCAATGATTAGAGTGTCAAACCGGAGAGTAGTTAAGAGCAGTATCATGAAGAGAGGATATTTATATGAGAGAGAGTTCACTAGTGAAAGTATGATCCCTAGGCCTTGTTTCTAAGCATTGAAACACCGTTTTCTACTAAATCTGTTGCATGTTTGCTTGCTATAGTCTTTACCTCGCCGTCAAGCTATATTCTGGCACCGTTACCACTTGTATTTCACTATCTCTTCGCCGAACTAGTGCACCTATACACCTGACAAGTGTATTGGGTGTGTTGGGGACACAAGAGACTTCTTGTATCTTCATTGCAGGTGTAACATCCCAAAAATATGAAACAATGATCATCAAACTCTAATCACTAAAATTAGGGTTAACAAAAACTTTGATTAAATAAAAACCAAATAAATGCATCTATGTATGTGATGATTTGATAAATGCATGAATGGACTTGTGTGATTCAACTAAATAGTAAGGAATGGTTCAAAGATGAATATAACATCATCTAAAACATTTCCAAGCAGAAACAAATCAAGAGAAAATCACAAACAATTCAAATAAAGCAAATGGTAATTTTTGCCAATCTTGCTCACTAGGTCACTTTGAGTGTTTCTAGTCCAAGATTTCAAACAGAAACTTTTCCAATTCTTTTCACCCCTTGCTAGAGAAAGTAAAAGTGAATCAAAGCCCACCTTTCAAACTTGCAGAAACATTTGGCAACCCCATTCAAAGGACAATTCAAAATTGAATCTTTAACATATGTGAAGATCACACCTTTCCAAAACCCAACCAAACCAGTGCCCCTTGACCAATCCAACTAACCAGATACTCCCTAGTATGTGCCTAGAAAACCCCACCAAGTTTGAATCCAAAATTTAAATTTAAATTTCTTTCGGCCATTGCATCAAACACCTTGTCAGCAACAAACAAACAAACATCAAATACTATTTGCAGCAGTGGATTTGGCCAACATTGTTCCCTCTCTGGTTGCAACAAGCTCTTAGTAGATCATCTAGCCTCTTTAACAATCCTTAGCACCACTATGAGCAAGCCTAGCCATTAATGGTGACCATGCCGAGAGCACCATTGCCACCCCCATGTCGCCAGCGAGCTAGAGGAAGCACTAGCCTCGCAAACCTTGTCTGGGATACGCAGCACCGTCCATCGCCACTCCCTGTCCAAGCCCCGAGCGCAGCCAGTCCCTGGACCACTCGCCAAGCATGCACCCAGTCTCTCTGCGTGCGAGCCGAGAGCGCGCCAGTGCGTCGTCAGCAACATCATCCCACAGACCGCGCCGCCCTCACCGCTTGCAGACATGATCGCCAGCATCCCAGCACCCCGCCAGACAACCCCGTTCATCACCGCGCGGATCACGCATGTTGTGCGCCATTAAAATTGCTGTCGGACCCGCCCAGAGCGCCGCGACGTTCCGATCGTTCAGCACCACCCCACGCCGCAAGACCATGCCATTGAGCTTCGTCAGGGAGCTCCACCGACGACATCGACGAGCTTCAGCACTGCCCCCTATCGTCGCCCATGCCAGTAGCACCCGTGCCATTCGGTCCCCTTCATCCACTATAAAAGGAGGCCTCCCCCGCTCGTTTTCTTCACACCAGTTCACTCCCCACCTCTCACTGATCACACCCACTCGCTTCTGGAGCAAGGCGAGCACCAGGTGGCCGGAATTTCACCGGAGTTCACCGCTGTAGAGGAGGAGAGGCGCCGTCGATTGGAGCCGCCCCAGGAGAAGCTGCCGGTACCAGGAGGATTGCTGCTGTTGACTTCGTCGTTCACCCATGTCGCTGACCATCGCCTGAGCCCCGGTGAGCCTCCCACGACCCCCACTGGCCGCGCTAGGATTCTGTCTCGCCGGTGCTGCCCGACATGGACGATGAAGCAGAGCCGTTCGATTAGAATTAGATCCTACGATCCTAATCACCCCATACCGCTTCGCCCCTTGTTGTCTCACTGACGAGTGGGTTCACTCACTTATCCAGCCCGCGCGTGCTATGCATAGTGGGCCGGCCTAGTTAAACACCCCGCGCGACCCACTAATTCAAATTTAGATTTATTCATTTAATTTCAAACCCAGTTCTGTACTTAGATTCTAAAATCAACCCAGCTCGATTCACTAAACCAAAATGCATGAAACCAATTTTGTTAGAAAGGTACTGGAATGCTTAATCCAAGACCGTTGGATTCAAACCATTTAGATTTGTAGACCACCCATGGTATAAATAACAAGGCAGAAGATTTTATGCATTCAAACATTTTTCAAAATTCAACCATGAACGCTTTTAAGTTGATTCCAACTCACAAAAATCACATTTAACCATAGCTTTCAGAATATATAAAAATATATAGGTTTACTTATAGAAATAATGTTCAAGTAATAAAAGAATACCACATAGGCATTTCTAGTCACTTTAATTCATTAAAATAAAAAGGTTAAACCTTATTAAATTGTGACACCACTTTAATTCACATTCCAATGTACTGAAATATGTGGTGATGACATGTGTCATCATCATCCCATGTTTGATTTGGAGAATATTAAATCTTAAGTAGTTTTTCAATGAGTAGAAATTACTTTTCTAAAATAAATGAGACAAGTGCTTTAATCCTGGTAATGTTAGTGATGATGCTAGATCATCTAGTGTGAACCTTTGTGTGATGATTAGAAATAGTTAAGTATTGTTTGGTGATTGTGTACCTCCTATTTTTTTATAGACGCTAGTACTGACCAAGGATACGAGGAGGAAGGAGGATACTATGAGGAAGAAGCCGAGGAGAACTTCAACCACTGCTCTGCACAAGGCAAGCCAATACTTGCAAGCTACTCATTAAGCAAGCTACCACTTGCAAGCTCTACTTGCAAACTTATACCCATTTATTGATACCCAATCCTAGTTTTACTTGCAAAGCTTAATACTTTATTTCTTTATCAAAGCTTTCTCTTAGAGTTTACTTAGTAACTTGTAGATAATAGAAGGATATTGGAAGGTACCATAAAGAGCATAAAACTTGGCCTAAGTTAGATAATCTTGATGTCATCCTAAGGCATGAGATTGAACTTAGATAATATACACTTGTTTACCACCCCTCATTAGTATTTACCCCCACTTATATATGCTAGTTCTAAGCATAAAACTTGATCAACTTTAGATGGGAATACTTAGAGAAAATGGTTATGAAAACCTTAGAATGATGAGTCATTCTACTGAAATGTTTTGACATGTGTTCTTGAACACCAAATGATTTTTGATGATGAAAATGTTAAGGCATGAGCCTTAGCCCTTTATAAAACTGGTGGTTGTTTGGATGCGATACCATTCCAATTTTACCGTACAACCACAATACCCGAAAATTGGGTAGGGCTTGACTGGAAATTTATATACCTTAGTATGGGTTCCCTTGCGGCCAAGGTCTGAGCTTAGGCTACCTTGTGAAGATTGTATACCTATGCAGTACCCAAGATGACAGCTGGTCATGGTTGGGAGGCCAAACTCACAGGAGAGGTGCCTATACTAGGGCATGTAATTGAAAGGTTAGGATTGATTATCTGCATACTGAGTATGGTGAATTCAGGATTGTTCCTGGCAGATGTATCGAATGTTGTGGTGAAAGTGTACAATCTCTGCAGAGTGTCAAACTATTTGAATAGCCGTGTCCGCGGTTATGGACAGTTGGAGTGGCCATACTGTTCCGTCCTCAGATGTTTTCAAAATGACTTGTGAAATGATTCATGTCTTTGACTTGACCACAACAGGGTTGTGGTATGATTCAAGTTTCCCCCTTAGGTGTTATAAAACTTTCAACTCATTTTCTTTGCTTCTGAACTTAGTTAAGGTAAATCTGGATTTTTGCAAAACAACCATAGAGCTTAGTACTTCCTATTCCAAAACCACTTCACTTGTTAGTATTAGTTTGCGAGTACTTAAAAAGTACTCATGGCTTTGTCCCTAGCTATTCCCGTGGCCAGACTATGAAGAGGAGTATCAGGAAGAAGGACAGTAGGAAGGTTTTGACAACTAGGATCATCTCCCATCGTCAGCATTGCCTATGACCATGAAGATGGAGCTTTGCCCGCACTATCGTTACTATTACGTTATTCCACTGCTTGAATTGTATTAAGAACTGGATCATGAGATCCTTATTTGTGTAAGATCTTATGTATGGTTTGTAATGGATGATGTACTGTGATATCCAATCTGTTATGTCTCGCAAAAATGGTAATCCTCGGATTGCGATGTATGGCATAACAGGCATCTGTGATTAAAAATCCGGGTGTTGACAAGTTGGTATCAAAGCCATCCTGACCATAGGAGACCCTAGTTTAGAATGGACGTTTGAATCAAAAATTTAATTTCAAAACCAAAGAAGTAAGTATTTATGAAAACTTATTCTTATTCTTATCACTTAGATTCTTTCATGAAAATTCATGTTCCTCAAAAATTCTTGCACATTTACATAAAATTTGACACACTTGATCACTCTATTAACTTACTCATCCTATATTCTTATAGATGGACGTGAAGTATAGCAAGTTTAATCAGTTGGGGAATGGAGGAGACCTCATATTTGAGCATGACTTGGACCAGCTATCGGAGATGCTGGAGCGTCCGCACCCCGAGTTCTTCGGAGCTCAGCTCAATGATCAAGAAGGAGAAGATTTGTAGTGGTTAGTTGTTGCAAGTCTCCGAAGAAAGATTGAACCTCCCACTGTAGAGGGAATTCAGTTCACCTTAAGAGAGAACAACTGGCTCGATGGACTTGCCAGGGCCATGCAGGAAGCTCTTTCCCGTCTGTGTGGGCAGAGTATCAATTAAATCAAGGATACCCGCTTTGAGTTCTACCCAAGGCGTGATGTTATGGTACATCCACTGGAGGCCCCATATCACCACGAGCTAAAGAGTCAGTTGGACCACCTCAGCTTCATGATGTATGACCGTTAGAAGGAGTTGTACAATGCCCGTTCCTACGCCAACCACAAGTACGCCATCGCCGCCAAGAAGGATCAAACCATTGCCATGCTAGTGAAGCATCACAAGTCTCGTCGCCGTCAGCTCGACAAGAAGGAGCGCATCATTGCCCGTCTTCGCCACTGGATCACGGATTTGGAGGAGACCATCAACGAGAGAGACATGCAGTTGGAGGAGAGGGAAAATGCAGGGGAAGACCTTCGTGGAGACCCCTACTCCTATCTCAGCAATGATGATGAATTTCTGTAGGATCAGGCCATGGACTTCTTCACCAATGAGGATGACTTTGCTTTCATCGATGAGGATGAGGATGATGAGGACCCTAACTCCAAGGAGTAGCAGCACTTGAGCACTAGCGTTAGTGAGTTGTATTCGGTCCCACTGTATTGTAGCTTTACAGAATGGTTCCTAAAACCATCTGTTTTCCTTGGTTGTGGTGTGTGTTTGTATCCTGTGCTATGAATGAACGAATGAATGAAAAGCAAGTTGCTAGAAAAATCTGAGTCAAACTTGGAAAGCTTTTCAAAACCCCTGAACCTTAGAAATTTCCCTCTTTTCTCATGATCTATCTCAATCTTAAGATGCCTCGCGGAGGAAGCACTTTAGCACCGGACCCGATGTTGCAACTCTTGCAAATGTTGGTTTCTGACCGCGAAGCTGAAAGAGCCGAACGTCAAGCCAACTTAGCCACCCTTCAATAGATAGCTCATATGGCCAACAACAATCAAGGCCATGGAAATCAGGACAACCATGGATCTAAGCTCATGAATTTCCAGAATACCAATCCACCCGTTTTCACTAAGTCAGAAGAGCCCCTAGATGCAGATGATTGGTTGCAAACCATGGAGAACAATATGGAAGTTGCAGGAGTGGAAGTCAACGAGAAAGTTCTGTTCGCCACCCACTATCTGGCCGGAGATGCAAGATCATGGTGGAACAACGTTCGTGCAATGACATGAGGTCAGCTGATGACTTGGGAAGAGTTCAAAGTCAAGTTCAGCAGAACCCATGTGCCACCGGGTTTGATCAAGAGGATGAGAGATGAATTCAGGGAACTAAAGCAAGGAAGGATGACAGTAGTGGAATATCATGACAAATTCTTGTCATTGGCTAGGTATGCACAAGATGAGATTGACACTGAAGCCAAGAAGAAGGAGAGATTCCTGAATGGTCTGCACGATGAGATGCAGACAGTGTTAGTCAATATCCCCTTTGCTGATATTGAAGCCTTAGTTGACTCTGCCATTCAGATGGAAGGAAAGGTCAACCAAGATAATGAGAATCGCAAGCGCCGCATGATGCATCAACCCGGAACCCATCATACACCAAAGTATCTCCCCAACCCATCTCCAGGGATTTGCCCCAAGAACCAACAGACCCCCGATGAACCGTCCGACCTATCCCAACCGTGGAAACCCAAGGCCCGGAGGAAGTCACAACAACCCCGGCAACCCCAACAATTTCAACCGTGCACCACCCAAGTTTAACAACAACAATGCTTCCACCAACACCAACACTGCCCCAAGGACTAGAAGCAATGATGTGCCTGTTGCAGCAAAGGACAAGTCCCAAGTGACTTGTTATGAATGTGGAACCAAGGGTCACTATTCCAATAAGTTCCCCAAGAATATTGCCGCAGCCCCCAATGCAAATGCCCCAGCTCAGCAGCAGCATCGTGTTCAGCCTGTAAGAAGGTTTGCCCCAGGGAACTCACTCAACCGCAACGGCCGTCTCTTTCTCATGCGTGCTGAAGAAGCCCAGGAAGCGCCAGATGTCGTGCTGGGTATGTTTTCTGTTAACTCAGTACCTGCAAGAGTGTTGTTTGATTCTGGAGCATCACACTCATTTGATACTAAAGAATTTGCATGCACTAGTAGGATTCAACAAACCAAATTGAAGCATGTTATGATTGTTCAAATACTTGGTTCAACCACCAAAGCTAGGAAAATTTGCAAAGCCGTACCTATCTGAATCCATGGCATAGATTTTTATGCTAATCTAATAGTACTCGGAACTAAAGGTTTGGAAGTAGTACTAGGAATGGATTGGATGTCCAAACACAAAGGATTAATTGGCTGTGCCAAGAAAGCCATAATCATGACCAGTACAACCGGAATATCAGTAGAGCATGTATCTGAAACCTTGCCCCGCCAATTCAAGTGCAACCAGAGTATAGCCCAGCCAACCATTGACCAAGTCCGGATAGTCTGTGAATACCCCGATGTATTTCCAGATGTTTTGCCCGGTATGCCCCTAGATCGGGATATCGATTTTATCATTGAACTAATACCTGGAACCGGACCCATAGCCCAGAGACCATATAGTATGAATCCGTCTAACTAGTGGAACTGAAGAAGCAACTGGATGCCATGCTGGACATTGGATTGATTCAACCAAGTGCGTCACCATGGAGATCACCTATTTTGTTTGTGGACAAGAAAGATGGAGGTAACCGTTTTCTTCATCGATGACATTCTGATTTATTCCAAATCAGAAGACGAACATGAGGTACACCTAAGGACCATTCTTGGAACCCTTAGAGAGCATCGGTTGTATGCCAAGTTTAGCAAATGTGAATTCTGGTTACAGGAGGTAGAATTCCTCGGACATATTATATCAGCCGGAGGAATTGCCGTTGACCCTACGAAGGTGAAGGATGTTGAAGATTGGCAAGCCCCAACCACTCAAACCCAAGTTCGTGCATTTTTTCCCTTCTTTGTCGTGGTTGAATAATTTAGCCCGGGCACTTCAATGTTTCTTCTTTCGAACGAGTTACCTTTTTTGGGTAGGGTTGTCCTTTTTCTTCTTGTGATGTATGTTGCTGCATCGTAGTCGTCGTCATCTTCAATCTTTGGATCGCTGTACTGGTCAAAGTCTTGCTCGTTGGCGACTCCATCCATTCCGATGATGTTATCCCACCGGGTGGCCGCCGTCGACCCCTGGGATGAGGAACCCTGGGATCCATGACTAGCAACAATTTCCTCCTCCTGCAGAAGAAGTAACAGTGAATCGTTTAGATCATCGATTAGATTGCAATCGAGTTGATCCGCGGTAATTAGATTATACTTACCACAATTTCCTCGAATTCCTTCACCACAGGATCCGCGGTGAGTTGTTTGGTTTTTGGGTCCACATGGTAACGGGCCCTGATGAAGTTTCGAACCTGCCCGGGTTCGAATTTCGCAAAGGGGTTTTCTATCCCCTTGGATCTATACTCTTCGTCCTCCTTATTCCATTTGGCCTCCGCGGTTCTGTATCCACCAGATCCGAGATGGTGATGACCTATATTCATCGCCTGCAGCACCTTTCCCCGATTACTATTGGCCAGGGCTCTTTCGGATTCACACCTCTCCTTGAACTCCCGCAACCGATCTTTGGTGATCTGCGGGTCAATCTTCTGGATCTCCTCGAGACTTTTGCCTTCTTTATAGATCTTCTTCTTTATCCGGGTTCTCCAGCTGGCCAGGGCGGTGCTCATCTTTGTGAGGGCGGATTTGTTTACTTCGTTCCCATGATAATTTGTGTTGTGATACTTAGCGGGGAACTTGTATCTTGCGTGCAGCTTCTCGAAGAGGAGTGTGCGCAAGTGGCCATTATATTTATGCCGAAGATTCTCGGTGTTGATCGAGATGGTTGTCCAGGTGATCGCCACCACTTGCCCACCGTACCCTTTGACGACAAGGGCAGGCTCCAAAGGAACCCCTAATGGGCTCACTTCGGTAATTTCCTCCCTGACCGTGCCGACCGTGTTCGGGCGCTGGTCCTTTGGCTTCTTCTTCTTCTTCTTCTTCTTCTTCTTCTTCTTCTTCTTCTTCTTAGGAGGATTGCTACCACTCCATGTGCCCTCGCCGCCATCAGTGGTTTCATCGTCCGCCGTTCCTTCGGCTTCTTCCTCCGCGTCTTCCATCTCATCATCCTTGCTCTCCGAAGAATGTTACAAAAAATGCCCAAAGGTGGTGATATATTCCATAAAAGTTTTGTTTTGTTTTTAAAATACTTTTAAATATTCCAAAAATTCCCGAAAGTGATAATATATGTCATAAAAGTGGTACAAATTAAATATGATTCAAATATGTCATAATAATTTGTCCATGATACAAATATGTCATAATAATTTGTTCATGAATATTACAATCTTTTTCGACCACGCGTTTTACAATATATTTTGAGCTAGCGTTTTACAATCTTTTTTCCCTTCTTTGTCGTGGTTGAATAATTTAGCCCGGGCACTTCAATGTTTCTTCTTTCGAACGAGCTACCTTTTTTGGGTAGGGTTGTCCTTTTTCTTCTTGTGATGTATGTTGCTGCATCGTAGTCGTTGTCATCTTCAATCTTTGGATCGCCGTACTGGTCGAAGTCTTGCTCGTTGGCGACTCCATCGCCGTACTGGACCCACACGGCTAGGCTTTGTCGGGTCGGTAATGAAAAAACATTGGTACACTTTGGTAGCCAGTACCCACGGTTCATTTTTCGCAGCCACGTTTGCACCGGCGGCCTTGGATTTGGCTGCTTCGGGTATAACCATGGTTGTGAAATACCGGTCTTCTCTTTCGATGCTCTTTGCCCATCTGACACGGAACATCGGCACCTTTTCTCCACAGTAGTCGAGCTCCCAGATCTCCTCGATTCTTTCGTAGAATCTTTCCTTCACGTTGTCATCGGTGTAGAATTCCGACGTTACGCCTGAGTTCTGATAATCACATTTGTTGTCCTTTTCCTCCGTGTAGAATGTGTAGCCGTTGATATCATACGCCTGATAGGTCACCAGGTTTTACATCGGTCCCTGCGACAAGGTGAATATGATCTTTTCCGTGTCAGAAGAATGCGATCGCGGGGGATTATCAAGGAGCATCTGCCTAAACCAACGCGTGAAATCTGAGTTGTGCTCTTTGATTATTTCTCCCTGTGTCCTCTGTATGCCCCGGTCACTGTACTTCTTCTTGATTAACCTTTTGTGCTTCTGTACCCAAGGATCGACCAGTTCTTAATGCTGTAGCGCGACGAGGTTTGCTCGATCAAAGTCTGCGCGTCGAAAATCGAAGTCCGCATGCAGTATGCGACGACCCTCTCGGTGACCAGATCCGTCGAGCTTGCCAAGGTGCCTGTTGACGGGAAGACCGACAGGGTTCTCGATGTCTAGATAATTCATGCAGAAAGAGATGCACTCTTCGGCCAGAAAGCCCTTGGATATGCTTCCATCTCGACGGGACCTGTTGCAGGTTGGGTTGTTTTGGCCCTTGAATTAGCATACTCATTTGTATGTACTTCTTCTTCATGCACAACCATGGAGGGAGGTTGTACATCCATACAAACACGGGCCAAGTGCTGTGCGTGTTGCTCTGGCTACCGAACGGATTGAGTCCATCGGTGCTCGCACCAAGCCTGATGTTCCTCGAATCTCCACCGAATTCTAGGAATTCGAGTTCCAATGCTTTCCACTGGCTAGCATCTGAAGGGTGCGTCAGCAGCTCATCCTTTTCGGGGTCATCATCATCATCTCCTGGCTTCTTCCTTTCCGCATGCCATCGCATGAGCTTCGCTTCCTTAGGGTCCGCGAAATAGTGCTGCAGACAAGGAGTGATAGGAAAGTACCATACAACTTTTCGAGGTGCTTTCTTCCCTTTCTTGTATCGACTCACGCCGCACACCGGACATGTGGTTTTCTCCGCGTCCTCGCCCCGATAAATGATGCAATCGTTGATGCATACGTGATATCTAACGTGCGGTAGATCGAGAGGACAGACAATTTTCTTGGTGTCCTCGATACTAGTTGGAAATGTGTTCCCCTTCGGGAGACGATCGTGCCAGAATGCCATCATATCGTCGAAGCTTGCGTCGCTCAATTTGTGTTTTGCCTTCATCTCCATAGCCTTGAGCGTTACATTCAACCGGGTATCATCGGGCCAGCATCCTTCATACAATGGAGTAACCGCGTCTTTCTCAAGTTGCGCAAGCTTGGCTTTCTCTCTAGCGGCAGCCCTGGCGTTACTCGTCTGCTTGAGAAGCAGCTCTTGCACATAAGTGTCCCGCACCCAGCCTGACGTTGTTCCATCGTCGTCTCCTCCTCTGGCATCTAGATCATCATCATCCCGGTCTGCTTCCGCACCTTCACCATCTCCAGGAGACTCTTCATCATCTCGCCCGTTCTCGCCGTGATGATGATCATCGTCATGTTGCCCACCTTCACCATCTCCATCGTCTTCGTCATTGCTTATCCAACGAGTGTATCCATCCATGAAACCATGGCGGAGCAGGTGCGCCTGTAGATTCCCGGAATCTGGGTCGATCACCCAGTTGAGTTTACATCTTCTGCACGGACATCTTATATCCGTCTTGTTATTTCGTATCATGTCGGCCGTCGCACATTTCAAAAATCTAGCCACAATGTCTTCGCTCATTATGAGCACCATTTTTGCCTGCACGGTGTACACGGTACAATTAGAAGTCTATTAGAACCACATAATCAATGCATGCATGCAATGGTCGATAGAAAATTTCGACATGACCTATCCTAAAATTAGGACCTTTGCGAAATGCCAAAGTCTTGCCAAAATGGAAATGAATCAACATTTTGGCAAAACAAATGGCAACTTGTTCACATACAAACACAAGAGATAGAGAGAGACCGATCCATACACACATGAACATATCATTATCCTCTCCATACACACATGCATGAGCATCATCGATACTCTCCATATACACACACATATGACCATCGATCCTCTCATACACACATCATGAGCATCGATCATCTACATACATATGAGCATATCATCCATATACACATGAACACATCCTTACATGGACAACTTACCGAGATGAGAGACCAATCGCGAGAAAGATGGAAAGGAGAGGTGCGCGCGAGACCGGAGAAGGAGATGAGAGACCGGAGACCTTCCTCTATTACTTATGTAACATCCAAGGCAAGTTCTACATGCTAAAAAATGGTGAATGGGTGGAGAAATTGAGGTGGGAAGAAGATCCCGACTAGATCTAAGGAGGAAGAAGAAGGGGAAAGTGAAGTGTGGGGTGGTGGATGGTCACACATGTGCACATAAAGTGGAGCTGCCAAAAAAAATCGCCACATCCGTGGCGCACTAGGCCCCAGTGCGCCATAGGGATTAGTAACATCCGTGGCGCACATGCCATAGTGCGCCACAGATGTGTCTGGCCGTTTCACAGCAGAGAGGGGCATGCGCTTAGGCGTAGTGCACCCCCTCCATATGCGCCACGGTTGACACTAACAACCGTAGCGCACCTACCCTATGTGCGCTACGGATGTCTGGTGTGCGGCCAACAGGGCCATGGCCCACACATATCTGTGGTGCACTACGATCATGTGCGCCATGGTTGTTCTAGTTACTAGTAGGGCACTGCCCATAGGTGAGCCACGCCTGTTTTAGCCGTGGGGCACTTCAACCATGTGAGCCACGGATGTGCTGATTACCTATAGCCATTTTCCTAGTAGTGGCTGCCGGTACCAGGAGGATCGCCGCCGTTGACTTCGTCGTTCGCCCCCATCGCCAACCATCGCCTGAGCCTCGGTGAGCCTCCCACGACACCCACTGGCCGCGCTAGGATTCTGTCTCGCTGGCGCTGCCCGACGTGGACGATGAACCAGAGCCGTTCGATTAGAGTTAGATCCTACGATCCTAATCACCCCATACTGCTTCGCCCCTCGTTGTCTCACTGACGAGTGGGGTCGCTCACTTAACCATCCCGCGCATGCGCTGTGCGTAGTGGGCCGGCCCAGTTAAACACCCCGCACGACCCACTAATTCAAATTTAGATTTATTCATTTAATTTCAAACCCAGTTTTGTACCTAGATTCAAAAATCAACCCAACTCTATTCACTGAACCAAAATGCATGAAACCAATTTTTTTAGAAAGGTACTGGAATTATTAATCCAAGCCCGTTGGATTCAAACCATTTAGATTTGTAGATCACCCATGGTAGAAATAACAAGGCAGAAGATTTTCTACATTCAAACATTTTTCAAAATTCAACCATGAAAGCTTTTGAGTTGATTCCAACTCTCAAAAATCACATTTAACCATAGCTTTTAGAATATATAAAAATATATAGGTTTACTTACAGAAATAATGTTCAAGTAATAAAAGAATGCCACATAGGCATTTCTAGTCACTTTAATTAATTAAAATAAAAAGGTTAAACCTTATTAAATTGTGACACCACTTTAATTCACATTCCCATGTACTGAAATATGTGGTGATGACATTTGTCAACATGATCCCATGTTTGAGTTGGAGTATATTAAATCTTAAGTAGTTTTTCAATGAGTAGAAATTACTTTTCTAAAATAAATGAGACAAGTGCTTTAATCCTGGTAATGTTAGTGATGATGCTAGATCATCTAGTGTGAACCTTTGTGTGATGATTAGAAATAGTTAAGTATTGTTTGGTGATTGTGTACCTCCTATTTTTTTATAGACGCTAGTACCGACCAAGGATACGAGGAGGAAGGAGGATACTACGAGGAAGAAGCCGAGGAGAACTTCAACCACTGCTCTGCACAAGGCAAGCCAATACTTGCAAGCTACTCATTAAGCAAGCTACCACTTGCAAGCTCTACTTGCAAACTTATACCCATTTGTTGATACCCAATCCTAGTTTTACTTGCAAAGCTTAATACTTTATTTCTTTATCAAAGCTTTCTCTTAGAGTTTACTTAGTAACTTGTAGATAATAGAAGGATATTGGAAGGTAACATAAAGAGCATAAAACTTGTCCCAAGTTAGATAATCTTGATGTCATCCTAAGGCATGAGATTGAACTTAGATAAGATACACTTGTTTACCACCCCTCATTAGTATTTACCCCCACTTATAGATGCTAGTGCTAAGAATAAAACTTGATCAACTTTAGATGGGAATACTTAGAGAAAATGGTTATGATAACCTTAGAATGATGAGTCATTCTACTGAAATGTTTTGACATGTGTTCTTGAACACCAAATGTTTTTTTATGATGAAAATTTTAAGGCATGAGTCTTAGCCCTTTATAAAACTGGTCGTTGTTTGGATGCGATACCATTCCAATTTTACCGTATAACCACAATACCCGAAAATTGGGTAGGGCTTGACTGGAAATTTATATACCTTAGTATGGGTTCCCTTGCGGCCAAGGTCTGAGCTTAGGCTACCTTGTGAAGATTGTCCACCTGTGTAGTACCCAAGATGACAGTTGGTCATGGTTGGGAGGCAAACTCACAGGAGAGGTGCCTATACTAGGGCGTGTAATTGAAAGGTTAGGATTGATTATCCGCATACTGAGTATGGTGAATTCAGGATTGTTCCTGACGGATGTATCGAATGTTTTGGTGAAAGTGTACAATCTCTGCAGAGTGTCAAACTATTCGAATAGCCGCATCCGCGGTTATGGACAGTTGGAGTGGTTTGAAAATGACTTGTGAAATGATTCATGACTTTGACTTGACCATAATAGGGTTGTGGTTTGAAATTCAAGTTTCCCCCTTAAGTGTTATAAAACTTTCAACTCGTTTTCTTTGCTTATGAACTTAGTTAAGGTGAATCTGGCTTTTTGCAAAACAACCATAGAGCTTAGTACTTCCTATTACAAAACCACTTCACTTGTTAGTATTAGTTTGCGAGTACTTAAAAGGTACTCATTGCTTTGTCCCTGGCTATTCCCGTGGCCAGACTATGAAGAGGAGTATCAGGAAGAAGGACAGCAGGAAGGTTACGACAACTAGGATCATCTCCCATCGTCAGCATTGCCTGTGACCATGAAGATGGAGCTTCTCCCGCGCTATCGTTACTATTACGTTATTTCGCTGCTTGAATTGTATTAAGAACTGGATCATGAGATCCTTATTTGTGTAAGACCTTATGTATGGTTTGTAATGGATGATGTACTATGATATCCAATATGTTATGTCTCGCAAAAATGGTAATCCTAAGATTGCGATGTATGGCATAACGGGCATCTGTGATTAAATATCTGGGTGTTGACAGCAGGATTGCTTGAGAGGGAATACCTTTGACCACTTCCTCCCTGAGTTCAATAAACCTTGGGTAATCCACTTAAGGGAAACTTGCTGCTGTTCTAGAAACCTCTGCACTTGGAGGCCCAACAACTGTCTACAAGAATAGAAGTGCGTAGACATCAAGCTATTTTCTGGTGCCGTTGCCGGGGAGGTAAGGTAAAAGGTACTCACATCCTCCGGTGTGAGTGCTTGAAGTTATTTCCTTTAGATTATGCAATTTTGTCTTTTTATTTCTTGTTTTCACTAGTTAGGCTTAATAGAAAACAACAACAAAAATTAGAGAACTTTTTAGTATTTTTCGTAAGTTATAACTTGAGTGGTTTGAAAAGAAAATTAAAAAACCTTTGGAACTTGCTTTGCATTATAATAGCAATGTAATTAGTATGAATTTTTTGAACACCATTGTTACTAATGGTATGGAAAAGTCTAAGCTTGGGGAAGCTGGTTTTTATGAGAAAGATCATTTTAGTTCCCCGGCTTTAGGGAAGAAAATTTGCTCTGATGATACTTTATCTCCCATATGTGGTAATTCTAATGATACTTGTGATATTTTAAATCCACATACTGAAAGTGTCCCTTTTAAAATACCTATTGAAATTGTTGAACATGTTATGAATAACTGCTATTTTGGAGATGGAATTGTCCATCCTAGTGACCATTTACTCTTTATACATGAATTATGCGTGTTGTTCAAGTGTGTAGGTATTTCAATGGACCAAGTTAAGAGGAAGTTATTCCCTTTTTCACTTAGGGACGAAGAAAGGGGTGGTATGAGCTACTAGATAATCCTCATCATTTGGAGTGGAAGGAGCTTGAATCTCTCTTTTATTCTAAATTTTTATCCACCTCATGAAATTCATAAAGATAGGAATTATATTTAAAAATTTCATCCTCATGAGGGAGAAAGTATTGCCCAAGCTTGGGGGAGACTGAAGTCACTAATGCTCAAATGTCGCATTTGAGCTCCCCAGTAATGTTGTTATCAATTTTTATGCAAGGCTTTCAGGACATTACAAGGACTATCTGGATACTTGTTTAGAGGGATCCTTCACAAGTAAGGAGGTCAATGCTAAGTGGGATATTCTTGAAACAATTCAAAGCAATACCGAAGGTTGGGATAACGACAAAGGTAAAAAACCAGGTATAAACTATGAGTATGATTGCATTAAGTCTTTTGCTGAAACTGCTAATTTTCAAGAGCTTAGTGCTAGATATGGTACTAATCCTCAAATTCGTGTTAAATATTATAAAGCACCTTTGCTTCCCATATTAATGCTCCTAAATAAAAGTGGGACATCTATCATGAACCTTTTTAAGACACTTGCATGGAAAATTAAAATGTTATTAATGATTGCAATAAACATGCTCAAACTTCTGCAAGTACTATTTCTTATAAGCATGTTAATTTTTGTGGTATGCATAGACCTTGTGAGAAGAATCAAAAAGAAGAAGAATATTGTATCACACACTGGAATTAAAAAACCAGAACATGGTATAAGGCTCTAAATGATCTTGGTAAAAAAATTGTGCCCTCTACCCTTTTATTTGTGAACTCTGCTATGAAGTGGGTCATTTCAATTTTCAATGCTCAGGCCATACTAATGACCTTTATAATCCAATGAGTACTGCAAGTTTGTATTATGATAACGCGATCACTGATAATCAACATGATGAACTTACATTGTTTTTGGGGTGTGAAGAGTTATCAAGAAAAACTTCTTTGGTAGACATGAGTGCTTTTGGCATGAATTGTGTCCTGCATGGGTGTCATCTTTATTGTGTTGATAACTTCCACACGAATACTTACATACAAAATCTTATAAAAGATGATATTTTACCAAAATATGACAGGACTGATATGAGTTTTGTTCTTATTAATGAAAAGTAGGAATCCTCCAAAGTTTCTTATATTGTCTCTAACAATAAACCAGGGTATGTGGAGAAGCTTCCTTTCAAGCCTCTCCCTCCTAAAGAGGAGAAGAAGAAGAAGAAGAAGAGGAGTAGAAGGAGAGAGGAAATGGTATCTTCCCCTAAGAATGTTGCTCCTCTCATAGTTTTTGCTGATGAGTCTGAACTAGATGATGTTCCTATGCCTGTTACATATATTAGTGATCATGATTGGGAAAAGCACACTACTTTTAACATTGAAAATCTCTTTGGCACCAATTCTGAAAATGATAATATTAATAATTTTTGTGCTATTAGTGCTATCCATGTTCCTTCCAATGATGATATGTTTCCAAATGAACACACTTGGGAAGATAGCTATTTTTCTTGAATTTGCTCCCACTACAATTAATAAGAATGGCAATTCTTATGTGGAGACTAATAATCATTTTATGCATGTGGCTCATGGTAAGAATGTTTTATGTGATAGTTATATTAAAAAATTCATGTTGCTACTAAAATTTATTATGAGAGAGGGAAACATGGTTTTATGCATCTCAATAATATTAAGTTTCCCCTCTTTATGTTGAAACTCTTGAAGTTGCACTTGTTTTGCATTCCTATGCTTGGTGCTTTGTGCTTTCATGACTTGTTTCTTTACAAGATTCCTGTGCATAGGAAGTGGGTTAGACATAAATGTGTTTTGAATTTGCTTCTTGATGCTCCCTTTTACTTCAATTCATATTTCTTATGTGAGCATCTTCTCAAACTATCAAGCCTAACTTAAAGGCGTTAAAGAAAAGTACTTGTTGGGAGATAACCAAAGGGTTTTATTGAGTCTTGGAAGTTATTACTTCTGTAATCACCTCTCCTTATCCTTTTTGTTTGTTTTTTGTGCCAAGAATGACCTCTAATGAGAGGGAAGTAAGATTTGGGGAGTTGCTGTCCCGAAACAGATTTCTGTCCTCCACCATAAACATTCGTGAGGAGTCTCTATAAGTCGTATTGAGATGAAAATTTACAAATAAATCCCCCAGTATGTTAACTAACTTTCTTTAGTTCAACACTTTTTTATTTGAGCAACAGAAGGTCTTCTAAAAAATTGGTTTCTACCTGCTGGTCTGTTTTGACAGATTTCTGCCATTATTTGCATTTGCTTCTTATTGATTCGTTTTTTGGTTCTTTTTGGGAAATTGAGCTTTTTGAAGGAGTTGATACAGTATCTTGTGTCTTTAGTGAAAGTTTTGCTGTTTTGAAACTAAACCCAAAGGTCTATTATCTTTTGAATACACTAATGTTGCTAATGAAGATTGTGTGAAGTTTTGTATGAAGGAAAATTTGCAGGTGTAGAGAAAGAATGATGTAATGAGATGAAGAATGGACAAAAGCTCAAGCTTGGGATGCCACCCCGTGTCACCCCAAGAAATATTGAAGAGGTACAAGCGTCAAAGCTTGGGGATGCCTAAGGCATCCCCTTCTTCATCAATAAAAAGCTCAGGTCTTTCTAGACACTTCGTTTTTATTGTTTCATGCCCTGTTGTGTTGTTCTTGGAGCGTCTTAGTTTTCGTTTTTGGTTTTCGTTTGCTTAGTTTTCTTGATTAAGTTGGTTGGTTATACCACACTTGTTTTAGCAGAGAGACACACTCTGTTTCCATTGCTTAGAACACTCTAGTTTTCACTCTTATTGTTTTGTGAGTGTTCACTTTTGCTAGCACTGCGTTTAGCCTTAGTTTTTTTGTGCTTTCAGCTTAGAACTTGTTAGTTATTATTTGTGGATTTGTGAGACGATCTCACTTATCTTTATTGATTATTATCTTTGTGAGTTGTTTCAAATAAGTCGTTGGTGTTGGAAAAGAGTAGAAAATTCCATGCTTATAGTGGTACAAAAGGGAGCTTGTTTTGACTGTGGCTTAGACTATATCATGTCATGCTAGATCTTGTTTTGACCTTATGCTTAGTGATTATTGTTTTAGTATGACTTGTCCAAACAATTAGGATTTCTTAATGTGCCTTGAAGCAATCATGCGTTGTTTTAGCATACAAAAGCATAGTATTGCAGTATTCTCCTTTGATGCTTTGTTTGGGTTGACTTGGCACATGCTCACACCATGTTATGACTATGAACAAGTCACCATAGCCTCTATGATCATTTAGTCCTTGACTTGTAGTACCACTCTATGCTTTGATTAGTAATGTTTTGTTGCTCTGCATGATTATGGCCATTATTGCTCTCTTAGTTGGTTGCTCCCAGTATTTTGCTAGCCTCCACATGTATGAGTAAACTCTACTCATGCTTCCAACTCCCAAGAAACCAAGTTATTCCAAAGTGTCCACTATAAACTCCTATACATGGTGTGTTACACCATTCCAAGTATATTCTTGTTTTCAGCTATCTTCCAATTAAAAACTATTTTGTTATGTGAAAACTTAGTGATTAAAGCCCTCACAAACTTGATGGCACACTTTATATTCTTTGCCCCTAATAAACTTGAACCATTGTGTCATCTCTGTTGTATATGATTGCACTTATACATTGGAATTAGCATAACCGTGCTGTCACAGGGAACGTTTTCAACATTGCACTTGTACTTTGTACTCAGTTGATATCATGCTCTTTTGTCTATGCATGTCAGCGGTGTGAAATAAAAAGGGAACTTGTAAGTCCATGGAGTTTGTATTTTGTGTTAGAGAAACGCCTGGGCCGCTAGCCTAAGCCATGCCTAATCATGGTGGAAACTTGCAGCATCACCATAGTGAGCATTCTGTGAACCATCCTCAATAAAAAGCTATGCACATAGTAAATAAAAAGATTGATGAGATGCTCATTGTCTTCTTGCCTTGTCATTTTGGTTATGGGATAGCTCCTGTACCATGTGCAAGTGGTACCCCGTTGGCGGTTCTCTATGATACGCATGTACTTACAATGATAAGAACTTGCAGGTGACTGAAGTTGAGTAGCATGAGGTGTGGCCCTCGTATTCGAGGGACTTGAGATTGCCAACTTATACTTTGTCAAGCATATACTCCATCTTTGTTCACTTTAACCTTAATCACTTCAAGATGCTTATGATAGGGGCAATGAGGGCTGAAAGCTAACAAGTACCATAATTTTTGGAATCTCTTTTTGAAAGTTGAAATCCCTACTTCCCTTTCTGAAGGGCCTTTCTTCCACTATTATTTGAGTCTCCACCTTCTACCTTTAAGCACAATTAAGAGAGTATAGTTGCCATTTTGTGTGCAGTGTCTGAAAACTTATTGATTGATGCATATTGTGATATTACTTGTTCTTGTGCTACTTGTTTCTAGTCACCCTTGTGAACTTTGAAGGTGTCCTATGCATCTATTTGCTACTCTATGAGGGACAAGTTGAATGCCACTATGCCATGTTTTCTGTATGTGAAACAAAAAAGTTTTTCAATGCATGTTATTCATGATCTTTGTTTGTAGGCTTTCATTTTGCATGCATAGTTACATTGTCCTATTGTTAGAACTCCATCTTTCATTCTCATGTTTAGAGTACTTTGATCCCAGCTTTCAATGCTTGCAAATGGTTTGACCTTGATTTTGATGGTGCATGTCACCTCAAAAATTATTCTTTTATCACGTACCTACTCGAGGACGAGCAGGAGTTAAGCTTGGGGATGCTTGATATGTCGGAAACGTATCTATAATTTTTTATGCTCCATGCTTGTTTTATATCATTTGTCTTATTTTTTGTCTACACTTTGAGGTATTTCTATACACTTTCTGGAACTAACCTATTGACAAGATGTCATAGTGCCAGTTGTCTGTTTCTGATATTTTTGGTTTTAGAAAGCTAAAAAATGAATATTCTCGGAATTGGACGGGACAAAAGCCAAAGTTCATATTTTTCCCTGAGCGATACAGAAAATCGAAGACACGACGGAGGAGGAAACCAGGGTGGCCACACCCTAGGTGGGATCGGACCCACCCTAGGCCTCGACCACAGGGGGTGTGGGCCTCCTGGACCTCCACCGACCTTGCCTCCTGCGCCTATAAGAAGCCTCCGACCCAAAAAAACCCTAAATCATCAAGAAGAAATCCACGAAAACCTCTTTAGCGCCGCCGCCACCGAAAGGGAGATTCGGGGGATAGAAAGTCTCTGTTCCGGCACCCTTCCGGGACAGGGAAGTGCCCCTGGAGCCATCTCCATCGATCTGCATCGCCATCTTCATCACCATTGCGGATTCCCATGATGAGGAGGGAGTAGTTCTTCCTTGATGCTAAGGGCTCTACCGGTAGCTATGTGTTCATCTCTCTCTCTATGCATGATCTTGTTGTGGTCATGAGCTTTGTAATCAAGTAGATCTACCTTGATACTCAAGTGCTTCATTAGATTTCTGCTCTCCCCATGTGTGTGAAAGTGACAGCGTGCACGCCATGGTGGCACTTAGGTTTGAGTCTACATAAATACTCTTTATGCTTTAATAGATCTATGATTTTCCCCACGTGTGTGAAAGTGACAGCATGCATACCGTGTGTGGCACTTTGGCTAGATTGAATATTTGTTATGAGTTATATTTGGAGTTGGATGTCTCTATGAAATTGTGGTGTTTGTTGGAACCATCTAGCGCTCAAGGTGACAGTGTGGGGTTATCTAGATTGGGGAAGGCGGACTTTGAGGAGTGTTGTTATAGCCCTACCGATGATTAGAGTGTCCAACCGGAGAGTAGTTAGGAGTAGTATCATGAAGAGAGGATATTTAGAGAGAGTGTTCACTAGTGAAAGTATGATCCCTAGGCCTTGTTTCTAAGCATTGAAACACCGTTTGCTACTAAATTTGTTGCATATTTGCTTGTTGTAGTATTTACCTCACCGTCAAGCTATTTTCTGGTACCGTTACCACTTGTATTTCACTATCTCTTCGCCGAACTAGTGCACCTATACACCTGACAAGTGTATTGGGTATTTTGGGGACACAAGAGATGTCTTGTATCCTGATTGCAGGATTGCTTGAGAGGGAATACCTTTGACCACTTCCTCCCTGAGTTCGATAAACCTTGGGTCATCCACTTAAGGGAAACCTGCTGCTGTTCTACAAACCTCTGCACTTGGAGGCCCAACAACTGTCTACAAGAATAGAAGTGTGTAGACATCACCCGGAAATATCTTTGGCCTGGGTGATAGCAGTGTTGATGAAGTTGCTGGCAAGAACCATGCACTTTTTCGGCGGAGGAGAACTTTCACCCAGGTTCGCTAGGCCAATGGGAGCTCCATTTCCGACAAACAAATTGAGAGCGTAAGTACAACAAACAGTTTAAAGTACCTGACTTGTAGAAACGAAAGACGAAGGAAGCTTAGCGAAGATGCTGCTCTCGGCTTGGAGGAAAACCTATGCCAAGGAGTCCCGTTCCTTTTCGAGAGTCTTGTATGCCTTAAGGTTACGAGTATTCTGCTCTTCGGCATCCTTCTTCTCCTCCTTGAGGATCGCGATCTCTTCCTTAAGGAGGTTCATCTCCGTGTTGGCAGATTCTTGCACGGCCGCCAGCGCCTCTTCATGCATCTTCAGGGTATTAGCCCTCTCCTGTTTCTAGATCTTGTTTCCACCGTCAAGATCCTGGATATGCTTGGATTGCTCGACAATTTCCTTGGCCTTAGCAATAGCTTCTGCAAGTCGGAGAAATAACAAAGCATAATGAGTAGTCGGAAGATGAAAGCACAAGACCAAGTCAAGAAGGAAACTAAAAACAAAATAGACTCTTGTTGTTGGTGATCTGTTCCTTCAAATAGGCGGTTTTACCCTTTTCAGCTTCAAGCTCCTTGTGCATCTTGGCAAACTTATCATCGGCGGAGACCCTCCGGGCATTCTGATTCTGCAGAAATAGAAGTACTTAGTCTACTTGGAGTATCTAGCCGAAATTATTTAAAGTCCTGCCTAGAGGCTCGGGGGCTACAATATGAGTTTTAACTCAAAGATATGCTTAGTCTTTCTTTAAGAATCTAGTCGGTACTACCTTTGTTTCAACTAGAGGCTTGGGGGCTATAGTATTGAAATTTACAAACACTGTGATGCTACTCTAAAAGTATCTAGTCGGAATTATTCATTCAAACTACATACTTGGGGGCTACAGTACACAGTTTCTTACTTAGTCACTCTTAGATCACTCATACCAAAAGACCTATGGTTTTCCATCTAAGTCCTCGGGGCTACAGTGGGATATTATATGTGATATGCAAAGGCATAAAAAACTTACATGTGCAATAATCTTGAGGTCATTGGCGGCCTCTAAGTACATTTTTCCAAAGGCAAGTGTGTTTAGCCGGAGGATCTCCACCTACTTGAGCAGCTCCTCAAGGACGCATGTTGGAGAAGTCTGCACTGCCCCAGGAGCCGAAGCAGAGGCCCTCAGAATGATTGTTAGGCTTATAAGGTTAGGGGCCTCCGCATGGCTCCTGGTCGCCGCAGATCCGCCTCCCACCACCAACTTCTTTTCTCTTTCGGTGGCATCCTTGGTCGGAGCTTCAGCCACTTGGGAGGAGGTGCTCTCCTGGTTCGCCTGGTCTCCAGGAACAACAACCATCTCGGCAACATCTGGGACCTCTTGAGAAGGAGGGATGTCCACCTCTATGACGGAGGGATCAGATGCCACCATGGTCGGAGATCCAACATGAATGCCATAGGATTGGACAGCAGGAGTAGGAAGTGCGATGTCGGGAGAAGCATGGAAAAACATATCATGAATGTTTGTAGAAGCCCCAATAGTCTTAGAGGTCTTCTTCAAACTCAAACTAGACTTTTCCCTGAAATGTAC
Organism: Avena sativa; assembly: GCA_916181665.1. Classification (NCBI taxonomy): domain Eukaryota; kingdom Viridiplantae; phylum Streptophyta; class Magnoliopsida; order Poales; family Poaceae; genus Avena; species Avena sativa. The sequence goes on along the minus strand of OV702285.1, from coordinate 361,747,361 downwards.
AAAGTGACAAAAGTATAAGTACAGGAAGAAGCAATGCAAGCAAAAATGTCAGAAGAAAAGATACTTACATAGCAGTTGGTGCCTTGGTTAAGGGGATGCCAACTAACTTTATTTTCTCTGCCTCCAGGGAGGCGGTGGATTTCTTGGAGACTCCACTCTCTGTCTTCTTCTTCTTTCCTCCGCCAGCACCATTAGAGGTGGAGCTATTTTGCTTTCATGCCGGCGGGGCATCTTCATCAAACACGAACGAGACTTCCTCCATCTTAGGATCATAGATTTGGGAAGCCATGTCAGCTTCATCCAAGTCCCCCAGCTGTTAAGTGATCAAAGTGTTAGATGGACAGGTGTGTTAAAGGTGGAAGAACTGGAGTATATGTCAAAATCAATGTAAAGAAGTGAAAGTTACCTTTGGTCACTTGTCGTCCTCGAACATCTCGTAGGTGATGGAGAAGCTACGCTTCCGGTCCTTCACCTTGACGATGTCCTTGAGGCGAAGCTTGATGGAGTCACTGGATAAGTTATCCTCGGAAATCCGAAGGGTATCTTTTTTGTCCTTCGTGTATTGACACATCATATTCTCGTGGTGCCACATAGGATGGATCCGCCTTACGAACCAACACATGTCTAGGTCCAAGCCGGTCAGACCCATGTCAACGAGCCACTCGATCTGCCTTACGCCACGGGAGGCTTTGTCGTTAGAGGGAAGGAGGGCTTGGGACCTCCATGTGGTGGCTTCGGCGGCGGCTCCATCGATGAAGTCCGGATACGTGCCTTCTCGGATAGCCAGAGGGATATCTGGGCCATAGAAGTACCTATGTTGCCAGTTATTGCAGGACTCATGTCCCACAATGTCGAGGAATCGCCGTCCAGGCCGGATCTTAAAGCGGATGGTTCCACAGTTCCTGAGCTCGTCTTTGCTCACTCCAGCTTCCCTCTTAACAGTGAAGAAGTAAATGAACAAGTCTAACCTAGTCCTAATCCCTAGGTATCCTTCACACAAAGGTACGTAGTTGCTAAGGGCTAGGATGCTATTGGGAGGCAGGTTCTAAGGTTAAACCTGGAAGTGCTGGAGGACTTGGATGTAGAAGTCGGAGATTGGAAAGGATATGCCGCGCACTAGCTAGACTTTGAGGTACCTTTTCCCTGGCTTGGGGGATAAGGGACCACCTCGCTGGCCGGCGCGGGCCACCAGGCCAGACCTTGCGTCGCTCGAAGATATCCCTCAGAGATCATCTATTTGATCTCCCCGGTGGAGATGTTAGAGCCCCTCCACACTCCCTTGTGGTAGTCCGCCTCTTCATCCAACGGCTCGAGCGCCGCTGGAATATGGTCGCCGCCGGTGGATTCCACCACCGCAGAAAGTGGCACCTCCACTGTAGCACCCAATTGTCTAACAATTGCAATGCTACATGCCTATTCTAGATAATGCTACTTCCTACTTTTCATTCTGCATTGCATCATCATCATATCATGCTCATGTCACCATGCCACCTTGCATTTGAGCATCATATAAAACCCCTTTATTTGGTTCTTATGTCATATGCATTATATTGTATTTGCTTCTTGATACATTGTGGTTGGCTCTTGATATATTGTTTATATGATCAATATGAGTTGAGGGCATCTCTTTTGATCCTTCCATACACAAACATGCCATGTCACCTTCACTTGGAACTCATCTCAATTCTATCATCTATGTGTATGTGGCCTTCTTTGAATTTTCTTTTGGATACTTAACTCAAGCCACATACTTACATATGTATAGACCTCTATGTTCACAATGGATTGATTCAAACCATTGTCACTCTCTAACACCCTTGATGTGCCATATCTTCTACCTCACATACATGTGCTATATATTGTTTTCACAAGATGTCTCACATGCATGCAAGCCACCTTTACATCCATGTCACATGCAACATTTTAACTCCATCTTCCATCTTAATCTATGTTGATTTGTTGGCTTGTGTGCTTTGAATTCTAATCTTGGGATTTTGTAAATTGAATCAAACTCAAAACTCATCTAGCTAATCTCATCTACCTAGTCCTACCACCTAATCATACAAAACCTAAGCCCTCACCTTCCTCCATCCGTGGGCATCAATCACACTAGGCCTTTATGCCATCCACCCTCTCCTCACCTTTTTGAAAATCAAAACCCCCCATGTAATCTCAACCACCGTCACCCCACCCTCCTCTCCTAGTCCCCCTCTTTTTCCTCTTATTGAAGAAAGCAAAAGGGAGAAGAAAAACCCTCCTCGAGACCTAACCGAGCCCCCTTCTCCTCACCTTTTTGCAAAGCTTTAACCAACCCAAGTGCTGCCCTCCCTTTCCTGTGCCCAGATCGAGATCCCTAGCTCCCCTCTCCCTTCTTCTTATCCACCATGGCCATGGAGCTTCTACACCCTAGCCACGACCGTCCTTGTTCCCGGTGTTGAGGTTGAAGAGAAGCAGTACCAAGAGTGTTGGGGAGGTACTGTCGCATCCACCGCTTATGATGCGTCCGGCCGGGCACACGCATGCACGAGTTGCCCACCTTCTCTCTGTATGATCCGCTTGCCCAGGACGCGCATCCACGCGCCCATGATGCGCCCGACCGGGCCGCTTGCACAACACGCACACACACGACAATGTAGCTGCCTCAACGGATCTCAACGGCCTACTGCATGCAGCCCCTTGGCACTACGTACGCGCTAAGCTGCTGACTGACTCAAACTGACACTGGCACGAGCACGAACTCATGCACCTAGACCTACACGGTGAACGCCAACGCGAGGACAGACTCGCGTGTCACCAACACGCACGCACCAAACACACACCGACCGCGGTTTATCTGCTAACAATCTCCCCCTAAACCGTGACCTACATGAGGGCTGGCTCGTCGTCGACGTCGGCGAGCAGCGCCTTCTCCTTCCTCGGCTCCGGGCAGTCACGGGAGAAGTGACCGCGAACACCACAATTCCAGCACTTGCCGCGCCGTTCCCTCGCGCCCGAGTCCACGCTGCTCCCGTCGTCGTCGTGGTCATGGCTGCCGCCGCGCTGACGTCGACGTGCCTCCCACTGAACCGCCGTGAGCAGAAGCTAGCCGTCGCTCCGTTCGCCGCTAGCCAGGACCTGCGCGTGGCGCCGTGAACGTTCGTCGAATGCCTTGAGCCTGCCTAGCGCCTCCTCGAACGCCATCTTCTCCGGCTCACAGAACTGCTCGATTCCGGCCACCATCTCGGCGTACGGTGTCGAGCAGCTTCTTCACCATCTCGGCGTCGCTGAGAGTCGCGCCGAGGCTCGCATACCTCGCCGCCACGCCGCTTATCTTGCCCACGAAGTCATCTAGTGGCTCCCCGTCTGCCATGCACAGCTTGTCGAACTCCCCTCGGAGAGTGGAGAGCTGCGCCGTCTTGACACGATCGGCGCCGACAAACCTCGTCTTGAGGCTGTCCCACACCTCCTTCCCCGTCTTCTTCGACGACACCTGCATGAGGATGTCCTCTGGCAGCCCGCTGAGGAGCTGCGCCCTCGCCATCTTGTTCTTCTTTTCGCCCATCTCCACGCCATCCACAGGGGATACCGCCTCCCAAACGCCCGCGGCGTCGAGGATCGCCTCCACCTTGATAGCCCAGACGGTGTAGTTCGCCGGCGTGAGCACCGGGAAGGCCAGCGACACCGAACCTCCCCAGGCACCGTGCAGAACCAACGCCATGGCTCTGATACCAAATAAAGGCGCTAGCCTAGCTAGCTCTCTCTCTCACGGCTCACGAACAGAGGTAGAAGATGAAGATAGCATAGAGATTTTTCAGCGCACTAACGCCGGCGCACATACGCCTCTTTTTATCTCTATTCAGCTGGCTCATTTCACACAATACACAGGGAAGGCTTTTATACCCAGGCTGGGCACACGCACGCACGAGCTGCCCACCTTCTCTCTGCATGATCCGCTCGTCTAGGGCGCGCATCCACGCGCCTACGATCCGCCCGGCCGGGTCGCGCGCACGATGTGCACAAACACGACGACGCAGCTGCATCAACAGACCTCAACGGCCTACTGCATGTAGCCCCTTGGCACTACATCCGCGCTAAGCTTCTGCTGACTCAAACTGACACTGGCACGAGCACGAACTCATGTACCTAGACCTACACGGTGAACGCCAACGCGAGAACACGTCACGCGCCGGGCACACACCGGTCACGGTTTATTTCCTAACAAAGATTGCCCGATGCTGCGAGTCCTGGAGCTCCGCCTGCAATCGCTTCGACCTCAAGCCCGAATGCCTACGCCAACGTGCTCCTGGTGAGCTACTCCACCTCCCGGACATACTCCCTCAATGTCTCCCGCTGTAGATCGCCGTCTCCGTTGATCGAGCACCCTCCATGCGCGCCCAGCAGTCCCGCCCGCTCGCCGCGTCGCATACAGCAGCTTCAGCACAACTGGCCCTCTGTTCGCCCCAGCATTGAGGCTCCCTCCGACCACCTCCGGCGCCGAACCTCTCCCTCTTACAAAGGGGGAACATCCATCTTCCATGAGGATCAAACGGCGTGTAAAACGGTCTCTTAAATCCCTTGGAATCATCCGACGAAGATGGCCCGATTCCGTTTTATCGTCCGTCAGTTTTCGTTTGTACTTTTCACCTCTGTTCAGAGAAAGATCCCGACCGCTTCAGTACATCTACGGCGCGTATGTGTACTTCATACTGTATCTGGATATCTCAGTCTTCCATATAGCCTGTCCACTATCTATTTGGTCCTTGGAATCGCTCGCAGTCATCCTCGTAAGTTTGCACCGGCGCTAGCTTTCTCTGTCGCTGTCAGTAGCCGCGTGACAGTTTCTTCAGAGTTCCAATCAGCAGCCAGCAGCAGTTAACCGTGGCATGTTCCCTTCATGTTTTCGGTACCCCTGTTTCGCCTCCGTCAATCCATATAGTACTCCGGCAAAGAGGGCACCTTCATCTCACCGTAGAAACTCGCGACACCCCCAATCCTTGCACCGTAGTGCTCAGAATCTTCCTCGAAAAATCTAACCATGTCGCCGACCGTCACATCATTCTCTGTCAGTTTCTGTGGTGTATTTCTGTCCATATTCTCCAATTTTTGTGTCCAGTTCAATGGCTCTCCGGAGGACCTCTTGATGATCGTATCTTCTCCGTCTCGCCTTTTTTTCCAACGAGCCAAACCACGCCAGAAACGGTGCATCGAGCCGCTCGGGAGCTTGCTCACAAAACGGCACCACCGCGCGCACCTCAGTTCCAGAGGTTCAGAGATCAGCGTCTGAACTTTTCAGTTTTCAACTCTGAGCATACTCAGAAGAACAACCCAGATCTAGCGTGACAGTTCGTATTACAAAAACTATCCAACATAAAAAATTCGGAGCTAACATCCCTCTAAAAATATCTGCATTACGGCGTTTGCAAATTCTCAGCATATCACTCGCAAATCTCTCCGGAAATCGAGCCTAGTTAGCCTTTTTTTGTAAAACTCAATTCAGTTTGTCAGAATTCGCAGACCCGTGTGTTCTGACTATCTTGCAAAGAGTCCGCTGGCGTTATTTCTTGAGAAAATTTCCTATTTAAAACTACGTATCGATATAATTCCTTATTTGACATTGAAAACTTTTTATTTTCTTATTTGACCACTTTTAAAATTCTTTTGCTTTATGGATTTTCTTATTTTCTTATTTTGGGAGCTAACAGGCTTAACTAGGGACCTACAAAGACATTTTTGCCCCTATAACAATATGACAAAACTACAAGAAATGTTGTTGTACGATGATGGAACCAATAATTCAACACATGTGATGGAACCTATGCCGTAATTTGATGCCATATTTCTACATATAGTTCATATATATATATATATATATATATATATATATATATATATATAAAATCAATTATATATATTAAAAATGTATTACAAGATTACCAGAAATTAGATAATTAACTAGAAAATTCTATAATAATTAGAAACAGCCGGCCATCTATTTTAAAAAAGAAAATTACAACCGATGAACTGCATGCCTCCGGTGAGTTTACCCTATGATGTCTATACTCTCAAATCTCAACACATGTACAGTCAGTTTACCTATGGCTATCTACCCCTGAACTGCATGTCTCGATTTACCATGGCTACCTACCAGCTATCACTGAAGGAGACATGCAATACACACACGTACGCATTAGCGGACCCAAAGAAATTTGGAAACCCGGACATACATGCTTAATCTCTTACTTATCCTTGCAAATTATCATCAACTAATTAAGAAAGTAAGCTGCCAGCCGGCCGGCAAGCCCGGGCAACAGGGATAGTAGATCCGCCACTGTATGTACGGTCAAAGGAGTTAGCAAGTATTTGGTTTTTGGGTCCGCACGTGCTCCGCAACCGAAAGAAATACGCTGCTCCACAGGCTCTCACGTGATCACGCCGCGCGGTCCAACATGAGGAAGAGTTTGGTCGTGCGGGTTAGATAGAACAAGACAAACGATTGAATCAAGGGCATTTAGGTCTGGCTGGAAAAAATTAATGGAATCTTTTAACGAAACTGACGGTAGACATATAAGGCAAAGAAATTTTATAAGTGGTTACATAAGAAAGTGAAAAGTTTTCGGTGTCAAATAAAAAAACATATTAAGAAGTAATGTCAAATAAAGAATTTTCTCTTATTTCTTCCCCACACACAGGTCGTCTGGCAGCCAACGCCGGTGGCCGGCCCAGGTGCTTATACGCCGCGCGCGTGCATCACCCAATCGGCGCTATGGCCCAGTTCACATTGAAGTCTACTTCTGGTTCTTTAATCTTTCTCTAATTCTAATTTAACATTAAATAAAATTCTAAATATAAATTCAAAACTTTTTATCCTTTTGGACTTTGAAAAAACTTATAAAAGGTAATATGAATCATTTTCAAATACGAATTCAAACATGTTCTCAAAGTAGGTCAGAGTTGAATCTATCTAGTCAAACCTTTGACTTTTGACCATATTTAAATTACTTTGCATTTAATAATGTTTTAAAAGTCATATTTCCAAATAGTACAAATAATATATGTTTTTGAATCAGAAAAGCATATTGAATCTGTTTATGCTAATTTTTAATATCATTTGAGCAATTTAAAATTTCGAAATAATTTAAATGCTAATAAATGCCATTTCTTAATAATTGCATAGCTTTAAAATCGTAATTCCTAATTTGACAAATGATATGTCTAAATTCATTAGTTCGATGAGCCCGTTCTACCTATGCATTCCATGATATAAATTGAAGAATGCATCATATAAATATTAAGCATACATCAATGTTTATAGAAGCAAAACATGACTAAAAACTTAATAAAATGCTTTATTACTGTACTCACACCTCACTCATGCCATGTTATGCTTTTCCATGTAAATTATGCATCATTCCATCATGGCATACTTGTTTGCTTGTTGCATCTGATTTATATGATTGTGCAATGTATTTATTTTGGTTTTTATCCGGATAGACGCTGAGTAAGGAGAATATCAGGAGCCTCGGGAGTATATCCGGATCCATATTATTCTACAACTGAACTGTTAGGAAAGCATTTCCACATGCTTGCACTACATCTAGTACCTATTGCATCTATCTTATTCTTGCATCATATGTCCTGATTCGAATAAAATTGAATCTCAGGTATTGCATAACCTTTACTTTTAAACACCACATAAGCTTGTTCCCTCAATCCTACGAGCCATTACTACAGGAGTTGTTTGGACCATGCAAGTCATAGAATTGCATGTGTAGGGTTTGTGAGTGTCTTTGAACAATGAGGTACCTAAACAACTGAATTGAGTAGTAATAGGATAACTAATGAAAGAGGAACCGGTGGGCATTATCTGCTATTTGGTTCTTTAATTTCACTTGTGTCCTGTAGGACCCCGAGTACTTGATTCTTGTTTCTTGACTATCGCACTATCCGCATGTGGGACCATGAATCCCATTAGTCCTATCTTGAGTCATATGTAATTTCTTGGGGCCACAAGTAGTTTGGGGCATTATTACTATCATGTACTTATGCTATGCTTTACTGCTTTATTTACTACTGTTGCTCGTGGAGAGGGTTTACTATTGTCTGGTTTTGGAACAAATGCGGAATGTTTACATGGTATCGAAAATCCCTATCACACTTTCGGGTTCCCAGTCATTTACAACCATTATCGCAAACCCCTCGGTCTGTCACAAAGCCACCCAACTTCATAGCGGGTAGCTTAGCGGGGTGTCCCCTGAAATCATTTATGAATCTTATGAATGCTTTGTCATGATGCCTCATTCGATTTTTATTTGGTTTTTCCAAGGTTGATCATGCGTGTGTTGCTATTTGTGCACCCTTTCAGGGTAAATCTTTCTGAAAGCTGTGTCCGCGGTTATGAGTGATTTGGAGCACAGTTTCTCGATCATAGACAAGCATAACTAAAGTATCGCTTTTAAATTTACTAAAACTTGACTAGTAATAGCGCAATATTCATGGAATGATTAATAAAACTGCCAACAGATGGGATGTTCTTCCGCCTTCTCGTTCGGAACGGGTGATGGGTGAGCGATGTTTATTTATATTGACATATATATATATATGTTGGGTAACTAACTGTTATTTATTTAACGAACGTACGTCTATCATTTGTTAGGTGGATGTTGTAGCGTGTATCTATAAAATTTCTAGGCTTTATTTTCGCTGCAATCGCGTCACCCTCAGTTTGTCCCCTTTAGATGCATAAAGACTTGCAGAGTCCCTTTGGGTCTCACACGATAAAATATTGGTTCAGATGGACAGGTATACTCTGAGGAAGGTTACTAGTTCGAAGAGTCGGATGACGGTGGCAACGACCGTCTGGTGTGGAGATTCCGGGGATGGAGATCCCTGAGATCTGTGGGCGGGATGTGCTTATTTTTAGGGCATCTTAAGCTAATTTTCTTCTTATCCATACTCGGATCTTGTATTCCGCTTCCGCTTGATATTCTAACTATTATCTATCTAGTACTTTGGATCTTGTCTTATGGTGTTGAATATTTCTATTTATTTTAGATGGTTTGGCTCTGATATACTATTATATGTCGTTGGAATACATATGTATGCTTGACTCGCAGTCCAGCCAGCTATGTCTCTCGCACTTGCATCTATTAGCACGAGAAGTGGGTTGGGTGGTTGGCCGGTACCGTGCGTTGCTCCGCTTAGATGGGCCTGCACTTGGGTGGCCTTTGGACCTCCATGGTAGCACCACCTTATGCACTTTTAGGTTATACCGGCTTGTGATTTAGAGCATAGGATCTAGGGGATTACATCCACCCCCTTCGGTGGGACGTGCTCTGTGCTCGAGGGCTTAGCCAAAGCCTCGCCAAACGCCACCATGGGGGAGGGAGTGCTGCTGCTGGCCATTACTGCGAGGAGGAGAGCTGAAGATGAGTTCTGGTTTTTCTACGAAGAGCTCGAGAGGAGGATCTTGGCGAGATGAGGGTAAAAAGGAAATTACCTGCACCGTGCAAAATTTATAGACCCGAAATCAAGATTCGTGTAAGACGATCCAGCGGTCGACGTCTGGACAGCGTGTGCGCAGAGATTTCGCCATGTTCCTGCCGCCGCTGCTTGACGTTTCGGATTTCTCGCGTGGGATAATCGCTATCATTATGTTTTCTGCATGTGTGAGTAATGAGGCGACACTAGCTATGGTCTACATCATTTCGGTGAGAAATGTAGACGAATAGTCTCATCTTAAGATTCTGGCATGCACAGATCCTTTCCGGCTATGAGAAGTGTAAGGTGGAAGACTCAATAATTCTTTGACTTATGTATTAAAGACAGAGAATATTGCAGGGTTCTTTGGAGGACTATAAGATATTGCTTGACGAATTGCCGACATCATCTAGACGGAGCAAGATCTCGAAGTTCTCTAGGGCTACTGTTGGGGATATACTAAATGGGTATCACCATTGCATGTCTCTAATCTGGCTAACCCGGGTGGCCCACAGTTGGTAGAAAGGCCCATGGCCTGCTGGGCGGCCTAGTTAGATGGATTAAAAAAGGGAGGAACATATCAGATAAAGGAAGGCTACGGTCTAGTCACTGACCAACCCGGAGCCTTGGAGTACAAGACACGAAGACTAGTTATTATCTGTGTAGGACTCTATAACTTGTCCGGCTAGGACTTTTCTCTATAACCCTTGGTTCTGGCATCTTTATAAGCGGGACCTCTAGGAGCCTTTAGGGCATCTATTTACACACCTCGCACAACGAACCAATCCCTATAACTCAGCGTATTGCCCTTATAGTGATTTATAGCAGGAGTAAGGTTCCTCCACCGTCGTGTGACCTGAACCTGGGTAAGCTGTGTTACAACATACCTGCCAACTTACCGCCTTACCCCACCTCTCTAAACACGCTTTGTGAGTACCCCTCCATTGCGTACTCGCCGGCAATACCACGACATATCGTACATTAGTTAAAGACTCACATGAATATGTTAGGAATTGTGATGCTTGCTAACGTATGAGTAATATTGGTTAAAGACAGGAAATGACTATGAAATATAACTTAGTAATAGAGCCATTTGATGTATGGGGAACAAACTTTATGTGACCATTTGTTCCTCCTAATGGCTATACTCATATCTTGTTGTTGTAGACTATGTTACTAAATGGGTGGAAGCTATACCCACTTCTCATGCAGATGTAGCCACTTCCATCAAGATGATCAAGGACGTCATCTTACCCAGGTTTGGAGTAACTCGGTTTTTGATTAATGATGGTGGAACTCATTTTATGAAGGGAACATTTAACAAGATAGTTCAAAAGTATGGAGTAGACCATCGGGTAGCTTCACCTTACCACCCTCAAATCAGTGGACAAGTGGATTTATCAAACCAGGAAATCAAGGTCATACTTTAGAAGATGGTGAACAAGTCAAGAAAAGACTAGGCTTTGAAGCTTAATGATGCACTGTGGGCGTATCGTATAGCTTTCAAGAACCCTATGGGAATGACACCATATAAAATGGTTTACGGTAAAACTTGTCACCTTTCATTAGAACTTGAGCATAAGGCTCGATAGGCTATTAAAACTATGAACTTTGATTTTAAAACTGCTGGGAGAAAATGACTCTTAGATATTCATGCTTTGGATGAACTCAGAAATGAGGCCTATGAAAATACTAGGATATTTAAAGAAAGAGTGAAGAAATGTCACGATAAAAATTAGAAGGAAGGGAATTTAAATCGGGGGATAAAGTTCTGCTCTACAACTCTAAGCTTAAGATTTTTTGCAGGAAAATTGAAATTTAGGTGGGAAGGACCATATGAAGTCGAAGATGCATATCCTTTAGGAGCGCTGAGATTGAAAAGTACTACACCCTCTTCTTCATCCTGTATCATCAATGTGTAGCGATTCAAGGGTTACAGGGTTGGAGAGGTCAACACCGCTGAGGTAATATCGTTAATTTTGGCCGAGGAATTTAACAAAGTGAGGTAATAAAATCTTAAGTTCATGGATTTCTATTGGTTTGGAGTCATTTCAGCATGTTTCGCCTCGTTCTTTGTTTCCCTTTTATTTTTTTGAATTTATTGGACTTTTTTCGATTGAGTAAGGGTGGGCCATATGGCCGCTATGCCCGTACCAGTGGTCATTAAAGGATCGGATCCCTGTATATACTTTTCTGCTTTCTAGTACGACTAGGCCATACAGGCATATACGCCCATACCACATGTCGTTACTGGCACTGTTCTCACGTTGTTTCAAGATTTCTATTGTTCTTGTTCAAAAAAAGGCGGTAAGTTATGAGTACGGACGCCCGCCCATACCATCCTCCGTAACCGACTCCGCTCCTTTTCCTAGGTTTTATTTTATTTATTTACCTCTTTCTCATTCTCTATTGTTTTGACTTTTATTGTTTAATCTTAGATCTCTAGTCTCCTTCCTCCTACCTTACAATGAAATCTCAGATCTCACTTGATTACTCAAAGACTATGCAGCCTTTTCATATCAAGCAGATCTGGACCAAGGAGGGTGATGGGGGGATACCAATCGGGGTATACCCACGAAGCGGATTCGCCAGCTAGATCGAGCCGACTGAAGCCAAGCCTAGAGCGGGTCGACTCGCCCAATACGGCGACTGGCGCATACTGGACCCAGACGAGTGGCGCCGACTGGAGGCCCAAGACGGTGACTTCAATACGTAGCCCACAAAACCCTTGTAAACCCTAACTGGCTGCATATATAAAGCCACCAGGGGCACCCCACGGGGCATCTTCTCCCATCTCATATTAGATCTAGTCTCCCTCCGTCTACGGCGACTCCATTGTAAACCAATCTATGATCATATACTGGATTGATAGCAGGACGTAGCATTCCTCCACCGAGGGGACGTGAACCTGGGTACATCGTGTGCCAATCTCGCTCCCGGATTCTTCTACGTCGACTTGCTCCCTCTACGTAAGCTACCCTAGTAGCATCTGCCATACAATACCACGACAGTTGGCGCCCACCGTGAGGCAAGCGGTGCTTGGAGGGTGATAATCCGGGCGGGATCCCTTACCGCCAACAGCGGACAGATCGCATCTAGCGCGCCATCCGATCGCTGCCTATGGAGACTTCGGCAAGAGCGGGTGCCGTCATGGAGAAATAATCTGGATATAGTGGATCAGAATAACTCTTGCCAACACGGCGGCCGGCCAGGTCGGCGGCGATCACGTCCGCTACTACAGCAAACCTATTGCCGATAAGTTTTTATTCAAGCTCCGTCTTAATTATTGCTCTTCTAATTTATTATACGGTATTATTATTTTGATCTAATCTTGCATACACGTTGCTTGTATGTATTGTCTAGAGGGTTGATTCTAGATACAGCCATAGCCCGTGTTTGCCGGCCGGCTCACCGACGATTGAGCGGAAACAAAAGGTCTGGCGCCGCATTGTTAGCCGCACGCATAAACGCATCTGCCCAGCTGCAGACCGGTGCCTCGCCCCAGGAGCGACGAGGCCGACTTGATCTTCTGTAATGATTAGCTCCTAAGGAAAGAATGAGTTGGCCTAGTTAGAACTTAGAATACATCGGTCGCCGCCACCAGATGGAAAAGGCTGCACAAAAATACGCGTTCCATGCGGCCATCATCGATGGGTTTTCTTTTTAATCCAATCTCTCTTACACAATCATTGTTTCATGAATCGATTACTCTATCTAACAAATTGAATTTTGTCTTGGTTCGCATGTATTGCGCAACGTATGTGAGGCCACGCCGAACAACATCGATACCCGCCTTCGCTCGCGGCCTTGGAGCTCAGCGAATCGTTCACGACCTCGATGGCAAGCCTGCCGCGCGGACATCGGACTTCGACGTCGCGACTCCCACAACTTCGCTAGCGACGACTCGGCTATAAGAAAATTGCACTCTCATGGCCCGGATGCATGCGGCATGCTTACCTGATCAAGTCATCCACGTCCACTCCTTCTGGCTAAACGCCATACTCGGGAGACTTGCCTCGCCTCTTGCGATTCGCCCCTGTGGACTCGCCACGCTCGTGGATCTTCCCTCCACGGACTCGCCATGCTCTTGAATCCTCCCGCCGCGGACTCGTCGCGTCCGGCGACCCGTCCATCGCAGACTCGTCATGCTCCGGAACTCGCCTAAACGTGGACACGCTTAAACGCGGGCTCGCTAGGCTCGGGGACTCACCTGTCGCGACTCGCCTGCTACGGGATCGCCATCGCGACCTCGCCTTAGCGGCCCCGCCGTCGTCGACATCGCCATAGCGCGACCTCCGTCCGCGGTGTCAACCCCGTGTCCGCCGCGTCGACGTCGCCGTAGCGCGACCTCCGTCTGCGGCGTCGACCCCGTGTCCGTCGCGTCGACTTCGCCATAGCGCGATCACCATCCGCCGTGTCGACCCCGTGTCCGCCGCGTCGACTTCGCCATAGCGCGATCACCGTCCGCCGCGTCGACCCCGTGTCCGCCGCGTCGACTTCGCCATAGCGCGATCACCGTCCGCCGCGTCGACTCCTTGTCCGCCGCGTCGACTTTTTCCGGTTAAACCCGTGCGACCCCGTCCGCTATGTCAAATGCGTATGTCACGCCTACTAAGGGACCTTCATCGTCCGAGTCGCCAGAGAGGGTCGCATGCCATGCTGCATGGACTCACCACTGGGCTTCTCTTCCCTCCGGAAAAAATCAATTCGCCTTTGTCATCCTTTGAAAGAGCGACTCGCAATGACCAAGTAGTGCGGACGAGGACTCGCAGACCGAGCCTCGGATCGTCCATGAAAAACGCTAACCGAGAGCCATCATTGGAGTCGCCTTGCTCGACTGGCCTTCCGGGCCAAGACAAATGGATGTTCTACAGAAACAACACCATGTCCTCCTCAACCTTAGACAGTGCGACTCGCACGGCCAAGTACTACGGACGAGGACTCGCAAACCGAGTCTCGGATCATCCAGGAAAAACGCCCAGCCGAGAGCCATCTTTGGAGTCGTCATGCGACTGGCCCCCGGGCCAAGACGAGAGACTCGCTAACAAAAACAGCGCAATCAACATCACCGCGGACTCGCAATCATCGCGGACTCGCCACACTCGGGGACTCTCCCCTTGCGGACTCGCCACACTCAGGGACTCTCCTCTCACGCACTCGCAATCATCGCGGACTCGCCACACTCGGGGACTCTCCCCTTGCGGACTCGCCACACTCGGGGAATCTCCCCTCGCAGACTCGCTCGACCTCGCCACTCGCCATGCTCGGCAACAACCACTACTATTTTCAGAATATGCATCTCTAAAGAGCCTCAAGTCGCCTCTACAAGCCAACTCGAGCCTCGGGGACTACTCATAGGCATGCTGCGTGTACGCGTGGTCCCACGACCGCGGCTCGCCCTCGTTGACTTGCCACCGCGGACTCGCCCTCGCGTAACACGCTCGAGGACTCGCCGCTGCGGACACTCGCCCTCGCGTAACACGCTCGGGGACTTGCCACCGCGGACTCGCCCTCACGTAACACGCTCGAGGACTCGCCTCCGCGGACACTCGCCCTCGCGTAACACGCTCGGGGACTCGCCGCCGCGGACACTCTCCCTCGCGTACTCAACACGCTCAGGGACTCGCCGCCGTGGACACTCGCCCTCGCGTAACACGCTCGGGGACTCGCCACCGCAGACTCGCCCTCGCGTAACACGCTCGGGGACTCGCCGTCACGGACACTTGCCCTCGCGTACTCAACACGCTCAGGGACTCGCCTCCATGGACACTCGCCCTCGCGTAACACGCTCAGGGACTCGCCACCGCGGATTCGCCCTCGCGTACTCGACACGCTCGGGGACTCGCCACCGCGGACTCGCCCTCGCGTAACACGCTCAGGGACTCGCCGCCGTGGACACTGGCCCTCGCGTAACACGCTCGGGGACTCGCCACCGCGGACTCGCCCTCGCGTAACACGCTCGGGGACTCGCCGTCATGGATACTCGCCCTCGCGTACTCAACACGCTCAGGGACTCGCCGCCGTGGACACTCGCCCTCGCGTAACACGCTCAGGGACTCGCCACCGCGGATTCGCCCTCGCGTACTCGACACGCTCGGGGACTCGCCACCGCGGACTCGCCCTCGCGTAACACGCTCGGGGACTCGCCGTCGCGGACACTCGCCCTCGCTTACTCAACACGCTCAGGGACTCGCCGTAGTGGACACTCGCCCTCGCGTACTCAACACGCTTGGGAACTCGCCACCGCGGACTCGCCCTCACGTAACATGCTCGGGGACTCGCCACCGCGGACTCGCCCTCGCGTAACACGCTCGGGGACTCGCCGGTCGCTCGACCTCGCCACTCGCCGCGCTCGGGGACTCGGCACGCTCCATGTTCGGGGACTCGCCGCAACTGGCGGCTTCACCGACACCCTGCGTCGTTCGCCAACTGGCCATCACCGACTGGCTCACGTCAACCGCCTTCCGCTTCACGGTTCTTTTCTCTGTTCAGGAGCTCGTCGCCGATTCGCCACGACCCATCATCAAGACTCTCCACACCCTGCCTCAAGCCCGCGTCGAATCGACAACGCGCTCGGGGACTACTGATGGGGGAATACCAATCGGGGTATACCCACGAAGCGGATTCGCCAGCTGGATCGAACCGACTGAATCCAAGCCCAGAGCGGGTCGACTCGCCCAATACGGCGACTGGCGCATGCTGGACCCAGACGAGTGGCGCCGATTGGAGGCCCAAGACGGTGACTTCAATACGTAGCCCACAAAACCCTTGTAAACCCTAACTGGCTGCATATACAAAGCCACCAGGGGCACCCCCACGGGGCATCTTCTCCCATCTCATATTAGATCTAGTCTCCCTCCGGCTACGGCGACTCCATTGTAAACCAATCTATGATCATATACTGGATTGATAGCAAGACGTAGCGTTCCTCCACCGAGGGGACGTGAACCTGGGTACATCGTGTGCCAATCTCACTCCCGGATTCTCCTACGTCGCCTTGCTCCCTCTACGTAAGCTACCCCAGTAGCATCTGCCGTGCAATACCACGACAGAGGGCGTATCTGAAGCACAAGCCAAGAAGAAGGGATCCAAAGGAGATAATTCATCTCCCTCGTTTTGCGAGCCCTCGCAATTCGTTCCACTCCCCAACTGGGAAGATATGTTCCCGCAAAAGTTGGAGATGCTCAGGCATGTGGAACAAAGGAAGACCAAGGGAGAATCTCCACCAAACCCTTATAGGTATAATCTGCATGGATCTTCTCTTAAATATCCTCACGGATTCTCTTCTCGCAAAGAGGGAAAATGCGATGAGATTCGAGAAAAGATCAAAAACCTTGATAAGATCTCTAAATCTTGTGTCCAAACTATTGGGGAAGAAGTTGACTCTTACTGGATGATGGGCAAAGACCTAGAAAGAAAGGTCGATGATATTGATGGTAGAGTTCAACTTCTAACACAAATTATCATGGAGATGGTAGATGACAGGAAGACTCTAAGCAAAATAATCACCGAACTACATGCCGAGATCACGGAGATGTCTACCCGATTTGCATTTATTGCTCACGCCTGCGGCCTCAAGGAAGATGAAGAAGAGGGAGATGATGATTTCTTCACTCCCTAGAAGGAGTAAGTAATCACAAGGAATTATTTGATCCACCTGGTTTGATTTAAAGCTTGGGGGATCTATGAGGACCTTGTAATCCATCTTACAATTTTTAGCATGTTTACTTTCCTTCACACGTGTTAGAATTTAATTCCAGAATTTGCATTAGTTGCATCAACTTCGAGCTCCCTTTGTTCAAGAGAAGATTTATATCCGTTGAGTTGTGAGACTTTATGATATTTTAAGTTGTGTTCAAATTCATATTAGATGATTGAACTAGGTTGAGTGTTATGATACTTGTATGGCTATAATGATTTGAGGGACTTCCACACGAATAAAAGTATTAATTAGGCTATAAGAAGAATTCTGATAGCATATCATAATTAAGAGTTTTTGAAGCCATTAAAGTAGTGAGCATGATCAAATAGTTGTACTAAAAAAGAGGAGCGAGAAAGAAGAAGTAAAAATATATACATATGTAGAGAGAGAAAATTTAAGAAAGGAAAAAAAATAAGAAAGAACAGCTATGAAAAGAATCAAGTGTAGAAGAAAAAGAATGATCATGAATATCCATTACTAAACTAAGTGCTCGATACTTCTAAACTTTATGATTATATGATATGTTGAATCACTAGAAGCTTCTTATAATTTCATTAATACTAGAAAAGGTGTGGAAGCCTCTACGTCATGTAATGTGTAAGGGTATGGTAATACCCCCGAGGTATCTCTACATCCGATGTTGTAATCCTGTTTCAGTTTCTACCTCATTTATTGTAACGACTCATGCCTCATGAACATGATGATCTTGTCCATAAGTCACCATCTTGCTCGGGGACGAGCAAGATCCTAGCTTGGGGGAGTTGATGAGAACAAAATTGAATCATATTTACCTTTTTGCATAAATAGAGTAGGGATCTTTGTATTTCACTGCGTTTGCACGCACCTTTTTGTCCTTGTTTCAATAGGATCCCGAATCACTAAGTCTTATATGAACATATCAATTAGAACTATCATATTATGCTATATATATAATATTTTTAAGTGACATAACTCATTTTATGGATTTACCTTCGCACCCGGAAGAATACCGAACGAGAAGAAGCAATGAGTACCCATAACGAGCGGTGGTACGGGAGGATACCGCCCATACCGTCCACCCGTACTAAGTTACATCGTGTTCAACTAATGTAACACCCTTAGATCGGCCCTATGCAAGTTCCAGCGATTCCCGCCAAACCCGCATAGAAACGATTCAAAGGTGCCCACCAGGCACTTTCGTGCGGGTGGAAAACAAAGTAATATCATTACACAATAGTCCACGATGGAACCCACAGAATATATATATACAACAGCGACTCAATTAGTCAAGAATATAGATATACAGTAGAAAGATCCAAATCACCTTGAAAACGATACAACCTCCGAGTACGGACAAGATGCAAATTGAGCTAAGAGCCCTGAAGAATAACCAATGGCGTTCATAACCCTGCCCAGGCCAAGCCGGAAGGGTAACCCTGCTAACGACGTCGATCTCAAAACCTGCTTAAACAAAGGGGGTGCCGAAAAAGGCAAAGGAAAAAAAAGGAGAGCGGTCAGTACTGAGGCCAGTAAACGGCGAGACTAGAATTCGGGGGTCCTCGCCTATATAGGTATGGTGGACTGAAGCAGCAATGCAGCATGCACTAAACAACCTATAGAGACTCAATACAACTAAGGACTATCAGATAGGGATAAGAAAGACCTATTCGGATCTAACCTGAACTATCACCAAGCATACCCATCCTGGTATTTCTCCCTCGAGACCAAATGAGAAAGTCAACCGAGGGACTCACACAGTTGGAAGTTTTATTCATTCCGTTATTGTTGCGGCAATTACTAGTCAGATATAGATAACATGAGTCATCCTGATATTATAAACAGTGGGCAGTTTTAGTTAACCATTCTGTTGTAGTTGCAATACTTACTAGTCAGATTCAATGGTAACAGGTGACAACCCAAATCCAGCAGTTGTTGGCACTTTTATTTAGCCATTCCATTATAGTTAAACTGATTACTAGTCATTATAAAGTCAAATTTATAGCACTACCTTTGTTATAGTTGTCTATGATCGAGATACTGTGCTCCAAGTCGTCCATAACCGCGGACACGGCTTTCAGAAAGTTTTACCCTGCAGGGGGCACAAAGAGCAACACATGCACGATCAACCTCGAAAAAAAAAATGAAAATACAACGAGGCATCATGACAAAGCAATTGCAAGATTCATATAATATTTCCAGGGGCCACCCCACCAAGCTACCTGCGACGAAGTTGGCCGGCTCCAAGATAGACCCAGAGGTTTGCAAGAACGGCTATAAATGACTGGGAACCCGAAAGTGTGACTAGGCTTTTCGATACCGCGTAATCGTGCCGCGATCCAAAACAGTACATGCGCTCCATGCGCAATAGTAAATAAAGCAGTAAAACATGGCATAGGTACAGGATAGTAATAAAGCCCCAAACTACTTTGTGGCCCCAAGAAATAATATATGACTCAAGCTCTGGCTAGGGGGATTCATGGTCCCACATGCGGATAGTGCGAATATTCAAAGAACAGGTATCAAGTACTCGGGGTCCTACGGGACACAAGTGGACGGTTAAAAACCAAATAACATCTATTGCCCACCTGTGCCTCTGCATTATTTACCTACTTTCAATTTTAGTTATTAAACGATAATTAAAGCCATGATTATCTCCAACATTAAACATGCGGCATTACTCCAACAACTGTGGTACTTGACGACACGTAACTGCACTTGAGCAAGCGACTACGACACGCAAGTCCAACTATCTACCAAACAACAGGTAATAGGATGTGTCCAAGGCAATATAAGGCTGCAAGGGATATCACGGGTACGGAAACTAGAGCATCGCAACACCGATAGCAATAGATCAACAGGAGAAAATAAAGACTATAAAGTAAAATAGGTAGAAAGGGGAAGAATGCTCGCCTGAAAACATTGCCGAAGGTTCATCCGAAGATCGGGTCGACACTTGCATCCACTCATCGGCCTAATCCGTGACGAAGCAAAGCACTAGAAGAAACACCGGATGCACTATTTAATACTACGGCAGAAGATCGGGCATGATGCATGACATGGCAAAGATGCGATGCAACTAAGCAATATTAAGCGAAACCGGGGTCCCGACAACTGTTTCATAGGTTCAAGTTGTTTAGATACCCCGCAATTTAAATGTTGTATGAACATGACAAAACATAGCATCAGTTCGCTACACAAATTTAAATGAAGCCTATATTAGACTAGATTTGCCCTCATATGGTCTCCATATTTAATTTAGGTGAATCGGCAAAATTCCCCAAGCCACATGAGATGTACGCGAGTATGCTCAATTCATATGCAACAAATATGTATCATATATTATAAAAATAAAGGTCTCAAGAAAAGGGTCACACATATTGGTCCGGAGATCTTGGAATTCGGCTCCGGTGGTCGATGGCGAACTTGGGTGGATCAAGCACCGGGGTTCCTTCTGGTTCGACGACCGCAGCATAGGCAATGCAGTCAGAGTGAAATTGCGGTCTTTGGTTTATCCCTAGTGTTTCCACAACACAAGCACACATGCCTCTAGCTTCTAGTCGAATATGGCCAGATGGACAAGAACACACCGTCTTGTACTCATGAGGAGGCGTACTCGCTGAGGCCCAGGAGGCCAACGCAGATACAGAGAGAGGACATCGTCTTCACTGGGGCATGCGACCTGGCCGTCAGGTACAGGCACGCGAGGGCGGAGGAACAGTGAGGCGACCAGCGGCGCGCGAAGCTTGGCGAGGAGGAGAGGGCCCGCGTCCCTGGCAGCGGGGACGGAACGAAGGCGAGCGTGGTTGCAGGACGCGGCCATCCATGCCAACAGAGGAAGGTCGGGGGGGGGGGGGGGGGGGCGCTCGAGGATGGGCGAGCAGGGGACGAGGAGGCCTGGGTGATGAGGCGACGAACTTGACCGGGGCAGAGAGCGAGGAAGGTGAGGTCGGAGAAGCGGCCAGAGGATGCGGGCGGGCTCCGGGGAGGCGGTGGCGCATCGAGGATCCAGCGAGGGTGCGCGGGGTGGAACTCCATCGAGGCAGAGCGACGTCGCAACAAGTTTGGGCGGGACGACGACGCGGCCGGAGAGGGAAGAGGAGGGCGAGGGGAAGCTCGCAGGGCAACTGGCGGTGCAGAGGAGAGGTGGGGTGCCTAGCGGCGGCGCACCGAGCGGGGGAGGGCGAGATGACGGGAAAGGGACGAGGGTGAGAGAGGGGCGTCGGGTGGGGATCGGGTCGATGGGGTGGGCCGGGTTCCGATCGGGTGGGGTTCATGCGCAGGTTCGGTTCCAGGTTGGTTGGTTCCTGGGCGTGTCGGTAGGTGTATGTTGGCCGCGTGAGTGTGTGCCCACTGTGGGGCGGGGTTCCGATGTGGGTCGGTTTGGGTCCAAGGGGAAGTGGTTTGGGTGTGCCGACGTGGGGTTTGACCAGGTGGGTTCCTGATGGCAGGGTGGGGGGGGGAGAGTGGGTAGGGATCTAGGGATTAGGGTTTCTAGGGATTTGGTGGTTGGGGTTGGTTTAGGTTTAGGGTTTATTTGCTGGGTTGCACTGGCGGACGCAGGGGGCGGGCCGGCGGGGCCGCCACCCACCCAGAGTTTTGGCTAAAGAAAAGTTGACCCTTCATTTTCTTACCGAGTCGAACGTAGCTAGCGAGAGGATCAGACTCGAGAAGTCCCCCTGGCGGTCCCCGTCCTTGTCCCGTCCGTCTCAGCGCCGAGCAGAGTAACGTTGCAAGGGCGGCGGGCGGCCGGCCACTTGCTCCGGCGGCAGCGGGCGGCGTCCCCATGGCGGCCTGGCACCCTGGCCCTCAGCTCGCCCTCGGCCCCTTCCCCGACTCCCCGTCCGGCCGTCCGGGTCGTCCCCGACCGGCTGCCTGGTCCGCCTCCACCAATCGCCCCTCTAGCCACCGCCACAGTTGCTGCCTGCTGCTCTCCCGCTGGACCCGCTCGATCTGTCGGCTGCTCGGCTGCTGCCCGGTTTCAGGTATAAACTGCTACTCTGAGCTCCCACCTCCCCTCCTATTTAATACCAAATTGGCTAATCTCCCATGGGGAAGAATTTGTTTGATGCTTAATTTGTATGTTCTAAATTCTAAATTGTCTCCAAATTTGTCTGATCTGATCCCTAAACTAAATTGTCTACAAATTTGGGTTTATGTTTTTTTACCATGTTGTTTATATGTTTTATATGGTAATTATAGAATTGAATATGAAGAGGAAAAACCACGTTGTGGCACTTTTGGAGAAACATGAAGCAAAGAAGATTGTATATTTTTTATATTTTGGCATGTAAGACTCTCTTGATATTTTGGACTATGTGTATCTGAATGACGAATATTTGAAACATTTGCATTGAACTATAATGTTGTGAATCGATTATCTACTTATGTTATTCGCTTGGCAATTTTTATTGCACAAGTTCTATTGTTGATTTTTTTTAAAGTGTGCCCACCCCACAGTTCTTTGCTGCGTCTGCCACTGCTGGGTTGTAGGTGGACTCCGGTCGGTCCATTGGGCCTAGCCGGTTGTCTGCCTCCCCAATTTTAAAACAATATGTTTTATTTATTTAGTTTATTCTAAATAGTATTTGATGAATAGTTCAGATAAAATAAAAGATTCTGACGGACCGATGGTTTTGGTTTGAACAAAGGGAGAATATGTAGAAGACAAAATACACTTTTAGCAAGATAGTTTTTAACAAACAATATGCATGCAGATGTCATGATGATACATAGAGACAAGACATGCGATTTTCCAGTAGTGGTTTTACCCGGGGTGCTACAATTCGACACCACTAACAATGGATCTCGCCCTCGAGATCCGCCTAATAGGTATGGGGAAGAAGGCCGACGGTCTGAATCTTCTCGCTTCGTATAGATCCTCGCGACACCACTAACAAGGGTTCTTTCTCTATCTTGAAATCGGCGACACCACCAACAAGAGGTCATTGATCACGTCCGTCGAGAGAACACTCCGGAGAGACAAGGGCGAAGGTAAAGG
This sequence comes from Avena sativa, assembly GCA_916181665.1. Classification (NCBI taxonomy): domain Eukaryota; kingdom Viridiplantae; phylum Streptophyta; class Magnoliopsida; order Poales; family Poaceae; genus Avena; species Avena sativa. The sequence goes on along the minus strand of OV702285.1, from coordinate 361,724,226 downwards.
TATCATGAGGTCAGGCCACCTCTAACTTCCATGGAAGGAGTAAGAATTGCATCGACCCACCATTCAATGTACAAAAGCGAATGATAAGAGTAGTGGTATGGTCGTGACTCCATCCCGCACTCAAAGCATTACTCTGTACATGAATATAAGACTTATCCAACCAACTCTCGGAATTCAGACTGAAGATCTTACAATCGAGGTTTGGAACCAAAAGAATGATTTAGGCTCTTCATCAGATCTGATACACATGACGTCGTCGTGAAGGATAACACCGGAGGATACAAAGAAAAAATTTAGTGAAATTTTGGTCCACTGAAAGATAGAACAGATGAAAACTTCATAGGATAGCCTGAAGAGCGGATGTCGAAGCACCGTTACAAGAGGAAGGAAGCAAAACCCTGAAGGAATGACGGAAACCCAACCACAAGAAATCCTGGACTCATAGAAAAGATAAGAGAGCAGATTCAAAACACGCGAAGGTAAGAAGAGAATAGCAGAGGGGTAAGGAGTAAAAGCAGACCTAATCAGATCTATCCAACCGATTTTCCAAAATAATTTTGACACTCTACACGTTCATTAGCTAGGTTATCCTACAGGCTGGACCATTGGGTATCGTAACTGCTGAGCTCTGATACCACTCTGTAACACCCTCAGATCGGCCCTATGCAAGTTTCAGTGATTCCCGCCAAACCCGCATAGAAACGATTCAAAGGTGCCCACCAGGCACTTTCGTGCGAGTGGAAAACTAAGTAATATCATTACACAATAGTCCACGATGGAACCCACAGAATATATATATACAACAACGACTCAATGAGTCAAGAATACAGATATACAGTAGAAAGATCCAAATCACCTTGAAAACGATACAGCGTCCGAGTACGGACAAGATGCAAATTGAGCTAAGAGACCTGAAGAATAACCAATGGCGTCCACAACCCTGCCCAGGCCAAGATGGAAGGGTAACCCTGCTAACGACGTCGATCTCAAAACCTGCTTAAACAAAAGGGGTGCCGACAAAGGGCAAAGGAAAAAAAGGAGAGCGGTCAGTACCGAGGCCAGAACACGGCGAGACTAGAATTCGGCGGTCCTCGCCTACATAGGTATGGTGGACTGAAGCGGCAACACAGCATGCACTAAACAACCTATAGAGACTCAATACAACTGGCGACTATCAGATAGGGATAAGAAAGACCTATTCAGATCTAACCTGAAACTATCACCAAGCATACCCATCCTGGTATTTCTCCCTCGAGACCAAACGAGAAAGTCAACCGAGGGACTCACACAGTTGGCAGTTTTATTCATTCCGTTATAGTTGCGGCAATTACTAGTCAGATATAGATAGCATGAGTCATCCTGATATTATAAATAGTGGGCAGTTTTAGTTAACCATTCCGTTGTAGTTGCAATACTTACTAGTCAGATTCAATGGTAACAGGTGACAACCCAAATCCAGCAGTTGTTGGCACTTTTATTTAGCTAGTCCATTATAGTTAAGCTGATTACTAGTCATTATAAAGTCAAATTTATAGCACTACTTTAGTTATAGTTGTCTATGATCGAGATACTGTGCTCCAATTCGTCCATAACCACGAACAAGGCTTTCAGAAAGTTTTACCCTGCAGGGGGGCACAAATAGCAACACATGCACGATCAACCTCGAAAAAAACCAAATGAAAACCCAACGAGGCATCACGACAGAGCAATTGTAAGATTCATATAATATTTTAGGGGGCCACCCCACCAAGCTACCCGCGACGAAGTTAGCCGGCTCCGAGATGGACCTAGAGGTTTGTGAGAACGGCTGTAAACGACTGGGAATCCGAAAGTGTGACTAGGCTTGTCGATACCGCGTAATCGTGCTGCGATCCAAAAAAGTACAGACGCTCCACGCGCAATAGTAAATAAAGCAGTAAACCATGGCATAGGTACATGATAGTAGTAAAGCCCCAAACTACTTTGTGGCCCCAAGAAATAATATATGACTCAAGCTCTGGCTAGGGGGATTCATGGTCCCACATGCGGATAGTGTGAATATTCAAAGAACAGGTATCAAGTACCCGGGGTCCTACGGGACACAAGTGGACGGTTAAAAACCAAATAACATCTATTGCCCACGCGTGCCTCTGCATTATTTACCTACTTTCAATTTTAGTTATTAAATAATAATTAAAGCCATGATCATCTCCGACATTAAACATGCGGCATTACTCCAACAACTGTGGTACTTGGCGACATGCAACCGCACTTGAGAAAGCGACTACGACATGCAAGTCCAACTATCTACCAAACAACAGGTAATATGATGTGTCCAAGGCAATATAAGGCTGCAAGGGATAACACGGGTACGAAAACTAGAGCATCGCAACACAGATAGCAATAGATCAACAAGAGGAAATAAAGACTATAAAGTAAAATAGGTAGAAAGGGGGAGAATGCTTTCCTGAAAACATTGTTGAAGTTTCATCCGAAGATCGGGTCGACACTCGCATCCACTCATCAGACTAATCCATGAAGAAGCAAAGCACTAGAAGAAACACAGGATGCACTATTTAATAGTACGGCATAAAATCGGGCATGATGCATGACATGGCAAAGATACGATGCAACTAGGCAATATTAAGCGGAACCGGGGTCCTGACAACTATTTAATAAGTTCAAGTTGTTTAGATACCCCGCAATTTAAATGTCGTATTAGCATGGCTGACATGGTTATACCCTACGGGTACACGACCTTAGCATACCTAGTCCAGCCCAAGGAAGGCCCACGACAAATATACGCCAGCCCATGAAGACTTTCAGGTGGCCCGGGGACCATGACGCCTTCGGATCCTTGGAGAGCAAGACTAGAGTAGATAGAAAATTCAAAGGGGTAAACCCTAGAACCTGTAACCGACTCGATCTGTACCTGGGACCTGCCTACCTCTATATAAAGGCCAGGAGGGCAAGACGAGGAGGCTCTCTTACAATCTCTTGCATACCACCGCATAGACACCTCCATGCCAGATTGCATCTGCGCACCCCTGTAACCTTCGGTTCCACCATAACCAGAGCAGACAAGCAGGAGTAGGGTTTTCCCTCCGGGGGCCTGAACCTGGGTAAACCTCGTGTCCCCGTGTTGCTTGTTTGATAACTGTTCCGCGATCTCTAGCATACCCATCTTCTCCAAAACCCAAGTCCATAACAATGGGCATTGACGAGATTAAACCTCTTCAATTGGCACCGTCTGTGGGAACTGGGGACGCTGATTGTGCGATCGTGACGGTCCCAACCCGAGCGATATATAACTCCACGGTGACGGAGAGTCATCTCCTCTTTGGCGCCTTCGACTTCACCGCCTACTCACCATCAAGGACTTCGAGCCTGTTGGTGACGGACTCAAGATCCTGTTCGGGAGCTTCTGCTTCCAGGTGGGGTAGACTGGCACTCTCCGCCTTCCAGAGCGGGTGCCCCTGCCATTGATCAGGCCCGCTTTGTGGGCTCCACACCCTGTGCTACGCACATCATCATCAACAGACGAGTCCTATGACAGCAGCAGCTGCAACTCCGATCCGTGCGATCCACCATCGGACAAAGGGACCTACGGTTCCGGATCCGAAAGCTGTGGCAGCAGCAAGCCGATCTACGAGCGCTACCAGTGCGCCGTAGTCATCCAGGATCAGGAACACAATCCGCCACCCAACCCGCAGGGTAGAAACGGTGGAAACAGAAGAAGCCAATCCCCCCACCCAACGGGGAAGACAATAATCGTGTCATCCAACTCAACGAGGAGGGATGGGCTCAAGCACGCGAGGCCGTAGCAGGCAACAAGATCCTGCCCGCTGATGCCTCACGAGATCTGCTGATGGCATACCACATGCTCCTCATCGAGGAGAACAAGAAGCAGATCAAGATGCAGGAAGTGCTTGACAAGCGCAAGCAAGCAGCTTCGGAGTCCAGTGCGCGACGAGCTGTGCTCTCCGCCATGGGCATTGGCTCTAGCTTGCATGGCAACAACGGCAACAAGCACCGTTCTCGGATGGAGAACATGGACCCTAAAGAGCGTCGTGAGGTGAACCGAGCCCTCAACGCGTCCTTCATGGAGATGGATGCCGATGGCAAAGTCATCCCGAAGACGCCGCAAGCTGCGATCATGGTACCACCCACCTCCGGAGGGGGACCCGAAGAGGTCCATGCACAAGTCCGCGCTTACCAGACTCGGACTCGTCCGAGCTGCACTCCACGGAGAAGCTCCCGCGGAGCCAAATAAGAAGGCTGCGGTCTGATTCAACAGTAGTCCCACGCCTTCATCCGAAGAAGAAGAGCACGACCTTCCTCGAAGGCACAAGAGCTTGCGCCATCGCACCCGCGATTACGACGCCCGAAGCGAGCTCACCAGCGCAAAATCGACAAGGCGCGTGCTAATCGCGCATGCTCGTCTGAATCCGAAATGGATGAAGACGAAGGAGAACTTTGCGGAGACCGATGCTTCAGCAGATCTGTTCGACGGACAAGGATGCCGTGAAACTTCAAGCTTCCTTCGGACACTCCGAAGTTTGATGGCACACAGGACCCCAAGGCGTGGCTCAGTGACCACTTGTCGTTCGTCAAGCTGCACGGTGGAAGCAGGGAAACCGCCATGCAATGCCTTCAGCTGCAGCTGACAGGGTGCAGCTCGGATCTGGCTGAGCAGCCTATCCTCAGGATCCATCCGAAGCTGGGAGGAGCTGGCGTACAGTTTCGTCCAAAACTTCAAAGGCACCAGCAAGAGGCCTGCCTCGATCGAGGAGTTGCGGGCCTGCACTCAACGAACGGGCGAATCCATTCGCTCGTACATACTACGCTGGTCCAACACCAAGAACTCCACGGCGCACATCTCCGAAGAGAGGGCTATCGACGCCTTCAAGGACGGCGTGAAACGCCAGGACTTCAAAGAAGAACTTGGGCGCGTTAATCCCAAGCCACTCGACCACCTCATGGACCTCGCCAACAGGTGGGCCGACGGTGAGGACTCCGTCCTCCGAGCACACTCGGAGGAAGAAGACGACTATGGCCGGCGACGTGAACGCCGTATCAAGAGAAGATCGCGCGTCTACGACGATCACAATGGACCCGACATGGTCGCGGATGGCTACGCCGACCGCCGCGGCGACGACAACCGCAATAGCGGCGGATACCGCGGAAGCAATTTCCGCGATGGAGGACGCCCAGCACAGTCGTGGCAGCGCCGCGGTCGCGACGATGGACCCTCAGCATACGAAAAACTGTCGGGTCCATGCACCATCCACTTCTACATCGACAAGCAGGATGGTAAGAAGAAAGCAAGCCACATGCTCAAGGACTACCGCGAGTTCCAGAAACTCAGCGAAAGCATGGCTCAGATGAGGTAGCAAGCCCCGAACCCTGGATTCGGGAACGCACCCGCACCAGGCGAGATCGCGCATGGAGCTCCTCCACCGCCACCTGCATGCGGCCCGAACCACCCAATCGCACCCGCACAGAATAACGGTGGGCACGGGTATCCCCCGCCGAAAGGAGCGCTGATGATCCAAAAAAGGGCGCCCAATGAATAGGGTGCAGAAGAAAATCACCCGTCAGATCAATCTGGCCATGAAAACACCACCCTCCATCCCTGAGTACCTCAACGGATCGAAATCTTGCATCATGTTCAGCCGTTTGGATCACCCTTGCCAGGTCCCTCGCCCAGGTCATGCTGCCCTGGTGCTTGAGGCGTAGATCGGAGGGTTCAAGATGAGCCGCGTCTTCATGGACGGAGGCAGCGGCATCAACCTGATGTTCGCCAACACCCTAGCAGCAATGCGGATCCCGCTATGTAGCCTGGAACAGTCAGACACAACGTTCCATGGCATCGTCCCAGGAAAGGGAATATCCCCCCTGGGAAAGATATGGCTCGACGTCATCTTCGGCAAGCCGGATAACTTCCGATGCGAGCGACTCGAGTTCGAAGTGGTGGACTGGCCATCACAATACCACGCCATCCTCGGGCGTCTGGCATTCGCAAGGTTCCTGGCAGTACCGCTCTACGCGTACCTACTACTCAAGATGCCAGGACCTAGGGGAGTCATCACGGTCCACGGGAGCTTCACCCGATCGGACCACTGCGATAGGGATTTCAACAGAATCTCCCAGTCATTCGGCATGCAAGAGGAGCTCGTAAGGCTGCGCGAGGTGACGGACAATGGGGCACCCCCAGTCGCAAGACAAAACGCACCTGACATGTCCTTCGACTCCACCGTCAACACAAAGAAGGTGCAGGTCCACCCGACGGATGCCTCCAAGACGGTGCTGATCACCAACGATCTCAGCTCCGCATAAGAAAGCGCGCTCGTCGAATTCCTCTGTGAGCGCTGGGAAATATTCGCCTGGTGTCCTGCGGACATGCCAGGAGTTCCCAGGGAATTCGTCGAGCACGCACTCAACGTCTTTCCAGACGCCAAGCCCGTCAAGCAGTCTATCTGATGACTGTCCGAGCCCCGAGCAAAAGCCATAGGAGTCGAATTCAACAGACTACTCGACGCAAACTTCATCAGGGAGATCAAGGAGAGCGAGTGGCACGCCAACACCGTAATGGTCCCCAAAAAGAACACGGACATCCTGCGGATGTGCGTGGACTTCACATCGCTGAACAAGCACTTCCCGATGGATCATTTCCCTCTCCCTCGGATCGACCAGATCATCGATTTGACGGCAGGATGCGAGAAGCTCTCCTTCCTCGACGCCTACTCAGGCTATAACCAGATTCGACTGAAGGTCGAAGATCAAGAAAAAACGGCGTTCATCACGCCGTTCGGAGTGTTCTGCTACAACACAATGCCCTTCGGGATAAAGAACGCAGGTGTCACGTACCAACGGTGCATGCAGGCATGCTTGAAGGACCAGATCGGTCGCAATATCCACATCTATGTCGATGACATAGTCATCAAAACCAGGGAGGCGAGAACACTCATCGACGATCTCTGCGAGACGTTCGATAATATCGACCGCTAAAGGATCAAGCTTAACCCTGAAAAGTGCGCCTTTGGCTTCCCATCTGGCCAGCTGCTTGGATACTTCATCTCCCAGCAAGGGATCGAGGCGAACCCGAAGAAAATCCGGGCCATAATGGCCATGGAGAAGCTGAAGAACCTCAAGGGTGTCCAGCAGCTTGCAGGACGAATCGCGGCATTGAGAAGGTTCATCAGCCGCATGGGCGAGAAAGCCCTGCCATTCTATCAGTTGCTGCGCAAGGCAGAAAAATTCGAGTGGACGCCTGAGGCGGATGATGCATTCGAAGATCTAAAGCGGCTGCTCTCTACCTCGCCCGTCTTGGTTACGCCAAAGGAGCGCGAGCCTCTGCTGCTGTACATAGCAGCTACACACCAGGTGGTGAGCACCGTACTGGTGGTCGAGTGACCCTAAGAGGGCAAGACCCATGTGGTCCAACGCCCAATCTACTACCTCAGCGAGGTATTGACCCGACAAAGCAGAGGTACCCTCACTACCAAAAACTCGCCTACGGCGTGTTCATGATGGCTCGTCGGCTGAGCCACTACTTCCAGGAGCACCAGGTGATGGTCGTCAACGAGGCCCCGCTGAACAGCATCCTAAACAATCCGAAGTCCACAGGACGCGTGGCCCTGTGGGGCATCGAGCTGTCACCTCTAGACAATCGTCTATGAGAAACGCCACGCGATCAAGTCTCAAGTCCTCCCAGACTTCCTTGTACACTGGATGGAGCTGCAGCTGCCAGACACCCCAGACATGACACAGTCATGGACGATGCACTTCGACGGCTCCAAGCGTGATGCCGGAGCAGGAGCCGGGGTCATACTGACATCCCCGTAGGGCGATAAGATGAAGTACGTCCTCCGGATGAAGTTTCGAGCTTCCAACAATAAGGCAGAATACGAGGCCCTCATCCACGGCATGCGGATGGCCAAGATCTGCGGCACAATGCGCCTGGTAATCTACGGAGACTCAAACCTCGTCGTCCAGCAGACGATGAATGAGTGCGACGCACACGCCGAAACATGATCGCGTACCGCACACTCTACAACTCACTCGAGGGAGAATTTGACGGCTGCGAACTTCGGCACGTTGGGAGAGAAATCAACGAGGAGGCCGACAGACTTTCCAACATCGGCTCCACCTGTGCACGGGTGCCACTAGGCGTGTTCCTCGAACAGATCTGCGTGCCATCCATCAAGAGAAAATTCCCAAAGGGATTACCCGAAGAAGCAGAGCACTCGGGGGCTGCGCTACCCGAAGGGAAGGAAGGACCCGAAAATCTCGACACAGAGGTCGCTGTGGTCAACCTGATGCAGGTCATGGCAGTCGAAGAAACTTGGACGCAACCATACCTCAAGTACCTGATAGACGGCGAGATGCCTGATAGCCCGACAGATGCCCGACGCATATCTCGTCGGTCAAAGGCCTTCACCATAATCAATGGCGAGCTGTACAAGCGCAGCATTTCGGGTGTACTCCAAAGGTGCGTCACCATCGGTGACGGCAAAACCATACCGCAAGACATCCATGAGGGCATCTGCGGCCATCATGTAGGCAGCCGCTCCCTTGTCGCCAAAGCTCTACGAGCTGGATTCTACTGGCCAACGACCATGAACGACGCCATGGACATCGTCCGAAGATGCAACGGGTGCCAAAGGTTCGCCGACAAACCACACGCACCCGGATCAGAACTCAGGCCCATACATTTGGCCTGGCCCTTCACCCAGTGGGGCCTCGACATGATCGGCAAGCTACCAAGGTCCTCGAAAGGAGGTCACGTCTACCTCCTGGTCACAGTTGACAAATTCACCAAATGGATTGAGGCCATGCCAGTCACTAACCAAAAGGGAAAAACTGCCATCAAGTTCTTTGAATCCATTGTCTACAGGTTCGGCGTGCCGCACAACATTATCACCGATAATGGGTCGAACTTTATCTCCAAAGAATTCCAGGACTTCTGCGAAGACCTCGGAATCAACATCACATACGCCTCCGTGGCGCACCCGCAAACAAATGGGCAGGTCGAGAAGGCTAATGGCCTCGTCGGTGCTGGCATCAAGAAGCGCCTAATGAGCCCACTTGAGCGACTTGCGGGTGCCTGGACACAAGAGCTACCTTCGGTCCTGTGGAGCCTACGCACAATGCCAAATAGCTCAACCGGCTACACGCCTTTCTTCATGGTGCACGGAGCCGAAGCCGTGCTACCAGCAGAAGTACGCCACAAGGCCCCACGGGTCGTCGCTTTCAGCGAAGCCGAATCGACGGCTGCACTCGAAGATGCCGTCGTCAGCCGTCGATACACTCGACGAAGCGTGCGACATAGCAGCGGCTCGATCAGCGGTGTACCAACAGAGTCTCCGCAACTACCACAGCTGACGGCTGCGCCCAAGGTCCTTCGTCGAAGGAGACCTGGTCCTACAACTCAAGCAAGAGCGACCGAAGAAATTCGAGTCACCATGGGAAGGACCCTACATCGTCACTGAAGTCATCCCAGGTGGCGCCTATCGCCTCAAGCACATGGAGTCTGGAGTCGCATACTCCAACCATGGAACGTCGCACAGCTGCGATGCTTCTACCCCTAGCTACCCCCTCTTCTACTTTCAATAAGGCTACTCAGCTGAACAATGTACCTCCTCCATTACGATATGAATAAAGCTAAGTGTCTCGCCCTAAAATTTTGTTTACTATTTCGCATTTTACTCCATGCTACAAACGCACTCGGGGGCTCCCCCCACCTCACAACTTCGTCGATTGAGGATACCACGTGTACACCTGAGTAGCTGACCACGTCAGGCTAACGAAAAGGACACGTATACAAACAAAGCACTACGTGCTAAAACAACAACCAAACCCTTACAACAAAGGGCAAAACACGCCCAGTCAAATATATACAAATTTTACATCTATCTTTTTTACAGGTACTACCTATTCTGAAGAATAACCCGAGCACGCTGCTCAAACAGATCTACGATCTTTTCGGCATACTGCCTTACAGCCGCATAATGTGGACGCATATCCCACTCGCCACCATCTGGCCGAAGAGGCGGCCCAACCGCTACAACAGACAGATCTACATCAGGACGATGTAACCGCACAAGGGAGAGCGCAGCCTTCACCCCCGCGACGAGCTGATGCCGCACCAGTTCCCTGACACGATGCACACTCCAAAACTTCGACAGTAGGCCAGAGAGAGTTGACGACGCATCATCCAGCGGGAACATTACATGCAGAACCGACGCCAGCGAAGACTTCACCTGACGAAGCACCCGCGATACCTGGTGGACACGATTCTGCATTATCGCGAGGACCATGGCATGATCACGGTCCATCCAGAAGAACCCACCGGCCTCCATGTCCTGCTGGGTCAAGCAGTTAATCCGAACAGCAACACGCTCCTTTTCCTTCCTCGGAGAAAGGTTAGCACCTGCAATACTTGCAAAAGTAAGATGCAAGGCTAACAGGCGCATCCGAAACAATGAGCAGCAGCTCGAAAAACTCACATTCAAGCTGTTCGGCCAGACGACGCAACTCCCCCATCAAAAATTCCTCTCGGGCAGCGCCTCGCTCCGCCTTAGACTTCCAAACATCAGCATGGCCACGCACTCCAAGCAATTCCCTCTCAAGACTACGGATGCGGTCTCGAAGAAACACAAGCTGCGACGCACCATCCAAGGATGGCCGCAGCTGTGGCGCAGACGAAGTGTCAACAGGGTCATCACCCGAAGGATCCTAGAGTAAAAGAAGACAAGGATATAAACAAGGAGCACAGAACTCGGAAATTCATTGCGTACAGAAAAAGCCACTACGTGGCGCAGGGATTGTTCATAAACATAGTTACAAAAGCTGGAAACAAAAGCTATCCCATGACTAGAAGATTTAAGAGACTACATCCTGAGTAGCCTCGGATCCGGACTGTCTCCCCTTGGCCTCTCCCTACTGCTTCAACGCGTACTCAGCCAGCAAGTCAATCAACTTCGGCCCATAACATTTACAGCGAGCAGCATAGATGGCAAAAGCTACCTCGGATCCGTCAGCAGCAGTTGGCATCCGAGAGGTGACTTGAGGAAGATCCAGCTCCGCTCTAGAAGCCAGGGCCATCGCCAGCCCGACGGACGCACCAATGCCTTTCTGCTTGCGCTTGTACAAGGAAAGGCAAGGAAGCCAAAAGGAGAAGACAAAAGGCAAGGAAGCCAAAAGGAGAAGACAGAGAAACCCACCCGAAACAGTCTTGGCAGCCGCCATCAGCCTGCTGACTACCTCTCTCTCGCACGAACCCGTGGTGGTGGCGAGCTGCTCCTCGCGGTCTGTAGCTTCCTGCTGAGGTGCTCCTTGGCCTCGGCCGCGTTGGTCAGCTCCATCTCGAGGCTCTCCTTCGCACTAACGGTGACCTCGTCTTTCTTATCCGCTTGCCCAAGGATCTTTTTGAGAGCATCAAGCTCACAGAGAGAGGTATTGTGGTCCTCTGCAGTCAGCAACACACCTATCAGATCGAAGGACAAAAATACAAGAAGAAGCAAAAAGACCAAGCCGTAAACATACATTGAAGCTGTTTGAAGCTGGCCTCCAATGCCAGGTGCTGCTGCACCAGTTGGTTGGCGCCTTGCACAAAAGGCTGCAAAAAGAACACCCGGTCAAAAGAACGGCTCGGGGGCTACACCCAAAAGAACGTGCAAAAACAAGGTACACATGCGAAAAACACTCGGGGTCTCCCCCGAGACTCGAAGGAAAAACGAACAACAAAATACCCTACAGATGCTCGGGGGCTCCCCCCGAGGCGGGAAGAAAACAATGATCAATATATCATCCGAAAAGGCTCGGGGGCTCCCCCTGTGGCAGAAAACAGAATTACTTACATGGATAGATGGCGACTCCGAAGGTTCGCCTATAGTCTTCTCAGGGAACACCACCAAAGCCTCCTGCGGAGAAGACCTCGGAGCAGCGCCCTCAGAGGTGGCCACCGTCTGAGGAGGAGGAGAAGGAATCTTCGACTCCCCCACCATCTCTCGAGCGCCATCGCTAGAGGAGTCGTCAGAGGAGTGGCTGCGAAAGAAAAAATATCAGCCAAGAACAATCAAGCGAAATGAAGAGACAACAAAAAGAACCGAGGAAGCTTACAAGTCAAGGTCGCTAAGGTCGAAAACAGGAGGGGTCTTCTTGCCTTTCTTCTCTTCCTTCTTTTCTTCCTTCTTCTCTTCTTCCGCTTCGCCGGCGGGTGCGGTGCCACAGCCCGCACGGGAACGGCAGGAATCAGAGAAGAAGACCCCCATGCCCATCACTGTGATGCTCAAGGCACAGCGGGTTCCTAGCCGTCGGCGGAGTCGAGGCATCCGATGATTCGCTGGAGCCCTCATCCGCTTGCGAGTGTGATCCTCGCTCGACTCGTTCGCCTCTTCAGCCAGAGATCGCGCTGACGGCAGCTCGGACATGGAGTCCACCACCTCATTGTCCGGAGCATTCGGAAATACTTCAGGCAAAGGAGGCGACATGCCTGGCACTTTGAATTCCTGCACAAAAAGATAGCAAAAATTTCAGCACAAATATGTAAAACCAAACACAGTCAAAAAATAGCGCTACGCGCACATCACAGTTCTACACCTGCGGAACCGGACGGGAAGCAGAGAACGGAGAAGTCAACGACTTCCCCGGAAGATCCTCTCCAGCCTTGAACTTCAGCAGCGGACGGAAGGATCCCGTCGAGATCCCCTTTGGAGAATTCCTCAGCCGAAACCCTCGTCGGATCATGGCGACCCGAATAAGGAAACATCGGGTGCGCCCTAGCCTGGAGCGGCTGCACCCGACGTTTGAGAAAAGTGCGGATGATATCCACACCGTTCACCTCCTTATCCGGAATTAGCTGGAGATCCTCCACCCGATGATAGAGCCCCTCTATCTCCGCCACCTCGCCATCCAAGATCTGGTTCTTCTAGGACCTCTTCGGCTCGATATTTTGGGAGGGGTCGAAAGGAGCAAGACCAAAATCCTGCCCAGCCACCGTGGAGTCGCGGATGTAAAACCATCGCCTCCGCCAGTGCTGGACAGATTCGGACATGGAAAAGGAGAAGAAAAGAAGATTGGATCAAAGGGAAATGATGCAACCCCCAATGGGATAGACACCATCAGAACCAGATTGCCTCTTCACGGAATAGAGTTTCCGGAAGAGGCCAAAGTGCGGCTCAATACCGAGCCGGCACTCACAGAAATTGACGAAACAAGCAATATGAAGAAGAGAGTTGGGGGAAAGATGATGCAGCTGGATGTCGTAAAGAAAAAAGCAGTCCACGAAGGAAATTGTGGACTGGGAAGGAAAAGCCCCGAAGAACAAAAGCGAGGAACATAACCCGAAACCCAGCGGGGGGACGTGGAATTACCTCGTTGCTAGGGAGTTTGACGGCCTCCCTATCCTACGGGATCAAGCCCCGCTCACGGAGCTTGCGGAGATCACTCTCCCGCGTCTCCGATCACCGCTAGCCACCGTGGGTGACACGGGCAGCGGTAGAACCTTTCTTTCCACCAGCAGCGTTGGTGCCAACCGCAGAAGAGGACTTCTTATGCTTCCCCATCGTGGTGCGGCGGCGCCGGCGGAGAGAACGTAGGATCAAAGAAGGAAATACTCGAGGATATTCCAGCGCAGCAAGAAAGCTTAGAGAAGATTGGAGCAGTGAAACAAGAATGGCTGCGGTGAAAGCAAATTAACTTTTCCCCAATGATTATAAGGACGAAGACGACGCACGATGACCGTCCATCGGGAAGACCTAGAGCTAACAGCAAGATCTAGCCGTCCACGTGTAAGCACAACAGCGAATCGTCGCTCACACGCCGTCCACTACGCGCGGAAATCGAGGCGACGCCGTAATTATCTCCACTTCGCGCGTGACCAGTCAATTCAAGGTCAGAAGGTGGGACCCATGTTCGTCCAGTCAAGTCACCTCTGGCGCCGCAGACGCGTGCGGTCACCAATCGTCAGCACTGATGTCATCAAAAGCTATACTAGCAACGGTTACAATTCTTCGGCTACACAGCTAAGAGTACTCACTCGAATCTACGTTTCGATTAATTACTCGGGGGCTACTCCTATCAGGAGCGCTGGCCGCGCACCCGAATCATAATCAAGATATCACAATGCAAAACTATTCTTCGAGTCCTACGTCGAGTCTACGACTCCACTACGGACTCGGGGGCTACTCCCATAGGGAGGATGGATTCAAGAATCCGAAAAATTTGTGTCCTACGACTCGAACAAACACTCGGGGGCTACTCCCATAGGGAGCGCTGGTCGCGCACCCTATGAATTCTTCGTCTGCGATCCTTCGGATTAGAATGTAAAAACTTTTTTGGCAACTTTGCCCCGATTAACGCTAAGTGAAAAGCATCCTCCTTGGCCACCCGAAACGCCTCCGCGACGATAAAATTTGGATGCTGTGTCTACGACACAAAGATAAGACCTACATATATCATCTGATGGCCTGGCAACGCACACGACTGCGCTCTGCTAGTAGAAACCCATGCCAGCAGGCACGATGAAAATCCCGACGGACGCGTTGGGAACATCATTTAAATTTACTGGGATTCCACTCCTGTAAGTCCTCCGCGGCCTGAGTCGAATTACGCCAGCATCTATTCCGGATTCGAGTCGAGGGACTCGAATCTGAAGAAGATCATGTTGTTTTGTCCTAAGACAGTTAACTGACCCTGATCCATCGGGAGAGTCAGGCACACGCATCAACAATCCCTACACACTCGAATCATTCTCTAGCAAACAGAGATAGCCGCACCGAAAATAATAAAGAGTCCTCAGCCAAATCTACGATTTGACTGAACACTCGGGGGCTACTGTCATGGTTATACCCTACGGGTACATGACCTTAGCATACCTAGTCCAGCCCAAGGAAGGCCCACGACAAATATACGCCAGCCCATGAAGACTTTCGGGTGGCCCGGTCCCATGACGCCTTCGGATCCTTGGAGAGCAAGACTAGAGTAGATAGAAAATTCATAGGGGTAAACCCTAGAACCTGTAACCGACTCGATCTGTGCCTGGGACCTTCCTACCTCTATATAAAGGCCAGGAGGGCACAACGAGGAGGCTCTCTTACAATCTCTCGCATACCACCACATACACACCTCCACGCCAGATTGCATCTACGCACCCCTGTAACCTTCGGTTCCACCATAATCAGAGCAGACAAGCAGGAGTAGGGTTTTCCCTCCGGGGGCCTGAACCTGGGTAAACCTCGTGTCCCCGTGTTGCTTGTTTGCTAATCGTTCTGCGATCTCCAGCATCCCCATATTCTCCAAAACCCAAGTCCATAACAATGAGCATTGACGAGATTAAACCTCGTCAATGGCAAAACATAGAATCAGTTCGCTACAAAAATTTAAATGGAGCCTATATTAGACTAGATTCGCCCTCATATGGTCTCCATATTTAATTTAGGTGAATCAGAAAAATTCCCCAAGCCACATGAGATGTATGCGAGTATGCTCAATTCATATGCAACAAATATGTATCATATATTATAAAAATAAAGGTCTCAAGAAAAGGGTCACACATATTGGTCCGGAGATCTTGGAATCCGGCTCCGGTGGTCGATGGCGAACTTGGGTGGATCAAGCACCGGGGTTCCTTCTGGTTCGACGACCGCAGCATCGGCAATGCATTCAAAGTAGCACCGTGCGGCGCATTACACGACCATCATCGCACCATCGATGCAGTCATGCATCTTCGGGGCATCATCAGAGCGAAATTGCGCGCTTCGGTTAATCCCTAGTGTTTCCACAACACAAGCACACATGCCTCTAGCTTCTAGTCGAATATGGCCACATGTACAAGAACAAACCATCCTGTACTCGTGAGGAGGCGTACTCGTTGAGGCCCAGGAGGCCAACGCAGATACAGAGAGAGGACAACATCTTCACTGGGGCATGCGACCTAGCCGTCAGGTATAGGCACGCGAGGGCGGAGGAACAGTGAGGCGACCAGCGGCGCACGAAGCTTGGCGAGAAGGAGAGGGCCCGCATCCCTGGCAGCGGGGACGGAATGAAGGCGAGCGTGGTTGCAGGACGCGGCCATCCATGCCAACAGAGGAAGGTCGGGGGGGGGGGGCTCGAGGATGGGGCTAGCAGGGGACGAGGAGGCCCGGGTAATGAGGTGACAAACTTGACCGGGGCAGAGGGCGAGGAAGGCGAGGCCGGAGAAGCGGCCAGAGGCTGCGGGCGGGCTCCGGGGAGGCGGTGGCGCATCGAGGATCCGGCGAGGACGTGCGGGGTGGAACTCCAACGAGGCGGAGCGACACCGCAATAAGTTTGGGCCGGACGACAGCGCGACCGGAGAGGGAAGAGGAGGGAGAGGGGAAGCTCGCAGGGCAGCTGGTGGTGCAGAGGGGAGGTGGGGTTCCTGGCGGCGGTGGCTCACCGAGTGGGGGAAGATGATATGACGGGAAAGGGATGAGGGTGAGAGAGGAGCGTCGGGTGGGGATCAGGGTCGATGGGGTGGGCGGGGTTCTGATCGGGTGGGGTTCATGCGCGGGTTCGGTTACAGGTTGGTTGGTTCCCGGGCATGTCGGTAGGTGTATGTTGGCCGCGCGAGTGTGTGCTGCTGTGGGGCGGGGTTCCGGTGTGGGTCGGTTTGGGTCCAAGGGGAAGTGGTTTGGGTGTGACGACGTGAGGTTTGACCAGGTGGGTTCCTGACGGCGGGGTGGGGGGAAGAGTGGGTAGGGATCTAGGGATTAGGGTTTCTAGGGTTTTGGTGGTTGGGGTTGGTTTAGGTTTAGGGTTTATTTGCTGGGTTGTAGGTGGACTCTGGTCAGTCCATTAGGCCTAGCCGGTTGTCTGCCTCCCTAGTTTTTAAAACAATATGTTTTATTTATTTAGTTTGTTTTAAATAGTATTTGATAAATAGTTCAGATAAAATAAAAGATTCTGACGGACCGATGGTTTTGGTTTGAACAAAGGGAGAATATGTAGAAGACAAAATACACTTTTAGCAAGATAGTTTTTAAACAAACAATATGCATGCAGATGTCATGATGATACATAGAGACAAGACATGTGATTTTGTAGTTGTGGTTTTACCCGGTGTGCTACACCTCATCAAATACTTTCTCCTAGCAAAGAAGAGAGGGATATCCGACATTCACAGCCACCAGAAACCACGAAAAACCACATCTGAAAGAGATCTGAAGGAGGAACCTGGCTGGAGTAAAATCCTAGCTTCTTCACGGATCATTGGAGGACAATGCATCATACCCTTCATCATCAACTACTGCATCTACATCACCACCATTACCCCCATATCTCATCTATTAGATCTTTTTGTAATTCCAGTTCAATTGTGGTTTGCATTAGATATATATCCATACTTTTATCCATCCATTTGATTATGATGATGTTATTGATTACTTCCATGTACGTGAGTAGTTACTTTGTTCTTGGGTAGATGGAGAAACCCTAGCACTATTATGAATTTGTAATAAAGATGATATATTCTTGGATCCATATGACTTGTCGGTCTATGATATATTTATGATTTGTGTTTGATCTCTCTCTTTAGATGGTATGTGTAGTCGGCCGCATATCATTTTCCCTTGGGACTAAAGGGAGGGAGAAATCCTTTGGACGTGTTTTGGGATCATACCCGGAATCACCCCGTGATATATTGGCGCCAACTCGTAACCTACAAGGTCAAAGGAGGATTAAATAGGGACTCCCTAAGATAATTACAATATCCGCAGGGAATCCCTTAATTGTGGTGGTTTGTATCAGTGACTGCTCTCAAACATTGCACTGGTTATTTAGAGGTGACCTCACACTTGGCTCAACAAAGTTGCCTCCTACAAGCCTTGTAGTGAACGTATTATTATGGAGCTCTCTCCATACATATCATTACACAAGAAGTATGTTATCTTAATTACTAATACTAATAATACTATGCTAGAGGTGTATCCTACATCCCTGAGGATGTTTTAGCCCTACTGAGTTCAACCACGCTTTCGCATAACCTTGTTACTTGGTTTCTTTTACTTTTCTGTAAACAACCAAAAACCATTCAAACACCCTTTACTTGAAATCAAAGGCATCTTATAAGTATCCTTTGGTAGATAGTGACGAGGGGCATAAAGGCCTTTACCAATAGCTCTATGTGGGTTCGATATCTTTACTTCGAAACTAGCTACAATTGATATGTGCACTTTCAATCATCAGTGATCTTCATTCATATCTTCCAATGGCTTGTGACTTCCAACACGACGAAAACATCATCATCCTTATCTATCTTGGATCTGACGGAGTGTTGGCATCAACTCGTTGTTTTCTTATGGAGCTTCATGAGTTCTTCTTGTCAAGATCTTCAGTCTGTTTTTGGGAGTTAGATTGCATGATTTCCTTATTATCTTACGGAGTAATGCTTTGGGAGCGGGATGGAGTAGCTACCATACCACTAATCTTATCATTTGCTCTTGTACATTGAATTGGTTTATTATTGTGATCTCTACTTATTCCACAGAAGTTAGAAGTTGCCTTTATCTCTTGATACTTTTACTTCTGTCCTTGTTTTTCCTAAGTGTTCTCTCAAGAATGTAATCAATACCTCTAGTTGGTGATCTCGTCTATTTCAAGATGGAACAAAATCTTCAATGATCGGGTGGAATAAAGGCAAATCGTATCCGTCTTCTTCATTCGACCGGCGTTCTACATCGTCATACAAGATGGATGGAAGTTATATCTAACTTCTTTTCGGCAATTTTTTTCTTTGGTAAAGCCAATTATGGTTGATGCTATGAATCACAAAATATATTGCAATAGCCTATGGTAAGGAAAGCAATAAGCACTAGATCTTCAACTTATTTTTTGGTATTCCACCATAAACACGTGTCACTCATTCTCGAGGAGATAAATGTACACACCTCCTTTGCATGATCCTTTGGGCCTTACCGGCGCAAGAAGAATCTAATCCGAGAATTCAGGAACCCATATTATTCCTCCAAATCTAAGGGGAGAAACAATGATATTTTCATAGTGATTGTTAACTCACCCAAAGTAGTTCTTTTCTTCCGGCGGGAGAAAGAATCATCTTCACATGCAGTTTCGATCTTTAATCCTATCGATGTATATCACCCTTCAGTTGGAAGTAACAAGCTTTCTTATTTTGAATCTATTCAAGTCCTTTGTTTTCAAGAAGTAGAACCAAATACTCGCAACAAGTCTATCAAGTTTTTCAAGGTGCATTGGTCGCTCCATTCCGTTGAAAAACAACTTGGGAGCATGAGGATCTCCTTCATTCCGAGCACCCGCCACTCTTTGTGTCTTCTTGTTTTCCTAGGAATCTCGGGCCGAGATTCTTGTTTACTGGGGGAGAGTTGTAGCATCTCAATTGTGTAACAAATGTAATGCTACTTGCCTATTCTATATATGCTACTTCCTACATGTCATTATTGCATCATCATTATATAATGCTCATGTCACCATGCCACCTTGCATTTGAGCATCATATAAAACCCCTCTTATTTGGTGCTTATCCCATATGCATTATATTGTATTACTTGTATTTGCCTCTTGATATATTGTATTTGCTTCTTGATAAATTACTTCATGCCCAAGTTGAGTTGTGGGCATATATCTTACTATTCCACCACCTTTCTTTGTCATCACCTTATAATCCCACCATCCAAACTATACATGAGCATTTGCATTTCTTTTGGCATTTGTCTAGCTCATGTGTAATAAGATGGATCCACTTCTAAACCTACATGCTCTCATATATGTTTCTTATTGTTTTGACAATAAGGATTATGTGGCATCACATGGCCACCTTTGAATGATATGTGAGTGGGGATGCTTCTACATCTTCTATATGGTTGTTTGGAATAAATGGGCATGTATAAATATATATGTGGCCAATTGATTATCTAGTGGGACACACACACTAGCATGTCTCATTCTTGTTCATTTATGCCCATATTAATTCATTCCATATAGTAATCAAGATTGTATTTTGTGAGGGTCTTAATTCAACTAGTTGAATGCATTGATGGAGAAATAAATTCCATGTGAATTACAATAGTTGTCACTATTGTAATTGAGCATTTAATACTCATGCATCTCCCATGCAAGATTCCATCCTTTTCTTTTGAATTATTTTGAATTGGAGATGAGTTTGCTTTAAATGAATTCCAAACAAGTGAATTTTTCAAACAAGCTCAACCAATTCAATTATCTTCCACCCTCGTCATCATCTATCTCCCAACTCTCTTGTTCATATTGCTTTTCTTTGCGGGGGAAGTTCTACTGTCCAATTCTTATCCTTTTCTATGTGCAAGTCCATCCAATACTGGCGGAAGAAGTGGTTCTATATCCCGACGCCAAGTTGGACGGGCAGCAATTTGGTCTCTCCCCTTTCGACTCAACCCAAAAAATCACCCCGAAGAGGTCGTGGAAGAACCACGTCTTCGAGGGTTAAACGGCAGAGGTGGAAAATCTCTACCAGCGTGTGGAGGCACTCCAGCTGGTGGCCGGCAAGGAGGTCAACGGTGTCGACATCATTCGCACCTTCCTCAAGTGTCGGGTGTAGCCGCTCCAAGCGAGGGCCCACCCGATATTTCTGTATGCTGGCCGTAGCGACCTGACAAGGGTTTCACCCGAGGAGTTGTCTTCGGGTGACCTTCACAGAGTGCTTCGGCCCCTGTTGAATTACAACGAAGATGAGGACCTCCCGAGGAAATCCTTGACCTCATTTTTCAGCGCCAAAGATGCGATTCCGCAGGTGGAAACTTGTAGCTTGCGCGTTGCGCTTTTTCGAGTACTTTGTTGCTTGTTAGTGTCACTAATCATGTTTTATTTTGTCTTTTGTTTGCAGGACCCCCTCTACCTAAGAAATCTCCGGTTGCACCAGATAATGAAGTTGTGGAATCCGACTCCGAACTTCCCCCGGTGCAATCTCCTACCGCGGAAGCCCCCGAGCAGAGCAAAGGGAGGACCCAAAAGCGCTCCCGGAGTGAATCTTCGGATGGGTCTACACCACCAACTCCAAGGGGTCCGTCATTCCTCGAGTAGTACAGTGAGTACGAAGTTGCTTCCTCTGCACCTTTCCATGCAGTGCCCATTCGGGCGGTGGCTCCATAGCCACCGGCCAAGAAGAATATGAAGGAGAAGGCATCTCCTGTCTTCAATTTGTCGGACATCGAGTCATAAATCATTTTGTTTCAATCTTGCTTCCATATTCATCTTCACAGTTGTAGCTTGTTGCTGATTTGTTAAGTGCTAGCAGTAACCGTTCGGAGGAGTCCCTTGATGGGGACACCCAAGAAGTTATTGCAGAATCGAAGCCGACAACTTATATTCCCAAGGTGGTGGCCAACTCCGAGGATGATGACCCGAGCTCCGCTAGGCGAGAAGCTTGTGCAGTGGTAACTCGGAAGGCAGCATGCAAACCTTCAGAGTCCACACCTAAGCATGTAAGTGTTGTCCTTTTACTTCTTGGGGGAGCACCCGAGTCCTTTATTTATCTGATCTGTTTGTTTTTCGCTGGGGGGAGCCCCCGAGCCCTTTATTCATCAGGTTTATTTTCTTCTGTTTGTAGCCTTTTATCCGTAGCGCTAATCTTCTGATCCAGCAACATCTGGCGTTGCAGGATGAGCTGAAGCAGCTCCGAGGTGCGTAGCTTTTCACCTTGTTTATTGTTCGAGTACGCCAGGTTTGTTGCTTGTGTTTACCCGATATTTCTTTATGCTGCAGATGATAATAATGATGTACTCTGAAGGCTGACCACTCTCGAGAAGAGCCTCGGCCAAGCAGAGAAGAAGGCAGAGGATGCTGTGGAGGCCATGGAGCTCTAGCAAAAGGAGGCCGAAGATAGCGACCATCAGCTCACGGCCATGTCAGCCACTCGGGAAAAGGCCATGGCCAACAAGCTCATGGCTGCTGCCAAGGCTATCTCTACCATGGCCGGTAAGATGTCTTGGCTAATGCTGCTGTTGTGATCAAGGATCGCTGCTCTGCTACCGTTGTCTCCCTAGAGAAGGCCAAGAAGGTGCTCACGCGCCTCTATAAGGAGGTCGTCCCCAAGGGCGCTGCCCTCAACAACGCCGACTCACTTGCAGATGCTCTATCGGAGGATGCTCCGACGGAGTAAAAATGCAAGCAGAAGGGCATCGGTGCCTCCATGGGGCTGGCCATGGCGATGGTGTCCGGAGCCGAGCTGGACCTGGCCCAAGTCACGTCTAGGATGCCGATGGCGGTGGTTGGCTCCGAGCTAGCTTTCACCCTTTTTGCTTCTCGCTGTAAGCATTACGGGCCTAAGCTCATTGACCTCCTGGCCAATTATGCGGCGAAGCAGCAACAGGAGGCCAAGAGCAGGCAGTCTGGCTCCGAGGCTGCTCCGGATGCTGTTGCTTAGGCCCTTGTACTGTAGCTAGTGTAGCTTTTCTACTTTTGCTGTTTTTTGTAACATCTTGTGTATGAACGAGTCCCACTTTGCCACGAGGTGGATTTATTTATGTATATAAGTCTACCTTTTAACTGTTGTCAAAAGTATTTGTGATGTTCATACTTTCTTGTTTACCCCTAGGATCCTTCGGGTGAGGCTCCAATGGTTACTCCGCCTACGCCTGATCCTCGCCCATCATTGGATGAGGCGTCGCAATTTCCCTTTCTGTATGATCGTGTCCGCAGTCTAGAAAAGGACATCCTCAGCATCCGAGGCCATGCGGATGTGTGGAAGTCAAAGGCTGAGCGAGCCACTGCCAGGGATGAGTTCTTGCTTGGGGAATTTCGGCAGATGGGTGAGCAACTTCAATGTGAGTCTTCGTGAACCGATGCTCTTTCGGGTGTACCTTATTTGTATGCCGGGTCACCCCGTGATTTGTGCAGATGTGAATCTTATTCCAAGGGAAGAGAAGGAGCGCATCGCAATTCATATGAACTACCTGATGCAACAAGAGCTAGAGGCTGGTGGCTTCTTTTGGATGGATTGTGATCGAGCCATCGTCCTTGCGACAGTGCAAGATCGCATACACCAGGTTCTTTAGGTTCTAAGGCAGGCGAGGTCATCACTTGCAGCCATTTGGTCCATCATGTTTCCTTTGGACGCTGCGCCTTCTACTTTTTTGGGTCTTCTTGGTAAATTTTGGAATCTAGGCCACGTCAAGGACTTGGTGCGTCATCAGCTTATTGCAGGGGTTAAGGCAGCCTTGTCTGGTTTGATTGCATCGTCGTGATGTCAATCTTGAAGAGGTAGCGAATGGACCACCTCTTCGACCATATGGTAGTTTATGGGACATGCGCCCTCATTACGCAACTGTGGTGCAGTACGCCGAAGAAATTGTAGATTTGTTCGAGCAGTGGGCAAATGTTATGCTCCAGAACAATTAGGTCGTGTAAAGAAAATGAGATAATGTAAAATTTGTATTTTATTCGAGTGGGCTTGCAATTCCCTTTATAAAGTTTATATGTAATGGCACGTGGTGCACTTGTAATGTGCATGTCCTTTTCGTTAGCCTGACGTGATCAGCTACTCAGGTTGTATGCATTGTTTTAGGTCGATAAAGTCGTGAGGTGAGGCATAGCCCCCGAGCATATTTAGCGTGAAGTAATGTAAGGAGAAAAAGATATTTGGGCCAAGGAACTTAGATTTTATTCATAGCAAACAAGGAGGTACATTGTTTGGCTGAGTAGCCTTGGCTGAATAGCCGTATTGAAAGTAAAGGGTAACTAGGGGTAGAAGCGTCACAGTCGGGCGACATTCCAGGGGTTGGAGTATTCGACTCCTGATGCGACGTCCATGAGGCGATAGGCGCCACCTGGGATGACTTCGGTGACGATGTAGGGTCCTTCCCAGGGTGACTTGAGCTTCTTGTGCCCTTCTTGCGTGAGTCGCAGGACGAGGTCTCCCTCGACGAAGGACCTTGGGCGTAGCCAGCGGCTGTGGTAGTTGTGGAGGCTCTGCTGGTATACCGCTGATCAAGCCGCAGCAATGTCGTGTGCCTCGTCGAGTGTGTCGATGGCGTCTTCGAGTGCTGCCGATGAGTCGGCTTCGCTGTAAGCGACGATCCATGGGGCCTTGTGGCGTACCTCGGCGGGTATCACAACTTCGGCTCCGTGCACCATGAAGAAGGGCATGTAGCCAGTTGAGCTATTTGGCATTGTACGCAGGCTCCAGAGGACGGAGGGTAGCTCATTTGCCTAGGCTCCCGCAAGCCTTTCGAGTGGGCATAGTAGGCGCTTCTTGATGCCGTTGCCTATGAGGCTGTTGGCCTTTTCGACCTGTCCGTTGGTCTGCGGGTGCGACATGGAGGCGTATGATATGTTGATGCCGAGGTTGCCGCAAAAGTCTCAAAATTCCTTCGAGATGAAGTTCGATCCGTTGTCCGTTATGATGCTATGAGGCACACCGAACCTGTAGACAATGGACTCGAAAAATTTGACGGCAGTTTTGCCGCTTTGGTTGGTGACGGGCATGGCCTTGATCCACTTGGTGAATTTGTCGACTACGACCAGGATTAAGACGTGGCCTCCTGGCGAGGACTATGGCAGTTTGTCGATCATGTCGAGGCCCCACTAGGAGAAGGGCCAGGCCAGCGGTATAGGCCTTAGCTCGGATCCTGGTGTGTTTGGCTTGTCTGCATCCCTTCACAGGCCTTGCACCTCTAGACGATGTCCTTAGTGTCGTTCATTGCGGTTGGCCAGTAGAACCCAGCTCGTGGAGCTTTGGCAACTAGGGCGCGGCTGTCTGCATGATGGCGTAGATACCCTCATGGATGTCTTGGAGGATTCTTTTGCCGTCACCGATGGTGACACATCATTGGAGCACACCCGAAATGCTGCTCTTATACAGCTCGCCATTGATGATGGTGAAGGCTTTTGACCGACGAGATATGCGCCAGTCAATTGTCGGGTCATCGGGCAGTTGATTTTTTATCAGGTACCGAAGGTACGGGTGCGTCCATGTTTCTTCAACCGCCATGACCTACATCAAGCTGACCAGCTCGGCCTCTGTGTCCAGCTTTTCGGGTCATTTCTAGCCTTCGGGTAGCCCAGCCCCCAAGTGCTCTGCTTATTCGGCTGAGCCTTTTGGGAATTTTCTCTTGATAGAGGGTACGCAGATTTGTTGAAGGAACATACCTAGTGGCACCCGTGCACAGGTGGAGCCAATGTTGGTGAGCCTGTCAGCCTCTTCATTGCTTTCCCTGCCGACGTGCCGAAGCTTGCAGCCGTCAAAGTCTCCTTCTAGTGAGTTGTAGAGTGCGAGGTACGCGATCATGTTGGTGTTATGGGCGTCACACTCGTTCATCGTCTGCTGCACGACGAGGTTCGACTCGCCGTAGATGACAAGGCGTGTTGCGCCGCATACCTTGGCCACCCTCATGCCATGGATGAGGGCCTCGTATTCGGCCTCGTTGTTAGAGGCGCAAAATTTCATTTGAAGGATGTACTTCATCTTCGCACCTTGGGGGGACGTCAGTATGACGCCGACCCCGACTCCGGTCTCGCGCTTGGTGCCGTCAAAGTGCATCGTCCAGGATTGCGACATGTCCGGAGTATCTAGCAGCTGGAGTTCCATCCAGTGGACGAGGAAGTCAGGGAGGAGCTGAGACTTGATGGTGGTGCGCCGCTCATAGATTATGTCTAGAGGGGACAATTCGATGCCCCATAAGGATACGCGCCTCGTGGCTTCGGGGTTCTTCAGGATGTTTGATAGAGGGGCATCATTGACGACCATGATCTGATGCTCCTGGAAGTAGTGGCTCAGCCGATGAGTCATCATCAATACACCGTAGGCTATCTTCTGGTAGTGAGGGTACCTCTGCTTTATCGGGGTCAGTACCTCACTGAGGTAGTAGATTGGGCGTTGGACCCCATGGGTCTTTCCATCTTCGGGTTGCTCGACCATGAATACGGTGCTGACCACCTGATGTGTGACTGCAATGTATAGCAGCAATGGCTCCCATTCCTTTGGCGCAACCAGGACAGGTGATGTGGAGAGTATCCGCTTGAGGTCCTCGAACGCATCTTCTGCTTCGGGTGTCCACTCGAACTTGTCCGCCTTGCGCAGCAGCTAATAAAAGGGTAGGGCCTTCTCACCCATTCGACTGATGAATCTGCTCAGCGCCGCAATCCGCCCAGCTAGCTATTGGATACCCTTGAGGTTCTTTGGCTTCGCCATGGCCAATATGGCCCTGATTTTCTTCGGGTTCGCCTCGATGCCTCGTTGGGAGATGAAGTACCCGGGTAATTGACCAGAAGGGACGCCGAAGGCGCACTTATCTAGGTTTAGCTTGATTTTTTAGTGATCAAGGTTATCAAATGTCTCGCGAAGATTGTCGATCAGTGCCTTGGCCTCCCTGGTCTTGATTACTATGTCATCGACATAGACCAAGATGTTGCGACCGATCTGGTTTTTCAGGCACGCCTGCATGCACCTCTGGTACGTCGCACCTGCGTTCTTCAGCCTGAAGGGCATTGTTGTAGCAGAACACTCCAAACGGCGTGATGACTGTTGTTTTCTCCTGATCTTCGACCTTCAATCGAATTTGGTTGTAGCCTGAGTAGGCATCGAGGAAGGAGAGCTTCTCGCAACCTGCAGTGGAGTCGATGATTTGATCGATCCTAGGTAGAAGGAAGTGGTCCTTCGTACAGTGCTTGTTGAGCGATGTGAAGTCCACACAGATCCGCAGGATGTCCGTGTCCTTCTTAGGGACTAGCACGGTGTTGGCCAGCCACTCGCTTTCTTTGATTTCCCTGATGAAGTTGGCATCGAGCAGTCTGTTGACGTTGATTCCAATGGCTTCAGCTCTTGGCTCGGACAATCGACGGATCAACTGCTTGACTGGCTACGCATCCGGAAAAACATTGAGTGTGTACTCGGCGAATTCCCTAGGAACTCCTGGCATGTCCGCAGGATACCAGGCGAAAATTTCCCAGCGCTCATGGAGGAATTTGACGAGCGCGCTTTCCTATGCGGGACTGAGGTTGTTGGCGATCAACACCGTCTTAGAGGCGTCCGTCGGGTGGAGCTACACCTTCTTCGTGTTGACCGTGGAGTCGAACGACATATCAGGTGCGTTTTGTTTGGTGACTGGGGGTGCCCCGTTGTCTATCACCTCGCGCAGCCTCGTGAGCTCCTCCTGCATGCCGAACGACTAAGAGATTCTGTTGAAATATCTGTCGCAGCTGTCGGACCGGGTGAAGCTTCCCTGGACGGTGATGACGCCCCTATGTCCTGGCATCTTCAGTAGCAGGTATGCGTAGTGCGGTACTACCAAGAATATTGCGAATGCCACGTGGCCAAGGATGGCGTGGTACTCTGATGTCCAGTCCACCACTTCGAACTCTAGTTGTTCACGCTTGAAGTTTTTGGGCTTGCCAAAGATGACGTCGAGCCATATCTTACCCCGGGGGTATATGCCCTTTCCTGGGACTATGCCGTGGAACATCGTGTCTGACTGCTCCAGGCTGCATAGCGGGATCCGCATCGCTGCGAGTGTGCTGGAGAACATCAGGTTGATGCCGTTGCTGTCGTCCATGAAGATGCGGCTCATCTCAAATCCACCGATCTGCGCCTTGAGCACTAGGGCAGCATGAACTGGGCGAGGTACCTAGCGTCGGTGATCCGAACAATCGAATGTGATGCAGGACTCCGAGCCACTAAGGTACTCAGGTATGGCTGGTGGAGAGGTCACGGCCAGGCTGACTTGGCAGGTGATCTTCTTCTGCACCCTGTTGGTTGGGAACCCTTCTGGATCATCAAGGACCCTTTTGGTTGTGGGTACCCACCTGCGCCGTTATTTGGCGCTGGCGCGACCGGCGGATGCGATGGTCCGACGGGTGGTGGTGGAGGAGCTCCGTGGGGGATAGCACCTGGTGCGAGTGTGGGTCCGAATCCAGGGTTCACGGTCTGGCGGCGCATTTGGGTGAGGCCCTCGCAGAGCTTTTGGAATTCTCGGCAGTCCTAGAGCATGTGGCTGGCCTTCTTCTTACCATCTTGCTTGTCGATGTAGAAGTGGATGGGGTAGGGACCAGACAGCTTGGCGTATGTCGAAGGCTCATCATCGTGGTTGCGACGTTGCCATGCTTGCGTGGGTCGTCCGCCGTCATGGTAGTTGCTGCTGCGGTATCCGCTATTGCGGTTGCCGTCATCGCGTCAATCGGTGTATCCAGCCGGAACCATGTCGACTCCATCGCGATTGTCGTAGACGTGTGATCTTCTCTTGCTACAACATTAGCTCCTGCGACCGTAGTCATCTTCATCATCCAAATGCGCTGGGTTGACGGAATCCTTGCCATCTCCCCATCGGTTGGCGATGTCCATGAGGTGGTCAAGCGTCTTGGGCTTGACACGTCCAAGCTCCTTCTTTAAATCTGGGCACCTGGCACTGTACTTGAAGGCGTCGATTGCTCTTTCTTCGGAGATGTGTGCGGTGGAGTTCTTGATGTGGGACCAGTGGAGTATGTACAAGCAGATGGACTCGTTGGTCCGTTGGGTGCACGCCTGCAGCTCCTCGATGGAGGCTAGCTTATTGCTGGTGCCCTTGAAGTTGCGGATGAAGCTGTACTCCAGCTCTTCCCAGCTTCGGATAAAGCTGGAGGATAGGCTGCTGAGCCAGACCCTGGCCGCGCTTGTCAGCTGCAGCTGAAGGCATTGTAAGGAGGTGTTCTTGTTTCTGCCGTGGAGTTTGACCGACGACAGGTGATCATCAAGACAAGCCTTTGGTTCCTGTGTACTATCGAAATTTGGATTATCCAAAGGGAGCTTGAAATTTTTTGGCATCCGTGTTCGCCGAAAAGATATGCTGAAGCATCTAGCTCCGCACAGCTCTCCGTCGTCCTCCTCTTCAGACTCAGTTGAGCACGCGCATTTAGCATGTTCTTTGTCGATCTTGCGTTGGGTGAGCTCGTTGTGAGCGTCATAGTTGCTGTTGTGGCGCCGTGGGATCTTGCGACGCCGGGGAAAGTCGTTCTCATCCTCCTCAGATGAGGGTGTGCGTCTTCCAGTGAACTTGACTGTAGCTTTTTTCTTTGGCTCCGCAGGAGTTTCCTCGTAGAGCGCAGCTCCGACGAGTCTGAGGCCTGCTAGTGCGGACTTGTCCATGGCGTTCTTCGGGTTGCCCACCGGAGGCGGATTGGACGCGAGATAGGTGCCGACATGATTGCAGCCTGCGGTGTTTTCGGCATGACGTTGCCGTGCGATTCCATTGTCATGAAGGACGTATTGAGGGCCCTGGTGACCTCACGTCGTGCGGCGGGGTCCATGCGCTCCATGCATGAGCGGTACTTGTTGGCGTTATTGCCATGTGAAGTGGAGCCGTCAGCGATAGAGAGCGCAACTTGCCCCGCGCTGGACTCCGCAGCTGCCTTCTGACGCTTTTCGAGCTCCTCCTGCAGCTTCACATGCCGGTTGCGCTCGTCGATCAGGAGGAGGTGGTAGGCCATCAGCAGATCTCGGGAGGCATTCACATGTAGGGTTTTGTTGCCTGCCACGGCCTCGCGTGCTTGGCGCCAGCCTTCCTCGTTGAGGTTGATCTGGTTGTAGGCGTGACCGTCGCCTTTGTTGGCTCTATTAGGCGGATCTCCACCGTTTCCTCCATTCCCAGTTTGCGGGTTGGGAGGGGGATTGGGTGTTTGCTGCGCACTCAAACCTAGCGGTGGGTCCGCTCCATTGTTGATGACGACAGCGCATAGGTAGCGCTCACAGAGTGGGTTGCTGCTGCCACAACTTTCGGATCTGGAACCGTAGGTTCCTTCATCCGAAGGGGGCCGCACAGATCGGAGTTGCAGCTGTTGCTGTCATCCGAGTCGTCTGTCAGCGTCGACGCATGCAACGCGCCGATGGGTGGGAACCATGAAGCGGGCCTGATGGATGGTGGTGGCACCCGCTCTGGAGGCGGAGGGTGCTGGTCTGCCACACCTGGAAGCAGAAGCTCCCGGACAGCATCTCGAGCCCGTCACCGACGGACTAGAAATCTTTCAGGGTGGCCGGCGAGTGGTTGGTGAAGTCAAAGGCGCCGAAGAGGAGGTGACTCTCCGTTGCTGATGAATCGTAGATCGCTCCGGATGGAACCATCACGACCGCACGATCAGCGTCCCCGTTTCCCATAGACAGCGCCAATTGACGAGGTTCGATCTCGTCAATGCCCATTGTAATGGACTTGGGTTTTGGAGAAGATGGGGATGCTGGAAGTCATGGAACGGTTAACAGGGAAGCAACACGGGGACACGAGGTTTACCCAGGTTCAGGCCCCCGGAGGGAAAACCCTACTCCTTCTTGTCTGTTCTTGATTACGACGGAACCGAAGGTTACAGGGGTGCGTAGATGCAATCTGGCGTGAGGTGTGTATGAGGTGTTGAGAGATCCTTCTCCCCGTATCCTCCTAGACTTTATATAGATAGGCCAGGTCTCGGGTCAAGTCGAGTCGGCTACAAATTAGGGTTGATACCCTTTGAAAGTCTATCTATTCTAGACTTGTCCTCCAAGGAGTCGAAAACGTTATGGGCTTGGGCCACCCGAAGTCTTCATGGGATGTGTGTCCTGACATGGGCCTTCCTTGGGCTGGACCAAGTATACTAATGTTGTGCACCCATAGGTATATCCATGCCAGGTTCTCCTTGACATGATCCCCCGGCCAGGTCGAGCGCTAGAATCGCCGAAGCCACCGCCGGCCTTTCAGCTTCTTTGTTTCTGTAAACGGCCGTCACACTGCTAGTTTCTATCTGACCTGTATTATATTGTAATGCTGATATGTATTGTGTATATCCTGACGTGACTTTGTACAACATCGCTCCCCACGGGCTCACCACGAATTGTGTAGAGACTAGAGAGCCAATTTTTATATTTACTTTGCGCATGTTGTACTAGTGCAAAATTTGTGAACAAAATGATTCATATTTGTCAATCTGTGACTCTTTATCAAACTATATATATACATATTTTCTTGAGTACATTATACATAACGTGCCATAATCAGTATAAACTAATCTACACAAGACTAGAATGTACATACAAAGAAATCATTTCCAAACTTTTTTGCCATGCAAATATGACGTTTCTAGATTGGTAGAGACGTATGAATGCAGACCTACTAAAACGTCTTTACGCGTGTAGATATGCTTTTGGGCGTCTCTATGCAACGTCTCTACACTATTTTAACACGCTCGACAAACGTCTTTATTTGAGTTGAGACGGTGCATGGGAAGACGCTCCAAGGAAGCATTGTATGGAAACTGTTCTAAGGGCCAAAATAATTTTATTTAGTGTATAATTGTTTTTTTATAATTCAATAATGTTCCACTTGTCTTGTTTGATTTAGAAAATCATCACATGACATTTGCATGCATTCATATATTTTTGCTTGTTTACTTTGATATGTTAATTTGGTGCTATCATTTTATGTGTAGATTTTGTTGCTAGTGGTGATTGTGATTGTGAGGATTGTTGCTACTCCCCCAACTACCAAGGCTTGGGAAATCCTAGTAGTTATAGAATTGTTAGAATTTTCTCTAAGTTAAGATACTTGCTATTGCCATGCTTAGCCTAGCTAGTAGTAACCAAGGGTGGAATATATACATGCTATGGAAAAATATTGCTAAGTCTTTGACTTATGTTTTTCCTTAATAAAACAAATAAGTGAATGAAACACCTGGGTGGAATGGTAATTGCTTGGTGGTTTTTGGTTGAGTGGTTACACAAGGCCCATTTCTATGGTCTACCTTGTGTATCTCACTTGTGGATTGCCACCCAGGAACAAAGGGATTTGAGATGCCAAATGTTAAGAAGCTTCTAGTGCAGCCACATGGCATTATGGGCTCTGCCTGGACCATATAGGTTGCATGTAACACCCTCAGAATCGGACCTACGCAAGTTTTAGCGAAACCCGCCAAACCCGCATAGAAACGATTCAAAGGTGCCCACCAGGCACTTTCGTGCGGGTGGAAAACGAAGTAATAACATTACACAACAGTCCTCGATGGGACCCACAGAACATATAGATATAACAGCGACTCAATGAGTCAAGAATACAGATATAATATACAAAGATCCAAATCACCTTGAAAGAAGGAGCGTCCGACTACGGACAAGATGCAAATGGGGCTAAGAGCCCTGAAGAATAACCAATGGCGTCCATAACCCTGCCCAGGCCAAGCCGGAAGGGTAACCCTGCTAACGACGTCGATCTCAAAACCTGCTTAAACAAAAGGGGTGCCGACAAAGGGCAAGGGAAAAAGAAGGAGCGTCAGTACTGAGGCCAGTACACGGCGAGACTAGAATTCGGCGGTCCTCGCCTACATAGGTATGGTGGACTGAAGCGGCAGCGGCAGCATGCACTAAACACCCTATAGAGACTCGATACAACTGGCGGTTATCAAAGAGGAATAAGAAGGACCTATCCGGATCAAACCTGAAGCTAGCACCAAACAAACCCATCCTGGTGTTTCCCCCTCGATACCAATCGAGGAAGTCAACCGAGGAACTCACACAGTTGGCAATTTTATCGATTCAGTTATCGTTGCAGCAATTACTAGTCATGTATAGATAATCGTCCTGATGAAATAAACAGTGGGCCGTTTTAGTTAATCATTCCGTGATAGTGGCAACACTTACTAGTCAGATACAATTAACATGAGATATCCCAAAAACCCAGCAGTTGTTGGTACTTTTATTTAGCCATTCCGTTGTAGTTGCAATACTTACTAGTCAGGTACAATGGTCGCAAGCGACAATTCAAACAAGCAATGGTGGGCAGTATTATTAGCCATTCCATTATAGTGAAGCTGATTACTATTCATTATAAAGTCAAGTTTATAGCAATAAACTTTAGTTATGCTTGTCTATGGTCGAGATACTGTGCTCCAAGTCGTCCATAACCGCGGACACGGCTTTCAGAAAGTTTTACCCGGCCGGGGTGCACCAATAGCAACACACACTCGATCAACCTCGGAAAAACCAAATCAAAACCCAACGAGGCCTTCACGACAAAGCAATCACAGGATTCAGAAATATTTCAGGGGGCCACCCCTTGGAGTACACCCGCAACGAAGTAAGCAAGCTCCGAGACGGACTCAAGGTTTGCGACAAGGGCTGTAAGCGACAACAGATCCCCAAACGGGGACTGTCGATACCGCGAAAACACTCCGCTTCCAAAACAGTACAGTGTGCTCCTCACACAATCGTAAATAAAGCAGTAAAGCATGGCATAGGTACAGGATAGTAAATAAAACCTCAAACTAGTTGTGGCCCCAAGAAATAAGACTGAATCAAGCTCTGGCTAAGGGGGGTCCCATATACCTCCCGGATGTGGATAGCGCGATAAATCAAGGAACAGGTATCAAGTACTCGGGGTCCTACGGGACACAAGTGGGCGTTCGGAAACCAAATATTATCTATCACCCACCGATGCCTCTGCTTAAACCAATTTTAGTTGTTAAACAGGAATTAAAGTGAACAATAAGTAAAACTAGAATCATCTCCAACCTCAACATGCGGCAATACATCAACAACTGTGGCATTTGACGACACGCAACAGCACTTGAGCAAGCGACTAAGACGCGCAGGTCCAACTAACTACCAAACAACAGGTAATAGGGTGTGGCCAAGGCAATATAGGGCTGCACGGTATATCACAGGTACGGAAACTAAAGCATCGCAACACCGATAGCAATAGATCAACAGGAGGGAATAAATACTATAAAAGTAAGATAGGTAGAAAGGGGGAGATGCTCGCCTGAAAACATCGTCGGAGGTCCAACCGAAGATCGGGGCGAAGCTCACATCAACTCAACGGCCTTATCCGCGAAGAAGCAAAACACTAGAAGAAACACCGGATGCAATATTTAATACGACGGCAGAAGATCGGCATGATGCATGTATGATGCATGACATGGCAAAGGTGCGATGCAATGGGGCAATATTAAGCGGAACCGGGGTCCCGACAATTAATTATATGGTTCAAGTTATTTAGATACCCCCGCAAACTAAATGTTG
Organism: Avena sativa; assembly: GCA_916181665.1. Lineage (NCBI taxonomy): Eukaryota > Viridiplantae > Streptophyta > Magnoliopsida > Poales > Poaceae > Avena > Avena sativa. The sequence continues at coordinate 361,690,271 of OV702285.1, read as the reverse complement.
CATTACATGGCAAAAGATAATACGGGTTCGCTACACAAGTTTAAATAAGGCCAATATAAGGCTAGATTTGCCCGCATATGGGCCCCATATTTAATTATTAGGTGAATCGGCATAAGGCCCCCAAACCACAGACAAGCATGCGAGTATGCTCAATTCAATATGCAACAAGTTTATTATATTATAAAATAGGGTGTTCGGGAAGGGGTTCACACATTAGGGGTCTCGACGAACTTGGGGTTCCGGGGTTCGGGGTCCGGTCTCGGGGCTCGACGGATCTGGGGTTCGGGGTTCGACGGAAGCGTTCTTGAATATCGGAGGTAGGTCTTGTCGCATCCGCGGTGGTCGGCCATGTTGTCGGTCTTGTCGTCTCACGCGGAGATCTTGGCGTTCCGGGGGAAGTACTTGGTCTGGCGTCGGGGCTTCGGACTCGCCCTGGTTGCTGTCGCTCTTGTCGTTGTGAAGCTCTTGTCGGGTCCGCGCCGTCGAGTCGGTCTTGGCGTCGGGGTGAAGTGCTTGTCGTTCTCGTGGCGATCTTTGAGTCCTCCCGGTTCGGGTCTTGGCGTCCGAGGGTAGATCCTGGCGTGTCGAGGGTCCGGTCTCCGGTACATCGGGATCGGTCTTCGGGGAACTTCTCGATCCATGCCGGAGATCTTGGAAGCAGGCATCATCGCGTCGAGGCCTCAGGGTTCGCCGTCGGTGGCCTTCGGGTTCGTTCTCAGGTCCCTGTAGGAGATCACCGGGTTCTGATGAAGATCTTGGCGAGAGCGAACTTGGGGGGTTTCGGGGTTTGATTGCCAGTGTCGATCTTGTTGTTTCCACACCCGACACTTAGCACCACTTGGTACTACACAGCACGTGCACGGTTGGAGGCAGATGGCAAGGCGTCGACGATGTGGGCCCCGCGGGGGAGGCGGGTCCAGGTGGGGCCGTCTGCTGCGCGCGGAAGGGGCGAGGGCTCGGGGAGCGGCTCGCTGGCGAGGCGGACGCGCGGGCCGGCGGCGAGCAGAGGCGGGCGGACGCTGCGACGGGGCGTGCATGGTCAGGCGGCGGTTGCGGCTCGGGCGGCCACGGGGGAAGGAGCCTGGCGGAGCGGCGACGCCGGCGGAAGGGGTCGCTGGCGGACGACGTAGGGAGGGCGAGGCGGCCAGCGCGTTGAGGCGGCCAGGGGGTCGACGGGGAGGCGGTGGCGTGGCCGCAGAGGTCGGGGGCGAGGTCGGGCCGGCGCTCAGACGCGGCGGAGGCGGAAGACTCGTGCGCGGCGGAGGCCGGAGGACGCGCCGGAGAAGGGCCGCGGCCGGCGGGGCTCGAGCCGGAGGCGGCGCGTCGGAGCAGGACCGGCGGAGGCGGAGCGGAACTTGGCGGCCGCGGGGTTGGAGCGGCGCGGCCGGGCCGGCGCTGGGGCGGGACTGGCGAGGCGGGAAAGAGGCCACGGCGGAGGGGGTGGCTCGGGCGAGCTTGAGGTGGCCGGCGGCGGCGTGGGGTGGTCGCGGTGGTGCGGTGGGAAGGGCGGCGGAGGCGGGCTGGCGAGGGCGGCGCCACGGGTCAGGGAGAAGCACGCGCGGCGGCGGAGGCGAGAGAGGGAGAGGGCAGCGTCGGGGCCAGGGAGAGCTGGGGAGGAAGATGAGCAGGGCCTGGGGCGGCTCGCGCGTGGCTGAGGGAAGGGGTGGGACCGGTGGGGCCAGCGTGCGTGGTGGGAGGCGTGTGTTGCTGTGTGGTGTGCGTGTGTGTGGCCCAGGGTGTGTGTGGTGGGGGCAGGGTGAGAGGGGTGAGAGAGGAGGGGTGAGTTGGCAGAGGGTGGTTGGTGGAGGGTTTGGGGTGTGCTGATGTGGCGAGAGTTGATTGGAGGAAGTGAGGTGGAGATAGGGGTGGGTAGGTTTTCTGGGTAGCTGTAGGATTTGTTGGGGTGTTCAGGTGGACCGATTTAAAATCCTGGGGTGGTCGTTCGGGTCATTCGGCCCGTTCGACTGCCCCCGCAAAAAAATATAATATAAAAGTTTTATTTAATTCCAACAAGCCTTTTGCAAACTATTAGCAGACAAAGTAAAATATTCCGGCGACCCGGTTTTGATATTTGAAGCGTGGTGGGCGTTTTAGAAAACAAACGGGCTTTGCGAAAATAGTTTTGACAAACAACACATGATGATGACGATGCAATGCACAAATTCAACGCGATTTTCTAGTAGTGGTTTTGCGGGATGCCACAATTCGACACCACTAACACTGGATCTCGCCCTCGAGATCCGCCTCATGGTACCGGAAGGAAGGTCGGCGATCTGCGTCTTCTCGCATCGTGTAGATCCTCGCGACACCACTAACAAGAGGTCGTTGTCCGTGATCGTCGAGAGAACACTCCGGGAACAACAGGTCGAAGGTAGAGGTATCAACAAATAAAGCCACCTCTAGCTTCGATGAAAAGAGGGAACCGATGCATTCTCATCCACTTCAATGTACAAAAGCGAATAGAAGGGGTAGTCGGCATGGGGGCCAATCCATCACGCACCCAAACTATTACTCCGCACAATCAGTGGAAAAGCGTGCAACCATTCTCGGAAACAGACTGAAGGTCTCGACAAGCGAGGTTCGGAAACAAAGGAGTGATGCAGACTCTGCTTCGGATCTGGCGTAGATGATGTCGTCGCGTCAGAAAACACCGGAAGGCACAAACAAGGAACAAAGAATGGTACCACAGACGAAGGACCACTCAGATAGCATGAAGACCAGATGTAGCAACACCGTTATCAAAGGAGGAAGCGAAACCCTGAAGGTACGACGGAAACCCAACCACGAGAATTCCTGGACTCGAAGAAAGAGACGAGAGCGGATTCAAAACACGCAGAGGTAAGAGGAGAATAGCAGAGGGGTAAGGAGTAAAATCAGACCTAATCAGAACTATCCAACCGATTTTCAAAAATAGTTTTGACACTCTACTTCGGCCGTTAGCTAGGTTATCCTACAGGCTGGACTTGTGGGGTATCGCAACTGCTGAGCTCTGATACCACTCTGTAACACCCTCAGAATCGGACCTATGCAAGTTTTAGCGAAACCCGCCAAACCCGCATAGAAACGATTCAAAGGTGCCCACCAGGCACTTTCGTGCGGGTGGAAAACGAAGTAATAACATTACACAACAGTCCTCGATGGGACCCACAGAACAGATAGATATAACAGCGACTCAATGAGTCAAGAATACAGATATAATATACAAAGATCCAAATCACCTTGAAAGAAGGAGCGTCCGACTACGGACAAGATGCAAATGGGGCTAAGAGCCCTGAAGAATAACCAATGGCGTCCATAACCCTGCCCAGGCCAAGCCGGAAGGGTAACCCTGCTAACGACGTCGATCTCAAAACCTGCTTAAACAAAAGGGGTGCCGACAAAGGGCAAAGGAAAAAGAAGGAGCGTCAGTACTGAGGCCAGTACACGGCGAGACTAGAATTCGGCGGTCCTCGCCTACATAGGTATGGTGGACTGAAGCGGCAGAGGCAGCATGCACTAAACACCCTATAGAGACTCGATACAACTGGCGGTTATCAGAGAGGAATAAGAAGGACCTATCCGGATCAAACCTGAAGCTAGCACCAAACAAACCCATCCTGGTGTTTCCCCCTCGATACCAATCGAGGAAGTCAACCGAGGAACTCACACAGTTGGCAATTTTATCGATTCAGTTATCGTTGCAGCAATTACTAGTCATGTATAGATAATCGTCCTGATGAAATAAACAGTGGGCCGTTTTAGTTAATCATTCCGTGATAGTGGAAACACTTACTAGTCAGATACAATTAACATGAGATATCCCAAAAACCCAGCAGTTGTTGGTACTTTTATTTAGCCATTCCGTTGTAGTTGCAATACTTACTAGTCAGGTACAATGGTCGCAAGCGACAATTCAAACAAGCAATGGTGGGCAGTATTATTAGCCATTCCATTATAGTGAAGCTGATTACTAGTCATTATAAAGTCAAGTTTATAGCAATAAACTTTAGTTATGCTTGTCTATGGTCGAGATACTGTGCTCCAAGTCGTCCATAACCGCGGACACGGCTTTCAGAAAGTTTTACCCGGCCGGGGTGCACCAATAGCAACACACACTCGATCAACCTCGGAAAAACCAAATCAAAACCCAACGAGGCCTTCACGACAAAGCAATCACAGGATTCAGAAATATTTCAGGGGGCCACCCCTTGGAGTACACCCGCAACGAAGTAAGCAAGCTCCGAGACGGACTCAAGGTTTGCGACAAGGGCTGTAAGCGACAGCAGATCCCCAAACAGGGACTGTCGATACCGCGAAAACACTCCGCTTCCAAAACAGTATAGTGTGCTCCTCACACAATCGTAAATAAAGCAGTAAAGCATGGCATAGGTACAGGATAGTAAATAAAACCTCAAACTAGTTGTGGCCCCAAGAAATAAGACTGAATCAAGCTCTGGCTAAGGGGGGTCCCATATACCTCCCGGATGTGGATAGCGCGATAAATCAAGGAACAGGTATCAAGTACTCGGGGTCCTACGGGACACAAGTGGGCGTTCGGAAACCAAATATTATCTATCACCCACCGATGCCTCTGCTTAAACCAATTTTAGTTGTTAAACAGGAATTAAAGTGAACGATAAGTAAAACTAGAATCATCTCCAACATCAACATGCGGCAATACATCAACAACTGTGGCATTTGACGACACACAACAGCACTTGAGCAAGCGACTAAGACGCGCAGGTCCAACTAACTACCAAACAACAGGTAATAGGGTGTGGCCAAGGCAATATAGGGCTGCACGGTATATCACAGGTATGGAAACTAAAGCATCGCAACACCGATAGCAATAGATCAACAGGAGGGAATAAATACTATAAAAGTAAGATAGGTAGAAAGGGGGAGATGCTCGCCTGAAAACATCGTCGGAGGTCCAACCGAAGATCGGGGCGAAGCTCACATCAACTCAACGGCCTTATCCGCGAAGAAGCAAAACACTAGAAGAAACACCGGATGCAATATTTAATACGACGGCAGAAGATCGGCATGATGCATGTATGATGCATGACATGGCAAAGGTGCGATGCAATGGGGCAATATTAAGCGGAACCGGGGTCCCGACAATTAATTATATGGTTCAAGTTATAGCTACCCCCGCAAACTAAATGTTGCATTACATGACAAAAGATAATACGGGTTCGCTACACAAGTTTAAATGAGGCCAATATAAGGCTAGATTTGCCCGCATATGGGCCCCATATTTAATTATTAGGTGAATCGGCATAATGCCCCCAAACCACAGACAAGCATGCGAGTATGCTCAATTCAATATGCAACAAGTTTATTATATTATAAAATAGGGTGTTCGGGAAGGGGTTCACACATTAGGGGTCTCGACGAACTTGGGGTTCCGGGGTTCGGGGTCCGGTCTCGGGGCTCGACGGATCTGGGGTTCGGGGTTCGCCGGAAGCGTTCTTGAATATCGGAGGTAGGTCTTGTCGCATCCGCGGTGGTCGGCCATGTTGTCGGTCTTGTCGTCTCACGCGGAGATCTTGGCGTTCCGGGGGAAGTACTTGGTCTGGCGTCGGGGCTTCGGACTCGCCCTGGTTGCTGTCTCTCTTGTCGTTGTGAAGCTCTTGTCGGGTCCGCGCCGTCGAGTCGGTCTTGGCGTCGGGGTGAAGTGCTTGTCGTTCTCGTGGCGATCTTTGAGTCCTCCCGGTTCGGGTCTTGGCGTCCGAGGGTAGATCCTGGCGTGTCGAGGGTCCGGTCTCCGGTACATCGGGATCGGTCTTCGGGGAACTTTTCGATCCATGCCGGAGATCTTGGAAGCAGGCATCGTCGCGTCGAGGCCTCAGGGTTCGCCGTCGGTGGCCTTCGGGTTCGTTCTCAGGTCCCTGTAGGAGATCACCGGGTTCCGATGAAGATCTTGGCGAGGGCGAACTTGGGGGGTTTCGGGGTTTGATTGCCGGTGTCGATCTTGTTGTTTCCACACCCGACACTTAGCACCACTTGGTACTACACAACACGTGCACGGTTGGAGGCAGATGGCAAGGCGTCGACGATGTGGGCCCCGCGAGGGAGGCGGGTCCAGGTGGGGCCGTCTGCTGCGCGCGGAAGGGGCGAGGGCTCGGGGAGCGGCTCGCTGGCGAGGCGGACGCGCGGGCCGGCGGCGAGCAGAGGCGGGCGGACGCTGCGATGGGGCGTGCACGGTCAGGCGGCGGTTGCGGCTCGGGCGGCCACGGGGGAAGGAGCCTGGCGGAGCGGCGACGCCGGCGGAAGGGGTCGCTGGCGGACGACGGAGGGAGGGCGAGGCGGCCAGCGCGTTGAGGCGGCCAGGGGGTCGACGGGGAGGCGGTGGCGTGGCCGCAGAGGTCGGGGGCGAGGTCGGGCCGGCGCTCAGACGCGGCGGAGGCGGAAGACTCGTGCGCGGCGGAGGCCGGAGGACGCGCCGGAGAAGGGCCGCGGCCGGCGGGGCTCGAGCCGGAGGCGGCGCGTCGGAGCAGGACCGGCGGAGGCGGAGCGGAACTTGGCGGCCGCGGGGTTGGAGCGGCGCGGCCGGGCCGGCGCTGGGGCGGGACTGGCGAGGCGGGGAAGAGGCCGCGGCGGAGGGGGTGGCTCGGGCGAGCTTGAGGTGGCCGGCGGCGGCGTGGGGTGGTCGCGGTGGTGCGGTGGGAAGGGCGGCGGAGGCGGGCTGGCGAGGGCGGCGCCGCGGGTCAGGGAGAAGCACGCGCGGCGGCGGAGGCGAGAGAGGGAGAGGGCAGCGTTGGGGCCAGGGAGAGCTGGGGAGGAAGATGAGCAGGGCCTGGGGCGGCTCGCGCGTGGCTGAGGGAAGGGGTGGGACCGGTGGGGCCAGCGTGCGTGGTGGGAGGCGTGTGTTGCTGTGTGGTGTGCGTGTGTGTGGCCCAGGGTGTGTGTGGTGGGGGCAGGGTGAGAGGGGTGAGAGAGGAGGGGTGAGTTGGCAGAGGGTGGTTGGTGGAGGGTTTGGGGTGTGCTGATGTGGCGAGAGTTGATTGGAGGGAGTGAGGTGGAGATAGGGGTGGGTAGGTTTTCTGGGTAGCTGTAGGATTTGTTGGGGTGTTCAGGTGGACCGATTTAAAATCCTGGGGTGGTCGTTCGGGTCATTCGGCCCGTTCGACTGCCCCCGCAAAAAAAAATAATATAAAAGTTTTATTTAATTCCAACAAGCCTTTTGCAAACTATTAGCAGACAAAGTAAAATATTCCGGCGACCCGGTTTTGATATTTGAAGCGTGGTGGGCGTTTTAGAAAACAAACGGGCTTTGCGAAAATAGTTTTGACAAACAACACATGATGATGACGATGCAATGCACAAATTCAACGCGATTTTCTAGTAGTGGTTTTGCGGGATGCCACATTGCAATAACTTAGCCATTTGGACAGTTGGTGGTAGTGGGATGATAGGTTGGAACGCGTCCATTTGGTCTAAGGGAAGGCTTCTGAAAGGTCCTGTCTTGGTGAAAACCAAGTCTTGTGGGGAAAGTGCACCACCTCTGCAAATGGAAGAAACTAAGTACTTAGCCGTGTCCCCGGTAATGTACAACTTGAGCATCAAGACATGGAAGCAATCAAGAATCTCCTCATCCCAATTTTCTAAGTAAAACATGTGGTTGAACAAGGGTGAAGGTTCACCAATTTCTATTGGTGGTTCCTTGGGAAAGTTTTTGCTAAACAAAAACTTTGTGTTTTCAACTGATAGGTAAAACCTATTTTTGAGCAAAGCAAGGCTAAGCTACACTTAGCCAAATTCATGTAGTAACTAGATGCTAATATTCTACTAAGGTATCACTTTCCAATACTATTCCAATGTATTGACCCACTGTGGCTGTAACTTGTGATGTTACGGGTTACTCTGATGATGATTAGGGTTTATGAGTCTACATTCAACATGTTTTCCTATGGCACATGAAGATGAAGACTTCTATTTATATATTGTTAAGTTAAACTCTTGTACTAGCCTATGGCTATGGAGTTGTAAAAGACTATGTTATCTCTGGAATGACGATGTAATAATGACCTTTGTTTCTGTGTACTTCATCATAAATTGTGGATGCTAGCATTGATCCGGGGACTAGCATTGCAATCACAGGGATCTTTACCTTTATAAAGGTGGGATCTTACAGATGGTATCAGAGCACTGTGTTGCCTGTAGGATTATGACCCTAGGATTGGATTAGAAACCACTAAGGAAATTTTTTCAACAATTTCCACACTTGTCTTTTTCTTCTCGTAAACTTTTCTAATCTTTGTTCTCATCTCTATTTGTAGATGAACTCCATCAACGAAGCCATGAGAAAGGGACCACTCATGACCATGACCTTGGAGTGTGAGATAGAATTCCCCAAGGCCCTCAAGAACCTCATGGTTACCATGGGGGTACATGGTACAGTTGTGTACAAAGGTTTCCCCGTGATGGATGAAGGAGTAGAGTACTTGTGGGTGCAACTTCACTTGTACAAAAACAAGGAAGACAACCACAAGGAGTCAGGATTCTGCATGGTCACCAACTCAGAAATGCAGACCACATTCTTTGACTCTGCAAGAAATGCAGCTTGGAATGCGATCAAGGAGCTTGGTGATAGACTCAAGTGCAGAATGCTTAACACCCAAAATGACCTTAGGGAAGAAAAGAAGCATACCCAAGAGTTAGAGACTACCAACCAACAACTAAGGGGAGACATTATAGACTTAATTTGGGAGTCTTGTGAGCAAGATAGACAGATGGCTACTAAGGATGCCCTAATAGCTATTTTGTCTAGTGAGTGAGAGTTGTAACATACTTCGTTAGTTGGACCACCACATCTATCGTTTTATTTCCAAAATTTGTCTAGGTTATGTTGAACTTTTGATGCTTGTAATGGATTTGTGTATGCCATGACTTGTGTGATTGTTGCAAAAAATATGCTTGTGATATTTTGTCTTGTGATTTTTCTCTATTGATGTTTATTCTAACTTTTTCTATCTTATAAAAAATAGATGCCTACTGTTATTATCAACACGGCCGAGGAGTTCAAGGGAACTCGATTTGGCACTCGTCACATTGAGCTCACTAGTGTGCTCAACCTTCCACTCCCTAGCATCATGACTCTTCCCCTCACCAAGTTTGAGAGGACGGACCTTTGGGGCTTCAGAGTCACTCAGCCCAGACGCCAAGTAGAGCCAACCACGGAGACCATCACCTTCAAGCTCATGCATGAAGATAAGGAGAAAGTCCTAGATGTAGTCATGTAGGAGTTACTTGGGCGCCTGGTAGGGAGACACTCCAGGGAGCTTAGAGGTCTCTACTTTCACTCCTTCGGGAGACGCGACGAGAAGGGCGAGGCTATTGAGTTCGAGGATGCTGCTAGAGAGATGGTGGATCCGATTCATCTGTACCTTCAGGACCTAGAGGTTCTTATTAGGCACCTAGATACTGATAGGACCAACGTCATGCTTAGCAATGACGAGCTCTAGGTGCCGCTTCGTGAGAAGGACAAGCTCTTCGCGGAGCAAGACGAGATAGTCAAGGAAATGGAGGCCAAGTTTGAGAGCCAGGATAGGAAATTCAAGAGCTAGGAGAAGAGAGTACAAGACCGGAACAAGAAGATCCGAGAGATGAAGGAAGAGCTAGAGGCCAAGGACTTCGAGATCGAGCATCAGCATGGTGTGATTGAGAGACTTCGCTCACAGAAGAGGGCTCTTAAGGCCAAGATAGAGGCCTTGACTATCAATATCGAGGAATACAAGACCGCTATGGAGAATGCAGGTCTTACACTTGTTGATGTGGAGGTTGATGCAGAGGAGTAGTGATGACTACTCATTTATCTTTCAATTACCGTACTTATGATTATTGAGTCGCAATGACCATCCAACATGTGGGTGGCTTGCTATGGTGTGTTTAATTTTTCAAACTTGTTGTTTACATCGTTTGAACCTTATGTTATTTTGATGCTTGTTTTGGTGATTGTCTATGTGATGTATTGTGCATGTTAAGCATCTATGGGTATCTCATTCTTATCCTTATGAAAACCACAGATGCCTCCTCGACGTGCCAACCCCAACCCAAACAACAACAACGTCATCCCCAAGATGCAGCAGCTGATGACAGCACAGGCACAGCTGATGCAGATGATGACCACTTTTATGCAGAATCAGAATAACAAAGACAACAATAACAACAACAACAACAATCCGAACAATCCACCAGGTTTTGACATGCTCACCAGATTCCTAAGACTGAGGCCTGCGAAGTTCTTAGGAACCACTGACCCAATGGTGGCCAATGATTGTCTACGTTTGGTGAACAAAGATTTGGTAACTGTTGGCTGCACCAACGAAGAGAAAGTCAGGTTTGCAGCGCATCTGTTGGAAGGACCAGCAGCCACTTGGTGGGATAACTTTGAAGATGGATTCCGTACAGCTCACATCTCATCCGGGGTGATGAATTTGAAGAAGAAGGAGTTCCATAACCTGAAGCAGCGTCACCGCAACGTGGCTGAATATATTGAGGAGTTCAACAATCTGGCGCGTTATGCACCGGATGAAGTTGATACTGATGCCAAGAGGAAGGAGAAATTCCTCGAAGGACTGAACGATGAACTCAATCTGTAACTATCTGTTGCCTATGTCCCAACCTACCAATCACTTTGTGTTAAGGCTACCATCTTGGATAACAAGATGAAACAGGTTGAAAGCAGAAAGAGGAAGCATAGCTCTGACAAGCACAGCTCGGGATCGTCTCACAAGCGTTCCCATCATGATGATAGTGGGAGTTCTGGATCCCACAAACATGGAAAGCACAACAACCACCACAGCTACAACCGCCATCATGACAACAAGCATCACCGCAGTCATGATAATGACAAGTACAAGAACCACAAGAGTGGACACAAGAGTCACCATAGTGGAGGTGGAAGTGGAAGTGGTAGTCAGCCTGCAAAGAGAGATATCAGTCAGGTTGAATGTTTCAAGTGTAAGAAACTGGGGCATTTGAAAATTAGTGCCCAGAGAAGAAAGTTGAAGGAGCCACCAAGCCCAACCCTTTCCAGAAGGGACAAGTAAACCACATCAATATGGAAGAGATTTATGAGGAACTTGATGCTGTGGCTGGTAAGTTCAAACTCAATTCTGTTCCAGAACTTGTTCTTTTTGATACTGGCGCATCACATTCATTCATATCAAGAGCATTTTTTGATAGAAATGAACTTCCAGTTGAAACTATTGGGTGTCCTATAAAAGTAAGTTCTCTTGGTGGAGAAATGATAGTGAATTCAGGATGTCATGACCTAGTCATAGAGTTTGGGAAGTATAAGTTTCCCGTTAATTTGATAATCCTAAATTCCCAAGGATTGGATGTCATTTTGGGAATGGACTGGATGACTAAGTACAAGGGAGTACTAGATTGTGCCAATCATACTGTCTTGAGTTTGATTCAAGACTAACTTGATATGAATGAATGTATTAGATTCAAGACTAACTTTGAATCAAAAGGGAGTAAGCTAAATTCTCCTAAGGGGGTTAGCATGGACAGTGTACCAATTGTGAGAGAATATCCGGATGTGTTTCCGGAAGAATTGTTGGGAATGCCACCAGATAGAGATGTGGAGTTTCTGATTGACTTGCTGCCAGGATCAGGACCAATAGATAAGAGACCTTACAAGATGTCAGTTGATGAGCTGAAGAACTCAAGAAACAACTTGGAGAGCAGTTGTTGAAAGGATTTATTCAACCAAGTTCTTCATCTTGGGAAGCACCAGTCTTTTTTGTGGAAGAGAAAGATAGAAGTCAAAGGTTATGCATCGATTATCGCTCACTCAATGAGGTGACTATCAAGAACAAGTATCCTTTGCCCAGAATCAATGACTTGTTTGATCAGTTAGAAGGAGCCTGTGTGTTCTCAAAGATTGATCTCCGGTCAGGTTATTTTCAGCTTAAGATAAGGGAACAAGACATACCTAAGACAGCTTTCACCACTAGTTATGGAATGTATGAGTACTCCATGATGCCATTCGGTTTGACCAATGCACCATCTTACTTCATGAATATGATGAACAAGGTGTTCATGGAGTTCCTTGACAAGTTTGTTGTCGTTTTCATCGATGACATTTTGATCTACTCCAAGAGCAAAGAAGAGCATGAAGGACATTTGCGTTTGATACTTGAGAAGCTTAGAGAGCATAAGCTGTATGCCATATTTAGCAAGTGTGAATTCTGGTTGAATGAAGTTGGATTTCTTGGACACATTGTATCAGGAGATGGTGTAGCAGTTGATCCCGCCAAAGTGTCAGCTGTAACTGAATGGGAATCTCCTAAGTCAGTGAAAGAAGTTTGTAGTTTTCTTGGCTTGGCAGGATACTACAGAAGATTCATTGAGAATTTCTCCAAGGTAGCTCAGCCAATGACAAAGTTACTAAAGAAAGACAAGAAATTTCCTTGGACTTAAGGTTGTGAACTCAACTTTCAAGAATTGAAGAAGAGACTAGTGACAACACCAGTCCTATGTCTGCCAGATTTGGAGAAGGATTTCCAAGTGTATTGTGATGCATCTCATCATGGACTAGGTGCAGTTCTGATGCAAGAAGGGAAAGTTGTGGCTTATGCCTCGAGACAACTCAAAACTCATGAGGTGAATTATCCTACTCATGATTTAGAGTTAGCCTCTATTGTCCATGCACTCAAAACATGGAGACATTATATTTTGGGAAAGCGATGTGAAGTGTTCACAAATCACAAAAGTTTGAAGTATATCTTCACTCAGAAAGAAATTAATATGAGAGAAAGGATATGGATAGAACTCATCAAGGACTATGACTAGAGTTTGCAATACCACCCCGGTAAAGTGTAACATCCCGAAAATATTAAACTTGGATCATCAAACTCTAAGCATCAAAATTAGGGTTAACAAAAACTTTTCCAACTAAAAATATGAAAGCATTCATATGTGTGAGTATTGAAATTTGGATTCTTTTGAATTGCCTTGGTTCTATGTTTCTTTGCTTGTAAAATGATTCTTAGGTGAAATAAACATCATATATACAATCCCCAAACTTTTCCCAAAGACAAACAAGTCAAAACAAACAAATTAGGTGAATGGTCACTTTGGCCAAATTAACTCCCATGCCTACTTTGTCTATCCCTAACTTTCAGAACTTAACAGAAACATGTATGGATCTTTGCACCCCTTGATAGTACTCATAATAAGGTACCAAGGCCCACTTTGTGATCATCCAAAAACATTTAAATGCTTAGTTTAAATGACAGTTTAAAATTGAATCTATTTCATGTGGGAAGATCCCACTATTTCAAAAACCACTCAAACAAGCTCAATTTTCAAAACCCAAACATCCACAGAACCCTCAACACATGCCTAGCACACCCACCAAAAATCTTTTCAAAATTAAAAACTCAAGTTCATGCGGCCACTTCATCAAACATGTTGTAGATTTAAATCAACAAATCAAAAACACTATGTTGAGCAGTGTTTTGGGCCAACCTTGTTCCCTCCCTGGTTACAACTAGCCTTAGTAGATCATCTAGAACCCTTAACTAACCTCTAGCACCACTGTGAGCTTGCCAATGCCATCAATGGTGAGAAGGCCGAGAGAACACATGTCACCCTAGTGTGGACAACAAGTTAGGAGAAGAACTAGACGTGCCAACCTTGTCTAGCATGCAGCCCATGCCTCACCGCCCCCTCTCGACCAGAACTAGCCCGAAGACAGCGACCAGAACCGCGAGGAACGCCGCGCCCGTGCCGCTGTCGACCATGCCGACGCGCACCGCACAGCACGCGCCGTTCCCACGCAACCCGACCACCTCGAGACCTTGCCGCCCGCCAGCATGCACCCCACCGTCCCAGGAGACCACCAGACATGTTCGTTTCAATTCCCATACCCCGTAGCCACCGCTCGCTGCGGAGTTCGCCGCCTCTGCCTCGCAGAGCACTACGCGTTCCCGACCATATGCCACCGCCCCTACACAACATTTAAGCTCTAGAGCATCACCAGGAGACCGCTCGTCGATCGCCAACCTCGGCCATGCCTCTAGCCGCCCGTAGCCGTGTCGCCACCGTCACCTGCCCATCACTCTCGGTCTCGCCGTCGAGCCTATAAAAGGAGACGACCCCCGCTCAATTTCTTCACACCATCTCACTCCCCTCACCTCACTAATCCTTCCACCCCTTAGCCGAAGCACGAGGAGCAGCAGCTCGCTGGAATTGCGCCGGAGAAGGCCACCTCTGGAGAAGAAGGGAGCCGTTGATTTCGACCACCCCCGAAGCTGCCGCGACCACCCTTGAGTTCGCCATCGTTGACTTCGTCGTTTGCCCGCCTCGCCATCGTCACTGGAGCCCCGGTATGCCCCCTATGCACCCCCACCGAGCCACTAGGGTTCGAGCTCGCCGGTGACATGTTCATCGTCGACGACGACCCTCAGCCGTTGATCTCACTTCTAATCGAACACACCACATCGCCCCGTACCGCTTCACGTTTTATGAGCCACTGAACAGTAGACCCCCCCCTGTGAGTTGCGCCCTGCGCTGTGAAGTAACACTGGGCCGGCCCAATAACCCTTCCCGCGCAGCCCACTCGTTTGAATTTAGCTTTTTCTTTTCAAGTTCAAACATAGTTCTGTACCTAGTTTCAAAAATCAACCCAGCTCGATTCAGTGAACCAAATTGCATGAAATCAATTTTCTTAGAAAGGTATTGAAATTCGTAATCCAAGCCCGTTGGATTCAAATCATTTGGATCTGTAGATCACCCTTGGTAAAAATAACAAGTTAGAAGCTTTTCTGCATTCAAACATTTTTCAAATTTCAACCATATTAGCTTTTGAGTTGATTCCAACTCTCAAAAATCACATTTGGTCATACCTTTCAGAATATGTAAAAACATATGGGTTTACTTACAGAAATAATGTTCAAGTAACAAAAGAATGCCACATAGGCATTTCTAGTCACTTTATTTTATTTAAAATAAAAGGTTAAACCTTATTAAATTGTGACACCAATTTAAATCACATTCCCATGTACTGAAATATATGGTGATGACATGTGTCAACATGATCCCATGTTTGAGTTGGAGAATATTAAATCTTAAATAGTTTTTCAATGAGTAGAATTAATTTTCTAAAAATAAATAAATAAGACAAATGCTTTCTCCTTGTGATATTAGTGATGATACTAGATCATCTATAGAACACCTTTGTGTGATGATTGAAAATAGTTAAGTATTGTTTGGTGATTATGTACCTCGTATTTATTCATAGACGCTAGTACCAACCAAGGATACGAGGAGGAAGGAGGATACTACGAAGAAGAAGCCGAGGAGAACTTCAACCACTGCTCTGCTCAAGGCAAGATAACACTTGCAATTATGAAAGTTAGATAACCTATGCAATGCACTAAGCATGATTGGTTAGACATATGTGATGATACCTCCTCCTAGTTTTACTTGCAAGCTTTCTACTTTATTTCTTTATCAAAGCTATTTCTTAGAGTTTACTTAAGTGACTTGTAGATTCTAGGAAGATAATTGAAGGTTGCATAAAGAGCATTAAATTTGGCCTAAGAAATATAATCTTGATGTCATCCTAAGGCATGAGATTGTACTTAGTTAAACTCCACTTGTTTACCACCCCTCATTAGTACTCACCCCCACTTGTAGATGCTAGTGCTAAGCATAAAACTTGATCAAATTTAGATGGGAATACTTGGTGGAAAATGGTTATGAAAACCTTAGAATGATGAATCATTCTACTGAGATGTTTTGACATGTGTTTCCGAACACTAGATGATTTTGATGATGAAAATGTTGAGGCATGAGCCTTAGCCCTTTATAAAACTGATGGTTGTCTGGATGCGATACCATTCCAATTTTACCGTACAACCATAATACCCGAAAATTGGGTAGGGCTTGACTGGAAACTTATATACCTTAGTATGGGTTCCCTCACGGCCAAGGTCTGAGCTGAGGCTACCTTGTGAAGATTGTCCACCTATGCAGTACCCAAGATGACAGTTGGTCATGGTTGGGAGGCCAAACTCACAGGAGAGGTGCCTATACTAGGGCGTGTAATTGAAAGGTTAGGATTGATTATCCGCATACTGAGTATGGTGAATTCAGGATTTGTTCCTAACGGATGTATCGAATGTTGTGGTGAAAGTGTACAATCTCTGCAGAGTGTCAAACTATTCTAATAGCCGTGTCCACGGTTATGGACAGCTGGAGTGGCCATACTGTTCCCCCGTCAGATGTTTTCCAAATGACTTATGAAATGGATTGAGAGTTTGACTTGACCACAATAGAGTTGTGATATGAAATACAAGTTCCCACTTAGGTGTTATAAACTTTCAACTAGCTTTTCTTGCTTCTGAACTTAGTAGAGGTAAATCTGGCTTTTTGCAAAACAACCCTAGAGCTTAGTGTCCTATTACAAAAACCCCTTTCACTTGTTAGTATTAGTTTGCGAGTACTTAAAGAGTACTCATGGATTTGTCCCTGGCTATTCCCGTGGCCATACTGTGAAGATGAGTACCAGGACGAAGGACCCCAGGAAGGTTACGACAACTAGGATCATCTCCCATCATCAGCATTGCCTATGACCCCGAAGATGGCCTACAGTACTTTTATTACTACGTTATTTCGCTGCTTGAGTTGTATTAAGAACTGGATCATGAGATCCTTATTTGTGTAAGATCTTATGTATGGTTTGTAATGGATGATGTATTGTGGTATCCAAATCTGTTATGTCTCGCAAAAATGGTAATCCTGGGATTGCGATGTATGGCATAACAGGCATCTGGGATTAAAAATCCGGGTGTTGACGAGTTGGTATCAGAGCCATCCTGACCATAGGAGACCCTAGTTAGACTGGACGTTGAATCAAAAACTTAGTTTCAAAACCAAAGGAAGCAAATATTTACAAAAACTTATTCCCATTCTTATCACTTTGATTCTTTCGTGAAAATTCATGTTCCTCAAAAACTATTGCAAAATACCTAAAATTTGACACACTTGATCACTCTACTAACTTACCCATCCTATATTCTTATATATGGACATGAAGTACGGCAAGTTTTATCAGTTGTGGAATGGAGGAGACCTCATCTTTGAGCGGGATTTGGACCAGCTTTCGGAACTTCTGGAGCTTCTGCACCCCGAGTTCTTCGGAGCTCAGCTCAATGATCAAGGAGGAGAAGATCTACAGTGGCTAATTGTTGCAAGTCTCCGAGGAAATATTGAACCTCCCACTGCCGAGGGAATTCAGTTCACCTTAAGAGAGAACAACTGGCTCGATGGACTTGCCAGGGCCATGCAGGAAGCTCTTGCCCGTCTGTGTGGGCAGAGTATCAACCAGATCAAGGGTACCCGCTTTGTGTTTTGTCCAAGGAATGATGCTACGGGATAGCCACTGGAAGCCCCATACCACCCCGAGCTGAAGACCCAGTTGGACCACCTTAGCTTCATGATGTACGATCGTCAGCAGGAATTGGATAATTGTCGTGACTACTCCAACCACAAGTCTGCCATCATCAAGACGAAGGATCAGACCATCGCCATGCTAGCAAAGGATCGCAATTCTCGCCGCCGTCAGCTCGACAAGAAGGAGTGCATCGTTGCCCATCTTCGCCACCGTATCTCGGATTTGGAGGAGACCATCCACGAGGGAGACATGCAGTTGGGGGAAAGGGAGAATGCTGGAGACCTTCGTGGCGACCCTTACTCCTATCTCAGCGATGACGATGATTTTCTGGAGGATCAGGCCATGGACTTCTTCACCGATGAGGATGATTTTGCCTTCATCGATGACGATGAGGATGATGAGGATGACGAATACACCGACTCCAAGGAGTAGTAACACCTGAGCACTAGAGTAGTGAGTTGTATTCGGTCCCACTGTATCGTAGTTTCCAGAATGGTTCTTAAAACCATCTGTTACCTTTGTTGTGGTGTGTGTTGTATCGTGTGCTATGGATGAATTAATGAAAAGCAAGTTGCTAGAAAATCTGAGTCAAACTTTAAAAACTTTCCAAAGTCCCTGAACCTTAGAAATTTCCCTCTTTTCTCATGATCTATCTCAATCTTCAGATGCCACGCAGAGGAAGTGGTTCATCCCCGGACCCGATGTTGCAGATCCTACAAATGTTGGTTTCTAACCGCGAAGCTGAAAGAGCAGAACATCAAGCCAACCTAGCCACCCTTCAGCAGATAGCTCAGCTGGCCCACAACAATCAAGGCCAAGGAAATCAGGACAACCATGGATCTAAGCTCAAGAATTTACAGAATACCAACCCACCTATTTTCACTAAGTTGAAAGAGCCCCTAGATGCAGACGATTGGCTGCAAACCATGTAGAACAACCTGGAAGTCGTCGGAGTGGAAGCTAACGAGAAAGTTCTGTTCGCCACCCACTATCTAGCCGGAGATGCAAGAGCATGGTGGAACAGTGTTCGTGCAATGACCGGAGGACAGATGATGACCTGGGAGGAATTCAAGGTCAAGTTCAGCAGAACCCATGTGCCACTGGGTTTGATCAAGAGAATGCGAGATGAGTTTAGAGAACTGAAGCAAGGAAGGATGACCGTAGTGGAATACCGTGCCAAATTCTTGTCATTAGCTAGGTATGCCCCGGATGAGATCGACACTGAAGCCAAGAAGAAAGAAAGATTCTTGAATGGTCTACATGATGAGATGCAGACTGTGTTGGTCAATATCCCCTTTGCTGATATTGAAGCCCTTGTCGACTCTGCCATTCAAGTGGAAGGAAAGATCAACCAAGCCAATGAGAACCGCAAGCGTCGCATGATACATCAGCCAGGAACCCATCAAACCCCAAAGTATCGCCCTAACCCATCTCCAGGATTTGCCCCGAGAACCAACAGACCCCCGATGAACCGTCCAACCTATCCCAACCGTGGAAACCGAAGGACCGGAGGAAATCAAAACAAACCCGGCAACTCTGGCAATTTCAACCGTGCCCCACCCAAGATCAACAACAACAATGCTACCGCCAACACCAACACTGCCCCGAGGACTGGAAGCAATGCCGTGCCTGTTGCAGCAAAGGACAAGTCGCAAGTGACTTGTTATGACTGTGGAAATAAGGGTCACTACTCTAATGAGTGCCCCAAGAAGAATGCCGCAGCCCCCAATGCAAATGCCCCAGCTCAGCAGCAGCGTCGTGTTCAGCCTGGAAGAAGGTTTGCCCCAGGGAATTCGCTCAACCACAACGACCGTCTTTTTCTCATGCATGCTGAAGAAGCCCAGGAAGCGCCATACGTCGTGCTGGGTATGTTTTTTGTTAATTCAGTACTCGCTAGAGTGTTGTTTGATTCTGGTGCATCGCACTCATTTGTCACCGAAGAATTTGCATGCACTATTAAGATTCAACCAACCAAACTGAAGCATGTTATGATTGTTCAAATCCCCGGTTCACCCACCAACGCTAGGCAAATTTGCAAAGCCGTCCCTATCCGAATCCATGGCATAGATTTTTATGCTAATCTGATAGTACTTGGAACTAAAGGTTTGGAAGTAGTACTAGGAATGGATTGGATGTCCAAACATAAAGGATTAATTGACTGTGCCAAGAAAGCCATAACCATGACCAGTACCACCGGAATATCAGTCGAGCATGTATCTGAAACCTTACCTCGTCAATTCAAGTGCAACAAGAGTATAGCCCAACCTACCATTGACCAAGTCCGGATAGTCTGTGAATACCCCGATGTATTTCTAGATGTTTTGCCCGGTATGCCCCCAGATCGGGATATCGAGTTTATCATTGAACTAATCCCCGGAACCGGACCCATAGCCCAGAGACCATATAGTATGAACCCGTCTGAACTAGCAGAACTGAAGAAGCAACTGGATTCCATGCTGGAAATTGGATTGATTCAACCAAGTGCGTCACCATGGAGATCACATGTCTTATTTGTGGACAAGAAGGATGGAGGTAACCGTTTTTGTACGGATTATCGGAAGTTGAATGATGTCACTATCAAGAACAAATACCCATTGCCCAAGATAGAAGATTTATTTGATCAGTTGACCGGTGCCAAAGTGTTTTCTAAGATTGATCTTAGAACAGGCTATCACCAACTCAAGATTCGTGCAGAGGATATTCCCAAAGCTGCCTTTACCACCAGATATGGATTATACAAGTATACTGTCATGTCTTTTGGATTAACCAATGCCCCCGCTTATTTCATGAACCTCATGAATAAGATTTTTATGGACTTCCTGGATAAGTTTTTCGTTGTTTTCATCGATGACATACTGATTTATTCCAAATCAGAAGAAGAACATGAGCTACACCTAAGGACCATTCTTGGAACCCTTAGAGAGCATCAGTTGTATGCCAAGTTTAGAAAATGTGAATTCTGGTTACAGGAGGTAGGATTCCTCGGCCACATTGTATCAGCCGGAGGAATTGCCGTTGACCCTAAAAAGGTGAAAGATGTCGAAGATTGGCAAGCCCCAACCACTCAAACCCAAGTTCGTGCTTTTATCGGATTGGCAGGATACTACCGCAAGTTCGTAGAAGGATTCTCGAGTATCGCCAGACCCATGACCCAATTGCTGAAGAAGGACAAGAAGTTTGAATGGACGGACAAATGCGAAGCGAGTTTTCAAGAACTCAAGAGAAGATTGATTTCAGCCCTAATCTTAATCATGCCAGATATCACGAAGCCCTTTGACGTGTATTGTGACGCATCCAAGATCAGTCTAGGATGTGTGCTAATGCAAGAAGGCAAAGTTATATCTTATCTATTTGGACAACTGAAACAACATGAGCAAAATTACCCAACCCATGACCTCGAGCTCGCAACCGTAGTTCTAGCCCTGAAGACATGGAGGCATTACCTGATGGGAAACCGTTGTGAAATCTATTCGGATCATAAGAGCCTGAAGTATATATTCACTCAGAAGGAGCTGAATATGAGACAGAGAAGATGGATTGAGCTAATCAAGGATTACGACCTGGAGATTCACTATAACCCCGGTAAATCCAACGTGGTAGCATATGCCCTTAGCAGATTGCCGTGCCGCTTGAACTCCATGATTTTAAAGGAGCAACCAAGCTTGCATAAAGAGATGGAAGATTTCCGAATGGAATTAGTGAGTGAAGGATTTTTGGCTAGCATAGAACTTCAACCCACTTTGATCAGCCAGATCAAAGAGGCGCAGAAAGGAAATGATAGTATCGATGGAATCAAGCGTCGTATCGGTACAGGCAAAGTGCCCGGATTAACCGAAGACGAAGAAGGAGTTCTGTGGTACAAAGGACGCCTTTGTGTACCAGCAGATTTTGAGTTGAAAGAAGTGATTCTGAAGGAAGCTCATGATACTCTTTATTCTATCCACCCCGGAGGAACAAAGATGTATCAAGATTTGAAGGAGCAATTTTGGTGGCATAAGATGAAGAGAGAAATCGGAAGCTATATCGCTAAGTGTGATATATGTCAGCGAGTCAAGGCGGGACATCAAAGACCCGGTGGATTGTTGCAACCATTGCAGATTCCGGAATGGAAATGGGATTCTGTTGGAATAGACTTTATCATCGGATTGCCTACTTCTAGTAGGGGAAATGACTCTATCTGGGTCATAGTGGACAGATTGTCCAAAGTCGCCCATTTCTTACCAGTCAAGACCACATATCAAAGTTCGAAGTTAGTAGAGTTATACATCGCTAGAATCGTTAGTTTGCACGAAGTTCCCAAGAACATCGTATCGGATCGAGGAACTCAGTTTACCTCGAGATTCTGGAAGAAAGTCCAAGAAGGTTTAGGAACCCGACTAGATTTCACCATAGCTTATCACCCTCAGACCGACGGACAAATGGAGCGAGTAAATCAAATACTCGAAGGTATGCTGAGAGCATGTGTGTTAGAATATGGATCTAAGTGGGAAGACTTTTTGCCGTTCGCAGAATTTTCATACAACAACAGTTATCAAGCTAGTTTGCAAATGGCCCCATTTGAATTCATGTATGGAAGTAGGAGTGAGTCAGATTTTCGTACCCCACATCCTACGAGAAGCAGAAGAGAAGGTTCACAAGATTTGTGAGCACCTCAAGACCGCCCAGTCCAGGCAGAAGATTTACGCCGGCAAGAGACGTCGAGACCTCGCCTTCAACATAGGAGATTTTTTGTATCTGAAAGTGTCGCCATTGAAAGGAATGCAGCGTTTCCAACTGAAAGGAAAGTTAGCCCCTAGATATATAGGCCCCTTAGAGATTCTGAACCGTCGAGGAGAAGTGTCATATCAATTGGAATTACCCGAAGAGATGTCAGCCGTGCACAATGTGTTCCATATCTCATTACTTCGCAAGTGCCTCGAAGTTCCAGACAAGACTGAAGTGTTCAAGAATATCGATCATCGGACCATAGAAATCAACGATGACCTGACCTATCCCGAAGTACCCATCCGTATTTTGGAAAAAGCCTTTAGAACTACCAGAACCCGAAGCATCAAGTTTGTCAAGATTCAGTGGAGCAACCACAGGGAAGAAGAAGCTACCTGGGAGCGCGAAGATCACATCAGGACGGAGTTTCCCGATCTCTTCAAATCCTAGGTAATCTTTTTCGTCCTTTTTTAAATCTCGGGACGAGATTTTGTTTAAGGGGGGAAGGTTTGTAAAAATATTAAACTTGGATCATCAAACTCTAAGCATCAAAATTAGGGTTAACAAAAACTTTTCCAACTAAAAATATGAAAGCATTCATATGTGTGAGTATTGAAATTTGGATTCTTTTGAATTGCCTTGGTTCTGTGTTTCTTTGCTTGTAAAATGATTCTTAGGTGAAATAAACATCATCTAAACAATCCCCAAACTTTTACCAAAGACAAACAAGTCAAAACAAACAAATTAGGTGAATGGTCACTTTGGCCAAATTAACTCCCATGCCTACTTTCGCTATCCCTAACTTTCAAAACTTAACAGAAACTTGTATGGATCTTTTCACCCCTTGATAGTACTAATAATAAGGTACCAAGGCCCACTTTGTGATCATCCAAAAACATTTAAATGCTTAGTTTAAATGACAGTTTAAAATTGAATCTATTTCATATGGGAAGATCCCACTATTTCAAAAACCACTCAAACAAGCTCAATTTTCAAAACACAAACATCCACAGAACCCTCAACACATTCCTAGCACACCCAATAAAAATCTTTTCAAAATTCAAAACTCAAGTTCATGCGGACATTTCATCAAACAGGTTGCAGATTCAAATCAACAAAATCAAAAACACTATGTTGAGCAGTGTTTTGGGCCAACCTTGTTCCCTCTCTGGTTACAACTAGCCTTAGTAGATCATCTAGAACCCTTAACTAACCTCTAGCACCACTGTGAGCTTGCCAATGCCATCAATGGTGAGCAGGCCGAGAGCACACATGTCACCCTAGTGTGGACAGCAAGCTAGGAGAAGAACTAGCCGTGCCAACCTTGTGTAGTATGCAGCCCATGCCTCACTGCCCCCTCTCGACCAGCCCTAACCCAAAGACAGCGACCAGAACCGCCAGGAACGCCGCGCCCGTGCCGCTGTCGATCATGCCGATGCGCACCGCAGTGCACGCGCCGTTCCCACGCAACCCGACCACCTCGAGCCCTCGCCGCCCGCCATCATGCACCCCAACGTCCTAGGAGACCACCAGACATTTTCGTTTCACCGCCCGTACCCCGTAGCCACCGCTCTCCGCGGATTTCGCCGCCTCTTCCTCGCAGAACACCGCGCGTTCCCGACCATATGCCAACGCCCCTACATGAGCATTTAAGCTCTAGAGCATCGCCAGGAGACCGCCCGTCGATCGCCAACCTCGGCCATGCCCCTAGCCGCCCGTAGCTGTGTCGCCACCGTCGCCTGCCCATCCCTCTCGGTCTCATCGTCGATCCTATAAAAGGAGATGGCCCCCGCTCGATTTCTTCACACCATCTCACTTCCCTCACCTCACTGATACTTCCACCCCTTAGCCGGAGCACGAGGAGCAGCAGCTCGCCGGAATTGCTTCGGAGCAGGCCGCCTCTGGAGAAGAAGGGAGCCGTTGATTTCGACCACCCCCGAAGCTGTCGCGACCACCCCTGAGTTCGCCGTCTTCGACTTCGTCGTTTGCCCGCCTCGCCGTCGTCACTGGAGCCCAGGTATGCCCCTATACACCCCCACCGAGTCTCTAGGGTTCAAGCTCGCCGGTGACATGTTCATCATCGACGATGACCTTCAGCCGTTGATCTCACTTCTAATCCAACGCACCACATCGCCCCATACCGCTTCGCATTTTATAAGCCACTGACCAGTAGACCCCCTCTATCAGTTGCGCCCCGCACTGCGGAGTAACACTGGGCCGGCCCAATAACCCTTCCCGCACAGCCCACTCGTTTGAATTTAGATTTTTCTTTTTAAGTTCAAACATAGTTCTGTAGCTAGTTTCAAAAATCAACCCAGCTCGATTTAGTGAACCAAATTGCATGAAACCAATTTTGTTAGAAAGGTATTGAAATGCTTAATCCAAGCCCGTTGGATTCAAATCATTTGTATCTGTAGATCACCCTTGGTAAAAATAACAAGTCAGAAGCTTTTCTGCATTCAAACATTTTTCAAATTTCAACCATAATAGATTTTGAGTTGATTCCAACTCTCAAAAATCACATTTGATCATACCTTTCAGAATATATAAAAACATATGGGTTTACTTACAGAAATAATGTTCAAGTAACAAAATAATGCCACATAGGCATTTCTAGTCACTTTATTTTATTTAAAATAAAAGGTTAAACCTTATTAAATAGTGACACCACTTTAAATCACATTCCCATGTACTGAAATATGTGGTGATGACATGTGTCAACATGATCCCATGTTTGAGTTGGTGAATATTAAATCTTAAGTAGTTTTTCAATGAGTAGAAATTAATTTTCTAAAAATAAATAAATAAGACAAATACTTTATTCTTGTGATATTAGTGGTGATGCTAGATCATCTATAGAACACCTTTATGTGATGATTGAAAATAGTTAAGTATTGTTTGGTGATTGTGTACCTCGTATTTATTCATAGACGCTAGTACCGACCAAGGAGGAAGGAGGATACTACGAAGAAGAAGCCGAGGAGAACTTCAACCACTGCTCTGCTCAAGGCAAGCTAACACTTGCAGTTATGAAAGTTAGATAACCTATGCAATGCACTAAGCATTCTTAGTTAGACATATGTGATGATACCCCCTCCTAGTTTTACTTGCAAGCTTTCTACTCTATTTCTTTATCAAAGCTATTTCTTAGAGTTTACTTAAATGACTTGTAGATTCTAGGAAGATATTTGAAGGTTGCATAAAGAGCATTAAATTTGGCCTAAGCTAGATAATCTTGATGTCATCCTAAGGCATGAGATTGTACTTAGTTAAACTCCATTTGTTTACCACCCCTCATTAGTACTCACCCCCACTTGTAGATGCAAGTGCTAAGCATAAAACTTGATCAACTTTAGATGGGAATACTTGGTGGAAAATGGTTATGAAAACCTTAGAATGATGAGTCATTCTACTGAGATGTTTTGACATGTGTTTCCGAACACCAGATGATTTTGATGATTAAAATGTTGAGGCATGAGCCTTAGCCCTTTATAAAACTGATGGTTGTCTGGATGCGATACCATTCCAATTTTACCGGACAACCACAATACCCGAAAATTGGGTAGGGCTTGACTGGAAACTTATATAACTTAGTATGGGTTCCCTCACGGCAAAGGTCTGAGCTGAGGCTACCTTGTGAAGATTGTCCACCTGTGCAGTACCCAAGATGACAGTTGGTCATGGTTGGGAGGCCAAACTCACAGGAGAGGTGCCTATACTAGGGCGTGTAATTGAAAGGTTAGGATTGATTATCCCCATAATGAGTATGGTGAATTCAGGATTTGTTCCTGACGGATGTATCGAATGTTGTGGTAAAAGTGTACAATCTCGGCAGAGTGTCAAATTATTCGAATAGCCGCGTCCGCGGTTATTGATAGCTGGAGTGGCCATACTGTTCCCCCGTCAGATGTTTTCAAAATGACTTATGAAATGAATTGAGATTTTGACTTGACTACAACAGAGTTGTGATATTAAATACAAATTCCCACTTAGGTGTTATAAAATTTCAACTTGCTTTTCTTGCTTCTGAACTTAGTAGAGGTAAATCTGCCTTTTTGCAAAACAACCCTAGAGCTTAGTGTCCTATTACAAAAAACCCCTTCACTTGTTAGTATTAGTTTGCGAGTACTTAAAGAGTACTCATGGCTTTGTCCCTGGCTAGTCCCATGGCCAGACTATGAAGAGGAGTACCAGGACGAAGGACCCCTGGAAGGTTACGACAACTAGGGTCATCTCCCATCGTCAGCATTGCCTGTGACCCTGAAGATGGAGCTTCGCCTACGCTACTTTTATTACTACGTTATTCCGCTGCTTGAGTTGTATTAAGAACTGGATCATGAGATCCTTATTTGTGTAAGACCTTATGTATGGTTTGTAATGGATGATGTACTGTGGTATCCAAATCTGTTATGTCTCACAAAAATGGTAATCCTGGGATTGCGATGTATGCATAATAGGCATCTGGGATTAAAAATTCAGGTGTTGACAAGTTGGTATCAGAGCCATCCTGACCATAGGAGACCCTATTTAGACTGGACGTTGAATCAAAAACTTAGTTTCAAAACTAAAGGAAGCAAATATTTACAAAAACTTATTGCCATTATTATCACTTTGATTCTTTCGTGAAAATTCATGTTCCTCAAAAACTCTTGCAAAATACCTAAAATTTGACACACTTGATCACTCTACTAACTTACTCATCCTATATTCTTATAGATGGACATGAAGTACAGCAAGTTTTATCAGTTGGGGAATGGAGGATACCTCATCTTTGAGCGGGATTTGGACCAGCTTTCGGAACTTCTGGAGCGTCCGCACCCCGAGTTCTTCGGAGCTCAGCTCAATGATCAAGGAGGAGAAGATCTGCAGTGGCTAATTGTTGCAAGTCGCCGAGGAAAGATTGAACCTCCCACTGCCGAGGGAATTCAGTTCACCTTAAGAGAGAACAACTGGCTCGATGGACTTGCCAGGGCCATGCAGGAAGCTCTTGCCCGTCTGTGTGGGCAGAGTATCAACCAGATCAAGGGTACCCGCTTTGAGTTTTGTCCAAGGCGTGATGCTATGGGACAGCCACTGGAAGCCCCATACCACCCCGAGCTGAAGACCCAGTTGGACCACCTTAGCTTCATGATGTACGATCGTCAGCAGGAATTGGATAATTGCCGTGACTACTGCAACCACAAGTCTGCCATCATCAAGACGAAGGATCAGACCATCGCAATGCTAGCAAAGGATCACAAGTCTCGCCGCCGTTAGCTCGACAAGATGGAGCGCATCATTGCCCGTCTTCACCACTGTATCTCGGATTTGGAGGAGACCATCCACGAGAGAGACATGCAGTTGGGGGAAAGGGAGAATGCCGGAGAAGACCTTCGTGGAGACCCCTACTCCTATCTCAGCGATGACGATGATTTTCTGGAGGATCAGGCCATGGACTTCTTCACCGATGAGGATGATTTTGCCTTCATCGATGATGATGAGGATGATGAGGATGACGACTACACCGACCCCGAGGAGTAGTAACACCTGAGCACTAGCATAGTGAGTTGTATTCGGTCCCACTGTATCGTAGTTTCCAGAATGGTTCTTAAAACCATCTGTTTACCTTTATTGTGGTTTGTTTTGTATATTGTTCTATGGATGAATGAATGAGGATATGTTGAGGGCATGTGCCCTAGACTATGGAGCTAGTTGGGATGAAAGTCTGCCTTACGCAGAATTCTCTTACAACAACAGCTATCAAGCCAGTATTGAGATGGCATCGTTTGAATTTCTCTATGGGAGGAAGTGTACTACCCCATTACTATGGAATGGTGTGGGAGAAAGAAACTTGTCCGGGCCAGAACTAATCAAAGAGGATGAAGAGAAAGTCAAGCTAGTAAAGGACAAATTGAAGCTAGCACAGTCCCAACAGAAGAGCTACGCAGATCCTAAGCGTAGAGAAGTCACCTATGAGGTGGGTGATAGAGCTTATCTTAGAGTGTCACCACTTCGTGGAGTGAAGAGATTTGGAGTCAAAGGAAAATTGGCCCCAAGATATGTTGGACCATTCAAGATTCTGAGTTGTAAAGGAGAAGTAGCTTATGAGATTGAATTGCCAGAATCATTGTCTGCCATTCACAATGTGTTTCATGTGAGTCAGCTAAAGAAATGCCATCCGGAGATGGAAGAGACTTCTTTGAAGGATACTATACCTTTGGAGGAGGTCCAATTGGAAAGTGATCTCACTTATGAGGAAAAACCTATCAAGATTCTTGAGACTGCAGAAAGGGTTACACAGACAAAGACTATCAAATTCTGCAAAGTTCAGTGGAACCATCATTCCGAAGAAGAGGCAACATGGGAAAGAGAAGATGACCTTCGGAAAGACCACCCTCACCTATTTGCTAGCCAATCCGAATCTCGAGGGTGAGATTCACCTTAAGGGGGTTAGATTTGTAACATCCCAAAAATCATGATTCCAAAGTTTGCATATCATCCATGCATTCATAATCATTTTAGGATCATTTTCAATGTTATTTCAAAAACAAAAGCATTTGAAGGGTTTAGTATTTTATGCAAGCAAGGCATCTGTCACATCCCAAAATTCTCCTAACTTTGGAATGTGAAATAAATAAATAAGATTGATTGATTGTTTGACTATGTTGAAAATTCTCAAAGAGAAGAAACTTTTTGAATAGAAAATCCTCTCAACCTTGAATTCAAAATCTTATATTCTTTTGTTATGAACTAAGTAGCCATATAGGCAAAAGGGCATGGATTGATTTTGGATTGAAGAATTGTTGTGCAAGATTTCAAAATGAAAATCATGAAGCATTCTTAAGCATTTCATTACATCCATGCAAAGTTCTCACAAACTAAATCCAAATCCTGGTATCTAAATCCTGTAGTTGATTCGCCCAAATGTTCCTAAGGGTAATTAAATTGACTTATTAAAACCCACTGATGCTAAGGCATAAATTATTGATAATTATAGCCTAAAGAGATCCAATTAATACTACAAAATTATAGAAACAAAATTGAGCTCATTTGGAGCTAGTATGAAAAAGTTATGAAATAAATACAAACACATAAAGATATAAATAAAATGGAATATACAAGGATTTGTAAATCCACTACTTCCAAACTAGTAAAAAGATTACAAATTTAATCCTACAATAATCTATTCGATTTTAGAAAAATGTAGAAACAAGAATCGCGTCATTTGGAGTTCGTATGCAAAAGATATAAGGAAAACAAGTAAATAGAAAAAGAAAAAGAAAAAAATTCTAACGGGGCGGCCCACCCGGACCGAGCCAGCCGGCCAGCGCGCACGTACGTGCCCAAATTGCTCCAAAAAGTGTGCGAAAACTGATTTTCTATACCTATCTCTACTCAAACTCTTATAACATTTTATCTACAATTCCGAATCGACTTCCTTTTGTTTCTACGTGTTCCCTACTCCAAGGCCTATCTCTAAACCATCCTAAACCTGCATATAAACTCGTGGAGCCACAGCTGTACGAGTTTTTCCTCTCGAAATCCCGAATCTACATATGCCCGAATCTTATTTCGGTTTTTAACCCATCTAGACTTCGTCGTTTGCCTTCGGTCAAAAAACGAAAGTTGTGGGATCGTCGAAATCTTTCAATCCCGACAAACCTCACCTCTTTTCATCCACCAGAGCCGGAGAATTTTGTATCGCAATATATCAGATCTTACGGTGTAAATCCAAGATGTACTCGCGCTCGTTTCTTCAAATCCAAATTCCTTTGGTGAGAAGGTAGGAATAATGATTCCCCACAACTTTCATGTTCTGAGTTTTTTGATTTGACCTACGGATTTGTCTCTCTAACACAGATCTATTTCTTGTCTATTCTGAGCCAAAATCGGGTCAATCTCTTCTTCTAGCCACCGGATCCTATCCAGACGGTCGAGATCCAATCAAACCAGTGCGTGCCATGTCGTCATCCCGGTCATCTTCCTCATCAACGCCACGTCAACGTAAGGTCAACATCTAGTCCCAGTCAGCATGCAAAGTCAACCTGTCCAGTCAGCGGAATATTTACTGGAATATTCCGTTCGAATTTAAAATTCCATATTATAGATGTAACTTGTAAAATTCATTAGAAATTCATACCATGTCCAAAAATTTCGTATAATATATCAAATTGAAGATAATTTTACGTAGAATCATCTTATCAGATTAGATCCAACTTTTACTGTACGTAGTTACTGCAGTAATTTAATTAGTTTTAATGGTCTTTTAGGTTAATAAATTCATAGACAATTATCTGTAACTCCGAAAAATATGAACAATATATCAAATTGAAGCTACTGTAATTTACTTTAATAATATCTGGTTGGATCTAGCCTTTGTAGATTATTTAACCCGTAGCATTTTAATTAGTTTTAATGGCTTTATAAATCATTAAATTCACTAAAAATTAATTGCTTGTCACAAAAATATAAATGATATACCGTTGGAAAGCTGGTTCCATGTAGATCATCAATATGCAATTAGTTCAGCATTTTACTGTAAGGTTTTGCGGTGAAGATTTAAATAGTTTAATGGCCTATTTAGAGTAATAAATTCATAAGAAAATAAATACTATTCAGAAAATTACAAATAATATGTCCCTGAAATCACAATTCCGTGGAGATTACAGATATAATTTTAGTTTGATTTTTAGACAACAGAAACTATACGAATCATTTAAAACCATTAAACACTATTTAAATCATACAAAAAGATCTATAACTCCGATTAGGGTGAATCCAAGTGCTAAGGTTTTGTATTGACAATAGCTATACAGAGAAATTTCATGACAAATTATTTGGCACTGTCAAAACAGAAATTCATACAGAAATATTTAAACCCATTGAAATAGTGTTTTAATCATAGGAAAATATCTATAACTCCTTTTTAGGTGATTCAAATTGCCACTGTCTCTAAATTGCATTATCTATCCAGTAGCATCTAGTTCACAATTTAATACGATATAAACATCTTTAGTTCAATTAAAGTGGTATACGCCATATTAAATCGATACAACTTTAGTAATAAAAGCTTTAGTGCATTAAATGACTTTCCACATGCATCATGTAATCTAATTATGTTTAGAACACTAAATGCAACCATTGTGACTCATTAAATCGTCATGCATGCATCTGTTCATCATTGTTTTCTTGTAATGTTGCACTGTTGTATGTTTGCAATGTTTTGAATGGTGTTTGTTGTGTTTGCTTCAAACGTTAGATTGCGAGGAGTGCAACTACTGTGATTGCAACTACTATGATTGCAAGTATTGTGGTTATTGCGAAAGATGCCATTATAATTGTGAGGATTATCTAATCGACTACATCTACAACAAAGGCAAGTGGTGCTATCTTGGTCATAAATGTCCTATTGTTTTCCTATGCATTGCAGATGTTTTTGTAGAATTGTATCTGTAGGAATTGATGTGTATATGCTATGCTATATCCCATATTATTCCCTAGCATTCCTTATTTATGAGCCATCGTATTGGTAGATTGCTTAGCTATGCTATTTAGACGAGGAAGGGAATCACATCATGAAAAGTTATATGTTTTGAAAGGCTTATGTTTTGCTAAATGAAAAACCAACATGTTTTAATGAACCACCTGGGCGGAATGGCATTGATTGGGTCATCGAGTGTGGATTTTGGTGGGGAATGCCGCCCAGGACACTGAGAAATGATTGATTTCTTTGTTTGGAAGCTTTCGTGTGCAACCATGTGCCAATAATGGAATGGGCGGTTGGTTGAACTCAGTAGGTTGTGGTAACTCGAACCCGCGTATCCAGAGATGTAGATAGTGTAGGTTGGACCAGTGCGCGTCGGGATTGGGGTGGTGGTACGAGCTGGGCTGGCCAAGTCACATGGGTAAAGTGTACTAACCTCTGCAGAGTGTATAATCTAATCGATTAGCCGTGTCCCCGGTTATGGACAATTTGAGCGACCTGATACTGATGCTATGATATTTCTCACTCATCCTTATTTCTTAATTACTTAAAATTTGTTGGGTGAACATAATTGGGTAGGAGCACCTGGGAGTGAACCAGAGTGTCCTATTTATCGTATTGGAAAACTACTTTGTTACAAATGTTAGGATAAAACTGTTGCTTTATGCAAATGAGCCTGAACTCCACTTGGCCAAATAAGCATGTAGTTGATAGATCTGTTGTTAACCACTTTAGCCTACTTGCCATACATTCAATGTATTGACCATTCGTGGCTGCAACGTTTCATGTTGCAGGTTATATCGTATCTGAGTGATCGTTCATAGGTCGCGAGACTCCACTCAACAATTGTTCGCCTGTGGCACATTTGAAGGATGGAGATCTACCTTATATTCGTTTTCCGCTGTGTACTTGGATAAATAATGTAAATTCTGGATCATATTTGTTGTATTTATGATGCACAGTTATATTTGGTATCATTTTGTACTGTGTTTGCCAGTGAACCGATCCAGGGATTGGCACTATACACATGAACTCAGCCTTATCAGGCGAGGGTGTTACAAGATGGTATCAGAGGTGTCTGTTGATTATAGGATCGTGACCTTAGAAATGGATTAGCAATAGAAGACCTCTATTAGGAGAACTATCATATTTTCTACTTACTAGAGTTCTTATATTCCTTATCTATCTTTTCTAGAACCTCTTCCTATTCAAACATTTATAGTTGTCCATTCTTATGATACCTATATGAGAGTTAGCTAAGTAAAAGAACAAATAGTATGACATAAATAAACATCTCACCAAGTTTGGTTAGGTCTGGACCACCATATTTTATCTCTTTGGAGATCATCGATATCGTGTTAGCATATTGTTCTTACCAACTTATGTGGTATGACAATATAGGTTGCTTGATTGTTTGTACTGAACCATATTGTGTGATGCCTTGTCTAGGATCTGTTATATTGAAACTCTAAAGTTGCTAGAGTTTTCGTGTGGTTTTAAAATTATTTTAATGGTGTAATTTGATTAAAATTCGTGAGATTACTGCTGCAGTTTTCTGCCGGACCTGTTGTACCGCGCGATTTTTCATATTTTACTGGTAACTCAGAAAAATCTAAAAAAATAGTATCTGGAGCGTAATTACCTGTAGTACATGCACATAAATTGGCTAAAATTACTGACGAGTTTAGGTCTGTCGGAAAAATTCGTGAAGTCTGCTACCGTTTTGACAGATTTTGTTTATTGCTTATAGGTTGCTCTATTTTACTCTAGTATTGTTCTCAATGCTTTCAAACTATTTTGTGGTTATATACTACTAAGTTTAGACCTCTGTATTATTTTTATGCAAGTGCTTGCTTGTGTGTTGATTTCTTATGATTGTTTCCTTGTTTGTGACATTGATTGCTTCATATAGTTATGGGTAGGATTATTTTCTTAGTCGTTTCTTTCCTATAGAATCTATCCTTCCCTATCTTGAACCCTTGGAGATATAATGATGTGTTAAGTGGAAGGTTTGACAACACAATGCATTTAGGAAGGAGAATGCTTCACCTAATAGAAAAAAAGATGTAGGAGTAGGAAGTGTCGAAATGACGTTATGTAGTAGATTACGTAACCTGAAAGTTGAAGTATCGATAGTTTAGTTTCAGTAGTAGATTTGTTGATTGAATATAAGGGAGTATACATAGATAATTAGCTCGTGCCCATGGAAACATTCTTCAAGGCAAGTGAGGATGCCCGAGTGATAGAAAAACGTGATTCACCTATCCTCATACAGGGTAATGATTTGGGTGCAGGATGGATTGATCACCATTCCTACTACTCTTATTATTCGCTCTTGTACTGTTGGATTTGCGAATCTTGAGTGCCTTTCAGCCTTAGCAGAGAGCCGACGTTGAGCCTAAACCTTAGAATGGTAGATTGTTCCACCTCTATAAAAGCATTCATTGCTAAGCATAGAAATATACGGTAAGGATGAATTCCAACCATTATTAATGGGCACCGTGAAGTAAACATCCCCTAACTGACCACCATGAGAGTTTTGCTAGTTTAAGAAGAGCTTTCTCGGAAACTATCAATCATGATGTTTAGAATGTGCTAGAGACATTGTGCCAATAAAAGTCTAAAGGAGAACCAATCTGAGCTAAGTGAATCCTCGAGAAATGACCTAGTCAATTTTCTTTTAAGGGTGGTAGCATCCTAATGGATCCCGAACCTTTCTTTCTTTCTAGCCTTCCCAAATCTCGGTTCGAGATTTCTTTTAAGGGTGGTAGTCTGTCACATCCCAAAATTCTCCTAACTTTGGAATGTGAAATAAATAAATAAGATTGATTGATTGTTTGACTATGTTGAAAATTCTCAAAGAGAAGAAACTTTTTGAATAGAAAATCCTCTCAACCTTGAATTCAAAATCTTATATTCTTTTGTTATGACCTAAGTAGCCATATAGGCAAAAGGGCATGGTTTGATTTTGGATTGAAGAATTGTTGTGCAAGATTTCAAAATGAAAATCATGAAGCATTCTTAAGCATTTCATTACATCCATGCAAAGTTCTCACAAACTAAATCCAAATCCTGGTATCTAAATCCTGTAGTTGATTCGCCCAAATGTTCCTAAGGGTAATTAAATTGACTTATTAAAACCCACTGATGCTAAGGCATAAATTATTGATAATTATAGCCTAAAGAGATCCAATTAATACTACAAAATTATAGAAACAAAATTGAGCTCATTTGGAGCTAGTATGAAAAAGTTATGAAATAAATACAAACACATAAAGATATAAATAAAATGGAATATACAAGGATTTGTAAATCCACTACTTCCAAACTAGTAAAAAGATTACAAATTTAATCCTACAATAATCTATTCGATTTTAGAAAAATTTAGAAACAAGAATCGCGTCATTTGGAGTTCGTATGCAAAAGATATAAGGAAAACAAGTAAATAGAAAAAGAAAAAGAAAAAAAATTCTAACGGGCCGGCCCACCCGGACCGAGCCAGCCGGCCAGCACGCACGTACGTGCCCAAATTGCTCCAAAAAGCGTGCGAAAACTGATTTTCTATACATATCTCTACTCAAACTCTTATAACTTTTTATCTACAATTCCGAATTGACTTCCGTTTGTTTCTACTTGTTCCCTACTCCAAGGCCTATCTCTAAACCATCCTAAACCTACATATAAACTCGTGGAGCCACAGCTGTACGGGTTTTTCCTCTCGAAATCCCGAATCTACATATGCCCGAATCGTATTTCGGTTTTTAATCCATCTAGACTTCGTCGTTTGCCTTCGGTCAAAAAACGAAAGTTGTAGGGATCGTCGAAATATTTCAATACCGACAAACCTCACCTCTTTTCATCCACCACAGCCGGAGAATTTCGTATCGCAATATTTCAGATCTTACAGTGTAAATCCAAGATGTACTCGCGTTCGTTTCTTCAAATCCAAATTCCTTTGGTGAGAAGGTAGGAATAATGATTCCCCATAACTTTCATGTTCTGAGTTTTTCGATTTGATCTACGGATTTGTCTCTATAACACAGATCTATTTCTTGTCTATTCTGAGCCAAAATCGGGTCAATCTCTTCTTCTAGCCACCGGATCCTATCCAGACGGTCGAGATCCAATCAAACCAGTGCGTGCCATGTCGTCATCCCGGTTATCTTCCTCATCAACGCCACGTCAACGTAAGGTCAACATCTAGTCCCAGTCAGCATGCAAAGTCAACTTGTCCAGTCAGCGGAATATTTACTGGAATATTCCGTTCGAATTTAAAATTCCATATTATAGATGTAACTTGTAAAATTCATTAGAAATTCATACCATGTCCAAAAATTTCGTATAATATATCAAATTGAAGATAATTTTACGTAGAATCATCTTATCAGATTAGATCCAACTTTTACTGTACGTAGTTACTGCAGTAATTTAATTAGTTTTAATGGTCTTTTAGGTTAATAAATTCATAGACAATTATCTGTAACTCCGAAAAATATGAACAATATATCAAATTGAAGCTACTGTAATGTACTTTAATAATATCTGGTTGGATCTAGCCTTTGCTGATTATTTAACCCATAGCATTTTAATTAGTTTTAATGGCTTTATAAATCATTAAATTCATTAAATATTAATTGCTTGTCACAAAAATATAAATGATATACCGTTGGAAAGCTGGTTCCATGTAGATCATCAATATGCAATTAGTTCAGCATTTTACTGTAAGGTTTTGCGGTGAAGATTTAAATAGTTTAATGGCCTATTTAGAGTAATAAATTCATAAGAAAATAAATACTATTCAGAAAATTACAAATAATATGTCCCTGAAATCACAATTCCGTGGAGATTACAGATATAATTTTAGTTTAATTTTTAGACAACAGAAACTATACGAATCATTTAAAACCATTAAACACTATTTAAATCATACAAAAAGATCTATAACTCCGATTAGGGTGAATCCAAGTGCTAAGGTTTTGTATTGATAATAGCTATACAGAGAAATTTCATGACAAATTATTTGGCACTGTCAAAACAGAAATTCATACAGAAATATTTAAACCCATTGAAATAGTGTTTTAATCATAGGAAAATATCTATAACTCCTTTTTAGGTGATTCAAATTGCCACTGTCTCTAAATTGCATTATCTATCCAGTAGCATCTAGTTCACAATTTAATACGACATAAACATCTTTAGTTCAATTAAAGTGGTATACGCCATATTAAATCGATACAACTTTAGTAATAAAAGCTTTAGTGCATTAAATGACTTTCCACATGCATCATGTAATCTAATTATGTTCAGAACACTAAATGCAACCATTGTGACTCATTAAATCGTCATGCATGCATCTATTCATCATTGTTTTCTTGTAATGTTGCACTGTTGTATGTTTGCAATGTTTTGAATGGTGTTTATTGTGTTTGCTTCAAACGTTAGATTGCGAGGAGTGCAACTACTGTGATTGCAACTACTATGATTGCAAGTATTGTGGTTATTGCGAAAGATGCCATTATAATTGTGAGGATTATCTAATCGACTACATCTACAACAAAGGCAAGTGGTGCTATCTTGGTCATAAATGTCCTATTGTTTTCCTATGCATTGCAGATCTTTTTGTAGAATTGTATCTGTAGGAATTGATGTGTATATGCTATGCTATATCCCATATTATTCCCTAGCATTCCTTATTTATGAGCCATCGTATTGGTAGATTGCTTAGCTATGCTATTTAGACGAGGAAGGGAATCACATCATGAAAAGTTATATGTTTTGAAAGGCTTATGTTTTGCTAAATGACAAACCAACATGTTTTAATGAACCACCTGGGCGGAATGGCATTGATTGGGTCATCGAGTGTGGATTTTGGTGGGGAATGCCGCCCAGGACACTAAGAAATGATTGGTTTCTTTGTTTGGAAGCTTTCGTGTGCAACCATGTGCCAATAATGGAATGGGCGGTTGGTTGAACTCAGTAGGTTGTGGTAACTCGAACCCGCGTATCCAGAGATGTAGATAGTGTAGGTTGGACCGGTGCGCGTCGGGATTGGGGAGCTACTTCCCGAACGGTTCCTTCTTGGACTTCTCCCTATCATCACCCAATATGAGAGTGGTGGTACGAGCTGGGCTGGCCAAGTCACATGGGTAAAGTGTACTAACCTCTGCAGAGTGTATAATCTAATCGATTAGCCGTGTCCCCGGTTATGGACAATTTGAGCGACCTGATACAGATGCTATGATATTTCTCACTCATCCTTATTTCTTAATTACTTAAAATTTGTTGGGTGAACATAATTGGGTAGGAGCACCTGGGAGTGAACCAGAGTGTCCTATTTATCGTATTGGAAAACTACTTTGTTACAAATGTTAGGATAAAACTATTGCTTTATGCAAATGAGCCTGAACTCCACTTGGCCAAATAAGCATGTAGTTGATAGATCTGTTGTTAACCACTTTAGCCTACTTGCCATACATTCAATGTATTGACCATTCGTGGCTGCAACGTTTCATGTTGCAGGTTATATCGTATCTGAGTGATCGTTCATAGGTCGCGAGGCTCCACTCAACAATTGTTCGCCTGTGGCACATTTGAAGGATGGAGATCTATCTTATATTCGTTTTCCGCTGTGTACTTGGATAAATAATGTAAATTCTGGATCATATTAGTTGTATTTATGATGCACTGTTATATTTGGTATCATTTTGTACTGTGTGTGCCGGTGAACCGATCCAGGGATTGGCACTATACACATGAACTCAGCCTTATCAGGCGAGGGTGTTACAAGATGGTATCAGAGCTGTGTGTTGATTATAGGATCGTGACCTTAGAAATGGATTAGCAATAGAAGACCTCTATTAGGAGAACTATCATATTTTCTACTTACTAGAGTTCTTATATTCCTTATCTATCTTTTCTAGAACCTCTTCCTATTCAAACATTTATAGTTGTCCATTCTTATGATACCTATATGAGAGTTAGATAAGTAAAAGAACAAATAGTATGACATAAATAAACATCTCACCAAGTTTGGTTAGGTCTGGACCACCATATTTTATCTCTTTGGAGATCATCGATATCGTGTTAGCATATTGTTCTTACCAACTTATGTGGTATGAAAATATAGGTTGCTTGATTGTTTGTACTGAACCATATTGTGTGATGCCTTGTTTAGGATCTGTTATTTTGAAACTCTAAAGTTGCTAGAGTTTTCGTGTGGTTTTAAAATTATTTTAATGGCGTAATTTGATTGCAATTCGTGAGATTACTGCTGCAGTTTTCTGCCGGACCTGTTGTACCGCGCGATTTTTCATATTTTTCTGCCGGTCCTCGAATCCTCGCGCGCAGACGCCGCTCCGCCATTACCTCTCTGCAGTGATGCCGCGTTTAATCCCGACGTAAATCCCATTGATTGGACGCGTGATAGTCGCCCCTGCTCTGGCTACTTAACCACCTCCCCACCCCGCTCTTTTGCCCTCACTCAGCACCACCAGAGCGCCGCCAGGCTCCCCAAATTTCACCCAACACCGCCGCAGCACCGAGGAACTCCGGTGAGCCATCACGGTGAGTCCCGAGCGCACCTTGCCTTCTGGTTCATGCGAGCTGCTTCGCAATCATCCTGCGCACCTTCTCATGCTCTCCTTTTGTTTTGAATCGCCCTAGGTTGTCTCCCTCGTCAACCTCTGGGAACGACCGATGCTTGGCTCGACTCCGACGAGCCATTCCGGTGAGCCCTGTGTTCCCCTCTGTCTCTGGTTCACACAATCATGTACGCCAGTGCCTCGTGCATCTGTTAACGTTTTCCGTTTGAATCCTTGCGCCCTAGAACACCGTCTTCGACTCCGGCAGTGAGCACCCGACGCTCAGACGAACTCTGACGAGGTCCTGCTGCTGTGTCCGTGCGCCCTGACCCTGCCAGTCAACGCTTTGAGCATCTCCGCATTCTCCCGATCTCGGTAAGCACTAGCACACCCCCCTTACCCCTCTGGCCTCTCCGGCGTGTCACCGCCAGAACCGTCGCCGCCGCGGGCACCATTTGCGCCGCTGATTTCTGGTCAGATCGATCTGATCCATCGGATCCAGATCCAAAGGCCACAGTTAGATCTTAATCGAAACAGTATGATTAGATCTGGCCCGTGCTTAGTTAGTTAGATCCAACGGCCCGCGAGCGTGATCTAGTGCGAAGCGGTATCGTCCAATCTAGAAGCACCGCGTGGCCTGGGTTTTGATTTAAAATCTAGAATTAGATCTATTGGTTATTCAAACTTGCAATTCATAACTTTTGATCCACACGTTCAAATTTTGTAAATCTTATATCATTGGAATCAGGAGAAAGAATTCTATCCAATTATGCACTTTGTTTAATAAATTACATATGTAAAATTGGTTGTTTTTGCAGAGACATTGATAAGCTTATTTTGTATATAAAAATTGTATGGAAAATGTTCTAAGGGCCAAATTAATTTGATTTAGTGTATAATTGTTTTGTTTATGATTCAGTATTGTTACACTTGTCTTGTTTGATTTAGAAAATCATCACATGGCATTTGCATGCATTCATATATTTTTGCTTGTTTACTTTGATATGTGAATTTGGTGCTATCATTTTATGTGTAGATTTTGTTGCTAGTGGTGATTGTGATTGTGAGGATTGTTGCTACTCCGCCAACTACCAAGGCAAGTGGTGCTTCATATTTTTGTCCCTATATTTTGACTATGCATTAGAAATATTTTGTATAGGCTTGCATGAGTATTTTGTTAAGTATCTATATGTTATGCTTGGGAAATCCTAGTAGTTGTAGAATTGTTAGAATTTTCTATAAGTTAAGATACTTGCTATTGCCATGCTTAGCCTAGCTAGTAGTAACCAAGGGTGGAATATATACGTGCTATGGAAAAAATATTGCTAAGTCTTTGACTTATGTTTTTGCTTAATAAAACAACTAAGTTAATGAAACACCTGGGTGGAATGGTAATTGCTTGGTGGTTTTTGGTTGAGTGGTTACAGAAGGCCCATTTCTATGGTCTAACTTGTGTATCTCACTTGTGGATTGCCACCTAGGAACAAAGGGATTTGAGATGCCAAATGTTAAGAAGCTTCTAGTGCAACCACATGGCATTATGGGCTCTGCCTGGATCATATAGGTTGCAATAACATAGCCATTTGGACAGTTGGTGGTAGTGGGATGATAGATTGGAACGCGTCCATTTGGTGTAAGTGAAGGCTTCTGAAAGGTCCTGTCTTGGTGAAAATCAAGTCTTGTGGGGAAAGTGCACCACCTCTGCAAATGGAAGAAACTAAGTACTTAGTCGTGTCCCCGATAATGGACAACTTGAGCATCAAGACATGGAAGCTATCAAGAATCTCCTCATCCCAATTTTCTAAGTAAAACTTGTGGTTGAACAAGGGTGAAGGTTCACCAATTTCTATTGGTGGTTCCTTGGGAAAGTTTTTGCCAAACAAAAACTTAGTGTTTTCAACTGATAGGTAAAACCTATTTTTGAGCAAAGCAACCCTAAGCTACACTTAGCCAAATTCATGTAGTAACTAGATGCTAATATTCTACTAAGGTATCACTGGCCAATACTATTCCAATGTATTGACCCACTATGGCTGTAACTTGTGATGTTGCAGGTTACTCTGATGATGATTAGGGGTTATGAGTCTACACTCAACATGCTTGCCTGTGGCACATGAAGATGAAGACTTCTATTTATATATTGTTAAGTTAAACTCTTGTACTAGCCTATGGCTATGGAGTTGTAAAAGACTATGTTATCTCTGGAATTACGATGTAATAATGACCTTTGTTTCTGTGTACTTCATCTTAAACTGTGGATGCTAGCATTGATCCAGGGACTAGCATTGCAATCACAGGGATATTTACCTTTATAAAGGTGGGATCTTACAGGTATAGTCGGGTGGGTCCAACATTATGGATGCCCTTAGACACGTGTGCCTTGTACTCCTGTCTCCATCACGCTAGACTTTTTTTTGTGAAATTCATTTAACTGCCGTACTTAGATAGGAGCATGATCCACTATATGTGTGAAAACTCCCACGGTCAACAATGCTTGCTACCCCAAGATGCACCCATATAGTGTGGGAACTCTATGGGGCCGTAAACTATGAAATCGATCGATATGGCCTTGATGACCTTCATCGTTCGG
The DNA here is from genome assembly GCA_916181665.1 of Avena sativa. NCBI lineage: Eukaryota > Viridiplantae > Streptophyta > Magnoliopsida > Poales > Poaceae > Avena > Avena sativa. The sequence goes on along the minus strand of OV702285.1, from coordinate 361,648,536 downwards.
GTTGAAAAACAATAATGTCCATACATGGCAGGACAATACTACGAAGTTGTTTTTTCGGAACCTCGTCAAATCCCATGGCTACCACTAAAATACTAAACAACCCCTGAAACCTAAACCCTCAACCCCTAACCAGTAAAAGCATAAAGCTTGAACATTATTGAAAATTCCCTGAACCCTAAACCCCTAAACGACCCTGACTAAGCAGATATATCATCGACTTATAGATCAATATTTTGAGATATACTTTGATTAAATTATGATAACATCATTCCATTCCACGAATCTGAGCATAAAGCTTGAACATTATTGAAGGTTCCCTAAAACCTAAAACTTAAACCCTGACCAAGTGGGTATCATCCACTAAACATAGATCAAAATTTGACATACTTTCATTAAATTGCGCTAACGCCATTCTGATTCACCAAAGCTCGAGAATTATTGAAAATTCCCTAAAGCCTAAACCCTAATCCATATACCCCTAAAAACCCTAAACCCTCAACCCCTCACACTAAGCTTGGACATATTATTGAAAAATTCCTAAACCCTAACTACCCCTAAAAAAACCAAAACCATAAACCCTCAATACTAAAACCCTAAACCCTCGACCCATAAACAACCCTAACCAAGCAAGCACATAAAATGCACTCATCATAGATCAAAATTTGAGATACTTTCATTAAATTGCGCTAACGCCATTATTATTCACAAAACCTCGAACATTACTGAAAATACCCTAAACCCTAACCCCATAAAGCCTTAACCCTAAGCCCTATACCCCCTAAAAACTCCAAACCCCTCAACCCCTAATCCTAACCTCGAACATATATATAAATACTATTGAAAAATTCTTAAACCCTAAACTACCCTTAAATAAATCAAAACCCTAAACCCTCAATACTTAAACCCTTAACCCTCATCCCATAAACAACCCTAACCAAGAAGGTATCATGCACTTATATATCGATAAAAATTTGAGATACTTTTATTATTACTGCCTCCAAATCAAAATATAAGATGTTTTAGTTTTATGAAGAAAATGTATCTGGACTCGTTTTAGTGTCTAGGTTTACTTCAAACATGAGCGAACCTATATACTAAAACAAGTCTATATACATTCTGTTTACAAACCTAAAACATCTTATATTTTGCAACGGAGGGATTGAATTGTTGCTGAGTTATTCTATTCCATGAATATATGCATAAAGCTTGAACTTTATTGAAAATTCCCGAAACCCTAAACCCTAAATTAAACCTTAAATAAGTAAACCCTAAACCGTAAAACCTGAACACTAAACGCCTGAACCTAAAACCCGAAACACTAAGCCCCTAAATCTTGACCAAGCAACTGTCATGCACACTTACAGATAAATTTTTCAGATACTTCTATTAATTCGATAACACAATTCTATTTGGCGAATATAGGAATAAAGCTTAAACATTATTATTGAAAATTCCCTAAACCCTAAACCCTAAACCCCTAAAAACTCTATACATACCCTCAACCCCTTACCCTAAGATTGGACATATTATTGAAAAAATCCTAAACCCTAAACTACCCGTAAAAAACAAAATCCTAAACCCTAAAATACCCCTAAAAAATAATTTTAGTGGTATGGTATTTAAGAGATAAGAAAAGATAAATATAAGATAAGAAGTACTAATGTGAATGACAGATCTTTTGAATAACCTTCCCTCCCGATATTTAGGAAGCAAGTGAAAATTTCTAAACCGGAAAAGTTTGAATTTTTTTTGCCGCCAAGGACCAAAGTGGTTTCCTTCCTACATGTACAGTACGAATCCTACTCCACACCTACACGACTTCCAAACACGCCAGACAAACAAAGCCGCCCCCTAAAAAAAGAAACAGAGCCTCCGTACCGAGGCACACGTGCGCAGCGCCATGCTGTGAACGAGGGAGAGATCAGCCGGGCTGGTGCGCGAGGGGAGAGGGGTGGAGAGAGGCATCGAAGGAGAGAGAAAACACACTTCCAATTTTTTGGCATGCATTGGTCCTGAAATTTACTATTACTAGAGTGTACTACACTGTAAGGCGGCCAAAGTACCTCGTGTTAGGAACTCGTAATAAACTTTGCTCTAACATCGAACCGCCTTCAACTCCTCTTGTCTCTTTGCTGCTTCCCTCTTCCCATGCCTACATTTATTCTCTCTGCATGTACAACATATGGACAGAGGTAGGCATATGTCCAAGCAAAATAAATATTCTAGTACTACTAGCAGTAGTAAGCTCCATTGTTTAGACAGTGTCCAAACGAGACTATTCATGGGACCCACTAAACTAAAGACAATTGCTTTTTCCTTAGGGCATCCACAATGTGTAAAAAATCAAGCCTTAAGGCATATAGTAGTACACTATGGAAAAAATAAAGTTACCTCAATCTTGTGGGTTTCGCAAATGCAAACCTTATACATTGTGGTAATTTCCATAAGTCGGGTGGGTCCAACATTACGGATGCCCTTAGACACGCGTGCCTTGTATTCCTGTTTCCACCGCGCTAGACTTTTTTGTGTGAAATTCATTTAACTATCGTAGTTAGATAGGAGCATGATCGACTATATGTGTGAAAACTCCCACGGTCAACAACGCTTGCTACCCCAAGATGCACCCATATAGTGTGGGAACTCTATGGGGCCAATCGATATGGCCTTGATGACCTTCGTTGTTCGGGTTGAAAAACAATAATGTCCATTAATGGCAGGACAATACTACGAAGTTCTTTTTTCGGAACCTCGTCAAATCCCATGGCCACCACTAAAATCCTAAACAACCCCTAAAACCTATACACTCAACCCCTAACTAGTAAAAGCAAAAAGCTTGAACAGTATTGAAAATTCCTTGAACCCTAAACCCCTAAACGACCCTGACTAAGCAGATATATCATCGACTTATAGATGAACATTTGATATATATTTCGATTAAATTATGATAACATCATTCCATTCCACGAATCTGAGCATAAATATTGAACATTATTGAAGGTTCCCTAAAACCTAAAACTTAAACCATGACCAAGTGGGAATCATGCACTAAACATAGATCAAAATTTGACATACTTTCATTAAATTGCGCTAAAGCCATTATAATTCATGTAAGCCCGAGCATTATTGAAAATTCCAGAAAGCGTAAACCCTAAGCCCTATACCCCTAAAAGCCCTAAACCCTGAACCCATCACACTAAGCTTGGACATATTATTGAAATAATCCTAAACCCTAATTACCCCTAAAAAACAAAACCATAAACCCTCAATACTAAAACCATAACCCTCGACCCATAAACTACCCTAACCAAGCGAGCACGTATCATACACTCATCATAGATCAAAATTTGAGACACTTTCATTAAATTGCGCTAACGCCATACTTATTCACGAAAGCTCGAACATTTTTGAAAATACCCTAAACCCTAACCCCCTAAAGCCTTAACCCTAAGCCCTACACCCCCTAAAAACACTAAACCCCTTGACCCCTAACCTCAAACATATATATATATTATTGAAAAATTCTTAAACCCTAAAGCCTAAACTACCCTTAAATAATTCAAAACCCTAAACCCTCAATACTTAAACCCTTAACCCTCACCCCGTAAACAACCCTAACCAAGAAGGTATCATGCACTTATATATAGATCAAAATTTGAGATGCTGTCATTATTAAATTGTTGCTAAGTCATTATATTCCGTGAATATATGCATAAAGTTCAAACTTTATTGAAAATTCCCGAAACACTAAACCCTTAATTAAACTACAAAATACCTAAACCCTAAACCCTTAACCCTGAACACTAAACCCCTAACCCTAAAACCCGAAACACTAAACCCCTAAATCTTGACCAAGCAGTTGTGATGCACACTTATAGATCAAATTTTCAGATACTTCTATTAATTCGGTAACACCATTCTATTCGAAGAATATAGGATTAAATGTTGAACATTATTATTGAAAATTCCCTAAACCCTACCCCCCCAAATTCTAAACCCCAAAAACCCTAAACGTACAATCAACCACTTATCCTAAGTTCGGACATATTATTGAAAAAATCCTAAACCCTAAACTACCGCGAAAAAACAAAACCCTAGCCCCTCAATACTAAAACCCTAAACCCTCGGCCCATAAACAACCCTAACCAAGAAAGCTGGTATCATGCACCAATAGATCAAAATTTGATATACTTTCATTAAATTGCGCCAACGCCATTCTAATTCACTTAGGCTTGAGCAATATTGAATATTCCCTAAAACCTAAACCCTACGCCCTATACCCCTAAAACCCTAAACCATCAACCACTCACACTAAGCTTGGAAATTATTGAAAAATTCATAAACTCTAAACTACCCCTAAAAAACCAAAACTCTAAACCCTCAATACTAAAACCCTAAACCCTCGACCCATAAATAACCCTAACCAAGCAAGCAAGTATCATGCACTCTCTATAGACCAAAATTTGACACACTTCCATTAAATAGTGCTAACACCATTCTAATTCACGAAAGCTCGAATGTTACTAAAAATACCATGAACCCTAACCTCCTAAAGCCTTAACCCTAAGCCCTATACCACTAAAAACCCTAATCCCCTCGACCCCCAACCCTAAGCTCGAACATATATATTAGTGAAAAATTCTTAAACCCTAAACCTTCAATGACATGGTTATACCCCACGGGTACATGATCTCAGCATACCTAGTCCAGCCCAAGGAAGGCCCACGGCAAATATACGCCGGCCCATGAAGACTTTCGGGTGGCCAAGGCCCATGACGCCTTCGGATCCTTGGAGAGCAAGACTAGAGTAGATAGGAAATTCAAAGGGGTAAAACCCTAGAACTTGTAACCGACTAGGTCTATGCCCGGGACCTGCCAAAGCCTATATAAAGGCCAGGAGGGCACGACCTAGATCTCTCATCATACTTTCGCATACGCACCTCCACGCCAGATTGCATCTGCGCACCCCTGTAACCTTCGGTTCCGCCGTAATCAAGAGCAGACAAGCAGGAGTAGAGTTTTCCCTCCAGGGGCCTGAACCTGGGTAAACCTTGTGTTCCCGTGTTGCTTGTTTGCTAACCGTTCCACGATCTCCAGCATCCCCATCTTCTCCAAAACCCAAGTCCATAACAATGGGCATTGATGAGATCAAACCTCGTCAATTGGTGCCATCTGTGGGAACCGGGGATGCTGATTGTGCGATCGTAACGGTCCCAACCCGATCGATCTACAACTCTACGATGACGGAGAGTCACCTCCTCTTCGGCTCTTTCGACTTCACCGCCCACTCACCGGCCACCATGAAGGACTTCGAGCCCGTAGGCGACGGACTCGAAATTCTGTTCGGGAGCTTCTACTTCCAGGTGGGGCAAACTGGCACCCACCACCTCCCCGAGCGGGTACCCCTACCATCAATCAGGCCCGCTTCATGGGCCCCACACCCTGTGCTACGCACAACATCATCAACAGATGATTCCTGCGACAGCAGCAGTTGCAATTCCGACCTGTGCGATCCGAAAGCTGCGGCAGCAGTAGACCAATCTACGAGCGCTACCAATGCGCCGTAGTCATCCAGAGCAACGTGGACCAGCAGGCTCCCAACCCGCCGCCCAACCCGACACCTAACCCACCATATCGAAGCGGCGGGAACAGAAGAAGCCAGTCCCCCCCCCACCCGAAGGGGACAACAACGGCCATGTCATCCGCCTTAGCAAAGAAGGATGGGCCCAGGCCCGCAACGCCGTGGCGGGCAACATAGTCCTACCTGTAGACTCCTCCCGGGATCTGCTGATGGCCTACCATCTGCTCCTGATCGAGGAGCACAAGAAGCGGGTCAAGATGCAGGAGGTGCTCGACAAACGCAAGCAAGCAGCCTTAGAGTCCAGCGCGAGACGAGCCGCGCTCTCCGCCATGGGCATCGGATCCAGCTCGAACGACAATCAAGGCAACAAGCACCGCTCTCGGATGGAGAACATGGATCCTAAGGAGCGCCGTGAGGTGACCCGAACCCTCCACACATCCTTCATGGAGATGGACGCCGACGGCAACGTCATCCCGAAAATGCCGCAGGCTGGGATCATGCCATCCACTGCGTACCTCGCGGCCCACCCACCACCGGAAGGGGACCCGAAAAGAGCCATGCACAAGTCCGCACTTACCGGACTCGGACTCGTCGGAGCCGCACTCCACCAGGAAGCTCGTACGGAGCCGAAGAAGAAAGCTCCGGTCAGGTTCGACCGCAGCCCCACCCCTTCATCCGAAGAAGAGGACCATGACCTTCCTCGAAGGAACAAGAGTTTGCGCCACCGAAACCGCGATTACGACGCCAGGGAAGCGCTCACGCAGCGCAAAATCGACAAAGCGCGAGCCAAGCGCGCATGCTCGTCTGAATCCGAGATGGACGAAGACGAAGGAGAACTCTGCGGAGCCCGATGCTTCAGCAGATCCGTTCGACGAACAAAGATGCCGCGAAATTTCAAGCTTCCTTCGGATACTCCATAGTTCGACGGCACACAGGACCCAAAGGCATGGCTCAGCGACCACCTGTCATCCGTCAAATTGCACGGCGGAAACAAGGAAAACCGCCATGCAATGCCTTCAGCTGCAGCTGACATGTGCAACCCGGATCTGGCTTAGCAGCCTATCTTCAGGGTCCATCCGAAGTTGGGATGAGCTAGCTTACAGCTTCATCAGAAACTTCAAAGGCACCAGCAAGAGGCCCGCCTCAATCAAAGAATTGCGAGCCTGCACCCAACGAACGGGCGAATCCATTCGCTCGTACATACTACGCTGGTCCAACACCAAGAACTCCACAATGCACATCTCCGAAGAGAGGGCCATCGACGCCTTCAGGGACGGCGTCAAGCGCCAAGACTTCAAGAAGGAACTCGGACGCGTCAAGCCCAAAACACTCGACCACCTCATGGACATCGCCAACAGGTGGGCTGACGGCGAAGATTCCATCCACCGAGCACAATCGGAAGAAGAGGACGACTACGGCCAACGACGAGAGTGCCGTAGCAAGAGAAGATCACGCGTCTACGACGATCATGATGGACCCGACATGGTCGCTGCCGGCTACGCCGATCGCCGCAACGACGCCACCCGCAACAGCGGAGGATACCGCAGAGGAAACTTCCGCGATGGAGGGCACCCAGCACAGTCGGGGCAGCGCCACGACCGCGACAATGGACCCTCAGCATACGAAAAACTTTCGGGTCCATGCACCATGCACTTCTACATCGACAAGCAGGATGGCAAGAAGAAGGCAAGCCACATGCTCAAAGACTGCCGCGAGTTCCAGAAACTCCGCGAAAGCATGGTCCAGATGAGGCAGCAAGCTCCACTTCCGGGATTCAGGAACGCACCCGCACCAGGTGAGATAGCGCATGGAGCTCCTCCACCGCCACCTGTAGGAGGCCAGAACCAACCAGTTGCACCAGCACAGAACAACACTGGGAACGGGTATCCCCCGCCGAAAGGAGCACTAATGATCTAGAAGGGGCGCCCCATGAATAGGGTGCAGAAGAAAATCACCCGTCAGATCAACCTGGCTGTGGCAACTCCACCCGCCATCCCTGAGTACCTCAGCGGATCGGAGTCCTGCATCACGTTCAGTCGGATTACCCTTACCAGATCCCTCGTCCAGGTCATGCTGCCCTGGTGGTGGAGGCGCAGATTGGAGGTTTCGAGATGAGCCGCGTCTTCATGGACGGCGGCAGCGGCATCAACCTGATGTTCGCAAGTACCCTAGCGGCAATGCGGATCCCGCAGTGCAGCCTGGAATAGTCAGACACAACGTTCCACGACATCGTCCCAGGAAAAGGCATATTCCCCCTAGGCAAAATATGGCTTGACGTCATCTTTGGCAAGCCGGACAACTTCTGACTCGAGCGACTCGAATTCGAAGTGGTGGACTGGCCATCACAATACCACGCCATCCTCGGGCGTGTAGCATTCGCAAGGTTCTTAGCTATCCCACACTACGCATACCTGCTACTCAAGATGCCTGGACCAAAGGGCGTCATCACAATCCACGGGAGCTTCACCCGATCGGACCAATGCGACAGGGATTTCAACAGAATCTCCCAATCATTTGGCATGCAGGAGGAGCTCGTAAGGCTCCGCGAGATGACGGACAATGGGGCACCCCCAGTCGCACGACAAAATGCACCTGACATGTCCTTCGACTCCACCGTCAACACAAAGAAGGTGCAGGTCCATCCGACAGATGCCTCCAAGACGGCGCTGATCGCCAACGACCTCAGCCCCGCATAGGAAAGCGCGCTCGTCGAATTCCTCCATGAGAGCTAGGAAATCTTCGCCTGGTGTCCTGCGGACATGCCAGGAGTTCCCAAGGAATTCGCCGAGCACGCACTCAACGTCTTTCCAGACACTAAGCCCGTCAAGCAGTCCATCCGGAGACTATCCGAGCCACGGGCCGAAGCCATCGGGAAGGAAATAAACAGGCTACTCGCCGCAGACTTCATCAGGGAGATCAAAGAAAGCGAGTGGCTCGCAAACACAGTGATGGTCCCCAAGAAAGACACGGATATCCTGCGGATGTGCATGGACTTCACGTCGCTGAACAAGCACTGCACAAAGGACCACTTCCCTCTTCCTCGGATCGACCAGATCATCGATTCGACCACGGGATGTGAGAAACTCTCTTTCCTCGATGCCTACTCAGGCTACAACCAGATTCGACTCAAGGTCGAAGATAAGGAGAAAACATCGTTTATTACACCGTTCGGAGTGTTCTCCTACAACACAATGCCCTTCGGGCTAAAGAACGCAGGTGCCACGTACCAGCGATGCATGCTGGCATGCCTCAAGGACCATATCGGTCGCAACGTCCAAGTCTATGTCGACGACATAGTCATCAAAACCAGGGAGGCAAGAACGCTCATCGACGATCTCCGCGAGATGTTCGATAACCTCGATCGCTACAGGATCAAGCTCAACCCCGAAAAGTGCGCCTTTGGCGTCCCATCGGGCCAGCTACTTGGGTACTTCATCTCTCAGCGAGGAATCGAGGCGAACCCAAAGAAAATCAGGGCCATCATGGCAATGGAGAAGCCGAAAAACCTCAAGGGCGTCCAGCAGCTCGCGGGACGAATAGCGGCATTGAGCAGATTCATCAGCCGCATGGGCGAGAAGGCCCTGCCATTCTACCAGCTGCTACGCAAGGCAGATAAATTCAAGTGGACGCCCGAAGCCGACGATGGGTTCGAAAGCCTCAAACGTCTACTCTCCACCTCGCCCGTTTTGGCCTCTGCTGCTGTACATAGCAGCCACACACCAGGTGGTCAGCACCATGCTAGTGGTCGAACGACCCGAAGAAGGCAAGACCCATGGGGTCCAACGCCCAATCTACTACCTAAGCGAGGTACTGACGCCAACAAAGCAAAGGTACCCTCACTACAAGAAACTCGCCTACGGCATGTTCATGACGGCTCGACGGCTGAGCCATTACTTCCAGGAGCACCAGGTGATGGTCATCAATGAGGCACCCCTGAACAGCATCCTGAATAACCCAGAGGCCACAGGACGCGTGGCCCTATGGGGCATCGAGCTGTCACCCCTAGACATCGTCTACGAGAAGAGACTCACAATCAAGTTTCAAGTCCTCCCAGACTTCCTTGTACACTGGATGGAGCTGCAGCTGCCAGACATCCTAGACATGTCGCAGTCATGGACGATGCACTTCGACGGCTCCAAGCGTGAAGCTAGAGAAGGAGCCGGGGTCATACTGACCTCCCCGTAGGGCGACCAGATGAAGTATGTCCTCTGGATGAAATTCCGAGCTTCCAACAACGAGGCCGAATATGAAGCCCTCATCCACGGCATGAGGATGGCAAAGATCTGCGGCGCAACGCGCCTGGTCATCTATGGTGACTCCAACCTCGTCGTCCAGCAGACGATGAACGAGTGTGACACACACGCTGAAAACATGATCGCGTACCGCGCACTCTACAACGCACTCGAAGGAGAATTCGACGGCTGCGAGCTTTGGCACGTTGGAAGAGAAAGCAACGAGGAAGCCGACAGACTCGCCAACATCGGCTCCACCTGCGCAAAGGTGCCACCGGGTGTGTTCCTCGAACAGATCTACGTGCCATCCATCAAGCGGAAATTCCCTAAGGGATCACCCGAAGAAGCAGAACACGAGAAACTGGAAATAGTGGTCGCTATGGTCAACCTTATGCAGGTCATGGCAGTCGAAGAAACTTGGACGCGACCGTACCCCCAGTTCTTGATAAACGGAGAACTGCCTGACAGCCCGACGGATGCCCGCCGCATATCTCGTCGGTCAAAAGCTTTCACCATCATCAATGGCGAGCTGTACAAGTGCAATATTACGGGTGTACTACAAAGGTGCGTCACCATCGGTGACGGGAAAGCCATCCTCCAAGACATCCACGAGGGCATCTGCGGCCATCACGCAGGCAGCCGCTCCCTTGTCGCCAAAGCTCTACGAGCTGGATTCTACTGGACAACGGCCATGAGCGATGCAAAGGACATCGTCCGAAGATGCAAAAGGTGCCAAAGGTTCTCCGACAAACCACACACACCCGGGTCAGAACTCAGACCCATACCTATAGCCCGGCCCTTTGCTCAATGGGGCCTCGACATGATCGGCAAACTGCCAAAGTCCTCGAAAGGGGGGCATGTCTACCTCCTGGTCGCAGTCGACAAATTCACCAAGTGGGTCGAAGCCATGCCGGTCACCAACCAAAAGGGAAAGACCGCCGTCAAGTTCTTTGAATCCATTGTCTACAGGTTTGGCATACCGCACAGCATCATCACCGACAATGGATCGAAGTTCATCTCCAAATAATTCCAAGACTTCTGCGAAGGCCTCGGGATCAACATCACATACGCCTCAGTGGCTCACCCGCAAACGAATGGGCAGGTCGAAAAGGCCAACGGCCTATTTGGCGCTGGCATCAAGAAGCGCCTCATGATCCCACTCGAACGAAAGGCCGGAGCCTGGACGGAAGAGCTCCCATCCGTCCTATGGAGTTTGCGCACCACGCCAAACAGCACCACTAGCTACACGCCGTTCTTCATGGTGCATGGAGCCGAAGCCGTGCTACTAGCTGAAGTATGCCACCAGGGCCCCCGGGTCGTCGCTTACAGCAAAGCCGAATCCACGGCTGCACTCGAATACGCCGTCGACACACTCGACGAGGCAAGAGACGTAGCAGCAGCTCGATCAGCGATGTACCAGCAGAGTCTCTGTAACTACCACAGCCGCCGGCTGCGCCCAAGGTCCTTTGTCGAAGGAGACCTCGTCTTGCGACTCAAGCAAGAGCGACCGAAGAAATTCGAGTCACCATGGGAAGGGCCCTACATCATCACCGAAGTCATCCCAGGTGGCGCCTATCGCCTCAAGCACGTGGAGTCTGGAGTCGCATACTCCAACCCATGGAACATCACACACTTGCGACGATTCTACCCCTAGCTACCTACCCCTTTACTTTCAATAAGGCTTTTCAGCCAAGGCTATTCAGCCGAACAATGTACTTCCTCCATTACGATATAAATAAAGCTAAGTGTCTTGCCCCAAAATTTCGTTCGCTATTTGCAACTTTACTTCATGCTACAAACACACTCGGGGGCTCCCCCCACCTCACAATTTCATCGACTGAGGATAACACGTGTACACCTGAGTAGCTGACAACGCCAGGCTAACGAAAAGGACACGTACTCAAATAAAGCACGGCGTGCTCAAACAAGAACCAAACCTTTATAACAAAGGGCACAACATGCCCAGTCGAAATATACAAATTTTACATCTATCTCTTTTATAGGTACTACCTATTCTGAAGAATAACTTGAGCACGCTGCTCAAACAAATCTACGACCTGCTCGGCATACTGCCTAACAGCCGCATAATGCGGACACATATCCCACTCACCACCATCCGGCCGAAGAGGTGGCCCAGCTGCTACAACAGACAGATCTACATCAGGACGATGCAGCCTAACAAGAGACAACGCAGCCTTCACCCCTGCGACGAGCTGCTGCCTCACCAATTCCTGGACATGAGTCATGCTTCGAAATCTAGACAGAAGACCGGACAGGGTTGTTGGCACAGCATCCAGGGGAAATATCACATGCAGAACCGACGAGAGTGAAGTCTGCACTTGACGAAGCACCCGTGATACTTGGTGAATGCGATCTTGCACCGTTGCCAGAGCCATGGCACAGTCGCGATCCATCCAGAAGAACCCGCCAGCTTCCATGTCCTGTTGAGTCAAACAATTGACCCGAACAGCAACACGCTCTTTCTCCTCCCTTGGAGCAAGGTTAGCACCTGCGATACTCGCACAAAACTAAGATGCAAGCCCAGCAGACGCATCCGAAGAAAGAGCAGCAGCTCGGAAAAACTTACACTGAAGCTGCTCAGACAGTCGAAGCAATTCCGCCATCAAGTACTCCTCTCTGGACGAACCATGATCCGCCTTAGACTTCCAAACGTCAGCATGGCCACGCACCACAAGAAACTCCTTCTCGAGACTACGAACACGGTCTCGAAGGAAAGCAAGCTGCGACGAATCATCCAAGGATGGCCGCAGCCGCACGGCAGGCGAGGCGTCAACGTGATCAGCACCCGAAGGACCCTAGAGCAGCAGAAAGGCAAAAGACATGAACATTCAGACGAAGGAGAACACATCTCAACAAAATTCATTTAGTGCATAAAAGGCCACTTCGTGGCACAAGGATTTGATCATCAACATAATTACAACAAAAGAAGACTAAAGCTATCCTACAGCTACAACATCTAAGTTCCCCCTGCTGCCGTAGTGCGTACTCGACCAGCAGATCAATCAGCTTTGGCCCATATTGCTTACAGCGAGCAGAATAGGTAGCGAAGGCTACCTCGGATCCATCCGCAGTCGTCGGCATCCGGGAGGTGATCTGGGGAAGGTCCAGCTCCGCTCCAGCCGCTAAAGCCATCGCCAGCCCGACAGATGCGCCGATGCCCTCTACTTGCGCTTGTACGCCGCAGACGCTTCGGCTGACAGTGCCTCCGCCAGGGCGTCAACATCATCAAGGGCCGCGCCCTTGGGGATAAGCTCCATGTAGAAGCGGCCAAGGACCTCCTTGGCCTTGGCAAGTGAGCTGATGATGGTGCTGCAGTGATCTTCGACCACTGCAGTAGCATCATCTAGAGCACTCCCATGCTCCAGAGCACCGCGGTCAAACTCGATGCCAACGGCATCTGAGACAATAAAGAGAAGCAAATAAACAAAAACTCCGCAGGAGAAAGACAAGAAAATGCAAGTGAAGATACTCACCCGAAACAGCCTTGGCAGCCGTCATGAGCTTGCCAGCCACCTCTCTTTCACGCGCAGTCGCAGCAGTGGCAAGCTGCTCCTCGCGGTCCGTGGCCTCCCGCTGCGGGTTCTCCTTAGCCTCGGCTGTAGTAGCCAGCTCCAGCTCGAGGCGCTCCTTCGCACCAATGGCGACCTCGGCCTTCTTCTCCGCTTGACCAAGGCTCATTTTGAGAGCATCGATCTCACGAAGGGAAGTGTTATGCTCCTCTGCATCCAAAAAATACAGGTGTCAAATAACAGGACAAGAATGCACGAAGAAGCAAACATCAAAAGCATAACAGTACCCTGAAGCTGTTTGAGGCTGGCCTCCAGCACTAGGTGCTCCTGCACCAGTCGCTTGGCATCCTGCACAAAAGGCTGCAGGAAGAAGACCTACCAGTCAAAAAAAGGACTCGGGGGCTACGCCCAACAGAAAAGAACAGAAGCAAAATACACGCACGAAAACTCTCGGAGGCTCCCCCCGAAAATCGAAGAACAAAACAAGAAAACTCTTTTACAAATGCTCGGGGCTCCCCCCGTAGCAGGAGACTTACATGATCCGACGGCGACGTCGAAGGTCCGCTAGCAAAATTCTGAGGCGCAACCACCTGAACCTCCCGCAGAGGAGGGTTTGGAGCAGCGCCCTCAGAAGTTGCCACCGTTTGAGGAGGAGACGCGACTTTCGACTCCCCCATCATCTCCCGAGCACCATCGCTAGAGGAGTCGTCGGAAGAGTGCCTGCACACGAACAAATTAGTACAAGAACAAAGTAAACAATAAAGAAAACACAGTGCAGAGGAAACTTACGAGTCAAGCTCGCTCAGGTTAAAGACAGGAGGGGTCCTTCGGACCCTCTTCTCCTCTTTCTTCTCTTCCTTCTTTTCTTCCTTCTTCCGCTTCGCTGGCGGGTGCGGCGCTACAACCCGCATAGGAAGAGCAGGAATAGGAGAGGAAGAGCCTCCATGTCCATCACTATGACGCTCAAGACATAGAGGATTCCTAGGAGTCGGAGGAGTCGAAGCATCCGAAGACTCGCTGGAGCTCCGCGATCGTTTGCGAGTGTGGTCCTCGCTCGACTCATTGGCATCTTCAGCCGGAGATCGCGCCGATGGCAGTTCGGACATGGAATCCCCCATATCATTATCTGGAGCATCCGGATATACTTCGGGTACATACCCGACACTTTGAAGCTCTGCACAAGAGGAGGACAATTTGTTTAGCAAACAAACACAAATACAATGAAGTCGAAAAATAGCGCTACACGCACGGATCTACACCTGTGGAACAGGAAGCGAAGAAGAAAACGGAGGAGTCAGCGACTTCCCCGGGATATCCTCTCCAGCCTTGAACTTTAGCAGCAACCGAAGGGCCCTGTCGAGATCTCCCTGGGAGAATTTCTCAGCCGAAACTCTCGTCGGATGACGCCGGCCAGCATAAAGGAACATCGGATGCGCCCTAGCCTGGAGTGGCTACACCCGACGCTCGAGAAAGGTGCGGATGATATCCACACCATTCACTTCCTTCTCCGGAATCAACTGGAGATCCTCCACCCGACGATAGAGAGCCTCTATCTCTGCCACCTCGCCATCCAAGATCTTGTTTTTCCAAGACCTTTTCGGCTCAATCTGTTGGGAGGGGTTGAAAGGAACAAGACCAAAATCTTGCCCAGGTACTACGGAGTCGCGGATATAAAACCATCGCCTCCACCAGTATTGGAAAGATTTAGACATGGAAAAAGAAAATAAAAGCAGATTGGGCTTGAGGGAGATGATGCAACCCCCAATGGGATAAACACCATCCGAACCAGATTGCCTCTTCACAGAATAAAGTTTCCGGAAGAGGCCAAAGTGCGGCTCAATACTGAGCCAGCACTCGTAGAAAGTGATAAAACAAGCAATGTGAAGAAGAGAATTGGGGGAAAGATGGTGCAATTGGACACCGTACAGAAAAAGCAGTCCACGAAGGAAGTCGTGGACTGGGAAGGAAAATCCGCGAATGACAAAGGCAAGGAACATAACCCGATACCCAACGGGGGGATGGGGGATTACCTCGTTGTCTGGGAGTTTAACGGCCTCCCTATCTTGCGGGATCAGGCCCCGCTCGCGAAGCTTGCGGAGATCACTCTCCTGCGTCTCCGATCGCCGCGAGCCACCGTCGGTGACACGGGTAGCGGTGGCACTTTTTTTCCTCCAGCGGGGCTGGTACCAACCGCAGACGACGACTTCTTCGGCTTCCCCATTGCGGTACGGCGGCGCCGGCGGTGAGAGCGCAGGATGGAAGAAGGAAATGTGAAGGAATATTCCAGCGCGCAGCAAGAGCTCTCAGAACACAAGGAAGCAGTGAAACCAAGAATAGATGTGGTGAAAACAAACTGAAGTTTCCCCCAATGATTATAAAGATGAAGACGATGCACGACAACCGTCCATCGAGAAGACCCAACGCCAACAGCAGGATCTGGCCATACACGTGTCAGCATCACAACGAACCGTCGCTAACACGCCGTCCACTACACGCGGAAATCGAGGCGACGCCGTAATTATCTCCACGCGGCGCGTGACCTGTCAATTCAAGGTCAGACAGTGGGACCCATGTTCGTCCAGTCAAGTCATCTCTGGCGCAGCAGACGCTTGAGGTCATCGATCGTCAGCACTGACGTCATCAAAAGCTACACTAGCAACAACTACAATTTCTTTGGCTTCAAAGCTAAGAGTACTCACTCGAAATCTACGATTCGACCAATTACTCGGGGGCTACTCCTATCAGGAATGCTGGCCGCGCACCCGAAAGATGAATGGAAGCGAACTATTACTTCGAGTCCTCCGTCGAGTCTAAGACTCCACTACGGACTCGGGGGCTACTCCCATAGGGTGGGCGGATTTAATCATCCGAATTTTTTTGTGTCCTATGGACTTACAACTAAACAATGTCTGAATTAAAGTCTCCGCTCGAGTCTACGACTCGAACAGACACTCGGGGGCTACTCCCATAGGGAGCGCTGGTCGCGCACCCTATGAATTCTTCGACCGCTATCCTTCGGATCCGCATGCAAAAACTTTTCGGCAACTCTGCCCCAACTAAATGATAAGTGAGCAACGTTCTCCTTGACCACCCGAAACACCTCCGCGGTGATAACCATTCGGATGCTGTGTCTGCGACACAAAGATAAGACCTACAAATATCATCTGATGGCCTGGTAACGCACACGACTGCGCTCTGCTAGTAAAAACCCGTGCTAACAGGTGCGATGAAAAATCCCGACAGACGCGTTGGGTACATCAATTAAATTCACTGGAATTCCACTCCTGTAAGTCCTCCGCGGCCTGAGTCGAATTACGCCAGCATATGTTCTGGGTTCGAGTTGAGGGACTCCAACCTGAAGAAGATCGTGTTGTTTCGTCCTAAGATAGTTAACTGACCCTGATCCGTCGGGTGAGTCCGGCACACGCATCAACAATCCCTGCACATGAACTATTGAAATACATAGTTGTACCCGAAAGATTGCAGAGTCCTCAGCCGAATCTACGATTCGACTGAACACTCGGGGGCTACTGACATGGTTATACCCCATGGGTACATGATCTCAGCATACCTGGTCCAGCCCAAGGAAGGCCCACGGCAAATATACGCCGGCCCATGAAGACTTTCGGGTGGCCAAGGCCCATGACGCCTTCGGATCCTTGGAGAGCAAGACTAGAGTAGATAGGAAATTCAAAGGGGTAAAACCCTAGAACTTGTAACCAACTAGGTCTATGCCCGGGACCTGCCTAAGCCTATATGAAGGCCAGGAGGGCACGACCTAGATCTCTCCTCATACTTCTGCATACGCACCTCCACACCAGATTGCATCTGCGCACCCCTGTAACCTTCGGACCTAGAGCAGACAAGCAGGAGTAGGGTTTTCCCTCCGGGGGCCTGAACCTGGGTAAACCTTGTGTCCCCGTGTTGCTTGTTTGCTAACCGTTCCATGATCTCCAGCATCCCCATCTTCTCCAAAACCCAAGTCCATAACAATGGGCATTGATGAGATCAAACCTCGTCACTAAACTACCCCTAAAAAACAAAACACTAAACCCTCAATACTAAAACCCTAAACCCTCGGCCATAAACAACCCTAACCAAGAAAGCAAGTATCATGCACCAATAGATCAAAATTTGATATACTTTCATTAAATTTCGCCAACGCCATTCTAATTCACGTAAGCTCGAGCATTATTGAAAATTCCCTAAAACCTAAATCCTACGCCCTATACCCCTAAAACCCTAAACCATCAACCACTCACACTAAGCTTGGACATTATTTAAAAATTCATAAACCCTAAACCCTAAACTACCCCTAAAACACCCAAACCCTAAACCCTCAATACTAAACCCTAAACCCTCGACCCATAAATAACCCTAACCAAGCAAACAGGTATCATGCAATCTTTATAGACAAAAGTTTGAAATACTTTCATTAAATTGCGCTAACACCCTTCTAATTCACGAAAGCTCGAATATTACTAAAAATACCCAGAACCCTAACCCCCTAAATCCTTAACACTAAGCCCTATACCACTAAAAACCCTAAACCCAACCATAAGCGAACATATATATTAGTGAAAAATTCTTAAACCCTAAACCTTAAAATACCCCTAAATAATAAAACCCTAAACCCTCAATACTAAAACTCTAAACCCTCGGCCCATAAACAACCCTAACCAAGCAAGCAGGTATCATGCACTAATAGATCAAAAATTGATATACTTTCATTAAATTGAGTTATCGCCATTCTAATTCACGTAAGATCGAGCATTATTGAAATTTCCGTAAAGACTAAAGCTTAAGCCCTATGCCCTACAAACCCTAAACCCTCAACCCCTCACACTAAGCTCGGACATATTAATGAAAAATTCCTAAAACGTAAACCCTAAACTAACCCCAAAAAAACCAAAACCCTAAACTAACCCTAAAAAAACCAAAACCCTAAACCCTCAATACTAAAATCCTAAACCCTCGACCCATAAACAATCCTAACTAAGCAAACAGGTATCATGCACTCAACATAGATCAAAATTTGACATGCTTTCATTAAATTGTGCTAACACCATTCTAATTCACGAAAGCTCGAACATTGTTGAAAATACCCTAAACCCTAATCCCCTAAAGCCTTAACCCTAAGCCTTATACCCCTAAAAACTTTAAACCCCTTGACACCTAACCCAAAACTCGAACATATATATATATATTATTGAAAACCCTAAACCGTCAGCCCATGAACAATCCTAACTAAGCAGGTATCATGGATTAATATATCAAAATTTGATATACTTTCATTAAATTGCAGCTAACGCCATTCTAATTCACGAAAGCTCGAGCATTATTGAAAATTCACTAAAGCCTAAACCCTAAGCCCTATACCCGTAAAACCCATAAACCCTCAACCCCAGACCCTAAGCTCGGACATATTATTGAAAAAATCCTAAACCTTAAACTACCGCTAAAAAATGAAAAACCTAAACCCTCAATACTAAAACCCTAAACCCTTGGCAAATAAACAACCCTAACCAAGCAAGAAGGTATCATGCACTTATAGATCAAAATTTGATATAATTTCATTAAATTCCGTTAACGCCATTCTAATTCACGAAAGCTCGAGAATTATTGAAAATTCACCTAACCCTACCCCCTAAAACCTAAACCCTAACACCTATACCCCTAAACCCTAAACCCTCAACCCCTAACCCTAACTAGAATCAGCTGGTATGATGCACATATAGATCAAATTAAAATCTATATATCCCTAAACCCCTATACCCCTAAACCCTAAACCCTCAATACTAAAACCTTGAACCCTTGGCCCATAAATAGCCCTAACCAAGCAAGTATCATGCACTTATATACAGATCAAAATTTGAGATATACTTTCATTATTAAATTGTTGCTAACTCATTCTGTTCCACGAATATATGCATAAATCTCGAACTTTATTGGAAATTCCTGAAACCCTAAACCCTAATTTAAACTCCCAAGTACCTAAACCACCCTAAAACCTGAACACTAAACCCCTAAATTTGAGATACTTTCATTAAATTACGGTAACATAATTCTATTCCATGATTAAAAGGAGAAAGCGGCTTTTGAACAAACCACCCTAAAACCTGAACCCTAAACACCTAAATTTGAGATACTTTCATTAAATTACAGTAACATCATTCTATTCCACGATTAAAAGCAGAAAGCGGCTTTTGAACATAATTGAAAAATCTCGATACCATAAAATCCTAATCACAAAACCCCTAAACCCTGACCAAGAAAGTATCATGCACATGTAGATCAAAATTGAGATACTTACATTAAAACGGGCAACGCCATTCACTTCGACAAAAAAAAGCATAAAGATTGAACATTATTGAAAATTCCCTAAACCCTAATAAACAACTCCTAAACCCTAAACCCTAAACTACCCCTAAATAACCAAAACCATAAACCCTGAATACTAAAACCCTAAACTCTCGACCCATAAACAACCCTAACCAAGCGAGCACGCATCATGCACTCATCATAGATCATAATTTGATATACTTTCATTAAATTGCACTAACGCCATTCTTATTCGCGAAAGCTCGAACATTATTGAAAATACCCTAAACCCCTAAAGCCTTAACACTAAGCCCTATACCCCCTAAAAACCCTAAACCCCTTGACCCCTATCCCTAACCTCGAACATATATATATATTATTGAAAAATTCTTAAACCCTAAACCCTAAACTACCCCTAAAAAATAAAACCCTAAACCCACAATACTTAAAACCTTAACCCTCAGCCCAAAAACAACCCTAACCAAGCAGGTATCATGCCCTTATATATGGATACAAATTTGAGATACTTTCTGATACGTCGTAAATGTATCTATAATTTTTGATATTCCATGCTTGTTTAGTATCTACTTTTCTTTGCTATGTCTTCTCTTTGAGGTATTTTTATATGTTTTCTGGGACTAACCTATTAACAAGATGCCACAGTGCCAGTTGCATGTTTTCTGTTGTTTTTTGTTCCAGAAAAGTCAGAAAAACAATATTCTCGGAATTGGACGGGACAAAAGCCAATGTCAATATTTTACCATGGGGAACACGGAGCCAGAAGACGAGACGTAGAAGGGCACCGAGGGGGCCACACCCCTTGGCCCGCACGGCCAGGCCTGGCCCGCGCCTGGGGGGTGAAACCGCCTCAGGCACCCCCTCGGCCTCCCTCTTTGCCTATAATAAGCCCCCGATACCAAAACTCTAAGGACCCGATCAATCTTCCACGAAACTGTCCATAGCCGCCGCCACCATCGTTCCTAGATCGGGGGGATCTGAAGCGCTTCCCGGCACCCTACCAGAGGGAGGAGATCATCCTGGAGGCCTTCTTCATCACCATGCCAGCCTCCGGTATGATGCGTGAGTAGTTCCACCTTGGACTATGGGTGCATGTAGTAGCTAGATAGTTGTTTCTCCTCCTTTGTGATACCATGTTTAGATCTTGCAAGCTCCGTTCATGATCAAGATCATCTATTTGTAATCATGCATGTTGTGTTTGTAGGGATCCGATGGATATTGAGATTACTATGTCAGATTGGTTAATGATTCTATCTTATTGATTCTATCATGTCTGTGTTGTTTGTGATATTGCATGCTCTCCGTTTCTAGTAGCTATCTTGGCCAAGTAGATGCTAGTGACTCCAAGAGGTAGTATTTATCGTCGATAGTGGGTTCTTGCCTCTATTTAATCTGGGGAAGTGACAGAAATCTCTAAGGTTGTAGATGTGTTGTTTCTACTAGGAAGAAACAACGATCTCTTCTTCATGGAACAAGTGGATTATTTACCAACACACTTTGCTTAAAGGTGTTATCCGTTGCTTGCAACTTAATACTGGAGGGGGTTCGAATGATGACCTGAAGGTGGATTACTAGTCATAAATGCAGTTGGATGGCGGTCTATGTATCTTGTTGTATTGACCAATCAAATCTCATAGGATCATGAATGTCTAGTATTGCATTGTTATGCCTTGCTTTGTCCTGTTAATTGCCCACCGCTGTAATTTGTTTACCCAGTGTGCCATGTTGTTTATCTTAAGGAGAACACCTCTAGTGAACTATGGACCCCGGTCCAATCTTTACCATTGATACATCTTCCATTGTTACTGTTTACTTTCTGCAAACCACCATTACCTTCCACACCATATAGTTAAACCTTTGTTTACAGCAAACCGGTGAGATTGACAACCTCACTGTTTGTTGGGGTATAGTCTTGAGTTTCTGTTTTGCAGGTTTCCAGTTGCTAGCAACACCTTTGAGTCGTTTCCTTCGTCCTACTGGTTCGATAACCTTGGTTTCTTATTGAGGAAAAAACTTGGTGCTGTACTTATCATACCTTCCTCTTGGGGTCTCCCAACGAAGCTCTACAGTGCTCTGAGCCACATCAAGCATTTTTCTAGCGCCGTTGTCAGGGAGGCTCAGGACGTCTTCACAAGGGGAGTCATTCACAACCTTTCTCTTTACTTTGTTTTTGTTTTCCTTGTTTTGTTTGTTTTTCCTTGTTTTGTTTTCCTCTTTTTATCAAAAATCACAATAAAATTAGTTTTGTTTGGTTTCATTTTTCTTATCAAAAACACAAAAAAATTAGTTCCTACTCTAGTTGCTGGTCTGATGTTGCCTTGCTTGGTCATGCTTTCTATCAATGGATGGTTTCTTTGAAACTAGTTCTTATTGGCAAGGTGGGTTCAAGGAAGAACAAAAGTATTATTATAAGGAACACCGGTTGTCACAAAAAGGGAAACACTTATGGAAACAAATTGATAAATTGAATACTATTGCCAAAGAGGTATTCTCTACTTATAATGTTACTTATTGCTTTGATAAATCTTGTTGCTGTGGGAGGTATAAACACCTACCTTTTCAATGTGAGTATAATGATAATGTTACCATATCTTCTTATGTTAAAGGAAATTATGACTTTTATGATGTGGAACAAATTGAAGAATTTATTGCTTGGAAGGGTGCATTTGAACTTGCTAGTTTGCTTGAAAATACTGATGATTCACCTTATGAATATGAGGTTTATGATATACTTAAATTTTGCTTTGATAATTACAAGGAAGAAAATGGCTATATTCTTGAACATTTTCATAGATACTTTCCACAAACGGAAGAGACTAATGCCTTGTAGGAGCTTATGGAAGAAGAAATTGCTGAAACTAGAAGCTCATTAGATGAAAAAGAGGAGGAGAGTGATGAACAAAAGGAGGAAGAATGGATTAGCTACCCATGCCTACCTTCTAATGACATTAAATCTTTATCCCTTACATTATTTGATTGTCCCCCATGCTTAAAGGAGGATGAATGTTTTGTTCCTGTGGATTCTTTTAAAATATCTGCTATGGGTAAAATTTGTGATAATATTTATGCTCCTGTTATCTATGATAATCCTATATTTGTGCCTAACTTCGAAATGCATGGTACTAAAGAGTTTTTCTTAGAAAATGTTTATGATAAACCTCTAGATGATGGTCCTATATTGAATGATTAGTCTTCTTGTTATAAAATTGTTAAAAGTGGGTTTGAAGGTTTTAATCCCGCTATTTTTGAGCTTGATAAAAATTATGTGTTTATAGATCATGCAAAACATGCTTTATGTGATAGTTATATCGTTGAGTTTATTCATGAGGCTACTTAAAATTCTTATGAGAGAGGAAAATATGGTTGTAGAAGTTTCCATGGCACTAAAACACCTCTGTATGTGTTGTAAGTTTTGAAGTTGCTCTTGTTTTATCTACCCATTCTTGTTACTTTGTGCTTCTTTGATTTATTTTCTTACAAGATTCCTATGCGTAGGAAGTGGGTTAGACTTAAATGTGTTTTGAATTTGCTTCTTGATGCTCTCTTTTACTTCAATTCATATTTCTTATGTTAGCATCTTCTCAAACTATCATGCCTAACTTAAAGGCATTAAAGAAAAATACTTATTGGGAGATAACCCAATAGTTTTCTCTAGTCTTGGAAGTTCTTACTTCTGTAATAACCTCTACTTATCCTTTTTATTTGATTTATGTTCCAAGAATAACCTCTAATGAGAGGAAAGTAAGATTTGGGGAGTTGTTGTCCCAAAACAGATTTTTGTGCTCCACTGTAAAAATTCGTGTAACATCTCTGTAAGTCGGATTGAGCTGTAATTTTCTGAATAAATTCCCCAGGTTGCCAGATTACTTTCGTTAGTTCAACACTTTTTAATTTGAGAAATAGAAGGTCTTCGATAAAATCGATTTCTACCTGCTGGTCTGTTTTGACAGATTTTGGCAATTATTTGCATTTGCTTCTTATTTATTCCTTTTTTGGTTCCTTTTGGGACAGTGAGCTTTTTGAGGGAATTGATACATTAGATTTTGTCTTTAATGAAAGTTTTGCTGTTTTAGAACTAAACCGCAAGGTCTATTATATTTTGAATACACTAATGTTGCTAATGAAGATTGTGTGAAGTTTTGTATGAAGGAAAATTTTTAGGTGTAGAGGAAGAATGATGTAATGAGATGAAGAATGGAAAAAACCTCAAGCTTGGAGATGCCACCCCGTGTCACCCCAAGAAATATTCAAGAGGTACAAGCGTCAAAGTTTGGGGATGCTCAAGGCATCCCCTTCTTCATAATAAAAATCTCATGTCTTTGTAGACACTTCATTTTTATTGTTTCATGCTCTTTTGTGTTGTTCTTGGAGCGTCTTAGTTTTCGGTTTTGGTTTTTGTTTTCTTAGTTTGCTTGAATAAAGTGTTTGGACCCCATTATCGCCGTGTTGTTTTAAATAAGTTGATTGGTGTTGGAGAGGAGTAGAAAGTTCTTGCTTTAGTAGTACAAGAGGAGCTTGCTTTGACCGTGGCTTAGACTTTATCATGTCATGCTAGATGTTGTTTTGACCTTATGCTTAGTGATTATTGCTGTAGCATGACTTGTTTCAAACAATTAGGATTGCTTAATGTGCCTTGAAAGAATCATCTGTTATTTTAGCATACAAAAGCATAGTATTGTGGTATTCTCCTTTGATGCTTTGTTTGGGTTGACTTGGCACATGCTCACACCATGTTAGGACTATGAACAAGTCACCTTAGCATATATGATCATCTAGTTTTCGACTTGTAGTACCACTTTATGCTTTGATTAGTAATGTTTTGTCGCTCTGCATGGTTATGGTCATTATTGCTCTCTTAGTTGGTCGCTACTAGTCTTTTGCTAGCATACACATGTATTGAGTAAGCTCTACTCATGCATCCAACTCCCGAGAAACCAAGTTATTCCAAAGAGTCCACTACAAATTCCTATGCATGGTGTGTTACACCATTCCAAGTGTATTCTTATTTCATCTACCCACTACTGCAGAAAGGCTTATAGTCGCCAGGTGATTAGCGACAGGCAAAACTGTGTCCACCACTAGTAAGTATTATCAGCGACGGGCAAGAATAAGCCGGTCACTAATGGAAAACACTAGTGACGGGCATATAAAAGTGACTGTCACTAGCATTTTTTGTGTAGGCCGGCTAAGTGGAAAAAAAAACTTAGTGACAGACATGTATAACTTCCTGTCACTATAAAACTATGATTAGAAGAAGACTCATAATATTCAAGTAATTAATTTTTTTTAAAAAGACCTAGTATTCTCCTCTCTGGGCGTAGCGTGTTTCCTCCGGATGAAGTCGCCCACCTCCTGCCGGCCGACCTAGTATTCTACTCCACTTCTAATCGTTTCTTCCTAGGATAGTAGGTTTTGTCGAGGGCTAATCTTTGTTCTGATTGTTACCATTCTGACACATAATGGTATCTGTGCAATTGTCGTTTAGATGTATCTTAACTTTGAACGATCCTTATAGTGCAAGATGCTGATGTACATGGAGGAGTACCACGACGTCAGACCAAGGATGAGAAGGGCGTCGGGCAGATTATTGTGAGTTAACGTGTAGGGAAAGCTGTTTGGTTTGTCATGTTTGCTTCCATTTTAGTTTTGCCAATTTGGTTGACCCAGGAATTTGTCAGCAGGAGGAGCAGTGGATGATCGAGGTGCATATTAGGATGCGGGACGACGCGGAACGGATGAAGATTAAGCAGACCTCTGCTCCGACTAAAGAAGTAATGACCACACAAGTTGAATTTTGTGATACTAGTGGCACATCCACTCCAGGTGTGTAGATTTCTCTTCCTTTCTATCTGTTTTTTCATATGCAGATTTTGCTCCTTCTATCATGTTTAAGCCGCTTGATTATCAACACATCGGGGATTGTTTTTGCTTTATAGACAAATTTTTATTGTAGTACTATAATAGTGTAACTAGATCATGTAGGCTCGCGTTGCGACGCCCTTATGTTAGGAGATTGGATTGTTATGGAATGATGTAAATAAATTTTGATGTGAAACACTTGTTCAGATCACATGCAAGTTTGGGGGGTGAAGTACACTTACATTCAGGTTAGCTGGTTAGTTTGTCGAAACTTTGTCTTACAGTATTACTCAAACTAAAAGTAGAAGAGCTGTCGATCATTATTTGGCCGACGAATCCCATTCACGTGACTTAATTGTTGCTAAAGTGTTACGTGAGGTATTGGACACTTGGTGCAATACTATTTTTCTGGATATGCAAATTAACTCTCCATCAAATTCAGATCCACACCAACCAAGACACTTAGTGCTGCATAAGCATTAGAATCTCTAATATAAAATTTGAAAAGAAGGATGAATTGGCCTATTAAATACATATTATAAGCAATGTTAATCAAACGAATTCTGCCTAATGGCGGCTCTGAATATCTACTTCCTCTCTCATCTCTTGGAGGTACATCTAGCTTCTAGTATTAGGATGTCCCTGAAGTTGGCTGCTTCGATGCTTGCCCTGCATGTCGACTGGACTTTAATGGTTCAGCAATATCCCTAAGTTATAGCTAGCGTGCTATTCTGTATGCACACTTATGAGCATAGCGCTACTGGCTTTGGTCAAATAACACAAAGAAGTACATATTGCCCACTTTGGTAAAAAATTACATTAAGCGAGTACGATAGTAGCATCCATAGGTTGTACATAACTGAAGAGTTTTTCTTATGCAGGGTAAGGATATGGTTGCTGGAATCAGAATTCCAGAAGATCTTGATCTCATGAAGAACCACATGCTAGAGGCCTATCCTGAGCTTCTGATTTTACATCCAGGGGTTGCTATGTGAATTTTTTATCTACGATAGAATGCAAGTTCTTATGCCATTGTCTTATATGTGCAAATATTATGTCATATTTAGTTGTGCAAATATCATGTCATATTCAGTTATGTAAATGTATCATTGGTACAACATCGTATCGTGTTATCTGAAATATTCCTGAAAAATGCATTTTTTTAATAATATCTTATTATGCTACCTGGAATATTTGTGGAAAATGTATTTAATTTTTTTTGTTACCAAAATTCAAAACAGTGACAGGCATGATAATGTGACTATCACTAGTATGCACATACTAGTAACGGGCACGCGTAAATGTCTGTTACTGGTACACATACTAGTGACAGGCAATTGCTTGTCACTAGTAACCACATTACCAGCGACTAGTTATCAGTGGCATGCGCTATGCTTGTCGCCAATGAGCCTTTTAAGCCTGTCACTGATATCCTATTCTGCAGTAGTGACCTTCCATTTAAAAAGTAACTCTGATATGTGAAACTTAGTAATTAAATCTCTCACAAACTTGATGGCACATTTTATTTTTCTTGCCCCTAAATAAACTTGAACCATTGTGTCATCTATGTTGTATATGCTTGCACTTATATGTTGGAATTAGCAGAACCATGTTGTCATGGGGAACGCTTTCAACATTGCACTTGTACATTGTACCCAATTGATATCATGCTCTTTTGTTTATGGATGTCGAGGGTGTGAAATGAAAGGAGAGCTTGTAAGTCCATGGAGTTATGTATGTGTTAGAGAAACTCCTAGGCCGCTAGCCTAAGCCATGCCTACTCATGGTGGAAACTTGCAGCATCACCATAGGAAGCAATCTATGAAGCATTATTCTTATAAAAAAAGAGATAGAGATTGAGAAAAAGAAAAAAAAAGAGACAAAAAAGAGGAAAGAATAGAAAAAAGCACCATTTTCCCATGGTAAATAAGAAGATTGCTGAGATGCTCATTGTTTGCTTGCCTTGTCATTTTGTTATGGGATAGCTCCTGTATCATTGGGCAAGGGGTACCCCATTGGCGGTTCTCTATGATACACATATACTTACTATGACAAGAAGTTACAGGTAACTAAACTTGAGTAGGATGAGGAGCGGCCCTCGTATTCAAGGGACATGAGATTGCCAACTTATACTTTGTCAAGCATAGACTCCATAGTTTGTTCACTTTAACCTTAATCACTTCAAGATGCTTATGATAGGGACAATGAGAGATGAAAGCTAACAAGTACCATAATTTTTGGAAGCTCTTTATGAGACTTGAAATCCCTTCTTCCCTTTGTGAAGGGCCTTTCTTCCACCATTATATTGAGTATCCACCTTCTATCCTTAGGCACCAATTAAGAGAGCATAGTTGCCATGCTTAGTTCTATGTGCATTGTCCCAAAACTTATTGATTGATTCATACTGTTTATATTGCTTACTCATGAACTATTTGTATCTAGTCACTCTTATGAACTTTGAAGGTGTCATATGCATTTATTTGCTACTCCATGAGGGACAAGCTAAATTCCACTATGCTATGTTTTCTATATGTGAAACAAACAAACGTATTTTAATGACTTGTTATTCATGATCTTTGTTTGTAACCTTTCATGTTGCATGCATAGTATCTATGTCTTATTGTTAGAACTTCATCTTTCATGCTCATTCTTAGAGTACTTTGATCCTAGCTTTCAATGCTTGCAAATAGTTTGATCTTGATTTTGATGGTGTATGTCACCTCAAATATTATTCTTTTTATCACTTACATACTCGAGGACGAGAAGGAGTTAAGCCTGGGGATGCTTGATACGTCGTAAACATATCTATAATTTTTGATGTTCCATGCTTGTTTAGTATCTACTTTGCTTTGCTTTTTCTTCTCTTTGAGGTATTTTTATATGTTTTCTCGGACTAATATATTAACAAGATGCCACAGTGCCAGTTGCCTGTTTTCTGTTGTTTTTGGTTCCAGAAAGGTCAGAAAATCAATATTCTCGGAATTGGACGGGACAAAAGCCAAAGTAAATAGTTTACCATGGGGAACACGGAGCTAGAAGACAAGATGGAGAAGGGCCGCGAGGGGGGCACACCCCTTGGCCGTGTGGCCAGGCCCGACCCTAGCCTGGGGGGGTCTAGCCGCCTCGGGCACCCCCTCGGCCTCCCTCTTCGCTTATAAGAAGCCCCTGATACCAAAACCCTAAGGACCCGATCAATCTTCCACGAAACAGCCTGTAGCCACCACCATCGTCCCTAGATCGGGGGGGGGATCTAAAGCTCTTCCCGTCTCCCTGCCGGAGGGGAGAGATCATCCCTGAGGCCTTCTTCATCACCATTCCAGACTCTAGTATGATGCGTGAGTAGTTCCACCTTGGACTACGGGTCCATGTAGTAGCTAGATGGTTGTTTCTCCTCCTTTGTGCTACCATGTTTAGATCTTGTGAGATCCGTTCATGATCAAGATCATCTATTTGTAATCATTGATGTTGTGTTTGCGGGGATTCGATGGATATTGAGATTACTATGTCAGATTGGTTAATGATTCTATACTATTAATTCTATCATGTCTGTGTTTTTTGTGATCTTGCATGCTCTCCGTTTCTAGTAGCTATCTTGGCCAAGTAGATGCTGGTGACTCCAAGAGGGAGTATTTATGCTCGATAGTAGGTTCTTGCCTCTATTTAATCTAGGGAAGTGACAGATATCTCTAAGGTTGTAGATGTGATGTTCCTACTAGGGAGAAAACAATGATCTCTTGTTCATGGAACAAGTGGATTGTTTACCGACACACTTTGCTTAAAGGAGTTATCTGTTGCTTGCAACTTAATACTGGAGGGGGTTCGAATGATAACCTGAAGGTGGATTACTAGTCATAGATGCAGTTGGATGCTGGTCTATGTATCTTGTTGTATAGCCCAATCAAATCTCATAGGATCATGAATGTCTAGTATTGCATTGTTATGCCTTGCTCTGTCCTTTCTATTGTCCTGCTGTAATTTGTTTACCCAGCGTGCCATGTTGTTTATCTTAAGGAGAACACCTCTAGTGAACTATGGACCCCGGTCCAATCTTTACCATTGATACATCTTCCACTATTACTGTTTACTGTCTGCAAACCACCATTACCTTCCACACCATACAGTTAATCCTTTGTTTACAGCAAACCGGTGAGATTGACCACCTCACTGTTCGTTGGGGCAACCTCTTGAGTTTGTGTTGTGCAGGTTTCCAGTTGCTAGCAACACCTTTGAGTCGTTTCCTTCCTTCCACTGCTTCGATAACATTGGTTTCTTATTGAGGGAAAAACTTAGTGTTGTACTCATCATACCTTCCTCTTGGGGTCTCCCAACGAAGCACTACAGTGATCTGAGCCGCATCATTTTCATTATTAAATTGTTGCTAAGTAAATTATATTCCATGAATATATGCACAGAGCTCGAACTTTATTGAAAATTACCGAAACACTAAACCCTAAATTAAACCCCCAAATACCTAAACCCTAAACCGGAACACTAAACCCCTAACCCTAAAACCCGAAACACTAAACCCCTAAATATTGACGAAGCAGTTGTCATGCACACTTATAGATCAAATTTTCAGATACTTCTATTAATTTGGTAACACCATTCTATTCGACGAATATAGGAATAAAGCTTGAACATTATTATTGAAAATTCCCTAAACCCTACACCGTAAACTCTAAACCCCTAAAAACCCTAACGTACCCTCAACCACTTACCCTAAGCTCAGACATATTATTGAAAAAATCCTAAATCCTAAACTACCCCTAAAAAAAAACCCTAGCGCCTCAATACTAAAACCCTAAACCCTTGGCCCATAAAAAACTCTAACCAAGCAAGCAGGTATCATGCACTAATAGATTAAAATTTGATATACATCAATTAAATTGCGCCAACGCCATTCTAATACACATAGGCTCGAGAATTATTGAAAATTCCCTAAAACCTAAACCCTAAGCCCTATACCCCTAAAAACCCTAAACCATCAACCACTCACACTAAGCTTGGACATATTATTGAAAAATTCAAAAACCCTAAACCCTAAACTACCCCTAAAAAACCAAAACCCCAAACCCTCAATACTAAAACCCCAAACCCTCGACCAATAAATATCCCTAACCAAGCAAGAAGGTATCATGCAGTCTTTATAGACCAAAATTTGACATACTTTCATTAAATTGTGCTAACACCATTCTAATTCATGAAATCTTGACCATTACTGAAAATACCCTAAACCCTAACCCCTAAAGCCTTAACCCTAATCCCTATACCACTAAAACCCTTAAACCCCTCGACCCCCAACCCTAAGCTTGAACATGTATATTATTGAAAAATTCTTAAACCCTAAACCCTAAACTACCCCTAAAAAACAAAACCCTAAACCCTCAATACTAAAACCCTAAACCCTCGGCCCATAAACAAATTTAACTAAGCAAGCATGTATCATGCACTAATAGAACAAAATTTTATATACTTTCATTAAATTGCACTACCGCCATTCTAATTCACGTAAGCTCGAGCATTATTGAAAATTCCCTAAAGCCTAAAGCCTAAAGCCTAAGCCCTATACCCTACAAACCCTAAACCCTCAGCCCCTCACACTAAGCTCGGACATATTAATGAAAAATTTCTAAACCCTAAACTACGCCTAAAAAACCAAAACCCTAAACCCTTAATACTAAAATCCTAAACCCTCGACCCATAAACAACACTAACCAAGAAAATAGGTATCATGCACTCAACATAGATCAAAATTTGACATGCTTTCATTAAATTGCGCTAACACCATTCTAATTCACGAACGCTCAAACATTATTAAAAATACCCTATACCCTAATCCCCTAAAGCCTTAACCCTAAGCCCTATACCCCTCAAATCTCTAAACCCCTCGACCCCAGCCCTAAACTCGAAACCCTAAATCCTCGGCAAATAAACAAACCTAACCAAGCAAGCAGGTATCATGCACTTATAGATCAAAATTTGATATAATTTCATTAAATTGAGTTAACGCCATTCTAATTCACGAAAGCTCGAGAATTATTGAAAATTCACCTAACCCTACCCCATAAAACCTAAACCCTAACCCCTATACCCCTAAACCCTCAACCCCTAACCCTAACCAAAAGTAGCTAGTATCATGCACGTTTAGATCAAATTAAAATCTATATATCCCTAAACCCCTATACCCCTAAACTCTCAATACTAAAACCATGAACCCTCGGCCCATAAATAACCCTAACCAAGCAAGTATCATGCACTTATATACATATCAAAATTTGAGATATACTTTCATTATTAAATTGTTCCTAAGTCATTCTATTCCATGAATATATGCATAAATCTCTAACTTTATTGAAAATTCCTGAAACTCTATACCCTAAATTAAACCCCTAAGTAACTAAACCATAAACCCTAAAACCTGAACTCTAAAGCTCTAAATTTGAGATACTTTCATTAAATTACGCTAACGCCATTCTATTCCACGATTAAAAGCAGAAAGCGGCTTTTGAACATAATTGAAAAATCTTGAAACCATAAAATCGTAATCACTAAACCCATAAACCCTGACCAAGCAAGTATCATGCACTTGTAGATCAAAATTGAGATACTTACATTAAAATGGACAACACCATTCACTTCGACGAAAATAAGCATAAAGCTTGAACATTATTGAAAATTCCCTAAACCCTAAAAAACGACCCCTAAACCCTAAACCCTAAATCCATAAATACTAAAACCCTAAACCCTTCAACTCATAATTAAACCCTAACCAAGCAGGTATCATGCACTCATAGATCCAAATTTGAGATACTTTCATTAAATTGCGTTAACACCATTATGTTCCACGATTATAAGCATAAATCTTGAACATTATTGAAAGTTCGCTAAATCTTAAACCCTAAACCCCTATACATCCCTGGCCAAATAGGAGTATCATCCACTTGTAGTGGTATGGTATTGTACGAGATAGTACAAGATAAAGATAAGATAAGAAGTACTAATGTTAAGGACGGATCTTTTGAATAACCTTCCGTCCCGATGTTTGGGAAGCAAGTGAAAATTTCTAAATCGAAAAAGTTTGAATTTTTTTGCCGCCAAGGACCAAAGTGGTTTCCTTCCTAGTATATGTAGAGTACTACTTCTAGTCCACACCACCACGGCTGCAGAACATGCCAGAGAAATAGAGCTGCCGTATCGATGCACACGTGCGCAACGCCACACTGTGGACGAGTGAGAGATCAATGGGGCCTTTGCGCTAGGGGAGAGGGGTGGAGAGAGGAATCAAAGGAGAGATAACACACTTCCAATTTTTTGGCATGCATAGGTCCTGAAATTTACTACTAGTAGAGTGTACTACGTTGTAAAGGCGACAAGAGTACCTCATGTCAGGAACCCGTAATAAAATTTGCTCTGACATCGAACTGCCTTCAACTAATCTTCTCTCTTTGCTGCTGCCCTCTTCCCCTGGATACGTTTTATTCTCTCTGCATGTATAACGCGTGGACAGATGTGGGCCTATGTCCAAGCAAAAGAAATATACTAGTACTACTAGTAGTAGTAAGATCCACCATTTATAAAGTGTCCAAACGAGACGATTCATGGGACCCACTGACTGAAGACGTTTTCTTTTTTCCTTAGGGAATCCGCATTGTGTAAAAAAATCATGCCTTAAGTCATATAGTAGTATATTGTGGAAAAATAAAGTTACCTCAAGCTTGTGGGTTTCGCATAGAGTATAGAAAACTAATTTCCCCTTGCATGAAGCAATATGACAAGCTATGTGGGTCCCACCTTGTCGCAAATGCTGCCTTATACATTGTGGTAATTTACATAAGTTGGGTGGGTCCAACATTACGGATGCCCTGAGACATGCGTGCCTTGTACTCCCTTGTCCACCGTGCTAGAATTTGTTTTGTCGGTGGGCACTACGTTGGCGAGGCGGTCTTCCCTCTATAACCACTTCCACAAGTGCGTGTACCATGGTAAGGCATCTATGGACGTCGTCGAGTTTGCAACGATGATTGGTGGGGACATAATTGGTTCCCCAAAATTTCAGATATTTCGAAATTCCCATTGAAACCCTAGTGAATTCGATAGGTGGGGGGCTTCACTCATATTTTTCCAACTATAGTACAAGCAGTAGGCGTAGTTACCCTGCGGTAATCCCCCCACCCGGCCACCCCCTCCCCCACCTCACCCACACACACACACACACCAAAAACCCTACCCCCTCTCTCCTCTAGGAATATGTCCCCGGCCGGAACATCACTACTAGGAAAAGGGCTATAGGTAATCCAAACTTCCGTGGATCACGTGGTTGAAGTTTCCCACGGATAAAAAAGGCTTCGCTCACCTGTGGGCAGTGCCCTACTAGTAACTACAACAACCATGGCGCACATGGTGATAGTGCGCCACATATATGTGTGGGCCAGGGCCCTGCTGGCCGCATGCCGCATACCCGTAGAGCACATGGGTTAGGTGCGCTACGGTTGTTAGGATTAACCGTGGCGCACATGGAGGGGGTGCGCTACGCCTAAGTGAAGGACCCTATGTTTTGTAAATGGGCAGACACATCCGTGGCGCACTAGGGACATGTGCGCCACGGTTGTGTTTAGTTCCTGTGGTGCACTAGGGCAATGTGCGCCACGGATGTGTCGACCATTTTTTTGGCATCTCCACTTTATGCACATGTGTGATCATCCACCACCCACACTTCACTTTCCCCTTCTTCTTCCTCCTTAGATCTAGTCGGGATCCTTCTCCTTCCCACCTCAATTTCTCCACTCATTCACCATTTTCAGCATGTAGAACTTGCCTTGGATGTTACATAGGTAATAGAGGAAGCTCTCCGGTCTCTCATCTCCTTCTCCGGTCTCGCGCGCACCTCTCCTTTCCATCTTCTCGCGATCGGTCTCTCATCTCGGTAAGTTGTCCAAGTAAGGATGTGTTCATGTGTATATGGATGATATGCTCATATGTATGTAGATAATCGATGCTCATGATGTGTGTATGGAGAGGATCGATGGTCATGTGTGTGTATATGGAGAGGATCGATGCTCATGCATGTGTGTATGGAGAGGATGATATGTTCATGTGTGTATGGATCGGTCTCTCTCTATTGTGTTTGTGTGTGAACAAGTTGCCATTTGTTTTTCCAAAATGTTGATTCATTTCCATTTTGGCAAGACTTTGGAATTTCGCAAAGGTCCTTATTTTAGGATAGGTCATGCCAAAATTTTCTATCGACCATTGCATGCATGCATTGATTATGTGGTTCTAATAGACTTATAATTGTACCGTGTACACTGTGCAAGCAAAAATGGTGCTCATAATGAGCAAAGGCATTGTGGCTAGATTTTTGAAATGTGCGACAGCCGACATGATACGAAATAACAAGACGGAGATAAGATGTCCGTGCAGAATATGCAAACTCAACTGGGTGATCGACCCAGATTCTAGGAATCTACATGCGCACATGCTCTGCCATGATTTCATGGATGGATACACTCGTTGGATAAGCGATGACAAAGACGATGGAGACGGTGAAGGTGGGCAACATGACGATGATCATCACGGCGAGAACGGGCAAGATGATGAAGATTCTACTGGATATGTTGAAGGTGCGGAAGCAAACCGGGATGATGATGATCTAGATGCCGGAGGAGTAGACGATGATGGAACAACGTCAGGCTGGGTGCAGGACCCTTATGTGAAAGAGGTACTTCTCAAGAAGACGAGTAACACCAGGGCTGCCGCTAGAGAGAAAGCCAAGCTTGCTCAAGTTGAGAAAGACGCCGTTACTCCATTGTATGAAGGATGCAGGCCCGATGATACCTGGTTGAATGTAACGCTCAAGGCTATGGAGATGAAGGCAAAACACAAATTGAGCGACGCAAGCCTCGACGATATGATGGCATTTTGGCACGATCGTCTCCCGGAGGGGAACATGTGTCCAACTAGTATCAAGGACGCCAAGAAAATCGTCTGTCCTCTTGATCTACCGCATGTTATATATCACGTATGCATCAACGATTGCATCATTTATCGGGGCGAGGACGCGGAGAAAACCACATGTCCGGTGTGCACAGTGAGTCGATACAAGAAAGGGAAGAAAGCACCTCGAAAAGTGGTATGGTACTTTCCTATCACTCCTCATCTGTAGCGCTATTTCGCGGACCCTAAGGAAGCGAAGCTCATGCGATGGCATGTGGAAAGGAAGAAGCCAGGAGATGATGATGATCTCAAAAAGGATGAGCTGCTGACGCACCCTTCAGATGCTAGCCAGTGGAAAGCATTGGACCTCGAATTCCCAGAATTTGGTGGAGATTCGAGGAACATCAGGCTTGGTGCGAGCACCGATGGACTCAATCCGTTCGGTAGCTAGAGCAGCACGCACATCACTTGGCCCGTGTTTGTATGGATGTACAACCTCCCTCCATGGTTGTGCATGAAGAAGAAGTACATACAAATGAGTATGCTACTTCAAGGGCCTAAACAACCTAGTATCGACATCAATCTGTATCTCGGGCTGTTGAAAGAGGAGCTAGCAAATTTATGGGAATATGGAGCCAATACTTATGACACCGTCGCACAAGATTATTTCACTATGAGAGCCACGTTGGTCACTACGGTGCAAGACTTCCAGGTTGCGGGTATATCTCGGGGCAGGTTATCCAAGGATTCTGCGCATGCGTTAGGTGCATGGATAACACAAGCTATCTCCAACTAGAGAAAGATCCAGGGTCTTCGAAAACCGTGTTCATGCCGCACTAGAGGTGGCTCGGCAAGAATGATCCATGGAGAAAACGTGAAGACCTGTTGATGGCAAATCCGCGACCCGAGGAATCCTAGAGCGGAGGAGCAGCGAAGAAGTGGAAGAGTTACTGAAAAACTGGAAAGATTGTCCTAAGCCTGGAAAGAAGCGAAAGAGGCAGCAAGACAAGCCGCTCATGAAGGTATGGAAAACAAGGTCTGTTTTCTGGGAGTTGCCATACTGGAAGTTTCTCTGCACGCCTCATAGCCTTGACATCATGCATATCACGAAAAACGTGTGCGAGAGTCTGGTCGCCACCATAATCAACATGCCAGATAGGACGAAAGATGGTCCGAAAGCAAGGCACGACCTGATATTCATGGGTATCCAGAAGGACCTTCACGGAGGATGCACTACTCCTGATGATCAGGAAGATGACGATGATCATGATTCGGAGACGACATTAGGTCACCGTAAGGGTAAAAAGTTCAACAAGAACGAATATTACTGCCCTCCTTCTTGCTTCACTCTAAGCCAGGATGAGATCAAACAGTTTTTCAAGTGCCTTCTAGGAGTCAAATTTCCTTACGGCTACGCGGGCAAGATAAGCAGATACCTAGACGAGGCGCAACAGAGGGTCAGTAGCATGAAGTCTCACGACTGTGCCATGATAATGACGTAGGTACTTCCGGTTGCACTAAGAGGGAGCATGGACGAGCACGTCCGTGAAACGTTATTTGGTCTTTGCAAGTTTTTCAACATCATCTCTACGAAGTCGATTGGCGTGAATCAGCTCGGGAGGCTATAGGAGGAGATCGTGGTGATACTATGCGAGCTTGAGGTCTACTTCCCGCCCGCATTCTTTGACATTATGGTGCATATGCTGTTCCATGTCGTGGAGGACATCTTCCAACTCGGGCCGATGTTCCTCCGCAGCATGATGGCATTCGAAAGGATGAATGAACACATCAAAGGATACGTTCGCAATAGGTCCCGTCCAGATGGAAGCATAGCCAAGGGCTTTCTGGCCGAAGAGTGCATTTTTTATTGCACGAATTATCTAGACATCGAGAACCCTGTCGGTCTTCCCGTCAATAGGCACCTTGGCAAGCTCGACTGATCTGGTCACCGAGAGGGTCGTCGCATACTGCATGCAGACTTCGATTTTCGACACGCAAACTTTGATTGAGCAAACCTCGTCACGCTACAGCATTTAGAACTGGTCGATCCTTGGGTATAGAAGAACAAAAGGTTAATCGAGAAGAAGTACAGTGACCGGGGCATACAAAGGACGCAGGGAGAAATAATCAAAGAGCACAACTCAGATTTCACGCGTTGGTTTAGGCAGACGCTCCTTGATAATCCTCCGTGATCGCATTCTTCTGACATGGAAAAGATCATATTCACCTTGTCGCAGGGACCAATGCAAAACCTGGTGACCTATCAGGCGTATCAACGGCTACACATTCTACACAGAGGAAAATAACAACAAGTGTGATTATCAGAACTCAGGCGTAACGTCGGAATTCTACACCGATGACAACATGAAGGAAAGATTCTATGGAAGGATAGAGGAGATCTGGGAGCTCGACTATTGTGGAGAAAAGGTGTCGATGTTCCGTTTCAGATGGGCAAAGAGCGTCGAAAGAGAAGACCGGTATTTCACAACCATGGTTATACCCGAAGCAGCAAAATCCAAGGCCGCTGGTGCGAACGTGGGCGCGAAAAATGAACTGTGGGTACTGGCTACCAAAGTGGACCAATTTTTTTCATTACCGACCCGACAAAGCCTAGCCGTGTTGTCGTGAGGAGAGGAAAAAGAAATATCATCGGAATGGATGGAGTCGCCAACGAGCAAGACTTTGACCAGTACAGCGATCCAAAGATAGAAGATGACGACGACTACAATGCAGCAACATACATCACAAGAAGAAAAAGGACAACCCTACCCAAAAAAGGTAGACCGTTCGAAAGAAGAAACATTAAAGTGCCGGGGCTAAATTATTCAACCGCGACAAATAAGGGAAAAAAGATTGTAAAACGCTAGCTCAAAAAATATTGTAAAACGCGTGGTCGAAAACGATTGTAATATTCATGGACAAATTATTAAGAAATTTAGTTATACTTTGAATCATATTTGTACCACTTTTATGACATATATTATCAATTTTGGGAATTTTTGGAATATTTAAAATTATTTTAAAAACAAAACAAAACTTGTATGGCATATATCACCACTTTTGGGCATTTTTTGGAACATTAAAAAGTATTTTTAAAATAAAAACAAAAATGGCAGGCACCAGGATTCGAACCTGGGCGCTCACAGGTTGAGATAGAGAAGTGGGAGGAACCAGTGGGATAGGCTAGTGTTAGTGACAACAAAAGGGATGGACGCCCTCTTATCTTACTAATCAATGTAGTTAGGCGTAGCGTACCCTTAGATAGTGCGCTATGGTTATCCGTAGCACACTAGCTAAGGGTGCGCTACGCTTAAGAGCACTGAACAGTCAACTGCGCGTGACTCCTTGCTCCTCTCTCCGTCCCTCAAATAGATCGAACCAACCTTGTAGCCCCAATCCGTCGACGTGCCGCCCCGGTCCGCCACGCGTCCGAGAAGAAGGAGGCCGTGGAGGAGCTCGCCCCTCTCTCTGCATCCATTCCTGGGCAGTAGCTTGCAAGATATAGGAGGAGGCCGTGGATTAGGGTTCAGAGCAGTAGCTTGTTCCTGGATTAGGGTTCAGAGAAGTAGCTTGTTCCAGGACTTGTTCAGAGCAGTAGCTTGTTTCTAGTGTTAGTGTTCAGAGCAGTAGCTTGTTGCTAGTGTTAGTGACAGAGCAATACCTTGTTTAGAGCAGTAGCTTACGACCAGATTGTTGCCAGTGTTAGTGACAGGCTGCAGGAGTGTTTTGTAGGTTTTCTAGAACAAACCAGATTGTTCTGCTTTCTTAGTCCATGAGCCCCTCATATGCCAATGTTAACAAAGTACATTTGAAACAATTTCATAAGCTACATTTGAAATAGGAGCTTCTGCAATAGGTTTTTTTTGCACACTGCCATGGTTGCAATAGGTTTTTATAGTTGTCTGAATGTTATGTATCTAGGTGATATAGCTTATGACCATCTAGGTGATATATTTTGATCCAAGAAGCAATCAAGTATAAATTCATTTCAGCTAAATTAGAGCAGGTAAATGACAAGTTCAGAGTAGTTGGTTAGCTTGTACAACCTTTGCTATACTTCTTATATTTGCATCTGGTTTAGAGTTGTAGAATGATGATCCATTGTAGTCTTATTTAGAGTAGGTAAATGGTTCAGTTTTGCTCCCTCATATCCTTGCAAATATGCATCAGGTTTAGAGTTATCCCTCATATCCTCATTTTTGGTGCATGACAATGGCAGTTAGGAACAAGTTGGTTTTACATTTGAGTCCAAAAATATGTGTCTACAAATTAATAAACCAGGAAACAATGGGTTTGAAATAAAATGTTTCAACCAAACCGTTTCTTCCCTCTCGTCGTAGTTCTTGATTTTTAGCAAACAGAGAGCTTGTAGGTTGTATATGTGTATATACTGATCCTGGTACTGATCCTGGTAATGAATATGTGCAGTGAATATATATATATATATGTATATACTGATCCTAGTACCGATCTTGGTCCCGATCCTGGTCCTGATCCTGGTCCTGGTACTAATCCTGGTACTGGTAGTGAATATATATGTGTATATAATGAATATGTGAAGTGAATCTACTGATCCTAGTACTGATCCTGGTCATTATATGTGTATATACTACTACAAGCAATATGTTGAAGTGAATATATAAAATGAATATGTGCTGAACCAAATGTGTGAATATATAAAATGAATATGTGCTGAACCAAATATACTGGTGATGGTTTTAGTGATGAAATGCTCCTGGTGATGAAAATACATGGTTAACACTTCCTTATTTGCTTTATTGATGAAATGCTCATGGTGATGAAATGCTCCTGGTGTTGAATGCTATAATCTGCATGTATATTATATAATGACATGTGCTTATTTGCTTGTTGTCATATAATGACCATACTTGCTGTCATATTTGCTTGCTGTCATATAATGACATGTGATAATTCTTTGCTAATTGTGCTTGTGCTTGTATGAAGCACTTTATTATGTCGTGTATGCAGGTTCTTGTATGAAATGAGTCCTGATTTTTGCCGGAATGTTGATTAACTTCCGTTTTGGCAGAAATCGGGCACTCCTAGTTTAAGAAAATTAGCAAAGGTCATGTCGGATTTTTCCGTGCATTTAACCAATTAGTTGTTGTTTATTAGGGCAAAGATGTGTGACAACGACGAGGATGGATGTTGTAAGTGCATCAGCACTAAAGGAGAACTCAGACCTCCGAATAAACAATTAACATTTTGGGAGGCGGCCCAGCGGCTAGAAGACGATGAAGAATACCATCCTTCGGAGAGATAGGGTGATGAGATGGAAGACGCGGAGGAAGAAGCCGAAAGAATGGCGGATGATGAAACCATGATGGCGGCGAGGGCATAGGAAGTGGAAGAGTTACTGAAAAACTGGAAAGATTGTCCTAAGCCTGGAAAGAAGCGAAAGAGGCAGCAAGACAAGCCGCTCATGAAGGTATGGAAAACAAGGTCTGTTTTCTGGGAGTTGCCATACTGGAAGTTTCTCCGCATGCCTCATAGCCTTGACATCATGCATATCACGAAAAACGTGTGCGAGAGTCTGGTCGCCACCATAATCAACATGCCAGATAGGACGAAAGATGGTCCGAAAGCAAGGCACGACCTGATATTCATGGGTATCCGGAAGGAGCTTCACGGAGGATGCACTACTCCTGATGATCAGGAAGATGACGATGATCATGATTCGGAGACGACACTAGGTTGCCGTAAGGGTAAAAAGTTCAACAAGAACGAATATTACTGCCCTCCTTCTTGCTTCACTCTAAGCCAGGATGAGATCAAACAGTTTTTCAAGTGCCTTCTAGGACTCAAATTTCCTTACGGCTACGCGGGCAAGATAAGCAGATACCTAGACGAGGCGCAGTAGAGGGTCAGTAGCATGAAGTCTCACGACTGTGACGTGCTAATGACGTAGGTACTTCCGGTTGCACTAAGAGGGAGAATGGACGAGCACGTCCGTGAAACGTTATTTGGTCTCTGCAAGTTTTTTGACATCATCTCTACGAAGTCGATTGGCGTGAATTAGCTCGGGAGGCTACAGGAGGAGATCGTGGTGATACTATGCGAGCTTGAGGTCTACTTCCCGCCCGCATTCTTCGACATTATGGTTCATATGCTGTTCCATGTCATGGAGGACATTGTCCAACTCGGGCCGATGTTCCTCCGCAGCATGATGGCATTCGAAAGGATGAATGAACACATCAAAGGATACGTTCACAATAGGTCCCGTCCAGATGGAAGCATAGCCAAGGGCTTTCTGGCCGAAGAGTGCATCTTTTTTTTGCACGAATTATCTAGACATCGAGAACCCTGTCGGTCTTCCCGTCAATAGGCACCTTGGCAAGCTCGACGGATCTGGTCACCGAGAGGGTCGTCGCATACTGCATGCAGACTTCGATTTTTGACACGCAGACTTTGATCGAGCAAACCTCGTCACGCTACAGCATTTAGAACTGGTCGATCCTTGGGTACAGAAGAACAAAAGGTTAATCGAGAAGAAGTACAGTGACCGGGGCATACAAAGGACGCAGGGAGAAATAATCAAAGAGCACAACTCAAATTTCAAGCGTTGGTTTAGGCAGACGCTCCTTGATAATCCCTCGTGATCGCATTCTTCTGACACGGAAAATATCATATTCACCTTGTCGCAGGGACCAATGCAAAACCTGGTGACCTATCAGGCGTATGATATCAATGGCTACACATTCTACACGGAGGAAAAGAACAACAAGTGTGATTATCAGAACTCAGGCGTAACGTTGGAATTCTACATCGATGACAACATGAAGGAAAGATTCTATGGAAGGATCGAGGAGATCTGGGAGCTCGGCTATTTTGGAGAAAAGGTGTCGATGTTCTGTGTCAGATGGGCAAAGAGCGTCGAAAGAGAAGACCGGTATTTCACAACCATGGTTATACCCGAAGCAGCCAAATCCAAGGCCGACGGTGCGAACGTGGGCGCGAAAAATGAACCGTGGGTACTGGCTACTAAAGTGGACCAATTTTTTTTCATTACCGACCCGACAAAGCCTAGCCGTGTTGTCGTGAGGAGAGGAAAAAGAAATATCATCGGAATGGATGGAGTCGCCAACGAGCAAGACTTTGACCAGTACAACGATCCAAAGATAGAAGATGACGACGACTACGATGCAGCAACATACATCACAAGAAGAAAAAGGACAACCCTACCCAAAAAAAGGTAGACCGTTCGAAAGAAGAAACATTAAAGTGCCGGGGCTAAATTATTCAACCGTGACAAATAAGGGAAAAAAGATTGTAAAACGCTAGCTCAAAAAATATTGTAAAACGCATGGTCGAAAAAGATTGTAATATTCATGGACAAATTATTATGAAATTTAGTTATACTTTGAATCATATTTGTACCACTTTTATGACATATATTATCAATTTTGGGCATTTTTGGAATATTTAAAATTATTTTAAAAACAAAACAAAACTTGTATGGCATATATCACCACTTTTGGGCATTTTTTGGAACATTAAAAAGTATTTTTAAAATAAAAACAAAAATGGCAGGCACCAGGATTCGAACCTGGGCGCTCACAGGTTGAGATAGAGAAGTGGGTGGAACCAGTGGGATAGGCTAGTGTTAGTGACAACAAAAGGGATGGACGCCCTCTTATCTGACTAATCAATGTAGTTAGGCGTAGCGTACCCTTAGATTGTGCGCTATGGTTATCCGTAGCACACTAGCTAAGGGTGCGCTACGCCTAAGAGCACTGACCAGTCAACTGAGCGTGACTCCTTGCTCCTCTCTCCGTCCCTCAAACAGATCGAACCAACCTTGTAGCCCCAATCCATCGATGTGCCGCCCCGGTCCGCCACGCGTCCGAGAAGAAGGAGGCCGTGGAGGAGCTCGCCCCTCTCTCTGCATCCATTCCTGGGCAGTAGCTTGCAAGATATAGGAGGAGGCCGTGGATTAGGGTTCAGAGCAGTAGCTTGTTCCTGGATTAGGGTTCAGAGAAGTAGCTTGTTCCAGGACTTGTTCAGAGCAGTAGCTTGTTTCTAGTGTTAGTGTTCAGAGCAGTATCTTGTTGCTAGTGTTAGTGACAGAGCAGTACCTTGTTTAGAGCAGTAGCTTACGACCAGATTGTTGCCAGTGTTAGTGACAGGCTGCAGGAGTGTTTTGTAGGTTTTCTAGAACAAACCAGATTGTTCTGCTTTCTTAGTCCATGAGCCCCTCATATGCCAATGTTAACAAAGTA
This sequence comes from Avena sativa, assembly GCA_916181665.1. NCBI lineage: Eukaryota > Viridiplantae > Streptophyta > Magnoliopsida > Poales > Poaceae > Avena > Avena sativa. The sequence goes on along the minus strand of OV702285.1, from coordinate 361,604,825 downwards.
CATTTGAAACAATTTCATAAGCTACATTTGAAATAGGAGCTTCTGCAATAGGTTTTTTTTGCATACTGCCATGGTTGCAATAGGTTTTTATAGTTGTCGGAATGTTATGTATCTAGGTGATATAGCTTATGACCATCTAGGTGATATATTTTGATCCAAGAAGCAATCATGTATAAATTCATTTCAGCTAAATTAGAGCAGGTAAATGACAAGTTCAGAGTAGTTGGTTAGCTTGTACAACCTTTGCTATACTTCTTATATTTGTATCTGGTTTAGAGTTGTAGAATGATGATCCATTGTAGTCTTATTTAGAGTAGGTAAATGGTTCAGTTTTGCTCCCTCATATCCTTGCAAATATGCATCAGGTTTAGAGTTATCCCTCATATCCTCATTTTTGGTGCATGACAATGGAAGTTAGGAACAAGTTGGTTTTACATTTGAGTCCAAAAATATGTGTCTACAAATTAATAAACCAGGCAACAATGGGTTTGAAATAAAATGTTTCAACCAAACCGTTTCTTCCCTCTCGTCGTAGTTCTTGATTTTTAGCAAACAGAGAGCTTGTAGGTTATATATGTGTATATACTGATCCTGGTACTGATCCTGGTAATGAATATGTGCAGTGAATATATATATGTATATACTGATCCTAGTACTGATCTTGGTCCTGATCCTGGTCCTGATCCTGGTCCTGGTACTAATCCTGGTACTGGTAGTGAATATATATGTGTATATAATGAATATGTGCAGTGAATATACTGATCCTAGTACTGATCCTGGTCATTATATGTGTATATACTACTGCAAGCAATATGTTGCAGTGAATATATAAAATGAATATGTGCTGAACCAAATGTGTGAATATATAAAATGAATATGTGCTGAACCAAATATACTGGTGATGGTTTTAGTGATGAAATGCTCCTGGTGATGAAAATACAAGGTTAAATCTTCCTTATTTGCTTTATTGATGAAATGCTCATGGTGATGAAATGCTCCTGGTGTTGAATGCTATAATCTGCATGTATATTATATAATGACATGTGCTTATTTGCTTGTTGTCATATAATGACCATACTTGCTGTCATATTTGCTTGCTGTCATATAATGACATGTGCTTATTCTTTGCTAATTGTGCTTGTGCTTGTATGAAGAAACTTCCTTATTTTGCTTGTGCTTGTTGTCATGGTTAAAACTTCCTTATTTTGCCGGAATGTTGATTAACTTCCGTTTTGGCAGAAATCGGGCACTCCTAGTTTAAGAAAATTAGCAAAGGTCATGTCGGATTTTTCCGTGCATTTAACCAATTATTTGTTGTTTATTAGGGCAAAGATGTGTGACAACGACGAGGATGGATGTTCTAAGTGCATCAACACTGAAGGAGAACTCAGACCTCCGAATAAACAATTGACATTTTGGGAGGCGGCCCAGCGGCTAGAAGACGATGAAGAATACCATCCTTCGGAGAGCGAGGGTGATGAGATGGAAGACGCGGAGGAAGAAGCCGAAAGAATGGCGGATGATGAAACCATGATGGCTGCGAGGGCATAGGAAGTGGTAGCAATCCTCCTCCTACGAAGAAGAAGTAGAAGGAGCAGCGACCGAACACGGTCGGCACCATTAGGGAGGAAATTACCAAAGTGAGCCCAACAGGGGTTCCTTTGGAGCCCGACCTTGTCATCAGAGGGTACAGTGGGCAAGTGGTGGTGATCACCCGGACAACCACCTCGATCAACACCGAGAATCTCCAGCATAAAGCTAATGGTCACTTGCGCACACTCCTCTTCGATAAGATGCACGCAAGATACAAGTTCCCCGCTAAGTATCGGAACACAAATTATCATGAGAACGAAGTAAACAAATCCGCCCTCACAAAGATGAGCACCGCCCTGGCCAGCTGGAGAACCTGGATAAAGAAGAAGATCTATAAAGAAGGCAAAAGTCTCTAGGAGATCCAGAAGATTTACCCACAGATCACCGAAGATCAGTTCTAGGAGTTCAAGGAGAGGTGTGAATCCGAAAGAGCCCTGGACAATAGTAATCGGGGAAAGGTGCTGCAGGCGATGAATATAGGTCATCACCATCTTGGATCTGGTGGATACAGAATCACGGAGGCCAAATGGAATAAGGAGGACGAAGAGTATAGATCTAAGGGGATAGAAAACCCCTTTGCGAAATTCGAACCCGGGCAGGTTCGAAACTTCATCAGGGCCCATTACCATGTGGACCCAAAAACCAAACAACTCACTACGGATCCTGCAGTGAATGAATTCAAGGAAATTGTGGTAAGTAATTTAATTACCACGGATCAACTCGATTGCATTCTAATTGATGAAGTCTGGTTTCTAAACGGTTCACTATTACTTCTTCTGCAGGAGGAGGAAATTGTTGCTAGTCATGGATCCCAGGGTTCCTGATCCTAGGGGTCGACGGAGGCCACCCAGTGGGATAACCCTTTTAACAGGGCGATGAACCGGGCCAAGAAAATAGAGTCGGTTACAAAGAAGCCGTCGTCGGCTGGCCGATTGGCCGGCCTCGGGGGTAAGAATTGGGTGGATCATTTTGGTCCACCGCCGAGGACGCGTGTGGCGCTGTCGGGAAGGAGCGAGGAGGAAAACCGCGAGGTTAAAGAACTTAAGGAACAAGTGGCACGGATCCCGCAGACCGTCCAAGACAACCTGGCAATCACCCTCACGTCCTTCCTTCCTACCTTACCACCCTCGCTGTCACCTCTACACTGTGGGTTGGATGATCATGTTGATGATATGCACAAGGCGCAGGATCCGTCCGAGGACGACGAAGACTGGAATGATCACTTCTTCAACACTCAGTTTAGCAACAAAGACTTAGCTGGTAGCCCCACAGAGAAATCCACTATCACCAAGCGTCTGTTTGGTTCTCAGGAGACGCCTCCAGCTTGCGCCTTTATAGAGCCAGCTGATACAACCAACCGGCCCTTTATTCTAATCCCTGACACACTACATAGGGCGGCCGGTGCTCAGATTGCGGTGGCTGCCTACTCTCCAAACGGAAAAAGGGCAGGAAAAGAAAATCTAGCAGCTCGAGCCAGCCGGTGGCGTCAACTGTGAATCTGATCAGGTTTTGGGATGGGCCACCAAGACCCGAGGGTATTATGTGGAGGATTCATGTGGCGGGTGAGCCCATGCTACCTAACAATTTTCGGAGGCTCGCTAGTTCGGAACTGCAGAGTGTGCATGATGGTGTGCTGACGATAGAGAGACGCCATCTCGCGGAGAAAGATCCCTCGCACCCACTATTCGTGGTTAAGGTGCCACCAGGCTTGGGCTTCGTCGACAATGCCCCTGTGGATCTATTCTTCCTACCGTTTGACGACATCTTCAATATGTTCCACCTATACCCGCTGCACTATACCATGGTCCGCCTGTTTTCTCTCTACCTGGCCATGCAGATCATTAGAGAGAACACACCGGGCATCTCTATAGTGGACCCCTACTACATGCGTGACGGCTGCTTGGGAAGCGCCGCTGAACAACGTATCGTGGCCTCATACCTAAAAAGAATCTTCGTGGCGAACAAGACAAAGGAATACATTCTCGAGTAAGTCGTTATTCACTTGCCACCATCGATTGGCTTTATTAGATTATCATCATTCTTTTTCCAACACATTCCATTTGAATTTTTTGCACAAAGATGAACACTACACACTCATATCCTTATCGCCAAAGCATTCGCACGCCACGTATTTCGACTCGGGGAGTCTAGAAAAGAAGAAAAACTACGACAAGATCAAGGAAGTTCTATATGATGCTCTCACTGGCTATGCCTCGATGGAAGGCACCACCTTCATGCGTACGAAGGTCAAGTTCGGCAGGCACGTCTTCAACCACGTAACGGAGTTCCCCTGCGTGAAGCAGCCGGAAACTAGTAAGAAGGAAGCCTACTACACACTCCATCACATGAGGGCGTTCCTACTAGACCAGCAGAATTCTACGCTGCCAGATCATCTCAAACAGTGGGCCGAAGCCAAGGCCAAGATCACTGATTCAGATATTAGACAAGAGATATATCGCATCCAGCAGCAGTTTGGGGCAATCATCTTTCGTGATGTCATGACTTCGGGGGGATCTTCTACGGAGGAAATATCCCAAATAACCGTGACATAGAAGATCGCCTAGAGATGCAGGGTGACTATAGGAAGTACATGACAAGACAAGGCGTCCTACCGTTGCCTTAGCCGATCCAGAAGGCTTGATGTTGACCTAGTTGTAGTTCCAAACTATAGATGACCTTTGTGTGTGTGTGGAAAAGTGTACATGCTACTACTTATCTTATTAGGTTTATGAATCATCGCTTTCTTCTTTTGCTTATTATTATTATATATCAATCAATACTTGGTTTTTTTGCTTACTCTTTGGTCCTTTGCTCACTTTGGTCTTTTTTCCTTACTTTATTAGTCTTTTTCGAGAATAATGCCGATGATTGAAATGTCGTGGCACACTATATATCTGAATGTGCTACGACGAGATTGTGAGCCTTGTGATATGCACAAGTCCAGGTCTTGTGCATCCTACTTGGCTCACGGTTCCGTCGTAGCATATTCCCGTGTCCAACGACCTATGTATATATATGAGGCATTCTTTTTGATTTACTTTGGTCTTTTTCGAGAATAATGCCAATGATTGAAATGTCGTGGCACAATATATATGTGAATGTGCTACGACAGGATTGTGAGCATTGTGATATGCACAAGTCCAGGTGTTATGCATCCTACTTGGCTCACAGTTACATCGTAGCATATTCCTGTGTCCAACGACCTATGTATATATATGAGGCATTCTTTTTGAGTTACTTTGGTATTTTTCGAGAATAATGCCGATGATTAAAATGTCGTGGAACACTATATACGTGAATGTGCTACGACAGGATTGTCAGCCTTGTGCTATGTATAGGTCCAGGTGCTGTGCATCCTACTTGGCTGACAGTTCCATCATAGCATATTCTTGTGTCCAACGACCTAGTTTTTATGAGGCATGCTTTTTGAGTTACTTTGGTCTTTTTCGAGAATTCCGATGATTGAAATGTCGTGGCACACTATATATGTGAATGTGCTGCGACATGATTGTACGCCTTGTGCTATGCACAAGTCCAAGTGTTGTGCATCCTACTTGGCGTATAGTTCCATCGTAGAATATTCCCGTGTCGAACAACCTAGTTATATATGAGGCATGATTTTTGAGTTACTTTGGTCTTTTTCGAGAATAATGCCGATGATTAAAATGTTGTGGCACACTATATACGTGAATGTGCTACGACGGGATTGTCAGTCTTGTGCTATGCACAGGTCCAGGTGCTGTGCATCCTACGTGGCTGACAGTTCCATCATAGCATATTCTTGTGTCCAACGACCTAGTTTTTATGAGGCATGCTTTTTGAGTTACTTTGGTCTTTTTCGAGAATTCCGATGATTGAAATGTCGTGGCACACTATATATGTGAATGTGCTGCGACATGATTGTACGCCTTGTGCTATGCACAAGTCCAGGTGTTGTGCATACTACTTGACGTATAGTTCCATCGTAGCATATTCCTGTGTCGAACAACCTAGTTATATATGAGGCATGATTTTTGAGTTACTTTGGTCTTTTTGAGTTGGAAGTACTTTCTATAAGTGTATCTTCATATGCGACTTTAATTATACATGTTTTTTTTCAATCATCGATTAATTATTATTGTCAACTTGTAGATGACGTGGTACGTCGTGTACAAGGGACAGGTTCCCGGAGTCTACGATGATTGGGAAGACTGCCGGAGACAGGTGCATTGTTTCAGCGGAAATAGCTACAAAGGGTAAAACACTATGGCGGAGGCAGAAGCTAGATACACGCGCTATCTAGCGGGAGTTAGGACGAGGAACCGGATGAAGACCTACACCTTCGTCGCGGTTATGCTTATCGTCTTTGGTTGTTTTTCCCGCGTTTGTGTCTAGCTAGTTTAGATGTCTATGCGATCTTCCGAGCTCTAACTTGTTCGAGACACATGTATTCGCATGTCACCAACTACTTTGTAACTTGATCGAAACAATATAACTTATACTATGTATTCATGTACGAGACTTATCTATATGTATTTGTTTCAATATTGTTTTGCAAATTGTGTATTTATATATATAATTGTATATCTTATATCCGTGTGTGATATCTACCTGTAATATTGTATATAATCTGTATTGTATATCATCTGGCTCTGAAATTAAAAAAACAAAAAAAACGACCGTGGCGCACATGACATAGCTTTTGTGGGGCACTACAGCTAAAGCGCACCTGCGCAGCTTAGTGGCGCACTGAAACGTGCGCCACAGAAGATCCTACGCGTAGCGCACCTTCCCTCCTAGCCGTGGCACACTAGCAGGTGCACTACGCCTATCTCGACAGGCTAGGAGATAGCCGCAGCACGAGGCTAGTGGCGCACTGCTAGTGGGCCACGGATGGCCTTTTCATGTGCACCACAAACAGGCGTTTTCCTAGTAGTGCATCCCCACTGCACTTAAGCCGGTGTACTCACCACACCTGATATGCTAAACTGACCCTCTCATCTGGCGCGTAGACCACGTCATTGACTGCCCCGGACCTGCTCCATGATGTGGCTCAGATCACTGTAGAGCTTCGTTGGGAAACCCCAAGAGGAAGGTATGATGACCACATCTGTAAGTCTTCCTTCAGTAAGAAACCAAGGTTATCAAACCAGTAGGAGGAAGGAAACGACCCCAAGGTGTTGCTAACAACTTGCAAACCTGCAGAACACAAACTCAAGACTTTGCCCCAACGAACAGTGAGGTTGTTAATCTCACCAGTTTTCTGAAAACAAAGGATTACACATATGGTGTGGAAGGTAATGGTAGTTTGCAGAAAGTAAACAGTACCAGTGGAAGATGTATCAATGGTAAAGATTGGACCGAGGTCCACCGTTCACTAGAGGTGTTCTTCTTAAGATAAATAACATAACATGCTGGGTAAACAAATTATAGCGGGGCAATTGATAGGACAGAGCAAGGCATAACAATGCAATACTAGACATTCACGATCCTATGAGATTTGATTGTGAATTACAAAAATATACATAGACCGCCATCCAACTGCATCTATGACTAGTAATCCACCTTTAGGTTATCATCCGAACCTCCTCCAGTATTAAGATGCAAGCAACGGATAACTGCTTTAAGCAATGTGTGTAAAGTAAAAAATACACGTGTTCCATGAACAAGAGATTGTTGTTTTCTCCCTAGTAGCAACAACACATTTACAACCTTAGAGATTTCTGTCACTTCTCCAAATTCAATAGAGGCATGAACCCACTATCGAGCATAAATACTCCCTCTTGGAGTCACTAGAATCTACTTGGCCAAGATAGGTACTAGAAACAGAGAGCATGCAAGATCTCAAACAACACAGACATGATAGAATCAACAAGATAGAATCATTAATCAATCTGACATAGTAATCTCAATATCCGTTGGATCCCCGCAAACACAACATGCATGATTACAAATAGATGATCTTAATCATGAACGGAGCTCACAAGATCTAAACATGGTAGCACAAAGGAGGAGAAACAACCATCTAGCTATTGTATGGACCCATAGTCCAAGGTGGAACTACTCACGCATCATACCGGAGGCTGGCATGGTGATGAAGAAGGCCTCTAGGATGATCTCTCTCCTCTGACAGGGTGCCCAGAAGAGCTTCAAATCCCCCCGATCTAGGGACGATGGTGGCGGCGGCTATAGACTGTTTCGTGGATATCTGATTGGGTACTTAGGGTTTTGGCATCGGGGTCTTTAAATAGGAGAAGAGGCGAGGCAGGAAGGCGACCAGGGGGTCCACACCCTGCCCAGGTGCGGCCCAGGGTGGGCCCGCGCATGGGGGGTGTGGCCACCCTGTGGCTCCCCTCTGTTCCCCCTTCGGTCTCTGTGTTCGTCTCGGTGAAATATTGACTTTGGATTTTGTCCTGTCCAATTCCGATAATATTTCCTTACTAGCTTTTATGAAACCAAAAACAGCAGAAATAAGGCAACTGGCACTGTGGCATCTTGTTAATAAGTTAGTCCTAGAAAATGTATAAAAATACCTCAAAGTGTAGACAAGGCATAACAAAGTGGATACTAAACAAGCATGGAACATAAAAAATTATAGATACGTTTACGACATATCACTCCACAGACGTTGTGGTCCAGCACTCTGCTTGTATCCTAGCCCGCTCAAGATCTGCTTTCCCGTCGTCTACAGCCACTACAACCACAGCACAATCGTCGACCTCGACGTGACCCGCAAGGATGCGGAGGAGGCCTAGACACCGCCCCGGCCGAGGTAACCTGATCTCCCTGCACGAGTTGCTTTTTTTGGCAATGTACTATATTCGTGAAAATTTCCTAACCAACAGTTTCTTTACTTGATATACCTATAATTTACCAAATTAACTCGTTGTGTTTAGGCTTAAACTCTAGCGCATTGAACTGTTTTTACGTATATTTCTTCGTGAATTATTAGCCACTTAACATATTTGTTTACATTCTCTGCTGTACCTGTCCACAGGAGATATGATTATACAATGTCTTTCCTGTTGGCCGATTTACAAGTATTTTCCATCCTGCTATTGTCCTGCTATCCTTTACTGACTATTTGCTTTTATTATGCAACGAGTAGCCCCATTTCGCACATAGTATCATAGAGTGAATGGTTCCTATAATCTCATAATACACAACCACTTTTGATTCACTTCATGCCTACTTATATCATAATGGAACATGTTTGTACTAACAGTTAGCCTTACCTTTATGCAGAGGAGCAATAGTGGAGTACATAGTCCTCCCATCCACAACAGCCACCGTATAACTCGTGCAATGCCTACCGTAAGCCCCCCACCCACACACACACACCCGAAGTTTGGCAACCAAAGTTTGGTCCTTGCCACATTTGATTACTTCACTTTTCCATTTTTCTATCTTGTTTTCATTTTTTTGGCCAAAAATTTGCATCAAACATTTTATCCCCACAATGGTCTGCTTTTGTTCCATTTTCTTAGTTCAATTTCCTTGATATGTAGAGAAAAGGTGTATTGCATCTGAGTTGGCTGATAATAAGAAAAAGCCCACACTAGCGATTAGATCCTGTATAATACACATGTATCATAATGAACTCTGTGCCCTACATCCCACTCTAATATCTACTATGTACCATAGATACATGAACTAGCCATTTGAATACGAGGCACATGATGGTTTAGTTGTTTTGTTTTAAGGCCGCTGAACCGTTGAAATGATCTGGCTGTTCATGAATAACCCAATGCATGATAGTTTGTTTCATTGTTTGTCTTCAATGATCTGGTTAGTATATTCGAGACAGACAATTGGTCTGTTTTGGTTAATTAAGGTACTCTTTTCCCCCCTATGATTAAAATAGTGGTAGCTTTCCTTGTGTAGTCCCTGGCTAGTTTATAAGAAACATAATGGCTTAGGCCTAGTTTGGCAGCAAATTTTTTCTAAAACTAAAGTATTCTAAAAAAAACCAATGTATTTCAACGCCTCACTAAGAAATACTACAGTTTTTCTCCTTTCTCACTTTTGGAAAAAAGGGTCAGACCTTCTTCTCAAATTCTTTAAAAACCCACATTTTTGGAGGATACTTTAGTTTTAAAAACACAGTATTTGTTTGATCCAAACACCTTGAAGTATTCAATACTTCAGTATTTAAAAAAAACCAAACTACTCTCTAAATACTTCAAAAATACTATGCTGCCAAACTAGGCCTTAGTTTTCATATTCTTTTTTTTCATGTTCTGCACATTTTAGTTTGATGTGTCTGCATCAGGTACTTTGGTTGATTACACGCATTGTTATTTTTGTCCGGTGAAATGTTTTCAAATTTATTCGAAATGAACTTGTTGCTTGTTTCCCAAGTCTTCTGTTGAAGTAACTTGATTTGTCTTGGCCCCATCCATCTTCTAGTAGAGCAGTCATTTCACGGAGCAGCATATTCTTGCATCTCTCCATGGCATCAACTGGTCCAGTTATTCAAGAAGAACTAGATGTATGAGCCACCACTGTTAATTCCTTCCTTCCTCATATCACCGTACTAACACATTTAAAATCCATAGTGATGTGATTGCTTGGTAATGCTGTTATAACTTGTTTTGTGTTTGTTTTAGGATGCAAATATTCCTATGAATGCCGAACAAAGACCAGCTTCTCCAAGTTTAGAGTTTGTTTCAGACAGCAGCAGTGACAATACCTATTGCTCATGGCACACTTCTTTGACTGACCTGTTATTCCAGCCGAAAGATTATTTGGGGATGCCATCCAAGATGCCCTTGATATTGTTGAGGAAGAGGCCAACAAAAAAAATCCAGTAATCACCCTAGCACGCCAAGACTTGAATGAATTGGAAAACAAGAAAACTTTGATGTAGAGCATACTAAATAATCGTATCTGCAGATCTCATGGGAAGCCAGTTGTTACATGTCTCGCCATGCAAGCTCCATAGAGACCTTTTCTGTAACACAGAGTTATTGTGTTTCTTCAGTTGTGTTGGACTTTTATGCAACATTAATTCATTGTTGTAAGTTTACTGAGGAATGTAATAATCTTCTGTAATTCACTGTTGTAAGTTGTTTTAAGGATTGTAATAATCTACTGTAATTCACAGTTTTAAGTCGTTTGAGGATTGTAATTCACAATTGTAAGTTGCTTGAGGATTGTTACAAAGTGATCATGTATGAGAATTAATACACATACATAGAAAAATAGTGAAATTGAAAGAAGGTACACCACATGATCTTTTTGAAACATAGAGCATCCATTGTATTACAGGCACACCATACAACTTGCACTTGCATATAATTCACGGATAGATAATACAACAGGACCATACCCACATGATCCATCAATCTAATCTGACGGGTAGACATCGGAGTAATCATAGTGGGTGGTACCATATTCACTTGACACATCTGCTGCTCATAATACTCGACGATACTGCAATACACCGCCGGTGATGGATCGAGAGTTCGAAAGGAAGACCATTGTGCCATAATCCTCCTGCTCCATACTCAGGGATAACCCTTGGCTCCTATTCCCACGCAAGAGCCTCAAAGTTGTAAGATCTCATCTGTTATAGGTATGGATAGTAGATGTTGCCGGCCTGCACCGTCGGTACCCTGGCGCTGTCGACGCAGATGCACCGATTGTCGGCAATGAAGAAAGCACGGCTGTCGATGCCTCTGACCGGCTGAAGGAAATAGTTTTGTGTATCAACCGGTAAACAACGGGCCTGTCTCCGTATACCGGTCCACTCACAACGAATAACAACTCCCCGTTGGACTCGAAGAGGTAAAACAATTCTCCGGGTACCGGCAGCCCGGAACAGGGCCTGCGACGGTGGCATGCATCTTCAGGGTCCGTGCGGAGCGCTGCACTTGGACATCTCCACGAGCAGAAGTAGGCATAGTCGAGAGGACATACCTGTATCTGTCTACGACAAAAACATCACTGGCCTAAGAAGTCATGCTCCGGAGTTCTGCGAAGTCATTCGTCGTGTACCACCCTTCACCAAATACCGTGTGTCTGCCTTCCTCTGTGCCCTCATCTGCCCACCGAATTATGGAGTTCTGATGGTTTGATTTAAACACCAGCAATGGCAGGAACATCGTCACAGCGACATAAGCCACCTTCTCGGTCGGTATCTCTACCCTCAGGCGCTTGATAGTGCCCGAGAAGGGGTTATACAATAGTGTCTTGTACGGCCACACCCTCTATCCAAGAACAAGGAGGCCGCCGGTTGTGCTACCGACGTAAAAGTACCTTCAAGAGACACAAAGAGGGAGAGAGAGAGATAAAGGAGAAGCAGAGATTCAGTTAAGGTAAACAAAAAGAGATTCAATCAAGGTAAACAAGTTGATGGAGAAATAGAACTTGAAAAACATATCGTATAGGAGGTGAACTCAAAAAAGGATCACACATATATAGACGAATATCAAGAAAGCACCTATGAATAACACAATTAATCTTCTTCTTAAGGTGGCGGCCGGTTCTCATGTTCAACAACATGATGGCAGCGTCGTATACCCGCCGATACTCCTCCGACAACTGCTGAAGACTGCCCGAAAGGCGGCCTAGTAGTAGAAGTCGTCCGTCGACAGGAAGATTTCACCTATCTTCTGCACGACTCCCTTAGGGATATCAGCCACACGGCGAATCCTGCTGCCTATTGCTGGCCATGAATGATGGTGTTCGTGTGTGGTCTCGATCCTGTCGAATGGGAGAGGAAGCGGTTCCAGAGACAGCCATTTATTAAAAAAAGGCCTAGGAATACCAAAGCAAGCGTGTGGAAACGAGACGACCACATGCACACAGCAACCGCAAGCCCAACCGCCAACGATCCTTTCCCATCCCGCATCCAATCTCTCTCTTCGGTTCGGTTCCTGGCAAGTAAATGCGGGGTGTTGCCACATGCAGGCAAAAAAGGGTCCAATTAATGATTGTATGAGTGATATGCAACACAATATGGTAATTCCTAGAAAAACTACTCCCTCCGATGCATATTAGTTGATTTGGATTTGTCAGAATTTGGATAACCTAACAAAATGGGAAGGAGGGGGTGACTAGTACTCTACCCAAGTGTGGTCATGGATGATCAGTTGATGTGACTCTCGGCCATGAATTCCTGACCAGATAGCCGTATAGTCTATCACCTTAATTTTTTACTACTAGTAGTACTACTACATGGGCACTAGCCAAATTCAGAATCTCAATCAAGCGGCAAAATCACCCCCGACCTTGCATCATTTCCCGCCCCAATATTTCAAAATCTTTGAGGCAAAATCTCCCACTCGAGGAGTACCATTTTTCTAGTATTATCAGATGGACGCTAGCCAAATTAAAAATCTCAATCAAGCGGCAAAATCACCCACCAACCATGTAGCATTTTGCACCCCTCCGTTCAGATGCCCTCTGGTCAAGCTACATTAGGTATCTTGGGGGCACGATTGTAATTATTTTCCTTTTCACACTCCATTGTCCCTAATTCACGGAGTTTTTCGCTCTAGGCCCTCCCAAAAATCCCAGGCTCCTCCCCCACGCCCTCAGTTCCACGACCACCGCGTGCACGGTCCGATGGCAGTTGCACGGCGTCCTAAGCCGCTTGAGCTGTGGTCCCGTGTCACCGCCTCGGAGCCTCTTCACCAACGCCCACCCCACCGGATCTAGTTCACCAGGACTCTGCCACTACACCGAAGCTGTGGTCTTGCTGACCACGACAATGGCATTGTTGACCGCTCAAGCTCTGCTTCCCCTCCGCCAAAAGCTACCCAACCTTCCACCGGACAGGATCTAGTTCAACGAGTTATCTATCCACCACTCCAGACCAGCTACACGTGTTGGAGATATGCCCTAGAGGCAATAATAAATATAGTTATTATTATATCTTTGTGTTTATGATAAATGTTTGCATTCATGCTATAATAGTATTAACAAGGAAACCATTAATACTTGTGTGAATTGTAAACTTAATTTGAAGTCCCTAGTATAGCCTCTATACTTCACTAGCTTGTTGGTTGATTGATGATGTGGTTTCTTTGTCATGAACATTGAGATGTTATCAACAACAAGATCATATCGTTAGGAGAATGATATGGTGGACATACTCCTATAGATAAGCGTAGCATAAAGATCAAGTCATTTCAATAGTTCAATTGCTATATGCTTTCTGATACATAGTAACCTAATTCCTTCGACCATGAGATCATGCATATCACCTTTACTGGATGGATGCTTTGATGTCATCAAACACCACACCGTAACAGGGTGGCTATAAAGGTGGTATTGAGTGTTCGGAAAGTATTGGTTGAAACACATGGATCAAGAGTGGGATTTGTCCATCCACATGACGGATAGATATTCTCTGGGCCCTCTCGGTGAAATGTCATCCAATTAGCTTGCAAGCATGTGACTGGGTCACAAGGGATCACATATCACGGGAACGAGAAAAGAGTACTTATCAGTAACGAGGTTGAACTAGGTATGCAGAGATACCGAAGATCATAACCTCGGATAAGTAACATATCGTGAGACAAAGGGAAATTGGTATCGTATGTAAGTGGTTCATTCGATCGCAAAGTAATCGTAGAAATATGTGGGAGCCATATGAATTTCCAGATTCCTCTATTGGTTATTGTTCGGAGAAGTGTCTCGATCATGTCTGCATAATTCACGAACCGTAGGGAGACACACTTAAGGATTCGACGTTGTTTGAGTAGTTATGGTATTATGAGAAAGAGACCGAATGTTGTTCGGAGTCTCGGATGGGATCCGGGATATCACGAGGTGATCCGGAATGGTCCGGAGAATAAGATTCATATAAGGAAAGTCCCGTTTCGGAGTTCGGGAATGATTCCGGTGTTTTCATCGGGAACATTCTAGAAGGTCCCGGAATGTCCGGCACTCCGGGAGGGAAGGGGTACATGAATGTGTCATTGCATGTTGGAATGATTGCATCATGTACTAAGTGTTCTCGCTGTCCGAAATAAAGGGTTAATTCAAATCCTAATTGAAAAGTCAAACTGCCAGTTTTCGGTCAAACTGCCAGTTTTCGGAAAGAGGAGAAAGAGGAGGAGAGGTGGAGGCCGAGTTGGAGGAGGGTTCCTCCCCTTGGCCGGCGCACCTCCCAAGGCCGAGTTGGGGAGGAACTCCTCCCCTTGGCCGCCGGCCCTCCCACCTATAAAGGGAGGGGCAGGGCTCCCCTCTCTACACAACACTACTAGTTCCTACCCTCTAAACTAAACCCTAGATCTAAAACCCCGGTTTAGAGCTATTTTGGTTTAGAGCCTTCTAATTGGTTTAGAGCCCTCTAATTGGTGTGTCTAATTACTAGACCACTAATAGCCTCTCTCATAAGCTCCACCATACTCGCACCGGCTTAAGGCGAAGCCCTGCGGGATCTCCCCTCTACTTCCGGTACCACGCCGTTGTGCTGCCGGAATCGCGAGGAGAGTGCTACAACCTCCGCTGCCTGCTGGAACAAGGGAGAGGAAGGTCTTCGTCGAGTACCGAACGTGTGACCGACTGCGGGGGCGCTGCTGGAACGTGGCGCCGGAAGGATCGTCTACACGATCTTGAGATCGGAAAGAGTACGACTACATCACCCACGAGAATCTGCTCTCGTTAAACACTTTGGAATCTTCGAGGGTGAGTTATTCCATCGACTCGTTGCTACAATCTAGTAGATAGATCTTGGCTTGTTTGTTTGTATGCGATAGAAAATTTTTGTTTTCCATGCTACGAACCCCTACAGTGGTATCAGAGCCGTGTCTATATGTAGATCTGTTGCACGAGTAGAACACAATGGTCATTGTGGGCGTTGATGCTTTTATTGTAGATTGCTTTTTGTGTACTTTGCATCTTGCGGTATGTTGGGATGAAGCGGCCCGGGCTAACCTTACATGACATCGTTCATGAGACTTGCTCCACGCTTAACATGCAACTTGTATTGCATAAGTGGCTTTGCGGGTGCCTGTTTCTCCTAGCATAGTAAAGATCCAATTTACAACGGGTAATCAACAATGCTAGTATCAATGTTGTGGTTCTTGTTCGTAGGTTAGAACGACACTTATGGAAAGCCCCAAACCACGTAAAATATGCAAAGAAAGTAGAAGCGTCTAACTTTGTTTTGCAGGGGTGTGCAGTGATGTGATATGGCCATGATTGTGATTATATTTGATGTATGCAATGTTCCTTATTGTAAGTTGGCAACCGGCAGGAGCCATATGGTTGTCTTTAATTTCTGTTAAGACCTGCGTGTCTATTCAAAATAGTTGTAATAGTTGAAGCTGGTGGACGACAACCATGAAGAAGCGTCATTGACCTTGATGCTATGCCGGTGATGATGGAGATCATATTCGTGCTTGAAGATGGAGATCGGAAGCACAAAGAAGAAAGGCCATATCATATCACATATTATGAATTGCATGTGATGTTAATCCTTTATGCATCTTGTATTGCTTAGTAGACGACGGTAGCATTATAAGATGATCCCTCATGCACATAAATTTCAAGTTCTGAAGTGTTCACCCTTAGTATGCACCGTTGCCAAAGCTTGTTGCTTCGAAGCACCACGTGATGATCGGGTGTCTTTGATTCCGCGGGTGAATACAACGTAAGCAAGCCAGATTTGCTTATGCGGTAACTAAGGTTTGATCTTGACGAGCCTAGCATGTACAGACATGGCCTCAGGAACACGGATCGCCGAAAGGCAAAGCATGAATCATATAGTAGATATGATGAACATGATGATTGTTCGCCATTAAAACTATATCGGCTCTCGTGATGATCGGTGTTGATATAGTAGTTTTGGTTCGTGTGATCACTAAAACAATGTGAGGGATGTTGTTTTGAGTGGGAGTTCACCTAGTTTAATTTCATTAATTAATTTGAGCTCAATTTGTCATAAACTTAGTCTAAACTATTGCAAATATGTTGTAGATCAATGGCAGCCCCTACCATCAATTTTAATGCGTTCCTAGAGAAAGAAAAGTTGAAAAACAATGGAAGCAACTTCGCGGATTGGTTCCGCAATTTGAGGATTGTCCTCACAGCTGGTAATTTGACCTATGTGCTGGATGCACCGCTAGGTGACCCACCTGCAGCTGATGCTACCGATGAAGTAAAGAATGTTTACCTCGCTCGGAAGAATCAGTACTCCATAGTTCAGTGTGCTATCTTGTATGGTTTAGAATCGGAGCTTCAGAAAAGGTTTGAAGAGTCAGATCCATATGATATTGTCGAGGATCTCAAATTAATTTTTGAGACTCATGCGGCAATTGAAAGTTATGAAGCTTCTGAAAAGTTCTTTAACTGCAAGATGGAAGAGGGTAGCTCCGTCAGTGAGCATGTGCTTAAGATGTCTGGGCACGCAAATAAACTTCAAAGTTTGGGTATAGTGATTCCTAATACTTTGGGAGTTTACCGCATCCTCCAATCACTACCACCAAGTTACAAGAACTTTGTGATGAACTACAACATGCAGAACATGAACAAAGAGTTGCCAGAACTATTTGCTATGTTAAAATCTGCAGAAGTGGAGATCAAGAAAGAGCACCAAGTGTTGATGGTCAATAAGACCACCAAATTCAAGAAAGGCAAGTCTAAGCAAAAGGGACACTTCAAGAAGGGTGGTAAGAAAGTTACCATGCCAACGAAGAAGACCAAGGCTGGACCTAAGCCTGAAACTGAGTGCTTTTACTGCAAGGGAGAAGGTCACTGGAAGCGGAATTGCCCAAAGTACTTGGCGGATTTGAAGAACGGCAACATCAAGAAGAAAGGTATATTTGATATACATGTTATTGATGTGTATCTCACTAGTATTCGTAGTAGTGCCTGGGTATTTGATACTGGTTCGGTTGCTCATATTTGTAACTCGAAACAGGAGCTGCAGAATAAACGGAAGCTAGCGAAGAACGAGGTGTCGATGCGTGTGGGAAACGGATCAAAGGTTGATGTGATCGCGGTCGGCACGCTACCTCTTCATCTACCATCGGGATTAGTTTTATACTTAAATAATTGTTATTTGGTGCCTGCGTTGAGCATGAACATTATATCGGGATCTTGTTTATTGCGAGACGGTTACTTGTTTAAATCAGAGAATAATGGTTGTTCGATTTATATGAGTAATATGTTTTACGCACATGCACCTTTGATAGATGGTCTATTCTTATTGAATCTCGATAGTAGAAATACACATCTTAATAACATTGAAGCTAAACGTTTGAAATCAAGCGATAATTCGACCTATATGTGGCACTGTCGTCTTGGTCACATTGGAGTGAAACGTATGAAGAAACTCCATTCCGATGGACTTCTTGAATCACTTGATTTTGAATCACTTGAAAGATGCGAAGCATGTCTGATGGGTAAAATGACTAAGACTCCATTTTCTGGTATAATGGAGCGAGCTACGGACTTATTGGAAATCATACATACCGATGTGTGTGGTCCAATGAGTGTAGCATCGCGCGGTGGTTATCGTTATGTTCTTACCTTCACGGATGATTTGAGTAGATATGGGTATATCTATTTCATGAAACATAAGTCCGAAACTTTCGAGAAGTTTAAGGAGTTTCAAAGTGAGGTAGAGAATCAACGTAACAAGAAGATTAAATTTCTACGTTCTGATCGTGGAGGTGAATATCTAAGTTACGAGTTTGGCGAGCATTTAAAGAAGTGCGGAATACTTTCACAATTGACACCGCCGGGAACACCACAGCGTAATGGTGTGTCCGAACGTCGTAATCGAACTCTCTTAGATATGGTTCGTTCTATGATGTCACTTACAGATTTACCGCTATCATTTTGGGGTTATGCATTAGAAACAGCCGCATTCACTTTAAATAGGGCACCATCTAAATCCGTTGAAACGACACCGTATGAATTATGGTTTGGGAAGAAACCTAAATTGTCGTTCCTTAAAGTTTGGGGATGCGAAGCCTATGTAAAGAAGTTACAGCCGGACAAGCTTGAACCCAAAGCGGAAAAATACGTCTTCATAGGATACCCAAAGGAAACTATTGGGTATACCTTCTATCATAGATCCGAAGGCAAAATCTTCGTTGCCAAGAATGGATCCTTTCTAGAGAAGGAATTTCTCTCGAAAGAAGTGACTGGAAGGAAAGTAGAACTCGACGAGGTTGTCGAACCTTCTCTCGAAATTGCGAGTAGCGCAGCACCGGAAGAAGTTCCTGTGGTGCCTGCACCAATAAGAGAGGAAGCTAATGATGATGATCATGAAACTTCGGTTGAAGTTGCTACAGAGCCTCGGAGGTCAACGAGAACTCGTACCACTCCAGATTGGTATGATTCCGTTATGAATGTCATGTTGGTGGACAACACCGATGACCCCGAGACATATGAGGAAGCGATGATGAGCCCAGATTCCAATAAATGGCAAGAAGCCATGAAATCCGAGATTGGATCCATGTACGAAAACCAAGTATGGACTTTGGTGGACTTACCGGATGGCCGGAAGGCTGTCGAGAACAAATGGATTTTCAAGAAGAAAACAGATGCTGATGGTAATGTTACTGTCTATAAAGCTCGACTTGTCGCAAAAGGGTTTCGACAAATTCAAGGAGTTGACTACGATGAGACTTTCTCACCAGTAGCGAAGCTAAAGTCTGTGAGGATTATGTTAGCAATCGCTGCATATTATGATTATGAGATATGGCAGATGGATGTCAAAACAGCATTCCTCAATGGAGACATTGATGAAGAGTTGTATATGATGCAACCCAAAGGTTTTGTCGATCCTAAAGATGCTAACAAGGTATGCAAGCTTCAACGGTCCATCTATGGATTGAAGCAAGCATCCCGAAGTTGGAATCAACGTTTTGATAAGGTAATCAAAAGTTTTGGTTTTATACAAACTTATGGAGAAGCTTGTATTTACAAGAAAATGAGTGGGAGCTCTGTAGCATTCTTAATACTGTATGTGGATGACATATTGTTGATTGGGAATGATGTAGACCTTCTTAATAGTGTCAAGGAATATTTGAATAATAGTTTTTCAATGAAGGATCTTGGCGAAGCAGCTTACATATTAGGCATAAAGATTTATAGAGATAGATCGAAACGCCAAATATCATTGTCACAAAGTACATATTTGGACAAAGTTCTAAAGAGGTTTGGAATGGAAGATAGCAAGAAAGGGTTCTTGCCCATGTTGCCCAATACGACCTTGAGTAAAACTCAAAGTCCGACATCGGCAGAAGATAGAGAAAGGATGAGTAAGACTCCCTATGCCTCAGCCATAGGATCTCTAATGTATGCCATGCTATGTACTAGACCCGACATTGCATATGCTGTTAGTTTAACTAGCAGATATCAAAGTGATCCAGGAGTGGATCATTGGACAGCGGTCAAAAACATCCTTAAGTACTTGAGAAGAACTAAGGATATGGTTCTTTCTTATGGAGGTGATGAACAGCTCGTTGTTAATGGTTACACCGATGCTAGTTGGAACACTGATCCGGATGATTCTAAATCACAATCTGGATACGTATTTATTTTGAATGGTGCAGCAGTTAGCTGGAGGAGTGCAAAGCAAAGCGTTGTGGCGAGATCTTCAACTGAATCGGAATACATGGCTGCTTCGGAGGCTTCACAAGAAGCGATATGGATGAAAGAGTTCATTACAGAGCTGGGTGTGGTTCCTAGTGCGCTGGACCCAATGTCTATCTACTGTGATAACATGGGCGCCATAGCCAATGCGCAAGAACCAAGGTCACACAAGAAGCTGAAGCATATCAAGCTACGTTTTCACGCTATTCGAGAACATATCCAGGATGGGGATATAAAGATTTGCAAAGTACACACAGATCTGAATGTGGCGGATCCGTTGACTAAACCTCTCCCGAGGGCAAAACATGACCAACACCAAACTGCCATGGGTGTTCGGTATATTACCATGTAATCTAGATTAGATGACTCTAGTGCAAGTGGGAGACTGTTGGAGATATGCCCTAGAGGCAATAATAAATATAGTTATTATTATATCTTTGTGTTTATGATAAATGTTTGCATTCATGCTATAATAGTATTAACAAGGAAACCATTAATACTTGTGTGAATTGTAAACTTAATTTGAAGTCCCTAGTATAGCCTCTATACTTCACTAGCTTGTTGGTTGATTGATGATGTGGTTTCTTTGTCATGAACATTGAGATGTTATCAACAACAAGATCATATCGTTAGGAGAATGATATGGTGGACATACTCCTATAGATAAGCGTAGCATAAAGATCAAGTCATTTCAATAGTTCAATTGCTATATGCTTTCTGATACATAGTAACCTAATTCCTTCGACCATGAGATCATGCATATCACCTTTACTGGATGGATGCTTTGATGTCATCAAACACCACACCGTAACAGGGTGGCTATAAAGGTGGTATTGAGTGTTCGGAAAGTATTGGTTGAAACACATGGATCAAGAGTGGGATTTGTCCATCCACATGACGGATAGATATTCTCTGGGCCCTCTCGGTGAAATGTCATCCAATTAGCTTGCAAGCATGTGACTGGGTCACAAGGGATCACATATCACGGGAACGAGAAAAGAGTACTTATCAGTAACGAGGTTGAACTAGGTATGCAGAGATACCGAAGATCATAACCTCGGATAAGTAACATATCGTGAGACAAAGGGAAATTGGTATCGTATGTAAGTGGTTCATTCGATCGCAAAGTAATCGTAGAAATATGTGGGAGCCATATGAATTTCCAGATTCCTCTATTGGTTATTGTTCGGAGAAGTGTCTCGATCATGTCTGCATAATTCACGAACCGTAGGGAGACACACTTAAGGATTCGACGTTGTTTGAGTAGTTATGGTATTATGAGAAAGAGACCGAATGTTGTTCGGAGTCTCGGATGGGATCCGGGATATCACGAGGTGATCCGGAATGGTCCGGAGAATAAGATTCATATAAGGAAAGTCCCGTTTCGGAGTTCGGGAATGATTCCGGTGTTTTCATCGGGAACATTCTAGAAGGTCCCGGAATGTCCGGCACTCCGGGAGGGAAGGGGTACATGAATGTGTCATTGCATGTTGGAATGATTGCATCATGTACTAAGTGTTCTCGCTGTCCGAAATAAAGGGTTAATTCAAATCCTAATTGAAAAGTCAAACTGCCAGTTTTCGGTCAAACTGCCAGTTTTCGGAAAGAGGAGAAAGAGGAGGAGAGGTGGAGGCCGAGTTGGAGGAGGGTTCCTCCCCTTGGCCGGCGCACCTCCCAAGGACGAGTTGGGGAGGAACTCCTCCCCTTGGCCGCCGGCCCTCCCACCTATAAAGGGAGGGGCAGGGCTCCCCTCTCTACACAACACTACTAGTTCCTACCCTCTAAACTAAACCCTAGATCTAAAACCCCGGTTTAGAGCTATTTTGGTTTAGAGCCTTCTAATTGGTTTAGAGCCCTCTAATTGGTGTGTCTAATTACTAGACCACTAATAGCCTCTCTCATAAGCTCCACCATACTCGCACCGGCTTAAGGCGAAGCCCTGCGGGATCTCCCCTCTACTTCCGGTACCACGCCGTTGTGCTGCCGGAATCGCGAGGAGAGTGCTACAACCTCCGCTGCCTGCTGGAACAAGGGAGAGGAAGGTCTTCGTCGAGTACCGAACGTGTGACCGACTGCGGGGGCGCTGCTGGAACGTGGCGCCGGAAGGATCGTCTACACGATCTTGAGATCGGAAAGAGTACGACTACATCACCCACGAGAATCTGCTCTCGTTAAACACTTTGGAATCTTCGAGGGTGAGTTATTCCATCGACTCGTTGCTACAATCTAGTAGATAGATCTTGGCTTGTTTGTTTGTATGCGATAGAAAATTTTTGTTTTCCATGCTACGAACCCCTACAACACGGGCATTGCTATTTGCTGCACCACATCTGCCAAAATGACGCTCTTGTCCACCGTGCTCAATCCAGCATCGACTTACCAAGATCTTCTTCCAGCACCGCCCAAGAGCTGCCTCCGCACAGCCCAACATCTGCTTCCCCGCAACCGCAACACCCTCAGTTACCTTGAAGTCACCCGCACGGTACCGACGATTCTTAGACCCCTCTTCGACCAAGGTAACCAAATCTCCGACCCCTTTTTGTTTTCTCAGCAGTATAGCAGGTTAAGAGTATTGAAGTGAACTGCATTTTTGTAATCGTGCTAGTACACACAAGTCATAGGACAGGTTGGTTTGCATTCGCTGCTCTAGAAATTTCAAATCATGCACAGGTTTGTTATTTTGTCATGCACATGTTCTTATATAGTACCTACAAAAGTAGTTGCCTACTATTGTATAGTTTTTTCAAAATGTAAAGTCGGTGGAAAATATTAGTGTGGATGCCCTACTCCCCAATAACTGAATCTATCTAGTTCATCCCGAGCTAAGTTCCTTCTATTATTTCCTCCATAGCATCATTCTGCTATCCTTTAGTACCCGTTTAAACTCATTATACTAGTTCGATTATAATTTTGTTGTTTCTATCTGAATCTTCAAAGGATGCAATGCTGACTATTTGTTTTTTCTTTCTCATAGAGCTCAAAAGGGAAGACTGAACATGTTGGTTTGCACAACCTCTTCTACAAGTTCACAAGCGCGATGTCATTGTTTTCTTATCTGGTGCTGGTTCATCCTAAGGAACGACATAACTATCCTCTACTCTGTAGTTCATTCGTGGTTTGCATTCCTGCTCTACAAGTTATCGCATGATGCCATATAAATTTTGTCCCATTCATTATTAGCTACGAAAGTAACCGCATGCCCATTGTGTAGCTCACTGCAAATTCTGAGTCACCCAACATCTCTTGCTTTACAGGATATACTACTGCTTCCATATATATTTGTTGAAATGACCTGGATAGTTTATATTAGCTGAAATTCTAGGTAACACTCTGTTCGATTGCTCAATTCATTTGTAGGAACACTTGTGTAATGCTTGCTTATCTTGTTCTACAGCTCCACAAGCAATGCCATTATATTTAATATCTAATGGATCGTCCTAAGCAGCTATATAGCTATCCTCTACTCTATATATATAGTTCATTCGTAGTTTGCATTCTTCCTCTACAAGTTCTCTTATGATGCCTTTATCATTTCTACGCGGTTCCTAGCTACGACAGTAACTGCATGCCCATTGTGTAGATCACCGCAAATTCTGAGTCACCCAATGTCTCTTGCATTCCAGGATATACTACTACTTCCATATATATTTGTTGAAATGACCTGGCTAGTTTATATTAGCTGAAATTCTAGGAAACACTCCGCTTGATTGCTCAATTCATTTGTAGGAACACTTGTGTAATGCTTGATTATCATGTTCTACAGGTCCACACTTGTGCCCACCCATATGTTGGATCTGCACAAGGAATCGTAATGTCACGTACTGTCGTCTTGCCTCCATATGAGAGGAAAAGGATACAGCTGACTTCTCCGTCCCATTCCAAATATCATGGTTAACGCGTTATATACGGCGTTAGAATCACTGATGTCATGGGTTATTAAATCCCTAATTGATCATCATTGTTGCAAATAGAAACCTAAGTTCTATTGCTTCATTATATCATCACTTTGGATGATACCAAAGATTTATTTGTTTGAGAAAATAGTATTTTCTTTTTCTGGAACATAGATGATAACACACAATTTGCAAATACTTTGATAAAAACTCTTCAAAGGACATGAGCAAGTGATGAAATTGCCTTGTGATTGCAAGGTAGTGAAGTCGGATGCTTACACTGGACCTTGAGCTTCTATGTCGACAAAACATCATTATCGCCCGGTAAGGACAATATTTAACGAGGCAGAATGATTATGCAAAGTAATGTAATGCATTATTTATTTTTGTGTGTTCTACCCATTATTTTAGTTACAAGTAGTAAAGGATTTATAAATATTAATTATTAATATTTATTGAATATTGTATTTTTATTTTATTTTATTTTATTTTTATTTATTTAATAATTCTTTATATAATTATCATTTTAAATACAAGAATTTCTTTTTATGATATTAAACATTTTTCTAAAATACTACAAAATTAATATATAATAAAAGTGATTTTTATATTCTTTCTTTAATTTTATAAATCCCATAAGGAATACATATATTATAAAATTCTTGATCTAAAATTATATGCATAAAAATTTATTTCTTAATTTATTTAAATAGATTGGATTATTATGAATCCAAAAATATTTTATTTATAATTTTTTTGATTTTTATTTTATTTTCTAGAATTCATTTAAATTTAGGGGTATTTTGGTCTTTTCTTAATTATTAAAACTTCTTTTAAGTTTTTGGGTTGGCTTTGTTGGGCTTATTGGGCCATTTTGGCCCAAGTGACCAAGACTAAAAAGGCTCCGTGAAAGGCTGGCCCTCTCAGCCCACTTTCCCTGTCCTTCTCTCTCGTCCTCATCTTCTCTTCTTCCTCGACCTCGTGGTCGCCGACTCCATCGCCGTGCGATTCACGCCGCCGTGATCCTCTCTGGCCGCCGCGATGGTGCATGGCGTGGTTGTTGACCCTGCTTCTTCATCTAGTCCATTTCGATTTGGATTTGGGGCTCTCTTGCGGCCAGACTGGATCCGTCCCGAACCCTAGGGTTTGGGGTGGTGCTGGTGATGCCGCTGTGGTGCTGCGCCTGTGGTGCTGTGGGGTGTTCCTATGTTGTTGTGGTGGTGCTGATCGCCCTCAAGCGTTGCTGTGGTCGCTGCCTCGGCTCGGTGCGGGTTGCAGCGCCCCTTGGGTGCTCCCCGTGCCGCCGTGCTCGTTGGCCCGTCTGATTCTTCTTCTAGACTACAACTAGAATGTGGCATCCCGCAAAAACCACTACTAGAAAATCGCGTTAAATTTGTGCATTGCATCGTCATCATCATGTATTGTTTGACAAAAACTAATTTCGAAAACCTATTTTTGTTTTCCAAACGCCTCGTCTTCGTTCAACACGCAAACCCCGGGCCTCCGGATTATTTTTGTTTGTCTACTATCGGTTTGCAAACGGTGTTATTAAAACAAATAAAATTTATATTATTTTTAGTGGGGCAGTCGAACGGGCCGAATGACCCGAACGACCACCCCAGGAAAATACAAACGGCCCACCCCAAAATCCCTAATCTACCAACCTATCTAACCATTCCCTCTGGCCACATCACCCCGGCCAACCCTGTCGCGCCACCTCACCCCTCCTCTCCTCCCACCCAATCAGATGCTGCCAACTCACCCCTCCTCTCTCACCCCTCACACCCTGGGCCACACACACGCACACCACACAGCAACACACGCCTTCCACCACGCACGCTGGCCCCATCGGTCCCACCCCTTCCCTCAGCCCACGCGCGAACCGCCCCAGGCCCCGCTCTCTTCCTCCCCCTCGCTCTCGTCTCTGGCTCCGGCCGCCCTCGCCCCGCCTCCGCTCGCCGGCCCCGCGCCGCCCCGCACCACCCCCCTTCCTCCCTTCTCGCCGTGGCCTCCGCCCGCCGGCGCCGCCAGGAGCCCCGCATCCACCTCACCGCCCCGCACGGCCAGCTACCCCCTCCGCTCCGCTCCTCCCCTCACCCCGCCACCGCGACCGCCTCCCTCCGTCGCCGAACGCCAGGCCCCATCTCCACCGCCTCCGCCGCGCCCCGGCGACCCCTCCTCCGCGCCAGTGCCTCTGCCCGAGCCCCGCGCGCCGCCGCAGGCGCTCCCGCCAGCGCCTCCCCTTCTCCGGCGAGCGCGCCGCCCGCGCGACCCCGCGTCCGGCAATCCTCCAGCGCCCCACGGCCGAGCCCCTCCCCGCCGCCGCCGTCCTCGACCACCGCGGACCCGCCTCCGCCGTGCTCGGCTCCGGCGCAGCCGCCGCGTCGCAGCCTCTGCCGGCCGTGTCCGTCCCCGTCGAGCCGCCGTCCTCCCTACCCCGAGCCCTCGCCGCTCCTCTCTCCCAGCTCCGGCGAGCTCCGCCCCTCCGCCTCGCCGTCAACGCGCCGAGCGCCACCGACCACAGCAGCTGCCCCCTTCGTCGGCCCGAGCCTCCCCGCCTCGCCTCTGTCCGTGGCAGCGCCATGGTGGAAGCCCCCTCCGTCCTGCGTGCCCGGGTGGTGTTCGACCGTAAGACCGCCAGGGAGATACCCTTGCTGCGCATCGGCATGTCTCCACCTGCAGGTCTAGGTGCTCCATCTGTGGTGTTTGGCGGACCAAGTCTCGACGCTCCCCGTCTCCAGGTGGCCAGGACACCAACAAGTGCGCAAACACCGAAGCCGTTCAAGTTCGCCTCTCGATCACTCGTTGAAGCGTCCAAACGAGGACCAAGTCCGTAACGCCAAGATCTTCCGAGAAGCCCTGTACCATGTGCCGACGTCTGACCAAGCTCGCCCACGAGACTGTTGTCGTCGAGGACTCGCAACCCTCGGTGGACCCCCAAGATCTACGCCGCGGAACAACAAGGCCTTCGAGGTGGAACCGACAAGATCTGCAATCACGGACGCCGAGACCCCCCCAAAAAAACCCGAAGGCCGATCCCGTCGAACCCCGGACACCGAGACCCCGATGCGACAAGATCTGCCCCGCTACCGAGAACGACCCCGGAGTCCGAGAACGCTTCCGTCGAACCTCGAACCCCAGATCCGTCGGACCCTGAGACCGACCCCGAACCCCGGAACCCAAGTTCGTCGAGACCCCCTAATGTGTGAACCCCTTTCCGAAACCCTATTTTATAATATAATACAACTTGTCGCATCTTAATTGTTCATGCATGCATATTGTGTGGTTTGGGGGCCTTATGCCGATTCACCTCATAATTAAATATGGGGCCCATATGCGGGCAATCCTAGTCTCATATTGGCCTCATTTAAACTTGTGTAGCGAACCGGTGATGTATTCTGCCCTATTAAACAACATTTAATTTGCGGGGTAGATAAACAACACGAACCACCTAAATATTGTCGGGACCCCGTTTCCGCTTAATATGACCTAAGTGCATCGCACCTTGCCATGCCATGCATCATACAAGCATCATGCCGATCTTCTGCCGTTGTATTAAATATTGCATCCGGTGTCTCTTCTAGTGTTTGCTTCTTCGCGGATAAGGCCGTTGAGTTGATGTGAGCTTCGCCCCGATCTCCGGTTGAACCTTGGACAATGTTTTCAGGCGAGCATCTCCCCCTTTCTACCTATCTTACTTTTATAGTATTTATTCCCTCCTGTTGATCTATTGCTATCTGTGTTGCGATGCTCTAGTTTCCGTACCCTTGATATTACTTGCAGCCTTATATTGCCTTGGACACATCCTATTACCTGTTGTTTGGTAGATAGTTGGACTTGCGCGTCGTAGTCGCTTGCTCAAGTGCCGTTGCGTGTCGTCAAGTGCCACAGTTGTTGATGTATTGCCGCATGTTGATGTTGGATATGATCATAGTTTTACTTATCGTTCACTTTAATTCCTGTTTAACAACTAAAATTGAAGTAAGCAGAGGCATCGGTGGGTGATAGAAAATATTTGGTTTCCGAACGCCCACTTGTGTCCCGTAGGACCCCGAGTACTTGATACCTGTTCCTTGATTTATCGCGCTATCCACATCCGGGAGGTATATGGGACCCCCCTTAGCCAGAGCTTGATTCAGTCTTATTTCTTGGGGCCACAAACTAGTTTGAGGTTTTATTTACGATCCTGTACCTATGCCATGCTTTACTGCTTTATTTACGATTGTGTGAGGAGCACGCTGTACTATTTTGGAAGCGGAGTGTTTTCGCGGTATCGACAGTCCCCGTTTGGGGATCTGCTGTCGTTTACAGCCACTGACGCAAACCTTGAGTCCGTCTCGGAGCTTGCTTACTTCGTTGCGGGTGTACTCCAAGGGGTGGCCCCCTGAAATATTTCTGAATCCTGTGATTGCTTTGTCGTGAAGGCCTCGTTGGGTTTTTATTTGGTTTTTCCGAGGTTGATCGAGTGTGTGTTGCTATTGGTGCACCCCGGCCGGGTAAAACTTTCTGAAAGCCGTGTCCGCGGTTATGGACGACTTGGAGCATAGTATCTCGACCATAGACAAGCATAACTAAAGTTTATTGCTATAAATTTTACTTTATAATGACTAGTAATCAGCTCACTATAATGGAATGGCTAATTAATACTGCCCACAATTGCTTGTTTGGATTGTCGCTTGCGACCATTGTACCTGACTAGTAAGTCTTGCAACTACAACGGAATGGCTAAATAAAAGTACCAACAACTGCTGGGTTTTGGTTTTACATCATGCTATCTGTATCTGATTAGTAATTGCTGCAACTACAACGGAATGAATAACTAAAAGGGCCCACTGCTTCTTTTATCAGGACAATTATCTATACCTGACTAGTAATTGCTGCAACGAAAACTGAATAAATAAAACTGCCAACTGTGTGAGTTCCTCGGATGACTTCCTCGTTTGGTCTCGAGGGGGAAACACCAGGATGGGTATGTTTGGTGTTAGCTTCAGGTTGGATCCGGATAGGTCATTCTTACCCCTCTCTGATAACCGCCAGTGTATCGAGTCTCTATAGGTTGTTCAGTGCATGCTGCTGCTGCCGCTCAGTCCACCATACCTATGTAGGCGAGGACCGCCGAATTCTAGTCTCGCCGTGTACTGGCCTCAGTACTGACGCTCCTCTTTTTCCTTTGCCCTTTGTCGGCACCCCTTTTGTTTAAGCAGGTTTTGAGATCGACGTCGTTAGCAGGGTTACCCTTCCGGCTTGGCCTGGGCAGGGTTATGGACGCCATTGGTTATTCTTCCGGGCTCTTAGCCCCATTTGCATCTTGTCCGTAGCTGGACGCACTATCGTTTTCAAGGTGATTTGGATCTTTGTATAATATATCTGTATTCTTGACTCATGGAGTCGCTGTTATATATATCTGTTCTGTGGGTCCCATCGAGGACTGTTGTGTAATGTTATTACTTCGTTTTCCACCCGCACGAAAGTGCCTGGTGGGCACCTTTGAATCGTTTCTATGCGGGTTTGGCGGGAATCGCTAAAACTTGCATAGGGTCGATTCTGAGGGTGTTACATAGAACCTCCAGTAAGTTGTTCTTTCTTACCCCTCGTGCTCTCTGTGCTATGCCTCCCTACCCTATGTGCTTCTAGTGGCTATCCCTAATTAGGGTTCATGTCCTGATTAGGGTTCATGTCCTGGTTAGGTTTCATCCCTCTATTGTGGTTATATATGATGAATTGGAACTAGTAGTGATGATCTTTGAGTATGGTGATTATGTTGATCACTGTCCATAGTTAACTTTTATGATGCTAGTGGCTTTTTTGGTCTGATTCCAATTTATAATTGGATATGATTTAGTTGATACTTCTACTGTGGAACTATTACTTGTGGATGTTGTTGATTTGGGAACTTTCTACTGTCAAAATGTTAGTATTGACAGTAGTTCTGTAAGTGATTGTTCACTACATCTATAATTGTGGGCTTCTATGGTTATATACAGACTGAGATTAATCATTAGATTCTAGTGATGTTCTGAAGATGTATAGATAAGCTTGATGCTGATTACTGGCATTTCTTCCAGGAAAATGATATTTAGTGGCTTGCCATTTTATTTGTGAAAGCTAAGTAATGGTTTTTCTTGGCTTCTAGAACTTGTCCTTGTGACACCATCATAGAATGGCACACAAGTTGTTGGGTTCTATTACTGAGCTTAATTATGACAGTTCTTGAAATTGGTAAATGCCAACATAAGTTGAAATCTTATTTTAAACTTCTGTGCCTATGATGCTGGTCTGAGGCATAGGAACTAGTTTCCTATTTTGTTGTCCCTAATAGAAATGCTCTGGTAATAATACTAGTTTCTCATTCTTGAGTCCTAGTTGGTAAAATGATTGATGTGCTTCCTAAGTTATATGGATCCATATGATCTAGGGATTCTAAGGTGCTACTCCTTTTTAAGAAATGTGCCTTGAATTCCAAATCTTGGCTATATTTATTCTTGGAGTATGAGATATAGCTTTATACCCAGAATCAATGAGGTTGTTCTGAGATCATGGTTTGATCTGCATAGTTTGCTTATGGCTTTTGTATTCAAAATCTTCTATGATGGATTCACCCCAATTGGGTGAATACTAAGAAGTTAAATATGAAACAACACATGAATCTCTATTTAGATATGATAGATAGATCATGTGAAGGTTTTATATAACTCACCACAACAGTTGGTTATTGTTGTGGTTGCTGGTTGATCAGGTGACTTGATCTTGCTATCTTGTGCTGCTGGCCTAATCTTGTTCTTCTCCTAATACAGCTCCTGCTATTTCTAGCTCCTGGAAGCTTGTACTTGATCTTGCTATACACCTTTTGGTTCTTGTTAGCTTGGCCTTTTCATTGCTATCCACCTGATCCACCCCCTCCTTATGTCACCATCTGTTGAGTACTGGGATGATCTGGTGTGTGGTTGGTTTGGTTTGGCTGGTTTTGCTGTGGCTAGACTGTTGGTGCTTTGGTGTGTATGAGAAAAGGAATGGTGCTCTTGTGCTTGCCCACGGCTGTGTTGAGCTCTTTTCCTTGTGTAGGTAGTTGTGGCTGTGTTGACAGCACATCCATGCATTTAGTTGTGTCAGCTGCTTGTGTGCCTGCTGCACCCTTGTGGATATGCTCAGGGAGATGATCTACCTTTTTATCTAATTACCATTTATCTACCTGGTGAATCTTGCCCCTCTTACTGATTGGAATCATTTGACTTGTGGATTATTAATTATGAAATATTTAATTCGTTCATATTTGTGAAACTTGCCCCTAAAGATTACTCAATAATGTAAAATGGAACAATGCATCTCAATGTTCACTACTGAGAGTAAATTAACTTTAACCTTTATTTCTTTTCTTTTTGTTTATCTTTGTTTTGCAGGTACAAGATTTAAAGATTCAAGATTAGACTAGGTTTACTTTTAGATAGAATAGTTCATTTGTAATCTTAATTTTATTCTTTTGTAATCTTTATTTTATTCTTTTTGTAATAAAGATGCATTAGTTTAATAATAAATGTAATTTCCTCTTTTTGTAATTTCACTCTTATAAATATTCTTTATTAACTTTATAAGTTATATTTTGCAACCTATTGATGAAATGATTATATGAAATAAATATTCATTTGTTTAATTATCAATCTTACAGAGTTTCTGGTTATTATATATTGTTTCTTAATTATATGATATTACTAAATCACAATTTAATTATTTTACAATGTACTTTTCAAATCTTAAGTTTGAATTCAAATTCCTTTCCCCAAAACACACTAATTCATAAAGATCATTTCAAAGTTTATAACGATCATTCTCCAAGGCTATTCCTAAACTTTAAGAGTGAAAGAAACTTTGATCACTTTAAGTTTGTATTTGGCGAAAAATTTACCCACATTTTTATAGATGAATGCATGCAATTGCACAGATTCCTAAATGTACCCTTCGTTAGTTCCTAAATGCTGGGATGTTACAGACTTCCCCCCTTAAATTAAACTTCGTCCTGAAGTTTGTTGAAGTGTACCTGAACAGTTCTGGATAGGATTTTCTTAAATCATCTTCTTTCTCCCAGGTTGCTTCTCTTTCGGGATGATGTTCCCACTGTACCTTGCAGTACTTGATTGCCTTGTTCCTCAAGCTTTTCCAGTTTTCTTCCAAAATTTTACAGGGTTTTTCAACATAGGCCAGGTCTGCTTGTAATTCTATCTCTTGATGTGTGATTGCATCATCAGGAACTTTAAGACATTTCCGGAGTTGTGACACATGGAAGACATTATGAACTTGAGCCAGTCTTGAGGGTAACTCTAAAGCATAAGCTATAGTCCTGTTCTGACTCAGTATATTGAATGGCCCTATATATCTTGGACTCAATTTTCCTTTAACTCTCAACCTTTTAACCCCTTTCATTGGACTTACTTTCAGATATACCATGTCTCCCACTTCAGGATGCCATGATCTTCGACTTTGATCAGCATAACTTTTCTTCCTACTTTGAGATATTTTCAATCTATCCTTGATTTTATCAATGATATCTTGTTTTTCCTTGATATAGTCCGGCTTAAATTCTTTGCTACTTCCAGGCTCATACCAACATATTGGTGATCTACATTTCCTTCCATACAGAACTTGATATGGAGCTGCCTTCAGCCTACTCTGATAGTTGTTATTGTAGGAAAATTCTGCCAATGGTAGATGATCTTACCATGAACCTCCAAAATCTAATGCACAAGCCCTTAACATGTCTTCCAGTATTTGATTGGTTCTTTCCGTTTGACCCCCTATTTCTGGATGATAAGCTGTGATAAAGTCTAACTTTGAACCAAGTGCTTCATGTAATTGTTTCCAAAATGCTGAAGTAAACACTGATCCCCTATCAGTTACAATCTTCTTGGGCACTCCGCGCTTACTTACTATTTCTTTGATGTAAACTTTCACTAACTTCTCGGCATTATCCTTTTGATTTATCGGAATAAAATGTGCACTTTTAGTGAGTCTATCAACAATTACCCATATCATATCCTTCCGTTTAGGTGTCATGGGCAATCCTGTTATGAAGTCCATACCAATTTCCTCCCATTTCCATTCGGGAATTTCCAAAGGTTGCAATGTTTCCTGCTGGACTTTGATGTTCAACCTTTACCCTTTGGCAAGTATGGCATTCTGACATATATTTTGCAATGTCTCTTTTCATGTTATTCCACCAGAATAATTCTTTCAGATCCATGTACATCTTTGTACTTCCTGGATGTATAGAATATGGTGTTTCATGTGCTTCTCGGAGTATGACTTCATGAATCTCAGTCACATCTATAACACAAAGAAGATTTTGGAACCATAAAGATTCATAATCCCCTAGGCGAAAACTGATGTTTTCCCTTCAGACACCCTCCAAATTTCTTCAGCAATGAAAGGATCTTCTACTTGATGTCTAAAAATTTCATGCTTAAGATCACTCTCCTGCTCTTCAACTACCTGTGTGGTAGCTAATCCTCCAAAAGTTGTTGTTCTAAAAAATTGTAGTTCTAGTCTTTCCAAATCCATCTGTAACTCTTTTGGTAGCTCCCAATTGCTAGGCTGAATATCCGCACTTTTACGATTTAAAGCATCTGCTACAACATTTGCTTTTCCCGGGGTATAGTTGATTGTTAAATCATAATCTTTGATTAGTTCCAGCCAACGTTTTAGTCTCATATTCAATTCCTTTTGGGTAAATAAATATTTGAGACTTTTGTGGTCAGTGTATAACTCACATGTGGCTCCATAAAGAAAATGTCTCCATCCTTTCAGAGCAAAGACTACTGCTGCTAACTCCAAATCATGAGTTGGATAATTGACTTCATGTGGTTTTAGTTGTCTTAATCCATAAGCAATCACTTTCCGATCTTGCATTAACACACAACCCAGATCTTCTTTAGATGCATCACGATATACTATGAAGTATTTCCCTGTTTCTGGAACTGCTAGTATTGGAGCAGTAGTTTATCTGGTCTTTAACTCCTGAAAACTTGCTTCACACTTCTCATCCCAATTGAATGGGGTATTTTTCCTTA
Source organism: Avena sativa (assembly GCA_916181665.1). NCBI lineage: Eukaryota > Viridiplantae > Streptophyta > Magnoliopsida > Poales > Poaceae > Avena > Avena sativa. The sequence goes on along the minus strand of OV702285.1, from coordinate 361,570,738 downwards.
ACAATTTGGTCATTGGTCCAGCTATTTTGGAGAAACCTTCAATGAATATCCGATAATAACCAGCCATCCCCAAGAAACCTCGAATTTGTTTCACATTGGTTGGTGCAGTCCATTCTAGTACTGATTGAACTTTGGATGGATTTACAGCAATTCCATCTTTACTAATCACATGACCGAGGAATTCTACCTCATCTAGCCAGAATTCACACTTACTGAACTTAGCATAAAGTTTATGTTCTCTTAGGGTCTGCAATGCTATTCTCAAATGATCTGCATGCTCTTCCTTATCCTTGGAATATATCAAAATATCATCAATGAAGACTATGAAAAACTTATCCAAATATGGCATCAATATTTTTTTCATCAGGTTCATGAATATTGCTGGTGCATTGGTCAAACGAAATGGTACTACAAGATACGCATGGTGTCCATACCTTGAGACAAATGCGGTCTTTGGAACATCTTCTGGTTTGATTTTTATCTAATGGTATCCAGATCTTAGATCGATCTTATAAAATACTCCATCTCATTTCAGTTGATCAAACAGATCTTGAATTCTTGGTAAAGGATACTTATTATTTATGGTAACATTATTCAGATTTCTGTAGTCCCCACATATCCTTCTTCCACCATCCCTTTTATCCACAAAGATCACCGGTGTTCCCCATGGGGATACACTTTCCTGAATAAATCCTTTTCTGGCTAACTCATCAGTTTTCTCTTTGAGTTCTTTTAATTCTTTTGGAACCCATCTTGTATGGTGCTTGAGCTATTAGTGCTGTTCCCGGAATTAGATCAATAGTGAACTCTATCTCCCGATCTGGTGGCATTCCTAGTAACTCTGCTAGAAAAACATCTTGAAACTCATTTACTACAGGAATATCTTCCAACTTAACCTCTTTCATTGAGTTCAACTGAAGATCCACCATAATATGACTGTGCGTATCTGCTTAGTAAACTATCCTTGCTCCTCTTGGAGTTTTGATTGAGACTGTTTTCTCCTCACAATTTATCTGAGCCACATGTTCAGTCATCCAGTCCATCCCCGGCACTATTGCAATTCCCTTCAAAGGAATCACATAAAGGTCCGCAAAGTATGTATAACCACATATCAAAATAACCTGATCTTGTTTAATGTGGCATACAATCACATTCCCCCCTGCCGAAACTACGGTCATAGGGTTTTCTAAAATTGCCCTTCTAATCCCGAATTTATCACAGAATTCTTCAGAAATGAATGAAGTAGTTGCACCAGTATCAAATATAACTTTGCCGGGATTGGTAAGGATATTGAGTGTACCTATCACTGCATGCCCCGAGTTATCCACCTCCTCTAGGGTTGCGCAATTCAGCTTCCCGGTAGGTCTGTTCCTCTTGCCATTGTTGTTCTTGACATTATTTCCTCCTTTATTTGGCTGCCCATAGCCTTCCCTAGCTTGTCTTCCATATATAACCGGCCAACCTCCTTGTGGTTTTCTTGGACAATTTGGCTTTATGTGACCTCTCTAGCCACAAGCATGGCACACACTTACTCGTTTCTGGCAATCCCTGCTCATATGCCCTGGAAGTTTGCAATTGTGGCATATAACATTCTTTACATTAGGATTTGCACTCCGGTTGGAATTGTTGCTGTTATATGGTATATTCCTTGGCTTGAATTCTAGATTGGGCTTGGGTTTACTTGCTTGTATCCTCTTAGTTTCCTTCTTAGCTCTCTTCCTTCTAACCTCTTGGACATTTTTGTAATCATCTTCGAAAGTGATAGCTGGATCCAGCAACTGCTGATAAGTTTGCTTATTAGCCAACCTTAACTGCATCCTCACAAATGGATTTAACCCTTGCAGGAAACGCTTCTTCCTCTTTTCTTTAGTATTGACTTCTTCCTCAGCATATCGAGACAGTTGGCTAAACCCCCGAATATACTTCATGACACTAGTATATCCCTGCTGAAGCTCCTCAAATTTTCTCCGCTTCAACTCCATAACACTTTCCAGAACATGATATTCACGGAATCTCTGTTTGAACTCTTCCCAAGTATACTCCCTTCCTGGCTGTTGCATGGCTAACTGATTTTCCCACCATGATGCTGCAGGTCCGGTCATAAGATGAGTTGCATACCTTAGTTTTTCCTCATCATTACAACCTACAGTCTTCAGCTTTGTTTCTCTATCTGCTAGCCAGTCTTCTGCATCCATTGGTTCAGGGGATGATGCAAAAGGTAACGACCTTGCATTCTGGAAGTCAGAAAGACTCACTCCTCCACCTTCAGGTGCTCTCTGATTCCAAGCTCGTCCCAGTAGATCTTCCATGAACTTGTTTTTGTTTTCTTGCATCATTTGCATACACTGCATCAAGTTGTATTCCATTAACAGCCTCACTGATGATGGTGGTGGCACTGTTCCCTGACTTCCTGCATCTGCATCGGCCTTCTCCTTGGCCTCACGTTCCATTCACTGCTACTCAGATTTGGTTTCTACACCCATGTCCATGACCCCCTAGTCCTACAACATAAAGCGAATACCCATAATTACATCATGCACATGTGTCCTGAGCTCGACTTTACGCACATAACTAGTCACAATGAAAATCCAAATAAAATCCAAATATGCATTTCACATATTATACATTACAAGCCTCATAACAAAGTACAGAGTCACCATTCTTGTACCGTATGGGTACAATAAGGACTTAACAACACTTCCTTATTTATCTATCTACATCATTTTCTCACATTACAATACACGATACACGATACTTCCTAATAAACCGCCTGCTTCTAGTATCCATGACGCTCATCATACATGCCCGTAGTCCAACCGTGATGACGTGACGTTCGTCGCACAGTTTGTGGAACAAATGGCCTTCCAGAAGGAACATACTCAGTATCTGAAGTGTTAGGGCTAGAGTCATTACTCAACGAGCGCATTGACTCTCCCCAACTCAGCTAAAAAGTCTTTAGAAACAAATTCAACAATATCACCCACTTGCATCTCCTGAGCATCATTCCTTGAGTCGTCAACAAAATACGCAGATCCTGCTGCTCCCCAGGTGCTCTGTTGGGCAAGATAGTTAAACACTAGATAATGTATATTCCCTGGGTTTTGAGAAGGTGTTGATGATTCAAACACTCTCTCCTCAGGATCTTCTTCTTCATCCTGATTACTTATAAATATGGTATTTCTACTACTCTTACTAGGATTAATTCTTGCACCCATCCAACTGGATTGTCCAACATTTTTGTCAGAACCATCTATGGACATTTGGTGTCCATGGGATCCTTCGGATGATCCCATTCTCCAACCATCAGAATTCTAAATAGGAAGTTATGAATCAGAACCCTCCTCCGAACCCTGTGGTATTGCATAGCTCATATCTAAAGTAGAATCATATGTAGGTTCAGGCCTCGGTAAATAAGGATATGGTGTAAAAGATTCAGGATCTATAGGTATATCCTTAAAGTTGGGTTTTGTACTACTACTCGCTTCCTTCTCCAACTGGAATGCTAACTGCTTCCTCCTGTCCGAATCATTTAGATCCTCTAACATGTCATTTTTATCTTCGACAATAACTTGATGTGTCTTATAAAAAGACACAACAAGTGTTCAGTATCTATCCAGAAACTTGGAAGCTAACTTAGGATGTTTCTTAACCAAAGTAAAGTGATCCGGTATAGGCTACGAGTCTATAGAATCATTGGGAATCACAAAAAATGTGCTTCCTTCTAAAACCTTAGCTTTATGCTCCGGGATATTAGCTATTGCCTCCACAATAGCAACATGATATGCTGCTAAGTGACTCCTATCTTCACCTATAGGTAGATCGTGATATAATCCAAGCTCCTCTAGGAGTTGGATGCTCACACGATACATGGATAACATCCGACCATCATAATAGGTTATGGTATTCACTGGAATTCTAGTTGAACAACTAAAAATCTTTAATACTTGACAAAGTTGGTCCGTGAATGATCCTTGGTAATCATTCAGAGTCTCATCTTTCATTACCAAAGTCTGTTTTGCAAATTTTGGTGCCATAACTCTGTATGTCAAAAATATTTTTATTAGTAACCAATAATATATTGCATCACAACAAAGAATTATTGAACTAAAACATATAACGAAATATTCTCATTCGAATACCCATTATATTTTTTTAGAGAATTCTTTATCATTGCTAAACACTCCTACAGGTAATACCATTTACTAGGTTTCCAACCTAAGGTCAAAGCAATTTTCTCTGATACCAACTGCGGTGACCCAGCATACCACTACATGTGTAGTACACTATAGTCATTGACATGACATCCATAGAACACCATTCCGTAAATATCAGATCCCTCAGAGTGGCACAACAGAAACATTGCGGGTCCATATTACAAACATACACACATTATTATTATTACAATACCACAAGTTCAAGACTTCCAAAATATTCAACTTACAAACCAAAATATAAGTGTTTCAACAGAAGTTTCAAAGTGAAAACTTAAACTCCAAATTGAGCTCAACAACTTATTGTTATATATTGTTCATGTTGCTCGACTCAATTGGCTCCTAAAACTATGGTAATTATTCTGACTCTTGGTACTCTCCTCCATAGACGATATCGTATTCCTCCCCTTCTACAGCTCCATACATATTGGGATCTTCATAGAAGACCTCCTCTTGGCTCTCAGTTGCATACATTGGAGTATCTTCGGAATCCTCAGAGTCTAAACAAGGGATCAATGGAAAGTGTGAGTAACAGCGTTACCCAGCAAGTTCATTATATACAAGGTGGGAAGTTTGATGCTCTATCTACCACCTCGGGCAATAAGTCCGTGGCACTATGCAGTTTTTGTAAATCTTTCTTCAAAGATTGATTTTATTAAGAAAATCTATGACCATCAGCCTTCACAGGTTGATCAGAACTTTCATGGAGTTCCTTTCCTGCCGCGTTCGTAGCTCCTTCCCGGAACAGGGAGTAACAAGTTAAATTCTTACACTCCACAGAGGTGCATTACTTTACCCATGAGAGATCAACTTCCTTGTTGCACAACCGAGCGTATTTTCCCGTCCATAATTCCATGATATGGGGCCCAGTAGTTGGTGCAAGCCAATCATTGCCCTCTATGCGACCCCATAAGTTTGCACGATCCTTCGGGGCCGGCTCACCTCCATTAAGCCCCCTTTCGGGCAGACTAAACCATGACGAGTTCCCGGAGACTCTATGACCTAGTGATGGCCTGGAAAATGCCATATTAAATGGAGTATACCACTAAACACCATTCATAGATAATCTAGACACCAAAAGTGTGGGGTGTAAGGGTGCCCACCCATATGTTGGATCCGCACAAGGAATCACAATGTCACGTTAAGGTCGTCTTGCCTCCATATGAGAGGAAAAGGATACACTGACTTCTCCGTGCCATTCCAAATCTCATGGTTAACGTTTTATATACGGCGCTAGAATCACTGATGTCATGGGTTGTTAAATCCCTAATTGATCATCATTGTTGCAAATAGAAACCTAAGTTATATTGCTTCATTATATCATCACTTAGGATGATACCAAAGATTATTTGTTTGAGAAAATAATATTTTCTTTTTCTGGATCATAGATGATAACACACAATTTGCAAATACTTTGATAAAGACTCTTCAAATCACATGAGCAAGTGATGAACTTGCCTTGTGATTGCAAGGTAGTGAAGTCAGATGCTTGCACTGGACCTTGAGCTTCTATGTCTACAAAACATCATTATTGCCCGGTAAGGACAATACTTAAAGAGGCAAAATGATTATGCAAAGTAATGTAATGCATTATTTATTTTTGTGTGTTCTACCCATTATTTTAGATAAAAATTTCTTTAAGTAGTAAAGGATTTATAAATATTAATTATTAATATTTATTGAATATTGTATTTTTGTTTTGTTTTATTTTATTTGATATTTATTTATTCAATAATTCTTTTAAGAATTATCATTTTAAATAAAAGAATTTATTTTTATGATATTAAACATTTATTTAGTATTTTTCTAAAATACTACAATATTAATATATAATAAAAGTGATTTTTATTTATTTTTATCTTCTTTCTTTAATTTTATAAAATTCCATAAGGAATACATATATTATAAAATTCTTGATAAAAAATTATATGCATAAAAAATTATTTCTTAATTTATTTATATAGATTGGATTATTATGAATCCAAAAATATTTTATTTATAATTTTTTTATTTGCTATAATTTATTTAAGTTTAGGGGTATTTTGGTCTTTTCTTAATTATTAAAACTTCTTTTAAGTTTTTGGGTTGGCTTTGTTGGGCTTATTGGGCGTTATGGCCCAAGTGACCAAGACTAAAAATGGCTCCCCGAAAGTCTGAACCTCTAGTAAGTTGTTCTTTCTTACCTCTCATGCTCTCTGTACTATGCCTCCCTACCTTGTGTGCTTCTAGTGGCTATCCCTGATAAGGGTCCATGTCCTTATTAGGGTTCATGTCCTGATTAGGGTTCATCCATCTATTGTGGTTATATATGATGAATTGGAACTAGTAGTGATGATCTTTGAGTATGGTGATTATGTTGATCACTGCCCACCGTTAAGTTTTATGATGCTAGTGGATTTTTTAGTCTGATTCCAATTGATAATTGGATATGATTTAGTTGATACTGCTACTGTGGAACTATTACTTGTGGATGCTGTTGAGTTGGGAACTTTCTACTGTCAAAATGTTAGTATTGACAGTAGTTCTGTCAGTGATTGTTCACTACATCTATAATTGTGGGCTTGTATGGTTATATATACAGACTGAGATTAATCATTAGATTCTAGTGATGTTCTGAAGATGTATAGATAAGCTTGATGCTGATTTTTGGCATTTGATTCCAGGAAAATGATATTTAGTGGATTGCCATTTTATTTGTGAAAGATAAGTAATGGTTTTTCTTGGATTTTAGAACATGTCCTTGTGACACCATCATAGAATAGCACACAAGTTGTTTTGTTCTATTACTGAGCTTAATTCCGACAGTGCTTGAAATTGGTAAATGCCAAAGATAAGTTGAAATCTTCTTTTAAACTTCTCTGCATATGATGTTGGTCTGAGGCATAGGAACTAGTTTCCTATTTTGTTGTCCCTAATAGAAATGCTCTGGTACTAATACTAGTTGCTCATTCTTGAGTCCTAGTTGGTAAAATGATTGAAGTGCTTCCTAAGTTATATGGATCCATAAGATATAGGGATTCTAAGGTGCTACTCCTTTTTAAGAGTCTGCCTAGAATTCCAAATCTTGTCTATATTTATTCTTGGAGTATGAGATATAGCTTTATAGCCAGAATCAATGAGGTTGTTCTGAGATCCTGGTTTGATTTGTATAGTTTTCTTATGACTTTTGTATTCAAAATCTTCTATGATGGATTCACCCCACTTGGGTGAATACTTAGAAGTTAAATATGAAACAACACATGAATCTCTATTTAGATATGATAGACAGATCATGTGAAGGTTTATATAGCTCACCACAACATTTGGTTATTGTTGTGGTTGCTGGTTGATCAGGTGACTTGATCTTGCTATCTTGTGTCGCTGGCCTGATCTTGTTCTTCTCCTAATGCTGCTCCTGCTATTTCCAGCTCCTGGAAGCTTGTCCTTGATTTTGCTATCCACCTTCTGGTTCCTGTTAGCTTGGCCTTGTCCTTGCTATCCACCTGATCCACCCCCTCCTTATGTCACCATTTGGTGAGTACTGGGATGATCTGGTGTGTGGTTGGTTTGGTTTGGCTGGTTTTGCTGTGGCTAGACTACTCGTGCCTTGGTGTGTTTGATCAAAGGAATGGTGCTTGTGCTTGCCCACGGCTGTGTTGAGCTCTTTTGCTTGTGTAGGCAGTTGTGGTTGTGTCGACAGCACATCCATGCATTTAGTTGTGTGAGCTACTTGTGTGCCTGCTGCACCCTTGTGGATATGCTCAGGGATATGATCTACCTTTTTATCTGATTACCATTTATCTGCCTGGTGAATCTTGCCCTTCTTACTGATTGGAATCATTTTACTTGTGGCTTGATTATGAAAGATTTAATTCTTTAATATTGGTGAAACTTGCCCCTAAAGATTTACTCAATGATGTAAAATGGAACAGTGCATCTCACTGTTCACTACTGAGAGTAAAATAACTTTAACCTTTATTTCTTTTCTTTTTATTTATCTTTGTTTTGCAGGTACAAGATTTAAAGATTCAAGATTAGACTAGGTTTACTTTTAGATAGAATAGTTCATTTGTAATCTTGATTTTATTCTTTTGTAATATTTATTTTATTCTTTTTGTAATAAAGATGCATTAGTTTAATAATAAACGTAATTTCCTCTTTTTGTAATTTCACTCTTGTAAATATTCTTTATTAACTTTATAAGTTACATTTTGTAATCTATTGATGAAATGATTATATGAAATAAATCTTCAATTGTTTAATTATCAAACTTACATAGAGTTTCTGGTTACTATATATTGTTTCTTAATTATATGATATTACTAAATCACAATTTAATTATTTTACAATGTACTTTTCAAATCTTAAGTTTGAATTCAAATTCCTTTCCCCAAAACACACTAATTCATAATGATCATGTCAAAGTTTATAACGATCATTCTCTAGGGCTATTCCTAAACTTTAAGAGTGAAAGAAACTTTGATCACTTTAAGTTTTTAATTGGCAAAAATTTACCCACATTTTTACAGATGAATGCATGCAATTGCACAGATTCCTAGATCTACCGTTCATTAGTTCCTAAATGCTAGGATGTTACAGATCCAGAGTGACCTCGTGAGCCTAGATCCTGCGATCGATGGCGCCTCCAACAAATTTGTGGGGAAGATCCAAATGCCCCAAGACGCTGTTAAATCCTTCAAGCATGCGAGAATCCTCCATGCCGGGAGATGGCGAATCCCCGAAGCCGGAGAGGTGGTACCGGATCCGCGCGCTGGGGAGTTCATCTGCTTCACATGCCACTTAGAGAGGGGTCTCAGCTTCCCCACCTCCATCTTTTTCCCTCGCTTCTGCGCATACTACGACATCCAGCCGTCAGATCTGGGGCCGCATAGCTTCGACCAACTCGCCATTTTCATGGTGTTTTGTGAGTGCTATTTGGGCTAGCGCCCGTACTTCCCCCTATGGCAGGAGCTGTTCCACGGGCGGGTCGGACGCGAAGGGGCAGGCGTCCCGATGCTGGCTGCAGGTGGACTCACCTTCTAGCTGATGTCCAAGGCCTCGTTCGTCGACCTCATGCTGCCGAAGAAGGCGGCAAACGAATGGAAGAAGCATTGGTTCTACGTGAGCGAGTCGACACCGGACGGCGAGGTGGCGCTTCCGATGTACTCCGCCGATCGAACCGAGCCGCGTCGGCTTCAAGTCGTGAAGCTCCCACTCGACTAGCGGATGGTGGTCGACGAAATGTTGACGATGATCCGTCAAATCAAGAAGAAGGGCCTTCAAACCATCAACTTGTACAACTACTGGCTTGGGTGGCGGCTGGTGCCTCTGGCCAGCCGCGCCCACTGGATGTACGAGTACGCGGGAAAGGATGACGCAACCAAGTCCTGCACCGCCGAGTGGAGCGCCGACGACTATGCCCTCGCGCTAAATAAGATCACCGACATGGAATATTTTGACCCGAGGGCCGGGATTCCCCCGTATAACATGAAGTGCAAAGCACCGCCGGTGAGTCTACTTTTCCTTGTTCATTTTGTAGTCGAAGAATTGTAGTCGCGACCTTTACAGCTTGTGTTTCATTTTTGTAGCTGTTCCAAGTGGTGGAAGGTTGGATTCCACCCCCGATGACGAAAACTCGAGCGAGTCCATTGAGGACGAGAGCGAGTCCTCCTTCGACAGGGGCAATTTTGGAGGTGATGAAGATGATGACGACGGCGATGACGAGGCTGTGGAGGTCGCCGCACCCGTGGTTTGGAAGACCCACGGGCAACGGCAGCGCGAGCTTGAGGCTAGCAAGAGCCTCGAGGCTCATGACGGCGGTGAAGGAGAGGCCCTCGAACACACTTCTCGGGGTGTGGCCATTCCGTCGAAGAAGAACTCGTCCCAGAAGAAGAAGGGAACGGACAAAGCTATGTCGCCACCTCGGTCTACGAGTAGCTCCGAAGCGACCAGCACGGCCGACAAGACCAGGGCCAGCGCGCCGGCGCGGGCGACTGCGACAGCTGGTGCGGCCGTGGTAGAAGATGAAGTGTCATTGGCGTTGCTGCCACCACACTTCTCCATAGTCACTGGGATCGGGGCTGCTCCACCCGTGGGGGCATCGCCACCACGGGAGGCACCTGCGTCGACGGCCGGGGAGCTTCCTGCCATGGCTTCATCCTCGAAGAAGGCGTCCGTGTCGTGGGCTCCGAGCTGGTTCGAGACGGGCACCAGCCAAAATCCAGGGCCAGAGTTGGAGAAGCCGGCGCATATCAGCACCGGCCTACGTTTCATTCTAGTCGCTAAGTAAGTATTTTTGGTGTACTCCTTTGAGTGACTGGCTTGTACTTGTCTTGTGAGCTTGCTGATAATGTCGTTTTGCAGGACTGGCGTAAAGTAAATCGGCCACCCCTCGGTGGCTAAGGTTCCCGTAGGCACCGTGGGGGAAGAGGACGATCCCTCGAAGAAGAGTGAGGGCGGCGAGGTCGATGCGCCCGCTGAAGGCGTGAAGAGAGCGAAGGGCAACGAGGTCATCAAGATCTCGGACGAGCCAGTCGACGCCCCTAGTGAGGCTCCGACTGGAGTGGATGCAGCCATGAAGGCCGTAACAGAAGTAGGGTCACATAAAGTTGAAGATGCGATGTTGGTCAGGGCGACGGCCCCGTCGACGAGCGCTGCGGGAGCAGTAGTGGCAACCTTCCCTCGCTTTTTGGAGAGGGCCTCCACTTCGAGCGCATTGGCACAGTAGGCCTAGGTGCTCGAAGTTTTGGGCTCGGAGGTCGAGCAGCGTCGCGGGCGCACACCTCTCGTGCTCCCGTCGGTGGACGCGATCGAGCTACACAGTATGCTGGGTGCGGCCATCCATGTATGTCCAGTCCCAGAGGATCTGGTCGCTTAATTTTAGCGGGTATATTCTTACTGTTTTTTCAATATCCAGTCCCCGAGCGGCTAGTCTCTGAATTTCAGCGACGAGGTGCTTAGGAACTTCTTCGCTGTCCAGTCCCCGAGTGGCTAGTCACTGAATTTTAGCGGCTAGGCACTTAGGAAATTTTGTATTTTTTTGCTGACGTTTGCCATGTCTGTGCAGGGCCTCCAGCGCGAGTCGGCTGAGAGATTGGCCACCTAGAATCATATGGAGAAGGAATTCCGCTCCATGCGGGAGGTGAAGGAACAACTTCAAGCGGCTGCTGGTAAGAACTTGAGATGCCCTTCTCCATGGACGTCTTTTCTGATTTCATACTCATGCTCATGTTGGTGCAGAGGGTCACGCGGCCGCGGTGGACAAGGCCCGCGAGGGTTTGGTCCCTGCGAGAGAATTGACGGCTGCCCGGTCGTCATTAACCATCGCGGAAAAGCGAGTGGCCAAGTTCGAGCGGGAGATCACCGTGGCCAAGGCGGAAGCGACCTCAGCTGACGAGAGCGCGAAGCCGGCTGTCGCTGCCGCTGCCGAAGAGCGGAAGGTGTTGGATGCTCTTGTCGCGGGGCTGCAAACAGACTTGTCTGGTCTTCAGGATTTCATTACAGGGCTCTGCCGTCCTTTGAGTGGTGATTTCCTTTGTCTTGCATGTAGTTGGCTTGGCGAGTCCCCGAACGTGCGGGTCACCTTTGCGCTTTTCCACCCTTATGATTGTGAACTGCTTGTGCTTCGCAGGGAAGATTCTTGACGACAAGGCCGAGGCGGAGTCGTACGATGCGCGGTAGTGTGTCACCATGATGGTGGACTCAGCTGCTCTCTCGGCGACTTTCATTCGCGCGTATCTTCAGGAGATCTCGACGACAGAGGTGATCCCTAGTGAGCTCACCGAAGTCTGGCTCTATCTAGAGAAGGATCTAGCGGTTGGGGAGTTCATGTCTGGTCAGCTTTCCATCGTGGAGCTGCGACTGTGCTGAGCCTTGGGCTCGCGCACTTCCCCGACGACTTCGACCTTGAAGACGTCACCAGCGGGTACCCTTCGATGCCAGGCACGGTCGAAATCTCCGATGTGCTAAAGCTGACCGACTGGGTGTTGGCAATGGGCGACCTCCTGCCGTATCAGGAGACGATCATTGCTCCGAACAACATGGAGCCGGCGAACCGCGACTTCAAGGTGGAGCAGCCGTTCCGAGCGGCGATGGTGGGCACCTTAACAACATATCCGTCAAACCCGTGGGTTCCCTTCATCCGTGTCCATGGAGATGGTGGCGCGTCATCATCGAAGCCTGCGAAGTAGAATAGTTTGCCGATTGGAATTAGTTGTAAAGTGTGACACCGCCGGGATCAGGGCTAAATCAATCCCAGACCTCCATCTGACATAAGCTTAACCTTGAGCTCGAGGATATCCAGTGGAGAATCAGTAACACAACAGTGACCCTATGACCCAAAATTTATTACAGCAAGCTCATAACTGAGCAGAGAACCAAATTATTACAAGCAGAGGTCATTGACCACAAACATCAAACAACGGAAGGCGAATTATGTTATTAAGTATAGCAAACTTAACAAATGGCCTAATAGGCCTGAAGCATAACAATGACGTACCATCCCATAGATTCCAGGCCACCGGCCAGGAACCCCAAGCTACTTGTCGATGTTGATGTAGTACATAACTCGTCTTAAAGGGAACACTTACTCTGCCAAAAGTATCAACAAATCAAGAGTGAGTACAGGGTGTACTCCGCACAACTTATGGCTAGTGGAGTTGTTTTGCGTAAAGCCATCATTGTTTATAAAACAAGAGAGAAAAGAAGCTCGTCTATTCAGAATATTTTTAAAGGGGATAAGAGAGGGATGTCTCTGAAATATCGATCATCATCTTTTGATATCCACCAAGTCATCATCATATACCAACTAGGATCACCCCCTCGAATCCATGAGGAAGCATCCTTAAGCACACGTTGAACTGCCAAGTTTTACGATTAGGTTATAGTTCTCTATGATCTTAGAATCTGGTCACCTAGCGTTCATAACCATGAACATGGCTTTTCGAAAAGATTTAACCCTGCAGGGGTGTACAACTTTACCCACACGTACCAACCGACTCTTAATGCCAAGCTATTACCCCTCTTCCTTGGAAGGCTGGCAGAGAGTGGTTGGCCACGACCTTTACCTTGCTTTCGCTGAGACCATGAGTCACGCAATAAGGATGGTTCCACCATAATGGGTCAAATCCCGAAGCCGGTCCTTAAAGATGTGAGGCGAGGTTGGTTCACCAGGGGCTCCATCGACCCTAAGATACCCGGTCCATGCTTCACTACCTATTATGAATGCCTCTTTACCCGGCAAATCTTTCAAAAGGTTTTCTATGCATATGTCAAATGGAACGCCTGAACTATGTGACTCATGGAATCTACTAGGAAAGTTAGTTGCTCATGAGGTTTTCCAGGCCCCTTGTGGTTGTACGCTCGTCTCGGTTCCAAAGGCAAGAACTCAGTTCCTAGTGGTGGCGAGCATGGGACTAGAAAAACCACATCCCACCGTGGCCTCCCATACAAGCCTTAGCATGTTTAATCTAATATCACCTATGATCTCATTTCATGACGATCTCCTGTCATACTATATTCTCTGTATCTAATACATCATCTGGATGAATCAACACTGGCAGCTATGCATGGCTAAGTGGAACACATATAATAGCTCTAGCAGTGCACACAAGCCAAACCTAGTTATGCTAGGAGCAGTGGATTAGGTAATATAAGCTCAAACGGAGTAATCCAACAGATAGGATACTCTATCTATCGATAAAAGACCACAGTAGAATCGTATGCATCATGGCAATAATTGAAATGCTTTCGAAATCATAGGATTATATCATGGTGGGGCTATGCTTGCCTTTGCCCGTTGATAACCGGAAAGTAGAGCTTTATAAGCCTTCGGCTTGACTTGATTATAGTTGGTCAAGTATTGTTCGTCGATCTTTGGTGGTCTTGATCTTGGTCTTCGATCTCGATCTCGATATCGTATTCTACCGGGAAGAACCAAACACCGGAAAGAGAGGGACGCAATCAACACATGGCATCGATGCAATGCTCAAGCAAGGATGATGATATGACAAGTTAAATTGTATCGAAAAGGAACCCTAAGGCATGCTCTGCATTTTAATCGGGGTTCCAAGTGGTGCAAACCCTAACTCGGGGAAACTCCGGAATCACCTGTGAGGGGTTACTAGGTTCTTCTAATTAAACTTGCTATGAAAGTTGTTGAACAATGCATGATTATAGCTTAGATAGGTAGTTATCATTTTTCTAAACATTTTGATATATTATTTGTATTTCTTTTGACTTAAAATGAATTAGTTATTGAATTTCCAAGATTAAATCAATTTTTTTTAAAAAAATAAAGCACTTTCTAGAAAAAGAAACAAAACTGGGATACTTTTTACACCGGGGAAACCCCTAACCACAGTGGCTAACACACGGGCCCCGATGCCACCTCAGCGTCCACGTGGGGTGGGACCTAGACCAGGGCTTGACTGGGTCAGACCCCGCGCGCTGACGTCCTATTGATGCAGGTGTGACGTCATGCCGGCGTTGAGCCACAGATCGGCGGCGGGGCAGCGTTTGAGGGCGAGCGGGGATGCACGGTTGCTATGGCTCGATGCGGAGCGATGCGGGGAGCCTATATACGGTGGATCCACCAAGAAATGGTTGCCGGACCCACCTCCACGACGGGGAACTATGGCGGCCGACGGCGGCGCTTGGAGGAAGGGCTCTACAGAGCGAGAGGGAGATTTAGAGGAGCATGGGCGTACTCAGAAGCTCACCGGGATCAAGATTATGAGGTCGGTGATGCGAGGTGTGGCTTGAATCGACGGCAACGACAATGACCGTCGTCGGAGAAGAAGTAGACGGAGAGCTTGATTGAGGGCGCGGGGCTTCGATTGCTTCGGTGAGGTGACCTAGGAAAACATGGGGAGCGTGACTATAGCCTTGGCTTGGCCCGGGGTGGCCGGAGATGGCGACGGCGAATGGCTGCTGCGTCTAGGTTTACAGGCGGAAGGGGAAATCCAGCAGAGAAAGTGAGAGGAGGCGAAACGAGTATGGTGAGAGACAACTCGACGAGGGCGTTCTTATCCTGGGTACCAACAGAGGTGGCAATCATCGTATAGCGGCGACGATCAACGACGGAGGCGCTGCCAGGCAGCTTGTTGCGTCGACGGGAGGAAGAAGAAAAACAGAGGACGCCGAAGAGGTACGGGCCAGTTGGGCTACGACGGGGCCAAGGTGGGCCGCGGGAATCTGCTGGCTGCGCGCTTAAGTGACAGATAATGAGAAGAGGGAGATGGGCTGCGGCCTGGCTAGCTCTACTACTGTTTTTTTATTCAACACCTTTTTATTTTCTATATTGTATTTCTGTTTGGTATTTTCAAATCCTTTTCTAGTTTGAACATTCTGAAAATACTAGAATTTATAAAATTTATTTTAAACACATAGGGGCCCTCTATATTGTTTGGGCTCCACACATGTTGTACTTTTAAACATTTTCAAAACCATTTGATGTTTTCAAGAGAGGAAGGAATATAGGGCTTTTATTTGTTTCTTAGATGTATTTTTAGAATATGATGCTCATGCAATGCACAAACAAAATCCTAATTAGACATTAGCTAAACCTAGGGTGTTACAGCTCTATCCCCCTTACGAGAATCTCGACCCGAGATTCCTAAGGTAGGAAAAGAGACAGAGAGAAAAAGAAACATGGCCACTCTAAAGATAAGAGGGAAACACACTAAACAACAAATCGAGCATCTCATGGTCAACTCATGGATGTAGCGTTTAGAAACAACTCTAAGATGACAGTCATGAAACACGTCAAGGTAATAGAGGAAACAAGATAAGAAGGTTTAAAATTGTTAGACAACTGGTCTTCATAAGGATTGAGACCGTGGAACTTATGGGAGGTTTTGAAACTCCTAAAGGATAAAGCTTACAACAGAAAGAACATGACCACATATTTCTATAGGGAATCTCTACTAAACAACTTAAGTAGATATTTTGGGTTGCAAATATATGGATCAACAAAACCAAGCTGTTGAACTATTTTTGACACAGAAGGGTCACTCTTTCATCCAACAGAAGGCCTAAGCCAGAAATGTGTTTTGGTGGAGAGGAATCATAAGAGTCACAAAGAACGTGTAACAAGAGAAACTTTTGATTACCGAAATCATAGTCACTCTTAGAACATGGTTGAGAACACGAAGGAAACACTTTATTCATCCAGGACTATCGAGATCTTTGCCATAGATCATGATATCACTTGACACCACTAAGATGAATAGTTAAGAAGATTCCTGATGACACAAGAAGAAAGAAACTTCATTCTCAGACTTCAATTATTTGGCACAACAAAATGATTGACAACATAAAAGGGTCTGGAGGATTGACCAGGAGACATTTAGCAGCACTACTTTAAATGTTCTCCTTGATGTTCGAGGCACAAGACATCAGGTAAAGGTCGGACTTCGGATACAAAGGAACCATAAGAACAACTACTATAATAAAATATAGAAGAAGCCTCATGAAGAGTGGTTGTTACTACTGAATCAAGGGATATGAAAAAGGGTCTTTCCGGCTAAGTATGTCAACCGTTACATCAATATTGCCGAATTTACAAAGAGACTGATGTCGAAACCTTGAGTAACACCAACCATCATTGCTACTTGAGATTCAGGTTTGGTTAGGTGAAATGATATTTCAGACTCAGCATGTCCGAATAGAAAATTTGCAACATTTACGACAAAAGTAAAGTTACTAGATTCTCAAGATAGGGACTACAGTGTCAAGCTCTAAAAGAATGAGCTAGATTTCTAGACCCATGTACTTAGCAACTTGGCGATAGATAACTGCCTACATATGAAGTGTCTACTCGAATCCATGACGACAGTGTCTACTCGAATCCATGACGACATCTTTCAACATTTGCACATGAATTGGAGAAGGTTACTTCTAACATCTAGAACACATACTTCAAGATGACTCAAAGACGGTTCTCGAAAGTTTCCAACATTATTGCCCAATGTCCCATATGAATCCAATCTAACATGGAGAATGTAAGGATGTCATCAATGGGCTCAACAAAAAACTTATCTAGACACTCCAAGAAGATGGACTCATTTGTTTCCTGAATGAGGCAAACATATTGGTCAGACCAAAGGACAAGAATATGTACTCAAGTGAAACATCACAAATAGAAACATTATCAAGATAGTCCTTGGAACCGAGTTTGATTTGATGATAACCCAAATCAAATCAAAGGTGGGGGTATAACATATCCACGAAGGGAATACTATCTTTATTCAGTACGAACAAAACTAGACATCCCTTTAAGAAAGAACTGAGTCGGATATAAATTTTGTCTTACAACTCTCCAAATTGTTATTTAAGCTCAACTAAATAGTTTAGGGGTATCCAGTACGGATCCTTGGAGAAAAGTGCAGTTCAAAGAACTTGACAAGACGGTCATGTGGCAACATGGCGATACTTCTAGAAAACATCCAGAATATCACGAACCACCGATATGTCACTTAGTTCTAGAGGAAACTTGCTTGGTAAGGCAAGAAGACATTGTCGCAGAGTTTCGGAACAAGTCTAACTCTTTGACCGAAGAGATGTACTAGAATAGAAGACTTGGTAGCACGACCATTCTTCGCTTAGTGATAGGGTTAACCAATCATGATAAGAATGACACAAATGTCGTTGGATTTCAAAACAATGAAAATTGCTAGAATCTCGAATAACCACATCATTACGCACACACATCACTTACGAGCGCGAAGGCTCAAGGAAGGGTGGGTAAACATTTGTAAGAGCATCACTTCATTAAGGGGTAATGTAAATCAGCACGACCTCTTAGTATAAAAGAGTGTGATACTTTAAGGTAGAACAGATGGAAGCCAATCGATGCCTCTTGATCTGCGGATTACAACGCTTTGACCTGGTCCTAGAAATGACGAGGTACTGGAGTTTGTTTCTCCTAGACATCCCGAAATGGTTTGTCTAGACGGACCACAAGAGTATCTTGCATAGGAAGACACCAATGCACATTTACTACTTGGCTACCAACTGGTAGACAAAGGTCAGAAAACAATAAGGTAAAAAGGAACATGCCCAGGATAAACTCGCGAGATGTGGATGCATGGATTATCAATCTTCCGAAAACCGATGCATAGAAGAGGTAAGGTGTGGCAGAGTCATGAATATAGATGTGAGACTCACGAGGAGTACTCTTGTCGTGATCTATTTGGTTCCATCAAAGAACATCTGCCATAGCTAGTGGTAGGGAAGTCCTTAGTTGTCATAATTCAATCGCGACAAAGACCACAAGCTTGAAGGATAGAATGGTAATAACAGCCATCCCGAGGTAATGTGTGATCATTAACGACAGGGGTCAAAATAATGGATCTTAGTTTAAAGGTCAGCTTCATGTACTAGATTCACAACACTAGAGTCCAGCATAATCAGGGATCTTCGGTTCAAGTCCAAGGGTTAAAACCCAAAGAAAGGAAGTAACTACTACTTGAGTGACATGGTGTACACTACAAGGTAGTAATCACAAGGTAGCTTCCAAGAGAAGAAACGACTTCTGAAGTACCCCAACAAATAAAAAGGAGGCATTCGAGGCAAAAGGAAACCTCGAAACCTAGACCAGAACACTGTGGAACCAACAATATTATATTGTAGGTCCATAAGATAGAGAGATCATGATGGAAAGGAATCTCTCAGATGAACAAGATCAAAGTGCAACACGGAATTCACAGCACACACAACTCCAGAAAACTCAACACTAGATCAACTGGCTTAGAAACGACATGCCCATAAGGCACCTAAGCTTTCAAATTCTAGAAGAGATATCATACTTTTTCATAGTAAACACCAGAAAAGATAACCCAGAGTTAGAGCGAAATTGGATAAGGAGAAAAATAAGCTTATGAGAGTTTTCGCAAATACTTTTCATCTTTAAAGTAGTTTTCACAAGCACTAGACTCAACATCGACCAATGGCAAAGTTTTCCTATGGTTGGTACTGCTCTGATACCAAAACCTGTGACACCCCCGAGATCAGGGCTAAACGAATCCTAGACCTCCGTCTGACATAAGATTAACCTTGAGCTCGAGGATATCCAGTGGAGAATCAGTAACACAGCAGTGACCGTACGACACAAAATTTATCAGAGCAAGCTCATAACTGAGCAGAGAACCAAATTATTACAAGCAGAGGTCATTGACCACAAACATCAAACAACAGAAGGAAAATTATGCTATTAAGTATAGAAAAATTAACAAATGGCCTAAGAGGCCTGAACTATAACGATGAAGTCCCAGCCCATAGATTCCCCGCTGCCGGCCGGGAACCCTAAGCTACTCGTCGATGTCGATGTAGTACGGAACTCGTCTTCAAGGGAACACTTACTATGCCAAAAGTATCAATAAAGCAAGGGTGAGTACAGGGTATACTCTGCAAGATTTATGGCTGGTGGGGTTGTTTTGCGTAAAACCATCTTTGTTTATAAAACAAGAGAGAGAAGAAGCTCTTCTATTCATAATATTTTCAAAGGGGATAAGAGAGCGATGTCTCCAAAATATCGATCATCATCTTTTGATATCCACCAAGTCATAATCATCTACTGCTGACCCACAAGTGTAGGGGATCAAAACAGTCTTCGTGGGTAGTATTACCCAATTTATTGATTCGACACAATGGGAGCCAAAGAATACTTGCAAGCCTTAACAACTGAGTTGTTAGTTCAGCTACACCTTAAAATAGTTCTTGCTCACAAAAGTTTATCAGTAGCAATAGAAAAGCAACAACAGCAGTGAAACAGCAACAGTGAAATAGTAGCAATAGTAACGGTAACGGTAACAGTAGGATTCCAGTGCGATAGGCATACAGATGGATGGACGGGCGTTGCATGGACGAGTCTAAACATGTAACTTCAAAGAACTAGGGCATTGCAGATAAATAATAATAAGCACCCAAGTACTAAAGAATCCTAGGCATGTGCTCCAAATATAGTCATACGTGCTCGCAATGAGAACTTGCACAACATCTTCTGTCCAGCCAGCCCGTGGCAGTGGGGCCTCTAGGGAACTATTGGCAATTAAGGTGCTCCTTTTAATAGAGCACTAGATCAAAGAATTAACACTCCATGAACACATGTGATCCTCACACCACAACCATCCCCTCCAGTTGTCCAAATTATTGTCACTTTGGGGACTTTGGATACAGACAATGATATGTTTACACAACTTGCAGATAAGATCACAAACAATACTATCATAATGATTCAATAATAAGTTCAGATTTGAGATCATGGCACTCGGGCCCTAGTGACAAGCATTAAGCACAACAAGTTGCAACAAAGTCAAATAGCACTAATAGAGATACTAGGCACTATGCCCCCTAATAGATCTTATTCGATTACATGATAGAACTCATCCAATCCCTACCATCCCCAATACTACAGTGGGGGATTACTCACTGATGGATGAGGGAAACATCGGTGGTTGATGGAGATGCGTTGGTGATGATCCTCTACAAATTCCCCGTCCCGCCAGGGTGCCAGAGCGGAGTTTCTGGATCCGAATTTTGGTTTCTGGTGGCGACGACGGAGCGGAACTCTTTCTGGAAAACCCTCGAACCCCTCTGAGTTTTTAGGTCAGAAGGAAACTTATAGACGCGGAGGGAGGCCGAGAAGCTTCCTGGGGTGGCCAAACCTCCCCTAGGCGCGGGGTTAGTGGGCCTGCGCCTGGGGTGGGTCTGGCCTCCCCTCTGTCTCCCCTTATGGATCTGTGGATCTTCTGGTGAAATATAATTTTTGGCATATTTTCCGGGATTTTTCCTGATAGTTCATTTTCTGCACAAAAACAAGACACCATGGTAATTCTGCTGAAAACAGCGTCAGTCCGTGTTAGTTGTATCCAAATCACACAAGTATAGAGGGAAAACAATAGCAAAGTGTTTGAGAAAGTAGATACATTTTGGACGTATCAACTCCCCCAAGCTTAGCTTATTGCCTGTCCTCAAGCAATTCAGTTGAAAACTGAGTGCGATAAAAGAACTTTCACGAACACTTTGCTTCATATGATGTAAATATTCTCAGCACAGGAGTAGATGCTTAGACAATTCATAATAAGAAGTATGCAACTAAGTCTACTCAATAGTCATTGCAAGCTATGAAGAGAAACCAACTCCATAATACTAAGTAGCATGAAACATAAACATAAGCAACATTGCAATGCTCATAATAAGGTATGATAGAGTGGTATCTCGCTTGCCTTTGGTTGAAGAGCACAATATAAATGCTGAGGCACCTCTGAAGTTCATATGAAAACTAGAAGTAAAGATATCAGAGATACAAGCATCAAAGTCATCACATAATTAACCAAGTTTTGGAACAAACATAAGAATGACAACTATGCTCTCAAGAAGGTGCTCATAGAATAAGTGGTGACTCAAAAAAATTGTAAAACGGTTTTGTGAAGGTTTGAAAGGATTCCCAATGCTAAAAGGAAGGTACTCATTAGCTTTGACCTCTCATTGCCCCTATCATAAGCATCTTCATGTGGTTAAGGTGAAAGTGAGGTCCACTTTGAATCATATGCTTGACAGACCATAGACTGGAAATCCCAAGTCCCTTGAGTACCAGGGTCGCTCCGCATGCTACTCAACTTTGGTCACCTGAAAGTTCTTGTCATTGTAAATACATGCATATCATCGAGAACCGCCAACGGGGTACCCCTTGCACATGGTACAGGAGCTTTCGCATAACCAAAATGACAAGGAAAGCAGACAATGAGCATCTCAGCAATCTTTTTATTTACCATATGCATAGCTTTTTATTAAGGAAGCTTCATAGATGCTCATTATAGTGATGCTGCAAGTTTCCACCATGATTAAGCATGGCTTAGGCTAGCGGCCCAGGAGTTTCTCTAACACAATGTATGAAATCCATGGACTGACAACGTCCCCTTTTATTTCGCATCGTCAACATCCATAAACAAAAAAGCAAAGTATGAACTAGATAGAATTATCTAGAAAGTGTTGAAAGTGTTCCCCGTGACAGCACGGTTCTGCTGACTCCCAGTATATAATAAGCAAGCATATAACTTTCATGGACTAATCACAATGGTTCAGGATTATTAAGCGCAAGGAATAAAGTGTTCCATCAAGTTAGTGAGAGCTTTACTAACTAACTTTATCAAAACAGACAAACATTTTATTTTGGAAGAAAACACGACATATGGAATATGCACTGAAATAGCAAATGATGCTAATAGGTAGGTATGGTGGACACAGCTGGCAATATTGGTTTTGGGAAGTTGGAAGCACATGTAGAGCACATACTCAGTGCAAGTGAAGGCTAGCAATAGAGAGGGAGCGACAAACGAGAGAGCAATAACTGTCATAATCATGCTTGCAACAAAACATGACTAATTATGGCATGAAAGTGATACAAGAACTCTGAGGCAAAATAAATCATCGAGGCTTACTGACTATTGTTTAGTCATATGCATGCGTGAGCATGTGCCAAGTCGATTCGCATGAACAGTCAGAGGAGGATACCACAATATCATACCAAAGTATGAATAAAACAATGCAAGCAAACATTCATATGACATGCTACAAACTATTAGCAAGCTAGAGCTAATCATAGACAAGCAAGAACTACTAAGCATCCATAATGGCATACACCTTACACAAACACCCTAAGCATGCTGACAATGAAGAGTATATGTACAAAAATGAAACAAATAAAGTTCGTTACCAGCCTCTTATTACACCTCGAGTTGTCTTAATCTTCATTATTGCCCTTCACTTGTGTGACTTGAATAATTAACATGAAAACCAATACCACTAAGGACAGCTGAACCCTGCGAAGAACTCACAAAACCAAAGAAGAAGAACAAATATTTTTGGTGTTTTCGATTTTTTAGAAATAAGCAAACAAAGAAAAATCGAACAAAAACAAAGCAAACTAAACAAAGCAAAATATTTTTGGATTTTACTTTTAAGGCAAACCAAAGTAAAGAAACAAACCAAGAGAAACAACGAAAATATTTTTGGTATTTTTGGGTTTTTGAGAAAGAATCAACAAGAACCAAAAAGAAAGCGAAACAATGGATATACTAAGAACCGACCGAACATGATATATAGATGAGTGTGATGTCGGTGTACCTCCCCCCAAGCTTAGGATTTTGGCCTAAGTGGGGCTCAATCCCATGGTGCCCAAGTAGATGCACCTCCACAGTATGTCGAGGAAGCTCCCTCGTCCTGGTACGAGCTCGAAGCCTCCTCTGTGTAGTGTACAGCAGGGTCATAAGCGGGCGCTCCCCCCTGATAGTGCCCGTGGAAGTTAAGAGAACGTAGCAACTCATCCATCTCTGCCTTCGAGCGTGACCAAGGTCCCTGAGAAATACTGAACAAAGTGGTTTGGGGTAGAGGGATCTCTCTCTTCCCCGTCAGTAAACAACATTCTATAAACCAAGTTCTCAAGAGTAGAGCTAGAGGTAACAAAGTGGTGCGCCTTCATGGTAGCAAGATCAAGGATCTGGGGAGCCAAAACTGTATCATGGGGATCAATAGCAATGTCGAAGGCAGCAGCGATAAGAGTAGCAATAATTCCCCCATAAATGGGTCCCCTAGCAGCTAAACGGTGAGCAATGAGGAAACCAAGATTATACTTATCCTCACTATAGAGTGCAGTAGCTAAAAAGGCCAATTGATAGTTGGATATATTACTAGTGTTCTCCCTACCAAGAACAATGGTGGTAAGATAGTAGGTGAAGTACCTGATGGCTGGAAGTTGAATGTTCTTTATTTTCCCTCTTTGAGATCTACGATCATACTCATTGGTTATTCCTCGGTGGGAAGATCTGTAATCTTCTTTGATGACCCATTTGTACCAAGTCCCAGGGCCTTGCAAAATTTCTTCAAAGGCATAGAATGAGCACTGCTATAAAGTCTGAAAGACATAGAAGCATTGAACAAACTATTGGTGATGGAGAAACTCTCCACAAATGTTTTAGTAAGTGAAGCATATTGTGCACTCTCATCCTGCGTGAAACTTGTTAGTCTAGCCCTCTCAATCAAAGCCATGAAAACATTAAGAATCCCAGCAGCTCGCAAGAAAGTTTGGTAAGGAAAGGTGGAGGGGTGCGCATTCCCTTCATCCCCCTCGTCACCAACCATGGATTGATGAGATCCTCATTGTACGAGGGTATGGAGCTTGTAGATGACCTTGGGAGCCTTGCGCTTCTAGGTGCATCACTCTCAAATATGTCACCAAAGGTG
Source organism: Avena sativa (assembly GCA_916181665.1). Lineage (NCBI taxonomy): Eukaryota > Viridiplantae > Streptophyta > Magnoliopsida > Poales > Poaceae > Avena > Avena sativa. Next base: position 361,546,307 of record OV702285.1, on the reverse strand, counting down.
TGGTGGTCCATGACTTCCCTTTGCTGAAATTTTTAGACAACCATCAAACCAAGTGATTTCTAAGTTGATAAATAAAGAGCAACCACTATAGGAACTTGCTAGAGGACTACACATGCATCAAAACAAAGTTTCTAAGCATAGAACAAGCACACAAGCACAAACAACATGTCACCTACAGTAGCAAAATACTCAAGACACAATCTACCAATCACAAATCTAATTGGACAAGTGGAGGAGGCACATACCAAGGAGCAATCCCTTCAAAAATTAGCACTTGAGATGGGCTGAACAAGTAGATCGAAAATCGCGAGCAAGAACATCAAGAATTCAAGCTTGAGCAAGTTTTCCGGTGTTTTTCGGGAGAGAGAAAGAAGGTGGCTTTCAGGAGGCAGCCTAGAGGGGCCCAGGTGGGCCAGACCCCCCTAGGTGCCACCCCTATGTAGGCCGCGCCTAGCATGGGTGTGGCGCCTAGGGATGGCCCTTGGGTCATCTCAGGTGCCACTCTGCCCCTTTTTTGAGGACAAATTTATTTTGAATTTTCTGGGATTTTTCGGGAAACTTTATTTTTGGCCAATTTTCAGGGTATGAAAATTGATTTTCTCGGAGAAACATTGTTTTTCAGAAGAAGCAAAAGAAAACCAAAAGCCAAACTACAGGATCTCTAAGAAACTCAAACCAGCAAACAACTAACAAAACTAAAGCTAAAGCAAAGACTAGGAAGGAGAAAGTAAAAAGAAAGCAAGTATAACCATAGTGGAAACATTATTTTGTTTATTAAAATCCTTTTGTTAAGAAGGTTGATCAAGTCTTGTTACCAAAAAAATCTTATATGAATCAAAACTTTGCATTCAACAAGGTGATTATGTAACCTCATACTTGATAGCAATGGTTCCAATCATAATGGTTTCAAAAATTTCTTGTGGAATGGGACAATATATTTCTCCAACCTTTATGCCTTCAATATTTTCAATAGAATTCAGGCAATAGCTTCTAACAACCTTCTTGGGGAAATAGACAGTGTGCTCTTTGTCATTAATATTGAATGTTACTTTTCCTTGATTGCAATTGATGACAGCACCTGCAGTATTAAGAAAAGTTCTCAAAAGAATAATAGACATATTATCATCTTCAGGCATTTCAAGCACAACAAAATCAGTTAAGACCATGCAATTATAAGCAACTTGAATAGGAACATCCTCACATATAGAAACAAGAACAGTAGTTGACTTATAAGCCATTTGCAAAGATATATCAGTTGGTATCAACTTTTCTAGCTGGATTCTTTTATAGAGAGAAAAAGGGATAACACTAACTCCAGCTCCCAAATCACATAAAGCAGTTCTAACATTATTATTCTTAATGGAGCAAGGAATAGTTGGTATACCTGGATCACCAAGTTTCTTTGGAACCTTACCATTTAAGGAATAATTAGCATGTAGAGTAGAAATCTCCTCATTAGGAATCTTCCTTTTATTAGAGACAATATCCTTCATATACTTTGAATAAGGAGGCAACTTAATAGCAATAGTCAAAGTAATTTGCAAAAATAAAGGCTTCATCCACTCACAAAACTTGTTGTAGTGTTCTTCCTCCTTTGACCTGTGTTTCTTACCTGAAAAAAGGCATAGGTTTCTGCACCCAAGGTTCTATCTCTTTACCATGTTTATTAGCAATAAAATCTTCCTTTGTGTACCTAGTGTTCTTAGTGTGTTTCTCAGGTTCTTCCACACCTTCCTCCTTATCAGGAGACTCATTATTATTACCACTTTCAGTTTCAGCATCAGAGACGGATATATTATTAGGATCTACAGCAGGTTCAAGTGGTTTCTCAAATTCTTATGTTTCATTTTGTTCCTCTTACAAGGACTACCACTATCTTCACCTTGTTGGGAATCCTGCTCTATTTTTTTAGGGTGTCCTTCAGGATATAAAGGATCTTGAGTAGTTATACCACTCCTAGTTTTAATTCCATAAGCATGTTTATCTCCTGAGGCATTAACTAGCATATCTTTTTGTACTTTAGCAAGTTGATCAAGTTGGGTTTGAACCATTTGAAAGAATTTTAATATCATTAGAAGTTATTTATACAATATCTTTCAACTCATGGATAGCCCTAGATTTTTCCAATAAATGATTCTGAACTTGTTAATTAAAATTAGCTTGTTTAAAAATAAAAATGTCAAGTTCCTCTAAGCATTGATCAAGAGGCTTACCATAAGGAATATCACCTTCATCGAAGTGTTGGAGAGAGTGTACCTCAATAGTAGATGAGTGGGGAATTAGCTTACATAATTCTTCTATAGGAGGTAGATTCTTCACATCTTCAGCTCTAATACCTTTATCCTTTAGACACTTCTTAGCCTCCTTCATCACTTCATCGTTTAATGCAATAAATCCCCTCTTCTTTGTTGTTGGTGGTGGAACTGGTTCAGGAATATCTGGTTCAGGAGTAATAGGCTCAGGTGTATTCAGCTCAGTTGAAGTCCAATCATTATAATTCTTGCTTATCTTGTTCATTAATTCTTCAGCATCTGTAGGAGTCCTTTTCCTAAAAACACAATCAGCAAAGCTATCTAGGTAGGTCCTAGAATCATCCGTTAGTCCATTATAATAAATATCAAGCAACTCATTCTTAGGTAATGGACATCCAGGATATGCATGAATCAAGGAACATAATCTTTTCCATGACTCAGGCAATTTCTCTTCTTCTTCCTGTTTAAAATCAAAAAGTCTCTGCAAAGCAGCATGTCTAGCACTAGGAGGAAAATATTTATGGAAGAAAGAAGCAATCAAGCAATCAGGGCTATCAATGGAAACATGATATAATCTATTAAACCAAGCCCTGGCTTTTCCTTTTAGTGAAAAAGGGAATATCTTAGCAACAAAGTATTTGTGCATCTTAAAATCATTAGAGAACAAAGCACTCATAGTAGAAAGCTCATTCATATGAGCCACAACACTCTCGTTTTCAGTACCACAAAAAGGTTCTTTCTCAACAATATCTAAATAAGATAAATCAAGAGAGAAATCATAATCTTTATCTTTAATATCTATGTGAGAGGTGGCAAACTTATGATCATAGGACTTCTTAGGTATAATAGTATGTCTAGCAAGGAGACTCTTAATAGAACTAGCACCATGTGTGTTTCGGCACTCTTCAACAAAATCATCAGTGAGCTCTATGTAATGATCATTAATTTCAAAACTCTCACTAGACTTAAGTGAGCTAACAGGTGTAACAGTGTCTTCACTAGGAGTTTTGGTATTTCCTAGACTAGCCATAGTAGCATCTAGAAAAGGACCTAATGAACCACTCGCATCAAGCATAGTAGAAGTAACATCATGAGTATCAAAAGCAGTTTCAGATTCAGCAGTAGTAGCAGTGTGTGTAGCATGAGCATGTGGTGGTGGTGCGAGAAGCTTACTTATAATAGACGGTGAATCAAGAGCAACAAAGGTGTTTAGGACTGTACCTCTTCTCGTAGTGCATGGTAAAATAGGGAAATTTCCATCACGATACTTCCCCATGATGAAAGGAGTAGCAGTGAACAATAATAGATCCAAGTGAACTTACAAAGAAAGCTATGCTCGCCGGCAACAGCGCCAGAAAATAGCCTTGATGACCCACAAGTGTAGGGGATCGCAACAGCCTTCGCGGGTAGTATTACCCAGTTTATTGATTCGACACAAGGGGAGCCAAAGAATACTTGCAAGCCTTAACAACTGAGTTATTAGTTCAGCTGCACTTGGAAATAGTTCTTGCTCACAGAAGTTTTTCAGTAGCAACTGCAAAGCAATAGCAGCAGTGAAACAGTAGCAATAGTAACGGTAACGGTAACAGTATGATTCGAGTGCGGTAGGCATAGGGATGGATGGACGGGCGTTGCATGGACGAGTATAAACATGTAACTTAAAAGAACTAGGGCATTGCAGATAAATAATAACAAGCATCCCAGTACTAAACAATCCTAGGCATGTGCTCCAAATATAGTCATACGTGTTCGCAATGAGAACTTGCACAACATCTTCTGTCCAGCCAGCCCGTGGCAGCGGGGCCTCTAGGGAACTACTAGAAATTAAGGTGATCCTTTTAATTGAGCACCAGAGCAAAGCTTTAACACTCCGTGAACACATGTGATCCTCACACCACAGCCATCCCCTCCGGTTGTCCCAATTATTGTCACTTTGGGGCCTTTGGATCCGGACAATGATATGTGTACACAACTTGCAGATAAGATCACAAACAATACTATCATAATGATTCAATAATAAGTTCAGATCTGAGATCATGGCACTCAGGCCCTAGTGACAAGCATTAAGCACAACAAGTTGCAACAAAGTCAAATAGCACTAATAGAGATACTAGGCATTATGCCCCTAATAGATCTTATTTGATTACATGATAGAACTCATCCAATCCCTACCATCCCCAAGCCTACAGCGGGGGATTACTCATTCATGGATGAGGGAAACATCGGTGGTTGATGGAGATGCGTTGATGATGACGATGGTGATGATCCTCTCCAAATTACCCGTCCTGTAAGGATGCCAGAGCGGAGTTTCTGGATCCGAATCTTGGTTTCTGGTGGCAGCGGCGGAGCGGAACTCTTTCTGGAAAACTCTCGAACCCCCCTGAGTTTTTAGGTCAGAAGGCAACTTATAGACGTGGAGGGAGGCCGAGAAGCTTCCTGGGGTGGCCAAACCTTTCCCAGGCGCGGGGTCAGTGGGCCCGCGCCTAGGGTGGGTCTAGGCCCCCCAGGCCTCCCCTCTGTCTCCCCTTATGGCTCCGTGGATCTTTTGGTGAAATATAATTTTTGGCATATTTTCCGGGATTTTTCATGATAATTCATTTTCTTCACAAAAACAAGACACCAAGGTAATTCTGGTAAAAAACAACATCAGTCCATGTTAGTTGTATCCAAATCACACAATTATAGAGGAAAAACAATAGCAAAGTGTTCGAGAAAGTAGATACGTTTTGGACGTATCATCTACCAACTAGGATCACCCCCTCGTAACCATGAGGAAGCATCCTTAAGCACACGTTGAACTTCCAAGGTTTACGATTAGGTTATAGTTTTCTATGATCTTAGAATCTGGTCACCAAGCGTTCATAACCGTGAACACAGCTTTTCAAAAAGATGTAACCTTGCAGGGGTGTACAACTTTACCCAAACGTACCAACCGACTCTTAATGCCAAGCTATTAGCCCTCTTCCTTAGAAGGCTGGCAGAGGGTGGTTGGCCACGACCTTTACCTTGCTTTCGCTGAGACCATGAGTCACACAATAAGGATAGTTCCGCCGTAACGGGTCAAATCCCGAAGCCGGTCCTTAAAGATGTGAGGCGAGGTTGGTTCACCAGGGGCTCCATCGACCCCGAGCAACCCGGTCCACGCTTCCCTACCTGTTATGAATACACCTTCACCCGGCAAATCTTTCAAGAGGTTTTCTATGCATATTTCAAATGGAACGCCCGAACTGTGTGACTCATGGAATCTACTAGGCAAGTTAGTTGCTCGTGAGGTTTTCCAGGCCCCGTGTGGTTGTACGCTCGTCGTTCCAAAGGCAAGAACTCAGTTCCTAGTGGTGGAGAGCATGGGACTAGAAAAACCACATCCCACCGTGGCCTCCCATACAAGCCTTAGCATGTTTAATCTAATATCACCTCTGATATCATTTCATCACGATCTCCTATCATAGTAGATTCTCCGTATATGATACATCATCTGGATGAATCAGCACTGACATGTATGCATGGCTAAGTGGAACACAGATAATACCTCTGGCAGTGCACACAAGACAAACCTAGTTATGCTAGGAGTAGTGGATCATGTAATAAAAGCTCAAAGGGAGTAATTCAACATATAGGATACTCTATCTATCGATAAAAGACCACAATAGAATTGTAGGGGTTCGTAGCATGGAAAAAAAAATTCTACCGCATGCACACAAACAAGCCAAGATCTATCTACTAGATTGTAGCAACGAGTCGATAGAGGAACTCACCCTCGAAGATTCCAAAGCGGTTAACAAGAGAAGATTCTCGTGGGTGATGTAGTCGTACACTTGACGATCCTTCCGGCGCTGCGTTCCAGCAGCGCTTCCGCAGTCGGTCACACGTTCGGTACTCGATGAAGACCTTCCTCTCCCTTGTTCCAGCAGGCAGCGGAGGTTGTAGCACTCTCCTCGTGATTCCGGCAGCACGACGGGGTGGTTTCGGAAGTAGAGGGGAGATCTCGCAGGGCTTCACCTTAAGCCAGAGCGAGTATGGTGGAGTATGAGAGAGGCCTTGGTGATCTAGGGTTTAGAGGGAACCTAGGGGAGGGTGTGTCCGATGGCTAGGGATTTGGGAAGCCCAAAGTCGTCGAGTTGGAGGGGAAACCCTAGGCGGCGGCTGCACTTGGAGGTGGAGGCGCCAGAGCTAGGGTTTGAGGTGTGAGGGTAGGGGCAGCCCTACCCCTCCTTATATAGGTGGAGGGTGGCTGGTTGGGAGGAGGGATTCCTCCTCCAACTCCTCCTCCTTGGCCGGCGGGTGGAGGGAGGGGACTTCCTCCCCAAGTAGGTTTCCTACTCTCCCTCCACCGAGCAAACTTGAGATTTGACTTTTCAAATTGGCGTTTGACTTTCAAACTTCGATTTGATTTCTCTCTTTATTTTGCCCAGCCAAGTGACCTAGTACATGATGCAACCATTCCATATTGTCATGACACATCCATGTACCCTTCCCCTCCGGAGTGCCAGACCTTCCGGACCCTTCTAGAACATTCCTGGGAAAACACCGGAATCATTCCCGAACTCCGAAACAGGACTTTCCTTATATGAATCTTATTCTCCGGACCATTCAGGATCTCCTCGTGATATCCCGGATCCCATCTGAGACTCCGAACAACATTCGGTCTCTTACTCATCATTCCATAACTACTCAACAACATCGAATCCTTAAGTGTGTCTCCCTACGCTTCGTGAATTATGCGGACATGATCGAGACACTTCTCCGATCAATAACCAATAGAGGAATATGGAAATTCATATGGCTCCCACATATTTCTACGGTTACTTTGCGATCGAATGAACCACTTACATACGATACCAATTTCCCTTTGTCACACGATAGTTTACTTATCCGAGGTTTTGATCGTCGGTATCTCTGCATACCTAGTTCAACCTCGTTATCGATAAGTAATCTTTTCTTGTTCCCGTGGTATGTGATCCCTTGTGAGCCAGCATGCTTGCAAGCTAATTGGATAACATTCCACCGAGAGGGCCCAGAGTATATCTATCCGTCATATGGATGGACAAATCCCACTCTTGATCCATGTGTCTCAACCCATACTTTCTGAACACTCAATGCCATCTTTATAGCCACCCAGTTACGGTGTGGTGTTTGATGTCATCAAAGCATACTTCCGGTGATGGTGATTAACATGATCTCATGGTCGAAGGAATTAGGTTACTATGTATCAGAAAGCTTACAACAATTGAACTATTAAAATGACTTGATCTTTATGCTATGCTTATCTATAGGAGTATGTCCATCATACCATTCTCCTAATGATATGATCTTGTTGTTAACAACATCTCAATGTTCATGATTAGGAAACCATGATCATCTATTAACAAACAAGCTAGTGTTATAAAGAGGCTTTACTAGGGACTCTATTTTAGTTTACAAATCACACAAGTATTAATGTTTCCGGTTAATACTGTCATAGCATGAATGTAAACATTTATCATAAACCCAAAGATATAATAATAACTACATTTATTATTGCCTCTAGGGCGTATCTCCAACAGTCTCCCACTTGCACTAGAGTCAACTAATCTAGATTACATGGTAATATACCGAACACCCATGGCAGTTTGGTGTTGGTCATGTTTTGCCCTCAGGAGAGGTTTAGTCAACGGATCCGCCACATTCAAATCTATGTGTACTTTGCAAATCTTTATGTCACCATCTTGGACAAGTTCTCGAATAGCGTGAAAACGTAGCTTGATGTGCTTCAGCTTCTTGTGTGACCTTGGTTCTTGCGCATTGGCTATGGCGCCCATGTTATCACAGTAGATAGACATTGGGTCCAGCGCACTTGGAACCACACCGAGCTATGTAATGAACTCCTTCATCCATATCGCTTCTAGTGAAGCCTCTGAAGCAGCTATGTATTCCGATTCAGTTGAAGATCTCGTCACAACGCTTTGCTTTGCACTCCTCTAGCTAACTGCTGCACCATTCAAAGTAAATACGTATCCAGATTGAGATTTAGAATCATCCGGATCGGTGTTCCAACTAGCATCGGTGTAACCATTAACAACGAGCTGTTCATCACCTCCATCAGAACTAACCATATCCTTAGTTCTTCTCAAGTACTTAAGGATGTTTTTGACCGCTGTCCAATGATCCACTCCTGGATCACTTTGATATCTGCTAGTCAAACTAACATCATATGCAATGTCGGGTTTAGTACATAGCATGGCATACATAAGAGATCCTATGGCTGAGGCATAGGGAGTCTTACTCATCCTTTCTCTATCTTCTGCCGTTGCAGGACTTTGAGTTTTACTCAAGGTCGTATTGGGCAACATAGGCAAGAACCCTTTATTGCTATCTTCCATTCCAAACCTCTTTAGAACATTGTCCAAATATGTACTTTGTGACAATAATATTAGGCGTCTCAATCTATCTCTATAAATCTTTATGCCTAATATGTAAGCTACTTCGCCAAGATCTTTCATTGAAAAACTATTATTCAAATAATACTTGACACTATTAAGAAGGTCTACATCATTTCCAGTCAACAATATGTCATCTACATATAATATTAAGAATGCTATAGAGGTCCCACTCACTTTCTTGTAAATTCAAGCTTCTCCATAAGTTTGTATAAAACCAAAGCTTTTGATTACCTTATCAAAACTTTGATTCCAACTTCGGGATGCTTTCTTCAATCCATATATGGACCGTTGAAGTTTGCATACCTTGTTAGCATCTTTAGGATCGACAAAACCTTTGGGTTGCATCATATACAACTCTTCATCAATGTCTCCATTGAGGAACGCCATTTTGACATCCATCTGCCATATCTCATAATCATAATATGCAGCGATTGCTAACATAATCCTTACAGACTTTAGCTTTGCTACTGGTGAGAAAGTCTCATCGTAGTTAACTCCTTGAATTTGTCGAAACCCTTTTGCGACAAGTCGAGCTTTATAGATAGTAACATTACCATCAGCATCTGTTTTCTTCTTGAAAATCCATTTGTTCTCGACAGCCTTCCGGCCATCTGGTAAGTCCACCAAATTCCATACTTGGTTTTCGTACATGGATCCAATATCGGATTTCATGGCTTCTTGCCATTTACTGGAATCTGGGCTCATCATTGCTTCCTCATATGTTGCAGGGTCATCGGTGTTATCCACCAACATGACACTCATAACGAGATCATACTAATCAGGAGTGGTACGAGTTCTCGTTGACCTGCGAGGTTCCGTAGTAACTTCAATCGAAGTTTCATGATCAACATCATTAGATTCCTCTCTTATTGGTGTAGGCGCCATAGGAACTACTTCCGGTGCTGCGCTACTCGCCAGTTCGAGAGAAGATTCGACAACCTCGTCAAGTTCTACTTTCCTTCCAGTCACTTCTTTCGAGAGAAATTCCTTCTCTAGAAAGGATCCATTCTTAGCAATGAAGATTTTTCCCTCGGATCTATGATAGAAGGTATACCCAATAGTTTCCTTCGGGTATCCTATGAAGACGCATTTTTCCGCTTTGGGTTCAAGCTTGTCGGGTTGTAACTTCTTTACATAAGCTTCGCAACCCCAAACTTTAAGGAACGACAATTTAGGTTTCTTGCCAAACCATAATTCATACGGTGTCATTTCAACGGATTTAGATGGTGCTCTATTTAAAGTGAATGCAGCTGTTTCTAATGCATAACCCCAAAATGATAGCAGTAAATCTGTAAGTGACATCATAGAACGAACCATAACTAAGAGAGTTCGATTACGACGTTCGGACACACCATTATGCTGTGGTGTTCCCGGCGGTGTCAATTGTGAAAGTATTCCACATTTCTTAAAATTCTCGCTAAACTCGTAACTTAGATATTCACCTCCAAGATCAGATCGTAGAAATTTAATCTTCTTGTTACGTTGATTCTCTACCTCACTTTGAAATTCCTTAAACTTCTCGAAAGTTTCGGACTTATGTTTCATGAAATAGATGTACCCATATATCCTCAAGTCATCCGTGAAGGTAAGAACATAACGATAACCACCGCGTGATTCTACACTCATTGGACCACACACATCGGTATGTATGATTTCCAATAAGTCTGTAGCTCGCTCCATCATACCAGAAAATGGAGTCTTAGTCATTTTACCCATTAGACATGCTTCGCATCTTTCAAGTGATTCGAAATCAAGTGATTTAAGAAGTCCATCGGAATGTAGTTTCTTCATACGCTTCACTCCAATGTGACCAAGACGACAGTGCCACATATATGTCGTGTTATCGCTCAATTTCAAACGTTTAGCCTCAATGTTATTAATATGTGTATTACTACAATCGAGATTCAATAAGAATAGACCATCTATCAAAGGTGCATGTTCATAAAACATATTACTCATATAAATCGAACAACCATTATTCTCGGACTTAAACAAGTAACCGTCTCGCAATAAACATGATCCAGATATAATGTTCATGCTCAACGCAGGCACCAAATAACAATTATTTAAGTATAAAACTAATCCCAATGGTAGATGAAGAGGTAGCGTGCCGACCGCGATCACATCAACCTTTGATCCATTTCCAACGAGCATCGTCACCTCGTTCTTCGCTAGCTTTCGTTTATTCTGCAACACCTGTTTCGAGTTACAAATATGAGCAAGCGAACCAGTATCAAATACCGAGGCACTACTACGAGTACTAGTGAGATACACATCAATAACATGTATATCGGATATACCTTTCTTCTTGATGTTTCCGTTCTTCAAATCCGCCAAGTACTTTGGGCAATTCCGCTTCCAGTGACCCTCTCCCTTGCAGTAAAAGCACTCAGTATCAGGCTTAGGCCCAGCCTTGGTCTTCTTCGTTGGCGCGGCAACTTTCTTACCGCCCTTATTGAAGTTTCCCTTTTTCTTAGACTGGCCTTGCTTCTTGAATTTGGTGGTCTTATTGACCAACAACACTTGATGCTCTTTCTTGATCTCCACTTCTGCAGATTTCAACATGAAGAAGAGTTCTGGCAACGTCTTGTCCATGTTTTGCATATTGTAGTTCATCACAAAGTTCTTGTAACTTGGTGGTAGTGATTGGAGGACACGGTGAATCCCCAAAAAATTAGGAATCACTATACCCAAACTTTGGAGTTTGTTTGCGTTCCCAGACATCTTAAAAACATGCTCACTGACGAAGCTGCCTTCTTCCATCTTGTAGTTAAAGAACTTTTCAGAAGCCTCACAACTCTCAACTGCCGCGTGAGCCTCAAATATCATGTGGGTCATGGTTCTCAAACCTTTTCTGAAGCTCCGATTCCAAACCATACAAGATAGCACACTGAACTGTGGAGTACCGATTCTTCCGAGTGAGGTAAACATTCTTTACTTCATCGGTAGCAGTAGATGCAGGCGGGTCACCTAGCGGTGCATCCAACACATAGGTCAAATTACCAGCATTAAGGACAATCCTCAAATTGCGGAACCAATCCGCAAAGTTGCTTCCATTTTTTTTCAACTTTTCTTTCTCTAGGAACGCATTAAAATTGATGGTAGGGGCCGCCATTGGTCTACACCATATTTGCAATAGTTTAGACTAAGTTTATGATAAACTGAGTTCTAATTAATAGTTAAATTAATCTAGGTGAACTCCGACTCAAAATAATATCCCTCACATTGTTTTAGTGATCACATGAACCAAATCCACCAGATCAAAACCGATCATCACGAGATTTGATGTCGCTTCAATGGCGAACAATCAACATGTTCATCATATCTACTATATGACTCATGATTTACCTTTCGGTGATTCGTGTTCCGAGACCATGTCTGTACATGCTAGGCTCGTCAAGATCAAACCTTAGCTTCCGCATGAGCAAATTTGGCTTTCTCACGTTGTATACACTCGCAGAATCTAACACACCCGATCATCACGTGGTGCTTCAAAACAACGAGCTTTAGCAACGGTGATTACTAAGGGTGAACACTTTAAAACTTGAAATTGTGTGCTTGAGGGATCATATTATAATGCTACTGTCGTGAACTAAGAAATACAAGATGCATAAAAGGATTAACATCACATGCAATTCATAATATGTGATATGATATGGCCTTTCTTCTTGTGCTTCCGATCTCCATCTTCAAGAACAATCATGATCTCCATCATCACCGGTATGGCGTCAAGGTCAATGGCGCCGTTTCATGGTTGTCGTCCACCAGCTTCAACTATTACAACTACTTTGAATAGAAACGCAGGCCTTAACAGAATTTAAAGACAACCATATGGCTCCTGCTGGTTGCCAACTTACAATAAGGAACATTTCATACATCAAATATAATCACAATCATGGCCATATGACATCACAGCACACCCCTGCAAAACAAAGTTAGACGCCTCTAATTTTCTTTGCATATTTTATGTGGTTTGGGGCTTTCAATAAGTGTCGTTCTAACTTACGAACAAGAACCACAATGTTGATGCTTGAACTATCAAGTTACCGTTTTAAATTGGATCTATATTATGATGGGAGAGACAGGCACCCACAAAGCCACTTATGCAATACAAGTTGCATGTTGAGCGTGGAGCAAGTCTCATGAACGATGTCATGTAAGGATAGCCCGGGCCGCTTCATCCCATCATACCGCAAGATGCAAAGTACACAAAAAGCAATTGATAATAAAAGCACCACCGCCCACAATGACCATTGTGTTCTACTCGTGCAACAGATCTACATATAGACACGACTCTGATACCACTGTAGGGGTTCGTAGCATGGAAAACAAAAAATTTCTACCACATGCACACAAACAAGCCAAGATCTATCTACTAGATTGTAGCAACGAGTCGATAGAGGAACTCACCCTCGAAGATTCGAAAGCGGTTAACAAGAGTAGATTCTCGTGGGTGATGTAGTCGTACACTTGCCGATCTCAAGATCGCGTAGACGATCCTTCCGGCGCTGCGTTCCGGCAGCTCTTCCGTAGTCGGTCACACGTTCGGTACTCGATGAAGACCTTCCTCTCCCTTGTTCCAGCAGCAGCGGAGGTTGTAGCACTCTCCGCGCGATTCTGGCAGCACGACGACGTGGTGTCGGAAGTAGAGGGGAGATCTCGCAGGGCTTCGCCTTAAGCCGGAGTGAGTATGGTGGAGTATGAGAGAGGCCTTGGTGATCTAGGGTTTAGAGGGAACCAAGGGGAGGGTGTGGCCGACGGCTAGGGCTTGGGGAAGCCCCAAGTCGCCGAGTTGGAGGGGAAACCCTAGGCGGCGGCTGCACTTGGAGGTGGAGCCGCCAGAGCTAGGGTTTGAGGTGTAAGGGTAGGGGGAAGCCCTAACCATCCTTATATAGGTGGAGGGTGGCCGGTTGGGAGGAGGGAGTCCTCCTCCAACTCCTGCTCCTTGGCCGGTGGGTGGAGGGAGGGGACTTCCTCCCCAAGTAGGTTTCCTACTCTCCCTCCACCAAGCAAACATGAGATTTGACTTTTCAAATTGGCGCTTGACTTTCAAACTTCGAGTTGATTTCTCTCTTTATTTTGACCAGCCAAGTGACCTAGTAAATGATGCAACCATTCTATATTGTCATGACACATCCATGTACCCTTCCCCTTCGGAGTGCCGGACCTTCCGTACCCTTCTAGAACATTCCTGGTGAAAACACCGGAATCATTCCCGAACTCCGAAACAGGACTTTCCTTATATGAATCTTATTCTCCGAACCATTCCGGATCTCCTCGTGATATCCCGGATCCCATCCAAATCTCCGAACAACATTCGGTCTCTTACTCATCATTCCATAACTACTCAACAACATTGAATCCTTAAGTGTGTCTCCCTACGGTTCGTGAATTATGCGGACATGATCGAGACACTTCTCCGATTAATAACCAATAGAGGAATCTGGAAATTCATATGGCTCCCACATATTTCTACGATTACTTTGCGATCGAATGAACCACTTACATACAATACCAATTTGCCTTTGTCTCACGATAGTTTACTTATCCGAGGTTTTGATCGTCGGTATCTATGCATACCTAGTTCAACCTCGTTACCGATAAGTACTCTTTTCTCGTTCCCGTGGTATGTGATCCCTTGTGAACCAGTCACATGCTTGCAAGCTAATTGGATGGCATTCCACCGAGAGGGCCTAGAGTATATCTATCCGTCATATGGATGGACAAATCCCACTCTTGATCCATGTGTCTCAACCCATACTTTCCGAACACTCAATGCCATCTTTATAGCCACCCAGTTATGGTGTGGTGTTTGATGTCATCAAAGCATCCTTCTGGTGAGGGTGATTAGCATGATCTCATGGTCAATGGAATTAGGTTACTATGTATCAGAAAGCTTACAACAATTGATCTATTAAAATGACTTGATATTTATGCCATGCTTATCTATAGGAGTATGTCCATCATACCATTCTCCTAATGATATGATCTTGTTGTTAACAACATCTCAATGTTCATGATCAGGAAACCATGATCATCAAGCTAGTATTTTAAAGAGGCTTTACTAGGGACTCTATTTTAGTTTACAAATCACACAAGTATTAATGTTTCCGGTTAATACTGTCATAGCATTAATGTAAACATTTATCATAAACACAAAGATATAATAATAACTACATTTATTATTTCCTCTAGGGAATATCTCCAACAAGAATCATATGCATCATGGCAAGAATTGAAATGCTTTCGAAATCATAGAATTATATCATGGTGGGGCTATGCTTGCCTTTGCCTGTTGATAGCCGGAAAGCAGAGCTTTAGAAGCCTTCAGCTTGACTTGATTATAGTTGGTCAAGTATTGTTCGTTAATCTTCGACGGTCTTGATCTTGGTCTTCGATCTCGATCTCGATATCATATTCTACTGGGAAGAACCAAACATCGGAAAGAGAGGGAAGCAATCAACACATGGCATTGATGCAATGCACAAGCAAGGATGATGATATGACAAGTTAAATTGTATCGAAAAGTAACCCTAAGGCATGATCAGCATTTTAATCGGGGTTTCGAGGGGTGCAAACCCTAACTCGGGGAAACTTCGGAATAACCTGTGAGGGGTTACTAGGTTGTTCTAATTAAACTTTCCATGAAAGTTGTTGACCAATGCATGATTATAGCTTAGATAGGTAGTTCTCATGTTTCTGAACATTTTGATATATTATTTGTATTTTTATGACTTGAAATGAATTAGTTATTGAATTTCCAAGATTGAATAAATTTCTGAAAAAAATAAACCACTTTCTGGAAAAATAAACAAAACTGGGATACTTTTTACACCGGGGAAACCCCTAGCCACAGTGGCTGACAAAGGGGCCCCGATGCCACCTCAGCTTCCACGTGGGCAGGTGGGACCTGGACCAGGGCTTCAATGGGTCAGACCCCGCGCGTTGACGTCCTATTGACGCATGCGTGACATCATGCCGGCATTGAGCCACAGATCGGCGGCGGGGAAGCGTTTGAGGGCGAGCGGGGATGCACGGTTGCTACGGCTCGATGCGGAGCGATGCGGGGAGCCTATCTACGGTGGAGCCGCCAAGAAATGGTTGCCGGAGCCACCTCCACGACGGGGAACTACGGCGGCCGACAGCGGCGCTTGGAGGAAGGGAGCTACAGAGCGAGAGGGAGACGTAGAGGAGCATCGGCGTATTCAGAAGCTCACCGGGAGCAAGATTATGAGGTCGGTGACGCGAGGCGTGGCTTGAATCGATGCCAACAACGGCGACCGTCGTTGGAGAAGAAGTAGACGGAGAGCTTGACTGAGGGCGCGGGGCTTCGATTGCTTCGGTGAGGCGACCTAGGAAAACATGGGGAGCTCGACTGTAGCCTTGGCTTGGCCCGGGGTGGCCAGAGATGGCGACGGCAAATGGCTGCTGCGGCTAGGTTTATGGGCGGAAGGGAAAATCCAGCAGAGGAAGCGAGAAGAGGGGAAACGGGTATGGGAGAGACAACTCGACGCGGGGGTTATTATCCTGGCATCCAATGGCAGTGGCGAGCATCGTAACACGGCGGCGATCGACGACGGAGGCGCTGCCAGGCAGCTGCTTGCGTCGATGGGAGGAAGAAGAAAAACATAGCATGTCAAAGAGGTACGGGCCAGTTGGGCTGCAACTGGGCCGAGGTGGGCCGCGGGAATATGCTGGCTTAGCGCTTAAGTGATAGATAGTGAGAAGAGGGAGATGGGCTACGGCCTGGCTCTGCTGCTGTTTTTTTATTCAACACCTTTTTATTTTCTGTTTTGTATTTCTGTTTGGTATTTTCAAATCCTTTTCTAGTTTGAACATTCTGAAAATATTAGAACTTTATAAAATTTATTTGAAACACATAGGGGCCCTCTATACTGTTTGGGCTCCACACATGTTGTACTTTTCAAACATTTTCAAAACCATTTGAAGTTTTCAAGAGAGGAAGGAATATAGGGTTTTAGGGTTTTGATTTGTTTCTTAGATGCACTTTAGAATATGATGCTCATGAAATGAATAAACAAAACCCTATTTAGACATTAGCTAAAACTATGGTGTTACATAAAGTAAAGTATGCCTGCCCTTGTAATCGAACATATTTTGTTGCTAGAAGGAATGCATGAGTGGCTTTGTAAGTTTTGTTTTGACTGTTATTTATTTGGTTGTGTGAGTCCCTCAGCGCGTCCGCCCTTTATGGGGTTTACCTTGTTTATTTGTGTGTATGCTTGTTGTTATTTAGTTAGTTTAGGTCGACTCGCCGTGGCTTGAAAATCCAGTCGCATGGCGACCCCAAGGGATGATCTATACTTAGCCGTTTTCCCGGACGCGAACGGGGTTGGTTGGATGAGTCCCCGAGCATGGTACTTAGCCTTTCTAGTGGAGTGCCCAAGGTAGGTGAGGACGAAGCGCGTTGTACTTGGCGTGTCGCTCCACCTGACTGGGAGAATCAGTCGCGTGGCGAGTCCAGGACGCGCTCTCATACTTGGTGTTTTCCCTAGCCGTGTGGGTTTGGACTGGTGTCAATCCCCGAGCGTGGTACTTGACCGTTCGAGTCGCTGCGCCAAGGATGTGGAGGATTGGGTCGCTATGAGAAGCGAGTGCGGTTGTCTTGGCCCGGCGGGCCAGTCGAGCGAGGCGACTCTAATGGGGCTCCGGGTTGGCGTTTTCGTGGATGACACAAGGCCCAAAATTTATCGGTGCCCTTGTATCGCACTACTTAGCCGTGCCGGTCGTGAACCAAGGGTTGACTTCCGCGATTAGCGTGACGTTGTTTTTACGAGTGCGAGTGGCACAAGATATGGAGAGTGGACACAATGTGTGCAAGTCGATCTTCTTTATTTCATAACGGGGGGAGTACATGTTGGAGTTCAAGGTGTAGAACTTCTTTAGGAGGTTTACATTCCATGGCCACTTGACGTCGAGCTGTCTGTCGCCTCAGACGTCGATGACGTAGTAGGCGTCGTTGCCCAGGACTCGCCCTATGGCGAATGGTCCCTCCCACGAGGGAGAGAGCTTGTGAATGCCCTTCATGTCCTGGATCAGTAGTAGGAAAAGGTCGCCTTGCTGGAAGGTGCGAGTTCAGACTCGACGGCTGTGGTAGCGACGGAGTCCTTGCTGGTAGATGGAGGTGCGGGAGCGCGCTAGGTCGCGTGCTTTGTCTGGCTGGTTGACTCTGTCTTGGCATGCGAGCTCGTTGTCGACCTCCACATAATTGGCGACCCGAGGCGAGTCGTGTTCTAGGTCGGTTGGCATGACGGCTTCAGCGCTGTACATCATGAAGAAGGGGGTGAATCCGGTAGACCTATCGACGGAGGTGCGGATGCCCCAAATGATGGAGGAGAGCTCTTCGACCCAGCACCCCGGAGTTCGCTCGAGGGGGACTCGTAGTCGTGACTTCAGGCCGTGGAGGTTGCTCTCGTTAGCGCATTCCGCCTGGCCGTTGGACTCCGGGTGGGGGACTGAGGCGAGGTCGAGTAGTATGATGTGTTCCTCGCAGAATTCGGCCATGGCTCCCTTGGGGAAGTTGGTGCCGTTGTCCATGATGATGTTGTGCGGGAACCCGTAGCGATATATGAGCTCATGTAGGAACTTGGTGGTGGTCTTCCCATCGCACTTGCCTACTGGCTTGGCCTCCACCCACTTTCTGAATTTGTCGACTACGACTAGGAGGTGGGTGTAGCCGGAGGGGGCCTTCTTGAACGGGACCACCATGTCCATGTCCCATACGGCGAATGTCCAGGTGATGGGGATGGTCTTGAGCGCCGAGCTTGGTACGTGAGTCTGGTTGGCGTACGCCTGACACCCGATGCAGCGTTGGACGATATCGACCGCGTCGGCGTGTGCGGTGAGCCAGTAGAAACCATGTCACATGGCCTTGGTGACCAGGGACCGGGAGCCTGCGTGGTGGCCGCAGTCGCCGGCGTGGATGTCTTGGAGGATTTTGCGACCTTCCGCGGGTTGTACGCAACATTGGAAAAATCCGGTCACGCTACGCTTGTGGAGCTCGCTGTTGATGATGACGAAGGACTTGCAGCGGCGTTCTATCAAGCGGGCCTCCACCTCGTCTGCGGGTAGGGTCCCTCCTTCCAGGTAGGCGACGTTTGGTGCGGTCCAATTGTTTTGCTCCGCGACCATGGCCACCAGGGCTGGTTCTGGTTGCAGTGGTCTCCCGATGTAGATCTCCCTCTGGGGAGAGATAGACGGCTTGGTGATGGTGTCGAGGAAGACACCGGCGAGTGGCGTGAGGCGAGCCGACCCGACGAGAGAGAGGGCGTCGCCTCTTTGTTCTTGCACCGGTCGATCCACTCGATGGAGTAGCCGGCGAAGTGGCCCCCTAGCTGGTCCACTACTTGGAGGTATGCCGCCATGGTGGGGGAGACGGCATCGCAGGTGCCGGCGACTTGTGCGGCGACCAGGTTAGAGTCGTCGTAGCAGCGCAGACGATTGATGTTCATCTCCTTGGCTGCTCGCATGCCGTGAAGGAGGGCCTCGTACTCGGCGATGTTGTTGGTGCAGGGGGTGAAGTCAAGGTATAGTACGTAGCGCAGCTTATCGCCCTTGGGGGATATGAGGACGATCCTGCCCCTGCACTGTCTACGTTCTTGGACCCGTCGAAGTGTAACAAACAGTAGTGGAGGTATGGCAGTTTCTCCTGCTGTTGCGCCTCCTCCCAGTCGGCAAGGAAGTCTGCCAGGGCCTGCGACTTGATTGACTTGCGCGGCTCATACTTGACGTTGTGGACGCCGATCTCGACGGCCCACTTGGCGACTCTTCCAGTCGCTTCACAGTTGTGGATAATATCCTGCAACGGTGCCGAGGAGACGACTGTGATTGGATTCTCCTGGAAATAGTGTGGCAGTCTCCGCTGAGCTCGGAAGACCGCATATACCAACTTCTGGTACCGCGGGTAGCGTTGTCACGACTCGGTGAGTACTTCGCTGATGTAGTAGAAAGGTCACTGCACCGGGCGCTTCTTGCCTTCTTCTAGTTGTTCGATGACCATGACGGCGCCGATGACCCGTTCGGATGCCACGACGTAGACGAGCATGGGCTCCTTGTCGACGGGGAAGGCGAGTAGCGGGGCCGCGAGTAGCACTTCCTTGAGTGCGTGGAGCGCGTCGTCTGCCTCCTTGTGCCACTGGAACGTGGGGTTCTTGCGCATTAGGCAGTAGAGAGGCATTTCCTTCTCGCTTAGCCGCGGGATGAAGCGACTGAGAGCCGCGACTCGCCCGGCCAACTTCTGGACATCGCGCAAGCACTCGGGTTTGCCGAGCCGGGCGATCGTGTTGATCTTGGTGGGGTTCGTCTCGATGCCACGTTTGGAGATACATACTCCAGAAGCTGTCCAATAGGTACACCGAAGGTGCACTTTCCTGGATTGAGTTTGATCTTGTACCTACGCAGATTTGCGAAGGTTTCGGCCAGGTCAGCAAGTAGATCACCCTAGCGGGTGGACTTCACCACCACGTCGTCGATGTAGACATGGATGTTGTGGCCAATTTGGCTCGCAAGGCACTCCTGCGTGCACCTCTGGTAGGTCGCTCTGGTGTTCTTGAGGCCGAATTTCATGGCGGTGTAGCAGAATTCTCCGAATGGCGTGATGAACGCCGTCTTCTCCTCGTCCTCGACTGCCATTTTGATCTTGTTGTAACCAGAGTAGGCGTCAAGGAAACATAGCGACTCCGAGCCCACAGTCGAGTCGATGAGTTGATCGATCCGCGGGAGGACAAACTGCTCCTTTGGGCAGGCATTGTTGAGGTTTGTGTAATTGATACACATTCTCTAGGTCCCGTTCTTCTTCTCGACCAGGACTGGGTTTGCCAGCCACTTGGACTACTTGATTAGCCGTATGAAGCCTACAGCGAGTAGGCGCTGCACCTCCTCGACGATTGCTCGGCGACGCTCTTCATTGAAGGGCAGCAGTAGACTGCTTGATAGGTCGCGCTTGTGGTTCGGCATTGAGTTTTTGCTCAGCGAGTTCCCTCGGGACACCAGGCATGTCGGATGGCTTACATGCAAATATGTCCCATTTCTCACGTAGGAACTCAATGAGCGCGCCTTCCTATTCTGGGCTCATGCCTGTCTCGATCGTCACTCTCTAGATGGAGTCGCCTAGGACAATCTCGACGGAGAGCGTGTGCGTGGTTGCCTTGAATGCGGTCGAGTCGCCGCTCTCCGAGTTGGGTTTCTTGAGTATTGTGGGGTCGTCATTGTCGACCCCGCTTGTGTACTTGGCGAGCTCCTATGCGTCCATGGCCTCGCACTTTGCGGCCATGTCGGGGTCATCGTGGACGGTGATGATACCGCATGGCCCTGGGAGCTTCATCGCGTTGTACGCGTAGTGTGGCGCCCCCATGAACTTGGCAAACGCTTGCCGCACCAAGACATAATGGTAGGGGACGTTGAAGGGCACAAGCTTGAAGACGATCCGCTCGGTGCGGAAGTTCTCTGTTGTGCCGAAGGTGACTGGCAGCGTCACCTTGCCGATCGGGTACGCCTTCCGACCGGGGACGATTCCATGGAAGGTGGTGTGGGTCGTCTTGATCATCGACTATGGTAGCCGCAGTCTCCTGAACATGTCCAGGTAGAGGATGTTGATGGAGCTTCCGCCGTCCATCAGTGTCTTGGGGAGCCAATAGTCGCCCACTTTGGGCTTGACCACCAAAGAGAATCGCCCCGAATATTCTATCCGTGGCGAGTGGTCCTCGCGGCTCCAAGTGATCCGCTGCTCGGACCAGTTGAAGAAGCGGGGGACATCGACTTGGGACACCGCATTGACGGCGATGACACGGGCGATGACCTTCTCTTCGCGCTTGGTGCTAAACCCGGTGAAGGTGTGTAGCAAGCCGGCCTCGTTGTCGAATGCCCCACCGTTTGGCGGGTGGTGTTGGGATCTTCCCATGCACGTTGTGGCTTCTCGATCTCCCTCAGGGAGTGGCAGTCGGCGGTCGTGTGCGTGGCAGGCTTCCCTTCCCTGCTATCGAACACACATGGCTAGTTAAGAAGAGCCATGGGGTCGAATTTTGGCCTCGCGTTGTAGTTTCCGTTGTCATGGCGTTGGCCTCCGTCGCAGTGGAAGCTCTTGGGTTCGCGTGGGGTGTAGCCGGCGTTGGCGACGAAGTCGACTCGCCCGTCACCGCGCTGTTTGCCGGTGAGGCGAGTGTTGTTGTAGTGTAGTTCAGGTCGCCTCCCGTTGTCGTGGCTGCTTGGGAGGCGGTTTCCACCCGACTCGTCATTGGTTTCTTGGTTCGGGTCCTCCACTGTGTATCGCTTGGCGATCTCGAGTAGGCATGGGATGTTGTCGAGTGTCTTATACACCTCCTTGAGGTTGACGACCAAGTGCTCGTAGCGGCACGAGGTCTTGAACTTGTGTATTGTCGTGTCTCGGTGGATGCCGGCCGCGTTGAACCATAGATCCTGCCATCGTTGGACCCAGCTGCAGGTCGACTCGCGGGGTCCCTGGACACATCGCTCCAGGTCCTCTATGGTGGTGGCGCGGGTGTAATAACCCTCGAAGTTTCTGATGAAGGCGTCGCGCATGTCTTCCCATGAATCGATGCTATCCACGGGGAGGGTATTGATCCATTGCTGGCTCGCTCCCTCCATCATCAGGGGGAGGTAGCGAGCGGCGAGTAGGTCGGTGTGGCCGGTGATTCCCATCGCCATAAGTTACGTGTATAGCCACACGGACAGGTCATATGAGGTATCGTACTTCTCGATCTCCTTTGGTGCTTTGAAGTTCGCGAATATTTTTTGCCTCGGCTGAGCGAGTGTAAAGTTCCCAACCTTTAATAAGGTAGAGATCCCTGTGTTTACAATGCTAGTCCCTGGATCAATAGCTAGCATCCATAGTTAAGATGTAATATCAAGAAACAAGGGTCATAATACAACTTTATAACCAGGAATAAAGTAATTTATTACATCTTACATAGCTCATTTGGCTATCTTATTACAATGCAGCAGAATATAACAATAGCATGGGGTCCTTCATCTTCAAAGTGCCACAGGCAGTCATGTTGGTTGCAGACTTGTAATCCTAATCAATAAACTTCACTAACATCAAACAAACCTGCAACATAACAAGTTACAGCCACAAGGGTCAATACATTTGAATTGTATTGGCAAGTGATACTATGGTAGTATAGTGGAGTCTATCATCTATATGCATTTGGCTAAGTGGAGCTTAGGCTTGCTTTGCTCAAAATAGTTTTTCCTTATCATTTGAAAACACTAAGATTTTGTTTGACAAAATCACCCAAGGCATCTTCCAATAGAAATTGGTGATCCTTCCACCCTTGTTCAACCACAAGATTTTAACTTAGAAATTGGGATGAGGAGATTCTTCATAGCTTCCATGTCTTGATGCTCAAATTGTCCTTTACCAGGGACATGGCTAAGTACTTAGATTTTACACTCTGCAGAGGTGGTGCACTTTCCCCACAAGACTTGGTTTCACCAAGACAAGTTCTTTCAGAAGCCTTCCCTTAGACAAGAATGGACGCGTTCCAACCTATCATTCCCCTACCACCAACTGTCCATTTGGCTAAGTTATTGCAACCTATATGATCTAGGCAGAGCCCATAATGCCAAGTGGCTGCACTTGAAGCTTCTCAACATTTGACATCTCAAATCTCTTTGTTCTGGATGGCCATCCACAAGTGAGATACACAAGGTAAACCATATAAATGGGCCTTGTGAACCACTCAACATAAACCATTCCTTCCATTCCACCCAAGTGTTTCATTCACTTAGTTGTTTTATTAAACAAAACACAAGTCCTTGACTTGGAAATATTCCATAGTATGAATATATATTCCACCCTTGTTTTCTACTAGCTAAGCTAAGCATGATAGTAGTAGGAATCTTAACTTAGGAAATTTCTACTAAGGTTTCATCTACTAGGATTTCCCATGGAATAGTTTACACTTAGCAAAATTCCATGCAAGTCCTACTTAGAAATATCACTAATGCATAGTGAAAATAATGGGACAAAGTATGAAGCATCACTTGCCTTTTTGGTAGAGAATATAAGTTCACTCCTTGATCTTGCAACAATCACACTCTTCAAATTCCACTACAATTCAATCAAGCAAGCAATAATTTATTCTACCATTAAAGCAAACATCATATAAAATGATAGAAACAAAACAATGCATGCAAGCATGCCAAACTTTGTTTTATTTACAAAAGTGGTTTATAATAGGTTATAAACATTCTAAAACACTTATTGGTCATTTTATAAACTGGCAAAACTATTTGCAAAAGATTTTACCTATAAACCATTTTTAAACTAAATCATTATTTTATGTGGTTGAAAATGTCTTTAGCAAAGTAATAATTTTTATAGGGTTCACCAAATACATTTCAAATCATAAAACTTGGTTTTTGGGGTTAGAGAGTTTAAATCAAAACATTTCTCAAAGGTTTTCCTCCAAAATCATTTTTAACCATTACACCATATTTTTATTTGACTAGAAATCCTTTAAATCAAAGATTGATTCTTTTGCTTCACCAAATATATTTTTGAAACCACAAATTGATTTCTATGGTTAGTAGGTTAAAAAAACCATTTGACAAAGGTTTTATCTCAAAAATCATTTTAGAACAAATTTTATATTCTAAACATGCATACATAAGTTTCTGCAAAAATAAACAATTTAACAAAAGCAATTTACTAAACAAAGGGCATAGTTAGAAAGTACTTGTTTTTCTGAATCCATTGATATAAAATTTGCAAAATTTGGACGTGTGGTTTGAAAGTTATGATTTTTTAAAATTGGAACATCTAATAGACAAGTTTCTGGTTTTTAAATCAATCAGAGGCCACGCGTCACGATTCTATTCGTCGGTACCATTTCGCTCGGACCGATCACTGTGGAGCGTTGGATCTAAGTGACATCGCACGGCTCAGAGGCACTACTTACCCCTTCGGGTTAGTTCTAATCTTAGTCGTCAGATCAAGATCCTACGGACCATATCACTTTGACCATAAAGCAGCGGCGCTGGCGGCGGCGTGTGGCGGCGCTGGCTCTGGCTACGGCGTCACGGTGATTACAGGAAGCAAGGGAGGAAGGGTAATGGCTCACCAGGTTCGCGTGGTGTCGCTGATGCTCGTCGTGCTCGCGAGAAGGCAAGGGGCGCACAGTGGTGGCATAGATTCCTCGCCGGAGTTGAGCTGCACCTCTGGCTCGTCTGTTCGTCGACGGGGGCGACGATATACGACATGCTAAGGCAAATAAAGGGCACCGTTAGGTTCGTATGGAAGTCGCGATCATGTGAGCATCCAAGAGGAGGAAAGGGGCGTTCTATTCTTACGAGGTGGACTCGCCGGAGTCGAGGCCGACGGCGACGATGCTCAGCTGTCGTCGTTGCCGACGCTAAGGGTTAAGCGCGAGCAAGCTGATGATGCAGAGAGAAGCGCCAGGGGGTGGGGAGCATGTTCGTGTGGTTGAGGAGGCGAGGGGCGAAGGAGGCTGGCCGGAATCGCTGGTGGAGCTCGCCGGATTCAGTGACAGTGTGGTTTCAAATTGAAACAGCCCTAGGGCAGAGAGGGTCGGTCGAAAGAGGGGAAAGAGAGAGGGGAGGCAGGCGTTTAAGAGGGTAGTGTCACGGGCGAAAATCTCACGGCCATTAACGCTAATTTACGCGAGGAATTAACGACAGAGAACGTCTGTGAGGGAGAGGAGGAACGGGTCGCGGGGTAGACGACGAGGTGAGCTGGCGGTGGGGCTGCCAAGTCAGTGAGGTGCGGGTTTGTATGTGGGGTCGTTTTATCAGCGGTCGAGGGGTGCGGGTTTGAGTGAGAAAAAAAATAGAGAGGGGTTTTCAGCGTGGGCTGGCGATGGGCCTGGGTCAGGTTAGTTGGGCTGGCTGGTTCTTTTTATTTTTTTTATACCAAATGTTTTTTCCTTTTTCTGTTTGAATATTCTGATTTGATTTTCAAACAAATAATTCAAGCAACAAATCAATTCAAACCTCAACCAAAATTTGTGTAGATTCATATACTGATTAATAACACATTCCAAAGTCAAATTTAGAATAATTTATTTATTCTTTTTAGGGTATTTTAATTATTTAAAATAGGCTCTAGTATTAATTGAATAAGATTTGATAATATTTTTCAATATCCATTTGAATTCAAATCAGCACCAAACTTTTCATGAATTTTAATTCTGTTTATCAACATATTTCAAAGTCCAAAATAAAATAATTCTTTTATTTTTAGGATCTATTAATAATTAAATAAATAGTCCAAAGTGTTTAATTCAAATAGGTTTTTAATTTATTCTAAAACTCTTTTTGAAATCTAAATAATATCAAAATATTTTCAGTAGGTTTCATTTGAAAAGCTAAAACACTTGGAAATCTTAATTAAAATAAATTAACAAGTTTTAGTGTTTATTTAAAATGGCAAAACCTTTACTTTAATAAAATTGGATATTAATAAATCCTCATGGTTTTATTTAAATAAACCTTTACTATTTTTATCAAACAAAATATTTTATTTCAAAAGCTTGGCCAAGATTTAATTTGGCTCTATAAAATAATCCTTATTTATATTTCTACCTTTGCTTTATAAAAACCATATCTTTTTCTTAAAAGATTCAAAAATAGTGATTCCAACTATTATAACTTTATTGTTTATTTATCTTTTTAAAACCCTTTAGGATTTTATTTGATCAAAATAGGTTTTGGTATTTCCAATTGAGCTCGCCGTCGCGGCAGTTCGTGACATTGTGCCTCAAGTCGTCGGGATAGCGTGGGCGCCAGCTTTGGTTGTTGATGATGTGGGTCCATGCGTCGACTGGATGCCCGTTGGCAGCGACCATGTTGTTCGTCGGTCGCGGGTCTTTGGTGGAGAGTGCCGCGTTCGCGGGTCGTGGTTGGAGTTGCAGGGGCTCGGGAGGTGGGCAATTGAGAGTATTTGCCATAGTTGGGCGGCCGCTCGAGGCCGCCCTGCTTCCTAAAGAGCAGGATTACATGTGCCCCCGCGAATCGGCGCCTGCGGTTTGCTGATCGACGGCCTTGGCGAGTAGATCCTTGGCGTACTGGATTTGTAGCAAGCCTTCCCCCGTCATGTTGAGGCTGGCGACTGCGGCTTGACTCACGATGACAATGTCCATCAGAGTGGAGAACAGTGGGAGGCCGTTCACGTCTCGCTCTTGTGGGGAGAACATGATCCTTGGCAGGTCCGGAGGGGGCGTGCAACTAGGCGGTGGTGGGGGAGCACCGTTCGCTGTTGCGCTCGGTGGTGGAAGGGCACTTCCTCCTGGTGGCACGTTCTTGCAGGCCACGCGGTCGGCCATGCGGGCAGGGTTGTTCTCGTCGTTGAAGTTTAGGGTGCGGCCCTGCACGGTGGGGTTCAGGCGCGACCTGATTTGGCGCTGGTGGTAGAGCGAGTGCTCCTGCGCTGTCGCTTGCTCGAGGCAAAAAAATTCACTCTCGGCTTGTACCTTGCGGACCGCCTCCTCCAGTCACAGGCGGAGTTCCTCGACCTCCGTCACCGTTGCGGTCGGTGGGATCAGCGTAGAGAAGGGGTCTGGCGGGGCGCTTGTGCCGCTCGCCATGTAGGTCGCGACGCAGTAACCCGATCTGGCGTGGAGGTCGCCGGAGTTCTCCGACCCGGAGTCGGAGTCGAAGATCTCGAGGATGGACGGATCCTTGAAGTCTCCCATGTTGGAGACTTGGGTGATGGAGCCCGCGGGTGAAGTGGCGACAATGGATCCGGCGATTGACGCCGGGGTCGCCGAGTCAGCGTCATCGTTGAGGGCCGCGTCGTCTGCGTCCACGTTGGTATCGGCCACGTTGTTGTTGGCCGAGCCGTACTAGGAGGCGAGGCGATGAATGGTGCGTACCTCACTCTCGAAGAGCCGGTCGCACGGTGGCGACTCGCAGATACAAGACGAGTCCTGCGAGACTATGACATCGGTGAAGCCGACGAAGAGGCTGATCGTTCCGACCGGCATGATCATGATATGCGTGACCGGGCGTGCCGCCGAGACGTAGTTGCTCGGCAAGATCTGAAGGATCTCGCTGATGGCGATCATCCGGCCGGTGGCAATCGTCTCGTTGATTGGCAAGTTGGATCTCGCCGCAGAACACAGGCCTGACCGACCAGGCCCCACGGTGGGCGCCACTGTCGTGGGAATGGCCACGGTAGATGCTGGAATCAGCAACGAGTAGTAGCACAAGGGGCAAGGGCGTCTAGCCAACTGCAGTGCGAGATGACAATGGAGACTCAGTGTTTACCCAGGTTCGGCCTCCCGGACAGAAAAGACCTACTCCTGCTAGATTGTATTAATGAGAGAGTATAAGGGCGAGCTTGGCGGCTACACGGCGAGTCGCAGGGGGTGTATGATGGAACGTGAGTCCTATGTGTGCCCTAGGGAGGTTTATATAGAGTCACCTCGCTAGGGTTTACAGATCTACATCCGATTAGGATAAGTACTCGGAGGGTGCTTGACCTAATCCGACTGGGCCTAGCTACGCTTTTGGGCCTTCAGCTTCCAGTCGCCTGGCTCCTTGTTGGGTTGTCATCCAGTCGCCGTCCTGCAGGCCCACTCGCTGGCATTATGGGCCAGTAAGAAACTTCCTGCTGGGCATACCCCACTCGGCATATCCCCATCAACTGACCGTGTAATGCACCCCACTAGTGATGCACACCGATGTGCACTACCGGTGAATAGCGTATGAAACTGCCATTATAATGCCATTGAAAACCGGTATGGACTACTCGTGGAAGATTTATAAACTTCTTTGCGCAAGGTATGAGATAATACACAATGGCAGTGTACTAGCCGTGCAATGCACACTACCTTCTATGCACACCGAGATGCACTGTTCGTACGAAGCGTATGCACTTCCAGTCGATAGTTTCATCATACTGCCATTCTAGTGCCATGAACACCAAGATACATTGACCGTGAAATATATATGAACTGCCTTCTAAATGCTTCATCAGGTGTGTACGCACGGTGCAAGATAACATTCTATGGCAGTGCACTAACCGTGCAATTCACCACACCTACTTTGCACCGCGAGTTGCACTTCTCGTGCATATAGTATGCACTGCTGAAATTTGACCGTACCCAAGTAGAGTTCTAACATGTGGGGTATTAGTTCATTAATGAGCACCTTCTTGTTTCTCAAGAATCATGGGTTACTGCAGACGGGTCTAGCGTTAAACCAACGCTGCTATATCCTCATTGTTCTTTTAGGGTTGTTCTTCCACTTTTAAAATCTATTTCAACTGGCGAAGTTCATCTATTCATCTCGCATCCTCCATATCTATGTGATTTTTCGTATCATGGAAGGTTGACTTTCATCTAGCTCATATGTAGATATTTGAATTATGTATATGTTTAGGTACTTCATATAAATCATTCTGCACTAACGACGAATGAATTTGTTTCTAGCAATATAGCACTTGGACATCCTTTATTAAGAACAATATAGGACGAGTGGTGGTTAAGCACGCTTCAATTTCTTTTTATTTCTACTGAATTCATATTTTTCCATTCTTGCTCAATGTCTGATGTTTGCGAGGTGTGAATATTTTTGAATTTCATTTGTTTGTGCTTCTTGTATCATGCGTGCTGCATCGATTCTCTAATTTTCAAATATGACATATATGACTGACTAAAAAATCCATACCTTGTTAACTGATAACTTGTGTTTTACCCAGTCGGCAGAAAAAATATTATCATATAGAAATGGCTGACCATATTTTCACGAATCAGTTATCTATCCCAAAGTTTATAAAACTGGTAAAAAGTCTAACAAATGATCAGAAGGTTTTGCTAAGAAACATACAATTTGATGGTATGCTTGGTATGTCCGGTGAAGAGTTGCCAAGGTCACTAGTGAAGTGGTTGATTGCTCATTTTAATGTTACTACAAGAAGGTTTGATTTTCCCAACGGATGAGGCTTTGAACTGAAGACCTTTCATTTCAACAAGATACTTGGGATCCCCTTTAGGGGTAGAACCAAAAAGAAGGCGTGTCCGCAATGGATTCGCGATATGGTTAGAGAATTAACTGATTGTGCAGGGCCAACACCAACTATAAGTGACCTAGAAAAGACAATTACTCCTGACCTGCTAGGTTCTCAATTCAAAACAACATTTGTTCTATTTGCCAACACTGTTATGTTGTGTCCTAGCTCATATGATGGAACCAGGCCAGACTACTTCTCTGCAATTGGCATGTCTGATGAGATTGACTCCTATGATTTGTGTCTTGCTGCGTTCGACAAGTTTATTAGCTCTATTGACACGTTCCAGAGAAATGGTTTGAAAGGTGCACTTGGTAGTTTCCTTCCAATAATTCTGGTTAGTTATTCACCGTGATACTTTTTTCTTGAATATTAGTGGTTAGTAGTTTGTGTAGATTTGTTGTGTTAATATAGTTGTAACGATTTTAATGCAGGTTTTGTACTTTGAACTATTGGACACAAATACTTTGTTACTAGGCCTTGCACTGCCTAGAATCTATTTCCGTACCACTAATAATATGAAGTTTGATGAGAGTCTTGACCAGAAGCCTGATCAACAGAACATTTATGGAGTTCACAAGGCAATACTCCCATAGTTATTCATAATATATGTAATTCACTAAAAGAATCTGGGCAGTCTATGATGTTTTTTATGACGCTCCCTAAAAACATCGACAAATCCTTGACGTTTTTTTTAATTTCATCAGCAGGCGGTCAGAGGGCCTCCGGACCGGTTATTCATGACGTTTCTCTATTTCGTCGTG
Organism: Avena sativa; assembly: GCA_916181665.1. NCBI lineage: Eukaryota > Viridiplantae > Streptophyta > Magnoliopsida > Poales > Poaceae > Avena > Avena sativa. The sequence continues at coordinate 361,515,862 of OV702285.1, read as the reverse complement.
GATTTCGTCCCCGGCCCGTAAGCCCTATCTCTCTTATAATCGTCGCGGATTTTGTCAGGGAATTCATTTTTATTCAACGAACTCGCTAACCAGGGGGTTAGAGGGAAAAAATTAAAAGGGATACAGATTGGTATGGTGAAATAGAGGTTAGAGGGATTTGAAGGTTGAACTTCACGATGGTTTTGGTCGGTCATGCGTGTCAGTCTGTTTGAAGAAATTAAAAGAGATAAAAATTGGTTTGAGGAAATAGAGGTTAGAGGGATTCGAACCCGCAACCTCGCCTTCTCTAGCGAACCACTGTAACCGCCAGATCACCAAAATTTGTTCGGTAATAAGATGTATTTCAACATTCTTATACATATATTGTTAATCACAAAAATTAAAATTGGTAGTTCCTCAACCGCATGCATAGTTGTCTAGGGTCTGGGGTCATACCGGGCAAAACATCTGGAAATACATCAGGGTATTCACAGACTATCCGGACTTGGTCAATGGTAGGTTGGGCTATACTCTTGTTGCACTTAAATTGGCGAGGTAAGGTTTCAGAGATATGCTCGACTGATAATTCGGCTGTACTGGTCATGGTTATGGCTTTCTTGGCACAGTCAATCAATCCTTTATGTTTGGACATCCAATCCATTCCTAGTACTACTTCCAAACCTTTAGTTCTGAGTACTATCGGATTAGCATAAAAATCTATGCCATGGATTCGGATAGGGACGGCTTTGCAAATTTGCCTAGCTTTGGTGGTGGATCCGGGAATTTGAACGATCATAACATGCTTTAGTTTGGTTGGTTGAATTTTACTAGTGCATGCAAATTCTTCGGTGACAAATGAATGTGATGCACCAGAATCAAACAACACTCTTTCAAGTATTGAATTAACAGAAAACATACCCAGCACGACGTCTGGCGCTTCCTGAGCTTCTTCAACATGCATGAGGAAAAGACGGCCATTGCGGTTGAGTGAATTCCCTGGGGCAAACCTTCTTCCTGGCTGAACATGATGCTGCTGCTGAGTTGGGGCATTTGCATTGGGGGCTGCAGCATTCTTCTTGTTGGGGCACTCGTTGGAATAGTGGCCCTTATTTCCACAGTCATAACAAGTCACTTGCGACTTGTCCTTTGTTGCTACAGGCACAGCGTTGCTTCCAGTCCTCGGGGCAGTGTTGGGGTTGGCGGTAGAATTGTTGGTGTTGAATTTGGGTGGGGCACGGTTGAAATTGCTAGAGTTGCCGGGGTTGTTGTGATTTCCTTCTGGCCTAGGGTTTCCATGGTTGGGATAAGTCGGACGGTTCATCGGGGGTCTATTGGTTCTTGGGGAAAATCCTGGAGATGGGTTAGGGCGATACTTTGGGGTCTGATGGGTTCCTGGCTGATGCATCATGCGACGCTTGCGGTTCTCATTGGCTTGGTTGATCTTTCCTTCAATATCCGAAAAAGGAATATTGACCAACACAGTCTGCATCTCATCGTGCAGACCATTCAAGAATCTTTTTTTCTTCTTCGCTTCAGTGTCGATCTCATCTGGGGCATACCTATATAATGACAAAAAATTGTCACGGTATTCCACTATGGTCATCCTTCCTTGCTTCAGTTCTCTGAACTCGTCTCTCATCCTCTTGATCAAACCTGGTGGCACATGGGTTCTGCTGTACTTGACCTTGAATTCCTCCCAGGTCATCATCTGGCCTCCGGTCATTGCACGAACAGTGTTCCACCATGCTCTGGCATCTCCGGCTAAATAGTGGGTGGCGAACAGAACTTTCTCATTAGTTTCCACTCCGGCGACTTCTAGGTTATTTTCCATGGTCTGCAGCCAATCGTCGGAATCTAGGGGCTCTTCTGACATAGTGAAAACAGGTGGGTTTTTGTTCTAGAAATTCTTGAGCTTAGATCCATGGTTTTCCTGATTTCCGTGGCCTTGATTGTTGTGGGAAAGCTGAGCTATCTGTTGCAGGGTGGCTAGGTTGGCTTGACGTTCGGCTCTTTCAGCTTCCCGGTTAGAAACCAACATTTGTAGGATCTGCAACATTGGGTCCGGGGATGAACCACTTCCTCCACGTGGCATCTAAAGATTGGGATAGATCATGAGAAAAGAGGGAAATTTCTAAGGTTTTGGGGCTTTGAAAAGTTTTTAAAGTTTGACTGAGATTTTCTAGCAACTTGCTTTTCATTCGTTCATTCACACGATACAAACACACACCACAAAACAAGAAAAATAGATGGTTTTAAGAACCATTCTGGAAACTACGATACAGTGGGACCGAATACTACTCACTACGCTAGTGCTCAAGTGCTACTACTCCTAGGAGTCGGTATAGTCGTCATCCTCATCATCCTCGTCGTCATCGATGAAGGCGTAATCATCCTCATCGGTGAAGAAATCCATAGCTTGATCCTCCAGAAAATCATCATCATAGGTGAGATAGTAGTAGGGGTCTCCACGAAGATCCTCTCTGGCATTCTCCCTTTCCTCCAACTGCATATCTCTCTCGTGGATGGTCTCCTCCAAAGACGAGATACGGTGGCGAAGACGGGCAATGATGCGCTCCTTCTTGTCGAGCTGACGGCAGCGAGACTTGCGATCCTTTGCTAGCATGGCGTTGGTCTGATCCTTCGTCTTCATAATGGCGGACTTGTGGTTGGAGTAGTCACAACAGTTGTCCAATTCTTGCTGACGATCGTACATCATGAAGCTAAGGTGGTCCAATTGAGTCTTCAGCTCGTGGTGGTATGGGGCTTCCAGTGGTTGTCCATTAGTATCACGCCTTGGGCAAAACTCAAAGCGGGTACCCTTGATCTGGTTGATACTTTGCCCACACAGACGGGCCAGAGCTTCCTGCATGGCCCTGGCAAGTCCATCGAGCCAGTTGTTCTCTCTTAAGGTGAACTGAATTCCCTCGGTAGTGGGAGGTTCAATCTTTCCTCGGAGACTTGCAACAATTAGCCACTGCAGATCTTCTCCTCCTTGATCATTGAGCTTAGCTCCGAAGAACTCGGGGTGAGGACACTCCAGAAGTTCCGAAAGCTGGTCCAAATCCCTCTCAAAGATAAGTTCCGAAAACTTGTGTTGTATTTCCCAACTGGTAAAACTTGCTGTACTTCACGTCTATCTAAAATAATATAAGATGAGTAAGTTAGTAGAGTGCTCAGGTGTGTCAAATTTTTATGTATTTTGCAAGAGTTTTTGAGGAACATGAATTTTCATGAAAGAAGTAAGTGATAAGAATGGGAATAAGTTTTTGTAAATATTTGCTTCTTTTGGTTTTGAAACTAAGTATTTGATTCAAACGTCCAGTCTAACTAGGGTCTCCTTTGGTCAGGATGGCTCTGATACCAACTTGTCAACACCCGGATTTTTAATCCCAGATGCCTGTTATGCCATACATCGCAATCCTAGGATTACCATTTTTGCGAGACATAACAGAATTCATAGTACATAATCCATTACAAACCATACATAAGGTCTTACACAAATAAGGATCTCATGATCCAGTCTTAATACAACACAAGCAGCGGAATACGTAATAATAACGGTAGCGTAGGAGAAGCTCCATCTATTGCTTGTGCCTCAGCCGGATCTTCACTGGCCGAGTCACTCGTCATAGCATAAGAGAAAAGTGAGATGTTAGAAGTAGTAGCATTGGCCAAAGCAGCGCAAGTGTCCATGCCGGCACTTACCAACCCGCATGGCAGCGTGTCATTTCAAGCTACGAAGCAAACCAAGAAGGTGCAAGTGGATGAAACTTTCCCAGAGCGCACAGTTACCATTGGGGCTGGCCTAACAGACAAATAGGAAAGCGAGCTCACCAGCTTCCTCCATGAGAATCGGGATATCTTTGCATGGTCCACTCAAGATCTGCAAGGAGTTCCGAGGGAGATGGCTGAGCACTCTCTTCATGTAAGACCAGATGCCAAGCCGGTGAAGCAACCCCTCCGCCGCTTCGCCGAAGATAGGAGGAAAGTAATAGCTGCCGAGATAGCAAGACTTTTAGCTGCTGGATTCATCATGGAAGTACTGCACCCGAACTGGTTGTCAAATCCAGTCTTGGTCGAGAAGAAAAAAGATGACCCGAACGTGGCAATGGTATGGCGCATGTGTATTGATTACACGAACCTCAATAAGGCGTGTCCAAAATTTCCATTTCCCCTGCCTCAGATCGATCAATTCATAGATTCTACTGATGGGTGTGAGTTGTTGTCGTTCGTGGATGCGTATTCAGGATTCCATCAGATACCACTGAATCCAAATGATCAAATAAAGACAGCATTTATCACCCTGTACGGGGCTTATTGCTATCGCACGATGCCATTCATATTGAGAAATGCAGGCGCAACATATCAAACATGCATGCAAAAATGCTTGCAAGATCAATTGGACAACAATGTTCAAGTATACGTTGATGACGTGGTAATAAAAACCAAACAAAGTCATACTCTAATTGAGGACTTGCGTCAAACATTCGCAAACTTGAGAAGATTCCGGATGAAGCTTAACCCGGAAAAATGTACATTTGGTGTCCCGGATGGCAAGTTACTCGGATTCCTTGTATCCAGCCGAGGAATCGAAGCCAACCCGACAAAGATCAGGGCCATCGAAAGAATGGAATTACCAAAAACACTCAATGATGTCCAGAAGTTTACTGGATGCCTGGCTTCGTTGAGCAGGTTTGTTAGTCGGCTAGGTGAAAAAGCCCTACCACTATATCAACTGATGAAGAAATCAGACAAATTCACATGGACACGGCAAGCTGATAGCGCTTTCCATGAATTAAAGAAAATGTTGGCAACAACACCAATATTAGCATCACCATTATCTAAGGAGCCAATGTTGCTCTATGTCGACGCAACCAACACAATTGTAAGTGCAGTAATAGTGGTTGAACGTGAAGAATGGGGCAAATCAGTCCAAAGACCAGTGTATTACTTGAGCGAAGTGGTCTCTGTCTCGAAACAGAATTACCCGCATTATCAGAAGATGACATATGGGGTATATATGGCAGCAAAGAAGCTGAAACATTATTTTCAAGAACACCCAATCCGGGTAATATGCGAGGCACCTATCTCGGATATATTGGGCAGCAAAGATGCCAGCGACCGAGTCGCCAAATGGGCCATCTAACTGGAACCATACACTCTACAATATGATAGGCGAGATGCAATAAAATCTCAAGCTGTTGCAGATTTCTTTGTCGAGTGGATGGAAATGCAGTACGAACCACCATTGCCAGATCTGAATTACTGGAAAATGCATTTTGACGGGTCCAAGACGAAAATGGGTCTAGGCGTCGGGATAGTGCTCACATCTCCAAAGAGAGATCAACTGAGGTACGTGTTGCAGATTCATTTTGATGCTTCTAACAACGTTGCCGAGTATGAAGCACTTGTCCATGTAATTAAAGTAGCAAAGGAAATTGGTATCAAAATGATCATGTGTTTTGGCGATTCGGATTTGGTGATTCAGCAAGTGTCTGGACATTGGGATGCGCTGGACGCAAACATGGCATTATATCGTTTGCACGTGTAGCAAATTTCGGGATATTTTGACGGTTGTGAATTTTATCACATTCCTAGAGCAGAAAATAAGGCAGCAGATGTACTATCCAAACTAGGATCATCTAGGCAAGCAATACCACCAGGGGTAGCGCTGGAGCACCTCAGAAAGCCATCGATCAAGCCGTCAGCAGAGTCCGAGTCAATCAGGGTCATCCCGGCGAGTCAGGAATCAGATGCAGTACCAATGGACATTGACTCAGGGGTAGGTTCGAGTCACTCGGGGACTGATCCGTTCAATTCAGGGATCGCCGAATCACACTCGGGGACTCCTCAGGTCATGTCGGCAGAGCATATGTCGGCGGAACCAATGGATATTGATGTTGAAGCAGAACCAGGACCACTAATACCAACTTGGGCACAGCCAATATTCAATTATTTGAAAGATGGGACCTTGCCGAGTGATGAAACATTGGCAAGGCAAACAACACGAATAACAAAAGCGTACACCATAATCAACAAGGAACTCTACAAGCGAAGTGTGACAAGTGTACTGCAGCATTGTATCAGCCCTGAGAAAGGCCAGGAGATCTTATTGGATATCCATCAAGGAGAGTGCGGGCACCATGCGTCATCAAGAGCATTGGTAGCCAAGGCATTCCGACATGGATTCTACTAGCCAAGTGCATTGGCACAAGCGCAGGAGTTAGTCGGAAGATGCAGTGGTTGTCAACACTATGCATCCAAGTCGCATTTACCAGCGTCTGAATTGAAGACTATACCAATCACTTGGCCTTTTGCAGTATGGTGCCTAGATATTGTGGGACCATTCAAGCCAGCAAGGGGAGGCATGACTCATATCTTGGTCATGGTTGATAAGTTCAGCAAGTGGATATAAGTGAAACCAATCAAGAAATTGGACGGTAAAACAGCTGTCACATTCTTATGGGATATAATCCTTAGATACGGTTATCCACACAGTGTGATCACTGACAATGGCACTAACATTGCCGAAGGAGATTTTGCTCGTTTCTGTGGGAAACACCGAATAAGGCTCGATGTAGCATCAGTCGCCCATCCAGAATCAAATGGACAATTTGAACGGGCTAATGGCTTAGTTCTGTCAGGGATAAAACCCCGCTTAATGGAACCACTCCATAGATCACCTAGTTGTTGGATAGAGGAACTACCCTCAATACTGTGGAGCCTAAGAACAACTCCGAATTGGTCAACTGGTTATACACCATTTTTCCTCGTATATGGGGCTGAAGAAGTTTTTCCTGCCGACATAGAATATGACTCGCCAAGGATAAGGCAATACTCGGAAGCCGAGGTAAAAGAGGCTCGAGAAGATGGAGTATACTTACTCGAAGAAACAAGGGAACGGGCATTATCCAGATCTGCTATATATCAACAAAATCTCCAACGCTACCATAGCCTGAAAGTGCAACCTTGTGTTTTTCGAGAAGGGGATTTGGTGCTCAGGCTGGTGCAGCGCACAGTAGGAATGCATAATTTATCACCCCCATGGGAAGGCCCGTTCATTGTAAGAAAAGCATTGCACAATGATTCTTATTATCTCAGAGACGCTCGTGAAGCGCAAAAGAACAAGGCGGACAGGTCAGGAGATGAGACCAAAAGGCCATGGAGTGTGGCACTACTTCGCCCCTTCTATACTTAGGAGAAGCAATGCATGTATCACTCGAACTCTCATATGTCGAACGACTGTGCTGGCTATGTGCTGATAATAAAATGGTATGGTTCGAAAAACTAACTCGGGGACTACCCCTTAAATTTTCCATCTCAATTATTTTATGTCGACTGGCGTGATACCCGAAATTTATCTCAGAACAAGTACTGTTTACTCGGAAGAAATCAACTCGTCGACTATGCTGTTGTCCGAAAACACAGCTTCATGGCAAGCAAGAGAAAAAAGATGTAAGACGGGTAAACACGAACGTCGGATAAGTACAAAGGAGAAACGCTAGTCGACTTTAAGTTTTTGCCTAACTCTCTGCAGGTCGCGTTATGCTACGTGTCGAGTAATCTCGGCGAAGTGATCCAAGTTTCATACCCGTTAACTATATCCTTAGTACTTTGAGACTCTAATATTGAACACCGAAAAAGGTAGACAGGGGCCAAAGGCAAGGAAAGATGACACGACAAAATGAAACTCGGGGACTTACCCTTGAATGATTCGCACTTAGAACATAACGCAAACATATAAAGCTTATCAAAAGGCACACAATCAAACTTAAATTGCAAATGTATGATACATATGTACCCGGCATACCGGGGATCTAATAAAAGTTCGAGTATTTGTTGGCCTAAGAAGCATACGAACTCGGAGGAGCACTCTCGGACCCAGGAGTAGTGCTTGGAGCATCGGCCGGGTGAGGGGCATCTGTGGCCGGGTCATCCGGGTCATTTGACTCGGTTGCCTCGCTGTCACCACCCTCTTCATCAGCAACTTCGACGAGCAGGTCACCAAGGTCGAGGAAGCTGGGCCCTTCACACCAAGCGTGCACCATGGTGTACTCGATCATGGCATAACCTCGCTCCTAGCGCTTCTTGATCAGCTCCGGTTCATTCAGCCATTTGCCATCCCTCCTTATGCGAGCAAGAACATCAAGGTTGATGTCCTCGTACCATGAAAGCACGAAGGAAAGAGCCTTGTCCGATGCAGCTCGGCCGGCCGACTCACGCCATTGATCCAGCCGGTCTTCAGTAAGGAGCAGTCTCTCGGCAAGTGGTTCGATTAGTTCGGGTGGGTCTTCATCCGGCCAGAGCATGCGAAACGCAGGGATAGCCGACTTGAGCAAGTCCACACCACAAGACTTGAGGGTCTTGACCCATTCAGACACTGCTTCAAGAAGCTCCTCCATAGACACCTCGCTGTCAGCAGGAGCACCAGCTTTGGCTCTCACTTTCTTCATGGCTCGGATGGCAAACATGTTGGCCTCAGGAAAATTCTCTGCAAGCAAAAGATAAAGTGAGCAAATAACAAGGGCAGATGGAAGAAGTCTAGAATGACTTATACAGTGCAAAAAGAGCAAGGACTCACTACCTAGAAAGAAGTTTATGGCAGCGAGTTTGCTATGCCAAGTCTTGGCCTTGGCTTGAAGGGCGTCAAAGTTCAGATTTGCCGACTCGACCGATGATTCGGCCTCGTCGAGCAGCTTCTTGGTCTTCTCGACGCTGGCGGCCTGCTGCTCATTCTTCTCACCAAGTTCCTCCTTCAACCCTTTCTCCTCGGCCAAGTGCTTCTACTCCGACTCGGCAATCAACTTCTTCAGCCGAGTCACCTTGTCCCGCTCCTTCTGTAGCTCGGTTTGGTGCTTCTCTGCTTATTCTAAAAGATTTCTTGTCAGCACCAGCAGAAAATTTTAGCTATCACATCAATGAAGCAAGAGACTTACTCTCGGCCTCGCTGATCTACGAGTGAAGAGCATCTATTGTGGACTGAGCGGAGGCTAAAAAAGAACGAGGAAGGATTGAGCTAATGAACCAAAGAAAAGAACGCCGAAAAGAAAAAGGACGAATAAGGATATTACCTTGGCCGTGGGTGTTAGTCTGTAGCTTCTCATACACAAGTTCGAGCTTGCGATGCGCCAGGACGAGAGCTTGGTGCACCTTGGTGCGCTCGTTATGCGTGTGCTGAACAAAGAGGATGTACAATAAAAGAAAGGTCAAGTCAAACAGCCGGCTGAATCAAAGAGCTTAAGAGCTTACAGCCGAGTAAGTTCCTTACTCGATAGTAACCTCGAGGGCTAGGGATTGAAGCTCTAACATGAGTTTGGCATAAAGGAATCAAAGAGCTTAAGAGCTTACAGCCGAGTAAGTTCCTTACTCGACAGTAAACTCAAGGGCTAGGGATTGAAGCTCTAACATGAGTCTGGCATAAAAGGAATCAAAGAGCTTAAGAGCTTACAGCCGAGTAAGTTCCTTACTCAACAGTAACCTCGAGGGCTAGGGATCGAAGCTCTAACATGCAAGCTTGGGACTCAAAGATTAAAGTAATTGGTGAGAGATTATGGCCGAGTAAGTGCCTTACTCAATCGTAACCTCGGGGACTAGGTGATATGTATAACGGAATTACTCAACAGTACAAAAGAGTAAGAAGTTACTTTACCTCGTTTACTTCGTCGGCGCGGGCCATCTGAGTAATGGCTTGCTGGGTCATGTTAGAGACAACCTTGGGGCCCAGCTTCAGTTTCTTGCCGGCACGGGTGCTGACCTCCTGCTCTCCAGCTGCATTCCATGCCACGGCGTAAGGCTCAGCCGAACCTAGGCTCTTGCCACTAAGCGTCCGAGTGAGAACCCGACCCGTTTTCAGGGAGGTTCCCACATTGGCACGAGTCACTGCGGCACTAGCATGGAGGGTAACATCCTTAGAGCCATCGCCTGACCCGGCAGCCGCAGATTCGCCCCCTTACCCGTTGAGGCGATCATGGTCGCCAAAGTCAGAGGCCGGATCTGGGTAGCAGAACCTGGAGCGCAGACCAGTGTTTTCTGCTTAGAGGAGGTGGATTTTCCTGACGTAGGGCGAGCAGAGCCAGAAGCCTTGGGCTGGGTCTTCCCCTTTGACAGAATTGGAGAGCGAGTAGGGGGATTTGGAGGAGATCGTGGAGCCGGCTGACTGGGCTCAGCGGTTTTGCTGGCTCCAAGATCATGAAGTTGTTCATTCACATCAGTTTGAGGGCTGAAGCAAGAGGAACTGGTGGCAGAAGGTTTCTCGGCGCCATATTCACGGGCACCAAGATCAGGAAGTTCTTCCTGTCCAGCACCAGGGGTGCTAGGCGAATGACCCACCGGGTCTGACTGACACTGAGAAGCGTGAGCCTCAATAGTGTGAACCTCAACCCGGACGGGACTCGGCACCACCGAGTCAGCAGGAGGAGGCGCAGGCCTAAGTGGTGAGGCAATGCTAGAAGCAGCCTGGTTCGCCGTCAAGGGTGCGGCACTGAAAACAACGAGACACATATAAGAGAACGTCAATGATGAAAAAGAAAAGAACGGAGAGAGCAGAGTACAAAAAGCTTACCCGGTGACAACCGGGTCACGAACGACTCGGCGTGTGACTCGGCGCCCAATAGCTTGGCGAGTATCAGCCAGGCTAGCAGCAAGAGAGGCAGTAGGAGCTACCGGAGTGAGCTAGCTCTTCTTGGCCGGCTGGGTGCTAGAGGAAGCTCCGCGTCGCTTTGGCTTGGCGACGGGGATCTTGCCGACTCCACCCACGGCGAGAGGAGGGTGTCATGTACCTGGACAGCTGCATAAGTAAATAACGGGCTTACTCGAATAAGAAAGGAGATTAAGGTCACAAGACATATACCTCCAAAAGTGTACAATCATCATCCTCATGATCGTCACACCAATCTTGTAAGGGATTGCGAGATTGACTCTTACCCAAAGCTGAAGCAGCTGCAGCTTGCGGGATAGGCATGAAGCACTCCAGTTCATACTCGGCCTCATCCGAGTCGGAGCGATCCCCATGATAACCAGCAGGAGGGACAGTACTATCATCAACCTGGTGAAGGAGATTCTGCGGAGGAAAAACAGAATGAGAAACTAAAAAACTAAACTAAGAGTGGCAAAAGAGCTAAAGCTTACTCGGCGAGAAAGTGATTCGGAAAACTTACCCAGGGGACAGGCCTGACCCGGCTAAACGGTGGGCAACACCAAGCCCAATCATCTGCCAATTTCAATTTAAAGATTGAGCTTACTCGGCGGGCAATGGAGTCTTGGGTGAGCTCCTTAGTGGAGTGCAGAGTGGGATCGTGGGATCCACTCATGAAGCACATCTTGTGGCTCCTCACTTGGATGGGGCTAACCCGGCGTGAGACGAAGGTGCACATGAGGTCAGAGTCGGCGAGATGAAAGTTTTCATCCGGCGACAACAACCTTTCCAAGATTGCGTTGGCCTCGTTTACCGCAGCGTCTTGGTCGTGCGGGTCAAGCTGCCAGTACTTCTTGTTGGGGACCTCATCCGAGAAAGGGGGAAGCCGGATGTTATCAGTGGACCCGCTGTTTTTGACATAGAAAAAGGTTCTATGCCACTTCTTGCAGGAGTCAATACCAGTAACCCGAGGAAAGATAGAATCTCTCCTGGGCGTGATGCTAGCAGCACCGCACCGGGTCAGCCTCTTCTCAGATCGAGGAGCACCAGGCTGGGGAACAACCTGAACCTTAAAGCCAAAATATTTGGCCCACAAAGGAACTATGGGCCAAATTCCATGGTAGGCCTCGCAAGCAGAGATGAAACAAGAAAGAGAGCCAATCACTTTGGCAGGAAGATGGTGGGTCTGCAGATGGAAGGTGGAAAGAAACGAGGAGAAGAAGGTGCTCATAGGAAGAGCAAAACCGCGTTCAAAATGAGATAGGAAAACCACCCGCTCGCCACTTGAGGTTTGGGAGAAATCTCACCGGTGGGGAGACAGCAATCCACTTGCAGTGGAATGCGTCTGGAGGAGCGGAGCCACTCCACTTCTTCGGTGGAGACCTCCGAGCCTTCCCAGCCGTCGCGCTCGCCGGCGGGAATCTCCTGCTCCTCAGCACCATCGGAGCCGTCGCGAGCATCCATGAGATCAGCAGAGTCAGTCTCCTCCGCGGTTGGAAGAGGCTTGGAACAGCGTGGACCCGTACTGGAATAAAAAGAAGAAAGGGGCAATCGCAACACAAGAACAGGAGGAAGAAGGAACCGCAAAGGGGGCAGTTTGATTTTGCGGGAGCAAGGAAGAAGAAAGCGCAAGGGTTAACTGAACGGGCGTGGGGGAAGTGTAAACCCCCAACCCCTACTTAAGGGCAGTAAAAACACCGGTCGTGGGATCTATCTATGCCGTGCGGCAAGCGTGTGGCCGGGAAAGCCAGTCAGCAAGCGCCACGTAGCCAAGAATACACAAAAAATCCCGTGCCACGTCAAGACTAGAAGGACAAGAGGCCCTTGCCACGTCACGTCAAGACTAGAAGGACAAGAATACCGGTCGATGGGACTGCCACAGTGACGGGGAATAACTGCGCAGCCGTCATTATGCCGCCAGAGCTTGGAACAAAAATTGAGGCAAGTAATCATGATTACCAGCTGTCAGTGACTGAAGCGCGCCGAAAATGACTCGGAATTGGCCAAAGTAACTCGGCTCGAGGCAAGAATGAGCCAAGAAGTCAAAGAGACGACCCGGAAATTGTCAGACTGACCCGGCAAGCTGCGAAATTGCGATAGATAAAGACAAAAACTAAGTTCCACGCACACAAAAGGAACCTGGAGATGCCTAACAGCTTGACTTGCTAGACCTCACCAGCTTCGGGGACTAATGTCGGGGGGATAACCCCCGGTAGGGTCACGAGAGGGGAAACATAGCGCAACTGGGTTGGCTCCGAGTAAAGAAAGAACCTGGCCGGGTAAGAACGGCCGGGGTAGACAAGCATGAAAGCCGACATACAAACTATGTCGGCCCGCATAGGACAAAGTTGTAACCCTTGTAGGAACCAACGACCGAGTCTTCCGAGGAAGGGCCGAGTGAAGGAGGACGCGTGGCACCTTTCCGAGTAAGGTTCAGGAGGGACCATGGTAAATCAAGGTCAAAAGAGAAGGGCGACGCCGGGTGCACAAAAGGAGCCGGCTGATGCCCGAAGCATGCGCTAATGTGCAAAGTAACATCATGACGCCAAAAAGAACAAGAAGCAGCGTACCAGAAGACCGTTAGCTGTCAAGCTTTATGGGCCGGACCTCTGGGCTTAGGGCAATCCCATGACCCGGCCCACATTGTAGGGACCAAGATCCAAACAGTAAACCCTAGAACCCAAAGGGGTATTAGCTAGCTAGCACTGCCTATATAAGGGAGGGCATAGCAGTAGTAGAAGGAGGTTGGACCAGGTAGGGAACTAGTGCTGTGAATCTAGCTTATACAGTTCAAGGAGCACTTGTAATCTTTGGGGTATCAATCAAATTACTAAGTCTGGAGAGTTCTTCTTGTTCTTCGTGCATGTCTCGACCAGACACTCCCTCCCCGGTGACCACAAGCACCCATTCGGCCCCCAACTTAAGCCTACCCATGGCATCTGCCGTGCCACCACCATGACAACTAATACAAACTAGTCTTACGTGTCTTGTACTCCAAAGCTCCGAGTTGGATGACAACTACACCATAGCCTTCGTTTATCTATCATGGGCCTCACTTGTAGATCGCTTTAACTGGGCCTCCTAGCAGGCCATAGGCCTCTCTACCAACTGTGGCACATACGAGTTATCCGGATTAGACACATGCAATGGTGGTACACATTTAGCATATCCCCAACAGCGGTCGTCCTGGGCTTGAAGAAGGATCCTACGGTGTACTTGATGTCAACCACCCCCACTATCTTCCTTTCAAAAGAAGCAAGGATATCTTCAACCCTATCAATCCAACCATCAACACTTGTGCACATGTTGGTGTATAGAACATTGATGGTGGTCGTGCCATGGCATTCAATAGTGGATTCATCCGAGAAAGGAGGAATAGCCATTGGACGATATTGAAAAAATGGTGGATGAAAATGTTGTAGCTACCGAAGGGAGGCAGGGGATTAATAGACAGCTGAAAAACTGAATGGATGAAAAATATGGTAGAAAATTGTGGACAAGATAGGAAACTCTAACTGATAGATAAGCACCAAAAAAACTGTGGCATTAACTGCAGCAAATCAGCCCCTGCATGTGCGGAAATTATCCCCTCCTTAGTAGGATCAAGATAGGAAACTGCAAACGGCTAGAAGAGCATGCATAATCTCTAGCTAATATACCACCTAAAAAGGGACTTCCAACTAGCCGACTAACCGAATTGCGGAACAAAAACATGAATACCTACAGGAAAGCACATAATGCACGTGATCGTTTCAAAATAAAATAATAGCGGTATGGGAAACAAAAAAAACAGGATAGTACATGGTGAACAAAAAAAAGTTCAACATTGACTAGTGTTAAGTTCAGATCAAGCAAAATTGAAATAGTGAACTACAACTGCTAGAAGAGCATGCATAATCTCTGGCCAATCTTCCACCTTTTAAGAAAAGGTACTTCCAACTAAACAACTAACCACATCACGGAACAAAAAACGCAAAGACCTACAGGAAGGCCCATGATGCACATGATCGTTTCACAATATTATAACATCAGTTTGGGAAACAATAAAATTAAACCAGGATAGTATAGGGTGAACAAACAGAAAGTTCAACCTTGACCAGGGATAAGTTCAGGTCAAGCAAAAATAAAATAAAAACTGCAACGGCAAGAAGAGCATGCATAATCTCCGGCTAATCTACCACCGTTTAAAAAAGGGACGTCCAACTAAACTACTAACCACATTACGGAACTAAAAAACATAGAGACCTACAGGAAAGTATAGAATGTGCGTGATCATTGTGAAAAAACATAAGAGCAGCTTTGGAAACTGTCACATCCCAAAATTTTGCAAATTTCGAAATGTGAAAAATAAACAAACAAAAGAAACAAATGTTGAAATTTAGAGGGAAAAGAAACTTTTGCTTCTAAATGGAAACATCAAAACCTTACTTGAACAGAATTTGAATGAAAAAGAAACAAACAAATTTTCAAACAATCAAATGCATTCATGCATCGAATGTATCTTGAATTTAAGCACTTGGAAAAGTTAAACTAAAAACCTAAACCCTAATAATAGAAATCATCATTAAGATCACTCTAAGACTATGGCTTCTTTAATATAAAAATTTAGCAACAAACATTCCTAATTGATCAATGATGGTAAACAAAAATATTACAAAACCATGGGAATTGATTTCACTCTATTTGGAGCCATGGATAAAATCTTATAATATTTATAAGATAAAAGAAAGTATTTCCAAGACTAATAAAGCTTATTGCTAAAATCAATACCAAATTTGTGAATAAAATAATTCTAAAGGATTTAAAAATATAATTAAATATTAAATAAAATTATACAAATTGGAATCACTATTTTTTGAGCTATAAATAAAAAGATATGAATTTTATAAGACAAAGAAAGAAAGAAATCAGTAAGAATTATTGCAAAGATAATTTAAAACATGGTTAAAATCCATCAGTAAATGGAATAAAAGTTTATTAAATAATATAAAAGAATTAAAGTTTATTTAAATAAAATTATATGGGCTTATGAACCATATTCAATTTTATTTAAATAAATACCATTATGCCTCACTTAATTTAAATGAATATTAAATCATAAGGAAAATATTTGGATTACCCCAAGTTGGACTAAATAACACACTAATGTTTTTGTATAAAAGCTACTGAAAAATTTGGTAAAGATTTGAATAAATTTGGAGTAAATTAAATTGATTTAAATAAAAACAGAAAACAGAAATAGAAAAGGAAAAACATTTGAAGAAGAAAAAATAAAAACAAACCTACCTACCAGCTGCCTAGCCCAGCCCAGCAACACGGCCCAACCAGCCCACCCGGGACACTCCCTTCTCCCCCGAAGGTTTCCTTTTTGCACCGCCCATGCATCGCACCCCCTCGCTGACCGCCTAGATCCACTACCTCATCAGCATCGTCGTCCTCACCGCGCGTTGAACACGCCCTCCTCCTCTGCCATTTCTGGCGAGATTAATTTGAATAAATTCATTTTAATGTGCGTGAAATTCTCTGCCCCGACCCTGAATTCTTATTCCCCTCTGCCTCCTCTCCATTTCCCCTCAACTCTCGCATCCAGAGACCCCCTAGGCTGCTCGGAATCGATTTCGCGCCGCCACAGCACCGACGGTCTCCGATGAAAAATACGGTGAGCCCTGACCTCCCCTTGATCTCTGGTTCACACGACCTTGATCGCCATCACCTCGCGCTTCTCGTGATACTCTTTGTTCGTCCGCGGACGCTCTGTAGGCTTGACCCGTCATCCCCTGCGAGCAACCGATGGAGCGTGCAACTTCGGCGACGAAATCAGGTGATCTCTGTGCGCGCCTTGTCCTCTAGTTCTTGCAGCCATACTCGCCATCATCTTGTGCTTCTAATGATCCTCACCGTTCACTAGGTCATGGCCTATAGGCTCGCCTCTATCAACATCTGCATGCTCCTAACGGTGGCCGCAACTCCGACGATGAATCGCCGCCGCACCCGTGCTCCCCGGCCTCTCCCACGACCACCTTGAGAACCGCCTCGCCACTATGACCCTAGTAACGCCCTGCACCTCCTCCCTTACCCCCTAGCATCACCGGACCACCATCGCCCGATGCACCGCCGCCATAGTCGCAAGTAGCACCGCCCAATCCTAACCATCATGTTGTGATCCACTGAATCTGAATCTTGCGGTTAGGATTAGTTCATTTAGCGAAGGGGTACGGTTCGATCTGAGACAAACGTTTTCAGTTAAATCAAACGGCCCGCATAGAGTGATCCGCACGAAGCGGTATCGACCAATCAGAACACACTGCGTGTCTATGAATTACAATTAAAACCCATATTTGATCTATTTCATGTTTAAACTTGTAAAATCAATAACTTTTTTCTGTATTTCCAAAAATTACAAATTACGTGTCTATGGATACAAAAAAATGAGACCTTTGCATCTATGGCCTTACTTTGGTCATTTGCTTCTGTAAAACTAGAGTTTGATGCAGAGACTTGTTTAGGACTATTTTGGCTATAAAAATTGTTCTAAAAATTATTTTTGAGTAAATCCTTTTACAAATTGTTTTCTTTTGAACCCTCTGACCATAAACACTAACATTTGAAATTAAAATTATACTTTGTTGACACTATGAATTATTCCTTTGAATAAAAGCTTTTTTAACAAAAGAAAAATGATTTAAATGACTTATTTTCACTAACTTGGTTTCAAATGAAACTCAACTTTTATAAAAGACCAGTAGGTATTTTGAAATGTTTAGAGCCTTGTTAGAAACAACTTCATCAATAAAATAACCG
Source organism: Avena sativa (assembly GCA_916181665.1). NCBI lineage: Eukaryota > Viridiplantae > Streptophyta > Magnoliopsida > Poales > Poaceae > Avena > Avena sativa. The sequence goes on along the minus strand of OV702285.1, from coordinate 361,498,449 downwards.
TTTGCATGCTTGCATGCATTTCTTTGTTTTCTTGTTTTGTTTTGTTATTTGGTGTGCTAGTTTTAAATGTGTGCTTTGCTTGATTGTGATGTAGTGAACTTTGAGGAGTGTGACATTCGCAAGATCAAGGAGAGTACCAAGATTTTCTACTAAAAAGGCAAGTGATACTTTGGTCATCAAAAGTCGTATCTTTTCAATATTGCATTAGTGATATTTTTGTAGTATGTAAGATAGGACTATTTTGTATATTTTTATGCTATGGTAGATCCTATAAAATATAACTTGCTAGAAATTTTCCTAAAGTTAAGAGACATGTTATGCTAGTATGCTTAGCCTAGATATTAGAATTCAAGGGTGGAAATTCATGTTATCATATTATGGAAAGGTTATGCCTATGTGTTTTTGACTAAGAAAACAACTTCTTAATGAAACACTTGGGTGGATTGGGAAGTATGGTGTGTTGAGTGGTTACTTAGGGCCCATTTCTATGGTTTACCCTATGTATCACACTTGTGGATAGCCACCCAGGAACAAAGAGATTTGAGATGTTTAGTGTTGAGAACCTTCCAGTGCAACCACATGGCATATGATCTCTGTCTTGACCAACTAAGTTGCAAGAAACTCAGCAAGATGGACATAAGGTCGTAGTGATGATAGGATGGAACGCGTAGATGGTGGTCCGAGGGATTTCTTCTGAGAAGTCTCGTCTCGATTCATGTCGAGTCTTGTGGGGAAAGTGAACCACCTCTCGAGAGGGTACAACCTAAGTACTTAGCCGTGTCCCTGGTAATGGACATTTTGAGCATCAAAGACATTGAAATGATCAAGAATCTCCTCATCCCAATTTCTCTAAGTTAAAACTTGTTGGGTGAACAAGGGAAGCACCTGGTGTGTATCTAGTGTGCCATTGTTTGATAAAGTGTTTTGAAAAAGAGAAAAACTATTTTGCAAAGGATAGGAAAAACTTAATTTATGCAAAGTCCAGCCAAAAACCCACTTAGCCATATATTCATGTAGTTTTTAGATTCTCCATATCAATATGATATCACTTGCCAATACAATTCAAATGTATTGACCCTTGTGGTCGTAACTTATTATGTTGCAGGTTTGTTTGATGTTAGTGAAGTGTGTTGAGTAGGGATTACAAGTCTACCACCAACATGTTTTCCCGTGGCATATGAAGATGAAGGACTCCATGCTTTATAATTATAGTTGTTGTTGTGTAATAAGATAGCCATATGAGCTATGTAAGTTGTAATGAACTATTTTATTCCTGGTTATGAGTTGTAATATGACCTTTGTTTCTTGATATTACATCTTAAACTATCGGTGCTAGCTATTCGATCCAGGGACTAGCACTATAAACACAGGGAGTTGTACCTTATCGGGTTCAAGCCTCTACAGAAACAAAAAAAATAAACAGGACAGTATAGGATGACAAAAACACAAAGTTCAACCTTGACCTGTGATAAGTTCATGTCAAGCACAAGTGAAAAAAGATGTATATTCATGTCTCTAAATATATGATAGAAAAACACAGCATTCAACCAGTGAGCTTAAGAAAACTTTCGGGCTAATAAGGAAGTACAAGAGAGAATGGTATAAATTATTCAAATAGAGTATCCACGTAGAATATTTCAATATACTAGGTTTTAATAACACCAGGTCCGTATTCTTTACATTTCAAAATAGAATGTTGGAATATAAATTGTACAATGACTACCATCTACATCGACCGCATTAACATCCTCATTTCATGTTCTGCTTCTTCGCTCAGTACAAAAGTCAGAGAAAGAATTTGAACCTCCTTAGGAAAGTATTCAACACATACAATATTGTCTTTATGAAATATAACATTGTACAAGTGCTCAGACTTCTAGTTCATAAAACGAAGCTGCAAAAAACAATTTTTCCAAATGGATCAGGCAAAAACATATAAAAATGAAGAAAAGAAAGTGCAAAATAGAACTGGTTTTTGACTTGAGATCCTAATCAAAGATATGCTCCACGAACTTTCGATAACCATTGTAAGTCCTAGCATACTATAGCGTGTAATAGACACATTCATTAAAACCATGCTTAGCATGATCATCAAGGTAAAAAGGCTTTTTGCCTGATCAATGTAATTTTGATGACCACTTTTAGTGTAAGCCTCTTTTCCATATGCTCTTTGCATGACCTTGACAAACCTAGTAGCCTGTTATGAATGAAAATAAAGAAAGAAAAGTAAGGTGAAGAAAAGAAAAGATTCACAAATTAGGAAATAGAAAATAAGAAAATGGGACACAAATAAAATGAAGAGAAGAAATAAACCAACTCACAATATCAACTATATAATCTCCATGGACGGCACTCCTAGTATGGAAATCGGCGTTCTGCCCTCTCTTCGTCTTTGGCCAATGATATGGATCTATCACATGAATATTACCCCTATACTTGTTGAACACATACAGAGAGTAGTGGAGAGATTTTGAACCAGGCAATTTTTTCCAAGAAGGAACAAGTATATGTTAAGTAGTTAATAAAAAATCAATATGACATTGGACTACAAAACTCAAAAGCAAAAAAATGTATACAATAGAAAGATTAAAATAAAAGGGATCTATCTTACCAAATTATCTTTCATCAAATGTTCTGGCTCAGTCACAAAATAGTTAACTGCCTCATTGCATTATAGAGATTGAAGTTCTTACTTGACGTCATATCATCCATTTCAAAAACATAATGCGAATAGTGTAGTGCATATTAGATGAAACTTTTATAAAACATAAGTACAACCACACATACAGAATAAGTTCAACACGAATATCAAGGCAAGTTCAAGTACGCAGACACAGAAAAAAGATAATGCTGCAAACAATTACTACAAGGAAGTACGGTCTTAGTAGGACACGAGACCCGGACGCAAAAGCGTGGTTCATCATGGGGTCAGACTTCCACTGATTTACAAAGAAATCAAACATCTATCCTTCAAACTCACGGAGGTCACCAAATGCCTTTGTCAAATATTTACCCGTAATGACTGGATGAACCGTCTCACCATATTTGTCTATCCCATGCAAGAATCTACTAAATGTTATGCTGGATCATAAAGCAAATGAAGCCAAAATGATAATCTGATATATCATAACAAAGAATGAAAAAACATATGAAAAAGTATCTTAGATAAAAGAACAAGAAACGAACTGAAGGAGATAAACTTCAGAAGATTCACTATTCATACTTCTCAGCATACTTGCTAAGCATGAATTCCCTTGGAATCCTCGCACTACGGAGGTGCATAAATTTACCAGGAGATTTGAGCGGCATGGCAGGCCCACTCCACTTCAATGGCCCTTTAGTTTTCCTCGGGTTGGACACCATGTTTTGGGAATCCACAACAGGATCCGCCTTCCTCTTTACACCCGTAAATTTCTTTCCTAACCTTGTTTTGAGATCAACAAACTCATCTGTGTCGGTCGAATCAGGAAGCTGCACAATCTTATCAAAATCATTATCTTTGGGATCCGACTTGAACACATGTAGCTTCTTCCCTACAGGCGTATTGGTGGGAGTTGCCTTGCCTTTAAAATTATGAATAGCGAAACATAAACTCAGGAAGTGACATTCTTCCTAGTAGTGACACTAAAACCATCAAAATCTGGCTGATAAATCTAGGTCGCGAATAGCTGGAAACTCTCATCGGAAATATATATCCAATCACCTATGGTAATGAATACAAGTTAATACAACTAAGAAGAAAAGTACGAAAATAGGGACACAGATAGAAAATTTCATGCACAACAAAATGAAAAGTTCAGGGCCTTTACTTGGGTGGTAGCCAAACATATTAACAAAATCAACTTTGAAAACACTACACATCGCCCATCTGAAAAACATAAACTTCTTCATGTTTGGGATGTCCTTGTAAGTGAAATCATTATGTGCTTTACCAGTCCATGAATCAGTGACCTATAACATGAACCATCTGCAATCACGCCTGCATCTATTGAACAAAAATTAACAAGTGTGTCTATTTATCGCTCAAAAATAAGAAAGTCCAAGGCGTGACTAAGGGAAAGTACAAGAGCTATAAAATAGAAAGTTCAGCAACTCTTACATCAAAAGAAAAATCAAGGATAACAGAAAAAACTAGTACAATGAATACACAGATTTGACTCACCCATTTTTTTGTGGGGCATTCATATATTCGGTTCAGAAACCATCAATGCTAATTGGTACAAGAGGATTATCAAAGTCGACGCTACCATTGGTCCAGAGTGTCTGTATAATTTCATGATTGTATGAAAAATGGACCAACCAACATGATCATGCGATGTGTATAGAGAATCCAATTATTGAAAACAACCTTCTTTCAAATTAAGTAAAACTATGACCCAGTGGCCAACTCCGCCCTTCCTCACAGGAGGGTCCAACATCGGGAACATCACATATCAGTGAAAAATTAAAAATTGACTAGATATGAAAACAAAACCTGAAGTATTCAGCGTGTATAGGAATGGACAACACACAGGTAGTAAAACTAATTGAACTTCCTAACACTTTTATCTATATCACCAGGCAATAGTTTAACCTGCAGATGAATCATAAAAAAAAAGTATCAAGATTGGATGAATATATATTAAAAAGAAATAGTAGAAAACACAAAATAAAAATAATATAATTGAGCGAACAAAGATTACATTGATATAATAAGGCATAACAAGCTTCTATGAGTCACGATACTTCTCATCCAAAAGATATATTTCAATCATCGTTGTCTCAAAACCAAGACAACCAATATGTTCTAGCTGATCCTCATGCAAACCAGACATACTAAATGAATCAAAAATACGACCAACTATAGCGGTCATAAAACCGTTCTCAGACATAGGTAGTGTACTGCAATTTTTTTTAAAACATGAAAAAAATCAGGAAAAATAAGTAAAAATATGAGAAATAATGGTAACATACCCTTATCCTGATTGCTGTGATAGTATGGTAAAATCTTTTAATTGCTTCTGGAAGATTAACTTGATCCACTAGAATAGATGGATCTGAATATTTCCATACAGAAGACAAATAAACAAGTAAGTTCAAGAGAACAAAGTAGGAAAGTACAGGTAATATTACAATCTAAGTTCAACCACACACGAGCAAACAGTAGAGTCTGCTGGAATGTTAAGGAAAAGTGTTGGACACAACTAACTTCAAGTACACGATGGAAAAAAGTTCAGGCGATTTATACAGTGAGTATATAACACTTGCAAGTACAATTAAGGGAAGTTTAGGATGCGTGAAAAATATAGCATTGCACACTAGATGTTCGCTTAGAGAATAGGAAAACTGAAGAAATTGAAACATCCACATAAAAAACATGGATGCCTGACTACACCAAAACAAAAAACATGAAAACCATATAGATAACACCGCATGTTTCATCACAAACAAGATATATAGACATAGTTTTTCACATTCCCACACCCGCACAGAGTTCAGGAACACATCACAAATAGAAAAATATAAAAAGGATAAAAATGAAGATGATCTTTATGTGTTCTTACACAAGCTAGAAGCTGGCACAATTCCATCCCGACTAACTATAGTTGCAGCTGCATCAGGAGCATCTTGAATAGTTTTTTGGCACCAACATGTGCTGGAACAACTTCAGTAGTAGCACCAGAAGCAGGAGCAGTTTCAACAACTGCTTCACCAGCTGCAGGTCCAGGAACAACATTGACAATTATTTCAGCAGTAGCACCTGCAAGGGAGCAGCTTCAATAGTTTCTTCATATTCTATTTCAACTTGTTGATTACCCACAACAACATCAAACATATTAGCATATCTAGTATGAATATCGCTAGAAGCAGGGCGAGAAGACGTGTCTTCAAGAGAAGCACCATTGACCGCCTCATCATGCTTATCAGATTCGGTTCACTCGTTTTCCTCAGCAGGAGTAGCAGGATGAGACATAGGCTTGTCCTGACAAGCATATGGAATGGCAGCACCTCCAACATCAATATCCTACATCAAATAGGGAGGAAAACAAAAACGAGTGTGCATGTCAGGTAAGTTTAAGGAACCAAAAGCAGGAAGTTCAATAAACAGAATGAAGAAAGTTCAACTTACTACCTCCCTGGTTGTCAACTCATCACCATGGCCTTGATAGCCAACAACATCAGCAGAATCTTTAGCAGTAGGAGTACCAGCAGTTGCGACAGCAGCAGCTTCAGCAACATCTCTCTCCTTCAATTCACGAAGCAAATTTGCAGATCGGTCTTCATAAGGTTTGCACCGAGCATTCTGTGATTTATTGACCAAACCAAGAGTACCTTGGGCATGAGCGATGGAGTTCCGAAGCATGTCAATACTCGCTTGCTTGACAGAGAGTTCATCCTTTGTAGATGCATCATCAAAACGATGTTCAGGACCTAGAAGCCCAAAAATGTGGCTTAGTCAAACACTAGTACTTGTCAGCATAAGAGAAACTTCAAAATCCTTATTAAGAAGAGTTAAAGATCTCCGAAATAGGAAACACAAGGGTTGCACCGATTTCTTCAAAAGTAGAACCATCTGCATTGCTACTTCTATGGGGACCCCGGATTAATCCTCCGAGAATCCTTGTTATGCATACACCACGATCCCATGATCATTCTGTCATGGCACATAACCGACTAGTTACAAAGTACCTAAATGCCATTATGGATACAACACGCATCATCAGCGGAAATTTATAATGGCGTTGAGCCCGAGCCATGCATTAACCTACAGGCAGCTACCTGGGAGAACGTTAATAGCCAGGAACAGTGCCACCTTCTTCTTCTGTTCCTCTCATGTCTGACCAAGTTAATAGCCAGGAACAGTGCCAGTGAGTACATTGAATGTACTCGCAAACCACCTTAGGATAATAACATTAAAATGGATATGCAATATGAATGTGGTTATAGGAGGGCTCCATGGGAGGTTCTTTTCTAAAATATTTTCTCTTGTAGAGATAGCATCTACAAGGTTTTGTTGAAAACTTTTGTATTACATTTTGAAAGTATTTTTGAAAAACACTAGGAGTGGGTCACCCTATTTCATCTCCACTTTCCTCACTCGACCGGGTTTTTCATCTTCTATGATCCTTCGAGATCACCTCCCTTCGATGGTGTCCTGCAGACAACCAGGTTTTGAAAACTATTTCTTTTTCGAAGTCCTTTTTGAAAATAAAACTAGCACGACTATTCGAATAGATTTACACTCTGTAGAGGTTGTACACTTTACCCACACCATCTGGGTACCCTACCCTGATCTACACCGATCATGGGTCGAGGACCCGGTCAAAACCGTCAGGATTCCCACTCTGGCATAGCCCCAACCCTATGAGTTGTTCCCCTCAACACCAGGATGCCTTGTACAGTTTCAAAGCCAACCGGAGCAACTAAAAACTACTTCAGGAGTGGTGCACTTTCAATGAGAGGCTCATAGTATCACCCAGCCACCTACAAGGACGGTTAGCACCTCCCCCAAGTCATCGTATCCATAAATGACCCTTTTTGTAAGGGAAGCCTGGGATTCGAGGGAGATGATCCCTTACAAAAGTTGCGAGGAAACTAATACCAGAGTAGAAAAATGTCGAGTCAAGCCCCTTCCCATATAGGAGTAATGTGGTTGCATGGGCTAGTTGTTCCAGCAAAACTGTAAAGAAACGGGTGCATTTTTGTACACATTTTCTCCTTCCTTTCTTTAGATTCCTTTTGAAAACAGAACAATTTCTTTTATCAAACTTTAATTGGTAGGTTAAACGGGGTCTTCCCATCCTATATTTTTACTTTGGCTAAAACAGGGTCTCCAAAGGAGGGAGGCATTATACACCACATACTTTACTAAGGGCAGGTAGGTGCCATCAAAAGGGTGGTACTAAAGTGGCAATGGTTTGGAGGAGCCAAACCTTCCCCATATACATCCATAGTTTAGTAAAACAATGCAATTTTCAAAAATAAGTAGATAAAACATGCATAAGTAAAAATAGTAGGGCAAGGTATTATGAGAAAGAAGGCGGATTTCTTATGATCAGCAATCATGGCATTATGTCCCAGGGCTTCTTCTAGAAAACCATAATAATAGTATAATCCCCTTCTTCTCGTTGTCAACACGATCGCAACTATCATCGTCAAGGATCACACATGCACTAAGGAAAGGCATAGTCAAGACCAGGCATACAAGCACCATTACATTACATGACATACAAATAACACATTACTAACATAAGTAGGTTTTGATAGATTGGGTTCATAGCAATTGGAAAGTACTTTCTTTGCATTTGTGTATTTTCTTTTATGATCCAATTGTCAAATACCATTTAGTGAAGGGGTTGTGAACTAAGGCTTGGGTCTATATGATACCAATGTACAAAAAGGATATCACCAGATAGGTATTAATTTAACAAATCCACCAAAATTGGTTTCACTATTTTAGCACTTCTCTTTAATTAGTTATAGATTTTCTAGTAAAATGTACTCTAGTTCTAGAGAATAAATCAATAGAAATTCTATGTATCTCAATTATATATTTACTCAAAGCTTTTTGTACATAGTTAAGTTTATGATTTTTGAGAGTTGTAACCACATCAAAATATTTACTAGAATGCCATTAAGAAAATACCAAAGGAAGTTCTGCAACATTTTTGTCTTTTTCATTATATTAAAACTATAGGGGATTTGGGTATGAATCTGAATAAACCTGTTAGGTATTTGGAATGCCTTTTTGTAGAAATTGGAATTACTAATTTAGGTTACAACCAAACATAGAATAGTTTTATTAGTTATAAATAAACCAAGGATTAATAAATTTTGGGATTCGAAGGTTTGAGAGATATGATGGTTTATGAGTTTTGAGATCTATAAATGGGTCAAAACCACTTTTGGTTTGACCTGGAGGAATTTTTAAAGGCATAATTGGGTTGCTTTTGTTATTTTTACCAAGGGCAAACTAAGAAGCATATTAGGATGGGGCCAAGGTGACATGCGATGTACCAATGATACCTTTCAGAACAAAGAGGTTTCAAATCCAGAAGGTTTAATAAACTTTATGAATGGATTTATTAGTCAAAAGGGTATCTCTAGGTTATTAATGAATTATAATTAATCTATACAGAGTTTAGGTCAATGAATGATGTTGCATGTTAGGGAAAACATATAGCGGACTTAGAAAATTTATATCTGTGAATTTGGTGTGGTTTTATCTTTTTGAATTTATTTAAACTAACAGGTTCTGCAAGAAGATGGGCCGCCGGGAGAGATTTGGGCTCGCGTTGGTGTAGCAACGCGCAGGAGCCTCCGCGTTTCAAAGGCCGGGGCGGGCCTAGGTGTCAGCGTGAGATGGAGGATCGAAGGGGTATAATCCATTCTTAGCCATGGGATTAGAAGGGGATCAATGGTAGGTGACCGTTGTCCTTCTCCCAATGCGCTCAACGAGATGGAACCCTAGGCGGAGGAAGAGAGGATGCGGGAGGCTTACTAGAGGGCTGAGGGAAGTCGGGGAAGGTCTAGGGTGACCCGGTCGGTGACGACGAGCTTGGGGATGGGCGGCATGGCGGGGTTCGACGTCGGAGGGCGTCGCGCGCATGTGCATGGGCGACGCTCTCTTTGGTGCTCACCGGAGAGGGATCCTGGGGTCGACCTAGGCATAAAACAAAGGCCGGGTTAGATAGATCGGAGCAGGAGGAGGTCATGCAGGCCAGTGAGAGGAGTCGGGAAGGTCGGAGTGGCCTGCAAACTCGCATGCAAGGTCAACCCGAGAGGGTTTCTTCTTCTCCTCCTGAGACACATACGGAGATAGAGCTCTCGGGGCTCTGAGGAGGAAGGAGGAGTGGAGGGGGGTAGAATGGAGGGGAAGAGGCAAGCTACAAGGGCTTCTAGACCTATAAACAATTGAGAGAGGTCCATGGTGTATCATGCCCATGGGGAAGCTTGAGGGAGAGATGGTAGTAGGGGATTGATCGACTTTGGAGTGGATAGGGGTGTGAGGTAGCTACTGGTCGGGCAGAGAGGCAGGGAGGAGTGGGGAAGATGCTATTAGAAGTAAATGGGCAATATATGACAAGTCTTGTGTGTCCTCTTCATCTAATGTCGTGGGAATGGCCATGGCAGGTGTTGCAATCGGCAGCGAGTAGTATAACGAGGGCCAAGGGCGGCCATCCATCTGCGGTGCGAGATGAGGGAAGAGACATAAGGGTTTACCCAGGTTCGGCCCCTAGAGGGTAAAGACCTACTCCTGCTAGATTGTATTATGGAGAGAGTACAAGGGCAAGCTCGAAGACTAGGCGGCGAGTCGCTGGGTGTATGATGGAATGTGTCCTCTATGCGTACCCTAGGGAGGTTTATATGGGCTCACCTCGCTAGGGTTTACAGATCTACAACCGAATTAGTTAAGGATTCGGAGGGTTCTTGACCTAATCCGACTGGGCCTAGCTACACTTTTGGGCCTCCAGCTTCCAGTCGCCTGGCTCCTTGTCGAGTCTCGATCCAGTCGCCCTCCTGCAGGCCCACTCGCTGGCAGCTTGGGCCACTAGGAAACGTCTTGCTGGGTATACCCCGGTCGGCATATCCCCATCAGTAGTCCCCGAGGCCATCGTTGATTCGTCGCAGGTGTTTGTTGGTAGTCAGAGTATGCGGGTCCAATTCGGACGCCCAGTCGAATCGGCGGTGGACTCCCTGAATAAAAGGAGGAACTTGTCAATTCAGTCGCAATAACAGCGACCAGTCAAATCGCAGCATTGCGAATTGTTTGGCGAGTAATCGAATCACTACTATAGTGATCAGGTCGGTGAATCGTCAAGTCGCTGAAGACAACGAGTCGAGTAGAAGAAGTTGGACCATCAGCGCTGGTCAAACTAGCCGTTGGGTAATCCAATGGTAATATCAGCGTCATTACCGCGTGGTAACGGCTCCCCGAAGATGGCGGGTAACAACCGCTATATAAGGAAAGCGTCGGTTGAAGGACGAACATTTCCCTCACTTCCTCTGATCTCGCGCAATCCCAGTCTTTCATTCGGCGCAGCGACCAGAGTGACCCAGAGCGACTCACAACCCTAGATCCTCCGATCGATGGCGCCTCCGACGAAGCCATGGGGCAGATCCAAGTGCATGAAAGCGCTTTTGAAATAATTCGAGGAGTCGGTGATCCTCCATGCCGGGAGATGGCGCATCCCCGCGGCCGGAGAAGTGACTCCAGATCCACGCGAGGGAGAATTCATCTGCTTCACCAGCCACCTGGAGCAAGGGCTCGGATTCCCCACCTCCATCTTCTTTCGTTGGTTCTACGCCTACTACGGCATCCAATTGTTAGACCTAGGGACACACAGCATCGAGCAACTCGCCATCTTCATGGCGTTTTGTGAGTGATACCTAGACTGCCGGCCATACTTCCCCCTGTGGCAAGATCTATTCCACGAGAGGATCGGTCGTGAAGAGGCAGGCGGGCCGATGCTGGCCGCGGGCGGCCTAACCTTTCGACTAAAGTCGAAGGCGTCCTTTTTGACCTGATGCTGCCGAAGGAGGCGGCAAACGAATGGAAGAAGAGTTGGTTCTACGTGACCGAATCGCCACCGGCCGATGAGGTGGCACTTCCGACGTACTCCACTGACCGGCCCGAGCCACGTAGGCTCCAGGTCACCAAGCTCCTGATGGACTAGCGGATGGTCGTTGACGAGATGTTGCAGACGATCCGCAACCTGAATAAGATGGGCCTCCAGACCATCAATTTTTACAATTGCTGGTTTGGGCAGTGACTGGTGCCTCTGGACAGTCGCGCCCACTACATGTACGAGTACACGGGCAAGGACGACCCGACGAAGTCGTGTCACGCCGAGTGTAGGCTCAATGACTACACCTTGGCCTTGAAGAAGATCACCAAGGCGGAGTACCTTGATGCGAAGGCCGGTGTCGCCCCTTACACTGCGAAGAGCAAAGATCCACCGGTAGGTCTTTTCTTCCCTATGCACTCGCAGTCATAGATTTGCATTCGCGGTCGTGCTAATTTCTTCTTGTTGTTGCAGTTGTTCCGAGTGGTGGAAGGTTGGATTCCACCCACAGACGACGAGAACTCGAACGAGTCTGCCGAGGATGATAGTGAGCCTTCTCCCGACAAGGGAGATGCCAAAAGTGACAGGGGCAGCGACGACGACGACGATGACGATGGTGGTGACGAGGCCGTGGAAGTCGCCACCCCATGGTCTGCAAGACCTGCGGGCAACATCAATGCGAGCTCGAGGCTAGCAAGAGCCTCGAGTCTCACGACAAAGACAATGACGAGCTCCCCGAGCATAACTCGCAGTGCGACGCTTCGCCGTCAAGGAATAAACCACCACCGTCGAAGGAGAATAAGAAGTCGGCTAAGCCGGTATCACCACCTCGATCCACGAGTAGCTCCGATGCTACAAGTGCGTCGAGGAATCTAGGGCCGACGCACCAGCGCATGCGACCGCGGCAGCCAGCGGAGACTGTTGTGGAAGGCGAGATGCCGTTGGCATTGCTGCCGCCACCCTTCGTCCCAGTCTCTGGGATCAGGGCCGCTCTAGCCGCGGGAGCCTCGCCACCGAGTGGAGAACCCGCGGCGATCGCCGCTGATCCTCCTGTCGTGGCCTCGTCCTCGAAGAAGCCGTCGGTATCTTGGGCATAGAGTGTGTTCGAGACGGACCTCAGTCGGAATCTAGGGCTGGAGTTGGATAAGCCGGCCAGCATTCGTACTAGCATGTATTTCTGAATCTTTCGTTTGTCCACTTGATTAATGTCCGACTGGCGAGTTTACTAACATCATTGTTCTGCAGGACTGGGGTGAAGAAAATAGGTCCCGTTGGGTGCCGCGGAGGCACTACTCGACCCTTCGAAAAAGAGGAAGGGCGATGAGGTTGAGGCGCCTATTGAAGGCGCAAATAAGGCAAAGGGCGACAAGGTCGTCACGATTTTGGACGAGCCGGCGGTCTCCCCAGTGAAGCTCCGATTGGAGTGGATGCGGCCTCGAAGGCCACGGTGGACACGGTGGACACGGAGTCGCAGCGGGTAGGGCCCGTGGCATCGGTCGAGGCAACAGGCCCATCCTCGAGTGGCGCGGGAGCCACGGTGGCGACGTTACCTCGCTTTGTAGCGAGGGCCTCCGCGGCGAGTGCATCGGTGCCATCAATCCAGTTGCTTGAGGTCATTGGAACGGAGGTCGAGCAGCGTCGCGGGCGTACTCCGTTCGTTCTCCCATCAGTGGATGCAATGGAGCTTCACGGCATGCTAGGTTACGCCATCCAGGTATGTCCAGTCCCCGAGGATCGGGCCACTAAATTTGAGTGGTCCGATTCTTATTGTTTTTTAAGTCCAGTCCCTGAGTGTCGAGTCGTTGAATTTCAACAGCTGGGCACTTAGGAATTTTTCGTTGTCCAGTCCTCGAGTGGCTAGTCGCTGAATTTCAGTGGCTAGGAACTTGGGATTTTTTCGCCGTCCAGTCCCCGAGTGGCTAGTCGCTGAATTTCAGCAGCTAGGCACTTAGGATTTTTTCGCTGTCCAGTCCCCGAGTGGCTAGTCGCTGAATTTCAGCGGCTAGGAACTTAGGAATTTTGTTGCTGATTCTTCCATGGTTTGCGCAGGGCCTAGAACACGAGTCGGCTGAGCTACTTGCCGCGAGGGACCGTCTAGAGAGGGAGCTCCTCGTTGATAGAGAAACAAATGAGCAGCTTCGAGCGACTGCGGGTAAGTGGCTGTCGTGCTTGTTACTGGTCATAGACCTTGTTCTTCTTGTATTCATGGTTTTGTTAATGCAGAGGATAATGCAGCTGCGGTGGAGAAGGCTCGTCAGGGCCTGGTCCCGACGAGTGAACACGGTTGCGCAGTCGTCCTTGAGTGCCGTGGAAAAGCGAATCGTCGACCTGGAGCGGGAGCTCAAGGAGGCAAAGGTAGAGGCGACCTCGACAGATGGGAGGGCCAAGGCCGCCGTTGCTTCTGCTGCTGAGGATCGGAAGATATCAGATGCACTCGTTGCCGGGCTACAGGATGACCTCTCCGATCATCAGGACTTCATCACGGAGAGCTGTCGCCCATTGATTGGTGTGTTTTCTTTGGCGAGTCCCCGAGCGCGTGGGTCGCGTTATTTTGCTGGAGCCTTCTTACTGTCTGCTTGTGTGTTGCAGGCAGGATTACTGATGATGCCTATGAGGCGCAGTCGTATGACGCGAGGCATTGCGTCACCACTCTTGTTGATTCTGCCGCGCTATCAGGGACCTACATCCAGGCGTACCTTCAGGAAATCTCGCCCACAGAGGTGATCCCTAGCGACCTCGTCGAGGTCTGGCGCTACTTGGAGAAGGCCCCGGCTGTGGTTTACTTCATCACGCGCTCGACCTTCCGTCGTGGTGCGGCAACTGCACTGAGCCTTGGGCTCACGCACTTCCCTGATGATTTCGACCTCGACGACGTCACGAGCGGGTACCCTTCGTCGACTAGTGCAGTAGAGATCGCCGAAGTGCTGAAGCTGACTGAGCGAGCTGCGGTATACACCGACCGGGTGTGGGTGATGGGTGACCTTATTCCGTACTAGGAGTCGGTCGTTGCCCCGAACGACCCCGAGCCGGCGCACCGCGATTTCAAGGTGGAGCAGCCGTTCCGAGCGGCCATGGAGGGTGAGCTCACGACGTACCCTTCGAACCCGTGGGTTCCCTTTATCCGCCATCGCAGGAGTGGTGGTGCCTCATTGTCGAAGCCGGCGGAGTAGAATAGTTTGCCGACCGGCGTTAGTCGGAATAGATATGTAACTGCCCTTGTAAGCGGACAAAATTTGCTGCTTGAAGGAATGCAAGGATGCTTTTGTCAATGTTTTTCGATTTGATTGTTGGTTGTGAGAGTCCCCGAGCGCATCCGCCCTTTTATTGGGTTTACCTCGCTTTTACGTGTGTTGTTTGAACTGTTAGTAAGTTAAGGTCGAGTTGCCATGGCTTGGAAAGCCAGTCGCGTGGCGACTCCAAGGGGTGCTTTGTACTTAGCTGTTTTCTCGGGCGCGAATAGGGTCGGGTGGCCGAGTCCCTGAGCGTGGTACTTGGCTGTTCGAGTCGCAGGCCCGAGGTAGGTGAGGACGGGGCGCATTGTTTCGGCCCGTCACTCCACCTGATCTGTAGGACCAGTCGCGTGGCGAGTCCAGGATGCGCTCTCATACTTGGCATTTTCCCTCGTCGCTCATGTTTGGACTGGCGTCAGTCCCCGAGCGTGGTACTTAGCCGTTCGAGTCGCTGCATCAAGGATGTGGAGGACTGGGTCGCTGTGGGAAGCGAATGCGGTCGTCGTGGCTTGGAAAGCCAGTCGGGCGAGGCGACTCCGATGGGGCTCCGGGTTGGCTTTTTTCGTGGACGATGCGAGGCCAGAAATTTTTGGTGCCCTCGTACCGCACTACTTGGCCGTGACGGTCACGTAACCAAGGTTGAATTCTGCGAGTAGCATAGCGTTGTTATTACGACTGCGAGTGGTACAAGGTACGGAGAGTGGACACAATTTGTGCGAATCGATCTTCTTTATTTCATAGCGAGTAGGAGGTACATGTCTGGAGTTCTAGGAGTAGAACATCCATAGGATGTTTACATTCAATGGCCGCTTGACGTCGAGTTTTCCGTCGCCTCGAACATCAGTGAGGTAGTAGGCGTCCTTACCCAGGACTCGCCCGATGGCGAATGATCCCTCCCAAGGGGGAGAGAGCTTGTGCATGCCCGTCTTGACCTGGATCAGACGCAGTACCAGGTCGCCTTCCTAGAAGGTTTGGGTGCATACTTGCCGGCTGTGGTAGCGGCGAAGCCCTTGCTGGTAGATGGCGGTGCGGGAGCGAGCTAGGTCGTGTGCTTCGTCGAGCTGGTCGACTCCTTCCTAGCGTGCGAGCTCGTTGTCAGCCTCCGTGTAGTTGACCACCCGAGGCGACTCGTGCTCGAGGCCAGTTGGCATGACGGCCTCGGCACCGTACACCATGAAGAAGGGGATGAATCCTGTCGACCTGTTGATGGAGGTGCGGATGCCCAGATGACAGAGGGGAGCTCTTCGACCCAGCACCTAGGAGTTCGCTCGAGTGGAACTTGCACGTGGCTTCAGGCCTGGAGGATGCTCTGGTTGGCGCGTTCCGCCTGGCCATTGGACTCCGGGTGGGCGACTGAGGGGAGGTCGAGTCGTATGTTGTGCTCCTCGCAGAATTCCGCCATGGCTCCTTTGGCGAAGTTTGTCCCGTTGTCCGTGATGATGCTGTGCGGGAAAACGTAGCGATAGATGAGCTCGCGTAGGAATTTGGTGGCAGTCTTCCCGTCGCACTTGCGGACTGGCTTGGCTTCCACCCATTTTGCGAATTTGTCGACTGCGATTGTCGTGGGAATGGTCACGGCAGATGCTGCAATCGGCAGCGAGTAGTAGAACGAAGGGCAAGGGCGGCCAGCCATCTGCGGTGCGAGATGAGGGCGGAGACACAGGGTTTTACCGTGGTTCGGCCCCCCGGAGGGTAAAGACCTACTCCTGCTAGATTGTATTATGATGGTGGTACAATGGGCGAGCTCGGCGGCTGGGCGGCGAGTCGCTTGGATGTATGATGGAAAATATCTCTACACGCCCTGTAGGGAGGTTTATATAGGCTTACCTCCCCTACGGTTTACATACCTCAACCGAATCAGTTAAAGCTTCGGTACTCGTTTAATCTAATCCGACTGGGCCTATCTACTCGCCTGGGCCTTCAGCTTCCAATCGCTTGGATCCACACCGGGCCTTGATCCAGTCGCCGTCTTGCAGGCCCACTCGCCAGTTCCTGGGCCAGTCGGAAACGTCCTGCTGGGTATACCCCGGTAGGCATATCCCCATCAGTAGTCCCTGAGTCCGTTGTTGATTGGGCGTAGGTGGTTGCTGGCAGTCGGAGTATACGTCTTTCAATGCGGGCATCCAGTCGAATCGGCGGCGGGCTCCTGAATAAAGGAGGAAATTAGTCATTCTGGTCGCAGCTTTGGCGATTGGGTCGGCGAAATATTTAGTCACTGTTTGCAGTGATCGGGTTGGCGAGCCGAGTGGATGAAGTTGGACCGTCCAAACACAGTCAAACTAGCCGTTGGGGTAATCCAACGGTAACTTTTGGCGTAATCACCGCGTAGTAACGGCTCCCTGATTTGGCGGGTAACAACCGCTATATAAAGGGGATGGTAGGCGATCGGAGAACCACCTCCTCGTCATTCCCTCCGATTGTGCGCACCTTCGTTTTCCTCCGCATCGCGATCCAGCCGAACCGAAATCCCCCGACCCCCACGAATCCTTCCGCCAATGGCCCCCTCCACCGAGCCATGGGGCAGATCCAAGTGCACGAGAGCGCAACTAGCCTCCTTCGAGGAAGCCGGGATCCTGCGCGCCAGTAGGTGGCGCATCCCCGCGGCCGGAGAAGTGACTCCGGACCCACGCGAGGGAGAGTTCGTCTGCTTCACCAGCCACCTAGAGCGGGGGCTGGGATTTCCAACATCTCTTTTCTTTCGACGCTTCTGCGCCTTCTACGGGATCCAGCCGTCGGACCTAGGTCCGCACAGCATCGAGCAGCTCGCCATTTTCAGGGCGTTCTGCGAGTGCTACCTGGGCTGCAGTCCCTACTTCCCCCTGTGGCAAGACTTGTTCCACGGGAGGATCAGCCGCGAAGAAGCGGGCGGTCCAATGTTCGCCGCTGGCGGCCTGACGTTTCAGTTGAAATCGAAGGCTTCCTCCTTCGATCTGAAGCTACCCGCCAAGGCGGCGAGTGAATGGAAGAAATCGTGGTTTTATGTCACCGAGGCGACTCCGGACGGCGAGGTGGCGATCCCAAGATACTCCGCCGACCGACCCGAACCGCGCCGACTCCAGGTCGGCAAGCTTCCAACGGACCAGCGGATGGTTGTGGATGAAATGCTTCAGACCATCCGCGGCTTGAAGAAGAAAGGTCTCCAGCCCATCAACCTGTATAACTGCTGGCTCGGGCGGCGACTCGTCCCCCTGGCCTGCCGGAAACATTTCGGAAGCCCAAGTCGCGGCCTCAACAACGAAGAAACCGTCCGTGTCTTGGGCACGCGATGTCTTGGAGATGGGCCTCAGTCGGCGGCTGGGCCCCGAACTGGATAAGCCGGCCGGCATCCGCACGGGGCTGCGGTTCCTACCGGTCGCCAAGTGAGTGTTATTCTCCTGTCTTTGTTTTTCATTGTAGTCGGACTACTTTGCTCATGTGATCAATTTGTAGGACTGGAGCCAGAAATATAGGCCATCCAACCGTGGCCAAGGTGCCGCCAGTCGTCAGCGAGGAGGATCCCTCCCGGAAGAGGAAGGCGGACGAGGTCATTGCCCCCGCGGATAGCGCTAAGAAGGCCAAGGGCGACGAGGTCTTCACGGTGTCTGACGACACAGCGGTTGCTCCGAGTGAGCCCGTGGCGGGGGCGGCCTTGACGACCAAGGAAGGTGCTCCCTCGCCTGGGGAGGCCGAACCGACCTCCTTTGGTGCCGGCGCATCCATCGCAACTTTTCCGTGCTTCATGACCAAAGCGGCTACAGCGAGTGGTACCTCGCCCTCGAGCCGCGCACCTGGGGTCGTCGACATGGAGGTCGAGCAACGTCGCGGGCACACGCCAGCTCTCCTCGCGTCCGTGGACGTGATACAGCTTCATGGTATGCTTGGCGCAGCCATCCAGGTATGTCCAGTCCCCGAGGATCAGGCCACTGTGTTGCGGCGGTCCGATTCTTTTAGTGTCTTGCTTTTCTTTTTCGCGTCCAGTCCCCGAGTGCGCGCTCGCTGAATTTCAGCGGGTGGGCACTTAGGGTTTTTGATTGCCAGTCCCCGAGTGCGCACTCGCTGAATTTCAGCGCGTGGGCACTTAGGATTCCGCTTTTGCTAAATGTTTGACTTGTGTACAGGGTTTGCGGCGTGAGTCAGCCGACCGGCTCGCTGCAAAACGTCACGCGGAGAGGGAACTAGCCACCATCCATGAGGCGAATAAGGGGCTCTAGGCGATTGCTGCAAAGGCAAAGGAGGTCCGCCGGGGCCTCGTCCCAGCGACTGATCCAGCCGAACCGAAATCCCCCGACCCCCACGAATCCTTCCGCCAATGGCCCCCTCCACCGAGCCATGGGGCAGATCCAAGTGCACGAGAGCGCAACTAGCCTCCTTCGAGGAAGCCGGGATCCTGCGCGCCAGTAGGTGGCGCATCCCCGCGGCCGGAGAAGTGACTCCGGACCCACGCGAGGGAGAGTTCGTCTGCTTCACCAGCCACCTAGAGCGGGGGCTGGGATTTCCAACATCTCTTTTCTTTCGACGCTTCTGCGCCTTCTACGGGATCCAGCCGTCGGACCTAGGTCCGCACAGCATCGAGCAGCTCGCCATTTTCAGGGCGTTCTGCGAGTGCTACCTGGGCTGCAGTCCCTACTTCCCCCTGTGGCAAGACTTGTTCCACGGGAGGATCAGCCGCGAAGAAGCGGGCGGTCCAATGTTCGCCGCTGGCGGCCTGACGTTTCAGTTGAAATCGAAGGCTTCCTCCTTCGATCTGAAGCTACCCGCCAAGGCGGCGAGTGAATGGAAGAAATCGTGGTTTTATGTCACCGAGGCGACTCCGGACGGCGAGGTGGCGATCCCAAGATACTCCGCCGACCGACCCGAACCGCGCCGACTCCAGGTCGGCAAGCTTCCAACGGACCAGCGGATGGTTGTGGATGAAATGCTTCAGACCATCCGCGGCTTGAAGAAGAAAGGTCTCCAGCCCATCAACCTGTATAACTGCTGGCTCGGGCGGCGACTCGTCCCCCTGGCCTGCCGGAAACATTTCGGAAGCCCAAGTCGCGGCCTCAACAACGAAGAAACCGTCCGTGTCTTGGGCACGTGATGTCTTGGAGATGGGCCTCAGTCGGCGGCTGGGCCCCGAACTGGATAAGCCGGCCGGCATCCGCACGGGGCTGCGGTTCCTACCGGTCGCCAAGTGAGTGTTATTCTCCTGTCTTTGTTTTTCATTGTAGTCGGACTACTTTGCTCATGTGATCAATTTGTAGGACTGGAGCCAGGAATATAGGCCATCCAACCGTGGCCAAGGTGCCGCCAGTCGTCAGCGAGGAGGATCCCTCCCGGAAGAGGAAGGCGGACGAGGTCATTGCCCCCGCGGATAGCGCTAAGAAGGCCAAGGGCGACGAGGTCTTCACGGTGTCTGACGACACAGCGGTTGCTCCGAGTGAGCCCGTGGCGGGGGCGGCCTTGACGACCAAGGAAGGTGCTCCCTCGCCTGGGGAGGCCGAACCGACCTCCTTTGGTGCCGGCGCATCCATCGCAACTTTTCCGTGCTTCATGACCAAAGCGGCTACAGCGAGTGGTACCTCGCCCTCGAGCCGCGCACCTGGGGTCGTCGACATGGAGGTCGAGCAACGTCGCGGGCACACGCCAGCTCTCCTCGCGTCCGTGGACGTGATACAGCTTCATGGTATGCTTGGCGCAGCCATCCAGGTATGTCCAGTCCCCGAGGATCAGGCCACTGTGTTGCGGCGGTCCGATTCTTTTAGTGTCTTGCTTTTCTTTTTCGCGTCCAGTCCCCGAGTGCGCTCGCTGAATTTCAGCGGGTGGGCACTTAGGGTTTTTGATTGCCAGTCCCCGAGTGCGCACTCGCTGAATTTCAGCGCGTGGGCACTTAGGATTCCGCTTTTGCTAAATGTTTGACTTGTGTACAGGGTTTGCGGCGTGAGTCAGCCGACTGGCTCGCTGCAAAACGTCACGCGGAGAGGGAACTAGCCACCATCCATGAGGCGAATAAGGGGCTCTAGGCGATTGCTGCAAAGGCAAAGGAGGTCCGCCGGGGCCTCGTCCCAGCGACTGATCCAGCCGAACCGAAATCCCCCGACCCCCACGAATCCTTCCGCCAATGGCCCCCTCCACCGAGCCATGGGGCAGATCCAAGTGCACGAGAGCGCAACTAGCCTCCTTCGAGGAAGCCGGGATCCTGCGCGCCAGTAGGTGGCGCATCCCCGCGGCCGGAGAAGTGACTCCGGACCCACGCGAGGGAGAGTTCGTCTGCTTCACCAGCCACCTAGAGCGGGGGCTGGGATTTCCAACATCTCTTTTCTTTCGACGCTTCTGCGCCTTCTACGGGATCCAGCCGTCGGACCTAGGTCCGCACAGCATCGAGCAGCTCGCCATTTTCAGGGCGTTCTGCGAGTGCTACCTGGGCTGCAGTCCCTACTTCCCCCTGTGGCAAGACTTGTTCCACGGGAGGATCAGCCGCGAAGAAGCGGGCGGTCCAATGTTCGCCGCTGGCGGCCTGACGTTTCAGTTGAAATCGAAGGCTTCCTCCTTCGATCTGAAGCTACCCGCCAAGGCGGCGAGTGAATGGAAGAAATCGTGGTTTTATGTCACCGAGGCGACTCCGGACGGCGAGGTGGCGATCCCAAGATACTCCGCCGACCGACCCGAACCGCGCCGACTCCAGGTCGGCAAGCTTCCAACGGACCAGCGGATGGTTGTGGATGAAATGCTTCAGACCATCCGCGGCTTGAAGAAGAAAGGTCTCCAGCCCATCAACCTGTATAACTGCTGGCTCGGGCGGCGACTCGTCCCCCTGGCCTGCCGGAAACATTTCGGAAGCCCAAGTCGCGGCCTCAACAACGAAGAAACCGTCCGTGTCTTGGGCACGCGATGTCTTGGAGATGGGCCTCAGTCGGCGGCTGGGCCCCGAACTGGATAAGCCGGCCGGCATCCGCACGGGGCTGCGGTTCCTACCGGTCGCCAAGTGAGTGTTATTCTCCTGTCTTTGTTTTTCATTGTAGTCGGACTACTTTGCTCATGTGATCAATTTGTAGGACTGGAGCCAGGAATATAGGCCATCCAACCGTGGACAAGGTGCCGCCAGTCGTCAGCGAGGAGGATCCCTCCCGGAAGAGGAAGGCGGACGAGGTCATTGCCCCCGCGGATAGCGCTAAGAAGGCCAAGGGCGACGAGGTCTTCACGGTGTCTGACGACACAGCGGTTGCTCCGAGTGAGCCCGTGGCGGGGGCGGCCTTGACGACCAAGGAAGGTGCTCCCTCGCCTGGGGAGGCCGAACCGACCTCCTTTGGTGCCGGCGCATCCATCGCAACTTTTCCGTGCTTCATGACCAAAGCGGCTACAGCGAGTGGTACCTCGCCCTCGAGCCGCGCACCTGGGGTCGTCGACATGGAGGTCGAGCAACGTCGCGGGCACACGCCAGCTCTCCTCGCGTCCGTGGACGTGATACAGCTTCATGGTATGCTTGGCGCAGCCATCCAGGTATGTCCAGTCCCCGAGGATCAGGCCACTGTGTTGCGGCGGTCCGATTCTTTTAGTGTCTTGCTTTTCTTTTTCGCGTCCAGTCCCCGAGTGCGCGCTCGCTGAATTTCAGCGGGTGGGCACTTAGGGTTTTTGATTGCCAGTCCCCGAGTGTGCACTCGCTGAATTTCAGCGCGTGGGAACTTAGGATTCCGCTTTTGCTAAATGTTTGACTTGTGTACAGGGTTTGCGGCGTGAGTCAGCCGACCGGCTCGCTGCAAAACGTCACGCGGAGAGGGAACTAGCCACCATCCATGAGGCGAATAAGGGGCTCTAGGCGATTGCTGCAAAGGCAAAGGAGGTCCGCCGGGGCCTCGTCCCAGCGACTGAGTTAGCGGCAGCTCAAACTGCTTTAAGCTCAGCTGAGGATCGGATCGCCCGCCTTGAGCACGAGCTGAAGGAGGCGAGGGAGGAGGCAACTTTGGCGGATGGGCGAGCCAAGGCTGCCGTTACAGCCGCCGCTAAGGAGCGTAAGGTCTCCGACGCCCTTGTTGCTGGGCTTCAAGACGACTACACCTCTCTTCAGAGCTTCATCACGGATCTCGCCCGTCCCTTGATTGGTGAGTGTGTCTTCCTGTTCCTGTAATGCTTGCATTGTGTAATCTTTGATGTACTCACTGTCGCTTTCTGTCCGCAGGTCGAATCATTGACAGTGCGGAAGAGGCGAGTTCGTTCGACGCACGGCAATGTGTGGCCACGCTGGTCGACTCGGCCACGTTGTCGGCGACGTGCATACGGGCGTATCTCCAGGAAATGTCGCCCACGGAGGTGATCCCCAGCGACCTCGTCGAGGTGTGGCGATACTTGGAAAGGCGCCGTCGGTCGTCGAACTTATGACGCGATCGGCGTTCCGACGTGGAGCAGCGACGGCGCTTAGCCTTGGGCTCGCTCACTTCCCGGAGGACTTTGATCTGGATGACGTGACGAGTGGCTACCCGTCGTCGACCGGCTCGGTGGAGATCTCCGAGGTGCTGAAGCTGACGGACCGCGCCGCGGTATACTCCGAGCGCGTCTGGGCGATGGGCGACCTCCTTCCTTATCAGGAGACGGTCGTCGCACCCAACGACCCCGAGCCGCAGCACCGGGACTTCAAGATCGTGCAACCCTTCCGTGCAGCGATGGCGGGTGAGCTGACGACGTACCCGTCAAACCCGTACACTCCCTTCATTCGCAATCGCAAGGATGGTGGCGAGTCGCCGTCGAAGCCTGCAGAGTAGAATACTGTGCCCTGGGGCGTTAGTAACAGTGCTGCCATTGGGCATACTTTGTATTTTGTAACGCTTGCGACATGCTATTTAATGAAATATCGTGTTGTTTTGTGAATTGTTGTGTGTCTCTGATTGAGGTTTGAACGAGTCCCCAAGCGCGTCCGCCCTTTTTTATGGGGTTTACCTCGTTTGTTATGTGTTTGCGGTTTTGAATGTTTTGTTTATTGGGGTCGACTCGCCCGAACTCGGAGAGTCAGTCGCAAGGCGACTCCCATGAGTGCTCTGTACTTCACCGTTTTACCTTGCGCGAACGAGGTCGGGTTGCCGTGACCCCGAGCGTGGTACTTGGTTGTTCTAGGCGCGACTCGAGGGTGGGTGAGGACTTGGCGCGTTATGGTGAGCGCATCGCTCCTGCCTGTCCCGTTGGGTCAGTCGCGTGGCGAGTCCTGGGCATGCTCTCGTACTTTGCGTTTTCCCTAGCCGCTCGTGCTAGACTGGTCGTCAGTCCCCGAGCGTGGTACTTGGCCATTCGAGTCGCTATGTCGAGGATGCCGAGGATCATGGTCGCTGTGGGAAGCGAAGGCAGTTGTCTTGGCTCGTAGAACTAGTCGACCTAGGCGACTCCAATGGGGCTCCGGGTAGGCGTTTTTCGTGGACGTTACAAGACCTGGGTGACCCAGTGCCCTTGTAACGCACTACTTGGCCGTGCCGATCGCTGTACCAGAGGTTGACTTCTGCAGTTAGCTTGACGCTGTTATTACGAGTGCGAGTGGCACAAGACACGGAGAGTAGGCGCAATTTGCGGTAACCGATTCTTTTTATTTCATAGCGACTGGAGGATACATATGTGGGGTTCTAGGAGTGGAAATTCCGTAGGAGGTTTACATTCCACGGTCTCTTGACATCGAGTTTGCCATCCCCGCGGACGTTGATGAGGTAGTAGGCGTCGTTTCCGAGTACTCGCCCGATGGCCAATGGTCCCTCCCATGGGGGGAAAGCTTGTGCATGCCTTTCTTGTCCTGGATGAGGCGCAGCAGCAGGTCGCCCTCTTGGAAGGTGCGAGTTTCACCCGCTGGCTGTGGTAGCGGCAGAGTCCTTGCTGGTAGATGGCGGTGCGTGATCGAGCGAGGTCGCGTGCCTCGTCGAGTTGATCGACTCCATCCTGTCGTGCGAGTTCGTTCGCAGCCTCCGTGTAATGGACGACCCTTGGCGAGTCGTGCTCCAAGTCAGTGGGCATGACTGCCTCGGCGCCGTACACCATG
The DNA here is from genome assembly GCA_916181665.1 of Avena sativa. Classification (NCBI taxonomy): domain Eukaryota; kingdom Viridiplantae; phylum Streptophyta; class Magnoliopsida; order Poales; family Poaceae; genus Avena; species Avena sativa. Next base: position 361,473,706 of record OV702285.1, on the reverse strand, counting down.
AAGAAGGGGGTGAACCCTGTCGACCTGTTCACCGAGGTGCGGATGCCCCAGATGACGGAGGGTAGCTCCTCGACCCAGCACCCGACGGTGCGCGCGAGTGGTACTTGGAGCCGCGGCTTCAGGCCGTGGAGGATGCTCTGGTTGGCCCATTCTGCTTGGCCGTTGGACTCCGGGTGGGCGACTGACGCGAGGTCAAGCCGGATGTGGTGTTCCTCGCAGAAGTCGGCCATGGCCCCTTTGGCAAAGTTGGTGCCGTTGTCCGTGATGATGCTGTTTGGGAACCCGTAGCGATATATGAGCTCGCGTAGGAATTTGGTGGCGGTCTTCCCGTCGCATTTCCGGACTGGCTTGGCCTCCACCCACTTTGTGAATTTGTCGACCGCGACCAGAAGGTGGGTGTAGCCGGAGGGGGCCTTTTTGAAGGGGCCTACCATGTCCATACCCCACACGGCAAATGGCCAGGTGATAGGGATTGTCTTGAGCGCTGAGCTCGGCACGTGTGTCTGGTTGGCGTACTTCTGGAACCCAGCGCACCGCTGGACAATGTCGACGGCATCAGCATGTGCAGTGGGCCAGTAGATTCCGTGTCGCATAGCCTTGGCGACCAGAGAGCGGGCACCGGCGTGGTGGCCGCAGTCGCCGGAGTGGATGTCGTGGAGGATCTTGCGTCCTTCGGCGGGTTGGACGCAGCGTTGGAACACGCCGGTGACGCTGCGCTTGTGGAGCTCGCCGTCGATGATGGTGATGGATTTGCATCGGCGTGCGATCATCCGGGCGTCCGTCTCGTCTGCCGGCAAGGTGCCAGCCTCCAGGTAGGCAACGTAGGGCTTGGTCCAGTCGTCTGGCTCGGCGACGAGTGCGACCAGGGATGCCTCTGGCTGCAGCTGGACTCCGATGTCGATCTCCCTTGGGGGAGAGACTGATGGCCTGGTGATCGTGTCAAGGAAGACGCCGACGGGTGGTGCGAGTCGAGCCGACCCGATGCGAGAGAGTGCGTCAGCCTCCTCGTTCTTCCGCCTGTCGATCCACTCGACGGAATACCCTGCGAAGTGTCCCCCCAGCTTGTCTACTGCTTGGCGGTATGCCGCCATGGTGGGAGAGACGGTGTCGCACGTGCCAGCGACTTGCCCGGCGACGAGGTCGGAGACTCTGTAACAGCGTAGGCGGTTGACGTTCATCTCCTTGGCAGCTCGCATGCCGTGGAGTAGTGCCTCGTACTCGGCCATGTTGTTGGTGCAGGGGGTGAAGTCGAGGCAGAGGACGTAGCAGAGCTTGTCGCCCTTTGGTGAAGTCAGCACGATCCCTGCTCCTGCGCCGTCCGCGTTCTTGGAGCCGTCGAAGTGCAGGCTCCAGTAGTGGAGGTATGGCAGCTTTTCTGGCGGCTGGGCCTCTTCCCAGTCGGCGATGAAGTCCGCTAGAGACTGCGATTTGATCGCTTTTCGTGGCTCATATTTGATGTTGTGGACGCCGATCTCGAAGGCCCACTTGGAGACTCGCCCGGTCACCTCGCGGTTGCGGATGATGTCCTGCAACGGTGGTGAGGAGACGACCGTGATTGGGTGCTCCTGGAAGTAGTGCGGTAGGCGCCGCTGTGCTCTAAAGACCGCGTATACCAGTTTCTGGTACTGCGGGTACTGCTGGCGCGACTCGGTGAGGACCTCGCTGATGTAATACACCGGGCGCTGTACTGGGCGCTCCTTTCCTTCCTCTGGCCGTTCGACGACCATGACGGCGCTGACGACGCGTTCGGAAGCCGCGACGTAGACCAGCATGGGTTCTTTGTCGGCGGGGGCGGCGAGTAGCGGTGCGGCGAGTAGCACCTTCTCGAGGTCGCGGAGCGCGTCGTCCGCCTCCTTGTCCCACTGAAAGGTGGGGTTCTTGCGCATCAGGCGATATAGGGGCATCGCCTTTTTGCCCAGGCGGGGGATGAAGCGACTGAGAGCCGCTACTCGCCCGTCCAGCTTCTGTACGTCGCGCAGGCACTCGGGTTTGCCGAGTCGAGCGATTGTGTCGATCTTGGTGGGGTTCGCCTCGATCCCGCGCTTGGAGACGACGTACCCCAGTAGTTGTCCTGCTGGTACACCGAAGGTGCACTTGCCTGGGTTGAGCTTTATCTTGTATTTCCGCAGGTTGGCGAATGTTTCCGCCAGGTCGGCGAGTAGATCGCCCTGGCGAGCGGACTTTACGACCACGTCGTCGATGTAGACGTGGATGTTGCGGCCAATTTGGCTCGCGAGGCACTCCTGCATTCACCGCTGGTAGGTCGCCCCAGCGTTCTTGAGGCCGAAGGTCATGGCGGTGTAGTAGAAGGCTCCGAATGGCGTGATGAACGCCGTCTTCTCCTTGTCCTCAACAGCCATTTTGATCTGGTTGTACCCAGAGTAGGCGTCGAGGAAACACATCGACTCCGAGCCCGCGGTGGAGTCGATTATTTGGTCGATCCGCGGGAGGACGAACTGCTCCTTCGGGCAGGCGCTGTTCAAGTTTGTGTAGTCGATACACATCCTCCAGGTCCCGTTCTTCTTCTCGACCAAGACTGGGTTTGCCAGCCACTTGGAGTATTTAATTGGCCGGATGAAGCCTGCAGCGAGTAGACGCTGCACCTCCTCGGTGATAGCTCCGCGGCGCTCTTCATTGAAGGGCCGCAGCGACTGTTTGACGGGTCGCACTTTGGGGTCGGCGTTTAGTTTGTGCTCAGCGAGCTCCCCAGGGACACCAGGTATGTCAGAGGGATTCCATGCGAAGATGTCCCTGTTCTCACGGAGGAACTCGATGAGCGCGCCTTCCTAGGCTGGGCTCATGTCCGTCCCGATCGTCACCTTCTGGCTGGAGTCTCCTGGGACCAGCTCGACGGTGCGGGTGTGCGTAGTTGCCTCGAAGGCTGAGGTGTTTGCGCCCTTCGAGTTGGGCTTCTTGAGTATGGTGGGGTCGTCGTTGTTGACCCCACTCGCGTACTTGGCGAGCTCGTCGGCGTGGTTGGTCTCTGCCGCGATGACGGCGTCCGCGAGTTCGTCTCCTTTGGCCTCGCACTCGGCGGCCATGTCGGGGTCACCGTTGATGGTGATGACGCCGCACGGCCCGGGGAGCTTCATCGCGTTGTACGCGCAGTGGGGCGCTGCCATGAACTTGGCGAACGCCTGGCGCCCCAGGAGGCAGTGGTAGGGGCTGTCGAAGGGTACCAGCTCGAAGACGATCCGCTCGGTGTGGAAGTTTGCTGGTGTGACGAAGGTGACTGGCAGCGTGACCTTGCCGATCGGGTACGCCTTCCGACTGGGGACGATGCCGTGGAACATGGTGTAGGTCATCTCGACCATCGACTGCGGGAGCCACAGTGGCCTGAAGGTGTCCAGGTACAGGATGTTGATGGAGCTGCCGCCGTCCATCAATGTCTTGGGGAGCCAGTAGTCGCCCACCTTAGGCTTGACCACCAGGGCGACTCGGCCTGGGTACTCGATGCGTGGCGCGTGGTCCTGGCGGCTCCAGGTGATGGGTTGCTCCGACCAGTTGAGGAACTGGGGAACGTCCACCTGGGCCACCGCGTTGACGGCGACGGCGCGGGTGATGACCTTCTTCTCGCGCTTCGTGTTGAAGCCTGTGAAGGTATGGAGCGAGCCGGCCACATTGCCGAATTTTTCGCCGTTTGGCGGGTTGTTGTCGGGGTCCTCCCGCGCTCGCCGTGCCTTCTCAATCTCCCTGAGAGTGTGGCAGTCAGTGGTCGTGTGTGTAGCGGGCTTCCCTTCCCTGCTGTGAAACGCACAAGGTTGGTTAAGGAGGGCCACGGGGTCGAACCTTGGCTTCGCCTTGTAGTTGCCGCCGTCGCGGCGTTGCCCTCCGTCGCGGCGGAAGCTCTTGGGCTCGCACTGCGCGTGCCCGGGTTTGGCGACGAAGTCGACTCGCCCGTCATTGCGGCGCCTGCCAGTGAGGCGAGTGTTGCTGTAGCGTAGGTCGGACCGTCGTCCGTTGTCGTTGACGCTCGTGCGGCGTTGGCCTCCTGACTCGTCGTCAGTTTCCTGGTTTGGATCTTCCTCCGCGTACCGTTTGGCGATGTCGAGGAGGTCCGGTATGTTGTCGAGCGTCCGAGAATGTCGCTTGAGCTTGGCGACCAAGGGCTCGTAGCGGCACGAGGTCTTGAAGCAATGGATCGCGGTGTCCGGGTGGATGCCGACCGCGTTGTACCATAGTTCTTGCCACCGCTGGACCCAGTTGCGGGTCGACTCGCGGGGTCCCTGGACACATCGCTACAGGTCCTCGATGGTGGTGGCGCGGGTGTAGGAGCACTCGAAGTGCCTGACGAAGGCGTCGCGCATCTCCTCCCAGGAGTCGATGCTATCCTGGGGGAGGGTGTTGATCCACTGCCTGCACGTCCCCTCCATCATCAAGGGGAGGTAACGGGCGGCTAGCAGGTCGGTGTGGCCCGCGATCCCCATCGCCATGAGGTATGTATCCAGCCACACGGAGGGGTCATACGAAGGTTCGTACTTCTCTATTTCCTTTGTCGCCTTGAAGTTCGCCGGGTATTTTTCGCCTCGGATCATCGGTCCGAAGCACCTGGGCCCAAGTCGGCTTAGCGACCCCATCGGCTCGCCGTTGCGGCGATTGGTTAGGGTGTGTCGCAGGTCGTCGGGCTGGCGTGCGCGCCAGCTTTGGTTGTTGATGATGTGGGTGCGAGCGTCGATGGGCTGACCGTTGGCGGCGACGAAGTTGGTCGCTGGCTTGGGGTCGTTGGTGGAGAGTGCCGCGTTCGCGGGTCGGTGTTGGAGCTGAAGCAGTTCGGGTGGCGGGCAATTGAGGGTGTTTGCCGCCAATGGGCGTCCGCTTGAGGCCGCTCTGCTCCCTGACGAACGCGAGTACACCCGACCCTGCGAGTCGGCGCCTGCGTTTTGCTGCTCGACCACCTTTGCGAGAAGGGCCCTGACGTACTGGATCTGTAGGGCGCCGTCACCAGTGGCCGAGATGTTGTCGGCCGCTGCTCGGCCCGCCACGATGTTGTCCATCGGGGTGGAGAACAGTGGTAGGCCATTCGCGTCTCTCTCCCGTGAGGAGACCACTATCCGCGGTTGGTCCCTGGGAGGTGTGCGGTTGGGTGGAGGTGGGGCGCCGTTCGCCGTCGACCCTGGTGGGGGCCGGGCGCTTCCTCCTGGCGGCGCGTTCTCGCAGATCGCGCGCTCGGCCACGCGGGTCGGGTCGTTCTCGTCGTCGAAGTTCAGGGCGCGCCCCTGGACTATGGGGTTCATGCGCGACCTGATTCGCTACTGGTGGTAGCGCGACAGCTCCTGCGCCGTCACCTGCTCGAGGCGAAATTTTTCGCGCTCAGCTTGCTCCTTGCGGACTGCGTCCGCCAGCTTCAGGCGGAGTTCCTCGACCTCCGTTGCCGTGGCGTTAGGAGGGATCGGGGTGGAAAAAGGATCCTCCGGCGGATCGGTGCCGGTCGCCATGTAGGTCGCGGCGTGTCGACAGGCCGACGAAGAGGCTGATCGTGCCGACCGGCAAGATCATGCTATGCGTGATGGGTCGCACCACCAGGACATAGCTGCTCGGCAAGATCTGGAGCATCTCGCTGATCGCTATCATGCGGCCGGTGGCGACCGTCTTGTTGATGGGCAGATTGGATCTCGCCGCAGAACACCGGCCAGGCCCCACGGTGGGCGCCACTGTCGTGGGAATGGTCACGGCAGATGCTGCAATCGGCAGCGAGTAGTAGAACGAAGGGCAAGGGCGGCCAGCCATCTGCGGTGCGAGATGAGGGCGGAGACACAGGGTTTTACCGTTCGCCCCCCCGGAGAGTAAAGACCTACTCCTGCTAGATTGTATTATGATGGTGGTACAATGGGCGAGCTCGGCGGCTAGGCGGCGAGTCGCTTGGGTGTATGATGGAACGTATCTCTACACGCCCTGTAGGGAGGTTTATATAGGCTTACCTCCCCTAGGGTTTACATATCTCAACCGAATCAGTTAAAGCTTCGGTACTCGTTTAACCTAATCCTACCGGGCCTATCTACTCGCCTGGGCCTTCAGCTTCCAGTCGCTTGGATCCACACCGGGCCTTGATCTAGTCGCCGTCTTGCAGGCCCACTCGCCAGTTCCTGGGCCAGTCGGAAACGTCCTGCTGGGTATACCCCGGTAGGCATATCCCCATCAGCGACTAGGAGGTGGGTGAAGCCAGTGGGGGCCTTATTGAATGATCCCACCATGTCCATACCCCATACAGTGAATGGCCAGGTGATGGGGATGGTCTTGAGCGCCGAGCTCGGCACGTGAGTCTGGTTGGCATACTTCTGGCACCCGACGCAGCGTTGGACGATATCGACCGCATCGGTCTGTGTGTGTAGGGGTTTGAAGCATGGAAAACAAAAAAATTCTACCGCATGAACACACAATCAAGATCTAATCTATGATCAAGCCAAGATCTATCTACTAGATCGGTGCAACAAGTTGATAGAGTACTAACCCTCGAAGATCCAAAGCGGTTAACGAAAGCAGATTCTCGTGGGTGATGTAGTCGTTCACTTGCCGATCTCAAGATTGCGTAGACGATCCTTCCGGCGCTGCGTTTTGGCGTGCTCCCGCAGTCGGTCACACGTATGGTACTCGATGAAGACCTTCCTCTCCCTTGTTCCAGCAGGCAGCGGAGGATGTAGCTCTCTCCTCGCGATTCTGGCAGCATGACGGCGTGGTGTAGAAAGTAGAGGGGAGATCCCGCAAGGCTTCGCCTAAGCCAGAGAAACTATGGTGGAGTAGAGGGAACCCCGGTGATCTAGGGTTTAGAGGGCCGAGGTTTAGATGTAGCTAGCAACTAGAGTTTAGCTAGTCGTTAGCGGTTTAGAGAAGATCTAGATTAGTCGCAACTAGAGAGGGGGGCGGCGGCCAACCTAGGGTTTCTTGGGCGCCTAGGGCAAGGGGGATACCTTGGGGTGCGCCCCTACCCCTCCTTATATAGGTGGGGGCGTCCAAGGGCGTTCCCAACCCAGGTGGAAACCCTCCCTAACTCAGAAACCATGTTGGGATTTTACTTTTTCAAACTCCTTTTTGACTTTCAAATTAGAGTTTGATTTCTCTCTTCCAAGTGTCCAGCCAACTGACCTAGGACATGATGCAACCATTACACTTTGTCATGACACATCCATGTACCCTTCCCCTTCTGGATCGGTGAACCTTCTAGACCCTTCTAGAACATTCCGGTGAAAACATCGGAATCATTCCTGAACTCCAAAATTGGACTTTCCTTATATGAATCTTATTCTCTGGACCATTCCGGATCTCCTCGTGATATCCCGGATCCCATCCGAGACTCCGAACAACATTCGGTCTCTTTACTCACATTCCATATCTACTAAACAACATCGAATCCTTAAGTGTGTCTCCCTAAGGTTCGTGAATTATGCAGACATGATCGAGACTCTTATCCAATCAATAACCAATAGAGGAATCTGGAAATTCATATGGCTCCCACATATTTCTACGATTACTTCGTGATCGAATGAACCATTTACATACGATACCAATTTCCCTTTATCTCACGATACTTTACTTATCCGAGGTTTGATCATCGATATCTCTGCATACCTAGTTCAAACTCGTTACCAATAAGTACTCTTTTATCGTTCCCTTGATATGTGATCCCTTGTGAGCCATTCACATTCTTGCAAGCTAATTGGATGACATTCCACCGAGAGGGTCCAGAGTATATCTATCCGTCATATGGATGGACAAATCCCAATCTTGATCCATGTTCCTCAACACATACTTTCCAAACACTCAATGCCACCTTTATAGCCACCCAGATATGGTGTGTTGTTTGATGTCATCAAAGCATCCTTCCGGTGATGGTGATTAGCATGATCTCATGGTCGAAGGAATTATGTTACTATGTCTCAGAAATCTTATAGCAAGTGAACTATATTAAATGAATTAATCTTTATGCTACGCAAAACTATAGGAGTATGTCCATCACATCATTCTCCTAATGATATGACCCTGTTGTTAATAACATCTCTATGTTCATGATCAGGAAACCATGATCATATATTAACCAAAAAGATAGTTTAACAATAGGCTTTACTAGGGACTCTTTTATTTTTACAAATCACACAAGTATTAATGTTTCCGGTTAATACAATTATAGCATGGTATGTAAACATTTATCATAAGCATGAAGATATGATAATAACCACTTTATTATTGCCTCTTGGGCATATCTCCAACAGTCTCCCACTTGCACTAGATTCAATAATCTAGTTTCAAACCTTTGTGCATTCAACACCTATGGCTTTCCGGTGTTGTATTTACACGATTTCTAGTGGTCAACTGATCTCCGGATCCGACACTTTTAGGTCCTTGTGTAATTGCATGTCTTTGCGTCTCTACGCATCACTCATTCTCTAATGAGATGGCTTTGAATAAATTTGTCCCTTTGGTGAGACCTTTAGTTCCTTGGGGTTAAAACATGTCCTCTTTGAAACACACCTAGTTTGATAACAAACTACTTGACACAAATGCCCTCTTTTGCTGCTATTATAGCAGTCATATACTTAGCCTTTTGTTGTAGTATCTGTCATAATGTCTTAACTTTGGAACTCATCAAAATCCATTATGGAACTTACTTTCCATCATATTGTGCCACCCTTAGTTTAGATAGAGATAAACTTAATTTGTACTTTGTGAAAAAACTAGTATCAATGTAATACTTTTAGAATGAACTAACCATTTATTTGTCATTTCTACAAAATAATATACTCTTAGTTCTTCTAAAAGATCATAAGAATATCTTTATTATCGTCCAATAATCATCTTATGAATCATTCTGGTATACGCTCATAACATTAAGAGCATAGGACATATCTGGATTTGTACACATCACAACATGATTGATAAAGTACTCTTTGTGATTTTATATATCAAGTATAAAAAATACTTGAATATTTATTCAATCCTTCCTGTGCAACAAGAACCTTTCTTGTAGTTTCTATATTGAACTCATTCAATATCTCATATATGTACTTCTGGCACAACCATATTAGCTTCACAATTTATCCATATAGACATTGATGCCAAATATTCGGGTTCTGCCTAAGCCTTTCATCGAGATGAAATTCTTAACATGTGTCAATAAAAACATACATCATTTCCAATCAACAATATGTCTTCCACATAATGTATTAGAAACATATCTTAGCGCTCCCAGTTAATTTCTTGCAAATGCAAGCATCTTCATCGTCTCCGATGAAATTAAACTCTTTTAACAGTTTCATCACAGTGAAGATTCCAACTTCGCGATGCTTACTTCAACCATTGAAGTTTGCATATGCTTTTAGCATCCTTTGAATTAACAAAACCCTTTGGACTGTGTCATGCACATGTCCTAGGTAACCATTCTATTAGAAGAACTTGTTTAGTTTATTCAACTACCACATAACAAAATTATATGTAGTGATTGCTACATTAATCCATCTAGACTAATTATCGCTTAATGAAAGATCAGATCTTGTCATAGTCAACTCTTTGAACATTGTTGTGAACTCTTTCCTGACATGTCGATAATTTCATAGATGTGAAACATCCATGTCTATTTCTCTATAGATCCAAATACGACTATAAGGTCTTGCACCTTTTCAGAGGGTCTTTCAAGTTCAAAGCTTGATCTCTCGTATATGGAACTATCACGGATTTTATTGCTTCAAACCATTTGACGAAGTCAGGGCCCATCATCGCTTCTTTCCATGTAGTCGGATCATTATTGTCAAATAATGATTTAACTCTCAAATCTTGGTATTTGATTGGTTACCCGACCTACTTGTTTCAATAGGAACTTAGACCTCCGTGACCACAACCTTTGAGGCACGTGAGCCATAAGCATTGTTGCTGCCTCCGGAACACTTTTCAGCGTTGCGTAACTTTGCACATATAGCTAAGGTTCTTTTAACCTTATCAAAGTTCTATTGTCCTCCCTCTTAACTTTTCACGGAAAATTACTTTCTCAAAGAAACTTGACGTTCTAAGCGACAAACATTTTTGTCTTTGGTGTTATGGAGGAATACTCAACGATTATTCAAAATAACATACAAAGATATGTTTATCCGATTTTGGTTGCAAACATCTTTCTTATGCATAGCATACCAATGTTTAAGAAAGGGCAACTTGGGTTTTATCCCAAACCATAACTTTATATGGTGTCATTTCAACGGATTATGATGGAGCTCTTTTTAGTGAAAAACGGTAGTCTCTAAAGCTTTAATCTTTAAAATATAATGGCAGTTTTATCAATTACACCTTTGATCTTACCATGTCAAACAAGGTTTCATTGCATATCTCGATTATTTCATACTCATATGGTGTTTCAGGAAACGCAAATCCATGGAACGATTCCTCAAATCTTAGGTGTTATGCTGAACTTTATAACTCAAATATCTTCATTTATGATCCTATCATAAATTCTTTATTTTCTTGTTACATTGATTTTGCACTTCATCTTGAAAGTCTTTCAACTTTTCAAATATTTCACACTTCATCCTTATTAAGTAACTATTCATATATCCACTCAAATTCTTGGAGAAAGCATTTGAAGTTGAAATCTATCGCTCTTGACTACACATAATGGACTTCATACAACAATATGTACGAGTTCCAATAAGCTAGTCATCCGTTCCCTTTGGCCTATGAGCGGAGTTTTAATTATCTCTAGAAAAATTTCACAAGAATCATTTGATCAAAAATCAAAAGACTCCAAAATTCCATCCACATGGAATTTCTTCATGTTTTATTTCCAATATAATTTAAACGGCGATGTCACTTCCTAAGTGATCTTTCTTATCAATTGTCTTTCGACATTTTTAGCAATATTTTTATGGATGTGATTTATCCAACGAGATTTGTAAATCATCCATCTTTTATGGATTATGGCAATTATTTGAACAACCCTTTTGTTCTCATAATACCTGATTAAAACAAATCTTGAAGGCAAGCTTTTATGTTAACGAGGAACACAACAACCATTTATTTGTTCTCGATGAACATCATCACATATTCTTTTGCTAGTTACTTAGGCCAACGTATGACGATTCACACCAACAAATTCAGTATCCAATACTTAAGAACCACATTATTTAATAAGCAAAGAATATATCCATAACATGTATATCATGTATGTACCTAAGCTGAACAATTCTAGTCTTTTCTTTTCTGCCATATATTTCTGAGTTTCTCTTTTAGTATTTCCTTTTCTGTTCGAAAGAATCTATCAACATCAATAGTGGAGCCATACACATGACACATAGTCCAAAGCATGTATAGTTAAATACCAATGTCTTTGGACTTCCACTTTGAAGTAGATCACCATCATCAAATAGTTGGTGTTCTTTCAAATTCCATTCTTTAGTAATCTTTTAGTGTAGTAAACATTTTATAAAATATTCACCCTTATCATGCAACTATTCATGATCAAGCTACTTTTAGCTTATAACGGTGAATCGCGAGTATAATGTTGCTCTCCAAAACCTTTTGGAGGATTAGGACGACAAGCGTCTCCAACCTTTTTCAAATTCTCATCAAATATGAGAACATAAACTTTGCCATATTATACTCTCTCATGTTGCAACCAAAACATAATTTTAGATATCGCAATATCTTCCACACATTATGGTTTCTAAAACAACTCTTTCAGATCCTAGATAACCTTGATATTAAAACAATCTTTTGAATATCAAGAATCATGGAGACAAACATGATACTTATATACTAACACTAGAATTGTCACTCTTGATTTAATACCAATTATTAAAATTCACGGAGTAACCGAAACTTACTGAAAGTTTGCAATAGGACTTTTAAACTTTAGATTAACACTTCAAAACAATACGATACCAGTTTGTAAATTAACTAACCAGAATTCTATAGTTCTATTATATCAATTATAACTAAGCGCAAGGTGGTAAACGGATGCCAATGACTACAACAACTATTCAAATTTACTTTGATTTAATTTATGATAAATAGTGTTCAACTTTTAATCATATTGCTATTGAACTCCCACTCAAAACAATATCCCTCACATTGTTTAGTGATCACATGATCCAAATTCACTACACCAAGTCCGATCATCACGTGACATGATATAGTTTCAAAGGCGAACAATCATCATGTTCATCATATCATCTATATGACTCATGCTTTACCTTTCGGTATTCCGTGTTCCGAGACCATGTCTGTACATGCTAGGCTCGTCAAGATCAAACCTTAGCTTCTTGTCAACACCCGAATTTTTAATCCCAGATGACTGTTATGCCATACATTGCAATCCTAGGAATACCATTTTTGCGAGACATAATAGAATTGGATACCACAGTACATCATCCATTACAAACCATACATATGGTTTTACACAAATAAGGATCTCATGATCCAGTTCTTAATACAACACAGGCAGCGGAATACATAATAATAACGGTAGTGTAGGCGAAGCTCCATCTTCGGGGTCACAGGCAATGCTGACGATCGGGGATTGTAAGGGTCCCAACCTTTAATAAGGTAGAGTCCCCTATTTTTACAATGCTAGTCCCTGGATCAATAGCTAGCATCCACAGTTAAGATGTAATATCAAGAAACAAAGGTCATAATATAACTTTATAACCAGGAATAACATAATTTTATTACATCTTACATAGCTCATTTGGCTATTACATTACATTGCAATGGAATAACTATAAGCATGGGGTCCTTCATCTTCAAAGTGCCACAGGCAGACATGTTGGTTGTAGACTTTGTAATCCTAATCACTTAAACTTCACTAAATCAGTCAAACCTGCAACATAACAAGTTACAGCCACAAGGGTCAATACATTTGAATTGTATTGGCAAGTGATACTATGGTAGTATAGTGGAGTCTATCATCTATATGCATTTGGCTAAGAGGATTTGAGGCTTGCATTGCTCAAAATAGATTTTTCCTTAACATTTGAAAACACTAAGTTTTTGCTTGACAAAAAAAATTTTCTCAATCAAAGATTGAAAAACCTTTAACCCTTGTTCAAACCACAAGTTTTTATCTTAGAAATTTGAATGATGAGATCCTTGATTGCATCCATGTCTTGATGCTCAAATTGTCCTTTACCAGGGACATGGCTAAGTACTTAGATTTTACACTCTGCAGAGGTGGTGCACTTTCCCCACAAGACTTGGTTTCCCAAGACAAGATCTTTCAGAAGCCTTCCCTTAGACCAAAATTGACGCGCTCCAACCTATCAAATTCTACCACCAACTGTCCATATGGCTAAGTTCTTGCAACCTATATGATCCAGGCAGAGCCCATAATGCCAAGTGGTTCCACTTGAAGCTTCTCAACATTTGACATCTCAAATCTCTTTGTTCCTGGGTGGCCATCCACAAGTGAGATACACAAGGTAAACCATAGACATGGGCCTTGTGAACCACTCAACCAAAAACAACCAAGCAATTACCATTCCACCCAGGTGATTCATTAACTTAGTTGTTTTATTAAACAAAAACACAAGTCCTCCGACTTATAAATTTTTCATAGTATGGATATATATTCCACCCTTGTTTTCTATTAACTAAGCTAAGCTTGATAGTAATAGGAATCTTAACTTAGGAAGATTTCTACTAAGGTTTCATCTACTAGGTTTTCCTATAGCAAGGTTTATAGTTAGCAAATTTCCATGCAAGTTTTACTTAGAGAAAAACACTAATGCATAGTGAAAGTAATGGGGCAAAAAGTATGAAGCATCACTTGACTTTTTGGTAGAGGGTATAGGGTCACTCCTTGTCCTTGCAACAATCACACTCTTCAAGTCACTACAATTCAATCAAGCAAGGCACAAACTCAATCTACCAATCAAGCAAAACAACATATAAAATCATAGAACTAAGATAATGCATGCAAGCATGCCAAGGATTGTTTTATTTGGAAAAGTGGTTCCTAATGGGTCATAAACATTTTGAAAACACCCATTGGTCATTTTGTAAAGTGGCAAAGTCATTTGCAAGAAGTTTCACTTCCTAAACCATTTTCAAAACAAAGTATCATTTTATGTGGTGTAGAAATATTTTTACTAAGGCATTAATCTATAGGGTTCACCAAATATGTTTTCAAACCATAAAACTTGGTGTTTGGGGTCAGAGAGTTTGAAACAAAACATTTCCCAAAAGTTTTCTTCCAAAACCATTTTTAATAAATAAACCACATTTCTATTTGACTAGAAATGGTTTTAAATCAAAGAATCATTCTTTTCTTTCACCAAATATTTTTTTGAAACCACAAAGTGTTTCCTATGGTCAGTAGGTTCAAAGCAATCCAATTGCAAAAGATTTTATCCCCAAATTCATTTTTAAACATTTTTTACATCCTTAACAAGCATACAAATGTTACTGCAAAAACAAACATTTTCCCAGAAGCTTTTTGCTAAACAAAAGGCATGGTTGGCTAGGGTTTGTTCCACTGATTCCAATGATATAAAGTTTGTAAAATTTGGACGTGTGGTTTAAAAGTTGTGCAATTTACAAAATTGGAAATCTAATAGATCAAATCTGTCTTTTAAATCAACTACAGGCCACGTGGTGCAATCGTATTGGTCAAAAACGTTTCGTTCGGATCGACTACTTTGGTGCGTTGGATCAAGTCAGATCGTGCGGTGCGCAGATGCTACTTACCCTTTCACCCAGCTTCTATCCTTGCCACTGGATCGAGATCGGACGGCTGCTGCAAGCTCGACCTAAAACTAGCAGCGCTGCGGCGGTGGCTGGCAGCGGAGCGGCCAGATGGTGGAGGCGCTGGCAAAGCAGGAAGCAAGGGTGGTTGGGAAGGTACTCACAGCGTTCGCAGAGGCCTGGGGAAGCTCAAGGTGATGTCGTCTTGTCGAGGGGCGCACTGGAGCGGGCTTGATTGCTCGCCGGAGTGGAGCTGCGCCTCGGCCACGCTCAGTCGTCGTCGAGGACGGTGCTATGGATCACTAGGTGGCAAACGAAACGCATGGTTAGACGCGCAAAGGTACGGCGAAGGTGTGTGCGTGAACGAGAGGGGAACGGGCGGACGGGAACTACCTGGGGCACTCGCCGGAGTTAAACCAGACGGTGGCGGCGGCGGTTGTTGTCGTTGCTGACGCTCAGGGACGCACGCGAGCGAGCTGCGGATGCAGAAAGGTCCGCCAGGTGATGGAGATAACGTCTGGGTGCTTGAGGAGGCAAGGGGTGGCGTGAGGCTGCCGGAATCCTCGCCGGAGGGTCGTCGGACAGTGGCGGTGTTTGAGTGAAATTCGTCAGCCTGGGGGCGCACTTGGGGGAGGAGACAGAGGGGAAATGGAGGAGAGTCGCTGGCGTTTAAAGGGGCATGGTCACTGCGAGTAATGGTGGCCGTGTTAAGACGAATTCAAGCAGCGAAATCAAAGCCAGAAACGGCGACGAGGGGAGGAAGAACAGGTCGTGGGGGTGGGGAAGATGACAGCGTGGCTGTGGGGTCCTCTGGCAGCGAGAGAGGGAGAGAGGGAATAAGGTCCACCAGTTAGTGACTTAGCGGGTGTGAGTTCGAGTGAAAGAAAACGCTTCGGCAGAGGGGAATAGGTGGGCTGGACTGGGCTGTTGGGCCAGTTTGTTGGGCTAGGTCCTTTGCATATTTTTTTTCTGTCTGAAACCTTTTCCTTTTTCCAATTCTATTTTCTGTTTTGGAAATTCAAACAAACAAATCAAACATTCAAACAATTCCAACATTCACCATACTTTGTGTTGAATTTGGTTCTGTTTAAAACCAACATTCAAAATAAAATTTTATTTTAGAGTCCATTTATAATTAAATAAAATGGACACTAGTTAATAAATCAAATGGGTTTTAATTTATTTAAAAACTCCATTTGAAATCTAAATATTTTCAAAACCAAATCAGTAGGTTTTATTTGAAAATAGAAGATACTTGGAAATCTTGTTTAAAATAAAATAACATTTTTATTTTACGGTCCAATAATAATTAAATGAATAGACCTTATTCATTTAATTCAAATAGGATTTGTTTTATTAAAATCTTTATTTTGAAAATCTAAAATAAAACCAAAACACTTCAGTAGGTTTTATTTGAGAATATAAAATACTTGGAAAACTTATTTAAAATAAATAAATAAGTTTTTGTGTTTATTTAAAATGGAAAAAGCCTTTATTTTTAATAAAATTGGATATTAATAAATCCTCATTATTTTGTTTAAATAAACCTTTATTCTTTTAATCAAAACAAAATTTTTTATTTCCAAAAGTTTGGCCAAGGTTTAATTTGGCTTTATAAAATAATCTTTATTTATAAATCCACCTTTTCATTTGAAAGCAAAATCTTTTATTAAAAGATCCAAAAATAGTAAAACCAAATATTTTTATTTTCCTTTATTAAATGTTTAACTTTTTAAATCCCTTTAGGATTTATCTTGATCAAAATAGGTTTTCAAAGTTTCCAAATGGATTCAAAAAGTTTCTTCTCACCCTAAAATTCAACAAAGTTTTATTTTATTCATTTATTTTTCACATTACAAGATTTGGAAAATCTTGGGATGTGACAGGCTACCACCCTTAAAATAAATCTTGTCCCGAGATTTGGGAAGCCTAGGGTTACAAGTAGGCTCAAACAACTAGGGTACTACCACCCTTAAATTTTTTCAAACCAAATTACATCTTGACTTGTTTGGAATCTTGATGTAACTTTCCTGGACAGAAGTTTGCATAGTGGCCTAGCTCCTTGCATTTGAAACATGTGACAAGGCTGAGATCCCTCATAGGTTTGTTTATCTTGTGTTTCATCTTTTCTGGACAATTGTTTACATAGTGGCCTAGTTCCTTACATTTGAAACACATCACTTGGCTGATATCTTTCTTTTCCTTTGGTATCATTGCCTCTTGTTTGTTTCTTTGGTTCTTCTTCTTTTCTGGGCATTCATTGGCATAGTGTCCCATCTCTTTGCAATTGTAACATTGTACTTGAGTAATATCCTCCTTGTTAGGGTTGGGGCATTTCTTCTTCTTCTTGGGTCTCTCCAAAGCTAGGAGTTCTTCTAGTTCATGTTCTTCATATGTTTTCTCATAGATAGGAATTCTTTCTCTCTTCTTGGGGCATTGGTCTTCATGCTCCTTGGGTGCATGATCCTTGTCTCTACAAATATTGCTAGCTTGGGTTCTTTCTAAAATAGCATCTTTGTCATCCTTGTTGTCATTAGCTCTTTGGGAAAAGTTTTCTCCCATGTTGATCATTTGAGTAACCAATCCTTGAAACAATTGGGATTGAAGTTTCAAAATCCTTTGTATGGCTGGATCTAGTCCATTGTTGTTGTTTAAAAGCTGAGTTGTCTCTTGGCTCAACTGGTTTTGGGTTGCTATGAGTTCTCTCATGTTGTCCTCTTGGTTCTTGTTGTTGTCATCATCCTTGATGTTGGGGTCTCTTGGAGAAGTCATCTGTTTGGGTTGAAGGGAGTTTAGAATAGGCAAAAGATTTCTAAGGGAATAATTCTAATCACACACATCACAATTCACACAAGCAATGTGCAAGCAATCACAAACAAACATTCCACTCAAACAACAAGTTTCAAGCATATTTTTAGGCAATCAAAAATATTTTTGTTACACCACATAAGTTGGTGTGTTTAACTTAACTATATATGGTGGTCCATCTATATGGTTCACTTGTGATCTTTCCATTCTTCTTGGTTGATTCTTCTTGCATGAGATCATGGTTTCCTTGGGAAAAACTCTTGGTTGCAATACCTCAAGTGAAGTGAACTCCTTCTAATTTTGCATTTCCTTAGTCTCCAAATCTTGAGCAAGATTTCCTTGTCTCACTTGTCCTTAGTGATATCTAAGGTTGAAGTCCTTGGTGAATATGCTGAAGATGTTGAAGTCATTAGAGTTGAAGAAGTTGAAGTCATTAGAGTTGAAGAAGTCCTTTATACATGGTGTAGTCTTTGGCCATGGGGTAGGTTTGTCCATCAAGTTGAAGTAGAAGAGATGTAAAGTTGAAACCAAAATGGTTGAGGAAAGAGTTTACAGGATTGTTTGTAAATAAGTTTTGGAACAAATACAACTCCTATTTTTCTAAGGGTTTTTGTCCAATCCTAGGTTTACAAATCCTACAGGCAACACAATGCTCTGATACCATCTGTAAGGGTCCCAACCTTTAATAAGGTAGAGTCCCTTGTGTTTACAATGCTAGTCCCTGGATCAATAGCTAGCATCCACAGTTAAGATGTAATATCAAGAAACAAAGGTCATAATATAACTTTATAACTAGGAATAACATAATTTTATTACATCTTACGTAGCTCATTTGGCTATTACATTACATTGCAGCGGAATAACTATAAGCATGGGGTCCTTCATCTTCAAAGTGCCATAGGCAGACATGTTGGTTGTAGACTTTGTAATCCTAATCACTTAAACTTCACTAAATCAATCAAACCTGCAACATAACAAGTTATAGCCACAAGGGTCAATACATTTGAATTGTATTGGCAAGTGATACTATGGTAGTATAGTGGAGTCTATCATCTATATGCATTTGGCTAAGAGGAGTTGAGGCTTGCATTGCTCAAAATATATTTTTCCTTAACATTTGAAAACACTAAGTTTTTGCTTAACAAAAACATTTTTCTCAATCAAAGATTGAAAAACCTTTAACCCTTGTTCAAACCACAAGTTTTTTTCTTAGAAATTTGAATGATGAGATTCTTGATTGCTTCCATGTCTTGATGCTCAAATTGTCCTTTACCAGGTACATGGCTAAGTACTTAGATTTTACACTCTGCAGAGGTGGTGCACTTTCCCCACAAGACTTGGTTTCCCAAGACAAGATATTTCAGAAGCCTTCCCTTAGACCAAAATGGACGCGCTCCAACCTATCAAATTCTACCACCAACTGTCCATATGGCTAAGTTCTTGCAACCTATATGATCCAGGCAGAGCCCATAATGCCAAGTGGTTGCACTTGAAGCTTCTCAACATTTGACATCTCAAATATCTTTGTTCCTGGGTGGCCATCCACAAGTGAGATACACAAGGTAAACCATAGACATGGGCCTTGTGAACCACTCAACCAAAAACCACCAAGCAATTACCATTCCACCCAGGTGATTCATTAACTTAGTTGTTTTATTAAACAAAAACACAAGTCCTCCGACTTATAAATTTTTCATAGTATGGATATATATTCCACCCTTGTTTTCTATTAACTAAGCTAAGCTTGATAGTAATAGGAATCTTAACTTAGGAAGATTTCTACTAAGGTTTCATCTACTAGGTTTTCCTATAGCAAGGTTTATACTTAGCAAATTTCCATGCAAGTTTTACTTAGAGAAAAACACTAATGCATAGTGAAAGTAATGGGACAAAAAGTATGAAGCATCACTTGCCTTTTTGGTAGAGGGTATAGGTTCACTCCTTGTCCTTGCAACAATCACACTCTTCAAGTCACTACAATTCAATCAAGCAAGGCACAAACTCAATCTACCAATCAAGCAAAACAGCACATAAAATCATAGAACTAAGATAATGCATGCAAGCATGCCAAGGATTGTTTTATTTGGAAAAGTGGTTCCTAATGGTTCATAAACATTTTGAAAACACCCATTGGTCATTTTGTAAAGTGGCAAAGTCATTTGCAAGAAGTTTCACTTCCTAAACCATTTTCAAAACAAAGTATCATTTTATGTGGTGTAGAAATATTTTTACTAAGGCATTAATCTATAGGGTTCACCAAATATGTTTTAAAACCATAAAACTTGGTGTTTGGGGTCAGAGAGTTTGAAACAAAACATTTCCCAAAAGTTTTCTTCCAAACCCAATTTTAATAAATAAACCACATTTCTATTTGACTAGAAATGGTTTTAAATCAAAGAATCATTATTTTCTTTCACCAAATATTTTTTTGAAACCACAAAGTGTTTCCTATGGTCAGTAGGTTCAAAGCAATCCAATTGCAAAATATTTTATCCCCAAATTCTTTTTTAAACAATTTTTACATCCTTAACAAGCATACACATGTTTCTGCAAAAACAAACATTTTCCCAGAAGCTTTTTGCTAAACAAAAGGCATGGTTGTCTAGGGTTTGTTCCACTGATTCCAATGATATAAAGTTTGTAAAATTTGGACGTGTGGTTTGAAAGTTGTGCAATTTCCAAAATTGGAAATCTAATAGATCAAATCTGTCTTTTAAATCAACTACAGGCCACGTGGTGCAATCCTATTGGTCAAAAACGTTTCGTTCGGATCGACTACTCTGGTGCGTTGGATCAAGTCAGATCGTGCGGTGCGCAGATGCTACTTACCCTTTCAACCAACTTCTATCCTAGCCACTGGATCGAGATCGGACGGCTGCTGCAAGCTCGACCTAAAACTAGCGGCGCTGCGGCGGTGGCTGGCGGCGGAACGACCAGATGGTGGCGGCGCTGGCGAAGCAGGAAGCAAGGGTGGCTGGGAAGGTACTCACAGCGTTCACAGAGGCCTGGGGAAGCTCAAGGTGATCCCGTCTTGTCGAGGGGCGCACTGGAGCGGGCTTGATTGCTCGCCGGAGTGGAGCTGCGCCTCGGCCACGCTCAGTCGTCGTCGAGGACGGTGCTATGGATCACTAGGAGGCAAACGAAACGCATGGTCAGACGCGCAAAGGTACGGCGAAGGTGTGTGCGTGAACGAGAGGGGAAGGGGCGGACGGGAACTACCTGGGGCACTCGCCGGAGTTAAACCAGACGGTGGCGGCGGCGGTTGTTGTCGTTGCTGACGCTCAGTGTAACACCCTCAGAATCGACCCTATGCAAGTTTTAGCGAAACCCGCCAAACCCGCATAGAAACGATTCAAAGGTGCCCACCAGGCACTTTCGTGCGGGTGGAAAACGAAGTAATAACATTACACAACAGTCCTCGATGGGACCCACAGAACAGATATATATACAACAGCGACTCAATGAGTCAAGAATACAGATATAATATACAAAGATCCAAATCACCTTGAAAATGATAGAGCGTCTGACTACGGACAAGATGCAAATGGGGCTAAGAGCCTTGAAGAATAACCAATGGCGTCCATAACCCTGCCCAGGCCAAGCCGGAAGGGTAACCCTGCTAACGACGTCAATCTCAAAACCTGCTTAAACAAAAGGGGTGCCGACAAAGGGCAAAGGAAAAAGAGGAGCGTCAGTACTGAGGCCAGTACACGGCGAGGCTAGAATTCGGCGGTCCTCGTCTACATAGGTATGGTGGACTGAAGCAGCAGCGGCAGCATGCACTAAACAACCTATAGAGACTCGATACAGCTGACGACTATCAGAGAGGGGTAAGAAAGACCTATTCGGAACCAACCTGATACTACCACCAAACAAACCCATCCTGGTGCTTCCCCCTCGAGACCAAACAAGGAAGTCAACCGAGGAACTCACACAGTTGGCAGTTTTATTTATTCAGTTATCGTTGCAGAAATTACTAGTCAGGTATAGTTAATCATCCTGATAAAATAAGCAGTGGGCACTTTTAGTTAACCATTCCGTGATAGTGGCAACACTTACTAGTCAGATTCATTTAGCATGAGATAACCCAAAACCCAGCAGTTGTTGGCACTTTTATTTAGCCATTCCGTTGTAGTTGTCATACTTACTAGTCAGGTACAATGGTCGCAAGCGACACTCCAAACAAGCAATTGTGGGCAGTATTAATTAGCCATTCCATTATAGTGAAGCTGATTACTAGTCATTAAAAAGTCAAATTTATAGCAATAAACTTTAGTTATGCTTGTCTATGGTCGAGATACTGTGCTCCAAGTCGTCCATAACCGCGAACACGGCTTTCAGAAAGTTTGAACCCGGCCGGGGTGCACAAATAGCAACACACACACGATCAACCTCGGAAAAACCAAATCAAAACCCAACGAGGCTTTCACGACAAAGCAATCACAGGATTCAGAAATATTTCAGGGGGCCACCCCATTGAGTAGACCCGCAACAAAGTAAGCTAGCTTCGAGATGGACTCAAGGTTTGCATCAATGGCTGTAAACGACTGGGAACCCGAAAGTGTGGCTGGGCTTGTCGATACCGGGAAAACACTCCGCTTACCTAAACAGTACAGTGTGCTCCTCGCACAATCGTAAATAAAGCAGTAAAACATGGCATAAGTACAGGATCGTAAATAAAACCTCAAACTAGTTTGTGGCCCCAAGAAATAAGACTGAATCAAGCTCTGGCTAAGGGGGGCCCATACTCCCCGTATGTGGATAGCGCGATAAATCAAGGAACAGGTATCAAGTACTCGGGGTCCTACGGGACACAAGTGGGCGGTCGGAAACCAAATATTATCTATCACCCACCGATGCCTCTGCTTATTTCAATTTTAGTTGTCAAACAGGAATTAAAGTGAGCGATAAGTAAAACTATGATCATCTCCAACATCAACATGCGGCAATACATCAACAATTGTGGCACTTGACGACACGCAACAGCACTTGAGCAAGCGACTACGACGCGCAAGTCCAACTATCTACCAAACAACAAGTAATAGGATGTGTCCACGGCAATATATGGCTGCAAGGGATATCAAGGGTACGGAAACTAGAGCATCGCGACACAGATAGCAATAGATCAACAGGAGGGAATAAATACTATAAAAGTAAGATAGGTAGAAAGGGGGAGATGCTCGCCTGAAAACATTGCCGAAGGTTCAACCGAAGATCGGGGCGAAGCTCACATCAACTCAACGGCCTTATCCGCGAAGAAGCAAAACACTAGAAGAAACACCGGATGCACTATTTAAGATTACGGCAGAAGATCGGGCATGATGCATGTATGATGTATGACATGGCAAAGGTGCGATGCAATTAGGTCATATTAAGCAGAACCGGGGTCCCGACAATTAATTAGGTGGTTCATGTTGTTTAGCTAACCCCCGCATTTAAATGTTGTTTAGCAAGGCAAAATATAATACGGGTTCGCTACACAAGTTTAAATGAGGCCAATTATAAGGCTAATTTTACCCGCATATGGGCCCCATATTTAATTATTAGGTGAATCGGCATAAGGCCCCCAAACCACACAAATATGCATGCGAGTATGACAATTTAATATGCAACAATTCATATAGATGGCATTTATAAAATAGGGTTCGGGAAAAGGTTCACACATTAGGGGGTCTCGACGAACTTGGGGTGCCGGGGTTCGGGGTTCGGTCTCAGGGTTTTCAGGGTTCGACGGGATCGGCGGGAGCGGATACAGACGGAGAACTTGTCGTTCAGGGTCTCGGTGTCCGGGGTGAAGCACTTGTCATTCCATGGCGATCTTGGCGGCTCGGAGGGGTTCGAGGAATTGGAATGGTCTTCAAATTCCGTGAGGGAGATCATGGAGTCGGTGTGGTCGATCCTGTCGGTTCCACGGTTTCGGTCTTCGGGATCCAGGAAGACGAGCTTGTCGGCCTTGGGTCCGGGTAGGCGATCTTCTTGTTCATGTAGGGTAACTTGAGGTCTCTCGCGGCTTCGATTATTGTGTCGGTGCCGTCCCTGGCGTGCATGCTCTGGTTGGAACATCAGGTGGACGCGGACGCGCAGGCAGAGCACTGGCCGATGCGGGGCCCACCTAGACAGCACCGGACCAGGACGGCAGGGGGTCAAAGACGCGGCGCCGGGAGACGCTGACAGCGGCACGAGGTCTGCAGGCACCGTGGAGCTCGCATGGGCGGTGGCCACGAGGCGAGGAAGGCACGGGGCAGGGCGCGGCTCGCGGAGAGGCACGGAGGCAGCGAGACGAGGGCGGCCGGAGAGGGGCGGCTCGGGTCGGCGACGAGCGGGGCTCCGCGGCGGCGGCGAGGAGAGGGTGGCGGTCCGGCGAGGCGCACAGCGAGGGGGAGACGCGGGCAGCGATGGAGGGTTGGAGGCGAGCGCGGCCGCGAGCCCTGGCGGCGGAGAGGCCCGACGGAGGAGCGGGGCGGAGGACGAGGCGGTGCCCGCAGGCGGCGGGGAACCTGCCGTCAGCGAGGCGAGGAGGGAGCCGGAGCCGGGGGAGAAGGGGCGGCGGCCGGCGGGAGCGGGAGCGAGGGAGGAGCGGCGCCGGCAGGGGAGCAGGGGCGAGCGGCGCGCGCGCTGCGAGGGGAGGAGGCGGCGCAGAGAGGAGGCGCCGCGGGCGAGCCGACAGCGGGAAGAGGAGGGCGAAGGCGGGTGGAGCGCCGGCGGGAGCGGAGGTTGGAGGGGCGGCGCCAGGTGCGAGGGGTGGGGAGCGGGGTGAGTAAGAAGGGCGGAGGGCGCGGAGGAGGTCCGGCGAAGGGAGAGGGGAAGAGGGGAGCGGCGTCGGGCGATGGAAGGCGGCACGAGCGGGAGGCGACTGTGAGGCAGAGACGCGAGCGGGAGGTAGAGGACGGGGGAGGGCGCGTGGGGACGGCCAGAGTGGGGCCGGTCGGGATCCGAGGGAGGCTGTCGGTTCCAGGGAGAGGGCCGGCTGGGGCCAGGTAGTGGGACCCGGGGGCGGTGAGAGAGGGTGGGGTTGTGTGTGTGGCCGCGTGTGCTTGTGTGTGTGGGTGGGCAGGTGGAATTGAGGTGGGTTGTTGAGGTGGCTAGTTTTGATTGGAGGGGGGTGGCCAAGGGTGAGGTGGCGAGTTGCTATAGGGCGGGGTGATGTGGAGGCAAGGGTGGGCAGTTTTAGTTTGGGTGAACTTAGGATTTAGCGGGGCTGGTTAGGTGGACCGATTAATTTCTGGGGTGGTCGTTCGGGTCGAATCGGCCCGTTCGACTGTCCCACTAAAATAATAGAATTTTTATTTAACTTTTGCAATAAGCTTGTATAAATAGATTTTAGACAAACAAAAATATCCGGAAGCGTCCGGGGGTTTAATTTGAAATAGAAGGAGGGTAAATTTTAGAAAACGATTGTCTTTCGCAAATAGTTTTTAGGCAAATTAATATGCATGATGATGACGATGCTCAAATGCAATGCGGCATGATGACATGAGCATGCGGTCCTGGCGATGCAATGCACAAAAACAACGCGATTTTCTAGTAGTGGTTTTGCGGGATGCCACAATTCGACACCACTAACAAGGGATCTCGCCCTCGAGATCCGCCTCATGGTACCGGAAGGAAGGTCGGCGATCTGCGTCTTCTCACTTCGTGTAGAGCTTCGCGACACCACTAACAAGAGGTCGTTGTCCGTGATCGTCGAGAGAACACTCCGGAACAAAAGGTCGAAGATAGAGGTATCAACAAATAGAGCCACCTCTAGCTTCCGTGGACGGAGTAAAATTGCTGGATCCACTGATTCGATGTACAAGAGCGAATGATAAGAGTAGTCGGATGGTGATCAGTCCATCGCGCACCCAAACCATTACTCTGCGAACGAATAGGCGGATTATGCAACCAACTCTCGGAATCAGACTGAAGATCTCGACAAGCGAGGTTCGGAACAACGGAGTGATGCAGACTCTGCATCGGATCTGGCGTAGATGATGTCGTCGCGTCGGAAAACACCGGAAGGCACAAACAAGGAACAAAGAATGGTAACACCGTAGACGGATTCATCAGGCAGCTTGAACACCGGATGGTAGAACACCGTTATCAGAGGAGGAAGCGAAACCCTGAAGGTACGACAGAACCCAACCACGAGAAATCCTGGACTCGAAAAGAGAGAAGAGATCGGAATCAAAACACGCAGAGGTGAGAGAAGAATGGCAGAGGGGTAAGGATTAAAATCAGACCTAATCAGAACTATCCAACCGATTTTTGCAAAATAGTTTTGACACTCTACTCCGGCCGTTAGCTAGGTTATCCTACAGGCTGGACTTGTGGGGTATCGCAACTTGGCTCTGATACCACTCTGTAACACCCTCAGAATCGACCCTATGCAAGTTTTAGCGAAACCCGCCAAACCCGCATAGAAACGATTCAAAGGTGCCACCAGGCACTTTCGTGCGGGTGGAAAATGAAGTAATAACATTACACAACAGTCCTCGATGGGACCCACAGAACAGATATATATACAACAGCGACTCAATGAGTCAAGAATACAGATGTAATATACAAAGATCCAAATCACCTTGAAAATGATAGAGCGTCCGACTACGGACAAGATGCAAATGGGGCTAAGAGCCCTGAAGAATAACCAATGGCGTCCATAACCCTGCCCAGGCCAAGCCGGAAGGGTAACCCTGCTAACGACGTCGATCTCAAAACCTGCTTAAACAAAAGGGGTGCCGACAAAGGGCAAAGGAAAAAGAGGAGCGTGAGTACTGAGGCAAGTACACGGCGAGGCTAGAATTCGGCGGTCCTCGCCTACATAGGTATGGTGGACTGAAGCGGCAGCGGCAGCATGCACTAAACAACCTATAGAGACTCGATACAGCTGACGACTATCAGAGAGGGGTAAGAAAGACCTATTCGGAACCAACCTGATACTACCACCAAACAAACCCATCCTGGTGCTTCCCCCTCGAGACCAAACAAGGAAGTCAACCGAGGAACTCACACAGTTGGCAGTTTTATTTATTCAGTTATCGTTGCAGAAATTACTAGTCAGGTATAGTTAATCATCCTGATAAAATAAGCAGTGGGCACTTTTAGTTAACCATTCCGTGATAGTGGCAACACTTACTAGTCAGATTCATTTAGCATGAGATAACCCAAAACCCAGCAGTTGTTGGCACTTTTATTTAGCCATTCCGTTGTAGTTGTCATACTTACTAGTCAGGTACAATGGTCGCAAGCGACACTCCAAACAAGCAATTGTGGGCAGTATTAATTAGCCATTCCATTATAGTGAAGCTGATTACTAGTCATTAAAAAGTCAAATTTATAGCAATAAACTTTAGTTATGCTTGTCTATGGTCGAGATACTGTGCTCCAAGTCGTCCATAACCGCGAACACGGCTTTCAGAAAGTTTGAACCCGGCCGGGGTGCACAAATAGCAACACACACACGATCAACCTCGGAAAAACCAAATCAAAACCCAACGAGGCTTTCACGACAAAGCAATCACAGGATTCAGAAATATTTCAGGGGGCCACCCCATTGAGTAGACCCGCAACGAAGTAAGCTAGCTCCAAGACGGACTCAAGGTTTGCGTCAATGGCTGTAAACGACTGGGAACCCGAAAGTGTGGATGGGCTTGTCGATACCGCGAAAACACTCCGCTTACCTAAACAGTACAGTGTGCTCCTCGCACAATCATAAATAAAGCAGTAAAACATGGCATAAGTACAGGATCGTAAATAAAACCTCAAACTAGTTTGTGGCCCCAAGAAATAAGACTGAATCAAGCTCTGGCTAAGGGGGGCCCATACTCCCCGTATGTGGATAGCGCGATAAATCAAGGAACAGGTATCAAGTACTCGGGGTCCTACGGGACACAAGTGGGCGGTCGGAAACCAAATATTATCTATCACCCACCGATGCCTCTGCTTATTTCAATTTTAGTTGTTAAACAGGAATTAAAGTGAGCGATAAGTAAAACTATGATCATCTCCAACATCAACATGCGGCAATACATCAACAACTGTGGCACTTGACGACACGCAACAGCACTTGAGCAAGCGACTACGATGCACAAGTCCAACTATCTACCAAACAACAAGTAATAGGATGTGTCCACGGCAATATATGGCTGCAAGGGATATCAAGGGTACGGAAACTAGAGCATCGCGACACAGATAGCAATAGATCAACAGGAGGGAATAAATACTATAAAAGTAAGATAGGTAGAAAGGGGGAGATGCTCGCCTGAAAACATTGCCGAAAGTTCAACCGAAGATCGGGGTGAAGCTCACATCAACTCAACGGCCTTATCCGCGAAGAAGCAAAACACTAGAAGAAACACCGGATGCACTATTTAAGATTACGGCAGAAGATCGGGCATGATGCATGTATGATGTATGACATGGCAAAGGTGCGATGCAATTAGGTCATATTAAGCGGAACCGGGGTCCCGACAATTAATTAGGTGGTTCATGTTGTTTAGATAACCCCCGCATTTAAATGTTGTTTAGCAAGGCAAAATATAATACGGGTTCTCTACACAAGTTTAAATGAGGCCAATTATAAGGCTAATTTTACCCGCATATGGGCCCCATATTTAATTATTAGGTGAATCGGCATAAGGCCCCCAAACCACACAAATATGCATGCGAGTATGACAATTTAATATGCAACAATTCATATAGATGGCATTTATAAAATAGGGTTCAGGAAAAGGTTCACACATTAGGGGGTCTCGATGAACTTGGGGTGCCGGGGTTCGGTCTCAGGGTTTTCAGGGTTCGACGGGATCGGCGGGAGCGGATACAGACGGAGAACTTGTCGTTCAGGGTCTCGGTGTCCGGGGTGAAGCACTTGTCATTCCATGGCGATCTTGGCGGCTCGGAGGGGTTCGAGGAATCGGAACGGTCTTCAAATTCCGTGAGGGAGATCATGGAGTCGGTGTGGTCGATCCTGTCGGTTCCACGGTTTCGGTCTTCGGGATCCAGGAAGACGAGCTTGTCGGCCTTGGGTCCGGGTAGGCGATCTTCTTGTTCATGTAGGGTAACTTGAGGTCTCTCGCGGCTTCGATTATTGTGTCGGTGCCGTCCCTGGCGTGCATGCTCTGGTTGGAACAGCAGGTGGACGCGGACGCGCAGGCAGAGCATTGGCCGATGCGGGGCCCACCTAGACGGCGCCGGACCAGGACGGCAGGGAGATCAAATACGCGGCGCCGGGAGACGCTGACAGCGGCACGAGGTCTGCAGGCACCGTGGAGCTCGCATGGGCGGTGGCCACGAGGCGAGGAAGGCACGGGGCAGGGCGCGGCTCGCGGAGAGGCACGGAGGCAGCGAGACGAGGGCGGCCGGAGAGGGGCGGCTCGGGTCGGCGACGAGCGGGGCTCCGTGGCGGCGGCGAGGAGAGGGTGGCGGTCCGGCGAGGCGCACAGCGAGGGGGAGACGCGGGCAGCGATGGAGGGTTGGAGGCGAGCGCGGCCGCGAGCCCTGGCGGCGGAGAGGCCCGACGGAGGAGCGGGGCGGAGGACGAGGCGGTGCCCGCAGGCGGCGGGGAACCTGCCGTCAGCGAGGCGAGGAGGGAGCCGGAGCCGGGGGAGAAGGGGCGGCGGCCGGCGGGAGCGGGAGCGAGGGAGGAGCGGCGCCGGCGGGGGAGCAGGGGCGAGCGGCGCGCGCGCTGCGAGGGGAGGAGGCGGCGCAGAGAGGAGGCGCCGCGGGCGAGCCGACAGCGGGAAGAGGAGGGCGAAGGCGGGTGGAGCGCCGGCGGGAGCGGAGGTTGGAGGGGCGGCGCCAGGTGCGAGGGGTGGGGAGCGGGGTGAGGAAGAAGGGCGGAGGGCGCGGAGGAGGTCCGGCGAAGGGAGAGGGGAAGAGGGGAGCGGCGTCGGGCGATGGAAGGCGGCGCGAGCGGGAGGCGGCTGTGAGGCAGAGAGGCGAGCGGGAGGTAGAGGACGGGGGAGGGCGCGTGGGGACGGCCAGAGTGGGGCCGGGCGGGATCCGAGGGAGGCTGTCGGTTCCAGGGAGAGGGCCGGCTGGGGCCTGGTAGTGGGACCCGGGGGCGGTGAGAGAGGGTGGGGTTGTGTGTGTGGCCGCGTGTGCTTGTGTGTGTGGGTGGGCAGGTGGAATTGAGGTGGGTTGTTGAGGTGGCTAGTTTTGATTGGAGGGGGGGTGGCCAAGGGTGAGGTGGCGAGTTGCTATAGGGCGGGGTGATGTGGAGGCAAGGGTGGGCAGTTTTAGTTTGGGTGAACTTAGGATTTAGCGGGGCTGGTTAGGTGGACCGATTAATTTCTGGGGTGGTCGTTCGGGTCGAATCGGCCCGTTCGACTGTCCCACTAAAATAATAGAATTTTTATTTAACTTTTGCAATAAGCTTGTATAAATAGATTTTAGACAAACAAAAATATCCGGAAGCGTCCGGGGGTTTAATTTGAAATAGAAGGAGGGTAAATTTTAGAAAACGATTGTCTTTCGCAAATAGTTTTTAGGCAAATTAATATGCATGATGATGACGATGCTCAAATGCAATGCGGCATGATGACATGAGCATGCGGTCCTGGCGATGCAATGCACAAAAACAACGCGATTTTCTAGTAGTGGTTTTGCGGGATGCCACACTCAGGGACGCGCGCGAGCGAGCTGCGGATGCAGAAAGGTCCGCCAAGTGATGGAGATCACGTCTGGGTGCTTGAGGAGGCAAGGGGTGGCGTGAGGCTGCCGGAATCCTCGCCGCAGGGTCGTTGGACAATGGCGGTGTTTGAGTGAAATTCGTCAGCCTGGGGGCGCACTTGGGGGAGGAGACAGAGGGGAATTGGAGGAAAGTCGCTGGCGTTTAAAGGGGCATGGTCACTGCGAGTAATGGTGGCCGCATTAAGACGAATTCAAGCCGCGAAGTCAAAGCCAGAAATGGCGACGAGGGGGGGAAGAACAGGTCGTGGGGGTGGGGAAGATGACAGCGTGGCTGTGGGGTCCTCTGGCAGCGAGAGAGGGAGAGAGGTAATAAGGTCCACCAGTCAGTGACTTAGCGGGTGTGAGTTCGAGTGAAACAAAACGCTTCGGCAGAGGGGAATAGGTGGGCTGGACTGGGCTGTTGGGCCAGTTTGTTGGGCTAGGTCCTTTGCATATTTTTTTTCTGTCTGAAACCTTTTCCTTTTTCCAATTCTATTTTCTGTTTTGGAAATTGAAACAAACAAATCAAACATTCAAACAATTCAAACATTCACCATACTTTGTGTTGAATTTGGTTCTGTTTAAAACCAAAATTCAAAATAAAATTTTATTTTAGAGTCCATTTATAATTAAATAAAATGGACACTAGTTAATAAATCAAATGGGTTTTAATTTATTTAAAAACTCCATTTGAAATCTAAATATTTTCAAAACCAAATCAGTAGGTTTTATTTGAAAATAGAAGATACTTGGAAATCTTGTTTAAAATAAAATAACATTTTTATTTTAGCGTCCAATAATAATTAAATGAATAGACCTTATTCATTTAATTCAAATAGGATTTGTTTTATTAAAATATTTATTTTGAAAATCTAAAATAAAACCAAAACACTTCAGTAGGTTTTATTTGAGAATATAAAATACTTGGAAAACTTATTTAAAATAAATAAATAAGTTTTTGTGTTTATTTAAAATGGAAAAAGCCTTTATTTTTAATAAAACTGGACATTAATAAATCCTCATTATTTTGTTTAAATAAACCTTTATTCTTTTAATCAAAACAAAATGTTTTATTTCTAAAAGTTTGGCCAAGGTTTAATTTGGCTTTATAAAATAATCTTTATTTATAAATCCACCTTTTCATTTGAAAGCAAAATCTTTTATTAAAAGATCCAAAAATAGTAAAACCAAATATTTTTATTTTCCTTTATTAAATGTTTAACTTTTTTAAATCCCTTTAGGATTTATCTTGGTCAAAATAGGTTTTCAAAGTTTCCAAATGGACTCAAAAAGTTTCTTACCCTGAAATTCAACAAAGTTTTATTTTATTCATTTATTTTTCACATTACAAGATTTGGAAAATCTTGGGATGTGACAGAGATGATCCTAGTTGTCGTAACCCTCCTGGGGTCCATCCTCCAGGTACTCCTCTTCATAGTCTGGCCACGGGAATAGCCAGGGACAAAGCCATGAGTACTCTTTAAGTACTCGCAAACTAATACTAACAAGTGAAGGGAGATTTTGATAATAGGACACTAGGCTCTAGGGTTGTTTTGCAAGAAGCCATATTTATCTCTACTAAGTTTAGAAGCAAGAGAGCTAGTTGAAGTTTATAACACCTAAGTGGGAACTTGTAGTTCATATCACAACCCGGTTGTGGTCAAGTCAAAATCTCAATTCATTTCACAAGTCATTTTGAAAACATCTGACGGGGGAACAGTATGGCCACTCCAACTGTCCATAACCGCGGACGCGGCTATTCGAATAGTTTGACACTCTGCAGAGATTGTACACTTTCACCACAACATTCGATACATCCATCAGGAACAAATCCTGAATTCACCATACTCAGTATGCGGATAATCAATCCTAACCTTTCAATTACATGCCCTAGTATAAGCACCTCTCCTGTGAGTTTGGCCTCCCAACCATGACCAACTGTCATCTTGGGTACTGCACAGGTGGACAATCTTCACAAGGTAGCCTCAGCTCAGACATTGGTCGTGAGGGAACTAATAGTAAGGTATATAAGTTTCCAGTCAAGCCCTACCCAATCTTCGGGTATTGTGGTTGTACGGTAAAATTGGAATGGTATCGCATCCAGACAACCATGAGTTTTAAGAAGGGCTAAGGCTCATGCCTCAACATTTTCATCACCAAAATCATCGGGTGTTCGGAAGCACATGTCAAAACATCTCAGTAGAATGATCCATCATTCTAAGGTTTTCATAACCATTTTCACCAAGTATTCCCATCTAAAGTTGATCAGGTTTTATGCTTAGCACTAGCATCTACAAGTGGGGGTGAGTACTAATGAGGGGTAGTAAACTAGTGGAGTTTCAACTAAGTACCATCTCATGCCTTAGGATGACATCAAGATTTTCTAGCTTAGGCCAAATTTTATGATCTTTATGCAACCTTCAAATATCCATCTAGTATCTTCAATTCACTTAAGTAAACTCTAATTTTATGCTCTTTGATAAAGAAATAAAATATAAAGCTTGTAAGTAAAACTAGGATTGGGTATCATCAAATATGTCTAACCAAGCATGCTTAGTACATTGCATAGGTTATTTAACTTTCATAATTGCAAGTGTTAGCTTTCCTTGTGCAGAGCAGTGCATGAAGTTCTCCTCGGCTTCTTCTTCGTAGTATCCTCCTTCCTCCTTGAAAAATGTTTGAATGCAGAAAATCCTCTGCCTTATTATTTTTACCAAGGGTGATCTACAGATCCAAATGATTTGAATCCAACGGGCTTGGATTCAGCACTTCCAGACCTTTCTAAAAAAATTGGTTTCATTCAATTTGGTTCACTAAATCGAGCTAGGTTGATTTTTGAAACTAGGTACAGAAGTGTGTTGGAAATAAAATGGAAAAGGTTAAATTCAAATGACTGGGCTACGCGGGAAGCAATACTGGGCCGGCCTGCTAAGCACAGCGCTTACGCGGGCTGGTTAAGTCGTTGTCCCCACGCGTCAGTGAGACGAGGGGGTGCGAAGCGGTACGGGGCGATGTGAGCCGTGAGATCTTGTTCTAATCTAACAGCTGAGGGTCATCGTCGATGTTGGGCAACGCCGGCGAGACTGAAACCTAACGCGGTAGGTGAGGGTCGTTGGGTGCTCACCGGGGCTCGGGCGAGGGTCGGCGAGGCGGGCGAACGACAAAGTCGACGACAGCGAACCTCCTGGTACCGGCAGCTTCTCCTGGAGCGGCTCCAATCGCTGGCCCCTTTTTTCTCCAGCTGCTCGCCTTGCTCCGGGACTGAGGCGAGGTGGTTCTGGGTGAGAGGGTAGTGAGTTGGTGTGCTCAATTCGGATGGGGGTGGCCTTTATTTATAGTGGCGAGAGGGAACCGACGGGCGCAAGCTGAGCTCGTCGTGGTCGACGGCACAGAGGGCTAGCGGCGTGGGCGACGGTAGGGGGCGGTGCGGTGCTCCCATTGTATACACTCGCAGAATCTAACACACCCGATCATCACGTGGTGCTTCGAAACAACGAGCTTTGGCAACGGTGCCTACTAAGGACGAACACTCTATAAACTTGATATTTTTTAGAGGGATCATCTTATAATGCTACCGTCGCGAACTAAGCAATACAAGATGCATAAAAGGATTAACATCACATGCAATTAAAAATATGTGATATGATATGGCCTTTCTTCTTGTGCTTCCGATCTCCATCTTCAAGCACGAACATGATCTCCACCATCACCGGCGTGGCGTCAAGGTCAATGGCGCCGCTCCATGGTTGTCGTCCACCAGCATCAACTATTACAACTACTTTGAATAATAGACACGCAGGTCTAGAAGAAATTAAAAGACAACCATGTGGCTCCTGCCGATTGCCGACTTACAATAAGGAACATTTCATACATCATATATAATCACAATCATGGCCATATCACATCATAACACACCCCTGCAAAACAAAGTTAGACGCCTCTAATTTTCTTTGCATGATTTACGTGGTTTGGGGCTTTAAATAAGTGTCGTTCTAACTTACGAACAAGAACCACAACGTTGATGCTTGAACTATCAAGTGCCCGTTGTAAATTGAATCTTTACTATGATGGGAGAGACAGACAACCGAAAAGCCACTTATGCAATACAAGTTGCATGTCGAACGTGGAGCAAGTCTTATGAAGGATGTCATGTAAGGTTAGCCCGGGACGATTCATCCCACCATACCGCAAGATGCAAAGTACGCAAGAAGCAGTTGATAATAAAAGCACCACCGCCCACAATGACCATTGTGTTCTACTCGTGCAATAGATCTACATATAGACACGGCTCTGATATCACTATAGGGGTTCGAAGCATGCTACCGCATGAACACACAATCAAGATCTAATCTATGATCAAGCCAAGATCTATCTACTAGATCGTTGCAACAAGTTGATAGAGTACTAACCCTCGAAGATCCAAAGCGGTTAACGAGAGCAGATTCTCGTGGGTGATGTAGTCGTTCACTTGCCGATCTCAAGATCGCGTAGACGATCCTTCCGGCGCTGCGTTTCGGCAGCGCTCCCGCAGTAGGTCACACGTACAGTACTCGATGAAGACCTTCCTCTCCCTTGTTCCAGCAGGCAGCGGAGGTTGTAGCTCTCTCCTCGTGATGGAGTAGAGGGAACCCCAGCGATCTAGGGTTTAGAGGGCCGAGGTTTAGATGTAGCTAGCAACTAGAGTTTAGCTAGTCGGTAGCGGTTTAGAGGAGATCTAGATTGGTCGCAACTAGAGAGGGGGGCGGCGGACAACCTAGGGTTTCTTGTGTGTCTAGGGCAAGGGGGATACCTTGGGGTGCGCACCTACCCCTCCTTATATAGGTGGGGGGCGTCCAAGGGTGTTCCCAACCCAGGTGGAAACCCTCCCTAACTCAGAAACCATGTTGGGATTTGACTTTTTCAAACTGCCTTTTTGACTTTCAAATTAGAGTTTGATTTCTCTCTTCCAAGTGTCCAGCCAACTGGCTTAGGACATGATGCAACCATTACACTTTGTCATGACACATCCCTGTACCCTTCCCCTTCCGGATCGGTGAACCTTCTAGACCCTTCTAGAACATTCCGGTGAAAACATCGGAATCATTCCCGAACTCCAAAATTGGACTTTCCTTATATGAATCTTATTCTCCGGACCATTCTGGATCTCCTCGTGATATCCCGGATCCCATCCGAGACTCCGAACAACATTCGGTCTCTTTACTCACATTCCATATCTACTAAACAACATCGAATCCTTAAGTGTGTCTCCCTATGGTTCGTGAATTATGCAGACATGATCGAGACTCTTCTCCAATCAATAACCAATAGAGGAATCTAGAAATTCATATGGCTCCCACATATTTCTACGATTACTTCGTGATCGAATGAACCATTTACATACGATACCAATTTCCCTTTGTCTCACGATACTTTACTTATCCGAGGTTTGATCGTCGGTATCTCTGTATACCTAGTTCAACCTCGTTACCAATAAGTACTCTTTTATCGTTCCCGTGATATGTGATCCCTTGTGAGCCATTCACATGCTTGCAAGCTAATTGGATGACATTCCACCGAGAGGGCCCAGAGTATATCTATCCGTCATATGGATGGACAAATCCCAATCTTGATCCATGTGCCTCAACACATACTTTCCAAACACTCAATGCCACCTTTATAGCCACCCAGTTATGGTGTGGTGTTTGATGTCATCAAAGAATCGTTCCGGTGATGGTGATTAGCATGATCTCATGGTCAAAGGAATTAGGTTACTATGTATCAGAAATCTTATAGCAAGTGAACTATATTAAATGACTTGATCTTTATGCTATGCTTAACTATAGGAGTATGTCCATCACATCATTCTCCTAATGATATGACCCTGTTGTTAATAAAATCTCTATGTTCATGATCAGGAAACCATGATCATATATTAACCAACAAGATAGTTTAACAAGAGGCTTTACTAGGGACTCTTTTATGTTTACAAATCACACAAGTATTAATGTTTCCGGTTAATACAATTATAGCATGGTATGTAAACATTTATCATAAGCATGAAGATATGATAATAACCACTTTATTATTTCCTCTTGGGCATATCTCCAACAGTGTGATGAGCCAGTAAAAGCTGTGTCGCATGGCCTTGGCGACTAGGGAGCGGGCGCTAGCGTGGTGGCCGCAGTCTCCAGCGTGGATGTCCTGGAGGATCTTGCATCCTTCTGCGGGTTGGACACAACGTTGGAACACGCCGGTCATGCTGCGCTTGTGGAGCTCGCCGTTGATGATGACGAAGAATATGCAGTGGCGTGCTATCATCCGGGCCTCCGTCTCGTTAGCGGGTAGGGTTCCTCCCTCCAGGTAGGCGACATATGGCGTCGTCCAATCGCTTGGCTCGGCGATCATTGCAACCAGGGCCACGTCTGGTTGCATCGGAATTCCGATGTAGATCTCCCTAAGGGAGAGATGGAAGGCTTGGTGATGGTGTCGAGGAAGATGCTAGTGGGCGGCGCGAGGCGAGCCGACCCGATGCGAGAGAGTGTGTCGGCCTCCTCGTTCTTCCGTCGGTCGATCCACTCAACGGAGTAGCCAGCAAAGTGGCCTCCCAGCTGGTCCACTGTTTGGCGGTATGCCATCATGGTGGGGGAGACTGCATCGCAGGTGCCGGCGACTTGCCCGGCGACGAGGTCAGAATCGCCATAGCAGCGCAGACGATTGATGTTCATTTCCTTGGCTACTCGCATGCCGTGGAGAAGCGCCTCGTACTCGGCCATGTTGTTGGTGCAGGGGGTGAAATCAAGGTACAGGGCGTAGCGTAGATTGTCTCCCTTTGGAGATGTGAGGACGATCCCTGCCCCTGCAACATCTGCATTCTTGGAGCCGTCGAAGTGTAGGGACTAGTAGTGGAGGTACGACAGTTTCTCTGGCTGCTGTGCCTCCTCCCAGTCAGCGAGAAAATCTGCTAGAGCCTGCGACTTGATTGCTTTGTGCGGATCGTACTTGATGTTGTGGACTCCGATCTCGATGGCACACTTGGCGACTCGCCCGGTCGCCTCACGGTTGC
The DNA here is from genome assembly GCA_916181665.1 of Avena sativa. Classification (NCBI taxonomy): domain Eukaryota; kingdom Viridiplantae; phylum Streptophyta; class Magnoliopsida; order Poales; family Poaceae; genus Avena; species Avena sativa. The sequence goes on along the minus strand of OV702285.1, from coordinate 361,436,553 downwards.
GGATGATGTCCTGCAATAGTGCTGAGGAGACAACTGTGATTGGGTGCTCCTAGAAGTAGTGCCACAGTCGCCGCTGGGCTCTAAAGACCGCATATACCAATTTATGGTACTGTGGGTAGCGCTGCGCGACTCAGTGAGGACTACGCTGATGTAGTATACAGGTCGCTGCATCGGGCGCTCCTTGCCCTCCTCTGGTTGTTCGACGACCATGACGGCGCTGACGACTCGCTCGGAGGCTGCAACGTAGATGAGCATGGGCTCCTTGTCGATGGGGGCTGCGTGTAGCGGTGCCATGAGTAGCACCTCCTTGAGAGCGCGGAGCGTGTCATCTGCCTCCTTGTCCCACTGGAATGTGGGGTTCTTGCGCATTAGATGATAGAGGGGCATCACACTCTCGCCTAGCCGGGGGATGAAGCGACTGAGAGCTGCAACTCGCCTGGCCAACTTTTGGACATCGCACAGGCACTCGGGTTTGCCAAGACGGGCGATCGTGTTGATCTTTGTGGGGTTCGCCTCGATCCCGCGATTGGAGACGACGTACCCCAGCAGCTGTCCAGTAGGTACACCGAAGGTGCACTTTCCTGGGTTTAGCTTTATCTTGTACCTCCGCAAGTTTGCGAAGGTTTCCGCCAGGTCGGCGAGTAAATCTCCCTGACGAGTGGACTTCACCACCACGTCATCGATGTAGACGTGGATGTTGCGGACAATTTGGCTCGCAAGGCACTCCTGCATGCACCTCTGGTAGGTCGCTCCGGCGTTCTTGAGGCCGAAGGTCATGGCGGTGTAGCAGAATGCTCTGAATGGCGTGATGAACGCTGTTTTCTCCTTGTCCTCGACTGCCATTTTGATCTGGTTGTAACCAGAGTAGGCATCAAGGAAGCATAGCGACTACGAGCCCGTGGTCGAGTCTATGATTTGATCGATCCGTTGGAGGACGAACTGCTCCTTGGGTTAGGCGTTGTTGAGATTTGTGTAGTCGATACACATTCTCAAGGTCCGGTTTTTCTTCTCGACCAGGACTGGGTTTGCCAGCCACTTGGAGTACTTGATTGGCCATATGAAGCCTGCAGCGAGTAAACGCTGCACCTCCTCGGCGTTTTCTCGGTGGCGCTCTTCATTGAAGGTCCGTAGCGACTACTCGACGGGTCGCGCTTTGGGGTCGGCGTTGAGTTTGTGCTCAGCGAGTTCCCTCGGTACACCAGGCATGTCGGAAGGTTTCCATGTGAAGATGTCACGATTCTCACGTAGGAACTCGATGAGCACGCCTTCCTATGCTGGGCTCATGCCTGTTCCGATCGTCACTGTCTGGCTGGAGTCGCCCGGGACCAGCTCGATGGAGCGAGTGTGCGTCGTTGCCTCGAATGCGGTGGAGCCGCCGCCCTCCGAGTTGGGCTTCTTGAGTATGGTGGGGTCGTTGTTGTTGACCCCACTCATGTACTTGGCAAGCTCCTCCGCATGGTTTGCCTCTGCGGCTATGACGGTGTCGGCGAGCTCGGTGCCTTTGGCCTTGCACTCTGCGCCCATGTCGGGGTCGCCGTGGACAGTGATGATGCTCCATGGCCCGGGGAGCTTCATCGTGTTGTATGCGTAGTGGGGCGCTGCCATGAATTTTGTGAATGCCTGCCGCCCCAGGACGCAGTGGTAGGGGATGTTGAAGGGCACCAGCTCGAAGACGATCCGCTCGGTGCGGAAGTTCGCTGGTGTGCCGAAGGTGACTGGTAGGGTCACCTTGCCGATCGGGTATGCCTTCCGACCGGGGACGATGTCGTGGAAGGTGGTGTAGGTCCTCTCGATTATCGACTGCGGGAGCCGCAGTCGCCTGAACGTGTCTAGGTATAGAATGTTGATGGAGCTGCTGTCGTCCATCAGCGTCTTGGGGAGCCAGTAGTCCCCCACCTTGGGCTTGACCACCAAGGCGACTCGACCCGGATATTCGATCCGTGGCGAGTGGTCCTCGCGGCTCCAGGTGATTCGTTGCTCGGACCTGTTGAGGAACTGGGGGATGTCAACCTGGGACACCATGTTGACGGCGACAGCGCGGGCGATGACCTTCTTCTCGCGCTTCGTGTTGAAACCGGTGAAGGGGTGGAGAGATCGGGCGTCGTTGCAGAATTTCCTGCCGTTTGGCGGGTGGTTGTCGGGGTCTTCCCTTGCGCGTCGTGCCTTCTCGATCTCCCTCAGGGAGTGGCAGTCGGCGGTCGTGTGCGTGGCGGGCTTCCCCTCCCTGCTGTGGAACACACAGGGCTAGTTAAGGAGAGCCGCAGGGTTGAACCTCGGCTTCGCCTTGTAGTTGCCTCCGTCGCGGCGCTGGCCTCTATCGTGGCGAAACCTCTTGGGCTCGCGTGGAGCATAGCCGGCGTTGGCGACGAAGTCGACTCACCCGTCACCGTGGCGCTTGCCTGTAAGGCGAGTGTTGCTGTAGCGTAGCTCGGTCGTCTCCCGTTGTCGTGGTCGCTCGTGCGGCGGTTCCCTCCCGACTCGTCGTTGGTCTCTTGGTTCGGATCCTCCTCCGCGTACCATTTGGCGATTTCGAGGAGGTATGGGATGTTGTCGAGTGTCTTGTACACCTGCTTGAGCTTGGCGACCAGGGGCTCGTAGCGACAAGAGGTCTTGAAGCAGTGAATCGCGGTGTCCGGTTGTATGCCGGCCGCGTTGTACCATAGGTCTTGCCATCGCTGGACCCAGTTGCGGATCGACTCGCGGGGTCCCTGGACGCATCCCTCAAGGTTCTCAATGTTGGTGGCGCGGGTGTAAGAACCCTCGAAGTGCCTGACGAAGGCGTCGGGCATTTCCTCCCAGGAGTCGATGCTATCTGCGGGGAGGGTGTTGATCCATTGTCGGCACGCTCCATCCATCATCAGGGGGAGGTAGCGGGCGACGAGCAGGTCGGTGTGGCCAGCAATTTCCATCGCCATGAGGTATGTGTCCAGCCACATGGACGGGTCATACGAGGGGTCGTACTTCTCGATCTCCTCCGGCGCCTTGAAGTTCGTCGGGTACTTTTCGCCTCGGATCATCGGTCCAAAGCACTAGGGTCCGACTCGGCTTAGCGATCCCCTTGGTTCGCCGTCGCTGCGGGTGGTGAGGGTATGCCTCAAGTCGTCGGGATGGCGTGCGCGCCCGCTCTGGTTGTTGATGATGTGGGTTCGCGCGTTGACTGGCTTCCCGTTGGCAGTGAAGAAGTTGTTTGTCGGTCGCAGGTCGTTGGTGGAGAGCGCCACGTGTGCGGGTCGGTGTTGGAGATGCAGGGGCTCGGGTGGTGGGCAGTTGAGGGTAATTGCCACCATTGGGCGGTTGCTCGAGGCCGCCCTGCTGCTTGACGAACAAGAGTACATGCGACCCTGCGAGTCGGCTCCCGCGTTTTGTTGCTCGACGGCCTTAGCGAGTAAAGCCTTGCCGTATTGGATCTGCAGGCCGCCTTCCCCGGTCACGTTGATGTTGTCGACCGCGGCTCGGCTCACGACGACATTGTCCATCGGAGTGGAGACAGCGGGAGGCTGTTCGCCTCTCTCTCCCGCGAGGAGACCAAGATTCTTGGCTGGTCCCGGGAGGCGCGCGACCAGGTGGTGGTGGGGGAGCGCCGTTGGCCGTCGCGCCTGGTGGTGGCCGGGAGCTCCCTCCTGGCGGCGCGTTCTCGCAGATTGCGCGATCAGCCACGCGGGCCGGGTCGTTCTCATTGTTGAAGTTCAGGGCGCCTCCCTGAATGGTGGGGTTTAGGCGTGACATGGTACGAAGTTGGTGGTAGCGCGAGAGCTCCTGCGCCGTAACCTGCTCGAGGAGGAATTTCTCACGCTCAGCTTGCTCTTTGCGGACCGCCTCCTCTAGTCGCAGGCGAAGTTCTTTAACCTTCGTCGCCGTCGCAGTCGGAGGGATTGGTGTGGAGAAGGGGTCTGGCGGGGCATCCGTGCCGCGCGCCATGTAGGTCGCGACGTAGCGACTGGATCCATCATGGAATTCACCGGAGTTCTCTGACCCGGAGTCGGAGTCGAAGATTCGAAGGATGGAGGGGTTCTCAAAGTCTCCCACGTTGGAGACCTGGGTGATGGAGCCCGCGGATGACGCGGTGACGATGGATCCGGCGACTGATGTCGGGGTCACCGAGTCGGCGTCATTGTTGAGTGCCGCGTCATCCGCGACCACGGTGGTTTCGGCCACGTTGCTGTTTTCCGAGCCATACTCGGAGGCGAGGCGGTGGATGGTGCGGACCTAACTCTCGGAGAGCCGGTCACGCGGTGGCGACTCGCGTATGCAAGCCGAGTCCTCCGAGACGATGGTGTCGGTGAAGCCGAAGAAGAGGGTGATCGTGTCGACCGGCATGATCACGCTGCATGTGACGGGTTGCGCCACCGGGACGTAGCTACTCGGCAAGATCTAGAGGATCTCGTCGATCGCGATCATGCTTCCGGTGGCGACCGTCTCGTTGATGGGCAGATTGGATCTCACCGTAGAACACCGGCCTGACCGGCCAGGCCCCACGGTGGGCGCCACTGTCGTGGGAATGGCCAGAGCAGATGCTGCAATCGGCAGCGAGTAGTAGAATGAGGGGCAAGGCTGGCCAGCCATCTGCGGTGCGAGATGAGGGCGGAGACACAAGGGTTTACCCAGGTTCGGCCCCCCGGAGGGTAAATACCTACTCCTGCTAGATTGTATTATGGAGAGAGTACAAGGGCGAGCTCGACGACTAGGCGGCGAGTCGCTGGGGTGTATGATGGAACGTGTCCTCTATGTGTACCCTAGGGGGGTTTATATAGGCTCACCTCACTAGGGTTTACAGATCTACAACCGAATTAGTTAACGATTCGGAGGGTTCTTGACCTAATCCGACTGGGCCTAGCTACGCTTCTGGGCCTCCAGCTTCCAGTCGCCTGGCTCCTTGTCGGGGCTCGATCTAGTCGCCGTCCTGCAGGCCCACTCGCTGGCAGCTTGGGCCAGTAGGAAACGTCCTGCTAGGTATACCCCGGTCAGCATATCCCCATCATCCAAGCACAAGAGACAGAGGGAGGAGAGGTTCTATAGTGCACACGACCAGGTCAAAGGGTTGGTTGCTGTGGGGAGTGGTTGGCAAGATGTGAGAAGGGTTGAATTGGGTTTTGCTCATGATTATGGAAAGTTGTCAAAATTTTATATGATGAAGATCATTAAAAAATCAAAATTGGGTCTTGGCAAGGTGAGGAAAATCTACTGGTGACTGAGTAGGATCAAGTTACTCCTACAAGAATTTAATGAGAATTTTCCAAATAATATAGATGCTCATTATATCAAAATATCAAATAGTGCTGAAATAGTTTTCAGGAGTTTAGTTAATATTTTTGAATTGTACAAGGTGGTTTTTTGATTTGAGATGGTCTCAAGTATGAATACACACTTTGGAGAATTTTCCAAAGATTTATTGAGAAGGAAAAATATTTAATTTTGAAGTGGGAATATAGGGAAAAAGATATTGGCCTCAAATTTGTATTTAGTTGAGGAAGTGATTTGAAGACAAACAAAGTTTCTTCAACAGTGGGAGTTTTGAAGATTTTGCAAAAGAAGGGAATTAAATAGTTTTGGTACCGAAATAAATATGGAAATTATTTTATAAATATCTATAATCAAGGTAAATGATATCAACATGATGTATCCATCATTTTCATCCTTGGTTTTTGGAGATCAAGCTTAATTTTGAAAGAAATCAAGAAATGGGGGATCTAGGGCTGGAATATTTTTATACCACCTAAACCTTGTTGGATTAAGGAGCTCAGAGATCACCTTGGTTCAAGGGGTATATGGATAGATACAAACAAGTTAGATAGAAGATCAAGGTATAAGGAGTTGATCTTGATCATGTTTGGGGGCTTCTATAATCGTTGCCAAACTTTGTTGGAATTAAGGCTCCCAAAGCAGATTATCATTTAGCCTCAAAAACCATGTGGGTTTAAGAAGCTTAGGGCTCCAATGGAAACAAGGAAGTGTGGATTGATATACCAAGTTAGCTGATCACAACCATGCCAAGAGTTATTCAGCAGAAGATACCATGGGGATGTGAGCTTCTACCAAAGTAGGCATGATGATAAGATGTAATACTACAGCCTGAAAAGACCGTAGCTCTATGCAACACACCGATCCCTGGATCAGTTCATTTGCTTACATAGAACTTAAAGGTGAATAACAAAGCAAATATACATGCATCATAAATAACAAAATGGTCTAGAGTATTCAGTTATTATAATAATGTCTAGCACGCAGGCTAGCTAAAATAGTTCAATAGCACCCAAAAGCATAAGTATATAACAGGCTCCATCTTCAATTGCCCACAAGAGAACAACTTTTGAGTGGAGTACCGCAACCTTGTCGATCCCTCGGAATCAGAATATCCTGCAACATAAAACATAGCAGCCTCGAAGGGTCAATACTTTGAATGTATGGCAATTAGAGCTAAATACGGAGACAATACATCTAGAAACTACATGCTTATTTGGATGGGTGGAAGCTTGGCTATTTTGTGAGAATAAACACTTTTATCCTACTTTCTTAAAAAATTAAGATTTTCTTTGAAAATATCCCAATTAAGTTAACCCATCAACATTAAGATGATTAGGAAATTCTAATGAACGATAAACATGTCATGAACCTCAATATTAAGCAACTCAGATGTCCATAAACGGGGACACGGCTAAGCACCTAGTTTTACATCATATAGTGGTTAGTACACTTTACCCATGTGACCTGGTCAGCCCAGCTCGTACCATCACACTTATATTGTGTGATGATAAGGAGAAGTACAAGATGAGACCGTTCGGGAATTAGCTCCCCAAACACGACACACACCGTACAAACCTACCAAGTCCAACCAGCCACTCATTTCTTACTGGCACATGGTTTTTTTTGAATATTTACTGTAGGGGAGCCCCCCACAGCCCTTTATTGAATAAACCAGAAAGTCTTATGTATAAGCTACCAAACTAATACAGAAAGTATATACAAAAAAAGAGAAAGAAAAATATACATAATTTACAATAAGGTAGCAATCCAGGAGTTAAGATCTGTGATGGTCTTCTTTCTGACTCTGTATTTTAGTAGTGAAACATCACAGATAAATCCTGATTTCCAAGAACTGAAAGATGGTCTGATTCCTTTGAAAATCTTGGCATTTCTCTGCTTCCATATATTCCAACAGGAAAGAATAGCAGTCTCAATAAAACATGGACCTTTGAATTTCTGTTTCGCATGTTTCAAAATCTCTAGTCCAGATCCTGTACCCAGTCAATCTTAAGGTAAGTCCAGATTCTCATACTAAAATTGCATTCAAAAAATAAATGTGACCAATCTTCCAGGATGTGACAAGGACAAATAACACAATTATGATTGTTATAAACATTCCAATGTCTTCTAAGCAGCATATCTTTATTATTGATGCGATCATGGATTATCATCCATGCAAAAAACTTATGTTTGGAAGTGCATTTACTACTCCAGATCCACTGTGATGGAAAATGATTTGGTATATGATTGAAATATCTCTTGTACATATCACTGACAGAAAAATCCCCTATTTTTGAATCAAATTGTTCCATTCATCATGATTTGTTTGCTGAAGAGTGAATTGAGCCAGTTGCAACTATAAATGTTGTAATTCAGTACTAGCTTCAGCAAATAAAGGAAGGTAAAAATCATCAGACATTTGAGTAATTGATATTGCTTGCTTAACAGAGCAATCTTTATCAAGTACATGTGAGAATAAATGTGGATAAGTTGAGTTGAAAGAATTGTTGTTCCATCTATCCACCTGGAATAAGGCTGTGTCTCCAGAACCCACTAAACATTTAGAATTTAAGAGATACTCCTCATGCAGGCTCATGATACTATGCCACCAGAAAGATCCACAGACAGTAACTGTGTGAGGCACCCTGTCATGATAATATGTGTTCCACACCAGTTTCACCCAAGGCAGATCAGCTTTATTGTAGAAATTATGTAGATGTTTCATAAGCAGGCATTTATTTTGGATTTGAAGATTTATGATTCCTAAACCACCCTTGTCCTTTGGTTTACTGATCATTTCCCAAGATGCCATAGAGTGAACATTGGCATCATCCTTACTCTTTCTCCATAGACAATGTCTTCTTCCTCTGTTTAGGACTTCAATTATTCCTTTTGGGACACTAAGAGAACTAATGTAGTGCAAAGTCAGTGAGGACAACACAGAATTCACCAAAACAAGCCTGTCTCCATAAGACAAGAAAGATGCTGAAGATGTCAGCCTTCTTTCAACTCTGTCAGTCAGAGGTGAGAGATCTTTGATTGTTGGTTTTGTAATTCCCATGGGTAGCCCAAGATAAGCTATAAAATAAAGAAGCCAATCATTTTCTCTAGATACCTGGTTAACTTTCCGCAATGATACCACCAAAAATGTTAATCCCATCACAGCCAGGAGGTTCATTAATTAAGTTGTTTTAGTTTTCTCAAAACAACACTAATAGCAATAACTATCATACGATGTAGCCCAGACCTTGTCTATCACAACATGACTAGGCATATCTAAACATATGGTGGTTCAACTACAAGGAATTCCTACCAAGGTATATAGGACATAGAATAGCGATAGTAATTTCCTACACATGCGTCTACAAAATACACTATGCATGCATAGAAAATAGTAGGACAACATCATGAACAAAATGGCATCTGCTTGCCTTGGTTGAGTTTGAAGTCGTTCAAACACTCGTTGCAATCGCACACGTTGCACTCATCACAATCTATTGATCAAACAATTGCATACAACATAAACAACCATAAAATCCTAAACAAATGCACAAATACATGCATGGCAATTTAATAGGTCTCAATGGTTGTATTTAGTTCTTTAAACAATACTGAAATATATAATCCATGCAAGAGACCAATTAATGCAATGGAGTAACTGTTATTAAAAATTGCTATCCATTATTGATGTTTTAATAGATCTATTCTAACTCCTGTCCTCATTGTCGAATTACAACTGGATCTAGAGTGTAGTGGATAGAGGGCATAAATATGAACCAGTAGGAGTTGGATTCACCCTAATCGAAGTTATAGACCTTTCCCTATGATTTAATTAGTGTTTAATAGAGTTTCAATCAATTAAAAAAACTACTTCGTCCAAAATTATTTCTAATACCAGATCTATAATCTACACGAAATTGTGAATCCAGCTACATATTATTCATATTTTTCGGATTCACAGATAATTTACTATGGATTTAATACTCTAAAAGGCCATGAAAACTAATTAAATCATTATGATCAATAAGTAACGCAAGTATTCGATCTAATCTCATATTAATATTCTATAAGATTTTATGAATCCACTGATATATAATTTTCTATTTTTGGACCTACGAATCTTTTTATATGATTTTTTCAAGTTTATACAATTTTCTGCAACTTTCATTTCAATTTTAATTAAGAGGGAATATTATCTAGGAATATTCTATGCTGACTGGGATATAGTGCTGACCTGGCAGACGATGTGGCGCAACCTGGTTCGTCGGTACCCACTGGTTCGATCTAATCTGGGGCATTAATTGTAGATCGGACAGTGGAGAACGGTTGCTTCCGAGCTGGCTGGCGTGGACGACAGCGAGCAACGGCGGGGCGGTCAGGTGGCGATGGTGGCGGCAGCTCCGGCGAGTTCCCGATGAGGGGAGGTTGCATACTAGTACCGGGTGAGGATGACGAGTACAGTGATGAGAATGGCGTCATGGTTTGCTTCCCGAGGTGGCATCGGCATGCGGATGGAGGCGAGATGCGGCGAAAGTGCTCCGGCGAGGCCTCCTGGTCACTCTGCTGTGAGAGGAGAAGGTAAAATGGTTCAGGAAGATGCGGTGGAGCACGTGGAAGGGAACCAGATGAAGAACGAGGAGAAAGCGCGACGAAATAAAGCTCTAGCTCTAGCTTCCGAGCTCGGTAATGGCGACGGGGCGAGATTGAAACCTAGCTCAGGCTAGAGTTTCCGAGCGAAAATCAAGGAGGAAAAGAGGCGGCGGGGGCGGAGTATTTATGGAAGGAAGATGCGTGCGCGAGGGACAAGGATTCGGCCGAATCGTTACCGAATCGGGGCGGAAACCATGGCGGTTGCTCGTCATGTTCATCGGGGACTCCGATCGGATGAGGGAGATGATGGCGTGGGCCCCATGCATCAATGACATGAGGAGGGGTAGGCGCGGGCTGGTGGGCTGCCGCGGTCGAAGCGATGTGCTGGCCCAGCTGCGTCTTGTGCTGCATGTTGCATGCAAGTGGGGGTGAGCGGCGGGTAGCGCCGCGCTAAGCGGGCAGGCTGGGTCGCGTGGCTAGGACAGGGTAGGTTTAGTTTATTTCTTTGTTCTTTTTGTTTTTTCCATTTTCTATTTATTTGTTTCCCTCATACCTTTCTCATATGAATTCCAAATGAACTCAAACTAGTTTCTAAAATTTTCTAAATTCGAGTGGATTATTCGAGGCTAATATTTAGCAATACTTGATATCTTTGAATTAGTGGGTTTTTATAAAACCATTTTAATTCCCTTTAGGAACAAAGTGGTATATACTATTTAGGGTTTTAGATATTTATTTCAATTTGAGATGTTTCAAGATGACAAATGCAATGCAATGATCATGAATGGTATGCAATGCAAATCTAATCCCAATTTTCTACAATCTTGGGATGTGACATAAGATTTGTAGAGAAAGAGTATTTTCTTGCCTGCAAAACCATCAAGAACAAGTGGGTCAACGGATGATTTGGTCAAGGGTAAGAGTGGAATTTGATAATCCCTGAGATGGTATCCAATATGGTTCAAGTGCATTTTCAAAAACGTACAAGGGAGAAATTCAAGGACTCAAGGATGTGTTAATGATAACAGTTCCATACTCAACCATTTTGGCAGATTTAGGGTTTTTGACTAGGCTGCAATAGGAGATAATTTTGAGAGGATGCAAGGTTCCAAAATAATCATCAAGTGGGGATTGTTAAAGGTGAGATTGATTAGAGAGGTACATGCTTAGATTTGGTATTTATTGAGTTGGAATCTATCAGAAGGGACTAACCCTAGATTGATCTGGTTAAGAGATGAGATGGTCACTCTAGTGACTACATATCAGATAAATCTTAGGGCACTTTCTTAGGAGTTGTATTCTTTATTTAGATGGATCCTAAAGTATGATCTCCTAGGTCAACTCATGCTAATTCCTATGAAATCAACACATCAGCAGATCAAGGAAAATTATCAAACAACAGATCAAGGAAATTCATCTTAACAAACAACATAAGCTGCTACTAAGGTTACAATCAAGATTAGCTTGAGGTTGGGATGGGAATTTTGAAAAGATTGGGTTTTGAAGTAACATAAGAATCTCCTGTTACTTCTACGAAGATTAGAATCTAAGAGGTTTTGTGAAAGGTTTTGGAAAACCTAGAGGTAAGAGTAGTTGAAGGTTCTGTCTTGAAAACATAGGGTGATTATATCGTATAGATCTCCATAGTTTTGTTAAATAGAAAATAAGAAATAATTTTTGTTAAAAGGATATCTTGGCTTAGGTTTTGAAATGCCAGAACATTTGATAATATGTAAAATGAGCCAAGACAGTTTTGTTAAATAGCTTTTTTCAAATTGGGAGTTGAGGTAAAGAGTATATCATCTACTCAATCATAAGATGCATAAGCACAAACAAACATGCAAGCAAAAATTGCGTCATTAAACAAGAAAAAGTTTTTGTTCCCCTTGATTTTGCATTCTAGACAGTAAACCAGGGTTGCTGAATTTGGGATGTTACAAACCTCTCCCCCTTAAAAGAATCTTGTCTCGAGATTTGGGAGAGATATGGTTAGGGAATTTTTAGTCGGGGCGGTACTATTTGTCTCATGCTAACTTACAGGCTTCGTCTTTGAGCGTGGTTACTGTAACGGGAAAGTTGAACTTCAGTCTTCTTGGATGCATTGAGAGTTGAACGAGATTCAGACCTAGTTTCAAAGGGTGATCCTCTTATCCTTTCATACTCGATACCTCGAGGGCTTAGGATGGGCGATTTATCTCTATTTTTAACTTCGTGAAGTGTCCCTTTGAAGATAGAATCGACAGCTTTATGTCTTCTCTAGCAGGGTCCATGGCATTTCATTAGGGGTTTATCATAACCTATTCAACGACTAGGCTCAAAAACTCCTAAGGGTGCTTTTGGTGGAGAGTTGCTCGATTTTTGTGGAAAAGACGCAGTCTTTTCCCCTTAGGGTTAAACTAGGGTAGTTTGGGGGTATCGGAGTTCTTTCTTCTTCAACTGAGAAGTCAAGTTGGGAGGGTATCATTTGTGGTTGAAACGGCTTTGCGAATCTTTATATTCGAAAGTGTTCTTAGAGAACTTCATCAGAAGATATCTCATTAGGGGCTGGTCGGTGAGTTGCGTCGAGGTTGCGGTGGGTGTCTTTTGGTGTAGGGCCAATCTGTTTGAGTGGGAAAGACTGCGTCTACCCCCTTAAAGGGACACTAAAGGTGATTTGAGAATACAAGGACCTTATTTCTTGAAGTTGCACTGTGAACATCGAAATCTTCCACCTAAGGTTGAAATCTTCAGATAACATCCGCAAAATCTCCTCTACGAGGCTGCTATACTACTTTTATTTCTACTTTTCTTATTGGAGCAGTTGAATTTTTGCGGATCTCCTAAACGGGTTAGATTTGATGGGGTTTTAGTGGATTGATGGTCCTTTTAGTGGATCTTCACCTGCGATGGCGGAGGAGGGTACGGTCTACACAACGTCTTGAGAGAATCTTGACTCATTGGGTTGCTTCCTACTCGTTGGAGAGTAGTCTTGGTGGCGTCAGGTAGTCTGCGCGTCCTTATTTTTAGTTTTGTGGGTATTGGAGGGATTGAGTAGACGTTTGATGGTTGTTGTTGCAGTCTATATTGTGTTATTTTCCCAACTGAGGACTCTCAAGTTTATGCTCGGCAAATAACATCGGAATGGAGGTATTCCTGAAGTATCTTCTAGTAGGCGGTCTTCTAGAATTGAGTGGAAATACATAGTCTTCCACCTTAGAGCTTCACTTAGGTTCTTCGAGGTTGGTGTAGATCATTCGTCTTGAAGTGTTGACGTGATGCTAGAGAAAGGAGATATTTCTATGGGTCTTGCGTAGAGGTGACACCTTATTTTGGAACACCTTTTCGAAGTGTTTCCTAATGAAGCTTTAGGAGGTTAGCTCTATGTAGGTTAGCGATTAGTGATGATTCTTCTTGGTATTTAGTCGAGGTAGAGGTATTTAGCTTCAGAGGGGTTGTTTTCGCTTGAACTTTTTGCGTTGGTTCTACCCAATGGCAGAGAAGAATCATTGTCTTCATTCATATTTTATCTTCATGATTTTGGGGCCTTTTGACCTTCCGGTAAGGAACTTCTCATTGAGTTGGAGGAGAGGGTTCAAATAATATTTAGTCACTTTTTGGGGGTTATCGGAAGATCTAATATACCGAAGGATAATGTAGTTGGGTCTCCACTTCTAGTCTTGATTAGCAGGTATTGTGGTTTCTTGGGGATGGTGGGGAGCATTCGGTGGTAGACTTCCGTCTTCAATGAGGCTCTTGCTCTTGTCGTCAGATGAGTAGATAAGTGTCGGTTGGTAACGGGTCTTGAGAAGTTAGTTTGATGACGTATGACATCCTGCTGAGAAGAAATCTTCAGGTGGTTCTAACTTGTTGATGTTGAAGTCTTAGTTATGGAGATATTCTTGAAGGGAATATTCCCTAGAGACAAATATTTAATAGAATATTTCATAAAGTTTATGATTAAGTTTTATATTATGCTATAACAGTATTAATTAGGAAACGTCAATACACGTGTGGTATACAAACAACCAGTAGTTCCAAGTGAAACTCTAGTGATTGGTTCATTGGTCAAGGGATGATCAAAGGTTTCCTGATCATGTTGGATCCTCGGCCCCCAATTGACAATGGAGTCATTTCAACTTTGAGGTTATCGAACCAGTAGGAGGAAGGAAACGACTCAAAGGTGTTGCTAGCACCTTGGAAACCTGCACAACACAAACTCAAGACTTCGCCCCAACAAACAGTGAGGTTGTCATTCTAACCGGTTTGCTAAAAACAAAGGATAAATTGTATAGTGTGGAAGGTAATAGTGGTTTGCATAAAGTAAATAGTAACAGTGGAAAATGTAACAATGGTAAAGATTGGACCGAGGTCCATAGTTCACTAGAAGTGTTCTCCTTAAGATAAACAAACATGGCATGCTGGGTAAACAAATTATAGCAGGGAAATTGACAGGACTGAGCAAGGCATAACAATGCAATACTAGACAATCATGATCCTATGATATTTGATTGGGCAATACAACAAGATACATAGACCGCCATCCAACTGCATCTATGACTAGTAATCCACCTTCAGGTTATCACCGAACCCCCTCCAGTATTAAGTTGCAAGCAATAAATAACTGCTTTAAGCAAAGTGTGTAAGATAAACAATCCACTTGTTCCATGAACAAGAGACCGTTGTTTTCTCCCTAGTAGCAATAGCACATCTACAACCTTAGAGATTTCTGTCACTTCCCTTATATTAAATATAGGCATGAACCCACTATCGAGCATAAATACTCCCTCTTGGAGTCACTAGCATCTACTTGGACAAGATAGCTGCTAGAAACGGAGAGCATGCAAGATCACAAACAACACATACATGATAGAATCAATAAGACAAAACCATTAATCAATCTGACATAGTAATCTCAATATCCATCGGATCCCCACAAACGCAACATGCATGATTACAAATAGATGATCTTGATCATGAACAGAGATCACAAGATCTAAACAGGGTAGCACAAAGGAGGAGATACAACCATCTAGCTACCACATGGACCTGTAGTCCAAGGTGGAACTACTCACTCTTCATACCGGAGGCTGGCATGACGATGAAGAAGGCCTCCGGAATGATCTCCCCTCCGGCAGGGTGCCGGGAAAAGCTTTAGATCCCTCGATCTAGGGACGATGATGGCGGATGCTACGGACTATTTCGTGGAAGATTGATCCGGTACTTAGGGTTTTGGTATCGGGGGCTTCTTATAGGCAAAGAGGCGAGGCAGAGGGGCACCCAGGGCGGCCGCACCCCTCCCAGACGCGGGCCAGGGGGTGTGGCCCCCTGGTGGCTCCCCTCCGTCTCGTATTCTGGCTCTATGTTCCCCACGGTAAAATATTGACTCTGGCTTTTGCCCCGTCCAATTATGAGAATATTGATTTTTTGCCTTTTCTGGAACCAAAAACAGAAGAAAACACACAACTGGCAGTGTGGCATCTTGTTAATAGGTTAGTACCATAAAACATATAAAAACATCTCAAAGTGTAGATAAAGCAAAGTAGATACTAAACAAGCATGTAACATCAAAAATTATAGATACGTTTACGACGTATCAAGCATCCCCAAACTTACCTCGTGCTCGTCCTCGAGTAGGTAAGTGATAAAAATAATAATTTTTAAGGTGACATGTACCATCAAAATCAAGATCAAACCATTAGCAAGCATTGAAAGATGGGATCAAAGAACTCTAAACATGAGCATGAAAGAAGAAGTTCTAACAATAAGACAAAGTAAACATGCATGCAACATGAAAGGTTAGAAACAAATATCATGAATAACAATGCATTGAAAGACGTTTCTTTGTTTCACATATAGAAAACATAGGATAGTGGCATTCAGCTTGTCCCTCATGGAGTAGCAAATAAATGCATAGGACACCTTCAAAGTTCATAAGAGTGACTAGATACAAATAGTTCAAGAACAAGCAATATCAATAATATGCATCAATCAATAAGTTTTGGAACAATACACATAGAAATAAGAATGACAACTATGCTCTCTTAACTGGTGTCTAAGGATAGAAGGTGAAGACTCAATATAATGGTGGAAGAAAGGCCCTTTATAAAGGGAAGCAGGAATTTCAAGTCTCAAAAAGATCTTCCAAAAGTTATGGTACTTGTTAGCTTTCAGCTCTCATTTCCCCTATCAAAATCATCTTACAAAATGTCCTAGGGTATCTTAGGAATCCATCGGTATTGTTAGTTAGGATTATCTTCTACATTATCTGTTTATTTTGAAAAGCTATTGGTCCCAGTACTGCACGTACGTATGCATATGGTTGATTTTGGCCAAGTGGAGTTGCTAGCTATTTAGGTCGTCAGTTACGTCTAATCTGAATTTGTGCATCTCCTGAAACTAAGCCATCAGCTAGTTTGCATACGAGTTAGGTAACAGTGGCCACATACTGATTACAACGTACTTGTTAGATTATTTATTGATCGTTTGCCCATGGTTAATTAGTTATAATTTGTGTAGTAGAGTTATATGTTATGTCCTCCTTATTGTTTGCTCTGCACTAGTTTACGCCTGATTAGCTATATACATAATTGTCATATGTTTTCACTTTGTCTGTAGTATTTTAGTCTGTCAGACTATAGTACTTAGAGCATCTCATGTTGTGGCAAATCTTATTTAATGCTATTATTAATATTACTTGCTAAGTGCATGCTCTTGGTTTTAGACCCGTAAAATCCTGATTTTACAAAATGTCCTAGGGTATCTTAGGAATACATCGGTATTGTTAGTTACGATTATCTTCTATGTTATCTGTTTATTTTGAAAAGCTATTAGTTCCAGTACTGCACGTACGTATGCATATGGTTGATTTTGGCCAAGTGGAGTTGCTAGCTATTTAGGTCGTCAGGTATGTCTAATCTGAATTTGTGCATCTCCTGAAACCGAGCCATCTGCTAGTTTGCATACGAGTTAGGTAACAGTGGCCGCATACTGATTACAGTGTACTTGTTAGATTATTTATTGATTGTTTGCACATGGTTAATTAGTTATAATTTATGCAGTAGAGTTATATGTTATGTTCTCCTTATTGTTTGCTCTGCACTAGTTTGCTCTGCACTAGTTTACGCCTGATTAGCTATATACGTAATTGTTATCTGTTTTCACTTTGTCTTACATGCCTGGTAGTATTTTTGTCGGTCATACTATAGTACGTAGAGCATCTCATGGCAAATCTTATTTAATGCTATTGTTAATATTACTTGCTAAGTGCATGCTCTTGGTTTTAGATGCTACTCATTATCGCATGTACTAGTTATTTTCATCTAGTCTAGTTCTTGCATCCTAACATTGCATGTGTAAATCGCATGAGCCTTTGCATGCATCTATTTTCATGTGTAAGCTTATGTGTACGACTAGATCACATACAGTTGTTTGTCCATTGCATATTATGTATATACCATCTATATTGGCTATATCAAAAATATGTTATTTTCCTAATATGTTTATTTGTCGATAACCGTAGACCGACTCTTATACCCAGACCGTCCAAACGTCTCATGTCTATTGAATGTTTTTATTTGGATCTTAATTGTGGTTATTCGAAGTCTGTATTTATGTGTGGTTTATCGTTATGACGAGTAGGAAGTGACGAGTTCGATCCGAATCAAGACTACAAGGAAGAGCAGAACAACAACAACAACAACAACAACGAAGGCATGCCCTTTCATAATTATCCTATGTCTTACAAGTGTATGTTATTTATTGTTTTACAAATATTACTGTTATTTTGGTTACACACATACCTTGATACACCTGTCGCCATACAATACCCTGAGCAGAGATTATATAGTAATCCTGTTAGAGTAGATTGCTTAGCCATGCTGAATAATATCTAGGATCCTTGATCTTCCCTCTTCGAGGAATTGGATGACCCTCGGGTCACATATACACTTTTGAAACTTGTTGAGCTCGCTGAGCTAGCCGTTGTTGCTTCCCTCTACTCTATTCTACTAGGTGAAACTTACCATCTAAACACTGGCGCGAGTTACAGCTGGATCAAAGGAAGGAGCGATTGGCTGCCCTTCACTAGATGGAGGGAGCAATCCGTCGTCCGTGCCGCATGATGGCATAATAAGTCTTGGATTTGAATATTGTGACCACCGTACAACCACATGCTATAATGGGCACTGGCTTGGTTAAGTAGGTTAGTCAGCCTTGGGTGTCGATGTCGCTATACCCCTGATGAGGTGTCTGCCTACGGGGGAGCCTTCGGCATAGATGGGGGGGACCGGTTTGGGGACATACTCTCAGTTCCATGCGCCATACCTGGTGGGCTTGTCACATCTTTGGGGGATCTAGCTAAAAGACCTTATCACGATCCCGATCTGCTAGTACACCAAATGGTGTACTAAACCAGCTTCCACTGGTGGGCGACAAGACGAGGTTGTGTCGTGTGGGAAAAGTGTACAACCTCTGCAGAGTTAAAACTATTCGAATAGCCGTGTCCACGGTCATGGACGACACATGAATCCTTCTTGACATACAGGAACCTGTCTTGCTACTTCCCCCTTTGGCTCTATCCTTTTCTTGGAATCTGATAAAGTAGGTGAGTTGTCGAGGACAACCGTAATGATGAGAAACACCACATTGATGATAAAACATGATTTAGTCTAATCCTGCTTTTATCAAAACTATTATCAATTGCAAATAAAATTGGCTTTTATGCAAAAGAACTATATGACCTCCACATAAAGCCACATGTAGTTATATCATGTTTTGCATAAGGGGTATGTTGAGTACTCTATGTACTCATGGCAATACTTTTTTTGAAATTCAAAATACTATGAAGGGGAGGACTACGACTACTATGATGACGCTGAGGAGTGAGGCCTCGTGGATTACATCGACTGCCTGTGCCTGAGATGGAGTCGCTGCGCATTTTATTTCCGCTGTGTTTCTGGTTGTAATAAATGTCACAAGACATTATACTATGTGGCTATTACTATTCAAACTATGTAATAATTACTTTTTGAACGTTATGCAATGGTATTCATTTCGATGTGTCGTCAACTTGATCCTGGGATTGACGAGATGCACAAGAGGTCTGGAGGCTAAATTCCGGTCCTCACAATATAACTATCACGTAAAACATTCATATCATGAGCTACATGCATATAATAATTATTACTCTCCACATAAGCATAGTCATTCTTATTAATTGTAGTGGGAGCAAATTCAACAAAATAGCTATCATTATTATTCTTATCACCATAATCATCAATTATAGGAGGCATATTGTAATCACAATTAATTTTCTCCTCAATAGTAGGTGGACTTAAAATATCATAATCATAATTGTAATCGTCATAAATTGAAGGTAAAGTATCATCATAGGCAATAGAATTTTCAGAATTTGTACCAAAGAGATTTTCAATATCAAAAGTAGCGTGATTTTCCCAGTCATGCTCACTACTATAGGTAACAGGCATATGAACATCATAACAAGTTTTACCCATAGTAGATATTTTAAAAGGATCCACGAGAGCATAACATTCATCCTCCTTTTGTTCATCAATCTCCTCCTCTTTTTCATCTAATGAGCTTCTAGTTTCAGCAATTTCTTCTTCCATAGGATCCTGCAAGGCATTAGTCTCTTCCGTTTGTGGAAAGCATCTATTAAAATATTCAAAAATATAGCCATTTTATTCCTTGTAATTATCAAAGCAAAATTTAAGTATATCATAAACCTCATATTCATAAGGTGAATCATCAATATTTTCAAGCAAACTAGCAAGTCCAAATGCACCCTTGAAGGCAATAAATCCTTCTATATGTTCCACATCATAAGGGTGATAATTTCCTATAACATATGAAGATATGGTAACATTATCATTATACTCACATTGAAAGGGTAGGTGTTTATACCTCCTACAACAACAATATTTATCAAAGCAATAAGTAAAATTATAAGTAGAGCACACCTCTCTAGAAATAGTATTCAATTTATCAATTTGTTCCCATAAGTGTTTCCCTTTTTGTGACAAACGGTGTTACTTATAATAATACTTTTGTTCTTTCGTGAACCCACCTTGCCAATAAGAACTAGTTTCAAAGAAACCATCCATTGATAGAAAGCATGACAAAGCAAGGCAATAACAGACCAGCAACTAGAGTAGGAACTAATTTTTTTGTGTTTTGATAACAAAAGAAATCCAAACAAAACTAATGTTTTTGGACTTTTTGATAAAAAAAGGCAAAGAAAACAAGACAAAAGAAACTAAGAAAAAAACAAAGTAAAAAGAAAGGTTGTGAAGTACTCACCTTGTGAAGCCGTCCTTAGCCTCTCCGGCAATGGCGCCAGAAAATCTTGATGGTGGCTCCATTGATTGTTGAGCTTCGTTGGGAGTCCCCAAGATGAAGGTGTGATGAGCACAGCAACAAGTTTTCCCTCAGTAATAAACCAAGGTTATCGAAATAGTAGGAGGAACGAAACAACTCAGAGGTGTTGCTAGCAACTTGGAAACCTGCACAACACAAACTCAAGACTTTGCCCCAATGAACAATGAGGTTGTCAATCTCACCGGTTTGCTAAAAACAAAGGATTAACTGTATGGTGTGGAAGGTAATAGTGACTTGAAGAAAGTAAACATTAACAATGGAAGATGTATCAATGGTAAAGATTGGACCGATGTCCATAGTTCACTAGAGGTGTTCTCCTTAAGATAAAAAACATGGCATGCTAGGTAAACAAATTACAGCAGGGCAATTGATAGGTCTAAGCAAGGCATAACAATGGAGTACTAGACAATCATGATCCTATGAGATTTGATTGGGCAATACAACAAGATACATAGACCGCCATCCAACTACATCTATGACTAGTAATCCACCTTCAGGTTATCATCCGAACCCCCTCGAGTATTAAGTTGCAAGCAACGAATAACTGCTTTAAGCAAAGTGTGTAAGGTAAACAATCCACTTGTTCCATGAACAAGAGACCGTTGTTTTCTCCCTAGTAGCAACAACACATCTACAACCTTAGCGCTTTCTAAAACTTCCCTTAGATTAAATAGAGACATGAACCCACTATCGAGCATAAATACTCCCTCTTTGATTCACTAGCATCTACTTGGCCAAGATAGCTACTAGAAACGGAGAGCATGCAAGATCACAAACAACACAGACATTACAGAATCAATAAGACAAAACTATTAATTAATCTGACATAGTAATCTCAATATCCATCGGATCCCCGCAAACACAAGATGCATGATTTCAAATAGATGATCTTGATCATGAATGGAGCTCACAAGATCTAAACATGGTAGCACAAAGGAGGAGATACAACCATATAGATACTACATGGACCCGTATTCGAAGGTGGAACTACTCACGCTTCATAGCGGAGGCTGGCATGATGATGAAGAAGGCCTCTGGGATGACTCCCCTCCGGCAGGATGCCGGGAAGAGCTTTAGATCCCCCCAATCTAGGGACGATGGTGGTGGCATCTACGGACTGTTTCGTGGAAGGTTGATCGGGTACTTAGGGGTATCGGTGGCTTCTTACAGGCGAAGAGGCGAGGCTGGGGGCACCCAGGGTGGCCTCACTCCCCTAGGTGTGGGCAAGGCCTGGCCACGCGGCCTGGGGTGTGGCCCCCTGGTGGCTCCCCTCCGTCTCGTATTCTTGCTCCATGTTCCCCGCGGTAAAATATTGACTTTGGCTTTTGTCCCGTCAAATTCCGAGAATATTGATATTTTTCCTTTTCTGGAACCAAAAACAGAAGAAAACATGCAACTGGCACTATAGCATCTTGTTAATAGGTTAGTACCAAAAAACATATAAAAATAGCTCAAAGTGTAGACAAAGCAAAGAAAAGTAGATACTAAACAAGCATGGAACATCAAAAATTATAGATACGTTTACGACATATCAATATGGTGAACATACCCTATCTATGGAATCGTATCATGATCATGTCACAGAGTTCAAGTTACGATGATTAGGAAACATAGTGACTCTTTCCTTAGACTATGAGACCATATCAAATCACTTTCTCCCAAGGATACTTTGATGGCACTTAACGTCACTTGGTGGAACGGTGATCATAAGGGTGTCGTTGGGTATATGGGGAACAGGTTAAGGAGAGTGTGTAAAGAGCAGGATTTGTCCATCCGCATGACAGAAGATGCTTTGGGCCCACTCAGATAAGTTATATGCATAAGTTGTGAAGTGTGTGACTAGGTCACGGGGATATCACTTATCAGATCGAGTAAAGAAGGTATTGTCGGTAACGAGGTTGAACCATGACATGGAGATGTCATTTGATAAAACCTAGTAAAATATAGTATCGTAGAGACAAAAGGAATAAGACACAGTTTTTACGGTTCAATGACAAATTTCTTTGAGTACACAGGTGGTCCTTATGGGCATCCAGCTCCAGCTGTTGATCATTGGTCATAGAGGAGTCTTGGCCATGTCTATAGTATTCTCAAACCCTTGGGTGTCACGCTTAAGGGCATGACAAAGCTTGGAGATCATTAATGGCTAGTTCGGAATCACTGAAGAAGTGAGAAGAGAGAGACCAGAAAAGTTCTGGGGATATCCGAATATGTTCAGAGAAAGGAATAAGGAAAAAGGACCAGAAAGGGTTTTTGGATAAATGGTGATTTAAAGGGTGGCGCTCGCTTTGGTGCTAGCTGGAGAGGGCTCCTAGGATCGACCTAGGCATAAACCAGAGGCGTGTTTAGATAGATTGGAGAAGGAGGAGGGCATGCAGGCCAGAGAGAGGAGTCGGGAAGGTCAGGGTGGCCTGCAAACTCGCATGTAAGGTCAAACCCAAGAGGTTTTCTTCTTCTCCTCCTGAGCCACACAGTGAGAGTGAGAGATCTTAGGGCTCTTGGGGGAGGAAGGAGGAGTGGAGGGGGGTATAATGGAGGGGCAGAGGAAAGATGCAAGAGTATCTAGACTTATATACAATTGATAGAGGTCCATGGTGGATCATGTCCACGGGGAAGCTTGAGGGAGAGATGGCAGCAAGGGATTTGTCGACTTGGGCAGTGGAGAGGAGTGTGAGGTAGCTCCTGGTCGGGTAGAGAGGCAGGGAGGAGTGGGGAAGCTTCTACAAGAATTAAATGGGCAGGATATGACAAGTCTTGCGTCCCCTCTCAATCCAAGCGCAAGAGACAAAGGGAGGATAGGTGCTACAGTGCACACGACCAGGTCAGAGGGTTGGTTTGAAAGGAATATGCCCAAGAGGCAATAAAAAGTGGTTATTATGTTATTCCATGTTTATGATAAATATTTTTTTTCATGCTATAATTGTATTAATAAGGAAACGTTAATACATGTGTGAATTATAAACATATAAGATTCCTAGTAAAGCCTCTCTTTATAATAGCATGTTGATTAATGGATGATCAACGGTTTCCTGATGATAACATTGGATGTTGTTAATAACAGGGTCATATCATTGGAGAATGATATGATGAACAGCCACCTGAAGTAGATGTAATAATACGATCATGTCATCAAGTTTAAATTCCTATCACATTCGTAGTAACTAAATGTCCTTAGACCATGAGATCACGTCAATCACTTTTACCGGAAGAGTACTTTGATTGCATCAAACGTAACACCATAACAGGGAGATTATAAGGGTGTCGTCATGTATTTGGAAAGTGTTAGTTGAGGGCGTGGATCAAGAGTGGTATTTGTGCATCTGCATGATGGAGAGATATACTCAGGGCCCTCTCGGTGATATCACATTGACACAGCCTTGCAAGCAAGTGATTTGATCACTAGAATGTCATATCACAGGAACATGAAAAATAGTACTTGTCAGGAATGAGATTAAACGAGGTATGGTTGATACCAAGTGATCGGATCTTGGACAAGTAAAATATCGAGAGACAAAACGAATTTGATTTGTGCGAAAGAGGTTCATACGATCATCTGATTTTCGTGGAACTAGTGGGAGTCGTTATGGATCTCCAGGTCCCACTAATGATTATGGATCTCGAACCCATAGGAAGACACTTAAGGTATACCAACGCATTTGATCGGATACGGAACATAAGGGTAATCAATGGAAATCACAGAAAATTGTTTTGCTGCAGAAAATTGTTCTACCGAATCTACCAAAATAGTTTCATGGTATCGAAACAAAGCAAAGGGATCAAAATGTTTATGTGTTCATTAAATAAAGTTTCCATTAAATGAAGTACTCATTAAATGAAGTGTTCATTAAATTGAGTTGTATTAAAATGGAATTGAAGTGATTTAATGGATAGACCTTTAAGGGCATTAAAATGCTTTAATGGAATTAAAGTGCTTTAATGGAAATACCTCTAATGGAATTAAAGTGTTGTAATGGACCTTTAAGGGAATTAAAGTGCATTAATGGAGATTGAATGAGAGGAGGGGAGGGGGCAGCCCCATGGTGCCTATAAAAGGAGGTGGCCTCCTCCTCTTCTCCACACACACACTCATTCACCATTCTCTCATATAACCTTTGGTTGGCATCTTGCCCCTCTTTCTAGCTTATCCTTTGCCACGACCGAGGTGTCATACGTCCAATTTGCATCACCATTCTATATCATAATTTGCCTTTATTCATTGATATATTTCTTATTATGAGGTATTATTTATGTATTTTCCTCTGTTTTTGCGTGTTGGATGACTCTTGGAGGATGGACTGCCAGAGTCAGGTGTCTGATGGAAAAAGAGGTGTTTTTATGCTATTTTGCGAAGATCAGAAAAATACCAGAAAAATATTGGTAAATTATATTTTCCCAGAAGACGAAGGAAGCCAAAAGGGAGGCGTAGCCGGGCCACAAGGGGCCCACACCCCTCCTAGGTTAGGGCCCACCTATTTGTAGAATTTTCATACAACAATAGTTATCAAGCTAGTTTGCAAATGGCCCCATTTGAATTCATGTACGGAAGGAAGTGTCGCACCCCTTTGAACTGGTCGGAAGTAGGAGAGAGTCAGATTTTCGGACCCGACATCCTACGAGAAGCAGAAGAGAAGGTTCACAAGATTCGTGAGCACCTCAAGACAGCCCAGTCCAGACAGAAGAGTTACGCCGACAAGAGACGTAGAGACCTCGCCTTCAACATAGGAGATTTTGTTTATCTGAAAGTGTCGCCATTGAAGGGAATGCAGCGTTTCCAACTCAAAGGAAAGTTAGCCCCCAGATATATCGGACCTTTCAAGATTCTGAACTGTCGAGGAGAAGTGTCGTATCAATTGGAACTACTCGAAGAGATGTCAGCCGTGCACAACTTGTTCCATATCTCGTTACTTCGCAAGTGTCTCAAAGTCCCAGAGAAGACCGAAGTGTTCAAGAACATCGATCACCGGACCATAGAGATTAACAATGACCTGACCTATCCCGAAGTACCCATCCGTATTTTGGAAGAAGCTTTTAGAACTACCCGAACCCGAAGCATCAAGTTTCTCAATATTCAGTGGAGCAACAACATAGAAGAGGAAGCTACCTGGGAGCGCGAAGATCACATCAGGACGGAGTTTCCCGATATCTTCAAATCCTAGGTAATCTTTTTCGTCCCTTTTCAAATCTCGGGATGAGATTTTGTTTAAGGGGGGAAGGTTTGTAACATCCCAAAAATACTAAACTTGGATCATCAAACACTAATCATCAAATTTAGGGTTAACAAAAACTTTGCTAAATAAAAATATGAAAGCATGCATGTGAGTATGCATTTCATTTTGAATTATTTTGAACCAACTTGTTTGTGTTATCCTTTGCTTTTAAATGGATGCTTAGGTGAAATAAACATCATCTAAACATTTCCCAAACTTTTCCCAAAGACAAATAAATCAAAACAAACAAAATGAGTGAATGGTCATTTTGACCAATTTAACTCCCATGCCTACTTTGGCTGTCTCAAACTTTCAGAACCTAACAGGAACTTTTCTGGATCTTTGCACCCCTTGATTGTACTCATAACAAAGTATCAAGGCCACTTTGTGATCATCCAGAAACATTCAAATGCATAGTTTAAATGACAATTCAACATTGAATCTTTATCATATGGGAAGATCCCACTTTTTCAAAAACCACTCAAACAAGCTCAACTTTCAAAACCCAAGAATCTGCAGACTCACCAGCACCAACCTAGCACACCCACCAAAAATCTTTTCAAAATTCAAAACTTGAATTCTTGCGGCCATTTCATCAAACACATTGCAGACACAAATCATCAAAATCTTAAACACTATTGTGAGTAGTGATTGAAGCCTAACTTGTTCCCTCTCTAGCTCACAACCATCTTAGTAGATCATCTAGCAAGTTAAACCAAGCACTAGACTCACTGTAAGCTGGGCAATGACATCAATGGTGAACAGCCGAAGCTCACCATGCCACCCCAGTGGAGACAGCAAGCTAGGAGAAGAAACAAACCTAGCAAACATGTCTAGGAGGCAGCCCACCGTCCACCGCCACTCCCTGTCCAGCGCCCGAACCTTGCCAACCCCTGGACCACACGCACGGACCGTGCCCAGCTCGCTAGCAACCATGCCGAGCATGCGCCAGAGCGCCACGCTCGACCGACGCCCACAGACCATGCGCTGCCCTCGCCGCGTGCATACATGATCGCCACCAACCCAGGAGACCGCCAGACATCACCGTTCGCTGCCCCATGACGCACAGCCACCGCTCACCATCGAAGACACCGCCTCTGCCGTGCAGAGCATCGTGTGTTCCAGACCAAACCGCACCGCCCCTACGCGCGCATTAAAGCCGTAGAGCATCGCCAGGAGACCACCAAGCGATTGCCATCGCCGGCCATGCCTCTAGCAGCCCGTAGCCATGTCGCCACCGTCGCCTGCCCATCCCGTTCGGTCTCGTCGTCGCGACTATAAATAGAGGCCACCCCAGCCGAATTGAGCACACCATCTCACTCCCCTCTCCTCACTGATCGTACCACCCCGTTCCCGGAGCAAGGCGAGCAGCACTTCGCCGGAATTTCACCGGAGCCTGCCACTGCTGGAGAAGAAGGGGGCCAGCGATTGGAGCTACCCCAGGACAAGCTGCCGGTACCAGGAGGTTCGTCGTCGTCGACATCATTGTTCGCCCGCCTCGCCGAATCTCGCCTGAATCCCGGTGAGCCCCCAACGACCCCCACTGGCCGCGCTAGGTTTCTGTCTCGCCGGCGTTGTGCAACATCGACGATGACCCTTACCGTTGGATTAGAACCAGATCGAACGCACCACATCGCCCCATACCGCTTCGCACCCCCTCGTATCAGTGACGCGTGGAGACAACCACTTAACCAGCCCACGTAAGCGCTGTGCTTAGCAGGCCGGCCCAGTATCACTTCTCGCGCAGCCCAGTTGTTTGAATTCAACCTTTTCCATTTTATTTCAAACACACTTCTGTACCTAGTTTCAAAAATCAACCCAGGTCGATTAAGTGAACCAAATTGAATGAAACCAATTTTTTTAGAAAGATCTGGGAATGCTGAATCCAAGCCCGTTGGATTCAAGTCATTTGGATCTATAGATTATCCTTGGTAAAAAAAACAAGGCAGAAGCTTTTCTGCATTCAAACATTTTTCAAATTTAAACCCTAATAGCTTTTGAGTTGATTCCAACTCTCAAAAATCACATTTAACCATACCTTTCAGAATATATATAAATATATAGGTTTACTTACAGAAATAATGACCAAGTAATAAAAGAATGCCACATAGGCATTTCTAGCCACTTTAATTAATTAAAATAAAAGAGTAAAACCTTATTAAATTGTGACACCACTTTAAATCACATTCCCATGGACTAAAATATGTGGTGATGACATGTGTCAACATGATCCCATGTTTGGTTTGGAGAATATTAAATCTTAAGTAGTATTTCAATGAGTAGAAATTACTTTTCTAAAAATAAAAGGAATTAAACCAAGCTTTAATCTTGTAATGTTAGTGATGATGTTAGATCATCTATAGGACCCTTTTGTGTGCTGATTGCAAGTAGTTAAGTATTGTTTGGTGATTGTGTACATAGTATGTATTTATAGACGCTAGTACCGACCAAGGATACGAGGAGGAAGGAGGATTCTACAAAGAAGCCGAGGAGAACTTCAACCACTGCTCTGCACAAGGCAAGCCTAATACTACTAGTTGAATGTGCAAGCTAACACTTGCAAGATAATTTACCTATGCAAGCCTATACTTGCAATGATGCAAACAAACCGTTACTTTCTTGCTACCATGCCAACTATATGCCTTAAGCATATATGATCATACCCACTTGATACCCAATCCTAGTTTTATTTGCAAGTTTTCTACTTTATTTCTTTATCAAAGCTTTAACTTAGAGTTGGCTTAAGTGATTTATAGATTCTAGAAAGATATTTGAAGGTTGCATAAAGAGCATAAAATTTGGCCTAAGCTAGATAATCTTGATATCATCCCAAGGCATAAGATTGAACTTAGATGAAACTCCACTAGTTTACCACCCCTCATTAGTACTTATCCCCACTTGTAGATGCTAGTGCTAAGCATAAAACTTGATCAACTTCAGATGGGAATACTTGGTGAAAATGGTTATGAACAACTTAGAATGATGGATCATTCTACTGAGATGTTTTGACATGTGCTTCCGAACGCCAGATGATTTTGGTGATGAAAATATTGAGGCATGAGCCTTAGCCCTTTATAAAACTGATGGTTGTCTGGATGCGATACCATTCCAATTTTTACCGTACAACCACAGTACCCAAAGATTGGGTAGGGCTTGACTGGAAACTTATATACCTTAGTATTAGTTCCCTCACGGCCAAGGTATGAGCTGAGGCTACCTTGTGAAGATTGTCCACCTATGCAGTACCCAAGATGACAGTTGGTCATGGTTGGGAGGCCAAACTCATAGGAGAGGTGCTTATACTAGGGCGTGTAATTGAAAGGTTAGGATTGATTATCCGCATACTGAGTATGGTGAATTCAGGATTTGTTCCTGACGGATGAATCGAATGTTGTGGTGAAAGTGTACAATCTCTGCAGAGTGTCAAACTATTCGAATAGCCGCGTCCGTGGTTATGGACAGTTGGAGTGGTCATACTGTTCCCCCGTCAGACTTTTCAAAATGACTTGTGAAATGAATTAAGACTTTGACTTGACCACAACAGAGTTGTGACATGATATACAAGATACCACCTAGGAGTTATAAAATTGTGACTAGCTTCTCTTGCTTCTGAACTAGTAGAGATAAATCTGGCTTCTTGCAAAACAACCCTAGAGCCTAGTGTCCTATTATCAAAATCCCTTTCACTTGTTAGTATTAGTTTGCGAGTACTTAAAGAGTACTCATGGCTTTGTCCCTGGCTATTCCCGTGGCCAGACTATGAAGAGGAGTACCTGGAGGATGGACCTCAGGAAGGTTACGACAACTATGATCATTTCCCATCGTCAGCATTGCCTGTTACCCCGAAGATGGAGCTTCGCCTACGCTACTGTTATTATTATGTATTCCGCTGCTTGAAGTTGTATTAAGAACTGGATCATGAGATCCCTATTTGTGTAAGAACTTATGTACGGTTTGTAATGGATGATGTACTATGGTATCCAATTCTGTTATGTCTCACAAAAATGGTAATCCTGGGATTGCGATGTATGGCATAATAGACATCTGGGATTAAAAATCTGGGTGTTGACAAGTTGGTATCAGAGCCAACCTGACCATAGGAGACCCTAGTTAGACTGGACGTTTGAATCAAAAACTTAGTTTCAAAATCAAAGGAAGCAAATATTTACAAAAACTTATTCTCATTCTTATCCCTTTGATTCTTTCATGAAAATTCATGTCCCTCAAAAACTCTTGAAAAATACATAAAAATTTGACACACTTGATCACTCTACTAACTTACTCATCTTATATTCTTCTAGATGGACGTCAAGTATAACAAGTTTTATCAGTAGGGGAATGGAGGAGACCTTATCTTTGAGAGGGATTTGGACCAGCTTTCGGAACTTCTGGAGCGTCCGCACCCCGAGTTCTTCGGAGCTCAGCTCAATGATCAAGGAGGAGAAGATCTGCAATGGCTAATTGTTGCAAGTCTCCGAGGAAAGATTGAACCTCCCACTGCGGAAGGAATTCAGTTTACCTTAAGAGAGAACAACTGGCTCGATGGACTTGCCAGGGCCATGCAGGAAGCTCTTTCCCATCTGTGTGGGCAGAGTATCAACCAGATCAAGGGAACCCGCTTTGAGTTTTGCCCAAGGCGTGATGCTAATGGATAACCACTAGAAGCCCCATACCATCACGAGCTGAAGACCCAATTGGAACACCTTAGGTTCATGATGTACGATCGTCAGCAGGAGTTGGATAACTGCCGTGACTACTCCAACCACAAGTCTGCCATCATAAAGACGAAGGATCAGACCATCGCCATGTAAGCAAAGGATCGCAAGTCTCGCCGCCGTCAGCTCGACAAGCAGGAGCGCATTATTGCCCGTATTCGCCACCGTATCTCGTCTTTGGAGGAGACCATCCATGAGAGAGACATGCAGTTGGAGGAAAGGGAAAATGCCGGAGAGGATCTTCGTGGAGACCCCTACTCCTATCTCAGCGATGATGATGATTTTCTGGAGGATTAGGCTCTGGACTTGTTCACCGATGAGGATGATTACGCCTTCATCAATGATGATGAGGATGACGAATCCACAGATTCTGAGGAGTAGTAGCACTTGAGCACTAGCGTAGTGAGTAGTATTCGGTCCCACTGTATCGTAGTTTTCAGAATGGTTCTTAAAACCATCTGTTTTTCTTTGTTGTGGTGTGTGTTGTACCGTGTGCTATGAATGAATGCAGGAAAAGCAAGTTACTAGGAAATCTGAGTAAAACTTTAAAAACTTTTCAAAGCCCCAAAACCTTAGAAATTTCCCTCTTTTCTCATAATCTATCTCAATCTTCAGATGCCACGCGGAGGAAGTGGTTCATCCCCGGACCCGATGTTGCAGATCCTGCAAATGTTGACTTCTGACCGCGAAGCTGAAAGAGCGGAACGTCAAGCCAACCTAGCCACCCTGCAACAGATAGCTCAGCTTGCCCACAACAATCAAGGCCACGGAAATCAGGACAAACATGGATCTAAACTAAAGAATTTCCAGAACACCAACCCACCTGTTTTCACTAAGTCAGAAGAACCCCTAGATGCCGACGGGCTGCAAACCATGGAAAATAACCTAGAAGTCGCCGGAGTGGAAGCCAACAAGAAAGTCCTGTTCGCCACCCACTACCTAGCCGGAGATGCCAGAGCATGGTGGAACAGTGTGCGTGCAATGACCGGAGGCCAGATGATGACCTGGGAGGAATTCAAGGTCAAGTTCAGCAGAACCCATGTGCCACTGGGTTTAATCAAGAGGATGAGAGACGAGTTCAGGGAACTGAAGCAAGGAAGGATGATTGTAGTGGAATACCGTGACAAATTTTTGTCATTAGCTAGGTATGCCCCGGATGAGATCGACACCGAAGCCAAGAAGAAAGAAAGATTCCTGAATGGTCTGCATGATGAGATGCAGACAGTGTTAGTCAGTATCCCCTTTGCTGATATTGAAGCCCTTGTCGACTCAGCCATCCAGATAGAAGGAAAGATCAACCAAGCCAATGAGAACCGCAAGTGTCGTATGATGCATCAGCTAGGAACCCATCAGACCCCAAAGTATCCCCCTAACCCATCTGCCGGATTTGCCCCAAGAACCAACAGACCCCCGATGAACCGTCCGACCTATCCCAACCGTGGAAACCCTAGGCCCGTAGGAAATCACAACAACCCCAGCAACTCTAGCACTTTCAACCGTGCCCCACCCAAGTTCAACAACAAGAATGCTACCGCCAACACCAACACTGCCCCGAGGACTGGAAGCAATGCTATGCCTGTAGCAGCAAAGGACAAGTCGCAAGTGACTTGTTATGACTGCGGAAATAAGGGTCACTACTCTAACGAGTGCCCCAACAAGAAGAATGCTGCAGCACCCAATGCCAATGTCCCAGCTCAGCAACAGCGTCGTGTTCAGCCAGGTAGAAGGTTTGCCCCAGGGAATTCGCTCAACCGCAATGGCCGTCTTTTTCTCATACATGCTGAAGAAGCTCAGGAAGCGCCAGACGTCGTGCTGGGTATGTTTTCTATTATTTCAGTACTTGCAAGAGTGTTGTTTGATTCGGGTGCATCGCATTCATTTGTCACTGAAGAATTTGCATGCACTAGTAAAATTCAACCAACCAAACTGAAGCATGTCATGATTGTTCAAATTCCCGGATCAACCACCAAGGCTAGGCAAATTTGCAAAGCCGTCCCTATCTGAATCCATGGCATAGATTTTTATGCTAATCTGATAGTAATCAGAACTAAAGGTTTGGAAGTAGTGCTAGGAATGGATTGGATGTCCAAACATAAAGGATTGATTCACTGTGCCAAGAAAGTCATAACCATGACCAGTACAGCCGGAATATCAGTCGAGCATATATCTAAAACCTTACCTCGTCAATTCAAGTGCAACAAGAGTATATCCCAACCTACCATTGACAAAGTCTGGATAGTCTGTGAATACCCCGATGCATTTCTAGATGTTTTGCCCGGTACGCCCCTAGATTGGGATATCGAGTTTATCATCGAACTAATCCCTGGAACTGGACCCATAGCTCAGAAACCCTATAGTATGAACCCGTCGGAATTAGCAGAACTGAAGAAGCAACTGGATGCCATGCTGGAAATTGGATTGATTCAACCAAGTGCGTCACCATGGAGATCACCTGTCTTGTTTGTGGACAAGAAGGATGGAGGTAACGATTTGTGTACGGATAATCGGAAGTTGAATGATGTCACCATCAAGAACAAATACCCCTTGCCCAGGATAGAAGATTTGTTTGATCAGTTGACCAGTGCCAACGTGTTTTCTAAGATTGATCTTAGAACTGGTTATCATCAACTCAAACTTCGTGCAGAGGATATTCCCAAGACTGCCTTTACCACCAGATATGGATTGTACGAGTATACAATCATGTCTTTTGGATTAACCAATGCCCCCGCTTATTTCATGAATCTCATGAATAAGATTTTTATGGACTTCCTGGATAAGTTTGTCATTGTTTTCATCGATGACATTCTGATTTATTCCAAATCAGAAGAAGAACATGAGCCATTGACTATGAAGAGGAGTACCTGGAGGATGGACCCTAGGAAGGTTACGACAACTAGGATCATCTCCCATCGTCAGCATTGCCTGTGACCCCGAAGATGGAGCTTCGCCTACGCTACCGTTATTATTACGTATTCCGCTGCTTGAAGTTGTATTAAGAACTGGATCATGAGATCCCTATTTGTGTAAGAACTTATGTACGGTTTGTAATGGATGATGTACTATGGTATCCAATTCTGTTATGTCTCGCAAAAATGGTAATCCTGGGATTGCGATGTATGGCATAACAGGCATCTGGGATTAAAAATCCGGGTGTTGACACCGGGGGAGCGACCACAGAAAGATTTCCGCCGCCTCTGCAGGGCGGAAAACACCGAGAGAGAAAGAGCTCTCCGACAGACATATTTCTGCCCGGTAAATTCCTTCCCAGAGAGGGGAGATCGTCGCCATCAGCACCACCATCAAGATAGGCTTCATCAGTATCATCATCATCATCATCGTCCACACCATCACCTCCACCATCACCATCATCACCACTTCATCCCGCTGTAACAATCGTGTTGAATACTTGCATAGTTCTTAGGGGAAACTTTCTCGGTGTTAATTACTATTGTAGTTGATGCTTGTTAGTGGAACCATTGTATTATTGTTTATGTTCAGATTGTTATCCATCACCATATCATCTTTGATCTTGATCCATATGATGTCTTGTGAGTAGTTCGTTTAGTTCTTGAGGACATGGGAGAAGTCATGTTGTTAGTAGTGGATTTGTGTTGAGATATTATTCAAGGGTTTAGTATTTAAGTTGTGGTGCTATTCTTCCAGTGGTGTCACATGAACATCGACTACATGATACTTCACCATTTATGGGCCTAGGGGAATGCATTGTGTATTTTGCTACTAATTGTGGGGTTGCCGGAGTGAAAGAAACCTCAACCCCGTTTAGGACACCATTGCACAAGAGAGCATTGGATCTTAGAGTTTAAGGTTGTGGTTAGGTTTATACCTTAATTGCTTTCCTGTAGTTTCGGATGCTGCAGGGGGTTTAATCACAAGTATGTATTAGTCCAAGTAAGGTCGGTACATTAGCACGGGTTCACCCACACAACACTTACAACACCAGAGAAGAGTACTTAGCTATTTGAAGTGAAAGCACTTGACAGAATTCCCATGTGTCCTCGAGAACGTTTGGTCCTTATAAGTATTCCCACCGGCTTGTCCTTTGCTAAGAAAGGATTGGGCCACTTGCTGCAGTTGTTCGTTGTCTTTATTACTTGAACTTTTTTTTGTTTCTCTATCAGAAAACCCCTAAAAATCCGTTTGCTAAGTATTTATAGAGATTTCCTGCTCCATACCACTATTCAACACATTCTGCTCCTCGTTGGGATCGACACTCCTATTTATCAAAAGTACTATGATACACCCCCTATACTTGTGGGTTATCAAGACTATTTTCGGGCGTCGTTGCCAGGGAGTGAAGCGCTATTGAATAGTGTAACTAGTACAGGAAACTTCTACCGTGAGTATTTCTTTTTTGTTTCTATTTGTCGCTTTGTTTCCAATATGGATAACCCACTTGGTTTTCTGTTTGGGAAAACTACTAACGATGTTAGGGTAGTAGATGAATCACCACCTGTTGAGATAGATCCTTTTAAGATACCTACAAGTATTGTTGATCGTGTTATGGATAATTATTATTTAGGGATGGAACTGTCCACCCTGGTGATCATTTGCTTTTTATCCATGAATTATGCAGGTTGTTTAAGTGTGCAGGTATCACAACTGAACGGGTGAAGAAGAAGTTACTCTCCATATCCTTGAAAGGGAGAGCTGAAGAATGGTATAAGCTGTTGAAGAATGGACAATCCATGGAATGGGAGGAGATGGCATCTCTCTTTTATTCTAAATTCTATCCTCCCAGTGAGATTTGTAAGGATAGAAATCTGATTTGTAACTTTTGGCCTTGTGATGGAGAAAGTACAACTCAAGCTTGGGGGAGATTGAAGTTACTAATGCTTAAATGTCCTATTCATGAACTCCCGAACAATATGATTATCAATAACTTTTATGCTAGGCTTTCTCTTCATGGTAAAGTTCTACTAGATGCTTCTTGTGCTGGATCATTCACACGTATGATGGAAGAAGCTAAATGGGATCTCCTAGACCGTATTCAAGAGAACACTGAAGCTTGGGAGAATGACAAAGGAATAAAGTCAGGTATAAACTATTATTATGAATGCATAAGATCTTTTATGGGAACTGATGACTTCCATAATATTAGGAATGAGTATGGTCTTGATCCTCAATTTCCTTCCAACTATTTTAAGTCCTTTGCCTCTTATATTGAAATTCCCAAAAAAGAGTGGGACAAGTACCATGGTCCTTATAAAGACATTGTTACCCAAGTTCCTGCTAGCATAGAAGTGTGTACTATTGATCCTATTTTGCCGGAACCTTATGTTGAGAAAACCCCTTTTCCTTCTAAGGTAAAGGAAAATTCTATCATAGCTAATGTGGTTAGCAAAAGTGCAAAGAAAACTGTGGAGCCCGATGAGCAAATTAATATTGAGCATGTTGTAGCTATTGTGAAAGATCTTGTCACTAGAAATATAGAGGATGAGCACATTGTCTTCTGTGAAGACGCTTTTAATATTGTCTCTCATCCTAGAAAAGCTAGAAAAGCTAGTGTCCCTGTGCTTTCTGTTAAAATTGGTGATCATTGTTATTATGGATTATGTGATATTGGTGCTAGTTCTAGTGGTATTCCTTATGAGCTTTACAGGGAAATTATGCATGAAATTAGTACTTGTGAGCTTGAGGACATCGATGTGGTTATTCACCTTGCTAATAGAGAGACAGTCTGTCCCATTGGCATTGTAAGAGATGTGGAGGTTCTTTGTGGAAAGATAAATATCCTGATGATTTTCTAGTACTTGGTTCTGAAGCTAGTAAAACCTATCCTATTATTTTTGGTAGACCCTTCTTGAATACCTGTGGGGCTATCATAGATTGTAGGAAGGAAAAAGTTTTGACTAAGTTTGATGGAGAGTCTTATGAGTTTAATTTTTCCAAATTTGCTAAAACTCCTTATGAAAATGAGCTGCCGAATGAGGATTTCAAGGTTGAACAACTTTTTGCTATTTCTCTTGCTCCTAACAGTGCCTTGATGCAGTTTATGGAAGATCATGAAAGCGATGTCTTCATGAAGGAAAGAAATGAGATTGACGAGGTTTTCCTTCGTCAGCCTGAGCTACTTAAGCATAATCTACATGTGGAATATTTGGGTACCACACTACCACCTAAAGGGGACCCTGTTTTCAAATTAAAACCTTTACCTGATGATCTTAAATATGCTTATCTTGATAAGAAAGTATATCCTGTTGTTATTAGTTCTAAACTTACAGGAAAGGTAGAAGAAAGGTTATTGGAAATACTGAAGAAACACCGAGGAGCTATCGGTTACACTCTTGATGATTTAAAAGGAATTTCTCCCACTAGATGTCAGCATGCTATTAATATAGAACCTGATGCAAAACCAGTTGTTGAGCACCAACGCTGTCTTAATCCTAAGATGAAGGATGTGGTAAGAAATGAGGTATTAAAACTCCTTGATGCTGGTATGATTTACCCTATTGTTGATAGTCAATGGGTTAGCCATGTTCATTATGTTCCCAAGAAAGGAGGAATTACCGTTGTGCCTAATGAAAATAATGAGCTTATACCCCAGAGAGTGATTGGGTATAGGATGTGTATTGATTTTAGAAATGTAAATAAAGTTACTAAGAAAGATCATTATCCTTTGCCCTTTATTGATTAAATGCTTGAGAGGTTGTCTAAAAATACCAACTTTTGTTTCCTTGATGGTTATTCTAGGTTCTCTCAAATTGCTGTGAAAGCGCAAGACCAAGATAAAACTACTTTCACTTGTCCTTATGGAACTTATGCGTATAGGCGTATTCCTTTTGGTTTATGTAATTATCCTGCAACCTCTCAGAGATGTATGTCTTCTATCTTTCATGGTTTTTGTGAGGAAATTGTGGAGGTTTTCATGGACGATTTCTCCGTCTATGGAACTTCTTTTGACAACTATTTGCACAACCTTGATAAAGTTTTGCAGAGATGTGCAAAAACCAACCTTATTCTTAATTGGGAGAAATGCCATTTCATGGTTAATGAAGGGATTGTTCTTGGACACAAAATTTCTGAAAGAGGTATTCAAGTTAACAGAGCTAAAATTGAAGCAATTGAGAAGATGCCTTGTCCTAGAGATATTAAAGGTATTCGTAGTATCCTTGGTCATGTTGGTTTCTATAGGAGGTTTATTAAAGATTTCTCCAAAATTCCAAAGCCCCTTACTAATCTTCTTCAAAAAGATGTACCTTTTGTTTTTGATGATGATTGTAAGGAAGCTTTTGAAACTTTGAAGAAAGCTTTGGCTACTGCTCCTATTGGTCAACCACCTGATTGGAGTTTACCTTTTGAAATTATGTGTGGTGCTAGTGATTTTTCTGTGGGTGCTGTTCTTGGGCAATGTGTTGATAAGAAGTTGAATGTTATTCATTATGCTAGCAAGACTCTAGATGCTGCTCAAAAGAATTATGCTACTACTGAAAAAGAGTTCTTAGCTATGATCTTTGCCTGTGATAAGTTTAGACCCTATATTGTTGATTCAAAGGTCACTATTCATACCGATCATGCTGCTATTAAGTACCTTATGACAAAGAAGGACGCTAAGCCTAGGCTTATTAGATGGGTGTTACTTTTACAAGAGTTTGATCTGCATATTGTAAATAGGAAGGGTGCTGAAAATCCTGTTGCTGACAATTTATCTCGCTTGGAAAATATTTCTTTTGACCCTTTGCCTGTCAATGATAGTTTTCCAAATGACCAGTTGGCTGCAATAAGGGTAAGTCCGCAAGAGATTCCTTGGTAGGCTGATTATGCTAACTTTATTGTTTCCAAGTATTTGACTCCAACCTTTACAGCTCAACAAAGAAGAAAGTTCTTTTATGACCTAAGGCATTACTTCTGGGATGACCCACACTTATACAAAGAAGGAGTGGATGGAATTATGCGAAGGTGTGTTCCAGAATTTGAACAACAAGAGATATTGAGAAAATGTCATGGCAGTGCTTATGGAGGACATCATGATGGGGATAGGACTGCACAAAAGGTTTAACAATCTGGATTTTATTGGCCTACCCTCTTCAAGGATGCAAGGAAGTTTGTATTATCATGTGATGAATGTCAACGAGTTGGTAACATTTCTAGACGCAATGAAATGCCTATGAATTATTCTCTTGTTATTGAACCTTTTGATTGTTGGGGATTTGACTGTATGGGTCCTTTTCCTCCTTCAAAAGGGTATACTCATATTCTTGTTTTTATTAACTATGTTACAAAGTGGGTAGAAGCCATACATACAAACAGTGTTGATGGTAAGACTTCTTTGAAAATGCTTAAGGATGTTATTTTTCCTAGGTTTGGTGTTCCCAGATATCTCATGACTGATGAAGGCTCTCATTTTATTCATGGGTGTTTTAGGAAAACTCTCGCTAAGTATAATGTAAACCATAGAATTTCTTTGGCTTATGACCCCCAAACCAGTGGGAAGGTAGAACTCTCCAATAGGGAGATTAAATCTATCTTGCAAAACACTGTCAATAGATCTAGAAAAAAATTGGGCTAAAAAGTTGAATGAAGATTTATGGGCTTATAGAACTGCTTATAAAAATCCTATGGGGATGTCTCCTTACAAAATGGTCTATGGGAAATCTTGTCACTTGCCTTTAGAATTAGAACACAAAGCTTATTGGGTAGTGAAAGAGTTGAATAGAGATTTTAAACTTGCTAGTGAGAAAAGATTGCTTGACATGAGTACCTTAGATGAGTCGAGAAGTGAAGCTTATGAAAATGCTAGAATTTTTAAGGAAAAAGTAAAAAGATGGCATGATAGGAGAATTCTCAAAACAGATTTCCATGTTGGTGAGAAAGTTCTTTTGTATAGGTCTTGTCTCAGATTTTTTGCAGGGAAACTACTCTCAAAATGGGAAGGACCTTTTGTTATTGAGGAAGTATATCGTTCAGGTGCTATCAAAATATCTTCTTTGAAGTATGACACAACATAGGTGGTGAATGGTCAAAGACTAAAACATTATATTTCTGGAGATTTTTATAACAAAGATGTTGATATTATTCAAATGGTGACTCTAGAAGAATTTATCAGGAACTAAACACCAGAGTCTGCAGAGTTCGTCTTTGAATAGGTAAAAGTGGTGAAAACAGAAGGTTCGTGAAAGCCCAATATTTTTAAATTTTTTATGTTTTTATTACATAAGGCAGGTTACAAGACGAAACATAAGAGGAAACGGAGTCCGGGGTGGCCTCACCCACCCCAGGCGCAGGCCCCAGCTAGCCGCGCCTAGAGGGGGTGTGAGCACCCCGAGCTCCGTCTCTGCCTCGTTTTCATATCAGAACCTTCCTTATGCTTTGAAACTTCGTAATATATAACCCCGCGGATCCCCCGAGGTTCTTATATCAAGTTCTCGTCGTGTTTTTGTTACGATATGTTTGTCAGGAAAATTCTCAGTTTTGGAGCTACAATGTCTTCCTCTGGATCACCCATGGAGGATTCCTCTACGGATATCCTCAACACATACATGTATGAGTTGAGAATCCATCCCAAGGATTTGATTCTCAAAGATGGGAAGGTAAAGATGAAAGAAGTTCAGGGCTCTAAAGGAGAAGGCAGTCTGGAAGACAGGATGAAAGCATTGGAGCAGGAAGTTTTCAGGTACAAGAAGATGGTAGAACGCGAAGTGGATGTTATTCACAACATAAGTTCAGAAATCATCGCCAAGCACGAGGAGGAGGTTGCTGAGCTCCGAGAAGAAATATTCTCGCTCCGTCAGACCACAAACCAATTACAAGCACAGCTCTACAACATACAAACCAAAACTATGAGTACGAGGCTAGATTTGATCGCATAAGCTCTGCTACTAGTTTTAGGATTGCAGAAACCAGGACGTCCTTTTTGGATGGGGAACCTTTTGCTTGGAACTCTTATGATGACAAGAGAGCACCAACACCGAAGGAGTAATTCTTCATCAGTTTTGGCATCCCCTTGGCTTGTTCCAAGATTGGGGGAGTGCCACGGTATCACCATCATTATCTTTCATCTTTTACCTTTTAAGTGGATTCATATCTTTGGTAGAGAGGTTATATTATAGTTTGGTTTGCATGTGGAAGTATCTCTCCTTTAGTTTATTATCTATGTATCCCTTGGTGTGAGTGCCTTTATGGAATATTAATGAGAGGTTTCATATTTTACTTTTTCCACTTCCTATTTTAGTTTGCAACCTCTATTATATGATGGATCTTGTTGATTAGTATTGGCATCACTTTGGGAGCATCAAGTAAATCTAAATTGGTTTTGGAAAACCGAGCTCTGGTCAGTAGCAACAGTTTTTGAGGTTTGAAAGAAAAAGAGAAAAAGCTTACAGGTATTTTGTATCATTTATTTTATTTCTTGTTGGCTCATAAGCTTAGTATTCTTTATTTAAGATCTTTTGTGTCTTCTTGCATGTTTGGCTTTATCACTTGTAGGTTTGCTTGCTTCTTTCAACTCTTTTGCTTGCTACCCAGCCTTGCTAGCCAAAAACCTGTTTTGAGAAGGCTTACTTCTCATGTTTCCAATACCTTTGAACCAAAACCTGTGCCATTTGTGTCCATCATACCTACCTATTAGCATTTGCTATTCCAAGTAAATTCTCAAGCTTCTTCTATCTTTCAAATTTATTTTTTGTTATGTGAAAACTAGTTAGTAAAGCTCTCACGAACTTGATGTCACACCTTATTTTCTTGCCCCTAATAGACTTGAACCATTGTGTCATTGAAGTTGTATATGCTTGCATCTATATGCTGGAATTAGCAGAACCGTGCTATCACGGGGAACGCTTTGAACATTGCACTTGTACGTTGTGCACAGTTGATATCATTCTCTTTTGTTTGTGGATGTCGATGGTGTGAAATAAAGATGGAGCTTGTAATTCCATGGAGTGATGTATGTGTGTTATAGAAACGCGTGGGCCTCTAGCCTAAGCCATGCCTAATCAGGGTGGAAACTTGCAGCATCACCATATTGAGCATTATGTGAAGCATCCTCAATAATAGTCTATGCACATAGTAAATAAAAAGATCACTGAGATGCTCATTGTCTGCTTGCCTTGTCATTTTGGTTATGGGATAGCTCCTGTACCATGTGTAAGGGGTACCACGTTGGCGCTTCTTTATGATACACATGTACTTACAATGACAAGAACTTACCAGTGACTAAAGTTGAGTAGCATGAGGAGTGGCCCTCGTACTCAAGGGACATGAGATTGCCAAGTTATATTTTGTCAAGCATATACTCCATCCTTGTTCACTTTAACCTTAATCATCTCAAGATGCCTATGATAGGGGCAATGAGGGCTCAAAGCTAGTAAGTACCATACTCTTTTGGAAGATCTTTATGACTTGAAATCCCTGCTTCCCTCTATGAAGGGACATTTCTCCTATTTTCTAAGTTGAGTCAGTAAACCTACTTCCTCTCTATCTCTAGCAAGCATTTGAGATGTTGTGATGCAAGCATTCATATGGTGATTTATTCAGTCATGTTCTTTATTTTCCTTGTTTGCACAAAACTCTTATCTATTGAGTATTACTTTGAAAGCCTTCTTTTTCAGCAAAGAGTGCTCATGTTATAAAACTTCTACAAAAATATTCTTGTGAAACTGTTTGCCAGCTGTTCTCTGACCAATAACAAAGTTTGCCAATTCCAATTATGATTTATCTTTATGCATCTGTATTGTGACTCATGTACTTGTTGCATGCTAAGTTATATAATGGTGAGTTGCTTTCTTCTATGAGTTGTGTAGTGTTAAGTGTGATGCTTCTTGTCTGTATTCTTTTATCGACACTTCACTCCATAAACCTGGGGACATGTTTACTGAGCTCAGTTTTTGTTTGGGGACAAGCGAAGGTCTAAGCTTGGGGGGAGTTGATATGTACAATTTGCATCACCATTCTATATCATAATTTTCCTCTATTCATTGATATATTTCTTATTATGAGGTGTTATTTATGTCTTTTCCTATGTTTTTGCATGTTGGATGACTTGGAGGATGGACTGCCGGAGTCAGGTTTCTGATGGAAAAAAGAGGTGTTTTGATGCAATTTCGCAAATTCCAGAAAAATACCAGAAAAATAGTGGAAAATTATATTTTCCCAGAAGACGAAGGTACCTAGAAGGGTAGGCGTAGCCAGGCCACAGGGGGCCCACACCCCCTAGGCGCGGGCCCACCTTGCCCCGTGCCTAGGGCAGGTGTGGCTCACCTGGCCGGCTCCCGACTCTGCCCTCTCGCCTATATCTTCCTCACGGAACCCTAATACCGTGGGAGCGACCACAGAAAGATTTCCGCCGCCTCCGCGGGGCAGAAAACACCGAGAGAGAAAGAGCTCTTCGGTAGACAAATTTTTGATGGGGAAATTCCTTCCCGGAGAGGGGAGATCATCGCCATCAACACCACCGTGAATCTAGGATTCATCGGGATCATCATCACCATCATACACACCATCACCTCCACCAACACCATCATCACCACTTCATCCTGCTGTAACAATTGTGTTGAATACTTGCATAGTTCTTAGGGGAAACTTTCCCGGTGTTAATTACTATTGTAGTTGGTGCTTGTGAGTGGAACCATTGGATTATTGTTTATGTTCAGATTGTTATCCATCACCATATCATCTTTGATCTTGATCCATATGATGTCTTGTGAGTAGTTCGTTTAGTTCTTGAGGACATGGGAGAAGTCATGTTGTTAGTAGTGGATTTGTGTTGAGATATTATTCAATGGTTTAGTATTTAAGTTGTGGTGCTATTCTTCTAGTGGTGTCATGTGAACGTCGACTACATGATACTTCACCATTTATGGGCCTAGGGGAATGCATTGTGTATTTGGCTACTAATTGTGGGGTTGTCGGAGTGACAGAAACCTGAACCGCCGTTAGGACACCATTGCACAATGGAGCGTAGGATCTCAGAGTTTAAAGTTGTGGTTAGGTTTATACCTTAATTTATTTCCTATAGTTGCGGATGCTTGGAGGGGGTTTAATCACATGTATGTATTAGTCCAAGTAAGGTCGGTACATTAGCACAGGTTCACCCACACAACACTTACAACACCAAAGAAGAGTACTTAGCTATTTGAAGCGAAAGCACTTGACAGAATTCCCATGTGTCCTCGAGAACGTTTGGTCCTTATAAGTACACCCACCGGCTTGTCCTTTGCTAAGAAAGGATTGGGCCACTTGCTGCAGTTGTTCATTGTATTTATTACTTGCACTTTGTTTTGTTGCTCCATCAGAAAACCCCTAAAAATCTGTTTGCTAAGTATTTACAGA
The DNA here is from genome assembly GCA_916181665.1 of Avena sativa. Taxonomy (NCBI): domain Eukaryota; kingdom Viridiplantae; phylum Streptophyta; class Magnoliopsida; order Poales; family Poaceae; genus Avena; species Avena sativa. Next base: position 361,393,142 of record OV702285.1, on the reverse strand, counting down.
GGTTTCCTTCTCCATACCACTAGTCAACACCTTCTGTTCCTCATTGGGATCGACACTCCTATTTATCTAAAGTATCACGATACACCCCCTATACTTGTGGGTTATCAAGGTGCTTAGGCGAATCCCTGCTCTAATCCTTCCACTCCACGACCACTACAATGGCGTAGCGCTGGTGTAGTTCCGGGGGATCCGCTACTTCCGCTGACCACCTGGAGCAAGTGTTCGTGAGTCATCGGTGCATCGTATGTATGACCTACTATGGAGGCGCTACCCGTTGTGGCACTAATCATCTGCACGTCCTTGAGGATGTTCGTGTACAATCTATATCAACCATGTTTGTTTATGGAAACATTATCCCACTTACCGTCTACGAGGGTGAGTCCATCTCTAAGTGTTACAAGTATTTCCTAGATTTGATCTTGGGAGTTGCAACCGTAATAAATTTTTTTTTATCTATGCAACGAACCCCATCATGGTTGCTGTCGGGAGTGGTTGGCAAGATGTGAGAAGGGTTGAATTGGGTTTTGCTCATGATTTTGGAAGGTTGTCAAAATTTTCTATGTCGAAGATCATTAAGCAAAGTCTAAAAATTGGTTCTTGGCAAGGTGAGGAAAAATTACTGGTGAGTGGGTAGGATCAAGATACTCCTACAAGAATTTAGTAAGAAGTTTCTAAATAATATAGATGCTCATTATATCAAAATATCAAATAGTGCTAAAATGGTTTTCAGGAGTTAATTTAATATTATTGAATTGTAGAAGGTGGGTTTTTGATTTGAGATGGTCTCAAATATGAATACACACTTTGGAGAATTTTCCAAAGATTTATTGAGAAGTAAAAATATTTAAAACCTAATATTTTTCCATTTCTGCCATTTAGGAAAAAGGGCAAAAATAATTATTATAACACTTCAAAAATATTTATTTTTGAAGTGGGAATATAGGGAACAAGATATAGGCCTCAAATGTGTACTTAGTTGAGGAAGTGATTTGAAGAAAAACAAAGTTTCTTCAATAGTGAGAGTTTTGAAGATTTTGCAAAAGAAGGGAATTAAATAGTGTTTGTACCAAAATAAATATGGAATTTATTTGATAAATCTTTATAATCAAGGTAAATGGTATCAACATGATGTATCCATCATTTTCAACCTTGGTTTCGGAGATCAAGTTTGATTTTGAAAGGAATCAATAAATGGGGGATCCAGGGTTGGAATATTTTTATACCACCTAAACATTGTTGGATTAAGGAGCTCCGAGCTCACCTTGGTTCAAGGGGTAGGTGGATTGATAGAACAAGTTAGATAGATGATCGGGGTACAAGGAGTTGATCTTGATCATGTTGGGGGCTTCTAGAATTATTGCCAAACTTTGTTGGAATTAAGGGTGCCAAACCAGATTATTATTTAGACTAAAAACAATGTGGGTTTAGGAAGCACAAAGATCCAATGGAAACAAGGCAAATGATTTGATCACAACCATGCCAAGAGTTGGTCAAGAGAAGATACCATAGGGATGTGAGCTTCTGCCAATGTAGGCATGATGATAAGATTTGGAGAGAAAGAGTATTTTCTTGCCTACAAAACCATCAAGAACAAGTGGGTCATGGGGGTTGATTTGGTCAAGAGTAAGAGTGGGATTTGATAATCCCTGAGACGGTCTCCAAGATAGTTCAACTGCATTTCCAAAAAGGTAGAAGGATTGAGAAATGCAAGGACTCAAAGATGGTAATGATAACAGTTCTAGACTCGACCATTTTGGGAGATTTTGGGCTTTTGACTAGGCTACAAGAGGAGATGTTTTTTAGAGGATGCAAGGGTCCAAATAATAATCAAGTGGAGGTTGTTAATAGTTAGATTGAGTAGAGAGGATCCAAGCTTAGATTTGGCCTTTGAGTTGGAATCTTTTAGAAGGTATTAACCCTAGATTGATCTGGTTAAGAGATGAGATGGTCACTCTAGTGACTAGATATCAGTTCAAGCATAGGGCACTTGCTTAGGAGTTGTATTCTTGATTTATCTTAATCCTAAAGGATGAGCTCCTAGGGTGGCTCATGCTAATTCCTAAGAAATCAACACATCAGCAGATCAAGGAAAATCATCAAAAAGAAGATCAAGGCAATTCATATTAACAAACATCACAAGATTCTACTAAGGTTACCATCAATCCTAACTTGAGGTTAGGATGGGTATTTTGAAAAGGTTGGGTTTTTAAGTAAGATAAGAGTCTCCTGGTACTACCAAGGGTAGAATCTAAGAGATTTTTAGAAAGGTTTTGGAAAACCTAGAGGTAAGAGTAGTTGAAGTTTCTATCTTGAAAACATAGGGAGATTATATCATATAGATCTCCATAGTTTTGTTAAATAGAATCTAAGAAATAATTGTTGTTAAAACGATATCTTGGCTCAGGTTTTGAAATTCCAGAACATTTGATAATATGTAAAATGAGTCAAGACAGTTTTGTTAAATAGATTTTTATCAAATTGGGGTTGAGGTAAAGAGTATATCATCTACTACATCATAAGATGCATAAGAACAATCAAACGGGCAATCAAACATTGCATCATTAAACAAGAAAAAGGTTTTGTTCCCCCTTATTTTTGCATTCTGGACAACAAATCGGGGTTGCTGAATTTGCGATGTTACAACTTCCTACCAACAATCTATTAGGAGAAGGAGGAACTCCTATTCAACAGAGTAGGCCGGAAACCAATAAGCTTTGGGCTTTTTTCAAAGTACATAGTTTCGCTGGGGTTCTTCCACCACATAACACCAAGGAGAAAACCGAGTAAAAAAGTTAAATTACCTGAATAGTACAAAATGTAGGCGTAAAAATGGTAAAATAATATACATCAAATATAAAGAAAGGTATGCTCACCGGTAGCTTTCCATAAATCCAGGAATCAGGGAGCCTATTCACAGCTTTCACAAGGTCGAAGTCGAAAATCTTCTGCAGATTGCTCGCATTCAAATAAAGGATGCGAGGATTATGCTTATCAATAGGACTCAGCTTATTTGAAATGAGATCAACATAGATAATCAGAAAGTAATCCCACAGCCAGGAATAGCTTTCCAATCAGCTTTGGCATCCTTCCAAGCAAAGCCAGCTTTCTTGAACTCATCATAAAGCAACTGATAGAGGTCAACATACTTTAACTTGGCTACATCAAAATATTTTACCATGGGGGCCTCCCCTGACACCCTAACGGATTAACCAGGGCAGATGAACTTGTTGTAAAGAATAAGACCAAAAACCTTCATAATGAGCTTATCCTTCTTTTCATCCACAACCTCTTCATCATCACAATCATCCAATAGTCATTTAACGATAGCATGAAGGTATTTCGTCTCAATCTTCTTGCTCCTTTCAAAACCAAGTTTAGTCTTCAATTCCATCAAATCATTGAGATAATAAGTATCATATGGTCTAGGGTCCGTGTTATTCCCACGAGGGATTCCCCAAAGTATCTCTATGCTTTTAGGAGTTATCTAAAGTTTCCTATAACCGTAGCCAAGGTCAAGGTTCATGGTAACAGGGTCAACATTATACATCAAGAAACCAATCAACCGATGGTTGATGTTCTCCAGTATTTTAAAATCCTTAAGATGGCCTAGATCTCCCGCATCAAGCTGAGAAAGGTGGAGGGGCTTTAGTAAGTTCAAACACGAATGCAACTCCTTGAGAGAGCACCTTGCCATCATATTGAACTTCTTACCATCTGACTTATTCCCTTTGACCCCCTTGTCTACTCTCTTCATCTTCTTAGACCTCCCATCTTTCTTCGGCTAAAAACAATGAAAATAGTATGAACTGCAAATTTTAAGCAAGGAAGTGGAGAACAAAGAACTACAAAAATTCATATAGAGCACAGATGTATGACTAGTAGGTAAAAACAAGAAAGTAAGTACAAATACATGAAGAAGGGATGCATTGTAAATAGGAAAAAAATGTAACTTCAAGCATAACAGCCAAGAAAGTACAACTTCTGGGGTACAAAAAGTATAGTAATGCTATACCAGAAATTTCATACATAAACTATGGGAGTCCTTGATAACTAGAAAAATAGGTAAGTACAACTACAATAATCATGGAAGTTCAGCCTCTATATCTAGACAAGTGCAAAGTAAAACAAAAATTAAAGTATTTATTAAAAAATCTCACCAAATCCTCCTCTTCATAAAGATCGGCATAAAACTCCTCATCAACATCTTCCTCATTGTATTTGTCAACACCCGGATTTTTAATCCTAGATGCCTGTTATGCCATACATCGTAATCCCAGGATTACCATTTTTGCGAGACATAACAGAATTGGATACCATAGTACATCATCCATTACAAACCGTACATAAGTTCTTAAACAAATAGGGATCTCATGATCCAGTTCTTAATACAACTTCAAGCAGCGGAATACGTAATAATAACGGTAGCGTAGGCGAAGCTCCATCTTTGGGGTCACATGCAATGCTGACGATGGGAGATGATCCTAGTTGTCATAACCTTCCTGGGGTCCATCCTCCAGGTACTCCTCTTCATAGTCTGGCCAAGGGAATAGCCAGGGACAAAGCCATGAGTACTCTTTAAGTACTCGCAAACTAATTCTAACAAGTGAAGGGGTTTTTTGATAATAGGACACTAGGCTATTGGGTTATTTTGCAAGAAGCCATATTTATCTCTACTAAGTTCAGAAGCAAGAGAAACTAGTCACACTTTTATAATTCCTAAGTGGGAAGTCTGTTGTGGTCAAGTCAAAGTCTCAATTCATTTCACAAGTCTTTTTGAAAAGTCTGACGGGGGAACAGTATGGCCACTCCAACTGTCCATAACCGTGGACGCGACTATTCGAATAGTTTGACACTCTGCAGAGATTGTACACTTTCACCACAACATTCGATACATCCGTCAGGAACAAATCCTGAATTCACCATACTCAGTATGCGGATAATCAATCCAACCATGACCAACTGTCATCTTGGGTACTACACAGGTGGACAATCTTCACAAGGTAGCCTCGGCTCATACCTTGGCCGTGAGGGAATTAAAACTAAGGTATATAAGTTTACAGACAAGCCCTACCCAATCTTCGGGTATTGTGGTTGTACGATAAAATTGGAATGGTATCGCATCCAGACAACCATTAGCTTTATAAAGGGCTAAGGCTCATGCCTCAACATTTTCATCACCAAAATCATCTGGTGTTCGGAAACACATGTCCAAAACATTTCAATAGAATGATCCATCATTCCAAGGTTTTCATAACCACCAAGTATTCCCATCTAAAGTTGATCAATTTTTATGCTTAGCACTAGCATCTACAAGTGGGGGTAAGTAATAACGAGGGGTGGTAAACTAGTATAGTTTCAACTAAGTTCAACCTTATGCCTTGGGATGATATCAAGATTATCTAGCTTAGGCCAAATTTTATGCTCTTTATGCAACCTTAAAATATCTTTCTAGTATCTACAATTCACTTAAGTAAACTCTAAGTAATAGCTTTGATAAAGAAATAAAATAGAAAGCTTGTAAATAAAACTAGGATTGGGTATCATCAAATATGTCTAACCAAGCATGCTTAAGGCATTGCATAGGTGATCTAACTTTCATAATTGCAAGTGTTAGCTTGCAAGGTTAATAGCTTGCAAGTATTGGCTTGCACAGTATCAGTATAAGCTTGCTAAATTGCAAGTGTTAGCTTGCCTTGTGCAGAGCAGTGGTTGAAGTTCTCCTCGGCTTCTTCTTCGTAGTATCCTCCTTATTCCTCGTATCCTTGGTCGGTACTAGCGTCTATGAATAAATACGAGGTACACAATCACCAAACAATACTTAACTACTTTCAATCATCACACAAAAGGGTTCTATAGATGATCTAGCATCATCACTAACATCACAAGATTAAAGCTTGGTTTAATTCCTTTTATTTTTAGAAAAGTAATTTCTACTCATTGAAAAACTACGTAAGACTTAATATTCTCCAAACCAAACATGGGATCATGTTGAAACATGTCATCACCACATATTTTAGTCCATGGGAATGTGATTTAAAGTGGTGCCACAATTTAATAATGTTTTACCCTTTTATTTTAATTAATTAAAGTGGCTAGAAATGCTTATGTGGCATTCTTTTATTACTCGAACATTATTTCTATAAGTAAACCCATATATTTTTATATATTCTGAAAGGTATGGTTAAATGTGATTTTTGAGAGTTGGAATCAACTCAAAAGCTATTATGGTTTTAATTTGAAAAATGTTTGAATGCAGAAAAGCTTCTGCCTTGTTATTTTTCCCAAGGATGATCTACATATCCAAATGATTTGAATCCAACGGGCTTGGATTCAGCATTCCTACTCCTTTCTAACAAAATTGGTTTCACTCAATTTGGTTCACTGAATCGACCTGTGTTGATTTTTGAAACTAGGTATAGAAGTGTGTTTGAAATAAAATGAAAAAGGTTAAATTCAAACGACTGGGCTGCGCGGGAAGTCATACTGGGCCGGCCTGCTAAGCACAGCGCTTACGCGGGCTGGTTAAGTTGTTGTCCCCACGCGTCAGTGAGACGAGGGGGTGCGAAGCGGTATGGGGCGATGTGGTGCGTTCGATCTGGTTCTAATCCAACGGCTGAGAGTCATCGTCGACGTTGGGCAACGCCGGCGAGACAGAAACCTAGCGCGGCCAGTGGGGGTCGTTAGGGGGCTCACCGGGGTTCAGGCGAGGGTCGGCGAGGCGGGAAAATGACGAAGTCGACGACGGGGAACCTCCTGGTACCGGCAGCTTCTCCTGGGGCGGCTCCAATCGCTGGCTTCCTTCTTCTCCAGAGGCGGCGGGCTCCGGTGAAATTCCGGCGAAGTGCTGCTCGCCTTGCTCCGGCAACGGGGTGGGACGATCAGTGAAGAGAGGGGAGTGAGATGGTGTGCTCAATTAGGCTGGGGGTGGCCTCTATTTATAGTGGCGAGAGGGAACCGACGGGGCACAAGGTGAGCTCGTCGTGGTCGACGGTACAGACGACTATCGGCGTGGGCGACGGTAGGGGGCGGTGCGGTGCTCCCTGGAAATGCTCAACGACATGGTGGCGAGGCGTGGGGCCGTGCAGCTTGGTCGGAACACGACGGTGCTCTGCGCGTGCCCGACAGAAGATTTAATGGCGCACAACGCGCGTGGTCCGCGCGGCGGCGAACGAGCGTGTCTGCGGGGTTGCTGGGACGGTGGTGATCACGTATGCACGCGGCGAGGGCGGCGCACGGTCTGTGGGCGTCGGTCGAGCGTGGCGCACGGGGCGCGCTCTCGGCATGGTTGCTGGCGAGCTTGGCATGGTTCGTGCGTGTGGTCTAGTGGCTGGCGGGGTTCAAGCGCTGGACAGGGAGTGGTGGTGGGGTGTTGGCTTGCTCCTAGACATGTTGTTTCGGCTTGGTGCTTGCTCTGGCTAGCTAGCCATTGTCGGATGGCAAGGGGATGCTCGGGTTGGCATGGCATGGGGCAAAGGGTAGGGGCTAGGGTTGGTCCAAGCACTAGTTGGCACTGGGGGAGACAAGGGTGATCAATGGTGAACATTGCTTAACCAAATTACTGCTCAAAATAGTGAAGTTAGGCCAGTTTGATTTGTTTCTGCCAAGTGTTTGATGAAATGGCCGCAAGAATTCAAGTTTTGAATTTTGAAAATATTTTTGGTGGGTGTGCTAGGTTGGTGCTGGTGAGTCTGCAGATGCTTGGGTTTTGAAAGTTGAGCTTGTTTGAGTGGTTTTGAAAAAGTGGGATCTTCCCATATGATAAAGATTCAATTTTGGATTGTCATTTAAACCATGCATTTGAATGTTTCTGGATGATCACAAAGTGGGACTTGATACTTTTTTATGAGTACAATCAAGGGGTGCAAAGATCAAGAAAAGTTTCTGTTAGGTTCTAAAAGTTTGAGACATCCAAAGTAGGCATGGGAGTTAAATTGGTCAAAATGACCATTCCCTTATTTTATTTGTTCTGATTTACTTGTCTTTGAGAAAAATTTGGGATTTGTTTAGATGATGTTTATTTCACCTAAGCATCCATTTACATGCAAAGGAACACACAAACAAGGTGGTTCAAAAGAATTCAAAATGAAATGCATACTCTCATGCATGCTTTCATATTTTTATTTAGAAAAGTTTTTGTTAACCCTAATTTTGATGATTAGAGTTGGATGATCCAAGTTTAGTATTTTTGGGATGTTACAGTATTCCTCTTCAACAAAATCTTCATCCTTTTCAACATCTTTTGCAGTTTTTGCCTTGGGCGATGATTTCTTGCCTTCCCGGTAGCAGTTTTCTTTGATGCATCGACACTAGCCTTAACCCTAGTTGTACCCTTCTTACCCTTAGCAGGATACTTAAAAAAAGAAGCATGAGATATCGATGCAGTAGCTGCCTTTTTTATGGAGGCTGCTTTGGGCTTCGAAGGACTGGGTTTCTGCTTAGCAAGAACACGCGGGCTTTCATTTCTACTTCCTTCACATATAGATGTAACACCAGAGACACGAGGGCTTCTACGTGGACTGATGGGTACAAAATATTCCTTCAATTTCCATACAACTCCGTAGACTTATTTAGGCTAGATGAGCCATCAGCCTTGGGACAACCATCATTTGGTCCGGCAGCAAAATCTGGTTGGGCAGAAACATCTGCTACGGAAACAGAAACAGAGGATTGATCATTTTTTCCTTTGACCTACGCTCTCTGGATGAAATATCTGCATTGACAGGAACAACATTAGATCCTTGGTCATCTACTACCTTCGACGTAAATTCTACATCAAGAGACAATTTACTAGCTTCTGCCTTTTAATCATCTAAAGCCTTCTTCTTATGTTCTTTGGAACGCTAAAGATTATTTGCATTCCTTTCTTTCTCAGCATCTTACTGAAATGGGACATCCTCCAACTGAGTAATAGGCTCTAAACCATCATCAGACTATGACTGTATCTTAGGAAGCTCTAAAGAATCACTCTCACTATTACAATCATGCCTCAGACCACCTTCATCAGATTTTGATGAAAACTCTGCTTGCACAGATGCAACAAGTTCATGAAAACTAGCTACCGGATCATCTGCGGACACAAAAAAAGGTATTAGTTCAGTAAAGTATAACGCAGGTCCCCAAAACCAAAATACCATGGCTACACACAAAAACAAATAGCAAAATAAATAATAAGAAAGAAATGCACCTATAGAATCAGGGGCATCCTTGAGTTCTTCCACTGAGACACCTTCCTTGCTAACTTTCCCATCTATAATAGATGCATCCCCAACATTTCCTTCACCACTAGAATTAGAAGTTGTACTTGCAGCAACTGAAAAAAATAAACATAAAATAATAGTTACTAAACCAAACAATAATTCAATCAAATACATCTAACTATTAAAATTAAGTTGTGCGCAAAAGCATATAAGCAATAAGTTTAGCCAAAAAATACCAAAATGAACAAGGATACAGAATGTAACACCCCAGTTTTACTTAATCAATATTTAGGGTTTCGTTTGTGCATCATGAGCATCATCTAAAAATTTAATGAATCATGAAATAATGTAAAACCCTAATATTCCCTCTCTCTTTGAAGCTTATTCAAAATGGTTTGAATATTTTGAAAACCCTAAATTGTGGATTCCAAATGAATTACAAGGGCCCCGCAATAGTTTGTATATTTTACAAAAGCTTCTGATATTTTGAAACATCCAAAACAAATTTGAAAATGCATTGCAAAAGAAGAAATCAAAACAGAAAACAAAAAGGTTTTGTTATTTAAAAAAAATAGAGTAGCAGCAGCCCATGCCGCATAGCCCACTCCCTTTTTCCTTTTCTTCTGCGCAGTGCGGAACCCCGCAGCCAAGATCGGCCCAAGTGCAGCCCGCAGCCAGCCCGTAACCCTTTGCCCTTCTTTCCCTTTTCTTCTTCCTGCCGATAGAAGGACAACGGGGAGGAGTAGCTGCGTGTCGACGCCGGCGCCGTCCCCGCCTCGCCGTGATGCCCGCTGCGAGGAGATGCGCGCTACCGACGTCCTGAATGACTACAAGTACTCCTTCGCCGCCTAGATTAACCCTAATCCCCTCTTCTGCCCCAATTTATCTCCGGCCGGGACCCTATCCCCCAGGTGTCGTGGTGTCCCCGACGCCTCCGGCCTCCCCGAGCCATGCTGTGACACCCAGGAGCTCCGTCTCGTCGCCATGCCCTCCCTCGTCTAAGGAATCGAGCTGCCGAGCCTCAGTTTCCCCCGACGATCTTGTCTTCCCCGACGTCGGTCGCCGTCGATTCGGCGCCCTCAGACCTTGCCAAGCTTCCCCGACTTCGTCAATCGCTTCTTGGTGATCTTGCGGTTCTCCCTGACCCCTTTCCCCTCTCTCTCGCTCTTTTTCTGTAACATCCCAAAAATACTAAACTTGGATCATCAAACTCTAATCATCAAAATTAGGGCTAACAAAAACTTTTCTAATTAAAAATATGAAAGCATTCATATGTGTGTGCATTAAAATTTGGATTCTTTTGAATTGCCATGACTCTGTGTTTCTTTTATTGTAAAATGATTCTTAGGTGAAATAAACATCATCTAAACAATCCCCAAACTTTTCCCAAAGACAAACAAATCAAAACAAACAAATTAAGTGAATGGTCACTTTGGCCAAATTAACTCCCATGCCTACATTAGCTATCTCTAACTTTCAGAACTTAACAGAAACATGTATGGATCTTTGCACCCCTTGATAGTACTCATAATAAGGTACCAAGGCCCACCTTGTGATCATCGAAAAACATTCAAATGCTTAGTTTAAATGACAGTTTAAAATTGAATCTATTTCATATGGGAAGATCCCACTATTTCAAAAACCACTCAAACTAGCTCAATTTTCAAAACCCAAGCATCCACAGTATCACCAGCACATGCATAGCACACCCACCAAAAATCTTTTAAAAATTCAAAACTTAAGTTCATGCAGCCATTTCATCAAACAGGTTGCAGATTCAGATCAACAAAATCACAAACACTATTTTGAGCAGTGTTTTGAGCCAACCTTGTTCCCTCTCTGGTTACACTAGCCTCAGTAGATCATCTAGCAACGTTAACTAAGCTCTAGCACCACTGTAAACTCGCCAATGTCATCAATGGTGAACAGGCCGAGAGCACCTATGTCACCCCAGTGTGGACAGCAAGCTAGGAGAAGAACTAGTCATGCCAACCTTGTCTGGGAGGTAGCACATGCCTCACCGCCCCCTCTCGACCAGCCCTAGCTCGCAGACAGCAACCAGAACCGCCAGGAACGCTGCGCCCGCGCCTCTTTCGACCATGCCGACATGCACCACAGAGCACGCGCCGTTCCCATGCAACCCGACCACCTCGAGCCCTCGCCGCCCGCCAGCATTCACCCCACCATCCCAGGAGACCACCAGACATGATCGTTTCACCGCCCGTACCACGTAGCCACCGCTCGTCGCAGAGTTCGCCGCCTCTGCCTTGCAGAGCATCGCGCGTTCCAGACCGTTTTCCACCACCCCTACACGCGCATTTAAACCTTAGAGCATCGCCAGGAGACCGCTAGTCGATCGCCAACCACAGCCATGCCTCTAGCCGCCCATAGCCATGTCGCCACCGTCGCCCGCCCATCCCTCTCGGTCTCGCCGTCGAGCCTATAAAAGGAGACGACCCCCGCTCGATTTCTTCACACCACCTCACTCCCCTCACCTCACTGATCATTCCACCCCTTAGCCGGAGCACGAGGAGCAGAAGCTCGCCGGAATTGCGCCGGAGCAAGCCGTCTCTGGAGAAGAAGGGAGCCGTTGATTTCGACCACCCCCGGAGCTGCCGCGACCACCCCTGAGTTCGCCGTCGTCAACTCCGTCGTTTGCCCGCCTCGCTGTTGCCACTGGAGCCCCGGTATGCCTCCTATGCACCCCCACTGAGCCGCTAGGGTTCGAGCTCGCCGGTGACCAGTTCATCGTCGACGACGACCCTCAGCCGTCGATCTTCATTCTAATCCAACGCACCACATCGCCCCATACCGCTTCGCGTTTAAAGAGCCACTGACTAGTAGAACCCCCTGTCTATTGCGTCCCGCATTGCAGAGTGACATTGGGCCAGCCCATTACCCCTTCCCGCGCATCCCACTCGTTTGAATTTAGCTTTTTCTATTTATATTCAAACTCAGTTCTGTACCTAGTTTCAAAAATCAACCCAACTCGATTCAGTGAACCAAATTTCCTGAAACCAATTTTTTTAGAAAGATATTGAAATACTGAATCCAAGCCCGTTGGATTCAAATCATTTGGATCTATAGATCAACCTTGGTAAAAGTAACAAGGTAGAAGCTTTTCTGCATTCAAACATTTTTCAAATTTATACCATAATAGCTTTTGAGTTGATTCCAACTCTCAAAAATCATAATGGATCATACCTTTCAGAATATATAAAAATATATGGGTTTACTTACAGAAATAATGTTCAAGTAATCAAAGAATGTCACATAGGCATTTCTAGTCACTTATTTTATAAAAGGTTAAACCTTATTAAATTGTGACACCACTTTAAATCACATTCTCATGTACTGAAATATGTGGTGATGACATGTGTCAACATGATCCCATGTTTGAGTTGGAGAATATTAAATCTTAAGTAGTTAAGTAAAATGAATAAGACAAATGCTTTAATCTTGTAATATTAGTGATGATGCTAGATCATCTATAGAACCCCTTTTGTGTGATGATTGAAAGTAGTTAAGTATTATTTGGTGATTGTGTACCTCATATTTATTCATAGACGCTAGTACCGACCAGGGATACGAGGAGGAAGGAGGATACTACGAAGAAGAAGCCAAGGAGAACTTCAACCACTTCTCTGCACAAGGCAAGCTTATACTGATACTGATGCAAGCCTAATACTACTAGTTGATTGAGCAAGCTAACACTTGCAATTATAAAAGTTAGATAACCTATGCAATGCACTAAGCATGCTTGGTTAGACACATTTGATGATACCCAATCCTAGTTTTACTTCCAAGCTTTCTACTTTATTTCTGTATCAAAGCTATTACTTAGAGTCTACTTAAGTGACTTGTAGATTCTAGGAAGATAATTGAAGGTTGCATAAAGAGCATTAAATTTGGCCTAAACTAGATAATCTTGATGTCATCCTAAGGCGTGAGATTGAACTTAGTTAAACTCCACTAGTTTACCACCCCTCATTAGTACTTACCCCCACTTGTAGATGCTAGTGCTAAGCATAAAACTTGATCAATTTTAGATGGGAATACTTGGTGGAAAATGGTTATGAAAACCTTGGAATGATGGATCATTCTACTGAGATGTTTTGACATGTGTTTCCGAACACCAGATGATTTTGATGATGAAAATGTTGAGGCATGAGCCTTAGCCCCTTTATAAAACTGATGGTTGTCTGGATGCGATACCATTCCAATTTTACCGTACAACCACAATACCCGAAAATTGGGTAGGGCTTGACTGGAAACTTATATACCTTAGTATGGGTTCCCTGACGCCCAAGGTCTAAGATGAGGCTACCTTGTGAAGATTGTCCACCTGTGCAGTACCCAAGATCACAGTTGTTCATGGTTGGGAGGCCAAACTCACAGGAGAGGTGCTTATACTAGGGCGTGTAATTGAAAGGTTAGGATTGATTATCCGCATACTGAGTATGGTGAATTCAGGATTTGTTCCCGATGGATGTATCGAATGTTGTGGTGAAAGTGTACAATCTCAGCAGAGTGTCAAACTATTCGAATAGCCGCGTCCGCGGTTATGGACATTTGGAGTGGCCATACTATTCCCCCGTCAGATGTTTTTTCAAAATGACTTTTGAAATGAATTGATATACGAAATACAAGTTCCCACTTAGGTGTTATAAAATTTCAACTAGATTTTCTTGTTTCTGGACTTAGTAGAGGTAAATCTGGCTCTTTGCAAAACAACCATAGAGCTTAGTGTCCTATTACAACAACCCTCTTCACTTGTTAGTTCTAGTTTGCGAGGACTTAAAGAGTACTCATGACTTTTCCCTGGCTATTCCCGTGGCCAGACTATGAAGAGGAGTACCAGGACGAAGGAACCCTGGAAGGTTACGACAACTAGGATCATCTCCCATCGTTAGCATTGCCTGTGACCCCAAAGATGGAGCTTCGCCTATGCTACCTTTATGATTACATATTTCCGCTGCTTGGGTTGTACTAAGAACTGGATCATGAGATCCTTATGTGTGTAAGACCTTATGGATGGTTTGTAATGGATGATGTACTGTGGTATCCAATTCTGTTATGTCTCGCAAAAATGGTAATCCTGGGATTGCGATGTATGGCATAACAGGCATCTGGGATTAAAAATCCGGGTGTTGACATGTTCGGTCCCGTGCCATGATCCGCCGTCCACCGCCGCCTAAGCTCGCCGCCGGTCGTCCCCAGTGACCTGTAGCCAGTGGCGCTGCCACCTTATGGCTCCCCGTAGCCTTGCGCGTCTAGCGCGGCCGCTCTCCCGGCTCAGTGCGCGCCCCCGCAACCATCCCATGCTCAACCTGGGAGGCTCACTGTCGAGTGACGTCACTGTGACGCCAGCCCGTGGGTCTGACCCAGTCAAACCAGCCCCCCTGTCCCTCTTGCTTGTGTGGCATGCCGACGTGGCTTCGGCCCCACTGGTCAGTCAGTGTGGGTAGCCCCAGACCCAGTGAAAAACGACCCCCACCATGTGCTGACATCAGTGTGACGCAATAAACCTTTTTAAAATGATTTAAGTAATTCCAGAGTTTGATTAAATATTGTAAAATCAATAACTAATTCATTTTAAGTCAGAAAATTATGTATAATATATCAAAATGTTCAGAAAAATGAGCTCTATCTAATTACAGTATAATCATGCATTGTTCAACAACTTTAAAGACAAGTTTAATTAGAAAAACAAACCAACCCCTCTCATATACATCCGGAGTTCTCCCGAATCATGGTTTATACCCCTCGGAACCCCTATTAAGTTGTCGAGCATGCTTTAGGGTTATATTTCAATACAATTTGACTTGTCATATCATCATACTTGTTTGAGCATTGCATCGATGCCATTGTTGATTGTTTCCCTCTCTTTCCGGCGTTTGATTCTTCTCTGTAGAATACTAGATCGAGATCAAGATCAAAGACCGAGATCAACACCGTCGAAGATCAAAGATGGATGAACAATAATTGACCAACTCTAACCAAGTCAAGTCAAGGCTTCCGAAGATCTGCTTATCTATTATCAACTAGCAAAGGCAAGCATAGCCCCACCATGATATAATCTGATGTTTTCCAAAGCATTTCAATTCTGCCATGATGCATACGATTCTACTATGGTCTTTTATCGATAGATAAAGTATCCTATCTATTGCATTACTTCCTTTGATCTTATATTACCTGATCCACTGCTCTTAGCATAACTAGGTTTGGCTTGTGTGCACTGCTAGAGCTTTTACATGTGTCTGCTTAGCCATGCATAGCTGTCAATTCTAGTCCATCCAGATGATGTATTAGATGCAGATAATCTAGTATGATAGGAGAACGTGATAAGATGATATCAGAGGTGATATGAGTTAAGCATGCTAAGGCTTATATGGGAGGCCACGGTGGGATGTGGTTTTTCTAGTCCCATGCTCGCCACCACTAGGACCTGAGCTCTTGCCTTTGGAACCGAGACGAGCGTACAACCACATGGGGCTTGGAAAACCTCACGAGCAACTAACTTTCCTAGTAGATTCCATGAGTCACATAGTTCGGGCGTTCCATTCGACATATGCATAGAAAACCGTTTGAAAGATTTGTCAGGTGAAGGTGCATTCATAACAGGTAGGTAAGCGTGGACCGGGTTGCTTGGGGTCGATGGAGCCCCTGTTAACCAACCTCGCCTCACATCTTTAAGTACCGGCTTTGGGATTTGACCCGTTACGGCGGAATCATACTTATTGCGTGACTCATGGTCTCGGCGAAAGCAAGGTAAAGGTCGTGTCTAACCATCCTCTACCGGCCTTCCAAGGAAGAGGGCTATTACTAGTGGCATTAAGAGAAGGTTAGTATGTGTGGGTAAAGTTGTACACCCCTATAGGGTAACAATATTTTCAAAAAGTCGTGTTCACGGTTATGAACGCTTGGTGACTAGATTCTAAGATCATAGAGAACTATAACCTAATCGTAAAACTTGGCAGATCAACGTGTGCTTAAGGATGCTTCCTCATGGGTACGAGGGGGTGATCCTAGTTAGGGTTGAGATGATGATGACTTGGTGGATATAAATATGATGATCAATATTTCAGAGACGTCACTCTCTTATCCTCTTTTAAAATACTCTGACTAGACGAGATTCTTCTCTCTCTTGTTTTATAACCAAAGATGGCTTTATGCAAAACAACTCCACCAGCCATAAGTCCTGCGGAGTACACCCTGTACTCACCCTTGCTCTGTTGATAATTTTGGCAGAGTAAGTGTTCCTTTGAAGAGAAGTTATGTACTGCATCGACATCGACGAGTAGCTTGGGGTTCCTGGTCGGCAGCCTGAATCTATGGGCTGGGACGTCATCGTTATGCTTTAGGCCTCTTAGGCCATGTGTTAAGTTTGCTATACTTAATAGCATAATTTGCCTTCCGTTGTTTGATGTTTGTGGTCAGTGACCTCTGCTTCTAATAATTTGGTTCTCTGCTCAGTTATGAGCTTGCTGTAATAAATTTTGTGTCGTAGGGTCACTGTCGTGTTACCGATTCTTCACTGGATATCCTCGAGCTCAGGGTTAAGCTTATGTCAGACGGAGGTCTGGGATTTGTTTAGCCCTGATCCCGGGGGTGTCACACAAAATAAATAAGCACAACCGATATTTAAACTATAGAAACAAAAATAGCAGGAAAAAGCACTACAAAAAAGAAAATTTTAATTATGAACAAATCTCTTTCTCTAAATAAGGAAAACCTCTATCAGTAAATAAGTACAAGTATATATGTTCCTAACTAGAGAATAGGTACTACCTAAATGTCAAAGCTACGCACAAAAAAATAGCAAAAGAATCACAAGAAAGAAATGCACCTATAGTATTAGAGGAAACCTTGAGTTCTTCCACTGAGGCAACTTCCTTGATAACTTGCCAATCTATAACCGATGCCTCCACAACATTGGCATGACCCCCAGAATTATAAAGTGAACTCTGCTCAACATGGGAAGCAACATTTTCACTTGCAACAAGTGAAAGAAAATAAACATAAAACACCAGTTAGTAAACCTAAAATAATTCAATCAAGTACATCTAACTAGTACAATTAAGTTGTGATAAAAAGCATATAAGAAATAAGTTCAGCCAAACAACCACAAAAATTACAAGCATACAAAAGAAATAAGCACAAGCGATATTTAAACTACAAAAACAAAAATAGCAGAAAAAAGCACTTTAGAAAGAAAATTTCTGTTATGAACAAATCTCTATCACTAAATAAGTACAACTTCTATCAGTAAATAACTACAAGTATCCATGTTCCTAAGAACAGAATAGGTCCTACCAAAATATCATAGATAGAGACAAAAACAAATAGCAAAAGAATAATAAGAAATAAATGCACCTATAGTATTGGGGTCATCCTTGAGTTCCTCCGGGACGCATCTTACTCGCTAACTTGCCCATCTATAACATGTGCCCCCCCAACTTTGGCATCACCACCAGAATTAGAAGGTGTACTTGCAGCAACTGAAAAATAAACATAAAACACTAGTTAGTAAGCCAATAATAATTCAATCAGAGCACATCTAACTAGTACAATTAAGTTATGAGTAAAAGCGTGTAAACTATAAGTTCAGCCACACAACAGAAAAAAGTACAAGGATACAAAATAAATAATAACAACAGATATTTATATTACAAAAAACAAAAATAGCAGGAAAAAGTACTATAAAAGGAAAAATTCTACTATGAAAAAATCTTAAACAGTACAACCTCTATCAACAAATAAGTGCAAGTGTGTATGTTCTTAAGTATAGAACATGTACTACCAAACTACATCAACAACACCATAAAAACACAATTCAAGGAAAACAACAAAGAGAGGTACATGTGCAAAATCATATATAATAAGTTCATATTTTCCTGGAACAGCCAGTTCAATCAAACCACCACAACAAACATATAAAATTAGTTCATGTTTCCCAAATTAGATAGTACAATGAGATAACAAAAATGAACCCAAAAGAAGTTCATATGTTTTCTGGACAGACAGATCAATGTAAAACATCACAAATATTAACAAAATCAAAATAACAAGATGAATTAGTAACACACTAGAAGAACAAGCATATACTACGGGAAAATGTAGAATTAAACTGAGCCTGGTTTGAACAAAATACCTGCAGCGCCTTAAGGAAGTGGATGAGGAGATGGCGGAGAAGAAACCATGACAAAGATACACTAGCAATCCACGAATCAAACAGGACGAGGAGATGAAGAACCCTAGATCCACTCAAATTGAACTATAGAAGACAAAAGAAAATTAGTTCAAAAAACGGAACAAGGGGATTCATGCGACGACAATGAAGCAATGATGGTGGAGCATCGAGTCCGCGGGGAGAAAGTGCTGGAAGTTACAACGGCGGTAGTGGTTACCAACGACAGTGGAGCATCACGATGCACTGCCGATAAAATGAGCGATATATGAGCGAGCAACTACCAGACCAAAAAAGGTACACGCAGGGTCAGTAGTTAGCATGGCGGCAGTTCCAACGATCGGTGAAGAAGGTGGTCGGCATGGAGAAAAGTGGAGGAAATCGTGGGGAATCGCTAGGCTCACGAGAGGAGTGGAGTAAGGAAACTGTAGAAGACGAGGGTGAGAAGAAAATGGAAAAGCCGGCTTAAATGTTAGGCACCTCCCAGGTAATAACTAATTTTGGAAAAAACATAAAAGGTAAATTACTTATAAAAAGAAATCATGAAAACACAATTATAAAAATCTTCAAAAATACTCAAAAAATAATTCCAACGCGAACTTTACTTGAGATCAAAAAACATGAAACTACGAATATAAAAAATAATAAAACTTTAACATAAAATCTACTCATCGATACCCTACCTACCGCATAGACGTCGATGGCACCTCGACACCTTAGCACATTAGGCTACCATACTCATATCATAAAATTTCAACAACTAAATAAAGAGAAATACAAAACAAGCTACATATCTTAGTACATGTGAGGTAAAAACAAGTTGACATGTCAACGGCAACGAAGCCTAAGTACCATAATAACTAAGGCTACCGCCTCCAAATATGTAAGTACAACCACCAAAAAATGGAAGTACAAGCTATAGAATAAGGTAAGTTCAAAGTTTACATATGTTACATATGTCTTCACATTTCCTATAAAAGAAATTAGTATGACGAGGGCAACCACACCCCACCAACCTCTAACATATTTAAACAATTCACAGGAAAATAAAAAAACCACTGGCGAAAAAGCATTAGTACACTAACGCACGTCAAATCATACGATAAGTACATGTGTACTTGGTGTGTTTCCCACCCTAAGTTGTATTGTACCCATATAACATGATTCTATGATATAAAGGCTCGACGTCGTTGCCGGTACCTCAAAGGATAAGCGTCTATGGGCGAGAAAGACTCGGTACCGTTAAACGTAACCTTGCATTCTCCAAAACAGATAAGTAATACCACATAACACAGGAAAGTACAAGTTTGATAAAGGGATAAGTACAAGGGTCAATGTTGTATTTCTTGTGGCATGAACGCTATGTTTCAAAAACTATCAACAACCCTAAACCATAAATAGAAAATAAACCATGTTTGCATAAGGGTATATATTGGGGGTACTTAGGGCATCTCCACTGGGTCGACCCATCTGGTCGCCCCAAACGGTCCGTTTCTGTCTGTCTGGCTCGGGCCGCGGTCGATTTGGGACCGTGGTCTGGCCTATCCGGCCAACCACGCCCAGCGGCCCGACCCATATGTCCGTCTCCCTCCCGCTGTCACCGGTTGACATCCTCGCGATGGGACGTTAACGGCAAGACAATGTCGGTTGTCAGTGTCGATGGCTTCCCGTGCAGCCATCGTTTCCCGCACATGCCTCGCTTCCCGCGATGAGAAAATTTCCCGCTCATCCCAGGCGATTTCCTGTCTCCGCCGCAGTCTATAAAAGACGGCCGCCAGGCAGCGGAGACAACAAGCCCCAAAACAAGAGCAAACCAGCAGCCATGCCTTGCTGCAAGATCGCCAACTAGACTAAGATCCAGGAGATGTGCCGCACCCGCTACCCGGACATGGAGGTCGACGAGGTCCACCTCAAGGCCACAGTGTTGGGCCGATGCATGGGTGAGGCGCATGTGCTGACCTTCGAGAAGGAAGGCGATATCGCCGAGATGGCGCTATAGCGGGTGGTGGAGGCGTCGGCAATGGTGTCCGCCCAATGTGAGTTGACCGACCTACACCACGTCACCGCCAAGGAGGTGGGGGAGGCAGTGGCCTTGGAGGCTGCATCTGCGGCTCTTCGTGAGATCCTCCACGAGGCGGCCATGACCACGCTAGAGGAGGTGGCCAAGGAGATCGCCAAGGTCACCATCCGCGAGATCCGCCATGCCTCCAAAGCACGCAGCGACGTGTTAGAGGCGCGGTGCGAGCAATTCGCCGACTCGGTGGTGGAGGAGGAGTGTGTGGCTCTGGCCGCTGAGGTGGTGGTCGCGTGGGTCTCGTCGACGCTGACGACACGGAGGTTGTGGAGGACGACGGCGAGGAGGGGGAGGAGTTGGACCAGCTCGAGGCGCCGATTGCTGTCCCCGTGTAGTTAGCATAGGCGCTGGGCTTCGCCCCCAATAGTTCTCCAATCCTGGCTCTGGCTCCAGCTCCTTCTCCGGTGGATTTTCTCGCGGCTGAGGCGAAGGAGCTTGCCGATCATGAGGCGAGGGACCAGTAGGCCGCCGAGATGGACAAGGCCCTGGCGAACCGGGCGATGGAGGACCGGCGGAAGGAGGTAGGCAATGCGGTGGGTCGCGACCATGCGCGCGACCGTCACCGCGAACGCGTCCAGTAGCGGGCCATCTGGTCCGCTTGGGCGGCGATCGATTGAGCCGGCGGTAGCGGTAATGGTGGTTGCGGCAACAGTGGTCGTGGCAACGGCGGCGAGTAGCCTCCATGCCGTCCTCCTCCAGCAGTAGCCCTAGCAGTAGCCGTAGCCATAGAAGTAGTAGAAGCATCCCTAGCCGTAACCGTAGCCGCGACAACGGTGGCCAACGGGCAGGACACCCCGTGTTCTCCACGCGCGTCCGGACCGACACAACCGTTGCCTAGATTAGATGCATGGATGGGTCGATTCATACGTGTTTGTCCGGATGGGTCGGCCCGTGGGGCGCCGCGTACGTCCCGTGCATCCGCGCGGACAAGTTCGGATACGCTCGAACGGGATGTGTTGGCCCACTGGAGATGCCCTTACACCCGCCACCTCCACGCTAAGTCATAAGGAACTAACTTTACCGCATCAACAGCGACGAAGGCTAGGTACCCTAACATGTTAGGCTACCGCATCGATAACAAAAATATGAAGGAAGCAAATATTTTAGACTTGGTCCCCTCCCCCTCCCTAATCCTCCCACATCTTCAAACCACACAAAATTGGGAAATAAAATGTGCTGCACGAGGTAAAATACAAGTAACCTAAAAACCTTAGGATATCGATTCCATATTTAGAAAGTTCAACTTAGTAACAAATAAAAGTACAACAGGGAACAAAAGGTAAGTATAAGTACCCCTAAAACTATAGTCTACCAACTTCTTGTAAAAAAAATCCTAGTTAAAATATTATAGTAGACACCATAGACCATAGATAAATATATAGGTACAACCTTTCTCCACGGGAAAGTTTAACTCTTCAACAATGAAAAGTATAGTCTTAAAACATCAAACAATTTCAAGATTTCTACCAATCCAAAAAAAAAGGTACATCATGATGTAGAACAAAAAAGGGAAATGACCCAAAAAGTAAAGCTCTTATTACCACATAAGTTGAACCTTACAACGAAGGAAAGTACAAGTACGAGGGATACATACGAGGAATTTCAAAATAAATATATATGAATGAGTAGTAACCAACAAAAAAAAACTGTGGAACAAATTTATTTCAAGCTATCCTAATCATCCCAACCCCGCACTCACTTTTTTGAAGGAAGTTTGTATAGAAAATAGAACCCTCTCTCTAACACATCCAAACACTTATACATCTCGTATGCAACGTATGCGTCTCTAAAAGCATATTCCAGATGAGCCTGGTTGAGGGGCGGTGGATCCGCCCACAAGTCATGCTCTTTATATCCAAAACCACCATTCATATTCTCATAATACGAACTACGATAGAAGAAGCAATGTCATCCATTCCTTGAGTCCGATTCTTTGATTTCAGGTCTAGATCTCTCCATATAACCCGAATATCTTTATGCTGTGAAATAAATAAACAAGGAGTAGACCAAGAAAGAACTTTCTTGACTTGGAAGATATCGAAACCAGCAAAGGTATGGCTCCAATATTTGGTAAACGGCCAAATCTTCTCACTAGGATCAACAGTGTGCGTAGAGTGATACACCAAACACTCATCTCCCACAGAAAACTGAATGACAGCAGCATTCTACAGCTTAACACCATTTGGAGAGTACTCGACGTCAACTCCAACAACCTTTACAGCAGCTTCAGCAAGAATAGACTTATCCTTGTTGATCCAAGTATCAATAGATGCATCACTGTTGGTGTACGTGACTTTGATGGAGGTACTCGAACGACATAGGACATTGAATTCGCGACTGAAGGGAGGATTGGCCATTTATTGAAACGGAGAGTATGTTGTAGATGGAGTGTAGGCAAACGGAACAAGGGCAGCAAATGAACAAAATGAAATAAGCAACCTAGACTTATATACTGAGACACACACAAAACGGAATAGAGAAAACAAATGGACTTATACATCCAAAATTGTAACAACTTTTATCTATCCAACCGGATAACTAGCAAGGAAAAAAGGATAATAAATCAAGTCCACCTAGATTAAAACTATAACGTTTATACTCAACAAAAAACACATAACAAATATAACTAACTTGATGTAATCATATACTTTTGGCGTTACAATCATAAAAAGAAGGAAAGTACAACGATGATTAACGCAAAAGTTCAGTCTTACCGAACTAATAAGTACAGTATTTATCACACAACAAGTTTAGACTTAACATACAAAAAGTACAACTGTATATTGTTACTATAGGAAATCTAAATCACAATAGTTCAGGCATGGTAGCAAGTTAAATACAACAGTGCATACACATAGAGTTCAACAACATAAGTGAAACAGCCTCAATATTAACTATGTGCAGAACAACACAAACAAGCCCATGGATCTACCTTTGGTACATCCACACTCAATTTGCACTAAACATCAAAAAACAAATGACATGCGGGATATTTTAACAAGTAACGAACAAATAGAACAAACACAAATTAACTAATTTAGCAAAAATCATGTTGCACACCGTAAATCAACCGCCGCAGTTGACACGAGCTGCATCCCACAAAGAATCAGCCAACTCCATTGAACAATTCAAACTTACCAGCAACAAAATTCAAATATCACCTACAATCACAAAGGTAGAACAATACCGTGAACAATTAATTGGAAAACGGACGTAAAATCGTGAAGAACATCATTGGCCCTTCACGCATGGAAACAGGGAGCTCCATCGATCTCAATTACGTGGCTACGAAATGCAAAATTGAATTAACACAAAGAATCATTACACTAATTGTTCCCTCAATAGTAGTTAGAGACAAATAAATTTGATATAGGCCATTAAGAAGACCGCAAATTCGATGGGCGATGAGCGGACGAACATGAGCACAACAATGATTAATACATCGTCTGAAGCGATCCCAATACAAGGTTCAGTTACCCTCCCAAAACAATCAAACAATTTGATAATTTTTCTTGAGGAAAAGCAATGGGTAGTTCAACCAGGCTGGCAATAGAAAGCAACAAACAGTTCATGGAAACGTTCCAGGTAAGTTTAGTACCAGTTATAGATTATTAATCTACAACTGGTTATAGAATAGCTAGGCTATATATATTTATCAAAATTATCTGGCTAGTTTTTATTTGCTGAAATTCTAAGCCACACACATTGTTTAATTGCTCGTTTCACGGTATGCACACTTGTTTAATGCTTGCTTGTTCTGTTTGTTTGACGTGATGGTCAATAATTGAACTATTAACCAATAGTAAACTCCAGTTCATAGATCATGTCGTATCTGTCAAATGATTAGTTTTCCTTGTTTGATGTATTAACTTGTTATTACTTGGTTTCAAACTGCAATTATTGCTATCGCCACCAAAGAGGGGGCTGCAAGATCATGTCTCAAGGTGGTTTTCCAATATAGTTGTCACACTCAAAAAGGAGATGCAGGTGATAGATTAAGAAAGCAAATTGCGGACTGCTATCAACTCGATTATCAACTAAATACCGAATTTTCTTACCCTTAGAGTTGATAATATTAATAATTTTTTGAAGTTTGTAGATGATGTATTATCTAGATGGATCTCATAGGTCATGTAGGAATTTAGTTGATGTCCTCCACACATGGCATTAGGAGGTACCATAACTGCGCTAGCTAGGTTGCTTAGGGAACAATATCAGGCTTTGTTACTGGCCATCTTGTATTGGGTCGATGATAAATAGTAAAAGATGCTCGCGAGTTGTACACCTTTTATGATATAGGCATGGGATTCAGAAAGGATGAAACTGTAAAAGACCGTAAAAGTAACAGGCCGACCCACATGAGTGTTCTAATAATATTAACATGTCAAAATAGTAATAGACCAGAATAGTAAAGGGCCATAACCGTAAAAGGAAAAAATAGTAAAATGGCAGAATAGTAACAGGTCAGGACAGTAACATGCTAGGACAACAACGGGTCAAAACTTTAACATGCTAGAATAGTAGCTGACCAAAAAATTTACCAGGTCAGAACAGTAATAGGCCGAAAAACTTATCAGGCCAGAATAGTAACAAGCCGAAATCTTAGTAGGCCGCTTATGGGCCAGAACAGTAGAAGGCCCGAACAATAATGCACCTTCTCAAAGAAAGGCCTTTAGTAAGCGGCTCATGACTGGCTATAAGAATAGTGATGGGACTACATGCCTTAATAATACCGGGCCAACTTTGTGCAGGCTTACTTCGGCAAGTTGCTTGCTGAGAGCGCTACCAACCTCAAGATCATCGCACTTGTAAGTTTTATTTGACTTTTGCATTTTGTATGAGTATCCCACTATAGCCCCCGAGGATTTAGACAGAAAACCATAAGTCTTTGCATCTAAATGCTCTAAGAGTGACTAAGCTAGAAAACTTCTCACTGTAGCCCCCAAGCATATAGTTTGAATGAATTATTCCGACTAGATGCTTTCAGAGTAGCATACACAGTGTTTGTAAATTTTGATACTATAGCCCCTAAGCTTCTAGTTGTAACTGAATCAGTTCCGACTAGATGCTTAAAGAAAGACTAAGCATATGTCTGAGTTAAAAAACTTTATACTGTAGCCCCCAAGCTTCTAGTTGAAAACTGAATCAGTTCCGACTGGATGCTTAAAGAAAGACCAAGTATATTGCCAAGTTAAAAACTCTCACTGTAGTCCCCAAGCCTCTAGGTGGACAGTTACCCGGCTAGATGCTCCAAGTAGACTAAACAGCGTTAAACTTTTCTTTCCACAAAATGAGAATGCTCGGAGAGGTGTGGCCAACGAGAAGTACCAGAAGATGCGTGTGGACTTGTAAGCCGAAAAGGGTAAACTGCCTTCTTGAAGGAACAAATCACCAAGATCAAGCATCTGTTTTTCCTTTATTTTTCGTATTCCGACTTGGTCTTGTGCCAACATTCTCCGAGTACTCATTGTGTACTGTTCTTTCTCCGACTTGCAGAAGCCATTTCCAGGGCTAAGGATATTGTTGAGCAATCCAAGCATATTCAGCAGCTGGATAGCGAAAACAAGACCGTTAAGCAGGAGAGGAAGGATATGCTGAAGATGCACGAGCATTCCATGAAAGTCCTGAAAGAGTACGCCAACAAAGAGATGAACCGCTTGAAAGAGGAGATCGTGATGCTGAAAGAGCAGAAGAAAGCTGCCGATGAGCAGAATCAGCGCAATCTTGACGCATACAAGATCCTCCGACAAGAACGGTATTCTCTGGCGGAAACTCTCCCGCAGGCCGAGATTAGCATCTTGAGTAAGTGATTCACAGCCTTTTACTTCTATAAGCTAGATACTCTGAACTTTTTGTGTTATTGAACTCATGCGTTCCTTTGTCGGAAATTTGCAGCTCCTATTGGGTTGTCCCAGTCGCCTCCTCCGCCAAAGAAATGCATGGTCCTTGTCGGTAACTTTATTAATACCGCCAAGCCCCTCCAGATTAACATCAAAGCGGTGGATTCCATGGAGAAGTTCTCGGAGATCTTGCGTCGAACCCCCCAGCGTATCGTAAGATGGAAATCTTCATGTACCCGGGCCGACCCGAGGATGACATTGTTAATGGTCAAGGCGCACTACGAAAATGCCGACATCGACACGGTGACCTCCAGTATCCCCGACGTGGACGATGAAGGCCAAAAGATAGATCACGACGCTATCTTGGCGTCTCTCGCGGGTTTTGACACCAGAGTCGCTGAGTTGGTCGACCATAACGTCTTCGTGCCCATGAAAACCATTGACGACGGCAGCCAAAGCTCCTCCGAGCCCCTCAACACCGCCGACTTCGAGGAGGATGACTCTCCTACTGCTGAAGTTGCGATGTATCATCCAAGTCGCCCGCGTTAGAGGAATGAAAAACAATATGTAATATTTGTTTCCTATGGAATTTGTATGCGGAAAAAACTACTTGTAACTTAAGGCGGAAAACAATGGTTGTTATTTCCTGCTACTCAAGAACTGGTTCCAGCATGTATATATTTTTTAAGCAAGTGCTGGATTATCCATTACTTTGGTTTTTATGCTTAACTTTTCATGAGTCGAAAAACTCGTTGTCAGAACTATGCGCTCAGGTGATGATGCCCAATGGCACCGTCAATAACCTAAGAAAAAAATCGCTGACAATAAGTGCCAAAAGTCACTACTCCAGAATCCACATAAAAACGACAAAGAACGTGTAGACCAGAAAACTTAAGCTAACGCCCGTAGGCGGAATTTTCATAAGTGAAATTGCAAAACTTGCGCATAAAGATTTTATACGATCCAAAAATGAACACTAAAGGACGTAAAATACTCAGAAATATGAGTGAACCAGAGAGCTTTATTTCATTGATCATATAAGAGGTACACAATAGATAAAAAATTCTAAGTGTAGAAAGGACGTAGTTGTGCTATGTTCCATGGCCTATCAAGCTCCGGGTAGTCATCATCCGGGTCACATCGCTTAAGCTTATGATCCTTGTTGGGTCTATCCTTCAGTTCACGATTGTCAACGAGGTAGTAAGACCCATTGAGTAGCGGCTTGCTTATCATGAATGGTCCTTCCCATGGAGGGGATAACTTGTGTGACTTCTTCTGCTTAAGGCGGAGCACCAGATCCCCCTCTTTAAACGAGCGATGCTATACGCGGCGACTATGGTAGCTGCGTAGCTTATGCTGGAAGATGGCAGATATTTGGCACGCCAATACGCGCTCCTCCTCGAGAAGGTCCACATCTAGGCGTCTGGATTCTTCAGCGCCATCTTCGTCGTAGGGGGCAACTCTTGGTGCATCGGGAAGGATGTCGGAAGGCAGGATGGCTTCTTCTCCATATACCATGAAGTAAGGGGTTAGCCGGTGGATCTGTTGGGTGTAGTTCGTAAACTCCACAGCACAGATGGCAATTCTTCCGCCCAGGCTCCAACTGCTCTATGTAGCGGTGCCTCAAGACGTGGCTTGATTCCCTGCAGAAGTAATCCATTGGCTCGATCAACCTGACCATTGGACTATGGATGTGCCACAGATGCAAGGTCAAGTCGGATGCCCTTGTCCCAACAATAAGCTTCCACTTCTCCGAGTGACAAGTTGTTGCCGTTGTTGGTGATAATGCTATGTGGGAGACCAAATCTCACCACTAGATCCCGGACAAACCTAAGGGCAGTTGCCCCATCGATCTTTCTAATGGGTTTAGCTTCTATCCATTTGGTGAATTTATCAACTGCTACTAGCAGATGCGTAAACCCACATGGTGTCGTGTGCAACGGACCAACCATGTCCAGCCCCCAGACTGCAAACGGCCAAGTTATTGGTATTGTTCGCAATTCTTCAGCAGGAACATGTGGTTGTCGGGCATAGTACTGGCATCACATGCATGTCTCAACTAGCTTGTCGGCATCCGCCTTCATGGTCAGCTAGTAGAATCCTTGCCGGAAAGCTTTAGCGACCAACAATCGGGGAGCGGTGTGATGCCCGCAATCTCCGAGATGGATTTCGCGTAGGATTTCAATACCTTCTTGCTGGGAAACACACTCAAGGTATACACTAGTAGTGCTTCTTTTGTAGAGTTATCCATTGATTATGGTATAGCCCTTTGCTCGATGTACTATTTGACGTCTTTCGACCTCGTCATCGGGCAAAGTTCCGTGTTCGACATATTCCATGAATGGTCTTGTCCAAGACGGAGGGACCTTTGCCACCATGTAAACGAAAGAGTCAACTCTATCCAGGTTGTCGATGTACGCTCCCTTCATGGATGGTGTCCATAGATGCTCCAGGAAAACTCTAGGCAGAATTCGTTTGCGCCCTGATCCAAGCTTAGAAAGCAGACCAGCCGCCTTGTTTTGCTCCCTAGGTACATACTTGACCTCGTAGCCCAAGAAGATCTTGGCTATCTTGTCCACTTCGTCTCGATATGCCACCATCATAGGGTTTCGCATGTTCCAGGTTCCAGATGGGCAACCAAGTCGGAATCTCCATAGCAAAATATGCGCTTGATGCCAATATCCTTGGCTATGTGTAGTCCGTGAATGAGTGCTTCATACTCTGCCATGTTGTCCGTAGCCTCGAAGTGGATCTGCAGAATGTAGTGTAGCTTTTCCCCAGTTGGTGACTGTAGCAGTACACCAGCCCCCGAGGCATTGAGTAGTTTTGATCCGTCAAAGTGCATCACCCAGTACTCTAGTTCCGGCATTGGGGTAATATCTGGCATCTCCGTCCAATCTACGATAAAATCCGCCAAGGCTTGTGATTGCATAGCGTCGTGTCTCTTGTAGGTTATCTCAAAGACGGCAAGTTCAATGCCCCACTTCACAACCCTTTCTGTAGCGTCGCTGCTGTTGATGATGTCGAACGGTGGAGATTTGCTCACAACTGTGATAGGGTTCTCCTGGAAGTAGTTCCTCAGCTTCCGAGAAGCAAGGAACACTCCATAAGCTATTTTCTGGTAGTGCGGGTAACGCTGCTTAGACTCCGTCAAGACCTCTCTTTCATAGTAAACTGGCCGTTGAACTCCATACTCATGCCTTGGTTCCTTCCGCTCTACCACGACGACGATGCTGATTACCCGGTTGGTGGCCGCCATGTAAATTAACATGGGCTCTCCAGGTTCGGGTGCTGCAAGGATAGGCGTCGAGGAAAGTATCTCCTTGAGCTGCTTTAATTCTCCATCTGCTTCGTCCGTCCACGTGATTTTGTCCGCCTTCTTCAACAACTTGTACAATGCAGAGCCTTCTCTCCAAGTCGGCTGACGAATTGACTAACTGCTGCAACACAACCTGTTAGCCGTTGTATGTCTTTTAGGCATGTCGGACGGTTTATGTTTAAGATGGCCTTGATTTTCTCCGGGTTGACCTCGATTCCACGATGGTAAACGATGAAGCTCAACAATTTGACAGCTGGAACCCCGAAGTAGCACTTCTTAGGGTTAAGCATCATGTTGTATTTCCGGAGATTATCAAAGGTTTCTTTTAAGTCAGAGATTAAGTCATTTGATTTTTTAGACATTACTGCTATATCGTCCACATAGGCGTGGATGTTCCGACCAATTTGATCGTGTAGGCAATGTTGCATTTTCCGCTGGTACGTCGCACCTGCGTTTTTCAGCCCAAAGGGCATCGTGACATAGCAAAACGTGTCGTAGGGTGTAGTGAACGAAGTGGCCAATTTGTCTGACTTCCTCATATTGATCTTGTGGTATCCTGAGTATGCATCGAGAAAACACAAAAGCTCTGATCCAGCCATCGAGTCAATGACTTGGTCAATGCGAGGCAAAGCAAACGGATCTTTGGGACATGCCTTGTTCAAGCCGGTGTAATCAACGCACATTCTTAATTCTTTGGTTCCCTTTTTAGGGACAAGTACAAGATTGGCCACCCATTGGGTGTGAAGGACTTATCGAATAAAACTATCCTTAAGTAACCTAGCTATCTCTTTGCCTATGGCGCGTCTCTTCTCATCTCCGAAGCGTCATAGAGGTTGTTTCACTGGTTTACATTTTGGATCAATATTCAAGCTGTGCTCGACAAGTTCCCTAGGTACACCTTTCATGTCGGCAGGTTACCAAGCAAATATGTCCCTATTCTCACGGAGGAATTCGAAGAGCGCGCTTTCCTATTTAGGGTCCAGGTTCGTCCCAATGGCGGTGGTCTTGGAGGCATCGCCTACCACAAGTTCCACCGTCTTGGTCTCGATGGCAGCCTTGAATGCTGAGTCGGAGTCAGAAATCTGTTTCTTCGACGCGGGCATCTCTGAGGCATCGACCTTGCTCTGGATCTTCTTGAATTCTTTGTTGTAGAGGACAACTTTTGCGTAGGCGGCTTCATCAATCTCACAGCCCCTTGCTTTGGTAAAGCTTCCGGATACGGTGATGACACCGTTTGGTCCGGGTATCTTGATCTTGTTGTAGACGAAGCATGGTTTGGCCATGAAGGTGTGGAATATGTCGTGGCGGAATATGACGTGGTACACGCTCTTGACGGTAATTACTACCATCACCAAAAGAAACATGAAGTGTGATGCACCCAAGGGACCGAGCCTCCCGACCAGGAACTACGCCGTGGAAGATGGTGTTGGTCCGCCTTAGGTTTGCCTCCTTCAAGTTCATCTTCTGCAGTGTATCCAGGTACATGATGTTGATATTGCTTCCACTATCCACCATACATTTGGTGAACTTGTTGACGTCAATCAGGGGGTTAATGACCATGGCATATTGGTTCTTCGTAGGGATGAGATCTGGGTGATTCTTCCTGTCCCAAGTAATTGGAATCTCCGACCAGCGCAGGAACGGGGGAACTGGGGGTAGAGTAGCCAACAGTATCCTCATGGAGGTCTTCTGTTGTCGGACGGTGGGGGTGCCAAGGTGTAACATCCCAGCATTCGAGCTTAGAAATAAGCTGAACCCAGATGTGTGCATTCCATTCATGCATAGAAAATCCGAATAATTTTCGCACTTTTGAACAAAACTTGTCAAAGTGATTGAAGCTTCTATCAAGTTGATGGAATTGAAGTAGATCATCAAGTTGACTGTGATAAGTTTCAATATGGCCTTTGCTAAAACCTAATTTTGGGTAAACATGATTTGATCTAAGGGTAGATCAAATGTAATAAAATTAAACCCTAATACATTACTTAATGATTTATATTTGATCCTTAGGTGATCATATCATAGTATTCATTACAACAACTCATGAATATTAAGTTATAAATATAACTCAAGTAATCAGAATGTAACAACAAATTCTTGATCTATCTTAATCTCATCTACTTATACCATGAGTATCATGGTAATACCTAACCTTAACTCTTTAGTGAGATTGAGTAGGAAAGAAACCAAGTCAAGATCATTCACCATATATATTTCTTTTCATATCAATCCTTATGGAATCCTATCTCAATATCTATTATTCATCAATGTTGAGTAATCAACTATTGATTCACAAATTCTTAAACTATCAACTTTTGATCTATCAACTCTTGTCCTTATCATAGAATCCACTCTAAAACCTTTAGAGAAAGAAGTAAGAAGAGATAGGTGGTAATGTTAGATTTAAATATCATCTATGTGATGGGAGTGTTGGAAGAGAATTAAATCAATATGATAATTGATGGAGTTAAATCACTCCTGCATGGATAAAAGAGTTATTTGAAATAAAGATATATGTGGCAACAAAAATGATTACAAGGATGAATATTGAAGATAGTTACCAAGGAGTAATCCTATTGGATTAAGTAGGCATAGTCACTAAATAATATCTTCTTCTCAGTAATAGATACTTTGAAGATAATTATAATACAACTGTAATGTTGTATTGATGAAGACCTTGATTAGCCAACTGGAAACCTAAGCCATATATGATCAAAGGATTCTAATGATCATGCTTTTGTCACCAAGATTGAATGCTTATATCATGTATAAGTGACATTGGTGGATAGAACATGATTGAACCCTAGTATAGATATGTTACTCTAGATTAGCCATGCTAAGTCATCATTATATGATGTGAAGTTTTAATATAAGATATTGGAATTAAGTAGATATAAGATAGTATCACTAAGATGAAGTTAGAGTAGCATGAAGTTATTGAAGTAATAATATTCCTCTTCAAGAATAGTAAGCACTTGAGGTGAAGTAGTTTGATGTATACATCTATTCGAGTATTATTAAGGTGGATGATTAAGGAAGAGTATGAATGGAGTAATAAGAAACTGCTTGTTGGATTGGAGGTTATCAGAAGTAAAGTAGTTGATATAACCAAGTATAGATATGAGAAGATTATGAAAATCTTTAGTGACAAGCTCATTGGATTTATAAATGGATTAAGAAGAATAAAAGGTGGATAAGAACATTTCTGTAAAGCAAAGCTCATCATGTTAGCACATGATGATGGATATAAAGAAGTAATATATCTAGGAAAGAAATTCCTTAATTAGAAGTCCAGGATTGTGAATTATGGAAGGTAGGAATTCTTGGTACATTAAACCCTAAATCTTTAACCAAACATAAAATCCATTTCATCTGAGTGATCTATCATCCAATTTCCACAATGTCTTATAGGAATAATTTCCTATAGCAAATCATTCAAATATATCTTTGACACTTTCAAACCTTTAAATCATGTGTATCACATAATTCGAAATTGCTATAAACCATTATCCCCAATATTATATCCATATATTAATCACACTTAAGCAAGTAATGAATAGCTAGTTCCAGAAAACAATTTTGCATATTTCAAATAAGAAGGGTGGTTAGGATTCACCTGTTAATAGGTTTTGAATAATAGAATCCACCATTTTGAGAACCCTAAACCCTAGGGTAAGCAATTACAATTCACACCCTAACTCTTAGGCTAGTTATAACAAAATATAAACCTTGGTATTTACTAGATTCATGGGAATGATATTAACCATATTAAATCCTTAGGATATCATGCATCAAATAATAATATTAGATCATTATATGAAACTTTCCCTCCAAACTATGAGTTAACTATAATTAAGTTTTATAAACAAATAAGGAAATATCATATAATAAAGCCACGGTTTATTATAGAAACGAAATTAATAACAAAGGCTTCTACAAAATATTAAAAGGGATTCATATAAAGAAAATAAAGAAATATAACAAAATATATAAAAAGGTTCACAAAATCATACTTAATACATTTCACTATTGCTACAATTATCTAGAAAATAAATTGCAATAAGAAAGGTTCAAATCAAATATTAAAAATACAAATCTAGAAACAAAACAGAAAACAGAAAAACAAAGACAAACAAAAAAATAGCTTCTCGCCGCAACCCATTTCCTTACTTTCTTATCTACCACCCATGGGCACCCTGCAGTAGCCCAGTTTTGGCCCAACAACGAACCCAGCTCGTCACCATAGGGACTGACGGGTGGGACACTGATAAGGACTATGGGTTGAGTTTGAATTTTTGCCAGGGGTTTTCTGAAAAATGTCTGTCGTCGTCTTCCCCGCACCGTCACAAGCTGCTGCCTGTCGGTATCGCCGCCGCGCGATGACGTCCGGCCGCGCCAAGATGCGCGCCACTGCTCCTGGTCGTCTACAAGTAGCCCTAGACGCCGACGAGAAATCCTAGCATGCCACTCCACTTCTATTTCTTCCTCTCTCGCATGAACACTGAACCCTAGCTCGCCGGAGATGACCTTCCCCACCATCTCCGACCTCTCCTTGATCCGCGGAGGTGACTATCAGACGCGCTGTGACCTTCTTCGTCGATTGCCCCGACTCACGGAAGCCAGAGAGTTCCCTGTCGACCCAATCGACATGTCATCCCCATCTCCGGCCATCTTCTTCAATCGTCGATTGCCACTTCCACCGGGCTCCTCCGGTCACGCCGTCGCGCCCTTCAGCTTCACGGTGAGCTACCGGTGCTCACACACCTTCTCAATCTCCTCCATGTTTGATCATTTTCTCTACCACCAAGAACTTTCCACCACCGCCGCGGTAGCTCGTCACCGGTGTCGCTCCGACAACAAAAAAATGGCGGAGCTTCCACCCCAAGGTTCCTCCTAGTCGTCTGTGTACAGCGCACACCATCTCGCTAGCCCGCACGCCTCCAATCGCTGACCCCGAGCATCACCTGTGGGGATTGCCATTGCTGAGGTCACGCTGACGTCAGGGTGAGGTCACCCTTGACCTGGTCAGCCATTTGACTGGTCCTTGCTGATGTGGCATGTGACGTGGCCAATGGCCCACTGGTCAGTGACCTTGGGTACGTATAGGTTCAGTATAAAAAGTCTTTTCTGTTTAGAAATCAGATAAAACATTATAAGATCAAATTTAAATATTTCCTGAAATGTAATAAAATGATTAAATCTTGTTTAATTAATAACTTTTGATTTATAATTCAGAAAATTATGTGTAATATATGGAAATTTTCAGAAAAATAAAATCTATAACTAAAAACTATTATCAAACATTATTATGTTAATAATTTAAATAATTATTATTCAATAAAGATTTTATAAGTATTAATACTTTGAAAATTCATATTTTAATATTGGTAAATGTTAAAAAAATATAAATAAAATACGAACAATCTTAGAAAAATAAGAACTATAATCATACATTATTATTTCACTTAATTAAATATTTATTATTTATTAAGTACTTATAAAGTAATAAATCTTATAAAAATCATATCTTATTATTTATAAATCACAAAAATAAATGTAATATACCAAAATGATCACAAAAATAATACCTGCATACTAAAAATGTAATATTCCATTTTTAAAGTAAATAAAAACTTAATACCATAATAACTTGAATTTAAACCTATTTCCTTAGTTAATAATTCATATACGGGTAAATAAAAATTGCTAATATTTCTAAAAATTATCCAATTGAGTCTAATAAATAGTATTATTCCTCAATATTTATAATATAAAGTCAAATTGGTCCAACACATTTTAAATGTAATTTTATTGAATTATCCTTCAACCATGCATATGTGTAGTTTAATTTCTAAAAAGGATCTTTAACCAATATAAAATCTTCAAGAATGATCTTTTCAAACAAATAAAACCTTTTTACCATTGTTTCACTCATAACTTTATAATGGACTAAATCCAGAGATAAATTCATAAGTAGTAAATAACATTATTTACTTATTCACAAACCATAACCATACCCTTATAAGGAGATAAATCCTTTTATACATATATAAGGTTAGGAAACCACTATTCAAATAGAAGTGTTACCATTCTTAAAGTATTATTAGAGAAACATTATGAAGTACACAAGGTACAAATAACATAAGCAATATACCTTAAGTCCATCTATGACTTTAAAGTTAACTTTAGTCTACAAGACTTTAAATATAATGCTAAAGACCTTCTTATGTGTTTTATAGTTAACTTTGGTATATTATAATTAAGTCGTAAAGCATCTCAAGACCAAACTATTCAAGCAAGCACAAACAACATCAACCACATTTGATTAACCACAAAAATTGTTTAAACCTTAGAAAAGAAATCTTTTCTTCAAATGTTATTCTTTTTGCCACTTCAATTAGCAGATGACAATTAATCATAATTCACATTACTTTATACTTTACTTATATATTAAGATTGTTAATACTTAAGTTAACCATAAATGCCATTACTTGCAAAGTAAAACTTCAAGATAAGATAATTCTCATATAAGTAATCTTTGAATAACATTCCACAACTTTGTATCTTATTGTTGCATGATATTATAATGACATATTGTTTCACCCACATTCACGAGCCCTAATAAGAAGCACAAGCGTGAAACTTATCTAAAAGGAAAACACATTCAAAAGAAACCAATTCCAGTACTAAAACCCTAGAACAACATTATCCCCTGGAATTTGAGTTTATCAACTTGCATTACATTACTTATGAATAAAAGCATCTTGCTTCTTTAAAACATTATTCCTTACCGGACTAATGATGCTGATTTTAAATATTGGATCTTATATTGTCTCGAAGACTGTGAGTGCATATCTTGCAATCACAAAAGGCAAGTTCATACTTGCTCATGTCCTTTGATTATTTTCTGTAAAGTATTTTTCAAATCAAGTGCTGTTAGCACCTGCATTCCAAAAAGGTGAGAAAACACCATTTTTTGATAATAATGTGAACTATTGGTTACTGATCCAAGGTGATCAGCTAATCTATTAAACCTGGTAGTTGGAATACCACTACTCAGGAACATATCATATAGGACTTAACAACCAATGTTGTCAGTGATTCTTGCGCCGTATATAACGCGGTAACCATGAGATTTGGAATGGAACGGAGAAGTCAGTTGTATCCTTTTCCTCTCGTAAGGAGGCAAGACGACCTTAACGTGACGTTGTGATTCCTTGTGCGGATCCAACATATGGGTGGGCACCCTTACGCCCCACACTTTTGGTGTCTAGATTATCTATGAATGGTGTTTAGGGGTATAGTCCATTTAATATGGTACTAGTTCGGGCATCACCAGGTCATAGAGTCTTCGGAAACTCATTAGGGTTTTAGCCTGACAGAAAGGGGGCTTAATGGAGGTGATCCGGCCCCGAAGGATCGTGCATACATATGAGGTCGCAGAGAGGGCAGTGATTGGCTTGGATCTGAGGTTAGGCCTCAAACCATGGAATTTTGAACGAGAAAATACTCTCGGCCGTGCAATAAAGCTTAATATCTCTCATGGGTAAAGTGACGCACCTCTGCAGAGTGTAATAACTGTAACTTGTTACTCCCTGTTCCGGGAAGGAGCTGCGAACGCGGCGGGAAAGGAGCTCCATGAAAGTTCCGGTAAACCCGTGAAGGCTGACGAACATAGCTTTTCAGAATAAAATCAACATTTGAAGAAATGTTTACAAAAACTTGCATTGCCTACGACCTACAGTCTGTGGCTGTAGATATAGTGCATCAAACACTCCTTTTCTAGTGAACTTGCTGAGTACGCTCGTACTCAACGTATCTTCTTAACCCTTGCTAGGTTCTAAAGCCAGTACAGATGACGTCTACATCCAGTCATACTCCAGGAATCATCATCAAAGGCTAAATCTCTTCAATGAAGTCAAGAAAGTCAACATATACATCAACTCAAGTGAAGACGAAGTTACTGACTAGATAGGAATGTAATCTCTAGCCATAGAACATATTTCTATAGTGTATTGCAATAGCAGCAATGCCAGACCATGGGTTAAGATACTAGTCTTAATAGTATGATAGTTTTTGAGTTGTTTATTTTTTATTCTTCTTTATAAGAAGTTTCTTCTCTCTCTTTAACCTAGAGTGTTCTCTGGATCTTGTGTAAAGAGTTGAGTTGTAACCTATAGTCATGTCTTGGACCTGATGTGTTTCTGTTGTACCACTCTGAGGGATGTAATACTAATGAACGGTGTTTCATTGGTGTTATGTCAACGACTATAGTGTACTACATCATGCAGTGGTATGATGGGTCACCGCACAAGGAAAGTGTGGAAAACTGCAACCTTCTTCTCGAAGGGGTTTTTGCCTTTGCCATCGCTCTTGGCGGAGTGCTTGGGGTCAACGTCCTCGTCCATGTCACTTGAATCCTTCGACTCCTCCTCCTCCTTCTTCTTCCCCTTTCCCTTGCCTCGCGGTCTGTTCATCCGACTTTGCTTGTAGCCAGACTCCGGGTCCTCCTTGAGGTCGTTGACGAACTTGAAGTGGTGATTGGTGTAGGTGGCCTTTCTGTTGGCGTCGAGGTGTACGAGGCACGGCATATCGCGATACTCCTTGTAGGTTTGGGGAACGCGGAGCGCTGCCGAGGTAGTTTCACTTCCTCGCTGCTGCCCACGACCATCTCCCCGTCCTCGGCCATGCTGTTTGCCATCACCTCATCCTGCAAAAGTCATAGCGACCATGTCGGGGGT
This sequence comes from Avena sativa, assembly GCA_916181665.1. Lineage (NCBI taxonomy): Eukaryota > Viridiplantae > Streptophyta > Magnoliopsida > Poales > Poaceae > Avena > Avena sativa. The sequence continues at coordinate 361,354,781 of OV702285.1, read as the reverse complement.
TTGCTTTTCTTCTGGTGTATCTTCTGCTGGTGCTGCTGTTCCTCTGAGCTTGAGTTGGAAGGGCCGTTGCCGGTAGAGAGCCGCGAGGATCGTTGTCGGCAGCCGTGAACTCACTAGCCAACTGAATCATCTGGTTCAAGTCTAGCTGGCGATTGTCCTGCAGGCGCTTCAGCTTATGTCGGAGCAATGTGCCCCTTTCCAACCCATCGATGAAGGAAGCCATGGTGGTCTGGGCGTGCACTCCTGCGCAGAAATTCTTCATATCCAGCTAGCGGGAGAGGTAGGCGCGAGATGTCTCGTCTTTCTCTTGCACGCACCGCTGTAGATCGCCAATAGTGCAGGGACGTTTGTACATACCCTCGAAGTTCTTGGTGAACGCTTCTTGCATGTCCAACCAATTGTAGATGGATATTTCTGGCAAATCATCAATCCATTGACGGGCCATGCCCGCCAACATCAATGGGAGGTACTTAATAGAAGTGTTACCCTCGGCGATCTCCACCGTGTTGTCGTAGTCCTGCAACCATGTAGTTGGCTTGGCGGTGCCATCATAAGGCTTGATGGTCTTGTCAATCCGAAAACCTTTGGGGTAAGTTGCGGACCGTATCACAAGTCCAAAGCAACGTAGTCCCATGTATGGTCCTTCCCGGGCCTCGTGGATCTTGTTTAGACGCGAACGTGCATCGTATGGCTCTGGGCTTATTTTCTTCTCCTTGCTATCAAGGGATGGGATGCGTGAACGATGCAGGCCTCCTCCGCCATGGTGGCTGCTAGGTGGCGACGGAGGCGGAGGTGGAGGTGGGTTAGCCTTCTTTCTGTTACCCTCCTGCCACGCCTCACGCTTGTCGTGGTTGCTTGTCGGACGCGGAGGGTCATGGCGCGACCTGCTCTTGTGTCCTTGGTTGCATTCTCCGTCATGACAGGTCTTCTCCGTGTTGTCGCAGATGACGATGCCGCTCTGCCTTGGCGGAGGCATATCCGTATGATGGTGAGCCTTGGTTTCTTCGTGATGTCGGGGGGAACGGGGTGGTGGCGATGGGCGACGGGGTTGGGCCTTGCCTCCATGGTTGAAGGATATGAGGAGAGCATCCTTCCTGTTGCGCGCATCCCGCCGTATTTGTTCTGATGAACCCGTCTGAGACCCGACATCAAGAGAAGATATGTCCCTTGGCGGCATATGCTGGCTAGACTGGGAAAACACGGGTCGGACTCAAGCCTCTGAAAGGTGGCCTTTTCCTGCTGTTTCACCGCCTTGGCCACTAGGTCATAGACCTAGTTCACCGCTTCGGGTGATCTATCCTGCTCCAGAAGGGTCTTGGTGACGGCGAGGTTAAGGAGAGGAGTGGGAATCACCTGCCATCCTTCACTATCAATGTATGGCTTGGCCTTTGCCGGCTTCGAGGGAGCCCATCCTAGGTTTTGCCGGACACCAGGATCGTTGATGATGCGAGCTGGAGCTTTCTTAGCCTTCTACTGTTGCAGCAGAGTCTTGTACTCGGCCTCCATTGCTCTAGCTTTCTCTATTGACTTCTGCGCGTTGGCCAGATCTCGATCTAGCTTTGCGCATTGCTCCACGATGGCCTGCGCTTCCTCCAGCAGCTACGGGCGCTTCTCGTCAAGCTGGAATACATTGCAAATATGAGCCACGGTCATGGGCTCGTTGAGGAGATTTTCGTACATCACTCTACCAGCTGGAGTAACTTGGGCAGCAGCAGACATGGATGCCGGAGGCGGTGGGTTTGCGGTGTTGTTGTTGCTCAGACCGGTGCCGAGTTCCTGCGGCTGCTGCACTGGGTTACGTGGAGGGGGCATGTCCTTTGCGCGCTCATTGTCGGCAGCAACAGGTGGTCCCTTCCCTTTGTCTAGCGCTATAGGCGGAGCTCATCCGGGATGATCTTCATCCATCGCTGTCCCAATGGTGATGAACACCTCTCGGGATGTGACAATGTTGTTGGCCTACTCGTCGTGCTTGTAATCTTCCTCCATCTCCTGAAGTCGGCGTAGAGCACGTCAATCACGGAGTCGGAGGGTGCCGGCGCTTCTTCGATGAAGGGGGGTGGAGGTGCAACAGCAGCGACAATGACTGGAGGTGGTGGCGCAGCTGCGGCGATAGCGGCCGGAGGCGGTGGCGGCGGGGGCTGAGCCGGAGGGGCTTCGTCAATGAGCGCAAGGGCTGTCTGAGCTGCCTCCTCAGCCTCCGCGTAGTTGTTGACGGTGTTCACCATGCTTTCGAAGGTGAGGCGTCCTGAAGCCTGATGACGCCTTAGCGAATGCCGGAGAAGCGTACCCTGGTCCAGTCCTTCCACAAAGTGATACAAGGCATAAACATTGGGGTAATGCGCCATATCGGCCCGTATACAGAGCCACGTAGAAAGGTAATCGTTTCTCCCTCTCTCTGAATGCAACGCGTCAGATCGAAGATTGTCACCACTATGACACCCCCGGGATTAAGGCTAGACAAATCCCAGACCTTCGTCTAAACATAAGCATAACCTAATCTCGAAAGCATACAGAGAAAGAATTGATAACACAACAGTGACCCTACGACACAAAATTTATTACAGCGAGCTCATAACTGAGCAAAGAACCAAAATATTACAAGCAGAGGTCACTGACCACAAACATCAAACAACAAAAGGCAAATTATGCTATTAAGTATAGCAAACTTAACAAATGGCCTAAGAGGCCTGAAGCATAACGATGGCGTCCAATCCATAGATCCCAGACTGCCGGATGGGAACTCCAAACTACTCATCGATGTTGATGCCGTGAGGAAACTTATCTTCAATGGTAACACTTACTCTGTTGCAAAAGTATCAACGAAGCAAGGGTGAGTACAGGGTGTAATCCGCAAGACTTATGGATGGTGGAGTTGTTTTTCATAAAGCCATCTTTGTTTTGTAAAACAAGAGGGAGAAGAATCTCGACTAATCAGAATATTTTAAAAGGGGATAAGAGAGCGGTAACACTAGCTTTAATCATCTTTTGATATCCACCGAATCATCATCAGCTGAACCTATCTAGGATCACCCCCTTGTATCCATGAGGAAGCATCCTTAAGCACACATTACTTAACTTGCCAAGTTTTACGATTAGGTTCAAGTTCTCTATGATCTTCAGGTCCGTTCCCAAGTTCGTCCATAACCGCGGACGCGGCTTTTCGAAAAGATTAATAACCCTGCAGGGGTGTACAACTTTACCCACACATACCAACCAATTCTTAATGCCAGTTAACATTATCCCTCTTCCTGGGAAGGCCGGCAGAGAGAGGTTGACCACGACATTTACCTTGCTTCCGCCGAGACCATGAGTCACGCACTAGGGAGATGCCGCCGTAGCGGGTCGAGTCCCGAAGCCGGTCCCTAATGATGTGTGCGGGGTTCAAGATTACGGATGTCGGGCATCTCTTGTTCCCGGCCACGCTTACCTACCTGTATGAATGCACCTCCTTCACCTCCATTCAAGAACAACCAATATGCGTATGTCAAATGGAAAGCCTGAACTATGTGACTCATGGAATATACTAGGAAAGTTAGTTGGTCGAGGGGGTTTCCAAGCCCCCGTGTGGCTGTACGCTCGTCTTGGTTCGAGAGGCAAGAATATCGGGTCCTAGGGGTGGCAAGTATGGGACTGCAAAAACCACAACCCACGTGGCCTCCCATACAAGACTTAGCTCGTTTATTATCCATCTCTGATCACACCACGTCATCCTGTCAAACTAGGTTCATTCGCAGCTCTGATTCATCAACTGGATGGATCAGTGGTAACAGCAAAGCATGGCTAAGCACAACAGATATAGTAGCTCTAGCAACGCTTCACAAGCTCAAACCCTAGTTATGCTAGGAGCAGTGGATCAGGGAATATAGTCTTCAAAGATAACATGCATCAGATAGGATTACTCTATCTATCGATAAAATAATTTAGAATCCCATGCACATGGCAAGAATTGAAATGCTCGAAAACATAGGATTATATCATGTGTGGGGCTTCGCTTGCCTTTGCCAGTTGATATGCAGAAAGCAGAGCTCTGGACACCTGGTACTTGACTTGGTTATAGATATCCCAGTATTGGTCTTCGATCTTTGATGGTGTTGATCTCGACCCTCGATGGTGTTGACCTTGATCTTCGATCTCAAACTCAATCTTGATCTCGCATTCTACCGAAGAAGAACCAAATACCGGAAAGAAAGGGAAACATTCAACACATGGCATCGATGAAATGCTCAAACAAGAATGATGATATGACAAGTTTAATTGTATCGAAATGAAAACCCTAAACATGCTTGGTCATTTTAATCAGGGTCCGAGGGTCCAAACCCTAATTCGGAGAAACCCCGGAGGCATATGAGAGGGGTTGTTTTGTTGTTCTAATTAAACTTGCAATTGAAGTTGCTTATCAATGCATGATTATTATTTAATTAGGTATAATTTATTTTTCTGCAAATTTTGATATATTATTTGTATTTTTCTGATTTAAAATGAATTAGTTATGAATTTCTCAAATTTAGTTCATTTTAAATCATTTTAAGAATATTATAAAATAATTTGCATTTTGAAATTACTTTAACATTTTTATTAAACAGAAACATTTATGATATTCTTTTATTACTTACAGGGTGGACCCACCTGTCAGGATTTAATAATTACTGAAAAGATTTACCAAAACATTTGAAATAAAAGAAATAGAGAATATTGCACCATGCTAACGTCATGCTGGCGTTAGCCATGGAGCTCATCCCAGATCGATCTCGGGCTACGCGGTAGGGGGCGCGCGGGTGAGCGAGAGTGGGTGTGTTGGATGCAGGACTTCGCGCTGAGTCGAACGAGGGTAGCACCGCCAGGAAATGGTCGTCGGAATAATGCTCCGACGAGCATCTGCGGCGGCGCTCGGTGGCGCATGGCGGGAGGTCGAACCAGTAAGCAAGGAGAGTAGAGGAGGGGTCTGGCGTGACTAGCGTCTCACCACGAGCGCAATGGAGGGGTCGGCGATGCTCGAGGAGGACGGACGGCGGCGAATCGAGATGTTGACTGCGGCGGCCGACGGTGCTTTCGTGCTCGATTCAGGCCAGAGGAGGTCGTTCGAGCGTGCGGGCTTCGGTGAGGAGCACGAGGGCGGCGAGGCGCTTCCAGCAGTGTCCTCGGTGCACCGCGGGGTGGTCCGGGACGGCGAGGCAACACGGTGTCCGGAGCTAGGTTTTCAGCCTTGGCGAGAAAAAGGATAAGGCGGAGGGGAGAGTGACAGGCTAGGGTTATCCAGAGGGCGGGGCGAGGTCCTTATAGGTCCTAGGGGTCGACGGCATGCACTAATCGTGGCGTAGCGGCCGACGATGGCGACAGGCGACACACATGTGGTTACCGTCGTCGTCAAAGACGACGGAAAGAACGGGCGAACCGGTACGGGCTGGCCGCAGGCTGCAGATGGGCCAGGTGGGCTGCGGCAAAGCGAGGGCAGCGGTTGCTGGCGGCGGCGCGTGGGCGGCAGAGAAAGAAGGGAAGAGGAGATGGGCTCGGCCCAGTTAGGTTTAGGAAGAAGTTTTTATTTCAGAAACCATTTTTTTATTTTTCTATTTTGACTTTCTCTTTTGCATTTGAATTTCAAAACTGTTTTGAACCATTTCAAATTACTAGAACTTTTATAAATATTCAAAGTATTTCAGAGACCCTTTAACCATTTGGGTTCCAACTTTTTGTTCTTTTTGAAATTCGAAACCATTTTGAATATGTTTCAATTAGGAAGGGGAAAATAGGGTTTAGGGTTTTGTATATGTTTGTTGTTGTTTGCATTGTTTATTTGTCTTAGCAAAATACATGATGCTCATGAATGCACAAACAAACATAATTAGTATTTAATAAAACTAGGGTTGTTACAATTCTATCCCCCTTAAAAGAATCCTGACCCGAGATTCCTAGGTAGGAAGATAGAAGGAACAGGGTTAAACTAAACTTCGACGATCTTCTCGAAGAGGTTGATCCATGCCACCATGACGAGTGGATGAAGCGCTTCATAATCTTTAAGGTGGCTATCACACTAAGGAATAGAGGGAATAACACGGAACCATGAACAGAGTATCTCATGGTCAACTCATGGATAGATGTTTCGTGAACATCTATAAAGCCAACAGACATGAAACACGCCAAGGTAACGGAGGAAACAAAAGGAGATGGTTTCAAGGTGACAGGTAACTGGTCTTCATAAGGGTTGAGACCATGGAGCTTCAGAAGAGGGTAAATTTCTAAGGGAAGGAACTTCCAACAGATGGAAAAAGATACGCAGACTTTAAGAGATAAACCTCTACTAAACAGCTTAATAGAGATTTATAGGTGGAAGAGATAGATACCAACAAAACCAAGGTGTTGAACTACTTTTGACACAGAAGGTCATTCTTTGGTTCAATAGAAGGCTAAGACGGAAAGGTATTTTGGTGGAGAGGACTCGTAAGAGTCACAAGGAACACGTAACAAGAGGAACTATTGATTACCAAAATCATGGTCACTCTTCGAACATGTTTAAGAAAGTGGGAAGGAAAATCTTTACTCATCCAAGGCTATCAAAGTCTTTGCCAGCGATTTTGATATATCTTTACACCACCAAGATGAATAGTTTAGAAGATTCCTGATGACCGAGAAGAAAGAAACTTCATTCTCAGACTCCAAGTACTTGGAATAACATGATGCTTGCCATCGTAAAAAGGGTCTGGAGTATTGACCGAGAGACATTTAGAAACTCTACTTTAACTGTTCTCCTTGATGTTCGAGACACCGGTTTCAAGCTATTGAAAAGCCTTTAACCAGTCATCAAGTGAAGGTCGGACTTCGGATACAAAGGAAACCATAAGAACAACTCCTATAATAAAATATAGAAGATGCCTCATGAGGAGTGATTGTTATTGCTGATTCAAGGGAGTATGGCAATAGGTCTTCCAGCTGATTATGCCAACCACTACATCCATCTTGCCAGATTTACAACAGACCTACGTCATAACCTTGAGGAACACAAACCATCATTGCTGCTTGAGATTAAGCTTTGGTTAGGTGAAGAGATACTTTAGACTCAGCATATCCGAATAGAAAAGGTGCAACATTTACCACAGAGGTAAAGTCACTATATTCTCAAGACACGGACTTCAATGTCAAGCTCCAAAAGATGAGCTAGATTGCGGAACCCATGTGATAGAAAGTTATCAAAAGATAATTGCATCTACATGAATTGTTTGCAACGAAACACAACTGAATCCTGTTTAGGAAACATTTAGGAGGATATAGAAGTTTTGTTGGACTTCTTATCTTCCGTGAACAAATCAATCAGTGGCTTAAGATGCTTGGAGAATATTCTCGAGATGTGAAGGTATCAACCTACCATATCAAGAATACTTTGCACATGCTTGACTGACTTGGAAATGATTCCTGAGGAGACAAAGATAACGCTACTCGAATCCACGACGACTTATTTCAGCATTTGCACATGAACCAGAGAAGGTTACTTCTAACATCCAGAACACATACTTCAAGGTAACACGAAGGTGGTTCTCAAAATTTTCCAACATTAATGCTAACTGTTCCACATGAACCTGATATAACATGGAGAAGTTAGGAATGTCATCAGTGGGCTCAATAACAAACTTATCTATACACTCCAAGAAGACGGGATCATATGTTGTATGAACAAGGCAGAAATACTAGTCAGTCCAAAGAACATGAAGATGTACTTAAATGATACATCGCAAGTAGATACACCATCAAGATAGTACTTTGAACTGAGTTTGATTTGATGATTGCCCAACTCAAATCAAAGGAGGGAAGATAACATATCCACAAAAGACATAATATCTTACTTCAACACGAACAGAACTAGACATCCCTTGAAAGAGGAACAGAGTTGGATAGAACTTTTGTCTTACAACTCTCCAAGTTGTTGTTTACACTCAACCAACTTGTTCAGGGTATCCAGTACGAATCCTTGGAGAAAGGAGCGGCTTAAATAAATAGCTTACTCAAGAACTTGACAACACGGTCATGTGGCAACATGGTGTTACTTCTAGAAGACATCCAGAATATCACGGACCACCGATATGTCACTTAGATCGAGAGGAAACTTGCTTTATAAGGCAAGAAGACATAGTCTCGGAGCTGCGGCACAAGCCTAACTCTTTGACCGAAGAGAGTGCACTAGAATAGAGGACTTGGTAGCACAATCATTCTTTGCTTAGTGATTAGATAACTAGTCACGCTAGGAATGACACAAATGTCCTTGGAGTTCAAAGCAATAAGAATTGCTAGGAATCTTAGATGCTCACATTGTTACGCACACGCAACATTTCTAAGCACACACAACTCAGTTGAAGGGTGGGTAAATATGTTTAAGAGCATAACTTCATTAAGAGGATCATGAAACTCAACACGACCTCTTAGTATAAAGGAGTGTGTCACTTTAAGGTAGAACAGAACATAAGCTATTCAACGCTTATTGATCTGCAGATTAAAAAACTTTGACCTGGTCTTAGAAATGACGAGGTATTGGAGTTTGTTTCTCCTAGACATCCCGAAATGGTTTTTCTTGACGGACCACAAGAGTATCTTGCATTATAAGACACCAATGCATATTTACTGCTTGGCTACCAACTGGTAGACAAAGGTCGGAAAGCAACAAGGGAAAAAGGAACATGCTCAGGATAGAATCCCAAGATGTAGATGCATAAGTCAACAATATTCCAAGGACCAATGCAGAGAAAAGGAATGTGTGGCAGAGTCACGAACATAGATGTGAGACTCCGTAGGAGAACTCTTGTCGTGATCTGTTTGGTTCCATTGAAGAACATCTGCCATGGCTAGTGGTAGGGGAAGTCCTTTATCGTCATTGTTCATTAGCGACAATATCCACAAGCTGGAAGGCTATACTAGAGGTTACTAGCCATCCTGAAGTAATGTGTGAACATTAATGACAGGGGTCAACAAAATGGATCATGGGTTAAAGCTCAGCTTCATGTACAAGATTCACAACACCGGAATCCAGCACAATCGGGGATCTTAGGTTCAAGTCCGAGGGTTAAAATCCAAAGAAAGGAGTAACTACTACTTGAGTGACAAAGTGTACACTACAAGATAGCAATCACGAGGTAACTTCCAAGAGAAGAAACGACTTCTGAAGTACCCAAACAAATGAAAAGGAGGCACACGAGGCAAAAGGAAACCTCGAGACCTAGAACAGAACACAGTGGAACCATCAACAGGATGTTATGGACCCATAAATAGAGAGATTATGATAGAAAGAAATCTCTCATAAAAAACATAACATAGGGAAACAAGGAACACACACAACTGACTCTAGAGAACTCAAAACTAGTTCAACTGGTTGAGAACCGGCATGCCTGAGAAGGCACCTAAACTTTGAAGAAAGGGACGAGATAGCAAAACTTTCCAAATCAATACAAGATAAGGTGACCCAGAGTTAGAGTGAAACTGGATAAGGAGAAAAAGAAGCATACTAGAGTTTTCGCAAATAATTTTCATCTTTGAAAATAGTTTTCACAATTACTAGACTCGACATCGACCAATAGAAAGATTTCCTACAGTCGGTACTGCTCTAATACCAAAAACCAGTGACACCCCTGGGATTACGGCTAGACAAATCCCAGACCTTCGTCTGAACATAAGCCTAACCTAATCTCGAAAGCGTACAGAGAAAGAATTGATAACACAACAATGACCCTACGACACAAAATTTATTACAGCGAGCTCATAACTGAGCGAAGAACCAAAATATTACAAGCAGAGGTCACTGACCACAAACATCAAACAATAGAAGGCAAATTATGCTATTAAGTATAGAAAACTTAACAAATGGCCTAAGAGGCCTGAAGCATAACGATGGCGTCCAATCCATAGATCCCAGACTACCGGATGGGAACTCCAAACTACTCGTCGATGTTGATGCCATGAGGAAACTCATCTTTAATGGAAACACTTACTCTGCTTCAAAAGTATCAATGAAGCAAGGGTGAGTACAGGGTGTACTCCGCAAGACTTATGGCTAGTGTAGTTGTTTTTCATAAAGCCATCTTTGTTTTGTAAAACAAGAGGGAGAAGAATCTCGACTAATCAAAATATTTTAAAAGGGGATAAGAGAGCGGTAACACTAGCTTTGATCATCTTTTGATATCCACCGAATCATCATCAGCTGAACCTATCTAGGATCACCCCCTCGTATCCATGAGGAAGCATCCTTAAGCACACATTACTTAACTTGCCAAGTTTTACGATTAGGTTCAAGTTCTCTATGATCTTCACATCCGTTCCCAAGTTCGTCCATAACCGCGGACGCGGCTTTTCGAAAAGATTAATAACCCTGCAGGGGTGTACAACTTTACCCACACGTACCAACCGATTCTTAATGCTAGTTAACATTAGCCCTCTTCCTGGGAAGGCCGGCAGAGAGTGGTTAACCACGACCTTTACCTTGCTTTCGCCGAGACCATGAGTCACACACTAGGGAGATGCCGCCGTAACGGGTCGAGTCCCGAAGCCAGTCCCTAATGATGTGTGCAGGGTTCAAGATTACGGATGCCGGCATCTCTTGTTCCCGGCCACGCTTACCTACCTGTATGAATTCACCTCCTTGACCTCCATTCAAGAACAACCAATATGCGTATGTCAAATGGAAAGCCCGAACTATGTGACACATGGAATCTACTAGGCAAGTTAGTTGGCGAGGGGGTTTCTAGGCCCCCGTGTGGCTGTACGCTCGTCTTGGTTCGAGAGGCAAGAACATCGGGTCCTAGGGGTGGCAAGTATGGGACTGCAAAAACCATAACCCACGTGGCCTCCCATACAAGCCTTAGCATGTTTATTAGCCATCTCTGATCATACCACGTCATCCTGTCAAACTAGGTTCATTCGCAGCTCTGATTCATCAACCAGATGGATCAGTGGTAACAGCTAAGCATGGCTAAGCGCAACAGATATAGTAGCTCTAGCAAAGCTTCAAAAGCTCAAACCCTAGTTATGCTAGGAGTAGTGGATCAGGGAATATAGTCTTCAAAGATAACATGCATCAGATACGATTAATCTATCTATCGATAAAATACTTTAGAATCCCATGCACATGGCAAGAATTGAAATGCTCGAAAACATAGGATTATATCATGTGTGGGGCTTCGCTTGCCTTTGCCAGTTGATATCCAGAAAGCAGAGCTCTGGACACCTGGCACTTGACTTGGTTATAGCTGTCCCAGTATTGGTCTTCGAGCTTCGACGGTGTTGATCTCGACCCTCGATGGTGTTGACCTCGATCTTCGATCTCGAACTCAATTTGATCTCGCATCTACCAAAGAAGAACCAAATACCAAACAAGAATGATGATATGAAAAGTTGAATTGTATTGAAATGAAAACCCTAAACATGCTTGGTCATTTTAATCGAGGTCCGAGGGGTCCAAACCCTAATTCAGAGAAACCCCGGAGGCATATGAGAGGCGTTGTTTTGTTGTTCTAATTAAACTTGCATTTTAAATTGCTTAATAATGCATGATTATAATTTAATTAGGTAGATTTCATTTTTCTGCACATTTTGATATATTATTTGTATTTTTCTGATTTAAAATGAATTAGTTATGAATTTCACAAATTTTAATTCATTTTAAATCATTTTTAGAATATTATAAAATAATTTGCATTTTGAAATTACTTTAACAGTTTTATTAAACAGAAACATTTCTGATATTATTTTTATTACTTATAGGGTGGACCCACCTGTTAGGATTTAATAATTACTGAAATGATTTACCAAAACATTTGAAATAAAAGAAATAGAGAATATTGCACCATGCTGACGTCAGCCATGGAGCTCATCCCAGATCGAGCTCGGGCTACGCGGTAGGGGGCACGCGGGCGAGCGAGAGCGGGTGCGTTGGATGCGGGACTGCGTGCTGAGTCGAACAAGGGCAGCACCGCCAGGACATGGTCGCCGGAACAGTGCTCCGACGAGCATCTACGGCGGCGCTCGGTGGCGCATGGCGGGAGGTCGAACCAGGAAGTAAGGAGAGTAGAGGAGGGGTCTAGCGTGACCAGAGGCTCACCACGAGCGCGATGGAGGGGTCGGAGATGCTCGAGGAGGACGGACAGCGGCGAATCGAGATGTTGAATACGGCGGCCAACGATGCTTTCGTGATCGATTCAGGACCGAGGAGGTCGTCCGGGCGTGCGGGCTTCGGTGCGGAGGACGAGGGCGGCGAGGTGCTTCCAACAGTGTCCTCGGTGCACCGCGGGGTGGTCGGGGACGGCGAGGAAATACGATGGTCGGAGATAGGATTTCGGCCTTGGGGAGAAAAAGGATAAGGCGGAGGGGAGAGTGACGGGCTAGGGTTCTCCAGAGGGCGGGGCGAGGTCCTTATAGGTCCTAGGGGGCGGCGGCGTGGACGAATCGTGGCGTAGCGGCCGACGATGGCGCCGGCGACAAGCAGGTGGTTACCGTCGTCGCCGAAGACGACGGAAAGAACGGGCGAACCGGTACGGGCTGGCCGTGGGCTGCAGATGGGCCAGGTGGGTTGCGGAAAAGCGAGGGCGGCGGTTGCTTGCGGCTGCGCGTGGGCGGCAAAGAAAGAAGGGGAGAGGAGATGGGCTTGGCCCAGTTAGGTTTAGGAAGCAGTTTTTATTTCAGAAACCATTTTTTTATTTTTCTGTTTTGACTTTCTCTTTTGCATTTGAATTTCAAAACTGTTTTGAACCATTTCAAATTACTAGAACTTTTATAAATATTCAAAGTATTTCAAAGACCCTTTGACCATTTGGGTTCCAACTTTTTGTTCTTTTTCAAATTCGAAACCATTTTGAATATGTTTCAATTAGGAAGGGGAAAATAGGGTTTAGGGTTTTGTATATGTTTCTTGTTGTTTGCATTGTTTATTTGTCTTAGCAAAATACATGATGCTCATGAATGCACAAACAAACCTAATTAGTATTTAATAAAACTAGGGTTGTTATAACCACTCAGACGAACTTGGATCTCTGCTGTCCAGACACACGAACGAAGTCGGCGGACTTGCAGCGATCTTCCACCGTTATATCCTGCACAGGGGCAGTTTGGGTGGGCCTCAAATTTTTTCGATCTTTGTCGACAAACTCCGAGGAGAGATCCGACATCGATCCTTCCGCGAACATATCCTGCCCGTAGGCGGTCCGTGCGGGTCTTGATGCTCCTCCGACTCCCAGGGAACTAGTGCCCGAGTCAGTTTCCCTGATGAAGAGGTGGATATCTCCGATGGGGACGATCAAGCACCGTGTAGGGTTCGTCTTTGCAGGGATCCACAACTCGTCGAAAGGGACGATCGGAACGTTGCTGGAGAAGAGAACACGACCGATGGCTATGGTTTCGCCGATCCCGCGAATATCTTGGTCCTCGCCTGCTGAAGAGCCATAAGCGCCTCTTGCCCCACGGTGGGCGCCAACTGTCGTGGTATTGCCGTTGAGTACGCCATGGAGGGGTCGTCATAGTGTGGGTTTAGAGACGTGGGGGAAGGCGGAAGGTTGATGGGTACGAGGTAACACAGCTTACCCAGGTTCAGATCCCACAACGGTGGCGGAATCCTACTCCTGCTATAAATCACTATAAGGGCAATACGCCGAGTTACAGGGATTGGTTCGCTATGCGAGGTGTATGCTAATCGATACTAGGTTGTCTGATATTGTGCCCTAAAGGCTCCCATAGGCCCGACTTATATAGTCGCCAGGTCCTAGGGTTACAGGGAAAAGTCCTAGCCTGACAGGTTATAGAGTCCTACACTACTTACAACTAGTCTAGCATATCTTCCACTCCAAGGCTCCGGGTACGTCGGTGACTCCACCGTAGCCTTCCTTTTTTCGGCATGGGCCTCCCTTATGGATCCATCTAACTGGGCCGCCCAGCAGGCCATGGGCCATGCTACCAACTATGGGCCACCCGGGTTATTCGGATAGGAGACATGCTATGAGGATACCCATATAGCATATTCCGAACATACGAGACCGAAGAGATGGTAGTTGAGTCAAAGGCAACGAGCGTTGGAGTTGTGGCGCCCTCCCCGAAGACGGCGGCCGACTCCGATGATGGCACATCGAGTTCCTCCAATTCGAGGACTCATAGAATTGTCACCTGGAAGGCACACGATGAACCCTCGCAGTCTTCGGGTGGACATGTCAGTACCTTTGGATTATGACTAATGAGCCCTCGAGCCTCTTATCCAACTAACTAATGCTTTCCTGGTGCAGCCCTTCATTCCTGACTTGCAGCGTCTTGGGTAGCAGCACCTTTCCTTGCAGGTGAGTTTTAGCAGCTCTAGGTTAAGTGTCTTGTTGTCTATGTTCTTCAGATACATGTGTTGAGGTTCATACTTGACCTTCTTGTCTGGTTTATTGCATAAGAGAACAACAAGGCCCTCCGCAAGCTAGAATCACTCGGAAAGAGTCGCAGCTAGGCAGAGACCAAGGCCAAGGATGTTGTGGAAGCCCTTGAGAGCTTCAAGTAGGAAACGAAGGAGCGCGAGGAAAAGGTTGCATGTGATTCTTCCATCCGGGAGAAGGAGCAGCTGATGACCACCGCCTAGGCGTTGTCTGGTAACTTACTCGAGTTTCTCGAGCTCCTTCTCTCCTAGTTTTGACATTTTTCTGAATTGGACTTGTTCGTGCACATCTGCAGATGCTACTAGTGTTGCGTTTGATCGTCATGTCTTGGACCATGGGGACCTTCTGGAGGACGCGGTTGATGCAGTCGAACACCATTGCAGCTCCACCATCGATACTTTGTCCAAGGCCAAAGAGGTCCTCAGCCGCTTCTATCGGGAGATCTTCCCGAAGGGCATGGCCCTTGATGACGTTGACTCCTTGGCGAAGGCCCTAGAAGGAGATGAGCCTACAGAGTACGAGAAGACCCAGAAAGGCGCAAGTGCCACCATTGGCTTGGTGATGGCGCTGGTGTCTGGTGCAAAGCTATACCTGAGTCGGGTGACCTCCAAGATGCCAGTAACAGTGGAAGGTGCTGAGGTAGCCTTTGCTCCCTTTGCCTCACGCTGCAATAGCTATGGCCCCCGTCTGATTGACCCATTGGCCAATTACGCGATTGAGCAGAAGCGGGTGGCCGCGACGTGAGCCACAGAGCCTGGAACTACTTTGGATGCGGAAAATCCTCAGGGCCCATCTGCTGCTTAGCTGCATGCATAGATTTGTTATGCTTTTGTTGTAGGTCATGTAATAATTTGTATTGGATAACGTTCTGGGCTACCACGTAGTGGTTCCTTATGTGAATACATGATGTCTTATTTTGCTGTTGCAAATTGTTTTGTCCTTATACCCTGTTATTGTGCGCCTCATAGGGCCCTTCAAATGCTGCTCTGATGACTTTTATATTTCCTTTGGCCACTGCTTAGCCGATGATGAGTGAGGCGCCGCCGTTGCCATTACTGTGTGACTACATTCGAAGCTTTAAGAAACACATCCTCATTATGCGTGGCCATGCGGATGTGTGGAAGTCGAAGACAGAGAGTGCTGTCAAAAGGGAGAGGTATCTCCTTGATGAGTTTCGGCAGATCGGCGATCAGTTTCAATGTGAGTTGTAGTCTACAACTAATATAATGTCGTAAATTTTTTTCTGTTTGGCCTCTTAGCTGCTGCCTTTTGCAGTTGTGAATCTTCTTCCGCAGGAAGAGAAGGAGCATTAATTATTCGACTCAATTGCCTCACCTAGCAGGAGTTGGAAGCTGGAGAGTTCTTCTGGATGGATCGCGATCGAGCGATCGTGGTGGCAACGGTGTTGGACCATGTCCATCAAGTTATTCAAGTTTTGAAGAGCACGAGGTCGTCACTCGCATCCATCTGGGCTTCCATGTTTCCGTTGGACGCAACCCTCTCTATTTTCTTGGGGTTTCTAGGGAAATTCCGAAGCATGGACGATGTGAAGGAACTTGTGCAGCAGCAACTTGTTGGAAGTGCTAAGGCAGCACTAGCCCTTGTTCAGTTGCACCATTAGGACGCTGATTTGGCATAGATAATAGCGGGTCCGCCTATTCCTCTCGATGGCATGGAATGGAACATGCATCTGCACTATGAGGTGGTTGCCCATCATGCCGAAGACATTTTGCACCTCTTTAATGAGCGGACACACATTCTTCTTCAGCATGGATGATTTAGTCGTTGCTCCTAAAGGATTGTACAGAACAATGAAAATTTATATATTTTTGATCGGGCTACTTATTGCCCTTGTAAAATGTATATATTGTATTGTATGTGATGCGTTTATTATAGAGGTGCATGTTCCTTTTCGTTAGCCTAACGCTTTATGAATCTCTGCTCCTTGCTAGCCTGTCAGTTGGGCTACAACTGGGATAGATTTTTCAAGGGTTCGGTGACGTGTTTAGTTACTCGGGTACATGCGGTAGCGTGGGAGTCGATAAAGTCGTTAGGTTAGGCGCAGCCCATGAGTGCATTTTATGAATGTAAGTTTTCATCACGAAAAGACATATTGGCCAAGGAACTTAGCTTTTATGCACCGCTTAGTAGGGAGTACAAGGTTTTCACTGATTAGCATGGCCGAAAAGCCTTATTGTAAGTAAAACAGATAAGTCTAGAAGTGTCGTAGTTGTGCGATGTTGCAAGTATCAGAGTATGCTACTCTGGACTCGGCGTCCTTGAGGCATTAGGCGCCACCTGGAATTACTTCAGTGACCATGTAGGGGCCTTCCCAAGATGACTCGAGCTTCGGGTTCCCCTTTTGCTTGAGTCGTCGGATGGGGTCTCCTTCGACGAAGGAGCGTGGCCGCAGCCGTCGGCTGTGGTAGTTGCGGAGTCTTGGTGGCGATGCCACGTGCCTCGTCCAACAGATCTATGGAGCCTTCGAGTGTGCTCGTTGATTCGGCTTCACTATAGGCAATGACACATGGGGCCTTGTAGCGTACCTCATTAGGTAGCATATCTTCTGCTGCGTGCACCAAAGAAATGCGTAGCCAGTGGCGCTGTTTGGCACTGTGCAAAACTCCAGAGGACGGAGAGTAGTTTGTCTGCCCAAGTTCGCGCCGCTTGTTCGAGAGGGCGCATGAATCATTTATTGATCCCATTGTGGACGAGTCCGTTGGCCTTTTCGACTTGGCCATTTGTCTGCGGGTGCACGACCGAGGCGTATGTGATGTTGATGCCGAGTCCTTCGCAGAAGTCCTGGAACTCCTTCGAGGTGAAGTCTATGCCGTTGTCGATGATGATGCTATGCTGCACCCCGAACCTGTAGACAATGGACTGGAAAAACTTGATGTCGGTGGCACCGGTTTGGTTTCTGACAGGCGTAGCCTCGATCCACTTGGTGAACTTGTCGACTACCACCTGGAGAAAGACGTACCCTCCAGGTGAGGACTTTTGCATCTTTCCGACCATGTTGAGTCCCTACTTTGCAAAGGGCCATGCCGGCGGTATTGGTCGCAGTTTTGCGCCTGGTGTGTGCGGCTTATCCGTGAACCGTTGGCAGGCATTGCACTTTTTGACTATCTCCTTGGTGTCTCATATTGCTGTCGGCCAGTAGAAGACGGCCCGTAAGGCTTTGGAAACCAAGGCGTAGCTGCCAGCGTGGTGCCCACGGATGCCTTCATGTATGTCGAGGAGTATGCTTCTTTCGTCAGCATTGGTAACACATCTCTAGAGGACGTCGGTGATGTTTCACTTGTAAAGCTCGCCGTTGATGATGGTGATGGATTTGGAACGGCGAGCGATGCGCCGCGCATCCATCGGGTCGTCTGGCTGTTGCTTGCTCAACAGGTACTTGACGTACGATTGTGTCCATGTTCGCTCGATTGTCAGGACTTGCATGAGGTTCACCAGTTCGATGTCAGTCTTTGATTCTGTGGGTGTCTCCGTTTTCTCGGGTGGTGCAGCCCCCGAGTGCTCTGCAGCATCTGGTGTGCCTTTAGAGCATTTGCGCTTGATCAAGCGCTCACAGATTTGGTTGAGGAACACGCCCGGCGGTACTAATGTGCAGGTGGATCCAATATTGGCGAGTGTGTTGGCCTCTTCATTGCTTTTTCGCCCAACATGTCGGAGTTCGCAGCCGTCAAAGTATCCTTTGAGTGCAATGTAGAGGTCATGGTAGGCGATCATCATGTTGCTGGCGTCACATTGGTTCATCATCCGCTAGACGACAAGGTTGGAGTCGCCGTAGATGACCAGTCGAGTGGCAACACAGACTTTAGCCATCTGCTTGCCATCGTTCAGCGCCTCGTACTCAGCCTCATTGTTTGATGCGCGCAATCTCATCCATATCACATATCTCATCTTTTCCCCTTGAGGGGATGCCAATATTACTCTGGCTCCAGCTCCTTCCCCGCGTTTGGATCCTTCGAAGTGCACTATCTAGAGCTGGGACATGTTTGGGGTATCTAGGAGCCGCAGCTCGATCCAGTGGACGAAGAAGTCAGGAAGCACCTGCAATTTGATGGCGGTCCATCGCTTGTATATGATGTCCTACGGGGACAGCTCGATGCCCTAGAGGGTCACTCGCCCCGTTGCCTCAGGGTTGTTGAGGATCTGATATAGTGGTGCATCGTTGACGACCACTATCTAGTGCTCCTGGAAGTAGTGGCGCAGTCAACACGCGGTCATGAATATGTCGTAGGCTAGCTTTTGATAGTGATGGTACCTCTACTTCGTTGGTGTTAGTACCTCGCTGAGGTAATACACTGGGCACTGCATCGAATGGGTTTTGCCGTCCTTGGGTCATTCAACCACGACTGCTGTGCTGATCACCTGGTGCGTTGTGGCGATATATAGCAACATGGGCTCCATCAACTTTGGTGTCACCATTACGGGAGATGTGGAGAGCAGACGCTTGAGGTCTTTGAATGCTTCATCAACTTCGGCCGTCCACTGAAATTTACCCGACTTGTAGAGCAGCTAGTAGAAGGGGAGAGCCATTTCCCCCATGCGGCTGATGAACCTGCTAACTGTTGCGATTTGCCCAGCTAGCTGCTGGACTCCTTTGACGTTCTTCTGCTTCTCCATTGCTATTATAGCCTTGAATTTCTTTGGGTTGGCCTTGATGCCTCTCGCGGAGATGAAATACGTAGGAAATTCCTGGATGGGACGCTAAAGGCACACTTTTCCGGGTTCATCTTGATCCTATATCAATCAAGGTTGTTGAATGTCTCGCGGAGATCTTCGATCGATGTTTGGCTTTCCTTGGTCTTTACCACTATGTCGTCGACATAGACTTGGATGTTTTGACAAATTTGATTCTTCAGGCAGGCCTACATGCACCTTTGATAAGTTGCACATGAGTTCTTGAGCCCAAAAGGCATTGTGTTGTAGCAAAAGACCCTGAATGGCATAATGAACGCCATATTTTCTTGATCTTTGACCTTCAGCCGAATCTAATTGTAGCCTGAGTAGGCGTCGAGGAATGATAGGTACTCGTATCCGGCAGTGGATTCGGTGATTTGGTCGATATGCGGTAGAGGGAAGTGGTTCTTTGGGAAGTGCTTATTGAGGGCCGTAAAGTCCACGCACATGCGCAGGATGTCCGTGTCTTTCTTGGGGACCAGCATGGGGTTAGCAACCCAGGTGCTCTCCTTGATCTCCCTTATGAAATCAGCATCTAGGAGTCTGTTGACTTTGATGCCAATCGCTTCAACCCTTCCTTTGGACAGTCAATGCATCGACTGCTGGACTGGCCGTGCATCTGGGTACACATTGCGTGCTTGCTTGGCGAATTCCCTGGAAACACCTGGCATGTCGGCAAGACACCAGGCAAAAATTTCCTAGCACTCACGGAGGAATTCGATGAGCGTGAGTTCCTATGCGGGACTCAGGTTGTTGGCGATGAGGGTCGTCTTGGTGGGGTCTGTTGGGCGGAGCTGCACCGCCTTGATGTTCACCGTGGAGTTGAAGGACATGTTAGGGGCGTTCTGCTTTGTCACAGGAGGTAGGCTAGTGTCTGTTGACTCCTTCAACCTTGCGAGTTCTTCTTGCATGCCGAAAGATTGGTAGATTCTGTTGAAATATATGTCATAGCTATCGGATTTGGTGAAGCTCCCTGGGACGATGATGACACTATTAGGTCCTGGTATTTTCAAAGAAGGTACGCATAGTGCAGTACCGCCAGGAAACGCGCGAATGCCATGCGGCCGAGGATGGCGTGGTGCTGCGTGGGCCAATCGACCACCTCGAACTGGAGCCGCTCACGCTTGAAGTTCTTGGGGATGCCAAAGATGATGTAGAGCCATATTTTGCCTAGGGGGTAAACGCCTTTACCTAGGAAGATGCCATGGAAGGTTGTGTCGAATGCCTCCAGACTACAGAGCGGGATCAGCATATCTTCCATGGTGGTAGCGAACATGAGGTTGATGCCGCTGCCGCCATCCATGAACACGCGACTCATCTCAAATATGCCGATCAGAGCCTCAAGCACCAGTGAGGAGTCTCCTGGGCGAGGAATCTGAAGAGTATGGTCGGATCGGTCAAAGGTGATGCACGACTCAAAGCCGCTGAGGTACTCAGGAAAGGCTGGTGGAGAGGTGACGATCAGGTTTATCTGGTGGGTGACCGTCTTCTGGATCCTGTTGGATGGACGCCCCTTTTGTATCCAGCGGTCGTGGGTACTGTTCTGCTCCATTGTTATTGACCATTGTAGCCGCATGCTGTGCGGGTCCTCCGGGTGGTAGTGGCGGTGCGCCATATGCGATGGGCCTAGGGGCAGGTGGCTAGATTTCTTTTTGCCATCATGTTTGTCGATGTAGAAGTGAATGCTGTAGGGACTTGACATATTCATGATTGCAGATGGTTCTTCGTCGCGAGTGTGACGTTGCCACGACATGTGGTATTTCTGCTATCGTGGGCTGCTGCTGCGGTAGCCGCTGTTGCGGTCCCCACTGTTGTGGAGATCGGTGTATCTAGCCAAGACCATGTCGATTTCTTCGCGATCATTATAGATGTGCGCTCTCCTCTTTCCTCGATGATCGCATCTGCGGCCGAGATTGTCTTCGTCATCCGAACAAGTTCGGTTGATGGCATATTCACCATCAACCCAGTAGTAGGCGATGTCCATCAGGTGATTGATGGTTTTGGGCTTGATGCGACCCAAATCCTCTATGAGCTCGCGACGCCTTACACCGCCATTGAAAGCATCAATTGCCCTTTCCTCCGAGATGTCCTCGGCTGAGTTCTTAATGATGGACCATCTCTGGATGTAGGAGCGAATGGACTCATTGGACCGCTGGAAACAGGCACACAGCTCTTGGATTGAGGTTGTTCTCTTGCAAGTGCCCTTGATGTTGCGGATGAAATTGTAGACCAACTCCTCCCAACTACGGATGGATCTGGAGGGAAGGTTATTGAGCCAAGTTCTGGCCACTCCCTTCATCTATAACTGAAGGCATTGCATGGTTATTTTATTGCTCCCACCATGCTGTTTGACTGACGAGATGTGGTCTTCCATCTAGATCTTTGGCTCCTGTAAATCGTTAAACTTTTGGTTGTCCGATGGTAGCTAATACGTCGGAAAAATATCTATAATTTTTTATGCTCCATGCTTGTTTAGTATCTACTTTGCTTTGCTTTGTTTTGTCTACACTTTGAGGTGTTTTTATATCTTTTCTGGAACTAACCTATTAACAAGTTGCCACAGTGCCAGTTGCATGTTTTCTTCTGTTTTTGGTTCCAGAAAGGCAGAAAATCAATATTCTCGGAATTGGACGGGACAAAATCCAAAGTAAATATTTTACCGTGGGGGACACGAATCCAGAAGACGAGACGGAGAACCAGACCAGGGCAGCCAACCCCCCTAGGTGCAGCCAAGGGTGGGCCTGCGCCTAGGCAGGGTGTGGCCCCCTGGTCTCCTCCCGTCCTCGACTCTTCGCCTATAAGAAGCCCCCAATGCAGAAATCCAATGTACCCGATCAAAAGTCCACGAAACCTTCTGTAGCCGCCGCCACTGTCGTCCCTAGATCGGGGGGATCTAAAGTTTTTCCTAGCACCCCGCCGGAGGGGAAATCATCCCGGAGGCCTTCTATCCGGTATGAAGCGTGAGTAGTTCCACCTTGGACTATGGCTCCATGTAGTAGCTAGATGGTTGTATCTCCTCCTTGTGCTTTCATGTATAGATCTTGTGAGCTCCGTTCATGATCAAGATATAATCTATTTGTAATCATGCATGTTGTGTTTGCGGGGATCCGATGGATATTGAGATTACTATGTCAGATTGATTAATGGTTTTGTCTATTTGATACTATCATGTCTGTGTTATTTGTGATCTTGCATGCTCTCCATTGTTAGTAGCTATCTTGACCGAGTAGTTACTAGTGACTCCAAGAGGGGGTATTTATACTCGATAGTGGGTTCATGCTTCTAGTTTCCAAGGGAAGTGACATAAATCTCTACGGTTGTAGATGTGTTGTTGCCACTAGGGAGAAAACAACGGTCTCTTGTTCATGGAACAAGTGGATTGTTTACCTTATACACTTTCTTAAAATAGTTGTCTGTTGCTTGCAACTTAATACTGGAGGGGGTTCGGATGATAACCTGAAGGTGGACTTCTAGTCATAGATGCAGTTGGATGGCGGTCTATGTATATTGTTGTATTGCCCAATCGAATCTCATAGGATCCTTTTGTCTGGTATTGCATTGTTATGCCTTGCTCAGTTCCTATCAATTGCCCTGCTGTAATTTGTTTACCTTTCATGCCATGTTGTTTATCTAAGGAGAGCACCTCTATTAAACTATGGACCCCGGTCCAATCTTTACCATTGATACATCTTCCATTGTTACGTGTTTACTTGCTGCAAACAATTACCTTCCACACCATACGTTTAATCCTTCGTTATAGCGAACTAGTGAGCTTGACAACCTAACTGTTCATTGGGACAAAGTCTATGGTTTGTGTTGTGCAGGTCTCCGTGTTGCTTGCAACACATGTGTGACGTTTCCTTCCTCCTTCTGGTTCGATAACCCCGGTCTCTACTGAGGGAAGACTTGCTGTTGTGCTCATCACACCTTGCTCTTGGGGTTTCCAACGAAGTGCTGCACGTCAAGCACCAACAAGTTTTCTGGCGCCGTTGCCGGGGAGGCTAAGGACGTCTTCACATGGGGAGTCCTTCACTTCCTTTCTCTTTACTTTGTTTTTAGTTTGCTTAGTTTATTTTGCTTGGTTTTTTTGCCTCTTTTCAAAAACTCAAAAAAAATTAGTCTAGCTTGGTTTGCTTTCTTTATTCAAAAACACAAATTTTTTTGTTCCTACTCTTGTTGGTGGTAGCCTTGCTTGGTCATGCTTTCTATCAATCGATGGTTTCTTTGAAACTAGTTCTTATTGGCAAGGTGGGTCCATGGAAGAACAAATGTATTATTATTAGGAACACCACTTGTCACAAAAAGGGAAACATTTATGGGAACAAATTGATAAGTTGAATAATATTGCTAGAGACGTGTACTCTACTTATAATGTTACTTATTGCTTTGATAAAGCTTGTTGCTGCAGGAGGTATAAACACCTACCATTTCAATGTGAGTATAATGATAATGTTACCATATCTTCTTATGTTAAAGGAAATTATGATTTTACTGATGTGGAAAAAATTGAAGAATTTATTGCCTTCAAAGGTGCATTTGAACTTGCCAGTTTGCTTGAGAATACTGAGGATGCACCTTATAAACATGAGGTTTTTGAGATACTTAAATTTTGCTTTGATAATTACAAGGAAGAAAATATCTATATTCTTGAATATTTTAATAGGCGTTTTCCACAAATGGAAGAGACTAATGCGTTGCAGGAGCCTATGGAAGAAGAAATTCTTGAAACTGGAAGCTCATTAGATGAAAAAGAGGGGGAGAGTGATGAACAAAAGGAGGAAGAATGGATTATCTTCCCATGCATACCTTCTAATGAGAGTAACTCTTTATCCCTTAAATTATTTGATTGTCCCCCATGCTTACCAAATGATGATGAATGATATGTTCCTGTGGATCCTTTTGAAATATCTACTTTGTATGAAACCTGTGGAGGTTTTAATCCTACTGTTTTTGAGCTTGATAGAAATTATGAGTTTGTAGATCATGAAAAGCATGCTTTATGTGATAGCAATATTGTTGAGTTTATTCGTATGGCTACTGAAAATTATTATGAGAGAGGAAAATATGGTTGTAAGTTTTCATGGTACTGAAACACCTCTCTATGTGCTAAAAGTTTTGAACTTGCTCTTGTTTCATATTTCTAGGCCTGTCACTTTGTTCTTTGTGAATTTATTTGTGTACAAGATTCCCATGCATAGGAAGTGGGTTAGACTTAAATGTGTTTTGAATTTGCTTCCTGATGCTCTCTTTTCCTTCAACTCATAGTTCTTATGTGAGCATCTTCTCAAATTATCAGTGCCTAACTTAAAGGCGTTAAAGAAAAGTACTTGTTGAGAGATAACCCAAGAGTTTCCTTGAGTCTTGGAAGTTATTACTTCAGTAATGACCTCTCCTTATCCTTTTTGTTTGCTTTTTGTGCAAAGAATGACCTCTAATGAGAGGTAAGTAAGATTTGGGGAGTTGCTGCCCCGAAACAAATTTCTGTCCTCCACCAAAAACATTCGTGAGGATTCTCTGTAACCCGGATTGAGCTCAAAATTTACGAAGAAATCCCACAGTATGTTATATAACTTTCGTTAGTTCAACACTTTTTGATTTGACTAACAGAAGATGTTCGAAAAAATCGGTTTCTAACTGCTAGTCTGTTTTGATAGATTTCTGCCATTATTTGCATTTGTTTCTTATTGATTTCTTTTTGAGTTCTCTTTTAGGGAATTGAGCTTTTTGAAGGAGTTGCTACAGTAGCTTGTGTTTTTAGTGAAAAGACTTGCTGTTCCAAAGCTTTACTAAAGGTCTATTATCTTTTGAATACACTAATGTTCCTAATGAAGATTGTGTAAAGTTTTGTATGAAGGAAAAATTTCAGGTGTAGAGAGAGAATGCTATAATGAGATAAAGAATGGACAAAAGATCAAGCTTGGGGTTGCCACCCGGTGTCACCCCAATAAATATCCAAGAGGTACAAGCGTCAAAGTTTGGGGATTCCCAAGGCATCCCCTTCTTCATCAATAAAAAGCTCAGGTCTGTCTAGACACTTCGTTTTTATTGTTTCATGCACTGTTGTGTTGTTCTTTGAGCGTCTTAGTTTTTCCTTGCTTTGCTTAGGTTGTTTAGTTTGCTTGAATAAAGTAGTTTGCACCCCCGTTCTCCCTGTGTTGTTTTGCAAATAAGTTGTTTGGTATTGGAATGGAGTAGGAAGTTCTTGCTTGATAAGTGCAAGAGGAGCTTGCATTGAATGTGACTTAGACTTTAGCATGACATGCTAGGTGTTTTTTTTGACCTTATGCTTAGTGATTATTGTTGTATCATGTCTTGTTCCAAACAATTGGGATTGCTTAGTGTGCCTTAAAGAAATTATGCGTTGTTTTAGCATACAAAAGCATAGTATTATGGTATTCTCCTTTGATGCTTTGTTTGTGTTGACTTGGCACATGCTCACACCATGTTATGACTATGACAAGTCACCATAGCCTCTATGATCATTTAGTCCTTGACTTGTAGTACCACTCTATGCTTTGATTAGTAATGCTTTGTTGCTTTGCATGATTTTGGCCATTATGCTCTCTTAGTTGGTTGCTCCCAGTCTTTTGCTAGCCTCCCCTTTTATGAGTAAGCTCTACTCATGCTTCCAACTCCCAGGAAACCAAGTTATTCCGAAGTGTCCACTATAAACTCCTATGCATGGTGTGTTACACCATTCCAAGTATATTCTTGTTTTCATCTATCTTCCAATTAAAAAGTATTTTATTATGTGAAAACTTAGTGATTAAAGCCCTCACAAACTTCATGGCACACTTTATTTGTTTGCCCCTAATAAACTTGAACCATTGTGTCATCTATGTTGTATATGCTTGCACTTATACGTTGGAATTAGCAGAACTGTGCTGTCACGGGGAACATATTTAACATTGCACTTGTACTTTGTACTCAGTTGATATCATGCTCTTTTGTCTATGGATGTCACCGGTCTGAAATAAAGAGGGAACTTGTAAGTCCATGGAGTTTGTATTTTGTGTCAGAGAAACGCCTGGGCCGCTAGCCTAAGCCATGCCTAATCATTGTGGAAACTTGAAGCATCACCATAGTGAGCTATCTATGAAGCATCCTCAATAAAAAGCTATGCATATAGTAAATAAAAAGATCACCGAGATGCTCATTGTCTGCTTGCCTTGTCATTTTGGTTATGGGATAGCCCCTGTAATATGTGCAAGGGGTACCCCGTTGGCGGTTCTCTATGATACGCGTGTACTTACAATGACAAGAACTTACAGGTGACTGAAGTTGAGTAGCATGAGGTGTGGCCCTCGTATTCAAGAGACTTGAGATTGCCAACTTATACTTTGTCAAGCATATAGTCCATCTTTGTTCACTTTAACCTTAATCACTTCAAGATGCTTATGATAGGGGCAATGAGGGCTGAAAGCTAACAAGTACCATAATTTTTGGAAGCTCTTTTTGAATCTTGAAATCCCTGCTTCCCTTTACAAAGGGCCTTTCTTCCACCATTCTTTGAGTCTCCACCTTCTACCTTTAGGCACCATTAAGAGAGCATAGTTGTCATTCTGTGTGCACTGTCCCGAAATTTATTGATTGATGCATATGGATATATTATTTGTTCTTGTTCTACTTGTTTCTAGTCATCCTTGTGAACTTTGAAGGTGTCTTATGCATCTATTTGTTACTGTATGAGGGACAAGCTGATTGCCACTATGCTATGTTTTCTGTATGTGAAATAAACAATCGTTGTTCAATGCATGTTATACATGATCTTTGTTTGTAGCCTTTCATGTTGCATGCATAGTTACTATGTCCTATTGTTAGAACTCCATCTTCATGCACATGTTTAGAGTTCTTTGTTCCCAGTTTTCAATGCTTGCAAATGGTTTGATCTTGGTTTTGATGGTGCATGTCACCTCAAAAATTATTATTTTTATCACTTACCTACTCGAGGACGAGCAGGAGTTAAGCTTGGGGATGCTTGATACGTCGGAAACGTATCTTTAATTTTTTATGCTCCATGCTTGTTTAGTATCTACTTTGCTTAGCTTTTTCTACACTTTGAGGTGTTTTTATATATTTTCTGGAACTAACCTATTAACAAGTTGCCACAGTGCCAGTTGTCTGTTTTCTTCTGTTTTTGGTTCCAGAAAGGCAGAAAATCAATATTCTCGGAATTGGACGGGACAAAAGCCAAAGTCAATATTTTACCGTGGGGGACACAAATCCAGAAGACGGGATAAGCAAACCAGGGCGGACAAATCCCCCTAGGCGCGGCCAGGGGTGGGCCCTTGCCTGGGCAGGGTGTGGCCCTCATGGTCGCCTCCCGGCCTCGCCTCTTCACCTATAAGAAGCCCCCGATGCAGAAACCCTAAGTACCCGATCAAAACTCCACGAAACCTTCTATAGCCGCTGCCACCATTGTCCCTAGATCAGGGGCGGATCTGAAGTTCTTCCCGGCACCCTGCCGGAGGGGAAATCATCTTAGAGGCCTTCTCTCCGTTATGAAGCGTGAGTAGTTCCATCTTGGACTATGGGTCCATGTAGTAGCTAGATGGTTGTATCTCCTCCTTGTGCTCTCATGTATAGATCTTGTGAGCTCCGTTCATGATCAAGATCTAATCTATTTGTAATCATGCATGTTGTGTTTGCGGGGATCCGATGGATATTGAGATTACTATGTCAGATTGATTAATGGTTTTGTCTATTTGATACTATCATGTCTGTGTTGTTTGTGATCTTGCATGATCTTCGTTGTTAGTAGCTATCTTGGCCGAGTAGTTGCTAGTGACTCCAAGAGGGGGTATTTATGCTCGATAGTGGGTTCATTCCTCTAGTTTCCATGGGAAGTGACAGAAATATCTTCGGTTGTAGATGTTTTGTTGCCACTAGGGATAAAACAACGGTCTCTTGTTCATGGAACAAGTAGATTGTTTACCTTACACACTTTGCTTAAAGAAGTTGTCTGTTGCTTGCAACTTAATACTGGAGGGGGTTCAGATGATAACCTGAAGGTGGACTTCTAGTCATAGATGCAGTTGGATGGCGGTCTATGTATATTGTTGTATTGCCCAATCGAATCTCACAGGATCTTTTTGTTTGGTATTGCATTGTTATGCCTAGCTCAGTTCCTGTCAATTTCCCTGCTGTAATTTGTTTACCCTTCATGCCTTGTTGTTTATCTAAGGAGAGAACCTCTAGTGAACTATGGACCCCGGTCAAATCTTTACCATTGATACATATTCCACTGTTACTTGTTTACTTGCTACAAACCATTACCGTCCACACCATACATTTAATCCTTTGTTACACCAAACCGGTGAGCTTGACAACCTCACTGTTCATTGGGACAAAATCTTGGGTTTGTGTTGTTCAGGTCTTCGTGTTGCTTTTGGGACAAAACCTCACTGTTCATTGGGACAACGCTCCAGCCGATAGTGGCTCCTATAGGCGGTGTGGCGGTCATATCCTTTTGAGTAGGACCCGCCGATGGAGGAAAGCACAGCTCATCGAGCGCTTGATTTGTTGGCTGCCTTCCGACGTTGTTCGAGCTCTTTGTGTTGTGTGACCTGTCGGTTGTGCTCCTTCATGAGGTGCCAGTGGTAGCCCATGAGCATGTCGCGTGAGGCGTCCAGCGGCAGAGGGTTTCCTCGCACGGCATCTCGAACCCTCTCCCACTCGGCTTTGTTGAGGATTATCTCCTTCTGAGTCGCTTCGTCACCGTTGGTGGCATTAGGGTTGCGAGGGATAGTCTCGTCGGGATTCAGGTGAGTGTTGTCGTTGGCGTTCGGAGGAGGAGGGCATCCATTCACAACGTTAAGAGGAGCCTATGGATTGGCCCTATTATCGACGTGGGTGTCCACGACGACTGTGCAAATGAAGTGGTGGAGGAGATTGTTGCTCCCACAGCTCTTAGATCCGGAACTTTAGGTTCCTTCCTCCATAGGAGGGACGCATAGACCGGACTTGCAGCTGTTTCTATCATCTGAATCATACGTTAGTGAGGGTGTGCTAAGGACACCTGTTGGTGGCACTCACGAAGCAGGTGCGATCGCTAGAGGCACCGCCCGTTCAGGGAGGCGAAGGGTTCCAACCTAGCCCACCTGGAAGCATAAGCTCCTAACTATCATGTCTTCATCTCCTATGGAATCAAAGTCTTGGCGGGTCTCCGGTGAGTTTACGGTGAAGTCGGTGGTGCTGAAGAGGAGGTGGTTCTCCATCACAAAGGAGTCGAAGATTGTTGTGGATGGGGCCATCATGACCACAACATCAGCATCCCCAATTCCCACAGACGACACCAATTGACAAGGGTTCGACTCGTCAATGCCCATTGTTATGGTCTTGGGTTTTGGAGAAGGAGGGGACGCTAGAGATCGTGGAATAGCTAAGAGACAAAAAACACGGGACACAATGTTTACCCAGGTTCTGGCCCCCAAAGGGAAAACGGTACTCCTGCTTGTATGCTCTCGATTAATGGGGAAGCCGAAGGTTACATGGGTTGCACAGATTGGATCTAGCGAGGTGTGTGCTAGGTTATGAGGTGAGTCCTTCTCGCCGTGCCCTCCTAGTCTTTATATAGATAGGCCAGGTCTCACGGATAGGCCGAGTAGGTTACAAGTTTAGGGTTTTTCCCTTCAAGTTTCTATCTAAAGAAAGCGTTTCTTCAAAGGATTCGAACCCCTCCTGGGCTTGGGCTACTCAAAATCATCCTGGGTTTCGCGTTTGGGGTACACCCTCTTCATGGGCTTCTGCTAGGCCAGACTAGGTAGAACAACATTAGGCACCCGTAGGGCATACCCATGTTAATAGGGCAACCATCTAGAGATCCTTTCATAGTCCACTTCTCTTGGAAGAAAAAGGCCAAGCCTAATGATTACGATGGTATAATTACATTAAAATCTAACAATTTTGGAGTTGGCATTCCACTCCTTAAACTTAAATGATTGGCATCGGGGTCAAGCTAATTGACCTTAACTAGAAGAGCTTCATGGGAGGCAACCCATGTGAAATAAAGTTTTTACTTTTGTGTTAGTTTTTTTTCTTTTTGTTTTTTTAATAAAGAGTGTTCAACAATACCTCTGGAGAGAGGATAAGAAATAAGGCAATCCTCGGTCTCTTATGTTACTAACACATGGCCTAATAAGTATTGCTAGTTCTTATGTAGTGTATTTGCTATTATTTTGTCCTTTGATAAGATGTACAAGGATGCACGGAGCTACTAATCAAATTCTTTGAGTTTTTCAGCTCACTAGTTGTATAACGACCAGTGGTACGACCAGGAAGGACTGTACCATGCGCCCGTACCACCTTGAAGCATAGGAAGATAGAAATTCTGATTTTTGCCGCAGGAGACAGTGCTCGTAATGACTACTAGTACGGTCGAACTTATTTTGTTGATTCCTCACACTCAATCTATCTAAGGTATGATTCTCCACTGGTCCTCAACTTATTTGTACAAAAGCTTCACTCAATCTTTCATCATTTTCAATCTAGACTTAGGTCTTGTTCTTGATTTAATATTGATATTGAGCATGCTTAGTATTGTTTTAGAGGAGTTTATTTTTTAACTAGTGTAGAGGATCATATATGCTATGTTTCTATTGGACTAAAATCTTTAAATAGCAATCTTTATTTATTTTACTTTATTTTGTTTTTAGATGAACACAAGGAGCCATACACGTGTGATTGCTACAGAATATTCCGCACCACTCGTTGATACGTTGAACCCCTTAGTCACTTGGTATCAAGTTCAACGAGGAATTTTAGCTGAATCGTTTCAACTGTATCAAGCTCCAAGAAATCAAGTCCACCAAGTGGGCGTGTCCCTATATCCTGAACGAACATGGCATTCATGTTGATTCCGATTTCCTTTGCAACAATGTTGGTTTGTATGACTTTGCCTTTTAGGATGTCGCCACGTACCGCCACTTGACACTTGAGTTCCTCAGCACCTTGATGCATACATTGGAACCTTACTATTGTTCCGGGGAACAAAATCCCGGACTTAATCGCATCAACTTCCGTCTTATGAACCATGAGTACACCTTAAAAGTCGACCAATGCGGTGACCCAGCATACCACAACATGTGTAGTACACTATAGTCATTGACATGACATCCACAGAACACCGTTCCGTAAATATCACATCCCTCAGAGTGGTACAACAGAAACATTGCGGGTCCATATTACAAACATACACACATTATTATTATTACAATACCGGAAGTTCAAGGCTTCCAAAAGATTCAACTTATAAACCAAAATATAAGTGTTTCAGCGGAAGATTCAAATTTAAAACTTAAACTCCAAATTGAGCTCAATAACTTAAGGCTATATATTTTTCATGTTGCTCGGCTCAAGTGGCTACTAGAACTATAGTAATTATACAGACTCTTGGAACTCTCCTTCGTAGACGATGTCGTAGTCCTCCCCTTCTACGGCTCCATACAGGTTGGGCTCTTCATAGAAGACCTCATCTTGACTCTCATATGCATATATTGGAGTATCTTCGGGATT
Source organism: Avena sativa (assembly GCA_916181665.1). Taxonomy (NCBI): domain Eukaryota; kingdom Viridiplantae; phylum Streptophyta; class Magnoliopsida; order Poales; family Poaceae; genus Avena; species Avena sativa. The sequence goes on along the minus strand of OV702285.1, from coordinate 361,323,210 downwards.
CTCAGAGTCTAAGCAAGGATTCAAAGGAAAGGATGAGTAACAGTGTTACCCAGCAAACTCATTATATGCAAAGTAGGGAGTTTGATGCTCTATCTACCACCTCATACTATTAGTCTTTGGCACTATGCAATTTTCGTAAATCTTTCTTCAAAGGTTGATTTTATTATAAAAATCTATGACCATCAGCCTTCACAGGTTGCCCAGAACTTTCATGGAGTTCCTTTCCTGCCGTGTTCGTAGCTCCTTCCGGGAACAGGGAGCAACAAGTTACAATTCTTACACTCTACAGAGGTGCGTTACTTTACCCATGAGAGATCAACTCCTTGTTGCACAACCGGGCGTACTTTCCGGTCCACAATTCCATGATGTGGGGCCCAGTAATTGGTCCAAGCCAATCACTGCCCTCTCCGCGACCTCATATGTCTACACGATCCTTCAGGGTTGGCTCACCTTCGTTAAGCCCCCTTTCGGACAGGCTAAAACCCTGATGAGGTCCCGAAGACTCTATGACCTAGTGATTCCCGGAATAGTACCATTTACATGGACTATTCCCTAAACACCATTCATAGATAATCTAGACACCAAAAGTGTGGGTCGTAATGATGCCCACCCATATGTTGGATCCGCACAAGGAATCACAACGTCACGTTAAGGTTATCTTTCCTCCATACAAGAGGAAAAGGATACAGCTGACTTCTCCGTCCCATTCCAAATCTCATGGTTAACGCGTAATATACAGCGCTAGAATCACTGATGTCATGGGTTATTAATCCCTAATTGTTCATCATTATTGCAATTAGAACCCTAAGTTCTATTGCTCCATCATATCATCACTGAGGATGATATCTAAGATTTAGTATGTTGAGAAAATAATGTTTTTTTCTATAATATAGATGATAACACACAATTCGCAAATACTTTGATAAAGACTCTTCAAAGGACATGAGGAAGTGATGAACTTGCCTTGTGATGGCAAGGTAGTGAAGTCTGATGCTTGCACTGAACCTTGAGCTTTTATGTCTACAAAAACATCATTATTGCCCGGTAAGGACAATATTTAAATAAGCAAAATGATTATGCAAAGTAATGTAATGCATCATTTAACTTTATATGTATTCTTCCCCATTTATTTAGACTATAAAAAAATTATTTTAATAATAAAGAATTTATAAATATTAATTTTTTAATATTGTATTCTTTTATTTTATTTCAATTTATTTGTATTTTATTTAATTAATAATTCCTTTAAGAATTATCATTAAATACCAAAAATTGATATTAAATATTTGTTTAGTATTTTTCTAAAATACTACAATATTAATATATAATGAAAGTGATTTTTATTTATTTTTATCATCTTTCAATAATTTTGTAAAATTCCATAACGAATATATATTACAAAATTCTTAATAAAATTCCATAATGAATATATATATTACAAAATCTCTTAATTTATTTGGATAGTTTGGATTATTGTGAATCCAAAAATATTTTATTTATAATTTTTGGACTTTTATTTTATTTTCTAGAATTTATTTAAGTTTAGGGGCATTTTGGTCTTTTCCTATTTATTAAAACAGGATTTAAGTGATTTGGGCTGACTATTTGGGTTTACTGGGCCCTTGTGGCCTAGTAGGGCAAAGTCAAAACAACACGCCGAAGAGGTCTTGGCCCAACCAGCCCAACTCACCTTCTATCTCTCCCTCGATCTCACCTCTCTTCTTCTCCTCTCTCGACCATGTGGTCAGCGATGCTACCTCCGGCAATTCCGACCGCCGTGGACCTTCCTGCTTGTCGTCGTGGTGCATAGGGTGATTGTCAACCCTGCTTCACCCTTCTGTCCAATTCGATTTGGACCTGGAGCCCTCTCGTGGCCAGATTGATGCCGTTCCGAACCCTAGGTTTGGGATGGCATTGGTGCTGATGTTGCCGCTGTTGTCGTGTGTTGTGGTGATGCTCCTCACCCCTAGGCGTGGCTATGGTCGCCGCATCGGTGAGGTGTGGGTTGCAGTGCCCCCTTGGGGGTGCTCCCCGTGCCGCCGTGTTCGTCGTCGACCCTCTGCTTCCTATTCTAATCTATAGCGCGGACCTTTGGTAAGTTGTTCCTCTTCCCCTCGTGCTCTCTGTGCTAGGCCATTCCATGATAGATGTTGGTAATGGCCATTCCTAGTTAGTGTCCTGTCCTGATTAAGCTAGTCTGTTCTGCTTAGGGTTCATACACCTCCGTGGATTAGATATCTGATGAGTTGGATAAAGTTTTGATGGTCCCTAAGCATGATAAGTGGTTGTTAGCTATGGCTTGCTACTTATGTTTAGATGTGGTGATGCTAGTGGTTTACCAGATGATTCTATGGATTAATTTTGATATGGTTCAGATGGTAAAGTTGCTCTAGAAGCAATATTTGGGAAATCTAGCGGTTTAATAGCTCACCACTGTCACAACTTGGTTAATGACAGTGAGTGTTGTGTGACGAAGTCACTGTATTAGTACTGTTGGCTTAAGAATTCATATATAGCTTGAGATCAAATGGTCTATTATAGTGATGATATATATATGAATATTCCTAATTATGATTCCTGTGATTAAGAACATGAAAATGATTTATAGTTGGTTGGTTGTATCTGTGAAGATTGGATGCTTAACCTGCTTAGTTTAGAACTGTTCTTGTGACACCATCCTTGTATGGCACACAAGATTAGATTCTATTACTTGGTTTGGTTTTATTCAAGCTTAAAATTGGCTTGGCATTATAGGTAAGTGGAATTCTCTTTCCTTGCATCCCTAGAACCCATGATGTTGGTCTGAGGTATAGGGATTAAACCTTTATCTTGTTGTTTCTCAAGGATTGGTTCTAGTAGTGATACCATCTACTGTTTCTTGAATCAAAGTTGGGGAAAAATGATTGTAGGCTTGATAACTTATATAGATCCATATGATTAAATTCTAAGGTGCTACTCCTGTCTTAGAGATGTCCCTAGAAGTTTCAATCTTGGCTATATTCATTCTTGAATTGAAATACAGGTTGATAGCTAAGATCAATGATGTTGCCCTGAGATCCTAGTTGGATCTTTATAGTTTTTGATTGCTTTTAGTGTTTAAAAATTCAATGATGGAATCACCCCACTTGGGTGTTTTTCTGAGAAGTGGAGTATGAGACGACTCATAAATATTTGTCTACCTTAGATAGATAGATTATGTGATGGTCTGTTACTACTCACCACACTTGGTTGTTGTTGTTGTTGTTGTTGTTGTTGTTGTTGTTGATCTTGTGGCTAGCTTGATCTTGTGCTCTCCTGGTATTTCCGGCTCCTAGGCTTGTTCTTGATCTAGCCCTTCACCTCCTGGTTCTGATGGCTTGATCTTGGTCTTGCTATCCACCTGATCTACCCCCTCCTTATGTCACAATTTTGGTGATGTGATCTAGGGTTTTGATTGGTGTGATCTTGCTTTCCTTTGGCTTGGTTTAGCTGGGATGCTGTTCTTGGTGTCTATGAACAAGGAAATGGTGTGTGGATGCCTCCCACGGCTGCGCTGATGGTTTTGTGTGATTGAGCTGTTGTTGTGGTGCTGACAGTGGTGTGTGTGCTGCCTGTGTGCCTGCTGCACAACTTATGGATTTCTGAATTTGAAAGTTACTTTTATCAGATTACCTTTTACTTGGCTGGTGAAACTTGCCCCTCCTTGATGTTTATTTGACTTATGGCTTAAAATTATGAAAGATATATTCTTTCATATTGGTGAAATTTGCCCCTTTAAAAGATTACTCAATGATGAAATCTTGAACAGTGCACTTCACTGTCAATTCTGAGACTAATATAATTTTAACCTTAACTTTCTTTATTTTTTTGTGTTTGTTTTGCAGGTACCAGACTTGGAAATTCAAGACTTTAGTATAGGTTTTCTTTTTTCTTTGTAGAATAGTCATATGTAATATTTCTTTATTCTTTTGTAATTTTATTTTTATTCTTTTGTAATAAAGATTGTACTATTATTCAATATAGAAATATTATTCTTTGATTTAATTACTATTGTAACGATTGTTACTTATTTCCATAAGTTACATTTGTGTAACTTATTTCTTGAATAAAATTTTGAAATGAAGATTCTTATTCTTAATTGCTTTCTTTATATAAAGTTTGAACTACTAATTATTAACTCTTGACTAAAGCATAATACTCAAACATAACTTTAAATCCTTTTGAACTATAAATTCAACACTCAAGTTTAAATTCAAATTTCATTTCCCAAGACACATTAGTCCACAAAGATCATATCAAAGTCTATAACAATCATCCTTTAAGACTATACCTAATCTCAAAGCATGAAAGAAACTTTGATCACTTTAGGTTTTTATTTGTCGAAAAATTTACCCATATTTTCACAGATGAATGCATGAATTTTCACAGATTCCTAAATCTACCCTTCGTTGGTTCCTAAATGCTGGGATGTTACAGACTTCCCCCCTTAAATTAAACTTCGTCCCGAAGTTTGTTGAGATGTACCTGAATAGTTCTGGATAGGCTTTTCTTAAATCCTGTTTTTTCTCCCAAGTGGTTCCCTTTTAGGGTGATGTTCCCACTGTACCTTGCAGTACTTGATTGCCCTATTCCCCCACCTTTTCCAGTTTTCTTCCAAAATTTTATAGGGCTTTTCAACATAAGTCAAGTCTGCTTGTAATTCTATCTCCTAATGTGTGATTGCATCATCCGGAACTTTAAAACATTTACGAAGTTGTGACACATGGAAAACATTATGCACTTGAGCCAATCTTGATGGTAACTTTAAAGCATAATCTATAGTTCTGTTCTAACTCAATATCTTGAATGGTCTGATGTATCTTGGACTCAATTTTCCTTTAACTCCGAACCTTTTCACCCCTTTCATTGGACTTACTTTCAAATATACCATCTCTCCCACTTATGGATGCCAAGATCTTCGACTTCGATCAGCATAACTTTTCTGCCTACTCTGAGCTATTTTTAGTCTATCCTTGATTTTATCAATGATATCTTGTTTTTCCTGAATATATTTTGGCGCAAATTCTTTGCTGCTTCCAGGATCATACCAACATATTGGTGATCTACACTTCCTTCCATACAGAACCTGATATGGAGCTGCCTTCCGACTACTCTGTTAGCTATTATTGTAGGAAAATTCTGCCAATGGTAGATGATCTTCCCATGTACCTCCAAAATCTAATGCACAAGGTCTTAACATGTCTTCTAGTATCTAATTTGTTCTTTCTGTTTGACCTCCTGTCTCCGGATGGTAGGCTGTGCTGAAATCTAACTTTCAACCAAGTGCTTCATGCAATTGCTTCCAAAATGCTGAAGTAAACACTGATCCCCTATCAGTTACGATCTTTTTGGGCACTCCATGCTTACTTACTATCTATTTGATGTAAACTTCGACTAACTTCTCGGCATTATCTTTCTGATTTACCGGAATAAAATGTGCACTTTTAGTGAGTCTGTCCACAATAACCCATATCATATCCTTCCGTTTAGGTGTCATGGGCAATCCTGTGATGAAGTCCATACCTATTTCCTCCCACTTCCATTCGGGAATTTCCAAAGGTTGTAATGGTCCTGCTGGACTTTGATGTTCAGCCTTCACCCTTTGGCAAGTATGGCATTTTGATACATATTTAGCAATGTCCCTTTTCATGTTATTCCACCAGAATAGTTCTTTCAAATCCATATACATCTTAGTACTTCCTGGATGTATGGAATATGGTGTTTCATGTGCTTCTCTGAGTATGACATCTCGAATCTCAGTCACATCTGGAACACAAAGACGGTCTGGAAACCATAAAGACTCATAATCTCCAAGGCGAAAAACTAATTTTTGCCCATGAGATATCCTCCGAATTTCCTCAGCAATGAAAGGATCTTCTGGTTGATGTCTAAAAATTTCATACTTAAGATCACTGTCCTGCTCTACAACTACTTGCATAGTAGCTAATCCTCCAAGAACCTCTGTTCTAGTGAATTGAAGCTCTAATATTTCCAAGTCCATTTGTAACTCTTTTGGTAACTCCCGATTGTTAGGCTAAATGTCTGCACTCTTTCTGTTTAAAGCATCAGCTACAACATTTGCTTTCCCTGGAGTATAGTTGATTGTTAAATCATAATCTTTGATTAGTTCCAACCAACGCTTATGTCTCATATTCAACTCCTTTTGAGCAAAGAAATATTTGAGACTTTTATGGTCAGTGTATAACTCACATCTGGCTCCATAAAGAAAATGCCTCCATCCTTTCAGCGCAAAGACTACTGCTGCTAACTCGAAATCATGAGTTGGATAGTTGACTTCATGTGGTTTCAGTTGTCTTGAACCATAAGCAGTCACCTTCCGATCTTGCATTAACACACAACCCAAACCTTCTTTAGATGCATCATAGTATACTGTGAAGTCCTTCCCTGTTTCAGGAACTGCTAAGATTGGAGCTGTGGTTAACCTAGTCTTCAACTCCTGAAAAATTGCTTCACACTTCTCATCCCAATTGAATGGTGTATTCTTTCTTAACAATTTGTTCATTGGTCCAGCTATTTTGGAGAAACCTTCAATTAATCTCCGATAATAACCAGCCATTCCTAAGAAACCTCGAATTTGCTTCACATTGGTTGGTGCAATCCACTCTAGTACTGACTGAACTTTAGATGGATTTACAGCAATTCCATCTTTACTAATCACATGGCCGAGGAATTCTACCTCATCTAGCCAAAATTCACACTTACTGAACTTAGTATAAAGTTTATGTTCCCTTAAAGTCTCCAATGCTATTCTCAAATGATCAGCATTCTCTTCCTTATCCTTGGAATATATCAGAATATCATCAATAAAGACTATGATGAACTTATCCAAATATGGCATGAAGATTTTGTTCATCATATTCATGAATATTGCTGGTGCATTGGTTAAACCAAATGGTACTACCAGGTATTCATGGTGTCCATATCTTGAGACAAATGCTGTCTTTGGAACATCTTCCGGTATGATTTTTATTTGATGGTATCCAGATCTTAAGTCGATCTTTGAAAATAATCTGGCTCCTTTCACTTGATCAAACAAATCTTGAATCCTTGGTAAAGGATATTTATTCTTGATAGTAACGTTGTTCAGATTTCTATAATCTCCACACATCCTTCTTCCACCATCCCTCTTATCCACAAAGATTACTGGTATTCCCCATGGGGATACACTTTCCTAAATAAACCCTTTTCTGGCTAACTCATCAGTTTGCTCTTTGAGTTCTTTTAATTCTTTTGATCCCATCTTACATGGTGCTTGAGCTATTGGTGCCGTACCGGGAATTAGATCAATAGTGAATTCTATGTCCCGATCTGGTGGCATTCCGCGTAGCTCTGCTAGAAAAACATCTTGAAATTCATTTACTATAGGAATATCTTCCAATTTGACATCTTTCATCGAGTTCAACTGTAGATCCACCATGATATGACTGTGCTTATCTACTTGATAAACTATCTTTGCTCCACTTGGATTTTTGATTGAGACAGTTTTCTCCTCACAATTTATCTGAGCCCCATGTTCCATCATCCAGTCCATCCCCAGCACTACTGCAATTCCCTTCAAAGGAATCACATAAAGGTCTACAAAGTATGTACAACCACAGATCGAGATAACCTGATCTTGTTTAATGTGGCGTACAATCACATTCCCCCTGCCGTAACTACGGTCATAGGGTTTTCTAACGTTGCCCTTCTAATCCCGAACTTATCACAGAATTCTTCAGAAATTAATGAAGTAGTTGCACCAGTATCAAATAGAACTTTGCCGGGATTGGTAAGGATATTGAGCGTACCTATCACTGCATTCTCCGATTTATCCACCTCCTTGAGGGTTGCATAGTTCAGCTTCCTGGTAGGTCTGTTCCTCTTGCCATTGTTGTTCTTGCCATTATTTCCTCCTTTATTAGGCTGTCCATTTCCTCCACTGGCTTGCCTTCCATCTCGAACCGGCCAACCTCCTTATGGTTTGCTTGGACAATTGGGCTTGATGTGACCTCTCTGACCACAAGGATGGCATACAATTACTGGTTTCGGGCAATCCCTGCTCATATGCCCTGGGAGTTTGCAATTGTGGCATATAATATTCTTTGCGTTTGGATTTGCACTCCGATTGGAATTGTTGTTGTTATAGGGCCTATTCCTTGGTTTGAATTCTAGATTGGGCTTGGGCTTGCTTGCTTGTATCCTCTTGGTTTCCTTCTTAGCTCTCTTCCTTCTATCCTCTTGGACATTCTTGTAGTCATCTTCGAAGGTAATAGCTACATCTAGCAACTGCTGATAAGATTGCTTATTATCCAACCTCAACTGCATCCTCACTAATGGATTTAATCCACGCAGGAAACGCTTCTTCCTCTTTTCCTCCGTATTAACTTCTTCCTCATCATATCGAGACAGTTGACTAAAGTCTCGGATATACTTCATAAGACTTTTGATTCAATAGACCCCCAAAGGAACAAAAAGAATGAGACAAATTAGATCAATGGCTCGGATCGACCGATACCTCTTCGCATGAGGGGGCATTTGATCGGGATTCAAAAAAATTAGACCATGTATGTACTGCCCGCCAAAGCCCGTACATGACCGGAGAACGTCAATACGCATGTATTTTTTGCAAGCGACGTGGAAACGTAAGTGTCCAACTCATATACAATACTAGCATATGCCTGCTGTTGTAGCAACACTATGTATGTGGTTTAGGGTGAGTTCTTTTGGTCCCGTTGGCGGACTACCCTCGTGCGCCCTCCTCTAATACGCATGGGGGAATTCTATCCTTTGGGACGTTTACAACCTTTTTAGAGTGGGGGGTCTATGGAATCACACCTCACTTCATAACACTAGTATATCCCTGCTGCAGCTCCTCAAATTCTCTCCGCTTCAACTCCATAACATTTTCCGGAACATGATATTCATGGAATCTCTATTTAAACTCCTCCTAGGTGTACTCCCTTCCTGGTTGTTGCATGGCCAACTGATTCTCCCACCATGATGTTGCAGGTCCAGTCACAAGATGAGTTGCATACATCAGTTTCTCCTCATCATTGCAACCTGCAGTCTTCGGCTTTCTTTCTGTATCTGCTAGCCAATCTTCTGCATCCATTGGTTCAGGAGCTGATGCAAAAGGTAACGGCCTTGCATTCTGGAAGCCAGATAGACTCACTCCTCCACCTTCAGGTGCCCTCTAACACCTACATGAACTTTTTATGGGTCTCTTGCATCATTTGCATACACCGCATAAACTTCTGCTCCATTAACGGCCTCATTGGTGGTGGTGGTGGTAATGCTCCCTGATTTGCTGCATCTGCATCGGCCTTCTCTTTGGCCTTATGTTCCATCCGCTTCTGTTCAGCTTCGGTTTCTACACCCGTATCCATGACTCATAATTACACCATGCACATGTGTTCTGAGCTCGACTTTACGCACAGAACTAGTCACACAATGAAGATCCAAAGAAAATCCAAATATGCATTTCACATATTATACATAATATCATAATACTACAAATTCATTACAACATATACCATATAGGTATAATCACAACACTACCTTATTTATCTAACTATCTTATTTCTTGGAGTACAATACACGGTACTTGATACTTCTAAATAGTTGCCTACTTCTAGTAGTAAATACGCTTATCATACATGCCTGATGTCCAACCGTGATGACGTGATGTTTGTCGCACAGTTTATTGAACAAATGGCCTTCCAGAAGGAACATACTCAGTATCTGAAGTGTCAGGACTTGAGTCATTACTCAACCTGAGAGCATTGACTCCCTCCATCTCAGCTGAAAAGTATTCAGAAAAATATTCAACATTATCTCCTACCTGCATCTCCTGAGCTTCATTCACTACTAGAGAAAAGGCTATAGGAGACATGCTTATGCGAGGCACATTTAGACCATATGCGCCTCCTATATAATAGGCAAGGCACACTCCTTCTCCATGCGCCTCTAGTATAAAAATATGCGAGGCGCATATGATAAGAATGCGCCTCCTATAATCCATGTACGGACGGAATCTAGCAGCCCCATATTATGCGAGGCGCATTCTAGTCATATGCGCCTCCTATATATCAGATAGGCGAGGCGCATATGGACAGAATGCGCCTCGCATAATCTGTGTGGGCCTGCGTGTTGGTAGGTTCACGAATATGCGAGGCGCATATGGTTATATGCGCCTCCTATATTTGATAATATGCGAGGCGCATATGGTCATATGCGCCTCAAGTAACTCCTGCGGGCCCGGGCGGTGGTAGGTGGCTGCATATGCGAGGCGCATATTGCTATATGCGCCTCCTATAGTTTGAATTATTGGAGGCGCATATTGTGCAATATGCGCCTCGCATAACCTGGCACCACTTTTTCCCAGCTTTTTGCACATGGAGGCAACTACCACCCCACTCACTTGTGTCACTTCTTCCTCCTCCACCAAGACAAATCTGGTCGCCCCCCTCCTCCTCCCCACCTCATTTCCCCCATTGATCACCATAGGAATATCTTTTGCCGTTTTCAAAAGAAAACTGTCTTGTAGTGCATGACTATGGTCAAGCATGGGTGAGCCGGTGTCACTAGGCCCACGGTCAACAGGAAGCAAAGGTTGGCGGTCTTCATGGGGCCAGCCTGCAGAGCTAGCAGCAGCCCGCTGCGCTGCCATTGGAAACACGCCACGAGTCCTCTCCATTTTGCTTCCCTTCCTCGAGCCTATTCCCCTGACTCTAGCTAGGCGAGAACAAGCGGCGGCCATGGCTGGACTGGTGAGCGAGGAGAAGCTAGGGGACGTCCTGATGCAGGCCATGCGAGCGCAGAAGAATCTCTGGCCCCAGCGCGACCGCCTCCTGCACCTCCGGCGCCGGCTACAACAGCAGCAGCAGAGCCCCGGCGGCGACGACGACGACGACGCGGCGTTTCTCAAGGAGCTTGCCGCGAACCTCTTCAAGGTCCACTTCGTCGGCATCGAGGCCGGCACTCGCTTGCTCGGCTGCTGCATCCAGACGGCGCTCCAGGGCGGCGCCCGCTTCGACTTCAACATGGCCCTCGCCATCATCCCCGACGAGCAGCAGTACGCCGTGCTGCTCGCGCATGGCCTCCCCGCGCGCCCGACCACGCAGGCCGAGGCCTTGTCCCGCGTCGAGGCCGCCTTCAACGCCGTGAAGCTGGCCCAGGAGCACCACCTCTCGTGCTGCATCGAGATCCTCGCCGGCGTGCGGCCGCCCAGCCACATCCGCGAGCTACCGGAGGAAAGAAGCATGATTGGCTACTCAGACGACACGGTCGCCTCCGCCACCGAGCACATCGCCAAGCACGTCCTCCCCAACCTGGCCAAGGCAGCGCAGGCCGCCAGTCGCAGGGCCACTGGTAACGCATCTGAGGTGGCCAGAAGCAGCAAGGACCCGGCCCAGGCGCTGACCTACCTCCACCGCGCGTGCTCCCTGATGAGCCTCGCTGTCAGTCACATGGACCTCGCCGTCGCCGTCCTCTCCGGCTTCCTCGACCCCAAGGAGGTCGCCAGCCTCTCCGACTTCACCGACAAAACCGTCTTCATCTCTCAGGTATCTACATCATACATGAGTGCCAGATCCGATGTGTATGTATCTCCAATATTTGCATGAATCAGTTCGTTGATCTAACCAATATGCAATTTTTGATTTTTCTCGTTTTCACTGCAGGACGGACCTTATCCATCAGACTGAGCGATTTCCTGAATGCTGGCCATCACCTGGTCGATCGAGGCTGGCAAGTGATGAAGGTGGTGGGATCCCTTTGCAGCATTATTGATCCAAGCCCAGCGCTTCAATTTACCTACTAGTACTATAATTTGCAACCTCGTGATCGATTTTAGTTCAGTTCGTTTAGTCTACTGTCTGCTGTTCGGTTAGCTAGCTTGATTCTGGGTGGGGTAATGTAATGTATCTGCATCTATCTATCTATGATGTGGACGATCGAATGGCAGCAGCCCATCGATCTGAGAATAGTGATCTTATTATCGTGATGCCATGTTTTAATTATGTCTCGTCTCCTGATGTCATTTGTTCTCATTCTGGGATAGTTGTTGATACCATGTATCATGTTGTATGTCATGATTGATGTGTAATGTATTCATGTTGGTTCTATTATGCTTTGTCAAATTGCAAGTTTCTGAAAAATTTTGTGCTCTTTATACTGTATTCTGGACTATATTGTATATTTGAATATTTGTATATTATTATTTATAGCGGTCTGTAAAACTTGAATTTCGAAAATATTACTGGAGGCGCATATAGGATACTATAGGAGGCGCATATACTATAAATATACGAGGCGCATTGTAAAACATATGCGAGGCGCATATGATATGCGCCTCCTATACTTCACATATGCGAGGCGCATATCGATATGCGCCTCTCATAATAATATGCGAGGCGTATATCGATATGCGCCTCGCATATGTGAAGTATAGGAGGCGCATATCATATGCGCCTCGCATAAAAAATACCCGAGGCTTGAAGCTAGAGGCGCATATGATATGCGCCTCGCATAAGCTTTTAGGTGCGCCTCGCATAGGCTTTTCTCTAATAGTGATTCCTTGAGTTGTCAACAGGATACGCAGATCCTGCTAATCCCCAGGTGTTCCTTTGGGCAAGATAGTTAAACACCGGATAATGTATATTCCCTAGTTTTTTAGAAGATGTTGATGATTCAAACACTCTCTCGTCTGGATCTTCTTATTCATCCTGATTATCTATCGACATGGCATTTCTACTACTATTACTAGGGTTAATTCTTGCACCCATCCAGCTAGATTTTCCAACATTTCTGTCAGAACCATCTGTGGACATCTGGTGTTCGTGAGATCCTTCATATGATCCCCTTCTCCAACCATCTGAATTCTCAATAGGAAGTTCTGAATCAGAACCTTCCTATGAACCCTGTGGTACTGCATACCTCTTATCCATAGTAGGATCATGTATAGGTTCAGGACTTGGTGAATAAGGATATGATATAAAAGATTCAGGATCTATAGGTATATCCTTAAAGATAGGTGTTGCACTACTACTTGCTTCCTTCTCTAACTGGAATGCTAACTGCTTCCTCCTTTCCGTATCAGTTAGATACTCTAACATGTCATTTTTATCTTCGACAATCACTTGATGTGTCTTATAAAAAGATGCAACAAGTGTTCGGTATCTATCCATAAACTTGGAAGATAACTTAGGATGCTTCTTAACCAAAGTAAGATGATCCGGTATAGGCTCCGAGTCTATAGAATCATGAGGTATCACAGAAAATGTGCTACCTTCTAACTCCTTGGCTTTATGCTCCCGGATATTAGATATCGCCTCCACAACAGCAACATGATAGGCTCCTAAATGACTTCTACCCTCACCTATAGGTAGATCGTGATATAATCCAAGCTCCTCTGGAAGTTGGATACTCCCACGATACTTGTATAACATCTGGCCATCATGGTAAGTTATAGTATTCACTGGAATTCTAGTTGGACAACTAAAAATCTTTAGAAGTTGACGAAGTTGGTCTGTGAATGATCCTTGATAATCATCAAGAGTCTCCTCTTTCCTTACCAAAGCCTGTTTTGGAAACTTTGGTACCATAGCTCTGTATATCAGGAAAATATTTTTATTAGTAACCAATAATATATTGCATCATAACAAAGAATTATCGCACTAAAACATATAACGGAATATTCTCATTTGAATACCCATTATATTTCTTTCAGAGAATTCTTTATTGTTTCTACACTCTCCAACAAGAAATACCCTTACTAGGTTTCCAACCTAAGGTCAAAGCAATTTGCTGTGATACCAACTACGGTGACCCAGCATACCGCTGCATGTGTAATACACTATAGTCGTTGACATGCCATCCACAGAATAACACTGTTCTGTAAATATCACATCCCTCAGAGTGGTACAACAGAAACATTGCGAGTCCATATCACAAACATACACACGTTATTATTATTACAATACCGGAAGTTCAAGGCTTCCAAAAGATTCAACTTATAAACCAAAATATAAGTGTTTCAGCGGAAGTTTCAAATTTAAAACTTAAACTCCAAATTGAGCTCAATAACTTAAGGCTATATATTTTTCATGTTGCTCGGCTCAAGTGGCTACTAGAACTATAGTAATTATACAGACTCTTGGAACTCTCCTTCGTAGACGATGTCGTAGTCCTCCCCTTCTACGGCTCCATACAGGTTGGGCTCTTCATAGAAGACCTCCTCTTGACTCTCATATGCATATATTGGAGTATCTTCAGGATTCTCAGAGTCTAAGCAAGGATTCAAAGGAAAGGATGAGTAACAGTGTTACCCAGCAAACTCATTATATGCAAATTAGGGAGTTTGATGCTCTATCTACCACCTCATACTATTAGTCTTTGGCACTATGCAATTTTCGTAAATCTTTCTTCAAAGGTTGATTTTATTATAAAAATCTATGACCATCAGCCTTCACAGGTTGACCAGAACTTTCATGGAGTTCCTTTCATGCCGCGTTCATAGCTTCTTCCCGGAACAGGGAGTATCAAGTTACAATTCTTACACTCTACAGAGGTGCGGTTACTTTACCCATGAGAGATCAACTCCTTGTTGCACAACCGGGCGTACTTTCCCGTCCACAATTCCATGATGTGGGGCCCAGTAGTTGGTCCAAGCCAACCACTGCCCTCTCCGCGACCTCATATGTCTGCACGATCCTTCGGGGCTGGCTCACCATCGTTAAGCCCCTTTTGGGCAGGCTAAAACCCTGATGAGGCCCCGAAGACTCTATGACCTAGTGATTCCCGGAATAGTACCATTTACATGGACTATAACCCTAAACACCATTCATAGATAATCTAGACACCAAAAGTGTGGGGCGTAAGGGTGCCACCCATATGTTGGATCCGCACAAGGAATCACAATGTCATGTTAAGTTCATCTTGCCTCCATACAAGAGGAAAAGGGTACAACTGACTTCTCCGTCCCATTCCAAATCTCATGGTTAACGCGTAATATACGGCGCTAGAATCACTAATGCTATGGGTTATTAATCCCTAATTGTTCATCATTATTGCAATTAGAACCCTAAGTTCTATTGCTCCATCATATCATCACTTAGGATGATATCTAAGATTTAGTATCTTGAGAAAATAATGTTTTCTTTTTCTATAATATAGAGGATAACACACAACTCGCAAATACTTTGATAAAGACTCTTCAAAGGACATGAGCAAGTGATGAACTTGCCTTGTGATGGGAAGGTAGTGAAGTCTGATGCTTGCACTAGACCTTGAGCTTTTATGTCTACAAAAACATTATTATTGCCCGGTAAGGACAATATTTAAAGAAGCAAAATGATTATGCAAAGTAATGTAATGCATCATTTAACTTCATATGTATTATTCCCCATTTATTTAGATTATAAAAAATTCTTTTAATAATAAAGAATTTATAAATATTTTTTTAATATTTATTGAATATTATATTCTTTTATTTTATTTCAATTTATTTGCATTTTATTTAATTAATAATTCCTTTAAGAATTATCATTAAATACCAAAAATTGATATTAAATATTTGTTTAGTATTTTTCTGAAATACTAAAATATTAATATATAATGAAAGTGATTTTTATTTATTTTTATCATCTTTCAATAATTTTGTAAAATTCCATAAGGAATATATATATTACAAAATTCTTAATAAAATTTATATGTCTAAAATTTTATCTCTTATTTTATTTGGATAGTTTAGATTATTGTGAATCCAAAAATACATTTATAATTTTTGGAATTTTATTTTATTTTCTAGAATTTATTTAAGTTCAAGGGCTTTTTGGTCTTTTCCTATTTATTAAAACAGGATTTACGTCATTTGGGCTAACTATTTGGGTTTACTGGGCCCTTGTGGCCCAGTAGGGCAAAGTCAAAACAACACCCCAAAGGGGTCTTGGCCCAACCAGCCCAACTCACCTTCTGTCTCTCCCTCGATCTCACCTCTCTTTTTCTCCTCTCCCGACCCTGTGGTCAGCGATGCTGCCGCCAGCGATTCGCACCGCTGTGGACCTTCCTGGCCGTCGCCGTGGTGCATAGGGTGGTTGTCACCACTACTTCACCCTTCTGTCCAATTGATTTGGACCCGGAGCCCTCCTATGGCAAGATCGATGCCGTTCTGAACCCTAGGTTTGGGGTGGCGTTGGTGCTGACGCCGTCGCTGCTGTCGTGTGTCATGGCGATGCTCCTCGCCCCCAGGCGTGGCTATGGTCGCCGCATCGGTGAGGTGTGGGTCGCAGTGCCCCCTTGGGGGTGCTCCCCGTGCCTCCATGTTCGTCGTCGACCCTCTGATTCTATGAATTAATTTTGATATGGTTCAGATGGTAAAGTTGCTCTAGAAGCAATACTTGGGAAATCTAGTGGTTTAATAGCTCACCACTGTCACTACTTGGTTAATGACAGTGAGTGTTGTGTGATGAAGTCACTGTATTAGTACTGTTGGCTTAAGAATTCATATATACTGTTGGCTTAAGAATTCATGTATTAGTACAATGATGATATATATATATATATATATTTATAATCCTAATTATGATTCCTGTGATTAAGAACAGGAAAATGATTTATAGTTGGTTGGTTGTATCTGTGAAGATTGGATTCTTAACCTGCTTAGTTTAGAACTGTTCTTGTGACACAGTATGACACACAAGATTAGATTCTATTACTTGGTTTGGTTTTGTTCAAGCTTAAAATTGGCTTGGCATTATAGTTAAGTGGAATTCTCTTTCCTTCCATTCTTAGAACCCATGATGTTGGTCTGAGGTTTAGGGATTAAAACTTTATCTTGTTCTTTCTCATGGATTGGTTCTGGTAGTGATACCATCTACTGTTTCTTGAATCAAAGTTGGGGAAAAATGATTGTAGGCTTGATAACTTATATTGATCCATATGATTAAATTCTAAGGTGCTACTCCTTTCTTAGAGATGTGCCTAGAAGTTTAAATCTTGGCTATATTCATTCTTGAATTGAAATATAGCTTGATAGCTAGGATCAATGATGTTGCCCTGAGATCCTAGTCGGATCTTTATAGTTTTCTGATTGCTTTTAGTGTTTAAAACTTCAATGATGGAATCACCCCACTTGGGTGTTTTTCTAAGAAGTGGAGTATGAGACAACTCATAAATATTTGTCTAGCTTAGACATATAGATCATGTGATGGTCTGTTACTACTCACCACACTTGGTTGTTGTTGTGATCTTGTGGCTAGCTTGATCTGGTGCTCCCCTGGTATTTCCAGCTCCTAGGCTTGTTCTTGATCTAGCCCATCACCTCCTGGTTCTGATGTCTTGATCTTGGTCTTGCTATCCACCTGATCTACCCCCTCCTTATGTCACCATTTTGGTGATGTGAATCAGGGTTTTGATTGGTGTGATCTTGCTTGGCTTTGGCTTGGTTTAGCTGGGCTGCTGTTCTTGGTGTGTATGAACAAAGAAATGGTGTGGGGATGCCTCCCACGGCTGTGCTAATGGTTTTATGTGATTGAGCTGTTGTTGTGGTGCTGACACCACACACCATGCAGTTTGGTGTGTGTGTTGCCTGTGTGCCTGCTGCACAACTTGTGGATATATTCTGAATTTGAAAGTTACTTTTATCAGATTACCTTTTACTTGGCTAGTGAAACTTGCCCCTCCTTGCTGTTTATTTGACTTATGGCTTAAAATTATGAAAGATATATTCCTTCATATTGGTGAAATTTGCCCCTTTAAAAGATTACTCAATGATGAAATCTTGAACAGTGCACTTCACTGTCAATTTTGAGATTAATATAATTTTAACCTTGACTTTCTTTATTTTTGTTTGTGTTTGTTTTGCAGGTACCAGACTTGGAAATTCAAGACTTTAGTCTAGGTTTTATTTTTTCTTTGTAGAATAGTCATATGTACTATTTCTTTATTCTTTTGTAAATATGTACCAGACTTGGAAATTCAAGACTTTAGTAATTACTATTGTAAAGATTGTTACTTATTTCCATAAGTTACATTTGTGTAACTTATTTATTGAATAAAATTTTGAAATGAAGATTCTTATTCTTAATTGCTTTCTTTATATAAAGTTTGAACTACTAATTATTAACTCTTGACTAAAGCATAATACTCAAACATAACTTTAAATCCTTTTGAACTATAAATTCAACACTCAAGTTTAAATTCAAATTTCATTTCCCAAAACACATTAGTCCACAAAGATCATATCAAAGTCTATAACAATCATCCTTCAAGACTATACCTAATCTCAAAGCATGAAAGAAACTTTGATCACTTTAGGTTTTTATTTGGCGAAAAATTTACCCACATTTTCATAGATGAATGCATGAATTTTCATAGATTCCTAAATCTACCCTTCGTTGGTTCCTAAATGCTGGGATGTTACAACCAATGGGCTCAATGTTTTGGGTTTGCCAACAACAACACCGATATATGCTCCACTACTTTGTTTTAAATCCTACATGATGGGAGTACTTTAATTTAAAAACAATTTGTGGA
The DNA here is from genome assembly GCA_916181665.1 of Avena sativa. Taxonomy (NCBI): domain Eukaryota; kingdom Viridiplantae; phylum Streptophyta; class Magnoliopsida; order Poales; family Poaceae; genus Avena; species Avena sativa. The sequence goes on along the minus strand of OV702285.1, from coordinate 361,304,658 downwards.
AACACATCCAAGCGGGACCAAATTGATCATCCTGTTATCTCCTATTTGTTTTTGTTATTGCTAACACCTTTCAGGCATGTGGTGAGTTTACTAGAGTTAATGAGGAGGATATGATGATCCTCGCAAAGGCTGCTATTATTAATTGTAACTTAATGCCAAATTTGGGTGCCTTTCTTGTGTTTTGCCTTAAGCATCTGGCTCTCCAATCTCTAGGACCCATATGCGGAGGAGGAGTTGTAATCGTTCTTGCACGCACACTTCACATCAACCTAGGTAACATCGAACCGTTGATAGGAAGTCACCATCTCGTTCTTCCCACTTAAGAGCATGTGGTATGGTTTCTAAAACTCATGGTAGATACTTCCTTAATATACCTGGAGTGCATCACTTGATCCCAGCTTCTTTTCCTAATGTTCTATTCTCTATCAAGGATGGACGTTTGCATTTTGACGCGCATGTTGAGGCAGATTTACCACCATCAAGAAATACCCATGGGAGAAGGAGGAGGAGATGAAAAGGTAGAACAAGGGGGTCCCGAACAAGATGTGCAGCCACCAAAATACTACACCACCAATGAAGATATTTATGCACTCAAAGGGAATATTCAAAACATGAACAACCACTCCATCAACCTTTGAGATGCTACTACGAACCTTGCCACCCAAATCCATGATTGGAGTAGCCAATGGAACATGGGAGACTATCCATCGACACCGCAATGAGCAACAAAAGGGCTTGCAAAAGCATGAGCTTGGGGATGTGTTCGTTCGGAAAATCTATTTGTGTAATAATGAGGTTGTACTCCAGCTCCATGGGAGCTTTGAAACACACGTGTTGACTTGCGCCAACATTTTGCTCTTTCCTTTGCTGTTTAGTTCGCTTTCGTTTTTATTTTGCAATTGTTTTTCTTTTCTTAGTCTGTTGCTTGGTCAGAAGTTCTTTTATATTCTTTAATCCATATTATAAAAAGTACAAAAATATTTTTCTGTTCTTCCTTTCTTTTCTCTTTTTGTAAATGTGGATTTGCACTTTGCCTCTTTGATTTAATATTATTACGATAGTAATCGTGTTTGAGTTTTGGAGGAGCACATCCCTACAAGTAAGATAATTATGAAGTCACTTATGAGAGGTATGTACTATGTCTCCCACTTTTTAAGCTTGAGTTGTTTATCCTATTTGGTTTATTTGCTAAGATTCCATGCTAGTGGGGGTAATTTAATATGGTTAGAGTAAAGCTTTTTATTAGTATGATCATTAGTTGTTGAAGCTCTTTCACTAGTTCTTTAAGATAACCAAGGCTTGCCTTGGAAATAATATTGCCAAACAAGTACAATAAGAAAAAGTCTAAAATTTATGACTTGTTTGATGAATAATTATCTTGAGAGTATACCCTTAAAGATACGTAACCCCATAGATATTTTGATAGTCTTGACGACACTCATGAAAGGAGTTGTTGTTCAAACACTTGCAAAAGAAATAGTCGTTGATCCTTGAAAGAAATTAAAAATAAGAGATATGTATGATGATCCACATGAAAATTCATTGGCATGGTCTCGTTACTACTCTATGAATTTTCTTGAAAGACAATGATTGGATTAGAAGTGTTTTTGATAGACTCTATTTACAGATGTGGGTGTAAATAAGACACTTCCCTGTTATGATACTTAGAACATCCTAGTGTTCCTTGGCAAGCTGAGAGTTAACTATAAGAATTGTATTGATTTCTACACTTGTAGATATTTATACTTATATTAATCTTAACTTTCATTGTCTTGACTTATCGAAGCTTGTATAGTATTCATGACATCTCTCTAACTTTGATAAACCTCGCAAATGAATGATGTGTTAAGCACATATGACTACCAACTGTAAGTGAATTCTTATTCTTGTTGTTTCAAGTTTAAACGCTGAATTCCTTATAGTTCTTTTGTTATTGGTCGAGGGCGATCAAGGATTGAGCTTTGCGGAAGTTGATGACTGTAACATCCCAAAATTTTCCAAATTTTGAAATGTGAAAAATAAATAAACAAAATAAAATTTTGTTGAAATTTAGGGTGAGAAGAAACTTTTTGATTCCAATTTGAAACATCAAAACCTAATTTGATCAAATAAAATCCTAAAGGGATTTAAAAAGATAAAGAAATAATAAATAAAGTTATAATAGTTGGAATTACTATTTTTGGATCTTTAAATAAAAAAATATGGTTTTTATAAAGCAAAGGTAGATATATAAATAAGGATTATTTTATAGAGCCAAATTAAATCTTCGCCAAGCTTTTGAAATAAAATATCTATTTGATAAAAAGAGTAAAGGTTTATTTAAATAAAATAATGAGGATTTATTAATATCCATTTTTATTAAAGTAAAGGGTTTTCCATTTTAAATAAACACTAAAACTTGTTAATTTATTTTAAATAAGATTTCCAAGTGTTTTAGTTTTTCAAATGAAACCTACTGAAAGGATTTTGATATTATTTAGATTTCAAAAAGAGTTTTTAAAATAAATTAAAACCTATTTAAATTAAAGACTATGGTCTATTTATTTAATTATTAATAGATCCTAAATGAATAAAAGAATTATTTTATTTTGGACTTTGAAATATGTTGTTAAACAGAATTAAAATTCACCCAAAGTTGGTGGTGATTTGAAATCAAATGGAGATTGAAAAATATTATTAAATCTTAATTAATTAATACTAGAGCCTATTTTAAATAATTAAAGTACCTTAAAAAGAATAAATAAATTATTCTAAATTTGACTTTGGAATGTGTTATTAATCAGTATACAAATCTACACAAATTTTGGTTCAGGTTTGAATTGATTTGTTGCTTGAATTGTTTGAATGAAAATCAAATCAGAATATTCAAAAACAGAAAAGAAACATGTTTAGTATAAAAAAAATGGAAACAAACCCAACCCATCTGGCAGCCCACTAAGGCCCAGCAGCCCACTCCCTCTCTTTCCCCCGCAGGAAATGTTTCGAACCAGAAAAGCCACCCGCAAAGACACTGACCGCTGGACCCCACTTTCTTTTTTTCTCTCTCGCTGCCAGGCAACCCCACTGCCCCGTCAACTTTGTCTTCACCCGCCACTGACTGCGCCCCCTTCCTGGCCATTACTGCCGTTGAATGCCAGTGTGAATTCGCTTTACTGGCCGAGTAACCCCCGTCGGTGACCGCTCCCTCTTAATCGCCTCCCTCCCCTCTCCATTTCCCTCCAGACACCGCACCACCGGAGCCCCCAGGCTGCCCTGATTCCTGCTTCGACCGGCACTATCTCCGGCGAGCTCACCGAGAAATTCTGGCAGCTCCTCGCCTCCCCTCGTTTCCTCGACCACTCGAGCATGCTCACAGGATCCAGACGCACATCCGAGCAGCTCCAGTTCGCCTAGGCACGCCCTGGACCCTCGCCTTCATCTTGAACAGAGCACCACCGCCGTCTACCACCTCTCCGGCGAAGCCTCTGGTAAAAATCTAACCTCCCTAACCCCTCTCCTTCACATGCACATGCTCACCGTGAGCCCGCGCATCTAACGACACCTCTTTTTCTATCTGGCGTGCGTCGTACCTTCGCCATCGTCTTCAACAGGATGAGCCCGACGCGGACACGAACTCCGGCGAGCGATTCGAGCCAACTCCGTGCGCCCCTGTCCATCCTGCGGCCACCTTGAGCATCACCGCGACCCCGCGAACCCGGTGAGCACATCCTCCCTCTCCCTCGCTTCATGTATCCGCCACAGCGCCGTTAGCCGATCGTCGCCACCGCCAGCCACCGTCGAGCGCCGCTGACATTTGGTCACAGTGCCCTGAGCCGCTGGATTTTGATCTGACAGATGCGATAGAACGTAACTCGAAAGGGTAAGTAGTGCCTCTGAGCCGTGCGATGTCACTTAGATCCAACGCCTCTCGTTGCACGATCCGCACGAAGCGGTACAGACGAATAGGAATAAGACACGTGGCCCCGTCTGTTTATAAAAACCAGGAATTGTTCTATTAGAGGATCCAATTTGAAAAATTCATAACTTTCAAACCACACATCCAAATTTTGCAAATTTTATATCAATGGATTCAGCAAAACAAGTACTTTCTGACCATGCCCTTTGTTTAGTGAATTGTTTCTGTTAAATTGCTTATTTTTGCAGATTTTATATCAATGTAGGCATATTTGGAATATAAAATTTGTTCTAAAAAGATTTTTGAGATAAAACCTTTGGCAAATGGATTGTTTTGAACCTACTGACCATAGAAATCAATTGGTGGTTTCAAAAATGTATTTGGTAAAGCAAAAGAATGAATCTTTGATTTAAAAACATTTCTAGCCAAAAAAATGTTGATTATGGTTTAAAAATGATTTTGGAGGAAAACCTTTGAGAAATGTTTTGATTCAAACTCTCTGACCCTAAACACCAAGTTTTATGGTTTAAAAGTGTATTTGGTGAACTCTATAAAGATTATTACTTTGCTAACAGCATTTTCAACCACATAAAATAATGATTTGGTTTAAAAATGATTTATTAGTAAAATCTTTTGCAAATGATTTTGCCACTTATATAAGAGGACCAATAGGTGTTTTCCAATGTTTGTAACCCATTAGAAACCACTTTTACAAATAAACCATCTTTAGCATGCTTGCATGCATTACTTTGTTTCTATTATTTTATGTGATATTGCTTGAATGGTAGATTGAAATGTTGCTTGCTTGATTGAATTGTAGTGATTTGAAGAGTGTGAATATTGCAAAGATCAAGGAGTGAACTTATATTCTCTACCAAAAAGGCAAGTGACGCTTCATACTTTTGTCCCATTATTTCACTATGCATTAGTGATATTTCCAAAGTAGGACTTGCATGGAATTTTGCTAAGTATATACTATGCCATGGGAAATCCTAGTAGATGAAACTTTAGTAGAAATTTCCTAAGTTAAGATTTGTGGCATCCTGCAAAACCACTACTAGAAAATCGCGTTGTTTTTGTGCATTGCATCACCATGACCGCATGCTCATGTCATCATGCCACATTGCATTTGAGCATCGTCATCATCTTGCATTTGCTTGTATAAAACTAATTACGGAAAAACCTAGTTTTGTTTTCTAAACGCCCCGTCTTTGTTCAAACGAAAAACCCGGGCCTCCGGATTATTTTGTTTGTCTGCTATCGGTTTGCAAACGGTGCATTTAAAATAAATAAAATTTTAAATTATTTTATAGTGGGGCAGTCGAACGGGCCGGATCGACCCGAACGACCACCCCCAGAAAGTAAAAACGGTCCAACCTAGACCCTTTTTCTACCCAACCTATTCCTACCCAACCCCTCTCCACCTCACCCCAATCAACCCCCTTCTAACACCTCACCCTCTCACTTCCTCCACCCAATCCCACCCAGCCACCTCAGCAGCCACCTCCCCACCTGGCCACACACCACAACCGTGCCCCCCTCCTCTCTCTTCTCCCTGGCCACACGCACACAGACGCACGCAGCACACCCCACCCTGCGAGCCGGGCCCGCCCCTGCCCAGATCCCCACGCCCCCCCGACCCCACCACGACCCCACCCCCACCAGCCGCGCAGCCCTCCTCCCTCCCACCTACGCGCGCGCCTACCTTCTTCTTCCTCTGCGCCGGCCCCCTCCCCGCTTCCCCCTGGCGCCCTGCACAACCCCGCGCGACCGCCCTCTCCCTCTCCTCGAGCGGCGCCACCGCAGCTCGAGCTCGCCTCCTCTCCCGCCGTCGTCCGCCCCGCCAGCTCCCTCGCGCGTCGGCCGCCATCCCCGATGACGCCCCTCCCCTCGGCTCGCCGCCGGGCTCCGCCTCGTCCTCCCGCAGCGGCCGAGCCGGCCGTCGACCCCGCGTCCACCTCCCCTTCCCCGCCGGCGCCCCCTCTGCCTCGAGGCCGCCGCTCCCCTGCAAGCTCCTCGCCGGCGACCGCTTCCTCCGCTCCGCCCCGCCGCCAGCATGTCCTCCCCGCCGCCGGCGAACCCCGGAGCTCCTCCGGCCCGAGCTCGCCCCGGCTCGGCTCCCCTCCGCCTCGGCCCGAACCCGCCACCACGACCATCTCCTCCATCGCCCCCCTCTGTCCCGCGCGTCCCCGGCACCGATCTCCCGCGAGCTCCGCAGCCGCCGCCTCCGCGCCCCCTCTGCACCCCGCGGCCCCGCGTCCCCGCCTCCTCGTTCTCCCCGGGCCCCCGCCGCCGAGCCCATCCGCGGTACCGCCGGCTCGCCAGGAGTTGCCGTCGACATGCGTGTGTGCTCCTGCGTGTATGTGTTGGTGCTTGTGCGATGTACCAAGGCAACGTCCGAACCATGGATACAGTACCCGTACTCCGTCTCAAACCCGTCAACGCCATCTACACCGAGAGCCCGCGGTACCTGGAGGACGACATCAAACCGAAGCGCTAAGTCGCCGAGACCCCGTCCCCGAAGGCCTCCGACAGGGAACCGACAAGATCTGCATCACGGACGCACCACGGACGCCGAGAAACCCTCGGACGCCAAGATCTTCTCCACGGAACACCGGAAGCTCCCCCTGAACGCCAAGGTCGTCGGCACGGATACGACATGAACTTCCCTCGGACGCCAAGATCTTCTCCACGAAACACCGGAAGCTTCCCCTGAACGCCAAGGTCGTCGGCACGGATACGACATGAACTTCCCTCGGACGCCAAGGTCTAACCCTCGTACCCGAAGACCGCGATGATGTTGAACCAAGATCCCCATCGGACAAGATCGTCACCAAGACCGGCCATGTTGAGATCCGAAGACCGATCCCGGAGCCTGATCCGAAGACCACATGTGCGACAAGTACTACTTTCCGGTACGCGGACCGACAAGATCTTCGCGACGATAAGTAAGACACCGACCAGGGCGAGCCCGATGCGCCCCGCCACCGAACCCCAGATCTGAACCCTGAGTCCGACCCTGAACCCCGGAACCCCGAGTTCGTCGAGACCCCCTAATGTGCGAACCCCTTCCCGAAACCCTATTTTATAATATAATACAACTTGTCGCATATCACTTGTTCATCTCGCATGCATATCATGTGGTTTGGGGGCCTTATGCCGATTCACCATATAACTAAATATGGGGCCCATATGCGGGCAAATCTAGTCTCATATTGGCCTCATTTAAATATGTGTAGCGAACCGGTGCTATATTTTTCCATGTTCAAACAACATTTAAATTGCGGGGGTTTTAAATAACTTGCACCGCTTAATTAATTGTCAGGCCCCCGGTTCCGCTTAATATGGCCTAATTGCATCGCATCTTGCCATGCCATGCATCATACATGCATCATGCCGATCTTTTGCCGTAGTATTAAATATTGCATCCGGTGTTTCTTCTAGTGTTTTGCTTCTTCGCGGATAAGGCCGTTGAGTTGATGCGAGTGTCGACCCGAACTTCGGTTGAACCTTCGGCAATGTTTCTCAGGCGAGCATCTCCCTCTTTCTACCTATCTTACTTTTCTAGTATTTATTCCCTCCTGTTGATCTATTGCTATCTGTGTCGCGATGCTCTAGTTCCGTACCCGTGATATCCCTTGCAGCCATATATTGCCTCGGACACACCCTACTACCTGTTGTTTGGTAGATAGTTGGACTTGCGCGTCGTAATCGCTTGCTCAAGTGCTGTTGCGTGTCGTCAAGTACCACAGTTGTTGGAGCCTTGCCGCATGTTGATGTTGGAGATGAACATGGCTTTGTTTTCCTCTTCGGGAGGGCCTTCGCCTCCCTTTCCTTCTTCTTCTTCCTCTTCGACGGAGTGGCTTGACGGCGCGAGGTGGTCTCTGGGAGCTCGTCGTCGTCATCATGACGCTCGAGGCTTCTGCTCGCCTCGATCTCGCGCTGACGTTGCCCGCGGGTCTTTCGGACCAGCGGGGCGACTTCCTCTTCGGACTCTTCCTCGTCGTCCTCGTTGCCCCTCGCGGGTGGCGATTCGCCTATGTCCTGGGCGGATGGCCCCGGGCTCTCATCGTCCGAGGGTGGGAGCCACCCTTCCACCACTTGGAATAGCTGCGATGAATACAAAACAGAATCAGAATTACCGCGACTGCATACACTGCGACTGCGAACAAGGTAAAGAAATTACCGTTGGAGCCGGACGCTTCGCGGTGTAGGGGGCGACCCCGGCCTGCGCATCCAGGTACACCGCCTAGGTGATCTTCTTCAACGCTGGGATATAATCCTCTAGCTTCCACTCGTCGAGGCAGGCCTTCGTCGAGTCTCCCCGGCACGTGTACTGGTACATATAGTGGTCGCGTTGGGCGAGTGGAACGAGCCATCGCCCAAGCCAGCAATTGTACAAGTTTATCGTCTGAAGGCCCTTCTTTTTCAGACCGCGGATGGTCTGGAGCATTTCGTCAACGACCATCCGCTGGTCGTCGGGGAGCTTGCCGATTTGGAGATGGCGCGGCTCAGAACGATTGGCCGAGTACCGCGGGATCGCCACCTCGTCCTCCGGGGTCGCCTCGGCCACGTAGAACCACGACTTCTTCCAGTCGCTCGCTGCCTTGGCGGGTAGCATCAGATCGAAGAAAGAAGCTTTGGACTTGAGCTGGAACGTCAAGCCGCCCGCGGCTAGCATTGGGCCGTCTGCCTCCTCACGGCTGATCCGTCCGTGGAACAGATCTTGCCACAAGGGAAAGTAGGGCCGGCAGCCCAAGTAGCACTCGCAGAACGCCACGAAGATGGCGAGCTGTTCGATGTTGTGGGGACCCAGATCTGAAGGCTGGATCCCGTAGTAAGCGCAAAAACGCCGGAAGAACAAAGATGTGGGAAACCCTAGCCCCCGCTCGAGATGACTGGTGAAACAGACGAATTCCCTCTCTCGCGGGTTTGGGGTCGTCTCTCCGGCTGTGGGGATACGCCAACAGCCGGCTCGCAGGATCCCGGATTCCTCGAAAGACGCCAGCTGCGCCCTCGTACACTTGGACCTGCCCCATGGTTCGGTGGAAAGGGCCATGGCTGAGAGGTTGGTTGGAGATCGGGGGATTTCGAGTCGATTGGATCGCGGAGCTGGGGAAGGAAAATGTGCGCACTCGGAAGAGGTGGTGGGCAGTTGGCTCTACGATTGCCTGCTATTCCTCTTATATAGCGGGAGTTGCCCGCCAAATCAGGGGGCCGTTACCACGCGATGATTACGCCAAAAGTTACCGTTGGATTACCCCCAACGGCTAGTTTGACTATGCCTGACGGTCCAACTTCAGCCACTCGGCTCGCCGGGTCAATCGCCATGACCGCGTCCCGCCGACTCGACTCACCCGAGCCGCGACTTGGTTCACCAGATTTTCTCCTTTATACAGGAGCCCGCCGACGATTCGACTGGATGCCTACTTTGAAGCCGCATACTCCGACTGCCAGCAGCCATTTACGCCCAATCGACGACGGCCTCGGGGACTACTGATGGGGATATGCCTACTGGGGTATACCCAGCAGGGCGTTTCCGACTGGCCCGTGAGCTGGCGAGTGGGCCTGCAGAACGGCGAGTGGATTGGGGCCCAGCAAGGTACCGAGCGACTGGAAGCTGAAGGCCCAGGCGAGTAGATAGGCCCAGTCGGGCTAGGTTAAACGACTACTGAATCTGTAACCGAATCGGTTGAGATATGTAAACCCTAGGGGAGGTAAGCCTATATAAACCTCCCTATGGGGCGAGTAGAGACACGTTCCCTCATACACCCAAGCGACTCGCTGCCTAGCCGCCGAGCTCGCCCATTGTAACATCTCCATAATACAATCTAGCAGGAGTAGGTCTTTACCCTCCGGGGGGCCGAACCTGGGTAAAACCCTGTGTCTTTGCCCTCATCTCGCACCGCAGATGGCTGGCCGCCCTTGCCCCTCGTTCTACTACTCGCTGCCGATTGCAGCATCTGCCGTGACCATTGCCACGACACCTAGAACTCGCAGAACCCTATGATGGCGGCATATCGGGACAAACTAGAGGAGATGGATAAGTGCTTCGAAGGCTACGAAGTCAAGTGCGTAAAGAGGGAGGAAAATGAGGCGGTAGATCTGCTTCAAAACTTGGATCCCCCCACAAACCAATTCCGTCAGGCGTTTTCCTAGACAATCTACGGATACCATCCATGAAGGGAGCACACCTCGAGAATCCAGATAGAGTTGACTCATTTGTTAACGCAGTAATAGTGGTCCCTCCGGCTTGGACGAAACCGTTCATGGACTACCTCAAAGATGGTATACTTCCCGCCGACAAAGTCGAAAGTCGGCAGATAGTACATTGAGCAAAAGGCTATACCATAATAAATGGGCAGATATACAAAATAAGCCCTATAGGAGTATTCCTAAAGTGCGTTTCCTAGCATCAAGTTATGGATATTCTTCGTGAGATTCATCTTAGAGATTGCGGGCATCATGCCAATCCATGATCTTTGGTCTCCAAAGCCTTATGGCAAGGATTTGTTGACACATGCATCGGGTGTCAGTATTTGTTGGGAATATGCCCTAGAGGCAATCATTTATGATGATATTTCCCATTATATTCATAAAGATATTAAGTTCTCTATGTATAAACATCTGATGTGTATCATTGAATGTGTGATTCAGTTGTGGAACTATGCATTCATGTTGTTTGTACTAGATATCCTTGGTCATCGAGGTTGTGCTGGACACACAACTTAGACCAATGTGAAATTCGGTAGATGAATCGGTTCCACTTTTCATGGGCATGGAGATGCTATTCCGACATACACAGATTAGGCTAAAGAGTTTAGCGAGTCGGATTGACCCATATAGAGGTACAACAAACAAGTTGTCATTTGTATATATCAATCAATGTAATCCTTAGACCCGAGGTTGTTGCACAGTTCGTGTTGAGGATCACCGACTTAGGTTATGTCAAACGTTGATCTGTAACTGGGAAGTTTTTGTAACAACCCAGCATTTAGGAACCAACGAAGGGTAGATTTAGGAATCTGTGAAAATTCATGCATTCATCTGTGAAAATGTGGGTAAATTTTTCGCCAAATAAAAACCTTAAGTGATCAAAGTTTCTTTCATGCTTTGAGATTAGGTATAGTCTTAAAGGATGATTGTTATAGACTTTGATATGATCTTTGTGGACTAATGTGTTTTGGGAAATGAAATTTGAACTTAAACTTGAGTGTTGAATTTATAGTCAAAAGGATTTAAAGTTATGTTTGAGTATATGCTTTAGTAAAGAGTTAATAATTAGTAGTTCAAACTTTATATAAAGAAAGCAATTAAGAATAAGAATCTGCTGTCAAAATTTTATTCAATAAATAAGTTACACAAATGTAACTTATGGAAATAATTAACAATCTTTACAATAGTAATTAAATCGAAGAATAATATTTCTTTATCGAATAATAGTACAATCTTTATTACAAAAGAATAAAAATAAAATTACAAAAGAATAAAGAAATATTACATATGACTATTCTACAAAGAAAAGAAACCTAGACTAAAGTCTTGAATTTCCATGTCTGGAAACTGCAAAACAAACACAAACAAAAAGAAAGAAAGTTAAGGTTAAAATTATATTACTCTCAGAATTGACAGTGAAGTGCACTATTCAAGATTTCATCATTGAGTAATCTTTTAAAGGGGAAAATTTCACCAATATGAAAGAATATATCTTTCATGATTTTAAGCTATCAGTCAAATAAACAGCAAGGAGGGGCAAGTTTCACCAGCCAAGTAAAAGGTAATCTGATAAAAGTAACTTTCAAATTCAGAACATATCCACAAGTTGTGCAGAAGGAACACATGCAACACACACACACACACACACACACCAAACTGCATGGTGTGTGCTGTCAGCACCACAACAACAGCTCAATCACACAAAACCATCAGCACAGCCGTCGGAGGCATCCCCACACCATTTCCTTGTTCATACAGACCAAGAACAACAGCCTAGCTAAACCAAGCCAAAGCCAAGCAAGATCACACCAATCAAAACCCTGGATCACATCACCAAAATGGTGACATAAGGAGGGGGTAGATCAGGTGGATAGCAATACCAAGATCAGGCCATCAGGACAAGGAGGTGAAGGGCTAGATCAAGAACAAGCCTAGGAGCTGGAAATACCAGGGGAGCACCAGATCAAGCTAGCCACAAGATCAACAACAACAACCAAGTGTGGTGAGTAGTAACAGACCATCACATAATCTATCTGTCTAAGCTAGACAAATATTTATGAGTTGTCTCATACTCCACTTCTCAGAAAAACACCCAATTGGGGTGATTCCATCATTGAAGTTTTAAACACTAAAAGCAATCAGAAAACTATAAAGATCCAACTAGGATCTCAGGGAAACATCATTGATCCTAGCTATCAAGCTATATTTCAATTCAAGAATGAATATAGCCAAGATGTAAACTTCTAGGAACATCTCTAAGACAGGAGTAGAACCTTAGAATTTAATCCTATGGATCTATATAAGTTATCAAGCCTACAATCATTTTTCCCCAACTCTGATTCAAGAAACAGTAGCTGGTATCACTAACAGAACCAAACCATGAGAAACAACAAGATAAAGGTTTAATCCCTAAACCTCATACCAACATCATGGGTTCTAGGCATGCAGGGAAAGATAATTCCACTTATCTATAATGCCAAGCCAATTTTAAGCTTGAACAAAACCAAACCAAGTAATAGAATCTAATCTTGTGTGCCATACAAGGATGGTGTCACAAGAACAATTCTAAACTAAGAAGGTTAAGCATCCAATATTCACAGATACAACCAACCAACTATAAATCATTTTCCTATTCTTAATCACAGGAATCGTAATCAGGAATATTCATATATATATCATCATTGTAATAGACCATTTGTCAACACCCGGATTTTTAATCCCAGATGCCTGTTATGCCATACATCGAATCCCAGGATTACCATTTTTGCGAGACATAACAGATTTGGATATCACAGTACATCATCCATTACAAACCATACATAAGGTCTTACACAAATAAGGATCTCATGATCCAGTTCTTAATACAACTCAAGCTGCGGAATAACGTAAAGATAACGATAGCGTGGGCGAAGCTCCATCTTCGGGGTCACAGGCAATGCTGACGATGGGAGATGATCCTAGTTGTCGTAACCTTCCCGCGGTCCATCATCCTGGTACTCCTCTTCATAGTCTGGCCATGGGAATATCTAGGGACAAAGCCATGACTACTCTTTAAGTACTCGCAAACTAATACTAACAAGTTAAGGGGGTTTTTGTAGTAGGATACTAAGCTCTAGGGTTGTTTTGCAAAAAGCCATATTTACCTCTACTAAGTTCAGAAGCAAAGAAAACTAGTTGAAAGTTCTATAACACCTAAGTGGGAACTTGAATTTCATATAACAACTCTGTTGTGGTCAAGTCAAAGTCATTAATCATTTCACAAGTTGTTTTGAAAACATCTGACGGGGGAACATTATGGCCACTCCAACTGTCCATAACCGCGGACACGGCTATTAGAATAGTTTGACACTCTGCAGAGATTGTACACTTTCACCACAACATTCGATACATCCGTTAGGAACAATCCTGAATTCACCATACTCAGTATGCGAATAATCAATCCTAAACTTTCAATTACACACCCTAGTATAGGCACCTCTCCTGTGAGTTTGGCCGCCCAACCATGACCAACTGTCATCTTGGGTACTGCACAGGTGGACAATCTTCACAAGGTAGCCTCAGCTTAGACCTTGGCCGCAAGGGAACCCATACTAAGGTATATAAATTTCCAGTCAAGCACTACCCAATTTTTGGGTATTGTGGTTGTACGGTAAAATTGGAATGGTATCGCATCTACACAACCATCAGTTTTATAAAGGGTTAAGGCTGATGCCTCAACATTTTCATCATCAAAATCATCTAGTGTTCAAGAACACATGTCAAAACATTTCAGTAGAATGACTCATCATTCTAAGGTTTTCATAACCATTTTCACCAAGTATTCCCATCTAAAGTTGATCAAGTTTTATGCTTAGCACTAGCATCTACAAGTGGGGGTAAATACTACTGGTGGGTAATAAACAAGTGTATCTTATATATGTAAATCTCATGCCTCGGGACGACATTAAGATTATCTAACTTAGGCCATGTTTTATGATCTTTATGCAACCTTCAATCATCTTTATAGAATCTACAAGTCACTAATTAAACTCTAAGAGAAAGATTTGATAAAGAAAATAAAGTATTAAGCTTGCAAGTAAAGCTAGGATTGGGGATCAAGTGGGTATGATCACATATGCTTATGAATATATTTGGCATAGTAACAAGCAAGTAGTAGCTTGCCTAAGTAGGGTATCTTGCAAGTGTTAACTTGAATAATTGCAAGTATAAGCTTGCAAAGTTGCAAGGGTTAGCTTCCCTTGTATAGAGAAGTGGTTGAAATTCTCCTCGGCTTCTTCCTCATAGTATCCTCCTTCCTCCTCATATCCTTGGTCGGTACTAGCGTCTATAAATAAATACGACGTACACAATCACCAAACAATAATTAACTCTTTTTAATCATCACACAAAATTTCACACTAGATGATCTAGCATCATCACTATTATCACAAGCATTAAAGCACTTGTCTTATTTATTTTATTTGAGAAAATTAATTTCTACTCATTGGAAAACTACTTAAGATTTAATATTCTCCAACTCAAACATGGGATCATGTTGACACATGTCATCACCACATATTTCAGTACATGGGAATGTGATTTAAAGTGGTGTCACAATTTTAATAAGGTTTAACCTTTTTATTTTAATTAAATAAAGTGACTATAAATGCCTATGTGGCATTCTTTTATTACTTGAACATTATTTCTGCAAGTAAACCCATATGTTTTTATATATTCTAAAAGGTATGATCAAATGTGATTTTTGAGAGTTTAAATCAACTCAAAAGCTTTTATGGTTGAATTTAAAAAAATGTTTGAATGCTGAAAAGCTTCTGCCTTGTTATTTTCACCATGGGTGATCTAAAACTCTAAATGCTTTGAATCCAACGGGCTTGGATTAAACATTTTAGTACCTTTCTAAAAAAAATAGTTTCATGCATTTTGGTTCAGTGAATCGAGCTTGGTTGATTTTTGAATCTATGTACAGAACTGTGTTTGAAATTAAATGAATAAAACTAAATTTGAATTGTTGGGTCACACAGGAGGTTTAACAGGGCCGGCCCACTATGCACATCGCACGTGCGAGCTGGTTAAGTGGTTGTCCCCACGCGTTAGTCAGACGGTGAGGGGCGAAGCGGTATGGGGCAATGTGGACCGTGGGATCTAGTTCTAATCGAACGGCTCTGGTTCATCGTCCACGTCGGGAAGCGCCGACGAGATAGAACCCTAGCACGGCAGGTGGGGGTCGTGGGAGGCTCACCGGGGCTTAGGCGAGGGTCGGCGAAGGGGGCGAATGACGAAGTCGACGACGGAGGTTCTCCTGGTACCGGCAGCTTCTCCTGGGGCGGCTCCAATCGACGGCTCCCTTCTCCTCCAGAAGCGGCGGGCTTCGACCAAATTCCGGCGATGCGCTACTCGCCTTGCTTCGGGAGCGAGGTGGGGTGGTTCTGAGGGAGAGGGGAGTGAACTGGTGTGAAGAAAACAAGCGGTGGAGGCCTCTATTTATAGTGGCGGAAGGGGACCGACGGGCGCGGGCTGAGATCGTCGTGGTCGACGACACAGAGTGCTACTGGCATGGGCGACGGTAGGGGGCGGTGCTGTGCTCCCTGTCGAAGCTCAACGGCGTGGCGGCGAGGCGTGGGGCGGTGATGATCGGTCAGAACGCATCGATGCTCTGTGCGGGTCCGACAACGATTTTAATGGCGCACAGCATGCGTGGTCAGCGCGGCGGCGAACGGGCAAGTCTGCGGGGTTGCTGGGGAGGTGGTGATCACGCACGCAGCAAGGATGGCGCGCGGTCTGTGGGTGCTGGTCGAGGGTGGCGTACTAGCGCGCTCTCGGCTCGCACGCAGAGAGGTTTGACAAGGTCTTGTCGTCTGGTCCAGGGGCTGGCAGTGTCGGGGTTGGGACAGGGAGTGGTGGTGGATGGTGGAGTGCCTGCTAGACATGCTTGCTAGGCTTAGTGCTGCTCCTAGCTGGCTGTCGACAATGGGGTGACAAGGTGATGCTCGGCATGCTTGCCATTAATGGCATGGTCTGGTTTACAGTGAGCTAGAGGGGTTAAACAAGTTAGATGATCTACTGAGGGTGTAGAGTGAGCTAGATAGGGAACAAGTTAGGCCAAAATTACTGCACACTATAGTGTGTGATGTTTGTTTGATTTGTATCTGCAAGGTGTTTGATAAAATGGCCGCAAGATTTTCAAATTTGAATTTTGGATTCAAACATGGTGGGTTTGCTAGGAACATACTAGGGAGTGTCTGGTTAGTTGGATTAGTCAAGGGGCACTAGTTTGGTTGGGTTTTGAAAAGGGGTGATCTTCACATATGATAAAGATTCAATTTTGAATCGTGATTTTAATGAGGTTGCCAAATGTTTCTGTAAGTTTGAAAGGTGGGCTTTGATTCAATTTTACTTGCTCTAGCAAGGGGTGAAAACAATTGGGAAAGTTTCTGTTTGAAATCTTGGACTAGAAACACTCAAAGTGACCTAGTGAGCAAGATTGGCAAAAATGACCATTTGCTTTATTTGATTTCTTTTTGATTTGATCTTGATTTGTTTCTGCATGGAAATGTTCTATATGTTGTTATTTTCCTATTTAAACCATTTCATGCTCTTTAGGTTAATCACACAAGTTCATTCATGCATTTATCAAATCATCTCATTCACACATGCATTCATATGATTTTAATAAATCAAAGTTTTTGTTAACCCTAATTTTAGTGCTTATAGTTTGATGATCATTGTTTTATATTTTTTGGGATGTTACAAACCTTCCCCCCTTAAACAAAATCTCGTCCCGAGATTTGAAAAAGGAAGAAAAAAGATTACCTAGGATTTAAAGAGATCGAGAAACTCCGTCCTCATGTGATCTTCTCGCTCCCAGGTAGCTTCTTCTTTAGTGTGGTTGCTCCACTGAATCTTGAGAAACTTGATGCTTCGGGTCCTGGTGGTTCTGAAAGCTTCTTCCAAAATACGGATGGATACTTCAGGATAGGTCAGGTCATCGTGGATCTCTATGGTCCGGTGATAAATGTTCTTGAAAACTTGGGTCTTCTCCGGAACTTCAAGGCATTTGCGAAGTAACGATATATGGAACACATTGTGCACTGCGGACATTTCCTCTGGCAGTTCCAATTGATATGATACTTCTCCTCGATGATTCAGAATCTTGAAGGGTCCAATATATCTGAGGGCTAACTTTCCTTTGAGCTGGAAACGCTGCATTCCCTTCAAATAACGACACTTTGAGATACACGAAATCTCCGATATTGAAAACAAGGTCTCGATGTCTCTTGTTGGCGTAACTCTTTTGTCTTGACTGGGCGGTTTTGAGGTGCTCACGAATCTTGTGAACTTTATCTTCTGCTTCTCGTAGGATGTCGGGTCTGAAAATCTGACTCTCTCCTACTTCCGACCAATTCAAAGGGGTGCGACACTTTCTTCCATACATGAATTCAAATGGGGCCATTTGCAAACTAGCTTGGTAACTGTTGTTGTATGAAAATTCTTCGAAAGGCAGACATTATTCCCACTTAGATCCAAATTCTAGCACACATGCTCTCAACATATCTTCGAGTATTTGATTTACTCGCTCCATTTGTCCATCGGTCTGAGGGTGATACGCGGTGCTGACATCTAGTCGGGTTCCTAAACCTTCTTGGATTTTCTTCCAGAATCTCGAGGTAAACTGGGTTCCTCGATCCGATACAATGTTCTTGGGAACTCCGTGCAAACTGACGATTCTAGCGATGTATAACTCCGCTAGCTTCGAACTCTGGTATGTGGTCTTGACTAGTAAGAAATGGGCGACTTTGGACAATCTGTCAACTATGACACAAATAGAGTCATTTCCCCTACTAGAAGTAGGCAATCCGGTGATAAAGTCCATTCCAACAGAATCCCATTTCCATTCCGGAATCTGTAGCGGTTGCAACAGTCCTGCGGGTGTTTGATGGCCCGCCTTGACTCTCTGACAGATATCACACTTGGCGATATAGCTTCCGATTTCTCTCTTCATCTTATGCCACCAAAATTGTTCCTTCAAATCCTGATACATCTTTGTTCCTCCGGGGTGGATAGAATAAAGAGTATCATGGGCCTCTTTCAAAATCACATCTTTCAATTCCGAATCTGCTGGTACACAAAGGTGTCCTTTGTACCACAGAACTCGTTCTTCGTCTTCTATGAATCCGGGTACTTTCCCTGTACCGATGCGCCGTTTGATTCCGTCAATACTAGCATTTCCTTTATGCACCTCTTTGATCTGGCTGATCAAAGTGGGTTGAAGTTCTATGCTAGCCAAAAATCCTTCACTCACTAATTCCATTCGGAAATCTTCCATCTCTTTGTGCAGACTTGGTTGCTCCTTCAAAATCATGGATTTCAAGTGGCACGGCAATCTGCTAAGGGCATTTGCTACCACATTGGCTTTACCGGGGTGATAGTGAATGTGTAGATCATAATCCTTGATTAGCACAATCCATATTCTATGTCCCATATTCAACTCCTTCTGAGTGAATATATACTTCAAGCTCTTGTGATCCGAATAAATCTCACAACGGTTTCCCATCAGGTAATGCCTCCATGTCTTCATGGCTAGAACTACGGCTGCTAGTTCAAGGTCATGGGTTGGATAATTCTGTTCATGCTGCTTCAGTTGTCGGGATAGATAAGATATAACTTTGCCTTCTTGCATTATCACACATCCGAGACCGATCTTGGATGTGTCACAATACACATCAAAGGGCTTCGTGATATCCGTCATGATCAAGATTGTGGCTGAAACCAATCTCCTCTTGAGTTCCTGAAAACTCGCTTCACATTTGTCCGTCCATTCAAACTTCTTGTCCTTCTTCAGCAATTGGGTCTTGGGTCTGGCAATACTCGAGAATCCTTGTACGAACTTGTTGTAGTATCCCGCCAATCCGAGAAATGCACGAACTTGGGTTTGAGTGGTTGGGGCTTGCCAATCTTCGATATCTTTCACCTTTGCAGGGTCAATGGCAATTCCTCCGCCTGATACAATGTGGCCGAGGAATCCTACCTCCTGTAACCAGAATTCACATTTGCTAAACTTGGCATACAACTGATGCTCTCTAAGGGTTCCAAGAATGGTCCTTAGGTGTAGCTCATGTTCTTCTTATGATTTGGAATAAATCAAAATGTCATCGATGAAAAGAACGACAAAATTATCCAGGAAGTCCATAAAAATCTTATTCATGAGGTTCATGAAATAAGCGTGGGCATTGGTTAAACTAAAAGACATGACAGTATACTCAGATAATCCATATCTGGTGGTAAAGGCAGTCTTGGGAATATCCTCTGCGTGAATCTTGATTTGATGATAGCAAGTTCTAAGATCAATCTTAGAAAACATTTTGGCACTTATCAACTGGTCAAACATGTCTTCTATCTTCGGCAACGGGTACTTGTTTTTGATAGTGACATCATTCAACTTTTGATAATCCGTACACAAATGGTTACCTCCATCTTTCTTGTCCACGAACAAAACATCTGATCTCCAAGGTGACGCACTTGGTTGAATTAATCCAATTTCCAACATGGAATCCAGTTGCTTCTTCAGTTCTGCTAGTTCAGACGGGTTCATACTATATGGTCTCTGGGCTATGGGTCCAGTTCCAGGTATTAGTTCAATGATAAACTCGATATCCCGATCTGGGGGCATATCGGGAAAAACATCTGGAAATACATCGAAGTATTCACAGACTATCCGGACTTGGTCAAGGGTAGGTTGGGCTATACTCTTGTTGCACTTTAATTGACGGGTCAAGGTTTCAGATACATGCTAGACTGATATTCCGGATGTACTAGTCATGGTTATGGCTTTCTTGGCACAGTCCATTAATCCTTTGTGTTTGGACATCCAATCCATTCCTAGTACTACTTCCAGACCTTTAGTTCCGAATACTATTATATTAGCATAAAAATCTATGCAATGGATTCGGATAGGGACGGCTTTGCAAATTTGCCTAGCTTTGGTGGTTGAACTAGGTATTTGAACAATCATAACATGCTTCAATTTGGTTGGTTCAATATTACTAGTGCATGCAATTTCTTCAGTGAAAAATGACTACGATGCTCCAGAATCAAACAACACTCTTGCAAGTACTGAGTTAACAGAAAACATACCCAGCACGACATCTGGCGCTACTTGGGCTTCTTCAGCATGCATGAGAAAAAGACGGCCGTTGCGGTTGAGCAAGTTCCCTGGGACAAACCTTCTTTCAGGCTTAACACGACGCTGTTGCTGAGCTGGGGCCTTTTCATTGGGGCAGCGACAATCTTCTTGGGGCACTCATGGGAATAGTGACCCTTGGTTCCACATTCATAACAAGTCACTTGAGACTTGTCCTTCACAGCAACAAGCACAGCATTGCTTCTAGTCCTTGCGGCAGTGTTGGTGTTGGTGGTGGCATTGTTGTTGTTGAACATGGGTGGTGCACGGGTGAAATTGCTGGAGTTGCCGGGGTTGTTGTGGTTTCCTCCGGGCCTTGGGTTTCCATGGTTGGTATAGGTCGGACGGTTCATCGGGGTTCTGTTGGTTCGCGGGGAAAATCCTGGAGATGGGTTGGGGCGATACTTTGGTGTATGATGGGTTCCTGGTTGATGCATAATGCGGCACTTGCGGTTCTCATTAGCTTGGTTGATCTTTCCTTCCATCTGAATGTCAGAGTCAACTAAGGCTTCAATGTCAGCAAAGGGGATATTGACTAACATCGTCTGCATCTTATCATGCAGGCTTCAAGAATCTCTCTTTCTTCTTGGCTTCAGTGTCGATCTCATCCGGGGCATACCTAGAGGATGACAAGAATTTGTCACGGTATTCCACTACTGTCATCCTTCCTTGCTTCAGTTCTCTGAATTCATCTCTCATACTCTTGATCAAACCCGGTGGCACATGGTTTTTGCTGAACTTGACCTTGAATTCATCCCAAGTCATCATCTGACCTCCGGTCATTGCACAAACGTTGTTCCACCATGCTCTTGCATCTCCGGCCAGATAGTGGGTGGCGAACAGAACTTTCTCGCTAGCTTCCACTCCTGTGACTTCCAGATTGTTCTCCATGGTTTGCAGCCAATCATCTGCATATAGGGGCTCTACTGACTTAGTGAAAACATGTGGATTGGTGTTCTGGAAATTCTTGAGCTTAGATCCATGGTTGTCCTGATTTCCATGGCCTTGATTGTTGTTGGCCATCTAGGCGATGTGTTGAAGGGTGGCTAAGTTGGCTTGACGTTCGGCTCTTTCAGCTTCGCGGTCAGAAACCAACATTTGCAAGATCTTCAACATCGGGTCCGCGGATGAACCGCTTCCTCCGCGAGGCATATCAATATTGAGATAGATCATGAGAAAAGAGGGAGATTTCTAAGGTTCAGGGGTTGTTGAAAAGTTTTTGAAGTTTGACTCAGATTTTTCTAGCAACTTGCTTTTCATTCATTCATAGCACATGATACAAACAAACACCACAACAAAGAAAAACAAATGGTTTTAAGAACCATTCTAGGAAACTACGATACAGTGGGACCGAATACAATTCACTAACGCTAGTGCTCAAGTGCTACTACTCATTGGAGTCGGTGTTCTCATCATCCTCATCATTATCATCATTGATGAAAGCAAATTCATCCTCATCGGTGAATAATTCCATGGCCTGATCCTCCAGAAAGTCATCATCATCGTTGAGATAGGAGTAGGGGTCTCCACGAAGGTCTTCCCCTGCATTCTCACTTTCCTCCAACTACATGTCTCTCTCATGGACGGTCTCCTCCAAATCCGTGATCCGCTGGCGAAGACGGGCAATGATGCGCTCCTTCTTGTCGAGCTGACGGCGACGAGACTTGCGATCCTTTATTAGCATGGCGAGGGCCTGATCCTTCTTCTTGGCGATGGTGTACTTGTGGTTGGCGTAGGAATGGGCATTGTCCAACTCCTTCTGATGGTCGTACATCATAAAGCTGAGGTGGTCCAATTGACTCTTTTGCTCATGGTGGTATGGGGCCTCCAGTGGTTGTCCCATAACATCACGCCTTGGGTAGAACTCAGAACGGGTACCCTTGATTTGGTTGATACTCTGCCCACACAGACGGGCAATAGCTGCCTCCATTTCCATTACCAGTCCATCGAGCCAGTTGTTCTCTCTTAAGGTGAACTGAATTCCCTCTGCATTGGGAGGTTCAATCTTTCCTCGGAGACTTGCAACAACTAGCCACTGCAGATCTTCTCCTTCCTGATCATTGAGCTGATCTCCGAAGAACTCGGGGTGTGGACGCTCCAGCATCTCCGCCAGCTGGTCCAAGTCACGCTCAAAGATGAGATCTCCTCCATTCCCCAACTGATAAAACTTGTTGTACTTTACATCCATCTATAAGAATATAGGATGAGTAAGTTAGTAGAGTGATCAAGTGTGTCAAATTTTATGTACCTTGCAAATTTTTTTGAGGAACATGTATTTTCATGAAATAATCCAAGTGATAAGAATGAGAATAAGTTTTGTAAATACTCACTTCCTTTGGTTTTGAAACTAAGTTTTTGATTCAAACATCCATTTTAACTAGGGTCTCCTATGGTCAGGATGGATCTGATACCAACTTGTCAGCACCTGGATTTTTAATCCCAGATGCATGTTATGCCATACATCGCAATCCTAGGATTACCATTTTTGCGAGACATAACAGATTTGGATATCACATTACATCATCCATTACAAACCATACATAAGGTCTTACACAAATAAGGATCTCATGATCCAGTTCTTAGTACAACTCAAGCATCGGAATAACGTAAAGATAACGATAGCGTGGGCGAAACTCAATCTTCGGGGTCACAAGCAATGATGACGATGGGAGATGATCCTAGTGTCGTAACCTTCATGCGGTCCATCATCCTGGTACTCCTCTTCATAGTCTGGCCATGGGAATAGCCAGGGACAAAGCCATGAGTACTCTTTAAGTACTCGCAATCTAATACTAACAAGTTAAGGGGCTTTTTGTAGTAGGATACTAAGCTCTAGGGTTGTTTCGCAAAAAGCCAGATTTATCTCTACTAACTTCAGAAGCAAAGAAAACTAGTTGAAAGTTTTATAATACCTAAGTGGGAACTTGAATTTCATATAACAACTCTGTTGTGGTCAAGTCAAAGTCACAAATCATTTCACAAGTTGTTTTGAAAACATCTGACGGGGGAACAATATGGCCACTCCAACTGTCCATAACCGCGGACGTGGCTATTCGAATAGTTTGACACTCTGCAGAGATTGTACACTTTCACCACAACATTTGATACATCCGTTAGGAACAATCCTGAATTGACCATACTTAATATGCGGATAATCCATCCTAACCTTTCAATCACACGTCCTAGTATAGGGACCTATCCTATGAGTTTATCCTCCCAACCATGACCAACTGTCAGCTTGGGTACTGCACAGGTGGACAATCTTCACAAGGTAGCCTCAGCTCAGACCTTGGCCACAAGGGAACCCATACTAAGGTATATAAATTTCCAGTCAAGCCCTACCCAATTTTCGGGTATTGTGGTTGTACGGTAAAATTGGAATGGTATCGCATCCAGACAACCATCAGTTTTATAAAGGGCTAAGGCTCATGCCTCAACATTTTCATCATCAAAATCATCTGGTGTTCAAGAACACATGTCAAAACATTTCAGTAGAATGACTCATCATTCTAAGGTTTTCATAACCATTTTCACCAAGTATTCCCATCTAAAGTTGATCAAGTTTTATGCTTAGCACTAGCATCTACAAGTGGGGGTAAATACTAATGGTGGGTAATAAACAAGTGTATCTTATATAAGTAAATGTCATGCCTCAGGATGCCATTAAGATTATTAACTTAGGCCAAGTTTTATGCTCTTTATGCTACCTTCAATTATACTTCTAGAATCTACAAGTCACTAAGTAAAATCTAAGAGAAAGCTTTGATAAATAAAATAAAGTATTAAGCTTGCAAGTAAAGCTAGGATTGGGTATCAAGTGGGTATGATCACATATGCTTAAGGCATATATTTGGCATAGTAACAAGCAAGTAGTAGCTTGCCTAAGTAGGGTATCTTCCAAGTGTTAAGTTGCATAACTGCAAGTATAAGCTTGCTAAGGTCCAAGGGTTAGCTTGCCTTGTGCAGAGCAGTGGTTGACGTTCTCCTCGGCTTCTTCCTCGTAGTATCCTCCTTCCTCCTCGTATCCTTGGTGGTACTAGCTTCTATAAATAAATACGAGGTACATAATCACCAAACAATACTTAACAATTTTAATGATCACACAAAAGTTCACACTACATGATCTAGCATCATCACTATTATCACAAGGATTAAAGCACTTGTCTTATTTATTTTATTTGAGAAAAGTAATCTCTACTCATTGAAAAACTACTTAACATTTAATATTCTCCAACTCAAACATGGGATCATGTTGACACATGTCATCACCACATATTTTAGTACATGGGAATGTGATTTAAAGTGGTGTCACAATTTTAATAAGGTTTAACCTTTTTATTTTAATTAAATAAAGTGACTAGAATTGCCTATGTGGCATTCTTTTATTACTTGAACATTATTTCTGCAAGTAAACCCATATGTTTTTATATATTCTGAAAGGTATGATCAAATGTGATTTTTGAGAGTTGAAATCAACTCAAAGGCTTTTATGGCTGAATTTTAAAAAATGTTTGAATGCAGAAAAGCTTTTGCCTTGTTATTTTTACCATGGGTGATCTACAACTCTAAATGGTTTGAATCCAACGGGCTTGGATTAAACATTTCAGTACCTTTCTAACAAAATTAGTTTCATGCATTTTGGTACAGTGAATCAAGTTGGGTTGATTTTTGAATCTATGTACAGAACTGTGTTTAAAATAAAATGAATAATACTAAATTTGAATTGTTGGCTCACGCGGGAGGTTTAACTGGGCCGGCTAACTACGCACAGCGCACGTGCCAGCTGGTTAAGTGGCTGTCCCCACGCGTTAGTGAGACAGTGAGGGGCTAAGTGGTACGGGGCAATGTGGACTGTGGGATCTAGTTCTAATCGAACGGCTCTGGTTCATCGTCCACGTCGGGCAGCGACGACGAGATAGAACCCTAGCGCGGTAGGTGGGGGTCGTGGGAGGCTCAACGGGGCTCAGGCTAGGGTTGGTAATGGGGCCTAATGACGAAGTCGACGATGGCGGTTCTCCTGGTACCGGCAGCTTCTCCTGGGTGGCTCCAATCGACGGCTCCCTTATCCTCTAGCAACGGCGGGCTCCGGCCAAATTCCGGCGATGCGCTACTCGCCTTGCTCCGGGAGCGAGGTGGGGTGGTTCTGAGGGAGAGGGGAGTGAAATGGTGTGAAGAAAACAAGCGGTGGAGGCCTCTATTTATAGTGGCGGAAGTGGACTGGCGGGCGCGGGCTGAGATCGTCGTGGTCGACAGCACAGAGTGCTACTGGCATGGGCGACGGTAGGGGGCGGTTCTGTGCTCCATGTCAAAGCTCAACGGCGTGGCGGCAAGGCGTAGGGTGGTGCTGATCGGTCGAAACGCGTCGATGCTCTGGGCGGGTCCGACAGCGATTTTAAGGGCGCACAGCGTGCATGGTCAGCACGGCGGCGAACGGTTATGTCTGCGGGGTTGCTGGGGAGGTGGTGATCACGCACGCATGTGGCGAGGGCGGCACGCGGTCTGTGGGTGCTGGTCGAGGGTGGCGCACTAGCGCCCTCTCGGCTCCCACGCGGAGAGGTTTGGCAAGGTCTTGTCGTGTGGTCCAGGGGCTGACAGTGCTCAGGGCTGGGACATGGAGTGGTGGTGGACGGTGGAGTGCCTGCTAGACATGCTTGCTAGGCTTGGTGCTGCTCCTATCTTGCTGTCGACAATGGGGTGGCAAGGTGAGGCTCGACATGCTTTCCATTATTGGCATGGTCTGGTTTACAGTGATCTAGAGGGGTTAAACAAGTTATATGATCTATTGAGGGTGTAGAGTGAGATAGATAGGGAACAAGTTAGGCCAAAATTACTGCACACTATAGTGTTTTATGTTTGTTTGATTTGTATCTGCAAGGTGTTTGATAAAATGGCCGCAAGATTTTTAAATTTGAATTTTGGATTCAAACTTGGTGGGTTTGCTAGGAACATACTAGGGAGTGTCTGGTTAGTTGGATTAGTCAAGGGGCACTAGTTTGGTTGGGTTTTGAAAAGGGGTGATCTTCACATATGATAAAGATTCAATTTTGAATTGTGATTTGAATGAGGTTGCCAAATGTTTTTGTAAGTTTGAAAGGTGGGCTTTGATTCACTTCTACTTGCTCTAGCAAGGGGTGAAAAGAATTGGGAAAGTTTCTGTTTCAAATCTTGGACTAGAAACACTCAAAGTGACCTAGTGAGCAAGATTGGCAAAAATAACCATTTGCTTTATTTGATTTGTTTTTGATTTTCTCTTGATTTGTTTCTGCATGGAAATGTTTTATATGATGTTATTTTCCTCTTTAAACCATTTATTGCTATTTAGGTTAATCACACAAGTTCATTCATGCATTTATCAAATCATCTCATTCACACATGCATTCATATGATTTTAATAAATCAAAGTTTTTGTTAACCGTAATTTTAGTGCTTATAGTTTGATGATCATTGTTTTATATTTTTTTGGGATGTTACAAACCTTCCCCCCTTAAACAAAATCTCGTCCCAAGATTTTAAAAAGGAAGAAAAAAGATTACCTAGGATTTAAAGAGATTGGGAAACTCCGTCCTCATGTGATCTTCTCGCTCCCAGGTAGCTTCTTCTTTAGTGTGGTTGCTCCACTGAATCTTGAGAAACTTGATGCTTCGGGTCCTTGTGGTTCTGAAAGCTTCTTCCAAAATACGGATGGATACTTCGGGATAGGTCAGTTCATCGTGGATCTCTATGGTCCGGTGATAAATGTTCTTGAAAACTTCGGTCTTCTCCGGAACTTCAAGGCATTTGCGAAGTAATGATATATGGAACACTTCCTACTTCCGACCAATTCAAAGGGGTGCGACACTTCCTTCCATACATGATTTCAAATGGGGCCATTTGCAAACTAGCTTGGTAACTGTTGTTGTATGAAAATTATGCGAAAGGCAGACAGTATTCCCACTTAGATCCATACTATAGCACACATGCTCTCAACATATCTTTGAGTATTTGATTTACTCGCTCTGTTTGTCCATCGGTCTGAGGGTGATACGCGGTGCTGAAATCTAGTCGGGTTCCTAAACCTTCTTGGACTTTCTTCTAGAATCTCGAGGTAAACTGGGTTCCTCGATCTGATACAATGTTCTTGGGAACTCCATGCAAAGTGACGATTCTAGCGATGTATAACTCCGCTAGCTTCGAACTCTGGTATATGGTATTGACTGGAAAGAAATGGGCGACTTTGGACAATCTGTCAACTATGACCCAGATAGAGTCATTTCCCCTACTAGAAGTAGGCAATCCGGTGATAAAGTCCATTCCAACAGAATCCCATTTCCATTCCGGAATCTGTAGCGGTTGCAACAGTCCTGCGGGTCTTTGATGGCCCGCTTTGACTCTCTGACAGATATCACACTTGGCGATATAACTTCTGATTTCTCTCTTCATCTTATGCCACCAAAAATTGTTCCTTCAAATCCTGATACATCTTTGTTCCTCCAGGGTGGATAGAATAAAGAGTATCTGGGGCCTCTTTCAAAATCACTTCTTTCAATTCCGAATCTGCTGGTACACAAAGGTGTCCTTTGTACCACAGAACTCCTTCTTCGGCTTCTGTGAATCCGGGTACTTTTCCTGTACCGATGCGCCGTTTGATTCCGTCGATACTGGCATTTCCTTTATGCATGTCTTTGATCTAGCTGATCAAAGTGGGTTGAAGTTCTATGCTAGACAAAAATCCTTCACTCACTAATTCCATTCGGAAATCTTCCATCTCTTTGTGCAGACTTGGTTGCTCCTTCAAGATCATGGAGTTCAAGCGGCACGATAATCTGCTAAGGGCATCTGCTACAACATTGGATTTACCAGGGTGATAGAGAATGTCTAGATCATAATCCTTGATTAGCTCAATCCATCTTCTCTGTCTCATATTCAGCTCCTTCTGAGTGAATATATACTTCAAGCTCTTGTGATACGAATAAATCTCACAACGGTTTCCCATCAGGTAATGCCTCCATGTCTTCAGGGCTAGAACTACGGCTGCTAGTTCAAGGTCATGGGTTGGATAATTCTGTTCCTGCTGCTTCAGTTGTCGGGATAGATAAGATATAACTTTGCCTTCTTGCATTATCACACATTCGAGACCGATCTTGGATGTGTCACAATACACATCAAAGGGCTTCGTGATATCCGGCATGATCAATCTCCTCTCGAGTTCCTAAAAACCTGCTTCACATTTGTCCGTCCATTCAAACTTCTTGTCCTTCTTCAGCAATTGGGTCATGGGGCTGGCAATACTCGAGAATCCTTCTACAAACTTGCGGTAGTACCCTGCTAATCCGATAAATGCACGAACTTGGGTTTGAGTGGTTGGGGCTTGCCAATCTTCGACATCCTTCACCTTCATAGGGTCAACAGAAATTCCTCCGGCTGATACAATGTGTCCGAGAAATCCTACCTCCTGAAACCAGAATTCACATTTGCTAAACATGGCATATAGCTGATGCTCTCTAAGGGTTCCAAGAATGGTCCTTAGGTGTAGCTCATGTTCTTCTTCTGATTTGGAATAAATCAAAATGTCATCAATGAAAACAACGACAAACTTATCCAGGAAGTCCATAAAAATCTTATTCATGAGGTTCATGAAATAAGCGGGGGCATTGGTTAATCCAAAAGACATGACAGTATACTCATATAATCCATATCTGGTGGTAAAGGCAGTCTTGGGAATATCCTCTGCGTGAATCTTGAGTTGATGATAGCTAGTTCTAAGATAAATCTTAGAAAACACTTTGGCACCAGTCAACTGGTCAAATAGGTCTTCTATCTTCAGCAACGGGTACTTGTTTTTGATAGTGACCTCATTCAACTTCTGATAATCCATACACAAACGGTTACCTCCATCTTTCTTGTCCACGAACAAAACAGTTGATCTCCAAGGTGACGCACTTGGTTGAATTAATCCAATTTCCAACATGGTATCTAGTTGCTTCTTCAGTTCTGCTAGTTCAGACGGGTTCATACTATATGGTCTCTGGGCTATAGGTCCAGTTCCAGGTATTAGTTCAATGATAAACTCGATATCCCGGTCTAGGGGCATACCAGGAAAAACATCTGGAAATACATCGGGGTATTCACAAACTATCCGGACTTGGTCAGGGGTAGGTTGGGATATACTCTTGTTGCACATTAATTGACGGGGCAAGGTTTCAGATACATGCTCGACTGATATTCCGGCTGTACTAGTCATGGTTATGGCTTTCTTGGAACAGTCCATTAATCCTTTGTTTTTGGACATCCAATCCATTCCTAGTACTACTTCCAAACCCTTAGTTCCGAGAACTATTAGATTAGCATAAAAATCTATGCAATGGATTCGGATAGGGACGGCTTTGCAAATTTGGCTAGCTTTGGTGGTTGAACCAGGTATTTGAACAATCATAACATGCTTCAATTTGATTGGTTGAATCTTACTAGTGCATGCAATTTCTTCAGTGACAAATGAGTGCGATGCTCCGGAATCAAACAAAACTCTTGCAAGTACTGAGTTAATAGAAAACATACCCAGCACGACATCTGGCGCTTCTTGGGCTTCTTCAGCATGCATGAGAAAAAGACGGTCGTTGGGGTTGAGCGAATTCCTTGGGACAAACATTCTTCCGGGCTGAACACGACGCTGCTGCTGAGCTGGGGCCTTTGCATTGGAGGTCGCGGCAATCTTCTTGGGGCACTCATGGGAATAGTGACCCTTGGTTCCACATTCATAACAAGTCACTTGCGACTTGTCCTTCGCGGCAACAGGCATAGCATTGCTTCCAGTCCTTGAGGCAGCGTTGGTGTTGGTGGCGGCATTGTTGTTGTTGAACTTGGGTGGTGCACGGGTGAAATTTCTGGAGTGTAACATCCCAAAAATATTAAACTTGGATCATCAAACTCTAAGCATCAAAATTAGGGTTAACAAAAACTTTTCCAACTAAAAATATGAAAGCATTCATATGTGTGAGTATTAAAATTTGGATTCTTTTGAATTGCCTTGGTTCTGTGTTTCTTTTCTTGTAAAATGATTCTTAGGTGAAATAAACATCATCTAAACAATCCCCAAACTTTTCCCAAAGACAAACAAGTCAAAACAAACAAATTAGGTGAATGGTCACTTTGGCCAAATTAACTCCCATGCCTACTTTGGCTATCCCTAACTTTTTGAACTTAACAAAAACATGTATGGATCTTTGCACCCCTTGATAGTACTCATAATAAGGTACCAAGGACCACTTTGTGATCATCCAAAAACATTCAAATGCTTAGTTTAAATTATAGTTTAAAATTGAATCTATTTCATATGGGAAGATCCCACTATTTCAAAACCCACTAAAACAAGCTCAATTTGAAAAACCCAAACATCCACAGAACCCTCAACACATGCCTAGAACACCCTCCAAAAATATTTTCAAAATTCAAAACTCAAGTTCATGCAGCCATTTCATCAAACAGGTTGCAGATTCAAATCAACAAAATCAAAAAACACTATGTTGAGCAATGTTTTGGGCCAACCTTGTTCCCTCTCTAGTTACAACTGTAAGGTTCCCAACCTTATAATAAGGTAGAGATCCCTGTGTTTACAATGCTAGTCCATGGATCAATAGCTAGCATCCACATTTAAGATGTAATATCAAGAAACAAAGGTCATAATACAACTTTATAACCAGGAATAAAATAATTTATTACATCTTACATAGCTCATTTGGCTATCACATTACATTGCAGCAGAATATCTATAAAGCATGGGGTCCTTCATCTTCAAAGTGCCACAGGCAGACATGTTGGTTGTAGACTTGTAATCCTAATCAATAAACTTCACTAACATCAAACAAACCTACAACATAACAAGTTATAGCCACAAGGGTCAATACATTTGAATTGTATTGGCAAGTGATACTATGGTAGTGTTGTGGAGTCTATCATCTATATGCATTTGGCTAAGTGGATCTTAGGCTTGCTTTGCTCAAAATAGATTTACCTTACCATTTGAAAACACTAAGTTTTTGCTTGGCAAAAA
Source organism: Avena sativa (assembly GCA_916181665.1). Taxonomy (NCBI): domain Eukaryota; kingdom Viridiplantae; phylum Streptophyta; class Magnoliopsida; order Poales; family Poaceae; genus Avena; species Avena sativa. The sequence goes on along the minus strand of OV702285.1, from coordinate 361,273,344 downwards.
CATTCCCAAGGAATCTCCCAATAGAAATTGGTGATCCTTCAACCCTTGTTCAACCACAAGTTTTTAACTTAGAAATTGGGATGAGGAGATTCTTGATAGCTTACATGTCTTGATGCTCAAATTGTCCTTTGCCAGGGACATGGCTAAGTACTTAGATTTTACACTCTGCAGAGGTGGTGCACTTTCCCCACAAGACTTGGTTTCACCAAGACAAGATCTTTCAGAAGCCTTCCCTTAGACCAGAATGGACGCGTTCCAACCTATCATCCCCTACCACCAACTGTCCATTTGGCTAAGTTATTGCAACCTATATGACCCAGGCAGAGCCCATAATGCCAAGCGGCTGCAGTTGAAGCTTCTCAACATTTGACACCTCAAATCTCTTTGTTCCTGGGTGGCCATCCACAAGGGAGATACACAAGGTAAACCATAGAAATGGGCCTTGTGAACCACTCAACACAAACCATTCCTTCCATTCCACCCAGGTGATTCATTCACTTAGTTGTTTTATTAAACAAAACACAAGTCCACAGACTTAGAAATATTTCATAGCATGAATATATATTCCACCCTTGTTTTCTACTAGCTAATCTAAGCATGATAGTAGTAGGAATCTTAACTTATGAAATTCTACTACGGTTTCATCTACTAGGATTTCCCATGGCATAGTTTACACTTAGCAAAATTCCATGCAAGTCCTACTTAGAAATATCACTAATGCATAGTGAAAATAATGGGACAAAAGTATGAAGCATCACTTGCCTTTTTGGTAGAGAGTATAAGTTCACTCCTTGTATTTGCAATGATCACACTCTTCAAATCACTACAATTCAATCAAGCAAGGCACAAATTCAATCTACCATTCAAGCAACAACACATAAAATGATAGAAACAAAACAATGCATGCAAGCATGCCAACTTTGTTTTATTTACAAAAGTGGTTTATAATAGGTTATAAACATTCTAAAACACTTTGTTGGTCATTTTATAAAGTGGCAAAACTATTTGCAAAAGATTTTACTTATAAACCATTTTCAAACCAAATCATTATTTTATGTGGTTGAAAATGCCTTTAGCAAAACAACAATTTTATGTGGTTCACCAAATACATTTTTAAATCATAAAACTTGGTGCTTGGGGTCAGAGAGTTTATTCCAAAAAAATTCCCAAAGATTTTCTCCCAAAAGAATTTTTAATAAATAAACATTATTTTTATTTGACTAGAAATGGTTTAAATCAAAAGTTTATTCTTTTGCTTCACCAAATATATTTTTGAAACCACAAATTGATTCCTATGGTCAGTAGGTTCAAAATAAACCATTTGTCAAAGGTTTTATCTCAAAAATCATTTTAGAACAATTTTTATATTCTAAACATGCATACATAAGTTTCTGCAAAAACAATCAATTTAACAGAAGCATTTTACTAAACAAAGTGTATGGTCAGAAAGTACTTGTCTTTCTGATTCCATTGATATAAAATTTGCAAAATTTGGACGTGTGGTTTGAAAGTTATGAATTTTTCAAATTGGCACATCTAATAGAACAAATCTTGTTTTTAAAACAGACTCTGGGCCACGTGGCGCTTTCTTATTTGTCTGTACCACTTCGGTTGGATCGAGCCTTCTAGGCCATTAGATTTAAATGACTACGCACGGCACAGATCAAAGGATACCCCTTCGATTAAGTTTCTATCGCGAGCGGTGGATCTAAATCATATGGTTGTCGATCAAGCAACCATCAATCGGCGGCGCTGGCGGCGGCTGTGCGGCGGCGGCGCTCTGGAGGCGGAGTTCCGGCTAATACAGGAAGCAAGAGAGAGGGAGGAGTGGCTCACAGTGATCGCAGGGGTATGGCGAAGCTCAATGTGGTCTTCGGGTAGCAGGGGGCGCACGGGTGTCATCGGAATTCCTCGCCGGAGATGCTCCTGGCGTCGGGTGCGGTCAGTCGTCGTCGAGGGCGATGCTACGGAGCACGAGGGAGCAAACGGAAGATGCGGTTAGCTTCGTACGCGAGTCACGAACATGTGTGCATCATAAGGAGGGCAAGGGGGGTCTGTGCTTACCAGGAGGACTCGCCGGAGTCGAGGCAGACGGCGGCGATGCTTAGCGGACGTTGTTGCCGACGCTGTGGTTCAAGCGCGAGCAAGCGGAGACTACTGGGAGACGCGCAGGGGTCTGGGGAACATGCCTGAGTGGTCAAGGGGGCGAGGGGCGGCGAGGTATGGCCGTAATTGGAGCAGAGGCTCGTCGAAGACGGTGTGGTTCACGCGAGGAATCAAAGCAGCCTGGTGGCTCCGGGGAAACGAGGAATGAGGGGAAACAGAGAGGAGGGAGAGGCGGTTAAGAGGGAGTGGTCACCAATGGGGGTTACTCGGCCAGTAAATCAAATTCACGCCGGCATTCATCGGCAGTAATGGTGCGCGCGGTCAGCGGCGGGTGAGGAAGAAAGAAGCTGGCGGTGGGGCCGTTTCGTTAGCGAAGAGAGACAGGGGAGGTGGGGTCCATCGGTCAGTTGCTGAGAGGGTGCAGGCGATGGTGCGAATCGTTTTTCTCGCGAGGTGGGTAGATGGGCTAACTGGGCCTTGTTGGGCTAGCTGGGCTGGCTGGGTTCGTTTCCATATTTTTTTGTTCCTGTTTCTTTTTCTTTTTCCATTTTTTTTTTGATTTTGATTAAACAATTCAAACATCAATTTGAATTCAAACCTCAGCCACAATTTGTGTAGGTTTAAATATTGATTAGTGATATAATCTGAAGTTAATTTTTGAATAATTCTTTTATTCTTTTTAGGGTCTTTTAATTATTTAATTAGGCCCTTGTTTTAAATCAATTAAGATATAATAATATTTTCAAACTCCATTTGAATTTCTAAAACCTTCCAAATCTTTTCAGTAGGTTTTTATTTGATTAATTGGGTGTCAAATAATTCATCTTGAATTATTTGGAAAAGTTTTTAATATGATTCATAAATCATTTGAATTGAGTATTTGTTTTAATTCCAATGGAATTAAATATAGTTTTAATTCGCTAATGTTTATTTGGAAGATTTCTTTAGTCTTTTTTAAGTTAATTAAATAAATTTTATTCCACTTGGGTACATTCCAAATATTATTTTCTCATGAATTAAATAGTTATTCTTATTAGAGATTTGTATTTATTAAAATAGGGATAGAATGGTTAATGCCATGTTATTTTATTTGGAAATTCTTCATCCTTTTATTTCATTTGGATTTAGATTGAATTCATTCCATTTGCTTATGGTCTTGGACAAGATTTAATTTGGTCTTTAAATAATCCTTATTTAATATTTCTTTCTTCATCTTATAAAATCCATATCTTTTATTTATAGATCCAAACTTGGTGATTCCAATTTGTAAAATATTATTTGATATTTATTTATCCTTTTAGTTATCTTCAGGATTATTTGCTCTCCATTTGGTATGGATTTTTAGATAGGTTCTTTATTAGCTTTGGAAATTTAATTTCCTTATCTTATTAAATTCATAAGATTTTATTTATGGCTCCTAATTGAATGAAATCAATTTATATGGTTTTATAATATTTCAATTTATATGGTTCTTTATTAGCTATGGTTTTATAATCAATTTTTATATGGATCAAATCCATAGGCTTGGAGATAACTTGGAAATGATTTTATTCCATTAGAGTTTAGGGTTTGGATTTATTTTCCAAGTGTTTAAATTTCCAGATGCATTTTATGAGGAATGCATTTCTTTTGATTTGGATTTTGTTGAATTCAAACTTTAATTAAAGTTTGTTCAATATGGGATTTTAAGTTTCCATTTAGAAACAAAAGTTTCTTTTCACCCTAAATTTCAATAATTATTTATTTTGTTTATTTATTTTTCACATAACAAGATTTGGAAAATCTTGGGATGTGAAAACAACTAGCCTTAGTAGATCATCTAGAACCCTTAACTAACCTCTAGCACCACTGTGAGCTTGCCAATGCCATCAATGGTGAGCAGGCCGAGAGCACACATGTCACCCCAGTGTGGACAGCAAGATAGGAGAAGAACTAGCTGTGAAAACCTTGTCTAGCATGCAGCCCATGCCTCACTGCCCCTCTCGACCAGCCCTAGCTTGAAGACAGCAACCAGAACCGCTAGGAACGCCGCGCCCCCGCCGCTGTTGACCATGCCGACGCGCACCGCAGAGCACATGTCGTTCCCACGAAACCCGACCGCCTCGAGCCCTTGCCGCGCGCCAGCATTCACCCCACCGTCCCAGGAGACCACCAGACATGTTCATTTCACCGCCCGTACCCCGTAGCCACCGCTCGCCGCGGATTTCGCCGCCTCTGCCTCGCAGAGAACCGCGCGTTCCTGACCATATGCCACTGCCCCTACACGCGCATTTAAGCTCTAGAACATAGCCAGGAGACCGCCCATCGATCGCCAACCTAGGCCATGCCTCTAGCCGCCCGTAGCCGTGTCGCCACCGTCGCCTGCCCATCCCTCTCGGTCTCGCCGTCGAGCCTATAAAAGGATATGACCCCCGCTCAATTTCTTCACACCATCTCACTCCCCTCACCTCACTGATCCTTCCACCCCTTAGCCGGAGCACGTGGAGCAGCAGCTCGCCAGAATTGCGCCGGAGCAGGCCGCCTCTGGAGAAGAAGGGTACCGTTGATTTCGACCACCCCCGAAGCTGCCGCGACCACCCCCGAGTTTGCCGTCGTCGACTTTGTCGTTTGCCCACCTCGCCATCGTCACTGGAGCCCCGGTATGCCCCGTATGCACCCCCACTGAGCCGCTAGGGTTCAAGCTCGTCGGTGACATGTTCATCGTCGACGACGACCCTCAGCCGTTGATCCCACTTCTAATCCAACGCACCACATCGTCCCGTACCGCTTCGCGTTTTATAAGCCACTGACCAGTAGACCCCCCCTGTCAGTTGCGCCCCGCGTTGCGGAGTAACACTGGGCCGGCCCAATAACCCTTCCCGCGCAGCCCACTCGTTTGAATTTAGCCTTTTCTTTTTAAGTTCAAACATAGTTCTGTACCTAGTTTCAAAAATCAACCTAGCTCAATTCACGGAACCAAATTGCATGAAACCAATTTTGTTAGAAAGGTATTGAAATGCTTAATCCAATCCCGTTGTTTTCAAATCATTTGGACCTATAGATCAACCTTGGTAAAAATAACAAGTCAGGAGCTTTTCTGCATTCAAACATTTTTCAAATTTCAACCATAATAGCTTTTGAGTTGATTCCAACTCTCAAAAATCACATTTGATCATACCTTTCAGAATACATAAAAACATATGGGATTACTTACAGAAATAATGTTCAAGTAATATTAGAATGCCACATAGGCATTTCTAGTCACTTTATTTTATTTAAAATAAAAGGTTAAACCTTATTAAATTGTGACACCACTTTAAATCACATTCCCATGTACTGAAATATGTGGTGATGACATGTGTCAACATGATCCCATGTTTGAGTTGGAGAATATTAAATCTTAAGTAGTTTTTCAATAAGTAGAAATTACTTTTCTAAAAATAAATAAATAAGACAAATGCTTTATTCTTGTGATATTAGTGATAATGCTAGATCATCTATAGAACACCTTTCTGTGATGATTGAAAATAGTTAAGTATTGTTTGGTGATTGTGTACCTCGTATTTATTCATAGACGCTAGTACCGACCAAGGATACGAGGAGGAAGGAGGATACTACGAAGAAGAAGCCGAGGAGAACTTCAACCACTGCTCTGCTTAATGCAAGCTAACACTTGCAATTATGAAAGTTAGATAACCTATGCAATGCACTAAGCATGCTTGGTTAGACATATGTGATGATACCCCCTCCTAGTTTTACTTGCAAGCTTTCTACTTTATTTCTTTATCAAAGCTATTTCTTAGAGTTTATTTAAGTGACTTGTAGAATCTAGGAAGATAATTGAAGGTTGCATAAAGAGCATTAAATTTGGCCTAAGCTAGATAATCTTGATTTCATCCTAAGGCATGAGATTGGACTTAGTTAAACTCCACTTGTTTACCACCCCTCATTAGTACTCACCCCCACTTGTAGAGGCTAGTGCTAAGCATAAAACTTAATCAACTTTAGATGGGAATACTTGGTGGAAAATGGTTATGAAAACCTTAGAATGATGAGTCATTCTACTGAGATGTTTTGACATGTGTTTCCGAACACCAAATGATTTTGATGATGAAAATGTTGAGGCATGAGCCTTAGCCCTTTATAAAACTGATGGTTGTCTGGATGCGATACCATTCCAATTTTACCGTACAACCACAATACCCGAAAATTGGGTAGGGCTTGACTGGAAACTTATATACCTTAGTATGGGTTCCCTCATGGCCAAGGTCTTAGCTGATGCTATCTTGTGAAGATTGTCCACCTGTGCAGTACCCAAGATGACAGTTGTTCATGGTTGGGAGGCCAAACTCACAGGAGAGCTGCCTATACTAGGGCGTGTAATTGAAATGTTAGGATTGATTATCCGCATACTGAGTATGGTGAATTCAGGATTTGTTCATGATGGATGTATCGAATGTTGTGGTGAAAGTGTACAATCTCTGCAGAGTGTCAAACTATTCGAATAGCCGCGTCCGCGGTTATGGACAGTTGGAGTGGCCATATTGTTCCCCCGTCAGATGTTTTCAAAATGACTTATGAAATGAATTGAGGTTTTGACTTCACCACAATAGAGTTGCGATATGAAATAAAAGTTCCCACTTAGGTGTTATAAAATTTCAACTAGCTTTTCATGCTTCTGAACTTAGTAGAGGTAAATCTGGCTTTTTGCAAAACAACCCTAGAGCTTAGTGTCCTATTACAAAAAACCCCTTCACTTGTTAGTATTAGTTTGCGAGTACTGAAAGAGTACTCATGGCTTTGTCCCTGCCTATTCCCGTGGCCAGACTATGAAGAGGAGTACTAGGACGAAGGACCCCAGGAAGGTTACGACAACTAGGATCATATCCCATCTTCAGCATTGCCTGTGACCCCGAAGATGGAGCTTCGCCTACGCTACTTTTATTACTACGTTATTCCGCTGCTTGAGTTGTATTAAGAACTGGATCATGAGATCCTTATTTGTGTAAGACTTTATGTATGGTTTGTAATGGATGATGTACTGTGGTATCCAAATATGTTATGTCTCGCAAAATGGTAATCTTGGGATTGCGATGTATGGACAGGCATCCGGGTGTTGACAAGTTGGTATCAGAGCCATCCTGACCATAGGAGACCCTAGTTAGACTAGACGTTGAATCAAAAACTTAGTTTCAAATCCAAAGGAAGCAAATATTTACAAAAACTTATTCCCATTCTTATCACCTTGATTTTTTCATGAAAATTCATGTTCCTCAAAAACTCTTGCAAAATACCTAAAATTTGACACACTTGATCACTCTACTAACTTACTCATCCTATATTCTTATAGATGGACGTGAAGTACAACAAGTTTTATTAGTTGGGGAATGGAGGAGACCTCATCTTTGAGCGGGATTTGGACCAGCTTTCGGAACTTATGGAGCATCCGCACCCCGAGTTCTTCGGAGCTCAGCTCAATGATCAAGGAGGAGAAGATCTGCAGTGGATAATTGTTGCTAGTCTCCGAGGAAAGATTGAACCTCTTACTACCGAGGGAATTCAGTTCACCTTAAGAGAGAACAACTGGCTCGATGGACTTGCCAGGGCCATGCAGGAAGCTCTTGCCCGTCTGTGTGGGCAGAGTATCAACCAGATCAAGGGTACCCTCTTTGAGTTTTGTCCAAGGCGTGATGCTATGGGACAGCCACTGGAATCCCCATACCACCCCGAGCTGAAGACCCAGTTGGACGACCTTAGCTTCATGATGTACGATCGTCAGCAGGAATTGGATAATTGCCGTGACTACTCCAACCATAGTCTGCCATCATCAAGACGAACGATCAGACCATCGCCATGCTAGCAAAGGATTGCAAGTCTCGCCGCCATTAGCTCGACAAGAAGGAGCGCATCATTGCCCGTCTTCGCCACTATATCTCGGATTTGGAGGAGACCATCCACGAGAGACACATGCAGTTGGAGGAAAGGGAGAATGCCGGAGAAGACGTTCGTGGAAACCCCTACTCCTATCTCAGCGATGACGATGATTTTCTGGAGGATCAAGCCATGGACTTCTTCACCGATGAGGATGATTTTTCCTTCATCGATGACGATGAGGATGATGAATATGACGACTACACCGACTCCAAGGATTAGTAACACCTGAGCACTAGCGTAGTGAGTTGTATTCGGTCCCACTGTATCGTAGTTTCCAGAATAGTTCTTAAAACCATATGTTTACCTTTGTTGTGGTGTGTGTTGTATCGTGTGCTATGGATGAATGAATGAAAAGAAAGTTGCTAGAAAATCTGAGTCAAACTTTAAAAACTTTCCAAAGTCCCTAAACCTTAGAAATTTCCCTCTTTTCTCATGATCTATCTCAATCTTCAGATGCCACGCGGAGGAACTGGTTCATCCCCAGACCCGATGTTGCAGATCCTGCAAATGTTGGTTTCTGACCGCGAAGCTAAAAGAGCGGAATGTCAAGCCAACCTAGCCACCCTTCAGCAGATAGCTCAGCTGGCCCACAACAATCAAGGCCAAGGAAATCAGGACAATCATGGATCTAAGCTCAAGAATTTCCAGAATACCAACCCACCTGTTTTCACTAAGTCGGAAGAGCCCCTAGATGCAAAAGATTGGCTGCAAACCATGGAGAACAACCTGGAAGTCGTCAGAGTGGAAGCTAATGAGAAATTTCTGTTCGCCACCCACCATCTAGCCGGAGATGCAAGAGCATGGTGGAACAGCGTTCGTGCAATGACCAGAGGACATATGATGACCTGGGAGGAATTCAAGGTCAAGTTCAGCAGAACCCATGTGCCACCGGGTTTGATCAAGAGAATGAGAGATGACTTCAGAGAACTGAAGCAAGGAAGGATGACCATAGTGGAATACCGTGACAAATTCTTGTCATTATCTAGGTATGCCCCGGATGAGATCGACACTGAAGCTAAGAAGAAAGAAAGATTCTTGAATGGTCTGCATGATGAGATCTAGACTGTGTTGGGCAATATCCCCTTTCCTGACATTTAATCCTTAGTTGACTCTGCCATTTAGATGGAAGGAAATATCAACCAAGCCAATGAGAACCGCAAGCGTCGCATGATGCATCAGCCAGGAACCCATCAGACCCCAAAGTATCGCCCTAACTCATCTCCAGGATTTGCCTCGAGAACCAACAGACCCTCGATGAACCGTCCGACATATCCCAACCGTGGAAACCCAAGGCCCAGAGGAAATCACAAAAACCCCGGCAACTCTGGAAATTTCAACCGTGCCTCACCCAAGTTCAACAACAACAATGCTACGGCCAACACCAACACTGCCCCGAGGACTGGAAGCAATGTTGTGCCTGTTGCAGCAAAGGACAAGTCGCAAATGACTTGTTATGACTGTGGAAATAAGGGTCACTACTCCAATGAGTGCCCCAAGAAGAATGCCGCAGCCCCCAATGCAAATGCCCCAGCTCAGCAGTAGCATCGTGTTCAGCCTGGAAGAAGGTTTGCCCTAGAGAATTCGCTCAACCGCAACGGCCGTCTTTTTCTCATGCATGCTAAAGAAGCTCGGGAAACGCTAGACATCGTGGTGGGTATTTTATCTGTTAATTCAGTACTCGCTAGAGTGTTGTTTGATTCTGCTGCATCACACTCATTTGTCACCGAAGAATTTGCATGCACTAGTAAGATTCAACCAACCAAACTGAAGCATGTTATGATTGTTCAAATCCCCGGTTCAACCACCAAAGCTAGGCAAATTTGCAAAGTCGTCCCTATCCGAGTCCATGGCATAGACTTTTATGCTAATCTGATAGTACTCGGAACTAAAGGTTTGGAAGTAGTACTAGGAATGGATTGGATGTCCAAACATAGAGGATTAATCGACTGTGCCAAGAAATCGATAGCCATGACCAGTACTGCTGGAATATCAGTCGAGCATGTATTTGAAACCTTACCTCGTCAATTCAAGTGCAACAAGAGTATAGCCCAACCTACCAATGACCAAGTGCGGATAGTCTGTGAATACACCGATGTATTTCCAGATGTTTTGCCCGGTATGCCCCCAGATCGGGATATCGAGTTTATCATTGAACTAATCCCCGGAACAGGACCCATAGCCCAGAGACCATATAGTATGAACCCGTCTGAACTAGCAGAACTGAAGAAGCAACTAGATGCCATGTTGGAAATTGGATTGATTTAACCAAGTGCGTCACCATGGAGATCACCTGTTTTGTTCGTGGAAAAAAAAGATGGAGGTAACCGTTTGTGTACGGATTATCGGAAGTTGAATGATGTCACTATCAAGAACAAATACCCATTGCCCAAGATATAAGATTTGTTTGATCAGTTGACCGGTGCCAAAGTGTTTTCTATGATTGATCTTAGAACAGGCTATCACCAACTCAAGATTCGTGCTGAGGATATTCCCAAGACTGCCTTTACCACCAGATATGGATTATACGAGTATACTGCCATGTCTTTTGGATTAACCAATGCTCCCGCTTATTTCATGAATCTCATGAATAAGATTTTTATGGACTTCCTGGATAAGTTTGTTGTTGTTTTCATCGATGACATACTGATTTATTCCAAATCAGAAGAAGAACATGAGCTACACCTAAGGACCATTCTTGGAACCCTTAGAGAGCATCAGTTGTATGCCAAGTTTAGCAAATGTGAATTCTGGTTACAGGAGGTAGGATTCCTCGGCCACATTGTATCAGGCGGAGGAATTGCCATTGACCCTGCAAAGGTGAAAGATATCGAAGATTGGCAAGCCCCAACCACTCAAACCCAAGTTCGTGCATTTCTCGGATTGGCGGGATACTACAACAAGTTCGAACAAGGATTCTCGAGTATTGCCAGACCCATGACCCAATTGCTGAAGAAGGACAAGAAGTTTGAATGGACGGACAAATGTGAAGCAAGTTTTCAAGAACTCAAGAGAAGATTGATTTCAGCCCCAATCTTAATCATGCCAGATATCACGAAGGCCTTTGACGTGTATTGTGCATATCCAAGATCGGTCTCGGATGTGTGCTAATGCAAGAAGGCAAAGTTATATCTTATCTATCTCGACAATTGAAACAACATGAGCAAAATTCCCCAACCGATGACCTCGAGCTCGCAGCCGTAGTTCTAGCCCTGAAGACATGGAGGCACTACCCGATGGGAAACCGTCGTGAGATTTATTTAGATCACAAGAGCCTGAAGTATATATTCACTCAGAATGAGCTGAATATGAGACATAGAAGATGGATTGAGCTAATCAAGGATTACGACCTGGACATTCACTATCACCCCGGTAAAGCCAACGTGGTAGCAGATGCCCTTAGCAGATTGTCGTGCCGCTTGAACTCCATGATTTTAAAGGAGCAACCAAGCTTGCACAAAGAGATGGAAGATTTCCGAATGGAATTAGTGAGTGAAGGATTTTTGGCTAGCATAGAACTTCAACCCACTTTGATCAGCCAGATTAAAGAGGCGCAGAAAGGAAATTCTAGTATCGATGGAATCAAGCGTCGTATCGGTACAGGAAAAGTGCCTGGATTCACCGAAGACGAAGAAGGAGTTCTGTGGTACAAAGGACGCCTTTGTGTACCAGCAGATTCTAAGTTGAAAGAAGTGATTCTGAAGGAAGCTCATGATACTCTTTATTCTATCCACCCCGGAGGAACGAAGATGTATCAAGATTTGAAGGAGCAATTTTGGTGGCATAAGATGAAGACAGAAATCGGAAGCTATATCGCTAAGTGTGATATATGTCAGTGAGTCAAGGCGGGACATCAAAGACCCGTTGGATTGTTGCAACCATTGTAGATTCCAGAATGGAAATGGGATTCCGTTGGAATGGACTTTATCACCGTATTGCCTACTTCTAGTAGGGGAAATGACTCTATCTGGGTCATAGTGGACAGATTGTCCAAAGTCGCCCATTTCTTACCAGTCAAGACCACATATCAGAGTTTGAAGCTAGCAGAGTTATACATCGCTAGAATCGTTAGTTTGTACGGAGTTCCCAAGAACATCGTATCAGATCGAGGAACTCAGTTTACCTCGAGATTCTGGAAGAAAGTCCAAGAAGGTTTAGGAACCCCACTAGATTTCATCACCGCTTATCACCCTCAAACTGACGGAAAAACGGAGCTAGTAAATCAAATACTCAAAGATATGCTGAGATCATGTGTGTTAGAATATGGATCTAAGTGGGAAGACTATCTGCCGTTCACAGAATTTTCATACAACAAAAGTTATCAAGCTAGTTTGCAAATGGCCCCATTTGAATTCATGTACGGAAGAAAGTGTCGCATCCCTTTGAAGTGGTCAGAAGTAGGAGAGAGTCATATTTTCGGACCCGATATCCTACGAGAAGCAGAAGAGAAGGTTCACAAGATTCGTGAGCACCTCAAGACCGCCCAGTCCAGGTAGAAGAGTTAAGCCGACAAGAGACGTCGAGACCTCGCCTTCAACATAGGAGATTTTGTGTATCTGAAAGTGTCGCCATTGAAAGGAATGCAGCGTTTCCAACTGAAAGGAAAGTTAGCCCCCAGATATATAGGCCCCTTCAAGATTCTGAACCGTCGAGGAGAAGTGCCATATCAATTGGAACTACCCGAAGAGATGTCAGCCGTGCACAATGTGTTCCATATCTCATTACTTCGCAAATTCCTCGAAGTTCCAGAGAAGACTGAAGTGTTCAAGAATATCGATCATCGGACCATAGAAATCAACGATGACCTGACCTATCACGAAGTACCAATCCGTATTTTGGAACAAGCCTTCAGAACTACCAGAACCCGAAGCATCAAGTTTCTCAAGATTCAGTGGAGCAACCACACGGAAGAAGAAGCTACCTGGGAGCGCGAAGATCACATCAGGACGCAGTTTCTCGATCTCTTCAAATCCTAGGTAATCTTTTTCGTCCTTTTTCAAATCTCGGGACGAGATTTTGTTTAAGGGAGGAAGGTTTGTAACATCCCAAAAATATTAAACTTGGATCATAAAACTCTAAGCATCAAAATTAGGGTTAACAAACACTTTTCGAACTAAAAATATGAAAGCATTCATATGGGTGAGTATTAAAATTTGGATTCTTTTGAATTGACTTGGTTCTGTGTTTGTTTTCTTGTAAAATGATTCTTAGGTGAAATAAACATCATCTAAACAATCCCCAAACTTTTCCCAAAGACAAACAAGTCAAAACAAACAAATTAGGTGAATGGTCACTTTGGCCAAATTAACTCCCATGCCTACTTTGGCTATCCCTAACTTTCAGAACTTAACAGAAACATGTATGGATCTTTGCACCCCTTGATAGTACTCATAATAAGGTACAAAGGCCCACTTTGTGATCATCCAAAAACATTCAAATGCTTAGTTTAAATGACAGTTTAAAATTGAATCTATTTCATAGGGGAAGATCCCACTATTTCAAAACCCACTCAAACAAGCTCAATTTTAAAAACCCAAACATCCACAGAACCCTCAACACATGCCTAGCACACCCACCAAAAATCTTTTCAAAATTCAAAACTCAAGTTCATGCGGCCATTTCATCAAATAGGTTGCAGATTCAAATCAACAAAATCAAAAAACACTATCTTGAGCAGTGTTTTGGGCCAACCTTGTTCCCTCTCTGGTTACAACTAGCCTTAGTAGATCATCTAGAACCCTTAACTAACCTCTAGCACCACTGTGAGCTTGCCAATGCCATCAATGGTGAGCAGGCCGAGAGCACACATGTCACCCCAATGTGGACAGCAAGCTAGGAGAAGAACTAGCCGTGCCAACCTTGTCTAGCATGCAGCCCATTCCTCACCGCCCCCTCTCGACCAGCCCTAGCTCAAAGGTAGCAACCAGAACCGCCAGGAACGCTGCGCCCGTGCCGCTGTCGACCATGCCGACACGCACCGCAGAGCACGCGCCGTTCCCACACAACCCGACCACCTCGATCCCTCGCCGCCCGCCAGCATGCACCCCACTGTCTGAGGAGACCACCAGACATGTTCGTTTCATCGCCCGTACCCCGTAGCCACCGCTCGCCGTGGAGTTTGCCGCCTCTGCCTCGCAGAGCACCGCGCATTCCCGACCATATGCCACCGCCCCTACACGCACATTTAAGCTCTAGAGCATCGCCAGGAGACCGCCCGTCGATCGCCAACCTCGGCCATGCCTCTAGCCGCCCGTAGCCGTGTCGCCACCGTCGCCTGCCCATCCCTCTTGGTCTCGCCGTCGAGCCTATAAAAGGAGATGACCCCCGCTCGATGTCCTAACACCATCTCACTCCCCTCACCTCACTGATCCTTCCATCCCTTAGCCGGAGCACGAGGAGCAGCAGCTCGCCGGAATTGCGCAGGAGCAGGCCGCCTCTGGAGAAGAAGGGAGCCGTTGATTTCGACCACCCCCAAAGCTGCCGCGACTACCGCTGAGTTCACCGTCATCGACTTTGTCGTTTGCCCGCCTCGCCATAATCCCCGGTATGCCCCCTATGCACCCCTACCGAGCCGCTAGGGTTCGAGATCGCCGGTGACATGTTCATCATCGACGACGACCCTCAGCCGTTGATCCCACTTCTAATCCAACGCACCACATCGCCCCGTACAGCTTAGCGTTTTATGAGCCACTGACCAGTAGACCTCCCCTATCAGTTGCGCCCCGTGCTGCGGAGTAACACTGGGCCAGCCCAATAACCCTTCCTGCGCAGCCCACTCGTTTGAATTTAGCTTTTTCGTTTTATGTTCAAACATAGTTCTGTACCTAGTTTCAAAAATCAACCCAGCTCGAATCATTGAACCAAATTACATGAAACCAATTTTGTTAGAAAGGTATTGAAATGCTTAATCCAAGCCCGTTGGATTGAAATCATTTGGATCGATAGATCAACCTTGGTAAAAATAACAAGTCAGAAGCTTTTTTGCATTCAAACATTTTTCAAATTTCAACCATAATAGCTTTTGATATGATTCCAACTCTCAAAAATCACATTTGATCATACCTTTCATAATATATAATAACATATGGGTTTACTTACAGAAATAATGTTCAAGTAATAAAAGAATGCCACATAGGCATTTCTAGTCACTTTATTTTATTTAAAATAAAAGGTTAAACCTTATTAAATTGTGACACCACTTTAAATAACATTCCCATGTACTGGAATATGTGGTGATGACATGTGTCAACATGATCCCATGTTTGAGTTGGAGAATATTAAATCTTAAGTAGTTTTTCAATGAGTACAAATTACTTTTCTAAAAATAAATAAATAAGACAAATGCTTTATTCTTGTGATATTAGTGATGATGCTAGATCATCTATAGAGCACCTTTGTGTGATGATTGAAAATAGTAAAGTATTGTTTGGTGATTGTGTACCTCGTATTTATTCATAGACGCTAGTACCGACCAAGGATACAAGGAGGAAGGAGGATACTACGAAGAAGAGGCCGAGGAGAACTTCAACCACTGCTCTGCTCAAGGCAAGCTAACACTTGCAATTATGAAAGTTAGATAACCTATGCAATGCACTAAGCATGCTTGGTTAGACATATGTGATGATACACCCTCCTAGTTTTACTTGCAAGCTTTATACTTTATTTCTTTATCAAAGCTATTTCTTAGAGTTTACTTAAGTGACTTGTACATTCTAGGAAGATAATTGAAGGTTGCATAAAGAGCATTAAATTTGGCCTAAGCTAGATAATCTTGATGTCATCCTAAGGCATGATATTGTACTTAGTTAAACTCCACTTGTTTACCACCCCTCATTAGTACTCACCCCCACTTGTAGAGGCTAGTGCTAAGCATAAAAGTTGATCAACTTTAGATTGGAATACTTGGTGGAAAATGGTTATGAAAACCTTAGAATGATGAGTCATTCTACTGCGATGTTTTGACATGTGTTTCCGAACACCAGATGATTTTGATGATGAAAATGTTGAGGCATGAGCCTTAGACCTTTATAAAACTGATGGTTGTCTGGATGCGATACCATTCCAATTTTACCGTACAACCACAATACCCGAAAATTGGGTAGGGATTGACTAGAAACTTATATACCTTAGTATGGGTTCCCTCACGGCCAAGGTCTAAGATGAGGTTACCTTGTGAAGATTGTCAACCTGTGTAGTACCCAAGATGACAATTGGTCATGGTTGGGAGGCCAAACTCACAGGAGAGGTGCCTATACTAGGGCGTGTAATTGAATGGTTAGGATTGATTATTCGCATACTGAGTATGGTGAATTCAGGAGTTGTTCCTGAAGGATGTATTGAATGTTGTGGTGAAAGTGTACAATCTCTACAGAGTGTCAAACTATTCGAATAGCCGCGTCCGCGGTTATGGACAGTTGGAGTGGCCATACTGTTCCCCCGTCAGATGTTTTCAAAATGACTTACAAAATGAATTGAGATTTTGACTTGACCACAACAGAGTTGTGATATGAAATACAAGTTCCCACTTAGGTGTTATAAAATTTCAACTAGCTTTTCTTGCTTCTGAACTTAGTAGAGGTAAATCTGGATTTTTGCAAAACAGCCCTAGAGCTTAGTGTCCTATTACAAAAAAATTGTTCACTTGTTACTATTAGTTTGCGAGTACTTAAAGAGTACTCATGGCTTTGTCCCTGGCTATTCCCATGGCCAGACTATGAAGAGGAGTACCAGGACGAAGGACCCCAGGAAGGTTAAGACAACTAGGATCATCTCCCATCGTCAGCATTGCATGTGACCCCGAAGATGGAGCTTTGCCCACGCTACTTTTATTACTACGTTATTCCGCTGCTTGAGTTGTATTAAGAACTGGATCATAAGATCCTTATTTGTGTAAGCCTTTATGTATGGTTTGTATATGTACTATGGTATCCAAATCTGTTATGTCTCGCAAAAATGGGAATCCTGGGATTGCGATGTATGGCATAACAGGCATCTGGGATTAAAAACCCGGGTGTTGACATGGAGTTGCCGGGGTTGTTGTGGTTTCCTCCGGGCCTTGGGTTTCCACGGTTGGTATAGGTCGGACGGTTCATCGGGTTTCTGTTGGTTCTTGGGGCAAATCCTGGAGATGGGTTGGGGCGATACTTTGGTGTATGGTGGGTTCCTGGTTGATGCATCATGCGGCGCTTGCGGTTCTCATTAGCTTGGTTGATCTTTCCTTCCATCTAAATGGCAGAGTCAACTAAGGCTTCAATGTCAGCAAAGGGGATATTGACTAACACCGTCTGCATCTCATCATGCAGGCCATTCAAGAATCTCTCTTTCTTCTTGGCTTCAGTGTCGATCTCATCCGGGGCATACCTAGCTAATGACAAGAATTTGTCACGTTATTCCACTACTGTCATACTTCCTTGCTTAAATTCTCTGAATTCATCTCTCATCCTCTTGATCAAACCCGGTGGCACATGGGTTCTGCTGAACTTGACCTTGAATTCATCCCAAGTCATCATCTGACCTCCCGTCATTGCACGAACGTTGTTCCACCATGCTCTTGCATCTCCGGCCAGATAGTGGGTGGAGAACAGAACTTTCTCTCTAGCTTCCACTCCTGCGACTTCCAGATTGTTCTCCATGGTTTGCAGCCAATCATCTGCATCTAGGGGCTCTTCTGACTTAGTGAAAACAGGTGGATTGGTGTTCTAGAAATTCTTGAGCTTAGATCCATGGTTGTCCTGATTTCCATGGCCTTGATTGTTGTTGGCCATCTGGGCGATGTGTTGAAGGGTGGCTAAGTTGGCTTGACATTCGGCTCTTTTAGCTTCACGGTCAGAAACCAACATTTGCAAGATCTTCAACATCGGGTTCGGGGATGAATCGCTTCTTCTGCGAGGCATATAAAGATTGAGATAAATCATGAGAAAAGAGGGAAAATTCTAAGGTTCAGGGGTTGTTGAAAAGTTTTTGAAGTTTGACTCAGATTTTTCTAGCAACTTGCTTTTCATTTATTCATAGCACATGATACAAACAAACACCACAAAAAATAAAAACAGATGGTTTTAAGAACCATTCTAGGAAACTACGATACAGTGGGACCGAATACAATTCACTAACGCTAGTTCTCAAGTGCTACTACTCCTCGGAGTCGGTGTCCTCGTCATCCTCATCATCATCATTATCATCATCGATGAAAGCGAAGTCATCCTCATTGGTGAATAAGTCCATGGCCTGATCCTCCAGAAAGTCATCATCATCGCTAAGATAGGAGTAGGGGTCTCCACGAAGGTTTTCCCCTGCATTCTCCCTTTCCTCCAAATACATGTCTCTCTCGTGGATGGTCTCCTCCAAATCTGTGATCCGGTGGCGAAGAGGGGCAATGATGCGCTCCTTCTTGTTGAGCTGACGGCGACGAGACTTGCGATCCTTTATTAGCATGGCGAGGGTCTGATCCTTCTTCTGGGCGATGGCGTACTTGTGGTTAGCATAGGAACGGGCATTGTCCAACTCCTTCTGATGGTCGTACATCATAAAGCTGAGGTGGTCCAATTGACTCTTTAGCTCATGGTGGTATGGTGCCTCCAGTGGTTGTCCCATAACATCACGCCTTGGGTAGAACTCAAAACGGGTACCCTTGATTTGGTTGATACTCGGCCCACACAGACGGGCAAGAGCTTCCAGCATTACCATGGCCAGTCCATCGAGCTAGTTGTTCTCTCTTAAGGTGAACTTAATTCCCTCTACATTGGGAGGTTCAATCTTTCCTCGAAGACTTGCAACAACTAGCCACTGCAGATCTTCTCCTTCCTAATCATTGAGCTGAGCTCCGAAGAACTCGGGGTGCGGATGCTCCAGCATCTCCGCCAGCTGGTCCAAGTCACGCTCAAAGATGGGATCTCCTCCATTCCCCAACTGATAAAACTTGCTATACTTTATGTCCATCTATAAGAATATAGGATGAGTAAGTTAGTAGAGTGATCAAGTGTGTCAAATTTTATGTACCTAGCAAATTTTCTTGAGGAACATGAATTTTGATGAAAGAATCCAAGTGATAAGAATGAGAACAAGTTTTTGTAAATACTCACTTCCTTTGGTTTTGAAACTAAGTTTTTGATTCAAACATACATTTTAACTAGGGTCTCCTATGGTCAGGATGGCTCTGATACCAACTTGTCAACACCCGGATTTTTAATCCCAGATGCATGTTATGGCATACATCGCAATCCTAGGATTACCATTTTTGCGAGACATAACAGATTTGGATATCACAGTACATCATCCATTACAAACCATACATAAGGTCTTACAAAAATAAGGATCTCATGATCTTGTTCTTTATACAACTCAAGCAGCGGAATAACGTAAAGATAACGATAGCGTGAGCGAAGCTCTATCTTCGGGGTCCCAGGCAATGATGACGATGAGAGATGATCCTAGTGTTGTAACCTTCCTGCGGTCCATCATCTTGGTACTCCTCTTCATAGTCTAGCCATGGGAATAGCCAGGGACAAAGCCATGAGTACTCTTTAAGTACTCGCAAACTAATACTAACAAGTTAAGGGGCTTTTTGTAGTAGGATACTAAGCTCTAGGGTTATTTTGCAAAAAGCCATATTTATCTCTACTAACTTCAGAAGCAAAGAAAACTAGTTGAAAGTTTTATAACACCTAAGTGGGAACTTGAATTTCATATAACAACTCTTTTGTGGTTAAGTCAAAGTCACAAATCATTTCACAAGTTGTTTTGAAAACACCTGACGGGGGAACAGTATGGCCACTCCAACTGTCCATAACCGCGGACGCGGTTATTCGAATAGTTTGACACTCTGCAGAGATTGTACACTTTCACCACAACAGTCAATACATCCATTAGGAACAATCCTGAATTCACCATACTTAGTATGCGGATAATCAATCCTAACCTTTCAATCACACGTCCTAGTATAGGCACCTCTCCTGTGAGTTTGGCCTCCCAACCATGACCAACTGTCATCTTGGGTACTGTACAGGTGAACAATCTTCACAAGGTAGCCTCAGCTCAGACCTTGGCCGCAAGGGAACCCATACTAAGGTATATAAATTTCCACTCAAGCCCTACCCAATTTTCGGGTATTGTGGTTGTACGGTAAAATTGGAATGTTATCGCATCCAGACAACCATCAGTTTTATAAAGGGCTAAGGCTCATGCCTCAACATTTTCATCATCAAAATCATCTGGTGTTCAAGAACACGTGTCAAAACATTTCAGTAGAATGACTCATCATTCTAAGGTTTTCATAACCATTTTCACCAAGTATTCCCATCTAAAGTTGATCAAGTTTTATGCTTAGCACTAGCATCTACAAGTGGGGGTAAATACTAATGGTGGGTAATAAACAAGTGTATCTTATATAAGTAAATGTCATGCCTCAGGATGACATTAAGATTATCTAAATTAGGCCAAGTTTTATGCTCTTTATGCTACCTTCAATTATCCTTCTAGAATCTACAAGTCACTAAGTAAACTCTAAGAGAAAGCTTTGATAAATAAAATAAAGTATTAAGTGCAAGTAAAGCTAGGATTGGGTATCAAGTGGGTATGATCACATATCCTTAAGGCATATATTTGGCATAGTGACAAGCAAGTAGTAGCTTGCCTAAGTAGGGTATCTTCCAAGTGTTAACTTGCATAATTGCAAGTATAATCTTGCTAAGTTCCAAGGGTTAGCTTGCCTTGTGAAGAGCAGTGGTTGAAGTTCTCCTTGGCTTCTTCCTCGTAGTATCCTCCTTCATCCTCGTATACTTTGTCTGTACTAGCGTATATAAATAAATATGTGGTACACAATCACCAAACAATACTTAACTATTTTTAATCATCACACAAAAGTTCACACTAGATGATCTGCATCATCACTATTATCACAAGGATTAAAGCACTTGTCTTATTTATTTTATTTGAGAAAAGTAATTTCTACTCATTGAAAAACTACTTAAGATTTAATATTCTCCAACTCAAACATGGGATCATGTTGACACATGTCATCACCACATATTTCAGTACATGGGAATGTGATTTAAAGTGGTGTCACAATTTTAATAAGGTTTAAACTTTTTATTTTAATTAAATAAAGTGACTAGAAATGCTATGTGGCATTCTTTTATTACTTGAACATTATTTCTACAAGTAAACCCATATGTTTTTATATATTTTGAAATGTATGATCAACTGTGATTTTTGAGAGTTGAAATCAACTCAAAAGCTTTTATGGTTGAATTTTAAAAAATGTTTGAATGCAGAAAAGCTTCTGCCTTGTTATTTTTACCATGGGTCATCTACAACTCTAAATGGTTTGAATCCAACGGGCTTGGATTAAACATTTCAGTACCTTTCGAATAAAATTAGTTTCATGCATTTTGGTTCATTGAATCAGGCTGGGTTGATTTTTGAATCTATGTACAGAACTATGTTGGAAATTAAATGCATAATACTAAATTTGAATTGTTGGGTCGCGCGGGAGGTTTAACTGGGCCGGCCCACTATGCATAGCGCACGCACGGGCTGGTTAAGAGGCTGTCCCCACATGTCAGTGAGACAGTGAGGGGCGAAGCGGTATGGGGCAATGTGGACCGTGGGAGCTAGTTCTAATCGAATGGCTCTGGGTCTTCGTCCACGTCGGGTAGCGCCGACGAGACAGAACCCTATCGTGGAAGGTGGGGGTCGTGGGAGGCTCACTGGGGCTCAGGCGAGAGTCGGCGACGGGGGAGAATGACAAAGTCGACGACCGCGCTTCTCCTCGTACCGGCAGCTTCTCTTGGGGCGGCTCCAATCGACGGCTCCCTTCTCCTCCAGCAGCGGCGGGCTCCGGCCAAATTCCGGCGATGCGCTGATCACCTTGCTCCGTGAGCGAGGTAGGGTGGTTCTGAGGGAGAGGGGAGTGAACTGGTGTGAAGAAAACGAGTGGTGGAGGCCTCTATTTATAGTGGCGGAAGGGGACCGACAGGCGCGGGCTGAGCTCGTCATGGTCGATGACACAGAGTGATACTGGCATGGGCGACGGTAGGGGGCGGTGTTATGCTCCCTGTCGAAGCTCAACAGCGTGGCAACGAGGCGTGGGGCGGTGCTGATCGGTCGGAACGCGTCGATACTCTGGACGGGTCCGATGGATATTTTAATGGCACATAGCGTGCGTGGTCCGCGCGGCGGCAAACGGGCATGTCTGCGGGGTTGTTGGGGAGGTGGTGATCACGCATGCACGCGGCGAGGGCGGCGTGCGGTCTGTGGGTGCTGGTAGAGGGTGGCGCACTGGCGTGCTCTCATCTCGCACACAAATAGGTTTGGCAAGGTCTTGTCGTGTGGTCCAGGGGCTGGCAGTGCTTGGGGCTAGGACATGGAGTGGAGGTGGACGGTGGAGTGCCTGCTAGACATGCTTGCTAGGCTTGGTGCTGCTCCTAGCTTGTTGTCGACAATGGGGTGGCAAGGTGAGGCTCGGCATGCTTGCCATTAATGGCATGGTCTGATTTACAGTGAGCTAGAGGGGTTAAACAAGTTAGATGATCTACTGAGGGAGTAGACTGAGCTAGATAGGGAACAAGTTAAGCCAAAATTACTGCACACTATAGTGTTTGATGTTTGTTTGATTTGTATCTACAAGGTGTTTGATAAAATGGCCGGAAGAGATTCAAATTGGAATTTTGGATTCAAACTTGGTGGGTTTTCTAGGCACATACTAGGGAGTGTCTGGTTAGTTGGATTAGTCAAGGGGCACTGGTTTGGTTGGGTTTTGAAAAGGGCCGATCTTCACATATGATAAAGATTCAATTTTGAATTGTGATTTGAATGAGGTTTCCAAATGTTTCAGTAAGTTTGAAAGGTGGGATTTGATTCACTTTTACTTGTTCTAGCAAGGGGTGAAAAGAATTGGGAAAGTTTCTGTTTGAAATCTTGGACTAGAAACACTCAAAGTGACCTAGTGAGCAAGATTGGCAAGAATGACCATTTGCTTTATTTGATTTGTTTTTGATTTTCTCTTGAAATGTTTCTGCATGGAAATGTCTTATATGATGTTATTTTCCACTTTAAACCATTTCTTGCTATTTAGGTTAATCATACAAGTTCATTCATGCATTTATCAAATCATCTCATTCAGACATGCATTCATATGAGTTTAATAAATCAATGTTTTTGTTAACCCTAATTTTAGTGCTTAGAGTTTGATGATCATTGTTTTATATTTTTTTGGGATGTTACACCATTTCATCTCAAGCTATATATGAATTGTTAAGCCAGCAGTACTAATACAGTGACTTCATCACACAACACTCGTTGTCATTAACCAAGTAGTGACAGTTGTGAGCTATTAAACCACTAGATTTCCCAAGTATTGCTTCTAGAGAAACTTTACCATCTGAACCATATCAAAATAAATTCATACAATCATCTGGTAAACCACTAGAATCACCACAACTATACATAAGTAGAAGCCACAACTAACAACCACTTATCATGCTTAGGGACCATGAAAACTTTGTCCAACTCATCAGATATCTAATCCAAAGAGGGGTCTGAACCCTAAGCAGAACAAACCAGCTTAATGAGGACAAGACACTAACTAGGAATGGCCATTACCAACATCTAGCATGGAATGGCCTAGCACAGAGAGAACGAGGGGAAGAGGAACAACTTACCGAAGGTCCTCGCTATAGATTAGAAGAGGAAGTAGAGGGTCGACGACGAACACGGCGGCACGGGGAGCACCCCCAAGGGGACGCTGCGACCCACACCGCACTGATGCGGCAACCATAGCCACGCCTGGGGGCGAGGAGCATCACCACGGCACACGATAGTAGCGGCGGCGTGAGCACCAACGCCACCCCAAACCTAAGGTTCGGAACATCATCAATCTGACCACAGGAGGGTTCCAAGTCCAAATTGAATTGGACAGAAGGGTGAAACAGGGTTGAAAACCACCCTATGCACCACGGCAACGACCAGGAAGGTCCACGGCGGTGCGAATCGCCGACGGCAGCATCGCTGACCACGGGGTCGGGAGAGGAGAAGAGAGGTGGGATCGAGGGAGAGACAGAAGGTGAGTTGGGCTGGTTGGTCCAAGACCCCTTCGGGGTGTTGTTTTGACTTTGCCCTACTGGGCCACAAGGGCCCAATAAACCCAAATAGTCATCCCAAATCACTTAAATCCTGTTTTAATAAATAGGAAAAGACCAAAATTCCTCGAACTTAAATAAATTCTAGAAAATAAAATAATAGTCCAAAAATTATAAATAAAATATTTTTGGATTCACAATAATCCAAACTATCCAAATAAATTAAGAGATAAAATTTTAGACATATAAATTTTATTAAGAATTTTGTAATATATATATTCCTTATCGAATTTTACAAAATTATTGAAAGATGATAAAAATAAATAAAAATCACTTTCATTATATATTAATATTGTAGTATTTTAGAAAAATACTAAACAAATATTTAATATCAATTTTTGGTATTTAATGATAATTCTTAAAGGAATTATGAATTAAATAAAATGCAAATAAATTGAAATAAAATAAAAGAATACAATATTCAATAAATATTAAAAATTAATATTTACAAATTCTTTATTATTAAAAGAATTTTTTATAATCTAAATAAATGGGGAAGAATAGATATAAAGTTAAATGATGCATTACATTACTTTGCATAATCATTTTGCTTCTTTAAATATTGTCCTTACCGGGCAATAATGATGTTTTTGTAGACATAAAAGCTCAAGGTCCAGTGCAAGAATCAGACTTCACTACCTTGCCATCACAAGGCAAGTTCATCACTTGCTCATGTCCTTTAAAGAGTCTTTATCAAAGTATTTGCGAATTGTGCGTTATCATCTATATTAGAGAAAAAGAAAACATTATTTTCTCAAGATACTAAATCTTAGATATCATCATAAGGGATGATGTGATGGAGCAATAGAACTTAGGGTTCTAATTGCAATAATGATGAACAATTAGGGATTAATAACCCATGACATCAGTGATTCTAGCGCCGTATATTACGCGTTAACCATAAGATTTGGAATGGGACGGAGAAGTCAGATGTATCCTTTTCCTCTTGTATGGAGGCAAGACGACCTTAACGTAATGTTGTGATTCCTTGTGCGGATCCAACATATGGGTGGGCACCCTTACGCCCCACACTTTTGGTGTCTAGATTATCTATGAATGGTGTTTAGGGATATAGTCCATGTAAATGGTACTATTCAGGGCATCACTAGGTCATATAGTCTTCGGGAACTCATCAGGGTTTTAGCCTGCCTATGACACCCCCTGCATTAAGGCTAGACAAATTCCACACCTCCATCTGAACATAAGCCTAACCTAATCTTGGAAGCGTACAGAGGGAGAATTGATAGCACAACAGTTACCCTATGATACAAAAATTATTACAGCAAGCTCATAACTGAGCAGAAAACCAAAATATTACAAGTAGAGGTCACTGACCACAAACATCAAACAACAGAAGGAAAATTATGCTATTAAGTATAGCAAACTTAACAAATGGCCTAAGAGGCCTAAAGCATAACGATGACGTCCAATCCATAGATCCCAGACTGCCAAATGGGAACTCCAAACGAAGCAAGGGTGAGTACAGGGTGTACTCTGCAAGACTTATGGCTGGTGGAGTTATTTTGCATAAAGCCATCTTTGATTTGTAAAACAAGATGGAGAAGTATCTCGACTAATCCGAATATTTTAAAAGGGGATAAAGAGCGGCATCTCCAACTTTGATCATCTCTTGATATTCACTGAATCATCATCAGCTGAACCTATCTAGGACCACCCCTCGTACCCATGAGGAAGCATCCTTAAGCACACGTTGATCAACTTGCCAAGTTTTACGATTAGGTTCATGTTCTCTGTGATCTTTGAATCTAGTTTCCAAGTCGTCCATAACCGTGGACACGGCTTTTCGAAAAGATTTAAACCTGCAGGGGTGTACAACATTACCCACACGAACCAACCGATTCTTAATGCTAGTTAACATTAGCCCTCTTCCAGGGAAGGCCGACAGAGTGTGTTTGACCATGACCTTTACCTTGCTTTCGCCGAGACCATGAGTCACGCACTACGGAGATGCCGCCGTAAGGGTCGAGTCCTGAAGCCGGTCCCTAACGATGTGCGCAGGGTTCAAGATTACGGATGTCGGGCATCTCTTGTTTTCGGCCATGCTTACCTACTTGTATGAATGCACCTCCTTCACCTCCATTCAAGAACAACCAATATGCGTATGTCGAATGTAAAGCCCAAACTATGTGACTCATGGAATCTACTTGGCAAGTTAGTTGGTCGAGGGGGTTTCCAGGCCCCCGTGTGACTGTACGCTCAACTTGGTCCATAGGCAAGAACTCAGGTCCTAGTAGTGGCATGTATGGAACTACAAAAACCACAACCCACCGTGGCCTCCCATACAAACCTTAGCATGTTTAACTTTCATCTCTGATCATACCATGTCATCCTATCATACTAGGTTCATTCGCTGCTCTGATTCATCAATCGGATGGTCCAGCGATAACAGCTAAGCTTGGGTAAGCACAACAGATGTAATAGCTCTAGCAACGCTTCACAAGCCAAACCCTAGTTTTGCTAGGAGAAGTGGATCAGGGAATATAGGCTATAAAGGAAACATGCATCAGATAGGATTAATCTATCTATCGATAAAAGACTTTGGAATCGTATGCACATGACAAGAATGTAAATACTTTGAAAGCATAGGATTATATCATGTGTGGGGCTTCGCTTCCCTATGCCAGTTGATATTCCAAAAGGCAGAGCTTCGGACACCTGGTACTTGACTTTATTTCAGTTGATCAAGTATTGGTCTTCGAGCTTCGACCGTGTTGATCTCGGTCTTCGATCTCGATCCTGATCCCAATTCCGATTTCGTATTCTACCGGAGAAGAACCAAATACCAGAAAGAAGGGGAAACAATCAGCACATGGCATCGATGCAATGCTCAATCAAGGATGATGATATGACAAGTTGAATTGTATTGAAATAAACCCCTAAAGCATGCTTGGTAATTTAATCGGGGTTCCGAGGGGTATAAACCCTAATTCGGGAAAACCTCAGAGGCATATGAGAGGGGTTGTTTTGTTGTTCTAATTAAACTTGCAATTTAAGTTGCTTATCAATGCATGATTATAATTTAATTAGGTAGAATTCATTTTTTTGAACATTTTGATATATTATTTGTATTTTCTGATTTAAAATGAATTATTTATGAATTTCTCCATTTTTAATTCATTTTAAATCATTTTTGGAATATTATAAAAAGAATTACATTTTTGTAGTTACTTTAACATTTTATTTAATCAGAAAACATTCCTGGAAGTGCATCTCTTGTGTTTTTGTTGTTGTCACCATCCTTGATGTTGGAGTTTCTTGGAGTAGTCATCTGTTTGGGTTGGATTGGGATTAGAATAGGCAAAAGATTTCTAAGGAAGAATTCTAATCACACACATCACAATTCACACAAGCAATGTGAAAACAATCACAAACAATCCTTACACTCAAACAACAAGTTTCAAGCACATTTTTTAGGCAACAAAATATTTTTGCTACACCATATAAGTTGGTGTGTTTGATTCAATCTAAATATGGTGGTGCAACTATATGGTTCACTTGAGATCATTCCATCCTTATTTGTTGTTTCTTCTTGAATAAGATCATTGTATCCTTGGAAAAATCCTTGTGTCTTGGTCACAAAACTTCAAAGGTGATGATGGTTCCTTCTAAGTTGTGTTTCCTTAGTCTTCAAATCTTGAGTAATGTCTCTTGGCTCACTTGTAATCCTTAGTGATATCCAAGTTGAAGTCCTTGGTGAAAATAAAGTTGAAGTCCTTTGCTCAAGTTGAAGACTTTGCTCATGGTTGAGGCTTTATACATCAAGTTTTGGAAAGGAAGATATGTAGAATCATAACCAAAATGGTTGAGGAAAGAGTTTACAAGATTGTTTGCAAATAAGTTTTGGAACAAATATAACTCCTATTTTTCTAAGGGGTTTGTCCAATCCTAGGGTTACAAATCCTACAGGCAACATAGTGCTCTGATACCATCTGTAGAGGTCCCAACCTTTAATAAGGTAGAGATCCTTGTGTTTACAATGCTAGTCCCCGGATCAATAGCTAGCATCCACAGTTAAGATGTAATATCAAGAAACAAAGGTCATGATACAACTTTATAACAAGGAATAAAATAATTTATTACATCTTACGTAGCTCATTCGGCTATCTCATTACAATGCAGCAGAATATAACTATAGCATGGGGTCCTTCATCTTCAAAGTGCCACAGGCAATCATGTTGGTTGTAGACTTGTAATCCTAATCAACACACTTCACTAACATCAATCAAACCTGCAACATAATAAGTTACAGCCACAAGGGTCAATACATTTGAATTGTATTGGCAAGTGACACTATGGTAGTATAGTGGAGTCTATCATCTATATGCATTTGGCTAAGTGGAGCTTAGGATTGCTTTGCTCAAAATAGATTTTCGTTATCATTTGAAAACACTAAGTTTTTGCTTGACAAAATCACCCAAGGCATCTCCCAATAGAAATTGGTGATCCTTCAAACCTTGTTCAACCACAAGTTTTTAACTTAGAAATTTGGATGAGGAGATTCTTGATAGCTTCCATGTCTTGATGCTCAAATTGTCCTTTGCCAGGGACATGGCTAAGTACTTAGATTTTACGCTCTACAGAGGTGGTGCACTTTCCCCACAAGATTTGGTTTCACCAAGACAAGATCGTTCAGAAGCCTTCCCTTAAACCATAATGGACGCGTTCCAACCTATCATCCCCTACCACCAACTGTCCATTTTGCTAAGTTATTGCAACCTATATGATCCAGGCAGAGCCCATAATGCCAAGTGGCTGCACTTGAAGCTTCTCAACATTTGACATCTCAAATATCTTTGTTCCTGGGTGGCCATCCACAAGTGAGATACACAAAGGTAAACCATAGATCCACATGAATATAATCCACCCTTGTTTTCTACTAGCTAAGCTAATCATGATGGTAGTAGGAATCTTAACTTAGGAAATTTCTACTAAGGTTTCATCTACTAGGATTTCCCATGGCATAGTTTATACTTAGCAAAAATTCCATGCAAGTCCTACTTTAGAAATATCACTAATGCATAGTGAAAGTAATGGGACAAAAGTATGAAGCATCACTTGCCTTTTGGTAGAGAATATAAGTTCACTCCTTGACCTTGCAATATTCACACTCTTCAAATCACTACAATTCAATCAAGCAAGGCACAATTTCAATCTACCATTCAAGCAAACATCACATAAAATAATAGAAACAAAACAATGCATGCAAGCATGCCAAAGATTGTCTTATTTGGAAAAGTGGTTTCTAAGAGGTTATAAACATTCTAAAACACCTATTGGTTATTTTATATAAGTGGCAAAATCATTTGCAAAAGATTTTACCTATAAACCATTTTTAAACCAAATCAATATTTTATGTGGTTGAAAATGCTTTTAGTAAAGCAATAATATTTATAGGGTTCACCAAATACATTTTTAATTCTAAAACTTGGTGTTTGGGGTCAGAGAGTTTAATCCAAATCATTTTCCAAATATTTTCTCCAAAAAAGTATTTTTAACATATAAACAACATTTATATTTGACTAGAAATGCTTTAATTCAAAGATTTATTAATTTGCCTCACAAAATATATTTTTGAATCCATAAGTTGATTGATATGGTCAGTAGGTTCAAAACAATCCATTTTCCAAAGGTTTTCTCACAAAAAAAATTTATAATGAATTTTATATTCTAAATATGCCTACACAAGTTTCTGCAAAATCAACCATTTTACAAGAAGAAATTCTTTAAACAAAGTGCATGGTTGGATAGTACTTGTCTTGCTGATTCCATTGATATAAAATTTGCAAAATTTGGACGTGTGGATCAAAAGTTATGCAATTTACAAGTTTGATCATCTAATAGAATAGTTTCTGGTTTTTAAATCTGCTTCTTATTCGCCAGTACCGTTTCGCGCTGATCGACTATCGTGGACCGCTGGATCTAATGCAAATCGTGCGGTACAGAGACAGCCATACCTCTTCAATAAGTGGATCTATCCTATCGCTCCGATCTGGATCTGATGGCTCCTAACGCTTTGCCAAGAACTGGCAGCGCTGTGACGGTGGTCGGCGGCGGCGCTGTGACGGTGGTCGGCGATGGCGTTATGGCTATTCCAGGAAGGGAAGGAGAGGGAGGACTGGCTCACCGTGTTCGTCGTGGGATGCTGATGCTCAAAGTGCTCGGGGTTGGTGAAGGGGCGCACGGGGGCGATGGTAATTCCTCTGCGAAGTTCTCGGCGCCGTCGGACACGCACGGGTTCCGTTGGTGGCGTCGCTACTGAGCGTGAGAGAGAAAGCAAACAAAGTTGTTAGATGCATAGAAGAGTGGGGAGTATCGGAGCATCAAAGAGAAGAGAAGGCGTGGTCTGAGACTACCAGAGGGGTTCGCCGGAGTTGAAGCAGACCGTGGAGGCGCTCAGTCGAGGTGGTTGCCGACGCTCTGGGTCACCAGAGGAAGTGTGGCTGGGGTCAGTGGATGCGCAAAGTGATGGGGATCCAGTGAGCGTGAACCAGAGTGAAGGGGGCGGCGTGTACTCACCATATTTGTCGCCGGAGTGCGTCGAAGGCCGCGGCGGTGTAAGCGGAAATGGGGACGGCCTGGGGGCAGAGAGACCTGGGCGAGAGAGGGGACGCAGGCGATTTAGTACGCGTGGTCACGGGGAGGATTAACAGAGCGATTAATGCGAATTGAAGGGAATTAACATGAGCAGAAACGGTCGGCGAGGAGTGGTCGTCGCGGGGTAGGAGAGAAGACTGGCAAGCGGGACCGCTTCGTCAGCGAGAGAGGAAAAGGGGCAGTGGGGTCCAGATGTCAGCGGCTCCGCGGGTTAAAACTCTGGTGCGAACTGTTTTCTCGCGGGAGGGGGAGATGGGCTGGTGCTGGGCTGGGTTGGGCCTGCTGGGCTAGTTGGCTTTGCTTCATTTTTTTTGTACTAATTGTTTTTCCCTTTTTCTTTTTCTATTTATCTGTTTTGATTTTTATTCAAACAAACCAAGCACTATTTGAATTCAACCTTCAACCAAACTTTGTGTAGATTTTAATACTGATTAATAATACATTCTAAAGTCAAATTTAGAATAATATATTTATTCTTTTTAGGGCATATTAATTAATTAAATTAGGCCCTTGTATTAATTCAAATAAGATTTAATAATGTTTTTCAAACTCCATTTGAAATCTAAATCTTTCCAAATCTTTTCAGTAGGTTTTATTTATTTATTTGGGTGCTTGAATTATTTGGAATATATTTTTTATATGATTTATTAATCACTTAAATTGGTATTTGTTTTAATTCCAATGAAATCAATTATACTTTTAATTCCATAAATTTTATTTAGGTGATTTCCTTGAATCCATTTAAGTTAATTAAATGATTTTTAATCACTTGGGTAAATTCCAAATACTATTTTCCCAAGATTTATTTAATCACTCTTATTAGGGATTGTTTTTATTCATATAGAAATATAATTTGGTGAATGCCATTTTATTTTATTTGGAAAATTCTTTATCCTTTTATTTTATTTGGATTTGGATTATATTCATTCCATTTGCTTATGGATTAGGCCAAGATTTAATTTGGTCCTTAAATATTCCTCATTTAATATTTCTTTCTTTATCTTATAAAATTCATATCTTTTTATTTATAGATTCAAACTTGGTGTTTCCAATTTGTGTAATCTTATCTAATATTTGTTTATCATGTCTATAGGATTATTTTTTCACCATTTGGTATGGATTTCTAGATAGGTTCTTTATTTCCTTTGGAAATTCAATTTCCTTATCTTATTAAATTTATAAGATTTTATCTATGGCTCCAAATTAAGTGAAACCAATTTATATCGTTTTATAATATTTCTATTTGTAATTCCTGATCATTTGTAAATGTTTGTTGACAAATTGTTATATGGATCCAATCCATAGGCTTAGATATAACTTGGAAATGTTTTCCTTCTATTAGGGTTTTAGGGTTTGGGTTTATTTTCCAAGTGTTTAAATTTTCCAGATGCATTTATGAAGAATGCATTTCACTTGATTTGAATTTAGTTGGATTCAAACATTAATCAAAGTTTGTTCAAGATGGAATTTTAAGTTTCGATTTAGAAACAAAAGTTTCTTTTCACCCTAAATTTCAAAAATTATTTATTTTGTTTATTTATTTTTCACATTACAAAATTTGGAAAATTTTGGGATGTGACAGTGAGATAGGGTTTCGGCCATGGCTCGGGAAAGAGAGGGAGAGGGGAGAACTGGCGTGCTAGGTTTCTCCGGTAGAAGGGCGGGGCTTCTTGTAGGCACCGGCGAGCGGCGTTGTTGATCTTGATGCATCCCTGGCGACGGACGGCGGCGGGCACGACATGGAGCTGCTCTCTATCGGGGACGAAGACGACGATGGGGCTCGAAGCGGTACCGAGCCAAGCTGGGCTGAGGTGGACCGAGATGGGCTGTGCAGGAGCGCGTTGAGCGGCAGGGAGGAGAGGAAGAATAGACGGGCTCAGCCCAAGTAGAGCTAGGAACAGATTTTTCTTCCTAAAATCTTTTTCTATTTTTTTTTTACTTTCTCTTTTGTATTTGCTGTTTTCAAATCTGTTTTGAATATTTCCAGAAAACAAAATATTTTGTAAACATTTCCAAATATTGTAGGGACCCTTTATCACCATTTGGGTTCCATAGATTTTGCATTTTCCAAATTTCAACACCATTTGAAATGTTTCAAATAGAGAGAGGGAAATAGGGTTTAGGGTTTTGTGATTATTTTTCTTGCATGCATTTTAAAATGATGATGCGCATGAATGCACATTCAAATCCTAGTTAGTATTTGGTAAAACTAGGGTTGTTACAATTCTATCCCCCTTAAAAGAATCTCGTCCCGAGATTCCTAGGTAGGAAGATAGAAGGAACAGGGTTACACTAAACTTCAACGATCTTCTCGAACAGGTTGATCCATGCCACGATGACGAATGGACGAAGGGCTTCATAATCTTCAAGGTGGCTACTCACACTAAAGAAGAGAGGGAACAACACGGAACCACAAACTGAGTATCTCATGGTTAACTCATGGATAGATGTTTCACAAACATCTCTAAAGCCAACAAACATGAAACACACCAAGGTAACGGAGGAAACAAAAGGAGATGGTTTCAAGGTGGCAGGTAACTAGTCTTCATAAGGATTGAGACCATGGAACTTCAGAAGAGGGTGGACTTCCGAGGGAAGAAACTTCCAACAGAATAGATAAAGAACACAGACTTCGAGAGGTGAACCTCTACTAAACAGCTTAAGTACAGCTTTACAGGTGAAAGAGATAGATACCAACAAAACCAAGTTGTTGAACTACTTTTGACATAGAAGGGTCATTCTTTGGTTCAAAAGAAGGCCAAGACAGAGAGGTGTTTTGGTGGAGAGGTCTCATAAGAGTCACATGGAACATGTAATAAGAGAAACTATTGATTACAAAAATCATTGTCTCTCTTCGAACATGTTTAAGAAAGCGGGAAGGAAACTCTTTATTCATCCAGGACTATCAAAATCCTTGCCAAAGATCATAATATCACTTTACACCACCAAGATGAATAGTTTGGAAGATTCCTGATGACACGAGAAGAAAGAAACTTCATTCTCAGACTCCAAGTACTTGACATAACAAGACGTTTGCCATCGTAAGAAGGGTCTAGAGGATCGACCGAGAGACATTTAGCAACTCTACTTTAAATGTTCTCCTTGATGTTCGAGACACCGGTATCAAGCTATTGACAAGCCTTTAACCAGTCATCAAGTAAAGGTCGGACTTCGGATACAAAGGAAACCATAAGCACAACTCCTATAATGATTCATAGAAGAAGCCTCATGAGGAGTGATTATTATTGCTCATTCAAGGGGTATGGCTATATATCTTCAGACTGATTGTGCCAACCATTACATCAATGTTCCCAGAGTTAAAATAGACCTACGTCATAAACTTGAGGAACACCCATCATTATTTCTTCTTGAGATTCAGCTTTGGTTAAGTGGAGAGATACTTCAGTCTCAACATGTCCGAATAGAAAGGGTGCAACATTTACCACAGAGGTGAAGTCACTAGATTCTCAAGACACGGACTTCAATGTCAAGCTCCAAAAGATGAGCTAGATTGCGGAACCCATGTGATAGCAAGTTATCAAAAGATAATTGCATCTACATGAATTTTTTTGCAACGAACAAAACTAAATCCTTATTGGGAAACATTTAGGAGGATATCGAAGTTTTGTAGGACTTCTTCTCTTCCATGACAAGTCAGTTAGTGGCTTGGTGGGCTTGGAGGTTATGTGAAGATATCAACCTACCATATGTGAAGATATCAACCTACCATATCAAGACTACCTCGCACATGCTTGACTAACTTGGAATGATTCCCGAGGAAACAACGACAACGCTACTCGAATCCACAGCGACAACTTTCAACAATTGCACATGAACCGGAGAAGGTTACTTCTAACATCCAGAACACATACTTCGAGGTAACACGAAGATGGTTCTCAAAGGTTTCCAACATTAATGCCAACTGCTCCATATGAGTCTGATATAACATGGAGAAGGTAAGGATGTCATTGATGGGCTCAATAACAAACTTATATGTACACTCCAAGAAAACGGACTCACATGTTGTATGAACAAATCATAGACATTGGTCAGACCAAAGAACATGAAGATGTACTTCAAGTGAAACATCACAAATGGGTACGTCATCTGGATAGTCCTTGGAACTGAGTTTGATTTGACGATAACTCAAATCAAATCAAAGGCAGGAAAGATAACATATCCACGAAGGACATGCTATCTTACTTCAGCACGAGCAGAACTAGACATCGCTTTAAGGAGGAACAAAGTTGAGTAGAACTTTTTTCTTACAACTCTCCAAGTTGTTGTTTAAGATCAGCCAACTAGTTTTGGGTATCCAGTACGAATCCTTGGAGAAAGGAGCAGTTTAGAGAACTTGCTTGCTCAAGTACTTTGACAACACGGTCATGTGGCAACATGGCGATACTTCTAGAAGACATCCAGGAAATCATGAACCACCGATATGTCACTTAGTTTGAGAGGAAACTTGCTTGGCAAGGCAAGAAGACATAGTCTCACAGCTTCGACATGAGCCTAAATCTTTGACTGAAGAGGGTGTACCAGAATATCGGACTTGGTAGCACATTCATCCTTTGCTTAGTGATAGGGTTAACCATCGCTAAGAATGACACAAATGTCCTTAAAGTTCAAAGCAATAAGGATTGCTAAGAATCTTAGATGGCCACATCATTACGCACGCTCAACACTCATGAGTGCAAACAACTCAGAGGAAAGGTGGGTAATTATGTGTAAAATCATCACTTCATTAAGAGGGTCATTAATCTCAGCATGACCTCTTAGTATAGAAAGGATGTAATACTTTAAGGTAGAAAAGAACATAATCTAATGAACGCTTATTGATTCGCGGATTACAACACTTTGACCTGGTCTTAGAAATGACAAGGTACTGGAGTTTGTTTCTCCTGACATCCCGAGATGGTTTGTCTTGACGGACCGCAAGAGTATCTTGCATCAGAAGATACCATTGCATTTAGTACTTGGCTAACAATTGGTAGACAAAGGTCAGAAAACAACAAGAGTAAGGAAGAACATGCTCAGGATAGAATCCCGAGATGTGGATGCATAAGTCAACAATCTTCCATGGACCAATGCAAAGAAGGGAAGGTGTGGCAGAGTCAAGAGTATAGATGAGAGACTCACTAGGAGAACTCTTGTCGTGATCTATTTGGTTCCATTAAAGAACATCTTCCATAGCATGTGGTAGGGGAAGTCCTTTATCGTCACTGTTTAATAGCGACCATATCCACAAGCTTAAAGGCTATACTAGAAGGTACTATCCATACCGAGGTAATGTGTAAACATTAACCATAGGGTTCAACAATGGATCTTGGGTTGAAGGTCAGCTTCATGTACAAGATTCACAACACCAGAATTCCAGCACAATCAGGGATCTTGGGTTCAAGTCCAAGGGTTAAAACCTAGAGAAATAAGTAACTACTACTTGAGTGACAACGCGTACACTACAATATAGTAATCACGAGGTAGCTTCCAAAAGAAGATACAACTTCTGAAGTACCCAAACAAATAAAAAGAAGGCACACGAGGCGAAAGGAAACCTTGAAGCCTAGGACAGACATTTATGGATCCTACAATATAATATTGTGGGTCCAAAAGACGGAGAGATCATGATAGAAAGAAATCTCTCAAAAGAATAGGATCAAAGGAAAACAAGGAACACACAACTGACTCCATAGAACTCAACACTAGGTCAAATGGTTGAGAACTGGCATACCTGAAGAGGCACCTAAGTTTTGAAAGACTGGACGAGATAGCAAAACTTTTCCAAAACAACACAAGATCAGATGACCCAGAGTTAGAGAGAAACTGGACGAGGAGTAAAAGAAGCATACCAGAGTTTTCGCACATAATTTTCATCTTTGAAAATAGTTTTCACAAGCACTAGACTCAACATCGACGAGAGGAAAGGGTTTCCTACATTCGGTACTGCTCTGATACCAAAACCTATGACACCTCGGGATTAAGGCTAGACAAATTCCAGACCTCCGTCTGAACATAAACCTAACCTAATCTCGGAAGCGTACAGAGGGAGAATTGAAAACACAATAGTGACCCTACGATACAAAAATTATTACAGCAAGCTCATAACTGAGCAGAGAACCAAAATATTACAAGCAGAGGTCACTAACCACAAACATGAAACAATGGAAGGAAAATTATGCTATTAAGTATAGCAAACTTAAAAAATGGCCTAAGAGTCCTAAAGCATAACGTTGACGTCCAATCCATAGATGCCAGAATGCCAAATGGGAACTCCAAACTACTCGTCGATGTCGATGCCATGAAGAACTCATCTTCAATGGTAACACTCACTTTGCTGCAAAACTATCAACGAAGCAAGGGTGAGTACAGGGTGTACTCCGTAAGACTTATGGCTGGTGGATATTTTGCATAAAGCCATCTTTGATTGGTAAAACAAGAGGGAGAAAAATCTTGACTAATCAGAATATTTTAAAAGGGGATAAGAGAGCGGCATCTCCAACTTTGATCATCTCTTGATATCCACTGAATCATCATCAGCCGAACCTACTAGGACCACCCCCTCATACCCATGAGGAAGCATCCTTAAGCACATGTTGATCAACTTGCCACGTTTTACGATTAGGTTCATGTTCTCTATGATCTTTGAATCTGGTTTCCAAGTCATCCATAACCGTGGACATGGCTTTTCGAAAAGATTTAACCCTGCAGGGGTGTACAACTTTACTCACACGTACCAACGGATTCTTAATGCCAGTTAACATTAGCCCTCTTCCTGGGAAGGCCGGCAGAGAGTGGTTGACCACGAACTTTACCTTGCTTTCGCTGAGACCATGATTCACGCACTAGGGAGATGTCGCCATAACGGGTAGAGTCCCAAAGCCGGTCAATAATGATGTGGGCAGGGTTCAAGATTACGGATGTCGGGCATGTCTTGTTCCCGGCCACGCTTACCTACCTGTATGAATGCACCTCCTTCACCCCCATTCAAGTACATCCAAGATGCGTATGTCGAATGGAAAGCCCAAACTATGTGACTCATGGAATCTACTCGGCAAGTTAGTTGGTCGAGGGGGTTTCCAGGCCCCCGTGTGGCTGTCCGCTCGTCTTGGTCCATAGGCAAGAACTTAGGTCCTAGTAGTGGCATGTATGGAACTACAAAAACCACGACCCACTGTGGCCTCCCATACAAGCCTTAGCATGTTTAACTTTCATCTCTGGTTATACCACGTCATCCTGTCATACTAGGTTCATTCGCTGCTCTGATTCATCAACCAGAAGGACCAGCGATAACAACTAAGCTTGGCTAAGCACAATAGATGTAATAGCTCTAGCAACGCTTCACAATCCAAACCCTAGTTCTGCTAGGAGAAGTGGATCAGGGAATATAGGCTATAAAGGAAACATGCATCAGATAGGATTAATCTATCTATCGATAAAAGACTTTGGAATCGTATGCACATGGCAAGAATGTAAATACTTTGAAAGCATAGGATTATGTCATGTGTGGGGCTTCGCTTGCCTTTGCCAGTTGATATTCTAGAAGGCAGAGCTTCGGACACCTGGTACTTGACTTGATTTCAGTTGATCAAGTATTTGTCTTCGAGCTTCGACCGTGTTGATCTCGGTCTTCGATCTCGATCCCGATTCCGATTTCGTATTCTACCAGAGAAGATCCAAATACCGGAAATAAGGAGAAACAATCAACACATGGCGTCGATGCAATGCTCAATCAGGGATTATGATATGACAAGTTGAATTGTATTGAAATAAACCACTAAAGCATGCTTGGTAATTTAATCGGGGTTCCGAGGGATATAAACCCTAATTCGGGAAAACCTCGGAGGCATATGAGAGGTTTTTTTTTGTTCTAATTAAACTTGCAACTTAAGTTTCTTATCAATGCATGATTATAATTTAATTAGGTAGAATTCGTTTTTCTAAACATTTTGATATATTATTTGTATTTTTCTGATTTAAAATGAATTAGTTATGAATTTCTCCATTTTTAATTCATTTTAAATCATTTCTGGAATATAATAAAAATAATTACATTTTTGTAATTACTTTAACATTTTATTTAATCAGAAAACATTTCTGGAAATGTTTTTATTTCACTTATGGGGTGGACCCACATGTCAGTATTTATTAATTACTGAAATAATTTACAGGAATAAATAAAAAACAAAAGAAAAAGGGTTATGAGGCCAGCATAACGACTTGCTGACATCATCAATGGAGAAGCCCCAGGTGGTGATCAAATCCGGCGCTAGGGGCGACGCTGGGCGACGGGAGCAGGCGCGCTGGAAAGAGGGCTCCGCGGGCTACCATAAAATGGCGGCGCCGCTTGCAAGAGGTTGTCGGAGCGGCGTGCGCGATGGTGGACAGTAGCAGCGGCGACAGGTGCACGACGGCACGACGACACAGAGGGAGAGGGGAGAAGCAAGAAGGACTGTGAGGACCGCAAGCTCACCACGAATGCGTCAGTGGTGACAGGGAGGCAAGGAGAGGTCGGACGGCGATGATTCGATGGTGACAACGGTGGCGGCCGACGATGCTTCCTGCTCGATTCCGGCCAGAGGAGGTCGTCCTGGATCGCGTGCTTCGAGGAGGATGATGAGGGAAGCGAGGCGCTTCCAGCAGTGGCCTCGGCGCATCGCGGGGTGGTCAGGGACGGCGACGTTGTCGAGCTCCTATGAGCTAGGGTTTTGGCCATGGCTCGGGAAAGAGAGGGAGAGGGGAGAAGTGGCGTGCTAGGTTTCTCCGGTAGCAGGGCAGGGTTTCTTGTAGGCACCAGAGAGCGGAGACGTTGATCTTGATGCATCCCCGACGGCGGACGGCGACAGGCACGACACGGAGCTGCTCTCTTTCAGGGACGAAGACGACGACAGTGCTCGAAGAGGTACCTGGCCAAGGTGGGATGAGGTGGGCCGAGATGGTCTATGCAGGAGCGCGCAGAGCGGTGGGAAGGAGAGGAAGAATAGATGGGCTCAGCCCAAGAACAGATTTTTCTTCCTGAAATCTTTTTCTATTTTTTTTTATTTTCTCTTTTGTATTTTCTGTTTTCAAATCTGTTTTAAATAT
The DNA here is from genome assembly GCA_916181665.1 of Avena sativa. Lineage (NCBI taxonomy): Eukaryota > Viridiplantae > Streptophyta > Magnoliopsida > Poales > Poaceae > Avena > Avena sativa. The sequence goes on along the minus strand of OV702285.1, from coordinate 361,233,499 downwards.
TTCCAGAAAACAAAATCTTTTGTAAACATTTCAAAATATTGTAGAGACCCTTTATCACCATTTGGGTTCCATAGATTTTGCATTTTCCAAATTTCAACACCATTTGAAATGTTTCAAATAGAGAGAGGGAAATAGGATTTAGGGTTTTGTGATTATTTATCTGGCATGCATTTTAAAATAATGATGCTCATGAATGCACATTCAAATCCTAGTTAGTATTTGGTAAAACTAGGGTTGTTACACTTCCCGAAAGGGGGCTTAACGAAGGTGAGCCAGCCTCGAAGGATCGTGCAGACATATGAGGTTGCGGAGAGGGTAGTGATTGGCTTGGACAAACTACTGGGCTCCACATCATGGAATTGTGGACGGGAAAGTATGCCCGGTTGTGCAACAAGGAGTTGATCTCTCATGGGTAAAGTAACGCACCTCTGCAGAGTGTAAGAATTGTAACTTGTTACTCCATGTTCCAGGAAGGATCTACGAATGCAGCAGGAAAGGAAATCCATGATAGTTCTGGTCAACCTGTGAAGGCAGATGGTCATAGATTTTTATAATAAAATCAGCCTTTTAAGAAAGATTTATGAAAATTCCATAGTGCCAAAGACTTATAGTCCGAGGTGGTAGATAGAGCATCAAACTTCCTACCTTGCATATAATGAATTTGCTGGGTAACGCTGTTACTCATCCTTTCCTTTGAATCCTTTCTTACACTCTGATAATCCCGAAGATACTCCAATGTATGCATCTGAGAGTCAAGAGTAGGTCTTCTATGAAGATCCCAACCTGTATGGAGTCGTAGAAGGGGAGGACTACGACATCGTCTACGGAGGAGAGTTCCAAGAGTCCGAATAATTACTATAGTTCTAGTAGCCATTTGAGCCGAGCAACATGAACAATATATAGCAATAAGTTGTTGATCTCAATTTGGATTTTATGTTTTAAATTTGAAACTTCCGCGGAAACACCTATATTTTGGTTTGTAAGTTGAATCTTTTGTAAGACTTGAACTTCCGGTATTGTAATAATAATAACATGTGTATGTTTGTAATATGGACCCACAATGTTTCTGTTGTACCACTCTGAGGGATGTGATATTTACGGAATGGTGTTCTATGGATGTCATGTCAACTATTATAGTGTACTACACATGTAGTGGTATGTTGGGTCACCGCAGTTGGTATCAGAGCAAATTGCTTTGACCTTAGGTTGGAAACCTAGGAAGGGTATTTCCTATAGGTGAGTGTAGCAACGATAAAGAATTCTCTAAAAGAAACATAATGGGTATTCAAATGAGAATATTCTGTTATATGTTTTAGTGCGATAATTCTTTGTTATGATGCAATATATTATTGGTTACTAATAAAAATATTTTTCTGATATACAGATCTATGGCACCAAAGTTTCCAAAACAGACTTTGGTAAGGAAAGAGGAGACTCTTGATGATTATCAAGGATCATTCACAGACCAACTTCGTCAACTTCTAAAGATTTTTAGTTGTCCAACTAGAATTCCAGTGAATACTATAACTTACCATGATGGCCAGATGTTATACAAGTATCGTGTGAGTATCCAACTTCCAGAGGAGCTTGGATTATATCATGATCTACCTATACGTGAGGGCAGAAGTCATTTAGCAGCCTATCATGTTGATGTTGTGGAGGAGATAACTAATATCCGGGAGCATAAAGCCAAGGAGTTAGAAGGTAGCACATTTTTTGTGATACCTCATGATTCTATAGACTCGGAGCCTATACCGGATCATCTTACTTTGGTTAATAAGCATCCTAAGTTAGCTTCCAAGTTTATGGATAGATACCGAACACTCGTTGCGTCTTTTTATAAGACACATCAAGTGATTGTCAAAGATAAAAATGACATGTTAGAGGATCTAACTGATTCGGAAAGGAGGAAGCAGTTAGCATTCCAGTTAGAGAAGGAAGCAAGTAGTAGTGCAACACCTATCTTTAAGGATATACCTATAGATCCTGAATCTTTTATACCATATCCTTATTCACCAAGTCCTGAACCTATACATGATCTAACTATGGATACGAGGTATGCAGTACCATAGGGTTCAGAGGAAGGTTCTGATTCAGAACTTCCTATTGAGAATTCTGATGGTTGGAGAAGGGGATCATATAAAGGATCTCACGAACACCAGATGTCCACAAATGGTTTTGACAGAAATGTTGGACAATTTAGTTGGATGGGTGCAAGAATTAACCATAGTAACAATAGTAGAAATGCCATGTCGATAGATAATCAGGATGAAGAAGAAGATCCCGAGGAGAGAGTATTTGAATCATCAACATCTTCTCAAAACCCTGGGAATATACATTACCAAGTGTTTTAACTATCTTGCCCAAAGGAGCACCTGGGGATCAGCAGGATCTGCGTATCCTGTTGACAACTCAAGGAATGAAGCTTAGGAGATTTAGGTTGGAGATAATGTTGAATATGTTTCTGAAGACTTTTCAGCTGAGCTGGAGGGAGTCAATGCGCTCAGGTTGAGTAATGACTCAAGTCCTGACACTTCAGATACTGAGTATGTTCCTTCTGGAAGGCCATTTGTTCCACAAACTGTGCGATGAACGTCACGTCATCATGGTTGGACATCGGGAATGTATGATGAGCGTAGTTACTACTATAAGTAGGCAACTATTTGGAAGTATCAAGTACCGTGTATTGTACTCCAAGATATAAGATAGTTAGATAAATAAGGTAGTGTTGTGATTATACCTATATGGTATATGTTGTAATGACTTTGTATTATTATGATATTATGTATGATTTGTGAAATGCATATTTGGATTTTCTTTGGATCTTCATTGTGTGACTAGTTCTGTGCGTAAAGTCGAGCTCAGAACACATGTGCATGATGTAATTATGAGTATTCTCTTTATGTTGCAGGACTAGAGGGTCATGGATACGGGTGTAGAAACCGAAGCTGAACAGCCGTGGATGGAACGTGAGGCCAAAGAGAAGGCCGATGCAGATGCAACAAATCAGGGAGCATTACCACCACCACCAATGAGGCCGTTAATGGAGCAGAACTTTATGTAGCGTATGCAAATGATGCAAGAGACCCAGAACAAGTTCATGGAGGAGTTGCTGGGATGAGCAAATCAGAGGGCACCTGAAGGTGGAGGAGTGAGTCTATCTGACTTCCAGAATGCAAGGCCGTTACCTTTTGCATCAGCTCCTGAACCAATGGATGCAGAAGATTGGCTAGCAGATACAGAAAGAAAGCCGAAGACTGTAGGTTGCAATGATGAGGAGAAATTGAGGTATGAAACTCATCTTCTGACTGGACCTACAACATCATGGTGGGAGAATCAATTGGCCATGCAACAACCAGGAAGGGAGTACACCTGGGAGGAGTTTAAACAGAGATTCTGTGAATATCATGTTCTAGAAAGTGTTATGGAGTTGAAGCGGAGAAAATTTGAGGAGCTGCAGCAGGGATATACTAGTGTTAGGAAGTATATCCGGGAGTTTAGTCAACTGTCTCGATATGCTGAGGAAGAAGTTAATACGGAGGAAAAGAGGAAGAAGCATTTCCTGCATGGATTAAATCCATTTGTGAGGATGCAGTTGAGGTTGGATAATAAGCAAACTTATCAGTAGTTGCTAGATGCAGCTATTACCTTCGAAGATGACTACAAGGATGTCCAAGAGGATAGAAGGAAGAGAGATAAGAAGGAAACCAATAGGATACCAGCAAGCAAGCCCAAGCCCAATCTGGAATTCAAACCAAGGAATAGGCCCTATAACAAAAACAATTCCAATCGGAGTGCCAATCCAAACGTAAAGAATATTATATGCCACAATTGCAAACTCCCAGGGCATATGAGCAGGGATTGCCCGAAACTAGTAATTGTATGCCATGCTTGTGGTCAGAGAGGTCACATCAAGCCCAATTGTCTAAGCAAACCACAAGGAGGTTGGCCGGTTCGATATGGAAAGCAAGCCAGTGGAGGAAATGGATAGCCCAATAAAGGAGGAAATAAGGGTAAGAACAACAATGGCAAGAGGAACAGACCTACCGGGAAGCTGAACTGTGCAACCCTCGAGGAGGTGGATAATTCGTAGCATGCAGTGATAGGTACGCTCAATATCCTTACCAATCCTGGAAAACTTCTATTTGGTACTGGTGCAACTACTTCATTCATTTCTGAAGAATTCTATGATAAGTTCGGGATTAGAAGGGCAATGTTAGAAAACCCTATGACCGTAGATACGGCAGGGGGAATGTGATTGTACACCACATTAAACAAGATCAGATTATCTCGATCTGTGGTTGTACATACTTTGCAGACCTTTATGTGATTCCTTTGAAGGGAATTGCAGTAGTGCTGGGGATGGACTAGATGATGGAACATGGGGCTCAGATAAATTGTGAGGAGAAAACTGTCTCAATAAAAACTCCAAGTGGAGCAAGGATAGTATATCAAGCACATAAGCATAGTTAAATCATGGTGGATCATTAGTTGAACTCTATGAAAGAGGTCAAATTGTAAGATATTCCTATAGTAAATGAATTTCAAGATGTTTTTCCAGCAGAGGTACCTGGAATGCCACCAGATCGGGAGATAGAATTCACTATTGATCTAATTCGCGGTATGGCACCAATAGCTCAAGCACCATATAAGATGGGACCAAAAGAATTAAAAGAACTCAATGAACAAATTGATGAGTTAGCCAGAAAAGGGTTTATTCAGGAAAGTGTCCCCATGGGGAACACCAGTAATCTTTGTGGAGAAGAGGGATGGTGGAAGAAGGATGTGTGGAGATTATAGAAATCTGAAGAACGTTACTATCAGGAATAAATATCCTTTACCAAGGATTCAAGATTTGTTTGATCAAGTGAAAGGAGCCAGAGTATTTTCAAAGATCGACTTAAGATCTGGATACCATCAAATAAAAATCAAACCGAAAGATGTTCCAAAGACATCATTTGTCTCAAGATATGGACGCCATGAATACCTGGTAGTACCATTTGGTTTGACCAATGCACCAACAATATTCATGAATCTGATGAACAAAATCTTCATGCCATAATTGGATAAGTTTTTCATAGTCTTTATTGATGATATTCTGATATATTCCAAGGATAAGGAAGAGCATGCTGATCATTTGAGAATAGCATTACAGACTTTAAGGGAACATAAACTTTATGCTAAGTTCAGTAAGTGTGAATTTTGGCTAGATGAGGTAGAATTTCTCGGCCATGTGATCAGTAAAGATGGAATTGCTGTAAATCCATCTAAAGTTCAGTCAGTACTAGAGTGGACTGCACCAACCAATGTGAAGCAAATTCGAGGTTTCTTAGGAATGGTTGGTTATTATCGGAGATTCATTGAATGTTTCTCCAAAATAGTTGGACCAATTACCAAATTGTTAAGAAAGAATAAACCATTCAATTGGGATGAGAAGTGTGAAGGAAGTTTTCAGGAGTTCAAGACTAGGTTAACCACAACTCCAATCTTAGCAGTTCCTGAAATAGGGAAGGACTTCACAGTATACTGTGATGCATCTAAAGAAAGTTTGGGTTGTGTGTTAATGCAAGATCGGAAGGTGATTGCTTATGGTTCAAGACAACTGAAACCACATGAAGTCAATTATCCAACTCATGATTTAGAGTTAGCAGCAGTAGTCTTTGTGCTGAAAGGATGGAGGCATTTTCTTTATGGAGCCAGATGTGAGTTATACACTGACCATAAAAGTCTCAAATATTTCTTTACTCAAAAGGAGTTGAATATGAGACAGAAGTGTTGGTTGGAACTAATCAAAGATTATGATTTAACAATGAACTATACTCTAGGGAAAGCAAATGTTGTAGCTGATGCTTTAAGCAGAAAGAGTGCAGATACTCAGCCTAGCAATCGGGAGTTACCAAAAGAGTTACAAATGGACTTGGAAAGATTAGAGCTTCAATTCATTAGAACGGAGGTTCTTGGAGGATTAGCTACTATGCAGGTAGTTGCAGAGCAGGACAATGATCTTAAGCACAATTTTTAGACATCAACCATAAGATCCTTTCAATGCTGAGGAAATTCGGAGGATATCTCAAGGGCAAAAATCAGTTTTTCGCCTTGGAGATTATGAGTCTTTATGGTTTCAAGAACGTATTTGTGTTCCAGATGTGACTGAGATTCGAGATGTCATACTCAGAGAAGCACATGAAACACCATATTCCATACATCCAGGAAGTACTAAGATGTATATGGATTTGAAAGAACTATTCTGGTGGAATAACATGAAAAGGGACATTGCTAAATATGTATCAAAATGCCATACTTGCCGAAGGGTGAAGGCTGAACATCAAAGTCCAGCAGGACCATTACAACCTTTGGAAATTCCCGAATGGAAGTGGGAGGAAATAGGTATGGACTTCATCACAGGATTTCCCATGACACCTAAACGGAAGGATATGATATGGGTTATTGTGGACAGACTCACTAAAAGTGCACATTTTATTCCGGTAAATCAGAAATATAATGCCGAGAAGTTAGTCGAAGTTTACATCAAAGAGATAGTAAGTAAGCATGGAGTGCCCAAAAAGATCGTAACTGATAGGGGGTCAGTGTTTACTTCAGCATTTTAGAAGCACTTGGTTCAAAGTTAGATTTTAGCACAACCTACCATCCAGAGACAGGAGGTCAAACATAAAGAACAAATCAGATACTAGAAGACATGTTAAGAGCTTGTGCATTAGATTTTGGAGGTACATGGGAAGATCATTTACCATTGGCAGAATTTTCCTACAGTAATAGCTATCATAGTAGTCTGAAGGAAGCTTCATATCAGGTTCTGTATGGAAGGAAGTGTAGATCACCAATATGTTGGTATGAGCCTGGAAGCAGCAAAGAATTTGCACCAGACTATATTCAGTAAAAACAATATATCATTGATAAAATCAAGGATAGACTGAAAATAACTCAGAGTAGGTAGAAAAGTTATGCTGATCAAAGTCGAAAATCTTGGCATCCAGAAGTGGGAGACATGGTATATTTGAAAGTAAGTCCAATGAAAGGGGTGAAAAGGTTCGGAGTTAAAGGAAAATTGAGTCCAAGATACATCGAACCATTCAAGATATTGAGCCAGAACAGAACTATAGCTTATGCTTTAAAGTTACCATCAAGATTGGCTCAAGTGCATAATGTTTTCCATGTGTCACAACTTCTTAAATGCTTGAAAGTTCCGGATGATGCAATCACACATCAGGAGATAGAACTACAAGCAGACTTAACTTATGTTGAAAAGCCCTATAAAATTTTGGAAGAAAACTGGAAGAGGTTGAGGAATAGGGCAATCAAGTACTGCAAGGTACAGTGGGAACATCACCCTGAAAGGGAAGCCACTTGGGAGAAAGAAGAAGATTTAAGAAAATCCTATCCAGAACTATTCAGGTACATCTCAACAAACTTCGGGACGAAGTTTAATTTAAGGGGGGGAAGTCTGTAACATCCCAACATTTAGGAACCAATGAAGGGTAGATTTAGGAATCTGTGAAAATTCATGCATTCATCTGTGAAAATGTGGGTAAATTTCTCACCAAATAAAAACCTAAACTGATCAAAGTTTCTTTCATGCTTTGAGATTAGGTATAGTCTTGAAGGATGATTGTTATAGACTTTGATATGATCTTTGTGGACTAATGTGTTTTGGGAAATGAAATTTGAATTTAAACTTGAGTGTTGAATTTATAGTTCAAAAGGATTTAAAGTGATGTTTGAGTATTATGCTTTAGTCAAGAGTTAATAATTAGTAGTTCAAACTTTATATAAAGAAAGCAATTAAGAATAAGAATCTTCATTTCAAAATTTTATTCAATAAATAATTTACACAAATGTAACTTATGGAAATAAGTAACAATGCTTACAATAGTTATTAAATCGAAGAATAATATTTCTTTATTGAATAATAGTACAATCTTTATTAAAAAAGAATAAAAATAAAATTACAAAAGAATAAAGAAATATTACATATGACAATTCTACAAAGAAAAAAAAACCTAGACTAAAGTCTTGAATTTCCAAGTCTGGTACCTGCAAAACAAACACAAAAAAAAAGAAAGAAAGTTAAGGTTAAAATTATATTACTCTCAAAATTTACAGTGAAGTGCACTGTTCAAGATTTCATCATTAAGTAACTTTTAAAGGGACAAATTTCACCAATATGAAAGAATATATCTTTCATAATTTTAAGCCATAGGTCTAATAAACAGCAAGGAGGGGCAAGTTTCACCAGCCAAGTAAAAGGTAATCTGATAAAAGTAACTTTCAAATTCAGAACATATCCACAAGTTGTGCAGCAGGCACACAGGCAGCACACACACCAAACTGCATGGTTTGTGCTGTCAGCACCACAACAACAGCTGAATCACACAAAACCATCAGCATAGCCATGGGAGGCATCCCCACACCATTTACTTGTTCATACACACCAAGAATAGCAGCCCAGCTAAACCAACCCAAAGCCAAGCAAGATCACACCAATCAAAACCCTGGATCACATCACCAAAATGGTGACATAAGGAGGGGGTACATCAGGTGGATAGCAAGACCAAGATCAAGCCATTAGGACCAGGAGGTGAAGGGCTAGATCAAGAACAAGCCTAGGAGCTGGAAATACCAGGGGACCACCAGATCAAGCTAGCCACAAGATCAACAACAACAACCAAGTGTGGTGAGTAGTAACAGATCATCACATAATCTATCTATCTAAGCTAGACAAATATTTATGAGTTGTCTCATAATCCACTTCTCATAAAAATACCCAAGTGGGGTGATTCCATCATTGAAGTTTTAAAAACTAAAAGCAATCCAAAAACTATAAAGATCCAACTAGGATCTCAGGGCAACATCATTGATCCTAGCTATCAAGCTATATTTCAATTCAAGAATGAATATATACAAGATTTAAACTTCTAGGAACATATCTAAGACAAGAGTAGCACCTTAGAATTTAATCATATGGATCTATATAAGTTATCAAGCCTACAATCATTTTTCCCCAACTTTGATTCAAGAAACAGTAGCTGGTATCACTACCAGAACCAATCCATGAGAAACAACAAGATAAGGGTTTAATCCCTAAACCTCAGACCAACATCATGGGTTCTAGGGATGCAAGGAAAGACAATTCCACTTATCTATAATGCCAAGCCAATTTTAAGTTTGAACAAAACCAAACCAATTAATAGAATATAATCGTGTGTGCCATACAAGGATGGTGTCACAAGAACAGTTCTAAACTAAGAAGGTTAAGCATCCAATCTTCACAGATACAACCAACCAACTATAAATCATTTTCCTCTTCTTAATCACAGGAATCATAATCAGGAATATTCATATATATATCATCACTGTAATAGACATTTGATCTCAAGCTATAGATGAATTCTTAAGCCAACAGTACTAATATAGTGACTTCATCACACAACACTCACTGTCATTAACCAAGTAGTGAAAGTGGTGAGCTATTAAACCACTAGATTTCCCATGTATTGCTTCTAGAGCAACTTTACCATCTGAACCATATAAAAATTAATTCATAGAATCATCTGGTAAACCACTAGCATCACCACAGCTAAACATAAGTAGCAAGCCACAGCTAGCAACCACTTATCATGCTTAGGGACCATCAAAACTTTACCCAACTCATCAGATATCTAATCCACATAGGGGTATGAACCCTAAGCAGAACAAACCAGCTTAATCAGGACAGGACACTAACTAGGAATGGCCATTACCAACATCTAGCATGGAATGGCCTAGAACAGAGAGCACGAGGGGAAGAGGAACAACTTACCGAAGGTCCTCGCTGTAGATTAGAAAAGGAAGCAGAGGGTCGACGACGAACACGGTGGCACGGGGAGCACCCCTAAGGGGGTGCTGCGACCCACACCTCACCAATGCGGCGAACATAGCCACGCTTGGGGGCGAGGAGCATCACCACAGCACACGACAGCAGCGACGGCGTCAGCACCAACGCCACCCCAAACCTAGGGTTCGGAACGGCATCGATCTGGCCACAGCAGGGCTCCAAGTCCAAATAGAATTGGACAGAAGGGTGAAGAAGGGTTGACAACCACCCTATGCACCACGACAATGGCCAGGATGTCCACGGCGGTGCGAATAGCCGGCGGCAGCATCACTGACCACGGGGTCGGGAGAAGAGAAGAAGAGAGGTGAGACCGAGGGAGAGACAGAAGGTGAGTTGGGCTGGTTGGGCCAAGACCCCTTCTGGGTGTTGTTTTGACTTTGCCCTACTGGGCCACAAGGGCCCAATAAACCGAAATAGTTAGCCCAAATCACTTAAATCCTGTTTTAATAAATAGGAAAAGGCCAAAATGCCCCTGAACTTAAATAAATTCTAGAAAAATAAAATATAAGTCCAAAAATTATAAGTAAAGTATTTTATGATTCACAAGCCAAACTATCCAAATAAATTAAGAGCATATAAATTCTATTACGAATTTTGTAATATATATTCCTTATGGAATTTAACAAAATTATTGAAGGATGATAAAAATAAATAAAAATCAATTTCATTATATAGTAATATTGTAGTATTTATAAAAATACTAAACAAATATGTAATATCAATTTTTTGTATTTAATAATAATCCTTAAAGGAATTATTAATTAAATAAAATGCAAATAAAATAAAAGAATACAATATTCAATAAATATTAAAATTTTAATATTTATAAATTCTTTATTATTAAAAGAATTTTTATAATCTAAATAAATGGGGAAGAATACATATAAAGTTAAATTATGCATTACATTACTTTGCGTAATCATTTTGCTTCTTTAAATATTGTCCTTACCGGGCAATAATGATGTTTTTATAGACATAAAAGCTCAAGGTCCACTACAAGCATCAAACTTCACTACCTTGCCATCACAAGGAAAGTTCATCACTTGCTCATGTCCTTTGAAGAGTCTTTATCAAAGTATTTGTGAATTGTGTGTTATCATCTATATTATAGAAAAAGAAAACATTATTTTCTCAAGATACTAAATCTTAGATATCATCCTAAGTGATGATATGATGGAGCAATAGAACTTAGGGTTCTAATTGCAATAATGATGAACAATTAGGGATTAATAACCCATGACATCAGTGATTCTAGCGTCGTATATTACGCGTTAACCATGAGATTTTGAATGGGACGGAGAAGTCAGTTGTATCCTTTTCCTCTTGTATGGAGGCAAGACGACCTTAACGTGACGTTGTGATTCCTTGTGCGGATCCAACATATGGGTAGGCACCCTTACGTCCCACACTTTTGGTGTCTAGATTATCTATGAATGGTGTTTAGGGATATAGTCCATGTAAATGGTACTATTCCGGGCATCACTAGGTCATAGAGTCTTCGGGAACTCATCAGGGTTTTAGTCTGCCCGAGAGGGGGCTTAGCGAAGGTGAGCCACCCCCGAAGGATCGTGCAGACATATGAGGATGTGGAGAGGGCAGTGATTGGCTTGGACCAAATACTGGGCCCCACATCATGGAATTGTGGACGGGAAAGTACGTCCAGTTGTGCAACAAGGAGTTGATCTCTCATTGGTAAAGTAACGCACCTTTGCAGAGTGTAAGAATTGTAACTTGTTACTCCCTGTTCCAGGAAGGAGCTACGGACACGGCAGGAAAGGAACTCCATGAAAGTTCTGGTCAACCTATGAAGGCTGATGGTCATAGATTTTTATAATAAAATTAACCTTTGAAGAAAGATTTACGAAAATTGCATAGTGCCAAAGACTGATAGTCTGAGGTGGTAGATAGAGCATCAAACTTCCTACCTTGCATATAATGAATTTGCTGGGTAATGTTGTTACTCATCCTTTCCTTTGAATCCTTGCTTAGACTCTGAGAATCCCGAAGATACTCCAATGTATGCATCTGAGGGTCAAGAGGAGGTCTTCTATGAAGATCCCAATCTATATGGAGCCATAGAAGGGGAGGACTACGACATCATCTATGGAGGAGAGTTCCAACAGTCCGAATAATTACTATAGTTCTAGTAGCCACTTGAGCTGAGCAACATGAACAATATATAGCAATAAGTTGTTGAGCTCAATTTGGAGTTCAAGTTTTAAATTTAAAACTTCTGCTGAAACACTTATATTTTGGTTTGTAAGTTGAATCTTTTGGAAGCCTTGAACTTTCGGTATTGCAATAATAATAACATGTGTATGTTTATAATATGGACCCGCAATGTTTCTGTTGTACCACTCTAAGGGATGTGATATTTACAGAACGGTGTTCTATGGATGTCATGTCAACGACTATAGTGAACTACACATGCAGTGGTATGCTGGGTCACCGCAGTTTTAAAAGCAGAGATCGGGTCGATTGAGAATCAAGCTGCGTAATGTGAATAACCATGATGAGATTTTGCCCCTCCAATTGGAGAGATATTCTATGGGCCCTCTCAGATGATATGATTCGGAAAGCATGGCCATGCACAACTCGGTTAAGTGTCCACCGAGGCGATCGACTAAGAGTTAGTCAGATGAATCAGTTATCTCGGATCGAGAAGAGAGTCGGACAATTTAAAGGATGACAAATATTCGCCTATAGTCTGACAAGGTATATCATGAGGCAAAAGGGACTTGGACACAAGTCGCATTGGAAAGGCATGTTGCCATGACTCTTTGGTACTTGGGAGTCGGCACGTTCTACTAGAAGCCGCTATCGACTGGTTGATTGAGAGTCAGACTCCAATCGTGTCCAAGTTGCCATGAGCCTGCGGGGTCACATACTTAAGAGTGGGAGCAAGTTTGAAATAGATCTGAACCAGAAATATGGTTGGGTTGGACCCAAGCCGGCTTTTGGACTGGGTCAGTGAGTCGGACTCACTGTGACTAATATAATATGGGATTTAGTGAATGGGACACGAGTGAGTGGAGCCCACGTTCACTCCATATATATAGTGGGGTGCAAAACCCCGGGTGGGTTAACGGTTTGGTTATTCCATGTGTTGGAAACCCTAGCTCCACAACAGTCCTGCCGCCGTAATGAACCTAGCAGTTCACCGCCGGTGCTCCTTGTATGTGTGGATACCAGCAGTGGTGTTGTACGATCATCACCACGGCGATCGGGATCAGATCAGATCGCAAGGACTGCATTGCATCAACTGATGTGCTTCATCAGTAATCCGCAACCGCGCGTCTCGTGGTAATCCTCGTGGTCTTCTACCTCAGCTGGATCTTGGGATCACCAGGTTAGAGGAAAAATTTCTGTTTTATCTTTATGTGGCTCAACAGTGGTATCAGAGCATTAGCTTCTGGTTTTAGGCTCGATATCTCGCATATGTGATATGCAGTTGGCTATAGATTGGATCTATGTGCTGTTTTGGTGGCCGATCTATGAGATAGATCTATTTTGTATAATGTTGATTGGATCAACTGTACTCGGGGAATGGTAGATCTGATTTCCATGATCATACTGCTGAGGTCGTGGAACGACATATCCCTACCTATCGGTTTCCGCCATGGGGGTAGATAGTGACACGTAAATCCTGATGTGGTGATCGAAGATCAAAGGAGTTTGATTGAGTTGGAACAATGGTAGTAATCCATGTTCGGTATGTAGATGAGATCTATGTTTTCGGAAAAATCGTCGGGACCGCCGGCTTCTCCCTGTCGTAGCACCTTAGATGTCGTTGCGATTTTCACAATGCCGGTAGATATCGTATCTATGCATAACTTGTTTTTCCAGGAAGTTGTGAATGGTATGGTTCATGTGCATGTAATGTATGTGTGTAATCCATACGTGATCTACGAATCACGGTTTTTTCATCCAGCTGGAGCCTAGCTGATGTAATTTTATTGTATAATGACCTGCATGTTTAATTCTTTATGTAATTTACTTTACTAAGCTAGTATATCTGTTTGGAGAACTCACATGACATGCAAGTCGATGTACAAGTCGGCGATATGGAGTAAGATGGCAAGTGACAATAGGTGGCATGAGTCGGATTACATGCTTTGTGGAGATGGAGATCGCCATGAAGAGATCCATACCATTTGACATTATAATTGCTTTATTTTGTGTTATTGATATGTCTCTATTTTACCTCTGTTAGATAGTCGGTAAAATTTAATCCCTCAAAGAAGGTCAAGTCGGTTTTCCCGCTAGTGTTTGCACCATCACAAATCAGACATTTTTGGTAGTGGGCTCATAAAATTGAGGTGCTGCCAATTCTTTCCGACTAGGTGTGTTCGAGTTGGACTCTTACAGCAGAAACACTTGGTAAGCTAGACGGGTTTGTCACAACGGTTGTGGGACTCGGTAAAAAGCTGAAAGGGAGCCGGGGCATGTGATGACAGCCGACCAACAAGAGTTGTATGAGATACGATTGACAAGGAGTTGTCTACCTAGATCACTTGGCGGCTAGAGGTGATACTAAATCTCACTAGCCGACTTGCTTATCTAGGATCCTGAATCACTAAGCAACCATCGGAGGGGTGTTGGTTCTAGTGGGAGAATAAATATTAAAGTGTTTAATATGCTTGATCTTTTATGAATACATGACTTAAATGTTTTGCATATTTTCTGTTGTAGATCATGGCACCAAGTAACTGTCACCCTTAGATATCCGGTTTTGCTTTGAGAACCATTCTTGAGAAAGATAAACCGAACGACACTAATTTTACCAACTGGTATCGAAATCTGAGAATTGGTCTCAAACAAGAAAATAAGGATCATGTGTAGCACCCCGGGTAAAAACCACTATTAGAAACTCGCATGTCTTTGTCTCCGTTCTTCATCATGACATTATCATGCATATTATTTTTGCCTAAAACTATTTCGTTAAAGACTATGTTGTTTTCTAAATTAGCCCGTCTTTAATTTCAAATTAAAACCTCTCGGTCCGTCTGGATCTTGTATTTATCTTAAACTATTTACCAAACATTTTAAAACAAAATTAATTAAACAAAATTATTTTGTAAGCTGGGGGAGGCAGTCCAACCGGTCGGGCCCAAAGGGCAACCGGATAGACCACCTACTACCCCAAACCTTAACCCTAAATATCTGGACCCTAAAACCAAACCCTAACCATAGTCTACCCCAGCTACTCCCCACCGCTTCCACCACCCTCCGTAGTGTACATGCACGCCACACCCCAGAACCAACCCGATTCAAATCCACCGAACACAACACACACCTACATGTACACGTCAACCCATCGTGACGTGCCTCATACGCAGCTGCTCACACACGCATCTCATGCACAAGCACCACACACCCGCACGCACATTTTTTTCTCTCCATTCTTGCATCGACACGCATCCCACCATGTTGAATGTCGGTCCCACCCCCACCTCCTCGATCGCAAACCCCACCCTGCCCGCGTGACACCTTCGTTCCCCATCGTGACACGCCTCCTACCTTACCGCCAACAATCGTCGCTGCTTGCGCCTCCGTCTCCTCGCGGCCAAGCTCCTCGTACTCCTTGTCCTCGCTCAATCCCCGCCACCGTGTGCTCATCCCCACCTTCCTTTCTACAGTGCTACTGCCTTCATCACCGACCACCACCACCAGCACCTCACCCCATACACGCCTCCCTTCACCGGCCTCTCCCTTCCTCCTGCGGCCAACGCTCGCAGCCTACACCTTGTCCTCGAGCACCCCGCGTCCTCCCTCTTGCCTCTCATCCTCCTCCGCTGGTGCATCTGTAAGGATGGTGCCACCTTCCGGCCCGCGTCCTCTGCCGCGCTCGGTCTCCATCAACCCGTTCGTCGCCCCGGCGCTTGGCGCTGCCTCGATCCGGCCTCCTCTGCAAGTGCTTGTCGCGGGTGCCTCCTCTGTCGAGCCCCGCGCCGTCTAGCGAGGACCCGAGATCGTCCCTGATGCCTTCTGTTGCGGATGGTGTTGCGACCGCATGATCCCCGCTTCCTGTTTGCAGCCCGAACCTGTCAAGTTCGGTTTGTGTTTCCTATGCTCTAGTCCAGGTGCTATATTTTTGGTACCATGTTGGTCTTGTCTGAGTCCACCAGATCTTATTTGTCCTAGGATGGCTTCATATCCGTCAAGATCTTCGCGTGGTTCTCAAAATACGAGCGTGCCTTTACCAAGATCCCTGTTTGCCCATGTGAATAGTAAGACACCAAGATCTCTTTTAGGGATCTGATGATCGAGACCCGAACGCCAAGACCACCACATGGAAACTGAAGAGCCCGAACCCCGAAGTCGGAAGATCGTCCACCCCGAAGACCGATCCCCAAACACCTCGGAGCCCAAGATCCTAGAACCAAGATGTGTGACCCCCTTTTCCGAGCCCCATATTTTTATAATATATGATATTTACCTGTTGCATTTAATTGTACATGCCTGCATACATATTTGATGGTTTGGGGCATTATGCCGATTCATATCCTAATTAAATATGGAGACCATATGAGGGCTTTTCTAGTCTTATATTAGCTCCATTTAAATTTGTGTAGCGAACCGATGCTATGTTTTACCTTGTTAAGACAACATTTAAATTGCAGCGTATCTAAACAACATGAACCTATTAAACAATTTTCGGGACCCCGGTTCTGCTTAATATTGCCTAATTGCATCGCACCTTTACCATGTCATGCATCATATGTGCATCATGCCCGATCTTCTGCCGTATTTTTAAATAGTGCATCTGGTGTTTCTTCTAGTGTTTTGCTTCTTCACAGGCTAGGTCGATGAGTTGATGCGAGTGTCGACCTGATCTTCATATCAACCATCGGCAATGTTTTCCAGACGAGCATTCCCCCCCTTTCTACCTATATTACTTTTATAGTCTTTATTTCCTTCTGTTGATCTATAGCTATCTGTGTTGCGATGCTCTAGTTTCCGTACTCGTGATATCCCTTGCAGCCCCTATATTGTCTTGGACACCTCCTATTACCTATTGTTTGGTAGATAGTCGGCCTTACGAGTCATAGTTGCTTGATTGGGTGTTGTTTCAATGTCGTCAAGTACCACAGTGGTTGGAACATCGCCATATGCTTTATGTTGGAGATGATCATGGCTTTAATTACAGTTTAATAACTAATATTGAAAGTAGGTAAATAATGAATAGGCACCGGTGGGAAATAGATGTTATTAGGTTTTTAACCGCCCACTTGTGTCCCGTAGGACCCCAAGTACTTGATACTTTTTTCTTGACTATTGCACTATCCGCATGTGGGACCATGAATCCCCTTATTTCTTGGGGCCACAAACTAGTTTGGGGATTGATTATTATCAAGTAGTTATGCCATGCTACCGCTTTATTTACTATTATTGCTCATGGAGAGCGTTTACTACTGTACTGTTTAGGAACCCCATGCCACGTTTCTGCTATATCGACCATCCCAGTCATACTTTCGGCTTCCCAGTCATTTACAGCTGTCGCCACACACCCTGGGTCCGTCGTAGAGCCGGCCGACTTCGTAGAGGGTAGCTTAGTGGGGTGGCCCCTGACATATTTGATGAATCTTGTGATTTCTTTGTCGTGATGCCTCGTTTTGTTTTCATTTGGTTTTTCCGAGGTTGACCATGCTTGTGTTGCTATTTGTGCACCCCCTGCAGGGTAAATCTTTCTGAAAGTGAAAGGGTAATTGCCCCTATGTGTGGTTTTGGTGATTAATGACAATCCCTATGGACTAATGTTTTCACTGAGTTTTATATGAAGGTATATTCCATAGGTCATGCTTGTAGTCCATGTGTTGGATTCAAGTATGGATGCCATGAAGATAAAGATATACCTTGAGTATTGGCATCAAAATCATCGAGTTGAAGAGAAGAATATGATATGATCAAGATCTTGAGAGTGTGATCTCAATAGAATAATTCAAGATATGGCTCTAAGTCGGTGTCATGATAGCCTCATTAGTTGAGATATGGTTGACTAAGATTTAGAGCATGTAATCAAATGAATAGTTCCTTATGTACCTCAAGATATTAAGATGGAGCACGAGAAGATACTTGGTTGACCAATAACAAAGAGTGAAGATTGATTTCAAGTTGGTCAACACATGAAGCATAAAGAATGTACCACATGGTCTTGTGGTACAGTAAGCCTTATCAATTATGCATCATGAACTAACCCATTATATATTTGCCTTTGTGTTTTCTATATGGGACAGGTATCTTTCCATGGGCATGCTTCAAAATGAAGATATTATATAGACCATGAGAGGATGACATCAAGTGGTGATCGTCATCAAGGTTGAGAAGGGCAAGTTCAAGATAAGCATCTCGAGAAGATCATTTGCTTGAAGCTCGCCATCCATATTGGTGATAATGGACATGTGAACATGTATTAATGAAGCTATCCCATAGTGGTGTATGGGGAAGAAAATTAGGAGTCTTCACGAAGCAACAATGATCAAGTGTTGCATTTCGGCTTGGGTGGAGCTTGAAGCGTTGTCATCAAGATCAAGCGGTATGCGCAAGGCAAAGGTATGGCCTTGCTAGGTTTTCCTTTTACCGGTCTCAAGGTGGTTGTTGGGAGACCGGGTTATAGGATAGATAGCCGCACAATCAAGAGGGGCTTTCGGTTGTGTAACTTGATCACATCGTCATAGGGAGCTCAATCCTTTGCATACTTTGCATATTACTATTTTGTTGCTTCTTGGTGTTTCTCCATGTGAGGTTCTTGAGATTATTGCTAGCTCTTCAACAAGCCCAAGTTCATCGAAAACGGAATTCGTATGCATCTTCTATGGCGTTTTCAAATTTGAAGGTTTTATCGGTTCTTATTTAGGGAGGCTTCTTACCTTTCTTCATTTGGTTCTATCCTCCTTTGTTGGGATATGATGTTTCTCCGCACAATCTTGTAGAGCTTGTTGTCCTCGTCAAAACAAGCCCAAGATCATCGAAATCAGAGTCCGGATGCAAAAGTTATTGCGTTTTTCGTGAAGCCTGTTTCATCCCAGTTGTGGATTCGGTTCAACCGGCTCCCAGACCGGGTTTTCCAGTCTAGGAACCGGGCCGTTCGGTTCTGGAGCCGGTCCAACCGAACTTTCAACTGAGTTCGCACAGATTTCTTCCAACGGACATATTTGCTTTCCACTATAAAAGGGAGTTCTTCCCCCAACGTTTTAGTGTGTTCTTGACCAAAAAATTGACCTCCATTGTTGAACCTCTTGAGCTTGCTTCCTCCCCCTTCCCTCCTATGATTCTTGCATCTTTTTGAGGGCTTTGGAAGAGGAGATCTAGATCTACAATCCCCACCAATCAATTCCTCCTCTAAGTGAGGGGAACCCATTGGATCTAGATCTTGGAGTCATTGGTTGACTTCCACCATTGTTCTTCCTCTCTAATTCCTCCCTAGCACTTGTTGCTTTGGTGGTCTTGCTTTGCATTATTGCATAAGTGTTGAGCTCTCCATTACGATTTGTTCGAGTGATAGACTGTGAGCTTGTTACTCTTGGAGGGTGACCTCCTATTTGTCTTGGCGGTTGGTACCGCGGCGTTCTCTTTGTGGAAGATTGTGAAGAGACCCGGGATTCTCCTTCGTGGAGCTTGTGAATTGGTTGTGGAGCTTGCCATCTCCGGAGTGGAGGAAAAGCTAGCCATAAGGAAAGGGCCTATTCCTTCGTGGGATAGAGTCGGAGAAGAAGGTGAGCCTTTGTGGCGCGTGAGGAATCCTTCGTGGAACCTCACACCTCTCCAACGTGACGTAGCCCCCTTCCCAAAGGTGGTGAACACGGGAATACATATTCGTCTCCGCGTGCCTCGGTTATCTCTATATCCGAGCTTACTTTCCTTGTGATAGCCATCGAGCTTGAAGTACTTATATCTTGCTTATCACTTGTGGTATATTTATCTTGTGGTATGTTGCTTAGCTTAATATGTTGTTGGTGCACTTAGTTGAGCCTAGTGTATTTAGGTTTTTTGCTTGTAAAATAAACGTTAGTTTAATTCTGCATTCTATCAAGCCAAAACCGTAATAGTTTTGAAGTTTCCTATTCACCCCCCCCCCTCTAGGCGACATCTCTATCCTTGCAATTGGTATCAGAGCAAGGTCTCTCCTTGTTTAGGCTTCACCGCCTAGAGTGTAAAGATGTCGGCTAGTAGTATAGTGCACAATGACACAATTATATTTGATGGCACAAATTATGCTTTGTTTAGGCTTGCTTTGTAATCTTCGGACCTTGTGTCCAAATATTGAGCGATTTCTAGATGTAGGTTTTTCTCCTCCTATGGATCCTCAAAATATATCTTTAGAGGATGAGAAAAATTTACATCTCGAAGCTCAAGTATCTAATGAGCTTATTTTCTCTTTGAGCCCCACAGTTAATTTGTTCTTGACGATTGTAAAGTGCAAGTCGTCTCATGATAAGTGGACCAAGCTTAAAGAAATATTTGGTGGTTCCATTTCTAATATTGTTGGTGGTTTCTCCGAGGAGATCTCTTTTCCTTCACATCATGAAGATCTCCAACTTGCTTCCACCTCTGGCCGCGATGAGTTCTCATCTTCACCCACTTCACCAATGTGTGGCAAGACACAAGGTAAAGATATGGTGAGTGGTGTTGGTAATTGCAATGTTGATATTCTGCTCGCTAATGATGATCCTTCATCTCTATCCCATTGCAATGTTTCTTCTTTGGACTTAAGCACTTCTTGCAATAATAATGCTATATACCCTTGTGTTGCTAGTCCTTGTATATCATCTAGAAATTATTTGAGTACTAGTGTAGATGATACGCTTGATTTGCCTTGTTACCATGAACAAAATGCTTATATTTCCTCTAGTTGTTTATCTAACAATGTAGAGGAAATCAAACATTCTATGAAGCAAGACATGATCATGAATGAAGATTCAAGAATATCCTCATCTTCATTCTCCCATGCTCACATGTGCCTTATGGCAAGAGGATCAAAGGTATCTCCTACTTTGGATCCCAATATATCTTGTAAAGATAATAGCAATGATAATGATGATAGTGATGATGACATTGATGAGGATACTAGTGCTCTCTTGCTTGAGTTGACTTTTTGTGTACCTCTCTTCGTGGTAATAATAAGGCTGTTACTTGTCTCAAACACGTTATGAACACCATAACTAAACAAACAGGAACCATAGAGGAGTTGGATTTCCAACTTGATGATGTGAGTCGGAGATTCAATCTCCTTAAGCAAGAGCTTGCTGAGGAGAAGCACACTAATTGTCTCCTCACACAAAAAATTGAATCTTATGAACTTTAAAAGGAAAATTCCATTAATGATGCTTGTGCTACTAAATCTACTTCTTGTGAAGCATCTATCCTAAAGGAGAATGTTGAGCTAAGGGCTCAACTTGAGTTGCTAACTAGCAAGTATAGGAAATTGGAAGAAAGTCACGAAAAGCTCTCGGGCTCTCATAATGATCTTCTAATCTCTTATGATGGGATAAAGTTAGATCGTGAGGCAAGTATTACTAAGGTAACATCTTGTGAGCCTCTTTTCGACATTAGCACAACTTCTACTCAAAATGCTATTTTGCCATGTGCTAGTCCTAGTAATTCATCTAGCCATACTATTGATAAACCTTGTGTTGGATTAATTGCTTTGCCTTGTTGCTCTAACAATGAAGCTCCTACTTCCTCTAGTACTTGTATTTATACTAACCATGTAGAGGAAATCAAAGAGCTCAAGGCTCAAGTCACTTCCTTGAGGAATGACTTGGAAAAGAGTCATGAAGGGAAATCCACACTCGATAATATCTTGAGTGTGCAAAAATCCCCTAATGATAAAAGTGGACTTGGATTCTACTCCAATAACAAGAACAAGTCCAATATAAACAAGAAGAAGGGCCAAAACCAAGTCAAGAATTTGGCCAAGATTATTTGCTTCAAGTGCAAGGTTGAAGGACATCATGTAAGATCTTGTCCATTGAAGAAAAAGCACTTGAGTGAGAAGCAACAAGGGAAGCGGCCACAAGTTCATGTTCAAGCCAAAGTTGAAGTTAGGCCACTTCCGAAGAAAAATCAATATAATGCTCCCCAAGCCAAGAAATCAATGAAGAAGAGAAAGGGGAGCACTTGTTGCTACATATGTCGTGTGAAGGGGCACTTTGCCTCTTCATGTTCAAACGGTACCTTATCTAACCCTATCATTGTTGATGATGATTATTCTCTTAGGAAGGATAAGGATGGCAATGTGTTTGCCAAGTTTGTTGGAACTCAAAGTGGTGTCAAGAAAAGAACCATTTGGGTTGCCAAGCCTATTGTGACTAACCTCTTAGGACCCAACTTGGTTGGGGACAAACTAGCTCAAACTTGATCAATAGGTGTTTTTGGAGGGCATTGGAGACTTGGCTAACTCATGAAGAATTAAGGGATCTTCATATGTTATATTTGATCAAGCCAAGTCCTTTGGATTATTATTTCCCTATCTTATATCCAATGTGCCTCTTCGCTGTAACTTGTACTTAACTCATTTATATTGTAAGTTACTTGCCCCTTTACATGTTTTGGTTTTCTACCAAGTATGTGTTTGTATTTGGTGTGCCTCATGCTTGATTATTTTGTGTATTCAAGTATGTCTAGGTGTTTGGCACATCATTTACTCGTGTGTTTTATTTTGAGCCTCTAATGCATCTTGATGATATCTTATTTGGCTCTTTTAGAGTGGTTAATGGAACATACCATTTTGGGGGAGTGACATGCCTTGTGCATCTCTCAAACCTTAAAATGTGTGTATGTGAGTACTACCACTTAGTATTGATATTGCAAGCTTATCTAGTCACTATGTGGTGTGCCATACTCGTGAGAAATTCAAATTCTAAATGTCCATTAATTCTCTCTAGTTGAGGTTGCTTTGCCTCTTATTAAGAAAAAATGAATATCCCATTATGGGGGAGTAATATGCTTCTTTTGCATATCACAATCCTAGGAAATGTGAACATATGAGGTAGTGCCACGTAGAGTTGATATTGTTGATTATCCTATTTCTAGGTGGCATGTTGGCTCAAACAAGGTCCTATTTTTGGTAGAAGCTTTTATTCCTCGTATTTTGGTCTTTGTTTGAGTAAGAAATTCTTGGTGCGGTCTTTCTCAAATACATATCTCTATACCTTATTTGGGATACCATTTGCTTCAAGTTATTCTAATCATTGCTTTGCATGATTTGTGACTAGTTGAAGCTATCAAGAATCTCTATCATTGCATAGTGCTTAATCTTTTTATTTCTATCCTATGCTTTTTATTGTAAAGGGTTATCTTTAATATTCGTGCAATATACCACCGTAAATCTATTCCAATACACTCATTGTCTTTGACAATTGATATACTTGTGTGTGGTAGCATTTGTGGATCATCTTCACTTTGGAGTTAACCTCTTATTGCCTTATTTTATTTCCAAAACTTTCGTGTGGCTCCCATTGTCTTCCTTGGATTTTGAACATATCTTTGATGATGTTTTTGATTATTATCAAATGTGTTTTAGTGGAAGACAAACCGTTTCTTCTCGGAACCTTGTGCCATTGTGAAAAGTGTTAAGGGTTTGGTTTATTTGTTGAAACCTTGCTCTTTTGGGAGTTTGTTATCTCATTCTTTATTCTCTATTTTATCTTCTTAATTGAGATAAATCTTTGAGCATTTATGTTCTTATTTCATCTTTCAGGCTTAAAAGTTTTTGATCGGTTCATTTGTTGAACAAATCTTGTGTTGATTTGATTCTTTGATATAGTTTTGACAACAAATGTGTTTTGTCACACCTTGTATGCCTTCTCGAATATTTTTGGTGTTTTGTCCAAAGTATATCGTCGTTGGATCTTGAAATTCTCGCGCATGCATGTTTAATAAATATATATCTTATGTCATGTTTTGCTTTCTTTGATCCAATATATAGGGTATACTCCATCAAATCCTTAAATGGCTAAGATGTGCATGAAATTCAAATTTCATCTCTAAATATGCACATATTTTTATGGAATGTATCCTATGTGTTGTGGTTATTCTAACCACTTTAGACCCAATAAGTTTGGGGACCAAGATGTACTTGAATGTTGTTTTAGGTACATTGAAGATGCAATGGATGCTTGTCTCGTCAATAAGGAAAGTGTTGTCACCACATGATAATTGGAGCCAAGCTAGGATGATCTAAAAATTCTTATCTACTACAGCATACCATTGCTATCTCGGTAACAAGTATCTTATTCATGCATACTATTCTTCCATCCAATCTCTTGTAGTTTGCATCTTGGCATGAATTTATTTGTTTGTAAATGTTCGATTCTTGCAATTATCTTTGAAAGACTTTTGTATCCTTATTGCTTATGTGAGTAATTTGAGATGATGCATATAATGGGGAGTATATAAAATCATGTTCATGATTCACCAATTCCAAATATGCCTTCTAGCAATTTATTGCATATTAACTCCTCAAGGTACTCTCATGTGCAATATTGTTGAAATTGCATTAAATCATTCCTTTTGATACTTGTTGCCTTTCTCAAAGTATCCCAACTAGCATTAGTTCCCTTAGTGTTAGTTGTGATGGTTTTGAGATTTTTTTTTTGTCTTTCTTTGGTGAAGTTCATTGATATACCATAAGATAAAGCCATGGGCTATATATGCACTTAAGAAAAATATCCTCTTTGGTATATCTTATGACTTCCGCTTGGATATCATGTATTCTTTTTATTAACCTCTTATGTGTGGATGTTTCTTTGTGGATTATTCTCATTTTTTCCCTTAGAAACTTATATACACTAGAGTGTTAATCTCTCGCCTTGATATGCTCGCTCTTTTTCGACCATCTCTCTTGTCCTCTTGATTTTTAATGGTATTGGTAAGGTCTTGATTTATGAGTGCTTGGTTTACTTTTATTGCATCTTCACGCACTCATATCTCATATTTGGTTTCTCTTGGACTTAAGCTTGTCTTGACAAGTGTATTGGTTTATATCTACTCCTTGTATCTTGGTTGTGTTCTAAATAATATAGAGGGAGTGAGGATTCCATGTTTGTGCATATTGTATTCAAATGAAACAACTAATTTATGCACGAACCTTGGGGAGCTTCCTTATTTCACTCAGAGCACTATTTGTCCATTTGATTATTTGAATCTTTTGATTGCTTGCTTCATCCGTTGAAGTTCTTTCACCTTATTATCCTTTTATCAATCCTTGATCCTCAATATAGTTTTATTTCCTCCAAGTATTCTTCATTGGTTATGTGCATTTGATTTCACTCATATTACGAGTAATGCACACCTTGTGTAGGAACTCATACTATATTGTCCTTCTAACCTTGTTATCCATTTTGGCATTTGTTGTCAATAGGGGAGAAGTTTAGAGGGTTTTAAGGGAAATGGTTTTCTACTTAAGATTGGTTTGTTCTTAAGTGTTTTCCTTTCATGCATCTCATCTTTATTTTGTTTAGCATGGTTGTATATATAGTGGAAACTCTCCCAAAGGTTATGCTTGAAAATGTATGCAATGAAATTCAAGATCATCACACGTGCATATATTATGAGGGAGTTTGCTCTATATATGTTGGTTCTACTCACATTTCCTGCATTAGTTGTAGTTTATGTGAGTAGAATCGGTTTTGATATGGGATAGTATCTTTGTGTTACTTACCCATATCAAATACAACCTCTTGTATACAACTTATCCTTGGATAACCTGCGTACTTGTTTCTAATATTCATTATACTAGTAAAGTGCACGTGCTTTGCACGTCACTTATCAAGAAAGACAACAAAACAATAATGCATATCCAATTTATAGAACTCAAATAAACATAGTTGTGGCAAAAATATCACTATATCCAAATTACTATGATATACTTTGATATTATCGATGATATGTAGCGCCAAATGTGTTGCAGAAGTTTCGTGTTAGTGCCCTTATAAACACACCCGAGACTAATGTTAGTTGCGAGCTGATATCACTTACTGTTTCAGCACAACCATTGTAGAGATATACTTCTTTATATTTTCATAGGCTCTGAATAGATTAGGTTGTGTTCCAAAAGAAGCGTCATATAATATTAATGAGTTGTGAAGCTTGAACCCAAAAAAAGCTAAGCATCTTCCTTCATTTCACAAGTTCTTGCTCAAAACAGGCACATGGTTCAAAAATGACCATGCCAAAGGAAATCCAAAATAAAGTTTTGCAATCATCATCATGTATCTTTCCAGATCACAAAAACGCTTATCTTCAGGCGTTCAGTTCCAGTAATCAGAGGATCTACAAAACAACAAATTAACTTTTGCTAATGATAAACAAATTTAACAGTGAACAATCTTGTTTATAAATTAGAGATTAAGAATATTAAATACATAGTACCTTGTTTCCCTTTGATGATCTTCGTGGATCAACAACAATTGCAATTGTGGACCTTGTGTAATAATATTAAACAGAATACTATTTTCATAAATTCCAATCTTTCTTGGCGAATAAACTCCACTATTTATTAACGCTATTATGACCACCTTTTTGTCATGTTACAATGGAACAAAGTTACTATTCACGTGCAGATGGATAGAAAAAAACTTTGTGCACATAAAAACAAAGACTTGGTGGTGACAAATAGCATGCACCTCACTCTCATTTATTCTTTTATTGAAATACAACGGCAGTTTATAGAAAACTAAAATGTAAAGATCATTAAAATATCTTAGTCTACTCATCTATTTTCAGAGATCCCATATGGCCATATTACCTCTCCAAATTAGGAAAGCAGGGTTGAGGATGATATGTTCAATTATTGGTGGCCAGGTGAGGCTGCACTGCACTGGTATGGTACAGCTGCTAGTAATTGCCATCCACGCACAGAGATCAGGAGACGAAGGAACCAGAATTACAGGCCTATAGCAGTACATCACCGCTAGCATCAGACAGAGAGGCAATCGGCTGGCCTGATTTGAGACAGCAGGGGATATCGGAAGCCTTAGCAAGCAAGCTGCGAGCTGAGCTGATGAACGATTCCCACAGTTGGTGGAGAGCGCACGTACGATAGAAGATGTCCGGAGCGGTGGCGGCCAAACTGAGTGGCAGCGAACAATGGGGATCTGGCCGATGGAGAGTACTTGTAGAGCGGGGCTTCAGGGGACATTGGGCAGAGTTGGAGCGAGCGCAAGGAAGATGACGGACGACCGCGTTGTGGAACTGGAAGATGCGAGAAATAGTTACCGAGATCTCATCAACAAATCCTGAGGGTGGAGACGTACAAGTCCAGTTGGTTCACGATAACTCTAGAAGGACCGCGTTGGACCCGTTTTGGCGCCTGTCCGTACGAAGCGAATCCAGGCAATCCCAGCCATCGGATTACATGTGTTTGTTGTTGATGAACGGGAGCGATCTATTCTCTGGGACAAATCAACGGCTAATAAGGGCTTCTTTATCATGTGGGTGGCTTTTCATGTTCAAAAACTCGTGTACTATAGTAGTAGAGATAAACCCTCTTGTTGTGATTGTCATCAATTACCAAAATGGGGGAGATTGAAAGGGTAATTGCCCCTATGTGTGGTTTTGGTGATTAATGACAATCCCTATGGACTAATGTTTTCACTGAGTTTTATATGAAGGTATATTCCATAGGTCATGCTTGTAGTCCATGTGTTGGATTCAGGTATGGATGCCATGAAGATAAAGATATACCTTGAGTATTGGCATCAAAATCATCAAGTTGAAGAGAAGAATATGATATGATCAAGATCTTGAGAGTGTGATCTCAATAGAATAATTCAAGATATGGCTCTAAGTCGGTGTCATGATAGCCTCATTAGTGAGATATGGTTGACTAAGATTTAGAGCATGTAATCAAATGAATAGTTCCTTATGTACCTCGAGATATTAAGATGGAGCACGAGAAGATACTTGGTTGACCAATAACAAAGAGTGAAGAATCATTTCAAGTTGGTCAACACATGAAGCATAAAGAATGTACCACATGGTCTTGTGGTATGGTAAGCCTTATCAATTATGCATCATGAACTAACCCATTATATATTTTCCTTTGTGTTTTCTATATGGGACAGGTATCTTTCCATGGGCATGCTTCAAAATGAAGATATTATATAGACCATGAGAGGATGACATCAAGTGGTGATCGTCATCAAGGTTGAGAAGGGCAAGTTCAAGATAAGCATCTCGAGAACATCATTTGCTTGAAGCTTGCCATCCATATTGGTGATAATGGACATGTGAAGACATGTATTAATGAAGCTATCCCATAGTGGTGTATGGGGAAGAAAATTAGGAGTCTTCATGAAGCAACAATGATCAAGTGTTGCATTCCGGCTTGGGTGGAGCTTGAAGCGTTGTCATCAAGATCAAGCGGTATGCGCAATGCAAAGGTATGGCCTTGCTAGGTTTTCCTTTTACCGGTCTCAAGGTGGTTGTTGGGAGACTGGGTTATAGGATAGATAGCCGCACTATCAAGAGGGGCTTTCGGTTGTGTAACTTGATCACATCGTCATAGGGAGCTCAATCCTTTGCATACTTTGCATATTCCTATTTTGTTGCTTCTTGGTGTTTCTCCATGTGAGGTTCTTGAGATTGTTGCTAGCTCTTCAACAAGCCCAAGTTCATCGAAAACGGAATTCGTATGCATCTTCTATGGCGTTTTCGAATTTGAAGGTTTTATCGGTTCTTATTTAGGGAGGCTTCTTACCTTTCTTCATTTGGTTCTGTCCTCCTTTGTTGGGATATGATATTTCTCCGCACAATCTTGTAGAGCTTGTTGTCCTCGTCAAAACAAGCCCAAGATCATCGAAATCAGAGTCCAGATGCAAAAGTTATTGCGTTTTTCGTGAAGCCTGTTTCATCCCAGTTGTGGATTCGGTTCAACCAGCTCCCAGACCGGGTTTTCCGGTCCAGGAACCGGACCGTCCGGTTCTGGAGCCGTTCCAACCGAACTTTCAACCGAGTTCGCACAGATTTCTTCCAACGGCCATATTTGCTTTCCACTATAAAAGGGAGTTCTTCCCCCAACGTTTTAGTGTGTTCTTGACCACAAAATTGACCTCCATTATTGAACCTCTTGAGCTTGCTTCCTCCCCCTTCCCTCCTATGATTCTTGCATCTTTTTGAGGGCTTTGGAAGAGGAGATCTAGATCTACAATCCCCACCAATCAATTCCTCCTCTAAGTGAGGGGAACCCATTGGATCTAGATCTTGGAGTCATTGGTTGACTTCCACCATTGTTCTTCCTCTCTAATTCCTCCCTAGCACTTGTTTCTTTGGTGGGATTTAAGAGTTAAGGATTTGAGCACCCTTGGTGGTCTTTCTTTCCATTCTTGCATAAGTGTTGAGCTCTCCGTTACAATTTGTTTGAGTGAGAGACCGTGAGCTTGTTACTCTTGGAGGGTGACCTCCTAGTTGGCCTTGCGGTTGGTACCGCGGTGTTCTCTTCGTGGAAGATTGTGAAGAGACCCGGGATTCTCCTTCGTGGAGCTTGTGAAGTGGTTGTGGAGCTTGCCATCTCCGGAGTGGAGGAAAATCTAGCCATAAGGAAAGCGCCTATTCCTTCGTGGGATAGAGTCGGAGAAGAAGGTGAGCCTTTGTGGCGCGTGAGGAATCCTTCGTGGAACCTCACACCTCTCCAACGTGACGTAGCCCCCTCCAAAGGTGGTGAACACGGGAATACATATTCGTCTCCGCGTGCCTCGGTTATCTCTATATCCGATCTTACTTTCCTTGTGATAGCCATCGAGCTTTAAGTACTTATATCTTGCTTATCACTTGTGGTATATTTATCTTGTTCTATCTTGCTTAGCTTAATTTGTTGTTGGTGCACTTAGTTGAGCCTAGTGTATTTAGGTTTTGTGCTTGTAAAATAAACGTTAGTTTAATTCCGCATTCTATCAAGCCAAAACCGTAATAGTTTTGAAATTGCCTATTCACCCCCCCCTCTAGGCGACATCTCTCTCCTTTCAGAAAGCCATGTCCGTGGTTATGGACGACTTGAAGCACAGTATCTCGATCATAGACAACTATAACTAAACTAGTGCCATAAATTTGACTTTGTAATGACTAGTAATCAGCTTCACTACAACAAAATGGCTAAATAAAACTGCCAACAACTGCTGGAATTAGGATGCCTCATGCTATATGAGTCTGACTAGTAAGTATTGCAACTATAATAGAAATGTAAACTAAAACTACCCACTGCTTAGGGTATCAGGATGACTCATGCTATCTGACTAGTAAGTGCTACAAATATAATGGAATGAATAAAACTTCCAACTGTGTGAGTTTCTTGGCTTGACTTGCTCGGTTGGTCTCGAGGGGGAATACTAGGATGGGTATGTTTGGTGGTAGTATCAGTTTGGATCCGAATAGGTCTCTCTTATCCATATATGATAGCCGCCAGTTGTATCAAGTCTCTATAGGTTGTTTAGTGCATGCTGCGCTGTCGCCTCAGTCCACCATACCTATGTAGGCGAGGACTTCCGAATTCTAAGACTCGTCGTGTACTAGCCTCAGTACTGACCGCTCCCGTTTTCTTTTGCCCGTTGCCGGCACCCATTTGTGTTTGACAGGTTTGAGATCGACATTGTTAGCAGGGTTACCCTTCCAGCTTGGCCTGGACAGGGTTATGGACATCATTGGTTGTTCTTCGGGGCTTTTAGTGGGTTTGCTTCTTATTTGTACTCTGATGTCGTATCATTTTCAAGGTGATTTGGATCTTTGTACTGTATATCTGTATTCTTGACTATGTGAGTCATTGTTGTATATATCTATTATGTGGGTTCCATCGTGGACTATTGTGTAATGGTATTACTTTGTTTTCCACCCGCACGAAAGTGCCTGGTGGGCACCTTTGAATCGTTTTTATGAGGATTTGGTGGGAATCGCTAAAACTTGCATAGGGCCGATCCGAGGGTGTTACACCATGTCCTAGATAACCCACTTCCAGATGTGCCGGATGAGAATGCGATTGTCGCTGCCACCAATGCCTACCGTTGGGCTAAGGATGAGCCCACATATATTAGTTGTCTTATGCTTGCTCACAAGGAACCAGACTTGCAGAAGCAGCTCGAGAATGTTGAGGCCTACGATATGATCGAAAGCCTCAAAAGTATGTTCCAGGCTCAGGTTAAGACTGAGAGGTATCAAGTCTCTCAGGCTTTTCTGAGTTGCAAGATTAAGGATGGTTATCCACTAAGTCCGCATGTGATCAAGATGGTTGGTTACATGAAGTCTCTAGAAAGGCTTGGCTACCCATTAGCGAAAAGTTCTCTACGAACATAATTCTGAACTCTCTTCCTACTGTGTATGGATAGTTCATATAGAACTACCACATGCATTGTATGGATAAGAAGCTCACTGAATTGTATGGTATGCTCAAGCAGGCAGAGGCAGATCTCAAGAAGGGCGCCAGTCAAGTGTTAATGGTGCAGAATAAGGCTATGTTCAAGAAAAGTTCTTGGACTAAGAAGAAGGCTAAGTAGGGAGGCAAGGCTTAGGACCCGGTCCCAAGATCTTCCTCAAGGAATAAGCCATCAGCCGGATCCACTTTCTTCTACTGCAAGGCGGATGGCCACTTGATGTAGGGGTCCCAACCTTAGATAAGATTGATCCCTCCTGTGTTTACAATGCTAGTCCCTGGATCAATAGCTAGCATCCACAGTTTAGATGTAATATCAAGAAACAAAGGTCATAATATAACTTTATAACCAGGAATAACATAATTTATTACATCTTACATAGCTCATTTGGCTATTACAATACATTGCAGCGGAATAATTATAGTCATGGGTCCTTCATCTTCATAGTTCCACAGGCAGATGTTGGTTGTAGACTTTGTAATCCTAAACAATCAATCTTCACTAAAATCAATCAAACCTGCAACATACAAGTTACAGCCACAAAGGGTCAATACATTTTGAATTGTATTGGCAAGTGATACTATGGTAGTATAGTGGAGTCTATCATCTATATGCATTTGGCTAAGTGGAGTTGAGGCTTGCATTGCTCAAATTAGATTTTTCCTTAACATTTGAAAATACTAAGTTTTTGCTTGACAAAATCATTTTTCTCAATCAAAGATTTCAAGATCCTTGTACCAAGCCATCTCTCCATCAATGATTGAAGAATTCAAACAACCCTTGTTCAATCCATAAGTTTTAATTTAGAAATTTGAATGATGAGATTCTTGATTGTTTCCATGTCTTGATGCTCAAATTGTCCTTTACCATGGACATGGCTAAGTACTTAGGTTTTACACTCTGCAGAGGTGGTGCACTTTACCCACAAGACTTGGTTTCCCAAGACAAAATCTTTCAGAAGCCTTCCCTTAGACCAAAATGGACGCGTTCCAACCTATCAAACACTACCACCCACTGTCCATTTGGCTAAGTTCTTGCAACCTATATGATCATGACAGAGCCCATATTGCCAAGTGGTTGCACTTGAAGCTTCTCAACATTTGACATCTCAAATCCCTTTGTTTCCTGGGTGGCCATCCACAAGTGAGATACACAAGGTTCACCAGTCCCCTGGCCTTGTGTAACCACTCAACATATCCCAATCCTTCCATTCCACCCAGGTGATTCATTAACTTAGTTGTTTTATTAAACAAAACATAAGTCCTTAGACTTAGAATATTTTTCCATAGTGTGAATATATATTCCACCCATGTTTTCTATTAGCTAGGCTAAGCTTGGTAGTAGTAGGAATCTCTAACTTAGGAAAATCCTACTAAGGATTCATCTTCTAGGTTTTCCTATAGCAAGGTATATACTTAGCAAAATCCATGCAAGTTTTACTTAGCAAAATCACTAATGCATAGTGAAAGTAATGGGATAAAAAGTATGAAGCATCACTTGCCTTTTTGGTAGGGAATGGTGGTTCACTCCTTGATCTTGCTAGTCTCACACTTTTCTACAAGTCAATCAAGCAAACACCAATTCAATTTACATTCCAAACCAATAATCACTCAAACAAATTCACACACACACAAGACAATGGAAACCAATTCATGCATGGGAGCATGCACAAGATAGTTTTATTTTGAAAAGGGGTCTCTATGGGGTTCCTAAACTTTGTAAGATCCAAATTGGTCATTTACCAAAGTGTCCAAGTCATTAGCAAGAGGGTTTTGTCCAAAAACTATTTTTAAATCCATTCATCATTTCATGTGGTGAAAAATGATTTTATTAAGGCAAAACTCTTAAGTTGTTCACCAAATGAGTTGCTATTGCAAAGCTTGGTGTTTTTGGGTCAGTAGGTTTGGTCCAAACTATTTCCTTAAAGTTTTCTTTCCATAAACATTTTTATAACAAAAACCATTCTTTTTATTTGGCTAGAAAATGACTAAGTCAAGTAATCCAACCTAAATCTTACAAAAATCATTTTTAATACCAAGGGTTGGTTCCTAGGGTCAGTA
This sequence comes from Avena sativa, assembly GCA_916181665.1. NCBI lineage: Eukaryota > Viridiplantae > Streptophyta > Magnoliopsida > Poales > Poaceae > Avena > Avena sativa. Next base: position 361,200,185 of record OV702285.1, on the reverse strand, counting down.
AGGTCACATCAAACCATTTTGCAAAAGTTTTAACCCTAAATTCCATTTTAAACAATTTTTTTAATCTAAACAAGCACACATAAGTTTCTGCAAATTCAAACAAGATAACAGATACTATTTGCTAAACTAAGGGCATGGTTGGCTAGGGCTTGTTCTCCTGAATCCATTGATATAAAATTTGTCAAATTTGGACGTGTGGATCCAAAGATATAAGGGTTTGAAGTTTGCAAAAGTTTCTGTTTTCAAATTCTGTTTTAAACCAAATAGGTGACACGCGGCGCTGTTTCATTGGTCGATACCGGTTCGGCCGGATCGGGCGATGCTGTGCGTTAGATCTAAACAAATCGTGCGGCTCTGGAGACGTACCCTTTCGCGTTTAAGTTACTCTATCCTATCCATCAGATCGGGATCGAACGGCTCCTATCTGATAGCCAAGAACTGGCGGCGCGAGTTCACCGGCGAGCGGCGGAGCGACCAGTTGGCGGCGGCGCTGGCGAGGCAGGAAGCAAGAAAGGGTGGGAGTAAGCTCACCAGGCTCAGGAGAACACGGCGAAGCTCAAGGTACTCGCGGTTGGTCAAGGGGCGCACGGGGACGAGCAGGATTTCTCGCCGGAGTTGGTTCTGGCGACGGGCGCGCGCGGTCGAGGTCGAGGACGACGCTGTGGTTCACGGGAAGACAAACGGAGGACGGTGTTAGCTGCGCAAGACCATGGCAAAGATGTGTGCGTGAACGGAAGGGGTCGGGGTGGTCTGGAATTAACCTGTGGGCGTCGTCGGAGTAGAGGCAGACAGCGGCGGTACTAGAGGTTGTCGAGGAGGGGCGTCTGGGGGAAACGGAAGAGGGGAGGCTGACGCTTTACGGTGCGCGATCACTGCGAGTAAAGATTGTCGCGTTAAGGTGTAATCAAGCCGAGGAATTATGTCTGCAACGGCGAGGAGAGGGGGAAGAAGGGGTCGTGCGGGGTGGAGAGGAAGAACAGGAGGAGTGGGGCCGTTACGTCAGTGGGAAAAGGGAAGAGGGGGAGGTCCACATGTCAGTCGCTTCGTGGGTTTAAAAAGGAGTGTGAAATGTTTTCTTTCGGGGGAGGGGAGTTGGGCTGGCTTGCTGGGCCTTGTTGGGCTTCTGGGTTGGGTCGCCCTCTTTATTATTTTTTTCTGTTTCTGATTCCTTTTCTTTTTCTATTTCTATTTTCCTGTTTTGGTTTTCAAACAATCAAACAAGTTTCAATTCAATTCAAACCAACACCAAAACTTTGGAAGTTTGACTTGGTTCTGTTCAGTAGCCTGAACCTAAATCTAAAAACCATAATTTTTAAGTAATAAAGTCCATTATTAATTAAATAAATGCCCATTGCTAATTAATCAAATTAGGATTTGATTTATTTCAAACTCAATTTAAATCCATATATTTTCCAAAACCAAAATAATGGGTTGTATTTGAAATAAGGTATATTTAGAAAGCTTGTTTAAAATAAATAACAATTTTGTTAAAGGTTCCATTTATAATTAAATAAAATGGACCATGGTTTATTAATAAAATAGGGTTTGATATAATTAATAAAATCCCCATTTGAAACCTAAATATTTTTCAAAACCAAATCAATAGGTTTTATTTGAAAATACAATTCATTTGGAAATCTTGTTTTAAAACAAAGTAACATCTTATTTTAGAGTCCATTATTAATTAAATAAAATAGACTTTCATTATTAAATCAACTAGGGTTTGTTTTATGGAGAATATTTATTTTAAAACCTAAATAAATCCAAAACACTTTAGTAGGTTTTATTTGTGAATATCAAATACTTGGAAAACCTATTTAAAATAATTTAATAAGTTTTGATGTTTTAATTAAAATGGTAAAACCTTTTATTTAAATTTGAATATTAATTCCTTATTATTTTATTTAAATAAACCTTTGCTATTTTTATTCAAAACAAAACATTTATTTCAAAATATTGGTAAAGGTTTAATTTGGCTATATAAAATAATCTTTATTTATAAATCCTCCTTTTCTTTTGAAAACCAATCTTTTATTAAAGGATCCAATAATAGTAATTCCAAAACATTTTTAATTTCCTTTATTAAATGTTTATCTTTAAGAATCCCTTTAGGATTTTATTTAATTCAAATGGGTTTGAAGTTCCAATTGAGTTCAAAAAGTTTCTTCTGGCTCTGAAAATCAAACAAAGTTTTATTTTATTAATTTATTTTCACATTACAAGATTTGGAAAATCTTGGGATGTGACACTTGAAGAGGAACTGCACCAAGTATTTGGCCGACAAATCCAAGAGTGGAGGTATGACTTCCGACTCAGGTACACTTGTTTTCAATGTTATAGACATTTATCTTATTGATGCACCTAATAGTTCTTGGGTATATAATACCAGATCAGTTATTCACATCTGCAACTCGTTGCAGGGACTGGTAAGAACTAGGAGCGTAGCAAGAGGCGAGGTTGATATTCGAGTCGGCAACAAAGCGAGAGTTGCTGCGTTGGAAGTCAGCACGATGAAACTTCATTTACCTTATGGATTCATTATGGAACTGAATAATTGTTATTATCTTTCAGTGCTCAGTCGAAACATTATTTCTGCTTCATGTTTGATGAGTCAAGGCTATGAGTCGAATATTAAGAATAATGGTTGTTCTTTATATTTGAATGATGTGTTTCACGGCTTTGCACCCGTCCAGGACGGGTTATTTATTTTGAATCTTGATGGAGAGTCAGTTTATAACATAATTGTTAAAAGGTTGAAATCAAATGATCTGAATATGACTTACTTTTGGCACTGTCGGCTTGTCATATAAGTTGGAAACGCATGAAGAAAGTTTGACGTGCATGAAGGGAATATGCCAGAGAGGCAATAATAAAGTGGTTATTATCGTATTCCTTATTTATGATAAATGTTTATTTTACATGCTATAATTGTATTAATACGGAAACGTTAATACATGTGTGTTTAATAAACAAAAAGGAAGTTCCTAGTTATGCCTCTCTCATAAACTAGCTCGTTGATTAACAAGATGATCAAGGTTTCCTGATCATGGACATTGGATGTTGTTAATAACGAGGTCACAACATTAGTGTAATGATGTGATGAACATTCATCCGAAGTATAGCATTACGATCAAAGTCATTGAGTTTATATTGCTATAACAACTTACGAAGTGATCCTAATCCTTAGACCATGAGATCATGTCAATCACTAACACCGGAAGAGTTTCTTGATAACATCAAACATCACACCGTAACAGGGTGATTATAAATATGGATTCAGAACTAATAAAGTGTTATGTTGAGGCCCATGGATCGAGAGTGGAATTTGTTCATCCCGATGACGGATAGATATACTCTGGGCCCTCTCGGTGATATCACATTGATTAGCTTGCAAGCAAGTGATTTGATCACTAGAATGTTATATCACGGGAACGAGAAAAGAGTGCATGTCGGTAACGAGATGAAACTAGGTATGGAGATACGATGATCGAATATCGGACATGTAATATATCGTGTAACAAAGGGATTAAGATACTAGTGTAAAAGGTTCACACGATCACATAAGTCATCGTTGAATGTGTGGGAGTCAATACGGATCTCCAGGTCCCGCTGCTGATTATTGATCGGAGAGGGGTCTCGATCATGTCTGCATTATTCGCGAACCGTAGGGTGACACACTTAAGGGATACCGACACCATTCGGAGCAAATGATATGCCAGAAAAAGAAAAGGAAAGCGCAGGAATTTATTTCACTAGACACCGAAACTGTTTCGGTTGAAATTGCTGAAACTGGTTCTGCATGTGAAATTGAAATGTTGTAAGGGGTTTTATGTGAATGTTTGTTAATTAAAGTAATTAACAAAATTCTGAATAAATAAATAAAAGAGTTTTATTTAAATGAGAGCTTGCATTAAATTTGGTGGAAATTTAATGCATGTGAGTGGATTTTTGAGTGGAGGCTTTTTAATGGGAGTGGAGGCTTTTCATTTTGAGTGGGAGCTCCACCCACATGAATGTGGAAGAGGTGGGGGCAGCCCCATGGCTGGGTGCCATGCCCCTTGGGTGCCCCCCCTCCCCCCTATAAAAGGCTCCCCTCTCCTCCTCTCAAAGCACACCTCCTCGCGAAGGATCTCTCTCCCCCCTTTAGAATCTCTCCATGGTCTCGGATCAGCGAGATACATATTCCCGGTGGCTTTTTCTGGAAGGATTTGTTGCTTCCGCTGCTTCGCTGGAGCGAGGGCGCGGAGGTTGTCGGGGTACCCGTACGTGTGTGCGATCATGGATGCACCACTGCTTTGAGGTGCTGGACTTGATCGTGCTGGACCGGCTGGACCAGACGGACTTCATCACGATCTTGAGATCGGCAAGCGTTCGTCTACATCATCCACGAGTATAACCTCATTAACGCTATTCGGTCTTCAAGGGTATGTATTCTATGGATGTATATCCACCCGTTGCTTGTATCTAGTAGATAGATCTTGGTGCTTAGATGTTCCCATCGTAGGAAATTTTTTGTTTTCTATGCTGCGAACCCTACAGTGGTATCAGAGCCGGATCTATGCGTAGATACTTTGCACGGGTAGTACACATATGAGTATGTGGGCGATGATGATCATTTTATTGCTTCTTAGTTGTACTTTGGATATTGGTGGCATAGTGGGATGAAGCGGCCCGGACAAACTTTACATGTCCTTGCACATGAGACCTGTTCCACGCTTGACATGCAACTAGTTTTGCATAAGTGGCTAGCGGGTGTCTGTCTCTCCTACTATAGTCAATATATAATTTGCAACGAGTTGTCAACAATTTGGTTATCCTTGTTGTGGTTCATGTTCGTAGGTAAGAACAGTTCTATCTTCGAAAGCCCTAAGCCACGTAAAACTTGCAATGGACAAATTAGAGGCGTCTAGTTTAGATTATTGCTGGGCTAGTGTTATGATATGGTGATGTTGTAAGTAGAAGTATGATATGATACTCTTACAACACACATAGCGTGTAAGTTCCATAGACCTTGGCCTTACACATAAAGGTATGATAGAGATCATACCATGGTGCACATGATGGAGATCATATGCGGGAACCATATCATTTCACTTATTAACATGAGATGTTTGATTGCATCTTATATTGCTTGTTTGGCATTTTATTAGCATAATAAGATGATCCCTCATTTAGATATCAAGATAAGAATGTGTTCTTCCTTAAGTATGCACCGACAATGTTTCGTCGCTTCAAGACATCACGTGATGATCGGGTGTACTTGAATCCACGAGCATATCTCGGGTGTAAGACAGTTACACACGCGAATACTAAGGTTCTTACTTGGCGAGCCTAGCATGTACAGACATGGCCTCGGAACACGGACCAAAAGGTTAAGCATGAGTCATATGTTTTGATATGATGCCCATTTGATGCTCGCCTTTGAAGCTACGCCGACTCACGTGATGATCGGACTTGGTGTAGTGGATTTGGTTCATGTAATCACCAAAAAGGCACGAGGGATGTCGATTTTGAGTGGGAGTTCATTTCTAATTTGGATTAGTGGAACTCAATTTATCATAAATTAAATCAAAGTGAATTTGTATAATTTGTTGTAGTCATTGGCATTCGTTCACCACCTTATGCATAGTTGTAATTGAGATAATAGAACTATAGAATTCTGGATATATACTTTACGAACTGGTATCGTATTGTGTTGAGTGTCAATCTAAAGTTTAATGTCCTATTGCAAACTTTCAGCAAAATTCTATTTACTCCGTGAAATTTAATAATTGGTATTAAATCAAGAGTAACAATTCCAGTGTTAGTATCTTATGTATCATGTTTGCCTCCATGATTCTTGATTGTTATATCAAGTTTATCTAGGAGCTGAAAGAATTGTTTCAGAAACCATCATGTGTGGCAGATATAAAGATATCTGAAATAATGTTTTGGTTGCAATATGATAGAGTATAATATATGTTCTCATATTGGATGAGAATTTACAAAGGTTGGAGATGCTAGACATCCTAATCATCCAAAAAGGGTTTTGGAAAGTAATGTTATACTCACGATTCGCCTTTATAAGCTACAGTATCTTGATCATGAAAGTCGTCATGATAAGGGTGAATATAAGATGTATGTAAAGTGTTTACTACACTAAAAGATTACTAAAGAATGGATTTTGAAAGAATACCGATCATTTTGATGATGGCGATCTACTTCAAAGTGCAAGTCCAAAGGTATTATTATTTGAATATACACGCTTTGGACTATGTGTCATGTATATGGCGCCACTTTTGATGTTGATAGATTCTTTTAAAAAGGAAAAGGAAATGCTGAAAGAGAATCTATAAAATATATTTGGCAGAAAAGAAAAGATTGGAAATATCCAATTTAGATATATACTAGTTAAATGCCCGTGCGTCGCAACGGTTTAACAAATTTGAACCTAGATTTCTACACTCATTGATACATACATTATAATTCACAATATCTCCATTGCGCAGCGCTTCTGTGACAATTATCACCTTATGTTTACATGTCTAGTTAACTATCACCTTCCTCTCTTTAAGTTCCTTTACTATGTTAAGTTTTTCTCCTTCTCGCACTTGTAAAATCCTTATTGCTTTTGTGCCTGTGCACTGTGATGAAATACATATTATCGAGATATCCAAAATGACAAGAAATACACAGATTAAGAATGATTGAATATTAAAGAACTGTGGCAAACATAATGATGTGGCAGTTGATGTTTTGCCAAAGATCACAAAACGTTTAGATAAATATTTGAACATTAAATTTGATGTTATTACGACAGTACAATAATTTTACTCCTTAGGCCTCAAGGGTGGCAATACTGAAGGAGGGTCTAAAATAGATATAGTAGATACATGTTTGGCAATGCCAAACAAGGTGGACCATAGATGGATGTTTCTAGGTGTTCTTCTTCTCCGATTGTCAGCGGTTCCCCTTGGGGTATATTTAAAGGAGCCGGGCTTCCCCGCGGCAGATACGGGGCTATGGCGCGGAACAGGTCATCATCTCCGAAAAACATCATATGCCGATTGCAATACAAAAAGAGGGTCCAAAATCTGCATTGCGATGAGAAACCACAATAATAATTACAAAAACATTTGTTTCGGATAGCATAGTGAAAAATGACACCTCTATAATATGTCTCCCTTTTGGACTATCATTTACATCTACTACTTTTCTACTCTCATTCTCCTAATCCCTTCATGCAAAACATTACTATGTCAACTTTGGATTCAGCCATTGTGCTGCTACAAACTGTCCTTTCGTGCATAAATATCTCTATATGAAGGGAGCATTCCCTACTATTCTTACCTAAAAAGAAATAAACAATTTGTGCAAGAAGTTCTTACCTAGAACGAAAGTATATTATTTTAAATAAAAAAGAAAGTACAGTTTGTGTCAAAGGAACACCTGATATATAATCGGAATAACGTGTATCAATAGACTGATATTTATCCGTTGTGTTACAAGATCAGCGCTACATACATTTTTTTTTAGAAATGGGCGCATTTATTAACATAAAATGTTTAATGTTTACATTCGACCTCTGCATAACTAAGATGCACACAGCCACATGAACGAAAGAACAAGGGAATAAAAAGGAAGACAAGCATTACGAAAAAACACTATCAAAATAATTGTCTTCAAACTAAGGTAAATCAATCTTCAAATCACGCGGACATCCATGTCAGGAGAAAATATCCCTCGCCGTGTCCTCCAATCGCGTATATCCCATCACAAATAAGTCGTAAAACTCCATGCGTTGAAGAGTAGTCCATGATTGGAGGATAGCCATGGCTCGATAGATAACCTGCAAAGAAGAAGACACAATGTTATTAAAAATCTTGTCATTTCTACAAAGCCATAGCGACCATATAATGACAAGCGCTCCCACCCTAAACAAAGTTCTGTACTTATCAACAATTACATGCAGCCAATTACCAAAAACATTGGTTACTGAACATGGAGGAGATAAACCAGAAGCTATTTGGATGAATGACCATATAGAACGAGCAAATTTGCAATGAAAAAATAAATAACAACTATATTTCAAACATACATAGCAGCTAATACATTGTACCTCTGGTTCAACATCAGCGGCCTCAATTACAACTTGCTCCAGCGTCATCTATATTTCAAACAATATTACCCCGGTGGGTCCAATCGCCTCCAACAGTAAATGGCATCACACACGGCAATTAATGCCAACATACGCCAACCCCTCCAATCAATCATGCCTTTGCCTGCCAAACAGTTCTACATTCAGCTCCATGACTACAACTCCATATTTTATTTGTGTGCAAAACTAAACTTACACGGGAAAAAAGACCATGTAAGACCTCATAATATAATCAATGAAGGTTACCGTGATGCACACAAGATCTCTAAAGCAACATGCGTTACACATGATCGTTCAAAGCATGCAATGCCTGAATATCCTGACAAAAGCATCTAAACAGTACATGTACCTGATCGAGAGGTAAAGGCAGAACACGTAGAAAATCCTAGGCAGCAAGTAGATCGGTGCATACGCTGCATCAATCAAAACAAAGATTATTTATTGAACTTCTTTCTCTCTTGAACCAAACACTTTCATTGTGACAGAAATTATGAGGTTGTAGAATGAAAGAAGCAGCACATTGCTGTTTGTGATAAGACATTATGGGTTATTTGCATGTATACAATTAGAAGTGAGAACATAGAATACCAAGCCATGAATATTATTGGAGAAATGTCTCCAAAAGAGCCTCAACTTTTATTGCTACCGACCTTTCTTGACACTAAACCTAGTAACAACAGAAAAATAACATCATCAATTCGTGTGCTGTCAAAATAAGACATCAGACACAGCTATAATTTAATAGAATTGAACTAACACACGCATTAGAACCTTCATTTGGGAACTCTCAAAGATCTGAATAGTTACTACTTATACCCAGAAAATTACATGAATAAAGAAGTTGGACCAAAGCTGCAGTTCATGTATTGATGCTATGAAAAATCTGTTAGCTTCAAAGACTGAAAAAATAATCAGAGCTGTGGTATACCGGTTCAGACATCTATTCGATACAGATGCAAACCTGCAAAAACTGAGCACCACAACGTGCTCCCATACCATCGGGGACATACATAAACTATGGGAAATTGCTCTCCGGATGTCCTACATAATGTGTCAATATCTAGTTGTAAATTAGTAATGAAAATTAGTGTTTTTCTTAATTATACTCCTATCCTTGTGTACTAAAAATCATTGTTTTCATCTCTTGTGAGTCTAAACGGAGTAATGCAGGTGCATAAATACTAATTTTATTTATAATCAAATAAGCAAAGCAATGCTAAGAGTACAAAAGGACAGGATAAACGCTCGGTTTCTCCAGGGCCAGGGAAGCGTGTTTAATACCTTTGAACCAGTCGGATTTCTCAGGCTCGTTGCACACCATGTCAAGGATAGAGTCGATGAGCTTGGTATCCTCGGTACAGTGTCCCTTGGCCGGATTTTCTGCTGGCATCGGACTGGCCATGGACGAAGCTGTCCCGGAGTAAGATGTCGTCAACGGGATGGGAGCGGAGTGGGTCCATGTGGACAGACAGTCCATGCCTTGAGCTACTGCATCGTCGGATCATCATTCAATCTGGACCACGCTCGTGGAGCTCTTTTGCGGCGAATGAGGCAGTGGAGCCGAGCATAGCGTCGACGCGTCAGTCGAATACGGACGTCCACCACTCGGCAGCATCGCGTCGGTGCCGATGGACTCAAAAGACAGATCAAGGTCCAACGACGCAACACGAACAGCAGCATGAGATGGCTCACCTCCATTCGAGAGAACACCTCCACCAGGCACACCGACGTCAGATCCGGCCAGTCCCTCCTCTCGGGCATCATCTCGGGCGTCAACGTTGTCGTCCTCGACGCCCAACCGACAGACGGAGTTAGGGTTGGGTTTCAGGAGGAGAGGCTAATGGGGGCTAACCGGCTAACGACCAGGAGAGGCAAAGTAGCGGTTGCCCTCACCGGGCAGCGGCAGCGCGAGCGAAGAGCTGCAGCCTGCAGGGGTGAAGGGCATCAGAAGTTGAATCGGGGAAAGCGTGAGAGAATGCGTGATGTCAGGACGGGATTAGCGCCGCTCCGCGGAGATGGTGCGTGGGATTAGTTGGGCTTGGCCCACTTCGGCGCGTGCGGGGAGAGCAGGACCGCGGACGAAGGGAACGACGTATTGACGACCACGGAACACGAAGTTCTTTTTAGATAGTAGAGATATGATATACATGTTATGGTTGTATTCTTTGCTTGTTAAACAATGTGGTTTTTGGGTATTGGATACCGAATTGGTTGGTATGAAATTTCATACAAAACGACGCAATTCATAAACCACAATGGCCTAAGCAACTAGCAAGAGAATATGTGATGATGTTCATCGAAAACAAACAAACCGTTGTTTGTATTTCTCGTTGACATCAAAGCTTGACTTCAAAATTTGTTTTAATAATTGTTATTTAAATCAGGTATTGTGAGAACAAAGGTTGTTCAAATAATTACCATATTCCATATTAGATGGATGATTTACAAATCTAGTTGGAGAGATGACATCCATAAAACCTAATTCTAAAATGCCGCAAGACAAATGATTGAAAGATCACTTACGAAGTGACATCGCCATTTAAATTATATTGGAAAGAAAACATGAAGAATCTTCATATTCATGGATTTTTGGAGTCTTTGATTTGATCAAGTGACGCTTGTGAGACTTTCCTCGAGATAATTAAAACTTCGTTCAAAGGCCAAAGAAGAACGAACGACTAAAATATTGGAATTTATACATATCGATGTATGTAGTCCATTATGTGTAGTCGTAAGCGACGGGTTTCAACTTCATATACTTTCTCCGTAAATTTGAGTGAATATTCACTTAATGAGAAAGAAGTGTGAAATATTTGAAAATGTTTCAAAGACTTTCACGATGAAGTGCAAAACCATTCTAACAAGAAAATAAATGGTTTATGATTTTATCATAAGGGATTTGTTTGAGTTACAAGTGTAACAAGAAAATAAATGAATTATGATTTTATCATAAAGGGATTTATTTGAGTTGCAAGTTTAGCAACACACCTAGATTTACATTTCCCGAAACACCATAGGAGTATGGAGTGTTTGAGATTTGTAATGAAACCTTGTTTGACATGGTTGGATCAAAGGTGTTATTCATAAAACTGCCATTATGTTTTAAAAGATTAAAACTTTAGAGACTACCGTTGTTACACTGAAAAGAGCTCCATCTTGATCCGTTGAAATGACACCATGGAAGTTATGGTTTGGGGTAAAACCCAAGTTGTCATTTCTTAAATTTTGGTATGCTAAACATAAGTAAGATGTTTACAACCAAAGAAGGATGAGCATGTCTTTGTAGGTTATTTCGAATAACAATTGGTTATTCCTCCATAACACCGAGGACAAAAGGGTTTGTCGCTTGAAACGTGAAGTTTCTTGAAAAAGGAAGTTTTTCGTAAAAGTTAAGTGGGAGGACAATAGAACTTTGATAAGGTTAACGAACCTTAGCTAAATGTGCTGAGTTGCGCAGCGCCGGAAATCGTTCCGGAGGCTGCCATGATGCTCATAGATTATGTGCCTCAAAGGTTGCGGTCACGGAGGTCTAAAGTTCCTACTGAACCAAGTCGGTTGGTTAAACAATCAAATGCTAAGATTTGAGAGTAAATCATTATTGTCTGACAATGATGAACCGACTACATGCAAAGAAGCGATGATGGGCCCTGACTCCGTCAAATGGCTTGAAGCCATAAAATCCGTGATAGTTCCATACACGAGAAATCAAGTTTTGAACTTGGAAGACCCTCCGGAAAGGTGTAAAAACCTATCGGTCGCATTTGGATCTATAAAGAAACAGATATGGATGTTTTACATCTATGAAATAGTCGACATATCGGTAAAGTATTTTACGACAATGTTCAAGGAGTTGACTATGACAAGATTTGATCTTTCATAGCGATATTTAGTCTAGACGGATTAAAGTAGCAACCACTACATATAATTTGTTATATGATAGATGAATAAACAAAACAAAGTTCTTATAATAGAATGGTTACCTAGGACGTGTACATGACACGATCCAAAGGGTCTTGTTAAATTCAAAGGATGCTAAAAGGGCATGCAAACTTCAATGGTTGAAGTAAGCATCGCGGAGTTGGAATCTTCACCTTAATGAAAAGGAGTTTTCATCTGGAGACGATGAAGATGCTTACATTTGCAAGAAATTAAGTGGGAGCGCTAAGACATATTTCTAATACATTATATGCAGGACATCTTGTTGATTAGAAATGATGTATCTTTTATTGATAAAGGTTAAGAATTTCATTTTGATGAAATACTTAGGCAAAAACCGAATATTTAGCGTGAATGTTTATAGTGGATAGACTGTGACGCCAATATGGTTGTGCCAAACGTACATATATGAGATATTGAAGGAGTTCAATATAGAAACGACAAGAAACATTTCTTGTTGCATGGAAAGGAATTGAATCAAGATTCAAGTGCTTTGACACTTGATGAGTGAAATCACGAGAATGTTTTGATCAATCATACCATGATATGTACACATCCAGATATGTCCTATGCTCTAAGTGTTATGAGCATATACCAGAATGAATCATAAAATGATCATTGGACGATAGTGAGGAAATTCTTATGATATTTTGGAAGAATTAAGAATATATTTGTGTAGAGGTGACAAACAATTACAAATAGTTCATTGTAAAGCGTTACATTGATACTAGTTTTGTCACAAGATACAAATTAAGTTTACCTCAATTTACACTATGGGTGGCACAATGTAATGGAAAGGAGATTCCATGATGGATTTGGATGAATTCCAAAGTTAAGACATTGTGACTGATACTACAACAAAAGGCCAAGTATATGACTGCTATAGTAGCAGCAAAGGAGGGAATTTGTGTCAAGTAATTTGTTATCAAACTAAGGTGTGGTTCGCAGGGCTAACACTAAAGATATATTGTATGATTTAACCCCAAGGAACTAAAGGTCTCACCAAAAGACCAAATTTATACAATGCCATCTCATTGGAGAATGAGTGATGCGTGGAGACGCAAAGACATGCAAATACACACGGACCTGAAAGCGTCAGATCCGTAGATTATGTTAACCACTGGCAATCGCGTATATGGAACACCAGAAAGCCATATGTGTTCAATACGCAAAGTTTTCAAACTAGATTATTGTCTCTAGTGCAAGTGGGACTGAAGGGAATATGCCCGAGAGGCAATAATAAAGTTGTTATTATCGTATTCCTTATTTATGATAAATGTTTATTTTACATGCTATAATTGTATTAATACGGAAACGTTAATACATGTGTGTTTAATAAACAAAAAGGAAGTTCCTAGTTATGCCTCTCTCATAAACTAGCTCGTTGATTAACAAGATGATCAAGGTTTCCTGATCATGGACATTGGATGTTGTTAATAACGAGGTCACGACATTAGTGTAATGATGTGATGAACATTCATCCGAAGTATAGCATTACGATCAAAGTCATTGAGTTTATATTGCTATAACAACTTACAAAGTGATCCTAATCCTTAGACCATGAGATCATGTCAATCACTAACACCGGAAGAGTTTCTTGATAACATCAAATGTCACACCGTAACAGGGTGATTATAAAGATGGATTCAGAACTAATAAAGTGTTATGTTGAGGCCCATGGATCGAGAGTGGAATTTGTTCATCCCGATGACGGATAGATATACTCTGGGCCCTCTCGGTGATATCACATTGATTAGCTTGCAAGCAAGTGATTTGATCACTAGAATGTTATATCACGGGAACGAGAAAAGAGTGCATGTCGGTAACGAGATCAAACTAGGTATGGAGATACCGATGATCGAATCTCGGACATGTAATATATCGTGAAACAAAGGGATTAAGATACTAGCGTAAATGGTTCACACGATCACAGAAGTCATCGTTGAATGTGTGGGAGTCAGTACGGATCTCCAGGTCCCGCTGCTGATTATTGATCGGAGAGGGGTCTCGATCATGTCTGCATTATTTGCGAACCGTAGGGTGACACACTTAAGGGATACCGACACCATTCGGAGCAAATGATATGCCAGAAAAAGAAAAGGAAAGCGCAGGAATTTATTTCACTAGACACCGAAACTGTTTCGGTTGAAATTGCTGAATCTGGTTCTCCATGTGACATTGAAATGTTGTAAGGGGTTTTATGTGAATGTTTGTTAATTAAAGTATTTAACAAAATTCTGAATAAATAAATAAAAGAGTTTTATTTAAATGAGAGCTTGCATTAAATTTGGTGGAAATTTAATGCATGTGAGTGGATTTTTGAGTGGAGGCTTTTTAATGGGAGTGGAGGCTTTTCATTTTGAGTGGGATCTCCACCCACATGAATGTGGAAGAGGTGGGGGCAGCCCCATGGCTGGGCTCCATGCCCCTTGGGTGCCCCACCTCTCCCCTATAAAAGGCCCCCTCTCCTCCTCTCAAAGCACACCTCCTCGCGAAGGATCTCTCTCCCCCCTTTAGAATTTCCCCTTGCTCTCGGATCAGCGAGATACATGTTCCCGGTGGATTTTTCTGGAAGGATTTGTTGCTTCCGCTGCTTAGATAGAGCGAGGGCGCGGAGGTTGTCGGGGTACCCATACGTGTGTGCGATCACGGATACACCACTGCTTTGAGGTGCTGGACTTGATCGTGCTGGACCGGCTGGACCAGACGGACTTCATCACGATCTTGAGATCGGCAAGCGTTCGTCTACATCATCCACGATTATAACCTTGTTAACGCTATTCGATCTTCGAGGGTATGTATTCTATGGATGTATATCCACCCGTTGCTTGTATCTAGTAGATAGATCTTGGTACTTAGATGTTCCCATCATAGGAAATTTTTTGTTTTATATGCTGCGAACCCTACAGTGCAGTCGTTCGAGACAAGCGAATCTTGCCTACTCGGCAAAATGACGAAGACACCTTTTGCAAAGAGTTGCGAAAGGGCGTCCGACTTGTTAGGACTAGTACATAGTGATGTATGTGGACCAATGAGAACGACAGCCAGGGGTGGTTATGAGTACATCATTATCTTCACTGATGATTTTATTCGGTATGGATACATCTACTTGATGAAACATAAGTCAGATACCTTTGAAAAGTTCAAAGAATTCCAGAATGAAGTACCTAATTAACTCGGAAAGAAAATAAAGTTTCTTCGGTCGGACCGAGGAGGAGAGTACATGAGCCATGATTTTGATGACCATCTGAAAGGTTGCGGAATAGTTCCACAACTTAATTCGTCGGGAACGCCGCAGAGCAACGGTGTCTCGGAAAGCCGGAATCAGACCTTGTTGGACATGGTACGATCAATGATGAGTCAGACAGATCTGCCTTTGTTATTTTGGGGTTATTGTCTAGAAACAGCGGCATTCACACTAAATAGAGTACCATCAAAGTCGGTAGAGAAGACACCACATGACATGTGGACAGGCAAAAAGCCGAGCTTGTCTTTTCTTAAGATTTGGGGTTGGGAAGCATTTTTCAAGCGACTTCAGTCGGACAAGCTTATGGCCAACTCGGATAAGTTTATTTTAGTGGGTTATTAGAGGGAAACCTTGGGTTACTACTTCTACAACTGAGAAGAGGGCAAAGTGTCTGTCGCTTAGAACGGTGTCTTCCTAGAGAAAGACTTTCTCAGTCAGGGAGTCAGTGGGAGCACAGTCCAGCTCAAAGAAATTCGAGAGGAACCGGCTAGTAGTGAGTCAGCAAAAACCTTGGAGGTTGATCCGGTCTTGGTAGCTGAGCCGGAAAAAGTACCTGTACTATGAAGATCGGCAAGATTACGAAGTGCTTGTTATGTATTACTATTAGACAATGATGAGCCGGAAAATTATTCGGAAGCGATGGTGGGATCTGATTTCGGTTCATGTCTTGGAGCCATGCGGTGACCCAGCATACCACTGGATGCGTAGTACACTATAGTAGTTGACATGACATCCACAGAACACCTTTCCGTAAATATCACATCCCTCAGAGTGGTACAACAGAAACATTGCGGGTCCATATTACAAACATACACATGTTATTATTATTACAATACCGAAAGTTCAAGGCTTCCAAAAGATTCAATTTACAAACCAAAATATAAGTGTTTCAGCGGAACTTTCAAATTTAAAACTTGAACTCCAAATTGAGCTCAACAACTTATTGCTATATATTGTTCATATTGCTCGGCTCAAGTGGCTACTAGAACTATAGTAATTATTCGGACTCTTGCAACTCTCCTGCATAGATGATGTCGTAGTCCTCCCCTTCTATGGCTCCATATAGATTGGGCTCTTCATAGAAGACCTCCTCTTGACTCTCAGATGCATACATTGGAGTATCTTCGGGATTCTCAGAGTCTAAGCAAGGATTCAAAGGAAAGGATGAGTAACAACGTTACCCATCAAATTCATTATATGCAAGGTAGGAAGTTTGATGCTCTATCTACCACCTTGGACTATCAGTCTTTGGCACTATGCAATTTTCGTAAATCTTTCTTCAAAGGTTGATTTTATTATAAAAATCTATGACCATCAGCCTTCACATGTTGACCAGAACTTTCATGGACTTCCTTTCTTGCTGTGTTCGTAGATCCTTCCTGGAACAGGGAGTAACAAGTTACAATTCTTACACTCTGCAGAGGTGTCTTACTTTACCCATGAGAGATCAACTCCTTGTTGCACAACCGGGCGTACTTTACCGTCCACAATTCCATGATGTGGGGCCCAGTAGTTGGTCCAAGCCAATCACTGCCCTCTCCGCGACCTCATATGTCTGCACGATCCTTCGGGGCTGGCTCACCTTTGTTAAGCCCCCTTTTGGGCAGGCTAAAACCCTGATGAGTTCCCAAAGACTCTATGACCTAGTGATGCCCTAAATAGTACCATTTACATGGACTATATCCCTAAACACCATTCATAGTTAATCTAGACACCAAAAGTGTGGGGCGTAAGGGTCCCCACCCATATGTTGGATCCGCACAAGGAATCACAACGTCACGTAAAGGTCGTCTTGCCTCTATACAAGAGGAAAAGGATACAACTGAATTCTCCGTCCCATTCCAAATCTTATGGTTAACGCGTAATATATGGCGCTAGAATCACTCATGTCATGGGCTATTAATCCCTAATTGTTAATCATTATTGCAATTAGAACCCTAAGTTCTATTGCTCAATCATATCATCACTTAGGATGATATCTAAGATTTAGTATCTTGAGAAAATAATGTTTTCTTTTTGTATAATATAGATGATAACACACAATTCACAAATACTTTGATAAAGACTCTTCAAAGGACATGAGCAAGTGATGAACTTGCCTTGTGATGGAAAGGTAGTGAAGTCTGATGCTTGCACTGGACCTTGAGGTTTTATGTCTATAGAAACATCATTATTGCCCGGTAAGGACAATATTTAAAGAAGCAAAATGATTATGCAAAGTAATGTAGTGCATCATTTAACTTTATATGTATTCTTCCCCATTTATTTAGATTATAAAAAATTCTTTTAATAATAAAGAATTTATAAATATTATTTTTTAATATTTATTGAATATTGAATTCTTTTATTTTATTTCAATTTATTTGCATTTTATTTAATTAATAATTCCTTTAAGAATTATCATTAAATACCAAAAATTGATATTAAATATTTGTTTAGTATTATTTAAAATACTACAATATTAATATATAATGAAAGTTATTTTTATCATCTTTCAATAATTTTGTAAAATTCCATAAGGAATATATATTACAAAATTCTTAATAAAATTTATATGTCTAAAATTTTATCTCTTAATTTATTTGGATAGTTTGGATTATTGTGAATCCAAAAACATTTTATTTATAATTTTTGGACTTTTATTTTATTTTCTAGAATTTATTTAAGTTCAGGGGCATTTTGGTCTTTTCCTATTTATTAAAACATGATTTAAGTGATTTGGGCTGACTATTTGGGTTTATTGGGCCCTTGTGGCCCTGTAGGGCAAAGTCAAAACAACACCCCGAAGGGGTCTTGGCCCAACCAGCCCAACTCACCTTCTGTCTCTCCCTTGATCTCACCTCTCTTCTTCTCCTCTCCCGACCCCGTGGTCAGCGATCCTGCCGCCGGCGATTCGCACTGCCGTGGACCTTCCTGGCTGTCGCCGTGGTGCATAGGGTGGTTGTCAACCCTTCTTCACCCTTATGTCCAATTTGATTTGGACCTGGAGCCCTCTCGTGGCCAGATCGATGTCGTTCCTAACCCTAGGTTAGGGGTGGCGTTGGTGCTGACGCCGCCGCTGTTGTCGTATGTCGTGGTGATGCTCTCGCCCCCAGGCGTGGCTATGGTCGCCGAATCGGTGAGGTGTGGGTCACAGCGCCTCCTTGGGGGTGCTCCCAGTGCTGTCGTGTCCGTCGTCGACCCTCTGCTTCCTCTTCTAATCTACAGCGAGGACCTTCGGTAAGTTGTTCCTCTTCCCCTCGTGCTCTCTGTGCTAGGCCGTTCCATGCCAACTATTGGTAATGGCCATTCCTAGTTAGTGTCCTGTCCTGATTAAGCTGGTTTGTTCTTCTTAGGGTTCATACCCCTCTATGGATTAGATATCTGATGAGTTGGATAAAGTTTTGATGGTCCCTAAGCATGATAAGTGGTTGTTAGCTGTGGATTGATACTTATGTTTAGCTGTGGTGATGCTAGTGGTTTACCAAATGATTCTATGGATTAATTTTGATATGGTTCAGATGGTAAAGTTGCTCTAGAAGCAATACTTGGGAAATCTAGTGGTTTAATAGCTCACCACTGTCACTACTTGGTTAATGACAGTGAGTGTTATATGATGAAGTCACTGTATTAGTACTATTGGCTTAAGAATTCATATATAGCTTAAGATCAAATGGTCTATTATAGTGATGATATATATATGAATATTCCTGATAATGATTAATGTGATTAAGAACTGGAAAATGATTTATAGTTGGTTGGTTGTATCTGTGAAGATTGGATGCTTAACCTGCTTAGTTTAGAACTATTCTTGTGACACCATCCTTGTATGGCACACAAGATTAGATTCTATTACTTGGTTTGGTTTTGTTCAAGCTAAAATTGGCTTGGCATTATAGATAAGTGGAATTCTCTTTCCTTGCATCCCTAGAACCCATGATGTTGGTCTGAGGTTTAGGGATTAAACCTTTATCTTGTTGTTTCTCATGGATTGGTTCTGGTAGTGATACCAGCTACTGTTTCTTGAATCAAAGTTGGGGGAAAATGATTGTAGGCTTGATAACTTATATAGATCCATAGGATTAAATTCTAAGGTGCTACTCCTGTCTTAGAGATGTGCCTAGAAGTTTAAATCTTGGCTATATTCATTCTTGAATTGGAATATAGCTTGATAGTTAGGATCAATGATGTTGCCCTGAGATCCTAGTTGGATCTTTATAGTTTTCTTATTGCTTTTAGTGTTTAAAACTTCAATGATGGAATCACCCCACTTGGGTGTTTTTCTTAGAAGTGGAGTATGAGATAACTCATAAATATTTGTCTAGCTTAGATAGATAGATTATGTGATAGTCTGTTACTACTCACCACACTTGGTTGTTGTTTTTGATCTTGTGGCTAGCTTGATATGGTGCTCCCCTGGTATTTCCAGCTCCTAGGCTTGTTCTTGATCTAGCCCTTCACCTCCTGGTTCTGATGGCTTGATCTTGGTCTTGCTATCCACCTGATCTACCCCCTCCTTTTGTCCACATTTTGGTGATGTGATCCAGGGTTTTGATTGGTGTGATCTTGCTTGGCTTTGGCTTGGTTTAGCTGGGCTGTTGTTCTTGGTGTGTATGAACAAGGAAATGGTGTGGGGATGCCTCCCACGGCTATGCTGATGGTTTTTTGTGATTGAGATGTTGTTGTGGTGCTGACAGCACA
Source organism: Avena sativa (assembly GCA_916181665.1). NCBI lineage: Eukaryota > Viridiplantae > Streptophyta > Magnoliopsida > Poales > Poaceae > Avena > Avena sativa. Next base: position 361,180,185 of record OV702285.1, on the reverse strand, counting down.
CACGATGTAGTTTGGTGTGTGTGCTGCATGTGTGCCTGCTGCACAACTTGTGGATATGTTCTAAATTTGAAAGTTACTTTTATCAGATTACCTTTTACTTGGCTGGTGAAACTTGCCCCTCCTTGCTGTTTATTTGACTTATGGCTTAAATTTATGAAAGATATATTCTTTCATATTGGTGAAATTTGCCCCTTTAAAAGATTACTCAATGATGAAATCTTGAACAGTGCACTTCACTGTCAATTCTGAGAGTAATATAATTTTAACCTTAACTTTCTTTCTTTTTGTTTGTGTTTGTTTTTCCGGTACCAGACTTGGAAATTCAAGACTTTAGTCTAGGTTTTCTTTTTTATTTGTAGAATAGTTATATGTAATATTTCTTTATTCTTTTGTAATTTTATTTTTATTATTTTGTAATAAAGATTGTACTATTATTCAAGAAAGAAATATTATTGTTTGATTTAATTACTATTGTAAAGATTGTTACTTATTTCCATAAGTTACATTTGTGTAACTTATTTTTTGAATAAATTTTTGAAATGAAGATTTTTATTCTTAATTGCTTTCTTTATATAAAGTTTGAACTAATAATTATTAACTCTTGACTAAAGCATAATACTCAAACATAACTTTAAATCCTTTTGAACTATAAATTCAACACTCAAGTTTAAATTCAAATTTCATTTCCCAAAACACATTAGTCCACAAAGATCATATCAAAGTCTATAACAATCATCCTTCAAGAGTATACCTAATCTCAAAGCATGAAAGAAACTTTGATCACTTTAGGTTTTTATTTGGCGAAAAATTTACCCACATTTTCACAGATGAATGCATGAATTTTCACAGATTCCTAAATCTACCCTTCGTTGGTTCCTAAATGCTAGGAGGTTACAAGCCATGAGATCCGAGTTAAAGTCCATAGATGAAAATCAAGTTTGAAACTTGGTTGATCTGCCAGACGGTGGAAGACCCGTCGAGTGCAAATGGGTCTTTAAGAAGAAAACTGATATGGATGGAAATGTTTCTGTCTATAAAGCACGAATTGTCGTGAATAGGTTCCAACAGGTTCAAGGAGTTGACTACGATGAGACTTTCTCTCCCGAAGTGATGCTTAAGTCAGTCCGGATCATGTTAGCTATAGAAGCCTATTTCGACTATGAGATATGGCAGATGTATCTCAAAACAGCTTTCCTTAATGGAAATTTAACCGAGGGCGTGTATATGATACAGCCTGAGGGTTTTGTCGATCTGGCTAGTGCTGACAAGGTATGCAAACTTCATAAATCCATTTATGGGTTGAAGCAAGCATCTCGGAGTTGGAATATTCACTTTGATGAGGTAGTCAAATCATTTGGCTTCATCAAGAGTGATCATGATTCTTGTTTATACAAGAAGTTTAGTGGGATAAAATTAAACTTTCTAATCTTATATGTGGATGACATATTATTGATTGGAAATGATGTCCAGATGTTGCTAGAAACCAAGGAATCATTTGAAAGGAGTTTCTCAATGAAAGACTTGGGTGAGGCATATATTCTCAGAAATCGGATCTATAGAGATAGATCAAGACGGCTTATTGGATTGAGTAAGAGTACTTATTTGGACAAAGTGTTGAAAAAGTTAAACATGGAATCGTCTAAGAAGGGGTTCTTACCGATGTCCCATGGTGTATAACTTAGCAAGACTCAGTGTCCTTCGACGACTTATGAGCGAAGTCGAATGAGTGCTATTCTGTATGCTTCTGCAGCCGGATCCATCATGTATGACATGATTTGTACTAGGCCGGATGTTTCCTATGCTCTAAGTTTTGTGAGCAGATACCAGGCTGATACTGGAGAAATCCACTAGACAGCGGCTAAAAATATCCTAAAGTACTTGATAAGGACTAATGATATGTTTTTAGTTTATGGAGGTGAAGATGAACTCAGTGTAAAGGGTTACACAAATGCAAGTTATCTTACCGACTCTTATGATTCTTATTCGTAATCCGGGTATGTGTTTGTGATAAACAGAGGGGCTATGAGCTAGAAGAGTTCCAAGCAAGAGATTGTGTCTGCTTCTACAATAAAGGCTGAGTATATTGCCGCCTCAGAGGCAGTAAAGGAAGCTGTTTGGATGAGGAATTTCCTCATGGATCTTGGTGTGGTTCATGGCTCGTCCAATCCGTTAGACGTGTATTGTGACAGCAATGGTGCTATTGCACAATCCAAGGAACATAACAACACCAGAACAACAAGAACATACTCATGCGGTACCATCTAATTCGCCAGTTCATGGATCAGGGTGATATCAAGTTCTGCAAGATACACACGGACGCAAATATTGTGGATCCGTTGACAAAGCCGCTACCACAGCCAAAGCATGAGGCACGCCTGAGAGCTATGGGCATTAGATGCCTAGACATGTGATGTCGAAAGATTGACTCTAGTACAAGTGGGAGACTGTTGGGAATATGCCTTAGTGGCAATCATGTATGATCATATTTCCCATTGTTTTCAGAAAGATATTAAGTTGTCCTTGTATAAACATCTAATGTTTATCATTGAATGTGTGATTCAGTTGTAGAACTATGCATTCATGTTATTTGTACTAAATATCCTTGGTCGTTGAGGTTGTGCTCGACACACAACTTAGACCAATGTGAAAGTCTGTAGATGACTCGGTTCCACTTGTCATGGCGATGCTATTCCGACTTACACAGATTCGGCTAAATATTTTAGCGAATCAGATTGACCCATATTGAGGTACAACGAACAAGTTGTCATTTGTATATCTCAGTAAATGTAATCCTTAGACCTGAGGTTGTTGCACAGTCCGAGTTGAGGATCGACGACTGAGGTTCAATCAAACGCTGATCCATAATTTGGCAGTTATAAAGGCAGAGTTCGGGTCGATTAAGAATCAAGCTGCCCGATGTGAATAACCAAGATGGGATTTTGCCCCTCCAGTTGGAGAGATATTCTCTAGGACCTCTCGGATGATATGATTCAGAAAGCATGGCCATGCACGACTCGGTTAAGTGTTAACCGAGGCGATCGACTAAGAGTTAGCTGGATGAATCACTTATCTCGGATCTAGAAGAGAGTCGGAATATTTAATGGGTGACAAATATTCGCCTATAGTCTGACAAGGTATATCGTGTGGCAAAAGGGACTCGAACACAAGTCGCATTGGAAAGGCATGTCGTCATGACTATTTGGTACTTGGGGATCAGCACGTTCTGCTTGGATCTGCTACTGACTGATTGATTGAGAGTCGGACTCTAATCATGTCCAATTTGCCATGATCCTGCGGGGTCACACACTTAAGAGCGGGAGCAAGTTCGTATTAGATCTGAACCGGAAATATGGTTGGGTTGGACCCGAGCCAGATTTTGGACTAGTTCGGTGAGTCGAACTCATAGTGACTAATATTATATGGACTTTAGTGAATGGGCCATGAGTGAGTGGATCCCACATTCACTTCCTATATATAGTGGGGCGCAGAAACCGAGGTGGGTTAATGGTTAGGTTATTCCATGCGTTGGAAACCCTATCTCCACAGCAGTCCTACAGATGTAACGAACCTAGCAGTTCACCGCCGGCGCTCCTCCTTGTACATGTGGATACCAGCAGCGGTTTTGTACGATTAGCACCACGACGATCGGGATTGGATCAGATTGCAAGGACTGCACGTCATCAACTAACACGCTTCATCAGTATTCTGCAACCGCGCGACTAGTGGTAATCCTTGTGGTCTTCTACCTCAGCTGGATCTTGGGATCACCACGTTAGAGGAAAAAGTTATGTTTTATCTCTACGTGGCTCAATAGTATTATGCATGGCATCCACATGTTCCAGCTAAAGAGTTTTGAACTATACCAATTACTTGGATGTTCATAGTTTGGGATCTTTACATGGTTTGGCCACTGTAGACGGCACCTTGTGGGTTTACGCATCTTCTTGTAGCAGTTGACAAATTCACTAAATGGATAGAATCTAAACCCAATCGAAAGCTCGATGGGGCAACAACCTTAAGTTTCTCCGGGATCAAGTGGTGAGATTTGGTCTCCCACATAGCATCATCACCGACAATGGCAGCAACTTGCCACATGGAGAAGTCGAGGCCTACTGTCACGACAAAGGCATCCACCTTGACTTAGCATCTGTGGCACACCCACAATCTAACGGTCAAGTTGAACGGGTTGATGGATTGATTATGCAGGGAATAAAGCCACGTCTAGAAGCACCGCTACATAGAGCAGCTCGATCTTGGGCGGAGGAATTACCATATGTCTTGTGGAGCTTAAGAACTACACACAACATATCCAACGGCTACACCCATTTCTTCATGGTATATGGATCAGAAGCAGTCCTACCCTCCGACATTCTCTATGATGCACCAAGAGTTGCCTCCTATTACGAGGATGGCGCTGAAAAATCCAGACGCTTATCTATGGACCGCTTGAGGAGGAACGCGTCCTAGCATGCCAGAAATCCGCCATCTACCATATTAAGCTACGCAGCTATCATAGTCACCATGTTAGGAATCGCTCGTTTAAAGAGGGGGGGGGGGTCTAGTGCTCTGACTTAAGCAGAAAAAGTCACAGAAACTATCCCCTCCATGGTAAGGATCGTTCATCAGAAAGGCGCTGCTCAATGGTTCCTATTACCTCATAGATAATCCTGAGTTGAAAGATAGGCCACACAAATATAGTAAGCGCAAGCGACGTGACTCCGATGATGATTATCCGTATTTTGATCGGCCATGGAAAATAGCATAGCTATGTCCCTTTTACACTTAGCATATTTTATTATATAATATGTACCTTTATTTGATCAATGAAATTAAAGCATTTGGTTTACTCATATGCCTGAGTCTTCTACCTCCTTTACTCTTTATTTTTGGATCGTGTAAAACCCTACATGCACATGCTTCGCATTTGCACTTGAGAAAATTCCGCCTAAGGGCATTAGCTTAATTTTTTGATCTACACGTTTTCTGTTGTTTTTTATGTGGATTCTGGAGTAGTGACTTTCGGCACTTGAAGCCGGTGATTTTGTTCTTAGGTTCTGGATGGTGCCATTAGGCATCATCACCTAAACGCATGGTTCTTTGCTAAGGTTCTTACGAGTCATGAAAGGTCAAGCATAAAAACTAGAATAATGGATAAGCCAGCACGTGATTAAAAATATATAAATACATACATGCTGGAACTAGATTAAAAGTAGCTGGAGGCTTGACGGAAAGTTTTCCGCCTTACATCACAAATGCTTTACGCATATAACATCCCCGAAAATCAAAATATTACAAAGTGTTTTTTCATTCTTCTAGTGCATGAGACTTTGAAGTTGCATCGTCGACAACCGAAGATCCATCTTGGGATTCATCCACAAAGTCGGTGGTTTTTAGTGACTCGGAGGCTTCTAGGTCATGGTCGATGATCTCCAAGGGCACGAAGACATCTACCTTGAACAACTTGGCAACCCTAGTATCATAACCCTCAAGGGAGGCCTATATAGCATCGCTATCGACCTTGTGTCCCTCTTCATCCATGTCGGGCATACCAGTGGTAACCATGTTGATGTCCGCATTTTTGTAATGTGCCTTGACCATCGTCAATGCCATCCTAGCGACGGTCCGGATAGAGGAAGCTTTCCAGGTTACAATACGCTTGGGGTTTCAACGGAAGATCTCCGAGTACTTCATCAGCGAATCTACCACTTTGATATTGATGTCCAGGGGCTTGGCAATATCTTTGGCATGGGCGATGGCAGTGTTGATGAAGTTGGCTGGAAGAACCATGCACTCATTTTGAGGTGGAGCATTCTCACCCAAGTTGGTTGGGCCAATGGGAGCTGCATTTCCGACAAAGGAAAAAGGGTCATGAGTTCAAGAATTACGTTATGTACCTAACTTGCAGAAAAGTGAATTGAAGATGGAGGAATTTTACCAAAGATGCTGGTCTCAGCTTGCTGGAAAATCTCCGCCAATGAGTCCCATTCCTTCCGGAGGATCTTGTACACCTAAAGGCCACGTGCATTTTTCTCGTAGGCGGCCTTCTTCTGTTCCTTGAGGGTCTCGATTTCCTCCTTCAAGCAGTTCATTGGATGCTGATTCTTGCAAGGCTATCAATGATTCTTCATGCATTTTTAGGGTATCAGTCCTTTCCTGCTTCAAGATTTTTTTCATCATCGAGCTCCTATATATGCTTGGATTGCTCGACGATGCTCTTAGCTTTGGCAACCGCTTCTGCAAGTCGTATAAATAACACCATAATGAGTACTCGGAGAATGCAAGATCGAGAAAAAGTTGAGCAAAGAAATGAAAAGAAAATAGACTCTTGTTTTGTGTGATATGTTCCTTCAAAAAGGCAGTTTTACCCTTTTTAGCTTCCAACTCCTTGTGAATCTTAGCGGACTACTCAATGGTAGAAATCTTACAAGAATTCTCATTCTGCAGGAATAAAAGTGCTTAGTCTACTTAGAGCATCTAGCCAGAACTATCCAGTTCTACCTAGAGGCTCGGGGGGCTACGTACGAGTTTTTACTCTAAAGATATGCTTAGTCCTTTTTAAAGCATCTAGCCGGACCTAATTCTTTTTCACCAAGAGGCTTGGGGGCTACAGTATCGAAATTTACAAACACCATTTATGCTACTCTGAAAGTATCTAGTCGGAATTATTCATTCAGACTAAATACTTAGGGGCTACAGTATCAAAGTTTCTTGCTTAGTCACTCTCAGAGCACTCAGACCAAAAGACCCATGGTTTTCCGTATAAATCCTCGAGGGGCTATAGTGTGATATTATATGTCAGACGCAAAGGTGTAAAAGACTTACAAAGGCAATGATCTTGAGGTTGTTGGCGGCTTTTGAATACAAACTACTGAAAGTAATTGTGTTCCGTCGGAGGATCTCAGCATGCTTGAGAAGCTCCTCAAGGCCATATGTCGGAGAAGTTCGGTCGCGCCAGGAGTACCAGGTGCCGAGGCATAAGTAGCTCTAGACTTTCTTGGAATGATTGTTCGATCTATAGGCCCAGAGATTTCCGTCTAGCCCATGGTCACTGCAGCTTTGCTTCCCGCCATCAGCTCCTTTTATTTCTCGGTGGCATCCTTAGCCGGAGCTTCAGTCACTAGAGACAAGGTACTCTCCTGTGTAACCTAGACGCCAGGCACGACGACCATATCGGTAGCATTTGTAACATCCTGCAAGGGATTGTTGTACACCTCCATGGCGGAGGGTTCAGGTGCAGCCGTGGTTGGAGATCCGTCGGGAGTGGCAGAGGGTTGGACTGTAGGATTAGGGGGAGCGATGGTGGGATAGGCTTGGGACATCATATCACAAATGTTTTTAGAAGCTCCAAAAGTCTCTTAGGTCTTCTTCAAACTCAAGTTAGTCTTTTTTCTGAAACATACAAATGACAAGTATAACTACAGAAAGAAGTAATGCAAATGACAAAGTCGGAGGAAAAGAGGCTTACACAATAGTTGGCACCTTGGTCAAACAGATGCCAAATGTATTTCTTTTCTTCGCCTCTAGGGAGGCGGTGGATTTCTTGGAGACTCCACTCTCCGTCTTCTTTTTCTTGCCCATGGCAGCAGTGTTATAGGTGGATATCTTCCACTTTGAAGCTGCTAGAGCATCGTCGTTGGACACGACAATGAAATCCTTCATCTTGGGATCATAGACTTTTAGAGCCATGTCGGTCTCCTCCAAGTCCTCCAGCTATTAAGTGGTTACCATGTTAGACAGATTGATGTGCCAAAGGCAGAATAACTAGAGCATATGTCAGCAATAAAGGAATCAAAATTACCTTTGGTCACTTCCCGTCCTCAAACATGTCGTAAGTGATGGTGAAGCCATGCTTATGGTCCTTCACTTCCACGATGTCCTTGAGTTGGAGCTTGATGGATTCACTAGATAAGTTATCCTCGGAGATCATGAGGGTATCCTTCCTATCCTTGGCGTACTGGAACATCAGCTTCTTGTGATGCTACAGGGGTTGGATCCACCAACACGGTCAAGCCCGTGTCAACTAGCCACTCTATTCGCCTTACGGCGTGGGAGGATTCGTCGTTGGATGGCAGGAGGGCCTGGGACCTCCACGCGGTAGCTTCAGTGGTGGCCCCATCAATGAAGTCCGGGTATGATTCTTCTCAACCAGATAGAGGGATATCTGGGCCATAGAAATTGCTTCGCTGCCAGTTCTTGCAGTACTCGTGTCCTAGGATGTCGGGGAACCGTCGCCCAGGCCGGATCTTAAAACTAGTCATTCTATAGTTTCTAAGTTCATCTTTGCTATCTCTGGCTTTCCTCTTGATGGTGAAGTAAATAAATAGATCTAACCTAGGCCTAATCCCCAGGTATCCTTCGCACAAAGCTACAAAATTGCTAAGTTCTAGAATGCTGTTGGGAGAGAGGTTGTGAGGAAGAACTCAGAAGTGTCGAGAAACTTGGAGGCAGAAGTCGGAGATCGGGAGGGCGATGTCGCATACCAGTTGTGCCTTGAGGTACACCTTCTCTCCGACTTGGGGAGAAGGGACTACCTCGCCGGCCAACGCCGGCCTCCCTACTAGGTCCTCCGTCGAGGGAAGGTACCCTTCGGTGACCATCTCCTTGATATTCACGGCGGAGATGTCCAAGCCCCTCCAGACGCCCTTATGTGAATCTGTTTCCTCCTCCAGCAACTCAAACGCCGCTGAAGTTTGGTAGCCATCGGTAGTTTCCCCAACCGCGGAGATTGGCACCACCACCCCTTCCGGCGGGATTTGCACCGTGGTCAATGGCCTCTCAGAATCCTTATCGGTTGCCGCCATGGATGTGGGAGTGCTGCTGCTAGCAATTGGTGGGGGAGAAGAAACTGGATGGCAGGGAGGTGGCTAGGGTTTTTTCCCATGTGGGGAGCTCGAGGAGTTCTTGGCAAGAGGAAGAAGATGATGAGGGGATCGGATGCAGATAAAATAAAAATGACCTACGCAGTAAAAATATATAACCCTAGCATCAAGATTCGTGTGGAATGATCCAACGGTCAACGTATGGAAGACATGTGTGCGAGCGTGCATGGAAATTACGCCGTGTTACCCCCGTTGCCGCTTGACGTTTTGGATTTCATGCGTGGAAAAATCGCTATGATTATACCTACTACAATATGTGAGTTGTGAGGTGACATAGCCTACAGTCTATGGCATCTTACTGACACAAGGAGATAAACAGTCTCATCTAAAGATTCCGACATGTACGGGTCATGTCCGGCTACGAGAACAGTAAGGTGGAAGACTCATTGATTCTCCGACTTACATATCAAAGAGGGAGAATATTGCAAGGTTCTTTGGAGGACTATAAGATATTGCTTAATGAATTGCCGACATCACCTAGGCGGAGCATTCAAACTAAAGGGCAAGACGGCGCAAGATCTCGGAGTTCTCCGGGGGCTACTATTGGGGATATACTAAATGGATATCACCATTGCATGTCTCAGTCCGGCTAACCCGGGTGGCCCATAGTTAGTAGCAAGGCTCATGGCCTACTGGCGACCTAGTTAGACGGATCCATAAGGAGGCTCATGCCGGATAAATGAAGGCTACGGTGTAGTTGATATCCAATTCGGAGCCTTCGAGTGCAAGACACGTCAGACGAGTTTGTGTTAGTATAGAACTTTGTAACTTGTCTGGCTAGGACTTTCCCTATAACCCAAGGTTCTGATACCTTTATAAGCCGGACCTCTGGGAGCCTCTAGGGCATCGATTCACATACCTCGCAAAGCGAACCAATCCCTGTAACTCGGCGTATTGGCATTATAGTGATTTATAGCAGGAGTAGAATTCCGCCACCGTTGTGAGATTTGAATCTGGGTAAGCTGCATTACCTCGTACCCGCCAACTTGCCGCCTTCCCCCATCTCTCTAAACACACTCTGTTAAAACCCCTCCATGGCGTACTTATCGGCAATACCACAACATCTCTCACTCCTTCTTTACCTCCCTCACCCTTGCTTGCTCTATCCGACTGAAGCAACGCAACTCGCCGCTCTGCCGCTCGTGCATCTGCAGGCAACAAGAGCAGCAGCAGCAGCGCCACTCTATAGTACCTCTATTATTCATAGTTTTCCGGCCTCCACAATCCATCTCCAGCGAATCCTTCCATGCTCGTCTCCTCTTCTTGGTACCACCTACATGCAGGATCAAACCATCGTCCAATTGGCGCACATATGAGCTAAGATTCGTCGGCCAAAGTTGGGCCGAGCTAGCCGTTCGCGTTCGAATTTCTTAAGTTCATCCGATAGCTGCGAGGCCAGTATGTTCCCCTTTGTTTCCATCAATATTCCTTCCTCCACCATGGATATCCGAAGTAGCTCAACACATTTATTTAATATTGGCATCACACTCTATATAATGCGAGAAACCGCTCGCAAATCGGTTCTTGGAACAAATCCAAAACATATTTCGAAGTTGGGTCGTACTCACTGGTTTTGACTGTCAAAATTCAGTTTGTTGTCTCCCGTCAACACATACACAACAACATTGGTTTGTGCCTATGTTCCTAACAAGATTCCATCTGACACAGCTGACCTTCAGAGCCACTATTTATGAAAATATTCTCTCCGCTGAACCAGCTTTTAAATGCATCAAGTCTCATTTAAAATGGAACTCGGACGCACTCCAAATCTTCCATCAAATATCATTAAAGCTAGCTGCAGAAATGCGATAATCAAATTCATACTCACCGACGTGTTCATGTCAGTTTGCAACCAGCCCTTTGACCTTCAGGGATCTAGTAAAACAAATCAAATACAATTCAAATAAATCCAAATCTAAGTCAAATCTTCTCCAAACATTGACCATATCAGTAAACCACTTTAAAATTCGAATTTCCAAAAATTCCAAAAATAAAAAAGTGCTTGAAATATTTCAACAAATAATAATATCTAATTTGTTTTTAATATTAATTATCCTAAATAGTCAAAGTATCAACAATTTTGCCTTTTTAATGGAAAATAAAATAAATCATATCTTTTAGTCCGGAACTCGGAATTCGACAAATAATATATCTAAATCGCTCAGTGGATCTAGCCCCTTCTAAATATTCTATCCATACATGCTTTTGTGTTGTGGTGGTCTCATGGTAGATTCCATGGGTAGGCTTAAGTTGGGGCCATATGGACGCGAGAGGAATCTGGGGAGGAAGTGCGCGGTGTAGCCCCACATGATGATCTACGAAGAACCCAAGAGCCAAAGTACTTGTGATAAACTTGCAATCTTATTCTTACTTTTTCTAATTTACAAGAGTTCCTTGAGTTGTTTTCCAAGTGGCTACTAGCTTGAGGACGAAGTGGCCAGCCTTGGGGCCCTCGTTGCATGTATCTCTAACCCTAGCTCTACCTCTCCTTATATATAAATGGGAACAACTAGGTTACAATGTGGATTGTAGGGTTTACTGTTTGGGCTTTGTCTTTATCCAACGGGTCGGGCATAGGGCCAGCCGTTAGCCCTGGACCTAGTCAAAAAAGCTTCATTACCAACGGTCTTCCAGTACATAGGCGCTAGCTCCTTTGGCTTCACCACTTGCTTTACACGTCACTTAGTACTTTAGACGTCACCCGGCGCCTTTAGTTGTCACCCGGTGGCGCTCTCCTCATTGCTCTTCTTTGGCCTAGCTTTACTATGGTCCAGCCTAGGGCGTAGATGAAAAGGTGTCTCTCTCCCTTCTTGACCCGGCCTCACTTCTTGAGACTTGGCCTAGATGTACCTGCAAACGAGGAACTCACGTATTTCTCATGCCAACATATAACTTATGTTGGCCAAGCATTGTCATTATGACTTGGCCAGTACTAACTTGTCCTAAGTCGGCCTGAGTCAGCTAAGGGTAAGAGGGGATAACCTTGACTTTTACCTCTTGTCACCCTACCGGGGGTTATCCCCCGACATTAGTCCCCGAAGCTGGTGAGGTCTAGAAGTCTCAACTAATAGGCCTTAGAAGGTTCCTTTAATGATCATGGAACTTCTTTTCTTATCCGACATATATTAAGCCGACTTGACTTCTTGACACTGTCCTTGAGTTTGCCTCGACCTTTGCCGAGTTAGCCCTTGCATGGACTTAGTTTGATCTTTGCCAAGTCAACCCTAGCCAGGTCTTAACTTGATCTTTCCCGAGTTTCCTTGGCTTAATATTATTTAATTACGGGCGGCGCGTAATCATGACACTTTGCCTCAATTCCTTCTCAAATCCTGACAGGTTTGCACAGTGACAGCGGCGCAGTGACAACCATCTTTGTGGCAGTCATGTCACGCAGATCCTTGGGCCACTTGTTGACCGATGTGGTGCAGCGTGGGACTCAGTTGACACATACGTGGCACGGTCTGATGCGGCGGTTTCCCACATACACGGCCATAGTGTGGCCTCCGTGCGCACGCAGATCCCATTACCACGGTTTTACTACACCCTTAAGAAGGGGCCTGGGGGAGGCAACCCCCTTTCCGTTTCATTTTCCCCCTCCGCTCATCTTCCTCGCGCCGCTGTTCTGTTCCTTTCTCTCGCCTCTTTCCATCGCATCCAAACTTCCTCGCTGTTGTCGTTCTTCTTCTAGGGCAAGGCACGGCCAGTTCTTCGCATGTTATTGTGCGGCACCGATGAGGCATAGGCTATCAACACTGCTGTGACTCCGCCGGGATCAGGGCTAAACAAATCCCAGACCTCTGTCTGATACAAGATTAACTTGAGCTCGTGGATATCCAGTGAAGAATCAATAACACAACAGTGACCCTACGACACAAAATTATTACAGCAAGCTCATAACTGAGCAAAGAACCAAATTATTACAAGCAGAGGTCACTGATCACAAACATCAAACAACGGAAGGTAAATTATGCTATTAAGTATAACAAACTTAACAAATGGCCTAAGAGGCCTGAAGCATAACAATGATGTCCTAGCCCATATATTTCAGGCTGCCAGCTGGGAACCCCAAGCTACTTGTCAGTGTCAATGTAGTACCATACTGATCTTCAGGGACCACTTATTCTGCTACAAAAGTAATAACAAAGAAAGGGTGAGTACAGGGTGTACTCCGCAAGAATTATGGCTGGTGGAGTTGTTTTGCATAAAGTCACTTTTCTTTGTAAAACAAGAGGGAGAAGAAGCTCGTCTAGTTAGAGTATTTTTAAAAGGGATAAGAGAGCGACATCTCTGAAATAATGATCATCATCATTGATATCCACCAAGTCATCATCATCTGAACCTTAACTAGGATCACCCCCTCGTACCCATGAGGAAGTATCCTTAAGCACACATTGATCTGCCAAGTTTTATGATTAGGTTCAAGTTCTCTATGTTCTTAGAATCTGGTCACCAAGCGTTCATAACCGTGAACACGGAGTTTCGAAAAGATTATTACCCTGCAGGGGTGTACAACTTTACCCACACATACTAAGCTTCTCTTAATGCCACATGATTAGCCTTCTTCCTTGGAAGGTCGGCAGAGTGTGGTTAGACACGACCTTTACCTTGCTTTCGCCGAGACCATGAGTCATGCCCTAAGGATGGTTCCACCGTAACGGGTCAAATCCCGAAGCCAGTCCTTAAAGATGTGAGGCGATGTTGGTTCACCAGGGGCTCTATCGACCCCAAGCAACCCCGACCATGCTTACCTACTTGTTATGATGCACCTTCACCCACCAAATCTTTCAAAATGTTTTCAATGCGTATGTCAAATGGAACGCCTGGACTATGTGACTCATGGAGTCTAGTAGGCAAGTTAGTCACTCCTGAGGTTTTCCAGGCCCCGTGAGGTTGTACGCTTGTCTCTGTTCCAAAGGAAAGAACTCAGGTCCTAGTGGTGGTGAGCATGGGACTAGAAAAACCACATCCCATTGTGGCCTCCCATACAAGCCTTAGCATGTTTAATCTCATATCACCTCTAATATCATCTCATCACATTCTCCTACCATACTAGATTCTTTGCATCTGATACATCATCTGGATGAACCAGCACTGACAACTATGCATGGATAAGGAAGACAAAGATATAAGCTCTAGCAGTGCACACAAGCCAAACCTAGTTATGCTAGGAGTAGTGGATCAGGTAATATAAGCTCAAAGGGAGTAATGCAATAGATAGGATACTCTATCTATCGATAAAAGACTATAGTAGAATCGTATGCATCATGGCAAGAATTGAAATGCTTTCGAAATCATAGGATTATATCATGGTGGGGCTATGCTTGCCTTTGCCAGTTGATAACCAATAAGATCTTCGGGAATCTTGTACTTGACTTGATTATAGTTGGTCAAGTATTGTCCATCGATCTTCGATCTTCGACGGTGTTGATCTCGGTATTCGATCTCGATATCGTATTCTATCGAAGAAGAACCAAACACCGGAAAGAAAGGAAACAATCAACACATGGCATCGATGCAATGATCAAGCAAGAATGATGATACGGCAAGTTAAATTGTATCAAAATGTAACCCTAAGGCATGCTCGACAACTTAATCGAGGTTCCGAGGAATGAAAACCGTAACTCGAGGAAACTCCAAAATCACCTATGAGGGGTTACTATGTTCTTCTAATTAAACTTGTCTTGAAAGTTGTTGAATAATGCATGATTATAGCTCTAATAGATAGTTCTCATTTTTCTGAACATTTTGATATATTATTCATATTTTTCTGACTTTTAAATCAGTAGTTATTGAATTTACAAGATTTAAATCATTTTCTAAAATTATTAAACAATTTTAAATGATTTAATTCACAAGGCTGACATCAGCACATGCACCAAATACTTTTTACACCGCAGCAGAGCCTACCCACTGAGGCTGACTGATGGGACCGAGGACACGTTAGGGCCACCTCAGCGCCACGTCATCTCGCCGGCAAACGAGCCAGACGGCGACGGGGACGGCGGAGGAGGGCGAACTGGGACACGTGCGGCTGCGGGTTCGAAACAACAAAGCGAGGCAAGCACGATAGAGGCGACGCCGCCCGGATTTTTTCACCGGAGCAACATCTGCGATGAGCGGCGGCGGTGGAGCTCGCAGACGAACGGCGCGCGGCGGCTACGAAGAGATAACATGCAAACAGAGGGTGCCTTCAGCACCATAAGCTCACCACGGTGCTCGACGTCGGGTCAGGGAAGCCTGGTGATGCTGGAGGCAAGCTAATTGATAGTGGCGAGCACGGTCGGGGTCAGGGAAGACGGAGTCGTGGGCGACGATTGCGAGCACCCGGTCTCGATTCCGTTGGAGGGTCGAGGCAGGGGAACTAGGCGGAGCTCCTGACGCTGACAGATGGACGAGGGGTGGTCAGGAACAGCGGTGACGGGCGACATCTGGCTGGCTAGGGTTCGGGCTCTCACGATGGAGGGAAGAGAGAGGTCGCTGGAGAGGGGGGATGTGGATGAGGGCGAAGGAGATGTGGCCTTCTTATCCACCCTCGGGGCTCGATGGACGGCGAGATGCAGGCGGCAGAGATAGACGGCGGTGCCAGCGACAGGCAGCTACTTGCGCTGCGGGAGGTAGACGACGAAGACGGAGGTGAAGAGGTATCGGGCCTAGGGTGGGCCATGCTGGGTCGGCTGCTCGCTTTTGTGCGCTGCCGACAGGGAAGAGTGGAACAGGGTGGGATCAGCCTAGGTAGCTAGGGTTTGCTTATTTTTTTCTGTAGAATTGTTTTTCCATTTCTGTTTTCCTTTATGTAATTTCAATTGAATTCTGCTTTGGATAATTCAAATATACCAGAGGGTTTGTAAAGTATGTAAAATACTCAAGAACCCTTATATTCAATTTGGGCCCATTATTTTTGTGATTTCAAAATTCAAAACTTCTTTGATTTGCTTTCAAGGAGAGAGGGAAACTAGAGTTTAGTGTTTTACTTAAATTTTCTTTAATGCACAAATTCAATTATGATGCTCATGAATGCACAAACAACCCAAATATAGGAACAACTAAAAACTGGGATGTTATTTCTCTATCCCCCTTACGAGAATCTCGACCCGAGATTCCAAAGGTAGGAAAAGAGACAGAGAGAGAAAGAAACATGGACACTCTAAGGATAAGAGGGAAAGACACTAAACAACACACGGAGTATCTCATCCTCAACTCTTGGATGGAGTGTTTAGAATAGACTCTCAGCTGATGAACATGAAACACATCAAGGTAAGGGAAGAAACAGAAGGAGATGGTTTCAAGTTGTTAGATAGACGGTCTTTAGAAGGGTTGAGACCATGGAGCTCACAGAAGGGTTTAAGCTTCTGAAAATGAAGGATTCCAACAGAAAGAGCATGGCCACAGACTTCGAGAAATGAACCTCTACTAAACGGCTTAAGTATATATTTGAGTTTTCAGAGGTATGTATCAACAAAACCAAGCTGTTGAACTACTTTTGAAACAGAAGGGTCACTCTTTCTTTCAACAGAAGGCTTAAGAAAGAAAGGTGTTTTGGTGGAGAGGAATCATAAGAGTCACAAGGAACATGTATCAAGAGAAACTTCTCATTACCAAAACCATAGTCACTCTTAAAACATGGCTGAGAAGACGAAGGGAACTCTTTGTTCATCCAGGACTATCAAAGATCTTTGCCAAATATCATGATATCACATTACACCACCAGATTAATATTTAAGAGGATTCCTGATGACACGAGAAGAAAGAAACTTCATTCTTAGACTTCCATTAGTTGTCCCAACCATACGCTTGACAACATAAAGGGTCTGAAGGATCGACCGAGAGACATTTAGCAACACTACTTTAAATGTTCTCCTTGATGTTTGGAACACGAGACACCAAGTAAAAGGTCGGACTTTAGATACAAAGGAAACCATAAGAACAACTCATATGATAAATCATAGAAGATGCCTCATGAATAGTGGGTGTTATTGCTGAATCAAGAGAATATGGCAAAAGGTCTTTCCAGCTAAGTGTGTCAACCATTATATCAATCTTGCCAGCTTTACAAAGAGACCTATGTCAAAACCTTGAAGAACACCAACCATCATTGCTGCTTGAGATTCAGCTTTGGTTAGTGGAATGATACTTCATACTCAGCATGTCTGAATAGAAAGTTTGCAACATTTACCGCGAAGTTAAAGTTACTAGATTCTCAAGATATGGACTATAGTGTCAAGCTCCAAAAGATGAGCTATATTTCTATTCCCATGTATTGGCAACTTGTCAAAAGACAAATGCACATACATAAAGTACTAACAATAAAACACACATTGTCCTTAAGGAAAGGGATAACTCTTCTCAAATTCATGGCGACATCTTTCAACAATTGCACGTGAACCGGAGAAGGTTACTTCTACATCCAGAACTCATACTTTGATATAACTCAAAGATGGTTCTCGAAAGTTTCCAACATTAACTCCAAATGTTCCATATGAATCTAATCTTGCATGGAGGAGATACGGATGTCATCGACGGGCTCAACAAAAAACTTATCGAGACACTCCAAGAAGATGAACTTGTATGTTGCTTGAACGAGGCAAACATATTGGTCAGACCAAAGGACATGAAGATGTAACCAAGTGAAAAATCACAAGAAGAAACATTATCAATATAGTCCTTGGAACTAAGTTTGATTTGACGATAACCCAAATCAAATCAAAGTTGGGAGAAATAATATATCCACCAAGGAAATACTATCTTTCTTCAACACAAACAAAACTAGACATCCCTTTATGAACGAACAGAGTCGAGTAGAACGTTTTTCTTACAACTCTCCAAGTTATTGTTGAAGCTCAACCAACTAGTTCAGGGGTATCCAGTGCGGATTCTTGGAGAAAAGAGTAGTTTAGAGAACTTTCTAGCTCAAGAACTTGACAAGACGGTCATGTGGCAACATGGCGATACTTCTAGGAAGACATCCAGAATATCACGAACCACCGATATGTCACTTAGTTCGAGAGGAAACTTGCATAGTAAGGCAACAAGACACAGTCTTAGAGTTTCGGCACATTCCTATCTCTTTGACTGAAGAGAGTGCACCGGAATAGCAAACTTGGTAGCACAACCATTCTTCGCTTAGTGATGGGGTTAACCAATCATGCTAAGAATGACACAAATGTCCTTAGAGTTTAAAGCAATAATAATTGCTAAGAATCTCAGATGGCCACATTATTACACACATGTATCATTCACGAGCGCGAAAGCTCGAGGGAGGGTGGGTAATTATGTACAAGATCACCACTTCATTAAGGGGTCATGAAACTCAGCACGACCTCTTAGTATAAAAGAGTGTGATACTTAAGATAGAACAGATGGAAGACAATCAATGCCTCTTAATCTGCGGATTACAACACTTTGACCTGGTCCTAGATATGACGAGGTACTGGAGTTTGTATCTCCTAACATTCTGAAATGGTTTTCCTGGACGGACCACAAGAGTATCTTCCCTCGGAAGACACCGATGTACATTTACTACTTGGCTACCAACTGGTAGACAAAGGTCGGAAACAACAAGGGGAAAGAAGAACATGCGCAGGATAGAATCCCGAGATGTGGATGCATAAGTCAACAATCTTCCGAAAACCAATGCAGAGAAGGAAAAGTGTGGCAGAGTCACAAATATAGATGCGAGACTCACGAGGAGTACTCTTGTCGTGATCGATTTGGTTCCACTAAATAACATCTTCCATAGCTAGTAGTAGGGGAAGTCCTTGGTTGTCACAATTCAATCGCGACAGAAACCACGAGCTTAAAGGCTAGAATTGTAGTACCAGCCATCCTAAGGTAATGTGTGAACATTAACAACAGGGGTCAAAGGAACGGGTCTTGGGTTAAAGGTCAGCTTCATGTACCAGATTCACAAAAATAGAATCCAGCACAATCCAGGATCTTCGGTTCAAGTCCAAGGGTTAAAACCCGAGATAATAAGTAACTACTACTTGAGTGACTTAGCGTACACTACAATATAGTAACCACGAGGTAGGTACCAAATTAAGAAACAACTTCTGAAGTTCCCAGACAAATAAAGAGGAGGCACACGAGGTGAAAGGAAACCTCGAAGCCTGGAACAGAACACTGTGGATCATTATATTGTAGGATCCATAAAACAAAGAGATCATGATAGAAAGGAATCTCTCAGATGAAATAGAGCAAAAGGTAACAAGGATTTCACGACACACACAACTCTAGAGAACTCAACACTAGGTTAACTGGTTAAGAATGACATGCCAAGAACGCACATAAGCTTTGAAAGATTAGAAGAGATATCAAAACTTTTCCAAAGTCAACACAAGATAAGATGAATGTAGAGTTCGAGCGAAACTGGATAAGGACTAAATGAAGCATACTAGAGTTTTCGAAAATACTTTTCAACTTTAAAATAGTTTTCACAAACACTAGACTCAACATCCACCAATAGCAAGGTTTTCCTACGGTTGGTACTGCTCTGATACCAAACCCTGTGACACCCCCAGGATCAGGGCTAAACAAATCCTAGACCTCTGTCTGATATAAGCTTAACCTTGAGCTCAAGGATATCAAGTGAAGAATCGATAACACAGAAGTGACCCTACGACACAAAATTATTACAGCAAGCTCATAACTGAGCAAAGAACCAAATTATTACAAGCAGAGGTCACTGACCACAAACATCAAACAACATAAGGAAAATTATGCTATTAAGTATAGCAAACTTAACAAATGGCCTAAGAGGCCTGAAGCATAACGATGACGTCCTAGCCCATAGATTCTAGGCTGCCAGCTAGGAACCCCAAGCTACTCGTCGGTGTCGATGTAGTACCAAACTGATCTTCAGGAACACTTACTCTGATACAAAAGGGTGAGTACAGGGTGTACTTGATACGTCCAAAACGTATCTACTTTCCCAAACACTTTTGCTATTGTTTCTCCTCTAAACTTGTGTGATTTGGATACAACTAACACACACTGATGCTGTTTTAAGCAGAATTACCTTGGTGTCTTGTTTTTGTGCAGAAAATCAACAATTAGGAAAAACCCCAGAAAATATGCCAAAAATTACATTTCACCAGAAGATCCACGGAGCCAGAAGACGAGACGGAGAAGGGTCCTGGGGGCCCACACCCCTTCTAGGCACGGGCCCACCTCTAGCCGCGCCTAGCAGGGTGCAGCCACCCCAGGCACCCCCTCGGCCTCCCTCTGCGCCTATAAGTTGCCTCTCGACCTAAAAACCGGGGAGGGGGGGTCGATAGTTTTCCAGAAAAAATTCTGCTCTGCCGCTGCCACCAGAAACCAAGATTCGGATCCAGAAACTCTGTTCTAGCACCCTGCCGGGACGGGGAATTTGGAGAGGATCATCGCCATCGTCATCACCAACGCATCTCCATCAACCATCAATGTTTCCCTCATCCATGAGTGAGTAATCCCCTGCTATAGGCTTGGGGACGGTAGGGATTGGATGAGTTCTATCATGTAATCAAATAAGATCTATTATGGCATAGTGCCTAGTATCTCTATTAGTAATATTTGACTTTGTTGCAACTTGTTGTGCTTAATTCTTGTCACTAGGGCCCAAGTGCCCTGATGTCAGATCTGAACTTATTATTGAACCATTATGATGTATTGTTTGTGGTCTTATCTGCAAGTTGTGTACACATATTATTGTCCGGATCCAAAGGCCCCAAAGTGACAATAATTGGGACAACCGGAGGGGATGGATGTGGTGTGAGGATCACATGTGTTCACGGAGTGTTAATTCTTTGCTCCGGTGCTCTATTAAAAGGAGCACCTTAATTGCTAGTAGTTCCCTAGAGGCCCGCTGCCACGGGCTGGCTGGACAGAAGATGTTGTGCAAGTTCTCATTACGAGCACATATGACTATATATGGAGCACATGCCTAGGATTGTTTAGTACTTGGATGCTTGTTATTATTTATCTGCAATGCCCTAGATCTTGAAGTTACATGTTTAGAATCGTCCATGCAACGCCCGTCCATCCATCCCTATGCCTACTACACTCGAATCCCACTGTTTACTATTACTGTTACTATTGCTCTTGTTTTGCTGCTGTTGTTGCTTTGCTATTGCTACTACAAACTGTTGCTACTGATAAACTTTTGTGAGCAAGAACTATTTCCTGGTGTAGCTGAATTGATAACTCAGTTGTTAAGGCTTGCAAGTATTCTTTGTCTCCCCTTGTGTCGAATCAATAAATTGGGTAATACTACCCGCGAAGACTGTTGCGATCCCCTATACTTGTGGGTCATCAAGACTATTTTCTGGCGCCGTTGCCGGGGAGCATAGCTTTATTTGTAAGTTCACTTGGATCTATTATTGTTCACTGCTACTCCTTTCATCATGGGTAAGTCTCGTGATGGAAAGTTTCCTATTTTACCATCCACTACAAGAAGAGGTACAGTCCTAGACACCTCTGTTGCTCTTGATTCACCGTCTGTTATAAGTAAGCTTGTCACACCACCACCACATACTCATGCTACACACACTGCTACTACTGCTGAATCTAAAAATGCTTTTGATGCTCATGATGTTACTTCTATTGTGCTTGATGCGAGTGGTTTATTAGGTCCTTTCCTAGATGCTACTATGGCTGGTCTAGGAAATACTGAAACTCCTAGTGAAGACACTATTACACCTGTTAGCTCACCTAAGTCTAGTGAGAGTTATGATATTAATGATGGTTACATTGAGTTCACGGATGAATTTGTTGAAGAGTGCCGAAACACACATGGTACTAGTGCTATTAAGAGTCTCCTTGCTAGACGTACTATTATGCCTAAGTTGTCCTATGATCCTAAGTTTGCCACCTCTCCCATAGATATTAAAGATAAAGATTATGATTTCTCTCTCGATTTGTCCTATTTAGATATTGTTGAGAAAGAAACTTTTTGTGGGACTGAAAATGAGAGTGTTGTGGCCCATATGAATGAGCTTTCTACTATGAGTGCTTTGTTCTCTGATGATTTTAAAATGCGCAAGTACTTTGTTACTAAGATCTTCCCTTTTTCACTAAAAGGAGAAGCTAGGGCTTGGTTTAATAGATTACCTCCTAGTTCCATTGATAGCCCTGATTGCTTGATTGCTTCTTTCTTCCAGAAGTATTTTCCTCCTAGTGCTAGACATGTTGCTTTGCAGAGACTTTTTGATTTTAAACAGGGAGAAGAAGGTAAATTGCCTAAGTCATGGACAAGGTTTTGTGCCTTGATTCATGCACATCCTGGATTTCCATTGCCTAAGAATGAGCTTCTTGATATTTATTATAATGGACTAACTTATGGTTCTTGGACATAACTAGATAGCTTTGCTGATTGTGTTTTCAGGAAAAGAACTCCTACAGATCCTGAAGAATTAATGGCTAAGATAAGCAAGAATTATGATGATTGGACTTGAACTGGGCTAAATACACCTGAACCTATTACTCCTGAAACAATTCCAACACCAACACCAAAGAAGAGGGGAGTTATAGCATTAAATTATGAAGTGATGAAGGAAGCTAAGAAGTGTCTAAAGGAGAGAGGTATTAGAGCTGAAGATGTGAAGAATCTACCTCCTATAGAAGAATTATGTAAGCCAATTCCCCACTCATCTACTATTGAGGTACACTCTCTCCACTTTAATGAAGGTGATATTCCCTATGGTAAGCCTCCTGATCAATGTTTAGAGGAACTTGACACATTTATTGTTAAACAAGGTAATTTTAATTAACAAGTTCAGAATCATTTATTGGAAAACTCTAGAGCTATCCATGAGTTGAAAGATATTGTGGAAAGAACTTCTAATGATATTAAAATGCTTTGTAAACACTTTCAAATGGTTCAGACCCAACTTGATCAACTTGCTAAGGTACAAAAGGATATGCTAGTTAATGCCTCAGGAGATAAACATGCTTATGGAATTAGAACTAGGAGTGATATAGCTACTCAAGATCCTTTATATCCTGAAGGACACCCTAAAAGAATTGAGAAGGATTCTCAACAAGGTGACAATAGTGGTAGTCCTCGTAAGAGAAAGAAAAATAAACATAAGATAGTTGAGGAACCCCTTGTACCTGCTGTAGATCCTAATAATATATCTGTCTCTGATGCTGAAACTGAGAGTGGTTATGATAAAAATGATGCTCCTGATAAGGAGGAAGTTGAGGAAGATCCTGAGAAGCACACTAAGAACACTAGGTACACAAAGGAAGATTTTATTGCTAATAAACATGGTAAAGAGAGAGAACCTTGGGTGCAGAAACCTATGTCTTTTCCAGGTAAGAAACACAAGTCAAAGGAGGAAGAACACTACAACAATTTTTGTGAGTGGATGAAACCTTTATTTTTGCAAATTCCTTTGACTGATGCTATTAAGTTGCCTCCTTATTCAAAGTATATGAAGGATATTGTCTATAATAAAAGGAAGATTCCTAATGAGGAGATTTCTACTTTGCTTCCTATTACTCCTTCAATGGTAAGGTTCCAAAGAAACTTGGTGATCCAAGTATACCAACTATTCCTTGCTCTATTAAGAATAATTATGTTAGAACTGTTTTATGTGATTTGGGAGCTGGAGGTAGTGTTATGCCTTTTTCTCTCTACAAGAGACTCCAGCGAGAAAAATTGATACCAACTGATATATCTTTGCAAATGGATGATAAGTCAACTAATATTCATGTTGGTATATGTGAGGATGTTCCTGTTCAAGTGGATCATAATTGCTTGGTTTTGACTGATTTTGTTGTGTTTGAAATGCCTGAGGATGATAATATGTCTATTATTCTTGGGAGACCTTTTCTTAATACTTCAGGTGTTGTCATTAATTGTAATCAAGGAAAAGTAACATTCAATATTGATGACAAAGAGCATATTGTTTATTTCCCCAAGAATGTTGTTAAGAGCTATTGCCTGAATTCCATTGAAAATATTGAGAGCATCAAGATTGGAGAAATATATTGTCCCATTCCACAAGAAAATTTTGAAACTATTATGATTGGGACCATTGCGATCAAGTATGAGGTAACATAATCACCTTGTGGAATACAAAGTTTTGTTTCATATAAGATTTTTTTGGCAACAGGACTTGATCAAACTTGTTAACAAAAGGATTTTAATGAACAAAATAATGTTTCCACTGTGGTTATACTTGTTTTCTTTTATTTTTCTCCTTTCCAATCCTTGCTCTTCGTCATGCCTAACTTAAAGGTGTTAAAGAAAAGTACTTGTTGGGGATAACCCAAGAGTTTCCTTGAGTCTTGGAAGTTAATACTTCAGTAATGACCTCTCCTTATCCTTTTTATTTGGTTTTTGAGCCAAGAATGACCTCTAATGGGAGGGAAGTAAGATTTGGAGAGTTGCTGTCCCGAAACAGATTTTTGTCCTCCACCATAAAAAATTGTGAGGAGTCTCTGTAAGACGGATTAAGCTGAAAATTTACTAATAAACACCTCAGTATGTTAGATAACTTTCGTTAGTTCAACACTTTTTGATTTGAGCAACATAAGGTCTTCAGAAAAATCGATTTCTACCTGCAGGTCTATTTTGACAGATTTCTGCCATTATTTGCATTTGCTTCTTATTGATTCCTTTTCGGGTTCTTTTTGGGAAATTGATATTTTTGAGGGAATTTCGACAGTAGCTTGTGTCTTTAGTGAAAGTTTTGTTGTTTTAAAACAAAACCCGAAAGGTCTATTACCTTTTGAATGCACTAATGTTGCTAATGAAGATTGTGTGAAGTTTTGTATGAAGGAAAATTTTCAGGTGTAAGGAAAGAATGATGTAATGAGATGAAGAATGGACAAAATTCCAATCTTGGGGGAGCCACCCCGTGTCACCCCAAGAAATATTCAAGAGGTACAAGCGTCAAAGCTTGGGGGTTCCCAAGGTATCCCCTTTTTCAACAATAAAAATCTCAGGTCGTTCTAGACACTTTGTTTTTATTGTTTCATGCACAGTTGTGTTGTTCTTGGAGCGTCTTAGTTTTTGTTTTTGGTTTTCTTTTCCTTGGTTTATTTTTTCTTTGTTTGATTTCTAAAAAAATCGAAAACACCAAAAATATTTGTTGTTCTTCTTTGGTTTTGTGAGTTCTTTGGAGGGTTCAGCAGTCCTGAGTGGACTTTGGTTTCATGTTAATATTCAAGTCACACAAGTGAAGGGCAATAATGAATATTAAGACAAGTTGAGAGTGGTAAGAGGCTGGTAACGAACTCTATTTGTTTCATTTTTGTACATATACTCATCATTGTGAGCATGCTTAGCCTGTTTGTGTAAGGTGTATGTCATTATGGATGCTTAGTAGTTCTTGCTTGTCTATGATTAGCCCTAGCTTGATAATAGTTAGTAGCATGTAATATGAATGTTTACTTGCATTGTTTTATTCATATTTTGGTATTATATTGTGGTAGCCTCCTCTAGAAGTTTCATGTGAATCGACTTGGCACATGCTCACGCATGCATATGACTAATCAATAGTCAGTAAGCCTCGATGATTTATTTTTCCTTAGAGTTCTTGTATCACTTTCATGCCATAATTAGTCCTGTTTTGTTGCAAGCATGATTATGACAATTACTGCTCTCTCGTTTGTCGCTCCCTCTCAATTGCTAGCCTTCACTTGCACTGAGTATGAGCTCTACCTATGCTTCCAACTCCCCAAAACCAATATTGCCAACTGTGTCCACCATACCTACCTATTAGCATCGTTTGCTATTTCAGTGCATATTCAATATGCCTTGTTTTCTTCCAAATAAAATGTTTGTCTGTTTTGAGAAAGTTAGTTAGTAAATATCTCATGAACTTGATGGCACACTTTATTCCTTGCACTTAATAATCCTGAACCATTGTGACTTGTCCATGAAAGTTATAAGCTTGCAAATTATATGCTGGGAGTTAGCAGAACCGTTCTGTCACGGGGAACGCTTTCAACACTTTTTGATATCCTATCCAGTTGATACTCTGCTCTTTTTTACGGATGTTGACGATGTGAAATAAAAGGGGAGCTTGTGAGTTCATGGAGTCTATACATTGTCTTAGAGAAACGCCTGGTACGCTAGCCTAAGCCATTCCTAATCATGGTGGAAACTTGCAGCATCATCATAATGAGCATTCTACGAAGCATCCTTAATAAAAAGCTATGCATATAGTAAATAAAAAGATCGCTGAGATGCTCATTGTCTGCTTGCCTTTCATTTTGACCACGGGATAGCTCATGTATCATGTACAAGGGGTACCCCATTGGCGGTTCTCTATGATATGCATGTATTAACAATGACAAGAACTTACAGGTAACCAAAGTTGAGTAGCATGCGGAGCGGCCCTCGTACTCAAGGGAATGGGATTTCCAGTTTATGGTCTGACAAGCATATAACTCATACTGGACCTCACTTTCACCTTAACCACGTGAAGATGCCTATGATAGGGGCAATGAGAGATCAAAGCTAATGAGTACCTTCCTTTCAGTATTGGGAAGTCTTTCAAACTTTTCAAAACCGTTTTCACTCCCTTGTTTAGTAACCACTTATTCTATGAGCACCTTCTTGAGAGCAAAGTTGTCATTCTTGTGTTTGTTCCAAAACTTGGTTAATTATGTCATGACTTTGATGCTTGTATCTCTGATATTTTTTACCTCTAGTCTTCAATTGAACTTCAGAGGTGCCTTGGCATTTATATTGTGCTCTACAAACATAGGCAAGCGAGATACCACTCTATCATACCTTACTATGAGAATTGCAATGTTGCATATGTTTATGTTTCATGCTACTTATTATTATTGAGTTGGTTTCTCTTCGTAGCTTGCAATGACTATTGAGTAGACTTAGTTGCATACTTCTTATTATGAATGGTTTAAGCATCTACTCCTGTGCTGAGAATATATACATCATATGAAGCAAATGTGTTCGTGAAAGTTCTTTATCGCACTCAGTTTTAAACTAAATTGCTTGAGGACAAGCAATAAGTTAATCTTGGGGGAGTTGATACGTCCAAAACGTATCTACTTTCCCAAACACTTTTGCTATTGTTTCTCCTCTAAACTTGTGTGATTTGGATACAACTAACACGGACTGACGCTGTTTTCAGCAGAATTACCTTGTGTCTTGTTTTTGTGCAGAAAATCAACTATCATGAAAAATTCCGGAAAATATGCCAAAAATTATATTCCACCAGAAGATCCACGGAGCCAGAAGATGAGACGGAGAAGGGGACTAGGGGGGGCCACACCCCTGCCAGGCGCGGTCCCACCTCTGGTCGCGCCTAGGGGGGTGCAACCACCCCAGGCACCCCCTCGGCCTCCCTCCGCGCCTATAAGTTGCCTCTCGACCTAAAAACCGGGGGGGGGGGGGGTCCGATAGTTTTCCAGAAAGAGTTCCGCTCCGCCGCCGCCACCAGAAACCAAGATACGGATCCAGAAACTCCGTTCTGGCACCTGCTAGGACGGGGAATTTGGAGAGGATCATCGTCATCGTCATCACCAACGCGTCTCCATCAACCATCGATGTTTCCCTCGTCCATGAGTGAGTAATCCCCCGCTGTAGGCTTGGGGATGGTAGGGATTAGATGAGTTCTATCATGTAATCAAATAAGATCTGTTAGGGCATAGTGCCTAGTATCTCTATTAGTGCTATGTGACTTTGTTGCAACTTGTTATGCTTAATGCTTGTCACTAGGGCCCGAGGGCCATGATCTCAGATTTGAACTTATTATTGAATCATTATGATAGTATTGTTTATGGTCTTATCTGCAAGTTGTGTACACATATCATTGTCCAGATCCAAAGGACCCAAAGTGAAAATAATTGGGACAACCGGAGGGGATGGCTGTGGTGTGAGGATCACATGTGTTCACAGAGTGTTAATGCTTTGCTCCGGTGCTCTATTAAAAGGAGCACCTTAATTGCCAGTAGTTCCCTAGAGGCCCCACTGCCACGGGCTGGCTGGACAGAAGATGTTGTGCAAGTTCTCATTGCGAGCACGTATGACTATATATGGATCACATGCCTAGGATTCTTTAGTACTTGGATGCTTGTTATTATTTATCTGCAATGCCCTAGATCTTGAAGTTACATGTTTAGACTCGTCCGTGCAATGCCCGTCCATCCATCCCTATGCCTACTGCACTCGAATCCCACTGTTTACTGTTACTATTACTATTGCTCTTGTTTTGCTGCTGCTGTTGCTTTGCTATTGCTACTACAAACTGTTCCTACAGATAAACTTCTGTGAGCAAGAACTATTTCCAGGTGCAGCTGAATTGACAACTCAGTTGTTAAGGCTTGCAAGTATTTTTTGGCTCCCCTTATGTCAAATCAATAAATTGGTTAATACTACCCGCGAAGACTATTGCGATCCCCTATACTTGTGGGTCATCAGTACTCCGCAAGACTTATGGCTGGTGGAGTTGTTTTGCATAAATCCACTTTTCTTTGTAAAACAAGAGGGAGAAGAAGGTCGTCTAGTTAGAGTATTTTTAAAAGGGATAAGAGAGCGACATCTCTGAAATAATGATCATCGTCATTGATATCCACCAAGTCATCATCATTTGAACCTTAACTAGGATCACCCCCGCGTACCCATGAGGAAGCATCCTTAAGAACACGTTGATCTGCCAAGTTTTATGATTAGGTTCAAGTTCTCTATGATCTTAGAATCTGGTCACCAAGTGTTCATAACCGTGAACACAGCTTTTCGAAAAGATTATTACCCTGCAGGAGTGTACAACTTTACCCACATGTACTAACCTTCTCTTAATGCCACATGATTAGCCCTCTTCCTTGGAAGGCCGGCAAAAGGTGGTTAGACACGACCTTTACCTTGCTTTCGCCGAGACCATGAGTCACGCCCTAAGGATGGTTCCACTATAATGGGTCAAATCCTGAAGCCGGTCCTTAAAGATGTGAGTCGAGGTTGGTTCACCAGGGGATCTATCGACCCCAAGCAACCCCGGTCACCCTTACCTACCTGTTATGATGCAACTTCACCCGCCAAATCTTTCAAAACATTTTAAATGCGTATGTCGAATGGAATTCCCGAACTATGTGACTCAAGGAATCTACTAGGCAAGTTAGTCACTCGTGAGGTTTTATAGGCCCCGTGTGGTTGTACGCTCATCTCGGTTCCAAAGGCAAGAACTCATGTCCTAGTGGTGGCAAGCATGGGACTAGAAAAACCACATCCCACCATGGACTCCCATACAAGCCTTAGCATGTTTAATCTCATATCACCTCTGATATCATCTCATCACGTTCTCCTACCATACTAGATTCTTTGCATCTGATATATCATCTGGATGAACCAACACTAACAGCTATGCATGGCTAAGAAAGACACAGATATAAGCTCTAGTAGTGCACACAAGCCAAACATAGTTATGATAGGAGCATTGGATCATGTAATATAAGCTCTAAGGGAGTAATGCAACAAATATGATACTCTATCTCTCGATAAAAGACCACAATAGAATCGTATGCATCATGGAAAGAATTGAAATGCTTTCGAAATCATAGGATTATATCATGGTGGGGTTATGCTTGCCTTTGCCAGTTGATAACCAATAAGCAGATCTTCAGGAATCTTGTACTTGATTTGATTATAGTTGGTCAAGTATTGTTCATTGATCTTCGATCTTCGACGGTGTTGATCTCGGTATTCGATCTCGATCTCGATATCGTATTCTACCGAAGAAGAACCAAACACCGGAAAGAAAGGAAACAATCAACACATGGCATCGATGCAATGCTCAAGAAAGAATGATGATACGGCAAGTTAAATTGTATCAAAATGTAACCCTAAGGCATGCTCGATAACTTAATCGGGGTTCTGAGGGGTGAAAACCCTAACTCGGGGAAACTCCGGAATCACCTGTGAGGGGTTACTATGTTCTTCTAATTAAACTTGTCTTGAAAGTTGTTGAACAATGCATGATTATAGCTCTAATAGATAGTTCTCTTTTTTTGAACATTTTGATATATTATTCATATTTTTCTAACTACTAAATCATTAGTTATTGAATTTACAAGATTTAAATCATTTTCTGAAATTGTTAAACCTTTTTAACTGATTTATTGCGCAAGGCTGACATCAGCACATGAACCAAATACTTTTTACACCGCAGCGGAGCCTACCCACTAAGGCTGACTGATGGGCCGAGGATACTTCAGGGCCACCTCAGCGCCATGTCATCTCATCGGCAAACGAGCCAGACGACGACAGGGATGCTGGAGGAGGGCGAACTAGGGCACATGCGGGTGCGAGTTCGAAACAGCAAAGCGAGGCAAGCATGATAGAGGCGGTGCCACCCGGATTTGGTCACCGGAGCGACGTCTATGACGAGCAGCGGCGGCTGATCACACAGACGAACGACGCATGGCGGCTACAAAGAGATAGAAGGCAAACAGAGGGTGCCTTGAGCACTAGTAGCTCACCACGGTGCTCGACGTGGGGTCGGGGAAGCCTGGTGATGCCGGAAGCGAGCTAATAAACGGTGGCGAGCACGGTCGCGGTCGAGAAGACGGAGTCGCGGGCGACGATTACAAGCACCCGAGCTTGATTCCTTTGGCGGGTCGAGGCATGGGAACTAGGCGGAGCTCCTGATGCCGCCAAATGGACGAGGGGTGGTCGGGAACGGCGGTGACGGGCGGCATCTGGTCGGCTAGGGTTCGGGCTCTCGCGCTAGAGGGAAGAGAGAGGTCGCTAGAGAGGGGGAAAGTGGATGAGGGCGAAAGAGACGTGGCCACATCGTTCTTATCGACCCTCTGGGCTCGACGGATGGCGAGCTGCAGGCGGTGGAGATCGACGGCGGCACCGGCGACAGGCAACTGCTTGCGCTGCGGGAGGTAGATGACAAAGACGGAGGCGAAGCGGTATCGGGCCTGGAGTGGGCCGTGCTGGGCCGGCTACGGCTGCTGGCTTCTGCGTGCTGGCAACAGGGAAGAGAGGAACAGGGTGGGCTCAACCTAGGTAGCTAGGGTTTTCTTATTTTTTTCTGTAGAATTTTTTTTCCATTTCTGTTTTCTGTTTTCCTTTATGTAAATTCAATTGAATTCTGTTTTGAATAATTCAAATATACCAGATGGTTTGTAAAGTATGTAAAATACTCAAGAGCCCTTATATTGAATTTTGGCCCATTATTTTTGTGATTTCAAAATTCAAAACCTCCTTGATTTGTTTTCAAGGAGAGAGGGAAACTAGGGTTTAGGGTTTTACTTGAATTTTCTTTAATGCACAAATTCAATTATGGTGCTCATGAATGCACAAACAACCCTAATATAAGAATAACTAAAAACTGGGGTGTTACAACTGCTTCCAGAGGAGCAAGTGCGTGAAGAGCTTGAATAAATAGACCCCTGCGACACCTCTGCCATCGAGGAGGAGGAGATCGATGAGGCCACAGGAGAGCGCAGCTCGTGGAAGGGCTCGGAAGTTTAGGTAGCGGAGATAGAGTGGCTTTGTGCCACTCGATGGATCCCCCTGGGAGTTGTGGCCGCCTCCCTCTGGGTGTGATGGCCCCCAATACCGAGCGTGGTGAGCGTGTAGTGTTCATGTCACACTTCGAGCGTGGGTTCTCTCTCCACATTAGCAATTTTGCCAAGCATTTCCTTGAGTTTTTTCATCTTCGACCGCACCATTTGCCAACCAACGCGATAGGTTCCTTGTCCTGTTTCATTTCTGCAGTAGAGGGCTATCTCGGCATCTAGCCTATCGTTAAGCTCTAGGCCAAATACTTCCAATTCTGGATCCAGGTTATGCCGGAGCCGGGCGTCCCTTCAGGGCATAAACGTCCCACTTAGTGCGGAGCCGCCAGCATTACTCCTAGGAGGAAATCGATTCTTCCCCGATTCCAGGGCTTGGACTCGTGCAAGAAGTGGCATAGGACATTATTTTGCATCAAAAACTCTGCTAAGAACGATATGATTCGGCTTCCCGAGTTGAAGGACGTGGTGCCAGATAGGTTCAACTAGGCTTTTGACCTGAAGGAAAAGTTTGCATCTGTCAACGAGGCCCACGGCATCTTGGAGAGACTGTTGATGCCGACTCAGAGCGGAGACTGATGGGGGAGGATCGCATGTGCAATTTCATCAATCGCTAAGTTATCCCCCTGTAGCTTCGTCCGCACAAGATGTGTTTCATGAGTGGCCTTTTGATCAAACACGCCATTCAACCTTTGATCTCGTCAAAGAGCAAGTTGCCCGCTAAGGCAGATCTATGTTTAAGCTGACCATGCCCCCTGACTAGAAATGGGGCATTTTCCCCTTCGACCGAGAGAATCTTGTTCCCTATGTAAGTCTCCGGTTTATTTTGTTTTGCGAAGTCTATTTACTCGGATTCCATCTTTTACTTGGGCCCTATTTGTTAACCCGGACTTCTTGCTTTTTGTAGAACCTTACTCAACAAGGAGATGACAACACTCTACCGCCTCCTACTTATGACTAGGACCGTGAGGTCCCTGACACGGAAGAATTTGACTAGGAGGACTTCATGCCAATCCTGAATGCCGGCTTCGGTCCTTCTCTAGATAAGACTCCAACTCGAGTACCTTTGAGGGAGTGGTCGGATGATGATGATGATGATGATGAATGTCAGATTTTAGAGGTATTTGACCCTTTCCCCATATCTTTTTCTTATCCTACTAGTTCTACATCTGTTGATGTATCTGGACAGGTGCATGAGGATGTGCCTCTTGTGGTGGGAAGACGGGTTAGGATCAAGCCCTGCAAGAAACGGGGTGCTTCTACAACTGATCCGGCTAAGCCCTCTAAGAAATGAGGCATGGCAGCGGCGATAGCATCTGAGGCAGATCCGACCAAGCCGTCGAAGAAGAGCAAGTTCATGAGAAGATAATACCACACTCCTACAGTTGTAGGGTTAGTTTATATTTCTTCTTGTACTATTTATTTGTCTCTTTGTTATTATGCTCTTATGCAAACATGTGTTTTTTGTTTGCCAGTGTCGCTATGACAGTGCCTCAGTCCGCGAGCTGCATAGCCTCCGATATTCCTCCTCATCCCTCTTCTGTCCAAGTAGAGACTCGTATTCCGAGTCCGTCCCATACCACTCCATTTATGCCGGATGTTCCTGAATCCCGGCCATAGGCAAGCCCGAAGACCCGGAGGGAGGTGGAGCCAAGAGAAAATTCACCTACCCCACGAAGGATAAGGAGAAGAGACCCGGTGCCAGTAGCACTGGTGCCGACTCAATAAATGTTGAAGATTTGTTTGTTTCCCCATAATCAGAGCAACCATAGAAGAAGAAAACACTGCAACTGTCTCAACAGCCACAGCCATCCCACTCGGCTCCTTCAACCCAGCAACAGAGGAGACGACCAACTCCACCGCCGCAACCTAGCAAGAACCTGCCTCATTTGGCTCTGCCGGGTCAGACTAGAGCCACAACGCCCAAGCCCATATCATCAAGGCAACATAAGCTTATCTTCAGCGAGGCCGCCTCGCAGTCACAGTCCAAGCAGTCAAACAAAACAAAGACATTTGCGACTGCAGATCCACTGGCAATGATTGTGGCTGCTTCTGAGCTGGATGATAGTCAATTTTTGCTTCATGTCAGCCCATCTGCTGCTAGGATTGGTGCTGCTTCTGCTAAGGGTAAAGGCCTTGTCTCGACTCGGACGGCCAGTGGTCATAGCCTTGGTTCCGCTGAGCGATTTGCACTAGAATGGAACGCAACTATGGCCGCCAGCTTAACAAGGAGTGGTCCTTGATCCCCAAACTATGGCCGAGATGACACATATAGCTATAGGTTTGTTGCTGCGTGCTGACAAGATCAATGAGGTACGACTATTACGCTCTTTAGTGTTCCGAGTGACTATGTATATCCTCTAGTCCCTGAGGTTATGGCCGAGTAAAGTATTTACTTGGGTGTAAGCTCAAATACCCGAATCACAATTTTCCTGGTTGTTTATCGAATCATACGTTATCCCAGATGCCCGCATACTCATACTCTTTGTATTTGTGTAGGTTTCTTTCAATGCTCGCACCAAATCTTTCCGGACTCTGCTTTTAATGTACCATAAGCTTTCTGCCGAGCATAAGAATCTTGTCACTGAGATGAAGAGCAAGGGTATCTGCTCCTTACTCAGCTCTTTCGTGAATCTTGCCTATTTCTGGGTCTTAACTTATCATTCCAATTTCTATCTTGCAGCTACTGCACAAGCCACTATGGATGAGCTACACAAGAAACTTTTCAATGCAGAAGGTAGACTTTTTCTCATTGTGATTTTATTTATGTATAGCTTAGGCCCTTCTCTCTATATTTTCATATCCCGGTGTATCCGAAAAACTTTTACTCACAGAGAGACTCAAAGACAGTGTGTCAATGCCGGATCTGGTGGATCATTTTATGGAACAAGCAGGGCAGCACTAGGTCGAGCTCAAGAAGGAGCGAGACGAGGTGTCCCGGCTCCAGCAGCATATCGCCGATATGGAGAAGAAGCACAAAGCCGAGATTGAGGGTCTATGCCAAGAGTTTGCCGAGGAAAGATACCAGTTGATGGGTAAAATCAAGAAAATGAGGACTTGCTTAAGGACGCCGATTCATTAGTGACCTCGGCTCAGCAAGATTTTGACGCTCTTCAAACAAAGCCCAAGGCTTGGCAAGCTGACCTCGTCCGCATCAACTCATATCTTTGTAGTGTGTTCTTACTCTTTTACTGCATTTTTCTCCGACGTTCCCCTGTGACACGATCATTTTCTGATACTCTTCTTCTTGTGCAGATAATTTCCCTGAGGCCAATATGTTTGCCCTTAGAGCCATCAAGAAGACTGGTCTAAGGCAGGCGATCTTGCGGATTCCAGTGCCGAGTTCACTACTGATGAGAATTTGGCTGCTCTTTCCGCTCGAACAAAGACCCTAAAATCATGCGGAGTTGACTTGCTCAAGGCTGCGATTCATGTATTTAGGACACTGTGGACTAAAGAAGAAACTCTCAAAACCATTGATGTGTTAGCAGGGAGGCTTATGCTCGCTGAATAAAGACTGTATCAGTGGTGGGAGTCAGCTGGTCAGGCTTCCGAAGACAAGGCCCTTTCCTTTGTCCTTTCATGGTACGATACTATCAATATTGATGTTTTGCAAAACATGAGTAAGGTGCCAAGTGGACCAGCGACCCGAAGCTCATTCAGGGACGCCAAGAGCGAGCCTACTCTTTCCTGCAGTACTCCCGCGTGCATGCCTGGTGTGATGGGCCTAGTTTTCTAGATATGGTTGTACAAGTTGAAGATGCAGAGGAAGAGGGTGACAGCAAGGACACCGAGTCGCATGTCCCGGCAATGGAAGAAGCATCCATATCGGCTGCCGACATTGAAGCTCTGAACTCGGGCCATCCCGGCTCATCTTCTAGCCCCACCGCTCCGTGAACTAAAAAACATGAAAATTTGTGAGATCCCCGATATGCTAGGTGGAGATGTAATAGATACTAATGTCCTTTTGGTGGTATGCTTGCACTACGAATAAAATCTTAAGATTTTGGCTCGTAGCCAAATCACTCTGGGAAAGTCCCCGAGTTTCTTTTCTTGTTCTCCTAATTTCGTGAATTTTGCCCTTGTCTACCTTTTTTTGCATTCGGCATTAGAGTCTCAAAGTCATGAGAATTAAGCTAACAATAGTTGATACTATGAAATTTGACATAGATTCATCCGACATACAGCCAATACAACATGTAGGGGTTTAGTCGAATACATAGTGTCGAATCGCCGTTTTTCCTTTCCCTTATCTATTGTTCATGTTTATCCACCTTTAGTCTTTTGCTCTCGCCTGCCATGAAGCCGGGTTTTCGGACAACAGCTAAGCCGAAGAGTTGACCTTTGGCATTTATACATTACTAATTCGAGATAAAAAATAAAGAGCAAGGTCAGTCGACATAAATAACTAAATGCCCAATAGAAGCAATAAACAAGTTATTAGGGGTCCCCGAGTCAATTTTCGAGCTTCAGCATATTTATTGATAGCACATAGCTGGCATACAGATCCAACATATGAGAGTTTAGAGATACATACATTGCCTTCCTAGGTATAGAAAGGACGAAGCAATGCAATATTCCATGGTCTTTTGGTTTTCACACCTGACCTGTCCACCTAGTTCTTTTGTGCTTCTCGAGCATCTATTAGATATTATGCATCATTGTGTAGGGCTTTTCTCATGATGAATGGTCCTTCCCATGGGGGTGATAGTTTGTGCATGCTAGCAGTGCGTTGCACTAATATGAGCACAAGGTCCCCTTCCTTGAATACATGAGGGTTTATTTTCCGGATGTGATAGCGTCGGAAACTTTGTTGGTATATTGCGGGTCTGGATAGTGCCAACTCTCGCGCTTCTTTGAAGTAGACACCATTTTCCTAGGCTTATTTTACCTCATCTTTTGTGTACTGTCCGACTCTTGGCAAGTCATGCTCTATGTCGGCAGGCAAGACAGCTTCTGCCCCATAGACGAGGAAGAATGGAATATAGCCAGTTGATCAATTCGGAGTTGTTCTTAAGCTCCATAGCACTGAGGGTAATTCCTCTATCCAACAACCAGGTGTTCTCTAGAGTGGTTCTATTAGCCAAGGTTTTATCTCGGATAGGACCAGCCCATATTCTCTTTCGACTTGCCCATTTGATTTTGGGTGAGTGACCGACGCTACATGGAGTCTTATTCGTTTATCCATGCAGAATCGAGCAAATGCTCCTTCAGCAAAATTTGTGCCATTGTCTTTGATTATGCTCTGTGGATAGCCATATCTCAGGATTATATCCCTTAAGAATGTTCTGGCTGTCTTTCCATCACACTTCTTGATAGGTTTCACTTCTATCCACTTTGTGAACTTGTTGATCATGACCAGTATATGAGTCATACCACCCTGTGTGGGTTTGAATGGTCCCACCATATCCAGGAACCATACCGCAAATGTCCAAGTGATAGGTATGGTATTGAGCTCATACACCGGCATGTGTGTTTTAACCGAGTACGTTTGACAACCATTGCATTTCTTCACCAACTCTTCTGCCTCTCGAAATGCACTAGGCCATTAAAACCCATGCCGAAATTCTTTGGCCACTAAGGCTCTGTATGAAGCGTAGTGCCCACATTCCCCTTGGTGGATATCTAAGAGTATTTCCTGACTTTGCTCTGAGCTAACACATCGTTTTAGCAAATTGGTCACACTCCTTTTATACGGCTCCTTGAAGATGGTATAAACCTTTGCTCTTCTCTCTGTCTGCCTGACCAAGGTTTTGTTGCTTGGCAAGGTTCCATCCTTCAAGAAGTTGAATATCAGTTGTGACCAAGTCGGTATGACCGGTGCCGGGAAAACCTCCTCATCAATTTCTGTTGGCTCGGCCAACATTGCCTCTGCCAACATAATCTGACCAATACCCGGGTTGAATGGAACAGTCCCCCGGTTTGATTCGGCAGTCCCCGGGTTGAATGGAATTGTCCCCGGGTTACTCGAACTTGCCCCCACATCAATATCCATTGGTACAATATATGGTTCTTGAATTTCCGGGATAAAAATCGACTCAGATTTGGGTGATGGCTTGATTGATGGTTTTCTGAGATGCTCTAATGCTATTCCTGGCGGAATTGATTACCGAGATGATCCTAGTTTGGACAAAACATCAGCTGCCTCAATTTTCTGCCCTTGGTATATGATGGAATTCACATCCGTCAAAGTATCCCAAAATTTGCTGGACATGGAAACGATATAGTGCTACGATTGCATCTAAAGTGTCCCAATGATCAGACACTTGCTGAATTACCAAATCCGAGTCACCAAAACATTGAATCCTCCTGATGCCAATATCCTTAGCCACTTTTATCACATGGACAAGTGCTTCGTATTCGGCGACGTTGTTGGATGTTGCGAAATGGCTTTGCAACACATATTTGAGTTGATCCTTTTTGGGTGAGGTAAGGACTATGTCGGCACCAAGACCCATTTTCATTTTGGATCCATTGATGTGCATTCTCCAATAGTTCGAGTCAGGCAATGGCGGCTCATATTGCATTTCTTCCCAATCAATGAAAAAATCGGCCAGTGCTTGACGCTTAATGGCTTCCCGCTTGTCATATTGTGAGGTGTACGAGGCTAGCTCTATGGCCCATTTTGCCACTCTACCACTTGCATCTTTGCTACCCAGG
Source organism: Avena sativa (assembly GCA_916181665.1). Lineage (NCBI taxonomy): Eukaryota > Viridiplantae > Streptophyta > Magnoliopsida > Poales > Poaceae > Avena > Avena sativa. The sequence goes on along the minus strand of OV702285.1, from coordinate 361,142,173 downwards.
ATATCTGAGATAGGTGCTTCACATATTACCTGGATTGGATGTTCTTGGAAGTAATGCTTTAGTTTCTTGGCTGCCATATACAACCCATATGTCATTTTATGATAGTATGGGTAATTTTGTTTCGATGTAGAGAGCACTTCGCTCAAGTAACAAACTAGTCATTGAACTGATTTTCCCTCTTCTTCGCGCTCTACCACTATCACTACACTAACTACTCGGTTAGTAGCTGCGATATAGATCAGCATTGGATATTTGGATAATGGTGAGGCTAATATTGGTTTTGTTGCCAACATATTTTTAAGATCATGGAAAGCACTATCATCTTGCTGTGTCCATGTGAATTTATCTGATTTTTTCATCAGTTGGTATAATCGTAAGGCTTTTTCACCTAGCTGACTAACAAACCGACTCAATTATGCCAGGCATCCAGTGAACTTCTGGACATTGTTAAGGGCTTTCGGAAATTCCATTATTTCTATGGCCCTTATCTTTGTCGGTTAGCCTCAATACCTTGGCTGGATACTAGGAAACCGAGTAATTTTCCAATCATGACATCGAAAGTGCATTTTCTGGGTTAAGTTTCATCCGGAATCTTCTTAAGTTTGTGAACGTTTGCCGCAAGTCATCGATGAGAGTGTGAATCTTTTTGGTTTTTATTACCACATCATTGACATATACTTGAACATTTTTTTTCCAGTTGATCTTGCAAGCATTTTTGCATGCATCTTTGATAGGTAGCACCTGCATTTATCAAACCAAACAGCATAGTGCGATAGCAATAAGCCCCATACGGGGTAATGAAAGTCGTCTTTATTTGATCATATGGGTTCAGCAGTATCTAGTGGAAACCAGAATATGCATCTACAAATGACAGTAACTCACATGAAGTGGTAAAATTAAGCACCTAATCAATTTGAGGTAGTGGAAATGGATCTTTTGGACACGCCTTATTCATGTTCATGTAATCGATACACATGTGCCATACCACCGCAACATTCTTGTAATCTGTATTATTCTCGACTAGGACTGGGTTTGGTAACCAGTCCGGGTGCAGTACTTCCATGATAAACACGGTAGCTAGGAGCCGAGATATCTCAGCAACAATCACTTTCCTCCTGTCTTCGGCAAACCGGCAGAGAGGTTGCTTCACTGGCTTTGCATCTGGCCTCACATGTAGAGAGTGCTCAGCCAACTCCCTCGAAACACCTTGCAAATCTTGTGTGGACCATGCAAAGATATTTATTCTCACGGAGGAAGTTGGTGAGCTCAATTTTATGTTTCTCAAATAACTTGGCACCAATGGTGACGGTGTGCTCTGGGAAGGCGTCATCAACTTGCACTTTCTTGGTCTCTTTTGTTTCTTGGAAGTAAACGCTTACATGTGGGTTAGTCAGTGGCGGCATAGCTAGTTGAACTGCCTTAGCTAGTGTTGCGACCTCCATGATGTGATGTTTCTCATGCACTATTACCAGTGACTTGACAAGCGATGAGCCAGCTGAGGCACATGCTATAGAGCATTTGTAATCGCCTTCAAATGTGATAACTCCATATGGACCCGGAAGCTTCGTATTCAAGTACACTATGTGAGGAGTGGCAATAAATATTTTCCATGGACAGTCTGTCGACTAATGCATGGTAAGAGCTGGCGAGATCCACCACTTCAAACTGTATGGCTTTAGTTTGGAAATTCTCCTTGCTTCCGAATAGCACATCAACCCAAACCTTTCCAATTGGTTCACATGACAATCCTGGTACAATGCCATAGAATGTGGTCTTAGTCGGCTCCAACATGTTCATGGTGATCCCTAGCTTGTGCATTGTGTCCTTGTACATGATGTTGATGCTACTGCCATCATCTATCAGCACATTGGAAAAATTGACATTTATGTCTGGCCCCATGAATGTTGGGTCCAGCACTAGGTCATATCCTCCTGGGGTCGGAATAATTTTAGGGTGATCCTTTATGCTCCAAGTGATCTCTTGTTCAGACCAATGGATATACTTTGGTATTGCCGGCATTGTGGCATTTACTTCCATCATTCACCGTTGCTGACTTTTCTTGTCATTCGGCTCAGTCACAAACACAATGTAACTCTAGTGAGGTTCCATGTACTCATTTCGACCTCCGTGGCCAACATTCGAGCCATCGTCTCTTGGATCATCCACCTGTTGCATAGTTTATCTTCTCTCTAGGTTATTGTACCTCGGTTGTTGATTCTCATATCTCGGTTGCGCAACCACAAGCTGAGCATTTTCCCCAGTGAGCGGTAGTGAGGGAGGTCGAGGGAGCTTATTTGCCGGCTCGCCTTTTTCGGTCCTATGGAACCAGCTGCATTGCTGAGTCATATGATTTGCCGACTTACTCGCACTAGGAGTATGAAACTTGCACAACTGATCCAGCATCATCTCATAGGTGTACTTTTTCCTTTCTTGCCAAGGCTTCTTTTGCTCATATGGAATTTTGTCATCATTCTTTGGCACCCATTGCTGGTGCTATCCACATGTTCTTTGACATTGGTTGCTATCGGCATCTAGATGGTCTTGGCTTACTGCAGCTACTTGAGTCGAACTGTATCTGTAATCCGGCCTTCCGTCCCTCCTTTTGATTCTATACTATGGCGGTCTTGTTGCCTCAGTGACCCGGCTCCGTTGTAGGCTGGAGTCTCTCTATTCCCATCTACTGACATAAGAAGTGGTTGTGTCGGATCACCCAACGCATATGAGTCATCGATTTTTATTGTCTTGGCCAAGCTTGCCAGCATATCTCTCTGCAGCCTTTGCCACATCACACTTCCATGTCGGCATCCTTGCATGAACCATGCTATGGCTTGCGACTCGATTACCCCCTCACAAGAGTTGCGCATTGTGCACCATCTTGTGAGAAATTATCTATCTATTTCATTCGGCCTTTGCTTACATGGTGCTAGCTATTACGGGCAATTTGTCCTCTTATATGTGCTCGTGAAGTTACTAATGAAGGCTTCCTCAAAATCGACCCAGCTGCTAATGCTTCCTGGTGGCAAATTATTTAGCCACACTCTCATTGGCACTTCTAGCATCTGTGGTACATACCTCACTCCCCATCTCAAGTTTCCCTGAGCTATGTTCACAGCAGTACCATAGTTAATGAGCCAGTATTCCAGCTTTGTGTTATCGTCTTATGTTTTGGTGCCCCTTGCCTGCTGAAAGTTTGGCACTAGCGGCTCTCTCATGATTCTTGCTCCGAAGAATGCTGGACCTGGCGGACCTTGTGCTTCAACAAGTTCAGCAATTTTGATCCTATCGAGTTTCAACCTTGCATCATCTGGCTGGAGGTTTCTGTTCCCCAACCGAGATCCTAGTGTGTTGTATAGATGATCCGGGATCTGATACCCGGAGTTTATCATTGCCGAGTAACCATTGTTATACCTGTTGGAATTCGGGATCTACTGGCTGCTGCACCACTCGGCCTACAGTTTATTGCGGTCTTTCAATTTGCACCTGTTGCAGATTTGGAGTTGGATTTCTGCTCCAACCGAGTGATTTCTACGTCGAGGTTGGGGCGGATAGTTCTGGTCGCCATTGTCGTTCCATGTTTTCCCTCGGCCGACATGCCCTTGGTTATCATTTCCCTGGCCGACATTTTTCCTGGTGACATGTCCTCGACCGGGATTGCCCTGAGCAAATGTCGGGTCATATATGACGAGTTGTTTGTTTCTGCATGAATTATCACTTGTTTCTCGCCTTTGTCTGAATGTATCATGTGGTGATGAGGTCGCGCGGCCAATGGATTTGGCCGGGTTAGGTGTCGTCGAGTGAACCACCTGTGATCCACCTGGCGCACCCAGATTTGCCCGGTAATAGGCTTCGCTCACTCCCCAGCTGCATGTACTAACTCGTTTACTCTTTCCTATTGTTTTCTTTTTGCTTCAACGGTCAAGTGAGGTAACTTGGACATCGCTGCATTCGCAGCTGAGAGGTTTGCTGCCGCCGTATTATATGTCGGTCTTATCGCAGTTGCGTGGCTGCATGATGGGGTGGACCTTGACGTTGCTTATGCTACCATTTTGTTGTTGAGCTTCCTTCCTATTATTTTTGCCACATTGAGCCGGATTTTGTTTCCCTTGACTCGGTTTGCCGAGTTATACTTTCGGAAGGTGATTTCCATCTATTGCTGGAGCCGTGCGACATCCTTAGCTTTCTCCAGCACTTTCTTTCTTGTTTCCTCTAACTCGGCATGCGCTCAAGTTAGGTTTTCTATTGGCGCTACTGGATCTGCCAACTTATTTATTTCCTCCTGCAGCTCTCTGTCCCTGCTATTTGTGGCTATGTTTTTGGGTCTTTCTAGAAGTAACTTATAAGTTATTGCTGCCTTTGGAGCTTCATTCGGGTCATCCTCATCAGCCGGCTCATTCACTACAGGAACTACTAGAGTAGCTTCTAGAGGGCGTGAGGGAACTGGAGCAGTCATCATTACCTCAATGGAGGCAGCATTATGCCAGCCGCCTGCAGCACGAACAGCAGGTGGATCGGCTTCCAGGATGACTCGCTCGGGGTAGGCGCGTCCGACACACAGTGCGACGTAGACTTGATGATTGCCAAAGTTGATGAAACAACCGCCCCTAGGGAACAACCTTGTGCCGAAGCACCCAGTGTTATCGCTGATGAAGTTGAGTGCGTTGAACCTCTGGACAAGGCCAGAGAGGACGCGCTCGCCTAATGAAGAAATGATGTTTCCCGTCCGGATGAACACTCCAGTCGCTGCTGGCCCCACAGTGGGTTCCAAATGTCGTGGTGGTGTCATGACATATGCCATGGGTAGGCTTAACTTGGGGTCGTACGGATGCGAGAGGAATCCTAGGAGGGAGTGCGCGGTGTAGCCGCACACGATGAGCTACGAATAACCCAAGAGCCGAATTACTTGTGATGAACTTGCAATCTTATTCTTCCTCGTTCTAATTTACAAGAGCTCCTTGAGTTGTTTTCCAAGTGGCTACTACCTTGAATAAGAAGTGGCCATCGTTGGGGCCCTAGTTTCATGTGTCTCTAACCCTATCTCTACCCCTCCTTATATAGAACATGGGAACAGCTAGGTTATAATGTGGATCCTAGGGTTTACTGTTTGGGCTTTGTCTTTACCCAACGGGCCGAGTCACAGGGCCATCCCTTGGCCCTGGACCCAGTCAGCAAAGCTTCCTTGCCAACGGTCTTCCAGTACGGAGGTGCCAGTTCCTTTGGCGTCACCACTTTCTTTACGCGTAACTTGGTACTTTAGGCATCACCCGGTGCCTTTAGTTGTCACCCGGCGGTGCTCTTTTCATTTCTCTTCTTTGACCCAACTTCACTATGGTCCAGCCTGGGGCATAGAAGAAAAGGTGTCTCTCTCCCTTCTTGATCCGGCCTCACTTCTTGAGACTCGTCCTGGATGTACCTACAAACAAGGAACTCACGTATTTCTCATGCAGACATATAACTTATGTCGGCCAAGCATTGTCATTATGACCCGACCAGTACTGACTCGGCCTGAGTCAGCTGAGGCTAAGCCAGGATAACCTTGACTTTTACCTCTTGTGACCCTACCAGGGGTTATCCCCCCACACTTTTTGCATTCTGTTTCATGCATTTATAAAACATTACTGCAAGGAAATTCATTAATAAAATGGACAATTAAAATTGGACTTAATCCCTTATTGTTACTAATTCCTCAGTAATGTTATATCATCAATGTACTATACAAATGACATCTTAACATGGTTTGCATCATTAACTTATCGTGCCATGCACCATATCATGATCATGTCGGTTCTTCGACATTAGTTTTGTAATTGTTGCATCGTTTGTTTCTTTTAGTGATTTGCTTTTTCCCGGATAGGACAATAAGATGTGTGAGATTTGACAAGTTATCCAGTGTATCTTCGGCAATGTTTCTCAAGCGATCATTCTCCCCCTGCTACCTATTTTTGCTTTATGTCTTTACTCCTCTATATTGCTATCTGTGTTGTGATACTTTAGTTTTCCGTACCATTTATATTCCATATAGACTATATTGCCTTGGCCACTTCCTATTGACCATTGTTTGGTAGGTAGTTGGCCTTGCAAGTCGTAGTTGCTTGCTCAGTTGTTGGTTCGAGTTTTCGAGTTCCACAGTTGTTGGGATGTTGACACATGCTTAATAGTGGAGATATTCATGGTTCTACTTACAAATTGATAATTAAATGTTGGAAGTAGATATAATTAATAAAGACGCACCGGTGGGTAATAGTTGAGATCTGTCTCTTATCCCGCCCACTTGTGTCCACCTAGGACCCGAGTTCTTGACATATGTTCTGAGACCGAGCGCGCTAACCACATGTAGGTGTAGGGGAACCCCTATCGGCTTATTACCTAATATCAAAATATTGTACTTGGGGCCACAATCTAGTTTGGGGTTTTCATGCCATGTGATTCCATGTTTATTATCTATTGTTCGATGAGAGTTTACTAATGTATTGTTTAGGATGTGGGTCATTACATTGAGGATTATACCTATGGCCTCTGATCTCTTGGCCAATCTCGCAACCTCTGGATCAATATTCGGAGCTCGACCGACTTTGTTACGGTTAGCTTAGTGGGGTGGGCCCCATGTAATTTCTTTGGGTCTGGGAAACGATGTGTCCTAAGACCCGCCGACATACTAATGGGAGTATGTTAATTGATCTGGAAAACGTGGGTGTAAGTGTGTGTGGATACTTTGGTGCACCCATGCAGGGTTAAATCTTTTTGAAAGTCGTGTATGTGGTAATGGATGACTTGGAGCACATCTTCTTGATAATAGACAACTTACACTAAAGAATTACTACTATAATTTGACTTGGATATGACATGACTAGTAAGTTGGATAACCACCATGGAATGAATGAATTAAACTACCAATTGTGTGATTTTCCTCGGAAGGACTTCCTCATTTGGTCCCGAGGGGGAAATACCAGGATGGGTATGTTTGGTGTTAGTATCAGGTTGGTTCCGAATAGGTCTCTCTTATTCCTCTCTGATAGCCAATAGTTGTATCGAGTTTCCATAGAATTTTTACTGCATGCTTTGTTGCCGCTTCGGTCCACCATACACATGTAGACGAGAGCCACCGAATTCTAAGACTTGGCATGTACTAGCCTCTATACTGACCGCTCCCTTTTTCCTTTTCCCTTTGTAGGCACCCCTTTTGCTTTGACAGATATGAGTTTGACGATGTTGGCATAGTTATTGTCACATCCCAATATTTTCCAAATTTTGAAATGTGAAAAATAAATAAACAAAATAAATAGTTGTTGAAATTTAGGGTGAAAAGAAACTTTTTGATTCCAAATGGAAACATCAAAGACCCATCTTGAAAAAACATTGAATGAAAAGGGATTTAAAAGGATAAACAAATATTAAATAAAATTATACAACTTGGAATTACCATTTTTGAATCTTTAAATAAAAAGATATGGATTTTATGAGCAAAGGAAGATATAAATAAATAAGGACTATTTTAAAAAAGCCAAATTAAATCTTGGCCAAACAAATGATATGAAAGATTTTTGATTAATAAAAAGAGTAAGGGATTATTTAAATAAAATCATAAGGATTTATTAATATCCAATTTTATTTAAGTAAAGACATTTCCCAATTTAAATGAACATTAAAACATATTAAAGTATTTTAAATAATAATTCAAAGTGAATTATTTTTAAATAAAACCGACTGAAAAAGGTTTGGTAAAATTTAGAATTCAAATAGAGTTTTAAACATATTTAAAACCTATTTGAAATAAAGACAAATGTCTATTTTTTAAAAATAAATAATAGACCCTAAAAAGAATAAAAGAAATATTTTAAATTGGACTTTAGAATGTGTTAATAAACAGTATTAAAAATATACTTAAAGTTTGGTAAAGGTTTGAATTCAAATGGTGTTTGAATTGTTTGAACAAAAATCAAAACAGAAAGGAAAAAGAAAAAGATTCTGAATAAAAAAAGGAAACGAACCCAACCCACTAACAGGCCCAGTCTAGCCCAGCAAGAGCCCACCCAGGAACCCCTCTGCCTCTGTTCTTTCTCACTCGCGTCTGCACCCTCTCGGTCACTGACCCTGTGACCCCACATTCTCTCTCTCTCTCTCTCTCTCTCTCTCACTCAGACAGCGAGGCCCCACTCCGCCAGACATCGTCATCAACCTCGCGGCTGTTTCCCCCCATCACACCTCGCCGTTCTGCCGCGATTTAATCCTGATAAATTCGAGTAAATGGCAAAGTTAATTCCTCCAGAGACCACGCACCCTTAAACGCCTCGCCCTCCTCTCTCTTTTCCCCCAGACGCCGTCCACGCTCTTCCACCGGGCTGTTCCAATTGGCCGTTGCAAACCTTCTGCCCCGACGAGCTACTCCGGCCAAATCACGGCAACTCCGGCCACCCCCCACTCCCTGGAACCCACTATCTTATTCCCCATCGCCAGGCATACCTGCCCATAGCCCCAGCTCACCCGCGCGCGTGCTAGAAGCTCGGCTTCGTCATCACCCGAGCGCCACCGAGAACTTCTTCAACTCCGGCGAACTCTCCAGGTAGTTCCCGTCCTCCCCTGTCTTTTTCGATGATGCTCCCGCACTCGACGTATCCTCGTGCGTCTAACACCGCTGCTTGTTGGCTTTTTCGTGCCCTGTAGCGACGCCACCGACGAAGCCCGTGCATGCCCGACGGTAGCAAAAACATCGACGAGCAATCCCCCTGGAACCCGTATGCCCCCTTCCCTCCTACTACTACGTTGAGCTTACCCACGCTCCGACAAGTCTGGTAATGGTCTTCCCCTTCCCTCTTGCTTCCTGTATCACCGGCAGCATCACCGCCAGAGCACGCGCCGCCATTCGCCACTGCCACGCCGCCCATCTGTGGTCGAGCTGCTGTGAGCCATTGGATCTAGATCCAAGAGACACGATAGATTCACTTAGCGAACAGGTACGAAGCAATCTGTGCCGTGCGATTCATTTAGATCTCACGGTCCATAGAGCGCGATCCGCGCGAACCGGTACGCGCCAGTAAGAAAGCGCCACGTGGTTAGAGTTTTGATTTAAAAACAGAAATGTATTTATTAGATATTCAAACTTGCAAAATTCATAACTGTTAATCCACACGTACAAATTTTGCAAATTTTATATCATTGGAATCAGGAAACAAAACCTTTCCAACCATGCACTTTGTTTAGTATTTTGCTTCTGTAAAATTGGTTGTTTATGCAGAAACATATTTAGGCTTATTTTGGATATAAAATTAATTCTAAAAATGTTTTTAGGGTAAAATCTTTTGTAAATGGATTTTTTTGAACCTACTGACCATAGAAACCAACTTGTAGATTTAAAAGTATATTTGTGACACTTAGGAATTAAATCTTTGAATAAAAGCATTTCTAGCTAAATAAAAATATTAATCTAGGTTTAAAAGTGCTTTTTGACTAAAACCTTTGGAAAATGGTGTGATTTAAACTCTCTGACCCTAAACACCAAGATTGGGGATTTGAAAACATATTTGATGAACCTTAGTAAATTATTACTTTGATAAAGGCATTTCTAGCAAATAAAATATTTCTTTGAAATAAAAATGGGAATTTGGATGAAACCTTTTGCAAATAGATTAATGTTAAACACTTTGACCATAAACACTAACATTGGTGTTTAAAAATATATTTAGCTAACACTACAAAATATTACTTTGATTTAATCATTTTAGCAAAATAAAATGATTTAAATGGCCATTTTGACGAACTTGATTTTAAATGGTTTTACCACTTTTGTAAATGATCAATAGGAGCTTTAACATGATTAGAACCTACTGGAAACCACATTTCCAAATAAAACAATCTTTGGCATGCTTGCATGCATTGCTTGATTTCATTGTTTCATGTGATAAATTGTTTTAATGCTAGTTTGAATATGTGCTTGCTTGATTGAATTGTAGTGAAGATTGAAGAGTGTGATATTTGCAAGATCAAGGAGTGAACCAATATTCTATACTATAAAGGCAGGTGACACTATCATCCATGTCCTACTATTTTCACTACACTTAGTGGTATTTTTGTAGTATGCATGATAGGGCTACTATATTACTATGCTATGCTATGTCCTATTAGGAAATCCATCTTCCTTAGTGAAAACCTCATAGTAGTAGTATGCTTAGCCATGCTATAGACTTGGGATGGAATACATGATATGATTATATGAAGTGTTGGAAAAATATATATGTTTTATATAATAAAACAAGTACTCAATGAACCACCTCGGTGGAAAGAGGATACTCAATTTTTGGACAAGGTGGCAACAAAGGGAACCATGTTTATATGGCTATCTTTTTGTATGTGCACTAGAACAAAACCACCCAGGGACTTAGAGATTGAACATGCTTCTCGTACAGTGGCTTCCGTGTACATCCACATGCTAAATGGGCGCTGGCTTAGTCAACTACATAGTGGAAGACCCTTGCATTGGCATCTTCAGGTTAACTAGAATTGTGTATTGGAAATATATCCTTACATTGGTTCCTGGTAGACAAGCTAGCATTGTGTATTGGGAGGACTTCCATGGAAAGACTTTGTCACATTCTCGATCTACCGGTACTCCATTTGGTGTGTACTTATCCAGCGGCCACTGGTGGCGTCAAGGCGAGATTGTGTCATGTGGGTAAAGTGTACAACTTCTACAGAAGATCAAATTCTAAGTACGTAGCCGTGTCCCCGGTTACGGACAACTCTGAGAAACTAAGGCCTGAAGCTATGGAAGATCTCGACATTCCAATTTCTCAAAATAAAACTTGATGGTGTCAACAAGGGATTAGAAGCACTTGGAGTTTTCCAAGGAGTTCAAAAAGATTGTCAAAAGATCAAAACTATTTTGAAAAGATAGGATAAAACTGTATCGCTTTCTGCAAATGAGCCTAAACACTACTTAGCCAAATATGCATATATTGCTAGGTTCCACTTATTTCTACATAGTAGTGAAACTTGCCAATACAATTCAAATGTATTGACCCTTGTGGCTGCAACTTATTATGTTGCAGGTTTGTTTGATGTTAGTGAAGTGTGTTGATTAGGATTACAAGTCTACAACCAACATGATTGCCTGTGGCACTTTGAAGATGAAGGACTCCATGCTATATAGATATTCTGATGCATTGTAATGTGATAGCCAAATGAGCTATGTAAGATGTAATGAATTATTTTATTCCTGGTTATAAAGTTGTATTATGACCTTTGTTTCTGGATATTACATCTTAACTATGGATGCTAGCTATTGATCCAGGGACTAGCATTGTAAACATAGGGATCTCTACCTTATTAAAGGTTTGGACCTCTACAGATGGTATCAGAGCACTGTGTTGCCTGTAGGATTGTAACCCTAGGATTGGACAAAACCCCTTAGAAAAATAGGAGTTGTATTTGTTCCAAAACTTATTTACAAACAATCTTGTAAACTCTTTCCTCAACCTTTTTGGTTTTGATTCTACATCTCTTCCTTTTCAACTTGATGGATAAAGCCTCCACCATGACCAATGACTTCAACTTAGACATCACTAAGGACTACAAGTGAGAACCAAGAGACATTAGATTGCCTACCAAAAACATTGATATCATGTTAGTGTATGGATCATATTAACCTATGTGGTATGACTATACTAGGTTGATTGTTTCAAGAAAACTTGTTGTTTCCTTCAACTCATGAGTGAGCTCATAAGTTGTTAAGTGAATAGTTGCTTGATGATTGTTTGTTTGAACTTGATTGTTTTGGGTTGTGTGTTAGAACTTCTTTAGGTCTATCTATCATTACTTATCCCTATCAAAGCAACATATGCCTCCCCGTCGTGCCAACCCCAACCAAAAAACAACAACCTCACTCCCGAGATGCAGCAGTTGATGACAGCTCAAGCTCAACTGACGCAGATGATGATGCAGTTTATGCAAAATTAGAACAACAATAACAACAACAACAACAACAATCAAAATAATCCTCCAGCACTTGACATGCTCACCAAATTTCTGAAACTAAGGCCTGCAAGGTTCTCTGGAACAACTGACCCAATGTTAGCCAATGACTGGTTACGTTCGGTGAACAAGGACTTAGTGACTATTGGTTGCACCGACGAGGAAAAATTCAGGTTTGCAGCATATCTGCTTGAAGGGCCAGGAGCAACATGGTGGAACAACTTTCAGATCACCACTCCCCTTGAGGATGTGACTTGGGATATTTTTTAGGATGGTTTCCGTACAGCTCACATCTCATCAAGAGTGATGAACTTGAAGAAAAAGGAGTTCCACAATCTGAAACAGCGTCACCTAAGTGTGGCTGAGTATGATGGGGATATGCCTACCGGAGTATACCCAGCAGGACGTTTCCCACCGGCTCAAGCCGTCAGTGAGTGGCCCTACAGGGCGGCGACTGGATCAAGACTTGGCGTGGACTGAGGCGAATGGAAGCTCAAGGCCCAGAAGAGTAGCTAGGCCCAGTCGGACTAGGTCATAGGATCTCTGAGTCCTTAACCAATTCAGTTATAATCTGTAAACCCTAGCGAGGTGAGCCTATATAAACCTCCCTGGGGGACGCATAGGGGATACGTTCCATCATACACCCGAGAGACTCGCCGCCTAGTCGCCGATCTCGCCCCATTGTACTCTCACCATAATACAATCTAGAAGGAGTAGGTCTTTACCCTCCGGGGGGCCGAACCTGGGTAAATCCTTGTGTCTCCGCCCTCATCTCGAACCACAGATGGCTGGCCGCCCTTGCCCCATGTTCTACTACTCGCTGCCGATTGCAGCGTCAGCCGTGGTAATTCCCACGACAGTGGCGCCCACCGTGGGGTTTGGCCGGTCAGGCCGGTGTTCTGCGGCGAGATCCAATCTGCCCATCAACGAGTCGATCGCCACTGGCCGCATGATCGCGATCAGCGGGATGCTCCAGATCTTGCTGAGCAGCTACGTCCCAGCGGCGCGACCCGTCACGCACAGCGTGATCCTGCCGGTCGGCACGATCAGCCTCTTTGTCGGTCTCACCGACGTCATCACTTCGGAGGACTCAGCTCGCATCCACGAGTCGCCGCCACGCGACCGGCTCTCTGAGAGACAGGTCCACACGATCCACCGGCTCGCCTCCGAGTACGACTCGGCCCACAGCAACGTGGCCGAGACCACCGCGGACGCGGGCGACGCGGCCCTCAACAACGACGCTGATTTGGTGACCCCGGCATCCCACGCCAGATCCATCATCGTCGCGTCACATGCGGGCTCCATCACCCAGGTCTCCAACGTCGGAGACTTCGAGGATCCCTCCATCCTTGGGATCTTTGACTTCGACTCCGGGTCGGAGAACTCCGCCGACCTCCACGATGAAATCGGTCGCCATGCCGCGACCTATATGGCGACTGGCGCCGACCCACCGGAAGACCCCTTCTCCACGCCGATCCCGCCAAACGCGACGGCAATGGAGGTCGAGGAACTCCGCCTGAAGCTGGCGGAGGCAGTCCGCAAGGAGCAAGCCGAGCGTGAAAAATGTCGCCTCGAGCATGCGACATCCAAGAGCTGTCGCGATATCACCAACTCCGAATCAGGTCGCGCCTAAACCCCGCCATCCAGGGGCGCGCCCTGAACTTCGACGACGAGAACGACCCGGCTTGCATAGCCGAGCACACGATCTGCGAGAACGCGCTACCAGGAGGAAGCGCTCGACCCCCACCAGGGGCGACGGCCAATGGCGCCCCACCACCACCCAACCACGCGCCCCCGGGGACCAACCAAGGATCGTGATCTCCTCACGAGAGCGAGACGCGAACGGCCTCCCGTTGTTCTCCACCCCAATGGACAACATCGTCGAAAGCCGAGCCACGGTTGACAACATCCAAGTAACCGGCGAAGGTGCCCTACAAATCCAGTACGCCAAGGCTCTACTCGCCAAAGCAGTGGAGCAACAAAATGCGCGTGCCAACTCATAGAGTTGGATGTACTCGCGCTCATCGGGCAGCAGGGCGGCCTCGAGCGGCCTCCCCATGGTGGCAAATACCCTCAACTGCCCGCCACCCGAGCCCGTGCAGCTCCAACACCGATACGCGAACGCGGCACTCTCCACTAATGACCCGCGGCCAGCGAACAACTTCGTCGATGCCAACGGGCAGCCCGTCGACGCACGCACCCACATCATCAACAACCAAAGTTCGCGCGCACGCCAGCCCGACGATCTGCGGCACACCCTCACCAACCGCCGCGACGGTGAACCAAGGGGATCGCTGAGCCGAATCAGGCCCCAGTGCTTCGGACCGATGATCCGAGACTGTAACATCCCAGATTCTATATTAGGATGATATTAGTATCATGCATCATCCTTGCATCATTACATCCTGCATTTGAAAAATTGCAATAAAAACCTTGGCACATAAACCCTTTTAAAAATCCTATTAAATATTCTCATAAGTGAGCACCCTTGTTGTAGTAGTTTGGCCCTTCAAAAAACTTTGTAAAAACAGCAAGCCATGGTCCTATGTTGACCACCTCGATTTTATGAGAATTTAGAAACAAATTTCATTAATTTTGGACCTAGGTTGCAAAAGTTATTAGGGTTTTATGAAAACATAAAAGGGAAAATGATTAAAGGGAAAAAAAGGGAAAACCTACCTAACTGGGCCGCAGCGCAGCCCACCAGCACCCGCCAGCCGCCGCGTCATTTTCCCTTTAATCATTGCCTGTAGGAATATGAGAGCACATCGTTGCCTGTAGGACGTGACCCTAGGATTGGAACCACCTCTAACCTTAGTGCCTTACTTACTAAGTTATTTTCCGCACATCTAGTATCTGCTTTCCTCTACTTGTTTAAGTATCTAACCCTCATTCTTCTAACTCAAAGATGACAAGCTTCCTCTACGACACCGTCGCGGACATCGAGCCCCTTCGCTTTGGAGGATGCCTCATGGATCTACTCACACGTTTGGATCTTCCTCTCCCAACAATCCAAGGGAGCACAATGAAGAAACTCCACAAGGACGGCTGTTGGGGAGTCAAGGTCATCCAGCCAGGAAAAGAGTGAGGCAAGAACCCGGAGGAAGACATAGCCATCCACATTGTTAGCGATTCCAAGGAGAAGGCCCTTAGCATCAGCTTGAAGCAACTCATTGGTCGCCTATGTGGACGTCATCATGAAGCTCTCCAAGGACACTGCGGCGGCCTCTTTGGAAGACGAGATGAGGAGGGAATTCCCATGGAGTTAACCTTTGAGGAAAGAACTTCTACCAAGCGCCGAAGAACACAATATCAAGACTTGGAGTGCCACATCCATGACCTTGAAAAGGGTACCTTCCTCGAGATGTTGAAGAACGACGAGCTATGCGCCCTCATCAAAGAGAAGGAAGAAATGATCAAGCAGCAGGAAGAGGCAATGAAGCTCCAAGAGATAAAATTCCAGGACCAAGAGAAGTTCGCTAACCAAGAGAAGAGGGTGATAAATAAAAACAAGAGAATTAGGGAACTTAAACAGCAGATCAATGGAGATGAAGTGCAAACTGAAGGCCTTTGCAAGATAATAAATGATGTGCGTGCTTCCAAGAGGGACTTGGCAAAGCAACTTGAAGTCGCAATGAAGTCAAGTTTAGTGGAGGAACTACAAAGCGAGAAGGAGGGACTTCAGGAGCGGCTGGAAGCCACTACCAAGAAGCTACAAGACGATATAAAGGACCTCCAACAGAAGCTTGAAGCCACCACAAAGAAGATGGAGTTGTACAAGACAACTCTAGAGCAAGAAGGCTACTCGTTCGAGGACGAGGAAGAGGAAGGCGTGGAAGATGTGTAATAGTTGGACCACCTTTAATTCTATAGTAGAACGTTATTCGCAAATGTAATAAATAGCAAGACAAGTCTGGTTTAGTTATACTTGGTTGTTTTCTGTGTTAAATTTGTGTTGTTATGTCTTGTGTGCCTTGTGTGCTTGGTGTGTTTTCATAAGGGTAGGAGTTTACTACTTAGTCTTTCTATCTATTTCTTAACTATTCTCTTAAACCCCACAGATGCCGCCAAGACGTGCGAACCCCGAAATTCCGCCAGAAATAGCAGAACTTTTGGCCACTCAGAACCAGCTGATCCAACTGCTCACTCATTACATGCAAAACAACAACAATAACCCGCCGCCACCACCACCTCCGCCACCTCCTCAACAAAATCGCTTGACTCGGTTATTGAGGCTGAACCCACCTACCTTCACTAGCAGCACTGAACCAATCATCGCTGATGACTGGCTGCGTACGATCAACAAGAAGCTAGACACCGTGCAAGCTGTCGGAGCCGACAGGGTGCGTTATGCCGCACACCAGCTTGAAGGACCTGCTGCAGAATGGTGGGATAACTACCAAGTCACCCACCCGGACATTGATGCTATCACTTGGGAACAGTTTGAGTTAGCCTTTCGCACTCACCATGTGGCTGCTGGTGTCATGGCTTTAAAGAGGCGCCAGTTTCGCGACCTACACCAGCTGCACCGTTCTGTCACCGAGTATGGTGAGCTTTTCAATAAGCTAGCCCGTTATGCACCCGATGATGTCTCCACTGATGCCAAGAGGCAGGAGGAGTTCTTAAGAGGGCTCAATGATGAGATATCCATTCAGCTTGTGGCTCAGAAATTTGACAACTATCAGGAACTCCTGGACAGAGCCATTGTGGTGGAATCAAAGAGGAAGAGCATAGAAAATCGCAAGAGTAAATCTAACCCTCACAAACACTCTGTTCCGTACCAGAAGCAGCGCAATTCCTCACCACCACCTTATAACAATAATGGCCACAACCATAACGGTCATAACCATGGTGGCCACAAACACAATGGGCACAAAAACCGCAATGGCAATGGCGGCAATGGAAAGGATCTCAGTGAGGTGACATGCTTTAAGTGCAACAAGACAGGGCACTATGCAACCTCTTGCCCCGAGAGGAAGAATGGCAATGGTAATGGGAATGGAAATGGACACAACCATGGCAATGGGAACGGGAAGAAGACAAATCCGTTTGTCAAAGCCACGGTGAATCATGTTTCTATGGAGGATGCTTGTGAGGCGCCAGACTCTGTGATTGGTAAGTTCAAACTCAATTCTATTCCCGCAGTTGTTCTTTTTGATACTGGTGCATCGCATTCATTCATATCAAGGGTATTTGTGGATAGAGGCAAGATACCAACGGAGACTATAAACTTTCCTCTAAGGGTAAGTTCTCCTGGGGGAGAAATAGTGGCAAACTCCGGTTGCCGAGATTTAGAACTAAGGATTGGGACACACATTTTTCCCACCGGTCTAGTAGTTCTAGAATCACAAGGATTAGACATAATCTTGGGCATGAACTGGATGACCGAATATGAAGGAGTCATAGATTGTGCCAAGAGAACTGTCATGCTCACAACACCGGAAGGGAAGAGGATTCGTATCAAGTCGAACTTCGCACTCAAAGAAGTTATGGTGAACTCTCTTAAGGGGGTTAGCTTGGAGGAGGTACCTATTGTAAAGGAATACCCAGATGTCTTCCCAGAAGAGCTACCCGGAATGCCACCCGACCGTGATATCGAGTTTCTCATTGACTTAATGCCAGGCACGGGGCCGATAGCTAAGAGACCATACAAGATGGATGTGGACGAATTAAAAGAACTCAAGAAACAGCTTAGGGAACAATTGGACAAGGGGTTCATTCAACCCAGCGCATCATCTTGGGGAGCACCCGTCCTATTTGTGGAAAAGAAGGATAAGACCAAGAGGCTGGTTGTGGACTACCGCTCGTTGAACGAAGTGACGATTAAGAATAAGTATCCTCTGCCCAACATCAACGACCTGTTTGACCAGCTAAAATGAGCCAGTGTTTTCTCAAAGATCGATCTACGATCGGGCTATTTTCAGCTAAAGATTCGAGAACAGGATGTGCCCAAGACAGTGTTCACCACAAGATACGGATTGTACGAGTACACCGTGATGTCTTTTGGTCTAACCAATGCCCCAGCATACTTCATGACCATGATGAACAAGGTGTTCATGGAATACTTGGACAAGTTTATCGTAGTGTTCATAGATGATATACTCATATACTCAAAGGATGAGAAGGAACATGAGAAACATCTGCGCCTTATTATGGAGAAACTAAGAGAACACAAGTTGTATGCCAAGTTCAGCAAGTGCGAGTTCTGGTTAAAGGAAGTGGGATTCCTTGGTCATGTTGTGTTAGCTAAAGGAGTTGCCGTAGATCCTAGAAAAGTGGTTTCCGTGACGGAATGGGAGTCACCCAAGAATGTGGGAGATATTCGAAGTTTCTTGGGCCTCGCAGGATATTACCGGAGGTTCATCGAAAACTTTTCCAAGATAGCAAAACCCATGGCGGAACTATTAAAGAAGGAAAAGAAATTCCTATGGACTGAGACATGTGAGGCAAGTTTTCAAGAGTTAAAGAAACGCCTTGTAACGGCACCAGTTCTGTGTCTGCCTGATATCCAGAAGGATTTTCAAGTCTATTGTGACGCTTCTCGACAAGGACTTGGAAGTGTATTGATGCAGGATGGGAAGGTGGTATCCTATGCCTCCCGACAACTTAAGAACCACGAACACAATTATCCCACACATGATTTGGAACTTGCATCTGTGGTTCATGCACTCAAGGTATGGAGACACTACCCCATGGGCAAACATTGTGATGTGTTCACAGATCATAAAAGTTTGAAGTACATCTTCACCCAAAAGGAGTTGAATATGAGACAACAAAGATGGCTTGAGCTAATTAAGGATTATGACTTGGATTTACAGTACCACCCCGGAAAGGCAAACGTGGTGGCTGATGCCTTAAGCCGTAAGGTATATGTAAATGGACTTACCACAGGGGAACTTCCAGAGGATTTATGCAAGCAATTCAAGGATCTTAGGTTGGAGATAGTCCCGAAAGGACACGTGGCGACTATGGAAATAGTGTCCACCTTCCAAGAAAAGATCCAAGAAGCACAAAAGGGGGATAAAGAGTTGGAAGAAATAAGAGTCAGGATAAAAGAAGGAAAGGCTAAAGAATTTCGTCTGGACGAACAAGGAACCCTCTGGTATGGGAAGCGTTTGTGCGTTCCCAATGACCCCGATATCAGGAAGATGATCCTACAAGAAGCTCATGATTCGCCATACTCAATTCATCCAGGTAACACAAAGATGTATATGGATGTGAAAGATAGATTCTGGTGGAATAACCTAAAGAGAGATATTGCAGAATATATTTCTCTGTGTGATGTGTGCAACAGAGTTAAAGCCGAGCATCAGAAACCGGCAGGATTACTACAACCACTACCTATACCCGACTGGAAGTGGGACAAGGTAGGCATGGATTTCATCACGGGATTACCCCGGACTCGTTCTGGATTTGATTCTATCTGGTTAGTGGTGGACCACTTCACCAAGGTGGCTCACTTCATCCCCGTAAGGACCACATATACAAGTGCTAAGCTTGCTAAGATATACATGTCAAGAATTGTAAGCCTGCATGGTGTTCCCAAGGGAATTGTATCAGATAGAGGCACCCAGTTTACTTCAAAGTTTTGGCGACAACTACATGAGTCTCTTGGAACCCGACTAGAATTCAGTACTGCCTTCCACCCTCAAACAGATGGCCAAACAGAAAGGGTGAATCAAATTTTGGAAGATATGTTGAGAGCTTGCGCACTAGACTATGGGTCTAGTTGGGATGATAACCTGCCATATGCTAAGTTCTCATACAACAACAGCTACCAGACAAGTATCAAGATGGCTCCGTTTGAAGTTCTATATGGCAGGAAGTGTAGGAATCCATTGCTATGGAATGGAGTTGGAGAACGCAGTCTTTTTGGACCGGACTTGATAAAGGATGCCGAAGAAAAGGTGTGACAGATTCAGGATAGGCTAAAAGTAGCCCAATCCCGACAGAAGAGCTACGCTGATTCCAAACGCAGAGATGTGGCTTATGAAATAGGGGACCGTGCGTACCTCCGAGTTTCACCCCTACGTGGAGTTAAGAGGTTCGGAATCAAGGGCAAGTTAGCCCCACGATTCATAGGACCATATAAAGTTCTGGCCAGTAGAGGAGAAGTTGCTTATCAGTTGGAGTTACCGGAAGGACTGACTGTTCATGATGTGTTTCATGTGTCGCAACTAAAGAAGTGTCACCTGGAGATGGCCGAAACAACGCTAAGAGACACTGTTTCCCTAGATGAGGTTCAATTGGAGAATGACCTTACCTATGAGGAAAAAACCATCATAATACTGGAAACAGCTGAAAGGATTACCTGCACCAAGACTATAAGGTTCTGCAAGGTACAATGGAACCATCACTCCGAGGAAGAAGCTACGTGGGAGCGTGAAGAAGACTTGAAGGCAGAACACCCACACCTATTTGCTAGCCAACCCGAATCTCGAGGACGAGATTCTTCTTAAGGGGGGTAGGTTTGTAACATCCCAGATTTTATATTAGGATGATATTAGTATCATGCATCATCCTTGCATCATTACATCCTGCATTTGAAAAATTGCAATAAAAACCTTGGCACATAAACCCTTTTAAAAACCCTATTAAATATTCTCATAAGTGAGCACCCTTGTTGTAGTAGTTTGGCCCTTCAAAAAACTTTGTAAAAACAGCAAGCCATGGTCCTATGTTGACCACCTCAATTTTATGAGAATTTAGAAACAAGTTTCATCAATTTTGGACCTAGGTTGCAAAATTTATTAGGGTTTTATGAAAACAGAAAAGGGAAAATGATTAAAGGGAAAACCTACCTAACCGGGCCGCAGCGCAGCCCACCAGCACCCGCAACCCAGCACCGGCCCGCTCCTCCCCTCCATCACTGACGCGGGGGTCCCACCCCGTCGTCTCCCTCTTGGGAATATGAGCTTGCAAACCACTTCAAAATAAAACTAAGTTTTCTTCTGGGAGGAATGGTTGTAGGGTCAACGAGTGAGATTTTGGTGGAGGACGGCCGCCCAGGAATCAAAGAATTCTGCCATGTTTCAGAATTCAGAAGCTTCCAGTGCAACCACAATACATTATGGGCTCTGTCTTGGCCTAGTACTTAGTGGGAAACCTCACCTGGGTACCAACATTTGGAGGTTCTTGGCACGGTTGGATCCGGAAGGTAGAGGGGCTACTAAGGGAAAGCCTCGCCATGGTCTTGTTTGTAAAAGGACTTGATCGTGGATTGTGGGTAAAGTGCACAAACTCTCGAGAGTATTGAAATCTGATCGATCAGCCGTGTTCACGGAAACAGAACAACATTGAGCATCTGAAGGATGGAGCCTCTGAAGGATCTTCCTCTCTCTTTTCTAAAACAAATTTTTGAAACCCCATGGCGTGCGTAATATCACCAATGGGTGGGAATTTGGGAACTTTGTGTGTAATATCCAAGTGACGCTTGGTGCGTAATATCCAAGTGTTTGGTTGTTTGGACACTTGGTGCATAATATCCTTGTGTGCCACTCGACCTTATTATTATCAAAGCAAATCTTTGCAAAGTAGGACAATCCGCTCTTCTTCTCTCTACTTAAGAAAACTAGCTTTGATCAAATGAACTCTACAGCCTATACCAGCCTTGCATGTAGAGATAGTCTTTTGTCTCCTTGGTGTAATTTGCCAATACATTCAAAGTATTGACCCAACTTGTTGGCTGCACGTCTTATGTGCAGAATCCGAAGATTGAAAGGTGCGTAGGGATCGCGGGTCTACACTCGACAAGACTGGGGCGTTGATGGACTCATGCTGCTTTTATGTTTCCGCTGTTATTTGAGCTAGCATAATGCTAAGCAATTTTTGTAATAATTTCATACTCTGGATTCTTCGTGTAATAAAGACTTTGTGTTTTACATGATATTTCATCGACTGTGAGTGCTAGCTATTGACCCAGGGACTAGCATGTTAATCACAGGGACTTAGGATCCTTACCGATCCGAGGTCATTACAGAGACGAAAGATACCCGGCAAACTTCAAAGCGCCGAAGGAAATAGAGAAGTACGACCCCTCGTACGATCCTTCCGTGTGGCTGGATAACTACCTCATGGCGATAGGGATCGCCGGCCACACCGACCTACTCGCCGCCTGCTACCTCCCCCTAATGATGGAGGGGGCGTGCAGGAAATGGATTAACACCCTCCCCGCGGATAGCATCGACTCCTGGGTGGAGATGCGTGATGCCTACGTCAGGCACTTCGAGGGTTCATACACCTGCGTCACCACCATCGAGGACCTGGAACGGTGTGTCCAGGGACCCCGCGAGTCGACCCGTAGCTGGGTCCAACGGTGGCAAGATCTGTGGTACAACGCGGCCGGAATCCACCCGGACACCATGATCCACTGCTTCAAGACCTCGTGCCACTATGAGCCCCTGGTCGCCAAGCTCAAACGAGTGTACCGCACACTCGACAACATACCGGACCTCCTGGAGATCGCAAAGAAGTACGCGGAAGAGGACCCATACTAGGAAACCGACGACGAGTCAGGAGGACATCGCCGCACGAGCGGCCACGACAACGGGAGGCGGCCCGAGCTACGCTATAGCAGCACTCGCCTCACCGGCAAGCGCCGCGGTGACGGGCGAGTCGACTTCGTCGCCAACGCCGGGTACGCGCAGCGCGAGCCCAAGATCTTTCGCCGCGACGGAGGACAGCACCGCGACGGCGGCAACTACAAGGCAAAGCCGAGGTTCGATCCCACGGCCCTTCTCAACCAACCCTATGTGTTTCATAGCAGGGAAGGAAAGCCCGCCAGGCACACGACCGCCGAGTGCCACTCTCTCAAGGAGATCGAGAAGGCACGGCGCGCGCGGGAAGACCCCCACAACAACCCGCCAAATGGCGGAAATTTCGGCAGCGTCGCCGGATCGCTCCACACCTTCACAGGCTTCAACACGAAGCGTGAGAAGAAGGTCATCGCCCGTGCCGTCGCCGTCAATGTGGTGTCCCAGATAGACATCCCTCAGTTCCTCAACTGGTCCGAGCAACCAATCACCTGGAGCCGCGAGGACCACTCGCCACAGATCGAGTATCCGGGCCGAGTTGCCCTGGTGGTCAAGCCAAAGGTGGGGGACTACTGGCTCCCCAAAATGCTGATGGACGGCGGCAGCTCCATCAACATCCTGTACCTAGACACGTTCAGGCGACTGCGGCTCCCGCAGTCGATGATCGAGACGACCTACACCACCTTCCACGGCATCGTCCCCGGTCGGAAGGCGTATCCGATCGGTAAGGTGACGCTGCCAGTCACCTTCAGTACACCAGCAAACTTCCGCACCGAGCGGCTCGTCTTCGAGTTGGTGCCCTTCGACAGCCCCTACCACTGCGTCCTAGGTCGCCAGGCGTTCACCAAGTTCATGGCGGCACCCCACTACGCGTACAACGCGATGAAGTTACCTGGGCCGTGCGTCATCATCACTGTCCATGGCGACCCCGATATGGCCGCAGAATGCGAGGCCAAAGGGGCCGAACTCGCTGATGCCGTCATCACGGCGGAGGCCAACCACGCCGAGGAGATCACTAAACACGCGAGCAGGGTCAACAGCGACGACCCCACCATACTCAAGAAGCCCAACTCGGAGGGTGGCAACTCCATCGCCTTCGAGGAAACAACGCACACCAGCACCGTCGAGCTGGTCCCAGGAGACTCCAGCCAGACGGTGACGATCGGGACGGGCATGAGCCCAGCATAGGAAGGCGCTCTCATCGAGTTCCTCCGTGAGAACATGGACATATTCGCATGGAAGCCATCCAACATGCCTAGTGTCCCGAGGGAACTCGCTGAGCACAAACTCAATGCCGACCCCAAAGTGCGACCTATCAAGCAGTCGATGCGGCCCTTCAATGAAGAGCGCTGCCGAGCCATCGCAGAGGAGGTGCAGCGTCTACTCGCTGCAGGCTTCATCCGGCCAATCAAGTACTCCAAGTGGCTGGCAAACCCAGTCCTGGTCGAGAAGAAAAATGGGACCTGGAGAATGTGTATCGACTACACAAACTTAAACAGCACCTGCCCGAAGGAGCAATTCGTCCTCCCGCGGATCGACCAAATCATCAATTCCACCGCGGGCTCGGAGGCTCTATGCTTCCTCGACTCCTACTCTGGGTACAACCAGATCAAAATGGCCGTCGAGGACGAAGAGAAGACGGCGTTCATCACGCCATTCGGAGCCTTCTACTACACCGCCATGACCTTCGGCCTCAAAAACGCCGGGGCGACTTACCAGAGGTGCATGCAGGAGTGCCTTGCGAGCCATATTGGCCGCAATATCCACGTCTACATTAACGAAGTGGTTGTGAAATCCGCTCGCCAGGGTGATCTACTCGCTGACCTGGCGGAAACGTTCGCCAACCTGCGTAAGTACAAGATAAAGCTAAACCCAGGAAAGTGCATCTTCGGTGTGCCAACTGGACAGCTACTGGGATACGTCGTCTCCAAGCGCGGGATCGAGGCAAACCCCGCCAAGATCAACATGATCGCTCGACTCGGCAGACCCGAGTGCCTGCGCGACGTCCAGAAGCTGGCCGGGCGAGTCGCGGTTCTCAGTCGCTTCATCCCCCGGCTAGGCAAAAAGGCGATGCCCCTTTACCGCCTAATGCGCAAGAACCCCACCTTCCAGTGGGACAAGGAGGAAGACGACGCGCTCCACGCCCTCAAGGAGGTGCTACTCGCAGCACCGCTACTCGCCGCCCCCGCCGACAAGGAACCCATGTTGGTCTATGTCGCGGCTTCTGAACGCGTCGTCAGCGCCGTCATGGTCGTCGAACGGCCAGAGGAGCGCCCGGTGCAGCGACCAGTGTACTACATCAGCGAGGTCCTAACCGAGTCGCGCCAGCGCTACCCGCAATACCAGAAATTGGTGTACACGGTCTTCAGAGCACAACGGTGACTGCCTCACTACTTCCAGGAGCACCCGATAACGGTCGTCTCCTCAGCACCGTTGTAGGACAGCATCCGCAACCGTGAGGCGACTGGGCGAGTCGCCAAGTGGGCCGTCGAGATCGGTGTCCACAACATCAAGTACGATCCGTGCAAGGCGATCAAGTCACAGGCCCTAGAAGACTTCCTCGCTGACTGGGAGGAGACCCAGCAGCCAGAGAAGCTGCCATACCTCCATTACTGGAACTTACACTTCGACGGCTCCAAGAACACGGACGGTGCAGGAGCGGGGATCATGCTAACATCTCTGAAGGGCGACAAGCTCCGCTACGTCCTCTACCTCGATTTCATCCCCTGCACCAATAACATGGCCGAGTACGAGGCGCTACTCCACGGCATGCGAGCCGCCAAAGAGATGAACGTCAACCGCCTGCGCTGCTACGGAGATTTCGACCTCGTCACCGGGCAAGTCGGCGGCACCTGCGACGCTGTCTCCCCCACCATGGCGGCATACCGCCAAATAGTGGACCAGCTGGGTGGACACTTCGCAGGCTACTCTGTCGAGTGGATCGACAGGCGGAAGAACGAGGAGGCCGACGCACTCTCCCGCATCGTCTCGGCTCAACTCGCACCACCCGCCGACGTCTTCCTTAACACCATCACCAAACCTTTCGTCTCTCCCCCACGTGAGATCGACATCGGAGTCCCGCTGCAACCAGAGGCAGGCCTGGTCGCACTAATCGCCGAGCCAAGCGACTAGACCGCGCCATACGTCGCCTACCTGGAGGGGGCACTCTGCCCGCGGATGAAACAGAGGCCCGGATGATAACACGCTGCTGCAAATCCTTCGTCATCATCAATGGCGAACTCCACAAGCGCAGCGTGACAGGCGTGTTTCAACGCTGCATTCAACCCGCTGAAGGACGCAAAATCCTCCAAGACATCCACTCCGGTGACTGCGGCCACCACGTCGGCGCCCGCTCCCTAGTCGCAAAGGCTATGCGACACGGCTTCTACTGGCTCACCGCACACGCAGACGCTGTCGACATCGTCCAGCGGTGCGTCGGATGCCAAAAATACGCCAACCAGACCCATGTACCGAGCTCGGCACACAAAACAATTCCCATCACCTGGCCGTTCGCCGTATGGGGCATGGACATGGTAGGCCCCTTCAAGAAGGCCCCCTCTGGCTTCACCCACCTCCTAGTCGCAATCGACAAATTCACAAAATGGGTGGAGGACAAGCCAGTCCGCAAATGCGACAGGAAGACCGCCACCAAGTTCCTACGCGAGCTCATCTATCGCTACGGGTTCCCAGACAGCATCATCACGGACAATGGCACCAACTTAGCCAAAGGAGCCATGGCCGAGTTCTGTGAGGAACACCACATTCGACTCGACCTTGCCTCAGTCGCCCACCCGGAGTCCAATGGCCAGGCGGAACGCGCCAATCAGAGCATCCTCCATGGCCTGAAGCCACGGCTCCAAGTCCCACTTGAGCGCAACGCTGGGTGCTGGGTTGAGGAGCTACCCTCCGTCATCTGGGCCATCCGCACCTCCGTCAACAGGTCGACAGGATTCACCCCCTTCTTCATGGTGTACGGTGCCGAGGCAGTCATGCCCACCGACCTAGAGCACGATTCACCAAGGGTGGTCAATTATACGGAGGCTGCAAACGAACTCGCATGACAGGACGGAGTCGACCAGCTCGACGAGGCACGTGAACTAGCTCGCTCCTGCACCGCCATCTATTAGCAAGGATGAAGTTGATATAGATACTAAGAGGAAGGAGAAATTCCTCGAAGGACTTAATGATGAATTGAACCTGCAGCTGTCTGTTTCCTATGTCCCAACTTATCGATCACTCTGTGACAAATCCACTATCTTGGAAAACAAGATGAATCAAGTTGAGAAAATAAAGAGGAAGCATAACCTCAAGTATCACTCAGGATCATCACAAAAGAAGCGTTCATTCAAAAAGAGTAATGAAGATTCTTGTCCAGATCAGCATCACCACCACAACAATGGAATTGTTAATAATGGAAATGATATTGACAATGGAGATTACCTTGAACAGAACCAACTTGGAAATTCCAGGAAGAAATATATTATCCAGTTGTAGTGCTATAATTGTAAGGAACTTGGACACTATGCATCAGACTGTCCTGAGAAGAAAAAGAAAAAAGATGCAAAAAACTCCAATGGAAATGACTCCAATGTGACCTAGAAAAGACATGTGAACGACATTGACATGTATGGAACCCTTGAACAAATAGAGGATGTGGATGTCAGGAATTACTTAACTCAGATGAGTCAAATAAGGATTCCTTGTTTGGATATCAATCATTAAACCCATAGTCAAGTGAACCATCAATGTAACCCTATAAGACTTTCTTTTTGGGTGGTAGTACCCTAGTTGTCTTCAAGCCAACTTGTAACCCCTAGCCTTCCCAAATCTCGGGACGAGATTTCTTTTAAGGGTGGTAGCCTGTCACATCCCAAAATTTTCCAAATTTGGAAATGTGAAAAATAAATAAACAAAATAAATAGTTGTTGAAATTTAGGGTGAAAAGAAACTTTTTGATTCCAAATGGAAACATCAAAGACCCATCTTGAGAAAACTTTGAATGAAAAGGGATTTAAAAGGATAAACAAATATTAAATAAAATTATACAAGTTGGAGATAGCATTTTTGAATCTTTAAATAAAAAGATATGGATTTTATGAGCAAAGGAAGAAATAAATAAATAAGGACTATTTTAAAAAGCCAAATTAAATCTTGGCCAAACAAATGATATGAAAGATTTTTGATTAATAAAAAGAGTAAGGAATTATTTAAATAAAATCATAAGGATTTATTAATATCCAATTTTATTTAAGTAAAGACATTTCCCAATTTAAATGAACATTAAAACATATTAAAGTATTTTAAATAATAATTCAAAGTGAATTATTTTTAAATAAAACCTACTGAAAAAGGTTTGGTAAAATTTAGAATTCAAATAGAGTTTTAAAACATATTTAAAACCTTTTTGAAATAAAGACAAATGTCTATTTTTAAAAAAATAAATAATAGACCCTAAAAGAATAAAAGAAATATTCTAAATTGGACTTTAGAATGTGTTAATAAACAATTTAAAAATATACTCAAAATTTGGTAAAGGTTTGAATTCAAATGGTGTTTGAATTGTTTGAACAAAAATCAAAACAGAAAAGGAAAAAGAAAAAGATTCTGAATAAAAAAAGGAAACGAACCCAACCCACTAACAGGCCCAGTCTAGCCTAGCAAGATCCCACCCGGGAACCCCTA
Source organism: Avena sativa (assembly GCA_916181665.1). Taxonomy (NCBI): domain Eukaryota; kingdom Viridiplantae; phylum Streptophyta; class Magnoliopsida; order Poales; family Poaceae; genus Avena; species Avena sativa. The sequence continues at coordinate 361,113,998 of OV702285.1, read as the reverse complement.
TGCCTCTATTATTTCTCACTCGCGTCTGCACCCTCTCGGTCACTGACGCTGCGACCCCACACCATCTCTCTCTCTTGCAGACAGCCAGGCCCCACTCCGCCAGACATCGTCATCAACCTCGCGGCCGTTTCCCCCCATCACACCTCGCCGTTCTGCCGCGATTTAATCATGATTAATTCGATTAAATGGCAAAGTTAATTCCTCCAGAGACCACGCACCCTTAAACTCCTCGCCCTCCTCTCTCTTTTCCCCCAGACGCCGTCCACTCTCTGCCACCGGGCTGTCCCAATTGGCCGCTGCAAACCTTCCGCCCCGACGAGCTACTCTGGCCAAATCACGGCAACTCCGGCCAGCCCCCACTCCCTGGCACCCACTATCTTATTCCCCATCGCTAGGCGCACCTTCCCATAGCCCCTGCTCAGCCGGGCGGGTGCTAGAAGCTCGGCTTCATCATCACCCGAGCGCCACCGAGAACTTATTCAGCTCCGGCGAACTCTCCAAGTAGTTCCTGTCCGCCCCTGTATTTTTCGATGATGCTCCCGCACTCGTCGTATCCTCGTGCGTCTAACACCGCTGCTTGCTAGCTTTCTCGTGTCCTGTTGCGACGCCACCGACGAAGCCTGTGCGTGCCCGACGGTAGCAAAAACTCCGACGAGCAATCCCCCTGGAACCCGTACGCCCACTACCCTCCTACTACTACGTTGAGCTTCCCCACGCTCCGGCGAGTCTGGTAATGGTCTTCCCCTTCCCTCTTGCTTCCTGTATCGCCGGCAGCATCACCGCCTGAGCGCGCGCTGCCATTCGCCACCGCCAGCGCCGCCCATCTGTGGTCAAGCTGTTGTGTGCCATTGGATCTAGATCCAAGCGACACGATAGATTCACTTAGCGAACAGGTATGAAGCGATCTGTGCCGTGTGATTCATTTAGATCTGACGGTCCGCAGAGAGCGATCCGCGCAAACCGGTACGCGCTAGTAAGAAAGCGCCACGTGGTCAGAGTTTTGATTTAAAAACAGAATTGTACCTATTAGATATTCAAACTTGCAAAATTCATAACTTTTAATCCACGCGTCCAAATTTTGCAAATTTTATATCATTGGAATCAGGAAAACAAAACCTTTCCAACCTTGCACGTTTTTTAGTATTTTCCTTCTGTAAAATTGGTTGTTTATCTAGAAACATATTCAGTCTTATTTTGGATATAAAATTAATTCTAAAAATGTTTTTAGGGTAAAATCTTTTGTAAATGGATTGTTTTGAACCTACTGGCCATAAAAACCAACTTTTAGATTTAAAAATATATTTGTGACACTTAGGAATTAAATCTTTGAATAAAAGCATTTCTAGCTAAATAAAAATATTAATCTAGGTTTAAAAATGCTTTTAGACTAAGACCTTTGGAAAATGGTGTGATTTAAACTCTCTGACCCTAAACACCAAGATTGGGGATTTGAAAACATATTTGATGAACCTTAGTAAATTATTACTTTGATAAAGGCATTTCTAGCAAATAAAATATTGCTTTGAAATAAAAATGGGAATTTCGATGAAACCTTTTGCAAATAGATTAATGTTAAACACTTTGACCATAAACACTAATATTTGTGTTTAAAAATATATTTAGCTAACACTACAAAATATTACTTTGATTTAATCATTTTATCAAAACAAAAATGATTTAAATGGCCATTTTCACCAACTTGAATTTAAATGGTTTTACCACTTTTGTAAATGATCAATAGGAGCTTTAACATGATTAGAGCCTACTAGAAACCACATTTCCAAATAAAACAATCTTTGGAATGCTTGCATGCATTGCTTAATTTTATTGTTTCATGTGATAAATTGTTTCAATGCTAGTTTGAATATGTGCTTGCTTGATTGAATTGTAGTGAAGATTGAAGAGTGTGATATTTGCAAGATCAAGGAGTGAACCAATATTATCTACTAAAAAGGCAAGTGACACCATCATCCATGTCCTAATATTTTCACTACACTTAGTGGTATTTTTGTAGTAAGCATGATAGGGCTACTATATTACTATGCTATGCTATGTCCTATTAGGAAATCCATCTTCCTTAGTGAAAACCTCATATTAGTAGTATGCTTAGCCATGCTATAGACTTGGGATGGAATACATGATATGATTATATGAAGTGTTGGAAAAATATATATGTCTTATATAATAAAACAAGTACTCAATGAACCACCTGGGTGGAAAGAGGATACTCAATTTTTGGACAAGGTGGCAACAAAGGTAACCATGTTTATATGGCTATCTTTTTGTATGTGCACTAGAACAAAACCACCCAGGGACTTAGAGATTGAACATGTTTCTCGTACAGTGGCTTCCGTGTACAGCCACATGCTAAATGGGCTCTGGCTTAGTCAACTATATAGTGGAAGACCCTTGCATTGGCATCTTCAGGTTAACTAGAATTGTGTATTGGAAATATATCCTTACATTGGTGCCTGGTAGACAAGCTAGCATTGTGTATTGGGAGGACTTCTATGGAAAGACTTTGTCACATTCTCGATCTGCCGGTACTCCATTTGGTGTGTACTTATCCAGCGGCCACTGGTGGCGTCAAGACGAGATTGTGTCATGTGGGTAAAGTGTACAACTTCTACAGAAGATCAAATTCTAAGTACGTAGCCGTGTCCCCAGTTACGGACAACTCTGAGCAACTAAGGCCTGAAGCTAGAAGATCTCGACATTCCAATTTCTCAAAGTAAAACTTGATGGTGTCAACAAGGGATTAGAAGCACTTGGAGTTTTCCAAGGAGTTCAAAAAGATTGTCAAAAGATCAAAACTATTTTGAAAAGATAGGATAAAACTGTATTGCTTTCTGCAAATGAGCCTAAACCCTACTTAGCCAAATATGCATATATTGCTAGGTTCCACTTATTTCTACATAGTAGTGAAACTTGCCAATACAATTCAAATGTATTGACCCTTGTGGCTGCAACTTATTATGTTGCAGGTTTGTTTGATGTTAGTGAAGTGTGTTGATTAGGATTACAAGTCTACAACCAACATGATTGCCTGTGGCGCTTTGAAGATGAAGGACTCCACGCTATATAGATATTCTGCTGCATTGTAATGTGATAGCCAAATGAGCTATGTAAGATGTAATGAATTATTTTATTCCTGGTTATAAAGTTGTATTATGACCTTTGTTTCTGGATATTACATCTTAACTGTGGATGCTAGCTATTGATCCGAGAACTAGCATTGTAAACACATGGATCTCTACCTTATTAAAGGTTGGGACCTCTACAGTTACCCTTCCGGCTTGGCCTGGGCAGGGTTATAGACGCCATTGGTTATTCTTCAGGACTCTTAGTCCAATTTTCTTCTTATCCGTACTCAGATGTTGTATAGTTTATGACATGCTTTGGATCTTTGTAATGTATATTTGTATTCTTGACTTGTTGAGTCGTTGTTGTATATGTTTTGTGGGTTCCATCGCGAACTATTGTATAATTCTATTACTTTGTTTTCCAACCTCATGCAAGTGCATGGTGGGCATCATTAAATCGTTTCTATGCGGGTTTGGTGAGACCCGAAATCTACATAGGGCCGATTCGAGGGTGTTACACAAGGCGGGCCTTCAGTAGGCCGAAACAGTAACGGGTCTAATATTTTATGGGCCATAGCAGGCTGCATAAATGGACCCATTTCAAATAGTCCAGGACAAAACAATCACAGGTCGTCTTCCTATTGGGTTCTCCTAATGGGCTAGCCCACTGAATAATTAGCAGGCCTTGTCTAGGCCAGGCTTCTACCATGGTTTCCATGACAGTTAACGATGGTAACTGGCCTTTAACGGTATTCACCAAATGGAAGTTTGCATGACATCAGTAGTCAACGCGACTGGTAAACAGATCTACGACGGAACAAGTTTTCGTGGCTAAAGGGTGTGATCCGCCACGATCAGAAAAAACCATTGTAAATTTATTTGTGATGGGGCTTTTACCATGAAGGGCATCCATCGTAGAAGACTTTTCAACAACGAAAAACGGTCCTTCAACCACACAAATCGTCCATTATAAAAGGAAAATTTTCTTGTAGTGGGTATGAGTCCCCCTTTGTTGTTTGGCCAGGGGCGCAATGTCCGGCGATCTTGATCGGCAAGCTAGACGAACACACTCACGGAGAGAGACACAAGGTTTTTTACCCAGGTTCAGGCCCGTGGTGAGCAGATCCCTACGTCTTGCAACTAGCTACTATCTGATTATTATAATGTTACACTGTGTTCCTTCCCCAGTAAGGTTCTATGGTCTAAATCCCCCTCTTCTCTAAGACCGACATGGGCCTCCTTTTATATGGACAGGGGGTCACCATAGAGGTCGATTACACGCGGTTGTGGGTCGACACCACTCAGCTGAGCATAGTGTGCATGCGCTCAACGTGGCGTGCCTGTGCTGCGCTCTTCATATGTCACGATGTGCTCAAGCAGGGTAGCCTGTGATTTAGGCCAGGCATGGCCTGTCTCCTACCAGTACTATTACAGATTCCTCGCCTAGGGGTACTCCGCATCCATGGTGCTATCTTGATGGCTAGTCGGGACCTCTAGTCATCCTTGTGGAGGGAAGCTGCTATCCTGGGGCGACGTAACTTCCTGGGGCAGCGTCCCGTAGGCTCGAACCCCTGGGGGCAGTAGCTGAGACTAGGCCCTTGGCCTCTATAGAGGAAATCCTGTAGAGCCCTGTATCCGGCCTCTCCGATCTTGACCAGTACCCGGACATTAGGGGCACCTTGCTATGTTGTTGTGTGAGTCATCGAAGCCTGGGGCGCGGTTTAAGTCAATGGATGTGGCCAGTGATTGTGTAGGCACATCTGACAACATCAATCTTGAGCCGCCTAGCCAGGAACATAATTGGCCGTGCACGAAGGCAGTAGTGGTGTGCGAGCCTAGACATAGTGATGGTCGCGCGATGGCCGAATGACCAACCTCATGGATGATGCACCTTCCCTGGCACCCGCCCCAACCATTGCCAAGACTTCTAATGCATCGGGGGTGTGGAGGAGAAGAAGGGCCTAGGAGGCTATACTAGAGGCAGCGAGCTTGGCGACGTCTTCAGCCTTGGCCTTGGCCTGCATGCCAGCGACGACCTTAGTGTGCTTGGCTTTTGGGAGGATAGCTAATTCTTTCTCCTTCCTTTCCCTCATGGAAGAACAGCGAACGGCACGCTCCCTACTCTACTTCGTCTGCTCCTCTGTTGTCTGCTCCTTCTTGGCGGTCGGCCCAGCCTTGGTCTTGGACACCCTCATCGCCTTGGTAGGACATTTAGTGGTTGCGGTCGGGGATGTGTGTGACACCCCCGGGATCAGGGCTAAACAAATCCCAAACCTCCGTCTGACATAAGCTTAACATTGATCTCGAGAATATCCAGTGAGGAATCGGTAACACAGCAGTGACCCTACGACACAAAATTATTACAACAAGCTCATAACTGAGCGAAGAGCCAAAATATTACAAGCATAGGTCACTGACCACAAACATCAAACAATGGAATTAAAATTATGCTATTAAGTATAGAAAACTTAACTAATGGCCTAAGAGGCCTGGAGCATAACGATGACGTCCCAGCCCATAGATTCCAGGCTGCTGGCCGGGAACCCCTAGCTACTCATCAGTGTCAATGTAGTAGCAAACTCATCTTCAAGGGAGCACTTAATCTGCTACAAAAGTATCAACAAAGCAAGGGTCAGTACAGGGTGTACTCCACAAGACTTATGGATGGTGGAGTTGTTTTTCATAAAGCCATATTTGTTTATAAGACAAGAGGGGGGAGAAGCTCGTCTAATCAGAGTATTTTATAAGGGGATAAGAGAGCGACATCTCCAAAGTGTTGATCATCATCTTTTGATATCCACCAAATCATCATCATCTGAACCCTAACTAGGATCAGCCCCTCGTACCCATCAGGAAGCATCCTTAAGCACACGTTGATCTGCCAAGTTTTACGATTAGGTTAAAGTTCTCTATGATCATCACGTCCGTTCCCAAGTCGTTCATAACCGTGAACACGGCTTTTCAAAAATATTATTACCCTACAGGGGTGTACAAGTTTACCCACACGTACTAACCTTCTCTTAATGCCATTTAAGATTAGCCCTCTTCCTTGGAAGGCTGGAAGAGGGTGGTTAGACATGACCTTTACCTTTCTATTGCCGAGACCATGAGTCACGCCCTAAGGATGGTTCCACCGTAACGGGTCATATCCCGAAGTCGGTCCCTAAATATGTGAGGCGAGGTTGGTTTACCAGGAGCGATATCTACCCCAAGAAACCCGGTCCATGCTTCCCTACCTATTATAAATGCACCTCCTTCACCACCTTCGAGAAGATCCAGAATGCATGTCGAATGGAACGCCCGAACTATGTGACTCATGGAATCTACTAGGCATGTTAGTCACTCGTGAGGTTTTCCTCGCCCCGTATGGTTGTATGATCGTCTTGGTTCAAGAGGCAAGTACTCGGGTCCTAGTGGTGGCAAGCATGGGACTGGAAAAACCACATCCCACCATGGCCTCCCATACAAGCCTTAGCCTGTTTAACTCATATCACCTCTCGTATGATCTCATCATGTTATACTGTCATACTAGATTATCTGCATCTGATACATCATCTGGATGGACCAGACTCAACAGTTATGCATGGCTAAGAAGGACATAGATATAAGCTCTAGCAGTGCACAAAAGCCAAATCTAGTTATGCTAGGAGCAGTGGATCAGGTAATATAAGCTCAAAGGGAATAATGCAACATATAGGATACTCTATCTATCGATAAAATACCACAGTAGAATCGTATGCATCATGGCAAGAATTGAAATGCTTTCGAAAACATAGGATTATATCATGGTGGGTCTATTCTTGCCTTTGCCCGTTGATAACAAGAAAGAAGAGCTTAGGACATTTTGAACTTGACTTGGTTAGAGTTGGTCAAGTATTGGTCTTCGAGCTTTGACGGTGTTGATCTTTGTCTTCGATCTTGATTTCGATATCGTATTCTACCGAAGAAGAACCAAACACCAGAAAGAGAGGGAAACAATCAAAACATGGCATTGGTGCAATGCTCAAGCAATGATGACGATATGAATAGTTAAATTGTATTGAAAAGTAACCCTAAGACATGCTCGGCAGTTTAATCGGGGTTCCGAGGGGTACAAACCCTAACTTGGGGAAACTTCGGAATCACCTGTGAGGGTTACTATTTTCTTCTAATTAAACTTGTCATTCAAATTGTTGATCAATGCATGGTTATAGGTTAGATAGGTAGCTCTCATTTTTCTGAACATTTTGATATATTATTCATATTTTCTGAATTATAAATAATTATATACTGAATTTACGAGTTTAAATCATTTTCTAAATATATTAAACCACTTATTACCTCATCCTGATGTCACCCAACCCTAACCTTATCCTTTTCTCACCATGGCAGATGCTAGCCGTAGTGCCTGGCAGGTGGGGCCGAGGCTACATCGATGCCACAGTGGTGGTCAATGGTCAAAGAGGGCAGAAGGACCCACGCGGCTACGTCAGCATGACGCAGGCATGATGTCACATTGGCCACCTCCCAGGTGATGCACGGGGCGGCGAAGGAGCACGCGTGGGGTAGAAAAACCTAGCCTACTTAAACCAGCGCAACAAGACGGACCTAATAGCAGCGGCGCCGCTGAATAATGGTCACCAAAACGAGCTCATGACGGCACGTGGCGGAGAAGCTTCCAGAGCGATGGCGGGCGACAGCTGCAGAGTATAAGGGAGCGAGCATAGGGACGTCAGAGCACCGTGAGCTCACTGTGGTTCTAACGGAGGGGTCAGCGAGGCCTGGAGGGGCCGGAAACAGCAATGATGGCGACGATGGTGGTCGTTGGTGACGAGGAAGATGGCGTCGGTGGCGACGACTTTGAGCGAACGAGGCCAATTTCTTAGGGGAGAATCACCAGCAACGAGGTGGAGCTCGAGGGTCCTTCAGCTGTGCAGAGGGTGGCTCAGAGCGGCGGTGATTCATCGCCGAGGTGCGGCTAGGGTTCGGGTCCGCAAGGGAAACGAGAGGGAGGTTGCGGAAGAGATCGATAGGGGATAAGGACGGGGCAGGGGATCGCGGGGCTTCTTATCCACGTCCTAGAGTTCGGCGACGGTGGGGAGCGAGTGACGGAGATCAATGGTGACGCCGGCGACAGAGAGGTGCTTGACGTCGGGGAGGAAGATGACAAAGAGAAGAGAGAGAGGAGAGAGAGAGAGAGAGAGAAAACGGGTCGGGTGGGCCGCTTTTGGGCCAAGGTGGGCTACGCGTGCAAGCAGCGGGGAAGGGAGAAGGGAGATGGCTCGGCTGGCTGCGGCCTGACTGCTCTTTTTTATTTGCAAAATTGATTTCCTTTTCTTTTTTTCAATTTCTGTTTTTTCATTTCAAATTCTGTTTTAGGTATTTCAAAAATACCAGGGGTTTTATAAAATATATGCAAATATTGTAGGGACCATTATAACAATTTGTGCTAAAAAATTTAAATAATACATTTTTTATTCAATTTCACAAATAATACACGAAATGAGGAATTTGCAAATCTAATGGGCCGTCTTCTTTTGAAAATACGATCGGAGCTGGTCTTTCTTTGAGAAGACGACTGGCAGCTTCTTTAATTGAAAAGATGACCAGTGTCCTGTCGGCCGACAGGGAGAACCAGCCCCGTGGTCGTCTTTCCAGAAGACGACAGGCGCCGTCGTTTTTCGAAATGAAGACGCTGGCATTGATCATGCACGGTGCATGCTGTTTAGCACGTCCAAATTCATTTTAGGGTTCGGACCATTGTTTCGCGCCATTTTGTCCCGCCATTTCTTTGTGCCGTTTTCTCCCGCCATTTTTTCTCGCCATTGCTTCCCCCCGTTTTTTCCCGCCACCGTTTCCCGCCGTTCTTTCCCGCCTATTCTTCTCGGTGCTTCTATAAATCCGGGCAATGAAATGTTATCTCTTCACCCAATTCATTTGTTCCTCCTCTTACTCTCTCATTTCCCTTTCCTCTCCATCATGATTGTGCCCCGTTCAAAGTCAAAGTGTAGGGCTAGCAAGCTTTCCACTATGATGGATGTGTTTCCCTGGCCACATATGTCCATTGACCTATACCATTTAGCCAGAAATGTTAGGATAGACAATAAACTAGCCCAATGGGAGGACCTAATTGTTCGTGATGATGCTCTCGTTCATCTTGGAAAGGCAGTTCATCGAAGAGGGTGGGAACTAAGGACCCCAAATCAGGTACGAGAGGACCTTATCAGGATCCAGGCTAGGTGGGAAACGCTAGCCTTCAAGAGTTAAGCTGACATGTTGCAGAAGGCTTGAGTCACCTTGGGCCTGGATAGAAGAGAGCGAAGATGAGGATGATATCTTCATGCCGCCATCCGTTGGAACCAAGGCGAGAGCTGAGTGGGACAAGAGGCGGGAGAAGAAGAAAGCGCAGTCCAAGAAGAGCGATGACAAGAAGAGCAAGGGAGAGGGATCATCGAAGGGAAAGGGCAAGGCATCGTCGAAGGGAAAGGGAAAGGTATCGTGAGGGATAGAGAGGGCTCTTATTTATGTACCGCAAGTTATGTTGAACTGTGTTGCAAGCTATGTTGAAGTGTTTGTCGAATAAAATCATGAAATAGTAGAAAGGTGTCGCATACATAGGTAGATATATGTCTCATACATAGGTAGATAAATGTATGATATATAGATAGATATCACTGGTGTCAACGACGAGGTGGAGGAGGCCTCGGTGTACTCCATCCGTATCTATGGGGTGGCATCACATCACGGCGAGGTGCGGTTGACCCTTCACCTTGATCCTGCATATCCTGTGTGGGGAAGGTGGTGGATTACCTGGTTGATACTGGCCAAACCAGTCTACCTTCTCATGTTGTGTATGCTGATCCTCGTCGTCATTAGTGTCCCATGAACCATAGTATCCTGCCCGTGTAAAAAAAATTAAGTATTGAATTATGTCATGCTGCATCTAACAATAGTAAGAAGAGACAACCTTACCCTAAGGATGAGATTGTGGTCGATAGGCGAAGTCCATGTAGGCGATCTGCTGCTGCTGCCACTGGTCGAAAGTAATCTGGTTCTGCTGCCACTAGTCTAAAGTAAACTTCGATTGCTGCCACGGGTCGGAAGTAAACTGTGATTGCTGCCACCCCGAGCCTCCAGCCTGGTCTGGAGGTGGTTCTCTCGGCGGCGCCTACTGGAGTCGTGGACAAGGCCCGTGGTGGGGTGGAGGAGAAATCTATTCCTCGTGCCACCCCGACCCTCCATCCTGGTCTGGAGAAGGTGGCTGCTGCATGGGCGGACACTGGGCGCGCTCCTCCACGGATTGACACGGTGGGCGCTGCTGCGTGGAGAGACGTGGGGCGCGCTCCTCCATCGAGTGACGCGGTGGGCCCTGTGCTGCTAAGTGTTGAACGACGTCCATGACGCTGGTGCACATGATGGTCGCGTAGATACGCCGTAGCTTCTCCTCGACACGTCGGGCAAAGGACTGAGACTGCTGACGGGGCACAAGAGGAACGGACGAAAGCGATCGTACGTACTGAGCCACCTCAGTCTTTAGCTCCCACGTCATGTCGTCCTGCATTTGTCTCATATTTAAGTATGCACTATATAGGCACTCATGTTCATTATGCTCTAAAAAAGTACTTACCGCTGACTATCTCGACTCCAGTGTTGACTGGCTAGGGTATATCTCATCGTCATGTGCATGTGGAATGGGACGTAACCGTGTCATAGACATGTACCTCTATAAGTATCCGTGGAATAGATCCATATCAAATGGGCCAGTGTGCCACACTGGTGTCATTGCATTCTGCCACTCGTTGACGTAAATCGCAACCCGTTGGAGCCATTGAGTGGAGGTATTGCTAGTACCTTTCTGAGAGTACCTGTCATTACAATTTATTAGACCATCATTAAAGAACAGAGATGAAGTAAGACACATTCCTGATGTACATATATTTACTTACGTGTGCACGACATCTGAAAGAGGAACATCCAGACGTGGGGGATCTACCATCTGGCAAAGACCAAACTACCGCATGATCCTCTATTGAGACATCTCCTTAACTAGGCAATCGAAGATGATCTTCGATTTTAGTCAGCCAGTACTCTCGATCTCTAGTGCACATAATAGATAACCTGTCAGGATATGGTTCGTGTCGTTCCTGCAGGGTGTACGGTTCCCAAATCAACACATCCTCTTTCAGTGTGTTGAACTGCTCGCTGAATGATGGATAGCATCTAACGACTTGCCCTCTCGCGAAACAACACTGCATGACAAAATATTGTTAGTATCCTTCATATTGTAGTAACAGAAGTGCAATTTATTAAGATGTTACTGTCAACACCCAGATTTTTAATCCCAGATGCCTGTTATGCCATACATTGCAATCCCAGGATTACCATTTTTGCGAGACATAACAGATTTGGATATCACAGTACATCATCCATTACAAACCATAAATAAGGTCTTACACAAATAAGGATCTCATGATCCAGTTCTTAATACAATTCAAGCAGCGGAAAAACGTAAAGACAACGATAGCGTAGGCGAAGCTCCATCTTCATGGTCACAGGCAATGCTGATGATGGGAGATGATCCTAGTTGTCGTAACCTTCCTGCAGTCCGTCATCCTGATACTCCTCTTCATAGTCCGGCCACGGGAATAGCCAGGGACAAAACCATGAGTACTCTTTAAGTACTCGCAAACTAATACTAACAAGTTAAGGGGCGTTTTGTAGTAGGATACTAAGCTCTAGGGTTGTTTTGCAAAAATCCATATTTACGTCTACTAAGTTCAAAAGCAAACAAAGCTAGTTGAAAGTTTTATAACACCTAAGTGGGAACTTGAATTTCATATCACTACTCTGTTGTGGTCAAGTCAAAGGCACAAATCATTTCACAAGTCATTTTGAAAACATATTACAGGGGAACATTATGGCCACTCCAACTATCCATAATCGCGGACGCGGCTATCCGAATAGTTTAACACTCTGTAGAGATTGTACACTTTCACCACAACATTCGATACATCCGTCAGGAACAAATCCTGAATTCACCATACTCAGTATGCGGATAATCAATCCTAACCTTTCAATTACACGCCCTAGTATAGGCACATCTCCTATGAGTTTCGCCTCCCAACCATGACCAACTGTCATCTTGGGTACTGCACAGGTGGACAATCTTCACAAGGTAGCCTCTGCTCAGACCTTGGTCGCAAGGGAACCCATACTAAGGTATATAAATTTCCAGTCAAGCCCTACCCAATTTTCGGGTATTGTGCTTGTATGGTAAAATTGGAATGGTATCGCATCCAGACAACCATCAGTTTTATAAAGGGCTAAGGCTCATGCCTCAACATTTCATCATCAAAATCATCTGGTGTTCAAGAACACATGTCAAAACATTTCAGTAGAATGACTCATCACTCTAAGGTTTTCATAACCATTTTCACCAAGTATTCCCATCTAAAGTTGATCAAGTTTTATGCTTTATCACTAGCATCTATAAGTGGGGGTAAATACTAAAGAGGGGTGGTAAACAAGTGGGGATTAGCTAAGTTCAATCTCATGCCTTAGGATGACATCAAGATTATCTAACTTAGGCCATGTTTTATGCTCTTTATGCTACCTTCAAATATCTTCTTAGAATCTACAAGTCACTAAGCAAACTCTAAGTGAAAGATTTGATAAAGAAAATAAAGTATTAAGCTTGCAAGTAAAACTAGGATTGGGTATGACATGGTGTAAGCTTGCTAAGTTAATGTAACACCCTCAGAATCGGACCTATGCAAGTTTTAGCGAAAACCCGCCAAACCCGCATAGAAACGATTCAAAGGTGCCCACCAGGCACTTTCGTGCGGGTGGAAAACGAAGTAATAACATTACACAACAGTCCTCGATGGGACCCACAGAACAGATATATACAACAGCGACTCCAAGAGTCAAGAATACAGATATAATATACAAAGATCCAAATCACCTTGAAAACGATAGAGCGTCCAGCTACGGACAAGATGCAAATGGGGCTAAGAGCCCTGAAGAATAACCAATGGCGTCCATAACCCTGCCCAGGCCAATCCGGAAGGGTAACCCTACTAACTACGTCGATCTCAAAACCTGCTTAAACAAAAGGGGTGCCGACAAAGGGCAAAGGAAAAAGAGGAGCGTCAGTACTGAGGCCAGTACACGACGAGACTAGAATTCGGCGGTCCTCGCCTACATAGGTATGGTGGACTGAAGCGGCAGCGGCAGCATGCACTAAACACCCTATAGAGACTCGATGCAACTGGCGGTTATCAGAGAGGGATAAGAATGACCTATCCGGATCCAACCTGAAGCTAACACCAAACAAACCCATCCTGGTGTTTCCCCCCTCGAGACCAAACGAGGAAGTCAACCGAGGAACTCACACAGTTGGCAGTTTTATTTATTCAGTTATCGTTGCAGCAATTACTAGTCAGATTTGGATAATCATCCTGATAAAATAAGCAGTGGGCACTTTTAGTTAATCATTCCGTTGTAGTTGCAACAATTACTAATCAGATACAATTAGCATGAGATAACCCAAAAACCCAGCAGTTGTTGGTACTTTTATTCAGCCATTCCGTTGTAGTTGCCATAATTACTAGTGAGGTACAATGGTCGCAAGCGACACTCCAAACAAGCAATTGTGGGCAGTATTATTTAGCCATTCCGTTGTAGTGAAGCTGATTACTAGTCATTATAAAGTCAAATTTATAGCACTACTTTAGTTATGCTTGTCTATGGTCGAGATACTGTGCTCCAAGTCGTCCATAACCGCGGACACGGCTTTCAGAAAGTTTTACCCGGCCGGGGTGCACCAATAGAAACACACACTCGATCAACCTCGGAAAAACCAAATCAAAACCCAACGAGGCTTTCACGACAAAGCAATCACAGGATTCAGAAATATTTCAGGGGGCCACCCCTTGAAGTCTTACCCGCAACGAAGTAAGCTAGCTCCGAGACGGACCCAAGGTTTGCGACAATGGCTGTAAACGACTGGGAACCCGAAAGCTCGGGGTGTCGATACCGCGAAAACACTCCGCTTACCTAAACAGTACAGTGTGCTATCCATCGCACAATCGTAAATAAAGCAGTAAAGCATGGCATAAGTACAGGATCGTAAATAAAACCTCAAACTAGTTTGTGTCCCCAAGAAATAAGACTGAATCAAGCTCTGGCTAAGGGGGGTCCCATATACCTCCCGGATGTGGATAGCGCGATAAATCAAGGAACAGGTATCAAGTACTCGGGGTCCTACGGGACACAAGTGGGCGTTCGGAAACCAAATATTTTCTATCACCCACCGATGCCTCTGCTTACTTCAATTTTAGTTGTTAAACAGGAATTAAAGTGAACGATAAGTAAAACCATGATCATATCCAACATCAACATACGGCAATACAACAACAACTGTGGCACTTGAAGACACGCAACAGCACTTGAGCAAGCGACTACGACGCGCAAGTCCAACTATCTACCAAACAACAGGTAATAGGATGTGTCCAAGGCAATATAAGGCTGCAAGTAATATCAAGGGTACGGAAACTAGAGCATCGCAACACAGATAGCAATAGATCAACAAGAGGGAATAAATACTATAAAAGTAAGATAGGTAGAAAGGGGGAAATGCTCGCCTGAAAACATTGTCGAAGGATCAACAGAAGATCGGGGCGAAGCTCACATCAACTCAACGGCCTTATCCACGAAGAGCCAAAACACTAGAACAAACACCGGATGCACTATTTAATTCAAAGGCAGAAGATCGGCATGATGCATGTATGATGCATGACATGGCACAAGTGCGATGCAATTAGGTCAGATTAAGCGGAACCGGGGTCCCGACAATTATTTAGGTGGTTCATGTTATTTATCTACCCCGCAAATTAAATGTGGTTTTAACATGGCAAAAGATAGTATCGGTTCGATGCACAAATTTAGATGAGACCAATATAAGGCTAGATTTGCCCGCATATGGCCCCATATTTAATTAGAGATGAATCGGCATAAGGCCCCCAAACCACATGATATGCATGCGAGATGAATGATTTAATGTGCAACAATTCATATAGTTGACCATTTATAAAATAGGGTTCTCGGAAAGGGGTTCACACATTAGGGGTCTCGATGATCTTGGGGTTCCAGGGTCGGTCTCAGGGTCCAGGGTTCGACGGGACCGGCGGGAACGGATACCAAACGGGGAACTCGTCGTGCCGTGTCGGAGATCTTGGTTCCAAGCGGTCGATCTTGTCGGACCCACGGATCGGCCGGTCTTGTCGTGCTTGTGGCGTGCTTGGCGTCCTTTCGGTTCGGGTTTTGGCGTCCGAGGGAAGCACTTGTCGTATCTCCGTGTCGAAGGCTTCGGTACTCCCGTCCGTGTGGGCGATCTTGTCATTCCGGGGGGGGGTTTCCCGAGGTTCGGTCTTCGGATCTTTCTGACCCGTGAATGAGCGCTTGGTTCTGGGTTCTAGTGTTGGAGATCTTGATGTCCCTGTGGCGATCTTGTCCCTCCGGTTAGGCGTCCTCGGCGTCGTAGTGGTCGATGTCGAACTCGGATGGCGCCGGGTGTTTGGGTTCGTCTTCAAGGTCGATGGCCAGCACAGAGAGACGCGACAACCGGCAGGGGCAGCGCCTCGGGCGGCTCACCGAGGGGAGGAATATCTCCGGCGACGGCAGCTGGGTGACGTGCTCGCAGGGCAACCGACCGAAGAGGGTCCGGGAAGGAGAGGCCGGGCAGCGCGCAGAGAGGGCGCGACGGCGCTGCTCACGCGACAGAGGCGGACCGGCGGAGCTCGGCTCGGCGGCGCTCGAGGACGAGCAGGGGGTCGCGAGGAAGGGAAGGCGAGGGGAGAGGCTGGCGGCCGCGGGCGGCGCCGGCGTGGCCGGAGCGGAAGCGGGAGGGCGAGAGCCGACAGAGAGGGGGGGCGCGGCGAGCGGCGGAGGTGGGAGCGGCGAGC
Source organism: Avena sativa (assembly GCA_916181665.1). Taxonomy (NCBI): domain Eukaryota; kingdom Viridiplantae; phylum Streptophyta; class Magnoliopsida; order Poales; family Poaceae; genus Avena; species Avena sativa. Next base: position 361,097,971 of record OV702285.1, on the reverse strand, counting down.
GGCGGCGGGGCGAGGTGGAGGAGCAGCGGGGCGCGCGCGGGCGGTGGAGCGGCCTCCGGAGGGGCAGAGGGGAGGTCGTCGGCGGACCTGCGACGGAGGGGCGGCGGGGCACAGAAGGAGGCGGAGGCGAGCGCGGAGGTGGCCGGCGGCGCGAGCGCCAGGTCGGGGCAATGGCGAGGAGGGGAAAAGGGGCGGGACCGGAGCGGGAGAAGAAGGGACGGGGGAGGCGGTTGCGGTGGTGGAAGGCAGCGCGAGGTCGAGGGAGGGCCTGACGGAGGGGTGGCGGCGGCGGGCTGGACGGCCACGCGGCCGGGGAGGAGGCAGAGAGGAGTGGCGGTCGCGTGCGAGAGAGAGGCCCAGGGAGGAAGAAGGGAGGGTGCGGGGCGCACCGCGTGGGACGCGTGTGTGGGGCCCAGGGCGGGCCAGGGGGCTGTCGGCTGGTGGGGTGGGGAGAGGGGTGAGGCTGAGGGGTGGGCCGCGTGGGGCGAGTGGGACCCGGGGCAGAGAGAGGGGTGGGTTGCGTGTGAGTGAGGGAGGGAGGTTGGGTGTGGGCCGGCTGGTGAGATGGGTGGAGGGAGAGGGAGTTGGAGGGGTGAGGTGGCACTGCCTGATAGGGTGGGGGAATGGCCAGGGTGATGTGGCGGCCTGGGATAGGTGGGGGTGATGTGGAGAGGGTGTGGGTAGAATAGGACTGGTAACTTTAGGATTACGGGTGGGCCGTTTTGTTCTGGGGTGGTCGTTCGGGTCGATGCGGCCCGTTTGACTGCCCCACTAAAATAATATAACTTTTATTTAATTTTTGCAATACATTTTGTAACGAGTTTTTAGACAAACAAATTATCTGGAAGCATCCAGGGGTTTAATTTGAAATAGAAGGAGGGTTAATTTTAGAAAACGATTGTCTTTCGCAAATAGTTTTTAGGGAAATTAATATGCATGATGATGACGATGCCCAAATGCAATGTGGCATGATGACATGAGCATGCGGCCATGATGATGCAATGCACAAAAACAACGCGATTTTCTAGTAGTGGTTTTGCGGGATGCCACAGTTAATAGCTTGCTAATTCAACTAGTAGTATTAGGCTTGCAAGTATTGGCTTGCTAAAATATCAGTATAATCTTGCTAAGTTGCAAGTGTTAGCTTGCCTTGTGCAGAGCAGTGGTTGAAGTTCTCCTCGGCTTCTTCCTCGTAGTTTCCTCCTTCCTCCTTGTATCCTTGGTCGGTACTAGCGTCTATAAATAAATACGAGGTACACAATCACCAAACAATACTTGACTATTTCTAAGCATCACACAAAGGTTCACACTAAGTGATCTATCATCATCACCAACATTACAAGATTAAAGCACTTGTCTTATTTATTTTATTTTTAGAAAAGTAATTTCTACTCATTGAAAAACTACTTAAGATTTACTATTCACCAACTCAAACATGGGATCATGTTCACATATGTCATCACCACATATTTCAGTACATGGGAATGTGATTTAAAGTGGTGTCACAATTAATAAGGTTTAACCTTTTTATTTTAATTAAATAAAGTGACTAGAAATGCCTATGTGGCATTCTTTTATTCTTGAACATTATTTCTGCAAGTAAACCCATATGTTTTTATATATTCTGAAAGGTATGATCAAATGTGATTATTGAGAGTTGGAATCAACTCAAAATATCTTATGGTTGAATTTTGAAAAATGTTTGAATGCAGAAAAGCTTCTGCCTTGTTATTTTTACCATGGTTAATCTACAAATCTAAATGGTTTGAATCCAATGGGCTTGGATTAAGAATTTCAGTACCTTTCTAACAAAATTGGTTTCATGCATTTTGGTTTAGTGAATCGAGATGGGTTGATTTTTTAATCAACAGACAGAACTAGGGTTTGACTTTAAATGAAAAATCTAAATTTAAACTAACTGGGTTGTGCGAGAGAGTTACTAGGCCGGCCCACTACGCACAGCGCGGGTGCGGGCTGCTGACAGATGGCATCCATAAGTCAGCGGAACTAACTAAACGAAACGATCTCTATGAATCTGAGCCTTACGATCTAATTCTAATCCAACGGCTGAGGGTCGTCATTGACGACGAGCTACTCCGGCGAGGTACTAACCCTAATGCGGCCAGTGGGGGTCTGGGGCGGCTCACCGGGGCTTCGGCGATGGTCGACGACGGGGGCAAATGATGAAGTCGACGATGGCGGTCCTCCTGGTACCGGCAGCTCCTCCTAGGGCAGATCCAATCGACGGCTCCCTTCTCCTCCAGCAGCGGCGGGCTCCGGCCAAATTTCGGCGAGAGAGAGCTCGCCTTGCTCCGGGGAGAAGTGGGAAGGATCAGTGAGAGGTGTGGAGTGATATGGTGTGGAGGAATCAAGCTAGGGAGGCCTCCTTTTATAGGCGACCAAGAGGGGCAGCACGGCGTGGGCTGAGCTCGTTTGTCACATCCCAAAATTTTCCAAATTTTGAAATGTGAAAAATAAATAAACAAAATAAAAAATTGTTAGGGTGAGAAGAAACTTTTTGATTCCAATTGGAAACATCAAAACCTATTTTGATCAAATAAAATCCTAAAGGGATTTAAAAAGATATGGTTTTTATAAAGAAAAGGTAGAAATAAATAAGGACTATTTTTATAGAGCCAAATTAAATCTTGGCCAAGAAAATGAAAGAAAATATTTATTTTTGATAAAAAGAGTAAAGGATTATTTAAATAAAATAATAAGTATTTGTTAATATCCAAATTTTATTTAAGTAAAGGTTTTTCCATTTTAAAATAGACATTAAAACTTATTAAAGTTTTTAAAATAAAAATTCCAAGTATTTTAGTTTTTCAAATAAAACCTACTGAAAAGGTTTTGATAAAAAAATTAGAAAGTGAAATAGAGTTTTAAACCTATTTTGAATCCTATTTGAATTAGAGACTAAAGTCTATTTATTTATTTTAAATAAATAATAAACCCTAAAAATAATTATTTTATTTTTTGACTTTGGAATATGTTGATAAACAGAATTAAAATATACCCAAAGTTTGGTGGTGGTTTGAAGTGATTTGGAGTTGAATTGTTTGAATTAAAATCAAATCAGATAAATAGAAATAGAAAAAGAAAAACAATCAGTATAAAAAAAAGAGAAACGAAGCAGCCCACTGCCAAGGCCCAGTCCAGCCCACTCGCAGCCCATCTTCCCCTCCCCGCAGCGAATCGTTTTCTCACGCGCAACCTCACCCACGAAGTCACTGACACAGGGACCCTACTCCCCCTCTCTCACTCTCGCTGACAACGGACCCCACTGTCCACCTCATCATCGTCTCCACCATGACCACGTCCCCCTCGCCGTTTCTGCCATTGATTGCGGCGACAAATTCGCGTTGATGTCTGCGTTAATCTCGCCAGCGACCACACGCCTTTAAACGCCACGCTCTCCTCTCTCTTTCCCCCCCAAACAACGCCTCCTCTCGGCCACCAGGCTGCACGAATTTCACGCCCAAGCAACCACTGCTCCGACGAGCTCCTCCGTCGATTCCGGCGCCGTCCAAAGAACCGTTGGGCCATGTTTTTCACTAGAAAAGGCCTGAGCTCCATCACGGATGCCAAAGGACCGTTGGGCCATGTCTTGGGCCCAATTTTCCGGTGGATCCAATGGGCCTATGGGCACGCCAGCCAACGGAAGTCCCAGCAAATATGAGACGTCCTGAAGGGTAGGAGCCATATCTCCCCATCGAAAGTCGAAAGTGTGAGTCTCGGGCCTCTATTGATCCACCAAGCACCTGATCAAAGACGAGTCATAGTGTAGGCGACTAGTATCGAAGCCATGGTGTCGCCCTTCTATCTCCTCCATACTAGTGGCCTCAACCAAACAAATGAATGGTAAGAGCCCAGCCCACTTCAATCTTCATATGGAGACAACAGTTTAGTTACTCTGGCCCATAAATATCCCAACAACAAGAGAAATAAATGTCACATGCCTCTGAAGGCATTCAGGGTGTATGCACTAGTTCGACATGGGAGTGCGAGTCACTAGGTGCTTCAAGGTCCCCGGGTTAGCATCCAGTACCATCAATCAGTGCTTTCTATCTATGTCAGCATTCAGCAAAGATCCTGCCATCTGTACATAACAAATTTAAGACATAGTTCCACAAATATTACAAATTTAAGACATAGTTCCACAAATATTACAAATTTAAGACATAGTTCCACAAATATTACAAATTTAAGACATAGTTCTACAAATATTACAAATTTAAGACATAGTTCCACAAATATTACAAATTTAAGACATAGTTCCACAAATATTACAAATTTAAGACATAGTTCCACACATATTACACATCTAGTTTCTTCATCTGCCTCTTCTTCCTCTTCCTCTTCTTCCTCGGGTGCCACGTCCACGAGGAGCAGCTCTTCTAGTCCCAAAGATGTGGCAACTGGTGTCTATATGACCAAATTGGTTACATAGAAAACATTTCCTAGTAGGGTCTCCGGCTTCAGATTCATCCATATCTTTACGGATGCGGACACATTGTCGCCTTCCTCTTCCTGTCCGCATTAGTTCGGGATCTGGGATGTAAACCCTTTCACCAGGATTTACTTTGTTGAAATTTCACCATGCCCTATATCGCATCATCTCGCCTATCCATGTATTGACCACCGCTTCAATAAGGAAATAAGGATACACAAACGAGATTGCATCCATACCCATCAACCTGCATGCATCTAGTACATGCGAGCAAGGCAGATGCAACATCTTGGGTTTATTACACGTGCACTCACACGTTGGCCAGGCTTCATTGCCTATCCTCACCTCCTGCGTCTTTACCTCTTCTCAAGTTCCAATCCGGTTGGAAGGGAGGCGTACCTCGAACCTTCTTTCCTGATTACCGATGGCGACGACATGCATGGACTGAGCCTTCTCCATCTTGGCATCCATGTAATGCATGATCTTTGAACAATACCTCATGTTTGGGTTGTTCATGATATGCATCTGAGACATCTGGAGTCTGTCTCTGAAGTACTTCAGAGTTCTAGTGAAAATACACTCCACAATGGCTATTAATGGTAGAGCCCTGCTTCCTCTCAAGACGAAGTTGTAAGTTTCAGCCAGATTTGTAGTCATGATGCCAAACCTAGCACCATGAGTGTCATGCAGCAGAGACCGCCTCTCTATAGGCTCGTGTTGTATCCATTCCTAAAAGTTTTTAATCCTTATCCCAGGCCTTCTCATAGTACCGGGTTGGTCAAATCATGGCAAATCACAAAGGGCAATGGGTTCTTCCTCTGGTGGTGCTGCTCTGTTGTTGCTTGTGCATCTAACGCCGATGCATGAGCCACGACCGCTGCTGCTCTAGCTGCTCTCCTTTGAGTCACATGTTTTTTAGTGAAGTCATCTAGATAGCCACGACACTTGATGTACTTCCACTCTTGGTTCTGCTTGCAAAGCTTCTTGAATAGGTTCATCAGGGCCTTGTTCCTGAACTGTGAGAAAAAGTTGTCCCCTAGATGCCGCATGCACCAACGACTCTGCATGTCCAGCCATGGAGTTACTTCATCAGGAGTGGGCTGTGTGAGCTACTTTATCGTGCTTAGTATACTTGGATGCCTATCATGAAGGATGCATACATTAGGTGTATCTCTCAAAATTGCTATCTTCACCTGCCTTAAAAACCATACCCAAATCTCAGTGTTCTCACTCTCCATGAAAGCAAATGCAAGTGGAACAACTTGATTGTTTCCATCTTGACCTATGACAGTCAATATCTGACCCCTGTACTTGCCATTGAGAAATGTACCATCCACACAGATGGCTGGTCGATAGTGAGTGAAAGCTTCTATGCATATAGCAAATGAGAAGAACACTCGATGAAGCACCCTCAAATTAGGTTCCTGTGGCAACATAAAGTGTTGGATGTCCACGTAGGTCCCTGGATTCCTAGCCTGCAGTATCTGGAGCATCCTAACAACACAGTCGTACCCATCTCGAAATGAACCAAATCTTGCCTCCAATGCCCTCTGCTTAGTCCTCCAAGCCTTTCCATATGAAATATTGTAGCAGAATCTGACATCAACTTTGTTGATGATAGCTTTCACCCTCATGGCTTTGCTCTCCACTATCTCTGAGTATAACAATCTAGCCGGGAGGGTTGACGTGAGGTTACGATGGTCCTGAAGGACACTGTCAAGTTGACATGTGTGCATCACAACATCGGTGACCTTCCATTTGGTGTCATACCTAGGGACATGGGCATGCACCCTTGCAGGACATCCGGCTACCTCGCAAACCAATGTCAAATATTGTTGGGATGACACCTTCGTTTTGAAGACCCGTTGCATGGACATTGAACACTCAACGATTGTTTCCTGCAGATGTCTCTTGCTAGGATATAATGCACCCAGAGAGATGTTGTTCGCATGATAGTGCCACGTCGAATCATGCCCATCGTTCACATTCATTGCCGTTGTGTTGTCATTATTCCATGATGCCAGAATAGGTTGGGCGATCTCTTCTTGATCAAAATGGCCGGAATCATCAGTCGTATCACTGTTGCCTTCTAAGTCTTCGCCTTCCATCTAACGTTGCAACAAACCATCATATATCTTGTCCTCATCAGCTTCGCCACTAAAAATGTCTTCCCCTAAACCTTGATCATCGTCCTCTGATTCATAACCATCACCCCCAGTGTGTGCATAGCTACTGGGACCTAATTCATAATCGCCGCCACCCTCTTGGCCCTGACTACTCTGGCCTTGATAGTTGCCATTGTCCTGGGCTTCACCTCTCTGGCCATGATCATAACCACCTCTGGCATGACCGGTCTGACTACTCTGGCCATGATCATACGCAGCCTCTTTCGCGACAGTTATCACTAAGACACTGGGTTAACTACTCTTTTCTGGCAAGCTTGCACAAATTTGACCCATTTATGTTGCGCTTCTATCGGCCTTAAATAAAAATTATGGGTTTGTCTTGACTTAGTCCATAAAGCATGCACACTGACAGTATGGGTCGGAGGGAGCCCTAAACTAGTAGATAACCAATCCTTCAACTAGGTAACGGGCACTATTTCAGGATTCGGAAGCACTTCATCCATAAAATTAAACTCGCTCAAATCAACTCCGTGCTGGTTTGTTTTGATGAAATAATCACCATAGAAGAACTTAACACTACATTATTTGACATGACTTTTGACCTAAAAAATACCAAAAATAGTCAAATACACGTACATTGACACATAATACTCTACAAATAAACTTCTAATCCTATGACCGAAATATCTTGCATCTAATAGACCCCATCAAAGGCTACCTATAAACATACACAGATGACTGCAATTAGCAATAAATTAGGATTTACCCTTGAAGCATGCGAAGTCCTGCCGTGCAGCAGCCTCTAGAAACCGGATCGGCACCTCCACCATGCAACTGCCTCAAGCCCCAACACCAACCTCCACCATGGCCATTTATCTACAAGAACACCACCAAATCCCTCCACCAAAACGACTCAAATGACTAAACCAGGCTATCCCATTAGTAGATCGGGACTCTACAAGCTTGCTAATATGTTACAGCACCGAGTTTTGATGGAAATCTGGGCTAAAACTCGGTGCAGCACCTAGTGGAAATAAGAGCAAAAACAGCTAGAAAGAGGGAAGGTGGAAGAACAACCAGAGAGGAGAGGAGGATGATGATGGGCTGGCGCTGAGTTATAAAGGGAGTCGGGGGCGTTGCCAATTCAAAAAACCGACCCGCGGTCGTCTTTCCAAAAGACGAGCGTGGGCTGCCCTCCCCTTTTGGGCCGAGAGCGCGGCCAGGCAGGGCCCGCTACCAAGGGTCGGTCGTCTTTTCGAATAAAGATAGCTGTGGTCAGTGTTTGGAATAAAGATGACACTCTGGTCGGCTTTTGAATTAAAGAGGCGTTGCGGTCATCTTTTCAAAAGAAGACGGCCTGTTAGATTTGCAAATTCCTCGTTTCGTGTATTATTTGTGAAATTGAATAAAAATGTATTATTTAAAAAAATAGCATAATTTGGGCTCCAACATATTTTTTATTTTCAAAATTCGAGACCATTTTGACTACATTTCAAATAGAGAGGGGAAGTATGGTTTTAGGGTTTTACATTTGATCTTGTTGCATGCATTTTTAGATATGATGCTCATGAATGCACAATCAAGCCCTAATATAGGTTTAGCTAAAACTAGGGTGTTACAGCTCTATCCCCCTTATGAGAATCTCGACCTAAGATTCCTAAGGTAGGAAAAGAGACGGAGGGAGTTAGAAACAGGGTTACACTAACGATAAAAGGGAAACACACTAAGCAACACACAGAGTATCGCAGGGTCAACTCATGGATGGAGTGTTTAGAAACAACTCTAAGATGACAATCATGAAATGCGTCAAGGTAGCGAACGGAACAAGAGGAGAAGGTTTCAAATTGTTAGACAGATGGTATTCATAAGGATTGAGACCATGGAGCTCACAGAAGAGTTTAAGCTTCTGAAAAGGAGATGTTACAACAGAAAGAACATGAACACAGACTTCAAGCTAAAAAATGAACCTCTAGTAAACAACTTAAGTAGAGATTTCAAGTTGCAGAGATATGGATCAATAAAACCAAGCTGTTGAACTACTTTTGACACAGAAGGGTCACTCTTTCATCCAACAGAAGGCCAAGACAGAAAGTTGTTTTGTGGCGAGGACTAATAAAACTCGCACGAAACATGTAGCAAGAGGCACTACTGATTGCCAAAATCGTAGTCACTCTTAAAACACGGTTGAGTAAACGAAGAAACTCTTTATTCATCCAGGACTATCAGAATCTTTGCCAGAGATCATGATATCACTCTACACCACCGAATGAATAGTTAAGAAGATTCCTAATGACACAAGAAGAAAGAAACTTCATTCTCAGACTTCAATTACTTGGCACAACAAACTCCTTGCCAACATAAAAGGTTCTAGAGGATCGACCGCGAGACATTTAGCGATTCTACTTTAAATGTTCTCCTTGATGTTTGGGAAATCAAACAACAAGTAAAGGTCGTACTTCGGATACAAAGGAAACCATAAGCAACAACTCCTATAATAACTTATAGAAGAAGTCTCATGAAGAGTGGTTGTTGCTGCTGAATCAAGGAATATGGCAAAAGGTCTTTCCGGCTAGGTGTGTCAACCATTACATCAATCTTGTCGAATTTACAAAGAAACCTATGTCATAGCCCTGTGGAACACCAACCATCTTTTCTTCTTGAGATTCAACTTTGGTTAGGTGGAATGATATTTCAGACTCAGCATGTCCGAATAGAAAATTTGCAACAATTACCACAAAGGTAAAGTCTCTAGATTCTCAAGATATGGACTATAGTGTAAAGCTCCAAACGACTGAGCTACATTGCTAGACCCATGTATTTAGCAACTTGTCAAAAGACAACTGCATACAAATAAGGTACTAACAATCAATCACACACATGTCCTTAAGAAAAGAAAGATAACTCTTCTCGAATTCACGGCGACTTCTTTCAACATTTGCACATGAACTAGAGAAGGTCACTTCTAACATCCAGAACACATACTTCAAGACGACTCAAAGATGGTTCTCAAAAGTTTCCAACATTAATGCCAAATGTTCCAACGTATCTAATCTATCATGGAGAAGAAAAGGATGTCATCGATGGGCTCAACAACAAACTTATCGAGACACTCCAAGAAGATGGACTCAGAGGTTGTATGAACAAGGCAAAGCTATAAGTCAGACCAAAGGACATGAGGATGTACTCAAGTGAAACATCATAAGTATAAACACCATCAAGATAGTCCTTGGAACTGAGTTTGATTTAACAATAACCCAAATCAAATAAAAGGAGGGGGACGATAACATATTCACAAAGGAAATATTATCATTCTTCAACACGAACAAAACTAGGTATTCCTTTAAGATGAACTAGATCAGATAAAACTTTTGTCTTACAACTCTCCAAGTTGTTGTTTAAGCTCACCCAATCAGTTCAGGGGTATCCAGTATAGATCTTTGGATAAAAGTGCAGTTCAGAGAACTTGCTTGCTTAAGAACTTGACAAGACAGTCATGTGTCATCATGGCAATACTTCTAGGAAGACATCCAGCATATCACGAACCACTGGTATATCACTTACTTCGAGAGGAAACTTGCTTGCACTACTAGGAAAACGGCTATAGGTAATCAGCACTTCCGTGGCTCACATGGTTGAATTGCCCCACGGCTAAAACAGGCGTGGCTCACCAGTGGGCAGTGCCCTACTAGTAACTAGAACAACCGTGGCGCACATGACTATAGTGCGCCACAGATGTGTGTGGGCCAGGGGCCTGTTGGCCGCACGCCAAACATCTGTAGCGCACTCTTTGACCGAGAAGAGTTCACTAGAATAACGGACTTGGTAGCATGACCATTCTTCTCTTAGTGATAGAGTTAAACAATCACGCTAAGAATGACACAAATGTCCTTAGGGTTCAAAACAATAATAATTGCTAAGAATCTTAGATGGCCACATTATTACGCACACGCATCACTCACAAGCACGAAAGCTTGGAAAAGGGTGGGTAACGATGTGTAAAAACATTACTTCATTAAGGGGTCATGAAACTCAGCACAACCTCTTCGTATAAAAGGGTGTGATATGTTAAGGAAGAACAGATGAAAGACACGCAATGCCTCTTAATTTGTGGATTACAACACTTTGAACTGGTCCTATATATGACGAGGTACTGGAGTTTGTTTCTCCTGACATCCCGAAATGGTTTGTCATGACGGACCACAAGAGTATCTTGCATCAGAAGACACCGATGCACATTTACTACTTGGCTACCAACTGGTAAACAAAGGTCGGAAAACAACAAGTGAAAAGGAACATGCTTAGGATGGAATCCCAAGATGTGGATGCATAAGTCAACAACCTTCCGAAAACCAATGTAGAGAAGCAAAAGTGTGGAAGAGTCACGAATATAGATGCGAGACTCACGAGGAGTACACTTGTCATGATCTATTTGGTTCCATTAAATAACATCTGCCATAGCTAGTGGTAGGGGAAGTCCTTAGTTATCACAACTCAATCGCGACAATAACCACAAGCTTGAATGCTAGAATTGTAGTACCGGTCATCCTGAGGTAATGTATAAACATTAACGACAGAGGTCAAAGGAATGGATCTTTGGTTAAAGGTCAGCTTCATGTACAAGATTCACAACACCAGAGTCCAACACAATCGGGGATCTTCAGTTCAAGACCAAGGGTTAAAACCCAAAGAAAGGAGTAACTACTACTTGAGTGACATAGCATACACTACAAGATAGCAAGCACGAGATAGCTTACAAAAGAAGAAACAACTTCTGAAGTACCCAAACAAATAAAAGGGAGGCGCACGAGGCGAAAGGAAACCTCGAAGCCTAGAACAGAACACTGTGGAACCAAAAATATAATATTGTGGGCCCAAAAGATAGAGAGATCATGATAGAAAGGAATCTCTCAAACGAATAGGAAAAAAGGGGAACAAAGAATTCACAACACACAACTCTATAGAACTCAACACTAGGTCAAATGGTTAAGAAACGACATGCCCAGAAGGCACCAAGGATTTGAATGACTAGAAAAGATACCAAAACTTTTCCAAAATCAACACTAGATAAGATAACCTAGAGTCAGTGAAAAACTGCATAAGGAGTAAAACAAGCTTACTAGAGTTTTCTCAAATACTTTTCATCTTTAAAATAGTTTTCACAAGCTCTAGACTCAACATCGACCAATAGAAAGGTTTTCCTACGGTCGGTACGGCTCTGATACCAAAACCTGTGACACCTCCGGGATCAGGGATAAACAAATCCTAGAGCTCCGTCTGACATAAGCTTAACCTTGAGCTCTAGAATATCGAGTGAAGAATCAGTAACACAACAGTGACCCTGCGACACAAAATTATTACAGCAAGCTCATAACTGAGCGAAGAGCCAAAATATTACAAGCAGAGGTCACTGACCACAAACATCAAACAACGGAAGGCAAATTATGCTATTAAGTATATCAAACTTAACAAATGGCCTAAGAGTCCTGAAGCATAACGATGACGTCCCAGTCCATAGATTCCAGGCTGCCGGCCGGGAACCCCAAGCTACTTGTCGGTGGCGATGTAGTACCAAACTCATCTTCAAGGAAGCACTTAATATACTACAAAAGTATCAACAAAGCAAGGGGTGATTAAAGGGTGTACTCCGCAGGACTTATGGTTGGTGGAGTTGTTTTGCATAAAGCCATCTTTGTTTAAAAGGGCATAAGAGAGCGACATCTCCAAAGTGTTGATCATCATCTTTTGATATCCACCAAATCATCATCATCTGAACCCTAACTAGGATCACCCCCTCGTACTCATGAGGAAGCATCCTTAAGCACACGTTGATCTGCCAAGTTTTACGATTAGGTTAAAGTTCTCTATGATCATCACATTCGTTCCCATGTCGCTCATAACCATGAACACGGATTTTTGAAAAGATTATTACCCTGTAGGGGTGTACAACTTTACCCACACGTACGAACCTTCTCTTAATGCCACTTAAGATTAGCCCTCTTCCTTGGAAGGCCGACAGAGGGTGGTTAGACACGACCTTTACCTTGCTTTTGTCGAGACCATGAGTCACACCTAAGGATTGTTCCGCCGTAATGGGTCAAATCCCGAAGCCGGTCCCTAGAGATGTGAGGCGAGGTCGGTTTACCAGGGTCTCTATCTACCCCAAGCAACCCGGTCCACACTTCCCTACCTGTTATAAATGCACCTCCTTCACCACCTTCGAGAAGATCCAGAATGCATGTCGAATGGAACTCCTGAACTATGTGACTCATGGAATCTACTAGGCAAGTTAGTCACTTGTGAGGCTTTCCATGCCCCGTGTGGTTGTACGCTCGTCTTTGTTCAAGAGGCAAGAACTCGGGTCCTAGTGGTGGTAAGCATGGGACTAGAAAAACCACATCCCATCGTGGCCTCCCATATAAGCCTTAGCATGTTTAACTCATATCACCTCTGGTATCATCTCATCACGTTCTCCTGTCATACTAGATTATCTGCATTTGATACATCATCTGGATGGACCAGATTCAATAGCTATGCATGGCTAAGCAGGACACATATATAAGCTCTAGCAGTGCACACAAGCCAAACCTAGTTATGCTAGGAGCAGTGGATCAGGTAATATAAGCTCAAAGGGAATAATGCAACAGATAGGATACTCTATCTATCGATAAAAGACCACAGTAGAATCGTATGCATAATGGCAAGAATTGAAATGCTTTTGAAAACATAGGATTATAACATGGTGGGGCTATGCTTTCCTTTTCCCATTGATAACCAGAAAGTGGAGCTCAGGACATCTTGAACTTGACTTGGTTAGAGTTGGTCAAGTATTGGTCTTCGAGCTTTGACGGTATTGATCTCTGGCTTAGATCTTGATCTCGATATCATATTCTACCAAAGAAGAACCAAACACCGGAAAGAGAGGGAAACAATCAAGACATGGCATTGGTGCAATGCTCAAGCAATGATGATGATATGAAAAGTTAAATTGTATTGAAAAGTAACCCTAAGACATGCTCGGCAGTTTAATCGGGGTTACGAGGGGTACAAACCCTAACTTGGGGAAACTCCGGAATCACCTATGAGGGTTCCTATGTTCTTATAATTAAACTTGTCGTTGAAGTTTTTGATCAATGCATGGTTATAGATTATATAGGTAGCTCTCATTTTTCTGAACATTTTGATATATTATTCATATTTTTCTGACTTATAAATAATTAGATATTGAATTTACATGTTTAAATCATTTTCTACATATATTAAACCACTTATTACCTCATCCTGACGTTACCCAATCCTAACCTTATCCTTTTCTCACCACGGAAGATGCTAGCCGCAGTGGCTGACGGGTGGGGCCGAGGCCACGTCGATGCCATAGTGGTGGTCAATGGTCAAAGAGGGCAGACGAACCACGTCGCTACGTCAGCATAACGTAGGCGTGACGTCACGTCGTCGGCCACCTCCCAGGTGATGCACGGGGGCGGCGAAGGAGCGCGCATGGGACTGCGAGACCTAGCCTACTCGAACTAGAACAACAAGACGGACCTAATAGCGGTGGCGCCGCTGACTAATGGTCACCGGAACAAGCTCACGACAGTGCGCGGTGGCGAAGCTTGCAGAGGGACGGCGGGCGACAGCTGCAGAGCATGAGGGAACGAGCAGAGGGGCGCCTGAGCACCGTGGGCTCACCGTGGTTCTAACGAAGGGGTTCGTGGGGCCAAGAGGGGCCCGAAACAGCGACGATGGAGATGGTGGTGGTCGTCGGTGACGAGGAAGATGGCATAGGTGGCGATGACTACAAGCGAACGGGGTCGATTCCTTAGGGGAGAAACACCAGCGCGACGAGGCGGAGCTCGAGGGACCTTTAGATGGGCACGGGGTGGCTCAGAGCGGTGGCGATTCGTCGCCGAGGTGCGGCTAGGGTTCAGGTCCGCGACGGGAACAAGAGAAGGAGGTCGCGGGAGAGAGCGGGAGGCGATAAGGACGGGGCAGGGGATCGCGGGGCTTCTTATCCACCTCCTGGAGCTTGGCGGACAGCAGGGAGCGAGCGACGGAGATCAACGGCGACGCCGGCGACAGAGAGGTCCTTGGCGTTGGGGAGGAAGACGATATATATATATATATATATATATATATATATATATATATATAGAGAGAGAGAGAGAGAGAGAGAGAGAGAGAGAGAGAGAGAGAGAGAGAGAGTGAGAGAGATGAAGAGGTACGGGCCGGGTGGGCCGCTATTGGGCCAAGGTGGGTTGCACGCGCGAGCAGCGGGGAAGGGAGAAGAGAGATGGGTCGGCTGGCTGCAGCCTGACTGCTCTTTTTTATTTGCAAAACTGTTGTCAGGGGAATAACCCCTGGTAGGGTCATAAGGGGTAAAACATTGCCCATCTTGGCTTATGCCAAGTAAAGAATAACTCTGGTCGGGTAACAACGGCCGGGTAAGAGGGTCGAGTGCGACCGACATAAGAATTATGTTGGCCCGTATAAGACAAGTTTCTTTACCTTGCAGGAAGCAACGATCCGAGTCTCACGAGGGAAGGCCAAGTCAGAAAGGACGCATAGCAGCTTTCCGAGTAAGATTCGGCAAGGACCATGGTAAAGAACGGTCAAAAGAGAAGGGCTACGCCGGATGACACAAAAGGGGCCGGGTGACGCCCAAAGAAAGGGCTGATGTACAAAGTCACGGTATGACGCCAAAAGAGCTGGAGGCTACGTACGAGAAGACTGTTAGCTTTATGGCTCTGTGGACTGGGACAAGGGGCTTAGGGCTAGCCCATGACCCGGCCCGCATAGTAAGGACCATGATCCAAACAGTAACCCTAGAACCCAAAGGGATGTAACCTAGCTGGCCATCGCCTATATAAGGAGGGGCATAGCTAGGGTTTAGAGGGGGTTGGACCAAGTAGGAAACTAGTGCCCTGAGGCTATGCTCAAACATCTCAAGGAGCACTTGTAAACTTCTAGGATCAATAAAAATCCTAAGTGTGGAGAGTTCATCTTGTTCTTCATGCGCGGCTAGACCGTGCACTCCCTCCCTGGTTACCACAAGCGTCCATTCGGCCCCCAACTTAAGCCTACCCATGGCATCTGCCGTGAAACCACCACGACATTTGGCGCCCACCGTGGGGCATGAGCGGGCGCTTGCTGGAGTGTTCATCCGGACGGGCAACATCATCGCCAAGACGGGCGAGCGTGTCTATTCCAGCCTCATCCAGAGGTTTGGAGCACTCAACTTCGTCAGCGACAACGCAGGTTGCTTCGGGACCAAGCCATTTCCAAGGGGCGGTCGCTTCATCAAGTTCGGCGAGCACCAATTCTATGTCACGGTGCCCGTGGATCGCGCGTACCCGGAGCGCGTCGTCATGGCGCTGGATCCACCCGTAGTTCCTGCTGCAGGAAAACTTCATCAACTCATCTTCGTTGAGGTACTGATGACAACTCCAAATCCTCCAGCACCTCCAGTAGTCCCTGTGGTGAATGAGGAAGCTGAGGGAGGAAATCCAGAAGAAACGCCAAGGGCAGCAAGAACTGCAAAGGCGCTGCTAGAAAAGCCAGAGAACATAGCTAGGAGTAAGAGAGCCAAAGAATTTCAAGAAGCAATAGAGAAGTTAGCAGAGCCAGTAGCGCCAGCGGCTGATCCGGCGCGCGTGCAGCCCAAGTTAGAGGAGGCCAGGATAAAAGTCTTGGAGAAGGCAAAGGAATTAGTTCAGTTACAGCAAGATGTGGATATCACCATTCGAGAGCTCAACTCGGCAAATCAAGTCAAGGGCGCAAAGACTCGGCTTGATGCGACAAGGTTGAGAGGAAGAAACCTCAATGAAGAATTGGCGGACGCAACATCAAAGATAACACCAGAAAACAACAACGAAACAGCCATCTGGCCAACATATAATACTGCAGCAGCAAATCTGAGAGCCGTATAGGCAGCAATGGCTGAACTTCCCCATCTGACGGGTGAAGCAAAGAGGAAACAACATTAACAAATGAATGAATTGGTAAGAGTAGAAGGAATGTTGAATGAAGCGTACTATAGGGCAAAGCCGGGTATAGCTGGAAGGTCACAGCTGGTTCACTCGGCAACTCCAATCCCGGTGAGATCCGCAGGGCATACAGCCTCCTCACCAGGAGTAGGGCCAAGATAGGGAAAAGAAAAGAGTGTGGATTCAGGAAGGAACAAGCAGATGGTCGCTTATGACCCAGCAGTAGTTCAAGGAAACCCGACCCGTGCACACGAAAGAATAAGAAATGTCGTTCAGGGAAATGAGAACCAAGAAAATGTTGGCCGAGAGAGGAAAGCAACACAAAGAAATGACAATGGGGGCAGAACTTTGCACCTCAACCTAGGCGTGGAACTCACTCGGCAGGAGGGGGAAACCCAGCACCGAATCCTGCGCCAGCTCAACCTAAAAAGAGACAGCAAAGCGCGGGAAAAGCAGTGCAGCAACCTACAGACTCGAACGCAAATAGATATAATGATGGTTACTCGGCGATGGTAAATGACGGGTATGAATTGCCAGATCATGTGTACCAAGCAATGGGATCCAGACTCGGAGGCAGAAATCTTCAGCCGAATGACACACAGCTAAAGCTCGATCGGATAAAAATGGCAGAACTGATTGAATCGCAAGGTTCGCAGGTTCCACCATGTTTTGGCCCAAGGATCATGAAAGATCTGCCAGTGCCAAACTTTCAGCTCGCCAGAGGAACAAAGACCTACGACGGGAGCACAAAGCCAGAAGACTGCCGCATAGATTATGGAACTGCAGTAAAGATCGCATAGGGAAATTTGAGATGGGCAGTGCGGTATGTGTCGCAAATGCTAGAAGGAACAACAAGGGTGTGACTGAATAATTTGCCACCTGGAAGCATCAATAGCTAGTTTGATTTTCAGGAAGCTTTCGTGAGCAATTTTACAAGCACATACAAGAGGCCGAATCGCCCACAACAGCTTGCTATGTGCAAGCAAAGGCCGAATGAAACAGACAGGGAGTTCCTCACAAGGTGGTGCACGATGCGTAACTCTTGTGAATGGGTAATCGAGTCTCAGGCCATTCTGTGGTTTGCGCAAGGATGCAGGCATGGAAGTGTACTATGGCAAAGGTTACAAAGAGATATGCCGGCAAGCTTGGCAGAAAAAATAAGAATCGCCGAAACATACGCGTTAGGAGATCCGACTCAGCCTCTGCTTATGTCGGCGGATGGCATGATAGAGACTCAGATATGCGACGCAGCCGGGTCGCGCGCCAGGAAAGGGCCGAGTATAGAAGCAAAAGAAGGGTTGAGAGACCAGATTACATATATGGTTCGACTCAAGTTGCAGCTGTTAGTCAGGATCATCCAGATGCTGGAAATAGCCAATGTGAAAGGACAAACGGGCAAAAGCAATGGATACCAAACAATGATGCCAAAACGCCATATGAACAAAGAAAGCCATATCAAGATAGGCATAAATATACTTATGAAATGATGTTGGACCAACCGTGTAAATTCCACACGCCGAGTCCGAGTAAGCCGGCAAATCACACAACAAGACAGTGCACTTGGTTTTAGAAGGGAGACAAAGTGGATTTGCCGACTCAGCAGTTACCACCACCTCCCCCTCCACCGCTCACAGGAGGAAATCCTCAAGCTGTTGGAGCATAACATAGATATGAGAACAGGCATCCGAGATATCATAACCAAGAAAGAAGGGAGGTTGTGCATCAGGTGCATAACCCAATACGTGACGACGCTCATGTCAGCCATGGAACTAGGAATGAGTACAGAGAGCATCACCAGAGCTATGTCGTATTTGTCACAGAGCCAAATGACAAGAAGAGTCAAGAGAGACGGATGATGGAAGTGAAGGCCACAATGTCGGCAATTACAAAGTACATGCATTGGTATGAACGGGAGATAACTTGGAGCATAAAGGATCACCACAAGATCATGCCAACACCAGGAGGTTATGCTCTTGTCTTAGATCCAACATTCATGGGCCCTGATATCAATGTGAAGTTCTGCAAGGTACTGATTGATGATGGCAGTAGCATCAACATCATGTACAAGGATACCATGCTCAAGTTAGGCATCACTATGAACATGCTGGAGCCGACTAATACGACCTTCCATGGTATTGTGCCGGGATTGTCCTGTGAGCCAATTGGCAAGATCTGGGTTGACATCTTATTTGGCACCAGAGAAAATTGTCGCAGTGAAGCTATAGAGTTCTAGGTGGTTGACCTGGTCAGCTCATACCATGCCTTACTTGGCAGGCCGGCTATGGCAAATTTTATGGCTACTCAACACATTGCTTACTTAAAGATGAAGCTTCTAGGTCCGTGCGGAGTTATTACAGTTGAGGGAGATTACAAGAGATCTATTGCATGCGCCTCAGCCTGATCTTCGCTGGCCGAGTCACTGGTCATAGCACAGGAAAAGCATCAAATGATGGAAGTAGTAGCATTGTCCAAGGAAGCACAAATGTCAATACCGACACTCACTAACCCGCATGGCAGTGTACCTTTCCAAGCTACCAAGGAAACAAAAAAGATACAGGTTGATGAGGCCTTCCCAGAGCGCACAGTCACCATTGGTACTGGGCTGACTGAAAAATACGAAAGCGAGCTCACCAGCTTCCTCCGTGAGAATTGGGATTGTTGGGGATATGCTATATGGGTATCCTCATAGCATGTCTCTTATCCGGATAACCCGGGTGGCCCACAGTTGGTAGCATGTCCCATGGCCTGCTGGGCTGCCCAGTTAGATGGATCCAGAAGGGAGATGCTGGATAAAGGAAGGCTACGGTGGAGTCACCAGCGTACCCGGAGCCTTGGAGTGCAAGACACGCTAGACTAGTAATAGACCGTGTAGGACTCTGTAACCTGTCCGGCTAGGACTTTTCTCTGTAACCCTAGGACCTGGCGACTATATAAGTCGGGCCTATGGGAGCCTTTAGGGCACAATCTCAGACAATCTCAGACAACTACACATAACCTCGCACAGCGAACCTATCTCTGTAACTCGGCGTATTGCCATTATAGTGATTTATAGCAGGAGTAGGATTCTGCCACCATTGTGGGATCTGAACCTGGGTAAGCTATGTTACCTCGTACCCGTCAACCGTCCGCCTTCCCCCACGTCCCTAAACACGCACTATGAGGACCCCTCCATGGCATACTCGTCGGCAATACCACGATAGTTGGCGCCCACCATGGGGCAAGAGGCGCTTCAGGATCTTCAGCGGGCGAGGACCAAGATCTTCACGGGAATCAGCGAAACCGTACCCATCGGTCGCGTTCTCTTCTCCGGAACATTCTGATCGTCCCTCCCAACGATTTCTGGATCCCAGCGAAGATGAACCCTACGCAGTGTTCGATCGTTCCTATCGGACACATCCACCTCTTCATCAGCGAAACCGACTCGGGCACTAGTTCCCTGGGAGTCGGAGGAGCATCAAGACCCGCGCGGACCGCCTACGGGCAGGATACGTTCGCGGAAGGATCGATGTCGGATCTCTCTTCGGAGTTTGCCGGCAAAGATCGGAAAAATTCAAGGCCCACCCAAACCGTGCATGTGTAGGATATAACGGTGGAAGATCACTACAAGTCCGTCGGCTTCGTCTGTGCGTCTGGACAGCAGAGATCCAAGTTCGTCAGCGTGGTTACCATCTTCGATCTGGCGCGTTGCGTTCAGAGAGAGGGTGAAAAACCCCGCGATCATCTTGCCAGGTGGATCCGTATACGAGCCGATCTGGCCCACTACCCCAATGATGATGCTATGTATCACTTTGTGGAAGGACTGGACCAGGGAACGCTTCTCCGGCACTCTCTAAGGCGGCAGCAAGCTTCGGGACGCCTCACCTTCGAAAGCATGTTGAACACCGTCAACAGCTACGCGGAGGCCGAGAGGGCATCTCAGGCGGATCTTGCGCTCATTGGCGGAGCGCCGCCGCCTCAGAAACCGCCACCACAGCCTCCGGCCGCCATCGCCGAAGTTGCACCACCACCTCCAGTCATCGTCGCTGCTATCGCACCTCCACCCCCGTTATCGAGGAAGTCCTGGCACCCTCTGACTCTGTGATTGACGCGCTATACACCGACTTCAGTGCAGATTCAGAGGAGATAGATTTCAGTACAGAGGAACTAGACTCCGCCATGCAGGAGATGGAGGAAGAGTACACGCACGACGAGCAAGCCAACAACATCGTCACGTCTCGAGAAGTGTTCTTCACCATTGGGACGGCGATGGATGAAGATCAGACCGGACGAGCTCCGCCTATAGCTCTGGACAAAGGGAAGGGACCACCTGTTGCTGCAGACAATGATCGCGCAAAGGTCATGCCCCCTCCGCCTAACCCAGTGCAACAGCCGCAGGAACTTGGCACCGGCCCGAGCAACAACAACACCGCAAACTTGCCGCCTCCATCATCTACGTCTGTTGCTGCCAAGTTACTCCAGCTGATAGAGTGATGTACGACAATCTCCTCGTCGAGCCACTAACCGTAGCTCATATCCAGAACGTGACCCAGCTTGACGAGAAGCGCCAGCAGCTGCTGGAGGAAGTGCAGGCCATCGCGGAGTAAGGCGCTAAGCTAGATCGAGATTTGGTCAACACGCAGAAATCCATAGAGAAGGCTAGAGAAATGGAGGCCGAGTACAAGACTCTGCTGCAGCAGCAGAAGGCCAAAAAAGCTCCAGCTCGCGTCATCAACGATCTTGGTCTACGGCGAAACCTAGGATGGGCTCCCCCGAAGCCGGCACAGGCCAGGCCATACATTGACAGTGAAGGCAGGCAGGTGATGCCCACTCCTCTCCTCAACCTCGTCGTCGCCAAGACCCTTCTGGAGCAGGATAGATTGCTTGAGGCGGTGGACCAGGTATATGACCTAGTGGCCAAGGTGGTAAAACAGCAGGAAAAGGCCATCCCTCAGAAGCTTGAGTCTGACCCAGCACTTTGCCAGTCTAGCCAGTATAAGCCTCCAAGGGACAGATCTCCTCTTGATGTCGGGTCTCAGATGGGTTCATTAGAACGAAGACGGAGCGATGCGCGCAACAGGAAGGATGCTACCCCCATATCCTCCGACCACGGAGGAAAGGCCCAACCTCGTCGCCATCACCACCGCCCCGCTCCCCCCGACATCGCGAATACCCCAAGGGTCACCGACGTACGGATATGCCCCCGCCAAGGCAGAGCGTCATCATCATCCGCGACAACACGGAGCAGACCCGTCATGAAG
Source organism: Avena sativa (assembly GCA_916181665.1). Classification (NCBI taxonomy): domain Eukaryota; kingdom Viridiplantae; phylum Streptophyta; class Magnoliopsida; order Poales; family Poaceae; genus Avena; species Avena sativa. The sequence goes on along the minus strand of OV702285.1, from coordinate 361,076,175 downwards.
GAGAGCGCAACCAGGGACATAAGAGCGGGTCGCGCCATGACCCTCCACGTCCGACAAGCAACCGCGAAAAGCATGAGGCATCGCAGGAGGGTAATAGCAAGAAGGCTAACCCACCGCCACCTCCGCCTCCGTCGCCACCTAGCAGTCACCATGGCAGAAGGGCCCCGTGTCGTTCACGCAGCCCATCTGTAACACCCCAGTATTAGTCAAACTTAAATTAGGGTTATTTGTGCATTCATGAGCATCATGTTTGAAATTGTGCATTAAGAAAAGTCAAGCAAAACCCTAAAACCCTAGTTTTCTTCTCTCTTTGAAAAGCAATTCAAATGTTTTGAATTTTGAAAACTACCAAAACATTGGAGCCCAAATGGACTAAAAGGGCCCCTGCAGTAATTTCATATATTCTATAAAATCTCTGGTAATTTTAAAAGTACCCAAAACAGATTCAAAATAGTTTACAAATTGGAAATACAAACAGAAATAACAAAACTAAAAAGCAAAAGTTTTCTAAAAGAAAAATAGAGCCAGCAGAAGAACCAGGCCGCAGCCCAAGTTTCCTCCCTATCTCCCTTCCCTATCTTCCGCTTGCGTAGCGCCCCGCGGCCCACCAAGCCGGCCCACTAGGCCCAGTACCACTTCGGTCTGTCCCAATCATCGTGTTCGTTAACGACGGCGAGCAGCTCGGTGTCGGCGCTCCCGCCGTCCGAGCGCGCAGTGATTCGCGTCGCCGCCATTCTGCGTCTGCAAGAGGATAAGGAGGCCACCCCGCTACGTCTTCCTCCCTCCCTATCCACTTCCCCCTCTCTCCCTTGCTCCCGTTCATCCTCTCCTGTGCGAGACCGAACCCTAACCCCGTCGGAACCCGTCGCTCGCCGCCGTTCTAGCCGTCCCCGAGCTCCACTGAGCATGCTGGAAGAACCACCTCGTCGAGCTGAGATCCCTCGTTGAAGGAATCGACCCCGCACGCTGGAAATCAACACCACCGTCACCTTCTGCTTCGTCTCCGGCCGCCATCGCCAACGGTGTTTCCGGCCTCCCCCGAGCTCCCCGACCCCTTCACAAGAATCGCGGTGAGACCAGGAACCCGCCAGTACTGTCCCCTCCCTCTATTTCTTCCTGTAAAGAGCTTCCGCCGTGTTCCGTCGTGCTCCGCCGTAGAGCCTCGTCGTGCCTCGAGCTCCGGCGACCATACTATAGCGGCACCGCCCGTTTATGGCTCAGCGTGAAGCGCTGATTCGAACGCGTTGCCTCGCTAGTTCGCCCGCGCCCTCCTGCGTCGTTCCCCATCGCCACTTGCAGGGCTCTCCGGTGAGTCCTGCGTGGCGCCACGGTGGCAACCGACCTGGCCCAGGCCCCACCTGGCAGGCGCAGTGGCTAGAGCCAGCCCAGTGAGAAATGCCCTGACCCCACTTTGCGTGTGTGGCTGCTGATGTGTCCTTGGGCCTAGTAGTCAGCCACTGTGGCTAGGTATTCCTACGGTGTGAAAAGTTTCAGCGTGGTTTAATAAATCTAGAAAATGATTTAATAATTTCATAATCTGTTTAAATATTGTAAAATAAATAACTAATTCATTTTAAATCAGAAAAATACAAATAATATATCAAAATATTCAGAAAAATGAAACCTAGCTATTTAAGCTATCATAATGCATTGATAAACAACTAAAATGCCAAGTTTAATTAGAAGAACAAATCAACCCCTCTCTTATACATCCGGAGTTTCCCCGAGTTAGGGTTTGCACCCCTCGAAACCCCGTTTAAACTACCAAGCATGCCTTAGGGTTACATTTCGATACAATTTAACTTGCCATATCATCATCCTTGCTTGAGAATTGCATCAATGCCATTGTTGATTGTTTCCCTCTCTATCCGGTGTTTGGTTCTTCTCGGTAGAATACGAGATCAAGATCAAGATCGAAGACTGTGATCAAAACCGTCGAAGTTCGAAGATCGACGAACAATACTTGACCAACTATAATCAAGTCAAGTACAAGGTTCCCGAAGATCTGCTTATTGGTTGTCAATTGGGAAAGGCAAGCATAGCCCCACCATGATATAATCCTATGATTTCGAAAGCATTTCAATTCCTGTCATTATGCATACGATTCTACTATGGTCTTTTATCGATAGATAGACTATCACTACTAGAGAAAACCTTAGGCGAGGCGCACCTAAAAGCATATGCGAGGCGCATATCATATGCGCCTCTAGCTTTGAGCCTCGCCTATTTTATATGCGAGGCACATATGATACGCGCCTCCTATACTTCACATATGCGAGGCGCATATCGATATGCGCCTCCTATATATTATGCGAGGCGCATATCGATATGCGCCTCGCATATGTGAAGTATAGGAGGTGCATATCATATGCGCCTCGCATATGTTTCACAATGCGCCTCGTATATTTATAGTATATGCGCCTCCTATAATGTCCTATATGCGCCTCCTATAATATTTTTGAAATTCAAGTTTTACAGATAACTATAAATAACAGTATACAGATATTCAAATATACAATACAGTCCAGAATACAGTATAAACAACACAGAATTTTTCAGATACTTCCATTTAAAACTACGGCAAAAGATCGGGCATGATGCATGTATGATGTAGGACATGGCAAAGATGCGATGCAATTAGGCCATATCAAGCAAAACCGGGGTCCCGGCAATTAATTAGGTGGTTCATGTTGTTTAGATACCCCACAATTTAAATGTTGTATTAACATGGCAAAATATGGTATCCGTTCGATGCACAAATTTAAATGGGATCAATATTAGACTAGAATCGCCCGCATATGGCCTCCATATTTAATTTAGGTGAATCGACATAATGCCCCCAAACCACACTAATATTTATGCAAACATGTACAATTTTATATGCAACAAGTGTATGTCTTATATTATAAAAGTATAGGAGGTCTCGAGAAAAGAGGTCATACATAATAACTTGTCGAACTTGGGGTTCCGAGGGTTCAGGGGATCGGGGCTTCGGGGTTCCAGTAGCTAGCACACACCGAGGATTATGGCACTATCGCAAATACATGTACCAATGGCGTGTATGATCATGATACATACAAGAAGAACAGGAGCAACACCAATCGCATAGAGCTTACTGTGGAACAACACTACATGTGAGAAGGAGAGGCTCACCCAGCCCCACACATGTGAAACTCACGGCGACGGTACAAAGACGGAGCAGAGAAAACTGGGGCCGACGTGGAGGACGTCCGGGTACTGCGGTCGACCTATGATGGTGGCCCGGTTCGATGGAGGGCAGTCCGGGAGAATGAAAGGCCGGCAGTGGAGAGGGTTGCTGACAGTGAGGGCACTGGCGATCGGTGAGATGCGCAGGGCGAGGGGAGCGACGCGGGCGGCAGCGCACCGCGCGGGCAGAGGGGGCCGACGGGCGGAGTCAGGGCTCCCGCCGGAGGCGAGGGGGCGTGGCGTGCAGGGCACTATACGAGGTGGGGAGTTGGGCGTCAGCTCGTAGAGGCCGGGGTCGGTGACGGTGGCACGAGAAGAGGTCGGAGGTCGGCCAGCTCTGCGCGAGGGCCACAGCGGCCGGGGCTTGAGCTAGGGTGGAGGTGGGGAGGAGATATGTGTGCGAGGTCGCGCTGTTTTCTGCTGTGAGGCGGTGGGCGACGGGACCAGGAAAGGGAGGCGAGGGCCGGATCGCCAGAGAACGAGGGAAGGCGAGGGTCTGGCGGTAGAGATTGCGGGAGGAGAGGAGCGTTGGCAGAGAGAGGAGGGGTTAGCGTCGGGAGCAAGGTGGGACGACACGGGGCTGATCCCGAGTGAGTGGGGTCGGGTACGACCTGCAGGAATCGAGGGAAAAGAGGTCCGGGTGGGGTGGTTGGTCTAGGGGAGAGCGACGTGGTCGCGTTGCTCGCTCACGGCAGGGTAGTGTTGGCCGGGTGGGGTGGGGTAAGGTTAGGTTAGAGTTTGGGAAGGAAAGATATTTAGGGTTATGGTTTGGTGCTACCGAGGTTGTAGACTACTGCTAGTTGGGCCGTTGGGCCTGGCCGGCGGCGGTCTCCCTCGGGGGTTTTAAAAAATATTTTTATTATTTATTTATTATTTAAAAAAACAAAACATTTTGTAAGTAGTTTTTAGACAAACCAAAAGTCCAGCAAAGACCAGGGTTTGACATTTGAAATAGAGAGAGGGAGATTTATAGAAAATAAAATAGGGCTTTTCTGGAATAGTTTTAGACAGACATATGCATGTTGATGTCATGATGATGCACATGATAAAAACAAAAACGATTTTCTAGTAGTGGTTTTACCCGGGGTGCTACAAGGTGCATTCATAACAGGTAGGTAAGCGTGGCCGAGGTTGCTTGGGGTAGATGGCGCCCCTGGTAAACCAACCTTGCCTCACATCTTTAAGTACCGGCTTCGGGATTTGACCCGTTACAGCGGAACCATACTTATTGCGTGACTCATGGTCTCGACGAAAGCAAGGTAAAGGTCGTGGCCAACCACCCTCTGCCAGCCTTCCAAGGAAGAGGGCTAATAGCTTGGCATTAAGAGTCGGTTGGTACATGTGGGTAAAGTTGTACACCCCTACAAGGTAATAATCTTTTCGAAAAGCCATGTTCATGGTTATGAACACTCGTTGACCAGATTCTAAGATCATAGAGAACTTTAACCTAATCGTAAAACTTTGGCAGATCAACGTGTGCTTAAGGATGCTTCCTCATGGGTACGAGGGGGTGATCCTAGTTGGTAGGTGATGATGATTTTGTGGATATCAAAGAATATGATCAATACTTTTGGAGATGTCACTCTCTTATCCCCTTTTAAAATACTCTTATTAGACGAGCTTTTTCTTCTCCCTCTTGTTTTATAAACAAAAGATGGCTTTATGCAAGACAACTCCACCAGCCAGAAGTCCTGCAGAGTACACCCTGTACTCACCCTTGCTTTGTTGATACTTTTGGCAGAGTAAGTGTTCCCCCGAAGACGAGTTTGGTACTACATCGACATCGACGAGTAGCTTGGGGTTCCCGGCAGGCAGCCTGGAATCTATGGGCTGGGACGGCATCGTTATGCTTCAGACCTCTTAGGCCAATTGTTAAGTTTGCTATACTTAATAGCATAATTTGCCTTCTGTTGTTTGATGTTTGTGGTCAGTGACCTCTTCTTGTAATAATTTGGTTCTCTTCTTAGTTATGAGCTTGCTGTAATAAATTTTCTTGTCATAGGGTCACTGCCGTGTTACCGATTCATCACTGGATATTCTTGAGCTCAATGTTAAGCTTATTTCAGACGGAGGTCTGGGATTTTTTTAGCCCTGATCCCGGGGGTGTCACAGGTCTTGGTATCAGAGCAGTACCGACTGTAGGAAAACCTTGCTATTGGTCGATGTTGAGTCTAGTGTTTGTGAAAACTATGTTAAAGATGAAAATTATTTGAGAAAACTCTAGTATGCTTATTTTACTCCTTATCCAGTTTCGCTCTAACTCTGGGTTATCTTATCTGGTGTTGATTTTCGAAAAGTTTTGATATCTCCTCTAATCTTTCAAAGCTTAGGTGCCTTCTTGGCATGTCGTTTCTCAGCGAGTTGACCTAGTGTTTAATTCTCTAGAGTTGTGTGTGTTGTGAATTCCTTGTTCCCTTGCTCTTGTTCATCTGGGAGATTCCTTTCTATCATGATCTCTCTATATTTTGGACCCACAATATTATATTGTTGGTTCCATAGTGTTCTGCTATAGGTTTCGAGGTTTCATTTTGCCTCGTGTGCCTTCTTTTCTTTTGTTTGGGTACTTCCGAAGTTGGTTATTCTCTTGGAAGTTATCTCATGATTACTACCTTGAAGTGTATGCTATATCACTCAAGTAGTAGTTACTCTTCTCTTTGGGTTTTAACCCATGGACTTGAACCTAAGATCCCCGATTGTGCTGGATTCTGGTATTGTAAATCTTGTACATGACGCTGATCTTTAACCCAAGATCCATTCCTTTGAACCCTGCTGTTAATCTTCACACATTACCTCAGGATGGCTGGTACTATAATTCTAGCCTTCAAGATTGTGATCTTTGTTGCGACTGAATTGTGACAACTAAGGACTTCCCCTACCACATGTTATGGCAGATGTTCTTTAATGGAACCAAATAGATCACGACAAGAGTACTCCTCGAGAGTCTCGCATCTATACTCGTGACTCTACCACACTTCACCCTTCTCTGCATTGGTTTTCGGAAGATTGTTGACTTATGCATCCACATCTTGTGATTCTATCCTAAGCATGTTCTTCTGCTCTTGTTGTTTTCTGACCTTTGTCTACCAGTTGGTAGCCAAGTAGTAAACGTGCATCGGTGTCTTCTGATGCAAGATACTCTTGTGGTTCTTCAAGACAAACCATTTCGAGATGTCAAGAGAAACAAACTCCAGTACCTCGTCATTTCTAAGACCAGGTCAAAGGGTTGTAATCTACAGATCAAGAAGCATTGATTAGCTTCTATCTGTTCCACCTTAAAGTATCACACCCTTTTATACTAAGAGGACGTGCTGAGTTTCATGACTCCTTAATGAAGTGATGATTTTACACATCTTTACCCACCCCTCCTCGAGCTTTTGCACTCGTGAATGATGTGTGTGCGTCATAATGTGGTCATATGAGATTCTTAGCAATTATTATTGCTTTGAACTCTAAGGACATTTGCGTCATTCTTAGCGTGATTGGTTAATCCTATCACCAAGCGAAGTTTGATTGTGCTACCAAGTTCGTTATTCTGGTACACTCTCTTCGGTCAAAGAGTTAGGCTTATGCTGAAGCTCTAAGACTATGTCTTCTTGCCTTACCAAGCAAGTTTCCTCTCGACCTAAGTGACATATCGGTGGTTCGTGATATTCTAGATGTCTACTAGAAGTATCGCCATGTTACCACATGACCGTGTTGTCAAGTTCTTGAGCAAGCAAGTTCTCTGAACTACTTCTTCCTCCAAGGATCCGTACTGGATACCCCAAAACTAGTTGGTTGAGCTTAAACAACAACTTGGAGAGTTGTTAGACAAAAGTTTTAACCGAACTCGTTTCTTCTTAAGGGATGTCTAGTTTTGTTCGTGTTGAAGAATGATAAATCCTACGTGGATATGTTATCTTACCCCACCTTTTATTTGATTTGGGTTATCTTCAAATCAAACTCAATTCCAAGGACTATCTTGATGATGTGCTACTTGTGATGTTTCACTTGAGTGCATCTTCATGTTCTTTGGTCTGACCAGTATTCTTGCTTTGTTCATGCCACATATGAGTTCGTCATTTTGGAGTGTCTTGGTAAGTTTGTTGTTGAGCCCATCAATGGCATTCTTATTTTCTCCATGTTGGATTGTATTCATATGGAACAATTGGCATTAATGTTGGAAAACTTTCGAGAACCATCTTCGAGTTATCTCGAAATATGTGTTTTGGATGTCAAAAGTAACCTTCTCTGGTTCATGTGCTACTGTTGAAAGATGTCACCATGGATTCGAGAAGAGTTATATTTCTTTTCTTAAGGACACATGTGTGTTTTATTGTTAGTACTCTATATGTATGCAGTTTTCTTTCGACAAGTTGCTAATGCATATTCCTAGCAATCTAGCTCAGTCTTTTGGAGCTTTACACTGTAGTCCATGTCTTGAGAATCTAATAACTTTACCTTTGTGGTAAATGTTGCACCTTCCTATTCGGACACGCTGAGTCTGAAGTATCATCTCACCTAACCAAAGCTAAATCTCAAGCAGCAATGATGGTTGGTGTTCCTCAAGGTTTTGACATAGGTCTATTTGTAAATCTGGCAACATCGATGTAATGGTTGACACACTTAGCCGGAAAGACCTATTGTCATATTCTCTTAAATCAGTAGTAACAACCACTCCTCATGAAGCTTCTTCTATAATTAATTATAGGAGTTGTGCTTATGGTTTCCTTTGTATCCGAAGTCCGACCTTCACTTGATGTCTGATTTCTCGAACATCAAGGAGAACATTTAAAGTAGGGTTGATAAATGCCTCTCGGTCAATCCTCTAGACCATTTATGTTGGCAAGCATCCTGTTGTGCCAAGTAATTGAAGTCTGAGAATGAAGTTTCGTTCTTCTCGTGTCATCAGGAATCTTCTTACTTATTCATCTAGTGGTGTAAAGTGATATCATGATCTTTGGCGAAGATTTTGATATACCTGGATGAATAAAGAGTTTCCTTCTTGTTCTCTTAAACATGTTCGAAGAGTGACCATGATTTTGGTAATTAGTAGTTTCTCTTGTTACATGTTCCTTGTGACTCTTATGAGTCCTCACCACCAAAACACCTTTCTGTCTTGGCCATCTGTTGAATGAAAAAGTGACCGTTCTGTGTCAAAAGTAGTTCAGCATCTTGGTTTTGTTGATCCATATCTTTGCAACCTAAAATCTCTACTTACGTTATTTACTAGAGGTTCTCTATCGAAGTCTGAGTTGTGATCTATTTGTTGGAAGTTTTCTTCTTCAGAAGTTTCAAAACCTCTTGTAAGTTCCATGGTGTCAATCCTTATGACAACCATCTATCTAACAACTTGAAACTTTCCCCTCTTGTTTCCTCCGTTACCTTGACATGTTTCATGTCTGACATCTCAGAGTTGTTTCTGAACACTGCATCCATGAGCTGGCCATGAGATACTCTGAGTGTTGTTTAGTGTGTTTCTTCTTGTCTTTAGAGTGGCCCTGTTTCTTTTTTATCTCTCTCTATTTTCCTAACTTTGGAATCTCGGGTCGAGATTCTCGTAAGGGGGATAGAGCTATAACACCCCAGTATTAGTTAAACTTAAATTAGGGTTGTTTATGCATTCATGAGCATCATGTTTGAAATTGTGCATTAAGAAAAGTCAAGCAAAACCCTAAAACCCTAGTTTTCTTATCTCTTTGAAACGCAATTCAAATGTTTTGTATTTTGAAAACTACCAAAACATTGGAGCCCAAATGGACTAAAAGGGACCCTGCAGTAATTTCATATATTTTATAAAATCTCTGGTAATTTTAAAAGTACCCAAAACAGATTCAAAATAGTTTACAAATTGGAAATACAAATACAAATAACAAAACTAAAAAGAAAAAGTTTTCTAAAATAAAAATAGAGCCAGCAGCAGAACCAGGCCGCAGCCCAGGTTTCCTCCCTCTCTCCCTTCCCTATCTGCCGCTTGCGCAGCGCCCCGCGGCCCACCAGGCCCAATACCGCTTCGGTCTATCCCGCTCGTCGTCTTCATTGACGATGGTGAGTAGCTCGCTGTCGGTGCTACCACCGTCCGTGCGCGCAGTGATTCGTGCCACCACCGTTCTGCGTCTGCAAGAGGATGAGGAGGCCACCCTGCTACGTCATCCTGCCTCCCTATCCACTTCCCCCTCTCTCCCTTGCTCCCGTTCGTCCTCTCCTGTGCGAGACCGAACCCTAACCCCGTTGGAACCCATCGCTCACCGCCATTCTGGCCTTCCCCGAGCTCCGCCGAGCATGCTAGAAGAACCACCTCGTTGAGCTGAGATCCCGCGTTGAAGGAATCGACCCCGCATGCTGGAAATCAACGCCACCGTCACCTTCTGCTCCGTCTCCGGCCTCCATCGCCACCGGTGTTTCCGGCATCCCCCGAGCTCCCTGACCCCTTCACAAGGATCATGGTGAGCCCAGGAACCCACCAGTACCGTCCCCTCCCTCTATTTATTCCTGTAAAGAGCTTCCGTCGTGTTCCGTCGTGCTCCGCCGTAGAGCCTCGCTGTGCCTCATGCTCCGGTGACCATACCGTAGCCGCGCCGCCCGTTTATGGCTCAGCGTGAAGCGCTAATTCGAATGCACTGCCTTGCTAGCTCGCCCACGCCCTCCTGCGCCGTTCCCCACCGCCGCTTTCAGGGCTCTCCGGCGAGTCCTGCGTGGCGCCACGGTGGCAACCGACCTGGCCGAGGCCCCACCTGGCAGCTGCAGTTGCTAGAGCCAGCCCAGTGAGAAATGCCCTGACCCTGCTTTGCGTGTGTGGCTGATGTGGCCTTGGGCCTAGTAGTCAGCCACTATGGCTAGGTATGCCTGCGGTGTGAAAAGTTTCTGCGTGGTTTAATAAATCTAGAAAATGATTTAATAATTTTAGAATCTATTTAAATATTGTAAAATCAATAACTAATTCATTTTAAATCAGAAAAATACAAATAATATATCAAAATGTTTAGAAAAATGAAACCTAGCTATTAAGCTATCATCATGCATTGATCAACAAATAAAATGCCAAGTTTAATTAGAAGAACAAATCAACCCCTCACTTGAGCATTGCATTGATGACATTGTTGATTGTTTCCCTCTCTTTCTGGTGTTTGGTTCTTCTCGGTAGAATACGAGATCAAGATCAAGATCGAAGACTATGATCAACACCGTCGAAGTTCGAAGATCGGTGAACAATACTTGACCAACTATAATCAAGTCAAGTAAAAGGTTCCCGAAGATCTGCTTATTGGTTATCAACTGGCAAAGACAAGCATAGCCCCACCATGATATAATCCTATGATTTCGAAAGCATTTCAATTCCTGCCATTATGCATACGATTCTACTATGGTCTTTTATCGATAGATAGAGTATCCTATATGTTGCATTACTCCCTTTGAGCTTATATTACCTGATCTACTACTCCTAGCATAACAAGGTTTGGCTTGTGTACACTGCTAGAGCTAATATTTGTGTCCTGCTTTGCCATGCATAGCTGTTGAGTCTGGTTCATCCAGAGGTTGTATCAGATGCAGAGAATCTAGTATGACAGGAGATCGTCATGAGATGAGATGAGATCAATGATATGAGATTAAACTTGCTATGGTTTGTATGGGAGGCCACGGTGGGATGTGGTTTTCCTAGTCCCATGCTCGCCACCACTAGGAATTGAGTTCTTGCCTTTGGAACCGAGATGAGCATACAGCCACACGGGGCTTGGGAACCCCATGCCTGATTAACTTTCCTAGTAGATTCAATGAGTCATATAGTTCGGGAGTTCCATTCGACATACGCATTGAAAACCTTTTGAAAGATTTGCCAGGTGAAGGTGCATTCATAACAGGTAGGTAAGCGTGTCCAGGGTTGCTTGGGGTAGATGGCGCCCCTGGTAAACCAACCTCGCCTCACATCTTTAAGTACCAACTTCAGGATTTGACCCGTTACAGCGGAAACATACTTATTGCGTGACTCATGGTCTCGGCGAAAGCAAGGTAAAGGTCGTGGCCAACCACCCTCTGCCAGCCTTCCAAGGAAGAGGGCTAATAGCTTGGCATTAAGAGTCGGTTGGTACGTGTGGGTAAAGTTGTACACCCCTGCAGGGTAATAATATTTTCAAAAATCCGTGTTCACGGTTATGAACGCTTGGTGACCAGATTCTAAGATCATAGAGAACTTTAACCTAATCGAAAAATATGGCAGATCAACGTGTGCTTAAGGATGCTTCCTCATGGTTATGAGGGGGTGATCCTAGTTTGTAGATAATGATGATTTGGTGGATATCAAAGAAGATGATCAATACTTTCGGATATGTCGCTCTCTTATCCCCTTTTAAAATACTCTTATTAGACGAGCTTCTTCTTCTCCCTCTTGTTTTATAAACAAAAGATGGCTTTATGCAAAACAACTCCACCAGCCAGAAGTATTGCGGAGTACACCCTATACTCACCCTTGCATTGTTCATACTTTTGGCAAAGTAAGTGTTCCCCCGAAGACAAGTTTGGTACTACATCAACATCGACGAGTAGCTTGGGGTTCCCGGCAGGCAGCCTGGAATCTATGGGCTGGGACGTCATCGTTATGCTTCAGGCCTCTTAGGCCAATTGTTAAGTTTTCTATACTTAATAGAATAATTTTCCTTCCGTTGTTTGATGTTTGTGGTCAGTGACCTCTGCTTGTAATAATTTGGTTCTGCTCAGTTATGAGCTTGCTATAATAAATTTCCGTGTCATAGGGTCACTACCGTGTTACTGATTCTTCACTGGATATTCTGGAGCTCAATGTTAAGCTTATTTCAGACGAAGGTCTGGGATTTGTTTAGCCCTGATCCCGGGGGTGTCACACCATACCCTGTTGACAAGAAGAAAAGAAGCCCGGATCCATACGACGCATGTTCGCGGATACACAAGATCCACGAGGCCCGGGAAGGACCATACCTGGGACCATGTTTCTTTGGACCTGTGATACGGTCCACAACTTACCCCAAAGGTTTACGAATTTACAAGACCATCAAGCCCTATGACGGAACCTCTAAGCCAGCTACATTGTTGCAGGACTACGGCAACGCGGTGGAGATCTCCGGGAGTAACCCCAATGTTGCCGTCAAGTACCTCCCATTGATGTTGGCGGGAACAACCCGTCAATGGATTGATGACTTGCCGGAGAAATCCTTCTGCAATTGGTTGGACATGCAAGAAGCATTCAGCAAGAACTTCGAGGGTACGTACAAACATCCCGGCACTGTTGGCGATCTACAGCGGTGCATGCAAGAGAAAGACGAGACATCTCGCGCCTACCTCTCCCGCTGGATGGATATGAAAAATTCCTGCGCAGGAGTGCACGCTCAGACCGCCATGGCCGCCTTCATCGATGGGTTGGAAAGGGGAACGTTGCTCCGACATAAGCTGAAGCGCTTGCAGCACAATCACCAACTTGACTTGAACTAGATGATTCGGTTGGCTAGTGAGTTCGTAGCTGCCGACGATGATGCTCACGGCTCTCTGCCGGCAATGTCCGTTCCAACTCAAGCTCGGAGGAACAGCAGCCAAAGCGGAAAACCGCTCCAGAAGAAAAGCAAACTCCCGACATGGTCGTTATGACCTTTGTAGGACGAGGTGATGGTGGACAACGTGGCCGAGGACGGGGAGCTGGTCGTGGGCAGCAACGAGGCAGTGAAACTACCTCGGCAGCGCTCCATGTTCCCCAAACCTACGAAGAGTACCGCGATATGTCGTTCCTCGTACACCTCAATGTCAACGGCAAGGCCACCCATGCCAATCGACACTGCAAGTTCGTCAATGACCTCAAGGAGGACCCGAAGTCTGGCTATAAGCAAAGTTGGAAGAATATACCACGAGGCAAGGGCAAGGGGAAGAAGAAGGAGGAGGAGTCCAAGGATTCAAGTGACATGGACGAGGATGTTTCCCCAAGCACGCCTCCAAGAGCGACGGCAAAGGCAAAAAAAACCTTCGAGAAGAAGGCCGCATTTTCCCACACTTTCCTTGGCACCCCCATCGTCCGACAACAGAAGACCTCTATGAGGATACTGATGGCTACTCTACCCCCAGTTCCCCAGTTCCTGCGCTGGTCGGAGATTCCAATTACTTGGGACAGGAAGGATCACCCAGACCTCATCCCTACGGAGAACTAATACGCCATGGTCATAAACCCCTTGATTGACGGCAATGAGTTCACCAAATGTATGGTGGATAGTGGAAGCAGCATCAACATCATGTACCTGGATATGCTGCAGAAGATGAACTTGACGGAGGCAAACCTAAGGCAGACCAACACCATCTTCCACGGCGTAGTTCCTGGTCGGGAGGCTCGGTCCCTTGGGTGCATCACGCTTCATGTAGCCTTTGGCGATGTTAATAATTACCGCCAAGAGCGCATGACCTTTGAGGTGGTCCCCTTCAAGAGCGTGTACCACGTCATATTCGGCCGCGACATATTCCACACCTTCATGGCGAAGACATGCTTCGTCTACAACAAACTCAAGATACCCGGACCAAACGGTGTCATCACCGTATCCGGAATCTTTGCCAAAGCTAGGAACTGCAAGATTGGAGAAGCAGCCTACGCGGAAGTTGTCCTCTACAACGAAGAATTCAAGGATATCCAGAGCAAGGTCGATGCCTCGGAGATGCCCGCGTCGAAGAAACAGATTTCCGACTCCGCTCCAGCATTCAAGGCCGCCATCGAGACCAAGCCGGTGGAACTTGTGGTAGGCGATGCCTCCAAGACCACCGCCATTGGGACGAACCTGGATCCCAAATAGGAAAGCGCGCTCGTCGAATTCCTCCGTGAGAACATGGACATCTTTAACTGGCAACCTGCCGACATGAAAGGTGTACCTAGGGAACTTGTCGAGCACAGCTTAAACATTGATCCAAAATGCAAACCAGTGAAGCAACCTCTACGATGCTTTGGAGATGAGAAGAGACGCGCCATAGGCAAAGAGATAGCTAGGTTACTTAAGGCTAGTTTTATCCGAGAAGTCCTTCACACCCAATAGGTGGCCAATCTTATACTTGTCCCCAAAAAGGGAACCAAAGAATTAAGAATATACGTTGATTACACCAGCTTGAACAAAGTATGCCCCAAAGATCTATTTGCTTTGCCTCGCATTTACCAAGTCAATGACTCGACGGCTGGCTCGAAACTTTTGTGTTTTCTCGATGCATACTCAGGATACCACCAGATCAAGATGAGGAAATCGGACCAATTGGCCACTTCGTTCACTACTCCCTACGGCATGTTTTGCTATGTTACGATGCCCTTTGGGCTAAAAACGCAGGTGCTACGTACCAGCGGACAATGCAACATTGCCTACACGACCAAATTGGTCGGAATGTTCATGCCTATGTGGACAATATAGCAGTGATGTCTAAAAAGTCAAATGACTTAATCTCCGACTTAAAAGAAACCTTTGATAATCTTCGAAAATACAACATGATGCTTAACCCAAAGAAGTGCGTCTTCGGGGTTCTAGCCGGCAAATTGTTGGGCTTCATCGTTTCCCAGCGTGGAATCGAGGTCAACCAGGAGAAAATCAAGGCCATCTTAAACATAAACCGTCCAACATGCCTAAAGGACATACAACGACTAACAGGTTGTGTTGCAGCAGTTAGTCGGTTCGTTAGTCGACTTGGAGAGAAGGGTCTACCGCTATACAAGTTGTTGAAGAAGGCAGACAAATTCGCGTGGACGGACGAAGCAGATGCAGCATTGAAGCATCTCAAGGAGATTCTTTCCTCAGTGCCTATCCTTGCAGCACCCGAGCTGGGAGAGCCCATGTTAATTTGCATGGCGGCAACCAACCGGGTAATCAGCACTGTCGTCGTGGTAGAGCGGAAGGAACCAGGCTATGAGCACGGAGTTCAACGACCCGTTTACTATGTAAGAGAGGTCTTGACGGAGTCCAAGCAGCATTACCCGCACTACCAGAAGATAGCTTATGGAGTATTCCTTGCTTCTCGGAAGCTGAGGCACTATTTCTAGGAGCACCCCATCACAGTGGTGAGCAAGACTCCACTGTCCAACATCATCAACAACAGTGACGCTACAGGAAGGGTCGCGAAGTGGGGCATTAAACTTGCCGCCTTTGAGATCACCTACAAGAGACGCGACACTATCAAATCACAAGCCTTGGCGGATTTTATCGCAGATTGGACGGAGATGATAGATGCTACCCCATTGCCGGAACCAGAAAATTGGGTGATGCAATTTGACGGATCAAAGCTGCTCAACGGCTCGGGGGCTGGTGTACTGCTACAGTCACCAACTGGGGACAAGCTACACTATGTTCTGCGGATCCACTTCGAGACTACAAACAACATGGCGGAGTATGAAGCACTCATGCACGGACTACACGTAGCCAAGGATATTGGCATCAAGCGCATAGTTTGTTGTGGAGATTCCGACTTGGTTGCCCAGCAGGTGGCTAGCACCTAGAATGCGCGGAACCCTATGATGGTGGCATATCGAGATGAAGTGGACGAGATAGCCTAGAGCTTCTTGGGCTATGAGGTCAAGTATGTACCTAGGGAGCAAAACGAGGCGGCTGATCTACTGTCTAAGCTAGGATTAGGGCGCAAACGAATTCCGCCTGAAGTTTTCCTGGAGCATCTACGGACACCATCCGTGAATGGAGAAGACATCGACAACCCGGATAGAGTTGACTCTTTTGTCCACATGGTGGCAAAGGTCCCTCCGGCTTGGACAAACCGTTCATGAAATTTCTCGAACACGGAACTTTGCCCGACGACAAAGTCGAAAGACGGCAAATAGTACGTCAAGCAAAGAGCTATACCATAATCAATGGACAACTCTACAAAAGAAGCACTACCGGTGTATACCTTAAGTGTGTTTCCCAGCAAGAAGGTATTGAAATCCTACGCGAAATCCATCTCGGACATTGCAGGCATCAGGCCGCTCATTGATCGTTGGTCGTGAAAGACTTCCGGCAAGGATTCTACTGGTTGACCGCGAAGGAGGACATCGACAAGCTGGTTGAGATATGCATGGGATGCCAGTATTATGCCCGACAACCACATGTTCCTGCTGAAGAATTGCGAACAATACCAATAACTTGGCTGTTTGCGGTTTGGGGGCTGGACATGGTTGGTCCGTTACAGACGGCACCATGTGGGTTTACACATCTGCTAGTAGAAGTTGATAAGTTAACTAAATGGATAGAAGCTAAACCCATTAGAAAGCTTGATGGGGCAACCGCCCTCAGGTTTATCTTTTGGCCTTCGATGTCTACATCATGGATACCGGAGGTTACCGTGTTGATGTCGGCATTCTCGTAGTGTGCCTTCACCATTTACAATCCCATCCTGGCACCAGCCCGTGCACATAAAGCTTTCCAGCTTGAGATACGCTCGGGCGCTCGGCGCAGGATCTCCTAGAACTTCGCCACAGAGTCCGATGCCTTGATGATAATCTGGAGGGACTTGGCAATCTCTTTGGTCTGCGCAATGGCGGTGTTGATAAAGTTGTCGGCAAGGTCCATGCATTCCTTTGGCGGAGGAGGCGACCGGGTTAAACCCATATGAGCTGCGAATTCCCGACAAAGGAGCGCATGAGTTCAAAAATTCAGAGTATCTAGACTACAGAAATCCAAGATGGAGAATCACTTACTGAAGATGCTGGCCTCAGCCTGCCAGAGATTATCCGCCATGGAGTCTCGTTCTTGTTGGAGGATCTTATACGCTTCATGATGGTGTTGATTTTGCTCATCGGCAGCTTTTTTGATCTTTTAAGATCGCGATTTCCTCCTTCAAGCAGTTCATCTCCTCGTTGGCGGAGTCCTGCAGGGCTTTCATCGAGTCTTCATGCATTTTCAGCATCTCCTCCCTCTCCCTCTTAAGGATCTTGTTTTCGCTATCCAGCTGCTGAATATGCTTGGATTGCTCAACAATATCCTTAGCCTTGGAAATGGTTTCTGCAAGTCTGAGAAATAAAAGTACACAGTGAATACTTAGAGAATACACAAGATCAAGTCAGAATACGAAAAGAAAGGAAAAACAGACGCTTGCTCTTGATGATCTATTCCTTCAAGAAGGCAGTTTTACCCTTTTCAGCTTCCAGGTCCGCGCGCATCTTCTGGTACTTGTCGTTGGCCATGCCCCTCCGAGCATTCTCATTCTGTGGAAAGGAAAAAGTTAAACGTTGTTTGGTCTACTTGGAGCATCTTGCCGGAAAATTTCCACCTAGACGTTCGGGGGATACAGCGAGAGTTTTTAACTTAGCAATATGCTTAGTCTTTTTTAAGCATCTAGTCGGAACTAATTCAGTTACAACTAGAAGCTTTGGTGCTACAGTATAAAGTTTTTAACCCAGACGTATGCTTAGCTTCTTTTTAAAGCATCTAGTCGGAACTAATTCAGTTATAACTAGAAGCTTGGGGGCTACAGTATCAAAATTTATAAACACTGTGTATGCTACTCTTAAAGCATCTAGTCGGAATGATTCATTCAAATTGTATGCTTGGGGGCTACAGTGAGAAGTTTTCTAGCTTAGTCACTCTTAGATCATTTAGACACAAAGATCTATGGTTTTCCGTCTAAATCCTCGGGGGCTAAAGTGGGATACTCATATAAAATGCAAAAGGCAAATAAAACTTATAAGTGCAATGATCTTGAGGTTAGTAGCACTCTCAGCCAGCAACTTGCCGAAGGATACACTGTTTCCTTGCAAGATTTCTGCTTGCCGGAGAAGCTCCTCGAGACCACATGTTGGAGATGTCGGCGCCGCACCAGGAACCAGAGAGGTGCTACTCGGCGTAAGTGTCGGGTAGACTATCTTCGGGAACTCTATGGTCTTCCTGGGGGCGAGGGCGCCGCCTTCGGAAGATGTACCACCTTCCACCACTGCCTTACCGCTACCCATGGCATCCTTAGCCAGAGCTTCAGCCATTTGGTGTGCGGCACTCTCCTGCGTCACCTGTTCGCTGATAACAGCGAGCTCTATGGAGTCACCTGAGTCCACTTCCATGGCAGAAGGGCTAGATACTTCTTTATCTTGAGAGCTTGTCGGAGCAGACGAGGGCTAGACGACGGGAATGACAGGGGCGATGGTGGGAGATACGTCGCGATGCAGCATATCCTTTATGGTTCTAGAAGCCCCCAAAGTTTTGGAGGCCTTCTTCAAGCTGGTTGTCGCTTTCTTTCTAAAACCTGCAAAATGCATAAGTACAGTAATAAGACAGAGAATCGACAATGTCGGAGGGAAAGAATCTTACACAAGAGGGGGTGCTTTAGCAAAGGGGATCCTAGTAACCTTTCTTTTCTCCGCCTCCAGGGCGGTGGTAGTCTTCTTGGAGGCTCCACCCTTCGTCTTTTTCTTCTTGCCTCAGTCGGCAGCGTTAGAGGTGGAGCTCTTCTGCTTTCATGCCAATGGAGCATCGTCGTCGGACACGATGGTGACTTCCTTCATCTTTGGATCATAGATTTGAGGAGCCATGTTGTCATCATCTATGTCGGTGAGCTGTTAAGTGAAGAACCACCATGTTAGATGAGATGGTAATGGCTAGACGGAAGAACTGGAGTATATGTCATACACGGAAAATAAACTGTTACCTTTGGGCACTTGCTCTCTACGAACATGTCGTAGGCGATGGCGAAGCCACTCTTCCTATCCTTCACCTTGAAGATGTCCTTGAGGCGAAGCTTGATGGAGTCGCTCGAGAAATTGTCCTCGGAGATGCGGAGGCTATCCCTTCTATCGTTGGAATACTCGTGCATCAGCTTCAAGCGGTGCTGCAGAGGCTGGATCCGCCTGATGAACTAGCACATGCCTAGGTCCAATCCGGTTAGACCCGTCTCTACGAACCACTCTATCCGCCTTATAGCGCGGGAAGCGTCGATGTCGGAGGGAAGGGAGGCCTGGGATCTCCATGTCGAGGCTTCGACGGCTGCTCCATCAACAAAGTTCGGGTACGTGACTTCTCGGCCAGAGGGATATATGGGCCGTAGAAGTACGTTCGCTGCCAGTCCTTGCAGGATTCGTGGCCGACGATGTCCGGGAAGCGCCGGCCAGGCCGGATCTTAAAACTAATGGTTCCACAATTTCTAAGCTCGTCCTTGCCGGCTCCGGCTTCGCGCTTGACGGTAAAGAAGTATATAAAGAGATCTAGATAAGGCCTAATCCCTAAATAACCCTCGAAGAGCGCCGCGTAGTTGCTGAGCGCTAAGATGCTATTGGGGGAGAGGTTATGTGGCTGTACTCGGTAATGATTCAGGACAACAAGGAAAAAGTTGGAGATGGGCAGGGAGACGCCGCGTACCATCTGCGCTTTGAGGTACACCTTTTCTCCGGCTTGGGGAGAAGGTGTGACCTCGCCGGCCGGCGCCGCTCGCTAGGCGATCCCCTCCGTCACGGGGAGGTAGCCCTCGTTGATCAGTTCTTTGATGTCGCGGTCCGTGATATCCGAACCTGGGGATGACCAGGCCCTCTGGGGGCACGACGACAGAGCTCGCCGCCGTTGCCGCGGCTTCACCCAATGCCGTCATCGAAGGGGAGGAGCTGCTGCTGGCCATTGGGTGTGTTCGACGGTGACTGGGAAAGATTGGAGAGCTAGGGTTTTTCACACGTTGCGCGGAGAGCTCGAGGAGGCGCTCGCTAGAGGAAGAAGACGATGTAGGGGAGAATGAGGTGAAAAAGTAAATTTTCCACCGCAGTTACTATTTATGGTCTCGGACATCAAGATTCGTGCAACTTGATCGAATGGTTTCCGCATAGACGACGTGTGCGGAGACATGCGCGAAAGTTTCGCCACGTACCAACCGTCGCTGCCAACGGTTTGTATCGCTCGCGCTGGAAAAGTGGACATGATTGTGTTATCTACATGTGTGAGTTACAAGGCGTTGCGGACCTATGTCTACGTCGCCTAGCTGTCATAGGCAGATGAACCATCACATCGGAAGATTTCGGCAAGGATGGATCCGGTCCGGCTACGGAAGAGTACGATATAAGATTCAACAATTCTCCGACTTATGAATTGAAGATGGAGAAAACCTTGCAGGGTTCTTTGGGAGGACTACAAGATGTTTCTTGACGATTTGCCGACATCCATCTAGACGGAGAATTCAACCTGAAGAGGCAAGACGGTGCAAGATCTCAGAGTTCTCCGGGGGCTACTGTTGGGGATACGCTATATGGAAATCCTCATAGCATGTCTCTTATCCGGATAACCCGGGTGGCCCACAGTTGGTAGCATGGCCCATGGCCTGCTGGGAAGCCCAGTTAGATGGATCCAGAAGGGAGGCCCATGCCGGATAAAGGAAGGCTACGGTGGAGTCACCGGCGTACCCGGAGCCTTGGAGTGCAAGACACGCTAGACTAGTAATAGATCGTGTAGGACTCTGTAACCTACCCGGCTAGGACTTTTCCCTGTAACCCTAGGACCTGGCGACTATATAAATCGGGCCTATGGGAGCCTTTAGGGCACAATCTCAGACAACTACACATAACCTCGCATAGCGAACCTATCTCTATAACTCGGCGTATTTCCATTATAGTGATTTATAGCAGGAGTAGGATTCCTCCACCATTGTGGGATCTGAACCTGGGTAAGCTATGTTACCTCATACCTTTCAACCGTCCGCCTTCCCCCATGTCTCTAAACACGCACTGTGAGGACCCCTTCATGGCGTACTCATCGGCAATACCACGACAGGGATATCTTTGTGTGGTCCACACAAGAACTGCAAGGAGTTCCGAGGGAGCTGGCTGAGCACTCTCTTCATGTAAGGCCATATGCCAAGCCGGTGAAGCAACCCCTCCACCGCTTCGCCAAAGATAGGAGGAAAGTGATAGCATCCAAGATAGCTAGGCTCTTGGCTGTCGGGTTTATCACGGAAGTACTACACCCAGATTGGTGTCAGATCCAGTCTTGGTCGAGAAGAAAAAAGATGACTCAAATGTGGCAGTGGTGTGGCGTATGTGTATTGACTACACGAACCTCAATAAGGCGTGTCCAAAATATCCATTCCCCCTGCCACGGATCGATCAAGTCATTGACTCTACTGCCGAGTGTGAGTTGTTGTCATTTGTGGATGCGTATTCTGGTTTCCACCAGATACCACTGAATCCGGATGATCAAATAAAGACAGATTTTATCACCCCGTATGGGGCTTATTGCTATCGTACTATGTCGTTTGGATTGAGAAATGCAGGTGCAACATACTAGAGATGCATGCAAAAATGCTTGCAAGATCAACTGGACAAAAATGTTCAAGTATACGTCGATGACGTGGTGATAAAAACCAAACAAAGTCATACTCTAATTGAGGACTTGCGTCAAACATTCGCAAACCTAAGAAGATTCCGAATGAAACTCAACCCGGAAAAATGCACATTTGGTGTCCCGGCTGGAAAGTTACTCGGATTTCTCGTATTTAGCCGAGGAATTGAGGCTAATCCGACAAAGATCAGAGCCATTGAAAGAATGGAATTGCCAAAAACTCTCAACGATGTTCAAAAGTTTACAGGATGCCTGGCCTTGTTGAGTAGGTTTGTCAGTCGGCTAGGCAAAAAAGCCTTACCATTATATCAACTAATGAAAAAATCAGACAAGTTCACATGGACATAGCAAGATGATAGCGCTTCCCACGAACTCAAAAAGATGTTGGCAATAGCACCAATATTAGCCTCATCACTATCAAAAGAGCCAATGATGCTCTATGTCGTGGCAACCAATAGAGTTTTCAGTGCGGTAATAGTGGTAGAGCGCAAAGAAGAGGGCAAATCAGTCCAAAGGACAGTTTATTATCTGAGTGAAGTACTCTCTACATCAAATCAAAATTACCCTCACTACCGAAAAATGACATATGGGGTGTATATGGCAGCAAAGAAGCTGAAGCACTATTTCCAAGAACACCCAATCCGGGTAATATGCGAGGCACCTATCTCCGATATATTGGGAAGCAAAGATGCCAGTGGTCGAGTGGAAAATGGGCCATAGAGCTAGCACCATACACTCCACAATATGATAGGCGAGATGCAATTAAATCTCAAGCTGTAGCTGATTTCTTCGTGGACTAGATGGAAATGCAATATGAGCCACCAATGCCAGACCCGAATTATTGGAGGATGCACTTTGATGGATCCAAGACAAAGATGGGTCTGGGTGCCAGGATAGTACTCACGTCACCAAAGAAGGATCAGCTCAAGTATGTGCTGCAGATCCACTTTGCTGCATCCAATATTGGCCGAGTATGAAGCACTTGTCCATGGCATAAAAGTGGCCAAGGAAATTGGCATCAAAAGGATCATCAGTTTTGGCGACTCGGATATGGTTATCCATTAAGTCTCTGGGCATTGGGATGAATTGGATGCGAATATGGAACTGTATCATTTTCATGTGCAACATATTTCGGGATACTTTGACGGGTGTGAATTTCATCACATACCCAGAGCAGAGAATGAGGCAGCTGACATACTATCCAAGTTAGGATCATCTCGGCAAGCAATCCCACCAGGAGTAGCATTGGAACATCTCAGGAAACCATCGATCAAGCCGTCACTAGAGTCCGAGTCAATTAGGCTCATCTCGGCGAACCAGGAGTCAGACGTTGTGCCAATGGAGATTGACTCAGGGGCAGGTTCGAGCAACTCGGGGACTCCCCATATTATGTCGGCAGAGCATATGCCGGCTGAGCCAATGGAAATTGATGGAGAAATAGACCCGGCACCAGTGATACCAACCTGGGCGCAACCAATATTTAACTACTTGAGAGATGGAACATTGCCTGATGATGAGATATTAGCAAGCCAAATAGAGAGAAGAGAAAAATCATACACAATAATCAACAAGGAGTTGTACAAAAGGAGTGTGACGAGTGTACTGCAGCGTTGCATAACTCCTGAGAAAGGCCAAGAAATATTGTTGGACATTCAGCAAGGATAATGTCGGCGCCATGCATCGTCAAGAGCATTGGTAGCCAAGGCATTCCGACATGGATTCTATTTGCCAAGTGCACTGGAAGAGGCACAAGATCTAGTAAGAAAATTCAACGGTTGCTAGCGCTACGTGTCAAAGTCACACTTACCAGCATCCGAGTTGAAAACTATACCAATCACTTGGCCATTCATAGTATGGTGCCTGGATATGGTAGGACCCTTCAAACCAGCGAGGGGTGGTATGACTCACATAATAGTAATGGTTGACAAGTTCACCAAATGGATAGAAGTGAAGCCCATCAAAAAATTGGATGGAAAAACAGCCGTCACATTCCTAAAAGATATAATCCTGAGATATGGTCCCCCGCACAGTGTGATCACAGATAATGGCACAAACTTTGCCAAAGGAGCTTTCGCTCGCTTCTGTGGGAAAAACCAAATAAGACTCAATGGAGCGTCAGTCGCTCATCCAGAACCAAATGGACAAGTTGAACGAGCTAACGGCTTAGTCCTATTTGGGATAAAACCCCGCCTAATGGAACCACAATAGAGATCACATGGATGTTGGATCGAGGAAATACCCTTAGTATTGTGGAGTTTAAGGACAACACTGAATTGATCAATAGGCTATACGATGTTCTTCCTTGTGTATGGGGCAGAAGCAGTTTTGCCTGCCGACATAGAGTATGACTCGCCAAGAGTAAGACAGTACTCGGAAGCCGAGGTGAAAGAGGCCCGAGAAGGGAGTTGATTTACTCGAAGAAGCAAGAGAATTGGCATTGTCCAGATCCGCCATATACCAAAAAAATCTCCGACGCTATCATAGCCAGAAAGTTCAACCTCGTGTTTTCTGAGAAGGGGATATGGTGCTCAGGCTAGTGCAACACACAGCTGGGATGCATAAACTATCACCCCCATGGGAAGGACCATTCATTATAAGCAAAGCATTGCACAATGATTCATATTATTTAATAGATGCTCGTGAAGCACAAAAGATCAAGGCAGACAGATCAGGTGATGAGACCAAAAGGCCGTGGAATGTGGCATTTCTACGTCCTTTCTACACTTAGGAGAAGCAGTGTATGTATCTCTCAAACACTCATATGTCGGATACTCATGCTGGCTATGTGCTAATAATAAAATGGTATGACTCAAAAAACTGACTCGGGTACTACCCCTTATGTTTATCCTTGAAAATTATATGTCGGCTGGCGTTGACACTTAAGACTTATCTCGGAACAAGTAATGTTTACTCGGATAGAATCAACTCTTCGACTATGATGTTGTCCGAAAACATGGCTTCATGGCAAGCAAGTGTAAAAGATCAACGACGAGTAAACATGAACACCGAAAAAGTAAAGGGGAAAATGCGAGTTGACCCTATGTATGTTTTGAATAACTCATTGCAGGATATATTGGTTTGTATGTCGAATGACCCTAGGTCAAGTTGTCCAGTTTCATATCCGCTAACCGAATCCTTCGGACTTTGAGACTCTAATGTCGAATGCCGAAAAAGGTAGACAAGAGCCAAATTCAAGGAAAAAGGGAAACAACAAATGAAACTCGGGGACTTGCCCCTGGATGATTGGCATTCAGAGCAGAATAAAAGTTTAAACCTTATCAAAAGGCACATACCCAAAATAAGTGCACTGTATATTACATCTGCACCCGGCATACCGGGGATCTCATCAAAGTTAAGTGTTTTTCATAACCAGCTTAAGAAGTAGCTGGACTCAGAGGAGCGTTCTTGGGGCTGGAGTTGGGAGCATCGTCTGGAGCGTCGGCCAAGTCAGGTGCGTCAGCCGAGTCTACAGGACCATCTGACTCGGTGGCCTCGCTGTCAGCATCGTCATCATTGATAGTCTCGGCAAGCGTCTCACCAAGGTCGAGGAAGCTGGGCCCATCGCACCAGGCGTTCACCAGAGCGTACTCTAGCATGGCATAGGCTCGCTCTTGGTGCCTCCTGATCAGCTCAGGCTCGTAGATCCACTTGCCTTCATCCCTCATATGCTGGAGAACATCGAGGTTGATGTCCTCGTACCATGAGAGCACAAAGGCAGGGGCCTTGTCCGTTGCAGCACGTCCAGCTGACTCACACCACTGATCCAACCTGTCCTCGGTCAGAAGCAGCTTGGTAGCCAAAGGCTCAATGAGCGTGGGTGCATCCTCATCTGTCCAGAGCATCCTAAATGCATGGATTGCCGACTTAAGCAAAGTGACACCACATGACTTAAGAGTGGTTGCACGCTCTGACAGCACTACCAGGTGTTCATCAATGGTGATCTCGCCGTCAGCAGGAGCTCCAGACTCGGCGCGAACCTTCTTCATTGCCCTCGGCGCGAACATATCAGCTTCAGGAAAGTTCTCTGCAAATTTGAAGGAACATTAACAAAACAATGAAAGAGAGGCAAAGAATAAGGATAGAAGTACAACCAAAAGAGTAATAACTCACTACCGAGAAATGATTTGATCGCGCCAAGCTTGCTCTGCCAGATGTTGGCCTTGGCTTGAAGAGCTTCCAGGTCCTGGTGCGCCGACTGAACGGCCAACTCGGCCTCCTTGAGCAGCTGGTTGGTCTTTTCGGCACTGGCAGCGTGCTGGCCATCCTTCTCGGCAAGTTCTTCGTGCAGGCCCTTCAGCTCGGACTGGTGCTTTTGCTCCATATCCGCCATCTGCTGCTTTAGCCGGGTCACCTCGTCTCGCTCCTTCTGGAGTTCAACTTGGTGCCTTTCTGCTTATTTAGAGCATGTGACTCGTCAGTAACAGCAAGGTATCTCGGATCCGTCAAGATAAAAATGAAAAAGGAATAAGCATAAATGCAGAGCGAACACAAAAATTCTATGAACTTACTTTCATCGCTGATCTGTGAGTGCAGCGCATCAATGGTAGATTGGGCAAAAGCTGTGGAAGGACAACGAAAGAATCAAGGAGATGAAACAGAGAAGGCATGCCAAATAAAAGCAAGACGAGTAAGAAAATTACCTTGGCCCTGAGCCTCGGCTTTCAAGTCTTGGTGAGCGAGCTCAAGCTTTCTATACTCCTAGAGGAGAGCCTGATGCACCTTCGTACGCTCATTATTTGTAAGCTACACAAAAAAGATATAGTTAGAAGGTGTACGGTCAAGCTTACAGCCAAATAAGTTCCTTACTCGGCAGTAACCTCAGGGACTAGGGATCATGCATAATATAAATATACTCAGTACACAAAAGAGTAAGTAAGTGGCATACCTCGTTCACTTGATCTGCTTTGGCCATCAAGGTGATGGCCTGCTGAGTCATATCTGAGACAACCTTGGGGCTCAGCTTCATCTTCTTACCAGAACCGGAGCTAACTTCCTGCTCGCCAGCCGCATTCCAGGCAATGGCGTAGCACTCCGCAAAACCAAGGTCGTGCCCACGGAGCGTCCGAGTTAGGAATTGCCCTTTCTTCAGGGTAGTTCCCACCCCGGCATGAGTAGCAGCAGTGCTGGTATGTAAGTCACTAGCTCTGGAAGCGCTGCCAGATCTAGCGGCTGCAGATTCACCCAACTGACCCGCCGGAGCGGGTGCCGTTGTTGATGGTTTGGGGATCTATGGACCGGTGTTTGGAGCGTGGATTAGAGTCAATTACTTGGTCGTTGATGGCTTGCTGGATGCGGAGCGAGCGTGGCCTTGAGCAGCAGGCCGAGTCTGATCTTTGGCGAGAGAAGCAGAAGAAGCAGGTCTGGGACTGGTTGAGGAAACAGGGGCCGAATGGGCAGGCTCAACAGATGAAGGAGGGGCTATAATTGGGTCAGCAAGCAAACTGGTATTGGGGGAGCTAGCAACAGGAGTTTCCTCGTTGCCGATATTGCTGGCACTGGTTTCGAGGGTCTTTTCGGGTAAGGTAACTAGAGAGATAGGTCGGGTCTCCTACAACGGGTGCGCCGCCGGGTCAGCCTCACTCTGAGACGCATGAGTCTCAGTAGTGGGGGAAGTGACCCGGACGGGGCTCTGCACAGCGGTGTCAGCACGAGGAGGAGAAGCAGGCCTCAATGGCGAAGAAGCCATGCTAGGTGCAGCTTGGCTAGCAGACATGGTCGCGCTGAAAATAAGAACAAAAGTCTATAAGAAAAACAATCACAAAACAGGAAAGAAAAATGAAGGGTATTTGTCATGGGAATGGCCACGGCAGATGCTGCAATCGGCAGCTAGTAGTAGAACATGGGGCAAGGGTGGCCTGCCATCTGTGGTGCGAGATGAGGGCGGAGACACAAGGGTTTACCCAGGTTCGTCCCCCCGGAGGGTAAAGACCTACTCCTGGTAGATTGTATTAAGGAGAGAGTACAAGGGAGAGCTCGACGACTAGGCGGTGAGTCACTGGGGTGTATGATGGAACGTGTCCTCTATGCGTACCCTAGGGAGGTTTATATAGGCTCACCTCGCTAGGGTTTACAGATCTACAACCGAATTGGTTAAGGATTCGGAGGGTCTTTGACCTAATCCGACTGGGCCTAGCTACGCTTCTGGGCCTCCGGCTTCCAGTCGCCTGGGTCCTAGCCAAGTCTCGATCCAGTCGCCATCCTGCGGGCCCACTGGCTGGCAGCTTGGGCCAATAGGAAACGCCCTGCTGGGCATACCCTAGTAGGCATATCCCCATCAGTAGTCCCCGAGGCCGTCGTTGATTCGTCGCAGGTGTTCGTTGGAAGTTGAAGTATACGGGTCCAATTCGGACGCCCAGTCGAATCGGCGGTGGACTCATGAACAACGAAAAGAACTAGTCATTTGAATCGCAATAACGGCGATTAATCAGATCGCAGCTTGGTGAACGGGTCGGCAAATAATTTAGTCACTGTCTTAGTGATCAGGTCGGAGAATCGTCAAGTCGCTGAAGATAGCGAGTCGAGCGGATGAACACTACTAGAGAAAAGGCTATAGGAGACATGCTTATGCGAGGCACATTTAGACATATGCGCCTCCTATCAAAATAGGCGAGGCGCACTTTGCGATATGCGCCTCTAGTTTAAAAATAGGCGAGGCGCATATGATAACAATGCGCCTCCTATAAGCCTTGTACGGACTAAATCTAGAAGCCCCATATTATGCGAGGCGCATTCCAGTCATATGCGCCTCCTATATATTAGATAAGCGAGGCGCATATGGGAAGAATGCGCCTCGCATAATCTGTGTGGGCCCACGTGTTGGTAGGTGCACGAATATGCGAGGCGCATATGGTTATATGTGCCTCCTATATTTGATAATACGCGAGGCGCATATGGCCATATGCACCTCAAGTAACTCCTGCGGGTCCAGGCGGAGGTAGGTAGCCACATATGCGAGGCGCATATTGCTATATGCGCCTCCTATAGTTTGAATTATAGGAGGCGCATACTGTGCAATATGAGCCTCGCATAACTGCACCACTTTTTTCCAGCAGCGACAGCCCACCCCACCTCACTCCACACGGGCAACAGTTTTCTCCACTTCTCTCTCCCCACAGATTCTCCCTGCCTATCTCTCCTCGCCGCTCCCCAATCCTCTCCCCTCCGTCGCCCTCCACCAGACCACCACCGTCCCGCTCCCCTCCGCCGGCCTTCACCCAACCACTGTCGTGCCGCTCCCTTCCACGGGCCTCCACCAGACCACCGCGGCGCGTCCCGCTCCCCTCCGCTGGCCTCCACCAGACCAAGGCCGTGCTGCTCCCCTCCGGCGGCCTCCACCAGACCACCGCCGCTCCGCTCCTCGAGCTCGCCTTGAGCCGGTGGCGAGCTCCCGCTGGCCGCTCCCCTCCTTCCTCGGTTCCTCCCCGTTCCCCGACTCCACCCTCAGCCCTCTGCCCTCTCCCGCCCCCTTCGTCGCCCTCCACCAGACCACCACCGTACGGTCTGGTCGATTTGTGCTCAGGTCATCTGGGATAAGGTCCTTCTCCATGCACACTCGAGCTCAGGCAGGAGTGCCTGGATGCCTGCCGGAGGAAGGTGGACCAGGCCAACCGCTGCCGGGCGCAGCTGCGGCAGACCATCGCCGATGCCGAGGCCAAGCTCGCCGCCATCTGCTCCGCCTTGGGCGAGCCGCCCGTCCACGTGAGGCAGGTTGGTCACTGACGCGCTGTTCTAGCTGCTGTTTTTTCAGGTACCCAATGCTTGTTTTGTGGGAGAATGCTTCTGTTGAACTGTTTGATATGGGAAAACTAGGCATACAACCTATTGTTTGATATGATTATGCCGCAAGAGTAAACTCTGTTCTTCAACATGGTTGGCAGCATTTGGTTTCACAAACTAAGGAAGGTTAGCTGTGCTGAATGTTTGGGTGATGATTAGGGACACTTGCAGTCATTTGTTTCTATTACTTCAGCCATTTCATTCATCTAATCGGAATCCTTAGTCGATAATAAACCTTGGGGTCTTGTTTCAATGGAGTCAGAATGGTAGCAATCTCAACTTATCCTTGCAGAGGAAGAAGAAAACCAAGGTTCATATGAATTTGATCGGAGTCATACCATTTTGATTCCATCAAGAGTATCTTAGTTATTAACCGAGACCAATTCAACTGTAAAATACAGCTTGGGATGAAGATGTAACGAGTTCACTCCGCGAGTATTGTTAATGTAGCTAATCCAATGACTTGCAGCTTCCCATGAGTACTGCACATGTAATGCGTATTTTCCATTATACTTTTCTTCAGTCGAACCAGAAAGCATGCGGTTTACGTGAGGAAATGAGTGCAATCGTCTCATATCTGGAAGAGATGAAGAAGAGAAAGGTCGAAAGATGGAACCAGATTCTTGATGCTGTTGCCAAGATAAAGAAGATATCATCTGAGATAAGGCCTGCAGATTTCGTCCCGTTTAAAGTACCTGTGGGTAAATCTGATCTATCCTGCAAAAAGCTAGAAGAGTTGAGAACGGAGCTACTGTCCCTAGAAAAGGAGAAGGTCTATCTATGTTCATGCCTTTTGCACTTTCTTCCTCACTAACTACCTTTTAGATTTACCACATCTGCTGATTCTATTATCTTTTGAATATGTCACAGAGTGAGCGGCTAAAGCAAGTAATGGAATACCTGAATACTTTGCATTCCTTATGTAAAGTACTTGGCATTGACTTCAAGCAAACAGTGTCTGATGTACACCCCAGTCTGGATGAAGATGAAGTACCAAGGAACATAAGCAACACCACAATTGAGAGGCTGGCGTTGGCAATACAGAGACTACGTGAAATAAAAATCGAAAGGATGCAGAAGGTTAGCATCTTACAGTTCCAATGTGGAAAATTCATTATGTGTCTCATTTCAGGCATTAACTCTGTTAGCTCTGGCAGCTTCAAGATCTTTCATCAGCAATTCTAGAACTATGGAACCTTATGGATACACCCATTGGAGAGCAGCAGGTGTTCCAGAATGTAACATGCAATATTGCTGCCTCAGAATCTGAAGTAACAGAGGCTAACACCCTTTCCATTGACTTCCTGAACTATGTGAGTCAGTGAGTTGGTTGCAGAACTTGATTTAAATTGATATGGGAAAACTAGGCATACAACCTATTGTTTGATATGATTATGCCGCAAGAGTAAACTTTGTTCTTCAACATGGTTGGTAGCATTTGGTTTCACAAACTAAGGCAGGTTAGATGCGCTGAATGTTTGGGTGATGATACTAGCAGTCATTTGTGTCTGTTACTTGTTGCACCCATATATATATATGCATGATTCTATCTTGTGAACTGTTATTGCTTTCCACTGACACAACTTCTCGGGCAACAACTACCTAGGCTACGAGAGTAGAGAGGTGGCGGAAGAGAAGTGGAGGAGGCACAGAAGGAAGAAGTGGAGGAACTTCCTCGTGATCACCACCTTGTTGCTCTTCATGGTAGGTTATGTGCTCTACTTCATCTAGCTAGAGCTCCATCATCGGAGTTGTAATGTGGTTGTGAACTTGTAATCGGAGGTGTGATCTTGTGGCACAAACACTTGGTGTTGTGTGAAAACTTGGCACTTGTTGATTCTACTTGATGTATGAACTTGTATGGCATGATTGATGTGTAATGTATTGTATTCATGTTGGTTCTATTATGCTTTGGCAAATTACAAGTTTTTGAAAAATTCTGTGCTCTTTATACTGTATTCTGGACTATATTGTATATTTGAATATCTGTATATTATTATTTATAGTGGTCTGTAAAACTTGAATTTCGAAAATATTACCGGATGCGCGTATAGGATACTATAGGAGGCGCATATACTATAAATATACGAGGTGCATTGTAAAACATATGCGAGGCGCATATGATATGCGCCTCCTATAATTCACATATGCGAGGCGCATATCGATATGCGCCTCGCATATGTGAAGTATAGGAGGCGCATATCATATGCGCCTCGCATAAGAAATACCCGAGGCTTGAAGCTAGAGGCGCATATGATATGCGCCTCGGATAGGCTTTTAGGTGCGCCTCGCATAGGCTTTTATCTAGTAGTGGAAGTTGCACCGTCAGCTTGGTCAAACTAGCCGTTGGGTAATACAACGCTAATATCGGCGTAATTACCGCGTGGTAACGGCTCCCCGAAAATGGCGGGTAACAACCACTATATAAGGAGAGTGACGGGTGAGGGGAAAACACTTCCCTCACTTCATCCCATCTTGTGCATTCTCAATCCTCCATTCCGCGCAGCGACCAGAGCGACCCATAGCGATTTGCAGCCCGAGATCCCCCAATCGATAGCCCCTCCTGCGGAACCATGGGGCAGATCCAAGTGTACGAAGGCGCTGCTGAGATCATTCGAGGAGGCAGGGATCCTCCGCGCCGGGAGATGGCGCATCCCCGCGGACGGAGAGGTGATCCCAGATCCACGCGAAGGGGAGTTCGTCTGCTTCACCAGCCATCTAGAGTGGGGGCTCGGATTCCCCACCTCCCTCTTCTTCTGCCGCTTCTGTGCCTACTACGACATCCAACCGTCAGACCTGGGACCGCATAGCATCGAGTAGCTCGCCATCTTCGTGGCGTTCTGCGAGTGCTACCTGGGCTATCGAACATACTTCCCCATATGGCAAGATCTGTTCCATGGGAGGATCATCCGCGAAGAGGCAGGCGGCCCGATGTTAGCCGCGGGCGGCCTAACCTTCCTTCTGAAGTCGAAGGCGTCGTTCTTCGACCTGATGCTGCCCGCCAAAGCAGCAAATGAATGGAAGAAGAGCTGGTTATACGTGACCGAGTCGCCGCCGGACGACGAGGTGGCACTTCCGAGGTACTCCGCCGACCGGCCCGAGCCACGTCGGCTCCAAGTCACCAAGCTTCCGCTGGACCAGCGGATGGTCGTTGACGAGATGTTGCAGACCATCCGCAACCTGAAGAAGAAGGGCCTCCAAACCATCAAACTCTACAACTGCTGGCTCGGGCGACGGCTCATGCCTCTGGCCAGCCATACCCACTATATGTACGAATATATTGGCAAGGATGACCCAACGAAGTCCTGTCATGTCGAGTGGAGACTCAATGACTACACCCTGGCCCTGAAGAATATCACCCAGGCGGTGTATCTCGATGCAAAGGCCGGGGTCACACCTTACACCGTGAAGCGTCAAGCTCCAACGGTGAGTTTTTATTTCCCATGCACTCGCAGTCGCAGTTTTTCATTCGCGGTCGTGCTAATGTTGCTTGGGTGTTGCAGCTATTCCAAGTGGTGGAAGGTTGGCTTCCACCCGCAGATGACGAGAACTCGAACTCGTTCGCTGAAGACGAGAGCGATTCATCACCTGATAAGGGCGATGTCAGAAGTGATGGGGGCGGCGGTGATGATGATGACGACGATGGCGACGAAGCCGTGGAGGTCGCTGCACCAACGGTCCGCAAAACCCATGAGAAACATCAACATGAACTCGAGGCCAGCAAAAGCCTCGAGGGCCACGACGACGACGATGACGAGCTCCCCGAGCATACCTCGCAGCGTGAAGCCACACCATCAAAGAATAAGAAGCCGCCGCCACCAAAGAAGAAGACAAAGTCGGCTAAGCCGGTGTCTCTACCTCGGTCCGCGAGTATCTCCGATGCTACCAGCATAGCCAAAGAAGTAGCGGCGCACGCGACCGTGGTGACTGGTGCAACCGTCGTGGAATACGAGGTGATGTTGGTGTCACTACCGCCGCCGTTCATCCCAGTCATCGGGCTGGTGGCTGCTCCAGCCGCAGGGGCCTCGCCGCCGAGAGGAGCTCCCACGGCGATCACCACTGAACCTCCTGTCGTGGCCATGTCCTCAAAGAAGCCGTCAGTGTCTTGGGCGCAGAGCGCGTTCGAGACGGGCCTTAGTCGGAAACTAGGGCCAGAATTGGAGAAGTCGGCCAGTATTCATACTGGCCTACGATTTATCCCAGTCGCCAAGTGAGTATTCCTCAAACCTTTCATTTGTCTGCTTGATTCATGTTCGACTGGCGAGTGTTATTGACGGAGTTGTTTCGCAGGACTGGATTGAAGAAGATAGGTCACCCTTCGGTGGCCAAGGTTCCATCGGGCATCGTGGAGACGCCAGCTGATCCCTTGAAGAAGAGGAAGGGCGACAAGGTTGAGGCTCCCGCTGAAGGTGCCAAGAGAACAAAAGGCGATGAGGTCGTCAAGATCTCGGACGAGCCAGCGGTTGCCCCGAGCGAAACCCCAATTGTGGTGGACGTAGCTCCGAAGGCCATGGAGGACGCGGAGTCGCAGCGGGCAGGCCCCACGGCCTCGTTTGAGGCGACCGGGCCACCTTCGTGTGGCGCGGGAGCCGCGGTGGCGATGTTCCCTCGCTTTGTAGAGAGGGCCGCCACGGCGAGTGCCTTGGTGCCGTCGAGCCAACTTCCTGGGGCCACCGGTACGGAGGTCGAACAGCGTCGCAGGCATACTCCACTCGTGATCTCATCAGTGGACGCAATGGAGCTTCGTGGCATGCTAGGTGCCGCCATCTAGGTATGCCTAGTCCCCGAGGATCGGGCCACTGAATTTCAGTGGTCGGATTCTTACTGTTTTTGCCAACCAGTCCCCGAGTGTCTATTCGCTGAATTTCAGCGGCTAGGCACTTAAGAATTTTTGTAGTCCAGTCCCCGAGTGGCTAGTCGCTGAATTTCAGCGGCTAGGCAGTTAGGAAGTTTTGTTGTCCAGTCCCTGAGTGGCTAGTCGCTGAATTTCAGCGGCTAGGCACTTAGGAAGTTTTGTTGCCCATTCCCGAGTGGCTAGTTGCTGAATTTCAGCAGCTAGGCACTTAGGAAGTTCTGTCGCCCAGTCCC
This sequence comes from Avena sativa, assembly GCA_916181665.1. NCBI lineage: Eukaryota > Viridiplantae > Streptophyta > Magnoliopsida > Poales > Poaceae > Avena > Avena sativa. Next base: position 361,041,859 of record OV702285.1, on the reverse strand, counting down.
CGAGTGGCTAGTCGCTGAATTTCAGCGGCTAGGCACTTAGGAAGTTTTTTTGCTGATGTTGTATTTGTTGCACAGGGCCTGCAGCGCGAGTTGGCCGAGCGGCTTGCTGCCAAGCACCGCGTGGACAAGGAGCTCCTCGCTGTTCAGAATGCAAACGAGCAGCTTCGAGCGACTGCGGGTGAGTGTTTGTCGTGTTCTAGCGCTAGTCTTGAACTTGTCATGTTTGTAACCTTTTTGTTGTGGAATCAGAGGATAGCGCGGCCGCGGTGAAGGAGGCTCGCCAGGGCCTCATGCCGGCGCGTGAGTTGACGGCTGCCCAGTCGCCTTGAGCGCCGCAGAGAAGCGGGTCTCCGAACTGGAGCGTGAGCTCAAGGAGGCGAAGGCGGAAGCGAGCGCGGCGGATGGACGGGCCTCGGCGGCCGTTACTTCTGCTGCTGACGAACGGAAGGTGTCGGACGCGCTCGTCGCCGGGCTGCAGAATGACCTTTCAGCTCTTCAAAATTTCATCACGGAACTCTGTCGCCCGCTAATTGGTGAGTGTTCCTTCTAAGAATCCCCAGGCGCGCGCCTCGCATTGTTTTGCTAGTGCTTCCCTTACTGTTTGCTTGTGTGTTGCAGGTCTAATCACTGATAACGCCGAAGATACGCAATCGTACGACGCGTGGCAATGCGTCACCACTCTGTTGATTCTGCCGCGCTGTCAGCGACCTGCCTCTGGGCGTATCTTCAGGAGATCTCGCCCACGGAGGTGATCCCCAGCGACCTCGTCGAAGTTTGGCGCTATATGGAGAAGGCTCCGGCAGTTGTGGAGTTCATGACGCGGTCGGCCTTCCGTCGTGGAGCGGCAACTGTGCTGAGCCTTGGGCTCACGCATTTTCCCGACGACTTCGACCTTGATGACTTCAACCTTGATGACGTCGCAAGGATGGTGGCACCTCCTCGTCGAAGCCTGCGGAGTGGAGTCTTTTGCCACTCGGCGTTAGCTTAAAATAAACATGTAATTCTCCTTATACGCGAACAAATTATGCTGCTATGAAGGAATGCAGGGGTTTCTTTGTCATTATGTTGGTGGTTTGGTTGTTTGTTGTGCGAGTCCCCAAGCGCGTCCGCCCTTTTTCTGGGGTTGATCTCGTTTTTATATGTTGCGTGAACTGTGAGTGAGTTAGGGTCGACTCACCATGGCTCGGGGAGCCAGTCGCATGGCGACTCCAAGGGGTGCTCTTTACTTGGCCGTTTTCCTGGGCGCGAACGGGGTCGGGTCGCCGAGTCCCCGGGCGTGGTACTTGGCCGTTCTAGTCGCATGCCCGAGGTAGGTGAGGACTAGGCGCGTTGTGTTAGGCGTGTCACTCCACCTGATCCGTGAGACTAGTCGCGTGGCGAGTCCAGGGCGCGCTCTCCTACTTAGCGTTTTTCCCTAGCCGCTCTTCTGTGGGCTGGCGTCAGTCCGCGAGCGTGGTACTTTGTCGTTTGAGTCGCTGCGCCGAGGATGTGGAGCACTGGGTCGCTGTGGGAGGCGAATGCAGTTGTCTTGGCTCGGGAAGCCAGTCGAGCGGGGCGACTCCAATGGGGCTCTGGGTTAGCTTTTTTCGTGGACGGTACGAGGCCTGAAGTTTTCCAGTGCCCTCGTACCGCACTACTTGGCCGTGTCGGTCGCGTCACCAAAGGTTGACTTATGCGAGTAGCGTAAGGATGTTATTACGAGTGAGAGTGGCACAAGGTATGGAGAGTGGACGCAATTTGTGCGAATCGATCTTCTTTATTTCATAGCGGGTAGGAGGTACATGTCTGGAGTTCTAAGTGTAGCACTTCCGTAAAAGGTTTACATTCCATGGCCCCTTGACGTCGAGTTTTCCGTCGCCTCGGACGTCGGTGAGGTAGTAGGCGTCATTGCCCAGGACTCGCCTGATGGCGAATGGTCCCTCCCAAGGGGGATAGAGCTTGTTCATGCCCTTCTTGTCCTGGATCAGACGCAGTACCAGGTCACCTTCCTGGAAGGTGCGAGTCCGTACTCGCCGGCTATGGTAGCGGCGAAGCCCTTGCTGGTAGATGGCGGTGCGGGAGCGAGCTAGATCGCGCGCTTCGTCGAGCTAGTCGACTCTGTCCTGGCGTGCGAGCTCGTTGTCGGCCTCCGTAATTGACCACCCGTGGCGAATCGTGCTCGAGGTCGGTTGGCATGACGGCCTCGGCACCGTACACCATGAAGAAGGGAGTGAATCATGTCGACCTATTGACGGAGGTGTTTTGGATGCCCCAGATGATAGAGGGGAGTTCTTCGACCCAGCACCCGGGAGTTCGCTCGAGTGGAACTTGCAGTCACGGCTTCAGGCCATGGAGGATGCTCTGGTTGGCGCGTTCCGCCTGTACATTGGACTCCGGGTGGGCGACTGAGGCGAGGTCGAGTCATATATTGTGCTCCTCGCAGAATTCGCCATGTCTCCTTTGGCGAAGTTTGTGCCGTTGTCCGTGATGATGTTGTGCGGGAATCCGTAGCGATAGATGAGCTCGCGTAGCAATTTGGTGGCAGTCTTCCCATCGCACTTGCGGACTGGCTTGGCCTCCACCCATTTTGTGAACTTGTCGACTGCGACTAGGAGGTGGGTGAAGCCATAGGGGGCCTTCTTGAACGGGACCACCATGTCCATGCCCCATACGGCGAATGGACAGGTGATGGGGATGGTCTTGAGTGCCGAGCTCGGCATGTGGGTCTGGTTGGCATACTTTGGCATCCGACGCATCGTTGGACGATGTTGACCGCCTCGCCATGTGCGGTGAGCCAGGAGAAGCCATGTCGCATGGCCTTGGCGACCAGGGAGCGGGCGCCGGCGTGGTAGCCGCAGTCGCCAGCGTGGATGTCTTGGAGGATATTTCGTCCTTCTGTGGGTTGGACACAGCGTTGGAACACGCCGGTCATGCTCCGCTTGTGGAGCTCGCCGTTGATGATGATGAAGGATTTGCAGCGGTGTGCTATCATCCGGTCCTCCGTCTCGTCAGCGGGTAGGGTGCCTCCCTCCAGGTAAGCGACGTATGGTGCGGTCTAGTCGCTTGGCTCGGCGATCAGTTCGACCAGGACTTTGTCTGGCTGGAGCGAAATTCCGAAGTCGATCTCCCTTGGGGGAGATACGGAAGGCTTGGTGATGGTGTCGAGGAAGACGCCGGCAGGTGGTGCGAGTCGAGCCGAGCCGAGCCGATGCGGGAGAGTGCGTCGGCCTCCTCATTCTTCCTCATGTCGATCCACTCGATGGAGTAGCCCGCGAAGTGGCCTCCCAGCTGGTCCACTTCTTGGCAGTATGCCGCCATGGTGGGGGAGACTGCATCGCAGGTGCCGGCGACTTGCCCGGCGACGAGGTCGGAGTCGCCGTAGTAGCGCAGGCGATTGATGTTCATCTCCTTGGATGCCCACATGCCGTGGAGTAGTGCCTCGTACTCGGCCATGTTGTTGGTGCAGGGGTGAAGTCGAGGTAGAGGACATAGCGTAGCTTGTCTCCCTTCGGAGATATGAGCATGATCCCTGCCCCTGCGCCATCTGCATTCTTGGAGATGTCGAAGTGTAGGCTCCAGTAATGGAGGTATGGCAGTTTCTCTAGCTGCTGGGCCTCCTCCTAGTCGGCGAGGAAATCTGCGAGAGCCTGCGACTTGATCACCTTGCGCGGCTCGTACCTGATGTTGGGGACGCCAATCTCGACGGCCCACTTGGCAACTCGCCCGGTCGCTTCACGGTTGCGGATGATGTCCTGCAACGATGCTGAGGAGACGACCGTTATTGGGTGCTCCTGGAAATAGTGCGGCAGTCGCCGTTGTGCTCTGAAGACCGCATATACCAATTTTTGGTACTGCGGGTAGCACAGGCGAGACTCGGTGAGCACTTCGCTGATGTAGTATACAGGTCGCTGCACCGGGCGCTCCTTGCCCTCCTCTGGTCGTTCGATGACCATGACGGCGCTGACGACGCGCTCGTAAGCCGCGACGTAGACGAGCATGGGCACCTTGTCGACTGGGTCGGCGAGTAGCACCTCCTTGAGAGCGTGGAGCGCGTTGTCTGCCTCCTTGTCCCACTGGAAAGTGGGGTTCTTGCGCATTAGGCGGTAGAGGGGCATTGCCTTCTCGCCTAGCCGGGGGATGAAGCGACTGAGAGACGCGACTCGCCTGGCCAGCTTCTGGACATCGCGCAGGCACTCGGTTCTGCCGTGCCGGGCGATCGTGTTGCTCTTGGCGGGGTTCGCCTCGATTCCGCGCTTGGAGACGACGTACCCCAGCAGCTATCCAGTAGGTACACCGAAGGTGCACTTCCCTGGGTTTAGCTTTATCTTGTACCTCTACAAGTTGGCTAAGGTTTCCGTTAGGTCGGCGAGTAGATCGTCCTAGCGAGTGGAATTTACTACCACGTCGTCGATGTAGACGTGGATATTGCGGCCAATTTGGCTCTCAAGGCACTCCTGCATACACCTCTGGTAGGTCGCCCCGGCGTTCTTGCGGCCGAAGGTCATGGCGGTGTAGCAGAATGCTCTGAATGCCGTGATGAACGTCGTCTTATCCTCGTCCTCGACTGCCATTTTGATCTGGTTGTACCCAGAGTAGGCATCGAGGAAGCATAGAGACTCCGAGCCCATGGTTGAATCGATGATTTGGTCGATCCACGGGAGGACGAACTGCTCCTTCGGGCATGCACTGTTGAGGTTTGTGTAATCGATACACATTCTCCAGGTCCCGTTTTTCTTCTCGACCAGGACTTGGTTTGCCAGACACTTGGAGTATTTGATTGGCCGGATGAAGCCTGCAGCGAGTAGACATTGCACCTCCTTGGCGATTGCTCGGCGGCGCTCTTCATTGAAGGGCCGCAGCGACTGCTTGATAGGTCGAACTTTGGGGTCAGCGTTGAGTTTGTGCTCAGCGAGTTCCCTCGGGACACCAGGCATGTCGGATGGCTTCCATGCGAAGATGTTGCGATTCTCACGTAGGAACTCGATGAGTGCGCCTTCCTATGCTGGGCTCATGCCCGTCCCAATCGTCACCGTCTGGCTGGAGTCGCCAGGGACCAGCTCGACGGTGCGAGTGTGCGTTGTTGCCTCGAAGGCGGTGGAGCTGCCACCCTCCAAGTTGGGCTTCTTGAGTATGGTGGGGTCGTCATTGTTGACCCCTCTCGCGTACTTGGCGAGCTCCTCAGCGTGGTTGCGGAAGTTTGCTGGTGTGCCGAAGGTGACTGGTAGCATCACCTTGCCGATTGGGTACGCCTTCCGACCGGGGACGATGCCGTGGAAGGTGGTGTAGGTCGTCTCGATCATCGACTGCGGGAGTCGTAGTCGCCTGAATGTGTCCAGGTATAGAATGTTGATGGAGCTGCCGCCATCCATCGGCGTCTCGGGGAGCCAATAGTCTCCCACCTTGGGCTTGACCACCAAGGCGACTCGGCCCGGATATTCGATCCGTGGTGAGTGGTCCTCGCGGCTCCAGGTGATTGGTTGCTCGGACCAGTTAAGGAACTAGGGGATATCGATCTGGGACACCGTGTTGGTGGTGACGGCGCGGGCAATGACCTTCTTCTCGCGCTTCGTGTTGAAGCATGTGAAGGTGTGGAGAGAGCCGGCATCGTTGCCGTTTGCTGGGTGGTTGTCGGGGTCTTCCCTTACGAGCCGTGCCTTCTCGATTTCCCTTAGGGAGTGGTAGTCGACGGCCGTGTGCATGGCGGGTTTCCCTCCCTGCTGTGGAATACACAGGGCTGGTTGAGAAGGGCCGCGGGGTCGAACCGCGGCTTTGCCTTGTAGTTGCCGCTATCGCGGCACTGGCCTCCGTCGCGGCGGAAGCTCTTGGGCTCGCGTGGAGCGTACTCGGCGTTGGCGACTAAGTCGACTCGCCCATCACCACTGTGCTTGCCGGTGAGGCGAGTGTTGCTGTACCGTAGCTCGGGTCGCCTCCCGTTGTCATGGCAGCTCGTGCGGCAATTCCCTCCCGACTCGTCGTCGGTTTCTTGGTTTGGGTCTTCCTCCGCATACCGCTTGGCGATCTCGAGGAGGTTCGATATGTTGTCGAGTGTTTTGTACACCCGCTTGAGTTTGGCGAACATGTGATCGTAGCGGCACGAGGTCTTGAAGCAGTGGATCACGGTGCCCGGGTGGATTTCGGTCGTGTTGTACCACAGGTCTTGCCACCTTTGGACCTAGCTGCGGGTCGACTCGTAGGGTCCCTGGACGCATCGCTCCAGGACCTAGATGGTTGTGGCGCGGGTGTAGGATCTCTCGAAGTTCCTGATGAAGGCGTCGCGCATTTCCTCCCAAGAGTCGATGCTGTCCGCGGGGAGGGTGTTGATCCATTGTCGGCACGCTCCCTCCATCGTCAAGGGGAGGTAGCGAGCGGCGAGCAGGTCGGTGTGGCCGGTGATTCCCATCGCCATGAGGTAGGTGTCCAGCCACACGGACGGGTCGTACGAGGGGTCATACTTCTCGATCTCCTTCGGCGCCTTGAAGTTCGCCGGCTATCTTCGCCTCAGATCATTGGTCTGAAGCACTGGGCTCCGACTCGGCTCAGCGACCCCCTTGGTTCGCCGTCGCGGCGGTTGGTGAGGGTATGCCTCAGTTCATTAGGCTGGCATGCGCGCCAGCTCTGGTTGTTGATGATGTGGGTGCGCGTGTCGACTGGCTGCCGGTCGCGGGTCGTTGGTGGAGAGCGCCGCGTGTGCGGGTCGATGTTGGAGATAAAGGGGCTCGGGTGGTGGGCAGTTAAGGGTGTTTGCCACCACTGGGCGGCCGCTCGAGGCCGCCTAGCTGCCTGACAAACGCGAGTACATGCGACCCTGTGAGTCGGCACCCGCGTTTTGTTGCTCGACTGCCTTGGCGAGTAGAGCCTTGGCGTACTGGATCTACATGGCGCCTTGCCCGGTCACGGTGATGTTGTCGACCGCGGCTCGGCTCGCGACGACGTTGTCCATCAGGGTGGAGAACAGCGGGAGGCCATTCGCGTCTCGCTCCCGCGAGGAGACCAGGATTCTCGGCTGATCCGGGGGGGGCGTGCGGCCGGGTGGTGGTGGTGGTGTGCCGTTAGCCATCGCGCCTGGTGGTGGCCGGGAACTTCCTCCTAGTGGCGCGTTTTCGTAGATCGCGCGCTCGGCTATGCGAGCCGGGTCGTTCTCGTCGTCGAAGTTCAGGGCGCGACCCTAAACAGTGGGGTTCAGGCGCGACCTGATGCGGAGTTGGTGGTAGCGCGAGAGCTCCTGCGCTATCACCTGCTCGAGGCGGAATTTTTTGCGCTCGGCTTGTTCCTTGTGGACCGCCTCCTCTAGTGGCACGCGGAGTTCCTCGACGTCCGTCGCGGTCAGCGGGATCGGCGTGCAGAAGGGGTCTGGCGGGGGGTCCCCTCCATTCGCCATGTAGGACGCGATGTTGCGGCCAGATCTGGCGTGGAAGTCACCGGAATTTTCCGACCCAGAGTTGAAGTAGAAGATCCCAAGGATGGAGGGGTCCTCGAAGTCTCCCACGTTGGAGACCTAGGTGATGCAGCCGACGCTGGGGTCGCCAAGTCGGCGTCGTCGTTGAGGGCCGCGTCGTCCGCGACCATGGTGGTTTCGGCCATGTTGCTGTGGGCCGAGTCGTACTCGGAGGCGAGGCAATGGACAGTGTGGACCTGGCTCTCAGAGAGCTGGTCGCGTGGCGGTGACTCGCGGATGCGAGCCGGGTCCTCCGAGGTGACGGTGTCGGTGAAGCCGACGAAGAGGCTGATCGTGCCAACCGGCATGATCACGCTGTGCGCGACGGGGCGTGCCGCTGGGACGTAGCTTCTCGGCAAGATCTGGAGGATCTCGCCGACCGGGATCATGCGGCCGGTGGCGATCGTCTCGTTGATGGGTAGATTGGATCTCTCCGCAGAACACCGGCCTGACCAGCCAGGCCCCACGGTTGGTGCCACTGTCATGGGAATGGCCACGGCAGATGCTGCAATCGGCAGTGAGTAGTAGAACATGGGGCAAGAGCGGCCTGCCATCTGTGGTGCGAGATGAGGGCGGAGACACAAGGGTTTACCCAGGTTCGGCCCCCCAGAGGGTAAAGACCTACTCCTGCTATATTGTATTATGTAGAGAGTACAAGGGCGAGCTCAACGACTAGGCGGCGAGTCGCTGGGGTGTATGATGGAACGTGTCCTCTATGCGTACCCTAGGGAGGTTTATATAGGCTCACCTCGCTAGGGTTTACAGATCTGCAACCGAATTGGTTAAGGATTCGGAGGGTCTTTGACCTAATCCGACTAGGCCTAGCTACGCTTCTAGGCCTCCGGCTTCCAGTCGCCTGGGTCCTCGCCAAGTCTCGATCCAGTCGTCGTCCTACGGGCCCACTCGCTGGCAGCTTGGGCCAATAGGAAATGCCCTGCTGGGCATACCCCAGTAGGCATATCCCCATCAGTAATGAGCATAAAACTTACCCGGAGACGGTCGGGTCGCACGGGATGCGACGAGTGACTCGGCGACTAGCGGTCTTGCGAGTCTGGGATAACGTGGCAATAGGAGGAGCGGCAGGATCAACTCGGCGCTTCTTTGCAGGTTGAGTGCTGGAGGAGGCCCCGCGCCGCTTAGTCGATTTGGCAGTGGGGAGCTTTCCATACCCGCCTACAGCAAGGGGAGGTTCCTCCTGTACCTGGCCAGCTGCATGAGTAAATAAAATGCTCAATGGGACAATTCAGAAAGTTAAGTTCAAAAGACGAGTACCTCCAGAACTTCACAGTCATCATCATCGTCAGACCAATCTCGCAAGGGATTTTTAGTAGAGGTCTTACCCGGAGCAGAGGCAGCAGCGGCGTGCGGGATTGGCATGAAACACTCCATATCAAACTTAACATCATCAGTGTTAGAACGATCTTCATAGTAGGCCCCGGGAGGGACGGTACTGTCATCAACCTGGTGAACGAGATTCTGTGGAAGAAAAATAGAATAAGATTAATAAATAAACGGAACAACAAGTGAATGCAAGGAAAGTTATGTCGGCAGCGAATGAATGACTCGGACGCTTACCCAGGGGACATGCCTATCCCGGCTGAAAGGGGTGCTGCTCCAGGCCCAGTTTTCCGCTAAGGTCGGCTTGAAGATCGAGCTGACTCGGCGGTCCACTGAGTCGTTGGTGAGCTCCAAAGTGGAGTGCCGGGTAGGATCTCGCGGGCCGCTCATGAAGCACATTTTGTGGCTTCTGGCCTGGATGGGGCTGACTCGGCGTGCAATAAAAGCGCACATGAGATCCTCCTCAGATAAGGAGGAGTTCTCATCCGACGAGAGTAGCCTCTCGAGGATCCCATGAGCCTCATTCACCACGGCATTCTTGTCGTGCGGCTCAAGCTTCCAAAACTCCTTGTTGGGAACCTCGTCCTTGAAGGGGGGAAGCCGGATGTAGTCATTGGGCCCGCTGTTCTTGACATAGAAAAAGGTTCTATGCCATTTATTGCAAGAATCTATGCTGGTGACCCGAGGAAAGATTGAGTCTTTCCTGGGCGTGATACTGGTGGCACCGCACCTAGTGGGCCTTTTCTCAGCGCGGGGAACGCCAGGATTAGGCACGACTTATACCCTAGAATTAAAATACTTGGACCAAAGAAGAACGGTAGGCCAAATACCGAGGTATCGCAGGCAGAGATAAAACGGCAAAGGGAACCAATCGCATTGGCAGGAAGATGGTGAGTTTGTAGATGGAAGGTAGAGAGGAAAGACACAAAGAAGTTGCTAGCGGGAAGAGCAAAACCACGCTCAAAGTGCGAGAGGAAAACTACCCTCTTGTTAGCCTCGGTCCTTGGAACAATTTCACCAGAAAGGAGGCGACAGTCAACTTCGAGCGGGATGCGCCTGGTGGAGCGCAGCCACTCGAGTTCCTCCACCGAAACTTCTGAGCCCTTCCAGCCGCCGCGCTCGCTGGCGGCGACCTTATGCTCCTCCGCGTCTTCGCCGGCACCGCAAGCGTCCATGATATCGACTGGCTCAGACTACTCCATTGTTGGAAGAGGCCTGGAGACGCAATGACCCGTAGTAGAATTGAAGGGGAAAGAAGGAAATCTCATGAAATAAGTAACAAAGGAGAAGAACCGCAAGGATCCAGTTGGGATTTGGGAGGCGCGAGGAAGAAGAAGAAGGGGGCAAGGGGGAAACTGAACGGGCAAAGGCAGTTAAGTTCCCCTCACCCCTACTTAAGGAGAGTAAAAACCCTAGGCATGGGATCCCTCTGCGCCATGCGGCCACCGTGTGGTCATGTACTTGGCCGAGTGAGCGCATCAGCGAGCACCACGTGTAGGCGATACACGGAAAATCCTGGGCCACATCACGATGCACAAGACACGAGGTGCTGATCGATTGGACTGCCACAATGATGGGGAGTTACTTCGCCACTGTCACCGTGCGGTCAGGATTTGGGACAAAATTTGAGGCAAGCCATCATGATTACCAGCTGTCGGTGACTAAGGCAAGCCAAAAATGACTCGGTAGCGTAGAAAGTGACTCGGTACGAGGCAAAAACAACCCAGAAAGTCCAAGATGAGACCCGAAAGGGGCAACATAGACTCGGCAAAGATCGAGATTACGCCAAACAGTGCGCCCTGAGCAGTAAATGCTAAGAGAAAGAGAAGTTCCAAGCACATTAAAGGAACCTCGAGACGCCTAACAGCAAAAACTTCTAGGACTCACCACCTTCGGGGACTAACATTGGGGGAATAACCCCCGGTAGGTTCATAAGGGGTAAAACATTGCCCAGCTTGGCTTATGCCGAGTAAAGAATAACTCTGGCCGGGTAACAATGATCGGGTAAGAGGGTCGAGTGCGGCCGACATAAGAATTATGTCGGCCCGTATAAGATAAGTTTGTTTACCTTGCAGGAAGCAACGAGCCGAGTCTCACGAGGGAAGTCCAAGTCAAAAAGGACGCGTAGAAGCTTTCCAACTAAGATTCGGCAAGGACCATGGTAAAGCACGGTCAAAAGAGAAGGGCGACGTCGAATGACGCAAAAAGGGGCCGGGTGACGCCCAAAGCAAGGGCTGACATACAAAGTCACGGTGTGATGCCAAAAGAGCTGGAGGCTACGTATGAGAAGACTGTTAGCTGTATGGCTCTATGGACTGGGTCAAGGATCTTAGGGCTAGCCCATGACCCGGCCCACATAGTAAGGACCAAGATCCAAACAATAACCCTAGAACCCAAAGGGATGTAACCTAGCTGTACATCGCCTATATAAGGAGGGGCATAGCTAGGGTTTAGAGGGGGTTGGACCAACTAGGAAACTAGTGCCCTGAGGCTATGCTCAAACAGCTCAAGGAGCACTTGTAAACTTCTAGGATCAATATAAATCCTAAGTGTGGAGAGTTCATCTTGTTCTTCGTGCGCGGCTGGACCGTGCACTCCCTCCCCGGTTACCACAAGCGTCCATTCGGCCCCCAACTTAAGCCTACCCATGGCATCTGCCATGACACCACCACGACAACTGTTTTCCTTTTCTGTTTTCAATTTCTGTTTTGTACTTCCATTTCAAATTCTGTTTTAGGTATTTCAAAAATACCAGGGGTTTTATAAAATATATGCAAATATTGCAGGGGCCCTTATAACAATTTGGGCTCCAACATATTTTGTATTTTCAAAATTCGAAACCATTTTGAATACATTTCAAATAGAGAGGGGAAGTATGGTTTTAGGGTTTTACATTTGATCTTGTTGCATGCGGTTTTAGATATGATGCTCATGAATGCACAATCAAGCCCTAATATAGGTTTACCTAAAACTGGCGTGTTACACTGGGTCAACAACGGCGACAGCGTGGGCATCCACCACCGAAGGCTAGGAGGTTTTGGTGCCAACAGATTTTAATTTTGGTGGAAAGTGGGATGGGTGGAGGTCAATTTCATGTGAAATGGGGGTTTTCACCCACTGGCTCGTGGACCACAGAAGGACCAGGAGACCGCAAATAAGGGCATTGTTCAGGCCAATGCAACGCAAATTTGGTTTGGAATGGGTCATCCGAACGAATCCGCACCACTTTGGTCGAATGGGTCGCCTCGCTAGGCCAACCCCTGTCCATACGAAGAAGTTTGGACAGGGAATGGTTGATTGAGTCGGCCCACTAGAGATACCCTGGACCAAATCGCACGTGTCCTATAGTCCTGGGCCGTGTCATATCGAGTAATGTACCAGTGTGTTAGGCAAACCAAATATTCCCCAATATTCGGTTATATCCTACCATCATTAGTTCATGATTTTGTTATTAGTCAAGCCATTATGGTTAGGATTTGTGGGATTCTTTCCTTGTATACTTGTGTAATCAGCCTATAAATACAAGATACCAAAGACCCATGATTGTGTGGTCAATTCTCCCATTCTCTCTTTATATCATGGTATCATACAAACGATTCTTCGCTTCTGCTATCACCTATCGCCGCTGCCCTAGGACTATGTGCACCTCCTCCCCTTCTCCCTTAGCCGTTGGCACCCCAATCCACCCCCACGCTGCCCTATGGGATTTGGGTACCGCCATCTAGAACATCAAAACCTTGATCCCCGTCACCCTCAATATCAAAGCCTCCAACTTCACCAAGTGGCGGAACTTCCTCGCCGTCTGAAGGGAATATGCCCGAGAGGAATAATAAAGTGGTTATTATCGTATTCCTTATTTATGATAAATGTTTATTTTACATGCTATAATTGTATTAATACGGAAACGTTAATACCTGTGTGTTTAATAAACAAAAAGGAAGTTCCTAGTTATGCCTCTCTTATAAACTAGCTCGTTGATTAACAAGATGATCAAAGGTTTCCTGATCATGGACATTGGATGTTGTTAATAACGAGGTCACAACATTAGTGTAATGGTGTGATGAACATTCATCCGAATTATAGTATTACGATCAAAGTCATTGATTTTATATTGCTATAACAACTTACGAAGTGATCCTAATCCTTAGACCATGAGATCATGTCAATCACTAACACCGGAAGAGTTTCTTGATAACATCAAACGTCACACCGTAACAGGGTGATTATAAAGATGGATTCAGAACTACTAAAGTGTTATGTTGAGGCCCATGGATCGAGAGTGGAATTTGTTCATCCCGATGACGGATAGATATGCTTTGGGCCCTCTCGGTGATATCACATTGATTAGCTTGCAAGCAAGTGATTTGATCACTAGAATGTTATATCACGGGAATGAGAGAAGAGTGCATGTCAGTAACGAGATCAAACTAGGTATGGAGATACCGATGATCGAATCTCGGACATGTAATATATCGTGAAACAAAGGGATTAAGATACTAGCGTAAAAGGTTCCGGCGATGACAAGAAAGTCATCGTTGAATGTGTGGGAGTCAGTATGGATCTCCAGATCCCGCTTCTGATTATTGATCCGAGAGGGGTCTCGATCATGTCCGCATTATTCACGAACCGTAGGGTGACACACTTAAGAGACACCGATATCCAATTGGAGCAAAAGTTTCATGCCGAAAGAATGAACAAGCGCAGGAATTTATTTCACTAGATACCGAAACAGGTTTTTGGGTGAAATTGCATAAAGTGGTTATGCATGTGAAATAGAATTCTAGCAAGGGGTTATTTGTGAATGTTTGTCATTAAAGTAATTGACAAAATTCTGAATAAATAAAAGAGTTTTATTTAAATGAGAGCTTGCATTAAATTTGGTGGAAATTTAATGCATGTGAGTGGATTTTTGAGTGGAGGCTTTTTAATGGGAGTGGAGGCTTTTCATTTTGAGTGGGAGATCCACCCACATGAATGTGGAAGAGGTGGGGGCAGCCCCCATGGCTGGGCGGCATGCCCCTTGGGTGCCCCCCCTCTCCCCTATAAAAGGCCCCCTCTCCTCCTCTCAAAGTACACCTCCTCGTGAATGATCTCTCTCCCCCTCTAGAATTTATCCCCCATGGTCTCGAACTAGAGAGATACATGTTCCCGGTGGCTATTCTGCGAGAAAGAGTTGTGCTTCCGCTGCATCGCTGGAGTGAGGAGGCGGAGGTTGCTCGGTGCCTCGAACGTGTGTGCGAGCACGGATGCGCTGCTGTTTTGCGGCGCTAGGACTTCCTCTCGATCTTGATATCGGCAAGAGATCGTCTACATCAACCACGAGTTTGGACTCGTTAAGCTTTGTCGGTCTTCAAGGGTATGTTCTCTACGGATATACATACGCCCATTGTTTGTATCTAGTAGATAGATCTTGGTACATAGTTGTTCCCATCGTAGGAAAAATTTTGTTTTCTATGCTGCGAACCCTACAGTGGTATCAGAGCCGGATCTATGCGTAGATACTTTGCATGGGTAGTACACATATGAGTATGTGGGCGATGATGATCATTTTATTGCCTCTTAGTTGTACTTTGGATATTGGTGACATAGTGGGATGAAGCGGCCCGGACAAACTTTACATGTCCTCGCACATGAGACCTGTTCCACGCTTGACATGCAACTAGTTTTGCATAAGTGGCTAGCGGGTGTCTGTATCTCATACTATAGTCAATATCTAATTTGCAACAAGTTGTCAACAATTTGGTTATCCTCGTTGTAGTTCATGTTCGTAGGTAAGAACGGTTCTATCTTCGAAAGCCCTAAGCCACGTAAAACTTGCAATGGATAAATTAGAGGTGTCTAGTTTAGATTGTTGCTGGGCTAGTGTTATGATATGGTGATGTTGTAAGTAGAAGTATGAGATGATACTTTTACAACACACATAGCGTGTAAGTTCCATAGACCCTGGCCTTACACATAAAGGTATGATAGAGATCATACCACGGTGCACATGATGGAGATCATATGCGGGAACCATATCATTTCACTAATAAACATGTGATGTTTTGATTGCATCTTATATTACTTGTTTGGCATTTTATTAGCATAATAAGATGATCCCTCATTTAGATATCAAGATAAGAATGTGTTCTTCCTTAAGTATGCACCGACAATGTTTTGTCGCTTCAAGACATCACGTGATGATCGGGTGTACTTGAATCCACGGGCATATCTCGGGTGTAAGACAATTACACACGCGAATACTAAGGTTCTTGCTTGGCGAGCCTAGCATGTACAGACATGGCCTCGGAACACGGACCGAAAGGTTAGGCATGAGTCATATGTTTTTGATATGATGACCATATGGATGCTCGCCTTTGAAACTACACCGACTCACGTGATGATCGGACTTTGTGTAGTGGATTTGGTTCATGTAATCACCAAAAAGACACGAGGGATGACGTTTTTGAGTGGGAGTTCATTTCTAATTTGGATTAGTAGAACTCAATTTATCATAAATTAGATCAAAGGTGTTATTTATAAAACTGCCATTATGTTTTAAAAGATGAAAGCTTTAGAGACTTCCGCTTTTACACTGAAAAGAGCTCCATCTTGATCCATTGAAATGACACCATGGAAGTTATGGTTTGGGGTAAAACCCAAGTTGTCATTTCTTAAATTTTGGTATGCTAAACATACCAAAGTCGGATGAGCATGTCTTTGTAGGTTATTTCGAATAACAATTGGTCATTCATCCATAACACCTAGGACAAAAGGGTTTTGTCGCTTGAAATGTGAAGTTTCTTGAAAAAGGAATTTTTCTCAAAAGTTAAGTGGGAGCACAATAGAACTTTGATAAGGTTAACGAACCTTAGCTAAATGTGCTGAGTTGCGTAGCGCCGGAAATCGTTCCGGAGGCTGCCATAATGCTCATAGCTTATGTGCCTCAAAGGTTGTGGTCACGGAGATCTAAGTTCTTATTGAACCAAGTCGGTCGGATAAACAATCAAATGTTGAGATCTGGGAGTAAATCATTATTGTTTGAAAATGATGAACCGACTATATGCAAAGAAGCGATGATGGGCCCTGACTCCGTCAAATGGCTTGAAGCCATAAAATCCGTGATAGTTCCATACACGAGAAATCAAGTTTTGAACTTGGAAGACCCTCCGGAAAGGTGTAAAAACCTATCGGTCGTATTTGGATCTATAACGAAACAGATATGGATGTTTCACATCTATGAAATAGTCGACATGTCGTAAAGTATTTTACGACAATGTTCAAGGAGTTGACTATGACAAGATTTGATCTTTCATAGCGATATTTAGTCTGGACGGATTAAAGTAGCAACCACTACATATAATTTGGTATATGGTAGATGAATAAACAAAACAAAATTCTTCTAATAGAATGGTTACCTAGGACGTGTACATGACACGGTCCAAAGGGTTTTGTTAAAATTCAAAGGATGCTAAAAGGGCAAGCAAACTTCAATGGTTGAAGTAAGCATCGCGGAGTTGGAATCTTCACCGTGATGAAAAAGAGTTTTCATCAGGAGACGATGAAGATGCTTGCATTTGCAAGAAATTAAGTGGGAGCTCTGAGATATATTTCTAATACATTATGTGGAGGACATCTTGTTGATTAGAAATGATGTAATTTTTATTGACAAAGGTTAAGAATTTCATTTCGATGAAAAACTTAGGCAAAACCCGAATATTTGCATGAATATCTATAGTGGATAGACTGTGACGCTAATATGGTTGTGCCAAACGTACATATATGAGATATTGAAGGAGTTCAATATAGAAATAACAAGAAACGGTTCTTGTCGCATGGAAAGGAATTGAATCAAGATTCAAGTGTATTGACACTTGATAAGTGAAACAAGATTCAAGTACTTTGACACTTGATGAGTGAAATCACAAGGATGTTTTGATCAATCATACCATGATATGTACACATCCAGATACGTCCTATGCTCTAAGTGTTATGATCATATACCATAATGAATCATAAAATGATCATTGGACAATAGTAAGGATATTCTTATGATCTTTTGTAAGAACTAAGAATATATTTGTGTAGAGATGACAAACAATTACAAATAGTTCATTGTAAAGCGTTACATTGATACTAGTTTTGTCACAAGATACAAACTAAGTTTATCTCAATTTAAACTATGGGTGGCACAATGAAATGGAAAGAAAGTTTCAATGATGGATTTGGAAGAGTTCCAAAGTTAAGACATTGTGACGAATACTACAACAAAAGGCTAAGTATATGACTGCTATAGTAGCAGCAAAGGAGGGAATTTGTGTCAAGTAGTTTGTTATCAAACTAAGGTGTGGTTCACAACGGGCTAACACTAAAGATATATTGTATGACAATAGTATCTACATGTTTTAACCCCAAGGAACTAAAGGTCTCACCAAAAGACCAAATTTATACAATGCCATCTCATTGGAGAATGAGTGATGCGTGAAGACGCAAAGACATCCAAATACACACGGACCTGAAAGTGTCAGATCCGTAGATTATGTTAACCACTTGCAATTGCGTCTATGGAACACTAGAAAGCCATAGATGTTCAATACGCAAAGTTTTCAAACTAGATTATTGTCTCTAGTGCAAGTGGGAGACTGAAGGGAATATGCCCGAGAGGCAATAATAAAGTGGTTATTATCGTATTCCTTATTTATGATAAATGTTTATTTTACATGCTATAATTGTATTAATACGGAAACGTTAATACATGTGTGTTTAATAAACAAAAAGGAAGTTCCTAGTTATGCCTCTCTTATAAACTAGCTCGTTGATTAACAAGATGATCAAAGGTTTCCTGATCATGGACATTGGATGTTGTTAATAACAAGGTCACAACATTAGTGTAATGGTGTGATGAACATTCATCCGAAGTATAGCATTACGATCAAAGTCATTGAGTTTATATTGCTATAACAACTTACGAAGTGATCCTAATCCTTAGACCATGAGATCATGTCAATCACTAACACCGGAAGAGTTTCTTGATAACATCAAACGTCACACCGTAACAGGGTGATTATAAAGATGGATTCAGAACTACTAAAGTGTTATGTTGAGGCCCATGGATCGAGAGTGGAATTTGTTCATCCTGATGACGGATAGATATGCTCTGGGCCCTCTCGGTGATATCACATTGATTAGCTTGTAAGCAAGTGATTTGATCACTAGAATGTTATATCACGGGAATGAGAAAAGAGTGCATGTCAGTAACGAGATCAAACTAGGTATGGAGATACCGATGATCGAATCTCGGACATGTAATATATCGTGAAACAAAGGGATTAAGATACTAGCATAAAAGGTTCCGACGATCACAAGAAAGTCATCGTTGAATGTGTGGGAGTCAGTATGGATCTCCAGATCCCGCTTTTGATTATTGATCCGAGAGGGGTCTCGATCATGTCCGCATTATTCACTAACCGTAGGGTGACACACTGTCACATCCCAAGATTTTCCAAATCTTGTAATGTGAAAATAAATTAATAAAATAAAACTTTGTTTGATTTTCAGAGCCAGAAGAAACTTTTTGAATTCAATTGGAACTTCAAACCCATTTGAATTAAATAAAATCCCAATGGGATTCATAAAGATAAACATTTAATAAAGGAAATTAAAAATGTTTTGGAATTACTATTTTGGATCTTTTAAAATAAAAGATTTGGTATTCAAGAGAAAAGATGGATTTATAAATAAAGATTATTTTATAAAGCCAAATTAAAACCTTGGCCAAACTTTGGGAATTAAAACATTTTATTTTAAATAAAATAGCAAAGGTTTAATTAAAAATAATAAAGGATTTCTTAAATAAAATAATAAGGATTTGATATCCAACTTTGTTTAAATAAAAGGTTTTATCATTTTAATTAAAATATCAAACTTATTAAACTATTTTAAATAAGTTTTCCAAGTATTTTATTTTCTTAAATACAACCTACTAAAGTGTTTTAGCTTTATTTTAGATTTCAAAATAAATATCTCAATAAAATAAAACCTATTTGAAATAATAATGAAAGTCTATTATATTTAATTAATAATGGACCCTAAAATAAAATGTTATTTTATTTTAAAACAAATCTCCAAGTATTATATATTCCCCAAATAAAACCCACTGATTTGGTTTTGAAAATATTTAGGTTTCAAATAAAGATTTTATTAATAAAATCAAACCCTATTTGATTTAATAACTAAGGCCCATTTTAATTAATTATTAATGGACCCTAAAAAAAAGGTTATTCTGTTTTAAACAAGTTTTCCAAATATTCTTTATTTCCAAATAAAATCTACTGATTTGGTTTTGAAAGTGTTTGGATTTCAAATGTGGATTTTATTAAATAATCAAACCCTATTTGATTAAATAAATAAAGGTCCATTTTACTTATTTAATGAATGAAAATATTATTTTATTTTGGAGTGTTGGTTTATGTTGATAAACAGAACCAAAAACACAATGCAAAGTTTAATGAATGTTTGAATTGTTTGAATGATTGAATAAGTTGATTGAAATTCAAAACAGAAATCAGAAATAGAAAAAGAGAAGAGTTACAGGAAAAAAAATGGAAACGGACTGGCCCAGCTAACCTAGCCCATCCCAGCCCAGTATCAGCCTAGCTCCCCCTCCCCGAAGCGTTTTCTTCTCCACTTAGAACCACACCCACACAGAGTATGACTGGTGGACCTCCTCCTCGCTCTTTTCCCACTGACTGACCGGCCCCACTCCTCCTGTTCTTCTTCCCCACCCGCAAACCACGCCCACCCCTCGCGTGGCCGTTGCAGACGGATTAACTCCGGCGTAATACGCCTTAAACACGCATTGAATCAGCCCCACGACCACGCAGGATAAATCGCCTCTCCCTCCTCGTCATTTTCCCCCAGACCACTCTTCCTCTCTGCCCCTAGGCTGTCGCCAATTTCCTCTGCACCACCGCCGTCACCGACGAGCTCCCTCCTCAATTCCGGCGAGCCCAGCCACTGCCTTGCCTCCCCGAGCACCCTAGCAGCTTCTCCACTCCCTGGCGCTTCTGTCAGTGCCTTCCATTCAACCGCGGGCGCCCTGAAACCTCGCCTTCGACGACGACCTGCAGCACCGCGACTGTCTTCAACTCCGGCGAGCCCCACAGGTAGATTCCGGTCGCCCCTCTTTTTCTCGTTCACGCACACAACCTTACCTTGGTCCTGCGCATTTAACAACGTCCTTGTTATGCCATGGGGTGATCCGTAGCGCCGCCCACGATGACCACCTGACGCACCCGACACCGCTACGAACTCCGGCGAGAGATTCCACCTGACCCCGAGCGCCCCTTGCCTCGACAACCGCACGTTGAGCTTCGCCGTGACCCCCTGAGCCCGGTGAGCAACCCCTCTTTCTCCCCCACCCCCTGTAGCGTCGCCTCCGTCGTCGACCGACCGCTCCGCCGCTCACCGTCGACCTTACGCCGCCAGAGTATGGTCAATGCAATATTAGCCGTTGGATGAAGATCTAAGCGACACGAAAGATTCACTTAAACGCGAAAGGGTACACGATCAGGGCCGCACGATATGACTTAATCCAACGCGCTGCAGCACGCGATCCAGACGAATCGGTATCGGCCAATCACGGCTCGACGCGTGTCCCTGTTCTAATTAAAACAGAAATTTGAAACCAGATTTGAGTAGCAATTTGAAAACCCTATAACTTTTGATCCACACGTCCAAATTTGGCAAATTTTATATCAATGGATTCAGGAGAACAAACCCTAGCCAACCATGGCCTTAGTTTAGCAAATAGTATTTGTTATCTTGTTTGAATTTGCAGAAACATTTGTATGCTTGTTTAGAGTATAAAAATGGTTTAAAAATGATTTTTGAATTAAAACCTTTGCAAAATGGTTTGTTGTGACCCTACTGACCTTAGGAACCAACCCATGGTTTGGAAAATGAATTTGGAAAAGTTTGGAATGGATTAATTAGTTTAGTCCATTTCTAGCTAAATAAAATTTTTGATTTTATTATAAAAAAATGTTTATGGAAAGAAAACTTTGAGGAAATGTTTTGGACCAAACCTACTGACCCAAAAACACCAAGTTTTGCAATAGCAACTCATTTGGTGAACCCTATAGGCTAATGCCTTAGTAAAAAATATATATTTCTACACCACATAAAATAACACTTTGTTTTGAAAATGGTTTTAAAGTGAAACCTTTTTTGCAAATGACTTGGCCACTTTAGAAAATGACCATTAGATGTACCCAAATGTCTATGACCCACTAGGAACCACTTTCTCAAACAAAACAAAGCTTGGCATGCTTGCATGCATTTCTTTGACTTTGTTATTTATGTGTGTTGTTTTGCTTGATTGGTAGATTGAGTTTGTGCCTTGCTTGATTGATTTGTAGTGACTTGAAGAGTGTGATTGTTGCAAAGATCAAGAAGTGAACCTATACTCTACCAAAAAGGCAAGTGATGCTTCATACTTTCTATCCTATTACTTTCACTATGCATTAGTAATTTTGCTAAGTAAAACTTGCATGGATTTTGCTAAGTATAGACCTTGCTATAAGAAAACCTAGTAGATGAATCCTTAGTAGGATTTTTCCTAAGTTAAGTTTCCTACTACTACCAAGCTTAGCCTAGCTAATAGAAAACATGGGTGGAATATATATATTCACACTATGGAAAAATATTCTAAGTCTGAGGACTTGTGTTTTGTTTAATAAAACAACTAAGTTAATGAATCACCTGGGTGGAATGGAAGGATTGGGATATGTTGAGTGGTTACACAAGGCCATGGACTTGGGTTGTGTATCTCACTTGTGGATGGCCACCCAGGAAACAAAGAGATTTGAGATGTCAAATGTTGAGAAGCTTCAAGTGCAACCACTTGGCAATATGGGCTCTGCCATGATCATATAGGTTGCAAGAACTTAGCCAAATGGACAGTGGGTGGTAGTGTTTGATAGGATGGAACGCGTCCATATTGGTCTAAGGGAAGGCTTCTGAAAGATCTTGTCTTGGGAAACCAAGTCTTGTGGGGAAAGTGCACCACCTCTGCAGAGTGTAAAATCTAAGTACTTAGCCATGTCCCTGGTAAAGGACAATTTGAGCATCAAGACATGGAAGCAATCAAGAATCTCATCATTCAAATTTCTAAATTAAAATCTTGTGGTTTGAACAAGGGTTGTTTGAATTCTTCAATCTTTGATGGAAAGATGGCTTGGTACAAGGATCTTGAAATCTTTGATTGAGAAAAAAATGATTTTGTCAAGCAAAAACTTAGTATTTTCAAAATGATAAGAAAAATCTATTTTGAGCAATGCAAGCCTCAACTCCACTTATCCAAATGCATATAGATGATAGAATCCACTATACTACCATAGTATCACTTGCCAATACAATTCAAATGTATTGACCCTTTGTGGCTGTAACTTGTATGTTGCAGGTTTGATTGATTTTAGTGAAGATTGATTGTTTAGGATTACAAAGTCTACAACCAACATCTGCCTGTGGCACTTTGAAGATGAAGGACCCATGCTTATAGTTATTCCGCTACAATGTAATGTAATAGCCAAATGAGCTATGTAAGATGTAATAAAATTATGTTATTCCTGGTTATAAAGTTATATTATGACCTTTGTTTCTTGATATTACATCTTAACTGTGGATGCTAGCTATTGATCCAGGGACTAGCATTGTATACACAGGGGGCTCTATCTTATTAAAGATTGGAATCCCTATAGATGGTATCAGAGCATTGTGTTGCCTGTAGGATTTGTAAACCTAGGATTGGACAAAAACCCTTAGAAAAATAGGAGTTATATTTTGATCCAAAAACTTATTTACAAAAACACTTGTAAACTCTTTCCTCAACCATTTTGGTTTCAACTCTACCTCTCTTCTACTTCAACTTGATGGAAAAGCCTACCCCATGACCAAAAGACTACACCATGTGCCAAAGACTACTTCAACATCTTCAACTCTAATGACTTCAACATCTTCAGCATATTCACCAAGTACTTACAACTTGGAAACCACTAAGGACCACAAGTGAAACAAGGAAATCTTACTCAAGATTTAGAGACTGAGGGAATGCAAAATAAGAAGGAGCCATCAACAACTTTGAAGTATTGCAACCAAGAGTTTTTCTCAAGGAAACCATGATCTCAAGTAAGAATAATCAAGAAGGATGGAAAAATCACAAGTGAACCCTG
Organism: Avena sativa; assembly: GCA_916181665.1. Taxonomy (NCBI): domain Eukaryota; kingdom Viridiplantae; phylum Streptophyta; class Magnoliopsida; order Poales; family Poaceae; genus Avena; species Avena sativa. The sequence continues at coordinate 361,018,897 of OV702285.1, read as the reverse complement.
TAGATGGACCACCATTTATAGTTAAGTCAAACACACCAACTTATGTGGTGTAACAAAAATATTTTTGATGCCTAAGTATGTGCTTGAACTTTGTTGTTTGAGTGAATTGTTTGGTTTGTGATTGCATGCACATTGCTTGTGTGAATTGTGATGTGTGTGATTAGAAATATTTCCTTAGAAATATCTTGCCTATTCTAATCTCCCATCAAACCCAAACAGATGACTACTCCAAGAAACTCCAACATCAAGGTGGATGACAACAGCAACAACCAAAAGGACAACATGAGAGACATTATAGCAACCCAAAACCAGTTGAGCCAAGAGACAACTCAGCTTTTAGCCAACAACAATGGACTAGACCCAGCCATACAAAGGATATTGAAACTTCAATCCCAATTGTTTCAAGGAATGGTTACTCAAATGATCCACATGAGAGAAAACTTTTCCCAAGGAGCTAATAATAACAAGGATGGCAAAAATGTTAATCTAGAAGGAACCCAAGCTAGCAATATTTTTAGATACAAGGATCATGCATCCAAGGAGCATGAAGATCAATGCCCCAAGAAGAGAGAAAGATCTCCCACCTATGAAGAACATGAACTAGAAGAACTCCTAGCTTTGGAGAGACTCAAGAAGAAGAAGAAATTCCCCAACACTAACAAGAAGAATGTTACACAAGTGCAATGTTTCAAATGCAAAGAGATGGGACACTATGCCAATGAATGCCCAGAAAGGGAGAAGAACCAAGAAAACAAACAAAGGCTAGTGAAACCCAAGATAAGGAAGGATTTTAGCCAAGTGATGTGCAAACATTGCAAAGAGTTAGGACATTATGCAAACTACTGTCCAGAAAAGATGAAGCAGCCTATGAGGGATCTCAGCCTTGTCACATGTTTCAAATGCAGGGAACTAGGCCACTATGCAAACCATTGTCCAGAAAGGATGGAGAACAAGTTAAACAAGCCTATGGAGAAACTCAACCTTGGCCCATGAATCAAGTGTAGAAATAAAGCAAAAGTTTGCTTAGGAAAGTTTTTCCAGGACCCAAGAAGGCCAATATGTAATTTTTTTTTGAAAATTTTAAGGGTGGTAGTACCCTAGTTGTTTTGAACTTGCTTGAAACCCCAGCCTTCCCAAATCTCGGGACGAGATTTATTTTAAGGGTGGTAGCCTGTCACATCCCAAGATTTTCCAAATCTTGTAATGTGAAAATAAATTAATAAAATAAAACTTTGTTTGATTTTCAGAGCCAGAAGAAACTTTTTGAATTCAATTGGAACTTCAACCCCATTTGAATTAAATAAAATCCCAAAGGGATTCATAAAGATAAACATTTAATAAAGGAAATTAAAAATGTTTTGGAATTACTATTTTGGATCTTTTAAAATAAAAGATTTGGTATTCAAGAGAAAAGATGGATTTATAAATAAAGATTATTTTATAAATCCAAATTAAAACCTTGGCCAAACTTTGGGAATTAAAACATTTTATTTTAAATAAAATAGCAAAGGTTTAATTAAAAATAATAAAGGATTGCTTAAATAAAATAATAAGGATTTGATATCCAACTTTGTTTAAATAAAAGGTTTTATCATTTTAATTAAAATATCAAACTTATTAAACTATTTTAAATAAGTTTTCCAAGTATTTTATTTTCTTAAATACAACCTACTAAAGTGTTTTAGCTTTATTTTAGATTTCAAAATAAATATCTCAATAAAATAAAACCTATTTGAAATAATAATGAAAGTCTATTATATTTAATTAATAATGGACCCTAAAATAAAATGTTATTTTATTTTAAAACAAATCTCCAAGTATTATATATTCCCCAAATAAAACCCACTGATTTGGTTTTGAAAATATTTAGGTTTCAAATAAAGATTTTATTAATAAAATCAAACCCTATTTGATTTAATAACTAAGGCCCATTTTAATTAATTATTAATGGACCCTAAAAAAAAGGTTATTCTGTTTTAAACAAGTTTTCCAAATATTCTTTATTTCCAAATAAAATCTACTGATTTGGTTTTGAAAGTGTTTGGATTTCAAATGTGGATTTTATTAAATAATCAAACCCTATTTGATTAAATAAATAAAGGTCCATTTTACTTATTTAATGAATGAAAATATTATTTTATTTTGGAGTGTTGGTTTATGTTGATAAACAGAACCAAAAACACAATGCAAAGTTTAATGAATGTTTGAATTGTTTGAATGATTGAATAAGTTGATTGAAATTCAAAACAGAAATCAGAAATAGAAAAAGAGAAGAGTTACAGGAAAAAAAATGGAAACGGACTGGCCCAGCTAACCTAGCCCATCCCAGCCCAGTATCAGCCCAGCTCCCCCTCCCCGAAGCGTTTTCTTCTCCACTCAGAACCACACCCACACAGAGTATGACTGGTGGACCTCCTCCTCGCTCTTTTCCCACTGACTGACCGGCCCCACTCCTCCTGTTCTTCTTCCCCACCTGCAAACCACGCCCACCCCTCGCGTGGCCGTTGCAGACGGATTAACTCCGGCGTAATAGGCCTTAAACACGCGTTGAATCAGCCCCACAACCACGCAGGATAAATCGCCTCTCCCTCCTCGTCATTTTCCCCCAGACCACTCTTCCTCTCTGCCCCTAGGCTGTCGCCAATTTCCTCTGCACCACCGCCGTCACCGACGAGCTCCCTCCTCAATTCCGGCGAGCCCAGCCACTGCCTTGCCTCCCCGAGCACCCTAGCAGCTTCTCCACTCCCTGGCGCTTCTGTCAGTGCCTTCCATTCAACCGCGGGCGCCCTGAAACCTCGCCTTCGACAACGACATGCAGCACCGCGACTGTCTTCAACTCCGGCGAGCCCCACAGGTAGATTCCGGTCGCCCCTCTTTTTCTCGTTCACGCACACAACCTTACCTTGGTCCTGCGCATTTAACAACGTCCTTGTTATGCCATGGGGTGATCCGTAGCGCCACCCACGATGACCACCTGACGCACCCGACACCGCTACGAACTCCGGCGAGAGATTCCACCTGACCCCGAGCGCCCCTTGCCTCGACAACCGCACGTTGAGCTTCGCCGTGACCCCCTGAGCCTGGTGAGCAACCCCTCTTTCTCCCCCACCCCCTGTAGCATCGCCTCCGTCGTCGACCGACCGCTCCGCCGCTCGCCGTCGACCTTACGCCGCCAGAGTATGGTCAATGCAATATTAGCCGTTGGATGAAGATCTAAGCGACACGAAAGATTCACTTAAACGCGAAAGGGTACGCGATCAGGGCCGCACGATATGACTTAATCCAACGCGCTGCAGCACGCGATCCAGACGAATCGGTATCGGCCAATCACGGCTCGACGCGTGTCCCTGTTCTAATTAAAACAGAAATTTGAAACCAGATTTGAGTAGCAATTTGAAAACCCTATAACTTTTGATCCACACGTCCAAATTTGGCAAATTTTATATCAATGGATTCAGGAGAACAAACCCTAGCCAACCATGGCCTTAGTTTAGCAAATAGTATTTGTTATCTTGTTTGAATTTGCAGAAACATTTGTATGCTTGTTTAGAGTATAAAAATGGTTTAAAAATGATTTTTGAATTAAAACCTTTGCAAAATGGTTTGTTGTGACCCTACTGACCTTAGGAACCAACCCATGGTTTGGAAAATGAATTTGGAAAAGTTTGGAATGGATTAATTAGTTTAGTCCATTTCTAGCTAAATAAAAATTTTGATTTTATTATAAAAAAATGTTTATGGAAAGAAAACTTTGAGGAAATGTTTTGGACCAAACCTACTGACCCAAAAACACCAAGTTTTGCAATAGCAACTCATTTGGTGAACCCTATAGGCTAATGCCTTAGTAAAAAATATATATTTCTACACCACATAAAATAACACTTTGTTTTGAAAATGGTTTTAAAGTGAAACCTTTTTTGCAAATGACTTGGCCACTTTAGAAAATGACCATTAGATGTACCCAAATGTCTATGACCCACTAGGAACCACTTTCTCAAACAAAACAAAGCTTGGCATGCTTGCATGCATTTCTTTGACTTTGTTATTTATGTGTGTTGTTTTGCTTGATTGGTAGATTGAGTTTGTGCCTTGCTTGATTGATTTGTAGTGACTTGAAGAGTGTGATTGTTGCAAAGATCAAGAAGTGAACCTATACTCTACCAAAAAGGCAAGTGATGCTTCATACTTTCTATCCTATTACTTTCACTATGCATTAGTAATTTTGCTAAGTAAAACTTGCATGGATTTTGCTAAGTATAGACCTTGCTATAAGAAAACCTAGTAGATGAATCCTTAGTAGGATTTTTCCTAAGTTAAGTTTCCTACTACTACCAAGCTTAGCCTAGCTAATAGAAAACATGGGTGGAATATATATATTCACACTATGGAAAAATATTCTAAGTCTGAGGACTTGTGTTTTGTTTAATAAAACAACTAAGTTAATGAATCACCTGGGTGGAATGGAAGGATTGGGATATGTTGAGTGGTTACACAAGGCCATGGACTTGGGTTGTGTATCTCACTTGTGGATGGCCACCCAGGAAACAAAGAGATTTGAGATGTCAAATGTTGAGAAGCTTCAAGTGCAACCACTTGGCAATATGGGCTCTGCCATGATCATATAGGTTGCAAGAACTTAGCCAAATGGACAGTGGGTGGTAGTGTTTGATAGGATGGAACGCGTCCATATTGGTCTAAGGGAAGGCTTCTGAAAGATCTTGTCTTGGGAAACCAAGTCTTGTGGGGAAAGTGCACCACCTCTGCAGAGTGTAAAATCTAAGTACTTAGCCATGTCCCTGGTAAAGGACAATTTGAACATCAAGACATGGAAGCAATCAAGAATCTCATCATTCAAATTTCTAAATTAAAATCTTGTGGTTTGAACAAGGGTTGTTTGAATTCTTCAATCTTTTATGGAAAGATGGCTTGGTACAAGGATCTTGAAATCTTTGATTGAGAAAAAAATGATTTTGTCAAGCAAAAACTTAGTATTTTCAAAATGATAAGAAAAATCTATTTTGAGCAATGCAAGCCTCAACTCCACTTAGCCAAATGCATATAGATGATAGAATCCACTATACTACCATAGTATCACTTGCCAATACAATTCAAATGTATTGACCCTTTGTGGCTGTAACTTGTATGTTTCAGGTTTGATTGATTTTAGTGAAGATTGATTGTTTAGGATTACAAAGTCTACAACCAACATCTGCCTGTGGCACTTTGAAGATGAAGGACCCATGCTTATAGTTATTCCGCTGCAATGTAATGTAATAGCCAAATGAGCTATGTAAGATGTAATAAAATTATGTTATTCCTGGTTATAAAGTTATATTATGACCTTTGTTTCTTGATATTACATCTTAACTGTGGATGCTAGCTATTGATCCAGGGACTAGCATTGTAAACACAGGGGGCTCTATCTTATTAAAGATTGGAATCCCTACAGATGGTATCAGAGCATTGTGTTGCCTGTAGGATTTGTAAACCTAGGATTGGACAAAAACCCTTAGAAAAATAGGAGTTATATTTTGATCCAAAAACTTATTTACAAAAACACTTGTAAACTCTTTCCTCAACCATTTTGGTTTCAACTCTACCTCTCTTCTACTTCAACTTGATGGAAAAGCCTACCCCATGACCAAAAGACTACACCATGTGCCAAAGACTACTTCAACATCTTCAACTCTAATGACTTCAACATCTTCAGCATATTCACCAAGTACTTACAACTTGGAAACCACTAAGGACCACAAGTGAAACAAGGAAATCTTACTCAAGATTTAGAGACTGAGGGAATGCAAAATAAGAAGGAGCCATCAACAACTTTGAAGTATTGCAACCAAGAGTTTTTCTCAAGAAAACCATGATCTCAAGTAAGAAGAATCAAGAAGGATGGAAAAATCACAAGTGAACCCTGTAGATGGACCACCATTTATAGTTAAGTCAAACACACCAACTTATGTGGTGTAACAAAAATATTTTTGATGCCTAAGTATGTGCTTGAACTTTGTTGTTTGAGTGAATTGTTTGGTTTGTGATTGCATGCACATTGCTTGTGTGAATTGTGATGTGTGTGATTAGAAATATTTCCTTAGAAATATCTTGCCTATTCTAATCTCCCATCAAACCCAAACAGATGACTAATCCAAGAAACTCCAACATCAAGGTGGATGACAACAGCAACAACCAAAAGGACAACATGAGAGACATTATAGCAACCCAAAACCAGTTGAGCCAAGAGACAACTCAGCTTTTAGCCAACAACAATGGACTAGACCCAGCCATACAAAGGATATTGAAACTTCAATCCCAATTGTTTCAAGGAATGGTTACTCAAATGATCCACATGAGAGAAAACTTTTCCCAAGGAGCTAATAATAACAAGGATGGCAAAAATGTTAATCTAGAAGGAACCCAAGCTAGCAATATTTTTAGATACAAGGATCATGCATCCAAGGAGCATGAAGATCAATGCCCCAAGAAGAGAGAAAGATCTCCCACCTATGAAGAACATGAACTAGAAGAACTCCTAGCTTTGGAGAGACTCAAGAAGAAGAAGAAATTCCCCAACACTAACAAGAAGAATGTTACACAAGTGCAATGTTTCAAATGCAAAGAGATGGGACACTATGCCAATGAATGCCCAGAAAGGGAGAAGAACCAAGAAAACAAACAAAGGCTAGTGAAACCCAAGATAAGGAAGGATTTTAGCCAAGTGATGTGCAAACATTGCAAAGAGTTAGGACATTATGCAAACTACTGTCCAGAAAAGATGAAGCAGCCTATGAGGGATCTCAGCCTTGTCACATGTTTCAAATGCAGGGAACTAGGCCACTATGCAAACCATTGTCCAGAAAGGATGGAGAACAAGTTAAACAAGCCTATGGATAAACTCAACCTTGGCCCATGAATCAAGTGTAGAAATAAAGCAAAAGTTTGCTTAGGAAAGTTTTTCCAGGACCCAAGAAGGCCAATATGTAATTTTTGTTTGAAAATTTTAAGGGTGGTAGTACCCTAGTTGTTTTGAACTTGCTTGAAACCCCAGCCTTCCCAAATCTCGGGACAAGATTTATTTTAAGGGTGGTAGCCTGTCACATCCCAAGATTTTCCAAATCTTGTAATGTGAAAATAAATTAATAAAATAAAACTTTGTTTGATTTTCAGAGCCAGAAGAAACTTTTTGAATTCAATTGGAACTTCAAACCCATTTGAATTAAATAAAATCCCAAAGGGATTCATAAAGATAAACATTTAATAAAGGAAATTAAAAATGTTTTGGAATTACTATTTTGGATCTTTTAAAATAAAAGATTTGGTATTCAAGAGAAAAGATGGATTTATAAATAAAGATTATTTTATAAAGCCAAATTAAAACCTTGGCCAAACTTTGGGAATTAAAACATTTTATTTTAAATAAAATAGCAAAGGTTTAATTAAAAATAATAAAGGATTGCCTAAATAAAATAATAAGGATTTGATATCCAACTTTGTTTAAATAAAAGGTTTTATCATTTTAATTAAAATATCAAACTTATTAAACTATTTTAAATAAGTTTTCCAAGTATTTTATTTTCTTAAATACAACCTACTAAAGTGTTTTAGCTTTATTTTAGATTTCAAAATAAATATCTCAATAAAATAAAACCTATTTGAAATAATAATGAAAGTCTATTATATTTAATTAATAATGGACCCTAAAATAAAATGTTATTTTATTTTAAAACAAATCTCCAAGTATTATATATTCCCCAAATAAAACCCACTGATTTGGTTTTGAAAATATTTAGGTTTCAAATAAAGATTTTATTAATAAAATCAAACCCTATTTGATTTAATAACTAAGGCCCATTTTAATTAATTATTAATGGACCCTAAAAAAAAGGTTATTCTGTTTTAAACAAGTTTTCCAAATATTCTTTATTTCCAAATAAAATCTACTGATTTGGTTTTGAAAGTGTTTGGATTTCAAATGTGGATTTTATTAAATAATCAAACCCTATTTGATTAAATAAATAAAGGTCCATTTTACTTATTTAATGAATGAAAATATTATTTTATTTTGGAGTGTTGGTTTATGTTGATAAACAGAACCAAAAACACAATGCAAAGTTTAATGAATGTTTGAATTGTTTGAATGATTGAATAAGTTGATTGAAATTCAAAACAGAAATCAGAAATAGAAAAAGAGAAGAGTTACAGGAAAAAAAAATGGAAACGGACTGGCCCAGCTAACCTAGCCCATCCCAGCCCAGTATCAGCCTAGCTCCCCCTCCCCGAAGCGTTTTCTTCTCCACTCAGAACCACACCCACACAGAGTATGACTGGTGGACCTCCTCCTCGCTCTTTTCCCACTGACTGACCGGCCCCACTCCTCCTTTTCTTCTTCCCCACCCGCAGACCACGCCCACCCCTCGCGTGGCCGTTGCAGACGGATTAACTCCGGCGTAATACGCCTTAAACACGCGTTGAATCAGCCCCACGACCACGCAAGATAAATCGCCTCTCCCTCCTCGTCATTTTCCCCCAGACCACTCTTCCTCTCTGCCCCTAGGCTGTCGCCAATTTCCTCTGCACCACCGCCGTCACCGACGAGCTCCCTCCTCAATTCCGGCGAGCCCAGCCACTGCCTTGCCTCCCCGAGCACCCTAGCAGCTTCTCCACTCCCTGGCGCTTCTGTCAGTGCCTTCCATTCAACCGCGGGCGCCCTGAAACCTCGCCTTCGACGACGACCTGCAGCACCGCGACTGTCTTCAACTCCGGCGAGCCCCACAGGTAGATTCCGGTCGCCCCTCTTTTTCTCGTTCACGCACACAACCTTACCTTGGTCCTGCGCATTTAACAACGTCCTTGTTATGCCATGGGGTGATCCGTAGCGCCGCCCACGATGACCACCTGACGCACCCGACACCGCTACGAACTCCGGCGAGAGATTCCACCTGACCCCGAGCGCCCCTTGCCTCGACAACCGCACGTTGAGCTTCGCCGTGACCCCCTGAGCCCGGTGAGCAACCCCTCTTTCTCCCCCACCCCCTGTAGCGTCGCCTCCGTCGTCGACCGACCGCTCCGCCGCTCACCGTCGACCTTACGCCGCCAGAGTATGGTCAATGCAATATTAGCCGTTGGATGAAGATCTAAGCGACACGAAAGATTCACTTAAACGCGAAAGGGTACGCGATCAGGGCCGCACGATATGACTTAATCCAACGCGCTGCAGCACGCGATCCAGACGAATCGGTATCGGCCAATCACGGCTCGACGCGTGTCCCTGTTCTAATTAAAACAGAAATTTGAAACCAGATTTGAGTAGCAATTTGAAAACCCTATAACTTTTGATCCACACGTCCAAATTTGGCAAATTTTATATCAATGGATTCAGGAGAACAAACCCTAGCCAACCATGGCCTTAGTTTAGCAAATAGTATTTGTTATCTTGTTTGAATTTGCAGAAACATTTGTATGCTTGTTTAGAGTATAAAAATGGTTTAAAAATGATTTTTGAATTAAAACCTTTGCAAAATGGTTTGTTGTGACCCTACTGACCTTAGGAACTAACCCATGGTTTGGAAAATGAATTTGGAAAAGTTTGGAATGGATTAATTAGTTTAGTCCATTTCTAGCTAAATAAAATTTTTGATTTTATTATAAAAAAATGTTTATGGAAAGAAAACTTTGAGGAAATGTTTTGGACCAAACCTACTGACCCAAAAACACCAAGTTTTGCAATAGCAACTCATTTGGTGAACCCTATAGGCTAATGCCTTAGTAAAAAAAATATATTTCTACACCACATAAAATAACACTTTGTTTTGAAAATGGTTTTAAAGTGAAACCTTTTTTGCAAATGACTTGGCCACTTTAGAAAATGACCATTAGATGTACCCAAATGTCTATGACCCACTAGGAACCACTTTCTCAAACAAAACAAAGCTTGGCATGCTTGCATGCATTTCTTTGACTTTGTTATTTATGTGTGTTGTTTTGCTTGATTGGTAGATTGAGTTTGTGCCTTGCTTGATTGATTTGTAGTGACTTGAAGAGTGTGATTGTTGCAAAGATCAAGAAGTGAACCTATACTCTACCAAAAAGGCAAGTGATGCTTCATACTTTCTATCCTATTACTTTCACTATGCATTAGTAATTTTGCTAAGTAAAACTTGCATGGATTTTGCTAAGTATAGACCTTGCTATAAGAAAACCTAGTAGATGAATCCTTAGTAGGATTTTTCCTAAGTTAAGTTTCCTACTACTACCAAGCTTAGCCTAGCTAATAGAAAACATGGGTGGAATATATATATTCACACTATGGAAAAATATTCTAAGTCTGAGGACTTGTGTTTTGTTTAATAAAACAACTAAGTTAATGAATCACCTGGGTGGAATGGAAGGATTGGGATATGTTGAGTGGTTACACAAGGCCATGGACTTGGGTTGTGTATCTCACTTGTGGATGGCCACCCAGGAAACAAAGAGATTTGAGATGTCAAATGTTGAGAAGCTTCAAGTGCAACCACTTGGCAATATGGGCTCTGCCATGATCATATAGGTTGCAAGAACTTAGCCAAATGGACAGTGGGTGGTAGTGTTTGATAGGATGGAACGCGTCCATATTGGTCTAAGGGAAGGCTTCTGAAAGATCTTGTCTTGGGAAACCAAGTCTTGTGGGGAAAGTGCACCACCTCTGTAGAGTGTAAAATCTAAGTACTTAGCCATGTCCCTGGTAAAGGACAATTTGAGCATCAAGACATGGAAGCAATCAAGAATCTCATCATTCAAATTTCTAAATTAAAATCTTGTGGTTTGAACAAGGGTTGTTTGAATTCTTCAATCTTTGATGGAAAGATGGCTTGGTACAAGGATCTTGAAATCTTTGATTGAGAAAAAAATGATTTTGTCAAGCAAAAACTTAGTATTTTCAAAATGATAAGAAAAATCTATTTTGAGCAATGCAAGCCTCAACTCCACTTAGCCAAATGCATATAGATGATAGAATCCACTATACTACCATAGTATCACTTGCCAATACAATTCAAATGTATTGACCCTTTGTGGCTGTAACTTGTATGTTGCAGGTTTGATTGATTTTAGTCAAGATTGATTGTTTAGGATTACAAAGTCTACAACCAACATCTGCCTGTGGCACTTTGAAGATGAAGGACCCATGCTTATAGTTATTCTGCTGCAATGTAATGTAATAGCCAAATGAGCTATGTAAGATGTAATAAAATTATGTTATTCCTGGTTATAAAGTTATATTATGACCTTTGTTTCTTGATATTACATCTTAACTGTGGATGCTAGCTATTGATCCAGGGACTAGCATTGTAAACACAGGGGGCTCTATCTTATTAAAGATTGGAATCCCTACACACACTTAAGAGACACCGATATCCAATTGGAGCAAAAGTTTCATGCCGAAAGAATGAACAAGCGCAGGAATTTATTTCACTAGATACCGAAACAGGTTTTTGGGTGAAATTGCATAAAGTGGTTATGCATGTGAAATAGAATTCTAGCAAGGTGTTATTTGTGAATGTTTGTCATTAAAGTAATTGACAAAATTCTGAATAAATAAAATAGTTTTATTTAAATGAGAGCTTGCATTAAATTTGGTGGAAATTTAATGCATGTGAGTGGATTTTTGAGTGGAGGCTTTTTAATGGGAGTGGAGGCTTTTCATTTTGAGTGGGAGCTCCACCCACATGAATGTGGAAGAGGTGGGGGCAGCCCCCATGGATGGGCACCATGCCCCTTGGGTGCCCTCCCCTCTCCCCTATAAAAGGCCCCCCTCTCCTCCTCTCAAAGTACACCTCCTCGTGAAGGATCTCTCTTCCCCTCTAGAATTTATCCCCCATGGTCTCGGACTAGCGAGATACATGTTCCCGGTGGCTATTCGGCAAGAAAGAGTTGTGCTTCCGCTGCATCGCTGGAGCGAGGAGGCGGGGGTAGCTCGGTGCCTCGAACGTGTGTGCGAGCACGGATGCGCTACTGTTTTGCGGCGCTAGGACTTCCTCTCGATCTTGAGATCGGCAAGAGATCATCTACATCAACCACGAGTTTAGACTCGTTAAGCTTTGTCGGTCTTCAAGGGTATACGGATATACATCCGCCCGTTGTTTGTATCTAGTAGATAGATCTTGGTACATAGTTGTTCCCATCGTAGGAAAATTTTGTTTTCTATGCTGCGAACCCTACACCATCGCCCTCACGCAATTCGCCCTCATGGACCACCGGTTGAAGAGGAGTGTTTGCAGATGGACTCCAAAGTCCTCCGATGGCTATACACCTCCATCACCCTCGACATTGCCAAAATGTTCATGGTTGCATCACCATTGTCTTCGCCATCCTCACTGCCAGCATCGCCCTCTTCCGTGACAACAAAAAATCCCGCGCGGGCTACTTGGGGAGAAGTTCCACAAAATCAAGCAAGGGGACAAGAGCATCACCGCCTACTTCTTGACGTCAATGCGCTAGTCTCCAGTGACGCCCTAGTGTGGAACACCATGAAGGACCTCAACAACCACTACAAGGACATCAGGAACCTCGCTCCTCTCCTTAAGCCATTCCCCTCCTTCCTTCAATTCTGCAGCATTCTTCTTCTCTAGGAACTCAAGCCCTCCTTGTGGGCAAGCTCATCATCGCCCCCGGTCTTCTACATCACACCTCCTGCCAGGGGTCCTTGCGGTCCTGCCCCTCCACTACATCCCTATGATGTATGCCCTAGCTTCAGCATTGTAATTCCCCATGGCGCTCCCACCGGCAACAGTTCGGGTCTCTTTCGTGGGAAGAAGAAGCAGCAGCAGACCGCCCCTGTCATCCCTAGCGTATAGCACCCCTGGACCGGTGACTTCCACATGTACCCGATGATGGGCCAAGGCGGCCCCATGACGGCCTCCTTGGGCAGTGATAATTCACCCCGCTGCCTCGCCCTCCTGCCCAGGGCTACGTGGTTGTGCCCACCATGTCGCCCTCCCCTCCATCGCCTGTGACGTACTCTTACACTGTCTACCCAGACTACAGCGCCCCCGTGGCACCAACTTGGGGCCCATCTTCCCTCACGAGCTAATTCAACACCATGAGTCTGCAAGCTCCCTCGGAGTAGATCATGGACACTAGAACCTCCGCTCACATGTCTTCAGACACCGGTAACCTAAACTCTCTTTCTTATAATCCTCCACATAAAGATATTATGGTCAGAGATGGTTCTTCTATTCTAGTATCTCACTCTAGCCATACATATATCCCTACTTCATCAGGTTGTATTACTCTTTGCGACGCCCTTGTTACTCCACACATAGTTAAAAATATGATTTATGTTCGTCAGTTTACTCGTGACAACCTATGTTTTGTTGAGTTTAACCCTTAGGGTCTATCTATGAAGGACCTCGGGATGGGAGCCATGATTCTTAGGTGCAGTAGCTCGGGTGACCTCTACCCGACCACCTCCTTGCCGTACACACTCATCGTCATCGCTGCCAACTCCACCCTGTGGCACCGGTGCCTTGGTCAGCCTGGCCTCGACGCTTTCCTGCGCCTCTCTTTGTCATCCCCATAAATAAAGTGCTCAAGGATCCTAGTTTATGTCATGGGTGTCAACTCGGACGCCATGTTTGTTTACCTTTTTCTACTTCCACCACACATACTCATCGTCCCTTCAAATTAATATGTTGTGATTTGTGGACTTCACATGTTGAGAGTGTATATGGTTACAAACACTTTCTCATAATTTTAGATGATTTCACTCATTACTTATGGACGTACCCACTTCGTGTAAAATCTGAGGCTTTTTCTATTTTGTCTAACTTCCGTGCTTATGTCGCCACTCAGTTTTTCTCTCGCTTCAGGCTCTACCATGTGATAATGAGCGTGAATTTGACAATCGCGCTCTCTAGGACCTCTCCATTCAACACAGATTTCTCCTGCATGTTTCGTGTCCCTACAGTTTCCCATAGAACGGTAAAGCCGAACCCATTATTCACGTTGTTACCGACATACTATGCATGCTCTTATTCCAAGCTAGCATGCCTTCCAAATTTTGTTTGAAGATCTCTATACGTTCACCTATCTCCTCAACAAACTACCCACCAAAGCTCTCATCTTCCCATGTCCTTTTTCTGCTCTTTTTTCCAAACATCTCGACTACAACCTTCTTCGCACGTTCGGTTGTTTATTCTATCGCAACCTCTCCGCCACCATGTTCAACAAAATATCGCGTCGCTCTACCGCATGTGTGTTTCTAGTCTATCGTTATAATCATCGTAGCTACCATTGCATGGTACTTGAGTCTCGTCGCATTATTATCTCTCGGCACGTGGTTTTTGACGAAACTTGGTTCCCTTTTCCAATAGATTCTTCTCTAACACTTTTGCAGCAACAGCATGTGCCCTTGCCGCCTCTCGGCATCGATCCGATCGATGAGCTTCTCTCAGTCCCTGTGCCCCCCATGAACACTTGGCCGCGTTCGTCTCCTAGACCACGCCCCACGTCCACCTCGGCCCCCTCCAGGTTTGTTGTCTGTAGCACCCCGGGTAAAACCACTACTAGAAAATCGTGTGTGTTTTTATTTTTGTGCATTGTCATGACCGCGTGCGCATGTAATCATGCCACATTGCATTTGAGCATCTTCATGTATGCATGCATATTATTTTCCTAAACTTATTTTCCAAAATCCTATGTTGTTTTCTAATTATCTCCACCTTCTTTTCAAACGACAAAACCTTGGTTCTCTCCGATCTTCATTTGCCTAAAACAGATGTGCAACTGTTTTGTTTTAAGAAAAATAAAATAAATATGTTATACTAACACTAGTGCACACACAGGCCTCTAACACCGGTTCGGACCAGCCTCTAACAGCGGTTGTAGAACCGTTGTTGGCGGTTCGGTGTTAGAGTCCCCCCTTTAACAACGGTTCTTATACGAACCGGTGTTAAAGGGTGGTGCACGCGGGGCTGCCGCAGCGCTCAGCCCCCCCCCCCCTTTAACACTGGTTCGTAACACGAATCGGTGTTAAAGGTTCTGTGTCGCGGCAGGAAAAAGAGATAAATCTTGCCGCGGCAGGAAAACGGCCTAAATCTCTGCCGCGACAGAGTTCTGCCGCCGCCCCGTTCTGGGTGTATTTCTGCGGCGCGGCGGGGACGGGGAGGGGGGAGGGGGAATCGATCGGGAGCGGTATACACATACATTATTGTCAGTACATACGAGTACATGAATAATTAAGCAACTATTATTATACACAAACATCGTCATTGTGTGGTATTCTCCGTAAACGTTGAAGCATCAAGTACAAGACAAACACGTTCAAGCATATATACAACGTTCATTTTGGTGGATATCTAAAGAGTTCTCCGCCAGGCGTGACGACCTCATCAAGTATGAACCCCGTCAATTCCTCTTGAATGGCTCGTATGCGGTCAAATGGTAGGAGTTCGTCCCTCATCCGTTCGATCTAAACATATATGAAGAATGGGGTCAATATATATATAAGAATAAAACTCAACACAATTGATGGTAATAAAATAATGTTGTGTACTTTGTTTACTTACTCTAAGTTTTTCTAGTGTGGCTTGACCCGTCGCACATATCGTGTTGCGAATGAACTTGCAAACATAGTATCCACATAAGTTATTGTCGGGTCCCTCATGCGCGCACTTTACGAGAATAGAGAGTTCAATCAAAATAATAATCAATAAAGCATGATATAATGGAATTGGAAGCAGAATCAAAGAGATATGTAGACCTAGCTAGCTAGTATTACTTACATTTTGCTCTACAAATTTTAGTTCTTCTGACCATTCACCCACAACCCTGCCCGTGAACCTTTTCCAAACCCTGTCCGACAAAGAAAATGGATAAAGGAGCAATTAATTACTTGTTGTCATGAAAGTTGCCGATCTAGTGCGATAATATGATTGAAATTACCTCTGAAGCATCTCTTTAAAGTCTGCCCATAGCTCTTGGTCTTTTCGTAACGATTCCATGACAAGGACTTTTCCTGATTCAGGTTGAATGACTAGCAGAATAAAGTGGAACCTACACACGCAGAACTCATCATCAGTTACACTTAACATCGAGTAAGATGAAACGGAATGTGTACAAGAGAGGGTAACAGTACTCACGAGAAGTTGTAAGGCAATAGTATTTCCCTTTTGGTTTGTTGTCTCAGTAAAGATGTTAGCAAGAAATCTTCTGTTTGCTCGGGTCTATGTCTTACCACTTCTTCATGAACTCTATTTGGGTCAACGAACCCAATGTCAAAAGGGCCTCCTTTCATGCATTCCATAACCTTTTGCCTGCATAATAGTATATACATATATGGTGAGCATATATATATACATGCAATTAATGAATTGAATGAGATGAGATAGAAATTACAGAAATAGTACTTACACACAATAAAGGCTGATGGCAGCTTTGTCGAGTTCCTTCTGATTGAATAGAAAATGCAAGTCTTGAATGTTGAAGGTGATCTTGTCGTCGCCGCACAAGAAAATCTGATCTCTTATATGCGCCGTGATCCATTCTTCCTTTCTCGTCTTGCAGAAATCAAGGTACCACTTGTGCAATCTTCGCATCTTTGTTGGTAGATTCTTGAGCTCCTCTTTCTTGACGAGATTCTTCCCATACTTCCATGGCTGTATGGGGTTGACATAGCCTGTGGGCAAGTTGTATCCCATGATGTTCAAGTATGCAATGTAAGTCATCCCCATCTCATTGGCCTTTCTTTGTAGCTCTGCCTCGTAATCATTTACAGGAGGAGCGTTCCGTGTGTCGAACACTTGGAGTGGGGCGCATGATTGGTTTTCCTGCTCTCCGAGCATGGGAACTATTTTCTGGGGTGTCGCACGACTGCTACTTTCAGTATCCCTCCGCCTTGCATACCCCTTCAAAATCTGGCGCTCGTAGTCCGGCATAAGTGGGGTTTCAGGTTTGAAAAGATTATTGTAAAACTTCTCCACCACCGCCAGATCTAGTTTCTCCTTTGGCTCGGCCCGTCTAGGTGCAAAGAATTTCTTGACCTCTTCTTCCGAGATCCTATTGGTCTCCTCGTCGCTGCGATTCCATGGTAAAACCGGCAATGGCTTGGCGGAAGGCTGCAGGACGTAGTTTCTTGAACTCTTTGGCGTATGATTTCCTGTGGATTTCTTCGTGGCAGTGCTAGTGATGCTCTTCGTGGCAGTGCTCTTACGCTTACGCTGAGGAGATGGCTGACATGCAGGAGATGGCTGGCGCGCCGAAGATGGCTGACGCGTAGGAGATGGCTGGCGCACCGGAGATGGCTGCCGCGCAGGAGATGGCTGAAGCGCCGGAGACGACAGAGGAGTATTCTGATGACTTGGAGACGGCTGAGGCGGCTCAGACTGCTGAAGCTGCGGAGACGGCGGGGGTGCCAGTGGCCTCCAATTTGGAAGCACGATGTGTTCCTTCTTCCAAAGAATGGTTGTTTTCACTGGAAATTTGAGTTGAGTTTCCCCTTCACCTGTAGCATGGTCAAGTTGTTCTTCCTCATATTCCTTCACAACCTCATCCACCCCGACAATAGCATAGCCATCTGGAATCGGTCGGTAGTGGTAAGTTCCACCAGCTACAGGAGGTAAGGCATAGCCGACCGCCACCTTAATGGATAAGCCCATTAAACTCACATGCAGCTCGGCGTGTTCGCTCTCCGTGATCTCATCCACGGGGTATCGAGGACCCGCCATTTCAAGCATGGTCTGCACGTTCTCCGTGGAAGCCATGCTGCTTTTCCGCGTAGAGTTTGGGCCGCCAGCAGCTTCCAATGCAGGCTCTTCGTGCCGCTGAGATGGGCCGGTTGCTTGCTGGCTCTTTTGTGCATTCACTTGCGCCTGCAGAGCCACAAGTGCATGTCCTATCTGTGTCATCCATTTTGTACGCTCTTTTTCTTTTCTCCCACGCCATCTGTAAGAGTCGCCCCACTCAGCAAACCCATCCTTCCACGTCATACCCCATGTGGCTCGTGCAAGTCCAGGGTGTTCTTTTTTACCGATGGCGCGTGTGAGCTGGTCATTCTCTCTGTCGGGATGGAAGGTCCTGGCGGCTGTTTCCTCGTATGCCGTGATGAGTTCAGTGACGGGTTTGGCAAGGAGGGTTTGGAAGATACACAATCCGGTATCTGGGTCCAACCTTGCCCCGATTCGGTAGAACCAAGTCTTTGCACGTAGGTCCCACCCATGTGTCTGGGGTGTGATCCCTCTATCATGCAGGGCCTTCTCAGCTTCCTCCCACTTAGGCTGCTGAGATATGTAGCCACCTGACCCCGTCCTCCGGTGATATTCCTTCTTCTAGGCATTTAGCGTATTGGTTTCTGACCTCTTTGTAGCTATAGCACCTTCCTTGTATGCCAAAAATTCGGGCCAGTGAGGTCTTATCTTCGCATAATATGCGTCTTTAAAATCTAGAATCTCGCGAGCTTTGACAAATTTGTACTTCCAGTTGCGGAAAGCGTCAGCCATCTTCTTTAGAGTCCACTCTTTGACCTTTTCCTTTATAACCGGTTTGTTTTCATCCTCCTCTGGCAGAAGGGTGAAATTTACCAACAGCGAATTCCAAAGCGTTTCTTTGGATATTTCATCGACAAAGATACTGTCGCCCTTCATTGGCTTATTCTAATATGCAATTATGATTGGGATTTGGTCCCTAACAAGAACTCTAGCCTGACGTACAAATTTGTCTGTGGCCTTCTTGGGCTCCATTGGCCTGCCATCAACACGGACTGCTTCGATCGTGAACTTTGCACGATCTTTCAACCGATGGCTCGCGCCTCGCTTGCTCTTTTTCATAGAAAAAGATTGTTGCTGGCTGGTCGATCCAGAGGGCTAAAAGAAGAAATAAGCGTTAATTAATACATGTACATATATACAAATCAATCGGTGCAAGTCAGCACAGGCTTAATCAATGCATATACCTCGCCGAACTTTGTAATCACTAAATTGCGTTCACCGGAGTCTTCAACTTCTCCATGACTACTTGAGTTGTCATCATGTCCCTCCAAGTTTAGATATTGTGAGGTGTCCTCATGGATCATGTTCTCCATTATTTACTCTTCTTCAAGGTTTCTACCGAGTGGATCCATAGTTTCTAAAACAATAATATTATCTAGAGTAAGAGAGTAAACATTCAAGTGGACTTGGATTCATAATAAATATTCTAGAGTAAGATCATGGTAGACATTTATAATTTTAAACCCTAACTTCTATGCAAGTTATAAAAAAACTATTTATCTTGATATCACTTAAGCTCATGGGAATAATATTAACCATCTTAATTCCTCATAACTTGATGTGTCATATAATAATGAAGGATCACCATATAAAAATTTCTTTAATATTATAAGTTATTAAGAATCAAATCTCATGAATTAATAGTAATACATCCTTTAATAAGTTATGGTTTATATAGGTAAATCAAATTCATAACAAAAGCCTCTACAAAATATAATAGGAAAAGGACCTATATAAAGAAAATAAAGAAACTATAATACATACACTTTCTTATGTATACACTTTCATAATAATCCTTTCTTTTGTTCATACAAAAAAATATACCCTTTATTTTTGTTCATACGCAACAATATATATACATATACTTTCTTATATATACATATACATGCACTTTTCTAATAATCCTTTTTTTGTTCATACACACAAATAAAATTATTCAATCCAATATATATTAGGATATTTATATGCAACAATATATATAGATATATGCATATATGTAACATTTATATACATATTAGGATAAAATTACACACAAATAAAATTATTCATACACAACAATATATATACATATATGCAACATTTATCCAATATACACACAAATAACAGTTATCCAATATCCAATATCATATCCAATATCCAATATATATACACACAAACAGAGAGCTCACCGTCGGTGGCGGCAAACTCGAACGGGGTCGGCGGCAGCGGGCGTGGACGGGGTTGGCGGAGGCTCCGAGTTGGCGGAGGCTCCGGTGTTGGCGCGCGGCGGATCCGAGCGGCGGTGATGGCTCCCGCGAGTGGACGGGGGTGGCGGCCGATGCGGGAGCACGCAGTGGCAGACGGTGCTGGTGCGGCGGGGGTTATTCGCGTCGACTGGAGGCTCCTCGTCTCGATTCCTTCGGCTAGGACGGCGAGGGCATAGACGGCGACGCGGTGCGGCAACCTCCTCTGCTGTTCTTCCTCTGCGCGCTTGATCTGGCTGGGGGGGAGAAGGAAGTGGCGCGCGTTATAAATCCCCCCCCCCTTTTAACACCCGTTCATGGCTGCAACCGGTGTTAAAGGGGGGAATTCGTTTCACACCCGCAACCCCCCCCCCCTTAACATCGGTTCCAGCCAGGAACCGGTGTTAAAGGAGGGGCATTTATTTTGTACATTAAAGGGGTGGGGGCATTTTTAATTCAAAAAATAGGATAGAATTTAGAAAATTCATATCTTTTTCATTTCAACTCAGAAAAATATGAATAATATATCATAATTTTTAGAAAAATAAGATCTATCCATTCATATAAAAACATTTTATAGTTACTTTAGATAAATTTTTTCAAAATGATTAAAACACTTACATATAAATTTTGATTATTCAATTAAAACAAAAATAAAATAGTCAAACCCTGAAACTTTGAACATAAGAAATATTAAGCATCTAAAAAGGAATCTAACCCTATTTTATTAGAGCAAATTATATTTTATTTTGTATTAACATTTTTTAATTGTTTGGATATTTAAATGCCGCATCTTTTGTATACTTTGAAATCTGACAAAACCTCGCTAAACTTGCATTGGATTTTTGATAAAATAGCATATTTTGAACCTAAAAATGATTTTTGTAAAAAACCATGAGAATCGTATCATGTACCTGTAGTTCATATCTGACCCACTTCAAATGACCAATGTTATGGCTAGAATCAAGGCATAGTTTGTGATAATGTGGTCATATTGTGCATACATGTGCATCATGGGATGGCAGGAATTTGTCTTTTAACCAGAGGTGGACGGAAAGGTTTCAGATCCCCCTGTTGGTACATTGTCCATATAAGGTGGTCTAGTATTTTTGTAAAATGTGGTGGTAGTTTTTTGAATTAGCCATTTGGTGGTTGCTTCACAAAACCGTCCCTTTTTATGCTCGGAAAATGGAAAATGCCTTTTTGGTGCGACAAAAAGGAAAACTTCCTCTTGCAACATTGTTTGCCATCCCATGATGCACATGTATGCACAATATGGCCACATTATCACAAACTATGCCTTAATTCTAGCCATAACATTGGTCATTTGACCCGAAAGCCAAGAAACCTCGAATGAGATAGGTGATTTTGTGAAGCTTTTTTGAGACATAATCAATATACCAAGTTTGATATTTTTCCTTCTAACTATGTCACATAATATAACACCACGCCAAGGTTTCGCATTGTTTCGATCGTTTTTTATCCCCGTTTTAAACTATCGTCAAACTTTGTCAAACAACGGGCATGAAGATTCTTAGCTCGGGGCCAAGCCTCGCTAAACTTTCATTGGATTTTTGATAAAATAGCATATTGTGAACCTAAAAATGATTTTTTGTAAAAAAAAACATGAGCATCGTATCATGTACCTATAGTTCATATCTGACCCACTTCCTACCGATTCGGCAGGAATTTGTCTTCTTCACCAGAGGTGGACGGAAAGGTTTCAGATCCCCCTGTTGGTACATTGTCCATATAAGGTGGTCTAGTATTTTTTTTTAAATGTGGTTGTAGTTTTTTGAATTAGCCATTTGGTGGTTGCTTCACAAAACCGTCCCTTTTTTATGCTCGGAAAATGGAAAATGCCTTTTTGGTGCGACAAAAAGGAAAACTCCCTCTTGCAACATTATTTGCCATCCCATGATGCACATGTATGCACAATATGGCCACATTATCACAAACTATGCCTTGATTCTAGCCATAACATTGGTCATTTGACCCGAAAGCCAAGAAACCTCGAATGAGATAGGTCATTTTGTGAAGGTTTTTTTGAGACATAATCAATATACCAAGTTTGATATTTTTATTATGATAGAACTAGAATTAAAGTACATAATGCAACTAACAGTAAGTTATATAAAGCACGACTGAAAATTAATATACATAAAAGAACTGAAAATTAAGATACATGGCCAGATTAAGTCACAATCGGCCGAACTTGTTTTGAAATGTTGGAGTGATTCAGTCATCCTCCTGCCTACACCTATAATACTCGCCACTGTAGTCGTTGTACTCGCCACGGCCGTTGTCGCTGTCGTCGTCGGGGTCGCCGTAATTGAACCTTGAAGGCTGAGTATGCGTGGGCTGGACTTGAGGGTAGCGCAGATGGGGGTTAGAGTCGGCGGCAGTGTCGTAGGCCATGACGCTCTGGAGAGTCCGACCGCGCCACCACAGCCGCCGGCCGGCCTCGTAGAAGTTTAGAGGAGGTGGGATGTCCTCCTCGTGCCTGGCGAGCGCCCTCTCACGCCGATCCCCGAAGAAGGCTTCCCAAGTAGGGAAATAGTCGGGATGCCATATGGGATTCCTCCGCTGCTCTGGCGTGAGCTCGAAGTAGTAGTGGTCCGTGATGGCCATCCGGCGCGCCACACCTATAGGGACAGGAGGAACCGGCATGCCTCCGACGCTCAGCATCCAGCCGACGGAGACACAGTAGCCCGGCGGGCAGGGGTAGTTCGAGGCGCAAAGCGCCTCCGCCTCCCTGGGGGTTAGTGCTACGGTGGAAGCCATGGGAAAGAGTGATGAGGTTGCAGATATGAGTCTAGAGATGTGCAATGACAATGGAGGCCAACCCTACATATATATATAGAGAGAAATGGCAGGAAGATAACTGGAGGGAAGAACTGGCGGGAAGAACTGGCACGAAAAACTGGCGGGAAGAAATGGCGGGAAGAACTGGCGGGAAAAATGGCGGGAAGAAAAATGGCGGGAAGAAATGGGAGGAAGAAAAATGGCTCATTTAATACATATACTGTTAACAGAAGAAATATGACATTGATTTCCATGTTGAGATACATATGTGTGCCAAAAATGGCTCAATTAATACATATAGTCAATCTTATGATCGCGTCGGCCGTAACCATGGAGTATCAGCACCGTTTAATAGAATGGTTGGGTCAGTCTTCACTCTGAAGGGCGGAATTTCATCAAACTTATTATAATCTTCCGACATGTCTGTCTTGTCCTCCACTCCCACGATGTTTCTTTTCCCTGAAAGAACTATGTGACGCTTTGGCTCATCGTGTGATGTATCTATTTGCTTATTTTTTTCGGTTTGGTAGACATTTCCTTCAGATAGAAAACCTGAGCCACATCATTGGCTAAGACGAATGGTTCGTCTAAGTTCTTGTCTACCTTCATAAGATTGTTGAGATCCATTGTTGTCATTCCGTACTTCTTGTCTACCTCAACCCCTCCTCCTAATAGCTTGACCCATTTGCATCGAAACAAGGGGACCTTAAAATTAGGCCCATAGTCAAGTTCACATATCTCCTCTATGAACCCATAATACGTGGTCTTTTGCCCATTGTCATCTGCTGCATCGAAGCGGACACCACTGTTTTGGTTGGTGCTCTTTTTATCTTGGCCTATCGTGTAAAATGTATTCACATTTATCTCGTACCCTTGGAAAGTACATACAGTCAAAGATGGTGTCCTGGCCAACAAGTACAGCTGATCCCCAACAGTGGTGTTATTCGTGAGAAGTCTTTGCAGCCAGCCGGGAAAATTCGCCATGTGTTCACTTATAATCCATTCATCAGACTGCCCCGGGTGTTTGAGGCGTATTAAATTCTTGTGTTCATTGATATACAGGGAAACCAAGATAGATTTTTGTGTAGTGTGCTTGATTGAGAGAATGTCCGTCCCTACATATCATTGCTTTACATCCTAGTGTACCTTTTCCACGCAGTCTCCCCTCATGTCGTGATTCTGGAACACCAATCGCCTTAAGGTCAGGAATAAAATCAACACAGAACTCAATGACCTCCTCTGTTACATAGCCCTTGGAGATGCTTCCTTCTGGCCTAGCACGGTTATGAACATATTTCTTTAAGACTCCCATGTACCTCTCAAAGGGGAACATATTGTGTAGAAATAAAGGACCGAGAATGGCAATCTCTTCTACTAGTTGAACCAGGAGATGCGTCATAATATTGAAGAAGGATGGTAGGAACACCAACTCAAAGCTGACAAGACATTGGGCCACATCTGTCTGTAACCCTGGTAGGCTTTCTGGATCGATTACCTTCTGAGATATTGCATTGAGGAATGCACATAGCTTCACAATGGGTACTCGAACATTTTCAGGTAGAAGCCCCCTCAATGCAATCGGAAGCAATTGTGTCATAATCACGTGGCATTCATGAGACTTCAGGTTTTGGAATTTTTCTCTGCCATATTTATTATTCCCTTTATATTCGACGAGAAGCCAGACGAAACCTTGATACTGCTCAGGCATTCAAAAAAGATTTCCTTCTCTGCTTTGGTAAGAGCGTAGCTGGCAGGAGTTAAGTTGCATCGTTTACCCTTCTCGTTCTCAGGATGCATAGGCTCTTCAGGGTCTTTCAGACGTTGCTGGTCCTGCCGTGCTTCCGGTGTATCTTTTGTCTTCCCATACACTCCTAGGAAGCCTAGCAGGTTCAAGCAAACATTCTTCGTCACGTGCATCACGTCGATTGAAGAGCGGACCTCTAAGACTTTCCAATAGGGTAGGTCCCAAAATATAGATTGCTTCTTCCACATGGGCGCGTGTTCGGCATCGTCATTCGGAACAGACAGACTGCCAGGACCTTTTCCAAAGATTACTTCTAGGTCCTTGACCATACCAAATACCTCCTCATCGGTATGGAGGACAGGCTTCCTCCGGGGTTCTGCCAGACGTTTGAAATGCTTGCCTTTCTTTCTTACTGGATGCAGGTTCAAAAGAAATCGACGATACCCTAGGTACATAACCTTCTTACATTTCTCCAAATATACACTTTTAGTCTCATCTAAACAGTGTGTGCATGCATTGTATCCCTTGTTTGTCTGCCTGAAATGTTACTAAGAGCAGGCCAATCATTGATGGTTACGAAAAGCAACGCTCGTAGGTCAAATGGCTCCCCTTTGTGCTCATCCCACATACGTACACCTGGTTTGGCCCACAGCTGTAAAAGTTCTTCAACTAATGGCCTTAGGTACACATCAATGTCGTTGCCGGGTTGCCTCGGGCCTTGGATGAGCACTGGCATCATAATAAACTTCCTCTTCATGCACAACCAAGGAGGAAGGTTATAGATACATAGAGTCACAGGCCAGGTGCTGTGACTGCAGCTCTGCTCACCAAAAGGATTCATGCCATCTGTACTTAGACCAAACCTTAAGTTCCTTGCGTCACGTGCGAAGTCCGGGTACTCTCGCTCGATTTTTCTCCACTGTGACCCATCAGCGGGGTGTCTCAACATCGTGTCTTTCTTACGGTCTTCCATGTGCCATCGCAACAACTTGGCATGCTCTTTATTTCTGAAGAGACGTTTTAACCGTGGTATTATAGAAGCATACCACATAACCTTGGCAGGAACCTTTTTCCTAGGGGCCTCGCCCTCAACATCGCCAGGATCGTCTCGTCTGATCTTATACCGCAGTGCAGTGCATACCAGGCATGCATCCAAATTCTCGTACTTCTCACCGTGGTAGAGGATGCAGTCATTAATGCAGACATGTATCTTCTGCACGTCTAATCCTAGAGGGCAGACAACCTTTTTTGCTTGGTATGTACTGTCGGGCAACTCATTATTTCTTGGAAGCAGATTCTTCATTTTTACCAACAACTTTGAAAATGCGTTGTTAGCATCGTTCTCTGCCTTCCATTGCAGCAAATCCAGTGTGGTACCTAGCTTTTTGTGGCCATCTTCGCAAGTTGGGTACAACAATGTTTTGTGATCCTTTAACATCTGCTCCAGCTTCTCCTTCTCCTTTTCAGTTTCACATTCTTCCTTTGCATCAGTAATGGCCCGACCAAGATCGTCATCAGCGGGCCCATCTGCTGCCTCTTGATCTTCATTATCTACCCCCATTGCAGTATCATCATATTCAGGATATAGTTGCCATCATCCTCTTCTTCTTTGTTGCCTTCCATCACAACCCCTTTTTCTCCGTGCTTGGTCCAACAATTATAGGTGGGCATGAAACCGGATCGAAGCAGGTGGGCGTGAATGGTTCTGGTATTTGAGTAGTCTTTCTTGTTCTGACAGTGAACACACGGACAACACATAAAACCATTGTGACCACGGTTTGCATTAGCCACAACGATGAAATTTTGGAGGCCCGTAATGTACTCGGAAGTGCGTCGGTCACCGTACATCCATTGCCGGTTCATCTTCATTAATATATAGTATATCAAAAATTAATAGGGAGATGACCATTTATATATAGTACATCAATGACACATGAAAGGATAAAGTTGCCGACCTCGACCGAGAAGGAAAGAGCAAGGAGAAAACTTATTTCGAGCTCTTGGGCATTTCACCGAACACCTCTTGTTCATAGGAAAAAAACTAGCACACCTCTCACCCTCTTTCTAGGCTCCAAAATGAGAGAGTGAAAAAATGGAAGAGAGGGGTGTGGGCTGCTGTGTGTTATATATCCCCCTCCTTTAACACTGGTTCAAGCCACGAACCGGTGTTAAAGGGGGGGACTGTGCGGGCCACTGGTGCAGGGCCTTTAACACAGGTTCGTGGCACGAACCGGTGTTAAAGGGTATGCTCCTTTTTGCTGCACGGGCTACGCTGGTACGGGCACCCCCTTTAACACCGGTTCATAGAAGAACCGGTGTTAAAGCCCATTTCTGACCTCAACCAAAGGCCTCGTTTCCACTAGTGTAAAAACCTATTTTATAAAACCACCGGGGGAGGCAGCCCAGCCAATAGGCTAGGCCACCTACCACATCGAAAGGACCGGCCCAAACCTGTATACCCTAAACCTAGATACCTAGACCAACCATAACCCTAACCCTACCTCCTCTCCCCTGCCCACTCACCCTATACCCCAACAGCAGTCGTTGCACTACACAAGGCAGCACACACGCGCACGCTACCTACACTCACCTGCAGCAGCAGCGACGCAATGCGCGTGCAACAACTCCTGCGACCAACCGACCGAACGCACCCGATGCGGCCCAACCCAATCCCCTAGTCTTGCCTTGACCTTCCTCGTGAATGACTCGACTCCCCGCGTCAACAACCTGCATCCCAGCCCCGACCCGATGTGTTTTTCCCTCCCGCATGCTTCCATTGCACCCGCCCCCATCCCGTTCCCGACCCCACCACGTTCCTCTCCTCGTCCCACCTGTTGTTATTCCCGTCGCCACCTACCACGCACCCTTCCCATCCCTGCTCTTCTCCCTAGCTCAACACCACGCTGCCGCGTCTTGGCTCCCACCCATCATCGGCCCAAGTTCCCCGCCTCCTCCCAGGCCCCGCCAGGCAGCCCCGCAGAGCTCCACCCATGTGCACCCCACTCCACCTGCGACCTCCCAGGACCTCCGCCACCTTGCGGGACCCTGCACGCAAGCACAGGTCATTGCCGTTGTGGCCCTTCTCCTCCGGCCGTAGCTCTGCCACCTCCTCTTCTCCCGTGACCCCCGGAAGCAAGCTTGCCCCGTTACCCTGTCCGCCAGAGGCTCGACTGCCTCCTTCTCTACAGCTTCTCCACCACATGCGACCGGCAAGGCCGCCGCCTTCCGCTGAAGCCCGACCCCATGTCTTTTGGATTAACCAATGCCCCCGCTTATTTCATAAATCTCATGAATAAGATTTTTATGGACTTCCTGGATAAGTTTGTCGTTGTTTTCATCGATGACATTCTGATTTATTCCAAATCAGAAGAAGAACATGAGCTACACCTAAGGACCATTCTTGGAACTCTTAGAGGGCATCAGTTGTATGCCAAGTTTAGCAAATGTGTATTCTGGTTACAGGAGGTAGGATTCCTCGGCCACATTGTATCAGCCGGAGGAATTGCCGTTGACCCTGCAAAGGTGAAAGATGTCGAAGATTGGCAAGCCCCAACCACTCAAACCCAAGTTCGTGCATTTCTCGGATTGGCGGGATACTACCGCAAGTTGGTAGAACGATTCTCGAGTATCGCCAGACCCATGACCCAATTGCTGATGAAGGACAAGAATTTTGAATGGACCGACAAATGTGAAGCGAGTTTTCAAGAACTCAAGAGGAGATTGATTTCAGCCCCAATCTTAATCATGCCAGATATCACGAAGCCCTTCGACGTGTATTGTGACGCATCCAAGATCGGTCTCAGATGTGTGCTAATGGAAGAAGGCAATGTTATATCTTATCTATCTCGACAACTGAAACAACATGAGAAAAATTACCCAACCCATGACCTCGAACTCGCCGCAGTAGTTCTAGCCCTGAAGACATGGAGGCATTACCTGATGGGAAACATTTGTGAAATTTATTCGGATCACAAGAGCCTGAAGTATATATTCACTCAGAAGGAGCTGAATATGAGACAGAGAAGATGGATTGAGCTAATCAAGGATTACGATCTGGACATTCACTATCACCCCGGTAAAGCCAACGTGGTAGCGGATGCCCTTAGCAGATTGCCGTGCCACTTGAACTCTATGATTTTGAAGGACCAACCAAGCTTGCACAAAGATATGGAAGATTTTCGAATGGAATTAGTGAGTGAAGGATTCTTGGCTAGCATAGAACTTCAACCCACTTTGATCAGCCAGATCAAAGAGGCGCAGAAAGGAAATGCTAGTATCGACGGAATCAAGCGTCGCATTGGTACAGGCAAAGTACCCGGATTCACCGAAGACGAAGAAGGAGTTCTGTGGTATAAAGGACGCCTTTGTGTACCAGCAGATTCTGAGTTGAAAGAAGTGATTCTGAAGGAAGCTCATGATATTCTTTATTCTATCCACCCCGGAGGAACGAAGATGTATCAATATTTGAAGGAGCAATTTTGGTGGCATAAGATGAAGAGAGAAATCGGAAGCTATATCGCCAAGTGTGATATATGTCAGCGAGTTAAGGCGGGACATCAAAGACCCGCTGGATTGTTGCAACAATTGTAGATTCCAGAATGGAAATGGGATTCCGTTGGAATGGACTTTATCACCGGATTGCCTACTTCTAGTAGGGTAAATGACTCTATCTGGGTCATAGTGGACAGATTGTCCAAAGTCGCCCATTTCTTACCCGTCAAGACCACATATCAGAGTTCTAAGCTAGCGGAGTTATACATCGCTAGAATCGTCAGTTTGCATGGAGTCCCCAAGAACATTGTATCGGATCGAGGTACTTAGTTTACCTCGAGATTCTGGAAGAAAGTAAAAGAAGGTTTAGGAACCCGACTAGATTTCAGCACCGCGTATCACCCTCAGACCGATGGACAAACGGAGCGAGTAAATCAAATACTCGAAGATATGCTAAGAACCTGTGTGTTAGAATATGGATCTAAGTGGGAAGACTGTCTGCCGTTTGCAGAATTTTCATACAACAACAGTTATCAAGCTAGTTTGCAAATGGCCCCATTTGAATTCATGTATGGAAGGAAGTGTCGCACCCCTTTGAATTGGTCGGAAGTAGGAGAGAGTCAGATTTTCGGACCCGACATCCTACGAGAAGTAGAAGAGAAGGTTCACAGGATTCGTGAGCACCTCAAGACAGCCCAGTCCAGACAGAAGAGTTACGCCGACAAGAGACGTCGATACCTCGCCTTCAACATAGGAGATTTTGTGTATCTAAAGGTGTCGCCATTGAAAGGAATGGAGCGTTTCCAACTGAAAGGAAAGTTAGCCCCCAGATATATCAGACCCTTCAAGATTCTGAACCGTCGAGGAGAAGTTTCGTATCAATTGGAACTACCCGAAGAGATGTCAGCCATGCACAATGTGTTCCATATTTCATTACTTGGCAAGTGCCTCGAAGTTCCAGAGAAGACTGAAGTGTTCAAGAATATTGTTCATCGAACCATAGAAATCAACGATGACCTGACCTATCCTGAAGTACCCATCTGTATTTTGGAAGAATCTTTCAGAACCACTAGAACCCAAAGCATCAAGTTTCTCAAGATTCAGTGGAGCAACCACACAGAAGAGGAAGCTACCTGGGAGCACGAAGATCACATCAGGACGGAGTTTCCCGATCTCTTCAAATCCTAGGTAATCTTTTTCGTCATTTTTCAAATCTCGGGACGAGATTTTGTTTATGGGGGTAAGGTTAGTAACATCCCAAAAATATTAAACAAGAATCATCAAACTCTAATCACCAAATTTATGGTTAACAAAAACTTTTCCAATTAAAATATGAAAGCATTCATATGTGTATGTATCAAAATTTGGATTCTATTGAATTGCAATGATTCTATGTTTCTTTGCTTGTAAAATGATTATTAGGTGAAATAAACATCATCTAAACAATCCCAAACTTTTCCCAAAGACAAACAAATTAAGAGAATGGTCACTTTGGCCAATTTAACTCCCATGCCTACTTTGGCTATCTCTAACTTTCAGAGCTTAACAGAAACATGTATAGATCTTTGCACCCCTTGATAGTACTCATAACAAGGAACCAAGGCCCACTTTGTGATCATCCAAAAACATTTAAATGCTTAGTTTAAATGACAGTTTAAAATTGAATCTATTTCATATGGGAAGATCCCACTATTTCAAAAACCACTCAAACAAGCTCAATTTTCAAAACCCAAGCATCCACAGAATCCTCAACACCTGCCTAGCACACCCACCAAAAATCTTTTCAAAATTCAAAACTCAAGTTCTTGTGGCCATTTCATCAAACACTTGGAGACAACAAATCAAACTGGCCAAACTTCACTGTTTTGAGCAGTAATTTGGCTAAGGAATGTTCACCATTGATCACCCTTGTCTCCCCCAGTGCCAACCAGTGCTTTGACCACGCCTAGACCCTACCCCTTGCACCATGCCATGACAACCTGAAGGAACCCTTGCCAGCCGACCATGGCTAGCTAGCCAGAGCAAGCACCAAGCCTAAACACCATGTATAGGACACAGGCCACCGTCCACCGCCACTCCCTGTCCAGCGCTTGAACCCTGCCATCCACTGGACCACAAGCCCAAGCCATGCCAAGCCACTCTGCAAGCGTGCCGAGAGCGCGCCAGAGCGCCACCCTAGACACACTCCCACAGACCGCGTGCCGCCCTCTCCGCGTGCACGCGTGATCACCACCGTCCCAGCAACCTCGCAGACACCCCCGTTCGCCGCCCCATGCCTCACAGCCACCGCTCGCCGTCGAAGACGCCACCTCTGCCGCGCAGAGAACCGCGCATTCTCGACCGTTTGCAACCGCCCCTACACGTGCATTTAAACCATAGAGCATCTCCAGGAGACCACCAATCGATCGCCACCCTCGGCCATGCCTCTAGCCGCCCGTAGCCATGTCGCCACCGTCGCCTGCCCATCCCTCTCGGTCTCGCCGTCGAGCCTATAAAAGGAGGCGACCCCCAGCCGATTGAAGCACACCATTTCACTCCCCTCACCTCACTGATCGTTCCACCCCTTAGCCGGAGCAAGGCGAGCAGCGCATCGCCGGAATTGCGTCGGAGCAGGCCGCCTCTGGAGAAGAAGGGAGCAGTTGATTTTGACCACCCCAGGAGTTGCCGCGACCACCCCTGAGTTTGTCGTCGTCAACTTTGTCGTTTACCTGCCTCACCGTCGTCACTGGAGCCCCGGTATGCCCCTATGCACCCCCACTGAGCCGCTAGGGTTCGAGCTCGTCGGTGACTTGTTTATCGTCGACGACGACCCTCCACCATCGATCTTCATTCTAATCCAACGCACCACATCGCCCCGTACCGCTTCGCGTTTAAAGAGCCACTAACCAGTAGACCCCCCCTGTCAGTTGCGCCCCGCACTGCGGAGTGACACTGGGCCGGCCCATTACCCCTTCCCGCGTAGCCCACTCGTTTGAATTTAGCTTTTTATATTTATATTCAAACTCAGTTATGTACCTAGTTTCAAAAATCAACCTAGCTCGATTAAGTGAACCAAATTGAATGAAATAAATTTTGTTAGAAAGATATTGAAATGCTTAATCCAAGCCCATTCGATTCAAATCATTTGAATCTATAGATCAATCTTGGTAAAAATAACAAGGCAGAAGCTTTTCTGCATTCAAACATTTTTCAAATTTAAACCATAATAGCTTTTGAGTTGATTTCAACTCTCAAAAATCACATTTGATCATACCTTTCAGAATATATAAAAACATATGGCTTTACTTATAGAAATAATGTTCAAGTAATAAAAGAATGCCACATAGGCATTTCTAGTCATTTATTTTTATTTGAAATAAAAGGTTAAATCTTATTAAATTGTGACACCACTTTAAATCACCATGTACTGACATATGTGGTGATGACATGTGTCAACATGATCCCATGTTTGTTTTGGAGAATATTAAATGTTAAGTAGTTTTTCAATGAGTAGAAATTACTTTTCTAAAAATAAAAGAAATAAGACAAAGCTTTAATCTTGTAATGTTAGTGATGATGCTAGATCATCTATAGAACCCTTGTGTGTGATGATTGAAAGTAGTTAAGTATTGTTTGGTGATTGTGTACCTCGTATTTTTTCATAGACGCTAGTACCGACCAAGGATACGAGGAGGAAGGAGGATACTACGAAGAAGAAGCCGAGGAGAACTTCAACCACCGCTCTGCACAAGGCAAGCTTATACTGACACTGATGCAAGCCTAATACTACTAGTGATTGAGAAAGCTAACACTTGCAATTGTGAAAGTTAAATAACCTATGCAATGCACTAAGCATGCTTGGTTAGACACATTTGATGATACCCAATCCTAGTTTTACTTGCAAGCTTTCTACTTTATTTCTTTATCAAAGCTATTACTTAGAGTTTACTTGAGTAAATTGTAGATACAAGAAAGATAATTGAAGGTTGCATAAAGATCATTAAAATTGGCCTAAGCTAGATAATCTTGATGTCATCCTAAGGCATGAGATTGCACTTAGTTAAACTCCACTAGTTTACCTCCCCTCATTAGTACTCACCCCCAGCTGTAGATGCTAGTGCTAAGCATAAACTTGATCAACTTTAGATGCGAATACTTGGTAAAAATGGTTATGAAAACCTTAGAATGATGAGTCATTCTACTGAGATGTTTTGACATGTGTTTCCGAACACCAGAGGATTTTGATGATGAAAATTTTAAGGCATGAGCCTTAGCCCTTTATAAAAGTGATGGTTGTCTGGATGCGATACCATTCCAATTTTACCGTACAACCACAATACCCGAGAATTGGGTAGGGCTTGACTGGAAACTTATATACCTTAGTATGGGTTCCCTCACGGCCAAGGTCTGAGCTGAGGCTACCTTGTGAAGATTGTCCACCTGTGCAGTACCCAAGATGATAGTTGGTCATGGTTGGGAGGCCAAACTCATAGGAGAGGTGCTTATACTAGGGCGTGTAATTGAAAGGTTAGGATTGATTATCCACATACTGAGTATGGTGAATTCAGGATTTGTTCCTGAGGGATGTATCGAATGTTGTGGGGAAAGTGTACAATCTCTGCAGAGTGTCAAACTATTCGAATAGCCGCGTCCGCGGTTATGGACAGTTGGAGTGGCCATACTGTTCCCCCGTCAGATGTTTTCAAAATGACTTATGAAATGAATTGAGATTTTTACTTGACCACAACAGAGTTGTGATATGAAATACAAGTTCCCACTTAGGTGTTATAAAATTTCAACTAGATTTTCTTGCTTCTGAACTTAGTAGAGGTAAATCTGGCTTTTTGCAAAACAACCCTAGAGCTTAGTGTCCTACTACAAAAATCCCCTTCACTTGTTAGTATTAGTTTGCGAGTACTTAAAGAGTACTCATGGCTTTGTCCCTGGCTATTCCCGTGGCCAGACTATGAAGAGGAGTACTAGGACGAAGGACCCCAGGAAGGTTACGACAACTAGGATTATCTCCCATCGTCAGCATTGCCTGTGACCCCGAAGATGGAGCTTCGCCTACGCTACCTTTATTATTACATATTTCCGCTGCTTGAGTTGTATTAAGAACTGGATCATGAGATCCTTATTTGTGTAAGACCTTATGTATGGTTTGTAATGGATGATGTACTGTGGTATCCAATTTTGTTATGTCTCGCAAAAATGGTAATCCTGGGATTGCGATGTATGGCATAACAGGCATCTGGAATTAAAAATCCAGGTGTTGACAGCGTTTATTACTGCTGTGTAGGTGCGGCACTCTCTCACAAGAATATATTTTCTATGGCCTTTGCTAGAGTGGCAATTGCACGCGACCTCAGGGTCCGTATAAGCAGGATTAGCTATACCTCGTATGGGTAGTTCTTTCGGGTGGCCCCCATGTACTTGCTTTGTGTAACACCCCGGCCTCTCCGGACCAACGGCTGTCACTCCTGGCACCTTAATAGGATCTCTAGGCTAACCCCATAGACCAACACTAGTCTTTCATGCGTACTTTTTCCTCACTCGTGTGCACCCGGTACCCACTTCCTAGTCGGTCACCCATCCTCATATTGCTCTAGGCCAAGCACGCTAAACCTCAGAGTTCTTTTTAGTTGAGCTTCCAGAAAATAAGTTATAACTTGTTCGTATGGGTTTCATATCAATGCTATTAAGCCATGTGCCAGGGTCTCACATACACCTAACCTTAGAAGATCGACGCCCTCGTCGATCAACCACAATCCAGGAGTGTCTCCTCTTGGCACACGTCTGTGCGTCCATTGCCGGCACATGTGCCATGCCGTGTCCACTCTGGGCCACATGTGCCATGCTCCACATGTCCGCCACTGACCCGCACACGCCCGTGTAACCACGAGGATCGGCTCTAATACCACTTGTAACACCCCGACCTCTCCGGGCCAGTGGATGTCACTCCTGGCAGCTTAGTAGGATCTCTAGACTAACCCCACAAACCAACACTAGTCTTTTCTGCGCACTTTGTCCTCACTCGGTACCCACTTATCAGTCGGTAACCCATCCTCAAATTGCTCTAGGACAAGCATGCTTAACCTTAGAGTTCTTTTCAGATGAGCTTTCGGAAAAGAAGTTGCAACTTGGTGGTATGGTTTTCCTATCAATCCTATTAAGCCATGCTCCAAGGTCTCACACTTTGGGTCTAGGAAAGCATCTTGTCCTAGGACCCGCCGACATCCCAATGGGTGTATGTTAATTGATCTGGCAAAAAGGGTCGAAGTGCGTCTGGAAACTTTGGTGCACCCCTGGAGGGTTAAATCTTTTCGAAAACTTGTGTCTGCGGTTATGGACGACTTGGAGCATAGTTTCTCGATCATAGACAACTATAACTAAAGTTTACTATTATAATTTGACTTGTATCTGATATGACTTGTAAGTTGGATAACCACCATGGAAAGAATGAAAAAATGTGAACCGTGTGAGTATTCCTCGGCATGACTTCCTTGTTTAGTCTCGAGGGGGGTATAATAGGATGGGTATGTTTGGTGTTAGTATCAGGTTGGTTTCGAATAGGTCTTTCTCATCTCTCTTTGATAGCCGATAGTTGTATCGAGTCTCTATAGGTTGTTTAGCGCATGCTTCGCTGCCGCTTCTGTCCACCATACCTATGTAGGAGAGAGCCGCCGAATTCTAAGTCTCGCCGTGTACTGGCCTCAGTATTGACCGCTCTCTATTTCCTTTGCCCTTTGTCAGCACCCCTTTTATTTAGCAGGTTTGAGATTGTCGTTGTTAGCAGGGTTACCCTTCTGGCTTGGCCTAGGCATGGTTTTATGGACACCATTGGTTATTCTTTAGGGCTCTTATTCCAATTTGCATCTTGTCCGTACTCGGATGATGTATCGTTTTCAAGGTGATTTGGATTTTGTACTGTATACCTCTATTCTTGAATCATGCAGTCGTTATTGTATATATCTATTCTATGGGTTCCATCGTGGACTAATATGTAATGGTATTCCTTCGTTTTCCATCCGCACAAAAGTGCCTAGTGTGCACCTTTCAATCGTTTCTATGTTGGTTTGGCGGAAATCGCTGAAACTTGCATAGGGCCGATCTGAGGGTGTTACACTGCCTCCACGACATCCCGCTCACTGGCCTCGCCCATGCGTATGCAGACCCACTCGACGCCCTAACCGACCTCACCTGTGTCGCCTCCGTCGTTACCAGGTCGCGGACCATCTCATGTCGATTCGGCCTCCTCCAAAGTGTCTGCGTCGAGCTCGTCCACTTCAAGCTTGTCCACGCGTTGTCCATCGCCTGCTCCTGCTATCCTGATTCGGCAGATGGTCTCCCGTTGTCAGGTTGGCAAGGTCATCGGTCCTTGTAAGCATCTCAATCTCAACGCCACGACCGTCACTACTCCATCACCTATCCCCAAGTCCGTTAGCGGTGCTCTCAAGGACCCGAAATGGCTCGCGGCTATGACCGACGAGTGCAACGCTCTTCTCGCCAATGACACGTGGGATCTCATGCATCCTCCTTCCAACACTAACGTCATCTCTGGCAAGTGGGTTGTTTTCCACAATCTCAAGTCGGATGGCAGCCTCGACTGCTACAAAGCATGTTGGGTGTTGCGTGGTTTCTCCTAGGAGCATGGAATCGACTTTGGCGAGACGTTTAGCCTGGTGGTTAGACCGACTACCATCCGGGTTATCCTATTTGTCGTACTCTCTTCCAACTGGAAGATTCGTCAGCTGGATGTCAAGAACACCTTTCTACATGGGAATCTTGATGAGGTGGTTTTTTGTCATCAACCCACCAGCTTCCTGACCACGTGTGTCACCTCAACCGCCCTATATGGCTTAAAGCAAGTTCCTCATGCATGGTATCATCGCTTCGCAACCTTCATCACCACTTTCGGCTTCACCTTCTCGAAGTCTGGCACGTCTCCCTTCATCATGCATGGCACTTTCGGCACGGCTTACCTGCTTCTCTATGTCGACGACATCATTCTCAAAGCATCTTCCTCAACACTGCTTCATCATCCTCATAGCATCTTCCTCAACACTACTTGAGTACGTCATCACAGCTCTCAGTTCTGAGTTAGCCATGATAGACTTGGGCGATCTACATCACTTCCTTGGCCTCATCATTAGACATGATCCTCAGGGGATGTTCCTCCAGACACAATATGCTCTCGAGATTCTTGAGCATGCTGGCATGAGTGCCTCCCATCCTGTATCGACTCTCGTGGACACATCACTGAAGCTTGCTTCTGCCGCTGGTCCTTCGGTTGTCGATCCCTTCGCGTATCGGAGTCTCACTGGTGCTCTACAGTACCTAACATTCACACGACCCGACATCACCTACGCAAGCTAGAATATATGTTTTGCACAAGCATGAACCTCGAGATTGTAATACCTCGGAAACTACGCTCTAAGCGACAAGCTAGGAATGAACCAAAAGTGCATAAGGTGTCCTACCGAGGAGGCCCAAGGGCCACCCACGTGTAGGTCTCATCTAAGCGGAACAGGCATGGTACCCGCCAACCACCCTATCAACTTTGCAAGAACATCGTGACAAGTGCAAGCGGCATAGTCGATAGATATGCGAACAGACATACACAAGTGCGCATGTCCACGACATACAAAAGTATATCAGAGACTGACCATCTAAAAAAATAAAAATATTCAACGCCATACGGCAAGATTCAAGTATCCTAGATAGAGATAATATGTTAGGATACATCCTCATACATTACACATCAGAGTATCAAGTGGAAGCGGAAAACAAGATCCGAATACAGATAAGAGGCAAATTGGCATAAGATGCCCTAAAAATAAGCACATCCCGTCCTCATGATCTCAAAATCTCCAATACTTGGAATCTCTACACCTAATGGTCATTGCCACCATCATTGGTCTCCTTGACCCAGTAACCTTCCTGTGAGTATACCTATCCATCTGAACAATATTTAACGTGTCACACCCTAGGGGACTCAACAAGCCTATGCATCTAAAGGGAACAACCTGAGGGTGACGCAATTGTAACGAAAATAAATCCTAAAATTTATATAGATACACGCTACAACATCCGCCTAACCAATAATAGAAGGACGCTTGTTAAATAAACAATAGTTATGTACCCAACAGATATATATCTCTATTCTATATATATCTATAGTATCTGAAAAGAACTTTAGTGTTCCATTTTTTGCCCACTACGTCGCTGGTTTCGTCGAGCATTCCGTCCTCCGTCGTCCGCTTTACACTTTCACACCACAACTTTGGGCAAATTGACATGAACCTCCCCGCACGCGCCGCCGAGGGGATCGCTCGCCTCGGGCTATAACTCCCCTTTCGTACCTGGGCCACTTTGCCACCGACTGCCGCCAACTGCCCCTGCCGTCGCCGGAGTCCCCGGCCTCCACCTTGTCAACTGGTCCTTCCAACCACCAACTTCCTCCCGATCTCCTGACTGCGTCACCTAGATCCCGGCCATCGGTGGCACCAATGCGCCGCCCCTTTGCCTTGACATCCATCCACCGACGGTACTGTCCTCTATGCCTGAGATCCACAATAGGTGTTGTCCCAATTCCTTGCATCGTGTGCGGCCGGCGACGCTTCCCCCGTCCCTGCATCGCGCATGGATAGCGGCGCTGCCCCCATCTCCTGCATCGTCCGTGGCCAGCGGCGGTGAAGACTACGCCCACATAGGCATGTACCGCGTGGAGGAAGGGCCGCTGTCTGAATTCTTGCCAGGTCGGGACGATGCTACTGGATTCACACCGCTCTAACGGCAGCGTGTGTGACGCGCTCGGCGAGTCAGCGTTAAAATTCATCTAAGGACGTCCTCACCTAGAGATGCCTCCCGATCTGTTCCGCGGAGGATTTCAACGGGGGAAGATGAGGTAGGTACCATGACGTCGCTGCATCAACCATCTACACCGACCGATCGATCTATGCGCCAATGGGGAGATTTGATTATAACCCCTCCAGCTCGTTGCACTTTGATCTTATACCCCCTTGTACGTCTGCTTCGATTCTAGCCCCCCAATTTAGCTAAACTTTGCTGATTTCCTCTCTTTAGGCTGTTAGCTCGTCAGTTAGATGTGATGCAGATAAATTAGTGCTAATATTTCACAAATTGACTACAGTACCCCTGTGGAACAGCCCGCACAGGACATACAAGCGCTCCCCGTCCCGTCCCGTTCTCACGCACAGGACAGCGGGAGCTCGTCCCGTTCTTATCGCGTGCAAGCCACAGGAGCAGCGCCCCGCCGCCAGGCAACCACCATCTCTCCGCCACGGTTCCACACCAGCCGCCGCTGCCCTCCATCGCCGCCCAGAGGTAAGGCAATCTTTCTCCCCACCTTATTTTTCCGGATTTGATCGTTCTTGGTTACTGCTGTTCTAAATCGGGTCAAACCCTATGTGATTTACATGGGGATTTGAGGGGGACGGGCTGGATTCGCTAAGGGGTGTGATGGATCTGAAAAGGTAACATCATACTCCCTTATTTTATCCCGATTTATGCATGAGTTTTTGGTGTGAAATTTCTGATTTTTTTGTTTATATTGAATAGGATCGATGCAATGTATGTGCATGATTCTAATCAATCAAGTGTGACAAACCTAACCACGGGATTGATCTCTTGTGCTGAAGTAGAAAATGATAGCACCATTGTTTACTGGTCTAGTCTTCTGATTGAGTCCCAGATTGAACCCGAAAATGAATGGGAGGAAAAGGGAATCCCGGATGAAAATCCGGTGAATGAGAATGCACGGTTTGCTCTGTTGGGTTTAAAAACAGAGACGAACGAGCGAGAAACTAAGCCAGGTCATGTTATTGCTCCTATTGTTGATTATGCTTTGCATGATATCAAAGAGGCAGATATTGTTGTCGATGATAAGGCTCCGGAAGAGCCACTTATTGTGTGGGATGAACGAAAGCCAAAGATGGATATAGGAACTCCTTATCCTGATATGGCTGCATTTAGAAAGGCTATGAAACAGTTTGCTATCAACGGGGAGTTTGAATATGGCACTAAAAAAAATGAGCCAAAGAGGTTTCAGGCAAGCCTTATGACCATGCACTAGCCCTCATTAATGTTTTGCAAGCTCTAAACTTTGTAAACATGGAGGATTTTGTGCATGAGTACTACTCGGTTAGCAGATTTAAGGCAGCATATGAAGGTGTAATTCAGCCCCTTACGGATAAGAATCAATGGCCACATGTGGATACCGGTTTTGTGTTGCGTGAACCAATTCCAAAAGGCAAGAAAAAGGGTGCCGGAAGAATAAGGAAACAAAGGATAAAGAGTTGGTGGGAAGGTGGATCAAGGAAGGGGTCATTGAACAAATGCAAGAAATGTGGAGAGATGGGACATAGAGAAGCTGGATGTCCTACAAATGGAACAAAGAAAAGGTAAAAAACATATATTTGTTTCCAGTTCTAATAACATGTCCTGTACTTGTTCTATACTTGTTGTTTCTAATTGCTTCTTCTTGTAGGAAGAGTGGGGGGAAAAAGAATGCATCATCATGGTTTGATTTTTTGGTTAGCAACGCAATCCCTTCTACACCAGCAAAAAGCAAGAGCATGCCCACAACAAGTAGTCCAGCGCCTGTTACAAGGAGCCAAACTGGCAGTACACCAACCAAGAGCAAGAGCACAGCCAACACTAGTAGTCCAGGACCTGTTACAAGGAGCCAAGCTGCTACTACACCAACAAAGCGTCCAGCAAAAGAAAGGAAGAAGAAATTGACTCCAAAGAGGAAGAAACTAAGTGATATTTTTCTGTCATGAACTATTTTAGAACCTGTTTCCCGTGTATGTGAGTAGAAAGCTCACTTATTTGGCTGTACGTGAGTAGAAAACTCACTTATTTTGCTGTCATTGAACTACTTTAGAACCTGTTGAACTCCTCCTCTTGCTATGTTGTGCTGTCATTTTCTGAATGTTCAGATTGCTATGTTATGTGCTATCAGTTTATGAATGTTCAGATTGCAGCAAAATTATAGCCTTTTTTTATTTGAACCAAAGAAATATTTGCTGTCATTTTTTGTGTCGCTGGAGAAGCACATGTGTTCCCGTTGAGATGAAGGGTATTTCTGTCTATTCATGTGACCAAAGTTAGTTATATGTTGACAATTCTGTCAAACGTGTTAAAAGGGGTTATAGGGCAGAGTTTAGCTGAATTGGGGGGCTAAAATCGAAGCAGACGTACAAGGGGGTATAAGATCAAAGTGCAACGAGCTGGGGGGGTTATAATCAAATCTCCCGATGTCTGCCCCGGCAAGCTGAGTTATGCGTTGTTGTAGTAGCGGGTGCGACAACATCATCAGGGAGCGTGGCGTGGATGAGCACAAGGAGATAGGGACAGACAGCGCTAACTTGGTCTCTCAACCTCACATGTACGTTATATCAATTCAATTTCCTTCAAATTATTCTAGCTTTGCCGATTAATAGTAGCTGCAGCATGTAGGTATATATGTTTGATGTGTTCGATGTCAGGTGTGCACATACACTACCAAACGAGCTTATGCATCATGCATGTGAGCCTGATGTTGGAGATTTTTGATTGCTAGCACTATTCTCACAATGAAGTATAGGTATATTTCGAAGTTATCATTCTTAAACAAAATTGGGGATTTTCTTCGCAAAATTAAAAAGAATTTTTGGTCTTGGTTCCCCAATATGTCGTCTCCAAGTAAGCACCAGGAGATGGACCTGATGAAGTTGTGAGCATAACCGACTCTTCTGATATTCTCTTGCATTTTGACGAAGGATTACCACCATGATCTATATTTCTGGTACCTTGCAGGATGATGAGTGACTACAAGGTCGAGATGGCGAATAACGGGATGCAGAAGTTATTTGTCGAATTCCATGGGATTAACAAAACTTTGGACTGTTGTCTGGCATCAAGCCGATTTGATTCATTTCTCAGCAATTAGTGTTGAAAGAACTATATCTTCCCATGCTGTTTTTGGTGTTAATGATAATCTCATTTTTATTTTAATTGTGCGCTTGAGTTTCAGGGTAAACGTTATTGATGTCTCCTTCAATCTGTGTGGATGCTCTCTTGGGATCTCATGAAGACGGTGGCCTTTAGTTTTCTCCTAGTTTCTCTCCGGTTATTGTTTTAGGTCATCGTACTATTAAGAGGGGGTCCATCTCGGAAGGCTGTGGGAAATCACTTGTTCTTGCACAAACTTATATGCACCGCCACAGTCATCCTACTATTCCGTGAGAGTGTGAGTTTCTGTTTTGTTGGAGCCTTCTGTGTCTCACCGGAACTTCCGGCCTGGCACCGGAAGTTTCGCTCAGGCCTTTTCCTGCGGGTTGATCTGAGCCTTGTTCCGATCCTAGTTCCGTCCCAAGTTCCGCTGGTGGATCAGGAACTTGGGCCGGAACTTGCATCGGAACTTGCCCTGACAGAAAGTCCTGAGCGGAACTTTCGCCCAGACGTCGGAACTTCCGGTCAGATTCGGCTCGCGACCCAGAATTTCCGCCCCTAGTTCCGCTCCAAGTTCTGCTGAAGGATCAGTAACCTTCTATTTGAAGTGTTCTATTTGCCGGAACTTGGGTCAGAACTTGCATCGAAAGTTCACCGGAACTTCCGGTCTGTTTTGACCGGAACTTTCGGTTGAGCTTCTGGAGCGGGCGTCAACGGTCTGATGACCGTTGGAGCCTGGCTGGGCGGAACTTTCATCCTCTCGCCGGAACTTCCGGTGAGGTCGCGGGGGCTAAAACGGTTCAGTGCGAGGGGGGGGCTATTTAAGGCACCCCTCTTCTTTCTCCCACCCACTTCAAATTTTTCTCTCTCCTCCATTAATTCTTGAGCTTCACCTCACTAGATCCCTCTCTCTCTAGCCACTCAAATGACTTGATCTTTTGAGAGGTGAGGGAGGTGACCTAGATCTACACTTCCACCAAAGAAGATTTGATTTCCCCCACCCATCCTTTGTGGATCTTGTTGCTCTTGGGTTTTTTGACACCCTAGACGGTGTAGGGCATCCTCGGAGCTAAGGCTTGTGTTGTGAAGCTTCGAGGTGTTGTTGAGGGCCTCCAATTGAGTTGTGGAGCCTCCCCTCAACCTTGGTGTAAAGGTTTCGGTTGGCGCCTTCAAGGTCACCGGTTAGTGGATTGTGAGGCCTCCTTTATGGGGGAGCTCACCGGAGAAGAAGGTGAGGCCTTTGTGGCGCTCGGGTGACCTTGTGTGGCCCCGACACCTCTCCAACATAGACGTAGCTCCTTGGGAGTGAACTACGGGAATTATATCTCCGTGTCCCTGCTCCGGTTACTTCGTTCCCTTCCTTTACTCCTTGCTATTTACCGTTCTTGTGGTTGTTGTAAGTTATCTTGCATTTAGGTTGTTCATTTAGTTGCACATCTAGATAACTTCATTTCTCGTTGAGCCTAAAAGTGAGAAACAAATTAAAATTGGGTAGACGCCTATTCACCCCCCTCTAGTCGTATCAAGTCGGTACTTTCAATTGGTATCAGAGCCAAGGCTCTTATTTCGGGCTTTACCGCCTAAGAGACTATGGCCGACGAAGGGGTTGTGAAACCAAAAAAAATCCAAGAACTTAGCCACTATGGATGACCTCAAGCAATTGGAGTCATCCATGATGTCCAAGTTCGAGGAAATGATGACTATCTTGCAGTCTCTCAAGCCAAACCCCATGGTTTCTCTTGACACACCCCAAACCACCGAGCTTCCTCCCACTGTTACGGTGACCGCCCCCGGGGTGACTCCCGCAGCCGTCACCACTTGCTTGGGACTTGGTTTTGTTGCTCAAAAATCTACCAAGGCTCCAAGTGAGAACACCGAGGAGCCCGAGAACCCAACTTCCAAAGAGGAAAATGGAGGAAAGGACTACTCGGCGGTACCCCCACCGCCTAAGTACACTCTGGATCCACCCATTCCCATGCCACACATCATTCCTCAAGGAGCACCACCCATGCTAGATACTTCTAATTTCGCCAATTGGCAATATCTAATGCGCTCACATATTTCCAGCTCTTCTATTGAGTTAATGAGGATTGTGGAGGATGGATTCTCTCCATATGACCCAAAGAAGTTGACACGAGGTGAAGTGGTGGACAAGAAACTCAATGCCATAGCTTTGGGGATGATTCAAAAGGATTTGACTACAAAGGACTTTGCTCACATTCGCCAATTCGACACTGCCAAGGGGGCTTGGGATCAACTCACCGAGCTCTTTGTTGGGAATGCAAGCATCCAAAGCTCCAAGTTTGATGAAATCAATAACGAGTGCGATGGTTTCGCAATGCAAGATGATGAGACCCCCGAAGACATGTATAGGCGCCTCAAAGTCCTTTGTTCCACTATGAGGGACCTTGGGGCCCACTATGTTGATGACAAGTTTATGAAGAGGAAGTTCATTCAAGCTCTCCTTCCGTTTGAAGAACAAAAGTTCAACTCAATCAAGGGAAGAACCAACTTTCACCTCATGACCTCCCAAGAAGTCTTGAGCGAAGTAATTGCCATGACTATTACCAAGAAGAATACGGAGTCCGCTCGTGCTAGGGCCATTGGGTCAACCAAAGTGAATCTTGCTTTGTAGGCCAAGGCTATTGAAGTGGATGATGATGATACATCAAGTGAGTGGTCTCAAGAGGATCTCAAGTGTGCCTTCAACGAACATACTCTCGCTTCAAGGGCCTTTTGGAACAAGTCCGGGTTGAAGTCAAGATCAAGGGACAACTCAAGATTCAACTCACCCAACAAGTCTCCCAAGGCAATGTCATGCTACAATTGCAACGACAAGAGTCACTTCGTGG
This sequence comes from Avena sativa, assembly GCA_916181665.1. Lineage (NCBI taxonomy): Eukaryota > Viridiplantae > Streptophyta > Magnoliopsida > Poales > Poaceae > Avena > Avena sativa. Next base: position 360,974,109 of record OV702285.1, on the reverse strand, counting down.
CCAAGTGTCCCTTTGAGAACCGTGAAGACAATGGTGGTCGTCTCATTCGCAAGATCAAGTCAAGACCTCCTCATCCCTTGAACAAGAACTACGCCGTTAAGAACGTCGCCAACAAGGAACTAGCAATAGTGGTCCATGAAGAATACCTTTCGGGCACGGATGAAGATGATGATGATGATGAAGTTCACGGTGGAGAGATTGTGGGAGTTGCTGCTATTGCCACTACCTCAACTCCACGTCTATCCCTCTTCGACTCACCAAATGAAAATGTCATCTCCTCCAACCAAAAGTGCTTCATGGCCAAGGCCACCGAGGTAACACCGAAACCCACTCCTCAACCTATCTCTAGTGAGCCTTCCTCTCTTGATCTTGTTGGTCTAGAGGTGAAGAAAGAGATGACTGACATGTGTGAATTTGTTGCTACCTTGGATAAAGAAACTAAAACTTGATTTGAGTCCTTGCTTGCACAACTTGACAATGCTAGGGATGCCTTAGATGAAAAGAAAGAACTTCTTGACTTGCTAAGTAAAAATGAAAGAGATGCTGCCGATGAAATTGCTTCTCTCACTCAAAGTCTTGAGGATGAACAAAATATGAGAATTAATCTTGAAGAAAATGTGTCTAAGCTTGTAGATGATCATAACAACACCTTGTGCTCTATAATTAAAGAACGTGATCATGCTCTTGCTTTGGTTAAGGTTCTTAAGAAAGAAAAAGTTGAGTTTGTGGGTGGTCATGATAGGACTCAAAAGGATCTTGAGAAACTCAAAGAGGAACACAAAGCCTTGAAGAGTAAATTCTCAAATCTTTTTGAAGCCCATGAACAGCTTCAAACTCAATTAACTTGTGATCTTGCTAAGTCTTCCGCTGTGAAAATTATAGACTTGTCTAGCACTCCTAACCCTTGTTGCAAGCATGAACATCTCATAGAGGAAGTCAAGGTGTTGAAGGATCAACTTGCCAAGACTAAGAAGAAGAAGAGGAAGAACAAGAAGAAGAAAAAGAACAAGGGCATGGCTCAAGGGGCTTCTAATGGCCTAACTCTCTTGCAAAGTGACAACTTTGCCGGAAAGAACAATCCCTCTTATATTCTTTGAAAATCATATGATGGTCATGTATATGCTAGATATGTGGGAACTTCTTACACGCATGGTTATCATTGGTCCATTTGGGTGCCAAAGGCTCTTGTCACTAACAAAAGGGGACCCATTGCAAAATGGGTACCTAAAACCAAAGCTTGATTTTCTTGTAGGACTATGCTTCCGGTGGATCAAAATGGGTGCTTGATAGTGGTGCCACGAGTCATATGACCGGAAGCAAGTCTATCATGACCGAGATGAGGCCCAATTGAAAGGATACAGATGTCGCCTAGAGGGGGGGTGAATAGGAGATTAAAACTTTTCCTAGAGTGGCTCAACAAAGACGGAATAAAACTAGTGTTTACTTTGTTAAGCACAACCTAGAACAACTAAGGTTACCTATGTGCACCAACAAATTATGCTAAGCAATACAAGCAACAAAGTGATAGCAAGATATATATTACTTCAAGCACGAAGGCTATCACAATGTAAAGTGCATAAGTAAAGAGCTCGGGTATAGAGATAACCGAGGCACGCGGGGACACCGATATTTTACCGAGTTCCTCCGAACATGGAGTACGTCTCGTTTGGAGAGGGGGTGGTATCAAACCACCAACGCCACAAAAGGCCTCCCTTATTCTCCGGTGAATCTCACCCCAACGGGATCGATCCACGCTTCCACTATCGGTGCACTTGTCGGTGGCAACCGGAACCTCTCACAAGGTTGGGGCACTTCTCCACAACTTAATTGGAGGCTCCCAACAAACGCCACCAAGGCCTCAACAAATGCCACCAAGGCCACAAAACCGGTAGGGTTCCAAGAACCCAAGAGGGACAAGCTCCAATGAGTAACTCAAAACAAATCCTCCGAGGAGAACTCAAACTGATGCACCGAATGCAAATGGCAAGAAAACCACAAAGGTGTTCAAATCCTTCTCTCCCAAATTCCACCAAAGCTACAAAAGCTTATGGGGGAATAAGAGAGGAAGAACAATGGAGGAAATCCACTAAAGACTCCAAGATCTAGATCCCAATATGTTCCCCTCACTTAGAGGAGAGATTGATTGGTGGGATTGTAGATCTAGATCTCCTCTTTCAAATCCCTCAAGAATATGCAAGAATCATCGGAGGGATTGAGAGAAAGCAAGCTCAAGAAGGTCAACAATGGAGGGGGAAACTTGCAAGAAGGGTTAAGGAACCATTGGGGAAGAAGGCACCTTATATAGGTCCCTCCAAAATCCAACCGTTGTAGCCCAAAAATGCGATTCCCGGTACTACCGGACTTTTTCCCGGTACTACCGGACTTTCCTGGCACTACCGGACATTTCCTGGGTTTCCTGGGGATCCAAACGCATTTTTTCTCTGCGCTCCCCGGTACCAAAATGCGGTAATACCGGACCCCGGTACTACCGGATCCTGGTCCGGTACTACCGGTCATCACAGAACGAAAACAGCCATAACTTTTGCATCCGGACTCCGATTTCGGTGATCTTGGGCTCGTTTCGAAGAGGACAAAAACCTATAAAAGATCATGCAAAGAAACATCATAGTCCAGCAAGGGAGGATAGATCCAAATGATGAAGTAAAAAACCTTCTGCCGCGATAGGTACTAAAATGCGGTACTACCGCTTTTTGATACCTAGCCCGGCAATGGCTTTTGGAAACTTGTCAAAAACCTTCTGCCGTGCTAGGTACTAAAATGCGGTACTACCGCATTTTGGTACCTAGGAGGGCAGTGGCATTTGGAAACTTGCCAAAACCTACTGCCGCGCCAGGTACTAAAATGCGGTACTACCGCATTTTGGTACCTAGGAAAATTCAAACCTCTATAACTTTTGATTGGTAACTCCGATCGATCCGATTCCAATTGCGTTGGAAAAAGGACGACATGGGCTAACCTATGAAAGTTGAAAATATTGGTTATCACCAAGTGATAATGTATCATGTATAATAATGTGAGATACCTTACTTGGTGAGAAACCGAAAAGCTGCCAAGATCAAAATTGCAACAAGATACAAACGGAAGAGCCGATTTTGATGAACAAGAGCTTGTTATGGAGATTACACAAGCTCTATATCCTCACATGGATAAGACCAAATAACAACCAAATATGATGATGCAAATATGCAAAGGTTTGAGCTCTCTCCGAACGATGTGACCGAATTACTCATACGAGAGCCCCTCTTAATAGTACGGTTATCTATCCTAAACCCGGTCTCACACACACAGCGTGAGACCGGCAACAGGGAAAACCTATCAAGATTATACCTTTGCCTTGAGCATTCCACTTGAGCTCGATGTAGACGATCTTGCCCTTCTCAAGATGGAACGCCTTTCTTGATTCTTCAACATCGATCCATGATCACCGAGGATGTCAAGCCTCAAACATGAGATCTTCTATAGATGGCGCATTTTGAGCTTGCACATCACATCTTCTTCTCATTTCATCGACCTTGAATCCAACACATGCTCCAAGCGATGCTAATGGACAAATCCTACAAGTATAAATTAATACACACATTAGTCCATAAAGATTGTCATTAATTACCAAAACCACACATGGGGCCCAACATGTTCTTTCACTAATATTGCCAACACCATCGTCTCCTACGGTGACAAAACAAGCTCTCAGGTTTTGGGTTTTGTCAAAGTGGTGGTAACCCCGGATGTATCCTTGCTTGACGTCATGCTTGTCAAAACTCTTGGTTACAACTTACTCTCAGTTCGTGCTCTTGCTCTTATGGGTCTTTCTTCATTCTTTAATGCTCATACCGTGGTCCTCATGTGGAGCAAGTCTCTCAAGGTGGCTTTTGTAGGATATGTAGAGAATGACTTGTATGTGGTGGACTTTTTAGGGACCACTACTCCTCATGCTCTATGTCTCTATGCTAAAGCCGACAAGGGCTGGTTGTGGCACCGCCGCCTAGCCCATGTTAACATGAGAACTTTGCAAAGACTTCACTCCGAGGGCCACATCCTTGGAATTAACGATGTTTCTTTTGCCAAAGATCGTGTTTGCAGGGCTTGTATTGAAGGGAAGATGCATGAAACTCCTCACAAAGCACTCAATCAAATCACCACCGAGAGGTGTTTGGAGCTCTTGCATATGGACCTTTTTGATCCACCCTCTCATGATAGCCTTGGAGGCAAGAAGTATTGCTTGGTTATTGTGGATGATTTCTCAAGATACACTCGGGTGTTCTTTTTCAAGTACAAGAGTGAGACTCAACAAACCGTCATCGATTTTGCTAATGAGGTTCAATGGAAGCACAATGCAACTATTCTCTCAATTCGAAGTGACAATGGCACCGAGTTCAAAAACTATACCTTGGATGAGTTTCTTAGTGATGAAGGAATCAAGCATCAATACTCCACTCCCTATACCCCTCAAAAAAACGGAGTTGCTGAAAGGAAGAATCGCACTTTGATGGATGCGGCTCGATCTATGCTAGCTGATTTCAAGTCTCCATACAACTTTTGGGCCGAGGCCATCTCCACCGCTTGCCATGCAACCAACCGGCTTTATCTCCGCAAGAAAAAGAACAAGACCCCCTATGAACTCCTCACCGTGAAAAAGCCAAATGTTAGCTACTTTCGGGTGTTTGGTTGCAAGTGCTACATTCTCAAGAAAGGAGTTCATTTGTCCAAGTTTGAATCCAAGGCTCAAGAAGGAATTTTTGTTGGTTACTCAAATCAGTCCCATGCTTATAGAGTCTACAACGAAGCCAATGGAAGAGTTGAAGAGACGAGCAATGTGAAGTTTGATGAAAATCATGAGTCTCTTGTTAGGCAAGATGGTTTTTGTAATCCAAGTGATGAAATTCCTCCTAAGGCCATAAGAAGAATGGGTGTGGGTTTCCACCTCCCCATTGAGGATCCCCTTGTGGACGAAGGAGAAGGACCAAGCTCTACTCAAGTGGAGCCCTCACTTTCACAAGATCATCTTGCCCCTCAAGGACCTACATTTTTGGCACAAGGTCCCTCAAGCTCTTCCGAAGCTTCCCATGCTCATGACTCTCCAAGCTCCAAAGATCAAGCTCTTCATCAACAACATCAACCTCCCCACGATGGGGCTCCTCCTCAAGGCATCTCCCACGGACAAGCTCTTCATCAACCTCATCAACCTCCCCAATATGGGGCTCCTCCTCAAGGTCACGGCTCTCCCCAAGGTCAAGCTCATCAAGATCAAGAGCAAGTCAATGATCCTCAAGGCTCCACTCCAAATGATGACTCCCCCGAAGTGGAAATTGATGAAGATGACTGTAGAGGTCCCAATCTTTAATAAGATAGATTCCTCCTGTGTTTTACAATGCTAGTCCCTGGATCAATAGCTAGCATCCACAGTTAAGATGTAATATCAAGAAACAAAGGTCATAATATAGCTTTATAACCAGGAATAACATATTTTTATTACATCAAACATAGCTCATTTGGCTATTACATTACATTGCAGCGGAATAACTATAAGCATGGGGTCCTTCATCTTCAAAGTGCCACAGGCAGATGTTGGTTGTAGACTTTGTAATCCTAATCAATCAATCTTCTCTAAAACAATCAAACCTGCAACATACAAGTTACAGCCACAAAGGGTCAATACATTTGAATTGTATTGGCAAGTGATACTATGGTAGTATGGTGGAGTCTATCATCTATATGCATTTGGCTAAGTGGAGTTGAGGCTTGCATTGCTCAAAATAGGTTTTTCCTTAACATTTGAAAATACTAAGTTTTTGCTTTGATAAAATCATTTTTGCTCAATCAAAGATTGAAGATCCTTTCCAAGGCATCTCGCAATCAAAGATTGAAGATTTCAAACAACCCTTGTTCAATCCACAAGTTTTAACTTAGAAATTTGAATGATGAGATTCTTGATTGCTTCCATGTCTTGATGCTCAAATTGTCCTTTACCAGGGACATGGCTAAGTACTTAGATTTTACACTCTGCAAAGGTGGTGCACTTTCCCCACAAGACTTGGTTTCCCAAGACAAGATCTTTCAGAAGATTTCCCTTAGACCAAAAATGGACGCGCTCCAACCTATCAAACACTACCACCAACTGTCCATATGGCTAAGTTCTTGCAACCTATATGATCATGGAAGAGCCCATATTGCCAAGTGGTTGCACTTGAAGCTTCTCAACATTTGACATCTCAAATCTCTTTGTTCCTGGGTGGCATACCACAAGTGAGATACACAAGGTTCACCAGTCCTCTGGCCTTGTGTAACCACTCAACCAAAAACCACCAAGCAAGCCCATTCCACCCAGGTGTTTCATTAACTTAGTTGTTTTATTAGACAAAATCACAAGTCCTCAGACTTAGAATATTTTTCCATAGTGTGAATATATATTCCACCCATGTTTTCTATTAGCTAGGCTAAGCTTGATAGTAGTAGGAATCTTAACTTAGGAAAATCCTACTATGGATTCATCTACTAGGTGTTCCTATAGCAAGGTTCCTACTTAGCAAAATTCATGCAAGTTTTACTTAGAGAGAATCACTAATGCATAGTGAAAGTAATGGGATAAAAAGTATGAAGCATCACTTGCCTTTTTGGTAGGGAATGGTGGTTCACTCCTTGATCTTGCTAGTCTCACACTTCACTGCAAGTCAATCAAGTAAACACAAATTCAATTCACATTCCAAACCAAAGTCAAACAAACAATTTTCCACACACAAAGTAATGGAATCTAAGTCATGCATAAGCATGCAAAGGTTGGTTCTATTGCAAGGATGGTCTCCTCTAGGCTTCTAAACTTTGTAAGTTCCAAATTGGTCATTTACCAAAATGGCAAAGTCATTTGCAAATGGGTTTTATCCATAAACCATTTTTAAATCCATTCATCATTTCATGTGGTGAAAAATGTTTTTATCAAGGCAAAACTATTAAGTTGTTCACCAAATGAGTTGCTAATTTGCAAAACTTGGTGTTTTGGGTCAGTGGGTTTGATCAAACCATTTTCTTAAAATTTTCTTTCCATAAACATTTTTATAACAAAAACCATTCTTTTTATTTGGCTAGAAAATGGCTAAGTCAAGTAATCTAACCTAAATCTTTCCAAAATCATTTTTAACACCAAGGGTTGGTTCCTAGGGTCAGTAAGGTCACAACAAACCATTTTGCAAAAGTTTTAACCCTAAAATCAATTTTAAACAATTTTTATACTCTAAACAAGCTCACAAAAGAATCTGCAAAAACAAGCAAACTAACAAATACTATTGGCTAAACCAATTCCACAGTTGGCTAGGGCTTGCTCTCCTGAATCCAATGACATAAAATTTGTAATTTTTGGACGTGTGGTTTGAAAGTTATAAGGGTTTGAAATTCACAAAATATTCTGTTTTCAAATCAGTTTTTAAACAGAACAGTGACACGCGGCACACTCTGGTTGGACGGTACCGGTTCGGGGTGGATCACGGTGCAGACCGTCGGATTTAAGTTAAATCGTGCGGCACAGGATCACCACTTACCCCTTCGCTAATGTTCTATCGTATCCGTCAGATTCAGATCCTGCGGTTGCTACTGCCTGGCCAAAAACGGGCGGCGCTCAACGGTGGCGCGCGGCGGAGCGGCTCAGATGATGACGGTGCCGGCGATGCGGGAAGCTAGAGGAACAGAGGGGTGGTTTACCAGATTCGCCGAAGCTCGTTGATGCTCAACGTGGTACCGGTTGGTGAAGGGGCGCACGGGGCTGTCCTTGATTGCTCGCCGGAGACGAGCTGGGCTTCGGGCGGTTCAGGAGGTCGTCGAGGGCGAGGATAGGAGGCGTCCTAAGACAAATGGAAGATGCTGTTAGGTTCGCACGAGCCTGGAGATCATCATCGTGTCCACGGGGAAAGGAGGGGAGGTTAGGTACTACCTGGGGACGTCGTCGGAGAAGAGGGCAGACGGTGGTGCTGCAGGTTGTCGACGTTGCCGACGTTGTAGGGTACCCGTGGATGAATTAATGGCACAGAAAGATGCGCCAGGGTGTGGTGAGCGTGCTCGTGTTCTCGGGGAGGCAGGAGGTGGTGTCGAGTCGCCAAAATCGGCTCTGGACTTCGTCGGAACAGAGGGTGCTCGGGGAGAAATTGAGGCGGCCTGGGGGCGTGTCGAGGAGGGGTGTCTGGGGGAAACGGAAGAGGGGTGGCAGATGATTTATCCTGCGTGGTTAAGGGGCTGATTCAACGCGTGTTTAAGGCGTATTACGCCGGAGTTATTCCGCCTGCAACGGCCGGCGAGGGGTGGGTGTGGTCTGCGGGTGGGAAAGAAGAGGGACATGGTGGTGGGGTCCCCTGGTTAGTGAGAAAGGGAAACAGAAATGGGTCCAGTCGTCAGTGACCTAGCGGGTTACTTCTGTGGTGGAAAACGATTCACTCGCTGAGAGGGGAGGTGGGCTAGGTGGGCTGTTGGGCTGGAGCTGGGCCAGATGGTGAGCTGCTCTATTTTTTTCTGTCTGAAACTTTTTTCCTTTTCTATTTTCAATTTACTGATTTGAAATTCAAACAAATGATTCAATCAACCAAATCAATTCAAACAAACACCACACTTCACAACTTTGAACTTGGTTCTGTTTAGTAGCATAAACCAACTTCCAAAATAAAATAATATTTTAAATCTTTTTAGGTTCCATTTATTAATTAAGTAAAATGGTCCATGGTTTATTAATAAAATAGGGTTTGGTTTATTTAATAAAATCTTCATTTGAAATCCAAATACTTTCAAAACCAATCAGTAGTTTATTTGGAAATAAAGAATATTTGGAAAACTTGTTTAAAACAAAATAACCTTTTACTTTAGGGTCCATTAATAATTAAATAAAATGGGCCTTAGTTATTAAATCAAATAGAGTTTGATTTTATTAATAAAATCTTTATTTGAAACCTAAATATTTTCAAAACCAAATCAGTAGGTTTTATTTGGGAAATATAGAATACTTGGAAATTTGTTTAAAACAAATAACCTTTTATTTTAGAGTCCATTATTAATTAAATATAATAGACTTTTCATTATTAAATCAAATAGGATTTGTTTTATTGAGATATTTATTTTGAAATCTAAAATAAAGCCAAAACACTTTAGTAGGTTTTATTAGAGAATATAAAATACTTGGAAAACCTATTTAAAATAATTTAATAAGTTTTGATGTTTTAATTAAAATGGTAAAACCTTTTATTTGAATAAAATTTGGATATTAATTCCTTATTATTTTATTTAAGCAATCCTTTATTATTTTTAAATAAACCTTTGCTATTTTATTTAAAATAAAATGTTTTAATTCCCAAAGCTTGGCCAAGGTTTAATTGAACTCTATAAAATAATCTTTATCTATAAAACTTTTATTTCAATTGAGAACCAAATCCTTTTATTTAAAAGATCTAGAATAGTATTTCCAAAATATTTTGTTTTCCTTTTAGAAAAATGTTTATTTTTTTTTAAATCCCCTTAGGATTTTATTTAATTCAAATGGGTTTGGAGTTCCAATTGAATTCAAAAAGTTTCTTCTGGCTCTAAAAATCAAACAAAGTTTTAATTTATTCATTTATTTTCACATTACAAGATTTGGAGAATCTTGGGATGTGACAATGACCCTCGTGTTCGTGCTTATAGTCAAGGCGGCGGCTCAATTTGTGGCAATGACCAAGTGGTACCTCAAGAATCTCGTGTTGAAGCACAAGCCCGCCGTCAAGCCTATCATCTCGCCAATCTTGTTCGATATGGCCATATCCTTGATAATGTCTATGGAGATTTCAATAAAGGTTCCACTACTAGGAGGCAACTAGCTTCCTTTAGCTCTCACCATGCGTTTATCTCTCTTGTGGAACCACAAAAAGTCTTCGAAGCTCTTGAAGATGATGATTGGCTTGATGCTATGAACGAAGAATTTCACAACTTCAAGAGGAATAATGTTTGGACATTGGTTGAGCGGCCCAAAGATTGTCAAAACGTAATTGGAACCAAGTGGGTCTTCAAGAACAAGTGTGATGTGAATGGAATTGTCGTGCGCAACAAGGCAAGGTTAGTTGCCCAAGGATACTCACAAGTTGAGGGCATCGACTACGGTGAGACTTATGCCCCCGTTGCTTGCCTTGAATCTATTCGTATGCTTCTTGCTTTTGCTACCCATCATAACTTTAAGTTGCATCAAATGGATGTTAAGACTGCTTTTCTTAATGGTCCTTTGAAAGAGTTGGTATACGTCAAGCAACCTCCGGGATTTTGAGGATCCACTTTTTCCGAACCATGTCTACAAGATCAATAAGGCACTCTATGGTCTCAAGCAAGCCCCACATGGATGGTATGATTGCCTTAAGGAGCTCTTGTTAGACCGTGGTTTCGAAGTGGGCCTCATTGATCCCACTCTTTTTACTAAGAAAGTTGGAGGCCACTTGTTCGTATGCCAAATCTATGTTGATGACATTATCTTTGGGTCTATTAACAAAACTTTTAATGAGGATTTTCCCAAGCTCATGACCGATCGCTTCGAGATGTCCATGATGGGGGAGTTGAAGTTTTTCCTTGGGTTTGAAGTCAAGAAATTGAGGAAAGGGACTTTCATCAACCAAGCCAAATACATCCAAGACATGCTCAAGAAGTTCAAGTTTGATCAAGTCAAAGGTGCCAAGACTCCCATGCCAACTAAGGTTAATCTTTATCTCGATCCCAAGGGTAAGGAGGTGGATCAAAAACTCTATCGTTCTATGATTGGTTCTTTGATCTATCTTTGTGCATCCCGACAGGATATTATGTTGAGTGTGGGTATGTGTGCAAGATTTCAAGACGCACCAAAGGAAAGCCACATGGTGGAGGTCAAGAGAATCTTTCGATATTTAGTTCATACCCCAAACTTTGGGTTGTGGTACCCCAAGGGAGTCAGATTTGATCTTATTGGTTACACGGACTCGGATTGGGCTGGTGATAAAGTGAGAAGAAAGTCAAGCTCCGGATCTTGTCAGTTTCTCGGAAGATCATTGGTTTGTTGGTCCTCGAAGAAGCAGAACTGTGTGTCTATGTCCACTGCCGAAGCTGAGTACATCTCTGCCGCAAGCTGTTGTGCTCAATTGCTATGGATGAAGCAAACTTTGAAGGATCTTGGACTATCTTTTGACAAGGTGCCTCTTCTTTGTGACAATGAGAGTGCCATTGCTATTGCTCACAATCCCGTGCAACACAACCGGACCAAGCACATTGAGATTCGTCATCATTTCATTCGGCACCATGTTGCTAGAGGAGACATTTCTTTGGAGTATGTTCCCACCAAGGCAAATCTTGCGGATCTTTTCACGAAGCCTCTTGATGAAGCAAGGTTCCGGGAGTTAAGGCATGAGCTAAATATCATTAATTCGAGCAATGTTTCTTGAGTACCTTGCACACCTACCCGCGTCTCAATGTGTATCTTGTTTGGATGTAGGCATGGATTTAGGGGGAGTGTAGTTCCTCTTATGAACAAACGCTATCCCTATTATGTGCACATTAAAGTTTTCATACTCTATAGTCTCTAAAGGAGACCATTTGAGCTTCATGATGAGTGTTGGTAATGAACCCAAGATATATCTTCGCGATGTCAAGCCATTTACTCTTATATAAGGTGGTCTCGGCCACCGACCCGTTTTTAGTTGTGTCTTTGACCCTTTTGTGTTTTCCTTGTTTTTTGTTGGCTTTGGTTCTTCACAGTTTGAGCTCTATATCCTAAGCCTTTCCTTTCCTCAAGCCCTCTCCATTCCCTGCACAAGTTATTCCTTGTTATCTTCCAAACCTGAGAACGTCATTCTGGCGTCACCGGAACTTCCGGTTAGTAGCCGAAACTTCCGGTCAGCTGGTTGTTCGTCTGAACCACCTGCTGACCTAGAACGTGTCCAGCCTGACCCGGAACTTCTGGTCCACCGGAACTTCCGGTGGTGTTCCCTGTCCTATATAAGGCAGGCCCTAGGGGAAAACGTGATCTTCTTCCTTTTTCCCCCAAGACCCATCTTCTATTTGGAGCAGCCGCCGGCCAAGTCCTCTCCGCGAAGGTGCTCCGGCCCCTTCGTCTCCGGCCACTCCTCCGCAGATCTGCTCCGTGGGAACCTTCCCCACCTCGATCTCCCACCATGGACTCCGGTATTTGCCCTCAACTCCCTCCATTAATGGAGATCTAGCTCTCTCACCATTGCTTGAGTTAGGGCAACCATGTCTAGGCTAGTTCTTTGGCTAGAACTTGTTGGGAGATCTTGGTAGGCCTAGGGTATCATGCTAGAGTAGATTGGTCCAATACACTCTTGAAAATCTTTGCACTTGTGGCTTTTAGATTTAGATCTAGTGAACTGTTGCTTGAACCGCCAGTTCGTGGTCTCACTGGAACTTCCGGTGAGCCACGACCGGAACTTCCGGTGGACCATTTTCACCGGAACTTCCGGAGATTCAGCGGAAGTTCCGGCTACAGTGAAACTTTTTCCTGATTGTATTTTTACAATCTATTTCTTTTGTCTCCTCTTCCGAACTTGTGCACTTACCCCACCTTCCCTCCCTATTCTTGTGCTTTCTTCTCAGGGCAAGGTGGTACCCGCCAATGCAAGCGTGCCCATCGACCATCCTCTGACATTCCTCCTGAGATGGATGAAGAAGATGTTGAGGTTGTGCGTCCAACTACTCAGACTAGCCGTTAGAAGGCTGTTGCTACTCACTGTGCTGCTGCTGCTGAAGGAAAGAGGCCCGCTCTTTCTCAGAAGGCCACTGCTGCTGGGCCAGACAAGACTAAAGCCAAAATCTCCAAATGGTCTTAGAAATCTTACTCTGCATCCAGGCGTACGGATCCCTACCTCGTGTCTCGTGACCGTCTTTGCTTGGATCCTCACTTCCACAACTGCCGTCAGGAACAAATATTTGCTGAGATCTATGCAACAAAGAAGAAGTTCGTGGTTGCTCCTCAAAAGTACATCAATGTGACTCACATGGAAGAGAAGCATGCATACTTTGGCGAGGCTCTTGATATTTGCCAGAAGTTTGGGCTGATTGCCCTCATGGAGCACCGTCAGAACTTTGATGTGGCTGCTATTGCTCAGTTTTACTCTACTCTGTTTATTCACATGCAGTCCTCTACTGAAGGTGTGTTGAAGTGGATGACTAGGGGAGTGTTTCTTACCGCCACTTGGTCTGAGTTTGTCGAGCTTCTTGGCTATCCCCTTCAACCTGGCAATGGGGCAAATGGTTGGTGTGTTCACGGCCCCGAAGCTGCTGATCCTGAGGTCCTGGAGCCTCTCTACATTGAAGGGTGGGGCTCTGTTGGATATGTGAATCATCTGCTGCCAGTTTATGACATCATGCGCAGGGTGTACTTGAACACCATCTCTCCCAAGGCTGGCAACTTTGATCAGTTTCATGGCTATCAGGTTGACCTCATGCATCAGACTTATCTCCGCCGTGACTCTGACAGGTCAATGGATGTTATGCACTTCATCTACACAGAGATGTGGCAGGCTATTATTGAAAAGCGCTCCTGCATCTATGCTCCCTACATTCAGACTCTCATCAATCACAAGTGGCTTGAGACGACTGGCACTCGCTTTCCTGAAGACACATCACCATACATGAGGAGAAGAAGCTGCGTGTGAGTAAGCACCAAAAGCCTCGTTCTCAAGAAGAAAAGGAAGCTGAACTCCAGAAGGCTCGAGATGAAACTGGTGGTCCCTCCTCTGCTCCTGGTGGCTCTAGTGTTGGTGGTCCTTCTCTCCAGAGGCAGTCGTCTTGGGCAAAGAAGCTGCTTGGGAAGGTGAAGAGGACTTTCTGCTCTCTCCAGGACCGCGAGTATCAGGCGTATGTAGATCAGCGTCACAATGTTGAGCGCCAGAATGCCATCATGTCAGCTCTCAACATTCCTAGCTCACCGGTCACTAGCTCTATCACTGTTCCAAAGGATGATTGGATTCGCGACAACTGCCGTTGGTCTGAGGATGAGTCTGAGGAGGAGGTCACTGGTCCGCTGCCTGAGTGGGGTCCTTGGGTCCCTAAGTCTGCTCCTCCTCCCTTTCATGGCTGGGACGATTAGATTGATCTTTTCTTACTTTTTGGTGTCTTGATGCCAAAGGGGGAGAAAGATGTCTATTAGGTTATCTACGGAATTTGCATGGGTTGAGTCGCGAGCCTGTTCTTGCCTTTGATCTTTTCTAGCTCGCGAACTCTCTAGTTTATTTGTGTGCTTGTGGACCTTTTATGTCTGTGAACTTATGTGTGCTTGTGGACCATGTTATGTTTGAGACTATGTGGTATCTTTGTGGTATCTTATGCAATGCCGTGCTTGTGGTATTCTTGTTGTCATCTTATGGGCATATGCATATGGTGGTGGAGCCTCATAGATCTTATTGTTATTATTTCTCCTTTTGTCTCCACCACATTTGGTTCGTGTCTGGTATGATCTCTATCCTTTCTTGTACCTTGCACTTGTGCTATATTTGCAATTGGAAGGGGGGGCTCCTTGTATATGTGCCAGTCTTGTCCTTAGAGTTTTTTCTCTACCTTGCACACATACAGGGGGAGCTTGTCCCATCCATTGCAAAGATTGCTTCTATACTATGCAAATCTTTGGGATTATCATCTAACAACAAAAAGGGGGAGATTGAAAGGACTATATCTTCCCATGCTGTTTTTGGTGTTAATGATAATCCCATTTGTGTTTTAATTGTGCGCTTGAGTTTCAGGGTAAACGTTATTGATGTCTCCTTCAATCTGTGTGGACGCTCTCTTGGGATCTCATGAAGATGGTGGCCTTTAGTTTTCTCCTAGTTTCTCTCCGTTTGTTGTTTTAGGTCACCGTACTATTAAGAGGGGGTCTATCTCGGAAGGCTATGGGAAATCACTTGTTCTTGCACAAACTTATATGCACCGTCACAACCATCCTACTATTCCATGAGAGTGTGAGTTTCTGTTCTGTTGGAGCCTTCTGTGTCTCACCGGAACTTCCGGTCTGGTGCCGGAAGTTCCGCTCAGGCCTTTTCCTGCGGGTTGATCTGAGCCTTGTTCTGATCCTAGTTTTGCCCCAAGTTCCGCTCGTGGATCAGTAACCTACTGTTGTAGTGTTCTATTTGCCGGAACTTGCCCGGACAGAAAGTCCTGAGCGGAACTTTCGCCTAGACGCTGGAACTTCTGTTCAGATTCGGCTCGTGACCCAGAACTTCTGCCCCTAGTTCCGCTCCAAGTTCCGCAGAAGGATCAGTAACCTTCTGTTTGAAGTGTTCTCTTTGCCGGAACTTGGGTCGGAACTTGCATCGGAAGTTCACCGGAAATTCCGGTCTGTTTTGACCGGAACTTCCGGTTGAGCTTCTGGAGCGGGCGTCAACGGTCTGATGACCGTTGGAGCCTGGCTGGGCGGAACTTCCGGCCTCTCGTCGGAACTTCCGATGAGGTCGCGGGGGCTGAAATGGTTCAGTGCGGGGGGGCCTATTTAAGGCACCCCTCTTCTTCCTCCCACCCACTTCGAATTTTTCTCTCTCCTCCATTAATGCTTGAGCTTCACCTCACTAGATCTCTCTCTAGCCACTCAAATGACTTGATCTTTTGAGAGGTGAGGGAGGTGACCTAGATCTACACTTCCACCAAAGAAGATTTGATTTCCCCCACCCATCCTTTGTGGATCTTGTTGCTCTTGGGTTTCTTGAAACCCTAGACGGTGTAGGGCATCCTCGGAGCTAAGGCTTGTGTTGTGAAGCTTCGAGGTGTCGTGAGGGCCTCCAATTGAGTTGTGGAGCCTCCCCCTCAACCTTGGTGTAAAGGTTTCGGTTGGCGCCTTCAAGGTCACCGGTTAGTGGATTGTGAGGCCTCCTTTGTGGAGGATCTCACCGGAGAAGAAGGTGAGGCCTTTGTGGTGCTCGGGTGACCTTGTGTGGCCCCGACACCTCTCCAACGTAGACGTAGCTCCTTGGGAGTGAACTACGGGACTTATATCTCTGTGTCCCTGCTCCGGTTACTTCGTTCCCTTCCTTTACTCCTTGCTATTTACCGTTCTTGTGGTTGTTGTAAGTTATCTTGCATTTAGGTTGTTCATTTAGTTGCACATCTAGATAACTTTCTTTCTCGTTGAGCCTAAAAGTGAGAAACAAATTAAAATTAGGTAGACGCCTATTCACCCCCCCCCCCTCTAGTCATATCAAGTCGATACTTTCAAGTGTCCTATAGCTTGTGATTTTCAAATCTAGATGGAACTAAACATGATCTAGACTTTCTTTTCTTTTTCTTTGTTCTTTTCATGCTCCTTATGCCGATTTAGCTTGGGAAAGGGTGAATTGGTAGACCTCGGAGTTTAATGTCATTGACAAATCTCTTGTGCATGATACCATTAGTAGTATCGTAGATGATCCAGTCCAGTTTTTTATAGGCAACACTTAGATGAGCTACTGCACTTGGTGATCTGTAGTCTGTTGTGCCGATTTTAATATGTCTCTCTATATCTATCAAGGAGGTGTATGGAAGGTGAGAGTAGAATTGCCTGGTGCGTATCTTCCTTACATATCTGCTTCAATTTTGTTAATAAGATATATCACCTGATTATTGATGAATTGTAAGCATTCAGTATTTTTCTTTCCATACTAGGGTTACCTAGGTTGATTGATTTTGGGAATAATTTGAATCACACTAAATTTATTCATCAACAAGTTCATTTTATTGACAGCGGCATCCATGGCCATGCACGTTGTACGCCGTCCCAACAGGAGCACTAACACGGACAACCACTTCTTTCTCAAGGTTGCCAAGAGCCTCTAGAGCTTCAGGAAGCTTGATGTCCCTTCCCTAGCTTGACGGAAAAGAGTTGAAGCCGAAATAAGACATGGATTGTGAGTATATGTACATTTTATTTCTGGTTATAATTTGTGAACCTTTTATATCAAGTTATAATTTGTGAACTATCAGTCTCTCCATTCTTATGCACTTGCACATTAAATAGATGGATTTAGCTATGTTAGTTGAGATGGACCAACTCAAGGAGCTGTCAACTGAACTTGACGTTTTGCAGATCCACGGTGCTGTTATGTTGGTATGTTATTGCTAGAAAGGGGGTCCTTCTATCCATTTAACCAGTAATTAATTGTATATGTTGGTATTTTATTGCTAAAAAGGGGTCCTTCTGTCCATTTCAATAGTGATTAGTTGTATCTAAAAGGTTGTCATGTCATAACAAGTTGAATAAATGTGTGAGAATATCTAAAAGTATCTCACATAATTTTAGATGGTTATATAATAGGATGTCAATGTGAATTTCTGCTCATTTGACAACTACTTTTGTGTTGCTGCTTACTCTAAAAGAAAGAATGTTCACTTGACTAAATAATGATTGTCCCTTGCATGTGCTCTTACCGTATGTAGAAGTTGCCCATGAAGACGATGGTGTACCTGTAACCGGGCTTCAAGCTCCACCAGAAGCACGGCGACACGAGCTACTACGTTGATGTTCATGTACGTGGGCTTGTACTACACCCCCACCTTCATCTTCTGTGGTGAAGAGTTCAATGGCGTGGAGATGGTGTGTAGGCTTGGAGTAGTGGCTGGTCGAGAACCACGGCTACCAATTGTTGTATGAGGTGACGAAGCTGAACAAGGACTTCTGGTGCATGTTGGACGCTTCACACTAGGAGCTCTGCCGCCAGAAGTATGGCACAATGGGCACCTTCATGAGAGTCGAATATAAGTCCAAGAAAGGGCGCAAGACCGAGGAGGTGCAGGAGGCCAAGGCCACCATGCTTGAGCCCACATACTCTGAAGAGGCCCAGCTGTCTCGGCATTGTCAGTCTCTGTTTCTTTCGGATGAGATGTATTTGTCAGAGCTCTCGACTACTCTTTTTCTTGATAATTAAACTCTTGATTGTGTAGCGTTAATTATGTGTAGCACTCTGTACTATGATTGTTGCCGTACTCGGCACTCTATTTATATCCCTTTATTGTTGATTTGCTTAGAACTTAATCAGGAAGATGTACTCTGTGGTAATTTGACTAGAATAATATGGATGTTTTCTAATGAATTCTCTGCCCAGGACGAGCTGAATCAGGAAACCGAGAACTTAAAATGTTGTTAGTGACACTAAGATGGCTTACCTACCTGGTGATCTACCTAAGGCGGAGGGCGGATGATACAGTGCAAATGTGCCTAACCAAGGATGAGAAAACATGCTGATACATATACTTTTCTCTGGATGAGCAAACAAACAGGCTGATACATATATTTTTCTCTCCCGTCGCAACGCACGGGCACATTTCCTAGTCAATACAGATAAACATCGCTCGCCTCCTTCATTCCCTGAACAAGAAGGCGTAAGAACATCACCTCTGTAGGCAATTTTATTAATCATTCCATGAAGGTTGCACTATTACTAGGAAAGTTTTAGTTAATTTAAAAGTGGTACTTTAGTTATGCTTGTCTATGATCGAGAAACTATGCTACAAGTCATCCATAACCGCGGACACGACTTTAAGAAAGGTTTACCCTGTAGGATGCACAAATAGCAACACACGCACGATTAACCTCAGAAAAACCAAATGAAAACCCAACGAGGCATCACAACAAAGAATTTGCAAGATTCATAGATGATTTCAGGGGGCACCCCACTAAGCACCCCGCAACAAAGTTAGTCGGCTCCGAGACAGACCAAGAGGTTTGCGTCAATGGCAGTAAACGACTGATATGTTGTAAACGTATCTAAAAATTTTGACGCTCCATGCTTGTTTTATATCAACTTTCTTATGTTTTGTCTACACTTTGAGGTATTTTATACATTTTACAAAACTAACCTATTGACAAGATGCCGTAGTGCCAGTTGGCTATTTTCTGATATTTTTGGTTTCAGAAAAGCTAGTAAGAAAATATTCTCGGAATTGGACGGGGCAAAAGCCAAAGTCGATATTTTACCAGAAGGAACACGGAGTCCGAAGGGCAGCCGAAGTGGGGCCACGAGGTGGCCACACCCTATGGCGGTGCGACCAGGGAGCATGCCAGCCCTAGGTATGGGCCCCTCGGGCACACACCAACCTTGCCCCTTTGCCTATAAAAGCACCCCGATGCAGAAACCCTAAGCACCCGATCAAATATCCACGAACAGTCCGTAGCCGCCGCCATCTCCATCCCTAGATCGGGGGGATCGAATCTCTTCCTGGCACCCTGCCAAAGGGGAGAGATCATACCGGAGGCCTTCTACATCACCATGCCAGCCTCCGGAGTGATGCGTGAGTAGTTCATATAGTAGCTAGATGGTTGTTTCTCCTCCTTTGTGCCATCATTTTTAGATCTTGTGAGCTCTGTTCATGATCAAGATCATCTATTTTGTAATCATACATGTTGTGTTTGTTAGGATCCGATGGATATTGAGTACTATGTTCAAGATTTATTATTTATTCTATCATGTCTATGTTATTTCTGATCTTGCATGCTGTTTGTTTTTCGTAGATGCTTTGGCCAAGTAGATGCTTGCAACTCCAAGAGGGAGTATTTATGCTCGATAGTAGGTTCATGCCTATAGTAATCTGGGGAAGTGACAGAAATCTCTAAGGTTGTAGATGTGTTGTTGCTACTAGGGAGTAAACAACAATCCTTTGTCCAAGATCAATTGTATTGTTTACTTTACACACTTTGCTTAATGCAATTATTCGTTGCTTGCAACTTAATACTGGAAGGTGTTCGGATGATAACCTGAAGGTCGATTATTAGTCATAGATGCAGTTGGATTACGGTCTATGTATTATGTTGTAATGCCCAAACAAATCTCATAGGAATCATCATGACTTGTACATGCATATTTATGCATTTTCAATCTGTCAATTTGCCAAATGTAATTTGTTCACCCAACATGCTATTTATCTTAAGGAGAAACACCTCTAGTGAACTATGGACCCCGGTCCATTCCTTTATCATTGATATTCCATCTACTGTTTACTATTTACTTTCTATAAGCAGTTACTATCTTCCACACTATACGTTTAATCCT
This sequence comes from Avena sativa, assembly GCA_916181665.1. Classification (NCBI taxonomy): domain Eukaryota; kingdom Viridiplantae; phylum Streptophyta; class Magnoliopsida; order Poales; family Poaceae; genus Avena; species Avena sativa. The sequence goes on along the minus strand of OV702285.1, from coordinate 360,954,109 downwards.
TTGTTTTTAGCAAACCGGTGAGATTGATAACCTCACTGTAAGTTGGGGCAAAGTTTTGTGGTTGTGTTGTGCATAATTCCAAGTTGCTAGCAACACCTTGAAGTTGTTTCCTTACTCCTATTGGTTCGATAACCTTCGTTTCATAATTGATGGAAACTTGATGTTGTGATCATCATACTTTCCTCTTAGGGTTCCCAACGAGCTCTAGATATCTGAGCCATCAAGCACTTTTCTGGCACCGTTGCCTGGGAGTTAAGGACAACTTCAATCTCTTCCTCCTCATCAATCACTTTTTAGGGAGAAAGAAGATTCTCGCAAGGGGAGTCTCTCACAACCAATCTCTTTCTTTGTTTTTTTTGCTTAGTTTCTTTTGCTTTGTTTTGCTTGTTTATTTTTATCAAAAATACAAAAAAATTAGTTTTGTTTGATTTTCTCTTTCTTATCAAAAACACGAAAAAATTAGTTGCTACTTCAAGTTGCTTTTATGTCTAGTGTTGCTCCAATCACTATGTCACATGTGGAAATGATCTTCACTTTCAAACAAGGAAATGAAGAGAGTTTTAAAGAACGTTGGTCTAGAATTTCTTATTCACATGAAAAAACCGAACCTAAAATGACTCTAGGCTTGTTTCTTAGTAGTTTCTACTATGGTCTTGCTCTTTGTTATAGATATGCTTTGGATGCTGTAGTAGGAGGAGATTTTCTCCAGTGTAATGAGGATGAAGCTTTTAATGCCATAAAAAACTTGATTGCAACATATAATTTGCCTAGAAAATCTAATTCATCCTTCATAAACATTTATGCTAGATTAAACACTCTTGAGACCAATACAGCTAGTTTAAAAGAATGTTATAACATGCTTAGAGAACATCACGAATATGTTCCAATAAATTATGAATCTTCAAAATGGTTTCCTACAGTAAAAGTTGTTATAAATAATGAAACTTTTTATGCTCGTTGTGCTATCATGTCTGAATTTTGTCTTATGCCTAAAGATATCTATGAATCTTTGAATCTTTGGGGACTTTCTGAAGGAGGAGAAGAAATATCTCTTACCAATAATGCCACTATATTACCCATTGGAATAGCTGAAGGAGTGTTTACAAAGATCTTAGGGAAAGTGGTGTATACTGATTATCTTCTTATTGAATATGTAGGAAAAGGACAAATTACACTTGGAAGATCCCTACTGAAACTCCTTGGAGCAATAATAGATAAGGGAATAGGCATCATGCATTTTGCTTCTCCACCAAGCAATCATACGTTCCCTAAAGATAAGATTAAAGGTAAGAAAGTTAGGGGCAAGAAACTTGATCTTAATGCTTCTTCATTCAAAAATACTTGATTCTTGCTTTCTATGTCTAACTTAAAGGCGTTAAAGAAAAGTACTATTGGGAGATAACCCAAAATTATTATTATTTTCATTAAGTTTTTATTTTGTTGAGTCTTGGAAGTTATTACTTCTGTAATAACCTCTCCTTATCCTTTTTTTGTGCTTTTTATGCCAAGAATAACCTCTAATGAGAGAGAAGTAAGATTTGGGAAAGTTACTGTTCCGAAACAGATTTTCATGCTTCAGTGTAAAACATCGTGAAAAATCCCAGTACGTCAGATTGAGCTGTAATTTTCTGAGCATATGCCCCATGTTATTATCTAACTTTCCTTAGCTCAATACTTTTCGATTTGAGCAACAGAAGGTCTTCGAAAAAATTGGTTTTTACCTGCTGCTTTGTTTTGACAGATTTCTGACATTATTTGCATTTGTCTCATGGGTTTCTTTTTGAGTTCTCTTTGATCACTTGAGTTTTTAAAATAAGTTGCTACAGTATCTTGTGTTTTAATGGAAGTTTTACTTGTGTTGAAACTGAACCCAAGGACTTATTATCTTGAATACACTAATGTTGCTAATGAAGATTGTGTGAAGTTTTGTATGAAGGAAATTTTCAAGTGTAGGGGAAGAATGATGTGATGAGATGAAGAATGGACAAGAGCTCAAGCTTAGGGATTCCGACCGTGTCACCCCAAGAAATATTCAAGAGGTACAAGCGTCAAAGCTTGGGGATGCCCAAGGCATCCCCTTCTTCATCAATAAAAATCTCAAGTTTTCTTTCTAGACACTTCATTTTTATTGCTTCATGCGCTATTGTGTTGTTCTTGGAGCGTCTTTGTTTTTGTTTTTTGTTTTATTTTGTTTGGTTTTCTGAATAAATTAGTTGGACCCTTGCATTCATATTTTGTTTCAAGTAAGTCGATTGGTGTTGGAAAAGAGTAGGAAGCTTCATGCTTAAGTGGTACAAAAGGGAGCTTTTTTTGACTGTGGCTTAGACTTTATCATGTAAAGCTAGATGTTGCTTTGACCTTATTCTTAGTGATTATTATTGTAGCATGAATTGTCCCATACAATTGAGATTTCTTAATGTGCCTTGAAAGAATCATGTGTTGTTTTAGCATACAAAAGCATAATATTGTGGGATTCTCCTTTGATGCTTTATTTGGGTTAACTTGGCACATGCTTACACCATGTTAATACTATGAACCAGTCACCTTAGCCTTTATGATCATTTATTTTTTGACTTGTGATATCACTTTATGCTTTAATGAATAACGTTTGTCGCTCTGCATGATTATGGCCATTATTGCTCTCTTAGTTTGTCGCTCCCAGTCTTTTGCTAGCCTCCACTTGTACTGAGTATGAGATCTACTCGTGCATCCAACTCCCAAGAAACCTAGATATTCCAAAGAGTCCACTATAAATTCCTATGCATGGTGTGTTACACCATTCCAAGTATATTCATGTTTTTATCTATCTTCCAAATTAAACTTTTGTTGTGTGAAAATTAGCGATTAAAGCTCTCATGAACTTGATGGCACACTTTACTTTCTTGCACCTAATATTATATGCTTGCAAATTATAAGTTGGGAGTTATCAGAACCATGTTGTCATGGGGAACGCTTTCAACACATGTACATATTATCCAGTTGATATCATGGTCTTTGTTTATGGATGTTGGCAGTGTGAAATAAAAGGGGATCTTGTAAGTCCATGGAGTATTATATATGTGTTAGAGAAACGCCTGGGTGGCTAGCCTAATCCATGCCTAATCATGGTGGAAACTTGCAGCATAACCATAGTGAGCAATCTATGAAGCATCTTCAGAAAAAAAAATATAGAAAAAAAGAGAAAAAAAGAGAAAAAAGAGCACCATGCTCATGGTAAATAAAAAGATCATTGAGATGATCACTGTCTGTTGCCTTATCATTTTGATATGGGATAGCTCCTATGTCATGGGGCAAGGGGTACCCCGTTGGCGGTTCTCTATGATACACATATACTTACAATGACAAGAACTTGATTGTGACTAAAGTTGAGTAGCATGAGGAACGGACCTCGTACTCAAAGGACATGAGATTTCAAACTTATGATCTGTCAAGCATATACTTCATATTTGTTTCACTTTAACCTTAATCACTTCAAGATGCTTATGATAGGGGCAATGAGAGTTGAAAGCTAAAAAGTACCATAATTTTTGGAAGCTCTTTATGAAACTTGAAATCCCTGCTTTCCTCTGTGAAGGGCCTTTCTTTTTACTTTTATGTTGAGTCTCCATCTTCTATCTTTATGCACCAATTAAGAGAGTGTAGTTGTCATTCTTAGTTTAATGTGCATTGTCCCAAAACTTATTGATTGATTCATAATGGTTATATTGCTTGTTCTTAAATTATTTGTATCTAGTCACCCTTATGAACTTTGAAGGTGTCCTATGCATTTATGTTTTGCTATACCATGAAGGACATGCTGAATACCACTCTTGCTATGTTTTCTATATGTGAAACAAACAAAAGTCTTTCAATGCATTGTTATTCATGATATTTTGTTTGTACCTTTTCAAGTTACAACATAGTTGTTATGTCTTATTGTTAGAACTACATCTTTCATGCTCATGTTTAGAGTAATTTGATTACAAATACTTTGATCAAAATTGTGATAGCATGTCACCTCAAAAATTATTCTTTTTATCACTTACCTACTCGAGGACGAGCAGGAGTTAAGCTTGGGGATGCTTGATATGTTGTAAACGTATCTATAATTTTTGATGCTCCATGCTTGTTTTATATCAACTTTCTTATGTTTTGTCTACACTTTGAGGTATTTTTATACATTTTTCGGAACTAACCTATTGACAAGATGCCGCAGTGCCAGTTGCCTATTTTCTAATGTTTTTGGTTTCAGAAAAGCTAGTAAGGAAATATTCTCGGAATTGGACAGGCAAAAGCCAAAGTCAATATTTTACCAGAAGAAACACAGAGTCCGAAGTGGGGCCACGAGGTGGCCACACCCTATGGCAGCGCGGCCAGGGGCGCGCCAGCCCTAGGTGTGGGCCCCTCGGGCACCCACCGACCTTGCCCCTTCGCCTATAAAAGCACCCGGATGCAGAAACCCTAAGAACCCAACCAAATCTCCACGAAACAGTCTGTAGCCGCCGCCATCTCCATCCCAAGATCGGGGGGATCCGAAGCTCTTCCTGGCACTCTGTCGGAGGGGAGAGATCATCTCGAAGGCCTTCTTCATCACCATGCCAGCCTCCGGAGTGATGCGTGAGTAGTTCACCCTTGGACTACGGGTCCATACAGTAGCTAGATGGTTGGTTCTCCTACTTTGTGCTATCATGTTTAGATCTTGTGAGCTCCGTTCATGATCAAGATCATCTATTTTGTAATAATACATGTTGTGTTTGTTGGGATCCGATGGATATTGAGTACTATGTTCAAGATTGATTATTGATTCTATCATGTCTGTGTTATTTGTGATATTGCATGCTCTCCGTAGTTCGTAGATGCTTTGGCCAAGTAGATGCTTGCAACTCCAAGAGGGAGTATTTATGCTCGATAGTAGGTTCATGCCTCTAGTAATCCGGGGAAGTGACAGAAATCTCTAAGGTTGTAGATGTGTTGTTGCTACTAGGGAGAAAACAACAATCCTTTGTCCAAGGAAAATTGTATTGTTTACATTACACACTTTGCTTAATGCAATTATCCATTGCTTGCAACTTAATACTGGAAGGGGTTCGTATGATAATCTGAAGGTGGATTATTAGTCATAGATGCAGTTCGATTACGGTCTTTGTATTATGTTGTAATGCCCAAACGAATCTCATAGGAATCATCATGACTTGTACATGCATATTTATGCATTTTCAATCTGTCAATTTCCCAACTGTAATTTGTTCACCCAACATGCTATTTATCTTAAGGAGAAACACGTCTAGTGAACTGTGGACCCCAGTCCATTCCTTTATCTTTGATATTCCATCCACTATTTAGTGTTTACTTTCTTCAAGCAGTTACTATCTTCCACACTATACGTTTAATCCTTTGTTTTCAGCAAACCGGTGAGATTGACATCCTCACTGTAAGTTGGGGCAAAGTTCTGTTGTTGTGTTATGCAGGATTCCAAGTTGCTAGCAACACCTTGTAGTTTTTTTCTTACTCCTACTGGTTCGATAAACTTCGTTTCATAACTGAGGGAAACTTGATGCTGTGCTCATCATACCTTCCTCTTGAGGTTCCCAACAAGCTCTACATATCTGTCCCATCAATGACTGGGAACCCGAAAGTGTGATTGGGATTGTCGATACCGCGAAAACGCTCCACAATCCAAAACAATACAGTAGTAAATGCACCTCAATCAACATTAGTAATAAAGTAGTAAAGCATGGCATAAGTACATGATAGTAATAACACCCCAAACTAATTGTGGCCCAAGAAATTAAATGTGACTCATGCCAGGACTGAGGGTATTCATGGTCCCACATGCAGATAGTAAGATAGTGAAGGAACAGGTATCAAGTACTCAGGGTCCTACGGGACATAAATGAGCATAGACCAAATAGCAGATATTGTCCATTGATTCCTCTTTCTTTAGTTATCCCATTACTACTCAATTCAGTTGTTTAGGTACCTCATTACTCAAATACACTCATATACCCTACACATGCAATTCTACGACTCGCATGGCTCAAACAACTCCTGTAGTAATGGCTCATATGATTTAAGGAACAAGCTTCGGCCAGGTTTAAAAGTAAAGGCTACGCAATACTTGGGATTCAATTTAATTCGAATCGCGACTCATGATGCAAGAACAAGATAGATGCAATAGGTACAATATGTAGTGCAAGCATGGAAAATTGCTTGCTTGGAAGCTCAATTGCAGAATAGGAAGGATCGGGGTAACACTCCTGTGGCTCTTGATATTCTCCTTGCTCAGCGTCTATCCGGATAAAAGCCAAACACACAAGGGCCAAAATAAACATATTGCTCAATCATATAAATCATATGCAACCAGCAAACAAGGTATGTCATGATAGAATGATGCATAATTTACATAGTATAGCATAGCATGGGTGAGGTGTGGGGTTCAAGAATAAAGCCATTTGTTAAGTTTTTAGTCATGTTTTGCTCCCATAAACCTTGCTGGACATTTAATATCTATATGATGCATGCTTCAATTCATAATATGGAATGCATAGTTAGAACGGGCTCGTCGCGCTGATCGATTTAGACATATCATTTGTCGAATTTGGAGTTATATAATTGAAGTTATGCGATTATTAAGAAATAGCATTTATTAGAAATTAAATTATTTTGAAATTTTAAAATGCCAAAAAGATATTTTAGATAGCATATTCACAATCCTCACATTTTTCTATTTCAAAAACATATATTATTCAAAATATTTGGAATTATGAATTTTAAGTCACTATTAAACTTAATTATATTAAAAAAAGGGTCGAAGTCAATGGTTTGACTAGTTTGAATCAGATTTGAATATATGGTTGGATTCATATTTAAAAACTAAAAAAATTCATATTAAAGTTTTAGTCAAATTCGAATTTATTCAAAAGTTATTAATAGTTCAAATTTAAACAGAATGTAAAATGTGGTTTTAAATTTGAATACAAAATCTAGGCCAGGTTTTTGTTACTCAGGGTGAGGTTACACAAAGAATGACGAGTGGGCTAGAGGGCAGAAAGGGACCACACGTGCGCAGAGGCAACATGGTGCTGCCACGTATGCAAGCCATAGGGATCGCGAGTTGAACTCCGAAAGAAGCATGTGCATCTTTACAAAACGGCCGGACGACGGGTTTCTGGGGACCGCGGGTTGAGGAGGTATTCTACCAGGGGCCTACTTGCGATTTTGCGGCTGCTGCAGGTTAACTGACGAAAACGACACTAACAAACTGAATCCAAACATCGATCGGCGGTGAGATTGTGCTGGTTTTCGGGGTGAATTGCATCCGCTATGGTGTACCAACCTAGACGTGTAGCGACTCGTTGGAAATAGGGCGGATAGGGCTATGTGATGGTACTCTAGGATGTGACTAAGGAGGACCGAGCGTGAAGCTAGCTTCCAGAGAAAAACTAGGCAGAGGGTTGAGACAGCGACTGCTATCAGTGTGCTGCGGTGGCGATGTTGTCAGGGATGGCGAGGTGAAGCATGGTTGTGACACCCGAGGGATCAGGGCTAAACAAATCCAGACCTCTGTGTGACATAAGTTTAACCCTGAGCTCGAGGATATCTAGTGGAGAATTGATAACACAACAGTGACCCTACGACATAAAATTATTACAGCAAGCTCATAACTGAGCAAAGAACCCAAATAATTACAAGCAGAGGTCACTGACCACAAACATCAAACAACGGAAGGAAAATTATGCTGTTAAGTATAGCAAACTTAACAAATGGCCTAAGAGGCCCGAAGCATAACGATGACGTCCCAGCCCATAGATTCCAGGCTGCCGGCCAGGAACCCGAAGCTACTCGTCGGTGTCGATGTCATACAGAACTCATCTTCAGGGGAACACTTACTCTGCCAAAAATATCAACAAAGAAAGGGTGAGTACAGGGTATACACCGCAATACTTATGGCTGGTAGAGTTGTTTTGCATAAAGCCATCTTTATTTATAAAACAAGAGAGAGAGAGAGAGAGAGAGAGAGAAGAATCTCGTCTATTCAAAGTATTTTAAAAGGGGATAAGAGAGCGACATCTCCAAAGTATTGATCATCATCTTTTGATATCCACCAAATCATCATATGAACCCTAACTAGGATCACCCCCCTCGTACCCATGAGGAAGCATCCTTAAGCACACGTTGATCTGCCAAGTTTTACGATTAGGTTCATGTTCTCTATGATCTTAGAATCCGGTCACCAAGCTTTCATAACCGTGAACACGGCTTTTTGAAAAGATTTAACCCTGCAGGGGTGTACAACTTTACCCACACGTACCAACCGACTCTTAATGCCAAGCTATTAGCCCTCTTCTTTGGAAGGCTGGCAGAGGGTGGTTGTCCACGACCTTTACCTTGCTTTCGCCGAGACCATGAGTCACGCAATAAGTATGGTTCCGCCATAACGGGTAAAATCCCGAAGCCGGTACTTAAAGATGTGAGGCGAGGTTGGTTTACCTGGGGCTCCATCGAACCCAAGCAACCCGTTCCACGCTTCCCTACCTGTTATGAATGCACCTCCTTCACCGCCTTCGAGAAGATCCAGAATGCATGTCAAATGGAAGGCCCGAACTATGTGACTCATGGAATCTACTAGGCAAGTTAATCAGGCGAGGGGTTCCCAAGCCCCGTGTGGGTGTACGCTCATCTCGGTTCCAAAGGCAAGAACTCGGTTCCTAGTGGTGGCGAGCATGGGACTACAAAAACCACATCCCACCATGGCCTCCCATACAAGCCTTTGCATGTTTAACCTTTACCACTGATCTCATCTCATCATGTTCTCCTGTCCTGCATCTGATACATCATCTGGATGAACCAGCACTGATAGCTATGCATGGCTAAGCAGGACACGGACATTAGCTCTAGAAGTGCACACTAGCCAAACCTAGTTATGCTAGGAGCAGTGGATCAGGTAATATAATCTCAAAGGGAGTATGCAACAGTTAGGATACTCTATTTATCGATAAAAGACCACATTAGAATCGTATGCATCATGGCAGGAATTGGAATGCTTTGAAATCATGGGATTATATCATGGTGGGGCTATGCTTGCCTTTGCCTATTGATAAACATAAAGCAGAGCTTCGGACATCTTGTACATAACTTGGTGATGGTTGGCCAAGTATTGTTCGTCGATCTTCGAACTTCGACGGTGTTGATCTCGGTCTTCGATCTTGATCTCGATATCGTATTCTACCGGGAAGAACCAGACACCGGAAAGAGAGGGGAAACAATCAACACATGGCATCGATGCAATTCTCAAGCAAGTATGATGATATGACAAGTTGATTAAGACATGCTCTGCAATTTAATCGGGGTTCCGAGGGGTGAAAACCCTAACTCGGGGAAACTCCGGAAACACCTGTGAGGGGTTGCTATGTTCTTATAATTAAACTTGTCATGAAAGTTGATTAGCAATGCATGATTATAGCTTAAAATAGATAGAGCTCATTTTTAAGAACATTTTGATATATCATTTGTATTTTTATGACTTATAAATAATAAGATATTGATTTTACAAGTTTAAAACAATTTCTGAAATTATTGAAAAAGGTTTATTGCATCATTATGACATCATATGGGGGAAATTAATCTTTTTACACCGATACTGGACCTAGCCTCTGTGGCTGACAGGTGGGGCACTGGCCACCTCGGCCTCCACATGGACAGGGTGGAGCCCACCAGGTTTGAATGGGGGCTGACCCGCGTTGGATGATGTCACGATGACGTCAACATGATGTCATCCGGAGGGGAGCTCCCAGATCAACGGCGGTGGTGGAGATTGGGGGCGAGCGGGGCTGCGGGGTTAGGCGTGCTCGAACCAGTGGAGCGAGGCAAGCTGGAAACAGGCGGCGCCGCTGGGGTTTGGTCACCGGAGACGCGGCGGCGAGCGGCGGCGACGGTGGAACTTGCAAATGCATGGCGCGGTAGCGATACAGAGAGGAAGGGAGGGATTGGAGTGGTCCTGAGCATCAGTCGCTCACCGTGAAGACGATGGAGGGGTCGAATTAGCCAGAGGAGCTCGGAATCGATGGTTAGGACGACATGGAGCTCGTCGGAGGCCATGGAGACGTCTTCGGTAGCGGGCGACTGAGACCTTCCCATATCGATTCCTTTGGCAAGAAGAGGCAGGGGAGCACGGTGGTTCCGGTGGAATGCTCGGACGAGCGTGGGGAGGCGCGGAACGACAGCAACCGGCGAGACCTGGGTGGCTAGGGTTCGGCCTCCCAAGGAACGAGAGAGAGGGAGGTCGGGAGAGAGAGCAGGAGGGGATAAGGACAGGGCAAGGAGTCGATGTGGTTCTTATCCTCACCTCGAAGATCGTCGGACGGCCAAGAGAAGGCGGCGGGCATCGACGGTGACGGCGACGACACCGAGCAGGAAGCCTGCTTGGAGGAAGACGATGATGAAAGGGATTGAATGGGTATGGGCCCTAGCTGGGCTGCGGCTGGGCCAAGCGGGGCTGCAGGCGCTGCGCGGGTGGCAGAGAGAGGAGAGGGAAGAGATGGGCTGACTGGGCCGGCAGCTGCTGCTCTATTTTTTTCCAGAAATCTTTTTCTATTTAGTTTTCTTGTTTCTTTCTTTTGCAAACCCATTTCAAATCTGTTTTTTGATCGTTTCAAAAAATACCAGAACACTTGTAAATATTCAAATACTATAGGGACCCCTTATAAACAATTTGGGCTCCTCAACTTTTGGTAGTTCAAAATACAAAACCATTTTAGAAGGCTTTAAAGAGAGAGGGGAAACTAGGGTTTTAGGGTTTGCATTTTATTTTCTTTGCATGCATTTTAGATATGATGCTCATGATTGCACAATCAAAACCCTAATTAGACATTAGCTAAAACTGGGGTGTTACAGCTCTATCCCCCTTACGAGAATCTCGACCCAAGATTCCAAAGGTTGGAAAAGAGACAGAGAGAGAAGAAACAGGGTCACTCAAAGGATAAGAGGGAAAACACACTAAACAACACACGGAGTATCTCATAGTAAACTCATAGATGGAGTGTTCGAAAACAACTCTGAGATAACAAACATGAAACACGTCAAGGTACCAGAGTAAACAACAGAAGAAGGTTTCAAGTTGTTAGATATATGGTCTTCATAAGGATTGAGACCATGGAGCTTCAGAAGGTTCAAGCTTCTAAACAAGAGAGCTTACAACAGAAAGAACATGACCACAGACTTCGAGAAATGAACCTCTACTAAACAGCTTAAGTAGAGATTTCAGGTCACAAATATTTGGATCAATAAAACCAAGCTATTGAACTACTTTTGACACAGAAGGATCACTCTTTCATCCAACAGAAGGCTTAAGACAGAGAGGTGTTTTGATGGGGAGGACTCATAAGAGTCACAAAGAACATGTAGCAAGAGAAACTTCTGATTACCAAGATCATAGTCACTCTTGAAACATGGTTGAGAAAACGAAGGAAACTCTTTATTCATCTAGGACTATCAAGATCTTTGCCAAAGATCATGATATCACTTTACACCACTAAATGAATAGGTAAGAAGATTCCTGATGAAACGAGAAGAAAGAAACTTCATTCTCAGACTTCAAATGCTTGGCACAACATAACGCTTGCCAACATAAGAGGGTCTGGAGGATCGACCGAGAGACATTTAGCAACTCTACTTTAAATGTTCTCCTTGATGTTCAAGACATGAAGCATCAAGTACAGGTCGAACTTCAGATACAAAGGAAACCATATGCACAACTCTTATAATGAATTATAGAAGAAGCCTCATGAGGAGTGATTGATATTGCTGAATCAAGAGATTATGACGAAGGGTCTTTCCAGCTAATTGTGCCAACCATTACATCAATCTTGCTAGATTTACAAAGAGACCTATATCAAAACCTTGAATAACACCAACCATCATTGGTACTTGAGATTCGGCTTTGGTTAGGTGGAATGATACCTCAGACTCAGCATGTACGGATAGAAAGTTTACAATATTTACCGCAAAGGTAAAGTTACTAGATTCTCAAGACACGGACTATAGTGTCAAGCTCCAAAATACGAGCTAGATTGCTAGACCCGTGTATTAGCATCTTTTCGAAAGACAACTGCACACACATAAAGTACTAACAATAGAACACACATATGTCCTTAAGGAAAGGAAGATAACTCTTCCCAAATCCACTGTGACATCTTTCAACATTTATAGGTGAATCGGAGAAGGTTACTTCTAACATCCAGAACTCATACTTTGAAATGACCCGAAGATGGTTCTCGAAAGTTTCCAACATTAATGCCCAATGTTCCATATGAATCTAATCTAACATGGAGAATATAAGGATGTTGTCGATGGGCTCAACAACAAACTTATGGAGACAGTCCAAGAAGATGGACGCATATGTCGTGTGAACAAGGCAAGAGTATTGGTCAGACCAAAGACATGAAGATGTACTCAAGTGGAACATCACAAGAAGAAACATCATCAAGATAATCCTTGGAACTGAGTTTGATTTGATGATAACCCAATTCAAATCAAAGATTGGGGAAGATAACAAATCCTCGAAGGAAATAATATCTTTCTTCAGCACAAACAAAACTAGACATCCCTTTAATAAAGAACAAAGTCGGATGGAACTTTTGTCTTACAACTCTCCAATTTGTTGTTTAAGCTCAACCAACTATTTCAGGGGTATCTAGTACAGAACCATGGAGAAAAGAGCAGTTCAGAGAACTTGCTTGCTCAAGAACTTGACAACATGATCATGTGGCAACATGGCGATACTTATAGTATGACGTCCGGAATATCACGAACCACCGATATGTCACTTAGTTCGAGAGGAAACTTGCTTGGTAAGGCAAGCAGACATAGTCTCAGAGCTTCGCCACAAGCCTAACTCTTTGCCCGAAGAGAGTGCTCAAGAATAGCAGACTTGGCAGCACAATCATTCTTTGCTTAATGATAGGATTAACCAATCATGCTAAGAATGATACAAATGTCCTTAGAGTTCAAAACAATAATAATTGCTAAGAATCTTAGATAGCCACATTATTACGCACATGCATCACCTACGAGCACGAAAGCTCGAGGAAGGGTGGGTAGAATGTGAAAAAACATCACTTCATTAAGGGTCATGGAACTTGGCACGACCTCTTAGTATAGAAGAGTGTGACACTTTAAGATAGAACAGACATAAGCTAAACAATGCCTCTTGATCTGCAGATTACAACACTTTGACTTGGTCCTAGATATGACGAGGTACTGGAGTTTGTTTCTCCTGACATCCCAAAATGGTTTGTCATAACGGACCACAAGAGTATCTTACATCAGAAGACACTGATGCGCATTTACTACTTGGCTACCAACTGGTAGACAAAGGTCGAAAAACAACAAAGGGAAAAGAACATGCTCAGGATAGAATCCCGAGATGTAGATGCATGAATTATCAATCTTCCGAAAACCAATGCTTAGAAGAGGTAAGGTGTGGCAGAGTCACGAATATAGATGCGAGAATCACGAGGAGTACTCTTGTCGTGATCTATTTGGTTCAATCAAAGAACATCTACCACAGCTAGTGGTAGGGGAAGTCCTTAATTATAACGATTCAATCACGACAATAACCACAAGCTTGAAGGCTAGAATTGTAGTACCAGTCATCCTGAGGTAATGTGTGAACATTATCGATAGGGGACAAAGGAATGGATCTTGGGTTAAACCTCAACTTCATGTACAAGATTCACAACACCAGAATCCGGCACAATCAGGGATCTTCGGTTCGAGTCCAAGGGTTAAAACCCAAAGAAAGGAAGTAAATACTACTTGAGTGACATAGCATACACTTCAAGTTAGTACCCACGAGGTAGCTTTCAAGAGAAGAAACAACTTCCGAAGTACCCAAGCAAATGAAAAGGAGGCACACAAGGCGAAAGGAAACCTCGAAGCCTAGAACAGAACACTGTGGTTTGTTATATTGTAGGATCCATAAGATAGAGAGATCATGATGGAAAAGAATATCTCATACGAACAAGAGCAAAGAGGAACAAGGAATTCCCAACACACACAACTCTATAGAACTCAACATTAGGTCAACTGGCTGAGAAACGACATGCCCGAAGGCACCTAAGCTTTGAAAGACTAGAAGAGATATCAAAACTTTTCAAAGTCAACACAAGAGAAGATGACCCAGAGTTAGAGCGAAACTGGATAAGGAGTAAAAGAAGCATACTAGAGTTTTAACAAATACTTTTCAGCTTTTAAATAGTTTTCATAAACACTAGACTCAACATCGACCAATAGCAAGGTTTTCCTACGGTCGGTACTTCTCTGATACCAAAACCTGTGACATCCCCGGGATCAGGGATAGACAAATCCTACACCTCCGTCTAACATAAGCTTAACCTTGAGCTCGAGGATATCCAGTGGAGAATCAATAACACAGCAGTGACCCTACGACACAAAATTATTACAGCAAGCTCATAACTGAGCAAAGAACCAAATTATTACAAGAAGAGGTCACTGACCACAAACATCAAACAACGGAAGGCAAATTATGCTATTAAGTATAGCAAACTTAACAAATGGCCTAAGAGGCCTAAAGCATAACGATGACGTCCCAGCCCATAGATTCCTGGCTGCCGGCCGGGAACCCCAAGCTACTCTTCGGTGTCGATGTCGTACAGAAATCATCTTCAGGGGAACACTTACTCTGCCAAAAGTATCAACAAAGAAAGGGTGAGTACAGGGTGTACTCTGCAAGACTTATGGCTGGTGGAGTTGTTTTGCATAAAGCCATCTTTGTTTATAAAACAAGAGAGAGAAGAAGAAACTCGTCTATTCAGAGTATTTTAAAAGGGTATGACAGAGTGACATCTCCAAAGTATTGATCATCATCTTTTGATATCCACCAAATCATCATATGAGCCCTAGCTAGGATCACCCCCTCGTACCCATGACGAAGCATCCTTAAGCACACGTTGATCTGCCAAGTTTTACGATTAGGTTCATGTTCTCTATGATCTTAGAATCTGGTAACCAAGCGTTCATAACCATGAACACGGATTTGCAAAAAGATTTAACCCTACAGGGGTGTACAACTTTACCCACACGTACCAACCGACTCTTAATGCCAAGCTATTAGCCCTCTTCCTTAGAAGGCTGGCAGCGGGTGGTTGGCCACGACCTTTACCTTGCTTTTTCTGAGACCATGAGGTACGCAATAAGTATGGTTCCACCATAACGGGTCAAATCCTGAAGTCGGTACTTCAAGATGTGAGGCGAAGTTGGTTTACCAGGGGCTCCATCAACCCTAAGCAACCCGATCCATGCTTCCCTACATGTTATGAATGCACCTCCTTCACCGCCTTCGTGAAGATCCAGAATGCATGTCGAATGGATGTCCCGAACTATGTGACTCATGGAATCTACAAGGCAAGTTAATCAGGCGAGGGGTTCCCAAGCCCCGTGTGGTTGTACGCTCATCTAGGTTCCTAGTGGTGGCGAGCATGGGACTACAAAAACCACATACCACTGTGGCCTCCCATACAAGCCTTAACATGTTTAACCTTTGAAAGAACATTCTTAATCCCTAGTGTTTTGTGTGTTAGATAACAATACCAAGGATCATTTAATGTGTGTTGAAGTGTTGCAGCTCTATTTGAGAATAAAGGGAAAAGAACTCTGCCTTTGGGGGCGGATAATCTGGCCCCACCAGGGGCGGATAATCCGCCCCTCCCTTTGCCCAAGCAGGCGCAAACCCCAGAAGGGGGCGGAATTTTGGCCGGATTTTCCGGCCCCGTCGGACAATCCGCCCCTCAGGGGGGCCGGATAATCCGCCCCCCTGCTCATCGCCAAGGCGCAAGCCCCAGAGAGGGGGCGGAGTTTTGGCCGGACTTTCCGGCTTGGCCGGATTATCCGCCCCCCAAGATCTTCACCAAACTTCACCAAGGCGTAATCCCCAGAGAGGGGGCGGAGTTTCCCCCGGAGAATCCGCCCTTGGGGCGGAGTTTTCCCAGGGGGCGGATAATCCGCCCCCAAAGTTGTGCAACGGCCAGATCTGGGGAGATGGTATTTAAGCCAACCTTCCCCCTCCTGCCAGACTTCTTGATTCATCTCGAAAAAGACCATATCAGATCTGAAAGCTTCATCCAAGAGTGCTCCACCTAGATCCACCCAAAGGCCCCATCCCTTGGGGAATCGAAGGAGGAGAACTCGATCTTCATCATCAGCAATCAAGCGCTTCATCTCCTCTCCATTCATTTGGAGAACCCCAATCTAGTATTTCTTGCAAATACCTAGATCCTTGTTTTTGTTTATATTGATAAACCTTGTTCTTGTGGCAGCTTGTTGTCATCTCGGGAGCCCCCAATTCGGTTGTGGGTGTGTGCCCCGATAGTGTTGTAAAAGGCACCGGTTCCCGCCTCGAAGGGATCCAATAGTGGAGAAGGTGGATCAGGCCTCTCGTGGCGAGATCCATCAGAGAATAGGGTGAGGCCTATTGTGGCGTGGTGGTCTTAGAACCGCCCACCCCTCCAACGCAGATGTACTTACCTTAACAAGGAAGGAACTGCGGTAAAACAAATCCATGTGTCTCCGCGTGCTCCACTACAGTTTCCTCGCTCCTCTTTTACGTGCTTAGTAGTTAGGGTTACATATAGGGAAATTCTCGTAGTTGCATATCTAGAGAATTTACTTTGTGTCAAGCCTAAAATTGAAAAGGTATTAAAAATTGGTTAGCACCTATTCACCCCCCCCCCCCTCTAGGTGCCCATACGATCCATTTCAGTTGGTATCAGAGCCTCGGCTCTTATTTCGGGCTTAACCGCCTAAGAGAAGTATGGGTTCCAAGGTAGATGGGAGTGATGCTCTGAAGGTAGTCACCATGAACGATCTCAAGACGTTGGAAACAACCTTGGTGAGTTCAATGGAGGCTAAGATGGAAGAGATGTGTCAATTGATAATGCGTCTCTCCACATCCGTAGCATCACCTCCATCTAACTCGGAGGATATCACTCCGCAATCCAAGGAAACGGGTAAAACTGTTTCCAAAGATAACGAAGTGGTTGGTGATGATACTAGCAAGAGCTCCTCCTCGAAAAAGGATAGCGGTAAGGATGGATACAATGAGGTTTCTCATGTGTATTCCCCTGATCCGCCTATCCCTCACCCACATATACATAATAGAGGTGATCCACCCAAACTTTCTACATCTACTTTCTCTCAATGGCAATTTTTGATGAAATCTCATGTGTGCAGTTCCTCCATAGAGTTGTGGAAGATCATCGAAAATGGTCTTCATGTTGGAAACCCTAACAATCTCACAAGAAGAGAAGTGGTCGATAGCCAACTCAATGCAACAGCTCTACACATGATACAGCTTGGCGTGGGTGACAAAGACATGCCACACATTCAGCATCTTAGCACAGCTAAAGAAGCTTGGGATGCCCTCACCGAGCTCTTCATCGGAAATGAAAGTATGAGAAGGAATAGATATGATGCCTTGAGCAATGAAGCTGAAGGATTTTATATGCTGGATGGAGAAGACCACGAGGACATGTATAGGAGGCTCAAGGCAATAGCCACAACCTTCAGAAACCACGGTGCAACTCATGTTGATGATGCTTGGATCAAGCGCAAGTATGTCAGTGCTCTTATGCCATTTGAGCCCACAGATTTGAAAAGTCTCCAAGGTAGGCATAACTATCACCTCATGTCATCCAATGAGTTAATGCAAGAAATGGCCGCCTTCAAAGTGGCTGCCAAGAATTCCGAAGATGCTCGTGCTCGAGCTATGGGGATGCAAAAGGGGGTCAACATGGCCTTGAAGACTAGTGTGATTGATCATGATGAATATGCGATAGAAGGTCTGGACTGTCCCGAAGATATAAAAAGGATCCACGTACAATACTTGGCTCTTTATGCAAGAAAGTTTTGGAAAGATCCAGCCAAGGCTAAAGCTGAACTAGATTGCAAGAGTGGAGCCTATGGAAGAAAAGAAAATGGTCCCATGCTGAGAACATGCTTTAATTGTGGTGACCGGCTGCACTTCGTAGCTGAGTGTCCATATCAAAGTAGAGAGGATAATGGAGGAAGACTCATTTTCAAGGACAAATCAAAAGCTCCCCGTAAGAAACCGTTTGTAAAGAAGAATGCTCCTTTCAAGAAGCAACCGAAGATTGTTCTAGTGGCTCAAGAAGAATATTCATCGGGGAGTGAAGATGAGGACGAGGACGATAGCTCTCAAGAGGTGGCTGCTATAGCCACCACATCTACATCAACATCTCTCTTCGACTCTCTGAACGAAAACATCATCAACAAGAATGCTACTTGCCTCATGGCACGAAGCTCTGAGGTAACTTCTTCTAACTCTTCTTTTCCCAAGACTATGATAGACATGGATGATCCTACTAGTCTTAAGGTTAAAGAAGAGATTATTGCTTTGGATTATTTCTACACTAACTTGCAAGGTGAGCACAAAGTTCGTTTTGAAGCTCTCATGGATCAGCTGGCCCAAAACGAAGCACTCCTCGAAGAAAAGGGCAGAATTGAAAGGGAGGATGCAATGGAAATTGCATCCCTAAAAAATGCTCTTGAAGAAGAAGAAGAAGAAGAAGAAGAAGAAGAAGAAGAAGAAGAAGCTCGGGTCTCTCTTGAAGAGAGGCTCGAGTCTATGGAAGAGTCACATGAAGAAATTGTGACTAAACTTGTTAAGGAACATGACAATGTTGTCACCAAAGCAAAGAAGTTAAAGAAGGAAAGGATTGACTTTGGGGCTGCTCATGATAGACTCTCCGAGGAATTGGAGAAACTTGACAATGCTCACAAGGCGTTGAAAAACGAGTTCTCTATTCTCAATGAGTCACATGATCAGCTTCAAAGTCGATTGGCCAAATATGATACTCCTAGCTCGTCCAACTCAACATATAGTAACAAGAAAAATGCTAGTGTGTAAAAAGAAGTGATCAAGGACATCACTACAAAGGACAAAGGTGTGCTTGATGAAGTCCTTGGCAAGCAAAGGTTAAATCATGGTAAAGAGGGACTTGGGTATGTCACCAAGTCCAAGAAGAAGAAAACCAAGAAGAATAAGACCAAGAATGTGCAATTAAAGACAAGCACTATTGAGAAGGTTGTCACAAAAGACAAGACTAATAATATTGGTTTTGTAGGGTCACACAATCCGAATTATGAACTCTTTTGTGATGACTATGGCGATGTTTATGCTTATTATGTTGGTCCTTTTGATGAATATATCGCTTGGTCTATTTGGGTCCCAGACCCTTGTTACTAACATGAAAGGACCCATTGAAAAATGGGTACCTAAAACCAAGAAGTAATTTTCTTGCAGGGCTATGCTTCCGGTGGGTCGAAATGGGTGCTGGATAGTGGCTGCACTAGTCATATGACCGGAAGCAAGGAGATCATCACGGAGATGCGTCCAAATCATGATAATATCACAGTATCCTATGGTGATAAGTCAAAATCTCAGGTATTGGGTCTTGGCAAGGTTGTGGTTGCCCACGATATCTCTCTCGTGGACGTCATGCTTGTTGAGACCCTCGGTTACAACCTTCTTTCTGTCCGTGCCCTTGGCAAGATGGGTTTTGCTGTTTTTATCGATGATGATTTGGTGGTACTCTTGTGGAGCAAGTCTCTAAAGGTCGCTTTCGTTGGATACGTCGAAAATGACCTGTATGTGGTGGACTTCTCGGGGAAAACCACTTCTGGTCCGATGTGTCTATTCGAAAAGGCTGACGTGGGCTGGCTATGGCATCTCCGTTTAGCCCATGTCAACATGAGAACTTTGCAAAGTCTCCAGAAGGGTGGCCGCATCCTTGGACTAAAAGACAATGTCTCTTTTGCCAAAGATCGTGTTTGCAGGGCTTGTGTAGAAGGAAAAATGCATGACTCTCCCCACAAGAGGAAGACTATTGTGTCATCAAAGAGAATCTTGGAATTACTTCATGTGGATTTATTTGGTCCTCCTTCTCATGCAAGTCTTGGTGGAAAGAAATATTGCTTGGTCGTTGTCGACGATTACTCAAGATATACATGGGTATATTTCTTCAAGCTGAAAAGTGAGACTCAACAAACTGTCATCGACTTTGCCAATGAAGTTCAATGTCAACACAATGTTCCTATCTTGGCAATTAGAAGTGACAACGGCTCCGAATTCAAGAACTACACTTTAAATGAGTTTCTTAGCGAAGAGGGGATTAGACATCAATATTCCGCTGCGTACATCCCTCAACAAAATGGTGTAGCCGAGAGGAAGAACCGGACTTTGATGGATATGGCAAGATCTATGCTAGCTGAATTCAAGTCTCCTTATAATTTTTGGGCTGAAGCCATATCCACTGCTTGTCACTCATCTAACCGGCTCTACCTTCGAAAGATTTTGGACAAAACTCCTTATGAAATACTTACCGGTAACAAGCCCAACATCTCATACTTCAGAGTATTCGGGTGTAAGTGTTTCTTTCTTATTAAAGGTGTCCGTCTGTCAAAATTTGAGTCCAAGGCTTTAGAAGGTATTTTTGTTGGTTACGGTGCCGAATCCCACACTTATAGAGTCTACAACAAGCTCACTGGGATTGTTGTAGAATCTTGTAGTGTGGAGTTCGATGAAAATAACGGCTCCTTTGTAGGGCAAGTTGATGTTTGTGATGCAGATGTTGAAATACCCCAAGATGCCATAAGAAGAATGGGCGTGGGATTTTTCCGCCCCATTGAGGAACCCCTTGTGGCGGATCGGGAAGGACAATGCTCCACACATGTGGAGCCCTCATCTATACAATATCAACAAGCTCCTACTGTTGGAGACAATCCTGCACCAACACCACAATCTGCTGAAGATCATCTGTCCCCTGAACAAGTTGGTAGTCCCAGGCCGGACTTTCCGCCCCCTCCAAGGGGCGGACAATCCGCCCCTGGCACTCCAACTCATTCCAGAGGATCCGAAGGAGAAGTCAGCAACTCTGAAGCTCCCAGGCCGGATTCTCCGGCCCCCGAGGGCGGATTATCCAGCCCTAGGTCTCCAACTCTCATCAGGCATTCTCAGGAAGATGGATCGGGTTCTTCACCTCCCAGGCCGGATAGTCCGGCCCCTCCAAGGGGCGGATTATCCGGGCCTAAAGAAAATGTTCAGCAACAATCTTCTAGCAGTAACGGTGACCAAGATCAAGGGCAAGGCAGTAATCAAGACAAGGATACACATATTGAATCAACTCCTTCTAGAAACAATAAGGACATTGAGGCTCGTCGCAAGGCTCGTGCTGATCGGAACCTTGAACTAAGAGGTCACACTCTTGACAAGGTTGTTGGTGATCTACGACGAAGGGTATCCACTAGAAGAGAACTTGCAAGCTTCTGTGATCATCAAGCTCACATTTCCATGGTTGAACCGAAGAAGGTTTTTGATGCTCTTGAAGATCCCGATTGGGTTGTTGCAATGCATGAAGAATTAAATAACTTCGAACGCAACAAAGTTTGGAAGCTCGTAGAAAAGCCAAAGGATTGCCGCAATGTTATCGGCACCAAGTGGATCTTCAAGAACAAACAGGATGAAAATGGCATTGTTGTGAGGAATAAAGCTCGACTCGTGGCTCAAGGATTCTCTCAAGTGGAGGGAATTGATTTTGGCGAAACTTACGCTCCTGTGGCTCGTCTTGAGTCCATCCTATGCGTCAAGCAGCCCCCGGGGTTTGAGGACCCCAAATTTCCGAACCATGTCTACAAACTCGATAAGGCGCTCTATGGCCTTAAACAAGCCCCACGTGCGTGCTTATGACTGACAGGTTTGAGATGTCCATGATGGGTGAGCTCAGGTTCTTTCTTGGATTTGAGATCAAACAACTTAGAGAGGGAACCTTTATTAATCAAGCTAAGTACATCCAAGACATGCTCAAAAGGTTCAAGATGACGGATCTCAATGGCGTTGCTACCCCAATGCAAACAAAGTGTCATCTTGAGCTCAATCCCAAGGGTAAAGACGTGGATCAAAAGGTATACCGGTCCATGATCGGCTCTCTCCTTTACCTTTGCGCATCTAGGCCCGATATCGTGTTAAGTGTAGGAGTGTGTGCAAGGTACCAAGCCGCTCCTAAAGAAATCCACTTAGTGGCAATCAAGCGAATCTTCCGATATTTGGTTCATTCCCCAAATTTTGGGTTATGGTATCCCAAGGGTTCAAGTTTCTCTCTATGTGGTTACACTGATTCAGATTGGGCTGGTGACAAAGATGATAGGAAATCAACCTTTGGTGCATGCCAATTCTTGGGCAGGTCTCTAGTGTGTTGGTCATCAAAGAAACAGAATTGTATTTCACTCTAAACCGCCGAAGCTGAATATGTTGCTGCTGCAAGTGCTTGTACTCAATTGTTATGGATGAGGCAAACTTTAAAGGAATATGGTGTCAATTGTGACAAAGTGCCTCTTTTATGCGACAATGAAAGTGCTATCAAAATTGCTTACAATCCCGTGCAGCATACAAGAACAAAACATATAGAGATTCGCAACCACTTTATTCGGGATCATGTTGCTCGTGGAGATATTGCTCTATCCTTTGTGAGCACGAAGAACCAACTTGCTGATATTTTCACGAAGCCTCTTGATGAAGCAAGATTTTGTTATTTGAGGAATGAGCTAAATATCATAGATTCAAGGAGCTTGGCTTTACTACCCTTGCACACTCACTTGCTCTTATTCATGTATTTGGTTTAGATGCGGGCATAAGCATAGGGGGAGTGTGGTCCTAATTAATTGGGCCAACCCTCCCCCCATAATGCCGAAAGCAAGTAAAATCATTTCCCTTAATATCATTTTGTGATATGTGGGTCATCGATGAGCATTGGTTTTGAACTCAAGATACATCTTCGCGGTGTCATGCCATGCGCTCCAACATGGTGGCTTCGGCCACCGCCCTCTTCCTCGAGAAGAGTTGGTTTTTTCATGGGTAACGTTGGATTTTCATGTGTTAACAAATCTCCAGGGGCGTTAGCATCGCTCTTCTTCCTTTTTGGCGTTTCGATGCCAAAGGGGGAGAAGTAGTTCTATTAGGTCTCGTGGATTTGCAAGGGTCGGGCACAAGCTTTTCGATTTTAGTCGTTCTTATTTGCTTGCTTGTGCCTTTTCTAGCGTGAACTCAGTTGCTATTTGTGTTTGTTTATGTAAGACTATGTCGTACTCCACGGTTTGGTACTATGTTTGGTATTCATGGAATTCTGGATTTATCTATCATGGACCCCATGGAATTCTGGAATTATGGAGCATATTTGATGGCATATGGATTCATGGGATTATCTATGTATGCTTTGGCTATATTCTCATCCCGGTGGTATGACCTTATTTCCCAAACCTTAAAGTAGTGTTCTCCCTAGTGTGTGTATTTGTATTCAAATGCAAATCTTAAATATGCACACATCTAGGGGGAGCGTCTTTCATTATTTAAGGTGGCTTTTGCCGGTTTTATTGCAAATCCTAGTATTGTCATCTAACACCAAAAAGGGGGAGATTGAAAGAACATTTCTTAATCCCTAGTGTTTTGTGTGTTAGATAACAATACCAAGGATCATTTAATGTGTGTTGAAGTGTTGCAGCTCTATTTTAGAATAAAGGGAAAAGAACTCTGCCTTTGGGGGCGGATAATCCGGCCCCACCAGGGGCGGATAATCCGCCCCTCCCTTTGCCCAAGCAGGCGCAAGCCCCAGAAGGGGGGCGGAATTTTGGCCGGATTTTCCGGCCCCGCAAAACAATCTAATCCGCCCCCCTGCTCATCGCCAAGGCGCAAGCCCCAGAGAGGGGGCGGAGTTTTGGCCGGACTTTCCGGCTTGGCCGGATAATCCGCCCCTCAGGGGGGCCGGATTATCCGCCCCCCAAGATCTTCACCAAGCTTCACCAAGGCGCAAGCCCCAGAGAGGGGGCGGAGTTTCCCCCGGAGAATCCGCCCTTGGGGCGGAGTTTTCCCAGGGGCGGATAATCCGCCCCAAGTGGGGGGCGGATAATCCGCCCCCAAAGTTGTGCAACGGCCAGATCTGGGGAGGGGTTATTTAAGCCAACCTTCCCCCTCCTGCCAGACTTCTTGATTCATCTCGAAAAAGACCAGATCAGATCTGAAAGCTTCATCCAAGAGTGCTCCACCTAGATCCACCCAAAGGGCCCATCCCTTGGGGAATCGAAGGAGGAGAACTCGATCTTCATCATCAGCAATCAAGCGCTTCATCTCCTCTCCATTCATTTGGAGAACCCCGATCTAGTATTTCTTGCAAATACCTAGATCCTTGTTTTTGTTTATATTGATAAACCTTGTTCTTGTGGCAGCTTGTTGTCATCTCAGGAGCCCCCAATTCGGTTGTGGGTGTGTGCCCCGATAGTGTTGTAAAAGGTACCGGTTCCCGCCTCGAAGGGATCCAATAGTGGAGAAGGTGGATCAGGCCTCTCGTGGCGAGATCCATCGGAGAATAGGGTGAGGCCTATTGTGGCGTGGTGGTCTTAGAACCGCCCACCCCTCCAACGCAGATGTACTTCCCTTAACAAGGAAGGAACTGCGGTAAAACAAATCCCTGTGTCTCCGCGTGCTCCACTACGGTTTCCTCGCTCCTCTTTTACGTGCTTAGTAGTTAGGGTTACATATAGGGAAATTCTTGTAGTTGCATATCTAGAGAATTTACTTTGTGTCAAGCCTAAAATTGAAAAAGTATTAAAAATTGGTTAGCACCTATTCACCCCCCCCTATAGGTGCCCATACGATCCGTTTCAACCTTTACCATTGATCTCATATCATCACATTCTCCTGTCATACTAGATTCTCTGCATCTAATACATCATCTGGATGAACCAGCACTGATAACTATGCATGGCTAAGAAGGACACGATATTAGCTCTAGCTGTGCACACAAGCCAAACCTAGTTATGCTAGGACCAGTGGATCAGGTAATATAAGCTCAAAGGGAGTATGCAACAGTTATGATACTCTATCTATCCATAAAAGACCACAGTAGAATCGTATGCATCATGGCAGGATTGAAATGCTTTGAAATCATAGGATTATATCATGGTGGGGCTATACTTGCCTTTGCCTGTTGATAACCAGAAAGCAGATCTTCGGACATCTTGTACTTGACTTGATTATGGTTGGCCAAGTATTGTTCATCGATCTTCGAACTTCGACGGTGTTGATCTCGGTCTTTGATATTTGATCTCGATATCGTATTCTACCGGGAAGAACCAAACACCGGAAAGAGAGGGGGAAACAATCAACACATGGCATAAATGCAATTCTCAAGCAAGTATGATGATATGACAAGTTGATTAGTATTGAAATGAAACCCTAAGACATGCTCGGCAATTTAATCGGGGTTCCGAGGGGTGAAAACCCTAACTCGGGGAAACTCCAGAAACACCTATGAGGGGTTACTATGTTCTTATAATTAAACTTGTCATGAAAGTTGATTAGCAATGCATGATTATAGCTTAAATAGATAGAGCTCATTTTTAAGAACATTTTGACATATTATTTGTATTTTTCTGACTTTTAAATAATAAGATATTGATTTTACAAGTTTAAAACAATTTCTGAAATTATTTAAAAAGGTTTCATGCATCATTATGACATCAGCTGGGGGAAATTAATATTTTTACACCGATACTGGACCTAGCCTTTATGGCTGACAGGTGGGGCACTGCCCACCTCAGCCTCCACGTGGACAGGGTGGAACCCACTAGGTTTGACTGGGGGCTGACCCGCGTTGGCTGATGTCACGATGACGTCGACGTGACGTCATCTAGCGGGGAGCTCCCAGATCAACGACGGTGGTGGCGACTGGGGGCGAGCGGGGCTGCGGGGTTAGGCCTGCTCGAACCAGTGGAGCGAGGCGAGCTGAAAACAGGCGGTGTCGCTGGGGTTTGGTCACCGGAGACGCGGTGGCGAGCGGCGACAACGGTGGAACTTGCAGATGTATGGCACGGCAGCAATACAGAGAGGAAGGGAGGGATTGGAGTGGCTCACCGTGAAGACGATGGAGGGGTCGAATCGGCCAGAGGAGCTTGGAATCGATGGCTAGGATGACATGGAGCTCGTCGGAGGCCATGGAGGCGTCTTCGGTTGCGGGCGACTGAGACCTTCCCAGATCGATTCCTTTGGCGAGAAGAGGTAGGGGAGCACAGTGGTTCCAGTGGAATGCTCGAACGAGCGCAGGGAGGCGCGGTACGACGGCGACCGGCGAGACCTGGGTGGCTAGGGTTCGGTCTCCCAGGGAACGAGAGAGAGGAAGGTCGGGAGAGAGAGCGGGAGGGGATAAGGACGGGACAGGGAGTCGACGTGGTTCTTATCCTCACCTCGAAGCTCGTCGGACGGCCAGGAGAATGCGGCGGGCATCAACGGCGCCAGCAATGACACCGAGCAGGAAGCCTGCTTGGAGGAAGACAACGAGGAAAGGGATCGAAGGGGTATGGGCCCTAGCTGGGCTGCAGCTGGGCCAAGTGGGGCTGCAGGCGCTACGCGGGTGGCAGAGAGAGGAGAGGGAAGAGATGGGCTGACTGGGCCGGCAGCTGCTGCTCTATTTTTTTCCAGAAATCTTTGTCTATTTAGTTTTCTTGTTTCTTTCTTTTGCAAACCCATTTCAAATCTGTTTTTTTTATCATTTCAAAAAATACCAGAACACTTGTAAATATTCAAATACTATAGGGACCCCTTATAAACAATTTGGGCTCCTCAACTTTTGGTAGTTCAAAAAACAAAACCATTTTAGAAGGTTTTAAAGAGAGGGGAGACTAGGGTTTTAGGGTTTGTATTTTATTTTCTTTGGATGCATTTTAGATATGATGATCATGATTGCACAATCAAAACCCTAATTAGACATTAGCTAAAACTGGGGTGTTACAATGGTGGTGATGGTAGTAGGACTCGGGAAGATGGCGTGGATCTAGGCGCTGCTCCACAAATTCCAGAGAGCATGCAGGCGGCCGGCGGCGAGGTACACTACTGAAAGTGCACTTCCTATCCTTATGATTTTGATTTTTGATGATAACACACCTATCAGTTTAATCGTGCGCTAAGTGTATCTCCGGACTTTAAGGTTGTGGCACTAAAAATGCATTGCCCACAATTGGAATTGTCAAAGTCACCTATGCTGACCGGTAGTACCGGAAGTTACAACCGGTACTACCGCTTGGCACCGGTACTACCGCTTCCTTGTACCGGTCGCATCTCATTGAGAAGGAAAGGTTTTGTCAATCCTCAGTACCACCCGGTACCATGGGGCGGCACTACCGCCCCAACCGGTAGTACCGCTTGCACCAAGCGGTACTACCGCTTGACCACGGTAGTACCGCTCGGCTGTCCCAGGAAATACTGAGGGAGGACAAAATCTCTCCCTCCCACTCAGTACCAACCGGTACCTAGAGCCGGTACTACCGCCCCGACCGGTACTACCGCTTTTCAGGACCGGTACTACCGCTTAGAGGTAGCACTGCTTGGTTGGTCCGGGGGTGACTGAGGCTGGCTCAACCATGTGGCGCATACCCGGTACCTGGTCCGGTACCTGACCGGTAGTACGAGTTGTGTCCGGTACTACCGTTGTAGTACCGGTGCATTTAATGCCCAATGGGCAGATTTCTCCAAGTGCTATAAATGCCGCTCCACCTACCTTGGGAAAAGTCGCTCGTCTCATTTAAAATCACCCCGTCCATTTGAGCCACCAAATCGCCAAGATTTCTTCACTCAACCATCCAAAGTTGTTGATCTTTGGAGAATCGAAGGAGGGTCCCTTGATCAACTACTTCACCAAGAGAGATCTTCATTTCCCCCTCATTCACTTGAGGGCCACTTGCTCTAGTGTTTTCTTTGGAAACCCTAGTTCTAGATTTGGTTCTTACAAGCTTGTCTTTGATTGTTTTGACAACTTGCTTGTATTTGGGAGCCTCCAATTAAGTTGTGGATGTGTGCCCCGAACTTGTTGTAAAGGTGTCGGCTTCCACCTCGAAGGTTGCTGATATAGTGGAAGGTGAATCGATCCCGTTGGGGTGGGATTCATCGGAGAACAAGGGAGGCCTCTCGTGGAGTTGGTGGTTTGAAACCACCCCCTCTCCAAACGTAGACGTACCTCCCATCAAAAGGAAGGAACTACGGGAAAGAAATCCTTGTGTCTCCGCGTTCACCACTTTGGTTACTTCTATCCTTTACCTCACTTTACTTACTTGGTCTTGCTTAGTGTTGTGCTAGCTAGTGCTTGTTTGACATATAGGTAAATTAACCTTAGTTTCATAATCTAGAGAATTTACCTTTCTTGTCAAACCAATTTGAAAAAGAAGAAAATTTGAAATAGCACCTATTCAACCCCCCCCCCCTCTAGGTGCCCATACGATCCTTTCAATAGGTATCAGAGCCTCGGCTCTTTATTCGGGCGTTACCGCCTAAGAGTATATGGGTAGGAACGATGGGGAAGGTGGTGGTGAGCCTACCACGGTGACCATGGATGATCTCAATAACTTGGAAACAAGATTGAGCTCCACCATGGCCAATGAGATCAAACAATTGCACAAGTTACTTGAGCAACTTGTTAAAGATAAGGTTGGCTCATCATCCCCTTCTCCTCAAGAGGAACTACCACCATTATCCAAAGAGAATGCCCCGGCATCTCCCACGGATAAGGTGGTGGGGGATAATCAAGGCAACATTAACTCCTCCACAAAAAAGGGTTGGTGATAAGGGAGAGCACCATGACTCTCATGGATGGTACACTCCCGACCCTCCAATTCCTCACCCTCATATAAACAATAGAGGAGACCCACCAAAGCTAGAAGCATCTACTTTCGCTCAATGGCAATCTCTAATGAAAACTCATGTGCGCAGCTCTTGCATTGAACTCTGGAACATCATTGAACAAGGACTCTATATTGGGGATCCAAACAACTTGACAAGAAGAGAAGTTTTCAATAGTCAACTCAATGCTACCCGCCTTGCACATGATTCAACAAGGTTTGGGTACAAAGGATTACCCACACATTGAGCACCTCAACATCGCCAAGGAAGCTTGGGATGCTCTCATAGTGTTGTTTGTTGGGAATGAGAGCATGAGAAGGAACCGGTATGATGCACTAAGCAATGAAGCTGAATGCTTCTACATGAAGGAAGGTGAAGATCATGAAGACATGTACCGTAAGCTCAAGACCACCACCACCGCTTTTAGGAATGTGGGTGCCTCACATGTGGATGATGCTTGGATAAAAAGGAAATATGTGAGTGCACTCATTCCCTTTGAGCCCACCGACTTGAAGAGCCTACAAGGAAGACACAACTACCACATCATGACCTCCAATGAAGTTATGCAAGAGATGGCCTCTTTCAAGGTTTCCGTCAAGAATTCCAAAGGTGCCCGTGCTCGAGCCCTTGGAATGAGCAATGTTCTCAACCTTGCATTGAAGGCCAAAGTTGTGGAACATGGGGATGAAGATGATAGTGATGAAGGCCTCTCCATGAGCCACCCCGATGATGTCAAGATTGCTCATGGTCAATATATGGCTTTCTATGCAAAGAACTTTTGGAAGAACCCTGCCAAGGCCAAGATGGAAGTGCAACGAAGAAGCAACCCAAATGGAAGAAGAGAAAGTGACACTAAATTGAGAACTTGCTTCAATTGTGGTGACCGCTATCACTTTGTGGCGGGTTGTCCCTATGATAAGAGAGAAGATCATGGGGGAAAACTTGTGCCAAAGATAACTTCCAAAGATCCTTACAAGAAACCCTTCATCAAGAAGAATCCAATCAATAAGGAGAAGGACGAAATTGTATTGATCACTCATGAAGAATTATCCTCCGACAATGAAGATGATGAAGAGGAGGAAGAGGAAACATCAAGTGGTGTGGCTGATCTAGCCACTACATCTACTCCGACATTCTCACTCTTCGACTCTCCAAATGAGAATACTCCCAACAAGAACGTCACTTGCCTTATGGCAGGAAGAACGGAGGTATCCTCATCATCTCACTCCACTCCCTTAGCCAATGATGAATTTGATGATGAGATGTCTCTTGAAGTAAAAAAGAGAAATAATTGCTTTTGATGAGTTTGTGACTAACTTACAAGGGGAGGCCAAGATACATTTTGGGAACAACTTAGATCAACTTTCCCACACACAAGAGCTTCTTGATGTAAGATGTAAACTTGGGAGTGAACACATGATTGAGATAGAAGCCCTAAATAATGCTCTAGAAGTAGAAAAAGAGACTAGGATGTCTCTTGAACTAAAACTTGAAGGGCTTGATGAGGCCAATGACATAATAGTTAATAGACTCATCAAAGAACATGATCATGCTATTGCTAAATACAAGAGGGCTGAGAAGGACAAGATTGAGTTTGGTGTGGTTCATGAAAAACTTGCCGAGGACATTAGTTTGCTTAACAAGGCTCACAAGGCTTTGGAAAGTGAACTCTTGTCACTCACAAAGTCCCATGAAACGCTTCAAACTCAATTGACCAATATTTCTTCACCTAGTAATTTCATTCCTTCTAGTAGTACAACTATTCTTGAAGAAAATTCTAGGTTGAAGGGGAATCTAGCCAAGGCCACATTTACATAAGGTAAAAAGTCCATTGATGATATTTTGAGTAAGCAAAGGCCTAGTGGTGAGAAAGGGGGCATTAGCTTTGTCTCCATATCCAAGAATAAGAACAAGAAGAAGAAGAAGGCCAAGCCCGCACAAGAGAAAAACAAGGCCATTATGGATAGTAAGACCACAAGTGGTAAAACTATGTCTCATGATGATTTTGCGGGAAGTGCTAACCCTCACTATGTTCTAATGCGTGATTATTATGGTGATGTGTATGCACAATATGTTGTCCCATATGATGGTTATATTGCTTGGTCTATTTGGGTCCCCAAGACCCTTGTTGCTAACAAAAGAGGACCCATTGAAAATGGGTACCTAAAAATTAGTTTGATCTTTTGTAGACATATGATTCCGGCGGGTCAAAATGGGTACTTGATAGTGGTTGCACAAGTCATATGACCGGAAGCTCGTCTATTGTCAAGGATTTAAGGCCAAATGATGATCAAATAACTGTGACATATGCCGACAAGTCAAATTCTAAGGTAATGGGTTTCAGCAAGGTAGTGGTTACCCACAATATTACACTCGTGGACGTCATGCTTGTTGAGACCCTTGGTTATAATTTAATTTCAGTCCGTGCTCTTGGAAAGATGGGCTTTGTCGTCTTTATTGATGATGATATTGTGGTCCTCATGTGGAGCAAGTCTCTCAAGGTCGCTTTCGTTGGGTACGTCGAACATGACTTGTATGTGGTAGACTTTTCGGGGCAAACCACTACAAGTGCGATGTTCTTATTCGGAAAGGCCGATGTGGGTTGGTTATGGCATCGCCGACTAGCCCATGTCAATATGAGAACTTTGAAAAGTCTCCACAAGGAGGGCCATATTGTTGGACTAAAAGAAAATATTTCCTTTGCCAAAGATCGTGTTTGCAGGGCTTTTATTCTAGGAAAGATGCATGATGCTCCCCACAAGCCAAACAACCGCGTCAAGTCAACGAGGATCTTGGAGCTCCTTCATGTGGATATCTTTGGTCCTCAATCTCATGCAAGTCTTGGTGGGAAGAAATATTGTTTGGTGATTGTTGATGACTTTTTAAGATACTCATGCGTATATTTCTTCAAGTTGAAAAGTGAGACCCAAAATACCTTCATCGACTTCATCAACTTGGGTCAATGCCAATACAATATCCCCGTGTTGATAATAAGAAGAGAAAATGGCACCGAGTTCAAGAACTACACCTTGAATGATTTCCTTGGTGATGAGGGGATAAAACATCAATATTCCGCGGCATATACCCCTCAACAAAATGGTGTTGCCGAGAGGAAGAACCGGACTCTTATTGAGATGGCTAGAACCATGTTGGTGGAGTTTAAATCTCCATACAACTTTTGGGCCGAAGCCATCTCCACCGCTTGCCATGCATCAAACCGTCTCTATCTCCGCAAAGAAATCAACAAGACTCCATATGAAATACTTACCAGTAACAAGCCCAATGTATCTTACTTCTGGGTGTTCGGTTTTAAGTGTTTCTATCTCATAAAAGGTGTTCATTTGTCTAAATTCGAGTATAAAGCATTAGAGGGTATTTTTGTCGGCTATGGTCTCGAATCTCACACTTATAGAATCTATGATAAGCTCTCTGGAGCCGTCATAGAATCTTGTAGTGTGACCTTCGAAGAATATGATGGTCCCCAAGGGGGCATGTTGATGTTTGTGATGCAGATGATGAAATGCCTCAGGATGCCATAGGAAGAATGGGTGTGGGATATATCTACCCCGTTGAGGAACCCCTTATGGCGGATCGAGAAGAACTATGATCTACTCAAGTGGAGCCCTCATCTTCACAACATCAACAAGCTCCATCCACCGAGGAGGACAATGACCCAAGCCAAAGACAAGTTGTGGACCCTCAACATGTTGATCATGGTGATAGCTCTAGTGAGGATGAGATTGAGTCTCCAATCTCCAGAATGTCAAGTGGTGCCAAGTCAATTACACAAGGGAGATCCATACAAAGTGCTCTAAGACAAGCTCAACTCAATGCTAGAAATGTGCCAGATCATGACCGAGGTCAATATTTGCCTCTTAATGAAGAGAATGATTCCCATGTTGATCAAGATCAAGATGATGGTCAAGACGAGGACCAAAATGATGAAGATGGTATCACAAGAAACAACAAGGATATCCACACTCGTCATTAAGCTAGAACAGATAGGATGTTGGAATTAAGAGACCACTCTCTACAAAATGTGGTTGGTGACCTAAGGAGAGGCATTTCCACAAGAGCACAATTGAAGAGGTTTAGTGAGCACCAAGCACACATCTCCATGATTGAACCAAAGAAAGTGTGGAAAGCTCTTGAAGATTCAGATTGGTTAGAAGCAATGCACAAAGAGCTAAACAACTTTGAGAGAAACAAAGTATGGAAGTTAGTTGAGAAGCCAAAGGATTGACGCAATGTTATAGGCACCAAGTGGATATTCAAGAACAAGCAGGATGAGCATGGAATTATAGTAAGGAACAAGGCAAGATTGGTTGCACAAGGGTTCTCTCAAATTGAAGGCATTTATTATGGAGAGACATATGCACCCGTGGCTCGCCTTGAGTCCATCTGTATCCTTCTTGCTTATGCGGCACATCATAACTTTAAGTTGCAACAAATGGATGTAGAAAGTGCTTTTCTTAATGGTCCATTGAATGAGTTGGTGTATGTAAAGCAACCCCCGAGATTGGAGGATCCCAACTTCCCAAACCATGTCTACAAACTTGATAAGGCGCTCTATGGGCTCAAACAAGCCCCCACGCACGTGGTATGAGCACCTTAGAGAGTTGTTGTTTGACTGTGGATTTGAGGTTGGGAAAATCGATCCCACTCTTTTTACTAAGAAGGTCAATGGGGATCTTTTTGTATGCCAAATATATGTTGATTATATTATTTGGCTCATCTAACAAAGCTTTTAATGATGAATTCTCAATTATGACTAGTAGGTTCCGGATGTCTATGATGGGGGAGTCGAGAGTATTTCTTGGTTTTGAGATCAAGCAAGTTAGAGGAGGGACATTATTCAACCAAGCCAAGTATACTCAAGATATGATCAAGAGATTCAATATGCTTTAAATGGATCTCCTACTCCCATGGCTACAAAGACTCATCTAGAACAAAATACAAATGGTAAAGATGTGGATCAAAAGGTATACCGTCTATGATTGGTTCTTTGCTTTACCTTTGTGCATCTAGACCCGATATTGTGTTGAGTGTAGGTGTGTGTGCAAGATATCAAGCGGATCCTAAAGAAAGGCATTTAATGGCGGTCCAGAGAATCGTTTGATATTTAGTTCATACCCCATATTATGGTCTTTGGTATCCTCGAGGGTCAACATTTGCTATTTGTGGATAACAGGATTCGGATTGGGCTGGTGATAAGGATGATAAAAAATCAACATCCAGGCGTGCCAATTCCTTGGTAGTCCTTGGTATGTTGGTATTCTAAGAAGCAAAATTGTATATCTCTCTCCACCGCCGAAGCCGAGTATGTGGCAGATGCTAGTGCTTGCACCCAATTGCTATGGATGAGGCAAACTTTAAAGGAATACGGTGTCCTTTGTGACAAAGTGCCTCTTCTATGTGACATGAAAGTCGCATCAAGATTGCCTACAACCCGTGGATCACACATGGACAAAGCATATTGATATTCGTCATCACTTCATTAGGATCATGTTGCTCGAGGTGATATTGATCTATTATATGTGTAAACCAAAGATCAACTTGCCGACATCTTCACGAAGCCACTTGACGAAGCAAGGTTTTGCTATCTGAGGAATGAACTAAATATCATAGATTCAAGGAGCTTGACTTGATCACCTTGCATACTCACCTATGTATTGACTCTTATTTGGTTTAGGTACAGCGATGGATATAGGGGGAGTGCGGTCCTTTTGATTGGACTATCCCTCCCCCCATTATGCCCAAAGCGATAAAAAGCATTCCTCTTAATATCATTTTGTGATATGTGAGCTTAAATGATGAGTTTCGGTAATGGACCCGAGATATATCTTTGTGGTGCCAAGCCGAGTATACTCAAACATCGCCCTCTCTCATTCGAGAGGTTGGCGTTTACTCATGTTTGTCATTTATTGATTATTTGTTGATCTTAGTTTCATGCACTCTCCTTTGGTTTTTGATATCTTTATCCCTATTTCAGAGGTGCATGTGCTTCACACAGTGTGATTATCTCAACCCAAGCCTTTCTACTTCCTCGAAAAAACCCTCATCCAATCCGCACAAGAACCCCTCTATTGTCCTTGGCTATGGAATCAGGTGGCACTGGGTACTACCGGATTAGGAGCGGTACTACGGACCTGGTGGTTCCCAGGTCGTATCCTGAAAACTTCTCTAGGAGCGGTACTACCGGTCGTATGTCTGGTACTACCGGTCACCGGTACTACCGATTGCTAAACCGGTACTAACCGCTCGCAAGTGGTACTACCAGTCGGTGTTTGTGGTATAGATTGGTCGCGCGGGGTGGAGCACCCTTCAGTGCCTCATTATCCC
Source organism: Avena sativa (assembly GCA_916181665.1). Lineage (NCBI taxonomy): Eukaryota > Viridiplantae > Streptophyta > Magnoliopsida > Poales > Poaceae > Avena > Avena sativa. The sequence continues at coordinate 360,919,038 of OV702285.1, read as the reverse complement.
CCCGCTCCCCACACATACTGTCGCCGCCAGAGCTCTTGACGCCATCTGGAGCCCTGTCGCGCCCTCCTCTCAGCCGGATCCCTCCGAGGATTCGGCCTCTTGCGGGCTCTCGATCCTTCTCCACCACCATGGATTCCGGTACAACCGCTCATCTCCCTCTCACTCTTGTTTCTTCATTGGGTCTAGGTCTTTCTTAGATTATTGAAGAAAGTGACTTATTTTGAGGTTGTACCGCCATACACTCCTTGTTACCTAGAAGAATCCTTGATTTAGGACATGTTGAGGCCAATTGGGACCGTGCCCTACCATGGCTGGCGTGTATCCACCTGACCTGTAGTACCGGAAAATTTGTCTGGTACTACCGCTCATGAGCGTATACCTCTTCCAGCACCGGTAGTACCGGTCCCAACTGACCACAACACCTCGCTAAAGCTTGTATTATTTTTTGTTTGCTTTGGGTTCTTGTGCCCTTACCCCCCCCCCCCCTCCCCCCTCCCCCCCGCCCCCCCCCCCCCCCCGCCCTCTTCTCCCTCTTGCTATCACAGGTGTAGGTGGTTCTAGGGGTGCTCGTAAACGCTCCAAGGCAACACATGAGATTGAAGAGGAAGAGATGGAGTCCGAAGAAGAAGAAGTCATGCCTCAGCCTAGCCGTCGCATGAAGATTCTTGCTTCTCGAGGTGGCTGTGGGGGTCGTGAGGGGGTCGCCAAGCGGTCTGCTGGTCGTGGCAGTGCTCCCCCTCCTCGCCCCCTTCCTCGGTGTGCTCCAAGAGTTTTAGCCAGGGCTCAGGGCCAAAGTTACTGTCTGATATATCTGATTTTGAGTTCCACTCCTGAGGGTTGACAATCCTATGGCCGCGCCCGTGATGAGGGTAGGAAGACAATCTGTTCTACAACAACTTCCAAGAGCGGCGTATACAAGGAAGTCCTTATAAAGAATGTTCAAATGGTTGTGCCGCAGTTGTGGATTGATATGGAACACATCAACAAGAATCTTAATTATTTTGCTGAGGCTAAGAAATCTTCTCTCACCTTGGATTGCTCCCCATTATGGAATTTCAGCATGATTATGAGCCTCTTCTCATTGCTCAGTTTTATGCCACTGCTCACTTCTCAACAAACAAAACTCGGAAAATCACTTGGATGACTCAAGGTGCAATTAAGGAGGCCACTCTTGCTGAATTTGCTGAAATTCTAGGGTATGAAGATCGCGGCCGTGACACTCCTTCTGGCTTCCGCTGCCACACGGCTGAGCACCCCTCCAAGAAGGAGGTTCTTGCACCTCTCTATATCCGGGGCCGCGATGTTGTTGGCAAGATCAAGATCTGCTCCCCACTTATGACATTCTCCACCGCATCTTCCGTTAGACCGTTGCTCCTCCTGCTGGCAACAAAGATAAGATTCGTGGATATTCAGTTGATATGTTGCTCAACACCTTTCTCAACCGTGACTCCGACACCCCTCTTGATGTGATGGACTTTATATGGAATGAGATGGTCACTGTGGCTCACTCCCAAAGGGTTCCCCCATTTGCTCCCTACATAGTGGCTCTCATTGTTGCCAAGTGTCCTCCCATTGCCAGGACCTTTCCTCTTGTCCTCTAGTTATGCACAGGTCCAAGGCCCTCAAGATCAAGAAGCATGCTAAGCCTCGCAATGTGGAGGGTGATGAGGTGTATGAAGATGGCATTGTGATTGAGGCTGATTCTGAGGATGCTGACAATGGC